>CM051835.1:39214962-42114496 GCA_028451465.1 Erethizon dorsatum
GTGTCTGAGTCTTCTTGTCCTTTGATAAGGACATCAGCCATTGTATTTAACTCCCCACCTCCAGCCCAGTATGTCCTCAGCGTAACTTAATTAGTCACATCTGCAAAGAGCCCATTTCCTAGCAGAGTCACAATCCAAGGTTCCAGGTGGACATGAGTTCTTTTGGGGAAACTGTCCAGTCCACAGCACTGAGCGGCCCCCGTTAGCCCTTCTGCACCCTCAGGATTTGTTTTTCCTCCAGGGTTTAGCCTTCATGCGTTTGCTTTGTGTCTCATTCCTCCTTCAATTTGTGTATGTGTTCTTTTTTGCTGAAAGCGACCATATGCTTCTGACAGGAAGGTGTTATATAGTTTATTTCTCCAAACTGTAGTGACACTAACCCCATCTCCAGACTGAGTCTGTGAGCCTCTACCAGCACCTTATCCATAGACACATGTGCATCTAATCGCACTCCAGTATTGAGTTTGGGTGATTTCTTTACTTTGTCTTAGTTACTTTCCTTGTGGCTAGAACAAAATAGCTGACACCCAAAGTTAAAGGAGGAAAGGTTTATTTGGCCCACAGTTTGTAGAGGTTTCAGTTCACAGTTGGCTGGCTCCAAGGCAGGGTGGCATAGCAGAAGGGCATTGCAGAGGAGAAACAGTTCATGGCAGGCAGAAGGCAGCAAGAGAGCAAGCAGCAAGCTACAAGTGACAAGCAGTGACCTTCTTTTTGTCTCATGTCTTATTCAGGTGGGTCACACTCCCACCCAGGGAGGGGCAGCCTTAATCCTAGCATCGCACCATGAATCAATCCCAGCATCACATCCTTGATCCTAGCATCACATACCCAAGATCCAGCCACCTCCACAAAGCTCCGCCTATGATCGCATGAGGCTTTGGGGGACATCTATATACGAGCCATAATAATGGCCTAACATAAGACTGTGCAGGCAGTGGTTCATAATAAATGCTGTTGACTAGAACTGTAATGCTCCTTTTAGGGCACAAGTGGAAATTCAAATGCCATGTTCTTCAAAGAAATAAAAACAAAGTCAAATACACAACTGAATGAACTCCATTACATAAATTAAAAAACACATGAAGTTTCCAGGTATGGTAGTTTCATTTTGGCCCTTTCCAGTTTGTTCCTTCCCAGTGCTTCTTTCAGGAAGAGCATCTGTGGTTTTGTCTTGGAGGGTCCCAGAACTTCCGCTTTGGAAGCTGGTTGCTCTTATTCTAGTGATAGTTCAGCAGGGTGGGCAGCGAGCTCTTTTTCTCCCAGGTACAACTGTTTGATCAGATTTTCCATGTTCAGCCATTCTCTCAAGTGCTGAAGCAGTTTGGAGCTGTAAGTGGTTTCTATGCCATACTCTTTCTTTTTTTCCCAACATGAACAGAGGACATGGGAACACTACCAGTGACAAAAACCCTTATTAAGTGACGTGGACATTTGACAAGCCACAGATTTATACTTTCAGCTTTGTTCTGCTGATGCTGGTGGTGGTGACATTGTCATCAGTTTGATTGGGGGCAGTGGAGGGTCCTGGGCCTCAGGGAGTTCCCAGCACTCCTCTTCATGGGGAGAGAGCAGAAAGGACAGGAGCCTGTCCTGGAGAAAGCTTTAGGTCACTGGCGTGGTCTTCCAGGACGTTTCGTCTTCCTTCAGCGTTGTCCACATCTTCCCCAATGATACCCGTGAGCCCAAACTCCACGTGTATTGGCAGCGCAAATGTCTGAGTAGAGCCAGGTGGACCAGAGGATTCCAGGCTGCATAGGAGTCCTACAGGTGACTCAGACCAGGGGTCAAGCTGGTAGGCTTTAATCGTGATTCTCCTTGGTTGGAAATACTGTATAACGAGTTATTTTTGGATGCAACTTTAGAGCATAAAAATCTCAATTCCAAGTTATATAACTAGTTGAATGAAGATGGTTATAGTTCTTGTTACCACATGTTGGTTTGTCCCTGCCAACATGATGTTAGAGCGGTCCAGTTTGTTTTGCATCGGCACCGTTATGGTTTGTGTCTGGATGTCCCCCCAGAGCCTCATGCCGTCATAGGGGGGTGCTTTTCGGAGGCGGCTGAGTCTAGAGTTTGTGACAGATTCATTGTCTAGTGCTAGGATTATGGGTGTGAGTGCTACAGCCACCGAGGGTGGGTAGCCTACATATAGTATAAGGGAGGGAAAAAGGCTTGCTCCTCCTTTTGCCCTTTTTGTCCCTTTTTCTCTTGTTGCTTTTGCTGTCTTCCACTGCCACAAACAGTTGCCCCTCTGCCATGTGCCACCCTGCCTTGGAGCCAGCTGATTATGGACAGAAACCTCTACAAATTTAGCTCCAAATTTAGCTCCACCTGTGAGCTAAATAAACCTTCCCTCTTTAGTTTGGGCGTCAGGTATTTTGTCTCAGCAGTGAGAGAAAAGTAACCAAGACAGGTACCAAGCAGGTTCCTGGGTCTTGCGGCTTCAATTTCAGGTGCTCTTGCTGTTTGCCTAAAAGTCTCAAGTTCTAGTCTCAGGCATCAACATTGTTTAGATGCAAGGACTGCCAAATACTTCTCCATTGCACACCTATTTCATGACTGTTTCATCCCCACTCATTCCTGAGAGGTGACAGTCCCCCTTTACACTCTTTCAGCCAAAGTTGAGGGCCAGGGAAAGTGGAAGGGCTCAAACCATGTCAGTTCCTTTCTCTCATGTCAGGGTAACCAGAGCTCCTGGGGGTTGAGTCTTTGAGTCTCAGGCCTCTGCCGAGTGCTTTGCGGCCATTAAATTACACCGTCCTCGTTGTGGTCTCTATCCAGCGTTATGGCAAACCTACCACCACTTGTATGGCCTGTGGACTGAAATAGGTTTCACAGTTTTAAATGCTTGAAAAAAATATCAAAAGACAATTTTATGACATATGAAAATGATGTGAAATTAAAATTTCAGTGTTTTTTGGAACCCAGCCATACCCATGTATTGACGTATTGCCCTTTGTTGGTTCTGCACTAAAACAGCTAAGTAAGCAGCTGAGGCAGAGACCTTCAGGCTCCCAAAGTAAAACAGTTCATTCTTTGACCTTCACAGAGAATAGTTGCTGGTGCCTGCTGTCTGTGGTTGGTTCCAGTATCATCCCCATTGCTCAGGTGAAGAAATGGAAGCGGAGCGTTTTGTCTGGCCACAGCAGTGTTCCAGTGGTGGCCTTCAGATGAGAACTGAGGGGCCTCTGCGTCTCCGTCAGCTGCTCCAGAACAGGCGGCAGCAGGCAGAGAGCTCAGAGACCGTGTGTGGGTGAGGCAGCTACCCAGCATCCCAGGCTCTCCTAAGCGAGTTCTTAGAGCGACTTTAGTTAGTGCCTGTGCATGTGTGCTAAAAACACAAGAGAGAACCATAGCCAGGGGAGGATGGATTAAACACAGTTAAAACAGAAGCAGAGGCTGCAGAGCAGTTAGCATTCCCGTGGGAGTGATAGGGGATCATCACTGTGTTGATGCTGCCGACGGCAACAGTTGTTGGGAAATGATAATAATCATTTCTAAGTAGAAGAGAGCAAACGTCAGTGTAGCCCATGTTCTGTGGCTGGCTTGTTTGCACATTTCCCAGGAGTCCTCAGTCGCTGGTGAGTGAGCGAGCAGTGCTCTGCTCTGTTGCTACTCAAGTGTCATTTTCCTGTGTGCAGTGTGTGCTCTTGTGCTGTTTTGTTACTAAATGCAAAAGGGATGCAACCATGAGTGTCACTGCGCATGGCATGTGGACAGAGAGATGTGGGATGCCTTCCTCAGTGCTGGCTCTAAAGCCTCTTCAGAAAAATATGCGAGGGAGGACATTCATTTGCTCAGGAATAGAATGGCATCTATTGCATGGAAAGGGTTGGGAGCCCCCATACCTGCTTAGACTCTGCTGGAAAGCAAGCCTCACATTTATGGCATGGAAGAGGTCTTCCCTACAACACCAAACCCTTTGTAGTATTTTGCAAAATTGATCAAATTTGTTCTTTTTCTTCAAAGAGTCCAAAGGAGGGGGATGTACAAGACATGTTCCAGATGTAGGAATCGCCCTGCAATCTGCCCTAGCCATGGCTACATGCTTCGTGGCTGTTTCCAGGAGATTGGGGGAGATTTTCCCTAGCTGTAAACCAGAATTACATAAGAAAGAGAAGACTTTATATGCATATTCCTGAAGTTAATGCCTTTTATTTTCCTGTGATTCTTTTGTGATGCAGAGGAAGATTTCTGCATTTTAAGAAAAGCTGCTAAGTGATGTTTCTTTTTCAGAAAACTCCTGTTTCTAAAAGGGTTTGGGTAAGGCTGTTGGTTAAGAATAGAAACTCCTTTGTCTCATTTCCACCCAGAGTCTGCTCAAATAATCATTTCCTCTGCCCAGCTCCATTCCTGGGCATGATCTCAATGCGGACATGAGAAAGTCTGTCCCTGCTTTATGAATGGAAGTACCTCTCTCCATGCTCTCAGTGTTAACCAACTACTGAAATGACGATACCTCAAGGTCTGCTGATGCAAAAGGGGGCCACCGAGCTGCCTGGAGGAGACACTTGGCCTCCTCAGCCCTGTCTGGCAGCCGTTGGTCGCTGGGAGAGAAGAGCCCTGCTGTTGTCAGAGTGATTACACGCTCCTGGCATTTTTTAAGTGGGTTTCACAATTTTTTTCCTTCTCTGGTACTCAGTGGTATTCTCTGTTTTTAGCACTTACATGGCTGAGTAAATGTTTTACAGCTGTTGGGTTGAACTCAGTTCAGTGTTTCCCCATCCCCTCCCTCTCATTTCCACCTCCTGTTTCCCTCTCTTCTTCTGCTAGGAGTGTTTATCTCAACAAAGCAGAATCTCACATGCAGATTAATTCCCTGGGTACACATGCCAGAACCCACTGGATCTGCCCAAACACCTCTAGGAGATACACGGTGGCAGCTGGTGCCATCTCCTCTTCCAAAGCAGAAAACAGAGAAGTAGGTGGCTTGCCCCAGGTCACTGCTGGGACTCCTGCTGTAGGGGTATGGTGTTCCCTCCACCCTCTGTGCCCTCCACAGATGCTGAAGTGTGAGTCCCAGATTGGGGATGGACCACTGTGAGATGACCATGCACCCGGCTGGTCTAGCACCAATGCACAGTGGCCGTTCATGATGACACTGTTGGAATTGGGTCCCCATGTAGGGTGTGAATTTTACTGGCCCACAGGTAGTTCCTGTATCAGATGTTTCCATCTATGGATTCCACACCAAATACTTGGCACAGATAAATAGTCATCCTTGACTTCATCCCACTTTCCCTGTAGCCTGAGAATGAGAAGATACGGAGGTTGGTTTGGCAGAGACAGTTGCCAGCTTGCAGAAGGGAGAGGCGTCTCTATAGGACATTTGGGCCCTTTGACATGTCCCAAGGAGGAAAAGCCAGCTGCCGAGAGGAGTCCGGGGAGCTCCTTTCAGCAGTTATGTAGCTGGTATGGGCACGTGCCAGTGCTCACATGCCAGTTTCTAACCCCGAGCTAGTGCCCATGCACCAGGGTAGAGACAGCACACCTTGTCGAACGACTTAACATTTAAATGGTTGTATTCTCCCCTTGTTTGGTTTTCAGGAAAGTGGTAAAGGGAAGTGTAATTACCTTCGTGGGTTTGGTTGGAGTGGTATTGAGGTGAGGGGACAGAAGGGAGGGTCTCTCTTTCCTTGTGCTCTTTATGATTTATTCTTCTCCATAGAACATGTGACCTTCTGATGACCTACATATGTCAGTTATTTTAGTTTTTATACCTGTTTGCCCCACTGGCATGTTTCCTCCATGGGAGACAGATTTTTGTCTTTTCATAGCTGCTGCTATTTGTACATCTAAAACTGGACTAACTATTAAAGGTTGAATAAATTTTGGAATTGAATGAATTAATCTTCTCCCTGGAAATAGCAATGGGTATTCTAACCAAGTCCTGAGAATCTGAATTTGTTCCAGATGTTCAGGTGGCAGGATAGAAGTTGAGATGTAAGATTAGAGGTTTTCAAAATACACATCTTAGGACTTGCTGTAGTGAGACAGACTGTGGTCCTACATGAGTATATTGATTTTGTCAGAGAAACCCAGGCATGACAGCGATGGCAGGGCCTGACTGTCCCTCTGGACAACATCAGCCTCAGTGTTGGAGGTCCAGCATTCATCATTCAGCCAGGCAGGCAGAGCACCGTTAGCTCTGGGAATAACCAGCCCAGAAGACGTACAGGTTCATACCTGTGTAAATCTTGTCCCCCATGACTAGATCGACATGTTTGTGCTCAGCCACTGGGGTCTCCAGGTCTGGTGACAAGGCTGCACGTCTTGTCATTGTGAGTCCCTGGGGTTCCTCCTGGTTCACTGTGCTGGAGCAGTGTGCTCCTTCAGACTTAGAGGGACATTCTTTTTCTTTTATTGACCATGTGGGGAAAATGATGCTGGATGGGTATGAATGGCACAGTTGTGGATATGTGATGGTAGAAGAAAACAAATAGAACATTTTGAACCTGAAAAGTACCTCCTCCTGATTTTTCTGCACTAGCTGCCCTTCCTCATTTGATAATGGGTCCAGCAATGAGCATATCATTAGTACCATGTATTAATTTCTTCAGTGACCACATGCCAGAAGATGGAAGGAAATGTCAGAACACAGGGGCCTTTGCATTCCAGCTGTCACATGCAGGGCTCTCCATATGGGAGAAGCATTAGGTGTTGCTGGACCCTCAGGCAGGGAATGGGATGAAGGTGGAAGGGTTTCATGCACTTGGAGGTGTTCCAAGACGGCGACCCGGGGAGCTGCCTCTGGCCTCTCCACCTCAGCGCTCACACTTAGGCAGAGCTGGAGTCCACTGTGAATGTGACCAACTCAGACACCTCATGAAACCAACCCCCGGGCTTGGTAAGCAGATGCACTACCCGGGTGGTACAGAAAGGACAGCTCTAGTTTGGGGGACATATTCTGTGATTCTCCTTCCCCCAACTGTCCTCTAGTCAGTTGATTTTATTTTTGCTGTTTCCTTTAGAATATTTTCCCATATCTGTTGATCCAGCAGTCAGCTCAACTTTTGGGAGTCTGTATTATAGAAGTGTAAATAAAAGATAAGAGTGCTTCATGATCTGTGTGTGAATATGTAGATAGATATATAACAAAATGATTTGAATGGCAAAAATTAAAGAAAATCTGAATGATAATTGAAAGGGAAGAGTTGAGTAAATTCTGGTTTATTTATACTGTGAACCATGAAACTGTTAGATTTATGTGTACTGTCCTGAGGGATGGGCAAGATGCAGAGTTCAGTGAGAAAAACAAGAGAAACATATATGGTATGATTTCATTTTTTTTTTTTTTTTTTTTTTTTTTGTGGGTACCGGGGGGACGACCTCAGGACCTCACGCGCCAACAGGCACCCGTGCCGCTGAGCGATATCACCGGCCCCTTTTTCGTATGTGGGTTCCGGGAGTCGAACTCGGGCCTTCGCGCTTGCAAGGCAGGCGCTTAAGCCGCTGAGCCGTCTCACCGGCCCTGGTATGATTTCATTTGGAGAAAAAAATTTTAAAATCCCTCCACATACATAATCATATTGACATGTGTTTGTATGAGGATGCCAAAAAGAGTAGAATAGTGTGGATGAAGTTGTCAACAGTGGAGATATATGGGGGGTGGGGGGCGTGCTGGCCTGAGAGATCTGAGAGTCAGAGGAGCAGTAATAACACACAGTGAAGGAAAGGAAAAGGGGATTGCCGGCATCCGCCTGCATATCTATCTATCTACCCACCCACCTACCTACCTACCTACCTACCTATCTACCTATCTACCTATCATTTGTCTGCATTGGTTGTGTTAAATATGTAATAATTTAGAGGAATAATGAAAGATAGAGGAAAGGAAGGTAAATTTCCTTTTTTTATATGTTAATCCCATCTTTTGTTCTTTTATAAACATTGTCTCAATCTTGCTATTAAAGGCAATCCAGAGGTTGTATAATGAAAACTCATTAGTTTTAATCATTTGAAGAGTGTGTTTTAAATAAATTAAAAGGAAATCTAGAGGATGTTTAAAAGTAAGATATTTTGAGTTAAGACAGGAGTGCTGGATATCATGAAAGATGAATGACTTGAGGATCACTTGCATTTTTTAAGTTGTTTCTCTGCTGTACAGGTGTTCATTTTTGCCTAGTGCTGCAGAAAAAAATGTTTCCTTTCTTAAGCCTAGGGAACACAGGGTCAAACTAGGATCACCAGCTCAGTTAGGGAATCTTCTGGTAAGGAAGTAAGGCATCAAAAAAAGAGGAATCAAACTCCTTTGAGAGAGAGAGAGAGTGTGTGTGTGTGTGTGTGTATGTGTGTGAGATCAGTTTTTTTCTGCTGAGATCACAAAACATTACTGTTTTCTTGTGATTTGGATACTTTCTTTCCAATTATTTTTAATAATTATTGTCCATATTAAATGATCTCCATTATACATTCATATTTGAAGCTGATGATTCTTTCTACATAAAGAATGAGTCTCCATCCAAAATAACCAAGATGCTGTGGAGAGTCACTGCTTAAGAGAAATGTGGGGAGGATTGGGTACAGTTTCATATTCTCGTTTGGATGTAGACTCAGAGCTGATCCCGGGTAGCTGTACTAACTGGTACAGAGGCAAATGAGCAAGTGTATCAGATCAGTAAAAATTGTCATTCTAGCTATCATATCTCATTGATTTTAAGATGCTCTTTTTTTTTTTTTTAGTTCACTGCAATCTGAATGCATCTTACTTCACTTGTATGCATTTATTAGGGTAATATTATAAGTCAGTAATAGCCTTATAATTGAAGGTGTTGAAAATCCTGGTCATTTGAGCTCTGGATATTTGAAGAATCTGACTAGGGTAGCAGTCTATCCAGTGGGACCTTGCTTCAGACAAACCAGGAAATTATAACAGCACTTATTGTCAGAGGGGCAACTGCCTCAAACATAGATAAGACCAAAAATCCACAGTGGGACCTGTGCTTGGCTGACTCTGTCTTTCTAAGTCTCAATTTTAATCCATTGGTGCCATCAATTTGGGAAAACTGGTCACGTATGGGGACATTTTTCCATCTCACAGAATGAAAAACCTTTCATGAGCCCCAAACCCAGAATGGTGCACAGGAGTAATTTTCTGTCGGGGGTGGGGGGGGCGCTGATCAGAGGAGGAAGTGTCTTTGGTGCTGGAAAGGATAAAGGAATTGTGAGTGAGAAGTGAGGTGGAAAGATGCACCTACTGGCTAGGTCACTTTTACCCTGCATCCATCCTAGCTGTCCTGTTGAGCATTTCCTCTGAGTTTTGCTGTCACTTTGTCTCCTTGGGATTTCTGTGCGCTTCCTCTCCCCTCTGCTCTGTCCCGGCAGCAGGCTAGTGTGTGAGGCTTCGTGCCTAATGCGGCTGTGTGTGTTGGAGTCCATGGTCTTTCACTGCTTATCTCATGCCTTTTCTTTATGATGTTTCAGCTCATCCACCATACACCATGTGCTTTAGAGTGAAATTCTACCCACACGAACCCTTGAAGATTAAAGAAGAGCTCACAAGGTATTTTTTGTTTGTTTGTATGTTTAACTTGCACCTTTAGCCAGCCAGGGCCTCTGCATCTTACAGGCTCCACGTACCTCTTGTCTGGAGACCACCTCCATGAGGCAGGCGCTGGCCTCAGCATTTTGGCTTGGAGTGCTGCTCTTACACTTAATTGTCTTAGAATTTCTTTTTCAAACAGTTGTCATTAGGAGTGTAATTAGCTGCACAGAAAAGCAGTGGTTATGAGGGGGAGGTATTCTGTGAAAACATCTGACAGTGGGTTCTAAAAATAAGTAGACCAGAGTCTTTAGGCCATGGGAAATTCATAGCTAAGCCACCCCTGGACTGTTTCTCAGAACTAAGCTTTTCTGGGAGGGGTGAGGTCGCTTGAGCTGGCGGACAGCTGGTCGTTCTGCTTTCCTCTTGCTTTTAAACTGATTGAGAGGCAGGCTTCCCTTCCCTTGAGGACTCCTCAGCACAACTTTCCAAATTTCCCATTCCTCGGGCCTCCCCGCCCCTCCCCTCTGCAGGGCGTCAACCAATCCACCTGCTGGGGGTTTTGCTTCCCTGAATCACTTGATGAAGCTCTGATGTGGTGACCCCTATAAAACACTGTGTATAATCACCTCTTGGAATAATTTTCTTAGGTGCAGACTCAACAGAAAAGCAAATGCAAATGGTAGAGGGCGTTGGCAGAGGAGGTTAGGAATGTTGGGTATTTTCCTTTCTTGTTATCCAGAGAAAGTCTCTGGTAAAGCCTGACCCTAGTGGTGCTGAGATGACTTTGGGAAGAAGCAGGTGGTTCTGTTCTCTATTATTAATGCGCCCACAGCCAGAGTAAGGTGTGTGTGTGTGGTGGCGGGGTGGTGAGAAGGGTGGAGAAAGAGGCTGTGCGAGTGTGAAAAAGAGGGATAATGGACACCGTAAGTGGTGTTCGTAGTTTTGCACCCTGGCCTGTGTTTTTCTTTTTCATTGGGGCAAAATTCATGTAACATAAATTAATCTCACCATTTTAAAGTGCACAGTTCAGCGGTGTCCAGTACAGTCATGGTGGTGGATAACCACCCACACCTTCTAGTTCCAGAACATTTTCATCACACCGAAAAGAAACCCCATACCCAAGAGCAGCCACTTTCCATTCTCCTCTCCCCCAGCCCCTGGCAGCCGTTAATCTACTCTCTGTCTATGGGTTTGCGTGTTCTCAACATTTCATATCAGTGGAATTATACAATATGTGGCCTTGCCCTGCTTTGGGGCTTTTATTTATTTGATAAATTCTTCTGTGGTTCTGATAATTTACTCACTGGGGACAGACTCCATGAGATACAAAAAGCAACAGAAAGTTGGGAGAGGGAGATACTTGTTCTGCCCTGAGGGTGCTAATGGTATAATTAGGAAGATCAAATAAAAAGTGAATGCCTCATTTTTGTCACTTGTTTTCTTTATAATCTTCTCTAGACACTAAGAATTGAATATATGTCATAATATAAATTGAGGATGAAATCTTTTGTTGTTGATGAAAAGGTCCTACGTGAGAATAAAAGAATACAAAGTTTTAGTGACTAACCCTAATTAATCCCCTCTCAATTAAATTTGCTAGTGTTTTCCTGCTTTTGACTAAAGAACACAGGTATGGATATTGAAATACTGTGAATATTTGATGTTTCCAAGGGGAATTAAGATGTTCTCCTGCCTTTGCACAGGTAGAATATTTTTTCTTGGTCAGCACAGTCCTTAGAATTACAAACCAATTTAAAAGCTCAGGTACTTACGGTTTAAACCCTTTGGAAAGTGTTTGGCTTTTCTTGTGTGGTAAGTTGTTATTTTGTTGTCAGGATAAGCTAAAATTTGAGACAAATTTAATATAGTATGTGATAAATTAACATCATATTCAGGACCATGCTTAGGAATAAAGAAATATTAAGAAAAAGGCAGGTTTAAGTGGGCAGAACAAGGAAAATACTCATAAAAAGGCTTTTGAAATAATTTTTCATATTCCCTTTATCTTTCCATTTGAGCAGTCATTTTGCAATTCTTTATTTTTCTGGGGTTTTATAAATGTTATATGCAATTGAATGTTACCAAAAGTATATTGGATTTAATTATTTTAGTGAGAACAGTCTTTAAATTCATTTTAGTAAAGAAGAAGTATCATTAATGGCAGCACAATAATTTATGTCCAGATCCTCTTGTGTTTTGGCTGTTTAATCCTCTCATGCTGGAGTGACACTAAAGAAAGATGCATTATTTTTGATGGCTATTGTATTTTAAAAAAGAGCATCCTGAACCTGAAGCAGTGGTAAACCCTGGTGGATTATGTTGAATCCACAGTAATCCTTGATTATCTCTGGAGATCACTGATAAGAGCAAAAACCAAGCTGTGACACTGGGAAACTTGATTTCATTAAACCTGATTTCTGAGTTATGAATTAGACCTCAAGGCTCTTGTGTGAGTTTAAGCTGTTTTTCACCACCAAATTTATCAAAAAGTAGAAATGCTTTATTTCAATGTATGCATTTAACAATTAGGAAAGAAATCAACCTCATGGCATTTGGCCTGGTATTTAGGCTTTAAAGATCTGGTCATTTCAAGTATCTGTGTGACCTTGGTATTCCGCATGCTCTAGGGCCATGGTCTTCAGACTGAGGCCCCCAAGGCATTCACATCAGCATTATTCAGATATTCGGTACAGATTCTTGGTCCCTGTCCCATAACTCCAGGGATGGGGCCCAGCAATCTGTATTTTCGTAAGTCTTCTAGATAATTCTAAATTTTGCCAAAAATTGAGCACTGTTACCCTGAGATTATTTTGGATTTTGAAAAGCATTAGTTTCTTTCAGCAGATTTTAATGTGTATGGTTCAGTGGGTTTTGGTATGGCCACGTTTGTGTCACTGCTGCTGCGATCTAATCCCAGAACCTCTTCATCACTCTAGTAGGAAGCCTGCTATCCGAGCAGTCATCCTGTGTTCTCCCTTTCATTCAGGCCGTAAAAACCAAGGATCTTACTTTTTGGCTTTGTAGATTTATCTTTCATGAATATTTCATATAAATGGAATCATACATTATGTGACCTTTGTGTCTAGCTTCTTTTTATTTATCATATATTTCAAGATTCATCTGTGTGGTAGTGTTTATCAGTACTTTATTCATCTTTATGGTTGAATAATATTCTACTGCATGGATACATTGTGTTCACTTTATACATTTGTCAGTTGGTGGGCTGTTGGGGTTGTTTTCACTTTTTAGCTATAATGAATAATACTACTGTGAACATTCTGACAAATTTTGGTGAGGACCAACATTCTGATTTAATTGGATCTCAGGTAGGATCCTAGGACCGATGGCCTTGGTATTTAAGAACTCCCTCTGATGATTCTAATGTACAGTTGGAGTTGAGAACCAGAGGTTTAAAATTTTATTACTCAGAGTGTGGTCTTGGAGCACAGAGTTGGCTGGGAGCTGTTAGAAATATGGAATTTCATGCTCCGCCCTGAACCTACTAAATCAGAATCCCCATTTTCACAAGTTATCTCAGTCATTCATGTGCTCATTAAAGCGGGGTGGCATTAGCTTAGGAGTCAGTCTGAGTCTTTTCCTACCAAGTATAATATTGTTCCTTTGACCAAATATGCACCAAAATGAATACAAAATTTATTAGGGACTTGCACACAGTTCCATACTACAATGAGACCAGACTGTCATCGGAGCCCATGCTTAGCATAGTGACAGAAGGAAGCACGTATGAAGCTAAAAACTTCTGAATGAAAACCCAGTTAGCTACCGAGTCCTCCCATCCACCCCATGTGGTTCAGTGTCTGGTGCCCACGGTGCTGGGCTCCAGTGCTCTAGGGCTGGCAAAATCTCTGAGACCCGAGCACGCTAACCACCTTCTCTCTGATCCTCCATTTCTTTGCCTTTACAATGAGACTCATGCATATTGCTTCTTAGGAGCCTGAGTTAAGATCAAATCACTTAAGCACTGGGGTGTGTAATAGTCAAAGTCTCCCAGAGAAGTGTCCAATAGTATATCTATCTCAGAGTGTCTCTGTCTGTCTATCTGTCTGTCTGTCAACATTTATTATAAGGGACTGGCTCACATGAGTATGGAGGCTGGGAAATCCCACAGCCTGCCAAGCTGGCAGCCAGGAAAGCCAGTGCATAGTCCGGAGGGCTGAGGTGTGCACTTAACGGCGTTGTGTCCAGTCCAGGTCTGACGGCCTAGGAACTGGAGCACTGAGGATAAGAGAAGATGGGTGTCCTGGCTCACAGTCAAGCAGAGTGGATTCAGTCCTCCTCTGTCTGTTTTCTTTGTTCTTCAGCAGACTGAATGATGTCCACCAACCCTGGGGAGGGCCTTCAGCTTTGCTCAGTTCAAATGCTAATCAAATGCTGATCCCTTCTGGAAATGCCCTCCTGGACACCCAGAAATAATGCTTAGCTGATATGTGGGCATCCCATGGTCTAGTCAAGTTGACACATGCAATGCACCATCACATGGTGGTCACTAGGACTGGTTGAGAGGTGCCTCAGCCCCCAAGAACGTGGAAAGAAAAAATATTAAATTGGTTTCTGGGACTTAAATGCTAAAATAAGCCTGGGAAGAAGCTTACTTTGATCAGAAACAATAGACCCCAGGCTTGAACCTGGAGTAAAAGAATTAACCTGGCTAAGAAAGACCAAAAAATATGTAGAGGGCTTGCCCAGCATAGAGGACACAAAAAGGACGGGGACAAGGTGAGCCTGAGTCACAGATTGCAGACTGCGGACTCCTGTATGTTTTTTATTTTATTTTTTTGTGGGTACTGGGGGTCGACCTCAGGGCCTCGCACGCCAGCAGGCGCCCATGCCGCTGAGCGATATCCCCGGCCCTTTTTTCGTATGTGGGTTCCGGGAGTCAAACTCAGGACCTTGTGCTTGCCAGGCAGGCACTTATGCTGCTGAGCTATCTCACTGGCCCTCCTGGATGTTTTGTTCAGTGCTACCGTGCTTTTAGAAACAATGGCACAGCATTTAAAAACTCAAGAGGTTTCACTTGTAAATTCAGTCTGAGAAGCTGGACAGATCTCTTCTGCCTCCCTGAGAGGTGACGGGGCTGGAGCTGTGTGCTGGCTGATCCCTGCCTGCAGTAGGAAGCCTACTTGGCCTCCATCTTCCCAGCCCCTTAGACCAGCCCTTCTCTGGCTGCAGGTTTGCCTGGCCCCCAGGCTCCTGAATCTGGGACCCAGCACAGCCAGCTCCGCCTGTGAACCCGCTGCCTCTCTGGCCTTAGCGCATGCCTGTTTTGATTGATGAATGTGAGTCCATCTGCCTGAGAGATAATGGGCTGGTCTTGTTACACAAATTCAATGGATTCTCGATTCTCCATTTCAAACAGAACTTGGGACCTGAGAGGCGGAGATGATAGTGTGGCTGTCACAGTTTGGGGGCAATGGCTGTGGAGCCCTGTGTCTCCCGCAGCTTTCCTCAGGCCTCTTTGGAGGCTCAGGGGATCGTTTGGCACTGGGTTTCAACATTCTGATGGCCCCCCACGTTTCCCTGCTTGTCTAGGAGAGGCCAGGCCGGTCTGAGCTGCTGCCCAGGACTGCTGTGCAGGGCTCTGGTGACGTAGGTGGACACTGAGCGGGCAGCCCTTCTCCTCCTCCGAGCTTCTGCCAAAGCTTAGTGCAACTGCTTCTCCTCTTGTGTTGCAGGTACCTTTTGTATTTACAGATCAAACGTGATATTTTTCATGGTCGACTGCTGTGCTCCTTTTCCGACGCTGCCTACTTGGGTGCCTGTATCATTCAAGGTGAGTCTGGCCCCAGTGCACTCACCACCGCCATTGCGTCGGGCTGTAGAGCTTTGCCCGTGGGTGCTGCCCTCGTCTGCCTGTGCCCATCCTGCCTGTGTCTGGTTGAAGGCCGGCTGGGACTGTGCACTCAGCAACAGAGGCCCCTGCTTTCCCTCAACTTTCCTCCTGAGCCAGTGGGGTCCTGGTAGGAAGCTGGGCTGAGATGGTTGCAGTGGCCTCTGCAGATACAAAGCGTCCTTCAGGCCCCACATTAGAGCTCTGGAGCCTCTTTGTAAGGAGCTGAACTTGTAGTTTTATAAGCTCGGAAGCGGTGTGGGTTTCTATGTTCTGAGCTCTGATCACCAGTGTGGGGCCTAACAGGCATAGGGAGAGGGAAGCCACGTTCCGGAAGGTAGGTTTCAAACAGAGGTCATCCCTGACCCCTCACACACATATTTCCTGTGTTATGTGTGTATGTATTGTGTATATGGGTACCTGTGTATCATATCTAACTCCATAGCTTTTCTAGCCATGCATGTGAGAAGAGCAGCAGCTTCACAAGCTGTCACAGCCCAGTTTGAATCTTTCTTCCCCCTTCCTGGTTATTTCCCCATAGACAAATCACTCAAGTTCTCTGAACCCTGGTGTCTGCATGTAATAAACAGGTTGGTCATACCTCGTCTTTGGGCACTGTGATTTCACTGGGACAGCCCAGGCCCATCAGTGGTGGCTGCGCTAGGGTTGAACATGCCCATGGCTGGGGACACTGGGAACAGCAAGTGCACTGACCTGGTGGCTTCTGAATGCTTCTCCTGGGAACAACAGTGTCTGGGGGAGGAGCATCCATGACCAGAGGCAGCATGTTGCCGGGGAGCCCAGGGGTTCTATTGCCCTGGGCTTGGTGGAAGGCAGCTAGCCCCAGGGGCTGTCTGGAGGGACCCTGATGACAGCCATTTGTATCATAAGTGCTAATGACATGTGTATGAGTGAGAAGGGGGGGGCGAAGGGAAGGGAGAGTGAAGTGGGGAGGGGAGAGGGAGCGAGGCAGCGCTGAGAGTCTGTCAGTGTTGTGATAGATCTAGAAAGAATAACACAGGAGCTTGTGATGGGCCAAAGAGAGTCACAGGTGACAATCAGCTGCCCATCACAATGCCAAACTTCATTCACCACTTAAGAGAGAATCCCATCTTTCTCCTGGGAATCTCACTGGGCCCCCCACTGGCCCGGTGGGATGCCCTGAGCTGTGAAATAATTCATTTGTCCTTTTTCCAGGTGTGTTTGGTCTCTGAGAATTCCGAAGTGGGTTTTCTGTGTTGTTTTATCCTCTTCTCTGGGAGACACCCACCACTGTATAGCAGATTTTGGCAGCAGCATGAAACTCCTTGGGCATATTGCAGTGTTAGGTGGCTGGGAGTATTCTGTGGCTGTCAGGAGATGTGGTCCTCTGGGCCTCCAGGGGGAGATCATGCTTTTGAAAGCTGCCTCACTTGCCCCAGAGTGAAGGGTTATTAAACCTTGCAGTTCTCTTCCTTACTGATGTAGAGGGCACATGACTAGTTAGGTGCACTGTCTCTGGAGGGAAATGGGAATCGATACTAATCCGAGCAGCAGGCCAGCATATGAGGATCTCAGAATGCATTTAAGCATTAGTGAATTATTGTCACGTCTCCAAGGACAAGCTCAATATAGATCTGTAATGGAAAGCTCTCTGTCCTCTGTTATATTTGAAATAAAGCCACAAAGGCTCCACCCAGAAGCAGGGCCCTAGTTCATCCCTCATGGCTATTATCACAGACAGCACACACTTGGAAGGAAGTAGAGTTGGAAATGGACCAGCCGACCTTGAAGGGACCTTTTGTCTCTGAAATGCATTCTTTTCTCTGGGTCATTTGGGGCAAGTTCAGTAAAACGTGGGTTCTTAGCCTTCTCTGATGCTCAGCGTCAATATGCAAGCAGTTCTGGAGGTTGGGAACAAATGCAGGTGAAGAAGGGCTGTGTCAGAACCGTGCATGACAGAGTGATGGAAGGCGGAGTCCCTGATTAGAAAGCAGGAGCTGTGAGAGGGTTGTCTAGCTCGCTGCTGTCCTTCTGAAGAGTGTGTTTTAAGCTTTGGTATATTTGGCGTGTGTAAAAAACATCACCCAGAGTTTTGCTACCTATAGTTACTGAACCCAACAAATAAATTCAATATATGCAGAGTGCATTTTCTTTCATAATACAAGTTGTAAAACAAACATACAGAGTCTTTGGGATCTATTTATTTTATATCTTTTTTTTTTTTTTTGTATAAATTGCCTTTTCTGTTCCTTCTTCAAAGAAGTCTTCCCAGTCTGTCTGAGGCAGCCTCCCGCCTGCCTATCATTCTTTCCCACAACCTGTTTGGTTGTCTTGTAAGTGCCTGAAATTATTTATCTTGCTGAGTTGGGTCTGGGCTTATTTTGTGTTTCCTCCTGTGTTGGTCAGCTTTCCACCACTGTACCAAATACCTAAGATAATCAACTTACAAAGAAAAAAAGTGTATTGTGGCTCACAGTTTTGGAGATTCCAGTCCATAGTTGATGGGTTGTGCTGGTTGTGGACCTGGCAAGGCAGCATATCATGGCCAGAACCCGTGGCAGAGCAGAACCACTCACCCCGGCACAAGCCAGGAGCAGAAAGAAGGAGGCAGAGGCCACATCCCACAGTCCCCTTTGTGGACACCACAGTCCCCCAAATACCTCTCACTGCACCCCACTTCTTCACGTTTCCTTCACCTCCCAATGGCATCAGCCTGAGGACCAACCTTTGACGCATGTACCTTTGGGGGACATTCCAGATCTTACAAAGAATCCAGTTCCATAGGAGTGAGTCTCAGGGAGCCTTTTTCACTGCAGTCTTCCTGTGTCTGGCACACAGTAGCTTTTCCACAGACTCTGTTAAGTCAGGACACTTGCCTCGATTGCTCCAATGAATGCTTTCCCTCTGTACTAGGGAGAAATCCAGTTGGCTGCCTGTTGGAAAGATGTTCATTACCTCGTTCAGCTATGTGTTCACAGTTCTTCAGGCATTTCTTGCATAGCCACTGGGTGGCAGGCACTGCAGTACATGTGCTTGCAGGGAGACAGACAGATAGATAAACCATCATGATGCTGTGTCCGTGACCAAATGTGGGGGGACACACAGGCTAGGTCCCTGCTGTGAGCAGTCTCAGGCGGGCTCTGAACTGGCAAGTGTAGGCCAGGCGAGGCTCTTGAAGGAGTGGACCTCCTTCAGGAGACTGCAATGTCCTGTATCTGGAGTCCTATATACTCTCCATGCATTTCTTCTCTTCTTTTTCCTGTCATTTTCAGGCTTCTTTTTGTAGTATTTATAGTACAAGTCTATTGTATCTCACCAGTTTTACTGAAAAGAGAAATACTCCCCACAAACATGGCCTGACCTCACCAACCCCTCTCCAAGCTGATGGGTGCTCTGAAGGTGACTGAGCTTGGCACTGTGGTTCATCCCCTGTGGAAAATGGAGGCACTGGATCATTTCCCAAGTACTCAGGTCCACAGCCAGCTCAGGGAGGGCCACACATGTGTGTATATGTGCATGTGTGTGTGTGGGCATGGCGTGTTATCTGTACTTCTTTTGGAACTTAGATTCCGATCATCAGTTCATGGTCTCCTTGGGCCCATCTGTTGATCAGTTGGTTTCCATTTCTTCATTCTTCCTTTTTTTTTTCCTAAAGACAGCAGTTGGGCTCAGATTCGTCTTTGCCTTGGCATACTGCCTTATCAAATAATTACTATTATTTTTTGTGTATAAGTTTCATAAATTAAGTGGGGCTATAGACCCATCTCATTTTTTCCTTTTTATGCTCAGAATACTGTTTTTGGAGAACTCTCTACGTTGCTAGGAACGTCTTTCACTGCTTCTGACCACTGCAGATTGTCCTTTGGGGGCATCTCCCATGCTTTACTTACCAGTCCAACCAACCACAAACACCGGAGGAGCTTGTGATGATCATGACTGAGGCCGTGACTCAAAAACACCTCATGCATATCGTTTCTTGCACCCAGAGTTTTTCTAGGATATATGCCCAGAAGAGGGATTTCTGAGTCATAATATTGGCTGACTGCTCCCACCTTGCTCTCTAGAAGAGTAACATGTATTGAGAATCCCCAGAAGTGCACAAGTGTTTCTGTTTCCTTGTGTTTCCGTCAACTTCCTAATGTTTGACAATGTTATAGATGCAAAGTGACATCTTGTTTTGGTTTGCATGTCTTGGATTACTAATGAGTTTGGGCATCTCTCTATACACCAGCTGTTAGCATTTCGCCTCCTGTGAGTTGCCGGTTCATGTCTTTGGCCATTTCTCTATTGATCTTCCTGCCCATTTTTCTATAATTTGCAAGGATTTCCTCTTTATTGTGGATATTAGCTCTTGTAAACTTCAGAGTTTACAAATACATTTTTTCAACTTGATATCTCTCTTATGTTGTCTATAATGTCTTTTAATGATCAGTAATATTTCTCTCTTATGGTGTCTATAATGTCTTTTAATGATCAGTAATATTTAATTTTGGTATTATCAAATTCATCAGTTTCCATCCTATGATCAATAGCATTTTGGATTTTATTTTAAAACCCTTTCTCGTGTTATATATGCATCTTTAGGTTTTCTGAAGAACTGCAATTTGAATTCTGTTAAGAAGCTCTAAAGAGCTTTGTTTTACAGTTATTAAATGATTTAACAATGAAGGAACAGTAGAAATAAGTTACAGAGATGAATGTGATTTTTCAGATATGCTCCGGACATACTAATTTTTCCTATTTCAGAGTCACGTTGGTGAAGAAGTTTGTCTACTGCAGATGTTTCTCACCATCTTTATTCTCCTCTCCTGGGCTGTGTCTCCCATTTCTGCCCAAGATACTTGCTTTTCTGGCTCATTTTCATCACAAGTATAGAATCCATAAAGGTGTTCTGTAGCCAGACATTACCTTTTCTCCTCCAGGCTGTGGGCTGGACACCCACCTCTCCTAGGCCCTCAAGGAGCTTGGGAGGTCCCGGCATTCTTTTCACCTTGGAACAGTCTCCAAAAGTTCCTCGTGGTAAAAGGCAACACCTTAATCCACTGTGCTGGTTTGTACTTAGGTATATCCTCTTTAATTTGAAGAGCAATCCATTTATTTTTAAGTGTAGTCCCCCTTAGGTTCCTTCATGTTGTGATTTTTTTCACTGAATGAGCCACACTGCACAAAGCTTCAGAGCCAGCAGCCCAGATAGATAGGTATCCTGTGAACGTTGGAAATATTGGGGAGGCATCGACAGTTTGTTTTTCAGTTTTTAATGGACAAATAAACATATGTATTTATGGCATACAGCAGGATGTTGAAATAGGCATACATTGTTAAGTGACTAAAATGAGCTAATTAACATACATGTTACCTCATATATTTACCATTTTTGTGATGAGAACACTTAAAATCAACACTCTTAAAGAGTTTTGAATATACAGTATGTATTTTTCAGTTGTAGTCACTATATTGTACAATAGATTTCTTGAACATGTTCCTGTCTGATATTTTGTATCCTTTGGCTAACTTTTGGGCATGATATCATTGAATTGGTCAGCTATCCTGTTGCTGGAACAAAATAACACTTGCAACTTAAAGGAGGAGAGGTTTAATTTGGCTCACAGTTTCAAAGGGTTCCATGGTTTGCTGGCTCCAAGTCAGAAACATCATGGTGGAAAGGTGTGGTGGAACAAAGATGCTCAGGTCATGGCGGCCAGGAAGCAAAGCAGGGGAGCAGTGCAAGAGAGGAAGAGACGATATAGTTCTCAGGTTCATGCCCCTGTGACCCTCCTACACTGCCCACAAGGGTGCTTTACTCATTTCCTAGGTGTTTCTTAAGCCAATCAAGTTGACAATCAAGATTAACCGTCATGGTAACAATGATTATGCTACTGACATTTAGTGCCTGAAGGGTAGGAATGCTAGGTATCCTCAATTCCTTGGGAAATCTGAAATAGTAAAATTGTTCAACCCCTCCAAATACCAGTAGTGCCCCCATTGAGAAACATTGATATAAATTGCTTTAATGTGTAGATAAAGAAAAGGAAACACAGAGGAGACTGACCAGTGCCCAAAGTCAGACAGCTAAATCTGACCCTGAGTGCAAGTCTCTAGAGTCTAGACCAGTGGTGGCGAATCTGTAGCACGTGTGTTGTGGCAGCTGTTTGTTATTGAAAGCTCTGTAAGGTTTGCCCGCACTGGTCTGGACACTCAAATTGCGGTCTGCGCATGGGCACAGGTGCACTTGGGTGGGGAGCATAATCGAAGTGGTTCTTTTGGATGGCAGGCAACATTCCGTATGCAGCCTGCTTGTAGTGTTTTTAATCTTGTTTTCATTTTTTACTGGTTACAGCTGAGCTTGGTGATTACGATCCTGATGAGCGTCCTGAGAATTACATCAGTGAGTTTGAGATTTTCCCCAAGCAGTCACAGAAGCTGGAAAGAAAGATCATGGAAGTTCATAAAAATGAACTCAGGTAATATGGGTGGAGAGCTGTGAAAATGATAGAAGTGGGGCAGTGGTCTTACTGTGGGGAATGTGTAAATGTGTGACACAAGATTATCGTAGTGTATGGGTCAACTGTTTCAGGTGGCAGGGTAGTGTTTCTGGGTACCACTGAAGCACCCTGGTGTCCCCATCAGTAATAGTCTCAGTAGTGTGGGTGGTGTCGAGGGGTTGCTTATGAGCCATCCACAGCTAGTTGAGTCATACATTCTCTTACACATATGGGTTTCTAACCACCCTGAGATTGTGAAAGTAAAATCCGAGGTAAATAAGTAATCCTTTCCAGTTGGAATTTTGTGTTGCTGTTTCTCCTCCTGTGGCCATTGCCGGAAGTGTTGACCTCCAGTAGAATGGAATCGGTGGACAAGGTTCCCTTTGTCAGGCTGCTTTCAATGGGACAGTTTTTTGTGTCTGCTGCTCCTCCCCTTGTCGACAGCATTTCAGAGTAGTTACTGCAGGTGGCGGTTGTGGGAGCCTCACACTGCATGGAGTATTCACGGAACACCAGACATGATTCTAAGCCCTTTGCATATCTGGACTCATTTTAATCCTCACAGCGACATAGGAGCCAGGTGCTCTGGTTGTTCCCATATTACAGATGAAGGAACCAAGGTCACTTACACACAGCAAGCGTTGAATGCAGGCAGCCTGGGTGTGGTGTCTGTGATCTTAGGCACTGTGTCTACCTCTGCTCAATGTAGGCCGGGGAGGCAAACAAAGCAAGCCGAGGAGCCCTCAACATGGAATTGAGGTAACTCAGATCTTGTAGTCTGCAGTTTGAATCTAGATCTTGTGAAAATCACAGAAGAAATCATTTTGGTAATAGTAAGTGTAGGCAGTGCCTAGGAGAAGTGTTGGTGAAAAGCTACTTCCATCTCCTGAGCGTCTGGCAGTTACAAGAAAATACTGTCATTGGCTCAGCAATTCTGGAACAAGTAACTGACCGGGAAGGGGGATTGGCACTAGCGAAGTGGTGCAGGCGCGCCCTCTTCTGGTGTGTCTGAGAAGAGTATTGTGTGGGTGTTCAAAAGGGTAGCATCTTTTAAGGTTGGAAAATTCTCTTTATTCTTAGAAATACAGATGATTAGACATCAAAATGTACTGACTTCAGAAAGCAACTTACCATCTCTACGGGTTATTTTAGAGTATTGTCTCCTAATGAAAGACTGTTGAAAATATATAAAACTCTCAGTATTCTTTTTATAATTTGGAGACAAAGGCACTAGAGGTAACAATGAAATACTAATATTCCAGTGGAGACTCATAGAAGTATTCTTTTTGTGGACCACAGGGCAAGAGCTGTGAGATGAGGGAGTTGCATCCATTGTGTTGGATTGGTAGGAAAGGTCTTCTGTGACCGGAATTTACATGGGTTTAAATATTTGGAACATACCAAGTAGTAAACACACACGGAGCCCTTACTGGACGCCAGAGCTTCGTGCCGGAGCTGTACGTGCATCTGTTCACCCAGTCCTCTCAGACAGACAAGGCAGACGCTTGCAGTGTTCCCAGTTCGGGCTGAGGAGAGGGCAGCAAGGTGTGGAGAAGGGCTTTCCCTGGTAGTTATCAGGATTGGAGCACACAGTTGCCTGACATGAACGTCCGCACTCTTACCCTTGTGCTGCGCAGTTGTGAGAAACAGGTGATGTGCCTGGTGCGTCACTGTGTCATTGTGGCAGTGACTCTGAGGATGGATGCTGGGGGCAGGAGGAGTCAGTAATGTTTGCTATTAGAGGTGCCAAAAACCCGCAGAAGAACAGTAGGAGAATAAATTGAAAGAATATTGAAAGACATGATAGTAAGACTTGGTGATGCACTGGGTTTTATGAGCACATGAATGGCTCAAAGAAGATCCCAGCTTGTCTCCTAACAATCAGAAAACTGTAGATTGGATACTCTTCCAGCACCTGAATTTGTGGCTATCTCTGAAAGTGTCACTGTGACCTGGGGAATCCCAGGCAGCCCTGGTTTTATAACTCTCAACAGGGAGTTCTATGGCTTGATCAAAGCTGCTGTTTTGCAGCTCATGTAGCACTGCATGTTTGTAATAGCTAAAAAACCCTCGAAAGAGGCCAAAGTGACAAGCCTGGGGCGTGAAGCTGGCAGACATTGTGCGACATTGCAAGGGAAGCCTTGGGGATACTTCCCTGTGCATGTTCGCTTGTTTTCCCCAAGTAGTCATGTGTTCGATTTGGCGTCTGTGCAGCACTGAGAGCTTTTAGGTCAGGACAGGAAGATGTAAAGAGTAGAAGATGCCAGTGCAGAGGGAGAGGGCTTTCTATAGTTGTTTGAAAACACAGTCTAGAGGTTGAGCCTGCCCTGGTGTCTACTGAGCCCTTGCATGCAGGTCAGGAGAGTGTTGACCTTGTGTGGGGAGCAAGGCTTCAGTGGAATTGCTCTGCAAACCCAACAGTGTTGGAACAAAGTCACCAGTGGAGGAGTCCTGTGAAAATCTGGACCTAGGCATGCAGCTGATCCTCCACGGTGATCCCAGACCCCATAAGCCTCAGCGAAGCAAGAGGGGAACACAGAGCCACTGAGCCATTGCTCCCGAGACTTCTGAGAGGATTCTGGTTGGCCTTTGTTGGGGTTGAGGGGTCCCATAAATAAATGCCTTCTTCCTACTTGCTTTGTGAACCAGTTGAGAAAGAAAACAAAATAGATAGCAATAGACATACTTGAGCATTATAGGAATGATAATGATGATTTACAGTGAGGGAAATGTTTTTACCTGTGGCCATTTCACAGTCTTCCTCTGAATTTTGTAGACTGTAGTCATGCTACTGTATCCTCTCTGAGAAAGGGACAAAGCTGCCATACTTAAGAGAAAATTAGTCAGGGAGAAATAAGAACTTCTGTTCCCAGGGAGGCTACACAGGCAGGAGTAAGGGAGTTCTTCAGGGGAAGAAAGTGAGAAAGGGAGATCCCTTGGAATTTTCAGGTGTTTCAAAATACAATAGAAAATTGAGCTTTTAGTAAGTGTTTCCCTGGATAAAATGCTTAGTCTTCCTTAGATGTCCAAGAGATCAGTGCATGAAGATTCAAGTTCGTGCCTGGATCAGTTAGTTTTAAGTATGTCACATCTTTGCAGTGGAAGGCAGTTTTCCTTGAATTTTACTGTGAGTCTAAACTTCTCTAAAGAGTAAAGTCTATTTACAGAAAGAAAACACAGGGATTGGGGTATGGCTCCTGGTAAAGTGCCTGCTTAGCATTTGCAAAGCCCTGGGATTTATTCTCAGCACCTCAAAAAGAAAAGGAAAGCGGGGATGATGGAGGGAGGGTGAGAGGGCAGTGTACAGAGATGTCCACTGTGCCCTCTGCTGCACACATGGATTGCTCCCCATCGTTGGCACCCTCCTGGAAGTGGTACATTATTATTACACTTGATGAGCTTACACGATGCATCATAATCACCCAGAGTCTCTAGTTTATTCTCTGACTCATTCATGATGTACCTTCTATGGGTTTTATTATAACATGTGTCCACCACTATAGTCTCATAAAGAAGAGTTTCACTGTGGTAAAAATCATTCCTCCTTATCATCTCACTCCTGCAAACCACTGATCTTTCTACCTCCATACTTCTGACTTTTCCAGAATTCCATAGTTGGAATTTCACAACATGTAGCCTTTTTAGATCGGCTTCTTTCACTTAGGAAATATGCACTTATGGTTCCTGCATGTCTTCTCCTGGCCGGATAGCTCATTTCTTCTGTTTGGGATGTGGCACAGTTCCTGTATCCTTTGAAATGCCAAGGAGCAAGATTGCTACATAATGTGGTAGATATATGTTTAGTTTTTTTTTTTTTTTTTGGTACCAGGAATTGAACTCATGACCTCACGCTTACCAGGCAGGTGCTGTGCTATATCCCCAGCCCTGTTTATTTTAAAAGCAACAGCAAACTGTTTGCCACAGTATCTGCACTGTTTTGCATTTTCACCAATGACTGAGAGTTCCTGTTGCTCCCCATCCTCACCAGCATTTGATGGTGGTGTTGATCTGGATTTTGGCCACTGTAATAGGTGCACAGCTAACAAAGCCATATTTACAAAGATGTTCTAGAGGTACCTTTGGGTCTCTTAAGTTCCTGCAGAGATGTACCATGCATCCAGCCTTCCCCTGGGAGAGGGCGATTGGCCAGGACCCATCTTGGAGAGGGGCCAGCTGAGCACAGAACTCAGAACAAATGCTGGCTCCATCTAGCGGCGCCCAGCTGAGTTCAAGCCCTCAGAAGGTGCTCTGAAAGCAGCCTGAACTTTAGGGGAAATAAAGGTGCAGGCTCACTGAGATTATCCACTACCCTGCCATAAAGCTGCTGCTGGCTCACTGGGATAAATCAACACGGATCAGGACTCTGCCTCCACACGTTGTCTACCAGTGACAGCAGAGACAAACCTGCAAGTGGACTTTTTTTTTTCTCTTCATTGTTTGATCTTGTTTTTTTTTTTGTTTGTTTGTTTGTTTGTTTTTTAAGTATGAATGTGGTTTCTAGTTTTTTTGTGGTTGTTGTTCTGTTCTTCCTTTTATTTCTTCCTTCTCTCTTTCCCTCCTGTCTTCTGCACCAATCCCAAAGTTTGTGTGGCCCTCCTTTGTCCTCTAGCCTTGCTTCTAATCTCTTCCTCTTCTTCTGTTTCTTTACTTTTTCTGCTAATCCCTTCTAAATTTTCTCCCCTGAGGGTAAAACTGGCATATTGACAGCTTATTTACTGCATAAAATTTTCTGGTTTGTTTTAGATTTTGTTATATAACCACAAATCTAGTTCAAACAGTTAAAGGTGGTAAATTCATGCTGACTTCAGTTTGTCATTTTCTAGGCTGTGTTTAATGCTCTTGTCATTGCTGATTGTACCACGTTAGCCAAAGGGACATAACAAAGCTACTCGCTATAGGCAATTTACAAGCATCAACTCAGGAATTAAAAAAAAAAAAAAAAAAACCCCAAAAACTATCGATAAAACAGGTGATGGCCAGATTTGCTAACCCATATTCTCGAGAAAAATGGCAAAGGAAGTCTAAAATCAATGTGTGCTCCATTCTCAGGCCTCTAGAGATAATTTTAAAACAACAAGAGCAATATTTGTTTTAAAACCGTGTGAAAAAGATTCTCTTTTAATTTACAGACTTTGACTTTGATGCGCAGAGAGGAGATCCTCACTGTGGGACTGAGTTGAGATTATTCTACCTTCTAGAGCCCTCTGGTGGCTGGAAGGAGTCATTACTTCAAATATATACATAAATTATATATAATATATAATATTTTATATATATTTTGGGCCCTCTTGGTTTCTGTTTTCCACAGCTTTTTTTTTTTTTTTTTTTTTTTTGTGGGTACCGGGGGGACGACCTCAGGACCTCGCGCGCCAACAGGCGCCCGTGCCGCTGAGCGATATCACCGGCCCCTTTTCCGTATGTGGGATCCGGGAGTCGAACTCGGGCCCTCCCGCTTGCAAGGCAGGCGCTTACGCCACTGAGCCATCTCACCGGCCCTGTTTTCCACAGCTTTAATCGTAGCTAGGTTGAGAAGAATGGCTCATTTTGTTAGTGCTAAGGTTCTCAGAGAGGGTTTAAAATGAAGGTAAAATCGGGTTTATTGTGAGGAGTCCTGGTAAACTTCTCCGGAGGCGTTTCCTAGGGCAGTGATGGCGAACCTATGGCTCGCATGCTGCAGCGGGCTGTTTGTATCATTGAAAGCTCTAAAAGGTTCGCCATCACTGTCCTAGAGTTTCTACTCCCCGAGTCTTACCATCTCTCCTCACCCATTCATCTTGTCTGTCACTGGGGCAACAACCCTTACATTCAGTTCAGCCATAAATCATCTGCTCTTAATATGTGGAAAGCCCAGCAGTCAGTAAAGCAGTTCCTCGCCCCGACAGAGCAGAAGCGTCATCCAGTTAGCCACTGCTATAATAGTGTAGTGAAGTTCATCCTGGAAGCAATAATGACACAGTATTTTAAACAGAGCAGTTATCTCCATTCCTCAAACTCTTAGTCTCTGCAAATCATTTGCCGTAGCTTCCTAGCAAGGAATGCTGTGTTAAAAATGGCCTACCTTTCTAGAAGTAATGGGTCCTGCGATGAAAATACCCTCTACCTGCTGCTCCTGATGAGCAGGGCGCAAGAACCTACCCAGGAAGTGCTTCGGTCAGTTTTAAGAAGAGTGTTTTTTGAGTAAAAGGAAGAAGGGAGATGACCAATTATTTTACAACCCCCATCTTTCTTAAGATGTCCTTTTATTCTGTCATCTCTCTTCCCTCCCCCTGCATTCTTTTCCTTCCCGAGTCCCTTCCAAAATGCTTCTAGAGCCCAGTCTCTCTCCCTGATAGGTTATCAAATGCATTTCCATTTTACGTTACTATTTTTTTATTTTATTTTAAAGAGAAGAAACAAAACAAAACAAAAAAGAACAAAATTTCAAAACAACATAATAGGAGGGTAACAATGGTTAATACATTATGTATTGTTATCTTTAAATTAGTTACTCAGGGTACAAGATATCAGCATTCAATTGTCCAAACGTTACTGGCACAAACCTTTCTCTTCAATGAACTAAGCAAAATTAGTAATGTATCTATCTTAATCATCTTATGTATAAATACAGTTTTTTTCTTTTCCCTTTTATTCCCCATTCCCCCATCCCAGTTTTCTCTTTCCTTTTGACCAGTTTCTTTGTGATTCATCCTATCTATTGTATATTTTGGATCTTATTTACTCTTTCAGTTTCTCACACTAGGGAGACAATACGATGTTTACATGTGTGTCCGGTTTATTTCACTTATGAGTATTTTCTCGAGTTGCATCCATTTACCTATAAAAGTCTCCAGTTTATCCTTCTTTATGGCTGAATAGTACTCCATTATATAAAAATACCACATCTTTTTTATCCATTTCTTGGTTGATGGGCATTTGGGTTGTTTCCAAGATCTGGCTATTACAAATTGTACCATAAACATGGGTGCACATATATCGCTGTGGTACGATGTTTTTAATTCTTCTGGGAAGATACCCAGAAGGGGAGTAGCTGGGTCAAATGGGACCTCCAGTCCTAGTTTTTTGAGGAGTCTCCACACTGATTTCCACAGTGGCTGTACCAGTCGACACTCCCACCAACAGTGGAGAAGTGTTCCTTTTTCCCCACAGCCCCGCCAGCATTTGTTATTAGTTGATTTCTTGATAATAGCCATTCTTTCTGGGGTGAGATGGTATCTCAGTGTTGTTTTAATTTGCATCTCTCGAATGACTAGTGATGTTGCACATTTTTTAAAATTTATTTGCCATTTGTATTTCTTCATCTGAAAATGTGTATTCATCTCAGATGCCCATTTTTGGAGTGGGTCTTTAAATTTGGGAGGTCTGATTTTTTTGAGTTCTTTGTGTGTTCTCGATAGTAATCCTTTGTCTGAGGAACAGCTGGCAAACATCTTTTCCCACATTGCAGGTTGTCTCTTCACTCTGTTGGTGGTTTCTCTTGCTGTGCAAAAACTATTTAATAAGATGAGATCCCAGTTGTTGATTCTTAGTGATAGTTCCTGTGCGGTTGAGGTTTTAGTCATAAAGTCTTTGCCTACACCAGTGTCTTCAAGGGTTTTACCTATCCTACCTTCCAGCAGATTTAATGTTTCTGTTTTAATATTTAGATCTCTGATCCATTTTGAATTTAGTTTAGTGCATGGTGAAAGATATGGGTCTAGTTTTAATCTTCGGCATGTGCAGAGCCAGTTTTTCCAGTACCATTTATTAAAGAGGCTGTCTTTCTTCCAGTGAATGTGTTTGGCACCTTTGTCAAAGATAAGGTGGCTTAGTATGTCTGGAGTTGTTTCAGCATCTTCTAATCTGTTCCAGTGATCTTTGGGTCTGTTTTTTTGCCAATACCACACTGTTTTTATCACGGTAGCTTTATAGTATAATTTTAAGTCAGGGGTTGTGATGCCCCCTGCCTTGCCTTTGTTGCCCAAAATTGCCTTTGCTATTCTAGGTCTCTTCTGATTCCAAATGAATTTTAGGGTTGTTTTCTCTAATTCTGTGAGATATGCTGTTGGAATTTTGATTGGAATTGCATTAAATCTGTATAACAATTTTGGAAGTATGGCCATTTTCACTATATTGGTTCTTCCTATCCAGGAGCAAGGGATATCTTTCCATTTTCTGATATCATCTTCAGTCTCCTTTTTCAGAGTACTGTAGTTTTCAGTGTATAGGTCTTTTACATCCTTTGTGAGGTTGATTCTTAGGTATTCTTTTTTTGGATGTTATTGTGAAAGGTATTGTTTCTCTAATTTCTCTTTCAGTAAGTTTGTTATTTGTGTACAGAAAGGCTATTGATTTTTGAGAATTGACTTTGTATCCAGCTACACTACTGAATTTGCTTATTAAATTGAGCAATTTTTTAGGGGAGTTTTTGGGGTCTTCTATGTAGTATCATGTCATCTGCAGATAATGATAATTTAACTTCTTTCTTTCCAATCATTATTCCTTTTATTTCTTTCTCTCATCTAATTGCTCTGGCTAAAGTTTCCAGGAGTATGTTGAATAAGAGTGGGGACAGTGGATATCCTTGTCTTGTTCCTGATTTTAGAGAGAGAGCTTTCAGTTTTAGTCCATTTAGTATGATATTGGCTGTTGGTCTGTCATAGATAGCTTTTATCAGATTGAGATAAAGACCATATATTCCAATTTTCTGTAGGGTTTTTATCATGAATAGGTGCTGGACTTTGTCAAAAGCTTTTTCTGCATCTATTGAGATGATCATATGATTTTTGTCTTTGGTTCTGTTAATATGGTGTATTACATTTATTGATTTATGTATATTGAACCATCCCTGCATCCCTGGGATGAATCCAACTTGGTCATGGTGTATAATCTTCTTGGTAATTTGCTGGATTCTGTTTGCCAGTATCTTATTGAGAATTTTTGCATCTGTGTTCATTGGGGAAATTGGCCTGTAGTTCTTTCTTAGTTGGAACCTTCTCTGGTTTTGGTATCAGGGTAATGCTTGCTTCCAGGAATGAATTTGGGAGTATTGCTTCCCTTTCGATTTCAATAAAAAGTTTGAGAAGTAGTGGTATTAGGTCTTCTCTAAATTTCTTGTAGAATTCGGCAGTGAATCCATCAGGGCCTGGGCTTTTCTTTGTTGGGAGGTTTTTAATTACATCTTCGATTTCATTGGTTGATATTGGTTTATTTAGGATTTTTATATCTTCTTGATTCAATTTTGGTAGTTCATATGACGTTGCTATTTTATATAACATCCTGTTTAGGAATAGGAAGGTGCAACCATTTGGCATCAAACGCTCCATTTATAAAGACTAAATCTTGCATTATGTGGCCTAGATTTGGGGTTCTTTATAGAGAAGGATGGGCTAGGGGCAAAGGATGTGCACATTTGAATCACTAACATTTTTATACAGGTGAAATGGGACTAAAGTGACCTGAAGGGAGAATGCAGCACGGCTGTGAGGGAGAGAGTCATCCATTTCTTGATATATCCTCTGGTTATACCTGACAGGTCAAAGACTCTGAGCTTTTGGCGAGACTATAATAATGTATCTGTCTGTACACCCATCCATCCATGATTCATCCATCCATGCATGCATCTTTTTTCTGATCTGTTCGTGCAACACGTGGCTATTGAAGGGTGGCTCTGTGAGTGTGGGGGGAGTGCGGTAGTGCTGCACGGCCTCGCAGCCTTCAACTGCTTCACCATCAAGCTGGGACCCTTCACCAGCCTCACTCTCCTGCGACCTCATGCACTGAAAGATTTTATCTAAAAATAATGTCTATGGAGCAGCAATTTGATTGACTTTTTATTAATTGAGGATACCTACAGGTGCCATCCAGAGGCTTTGATTGTCAAGAGGTCACTAGTTCAAAACAAATCAGACTGCACTGAGTACACTAGAGGGACTTTCAGAGTCCAAGGCATGGTCCTATAGTCCCTGGGCTACACACCAACCCAGATTTATGTCCTTCAGGCCAAATAATAGTTTTCAAAATGGCGTCAGTTGCCATAAAGGTCTAGTTTTTATTTGCAGGTGGGGGGTTTGGTGGCACCATTCAGTAACAGTCCCATTTGAAAGAATTATTTGCTGTCTAAGTTGCCACCCTCCCTGCTCAGCCACTTCACCTTCTGCCTCCATAGGTATTGAGTTTGTGACCACAGCTACCATCTTTGACAGATAAAGAAACAGAGTGCTGAGAAATACCCTACCCAAGGCTACACAATTAGGAATCTGTAGAACGTGACCTGAGTTTTCTCATACAGCGCTCTAATAGCTTTCTAAGTAGCTGTTATCCTTTAAGTCTTGGCCCCATGTGGCAGAAGGGCATTGTCACTGTTTCCTGCAGAGCATGGTAGTTATCCAAATTTGCAAGTTTGTATCTCATGCTCTGCATGGAGAGGGTCCCTAATGGTCCTTTAGGGGTTTGCAAGAGATAATGTCCCTCTCTAAAAAAATTGGAGATGACAGATTGGGAACTTTTACTTCCAATTAAGAGTATAGAAAGGTATGCTACATGGATCTCCCGTAACTTCAAAATAGCACTAACTAGCAAGGTGTACTACAGAAACATAGTTTTGAGCCCATCAGAGAGCTGAGGATGTAAAAAAACATAAATATACTAAAATCCAGAACGTCCTTCTGATGAGAAATTCTCAAGTGCTGTCACTTTGGTGGGATGACGGGAGCAGGGGGGTGTATTATAGATGGGGACATGAGGACAGGGAGGAGAAAGATCTCGTGATGTCCAGAGAGCAGAGATGGGACTGCAGAGCACAGGAGTTTCCTTGCAGCCCTCGAGTTTGGAGACTCTCTGAGTCTCAGGGGTGCTGAGACCCCAAGCCCTGCTGCAGGGCCAGTCCTGAGAGCAGCCCCCACGGTGGAAGCCAGTGGTGAGGAAAATGTAAAGCTGCACCAAAGCTGAATCTAGGTAAAGTTTCAGGAAAACCCAATTTCACTTGAAGTGAGAATTGCGCTGTTCAGAAGGCAAACATGATAGTTGGTTTTCTGCCCCCAAGTTTAACTCTGGAGCTTGTAGGTCCAAATGGGTCAAGAGAAGCCAGAGCCATCCCTTTCCTGCCAGCTATGCTCCAAGCATTCCAGGTCACTGCTAGCAAAATCCACACCTAATAATTTGCATTTATTCTTGGGGTGCTGCATGTTTTATACTCTGCATGATACGTAGCATGCTAACAGGGGATCAGTAGGAGAGAGATTGTTCCTCTTTGGTTTAAGTCTTCAGGACTGGGAAGATAGAGATACATAGCTAAATACAGAATTGCTTGTCCTCATCTATGGCAGCTCTTAAAAAATAATTCAGCTAATCATGGTCTTTACCTCTAAATGTTTCATTATCTCAGCAGAACATTTCCTGGGGCAACATTTGAAGGGTAGAACATCTTTATTTTCCATTACCAAACAGAATTTTTGCTAGAAACAAATGCCCAATGGGAGATATGAAGAAAAAAAAATTCTGTTTAATTTCTCCTGGTCATTAAATGGTTTCTTCCTCAGTAAGTCAGGGACCCAGCTGTCTCCTGTGCTGGGGCCTCTGCCTTTTCTCCTTTGGTTTGATCCCTTTGCCTACTTTGAACATTTTGCAGTTCGCCTTCTTCTGGTTATGACTTTTTTGATTAAATGCTTATCCAGTGGAGACCCGCAGTCACCCCCAGAGCGAGCAATACCGATCTGAGGATTTTCATGCTGGAGATGAGCCTCTGCATTGCATTATTTTAACATCCTACCTGCTGCTTCCACTCACTGGAAGAGTTTCTGACTGCGGTTGTGCAGGGCTCCTCTTCTGATGGTGAGGAAATAGGAAAGAAATGCTAAAGTCACACGGAACCACAAAAGACCCCAAATAATCAAAGCTACCTTGAGCAAGAACGACAAAGCTGGAGACATCATACTACCTGATTTCAAAATATACTACAAAGCTGTTGTAACTGAAACGTCGCAGTACTTGCATCAAAACAGACACATAGAGCAATGGAATAGGATAGAGAGCCTCGAAATAAATCTACACACTTACAGCAGACTGATTTTCAATGGAGGTATGAAGAACACACAGTGGAGAATGGACAGTCTAAAATAAACAGTATTGGGAGAAGTGGGTATTCACGTGCAGAAGAATGAAATTAGATTCGTACCTTTCACCATATATAAAAATCAACTCAAAATGGATCAGATTTAAATTTAATACCCCAAACTAAGAAACATCTCTGACTTTAAACACTTTAGTTTTATGTTTCTCATTTCTGAAAGCCATAGAAATAGCCATGTAGTGTTTATTACTGAATTCTTCTGTTGAACCTGATTTTTGTGATATTCACCCATGTATCTAATTGTGTGTGTGCTTTAATTAATTTTCTTTTGTGGCTGTATAGGATTCCATCATCTATTTGTTCTGTTGATAGACATTTGAGTTGTTTCCTATTTTTTGCTATTATATATTTCCTGGTGCACTAGTTTCTGTTGCATATATAACTCTGTTTTTGAGTAAACAAGTTCAGTTTTAGTCAATAATGGCAGAGAGTTTTCCACATTAGTTCTGTGAAATTGCTTTTCCACAGCAGTATATGAGGATTGCCTTTGCTGTACAACTTTACTAGTGCTTTTTTGTTAGCCTTTTAATTTTAGCTATCAGATGCATATGTTAATGGTTTCTGTAGTTTTAACTTTCTTTTCTTGAACAGAAAGAAGTTAAGCATATTTTCATGTGGTTGTTCATAGTATATACTTAATTTGTTAAGTGTCTATCAAGTTTTTTTACCCACTTTTATAGGATATTTGACTTTTAAACAGTTCTGTTCCTTACTGATTTATAGGAGCTGTAAAAAGTATTCTAGATAGGTGTCCTTCTTGCTTATGCACGTTGTGGACATCCTTCCCCACACTGTGGCTTGCTTTTCACACCCTGGATGGCATCTCCTGACAAACAGAGATGCTTCAGTTTAATACTGGTGAGTGTTTGTGATTATAATTAGGAAGGACAGGGAAGTGGTCAGAAACCGCATAGGCAAGGACTTACTCACTTTCTGTCTTAGTCTGTTTTTCATTGCTATAACAAATGCCTGAGGCCGGGTACTTTATAAGTGAGAGGTAGATTTAACTCTCAGATCTGGAGATCCAAGAGCAAGGCAACAGCACTTGCTTAGCTGTGGTGAGAGCCATCTGGGGACATCACATATGATCGATGGCACCACGGCGGGAGTGCGCAGGAGGGAGCCATCACACGGCCAGACAGAAAGTCGGAGATGTTCAGACATTGCTCTTCTGTACCTGCTCTCACACGGCCTAAGCTGAGTCCCTCGAGGGGACCAGTGATCCAAGCACCTCCCACCAGCCCCCCTCCTGAGTCTTCCGCGGTCTTTCACACCGCACACTGGGAAGACCGGGCCTCTGAGGACGCACTCAGACTACTTCTGAGCCGCGGCACTGTCCAGCATGGACGGCTGAGTTGTAACCTCCCATGATTAACCTGCTCTCAGACTGGATAGAAAGGGAAGGTGGACTTTAAAGTCAAAGTTGAATTTTAAGAATAAAATTAAAAGATGCTGAAAGTTTAAACAGATCATGAAAGTTTAAACAGATCATGAGAGTAGCCAGTTCTCTGAAGAAGAGGGGTCGTGTGTGTGTGTCTTCGTGTCTGTGAGACAGACAGACAGACAGACAGACAGAGGAAGGGAGGGAGAGAGAGAAGGCACTCCATATTTGGATTCAATAAATACATTTATTGTCTAATGAAAGTTAAAATACTGCAAGAACTTTGAGAGAGCTATGAAGAGAAAGATTCCCATGTACTTTGAGACAACTTTTAAAAATTACCTTTTCCCATCCATGTCAATATAGTTGATGACTTTCTGAGTCTATTGTTACTTTATCAAGGGAAAAATAATTATAATGTCTGTGTCCTAAAAAGAAAATTTCAGCTGCCAGGTGTGGTGGTGATCGCCTGTAATCCCAGCACTTGGGAGGCTGAGACAAGAGGATCACCATGAATTCGAGGCCAGCCTGGGCTACATAGTGAATTCAAGACTACCCCGAATTACAGAGCAAGACCTTGTCTCAAAAAAAAAAGGAAGGGCCAAAGGTAGGATTTTGTTGGATTGAAAGAGCTCACATAGTAATGATCAAGATAAAGATGTTCCATATATGTGTGGGTGTATCAGTGAAATTTAAAACACCCAAACTGAAGAAATCTGGAAAAGCTGCAGAAAGACCTTATTTTCCTAAAGCAGGAATTCAAGTTTATTTCTCATGAGTATCCTGTAAGGTAATCATCCCATTATTATCCCCAAACCCCCATGGATAATGGAAAAGACACTTGACAGAGCATATGAGAAAGAATCCCATCTTCAGTCAGAAGGCTGAAGACATCTCTGGAAGAAAGGATGCAGAGAGGTCCCAGGCCAGCCATCTGCGCAAGGTGGGGGCTTTGGGCTAGGGACACACAGCAGCCATAGGTAAATGGCACCCACGTGTTGAGCACTTGGGCAACTCTCCCCCTTCTTCTAGTTCAAGGGTAGCAGCAGGCCCGAGCTGAGGTTCCCCGTGTGTGAACAAGGAAGTTCCCAGAAGGAACTAGAAACTTCACCCCAAAGCCAGTTACTGGTCTCTTTCCACATGGCACATCTCACCCTTACAACTACAACTACAAAACTACAGGTTATCACAGATAAGCACTGAACCAAGAATCACCAGACACTCGAGGAAAAATCAACCCAGGGGACAAGGGGCTGTGACTCAGCCCTCCAGAGACCCTCACCAGGAGCACAGCACTCATGGAGCCGACAAGACTGGACTTTCCTCGAAGCCAACAGTAGTAGAGGCAGAGGAGGAATTCATGCTCGTGAAGCAAGAACATGTTGCTCTTTCAAGACTCTAAAAATATTACATAGGAAATGAAATACTTAATTTGTATTTAAAAAGACATCAATGAGATGAAAAGCAGAAGGCACACAGCCAAAGAATGAATTGGCAAGCTGGAGGCTTGAATCAGGAAATAACTTAGAATGTTATATCAAAAGAGAGAATATAAGGATGCTCCTGGACACATTGGAGGAACATTTCAGTCCATTAAGAGAAAAAGGGAAAGGCTTTAGGGAGGAAGTAGATGAGATTCTGTCTTGATTTAGAGGTGAGATGACTCTGGGTGACTGGAGGGGGTCGGGGGAAATTCCATCTATGCAGTTTGGGTGGAGATAGATTTAATATTGTAATATAATTTTGCATTTTGAAAAGTAAAAATGAATTCCCATTGCTTTCCATTGAAGTTATAATCCTGTCTGGGGGATGGTTCAGATTCTCCATGATGTGTGTGGGGTATAATGCTGGTCAAAGCGAGGTCTCTGAAATGTACAGGTCAGGCGTAGAGGTCAGTGCCGAGAGGACTTCATGGTCGTCTGTATTTGTAGTCCTTTTTCCCCTGTGGCTAAGATGTCATTCATCACCCTAGAGGTCAACATTAAGAGTAGTGATTGAGATTTCCTTTCAGAATCCAGGGCTTCCCATGGAATGTCCGATGGTTCTTTGCTACCCGCAGAGTTCTGTTCAGGCTTGTTGGTGGGGTAACAGAACTGCCCAGTTTCTATGCTGAGCAAGAAAGAATGCTGTTTACCCTGGGTAATCCCTGGATGAATAGGAAAGAACACATGCTGAACTTTGTTTTGTATTGAGATTGAATTTGCAAGGCCTGCTTATTGGTAACCTGATCGCCTTGATTAACTGTACATCACTGGAGTACTGAGATTACACATGGGTGTGTTAGGGAACAGTTAGCTAAGAACACCAACTCAGATTTCTTAGCAGAGTTTCCTTATGGTGAGAACTAATGATTGGCTTTTACTGTTTCCATATGGATTTTCCACCGTATTTAATGTAATATTGCACATTCCGTGTTTCTATTTTTCATTTTAACTCCCTAAACCCTTTTTGTGTGATTTTAGAGGCCAGAGCCCACCAGTTGCTGAGTTTAACTTACTTCTGAAAGCTCACACTTTGGAAACCTATGGGGTGGATCCTCACCCATGCAAGGTAACTCCCTCAGCGGGTCATGATTGTTTTGCCCCAGATAGAATGAATTGGTGTGAACACCTGGCAGAACCCTCTCAGGGGATTTCCACAGGCTCACGCACAGCTGCTGATTAGAAGGGACAACTGTGGGCCGCAGTCACGTGTTGGAAGGTGATTTTCTCCCAGAGTCTGTCACTTGCTCACTCGTTGCAATGTAGTACCCATCTTTCTCTAAGTTAGAAACCATGGACTTATGCATCGAGTAGAAGATGGTTTTCCTTTGGAAACTTAGAGGATCTCAATGTATTTTCAAGGCCACTACTGTCAAAAATGCATTCTTTAAACATGGGAAAGCGGAAGAACAAAAGAAAGATTTAAATTACATTATGGCATTAGGAGTTCTTTTTACTCATATAATTTGACAGTATTTTTCTCAAGGGTGAAAAGCTTCCTTATTTAGAATTCTGGGGTCCATTTGGGAAATCTTTCTCTTTATCAAGCTCCTAAAGTGATGATGCTCTGTGTACGTTTTCCAGAAATGATTTATGCAAGCAAAATTCTCCTTTGCATATTTTAACTGTGCATCAACCAGACACTGGCACTAATTCTAAACTAGGTATTTATATCAGTCAGGCTCTTAGAGATAAATTTTTGAGTTATCCTGGAACGTTTATTTACCCAGAATGGATCAGCTTGCTAGCTAAGTACTAGCTCGTTACCACACAACTCAAGCTTCTCATTAACAACATCTACTGCCCGGAACATACCCGAGCCCATTCCTGCAGGACCTGTGGGTGGAGGACCAGGCTCCCAGATGTTGCCAGCGTATGGCCAAGGAGGTGGCATGTGTCTGTCTTCTTGTTCTGCCTCCACAATTGTTAGAGAATATTTTCCAGATGCCCCTTCCACGAATGGGATAAATCACTTTATTCCACTTAAAGACTTTGATTTTATCCAGCAATTTAAACCCCACTGTTTTTGTTTATTACTGGAAGACTGACTGGAATTTTGTTGTTGTTATTCTTTGGCCTTTACTTAATTTATTCATGAATTGCTTAGTGTTCCTGTTCTAGGCTAGAAGCAAAGTAGGCTTTTCTGGTCATATTTAAATACTGAAATTATCAGAAATCCTGTGTGGGTTGAATCCTGTTACAGAAAATGCTACAGTGAAGCTTTGGCTTCATTGTATTCAAGATCTAATAGCAACCGAGAAGAGTTTGCTCACACTGCAGAGCAGATCCATGACGCAGGCGGCCCAGAAGACGTTTGAAAGTGGACATAGCATAGGGTGTAATCCGTCTTTTTCCAGGAGGTTCCTGGTGGGACAGAAGGTCCTTTATTCCTGAAAGGTGAAAGCCACATGATTCTGGGCCTTGCCCAGATTTTGGAAGTCCTGCCGTTAAAAGTTCCGCCTCAGGACCTCCATTGTTGCACTCTCCGGACTTGACCTGAAATTGACCCAGGATGAAGATGAGTAAGCGTGCCGTTTATCATTTACTTTATTTTCCTCAATCCAAAAAGGTTTTTATTTCCTTTTTTTTAGGATTCAACAGGAACGACAACGTTTTTAGGATTCACTGCTGCAGGGTTTGTGGTATTCCAGGGAAATAAGAGAATCCACTTGATAAAATGGTGAGTTCTTTGGAAAACTGGCTTACTGTATTTCTTAATATCTCATTACCCTTCTCCTCTTTGACTTTGTGTGTGTGTGTGTGTGCAGTGCTGAGTAGATTGTCTGTTATCCGTTTCTTTACCTTGGAGCTTTAAGATAAAGGCATTTGTCACCTGTGAGTGGAACCCAATCTCGGTTGCCCTTCACGGGGAATTGGATTTGTCAAGCCGAGGAGGCACCCTGGGCCCAGGGCTCTGTGTTCATTATTTTGTCACCAAAAGCTTCTGCTGACCTGGCCAAAGAGGGGGCTCAGTACAGGGCAGGGTCCCGTGGCTGCCAGATCACTTCCCACTAGGTCCCACCCCTTAAAGGCCCCGCCACCTTTCAATGCCACACTCCCAGCACATGGAACTTTGGGGGTCAAACCATGGCAGTGCTTTGGAGCAGTGCAGGACCTACTGCCTTCCACTCACTTCCCACCACTCTCCTCTTCTGTTGAATCTTCCATGCAAATGCACCCTTTGTTCCCCAGAGTATCAGTGAAGTCGCTTCTGGCAGAAAGTAGCAAGCACATCTACCCAGAATGTCTTACAAGTAAGAGGATTGGTGCACAGAGCCCAAATCCATGGGCTGTTACCTCATCCTGGAACTTAATTGCCCAACAAGTCATGAGAGGTTCAGGTCTCCGCTTTCTTCTCTGCCATCGCAGGTTGGTAACTTGTTCCAAGGCTCATGTTCATGACATGGATGTGAATATCAGTCTGGCTTCTTTCACACAACTGTCCAGATCGTGGAGGAGAGAAGCCCCTTCCATGTGTCTCCTTTTAAAATAAGGATACCTTTTTCAGAATCTGTGTAGACTTCCTATAGTTTTAGTTGGACAGAATTGGGTCACATGCACTTACTTAAGCCAGTCCTCCTGAGAAGAGTGGAGGAAGTGCTTCAGTCAGTCAGACCTTGACTGGGCAGAGCGCCACCTGCGTGAACACAGGTGTGTTCACCTAGGCTGTGTGAAGCCTAGGCTGTGTCAGTAAGAAAGTAGGAGGGTGGATACCTCCAGTCAAGGGGTTTTCATAGCAGATGTTTTTGCTGTGGAGGAAGGAATGGTGGATGTTGTGTGTGCACGGGAATATTGTAAAGGCTTAGTCTTGTTCACCTGCAGCTCGACTCAGTTCCCTTTCTCATGGTCCCTGCAAGGGATGTCCCCCTGGGACTTACGGGGCTGAGGGCTTGCCCTGAAGACTCAAGCTGAGTCCTTGGCTGTGACATACTTGATGGGCCAGTGGGCATCTTCAGTCCCTGGGTTGAAACTGCTTTCTTGCACCCACTGGACACCCTCAGTGTCATGGATCTGTTAGCTTCAGGCTCTCTCCCATTGAGTTATCAAACCCCTTCCTTCCTCAGCACTGTCCTTCACACCTGCTTTTCTTTCACGCCATCTCTACTGGGTTAACATCAGTTAGCTATGCACACACCCTTCCACGTACCTCCTGCTCTGTGTTTAAATGGCAGCACCCCCTCTCTAAGACTCCCAATTCATCTAAACATCTTCTTTGCCCTATCATTGTCTTTTTCTCAGCTTGTGTTTTAAATCCCTCTCTGTGCCCAGTTGTTCTCTTCTTCCACAATTAGCATTCTCAAAACTGTAAGACATCACTTAAATTCTGTGACTCTTAGTGTACCCATCCATAGAACGGAGATCAGTTGTCTCTGGCTGCCCTGGAAGGAGAGGAGGAGACGAAGAAAAACAAATGAAATAATGGGCTGAGAGTGCTTTGCACACCTGTTGCAACTTGTGATGTAGAAAGTGTAATGGGGGGTATTACCTGGCTTTCTTTTCTGTATATTTAGCACCTTGCAGAGATGCTCCAATGTTGATCCCCTTTGGTCCATTTCAGAATAGCTTCCCTAGGGATTCCTGTGGACTTTGGAGAGCATGGGTAGTTTGGGGCTTCCCCCATCCTACCCTAGGACTGCAAAGACTGAGGGGGCTAGAAGGATGTTACATCCTCAGGTTTCTGAATTGCTTGAATCCAGAGTGGTTATGTTGGAACCTGGTGCATGTTGAATGCAGATTAGTTTCAGGTATTTTCCTTCCCTTGACAATATTTTTCTTCTGTGTATGTAGAAGAGTGGAAACAAGATATTATGTTATCATCAGCGAGAGCAACAGAAAGCCCCAAGTGAATTATACACCAATTTTCCTCCCAAGAGAGGATTTGTAGACAATTCAGAATTATTTCTCCCATTTTTTGTAGTTAGGCTACATCTTTCCTGCAAGGAGCTCGAGAGTGTTTGTAAACATTAACGACCAAAATGCAAATTGGCCTGCTGGCTTTTCAAGGCTGGAGGAACGTGATTATTTCAGATTCAGTTAATGAAATAATATGGATTCAAAGCACCTGATATCTCATCCTTCCACATCTAGCTCCAACAAGCACGTATGCCACACTGCAAATTTTCACTCCTGCTCTCCCTATTTACAAAGAATTGTTTTATTCCACACCGAAATGCTCAAAATAGTGAGAACAACTTGGTAAATGACAAATGGTGGTTAAAAGGGTGACTTTAGATTTTATCTTAAGGAGCTGTTCTATTAAAACCTTTCTGGAGTGCAGGCCCCAGATTCCTCTTGGGTGAGAAGCTGTGTGTACAGAGAGAAGATAATTCTACTTGTACTGTGTTGATGTAACTGCTAGGACACTGATTTTGGGCATTTGTGAGTCAGCAGGTTCCCATGGGAAAGCCAACTACTTTGGTTAGCTGCCACTTTGCTTTTCCTTCTCACCCAGAGCTTTTCTCTTCTTAGGCCAGATGTCTGCAAATTGAAGTTTGAAGGGAAGACATTTTATGTGATTGGCACGCAGAAGGAGGTCAGAGACTTTTTCTTCACTTGTCGTGTGTGCATGGGGGAAATTCGGGGGTAAAATACGCCTTAGTGTTGTAGCCCCAAAGACTGGGATTTTTGCGTGTGATGATAATGGAAGCTATAGGCCAAAAACATTTTCGAGGTAAACAAATAAACACTGGGAGAATAAAGTGAGCGAGCAACACTGATTATATAGCACTTATAAAATAAGGCGAGATAAACTTGAATAAAATATGGGTCTCCTCAATCTCTTTGTGCTGAGGTACAGAGGTGTGAAACAAATGCAGAATGCTTACAAAGCTAGCTATCACCCAGCATAGAGAGAGTGGTATAAACAGTCTGTGAGTCCCGAAAGGGGTTACCAGATAAAGGTTGTGGTTTACCAGGGAACACATTTGGGTGTGGCATTAGCAAAATGTTGAGCCTCAGAGCTAGCTCTGAAGTTTGCAGATTTTCTTGGTCAGCCCAATTACCAGTTACTCAAGCATGGAAAATAGGTGTTAAGACTAATCCCAGTCTGATGGAAAGATAGATGATTCCTGGAGTGTCAAGGATTGTGAAGCTGCTTTGTATCAGAAACAGGGCTCAGATAGATAAGGGATGTCTAATGGTGGGGGTACCCTTTCCATCATACTTTAAAAAACACAGTAATGTGTAAAGCTGCCTCAGATCTGTGGGCAGGAGGCAGGATACAAGTAGGTAAATACCTGAAGGAAAAACATCAACTGTGTTGAACATGCCTTTTTTTTTGTTTTGTTATTTTTTTTATTAGAAAAAAGCCATGTTGGCATTCCACACGTCAACACCAGCTGCCTGCAAGCATCTCTGGAAGTGCGGGGTGGAGAACCAGGCCTTTTATAAGTAAGGAGCTTTTATTCATTTAATAACAGGTTTGGAAGGCATTCATGGAGCCCTTTATGTTTTGCCAATGGCTATATATTTCTTTTGAAAACAGCTTTGCATCATATTGGAGTGAATTTAAGTTCAGTGCATTGTTTGGTGTGCCTGGCGATGTTGGCCTGACCAAGTCCTGAGCTTCGTGTTGGGTGTTTCCCATAGAGGCACTGTGGGCTATTTTTAAAAAAATGTTTCCATTGAACAAGTCATAGAATCTATTTCTGGTTTCTGGCCCCCCAGAAGCAGATCTTGTGATCGAGTTTAATACAAGTGGTTTTTATTTTTTAAATAGTCAACAGATTTACCTGAGGGGGTGTAGGGAATTGAGGCAGGGAAGCAAGCAATATAGGATGCATTCTACCGTGGCCGGCTCGGTTTGGCTCTGCTTACCTCTGGGGGATGGGGCGGCGTGCCTCGAAGTTCTCCCGCAGGTGGGCAAAGAGGCAGAGCTGTTTGTCTACCATGACCCCATTCATTTGGTCGAGGGTTGCTTTGGGGGCAGAGGTATATTCTCTGGCACTGGGTTACCTGGAGTTGGGGTTGGATGTGCCCTCACAGGGGACCTTCGTCACAGTCTCGCGTGTTGATAGTGAGAAGCTTCAGAACAAAGGTTCACTGGTGAAATGTTGTAAGGAATGTAGAACCGTGGAGGCTGGGGTGGAGAGGCTGCAGAAATCCCTTGCAGGCCTCCTGGGTTTCAGAAGAGTCCATACTGAGGATGTGTCCGCGGGATCCCACCTTCTCTGTGAGACCCGCCTGCTGCCTGGGAGAGCAGTGGTGAGGGACGCAGTCAGGAGCTGGCCTGCCCCGCCCTGCCCCACCACTCACCCCTGGAACTCATCCGAGAGGCGCTTGCTTGGTTCCCCACGCTGAAATTCTTCCATGCTCATTACACTCACCTCACTGAAAGCAGCTGAGTCTCTGAATCTCCTGGGCTTCGGCTGGCAAGGACCGTCAGGAGAGGAGGACGGTGATTTAGATAATGATGTTAAAGCTGTTTGTAGCCACAGAATTTTTTCCTTTGAACTGAAGTGTAGGCAAAGCCTAGAATATGGAGGTGAAAATAGAGAGGCTGTGGTCATGGACGGGGTCGATTTGGGACTGGAGGTTGGAGACCTTCATCCATTGCTCAGGGCTCCTCAGGAGCTGGGGTGACAGAGGTTCCTTTTGCCTGGACTTTCCCAGGGTTGGCATTGAGAGTCCTATGGCCCGGGAACCTCTCAGAACTGGACCTTAGCGGCAGGATGATTTGAAAACTGGACGAGACTGTCCATGAAATACCACACATCTAGAACGGCGGGAAGTGGAGCTGTGGATCAGTGACCTTCCCATGGGCAGGGCCAGCTCGAGGGCGGGGTGCCTCTTGGAGCCTGCTGCAGGGTTGCTGGGCCTCGGAGACATTGGTGTATCTCGAGGGCTCTGTGTCAGAGTACAGGAGCAGAAATGCGGAGTTTGACACTTTCCGTCTTTAATCCAAGCCTAAGGGGGTTTTGTTTTTTTAAATTATTTAAAAAACTGAAATCTAATTTACATGTCATAAAATTTACCCTTTTAAAGTATATAATTCAGAGTTTTTTAGTGTAACCCACAACATTATCCAAATATCACTATTACCTAATTTCAGAGCAGTTTTATCTTTCCTGAAAGAAACTTTATACCCATTAGCAGTCATTCGCTAGCCCATGGCAATCACTAACCTACTTTCCATCTTTATGGATTTACCTATTTTGGACATTTTCATATAAATGGAATTATAGATGATGTGGCATTTTGTCCCTAGCTTCTTCCAGTTGGCATAGTACACTCAAGCTTCATCTCTATTGTAGCATAGGTCAGTACTTCATTCCTTTTGATGGTTGAATAATATTCCACCAGATGGATTCACATCATTTTGTTTACCTGTTTTTCAGCTGATGGACATTTGGGTTTTCTCTCTTTGTAGCCATTATGAAGAATGTTACGATGAACATCCACATACAAGTTTTTTGTGTGGACAGCTTCCCTGGGTTTATACCTCAGAGTGGAATTACTGGGGCATACGGTAACTCTATACTTACCTCTTTGAGGATCTTTTTGGAGTCTAAGGTTTTGGAACTCCTCCAGTTCTCCTGTGATCATATAGTTGGGTTTTTGTCAAAAGATAGATTCTGTTAGTTATTTTTGAAGAATTTTTTCTCACAGATGAGGGAGTTGATACATGGAGTTGTGAATCAAGACAGAGACAGGAAATGTCATGACAGTCTTTTAATGTAGATTTTTTTTTATGTAGGTACCGGGAGTTGAACTCAGGACCTGCAATTGCCAGGCAGGCGCTTATGCCGCTGAGCTATCTCACCGGCTCTTTATCGTAGATTTTAACACATCCATCTAGAATAGATCTGATGTATCAGAGCCTGAGAACGAGGCTCTGCTTTTTCTGTGTATTTCCTGAAGATCCCAGGTGTTGAAAACATATTTAATGGGTCAAATTGATAAGGCCTGGTTCATATCTTCAGGAGATTTTAATTTCTTAGTACAGACCAAAAGGAAGAGTGAAAATAAAATGGTAGAGGAGACTGCAGAGGAGAGGGTGTCTTGCTCCTATGGGATTTAGGAGCAGAAAACCCTGCCAGGTGGAGAAAAGGCATCCTATCCCAAGTAAGGGACCAAGGCAGGAAAATAGAGGATACCTGTTGGGCAGGATGAGGCTGCCCAAGACTGGAGCAGAGGGAAGGTGAAGCAAAATGGAGGAGGTGAGGGGCCAGGAGATCTTAGGCTAGACACGGAGGGCTGGGCCAGCATGGCAGGAGCAGCGGAGGTGTGGTGGGTGTGGCTGGTCACTCTGATGACCGTGGACGTTGGGGCAGGGACTGTAGAGGCCTTTCCGAGCCTCCTTGTTGGATACGACTGGGAAGGACTTCCACATGGACCTGAAGATTCTTTAGTGAAATCATAGGGTCTCTATAAGGAATAACTTAGAGACATTAACTTGACATTTTTCACACGTGTGGTTTTATCACATGTAAACAAGTCAGTAGATGGAGTCAAATAAGGCAAAAGTAGAATTGGAAAGAGAGGTGAGAAGGAGAGGAACACTTCAGTCTGGGGAGTCTGGTTGGCACTTGTGGGGTAAATGGATTAGCTGGCGGCTAGCAAGGACGCCAGCTTGGCGATTCTGTCATGAACTAGGCTGACGAAGCAGTCACAGACATCCTTCCAGGCTTGGCGGATGCTTAAGACCCAGAGCCGTTAGCTGTGCGCACGCGTGACAGGTGTGCGCAGCTGACCTCTGCTGTAGTCAGGCCGTGATGCCTGCTTCTCTTGCTAGCACTTCCTATCCTTACTGTTTGCATTGAGCTATTCGCCAGAAGTTTTGGTTCCTCCTCCGTTATCTCATCATCCTGCTCCTTAGGAAGAAAGAGGCTGTTGCTTGTTTTGAGCCAGCCGAGTGACCCGAGACTGACGTGCTCTCCGGCCTCCGTCTTCTCATCTGTAGGATGGAGGGGCCTGGGGCTCAGCTGTGCATTTGTGTGCATCTTGTGGCATCACAGTGAGTGTGGGCTTCGGAGGTAAACAGACTAGGCTTTAGATCTCACCTCTGCTACTTCCTCACAGCCCTTGGACTCTGAGCCTCAGCTTTGTTGTCGCCTGTCACATGCAGTGGTAATGATAACCTGCCTCCCGTGGTCTGTTCTGCTGGGCACATGAACCACTGGTGAATGGCCGCTGCTGCTCCGACTGGTACTGCCCCCTTCGAAACTGGGGAGAGCTGTTTGGGCACTGGCTGGATGTGGATTCTGTTCCCCGTGGGGGTGGGTGCCTGTCTCCCCTGCTGCTCCACCCCTTTCCCGTGAGGACGGGTCTGATTCTGCCTCTCTGACCCGCACAGCTGGCCCTGGTTTCAGCTGACATAGCAAGGGCCCGCCCCTGTTCCCTGGGTTGGGGGTGCTTTCTTCTTCCATTTTTACTTCTTGGGCCATGGGATCTGGGAGGCCTGATGGTTGCTGCCTACAGATCCCCAGGGTGCTTTTAGGATACAAATGTGCTGCTGGCTGTCAGCTGGCTCAGGGCTCATCTACTTGGAAAGCTTTGGCTCAGAGATCTGCTGTCTGGGAACAGAGCCCAGAAGCAGAAACCCTGAGTTTCCTGCTGACTCTGGATCCCAGGGGATCCCCGACAGACTTAGTCACCCGGCACAAACTTCTTTTATACTACAAGTTGTCCAAGTGCCAGCTCCAGGCATTGCGGCATGTGGTTGCTGGGCTTGGTTCATGGAAAGCACACCGGATGGACTGGCCGATTCAGTGGCTCACTGCTGCTTTAATTCAGAGGTGCTTTATCTCACATCTGTTTTTTTTTTTTTAATGTGGGTACCGGGAGTCGAACTCAGGACCTTGCGCTTGCCAGCAGGTGCTTGTGCCACTGAGCGATATCAGCGGCCCTTTTTTTTTTCCTTTATGTGGGTACCGGGAGTCGAACTCAGGACCTCACACTTGCCAGGCAGGCGCTTATGCCGCTGAGCCATCTCACCAGCCCTCACATCTGTTTTATGCTGTGTCTTGTAGCAGGCACTGGGGACATGAGGGAGGCTCATATGACACTCCCTGTCCCTCTTTAGTATGGAATTATGAGCAGGGCATAAAGGCAGTCCCTAGGAAGATTCTCACTTGGAATTTAAAGTTCTAGAGGAACAGTAATATAAATAAAGAACCCAGGGCCAGTGATATAGCTCAGCGGCATAAGCGCCTGCCTGGCAAGCACGTGGTCCTGAGTTCAACTCCCGGTACCCGCATATAAAATAAATAAAGAACCCAGATTTTCTCCCTACACTGGTATCTGTTTGACTTTAGTGAGCACATGAATTACCAGGAGATCTTGTTGAAGTGGGCATTCTGATTCTTCTGTAGGTCCTGGGTGGGCATAAGATTCCTGTTTCTAATGGTTCCGAGGTGAGGCTGTGCTGCAGACCCACGGACCACTCTTTGAGTAATAGGTCCTAGACCTGCAGTTCTCAACCCTGACTGCACTTGAGAGTCAGCAGGGGCACTTTTCAAATGTGCCAGCGGTGTGATGGTCCTTGGATCCGGCAGTAGACCCAATTAAATAAGAATTTGAATGCTCACCAAAACTTGTATATGAATGTTTACAGCAGCATTATTCACCATAGCTAAAATGTGGAAACAACCCTAGCGTCCAGGTGTCCAAAAGGAACAAACCGCCCCTGATCCAGGAAAGAAAATCAGGACTTTGCAGTGGCCACAGAAACCATTAAAACACAATTCCAGTTGAACACAGCTGGAGGCAGGGACAGGAACTCTGCTGGGGACAGAGTCAGAGCAGTAAGCAGGAATAAAATGTGATCTGTCCTTACAATGAAATACTATTCAGCCATGAAAAAAGCAAGTCCTGGTGCGTGCTACAGTATGGATGCACTGTGAGAACATTATGTAGTGTGACAGAGGTATTTGCAGAATTTCACATGGTGTGTGATTCTGTTGATATAAAATTTCCAGCATAGCAAATACATAGAAAGTAGATGAGTGGTTGCCTAGAGCCGAGGATGGAGGACATGAAGAAAAGAAACTAATGTAACAGCAGTGGCACAGGGACCCACTGCCCCGGTGGAATGCTTGGGCCTGTGGCCCTGGTGGAGCGCTCACTCGAGCTCCACAACTGTGGCTTCCACGCCGTGGCTCAGCCACCACCAACTTGTAGCAGGCTCTGAGGTTTTCCCCCTCTGCATGGACAGCAGAAGTGCCAACCAAACAACAGACCTGACCTTGGACAAGGCAAAAGTCTGGCATAGGGAACTCCACATGGCTGACGAGAGGAGAAGTCACGTCATAGGTGCTGAGGAGAGATCCACTGAAAAGGCAGAATCTGAAAGATCCAACATGGCTGACTAGAGGAGGAGCTACACTGGAGAGACTCAGAGAACATCAACTAGAACCACTGAAAGGAGGAGAATCTATCAAAAATGGAAAGAGACATAACTGCATTGGGACTGAGAATCCGCAGCAGTTGGAACCTGCAAGGAAAACGGGACACTGCTTCCAGAGGGGCTTTCCACAGTCAACGGTGGGTGAGTGACCTCAGTCCAGCACCCCCTGCCACAACTGTGGAACAAGAGCTGCAGGAGACATCATTGTAGGGGCTCAATGTTCAAACCAGGGTCCCAGAGCAGCCCCTTGGCTCCAAGCCACGCTCCACACTGTCAAGTTCCCTGCGTGGACGAGGGAAGGACAGCCGTTGGGAGACAGCTCACTGGCGGTTGGAGAGAGGCTGGAGGCAGTCCTGCTGCGGGGCTGGAGCTGGAGAGCACCGACCTGGCTTGTGTGGTCGGAGGCCAGGATCGGCCCGAGTTACACAGGACTGGAAGCTCACAGCGGCGCCCTATGCCCACGTCTGCATCCAGCGCAGTTCCGGGGTGGAGCCCGCCTTAGACCTCCAGAGCTCAGGCTCTGCTCCTGACTCCTAGGCTGTGGAAAAGAGCCACGCATCCAAAACAACAGAAGACTCTTTTTTGTTGTTTTCCCCTTTCTGTTCATCCCCCGCCATTTTTATTCCATTATTTTCCCTTTTTCTTCTTTTATGAGACTGTGTGTCTATTTGTGTGTGTGTGTGTGTGTGTGTGTGTGTGTTTCTCTTCTTCTTACCTTTGTCTTCCAGTATAGTTTATAGAAGGTGAGGGAATCTCCCTTGTCCCTTTTTATTCCTTCTGTTTATACCCCTACCTTTTCATTTGACTTCTCTCCTGTTTCATATCCTTTCTCTAGTTTTCTTTCCCTCCTTTTCATTTGTCTCACTGTAACTTTTCCCCTAATATTTATACTAGATATAGAATCACTTCTCATCCTCATTTCTCACTACTGATTTTATACCCCATTTTTCCTGTTACCCCCATCTAAATATATAACATATCTCTACCACCATTAGGATCCTTTGCCCCCTTCCTATTTCCTTCTTCCCACACCACACAGCAGAGGACTTAAAAAACAAACAAACATACAAAAAAAACCAACCTTTTTTTCCTACCCCCCCATTACCTAGTCCCCAACCCTCTGGGTTTTAGATAATTGATTCTTTAAATTACTGTTGAATGGTTTTTGTTTTGTTTTGTTTTTTACTATAATTGGTTAGCTATCACGTTTAGTGCATATTAGCTGTGGGTCAATACTTGAGCTGTTCTGATGCATATCCTATAACTGGATTTCTTCTCTAGGCTAAAAGGAGATCCAAATTGGTATGTTCTCAAGCAGCCCCGATAGATACAACTGTAACTGATTAGCCTGTTCTGCTGTAGCTCGTTTGATTGCACGGGTATACTCCTGACTCAGTGAACAGTTTTGTGCCAGTGAATTTGTGTGCTGATTCCACCATCACACCTAGGGACAGCAAAAATTAGTAACTCAAGAATTTGAGGGCCGGTGATATCACTCAGCAGCATGAGCGCCTGCTGGCAAGCGTGAGGTCCTGAGTTGGACCCCTGGTATCCACATTAAAAAAAAAAAAAAGAATTTGAACTGGATCAGACTCTGCAAGAATGCCTGCGACCTGGCAGAAAGAAGTCCTGAGTGTGAGGTGGCTTCAGTATTGCAGTGGAAGATTCAGAGGAGTTATTGGGTGTGAGAACTCAGATTGGGAATCACATATGCAGTGTCTCACTGGGATATTTAATTTAATCTGTGTTCCCATCAGATATTTTATAGGTTTGAGTTTTTGTTTGTTGATTTACTTAGTAATGTGGGGCTATGTTGTGTTCCTTTATGGTTTCCTGTGTTTACTGGCTTGTTACATTTGTGTATTTATGCTCTCATTCGCTCTGATTTAACAGGTGTCTAGGTTCACTCCCTCATCTCACCTCCCTATCCAGTTTCTTTACCTCAAACCCCTAAGCAATACTGTTACCATATATATTTATTCTTTTCCCAAATACATAAACTCCTCCTCCCATGTTTTTAATTTCTCATGCTTAGCTCCCTGCAGTCACATCTGTCTTGCCTAGCACGAACCCTCAGTCCTCCCCATTGTAAGCCTTTGGCTCTCCCATGTCTTACCTAGCCTGTTGTAAGGCTAGGTCCACAACTTCTGACAACCGCATAGCTTTCCTCAATCCCAAAGTAAACCTCCTTCCTCCCATATCTCACCCTTGCCCCCACAAATATCCTCTGAAACTAAATAGTAAGCCTTCAATTTAATGAAAAGTACTCCAATAGAATCAGAACCCACATCAACCTTTTCTTCTCATCTACCACTATCCCCTCTTAGCACTCCTCATCCACCCACCTTCCATTCTTCTCCCTGCATTTCACCTACCTCATTGCAGAACAATTACAAATAATAAATGGTCCTAGTGTGCATAGAGGACAGACAAAGGAGGGAAGCGTGACTGCAAGGACTGTCACATAGAAGTGTTGTGTGATTGAATCTGTGGATGCTGTTATAACCAGAAGTAATTCTAATAGCAAAACATAGGGATAGAGTCCAAACCACTTAAAGTAAATAACAGGAGAAGTAAATATGTGCATTGGACATAAAAAGCTGAAAATTTGCAGGGAGGTAATATCCTACTGAAGATCTCCATATAAGCCATAAACTCTGCTCACTTACCCAGCAAAGGTATCCTTCAAAATAGATGGAGAAATAAGGTTTTTCCATGAAAATGAACAGCTCAAAGATATATGAGCACTAAACCAGCTCTAGAGAAAAAACTTAAGAATATTTTTGACAGAAACAATGAATCAGACACAGCTAAAAACACAGAGGAAACTAGTGAGGTCAGTGGATAAACAACTACAAAAACATCAGGAAAAGAAAAAGGATTTACACCAACAAATAAAAAAGGCAATGATAGTAAGAATATCACATCTCAGTAATATCTCTCAATGCTGAGGGCCTCAGTTGTCCAATTAAGAAACAGAGACTGGCAGATTGGATCAAAAACCAGAATCCAACATCTTCATTCAAGAAACTCATGTAAATCAGAAAGATATCCATAGACTAAAAATTAAAGGATGGAAAACAACATTTCATGCACGAGGACCCTGAAAACAAGCAGAGGTAGCAATTCTAATATCAGACATGGTAAACTTCAAGATAAAATTGATTAGAAGAGACAAAGAAGACGTAACATTGATAAACATATATGCACCAAATGCTGGACCAACTTTCTTCATAAAACATAAACTGCTCAAATTAAAAGATCAAATAAATATTAACACAATCATAATAGAGAATTTTACCACCACACTTTTGCAAACAGATCACCTAAACAGAAAATCTATAAAGAAACATCAGAGTTGAACTACACCCTTGAACATATGGATGTAAAAGATATTTACAGAATATTCCACCCCTCTACAACAGTGTGTACATTCTTTTCAGCAGCACATGGAACTTTTTCCAAAATAGATTACATACTAGTCCACAAAGCCTGCTTAAGTAATATATAAAAGAAATGAAAATACCCCATGCATACTATCAGACCACTGTGCAATAAAAATAGAAATCAAGCTGGACATGGTGGTACATGCCTGTAATCCCAGCTACTCGGGAGGTTAACGCAGGATGATCCCCGTGAGTTCAAGGCCAGCCTGGGCTACAAAGGGAGTTCAAGGCAAGCCTAAACTGCATAGCGAAACCCTGTCTCAAAAAAAAAAAAAAAAAAATCAATGACAGAAAAAAAATTTTGGAAAAGGCAGAAGCTCCTGGAAAATTAACAGTATACTAATAAACAAGCAGTGGGTCACAGAAGAAATCAAAGAAGAATTTAAAAATTTGTGGAAGTTAATGATGATGGTATGACTCAATAAAACCTCTGGAAAACTGAAAACAGTTCTAAGGTGAAAGTTCATCACAATCAGTGCTCATATTAGGAAAACAGAATAAGCCCAAATAAATATGAGAAATCTTAACATACTTGAGAATGAACAACAAATGAGCCCCAAACCCAAATTAATGAGGGAAATGATCAGAGTAGAAATCAATGAAATTGAGACTAAGAAAAAAAAGTAAAAATAAAAATCAATGAATTGAAGAGTTGGTTCTTTGAAAGAACAAATAAAATAGGTAAGCCCCTAGCCAGGGTTACCAGGAGAAAGAGAGAAGAGACTCACTTCAGCACAATTAGAAATGAAAAAGATGAAATCACAACAGATACTGTGGAAATCCAGAAGATAGTAACTAAAAAATTACATTCCAACAAATTAACAAATTTTGAAAAAATGGACAGATTCCTAGACCCACAAATTACCAGAACTAACCCAAGAAGATATAAGTATGCTTAACAACCCAATAATAAGCAATGAAATTGACACAGTAATAACCTACCAACTAAAAAAATCCTGGGATATGATGGACTCATTGCTGAATTCTACAAAACCCGTAAGGATGTTATATCACCAGTACTCCTCAAGCTGTTCAAAGAAATTGAAAAGGATGGAGTGATCCTAAACTCATTTATGGAAGCCAGTATCACCCTGCTTTCAAAATCAGATAAAGACCCAACTAAAGGGACTGTGAGATGGCTCAGCGGGATAAGCGCCTGCCTGGCAAGCGCGAGGACCTGAGTTCGACTCCCGGATCCCACAAACGAGAAAAGGGCCGGTGATATCGCTCAGCGGCACGGGCGCCTGCTGGCGCGTGAGGTCCTGAGGTCGACCCCCGGTACCCACAAAAAAAAAAAAAGACCCAACTAAAAAAGGAAAACTGTATGCCAATCTCTTTTTAATGAAATAGATGCAGAAATCCTCGACAAGATATTAGCAATAGAATGCAGCATATCATTAAAAAGATCACACATCATGATCAAGTAGGTTTCATCCCAGAGATGCAAGGGTAGTTTAACGTACATAGGTCAATAAATGTAATACATCTCATAAAAAGAAGCAAGGTCAAAATCCATATGATCATATCAATAGATGAAGAAAAGGTTTTCAACAAGTCCAACGCCCTTTTCTGATAAAAGCCCTAAAACAAACAGGAATAGAAGGACCATACCTGAATATGATAAAAGCTATATATGACAAACCAGTAGCCAGCATCATACTAAGTGGGGAAAAACTAAAATCATTCCCTCTAAAACTAGGAACAAGACAAGAATGTCCACTGTCACCTATTCTGTTCAGCATAGTACTTGAAACATTAGCAAGGGTAGTTAAGCAAGAGAAAGAAATAAAAGGGACATGTATAGGAAAGAAATAACTCAAATTATCATTACATGCAGATGACATGATACTCTACATAGAATACCCAAAGAACCCCACCAAAAAACTCTCAGAATTAATAACCAGCTTCAGCAATGTAGCAGGATACAAGATCAACATACAAAAATCATTAGCATTTGTGTGCACCATAATTAACTTGATGAGAAGAAAATTATGAAAACAGTACCATTCACAGTAGCTTCAAGAAAAATGAAATGCCTAGGAATTAAGCCAACCAAGGAAGTGAAAGAACTCAACAAAGAAAACTACCGTACTCTGAAGAAGAAGATTGAAAAGGACATCAGAAAATGAAAGATGTCCCCTGCTGCTGGATAAGCTGCACCAATATTGTCAAAATGGCCATACTACAAAACTGTTATACAGATTCAATGCAGTTCCAATCAAAATACCTACAGCACACTTTACAGAACTAGAGAAAACAATTCTAAGGTTCATAAGGAGCCAGAAGGGACCCAGCATAGCAAAAGCAACTTTGGGCAACAAAAGCAAAGCAGGAGGCATAGCAATAGCTGGCTTCAAGCTATACTACAAAGCAATAGTGATAAAAAAACAGCATGGTACTGGAACAATAACAGATACCTGGGTCAGTGGGACAGAACAGAGGGTAGATGAACTTCCTCAGATACATTCAGCTATTTGATCTTTGACAAAGGGGCCAAAAGCATATGTTGGAGGAAAGATGGCCTATTCAACACGTGGTGGGAAAACTGCTTATCTGTTTGCGGAAGATTGAAACTGGACCCTTCTCTCTCATCATGTACTAAATTAAAATCAAAATGGATGAAAGATCTAAACATTAAAACAGAAACGTTAAACTTGAAGATAAAATAGGTAAAATACTTGAAGACATGGATGTAGGAAAGGATTTTCTAAACAGAACCTCAGTCGCACAAGAAATAGCAAGAATCAACAAATGGGATTATATCAGACTAAAAGGCTTCTGTACAGCAAAAGAATCAGTCAGTAGAGTGACGAGACAACCTACAGAATGGGAGAAAAATTTTGCCAGCTACTTCTCAGCCAGAGGACTAATACCTGGAATATACAAAGAACTCAAAAAATTAAACCCCCTAAAAGTAAAGACCCAGTCAAGAAACGGGCAAGAGAAATGAACAGACACTTCACAGAGGAAGAAATACAAATGGTCAACAAATATATGAAAAATGCTCAACATCTCTGGCCATTAGAGAAATGCAAATTGAAACAACCCTAATACTGCGTCTTACTCCAGAGAGAATGGCAGTCGTTAAATCGAACAATAACAAATGCTGGTGAGGGTGCGGTGAAAAAGGAACCCTCCTGCATTGTTGGTGGGAATGCAAACTAGTACAACCATTATGGAAATGAGTATGGAAATTTCTCAAGGAACTGAATTTAGAAATTCCGTATGACCCAGCTATCCCCGTTGTATCTTCCCCATAGAGCTTAAAACATCATACTGTAGTGATAACGCATGTCAATGTTTGTAGCACATTCATAATAGCTAAATCCTGGAAGCAGCCTGTATACTCGTCAATGATAATTAGATAAAGAAAATGTGGTATGTATATATAATGGAATACTACTCACCTATGAAGAATGACAAATTTGAGACATTTGTAGGAAGATGGATGCACCTGGAAAATACATTGTTGAGTGAAATAATGCAGACACACCAACTTAAATACCATATGGTATCTGTCATTTGAGTGAGGCAAAGTACAAACCAAGAGAATAATAAAGGATGGGTAGAAGGGGACAAGGGGATGGATCTCTTGAAGTAAGGGAGAGGACCAAGGGAACAAGGAGGAGGGGTGAGGAGGAGGGGAAGGGGAAATAAGTAGAATAAAGATATGCCATGTGTAGGAACCCAGTAACCTCAATTAATGTAAACATTATATGATGTGATAACGTGAGCTAAGGTTAATAATATCGATTATGAAAGTTGGGGTGGGGAAACTGGAGGGGGGGGAGGGTTTAAAAAAAAAAGAAGCCGTAGTGTGTGTAATCATTCTCCAAGGTGATTGTGTCATGTTCTGCAGATATGTGCTAATAAAATAAAATTTTAAAAAACTTGAGGGGTACAAGGGGTTTCTTTTGAGGAGAACTGAAATGTTTGAGGGTTAGATAGTGGTGACTGATTTTTGATTATTGTTTAGACTTGGTGAGTCATACTAAAAACCGGAGTGTGAAGTCTAAGCGTGAACGTTTGGTATTTGGATCGTGCCTCACTCAGCTGTGGTTCAAGAGGGACGGCTTTGTAAAAGATTGTTACTGTGGCTTCCCATTGTTCTTGGATAAAGCCCGGAATCCTTAGCAAGGATAACTTAGTCAGGCCGTACAAAACCAGACTGCTTGTCTCTCTGGTTTGTCTTTTTCCACCTTGTACACCTGCACTTCTCCTTCTTCATTAGGAAAGCAGGAAGTTTCTCTGTGCGGTAACAAGAGCAGTAGTAAGGGTAACCTGGGTCCCCGCGCGGCAGCTCTTCTTAGCTCTGCGAATGCTCCCGCTGAGGGCTTTTGTGCCTGCTGGCCTCTCTGCTGGGCACCTGCCCCCCACTGGCCCCAGTGAATATGTTCCTGCCCCGAATCTCAGCTCGGATGTTCTTTTCTTTGGGCACCTTCTGTGGCCCCCCAGCCTGGCTCAGCCATGCTTCCCTGTGCTCCTGTCATCTTTCCCTTCACAGGAAGCCCCACAGCGTTCACGTCCATTGATTTGCGTGGTTGCTGGATTTGTTTTAATTTGTTCTCCGCACCATTCACCCCATGAGCGCAGAGACCGTGTCTCCTGAGCCCAGCTTGGTGTGTGGACCGTGCAGCGTCTAGTTCATGTTGCTGAGGCTGTAAATGAAGTTGCATCAGGCGCAGAAGTGGGGATCCCTGCCTGCCGTGTGCACATTCAGAACCCCGTAGGGTACATCGGTGTGTGTGACTCTGTGAATATCAATATTTTAAATGACCCTGAACTCTGGGACACCCGTCTTTCTGTTTGGATTTAATTGCATAAGGCTTAAAGTGTCTATGGTAGAGGCATCCTCAGCTGTCATAGTAGTTTAGGGCCCTGGGTCTGACTTGGGGCAGCCCATGTCCTCGATTGCTTTTCAGCATGTTGTCATTTTGTTCTTATTTAAGAGTGTGGCTCAGAGGTGCTGAATCAGTGCTTGGCTGGGCTTCCTGCTCCTTGAGTATCTTAGCTGCCTGTGTGGATTCTGTTAAAGGGCATCGGGTCATGGCGACATGGAAGCCAGCAGCCATGCCCATGGTGGTTTATACCCTCTTGATCCTGTGCTTGAGCAGTAAATGCACAGTGGGTCTTTGTAACACAGCAGGTGACCTGTGGCGCCAGGAAGCTGCTTCCTGTTGCAGTGTTGGCACAGGCACACCAACGAAGTGGCCCCCACCCCAGAGAGCTTAACGTGCCAATCACAGAATCCCATCCTCTCCGTCTCTCTCAGTGTAAATTGAGGAAGCGTCCCTGTGGTCACCAGTATCGCCCAGTCCTTTCTGCAGGCACTGACCTAGTAATGGATCGCGAAGACGAGTGTGTGGGTCATGAGCAGCTCCTTTCACAAAGGGTGAAAGGAAATAGCATTAGACACCATCAGTGATAGCATCAACTGTAGTACACATAGAGAAAGTAACTGTTCTCTTGTGAAACTTCTCTTTCAGTGCTTGTGTGTGCCCACTGAGTCAAAATAGAAAATGTATTTCTTTCTTGTAGTCAAATACCCGATTGCCACAGCTCGGCAGCATATCCTGCTTTGACTTTCTGATGTCATTACCTCCTCTGCTTTGTCTTTCTTAAAGGTATGCGAAGTCCAGTCAGATCAAGACTGTGTCGAGCAGCAAGATATTTTTTAAAGGAAGTAGATTTCGATATAGGTGGGTATGGATGGTTCCGCTGCAGCGATGGGTTCGGGTAAGGCCGTGCACATGGGAATGTTCTGCTTGTAAATAAGCCTGTGAGGCTTTTCCCCCTGCATTAGCTACTTCTGCAGCCCCTCCATTCGCCCTCCGTGTCCACTCCATTGAGCCTGTGGCACGGGCACCCCCACCTCTGTAGTGACTTCCCCTGTGGAGGAAGGGGAGGTATGGAGTCCATGTGGAGCTGGCTCAGACAACGGTGAAGTTAAAAAATTGGCACACATGTACCACTCCTGTGAATGTGCACATACGTGTGTTTCTGTCTTTTTGTAGTGGCAAAGTCGCTAAAGAGGTGGTGGAGGCGAGCTCCAAAATCCAGAGGGAGCCTCCCGAGGTGCACAGGTGAGTGGGGTGGTCCCGTCCGGCTTGGACGGCTGCTGGGGCAGAAAGAGGGATTGAGGGCGGCTGTCCGTGGTTTGACGCCAGATGCCACAGACACACAAAAGCCTGGCTTTTCCAGGTCTTCTCTAATCTCCCCATGTGTAGAGACATGGAACATTATATAAGGACACTCTCATCTCCCTAGAAGTCTCCCTCAGATTTGGCCAGGCTGTGACATGCGCACTGCCAGGCTCCCTTTTGAGTCAGTGCTCCGTGGACAGCGATTAGGCCCGGGGTGTCAGGGGAACCAGCAGACTGTGTGCCATGCCCTGGCCAAGCTCTGTCGTCCCACCCTCTTAGAACCGCCCCATTCCCATCCTGTTCCTCCTGTGTGGCCGGTCCCCAGGGACTTGACTGCCAGGCTGTTTCACATGGGGAAGAGGCTTGCTTGCTATTGGGTCCTTTGCTGTCAAGGGCTACCTGGATGAATGAGAGACTTGGTCATTATCTGCATAAGGGCAACATTTTTACTAAGGTGCAATCTATACTTAATTCTTGGCAATTAAATATTATCTTGGCTAACCGGGCTTCACCACAGTGTATACTAATCATTGCATATCCCAAACTGCGAACATGCTGGATATCATAAAGCTGAACATTCTCACCGTAACCCCCGCCCCTGTTAGGCAGGGCCATCATTAGCTAAATTTTTAGGGAGTCCCCACTTGCTAGTTGGTATCCATCCTTCCTTCCCATCTTTGGGACCCAGAGGTGTGTCCTTTATGCCTCGATTTATCAAGTATCCATTTCATCTAACCAGTTGAGCTCCTCCTTGTCCCCTGGGGTCAGGGGCAGAAGAGGCTGTGGTCCCACAGAACTGAGACCAGGCCAGCCTGATGGGGGCATCTGGATAGCACATCTGTCGCAAAGAAGGGAGCTGACTGCTGTTCGCAGGAGATCCCGTGCAGACACTCACAGATTATAACTCCTGCAAGCCTGCGAGCCAGTCCCTCCTACATCCAGGAGGAAACTGAGGGGCTAGGGAAGCTGGAGCCCATGGTTGGAGGTACCTTGGCGCAGCACCTGAACACCTGAAGCCCTCCCTTCAGCAAGATTACTTTTAATGCCCCCTTACCCTGCCCCAAATTGAGGTCATTCTGCAAAGTAGAAAGGAAGAAAAGGAAATAATAAAACACCCCATTTCAGTCTGTCCGGGTGACTTGGATTAGAAGTAGCCTCAGGGATCACTTAGTGTGTTGCTTCTACTGTACTGCCAGAAAACTTGAATCCTGAACAAATAACTTACCAGGTCTTAAGTAGTTTCAGTGGCAGACTTAAGCCTAGAACTCCCGTGTCCGGGTCTGAGTCCTGAGTTCTTTTCTCTTCAGCACTCGCCACCCTGAAAGCTTTAGGCATTTGCTTAGAGGCTGGTAATAGAGGCAGAGCTACCCCTAGTGGCTCAGCTTTGGTCTTCTTTTTCCAGCTTGATGCTTTAGTGTTTGATCTTAAAGAAAGAAACATACTTGGTGCCGCAGGAATTCTGCTTTTTAAACAATGTTTTTAAAGAGACATATTCCAAAACTATAAGACCCTCTTAAGAGTCTTATAGTTACCATCCATGGGTTAATGAGAGAAGAAAAGACCTTAATATAGTACTTTACTTATAAATTGAGGTTTGCATAATTTCAGGAAATCGAGGTGTTCTAGCTCAGAGCTTCTCCAACCTTAATTTGCACAGGGACCACATGCAGGTGCTGTTGAGACCAGGTTCTGCTTCAAGCAGCAGGTGACGTCTGGGGGTCCGCGTTTCTCCAGCACCCGGGAGGAGGCCGCATGGCCGCTCCATGACCACCTTTTGAGTAGCCAGGCTTTCAGTGTGGTGTGTTGGGGGTTAAGGGAGCATGTTGGCCAGAGTGAGAGCTTTTCTTGGAGGGACTGAACCAACAAATGCGAGAGGGAAATGGACCTGTGCTGAGGACTTGTACATTCATATAGTTTGCCCTTTCTGGAGTATTGTAAAATAACCCCAGATACAAATACAGAGCTAGAGGCCCTTGAGGCCCGCTTTACATGCTGGCTTTTTCTTTTCCACCACCTGCTTCTTGTGTATACAAAAGACCACTGAGTGCACACCCTCAGGATGCCTCTCTGGTCCTCAGTTCTTTGGCAGCACCCCTCAAATCTCTGGCAGTACTGGGAAGAATGTGGTTAATATAATGATGCGGACATAGCCAACTTAGGAGGCAGGAGCTCTGTCTGTCTTGGTCATCTCTATTCCTGCATCTCCTAACAAAGTACTTGATACACAGTAAACACAAAGGCATGTCTGTTGAATGGGTGGGTGAACGAGGAGTGCGGAACGGTAGCTGCTCCCATTTGAGCTCTGTCTGAGATGCTTCCCTGGGGACCAGCTCTCTCCAGAGGCTGCACTGTGGCCACAGCACTCGTGATACTCGACACTTCCGTGCTAGTACCTTTTCCTTTCTCCTCAGCTTCACAGTAGGAAACTGTTCCTTTTGGACAACTGTTTCATTTTCAAATTGTTTGAGCTTCTTTTTATTATTTTTATTAGTACATGTTTGCAGTACATAATGATCACATTGGTCATGCGAAAAAGCTTCTTTGGTATGGCTGTCAAAAGTGACGGTAGTGAGTTTCCCTGGCGGTGGGTGTCCAGTGATGACTGTTAGTCTGGGATGATGACAGCGAGGCCCTCATGGATCATCTTTCCTTAGACCTGAGATTCTACTCCTCAAAGGAGGGCGAGTTCATGGACTCATACTTCTTCTGAGCTGTAGAGTGTAGAGATAGACACACACAGACTGAGGGCATTGTCTTGGATTTTTTTTTCTTCAAAAGGAGGAGCAAAAAATTTGGCTGACATTAGCTCACTGATCTTTGTGGATGACAAAATCCCCCAGTAAAGCTGTCCTGGGGATTAAAGTACTCTTAAAATTATACAATGCCATACAGATGTAAAGAGATCATATTACTATCTCTCATGTAAAACTGGGAAGCTAGAATCTGAAAGACACATGCATGTTCAAATCCTGAGGCACCCACGGAAGTGTCTTTCTTCCAGCTGTACAGCCTCATGGCAATCTCAGTTTCTCCCTCCGTAAAGACAGGGTCTCCCTTACCTGTCCTACAGGTACATGGAGAAGAAAGTTGAAGTAACGTGTGTACATAGCACTTTGCAAACTGGAAAAGGGCCATTCGGATTCTGGCTTTGTATTTGTCCTTAGGATACTGTGCTGGTGGCTCTGGCTTTAAAGAACGCCTAGGTCAGTCAGCACATTTTAAAAGGTTGCAAGGGGAGAATTAGGTGGAAAGAGGAAGTAGTCCAAAGGAGATGGTAGGTGTTTTAGTGCATTTCAGCTGCTATAACAAAATCCTACAGACCAGGAAGTTTATAAACAAAAAAAGTTATTTCTCTTACTTTACGAGGCTGAGAAGTCCATGATCAAAACACTGGCAGAGCTGGGATCTTGTGGCATCTACTTTCTCCTAAATGGTGCCTGCTTACTGTGCCCTAGATGATGGAAGGGCACAGTAAGCTCCCCCCGACTTCTTTTATGAGGACACTAGTTGCACTCACAAAGGCTTTGTTCTCGTGACCTTACCACCTCCAAAGGCCCCCTCTCTTAGTACCATCATATTGGAGATTAGGTTTCAGCAAATGAGTTTTCAGGAAATACAAACATGCAGACCACAGCAGTGGGAAAGGGAGAAGACTTCACAGCACAACCCCAGTGGTGCTTTCTCTTTCCCCAAACTATTGTAGTGTCTGATGCCAGGCTGGAGGCCTGTACATTTTAAGTTCCAGGGAAATCCCCCCTTGTATCCACCTTTGGGTTTCTCTGTGTTGTGTACTTACCAGTGAAATAGTGTTCCTCTTGCTGTGATGTTTCTGGAGAGTCTCAAGGTTGTGAGCCACTGCGGGAGTCATCTGGTCCCACCTAAGCAGACCACAGCCACGCGCCCCTGTCTGTGGCCCTCAGCCTTAGCCTATGACAGAGCAGCAGGGGGTAGGGAGTGTGGAGCCTGGGTCAGCAACTCCTGAGGGCTCGGTGCCAAGGAGGTCGTCCCTCATGAGCTCGGCCTGTCCCCAAACCAGGCAGCTGCTAGACATGGCCGTGCTGAGTGGGGCAAGACATTTGCCATCTCCTGCTAAAGGATGTCAGTAAGATGACTGTTCGGGTTTGGTACGACAGAGGCAGTGACTTCTGGGGTACAAGAATAGCAATTTCTAGGGGTAGCCCAGCTGTTGCGTGGTAGCCCGCAACAATGGATAGAAGGGCTGCTTCTGCAGAAAACAGCATAACCCACGTGAAACACGGCAACATACTGTACTCTGCAGAGCTGGAGTCCGGTCACAAATGGCCACAGGGCCAGAGGAAAACCCATGAGAGCTAAGAAGCTGAGAACCTTCACGATAAAAGGACGCGCTCATGGTAAATTTTAATCTCTCCTCCTCGCCGTCCCTCCTTCTGTCTGTGAGGGATTTCCTGTATCCACATTTGCCTGTCAATTCCACTGTGCTCACCGGGACTTGCTGTGGCCTCATCTTCCCCAGAACGTCCTCCCTGGCCCTCCTGGCTCTCACAAAGGATCAGGCGTCCTGCTTTGATGCTCCCGGGAGGCCCTTGGCCATCCATCTCCTTCATTAGATGTTTTCCAGGGGTAGTCGTAGCACATTGATGAGTCATGAAGAGAAGTAGTAGTCAAGACCAGCACTTTAACACAAATGATGTGGAATTTAAAAAGGGGAGCACATAACTGTGATAACTGTCGTGTGGAATGCTCATTTTGGTTGTATGTCTTTGTGTGTGTGTGTGTGGATACAGAAAGGTGATAGGAAATGTATTTTATAATGTGGATCTCAGACAAAGTAATCGAAAATCCTGGTCTGAACAGTGAGTTACTAAGGGGAGAGCTGCAGCTCCCTGGAATGGGCCGGACTGTCTGATGTTTACACATCCACTGCAGCATCGGTGGCTCCGGAAGGAAAGAATTGAGGGCTGCAGGTGGAGCAAGGCCCCGTGCACTTCCTTTCCACCCGGTGCCAGCTGCGGAGCTTCTGACTGGAGATGCTGACCGGAGTCCCGCGCCTCCCTCCCCGTCCCACACCTCAGAGAAGCGCTCAGGCTCCAAGGCCAGCCGGGGGTGGGGGGGCGCGGACCCAGCCGGTCTGAAATGGCAGCTTGTGTCAAGTCTGGATCGCACCCAGGTTACTACTGTTTCAAACCTGAACGCCCTTTAACAAGGTGCAACTGAGGCACCGCAAGGCACACGGGCCGGTTCCGTCGGTCTCTGCCTGTGAGGGCTGAGCAAGGTGGGGCTAATTTGTGCACCAGTAACTACAGAGAGACAGAGGGGACAAATGCAGTGAGTTGTGAAGGAAGAGAGAGTGGTATGAGAAAGAGACAGAGGCAGGGAGAGAGTCTGCCTCTGTTGTGAGGTGCAGTCCAAGAAGGTATCAGAGAGAAGGAGACATCTGACTCCACGCCCAAAGGACGGGTTGTTGAGTCTGATAGGAAGCAGTGGGGAGGGAAGGGAGCCAAACCTCCCTGCAGGCCCCATCTCCCTGTCTGCCAGGGGAGACGGCTCTTCTCCCTGCAGCAGGTGTGCAGACAGGTTCCCAGTCCCAGCCAATCGTTCTGCGGAGTCACTTGCAGTTTCCTTGACATCCGCTGCCTGCCATAGCCACTTATGAGCGTGCGCCTTCCAAAGGAGAAGCCCAGCTAGGTTCCCTGGCTGGCGGGGAGCAGGGCGCAGACGGGGATGTTACTCACTGGGCGTTCTGCAGCGCAAAGTAGCTCTTCACCCAGGACATCTGTGCCATCCATTTGGCAGGAATGTTGGTGGTGGTCTTTTACACTCAGCCACACCCTTTTGCACCTTTCTGCACATCTGCTTCAGTGACAGCTCACTCCCGTGTCTGTTTTCTGTGTCTTTAAAATGCTTGTGTTGTGACCCAGCGTGCTTGGGTGTGAGGATACTTGAGAAATGCATTTTCTTTTGCTGGGTTGCCGTGGGACACGTGGACATTTATTAGGACCTTGAGGGTAAGCAGGGCTGTGGCCTGCGTGTTACATCGTCTTTACCGCTGACTTAATCACCTTTGTGCGTCCAGAGGCAGTTCCAGCATGGGTGGCCACTGAGGGAGGGGCTGGTGTTCGCTGTGGACACTGACTCCATCTGGTGGTGTCTGTTTGCAGAGTCAGCATCACTCAGAGCCGCAGTTCCCACTCCTTGAACAAGCAGCTCATCATCAACATGGAGCCCCTGCAGCCCCTGCTTCCTTCCCCCATCGAGCAGGACGAGGAGCTTCCCCTGGGCGAGGGTAAGTCAGCCAGTTTGTCCCAGCCCCACGTTGCAGGCCGCTGAGGGGCCAGCGAGGCAATTCTGTGTACACTGGTCATGTGCCAGGGCAGGGGCCAGAGTGAGGCATGAACTGTGTTTGTAACAAATAAGCCTTTTAGTGTGTGTAGCTGAAAGGCTGTATTATAGTGGGAGTTCTACTGGATTCTTCTAAAAGGTTCACTTGTGCAAAGTATTTCTAAAATTCACTGCTGCGACAGCAGCAGTGATGTTACAGCAACAAACCACAGGTGGCTATTTAGATCTCAGTTTAGATTGTCATATATATATGAAGGAAGGGGTTCAAGAGATGCAGGATGGGGGTGTTGAAAAGAATTAAGAAATGTCAGGTAAATGTACCAACTCCCCATGATGAATGTAATCATATATTACAGACATGTACCAGTAAAATATAAATATTTTTTAAAAAATCAAAAATCAAAAAAAGCTGTTTATTTATTTATTTATTTTTTTATTTTAAAGAGAAGAAAAAAACAAAACAAATCAAAAGAAGAACAAATTTTCAAAACAACATAATAGGAGGGTAACAATGGTTAATATATTACGTATTACTATCTTTAAGTTAGTTATTCAGGACACCAGACATTAGCATTCAATTGTCCAAACATTATTGGCACAAACCTTACTCTTCAATGAACTAAGTAAAAATGGTAGTGTATCTATCTTAACCATCTTATATATATATATACAATTTTTTTCCCTTTCCCTTCTTTCTTTTCCCTATTCCAGTCTCTCTTTCCTTTTGACCAGTTTCTTTTTGATTCACCATATCTATTGTACATTTTGGATCTTATTTACTCTTTCAGTTTCTCATACTAGAGAGATAATACGATGCTTACACATGTGCTTCTGGTTTATTTCACTTATGAGTATTTTCTCGAGTTGCATCCATTTACCTATAAAAGTCTCCAGTTTATCCTTCTTTATGGCTGAATAGTACTCCATTGTATAAAAATACCACATCTTTCTTATCCATTCCTCAGTTGATGGGCATTTGGGTTGTTTCCAAGATCTGGCTATTACAAATTGTGCTGCTATAAACATGGGTGCACATATATCGCTGTGGTATGATGTTTTTAATTCTTCTGGGAAGATGCCCAGAAGGGGAATAGCTGGGTCAAATGGGACCTCCAACCCTAGTTTTCTGAGGAATCTCCACACTGACTTCCACAGTGGCTGTACCAAGTCGACACTCCCACCAACAGTGAAGAAGGGTTCCTTTTTCCCCACAGCCCCTCCAGCATTTGTTATTAGTTGATTTCTTAATAGTAGCCATTCTTTCTAGGGTGAGATGGTATCTCAGTGTTGTTTTAATTTGCATCTCTCGAATGACTAGTGATGTTGCACATTTTTTTGTATATTTGTTTGCCATTAGTATTTCTTCATCTGAGAAATGTGTATTCATCTCAGATGCCCATTTTTGGAGTGGGTCTTTAAATTTGGGAGGTCTGATTTTTTTGAGTTCTTTATATGTTCTCGATAGTAGTCCTTTGTCTGAGGAACAGCTGGCAAACATTTTTTCCCACATTGTGGGTTGTCTCTTCACTCTGTTGGTGGTTTCTCTTGCTGTGCAAAAGCTTTTTAATAAGATGAGATCCCAGTTATTGATTCTTTGGGATAGTTCCCGTGCGGTTGAGTTTTTATTCATAAAGTCTTTGCCTACACCAATGTCTCCAAGGGTTTTACCTATCCTACTTTCCAGCAGATTTAATGTTTCTGTTTTAATATTTAGATCTCTGATCCATTTTGAATTTAGTTTAGTGCATGGTGAAAGATATGGATCTAGTTTTAATCTTCGGCATGTGTAGAGCCAGTTTTTCCAGCACCATTTATTAAAGAGGCTATCTTTCTTCCAGCGAATGTGTTTGGCACCTTTGTCAAAGATAAGGTGGCTTAGTATGTCTGGGGTTGTTTCAGCATCTTCTAATCTGTTCCATTGATCTTCAGGTCTGTTTCTTTGCCGGTACCACACTGTTTTTATCACAGTAGCTTTATAGTATAATTTCAAGTCGGGGATTGTGATGCCCCCTGCCTTGCCTTTGTTGCCCAGAATTGCCTTTGCTATTCTAGGTCTCTTCTGATTCCAAATGAATTTTAGGATTGTTTTCTCTAATTCTGTGAGATATGCTGTTGGAATTTTGATTGGAATTGCATTAAATCTGTATAACAATTTTGGAAGTATGGCCATTTTCACTATATTGGTTCTTCCTATCCAGGAGCAAGGGATATCTTTCCATTTTCTGATATCCTCTTCAATCTCCTTTTTCATAGTACTGTAGTTTTCAGTATAGAGGTCTTTTACATCCTTCGTGAGGTTGATTCCTAGGTATTTCATTTTTTTGGATGTTATTGTGAAAGGTATTGTTTCCCTAATTTCTCTTTCAGTAAGTTTGTTATTTGTGTACAGGAAGGCTATTGACTTTTGAGTATTGACTTTGTATCCAGCTACACTACTGAATTTGCTTATTAAATCTAGCAGTTTTTTAGTGGAGTTTTTGGGATCTTCTGTGTAGAGTATCATGTCATCTGCAAATAATGATAATTTAACTTCTTCCTTTCCAATCATTATTCCTTTTATTTCTTTCTCTTGTCTAATCGCTCTGGCTAAAGTTTCCAGAACTATGTTGAATAAGAGTGGGGACAGTGGACATCCTTGTCTTGTTCCTGATTTTAGAGGGAAGGCTTTCAGTTTTTGGCCATTTAGTATAATATTGGCTGTTGGTTTGTCATAGATAGCTTTTACCAGATTGAGATAAAGACCCTCTATTCCAATTTTCTGTAGGGTTTTTATCATGAAAAGGTGCTGGACTTTGTCAAAAGCTTTTTCTGCATCTATTGAGATGATCATGTGATTTTTGTCTTTGGTTCTGTTAATATGGTGTATTACATTTATTGATTTACGTATGTTGAACCATCCCTGCATCCCTGGGATGAATCCAACTTGGTCATGGTGTATAATCTTCTTGATGATTTGTTGGATTCTGTTTGCCAGTATCTTATTAAGGATTTTTGCATCTATGTTCATTAGGGAGATTGGCTTGTAGTTCTCTTTCTTAGTTGGGTCCTTCTCTGGTTTTGGTATCAGGGTAATGCTTGCTTCCAGGAATGAATTTGGGAGTATTGCTTCCCTTTCAATTTCATTGAAAAGTTTGAGAAGTAGGGGCGTTAGGTCTTCTCTAAATTTCTTGTAGAATTCGGCAGTGAATCCATCAGGGCCTGGACTTTTCTTTGTTGGGAGGTTTTTAATTACATCTTCAATTTCATTGGTTGATATTGGTTTATTTAGGATTTTTAAATCTTCTTGATTTAGCTTTGGTAATTCATACGAATCGAGGAATCTGTCCATTTCTTCTGCATTTTCCATCTTAGTAGAATATAAATTTTCAAAATAGGTATAGATGATCTTCTGGATTTCTGCAGGGTCCGTCGTGATATCACCCTTTTCATTTTCAATTGCATGGATTTGAGTCTTTTCTTTTCTTTTTTTAATAAGGTTGGATAAGGGTTTGTCAATCTTATTTATTCTTCAAAGAACCAACTTTTTGCTTCATTGATTCTTTGTATTGTTTTTTTATTCTCCAATACGTTAATTTCTGCTCTGATCTTTATAATTTCCTCCCTTGTACGGGCTTTTGGCTTAACCTGCTCTTCTTTTTCTAGAAGCTCGAGGTTCACCCTTAAGTTGTTTATTTGCGCTTGCTCTATTTTCCTGATATAAGTATTTAATGCTATAAATTTCCCTCTTAGGACTGCTTTCATTGTATCCCATAAGTTCCGGTATGTTGTACTGTCATTGTCATTCAGTTGTATAAAGTGACTAATTTCTTCTTTAATTTCATCTGTGACCCATTGGTTGTTCAGGAGGATGCTGTTTAATTTCCATGTGTTTAGGGAGTTTTTGTGGGATCTTTTGCCATTGATTTCCAATTTCATTGCACTATGGTCTGATAATATGCATGGGATAATTTCAATTCCTTTGCATTTACTTAAGCAGGTTTTATGAGCTAGTATGTGGTCTATTTTGGAGAACGTCCCATGTGCAGCTGAGAAAAATGTGTATTCTGATGTTGTGGGATGGAACACTCTGTAGACATCTACTAAGTCCATTTGTTCAAAAGTTTGGTTCAGTTCTACTATTTCATTATTGATTTTCTGTCCAGTTGATCTATCTTTTTGTGACAGTGGAGTATTGAGATCTCCCAATATAATTGTATTAGTGCTTATTTGATTTTTCATGTCCTTTAGTACTTGTTTTATATAGCTGGGTGCATTGGTATTTGACGCATATATATTTATGATCGTTATCTCTTCCTCTTGGATTGTTCCCTTTACAAGGATGTAATGACCGTCTTTATCTCTCAAAAAAAAAAAGCTGTTTAAATTCATGAAAATTAAAAATCCAGTTCCTCAGGCACACTAGTTGGATTTTCATTGTTCAGTTGCCACACCTGGCTGATGGCTACCATATTGGAATATGAGACTGAAAACATTTCCGTCGTCACTGAAGTCCTACTGGAAGGAGACATTTTCAACTATAGTTATGGTTGCGTTGGTGGAGTTATAAGGAATTCTTCACAAAGCCTGTACACTGCTCATCCTCTTTCCACCTCAGTAGTTCCCCAGCCTCTTGTTTCTTTTCCATGGGTCCCTTATCTGACAGGTTTTTTTTTTTTTTTTGTGGGTACCGGGGGTTGACCTCAGGACCTCGTGTGCCAGCAGGCGCCTGTGCCGCTGAGCGATATCACCGGCCCTTTTTTCGTATGTGGGATCTGGGAGTCAAACTCGGGCCCTTGCGCTTTCCAGGCAGGTGCGTACACTGCTGAGCATCTCACTGGCCCCTTATCTGACAGTTTTGATACAGGCTAAATACATAGTGTCCATTTCAACTCAAGAGTTGTTATGTTTTTAAAAGCCTATGTGCTTATGGGCTGCTCCTCCCTCCCTGCTCCTGCAGTTCTTCCCTCCCTCCCTCCTTCCTTCCATCTATTCTTCCATCTTGCCTTCTACCCTCCCCTCCCTCCTTCCTTCTTTCCATCTATCCTTCCATCTTGCCTTGTGCCCTCCCCTCCCTCCCCCTTCCCTCCCTCTCTTTTTCTTCTTTCTCCCTTCCTCCCTCCCTCCCTTCGTTTTCTTTCTTTCTAAGGACTGCTTATTTCGGAGAATCTTACCACACTGCTTCCTGCTGACACTTGGTGAGGCAAATCTCACACTTATTTATTTAATAGTAAACTAAAAACAAATATACACAAGATGAAGTTCCTGGAACCCAGAATACAGACATACCATTTTTTCCCTTAATTTTACTTTATCTTTTATTTCATCATTGAAGATCTGGGTACTGGGCAGTTTCAAGAAGCTGGGTCTTCCTCTCCCTAAGCAGTCACCTCCACCTCAGCTTCAAGTCATGGATTCCTTCCACAGGAGAAAACTTTTTAGTTCATAATAAAAATTGGAACTGGCACACAGATACCTGGAGAGAGACAGCAGCAGCCAGTTCACATTGAGCCGTGAAGGGTTTTAGTCGATTTGCCCGAACACTCACTTTGATGGTTAGAAGGGGAACTGGACCCTGGACGCCCACGATCCCATGTGTGAAATGTAGAGGTGGCTGTCTCCGAAGATACCTTGCTCCCATTCCCAGCCGGGCCGCAGGGGTGGTGACTGTGAGTATAGTCTCATAAACATAGCTCTCTGTCCTCACAACTAACTGTAAGTTCACTGCTAAATTAATTTTCTTAGCCCAGATGTCTCTAGATGCATTTTGCTTGTCTGCTTTTATGTGTTTTTCAAGTAAAAGGAAAGTGGCTTTTGTTTCTGATCTCGGATGTTTACGGGGGCTTCAGCTCACGTCCTTGGAGGATTGTTCTGAGGGAAAATCACTTCCGAGGGTCATGATTCTCCCGAGTCGGAATGAAGAGGGATGTGGCTAACGGGGAGAAGAGGAGCGGGGCCGGTTCACTCATGGAACTGTGACTCCATGTTGTCTGAAGAGGGGAGTGTAGTGGGAGTAAATTTGGAAGACCTGACAGATTGAGCAGGGGGATGGGAGTGCAGAGTCCCGGGCCAGATGACGGGAGGTGGGCAGGCTTTGCTCTGAACTCTGCGCCCCTTCAGTGAGGTCCTTCCTTTTTGCTTCCTTTTTTATAGTGAGGTCCCACCACTAAATCCTAGCCTAATCTTCCACTCAGCAGCTGTGTGCGCAGTAGACAGACCATTACAGTTAAGTGCAGCCACATTTTAAAATCTCATCATATAGGAATCCATAAGTTGCTTTTTCAATTTTCCCAGTTGTTTGAAAGAACCATTTTAAATTCTTTCATCAGCTACAAAGCCAAACTGATAGGTCTTGGCCTTAAAAGTTCAAAAAGCTGGGCCGGTGAGATGGCTCAGAGGCATAAGCGCCTGCCTTGCAAGCGCGAGGGCCCGAGTTCGACTCCCGGATCCCACATACGAAAAAGGGGCCGGTGATATCGCTCAGCGGCACGGGTGCCTGTTGGCGCACGAGGTCCTGAGGTCGACCCCCCGGTACCCACCAAAAAAATAAATAAATAAATAAAAAAGTTCAAAAAGCTCCGTTAACGTCCAGACATTTTTCTCCAGATGTGGTACCTTATAGGGCATCTCTGTGAGTTTTAAAGATGAGGAAAATCATACCAGCTGTCAGCATATATTATTAATTTAAAAATAAGATAAGTGGGAATAAAAATACTGTTAACTGTTCAATGACTAGACTGACCTTCCCAGCCCAGTGCAAGAGTGGAATCACGTTAGATGCCAAGAAATCTCCGATGTGATTCCCACGGTGCACGAAGCTGTGTGCTCTTGAGCCCACTATAGTTCAGTTACTCTCCAGATCCCTGCCCGTGTTTCCCGTCTTTGTCAGGCGGTGGGATTCAGACAATCCCTGCGATGAATACTGAGGTACAGGGTTCTACTTCTCTGACAGATGACAGGCACAACAGAGGCAGAGCCCGTGGCTGTAGGGGGAGGTGATGCCCGCTTTCCTAAGTGGGCCTTGTTTCCCGAGCTTTTGAGCACATGCAGTGTGATGAATTCTGTTTCGTCTTTATATTTGGATGTTTCAGTACTTTTTAGGTCTGAGTGAGAACCAAACTTAAGACAGAAATTCATCCAATCTGAACCCAGGAGCTGTAATAAACACAGTTGACGTCACTGGTAGACCTCCCTGCCGCCCCACCGTGCACTCGCTATGCCGATGTTCTCTGGGGCTCGCGGCAGTGCAGGGAAATGACAGTGGGGCTCCAGGCCCAGTGAGTAGGTCCTGCCTCTGCCGGCTGAATTATGTGCTCTCTTTTCTGCTGGCCTCACTGGGCATCAGTGACTCAGGCTGTGAGGGGAGCGTCTTGTCCCTTCTCATTGTGGAGCGTCCGACATAAAATCGGTGGGCAAAGGAGCGAGCAGAGATGACAGGAGAGGGAGAGGGGAGCGGCCCGGTCCACCTGCAGCGGTTGCGTGTGTGGTTGGAAGAAAGAGGAGATGGGCACGGTGAAGGCCCGCGGGAGGATAGGCAGCGGCCGGGTCACGAGTCTTCAGGCTTGCTGGACTGTTCAGACTAATGTGAGATCATTTGGGAAGCATTTGGGAAATTCAGGCCTGCTGTTGACGTCACTGGAATTGTCCTCTAACTCTGGGGGTGTGTGGAGGAGGGAGTCCAGGTGAGTATGTGAGGGGCTGAGTTCCTCACTGCAGTGTTACTGACCCCTTGAACTGAGCATTTTTTTGTCGGGGTGCTGCCTTGTGCATTGTAGGATGCGTAGTAGTATCCCTGGTTCTTGGCACCTTACCAATCCCAAGAAGGGAGAATGTCTCCAGCTTTTGCCATGTGTCCCCTGGGGAGTAAAATGGCTCTCAGTGGCTAAGAACCACTGGGTTGGAAGCAAAAAAACACAGAATAAACAGACAAGGGCTGAAGTAAGAGAGGATGAGACTAGGCGGAGGCAATGGATTGAAGACTTCGTAGCGGCAGGATTGTTAGAAGGGGCACTCCCGGCGCATGTGGCCCACAGGCTCCTGCAGTCCCCATCCTGCCCTTCACTTAAAGGTGCTGAGTAAAAACCTTCCGCCTCTTCATTTCAAATCTGAGACTCATGAGACACTGGAAGCCTTGGTGACTTGTCAGCATCACCAAAGAATCCATGGGAAATGATTCCCTTTAGATACTGGAGCCATTTCAAGAGTCAGAGGTGTCCGTTGCTTTTCTGAACGTCAGACGCGAGTGGAGCAGGGGCCTTGGATGTCTCTGCTCTCCTTTAGTGCTGTTGTCCTCATCTCTACATCATGGCTGAGATCCTTGTTTGGGGGAGTTTCAAATCACATATTTTGAAATTGGATTCAAATAAGGTCAAGGTCGGCAGCCCAAGTTGTGTTAGATTTGTCTTACGAGGAGTTTTTTAAAAATCAGTTTGACTTTTGGAAGCTCCATCTCCATGAGGTCATGGGAGGTGCTGGCATCTGTCCCGGATGGTGCTGTAGGTGGTAGTATCCCTGTCACCATGGCTCTCTGAGATCACGAGCACCTTTTTGTCTGACAAGCTGTTTTCATTCATCCGAGAAGCCCAAGTGTCACAAAGACAGCTGTGCAGAGCCCACATTCACCCACTGGCTTTGGGGAGAACATGTGACCCTGCTCACCCAAAGGACAGCTGAGGGATTAGTGCCGAGGCCGCCGCGTCTGGGTGGAATGAAAACAGAACCGTTCCTAGGCACCACTCAGCAATGGGAGTGTTCTCAGTGCTCAACCAGAAGCCGCTCGGTTACTGTGTCGGGGGAATTAGTGCTGGGAAGTTCCGAAGAGGACGGCGAGACATTTGAACAGCGCCCTTCAGAGCTTTTGAGAATTTCAAAAGAGAAAAAGAGTGAGAGTGGGAGTTGTTTTGGGTGAAAACACCATTTTAAAGAGTCGTTAATTCGAATAAATTAACACACAAGCAGAGCAAGTTCTCCGTAGTGTAGATGGCAGCATGCTGGTGTGTTTTATCGGTGGAGTATATTTCTCATTATAGAAGAAAGCTGAATTATGGTAGAGAAGAGCGATGAAATTAATCAGGTGAGACTAGGTGGCTGGCAAGGGCTGACATTTAATGAAAACCATTCTTGTCTGCCATAGCAGTGTACAGGCTGGCATAACTAAACATGATGGGGAAGCCACCCCACCCCCGCGTGAGGCGGAGTTGGAAACATTTGACTGTCCTCTGCTGGCTGAACAGAGGCACAGTGGAGGCTCCGGCATTTCCGTAATGGGGGCCTTGGGGTGCAATCCTGGTGGAGCGAGTGGAGGTTTGATGCTGACATAGTGTCTATATCAAAGAATAGATGGGAATTTTAAAAAGTGGTAAAACTAATTGCCCCAAGCACACTATCCCTGTGTGTGTGCGTGTGTGTGTGTGTGAGGTGTTTAAGGGGTCGCTAATCGTGCCTAGCACTAACCATGAATGACTGACTTTATTGCAACTCTGGGCAGACTGTGTGGACATGAGAAGACATCCGAGCGTGTAAAGACAACACCGTCCTCATCCATGGGGAATGCTGTACGCTTGGTCCATCCGACCTCCTCCCTCCACTAACAGGGGACAAATGGGCTCTGTTAACCTCCCTCCTCGCCCCAGGCAGCGCCTTTCATGTGCTGTGCAGTTGCTCCAGTCCCACCCGGCCCTGTGGCCGTTAGCTTCTTTTCTCTTTGTCCACTCACTCTGGTGTCCTCCCTGCCAATCTGACAGAACATTCTCCCTCCTTTCTCCCTTGCTGGAGTTCTGTGAACAGATCGACCCTCCTCTCAGGGTTTGAGCGTTTCCTCCTGAGCTGCCTACCTCCCCTTGTGCTAAGCCACTTCTTTCCCTGGCTCAGGGACGTGGGGATGCATGTGAGTGATGAGGCACTGGCCTTTTGTGTTATCCCACAACATGGACACAGTAGGGACTGTTCATAAACCCCGGGGACCCCCTTTCTTCTCTCGGTTGCTGTGACCTGGAGATGATGAGCTTCAGTTACACCTGTCCCTGTCACAGGATTCAGAATGGTTTGTTTACTTTCTCATTGTAAAGCTATTACATCATCATTTAAAATTTTAGAAAGCAGGGGCCGGTGAGATGGCTCAGCGGCATAAGCGCCTGCCTTGCAAGCGCGAGGGCCTGAGTTCGACTCCCGGATCCCACATACGAAAAAGGGGCCGGTGATATCGCTCAGCGGCTCGGGTGCCTGTTGGCGTGCGAGGTCCTGAGGTCGACCCCCCGGTACCCACAAAAAAAAAAAAAAAAAAATTTTAGAAAGCAGAAAAAAAGCATACATAAGCAGGAAAATGTCACTTCTAGATCGTCACCCTCCAGGAAGCGATCAGCGTCGACACCTTCAGTTTCCTTCCCTGTGCTTTTTAATGTGGTGGTGATCATCCTGTGGATGCAACTTTAAAATTCCTACTTTGTTTGCTTACTGTTGAAGACACTAGTGCATTGAAGATATGGCAGAGCGAACTATAGGTCAAACAGTGAATGAGGAACACATTTGACGTGAATGCAGACAAATGGGTTAATACCCTCAGCTGGAAGGTACTCGCACAGAGCACAGTTCTAAGCATGAGTTTGGCATTGCCAGTGCTGGGCCAGTCCCAGCTTTCCCACCTAAAGGCAGCCCTGGGTTCTGCTGCGGACAGCCCCACGGCAGCTGAACTTGCCTCTGTAGTGGCTGTTATTTAGCAAAACCCAAACTCAAGTCATTGTCACACCTGTTGAGTTCTAGAATAAAGGGCCGTGGCTTGGGTCAGCAGTTCCCCTAGGCAGGAGATGGCAAGCGCAGCTCGGGACAAGGTAGAGGCCCAAGCAAGCGCTGCAGAGTTACATTTTGTAGTCTCTTCAAAAGCCGCTTGTCTCCCTGTGTGAGCTTTTCCTTGGTGCTAGTTTCATCTTTGGAACTCTGATTTCTGCTATTTCCCGACAACTAAGGTACTTACAAGCTTGTATCACTCAGAGGACATCTTTGAAATTTTTAGTATTTCCTGTGCTGTGGGTTAAGTGCATTTCATCTTGCAAAGATTGTGTAGTTTAACATCGCAAGGCACCAGCTGGCACATCTGTCCAGTTTTGTGGTTGGTGATTCCCCACAGTCGTTTATTTTGTGGAATATGGTATTCCTCAGTGTAAACATTAAGAAGCCAGCAGTGCATATCAGTTAGTTGGCTAATTCTCCACAAATAGTGCACCTTTGAAATACACTATTTTTCTCTGTCCACATAGCGTTGGTTCAGGTAATTGCTCTATTTCTGCATGAATGCCTTGGATGGGAGAGGAAGTACAGGCTGTGGTGTTGTCTCCTCCACGAGCAGCCAGTGACCACAGACAAGACCCTCCATCTTCCCAGTCTTCCTTTTTCTTGTCTAGAAAATGAGGAGACTGGACTTGAGCAGCACTCAGTGTTTTCTAGCTCTGAACTCTGGTTCTTTTGCTGAATGTCAAGGTAAAAGAATCCCAGGCTGCAGCTTGAAGTCTTTTATATGAGAATGGGAATGTGGGGACAGGGGTGTTTTTCATAGAATTTGAGGGTTAGAGGAGATACCAAGGATGATCCTGAGCAGGGGTCAGCAAGGTACAGTTCATGGCCAGCCCATTAAAAGCAGTGTCCTTGGGCTTGGATCTGGCAGTCATGTCCTAAATGATTATACAGCTACCTGTGCAATAAGCGCAGTTTTGCCTCCTGGCCCGCGAAGCTTAGCACTCACAGTCTGGGCCTTTTCCAACCCCTGATCTAGCACATCCACCTGAGATTCTTCTGCAGTGGGAAGGCCGGGGATGTGACACTTCCCCATGTCACACTTGGGGAAGTACTGGGGCTGGGATTGCATCCTGGTTCTTACATTCCCAGCCCAGGTGTCTTAGATGACAAGGAACACATCTGAATGACTCAACTGTATCTTTCAGAAACAGAACCTGTAACTAAAGAACTACATCTATTTTTTACTTGATGAACAATCAAAAGAAACAACTTACTAAATATAAATGAGGGAAGCTCTGTGGTTCAGGGAGGAGAGCTCCTGTGTATCTGGGACAGGATTCAGGCCTTTGGTTTTCTATCGTAGTACCCCAGGACCTTGCGACTCCTCCGGGGATGGCCACCACCTTGGAATGGGTTGCGAGGAGGCTGGGGACTAAGTGTGTGGTCACAAACAGGATTCTTTGGGTGACTGAGCCTGCAGGGAAAACAGACTTCCTGCAGGACACCCACTCTCTTTAAAGTTGAGTTCATTAATTAAAGGGTGGCCCACTCTGGAGCTAGTTCTCATTACTCATTTGCTCACCATGTGTGCTAAGGGTCATCATCTTAGTGGAAGCAGTTCAGTACTAGGCCTTCTCAAATCACTGCTCTGCTCAGGGTGGAATTTTGTTGCTTACTTAATAACTGATTTAAAGAATTTGCTGAAGATGAGTAAATATGCCAGTCATGTGCCTTACGATATAACCCATTCACAGTCCTTAAGCCAGTGTAGAACATCCCGAGCCTGACCAACTATGGCCACCAGAACATAGTGGGCTTGGCATTTAGATAAGTAAACACCCGCACCACTTGCTAAAGAACCACAGCAGAGCAAAAGTGAAAGTATTGCTAACCCCGCTGTCAGAGCAGAGTTACGACTCTGACTTCTGGAGGGACTCCACCATCAGCACAAGAGTCTGTTCTAGTATTTTTGTTAGTGGGTTGGTAGCAAGTGTTAAGTAGATGTTCTTTGAGATACTCAGGCTAAAATTGAGGCAGGTTCCTGTAGCATCCCCCTCCCTCTTCTCTCGTCTCCTAAGACTCAGTGTCACCCATGTGGAGCGAAGCCTTGGGCACTGTGTGCTGGTGACGTTCTTTTAGGTGGTCCAAAATGATAGGTCTGTGGCCATTTGGGCAGGATCCTGAAAAGAGACCTGAGTAGTTTGGCACAAGGCTGGTTGTGGAGAGTGTCCACTGGGTGTCCACCCAGTGCCACGTACACAGGGGTGCAGCCTCCTGCTTGATAACGCTGCTGGCAAACTGGAGGCCCTGGAGCTCTGCCTCCTGAGCAGGAGCGTGTGCGGTAGGCTCATGCCATGACACACAGGGCAAATTGGGAACCTACTCAGGCTTCTGCCAACATTTTTTCTTATCACCTTATTGTATAACTTCTCTTGTGTAAGTTTCATAATGTACATAATAAATAAAAGCAACTCTACATGTGTCTAATTCATAAGTAACACAGTTGTTAGCAAGTGTGCACACTTTTGTCCCCTAAAGCTTTGGCTGTAACACACTAGATCTTGCTGATTAGTGTGCACAGAAGAGAAGGAGGGACATGTTTCTGAAACCCTGAAATCCCTGTTGATGCCAAAGCTCCAGATTCCTAAAATAGATGTGAGTCTGTCTGCTCTGGTTACGGCAATGGCATGCCACCTCACATGCCTTTGCTCTGTCACTTGGTAAACCACCCTGCGTTACTGGCACTGCCTTGCCTCTGCCGGACTGTCGGGTGGGTGCTGTGTCACTCTCATTTAAGCATCTTATGGTGGCCCATCAGTTTACCTGGGGCCTGGACTCCACTTAGGTGGATGGAGGATTCGGCATTAGCTGTGTGTTGCTGTTGGGACGAGCGCTGGATGGAGAGGGAGAGGGCTGAGGATCATTCGTTCGTTCATTTGTTCATTCATTCATTCACTTGGTAACTGTGTACAGTTATCTGGCACATGCTGGTCATCAACACCACCTAAATGTTACTTCCTTTTTTAACAAGGTGAAATGATGTCTGAGGTTCCCTCCCACTCTGACTGGCCTTTTATAATTCTACTCCTAAATTGCTGGTCTTTTTAAATATGTCATCTGGGTGATCTGCCGGTACCTCTGAAAGCCAAAGATGAAGCCATGTTCTGTTCAGTGTGGTAAATAAATGCAGCAACAGGCATGTGGCACCATGATCTCTCAAAGAAGCATTCAGTATTTTTTCTTTTTATGAGTGGTGCATTTCTAGCATAAAATTGAAAATTAATGGCATCAAGCTTAAAAGGAATACAGTGTATCAACTTGGAAGAGCGCTTGCTTCCTTTAAAAAAATTTTTTTTTTTATCAGTACGTGTTTGCCATACATAATGGTCACATTCATCTTAGGGAATTTGTACCTGTACATAATATATGTTATTTCTTCTTTTTTTTCCCATTCCCTTCCCCTCCCTTCAGCCCTTCTTCCCCTCCCCATTTACAAAAGCATTATTTCCATTTTTTCCCTTCCATTCTCTCTTTTTAAATCCCTTTTCCCTTCCTGCACTTCCCCCTCCCCTCCCTTGTTCCCCTTCCCATTTGAACATTTTCTTCCTGCTTCCCAATATCTGTGCTCCATTTTGGTTTTTATTTACCCTTTGGACTTCTCATAAAAGAGAATGTGGTATTTAAACTTGTGTGTCTGATTTATTTCACTTAAAATTATGGTCTTGAGGTGTATCCATTTACCTAAAAATATCTCAAGTTTATCCTTCTTTATGCCAGATTAGTATGCCATTGTATATAAAAACCACATTTTCTTTATTCAGTCATTTGTTGATGGGCATATGGGCTGTTTCCAAGATTTAACTATTACAAATTGTGCTGCTACAAACATGGGTGTGCTTATATCACTGCGGTATGATGCTTTTAACTCTTTCGGGAAGATACCTAGAAGGGGAAAAGCTGGGTCAAATGAAACCTCTAGTTTTAGGTTTTTGAGGCATCTCCGTACTGATTTCCATAGTGGTTGCACAAATTTATGTTCCTACCAACAGTGGAGAATGGTTTCTTTTGACACTTCTCAGATGAAGAAGTAGAAATGGCAAATAAATATAGGAAAAAATGTCCAACATCCCTGGTTATTCGAGAGATGCAATTTGTGTGTGTGTGTGTGTGTGTGGGTACCAGGGGTCGACCTCAGGACCTCACGTGCCAGCAGGCACCTGTGCTGCTGAGCGACATCACTGGCCCTTTTTTCGTATGTGGGTTCCGGGAGTCGAACTCAGGCCCTCGCCGGGCAGGTGCTTACACCACTGTGCCATCTCACTGGCCTGAGAGATGCAAATTAAAACACCCCTGAGATTCCATCTCACTCCAGAAAGAAGGGCTGTCATCAAGAAACCAACCGATAACAAATGCTCGTGAGGCTGTGGGGGAAAAATAACCCTTGGTGCCTTTAAGAAGTTGCCTCTTCTTACAAAAGAAGTCCAGTTGGGAACTTTTTAAACCCCTGAGTCTCCACGTCAGTATTAGAGGTGTGACATGGGCAGATGCTTCAGCTGAAAGGGAATAAACAGGTCTTAAGAGGGAATGATGATCTGAACGTAGACTGGAACTTTTGCCACTGAAGAAAGGGGTGTCCTCATTCAAACACAGAGCCTCTTTTATTGCCTGGCGAGTCCCTGACTGACCCCTCAGCCACAGCTGAACCATTTGGCCTCTACACACATATGTGGCCTCACCCCAGTTCCAGGCAGTTATACCCTTACCTTGGAGGAACCAGAGAAGCCCAAGCCCAGCCTTTGGATTGGGCCCTACGTCCTGCTCTGTCCATCGCTGTGTCCTGCCTTCTGGCCTTCTGCACCCTGACTGTGCAGCCTGACTCCCTTCCGGAGTCCCTGCTGTCGTGGGCCCTGTGCTCTACTGTCCCACAGTGTGGCTTGTTCCTCTCTCAGGCTGGGCTGTGTTTCTGACCATGACCTGGTGGTTGGGCCTTGTCCTTACTTGCTGACTGAGAGTCCACATGGGTCTCTTTTCTTGCTCTGTTTCCCCTGGAACCATTTCCTACTTCTCTTCTCTCCGGTGTCTGTGTTCCCTCCATTCTGCCTGGAATATACTATGCTTATTACCACTTCAGAGCCTTGGCACGAGCTGCTTCCATGCCCAAAAGTTCTTTCTTCTGGTCCTTGTGTGCTGATTGTTTTTTTCTTTAAGTCTTAGCTCAAACCGGCTTCTTAGACGGTCTCTGTTGGGTACCCAGTTCCTAACCATTTGCTTTCTCCCATCCCATCACCCTGTTTTATCTTCCTCATAGCACTTGGCACTATCAAATACTTCTGCGTGCATTTACTTGCTTTCCTGTTTGTTGACTGCCTCTCCTCACTGATATGTCAGTTCCACAGAGGCTGGGACTTTGCCCATCTCATCCCATCCAAGGCACTTAGGGGTGCTTGGCTTCGCCATAGGAACTAAGTAATACTTGCTGAATTAGTGAACAGAATAATAGATGAATAAGGAAATGTATAAATTTTAAATGTAACCAGGACAGAATTTAAAAGAAAGCCTACAAGTAGAATATTCTCCTTGGATTCGGGTTTACCAGCAGCCAAGCATTTTCTTTCCTTTTGTTTTTAGTGTGAAATCAAAAGCAATACTTTAGTCACTTTTCACAATTTGGAAAATACAGAAAAAGTCAAACACGTAAAACCACTTGTAATTCTTGATCGTCAAGCTGTGCTGTATATCACCCACCTATATATTTTTAATAATTAAAAATTTTAACAAAAATATATTAGAGGGCCGGTGAGATGGCTCAGCAGCTTAAACACCTGCCCGGCAAGCGCGAGGGCCCGAGTTCGACTCCCGGAACCCACATATGAAAAAGGGGCCGGTGCTGTCGCTCAGCGGCACGGGCGCCTGCTGGCACGCGAGGTCCTGAGGTCGACCCCCTGGTACCCACAAAAAAAAAATATAGATATATATATTAGAGATGCTATTTTATAATCTGCCTTTTCATCTCACAATATAACATGAATGTTTCCCCAACACATAAATTGTTCTTCCACAATTCTATTTTTAGTGGATATATATTATTTCATCACATAGATACACAAAAATAACTCTTACGCCCTCCCACATCTCCTCAAATTATTTATAAGAATGTTTCTCATTATAGCCTAGCAAAAACTGGATAAAGCAAATTTTAAAAATCTTTGGTGATTTCAGGGACAAAACTTAACAGTAGTTGGACGTTTTTCTCACATTTATAGATCATTTGCTTTTCTCTTTCTGAGCAGTAACTAAAATGCAAGAGAGAGATGCCTTTGGCAAGTGCATTGGGTGGAAGGGTTGGGTCCTGCTACCTCTAGCTTCTTAATCACACATCAGCAACACGAGAAGTTCACTGTTGCAAAAGACCCTGGATTTTCCACAGAGATACATGCCCTGTTTCCTAATACAATTTGCAAAGCTGTTTCAAGGTATGGGGGGAAAATCAGAGCTTCATTTAGGTATGCAATCTAATTTAATTGCCTTTACTCAGAGAATAATAATTTGTAATAGTGACTTGTTCCTGGGAGGATGAAATAGTTAAGCAGAAGTGATGGGAAAACAAATCCATGCTGTATAGAGATGAAGGAAGTAGATTCTTGCTTGCAAGAATTACACACAAACCAAAGGAAGCTGTTCTGACAGGAGCCGGGAGGGACAGCATTGTCCAGCAGGGAAACTCCGGGTACCACACTGGTATCCGACAGAGCTTCATGATCCAGAGAGTGCCCGAGGGATCCAGGTGCTGCAGCATCAGGGGATGTTTAAGCCATTGTTTAGCACTGTTTCTGAGGTAGGGACAATCTGAATTATAAGTAGCCTTGGTCAGCAAGATGGTTTGAATTCCTCTCCCAGAGAATTCTTCATGCGTGTTTCTGAAGAATGCACTGTAGTTTCGAAATTCATAGTCCACATCTGATCTCTGGGGGAGATTTTCACCTGGTTTTATCTGTGGACAGGTATGGAAGTTTCTCTTCATGTTATTACCACCCCCATAGTGGGACAAACTCAGGTTCTGAGGCCCCACTTTGATTCATAGGGTTTTAGGGTGTCTTGGACCATTAAGGGTGCTGCTTATAGAAAGGAGATGGGCAGTCACTGTACTGGATAATCTCTGGCTGGCAAGGGACAGTCAATGTGTATAGTAATATTTTATTTTTAATGTCTTTCTGCTTTGGGTTAGCAGTTCGCTAAAATTTCAGAGTCTCCATAAGTATTTTAACTAATGGCTGAATCCATTACCTCTATGAAATCTGTTAGTTACTAAAACAGCTAATGAAGTACATGATATTGATGATGATATAATTATAGTTAGCATCTTTTAAGTGCCTGTGTGTCAGGCACCCAGGCATGTAAGCACCAATATCATCACTGTCTTACAGATAGAAATCTGCATTTTGTCAAGCGGACGCAACGTTCCGAGGTGACAGGGCTGAGCAGATAGGTTGTTCTCACCCAGTACTAATGCTTCCTTGATACCCCGGGAGAGCTAACAAGTAATGACACCTTGAAGGGACTGGCGGTAGATAGAAGGAAGAGAATCCCTGCTCTTGAGAATCCTGCCTTCCTCTTTAACAGTTCAAAGAGACCAAGGATGGAGCTTGTACTGGAAAAAAAAAAAATCACTAACATTTATTGAGTAGTTTGCTGCCGGACACTGATTGAGCCTGCCTTGTACATTAACCTCAGTAATCCTCACAGCTGCCCTCGGAGGCACTGCTGTCTTCACAAGGCTTATTTTACTTTTATTAAAATTAATTACATTTTTAAAATTAATTGTAATATGTTTCTTTTAAAATGTTTTTTCTTTTTAAAAATGTGGCTTATCTTGTATTTTTATTGGTCTCTTCTCTAGAACATAATAAAGGCTCAATAAACATTTTTTAAAGAAATCATAGTAGGTCACTTTGTGACATTATGCCCTGTCATCTCTAATCTGAGGACATTTGATTCCTGGGGCGCTCAGGACATTTAGGGGGTCTTCTCATCCGGATGCTTTAGAGAAGCCTGGATAAGGATAAGGCACAAGCCTTCATTGTTTGTTAGCGGAGCAAGTGCAGAGTTTAAAATAGCTCCCCTTCCCCCTCCCTGCCCCGCACCTATCCCTCAGGAGTTATTTCTGCTGGCTGCTTTAGGAGCCTGACATCTGAGTCATTGTCAGTGTGCCCTGCCTTGGTCCTTTGCACCAGAATGGACAGTTAGTGAAAGTGAGAGGTCAGAGCCGCGATGGCTGGTGGTGGCTGCCTGCAGCCGTGAAGGCAGAGGAGCCCTGGGGAGGTCAGAGGATCCAGGATGGCAAAATGCTTGGTCAGGATCCAGACTCGACGGAGCCTCCAGCTGCACATGGTGAACCACTGCAGTGGTAACGTGTTTGTCCGGCTGCTGCGACACGGCTCCAAGGTCACGGCTCGAAACACTGGTACGTGCCAAGACCCGGGCTGTCACCCTGCACCTGGGGCAGACTGCTGGCAGCTCAGAGAAGCTAGGGGTGAATGAAAGATGCGCTGCCAGAGCTTTTGAGAATGATGGGAAGAGAGAGCAGCAGGGAGAGAAGCCGAGGCAGGCAGGAAGGAGGGTGAGTGGGTGCGTGCACAGGGGAGACGGGAAGGTGTGTCCCCCTGCTCTAGGAAATGGCCCCACGGCGTCCTAAAGACGAATCATGTTCCCTGTTCAGAGCGAGCGGGGAGGGAGGCAGTAGTGGTCTGCTTCGCCAGATTGCTTGGTAACGAGAAGGTGATGAGCAGGCAGACTGGAGGATCGAAACATACTCTCCTCCTCGCCTTGTTCAGAGGCTGCAGAGCTCACATCTGCTTGTGTGTGCTCTGAGGCGGAGGTGCACAAAGCTCCTCTTCATCTTAAAGGAGAACTTTAGTAAAACATCAGCTGAAGAACTGGGATCAAACTGATGATCTGCCAATTTCCTTTTCCCCATAAATACCGTGTTTTTGCTTTTTATGGTCCTTGGGACAGATAGGAATTGAAACGGAAATTTCAAGTCAGATCCTGTCAGTAAAGAAGCTGTGGTTCTGTGTGTATATGTGGCTTTCACCAATTGATTGAAACTGATATATTCTGGGAAATGTATGGAGTTGGCTGTATCTCGTGTACATGTGTGGAACAGACTGATAAGTGAATTAAGATGAAATTCATTGTACAGTGGTACCTCGGTTCATGAACACTTTTGTTTGTGAACAGTTTCATTTGGAAACAGAAGCATTTGGCAGAATTTTGTTTTTGTTTGCAAGCTCTGCATTGGGTGATGAACATGACATGGCCATCTTTCCCACATGAACACGAATGTGGCCATTTTTCCGGAGTCGTGGAACGAATAAAGTTCGTGAACCGAGGCACCACTCTATTTGTATGATGACATAGTAATACATGATCTGTTCTTGTTGTGAAAGACATGGAATGTTTTCCTTTACCCTAATACTCACAATAGCCAACCTATGAATATTGACACATAAAATATGAATGGGATTGTTAAAGGTATTTTATAATTCATTTGTTCACTTAATTATATAACTTGAGGGACTTTCCATATAATTAATATACATTTTTAGAAACAGCCAAAGATTGTAATATTATGTACTGTGAAATACAGTAATTCACTTATTTAGTCAAATTATTGTTGGAAATTAATATTTCTTATTTTTTGGCAATAACAGAGAATGCTACAATGAATGCAGAAAAAGGTGTTTCTCTGTGATAGATTCTTAAACATATAATTTTGTTTCTGTTGTAGTTTTTCTTTTCCTTAAAGATCGTTGGAATAATATGAACATTAATCTTTTGTCTTTTACATGTTAACTTTTTTCTCCTATTTAATTGGTTCTTGGCTTTCAACTGTTTAAAAAATGTTAACTTTGTGACACAGGTACTTCTTATATGTACAGACAACTTTTCCATGTGTAGACTATTTAATTTTTGTATACTATAAAATTTATTTTTAATGTCAGTTTTCCTCATGCAAGGGTTGTAAAAGTATTTTTCATGTTTGCTTTTTTATAGTTAATACATTAACTTGAACTGTATGAAAGTATTGATAATCAACTGCTTTTTACCTATAAAAATGGCACATTAATGTGGTATGTAATTTTTTTTTTTAGACTGGGGATTGAACCCAGGGCCTTCATACTGAAGCACATCCCCAGCCATTTATATTTTTTTTATTTTGAGACAGTGTCGTACTAAGTTACCCAGGCTGGGCTTGCACTTGCAATTCTCCTGCCTCTGCTTCCTAGAGTGCTGAGATTACAGGCATACACTACCTCACCCACCTTCTAATATTTATTTTAGCTTAATTTTTAAACTTGTTTGGAATTGCCACAATTATATATTACCATGGTTATATGATATAGGGACATCCTTTATCCCCAGCTGCTTATCAATTTTAACAAAATTATTTATCATAAACAAATTTCTGCTGTATTCAAGAGTATTTTCTAAGTTGTGTACTTTAATATTTCTGCTCCATTACTCTTTAATATAATTTTGATATTATTCAGATAGTGAAAGTTCACCCCCACATTGATTTTTTAATAATGTTTATTTTTAGAGCTATTTTTAGGTTTACACACAGAGGATTGTTCCCAGATTTCCATATGCCCCCTGCCCTGCACACACGTCCCCATGGAGTGCCTTGGTGGCTGGCAAACCCACAATGCATCATGGTGAGCTCTGCCTGCGGCGTGCGCCGGGCTCCATTCTGTGCCACACGTTCTGTGGATCTGGACGAATGCGCCTACCATTATCGAGTCATAGAGAATAGTTTCACTGCCCTGCAGATCCTCTCTGCTACTCCTATTCACCTTTCCCTCCCCCGTCCCCTGGTAACCACTGATCTTTTCACTGTGGTAGTTTTGCCTTTTGCAGAATGTCCTGTGGTTAAAGTCCCACCGTGTGGAGTCTCTTCAGACTGTGTTCTTTCACTTAGTCATGTGCATCTAAGATCCCTTAAATGTCTTTTTTATTTTTATTTTTTGTGGGTACTGGGGTTGAACTCAGGACCTCGCGTGCCAGCAGGCGCCCGTGCCGCTGAGCGATATCACCGGCCCTTTCTTCGTATGTGGGTTCCGGGAGTCGAACTCGGGCCCTCGCGCTTGCCAGGCAGGCACTTATGCCGCTGAGCTATCTCACTGGCCCCCTTAAATGTCTTTTCATGGCATTTCCTTTTAGCTCTGAATAATATTCCATTGTCTGGATGTACTCTGCTTTTTTCCAAAAATTTTTTTTATTATTTGTGTGTACTTATCTTTTTTTTTTTTTTCCTGTGGGTACCGGGGGTCAACCTCAGGACCTCGCGCACCAGCAGGCGCCTGTGCCGCTGAGCGATATCACCGGCCCTTTTTTCGTATGTGGGTTCCGGGATTCGAACTCAGGCCCTCGCGCTTGCCAGGCAGGCGCTTACGCCGCTGAGCCATCTCACTGGCCCCTCTATTTATCTTTTTAAAAATGAGTTGGTATTTGTATTGAAGTTGTACTAAATTTCAGATTAATGAAAGGAGAGCTGGATTTTCAGGCTATTAAGGCCTCCTCTTCAGGAACGTCAATGTTTCATTTGTTGAGATTTTCTTTTATGTTACTCAGTAACATTTTAACACTGTCCTCATGCAAATTTTGCGTATTTCTTATCATGGATATTCCTGGATATTTTATGACTGTTTTCATTTGTGCATTTAGCCATTTTGAAAGAGATTTCCCATTATCACATCTTTGCTGGCATGGAATGAATCACCGCTTTGAAATGTTTGTTTTGCTTTTGAACACCTAACAGAACTTCCAGTAATTCTCCTGGTTTATTCTATTCTCTTTTCTACACAGATAATCCTATCATCTGGAAATAGTGAGAGATTTGTACCTTCTTTCCTAATATTTACACTTCTAATTTTTTGACTTTATCATGTGGTGTTATCTAGAGCTGCCAGGATAATAATGGAAGTGTAGAGAGAGTTTTTGTCACGTCCCTGACTGCTGGGGACTTTTCTCATGTTTTGCTGTTTTGCCGTCACACATGTGATTTCCGCAGTTCTCCAGCAGATATATCAAATCTTTGCTTTGCAAGAGATAAAGATTTAATGGAAAGTGCATTACGAAACCACAACACAGTGCAGTGGTTGATTGTGATGATGGACAGACCCACTGCATGAGATGGCAGCTGCATCACATAGGAAACACAAGAAGTGATTTGTTACCCAGGAGAACCAGGTCAGAGACAGATGGGACCCCAGGGCTGCCAGCCAGCTCCATTTCGTCTCTCTACACTGCTCTTCCCAGTTGGCCAAGCTTTTCCTCAGAGCAGAGCCCATCAGTATCATAGGATGGCTGCCAGCACTTGTGCTGTTTCGAGTTACACCAGTGACAAGAGATAAATAGATGGTGCTTGGCCAGGATGTTCTTAGAAGCAGAAGCCCCCCCATCCATGTCTCTCTGACTCTGTCTCTCTATCTTTTCTTTCTCAATCTCAATTTGTGTTTTGAAGGTTGATGATCATATGCCCATTTCTAAACCAAATGTTACCAAGAGACTGGCATTACCATGACTGGCTTCCTGCTTATCTGGGGAGAAATGGACCATGAACAGTCAACTGTGGAAGCCCCCAGATAATGCAGCATCTGCATCAAATGGGAGGATGAGTAAGAACCATCCGGGTGCAGAGAGGCATTCCAGGAAGAGGCAGCATTCTGGGCCAGGCACAGGCGTGGGCACCACGACACTTTGGGCACCTCTAAATTTACGGCTGAGGTAGAGATGTGTGGGGTTGAGGAGAGCTTTTTTGTGTTGAGCTAGAGCTTACTTTACTGTTTAGGTTGAAAGATATGAGCAGTGTTTAAGGAAGAGGATTAATATAATTAATGGACATTTAAGGATGATTGTTCTGAAAAAGTTCTCAAGAAACCAGACTGAAGCCGAAAGAAAAACGTGGTTAGGCTGTCACTGCTACCCTCTGGTGAAGACGGGGTAAGAACAGAGGGGCAGGGACAGCTTTGCGTATAGTAAGGTGGTGGAGTTTGGAAAAGTTGGAGGCAGTTAGATGTGAGCAGTGGTTAAGAAGACTTGGTCAGCACTTGCATGCTGGTTTGGAAGGCCAAAGTAGAAGGCAACGTGATTTAGCGAGTGACGGAGGAGGGAAGGAGTTGAGTGGAGGACGCCGTGTTTGGTTTCAGAAATATCAGGGTTGGTGTTCCTGTGTGGAGGTGCATGGAGATCTGGACCTCATTAGACAGTTTTGAGTAGAGGTGGACCAGAGGTTCAGTAACATGTTCCCCAAACTAAGTTGTGCTCTAAGTTCTCTGGGCAAATGCATTCGGGAAATGTTGAGTTAAATAAAGTAAAACTGGTTTCTTCTCATCAGAACTTTTCAGATGTTTTAATGTGATAATAGTCATATTATCGAGCATTTACCACGTGCCAAGGACTTTATGTGCATTAACTCATGTGTTCCTCTGCACATGGTATCACATGCAGTGTGTCCTGGAGTCTCCTCAATTTTACAGATGAAGAAACTGAAATAGAACAATTGAGCAGCTGGCCCGTGACAGATAGTCCAAGGTCAGGATTCAAATCCAGAAAGGCAATTTCAGGGCTTAAACTCTGAGTAGATAATGTTCGAAAGGGTGATAGAGTATGCATAGTTTCCCAAAGTTCTCTGACCATGGAATATTCTTTGTGAGGAAAAACTGGCAACATTTTAAGGGCCAATGTACCTGTAGTACCAGGTTGGGCAATTCTGCAGGAGCATCTTGGAGCTATACATAGAGTGAGACTTCAAAAGAGGAACAGAGTGAGAAGAGCAAAGAATCGAGGCCACCACAAAAAAAGGGTAAGGAAACTGCAAGGACAGAGGTAGCTTATCGTCACTGGATGAGATCCAAGAGAGTCGATATTTCAGAGGTTGGCTGATGAATAGGAAGACAGAAACACACACACACACACACATACACACATGTGCACACCCCGCTTTTAGCAGTATGGTGGTCACTGGAGACCTTGGTGAGCCATGTTTTAATGAGCTGGCAGGACACCTGATTTGGAAATGCAAGGACAAGGACTGCATGAATCATCCATATGCGTTATAGATACTGAAGTATCCAAGATGATGGAACTGTGAGTCACGAGAGTCAGCAAGAGCAGGAGCAGAGCCACAGGCAGACAATGACCACAGAAGGAGCTGATTCTTTTTTTTTTTTTTTTTTTTGTGGGTACCGGGAGTTGACCTCAGGACCTCGCGTGCCAGCAGGCGCTCATGCCGCTGAGCGATATCACCAGCCCTTTTTTCGTATGTGGGTTCCAGGATTCGAACTCGGGCCCTCGCGCTTGCCAGGCAGGCGCTTACACTGCTGAGCCATCTCACCGGCGCCAAGGAGCTGATTCTTTAAGGATGCAGCCTCCAAGGACGAGGAAGGGAGGAAGTGTTCTAGTTTCAGTTGGGGTGGAGAGATGGGGGCACATTAAGGTTTACACCCTGTCTCTGTCTCTCTGTTTCTGTCTCTCCCTCTGTCTCTGTGTGTGTGTGTGTGTCTGTCTGTCTGTCTTTGTCTTAAGTTTCCACTCACGTATGCTTTCCTGAGCATAGGGCTGACTTTTCATAAGTTTTAAATAGCATGAACAGGCAGCCTTCTAAAGACGTTCAAAAGCGTCAGGGACATTCTTGTATGAGATGTTCTGCAGTGTCCATGCTGAAAATGAAAATTCTCATCTGGAAAAGCAAATGTCATTCTCAGCCATTTTTCCTTAAACCCGTGGGACATGCATTTCATTTAAAGGATTAAACTTTATCCCCAGTAGAGGGGAGATGGAGGAGTCATGTGTGAGGTTAGTGATATACTATCTTGCACAATTTTGGAAGTCTGCATGCTGCTTAATATGGATAGGAAACATCTTCACTGAGAGTACATGCTCAGTATCATACATTTTAGAGTTTATTTTGTTTCTCACCTAAACTCTTAATCCACACAACAGCAAGTGGTTTTTTAAAATTGTTTTGTTTTGTTTTGTTTTTTTGCTCATGATATAATTGTAGGAAAGCTGACATCTAGTTAACGATAATAAACTTGATTAGAAAAGCCTTTTTTTTTTTTTTTGTGGGTACCGGGGGTTGACCTCAGGACCTCACGCGCCAGCAGGCGCCCGTGCCGCTGAGCGATATCACCGGCCCTTTTTTCGTATGTGGGTTCCAGGAGTCGAACTCAGGCCCTCGCGCTTGCCAGGCAGGCACTTATGCTGCTGAGCTATCTCACCGGCCCCCCCACATGTAACTTTAAAGTGAAAAATAATCTCTAATTGTAAGATAAGGAGGATTTAGAAGAAAATAATTTATAGTAAGAATTCCCAAAGATTTTTGCAATGCATCACTCACCAAGAGGCAGAATGAAGGAGTGAGGTGCTTGGAATAGGGGTAACCAGGCATCGAGGGAATCACGATACCTGTGATGGTGATGGTGTGATACCCTGAACTTCTGAAGGCTTTTAGCAACAGTCTTCTTTCAATTTACCCAGTGGCTGCATTCCTGAAAATTGTGAAATATGTTAAAGTGATACCCCAATTACTTTAGATTTAAATGTAAATCAAAGAAAGGTTTCAGATTCAGATAATTTAATGCAGGGTTTTCATCTATATGGGTGATGTCTGATATTGGATTCTGAAAGCTGTGTGGGATACACAGTACTTCCTCATCTTGAGGGCCCATCCTAGATATTGTAGTGTGTCTGGCATCCCTGACCGCCACCTGTTCAATGACAGAAGTCCCTCCAATCATTGTGGTGTCTAAAGCACCCCCCGCCTGCCCTGGGCAGGTACCGCATTCTCTGTACCACTGCTCTAGAGTTGAATGGGCATTCTGTAGCTGGGTGTCGCCCAAGATGCTCAGGGGACCTCAGAGAGAGCCAGAGTGGCGGTCTCCCGTGATACCATTTGCCAAAGCCTCTCCGCTGGACAAGGGCGTCATGCACACAGTGAAGACCCGGTGGCCATGGCAGACAGAGCAGGATGTACAGCCAAAAAGTGTCTCCTTCAAAATGAGCCAGTTTGGTTTTGGCCAAACAAAAATAACTGCAGCAGATTTCAAATCAAAAAGACTTGGCCAAGTGGGTTCACTGTTACCCTAACAAACTCAAACTCCGAATTCTTTGTAAGGTGAGCATAGTTAAGCGCAAATTGCAGATGGTTTGGTTTTTTCTGATGTCTCTGTCTTGTCCCCACAGTGCTTTCTTACATTGTTTCTGTCCCTCCACAGTCTGATCCTTCCATAACCGGTGCAGCAGTTAGGGGTTGCCAGTATGCCCCTAACACCCACTCATTTTAGGGTGTTCCGCCAGCACTGACATTGTGAGGTCATCGTGCTCGAGAAACTAGACAAGGATGACAGGCCCTTCAGCTGCGTGTCTTGTACACACACGGGGTGCTGGGAGCTTCGGCTGTGGAATTTGGATTCTGTCATGAATTCACTCAGAATTAGCCCAGAGGTTGGGTTCTGAATCTGTATGAGATTGTGTCCTGAATCTGTATGAGATTGTGGTCCGTCCTCTTTTCACCTGCTGCTGACTTTGCTGTCATGAGTCTCTGCAGCTTCTGAAGAACAGATCTGTTAGCAGCCTGCCGTGTACGCTGTGTGGTGGTGCGTGATGCGTCTGCAGGCTGTGCCACAGTTTGGGAGCAGCGTGAGTGGTGCTGATGGATGGGCAGTGCACGGACCGCTTGCCTGTACCCAGCATGCATTCTGCCTGTTCGTCATCAGTAGCTGTCAGCATCTGTCCATCAGCATCTGTCTTGATTTTTGCTATTTCACTTCATAAGGTATTTCTTCAAATTAAATGACAATGGTATAAAATATATAATTATACTAAAATGTAATAATAATCAACGTTTATTGTTTCCTATGTGTTGGAAACTGTAGCTATTTTCTAATTTTAATTGGTCTGCATAGCTATATAAATGGGAAATGATTTCCTAATTATTTCTTCTAAAACATAAAAGAACTCAGTCTTTCTAACTGAGCTTATGATTATATTCAGCTCCTCACATGTAGATGAGGAGGATATAAATAAATTCATAGCAAAATAAATTTAATGAAGCAATATAGATAATATTACTAATTTAGTATTTTTAGACTCTTTGGACATTTTTGTCAGAATTCACCAAAACAGGTACATAGGAAACATTTAAAAAATCACATTAGGAAAATTAAGAAAATATGTTTAACCATGTACAATAAAATTCACCTTGTTTATAGTGGATTTGTGAGAAAACTAATATACTTGTTGATAAAATGATGTTATTTGATAATAGATCAGATATTGCCTATTTTTTGTTGAGATAGTTACATCTAATTTCTGGAGTTTTTTCCAACTATAGACGGCACTTACATGCCACAGTTTCATTTACCTCGGCCCAGCCTGAAGTGGTATTACTTACTCCTCTGCTGTAGTAAAGCAAATTGAGCCCCTAGAATAGTAAGTAATCTTTAGCTACTTAATAACTTAAGTCTTATGTGTAAATGACAGAGCTGGGATCTAAACCCAAGGTTGTCCAACTTTGACCTGGTCCCCTTCCGCTGTACCCAGCTGCATTGCAGTTGGAGCCTAGAGACGAGAGAAAAGTAATACGAATCTCTAACACTTGGGGTTTAAGAAAAAAAAACAAAAAACAAAAAACAGAAAAGGAAGAAAGCATTTATTTCCCTGCCTGCCTCCTCCTTTTTAGGAAAATAAGTGACTATTTCTGTCCTCAAGATCAGTGACCTAGAACACCCGAGTGAGGTGCTGCATCTGAAATCCAGCTGATTTTTTAATGACAGCAACATGGACTGAGTGCAGCCTGTATGCCAGACAAGACCCACAAGTGCATTTTGTGTGGATTACTCAGATATTTTTAAAATATTTTTAAAGCTTTTATGGAACACCAAAATGGTCAATTCTTTCCCAACACTATGATTCCCTGTTGTCCCACACCAGTCCCGTAAGGCACCAGCCTGGCCTGTGGAGGCCCTGGCTTTGTGACTGCCCGGCCCAGTCACTGGGATTGTCCCCGCGAAGGTACCAGCTTCACTCTTTTTGAGTACTCTGTTTTCCTGCTTATATCCTGGACTTCTCAGAAGAAGAATAAATCCAGGAGAGGAATAAAGAGTACTGGGGTAAGGACTGAAATTTTGTGTTGCATGACCAGGAAAGCCCTCACCAGGAGGGGCACATCTGATTAAAGACCGCAGAGAGGCAGGAGCATGAACATATGTGAGAGATGCCAGCTTCCAGCAGAGCGAGCACAAGGGCAAAGGCCCCGGTGGGAAGGGGACTGGAGTGTTTGAGGGACAGCAGGGCAGCTGTGAGGCGGAGGGGAGGATCAGACGCCCTGCAGGGACTCAGGGCAGCCACTGGAGAGCGCTGAGCAAGTGAGCAGCACAGTGAGCAGCAGGGTCCACCGCGGCTGTCGAAGGCTCCCTCCAGCTGTGCGGGAGCAGCCCGCACCCACTGAGGCCGGAGGCAGAGAGGTGTGTAAGAGGCCGTTGCTGTGATCTAGATGGGAGCATGGCAGTTTGGGTCAGGGAGGTGACGGTGGAAATGGCAAGAAGCAGTCTGATTCTGGGCCCATTTTGTAGGTAGAGACACGGGCTGCTGACAGGTTGAACTTGGGCCATGGATTTTGGGCTGAGCAACCAGAAGCTTGGGTTGCTGTCAATAAACCCTGCAACCTGGAGACCTGAGATTGCCCTTACCCAGTGCTTACAGATGAGAGAAGGATGCGGCAACAGAAGACGAGGGGAGAGGGCTTGCTTATTAGGACACTTGAGGAAGCGCCGCACACATACACGGGGTGAGGAAGTGGTCTGCGCAGAGCAGGGACACCCTTCCCTCAGCGCGTGAAGCGGTGCTTTCCCGAGAGGCGAGTGTGCGGTGCTTCCTGCCGGGGGAGTGCCGCGAGGTGGCCGCTGCGCGCTCTGCAAAGCATAGCTCATTTCATCCTTCGCGCACTGTGCTTATTTTCTCCATTCAGGTTTCATGGCGTGTTATGTGGTAGTGGGTAACTGGCGGCTTACGTTGATTATTTATATTGAAGTTAAGTTCACCTAACACAGAATAAGCCATTTTGCTGTGGACAGGTCAGTGGCATTTAGGACAGTGTGCAACACCTTTATTTCCAGAACATTTTCATCACTCCTAAGGGAAATCCTGTCCTCAAGAAGTATTTACTGCACATTTCTCTCTTCCCCCAGTCCCTCTCTTACCAAAGTGTATGCTCTTTCTATGGATTTGCCTGTACCGAGTATTTCATATGCATGGAGCCATACAGTACATGGCCTTTTGTGTCTGGCTCCTTTCACTTAGCACATGGTTTGGAGGTTCTGTGTCGTAGCATGCGTCAGTACTCCGTTGTATTTTAGGGCTCACTATAATATCTTATTGTGTGGATGGGCCAAATTTTGTTTATCCATTCATCCATTGATGTGCATTTCTGTAGTTTTTACCTTTTTTTTTTTTTTTTTTAATGTGGGTACCGGGAGCCGACCTCAGGACCTCACGCTTGCCAGCAAGCGCTTGTGCCACTGAGCGATATCACCAGCCCTTTTTTTTCCTTTGTGTGGGTACTGGGAGTCCAACTCAGGACCTCGCGCTTGCCAGGCAGGCACTTATGCCGCTGAGCTATCTCACCGGCCCGTTTTTACCTTTTGACTAATGGAATAGTGCAACTATGAACATTTGAATACAAACAAGTACAGTGGTACCTCAGTTCACAAACCTAATTCTTTCCATGATTTTGGTTGCAACCAAATTCTAAACCAGAATTGTGGAAAGAATTAAGTTCGTGAACCAAGGTACCACTGTATTTGTTTAAGTGCCTGTTTTTAATTTGTTTCTAGGAGTGGAATTGCAGGGTCAGATAATAATTCTCACTGTTCCTCAGACAAAGGATTACTATCGAGAACATATAAAGAACTCAAAAAGATAATAATTCCCTGACTTTCTGAGGAACATTAAACTTTTCCCACAGTAACTGAACCATTTAACATAACTACTAGCAATGTACAGGATTCTAATTTTTCCACATCATCACCAACATTTGTTATTTTTAGTTTTTAAAAATATTGCAATCCTAATATGCATGAAGTGGTGTCTCACTGTGGTTCTGATTCGTGTTTCCCTGAAGTCTTACGCTGTTCAGCATCTTTTCATGGCTTACTGGCCATTTGTATATGGTGTATACTCTTTTTTTTGTCTTTTCGAGACAGGGTTTCACTATGAAGTTCAGGCTGGCCTTGAACTCACAGCAGTCCTCCTGCCTCAGCCTTCCAAGTGCTGGGATTACAGGTGTACACCACCACTCCTGGCCTGGTGTGTATTTTTATGGTATTTTTCACTTGGGCTTCTCAGTACACTCTGACTAGAGCTATCAGGAAATACATGTTGAGTTTTGAAAGGTAAAAGCAGTAATTCACTTGTGCACACCTTGAAAAGAGAGAAGTGGTGGAATGTATTCTAGCTTTCAGTTACCTGCTGGCTGCCCATTTGGTGTACTGTAGATCTGTCCCGGAGGACGCTGCTCCAATACTGTCTTTATTTCCCACTAAGAACCCAAGACTCAACTTTAGGAAGTAGGCCTGAGTAGCTGGATTTCCCATCTATAAAGGAAGGTTCTGAGAAAAACTTCTCCCCCAGAAAGCTTTTATGTTGCTTTGAATGAGCAATTTGCCCTTTAGATATCTATCTCTGGAAAATGAGCTCAAATGAGAGGGAAAAAGCTTTATTGGTAAACACATCTTGGGGCATTTTTATAACCACAAATCAAGGAGTTTACCAGTAGACAATTTATTGTATTAACTAAATAGAAAATTTGTCATGTCTTATAAATACCAATAAAAGTATATGTCAACCTACACAGCTTTTCAGTTAAAATATTAAGTGAAATGAGCAAAGTGTATGTTGTACACATAATATGATTGGGATTACAGGCTGAGTATCCCTTACCCACAGTGCTTGGGGCTGGAGGTATTTCAAAATGCAGAGGTTTTCAGATTTTAGAACATTTGCATAGATTTTACTGGGTAAGTATCTCTAATCAGAAAATCTGAAATATAAAATGCTCTGAAATCCAAAACTTTGAGCACTTTTGGATTTCAGAGCATTTCAGTTAGTGTTAGGGTTAGGATTAGGGATACTCACCCTGTGTATAGTGCTAGGAACCAAGGAGATTGTACCTAGAATGAAGAGTAGGAAGCAACATGTCAGGATGACAATTTGATTTCCCCTGAATGACTGATTCTGTAGTTTCCCTACATATTGTACGGTAAAACGTAGTATAGTTTTACAAGACCATTCTGAGTGATAGTGTTCCCTTCCAGAAGGTACCACTCACAACATAATAGTGAATTCTTGTCATTTTATTCTTGCAAACATGATCAAATTTGGAGATTTGCAGACCAGAATCACACATTTCAATTTTGTGCACATTGCCAACCATTTAAGAAGTGTTGGTTATTTGGGGTTTAGCATGTTTACCTTAGCACTTGTACAAGGTCTGTTACTAACACAACTTTGCTTTCAGTGATGATTCCACGGAACAATTTCATGGATTCCTCAAATTACACACATTGTTTTGTTTCTACCTATAGATCTTTGTGGAAAAAGAAAATCTGAAGTTTAAAATTATGAAAAACATGTCTTTTTCACAGGTGCCCCATTGCCTAAAGAGGACAGTTCTGCTCCCTTGATCTCCAGCTCCCCAGTCAAGGAAGCCCAAGGGTATGAAGATCCCCCAAGTGAAGAAGATGATAAAATCAAAGAAGAACCCTTAACCATCTCCGAACTAGCATACAACCCAAGTGCCAGCCTGCTCCCCACCCCTGTTGATGACGACGAGATTGATATGCTGTTTGACTGTTCATCTAGGCTCGAGTTGGAAAGGGAAGACACAGATTCGTTTGAAGACCTGGACGCGGATGAAAATGCCTTTTTGATTGCTGAGGAAGAGGAGCTGAAGGAGGCTCGCCGAGCTTTGTCCTGGAGCTATGACATTCTGACCGGCCACTTTCGGGTGAATCCACTGGTCAAGAGTTTCTCTAGGCTTCTTGTGGTGGGCCTGGGACTGCTGCTCTTTGTATTTCCCCTGCTCCTCCTCCTTTTGGAGTCAGGTATTGATCTCTCCTTCTTATGTGAAATCCGCCAGACACCAGAGTTTGAGCAGTTTCACTATGAATACTACTGTCCCCTCAAGGAGTGGGTGGCTGGGAAGGTCAGCCTCATGCTCTACATGCTGGGGTGCTCGTGAGGGTAACGCCTTGTACGACTAAGGGCTATATTCAATACTAGCGAGTTCTCTTCAGTAGATACCTGGTTCTGAATGGTCATGGGGTCATCAACAGGTGATCCTTTCTCATGATTGATTACTCCAGTTCTTAAATTAGCTTTTCATAATTCAATATATTTAAATAAGTTTAAATCAAATATAGTCATTTTAGTTATAGGCCAGAAAGATGGCCCTTAAAGAGAAACATGTTTATTTTTTAATGTACGGTAGACATCTTTATCTGTTCTATCATAATACATAATGATACATTGGACAAATTAGATTTTCCTGCTTTTAGTTGTTGGCACCACTATAAGCTATAAGATTCAGAATCAGAATTTTAAGAAAAACCCAAAGGAAAGATTTTGAATATAATCCTTAGTGAACACAATGTCTTCTAACCAATGCCTATACAACTAAATTTATGCTGGGCTTTTTCTTTTTGTTTTTTAAAAATATTTTTATGTGTTCAATCTATTTTGGTAAATTTTTAGCAAAAAAAAAAAAAAAACCCAAAAAACAAACAAAAACAAGCCTCCTGGAATTATTTAAGTATACAGATTGCAAGACTAATGCACAAAGGTATATCAGGAATTTTTTAATGTTTTGGCAGTAGTTTGTTTTTTAAAATATTTTTGGCTGAACAATCTCATAATTTGTTATTAATTGCATATAATATAGAAAAATGGTAGAAAGACACTGTAGTAAGCAAGCCGCCAAAATAGACAATGCAACTGGAGGATGTAGAACCCGAGAGCCCTGAGTTGACACAGGGAGGCCCATTTTTCAAGGTTTCAGACAAGATGATTTGGTATTTTTCCTTTGCATTCTGTCCACATATTTGGGCCTGGGGGAGCAGACTATTCTTAAAGGAAAGTGGAACTTTAAAGGAAAAATGGGGAAACTAGTTATATACTAGTTAACTATACTAGTTAACTGCTTATTGTACAGTAACGCAAGAGTGGAAGCAGATGAGAATCGGACAAATAGAAAGTGGCCAAGGAGAGTCCCGGTGAGGGTGGTAGGCAAGTGTGGTGGGTGGATGTCTCTTTTATGAAAGTGATACTGATGCAAGGCATGCAGCGATGCGAAGAGCAGTGCCCTTGCTGTCTGAGGTGACGTGAATGTGTTCAAGTGGATATAAATAAAGGTGGAGAAACTCCAAGGTAAATTTTTGGTCCCTCATGCCATTCCTTGTGCTTCTGTGGAAAAAACTTCAAAAAGTGTGGGGTGTGTGTGTGTGAGAGAGAGAGAGAGAGAGAAACAGAATGAACATCCTCTGATGCCAGTGATCGTCCTTTGCAGTGTACCCTTATCCTTGCCTGGTTTCCTTAAGAGCATAGCTCTTTCATCATCGGGGCTTCCACTGAGAAAGTGGAGAGGGCTCAGCAGATGACAAGTCAGTTCAGCCTTGGTGCAGTAGACAACAGGAGGGGTAAATATGCAGACAACACAGGACCCAGATCCTCTAGTACCTTCCTTCCTGCCATCAAGTCCAGGAGGAGAGGGTCTGATGCTTCCCTGTGCAGAGTCCTGACCAGTGCTGTGGAGCGAGTGGGAAAGCGGAGCATGGCGCTCACAGCACAAGCATAGGGTCGCTGCGTGCGTTGAGAACACACCATTGCCTTCGTTTACAAAGAGGTTTGGCCCACCTGTGACCTCCCCCTAACTCTAGTGACACTTCAGTTCTGTCTATTAGCGCATTTTCCAAGTTGGGCATTCCAGTCTTGCTCATTCCGTGGAGTTCTGCGTGATTCATTAGGCATTTAATTTTGCAAGTGAGTTGTGAAAAGCAGTTCACAAGGCCTTCTGCTGAACACATTATAGTATATACTTCCTACTGAGTTGGCATGGTTTTCTTCTGATGGACTTCCAGTGATTTATACTGATAAAGAAATATATTTTCTGGGCTGGTAAGATGGCTCAGGGGTGTAAGTGCCTGCCTGGCAAGCACGAGGGCCCGAGTTCGACTCCTGGAACCCACATACGAAAAAAGGGCCGGTGATATCGCTCAGCGGCATGGGCGCCTGCTGGTGCGCAAGGTCCTGAGGTCGACCCCCGGTACCCACCAAAAAAAAAAATATATATTTTCTTTGGTTGTAACCTGCAACAATAAGTTAATTTTTTCCCTTTTCTCACGTGACATGACTTCGGATTCATCACGTCATCCTCTGTGATGAAAGGGTGATGGAGTGTAGTCTGCATAAATTAGTCCTCCTTCAAATTGTGCTTCTTATTCTAACCAAGACAAACCATCAAGTCTTCACTAGTAAAACAATATTAAATAATTTTTAACATTATGGAAGTAATATATTTTCCATTGCGAAGTATTTGAACACCACGAGACAAATATCACATACAGTCTAACTATACAGATTCATATTAAGAAGATATATATCCAGCTAGCATCTCTCTTCTCTTAGGCACAGACTTTATTGTGGAATGGAAATGTTTTCAGGTAAAGGAGTTGACAGGCCAGGGTCTGCTGAATTTCAGCAGTAGCCATCAAAAGTAAAACTGGGATCATGGGAAGCCATTTAGCTGGCATAGAATCAGAGCCTTTTAGAGATATCCATTTAAGTTTTGTTAGAAGGCTGTCACCAGTTGCCTGAATCAAATGAGAACATTGCTTCTAAAGACGGACAGTGTACAATACAGAGTTCAAGCGAGTGTGTGAGTATATGTATATCCCATATTACTGGTGTCTGTGTTTATATATAGACCTGTACATATGTGTGTATTTGCGTAGACATAACCAATACGCCTTTCATATGTAGTTGTGCTTATTTTGTCCTGGTTGAGGAAATTGTTCCTTTTCCTCTCAGATATCATGGCGGGTAAAACCACAGCTTGAAAGATTTAAAATTTCCATAGAATTACGGTGTGTACATTTGTGGATCTGTACACACACATATGGCAAATACATATACACACACAATCTTGTCTTTAATGGGTAATGCAAGTTGGATTATGGAAACAATGTAGGTAAAGTATCATGTATTTCTGTCTGTGCTTGGAGCATACTGTAAAGTGTTTTGTATTTGGAGTACCTTTTGTGGTTTGTCTAATATTTATAAGCATAACTGTGGGGAGAATTCACAATGAGTTGATTTGACTGAAATCCAGAGATACGGGGCCGTGTTACTGTGATTGAGCCTTATCTTTGTATAGTGAAGTTTGCATTTCTGTGTCAACATCCAGATTGTTTTACATGTTAATATGGTAGCGGGAATCCCTAATAAAAATACTCTGGGGTAAAATATTTTTGCCATCATTCAGTTTTATTTAAAGTACAGTTGTGTAGTCAACTTGTTGGAAACTACAGGAGTATGCCCTTTAGGACCGTGAAATGAGGTTCCCATTAATGGTGATAGTATAAAAAGAATCACAGGTAATGGGTGAGATTAACCCTCTGCAAAAGTCATGCAGGCCCAAAGTGGAAACCTTAGCACTGTGAATGTACTCAACTGTAAGAGAAAGCTAGGGTCTAATTAATGGTACTAAAATAACTAGGCTAATAAAGAAGCACACAAAAATGAAAGAATGGGACAAAGGATTTAAGAGGGCTAGAAATTAGGATGTCATCATACTGGTCAGAGGGGCGCCTCCTGCGCAGAGGGAGCGGCATCTCACTCTTCCCTCTGTGGTACTCACCATTAGACTTCTCATCCTGCCTTTCACAGGCCCTGAGAGAATCTCACCCTTCCACTTCCCTGCTCCCCTCCACACCATGGAGGCTTGAGAGGTCTTCTGCTGAGGTTCCGCACAAGGACCGCAACTCCACCCCTGAAGATTAAATTGATATGTGTTACTTTGACAAGAAAGGGGGCCTTCTTTCCAAGAGGAAGACCCAAGGGGTCCAGCAGCATGAGCCTTCAGTTGTGGTGGCCTCTTAAATCTGCAAGTTCTTAGCAGCTCTCAGAGGGACAGGCTAGCAAAGGGACTTGGTGGTTAGTGCTCGGAAGTAAGGTGACTTGAGGACCTCAGTCCTGGCTCTGGCAGCTCTACATAGTGCGTTTGTTTGAGTCAGCATCTGCTGATCCAAATGGCCCTTATTCATTGTGTAGTTCACTGAGCTCCTGCTCCAATCTCGCCTTTTGAAGGAGATTTTTCCCTATATTCCCACATTTTCTGCTGAGTCAAATAGAGGAAGGATCTCCCACCAAACATTCTCAATCTGGGGAGAGAGTATTGGAGAGAGGCTTCCATCTTTGAGGTAACTTCCGGGGTGGTTGCAGCTGATGGGGTTTGAATCTTTTGGGGCCATCTTTCTCTACTGGGTGGAGATAATGTGCTAAAGGTCCCTGCTTACCTGTGCTCCTACTTCTCTCTTTCTCTCTATCTTGGACCTGCTTTTGGGCTTCCAGTCTCCATGCCGTAAAGAGACTCAGCAGGACCTGCCCATGGTGGGCCCAGTCGGGATCATCTTTCCATGTTCCAGCCTCGGTCTGTACTGGGTGGGTAAGTCCAGTGAGCATGCCCAGTGGGCTCAGCTGTCATCACTTCAGAGAGGAAGAAAGAAGCTCACATAGGCCTCAGATTGCAGATGTGTTCTCCAATCCAGTAATAAAGCTGATTTTACCCCTCTTCTGGCCTTTGTGTCTTTTAACGACTGGGAAATGGGATGCTGGTATTGGACAGGATGGTGGCTAACATTCAGGATCTCTAACCTCTGATGTTGCGAGCAAGAAAGGTGTGAAGAAGACTGTTCTGGAGGATCCTCAGGCATCAGGAGATGTCGGTCACTGACATGACAGACTTTACCAGTGGGAGGGGGGACTGGAAATTTATATTAGTAAAGAACAGAGCATTGGTTGGCACTATGCACTATTCTGCACCTTTAGTTGATGCTTACCCGTAAGTCTCTTGGAGAGGGAATCAAGGCCATTTTTCTGGTTACAAAGAAAAACTCAGTAGGGTAAAGATGCACTTCCTGTGGGTAGTAAGTATTGAAATACGCCTTGCACATTTCTTCAGCTTTTCCAACTTATAACTGTCACCTTGATTCTCACCCACAGAATTATGGTTGCGATCATCAGCTTTCCAAGGAGACTACCTTCCAAGGGAGAGAACATATTAGCCCACCAATTTTAGTTTCTGTTCTGTGTGATAGCCTCGTTTTTTTAGAAGTCAAAAGCACAGTGTCATGGTTTAAGGATCAATCTTTTGTAATTAGTGTGAATCAGCTACCTCCCTTCTTCAGTCAGTCGAGTGTCCTCACACTCTTCAGTTTCTGGTTCTGCAAAGCAGCAAGCCAGACCACTGTTCTCAGTGGTTTCCAGGTAAATGTACTGCTTGCGCATAGGCTTACCATATAATTCATCCAAACCAGGACCTTTCTGAGAGCAATGGGGAGTGTTTCTAATGAACACTCCCGGTGTCACAGCTATAAGCATTAGGTAGAACTGTCCTAGATATTCTACCTGTAAGACTGTGTGATCAGAAAGATGCCTCTCGGAACAGCTCCTGTAGCATGTTTATAACATTGACTTGGTGACATAGGGAAAGATCGTTGCTCTGTAGTCATAGGTCTAGTTGAACAGTCAGGTTAAAGCTCACCGAAATGAGTTGCATCATGTGTTCTGGCACAGTATGAGGTTGAATCTCTGTCATTGAGTATTTAGTGCTACACAACTTGATTGCCATTAGAAATGCTTAATTTCTTATTTAATTTGAAGTAGCTGGACAGAGGTCTGAAATTATTTCAATGCTGCTTTTACATCCATATTCCTCCAGAATTTAATATTTATGATCTGCTCACACAGAAAACTAATGATCAGCTTGTGAGCAACTGATTTACATTCAAGATTGCATTTCATAGAAAGCCAATTTGATCACTTCTAATGAGAAGTGTCAGCATTCTGGATGCTTGTTTGATGCCCGATGTTCCATGCGTGTTTTTTCCAGAGTATAAGCTGTAATGTGCACTGAACTCATCAGTGAGCACCAGGAATCACAGCTTGAAAGCTGCCTCTAGGAAAGCCTGACCCAACAGGCCAAGTGTCCACACACATCCATGCCTATCTTGGAAGGGCTGGAGACAGAGTGTGTACATGTTCCTCCAAAGCTCCCATTTTGCAGATTTCTTATGGTAAAGGCTGGCAACTGATTACAAAATCGCATCCTCTTCTTTCTAGAACAGAACTGGACCACATTTCCCAGCCCTGCCATAATAGTTAAGTACAGCCATATCCCCTGAGTCATGGCCAATGAAATTTAAATGAGAAATGATCTGTATTGCTTCCGAATCTCAGACTAGGCGTTTCTATCTGTTCCTGGACGTCGGTGCACACAGTGGCCTTCAAGTCACCAACTGAGGATGTTAGAACTGTCACAACTCAGATCCTTACCCTGAATTGGATTCATCTTGGATAGTTTCTTTTTTCTTTTTTTTTTTTTTTGGTGGGTACCAGGCGTTGCCCTCAGGACCTCATGCGCCAGCACGCGCCCGTGCCACTGAGCGATATCACCGGCCCTTTTTTTTCTTTATGTGGGTACTGGGAGTCAAACACAGGACATCGTGTTTGCCAGGCAGGCGCTTATGCCGCTGAGCCATCTCACCGGCCCTTGGACGGTTTCTTGAGCAACAAAGTCTTACCCAGGAGACTGCCACGTTAGTTGCTGACCACATTCCTCCTTTCAGTGTCCACTTGGCTGTCTCCCAGTAAAGGGGGAATGCAGTGGAAGCAGGTGCAGGAGCTGCTCTGCGCTGCAGTCTTCAGGAGATTCTGCTGGACAATCATGGCATAGCGGCCATGAGACGGCTATTGTGCTTGTCAGTGATGGCTCTTGTTCAAGGTCTGTTTTGGTGCTAATATATCCTGTCATACTTCTTTTTGGGGGCTCAACTGGAATCCAAAGCAAGAGAACCCAAAGTAGGTCACCCTGATGGGCAAAATCACCTGTAGTTGAGAACCACTGGGTTTGAGACTGGTTTTTAGAGCACGCTATCTGGGCACTGTGCTCTCAGAATGCTTGGTTTACTGCCCTAATGTCATGGTCTTGATGTTTTTCATAACCCTGTCTTTGAACTTGTGATTTTTAAATGAAGTTGTTGGGATAATAAAATATATGCAGGAGATCAGCTGGACAGCAATAGGTAACATGCACGCTAAGCAGCCAGGCTGGATACGAGACACCTACACGCACACAAGGCTTCAGCGGACCCTTAGGTGATGCTATCGCAAAACACGAGCCTGCATGAGTGACACTGGTGGCGGCTGCAGCAGAAGCTGCAGGGGAGAGCAGAGGAGCTCCATATACGGAGGAACAGCTCTGGAACCCACGTGGGAGGCCAGCTTGCCCATCGGTTTCAGGAGCCCTCCCTGATGCACGTACCCAAGTATTAACCCTCTGTTGAGCACCGGACAGGAACTGCCACCAGCCAGGCAGAAAACTGTCAGCAAATTCTTATGAAATAAAAATGCACATGCAGACATTGTAACAAGTGACATCAGGGAATATTAGAATTCCTTGGAGAATTTAGAATCTCTGGTTAAAAAACCATCGTAACATTGCAAAGCAAGTATCCTAAGTCCTGGAAATAGAAATTAAATATAAAGTCTTCACATTCTATAGAGAAAAGTACTGATTTCTCCTCTCTCCTCTCCACCCCTCCTTCCCTCCCTCTCTCTCTGCCTCCTTCCCTCTCTCCATCTCTCCCTTCTTTCCTCCCTCTCTCCTTTTCTGGTAATGAGGATTGAACCAGGACCTTGTACATGTTAGGCAAGCACTCTACCACTGAGCTCTATCTCTTTTTATTAAAATTTAAAAAATTTTTTGAGACAAGGTCTCACTAAATGGACCAGGATTGAATGTGTGATCCTCCTGCTTCAGCCTCTTGAGCAATAGGCATGTGCCACCAGGACCGGCAAGAGTACTGATTATTTTCATACGAAAACTTACATGGACCAATTAATAAATAGAAAAAAATAAATTAATTTTTCTTTATAATCAACCCATATGAGAACTCATAAATAGGCATTTAAAATTTTATACACATCATAAAACCATTTTTAGTTTCTTATAACACATCCACAAGTTATGGGAAATGTCAGAGAAAACACTGAAATACTACATATGCCATTATACAAATGAACATTGAAAACTAAATTTAGACTTACAGAAAATGATTTATAAGAAGTTGTCTTTTAAGAGAAATTTTTTTCAAGAATTATCAGCTCGGGCTGGTGAGATGGCTCAGCAGCATAAGCGCCTGTCTGGCAAGCCTGAGGTCCTGAGTTCTACTCCCAGTACCCACATAAAAGAAAAAAGGGGCCAGTGATATCGCTCAGTGGCACAAGTGCCTGCCAGCAAGCGCAAGGTCCTGAGTTCGACTCCCAGAACCCACATTCAAAAAAAAAAAAAAAGAATTATCAGCTCCAGATATACTAAAATTTATATTTCAAAACAATTTTCAGAAATTTATACTAACATTGTTAATGTATAACAGTGGTGGTGAACCTTCCAGAGACCAGGTGCCCAAACTGCAACCCAAAACCCACTTACTTATTGCAAAGTGCCAACACTGCAATTAAACTTGAATATCTGGTGCTTGGCTGCTGGGGCAATGCTGGGGTGACTTGGTTCATCTGCCAACAGAGAGGGCTCTCTGTGCCCACTGTGGCACACATGCCATAGGTTTGCCACCACTGGTCTGTAAAATACTCTTAACAGCTCCAGGAACAGTAACATCATCAGAAACAGCCTTCTCAAAACTAAAATTTACCAAAAAATTATTTGTGATTGTCAAGAGTGATTGATGCTGCTTTCATTGTATTAATAGAAAATAAAGTTGCTAAAAGAATGCTTTAATGGTCTAATAAATGCATCTGCAGAAATGTGAATCATAAAAGAAATTTTGTGATGAATCAATACATTCCTATATAGACACATAGAAATATAATAAACTATCATTAGTTATTGCAGTATGAAGTTGAGATTTAAAAACTTTTGCAATTTGTAACATTACACATTACATCATTGTTACTATGTATTACTATTACTATCATCATATTTCATATATAATAAAAGTTGTTTTAAAGAGAAATATTTATGTTTTAGTATCCTTAGCTGAAAATTCACCCTGTGTTTTTGAACATGAGTTCCACATTTTCATCTTTCATTGAATCCTGCAAATTATGTAGCTGACTGATTTAGAGGAAAGAAGTACAGTACAGGAGGCCCAGAACAAGTCCTTTGATTATCAGAAAAGGAAGTAACAAATGCCAGTAAGTTTTTTATTTCAGGAATTAAAAACCATTAAAATAGAGGTGAGGAATATGACTTATATTTAAAAAAAAAACTTTATAAAGATAAGGAGTAAGGACCTATCTTAATTGGCTAATATTTTTACTTTCTCAAACTTTGGTAATTAAATTAAGTTAAATAAGATGGCTCTAAGTGAAAAGAATTGGGTAAAAAGACAATTCAGCATCTAGGATTTGGCACATACTTTGGACATATCAGCTGTGTTAAATGTGTTCAGCAAACAAAGGAAAACTAGATCTAAAGAAACAGTGAACAGTATCTGACCAAATAGATCAAGAAAAAGACAGAAAGAACCAAATAGAAATTCTGGAGTTAAAAAGTAACAATAACAAAAGTGAAAAATTCACCAGAGGCTCTTAGTAACAGATTGGAATTAGCCAAAGAAGTAATCAACAAACTTGATAATAAACCAATTGAGATGGACCAATCTGAAAAACAGAAAGAAAAAAGCCAACCAAAAGAACAAACAAACAGAACTTCAGAGAGCTGTGAAATACCAACATGCACACCAATACCCATATAATGATAAACCTAGAAGGACAGAAGACAGAGGAGGGGAAAAAGAACACTTAAAGACACAATGAAATTCCCCAAACTGGAACTAATAAATGAGTTCAACAAGGTTGCAGAATGCAAGATCATTATACACAGTGAATCATATCTTTACACACTAGCAACAGAAAATTAAAAATGAAATTAGGTAATCATTTGCATTTATCATAGCATCAGAAAAATACATAGCAACAAATCTAGCAAATGAAGTATAAAACTTCTGTGTTGTAGACAGCACAAGTCCATTTAAAAAATTAAAGAAGATGTAAATCAATGGAAAGACATCCCATGTTCATGGGCTGGAAGACTTAGTACTTTTAGATGTCAGTACTCCATAAATAGATTTTCAGATTCATGACAATCCCTATTAAAGTCTCAGCTCCTGTTTTTCAGAAATCGACAAGCTAGAATTTCATAAAAAAACTTATATAGAAATGCAAGAGGCTCAAAATAGCCACAACAATCTTTAAAAAGAACAAAATTCAAAGACTCATACGTCCCAAATTGAAATTTTGATGCAAAGGTACAGTAAATGCGACAGTGTAGTACTAACTTCAGGACAGATGTATAGATCCGTGGCATAGACGTTTGAATCCAAAAATAAACCCATGCATTCATTAACAATTGATTTTAGACCAGGGCACCAAGACAAGTCATGGGAAGGTACAGGCTTTTCAACAGCTGAATGTTCATAAGCCAAATGATGAAGTTTGATCCATTCCTTATACTATATACAAAAATTAATCCAAAATGGATGAGAGTTCTTTGGCATAAGTGTTAAAACTACAAAAATCTTAGGAGACATATGAAAGAGTATCTTTGTGACCTTTGATTAGGAAATGGTTGTTGGATATGACAGCAAAATATGATAGTGATGAAGGACAACAAATATGATTTGGACAATAATAGATAAATTATAAACTTTTGGACTTCAAAGAACACCATCAAGAATATGAAAAGACAACTCACTGAAAGAGATATAATATTTGGAAATCATATACTGCTAAGAAATTTCTATCCATAATATATAAAGAATGCTTACAACTCAGTAATAAAAACCCAATTTTTAAAATAAGCAAAGAATCATAATAGACACTTATCCAAAGAAAAAGTATTGAAATGGCAAGTCACACACAAATAAATGCTCAATCTCATTAGTCATTAAAGAAATACAAATCAAAACCACAATGAGGTACCATTTCATACTCACCACAGTGGCTATAATAAAAAAGATCACAAATGCTGTGGCAAGGATATGGAAAAACTGGAACCCTCATATTTTGATGATGGGAATGTGAAATTGTGCAGCTACTTTGGAAAATAATTTGCTGGTTCTTCAAAAAGTTAAGCAATTCCTCTACAAGCCAGGTATTCCAGAAAACATATTCACACAAACCCTAGTATATGATATACACAGTAGAACTTTTCATAAAAGCACAAGAATGGAAATAGTCCAAATGGTCATCTGTTCATAAACAGGATGACAAGATGCAGTGTACCTGCCCTATAAAATAATGAAATATACCGGCTACATTGTGGATAAGCTTGGAAAACGTTATGTTAAGTGAAAGAAGCCAGAAGTAAAAGCCGTCTACTGTTTGATTCTATTTATGTGAAATGTCCCGAGTAAGCAAATTTATAGGGCCGGAATGATTTCTAGTGGATGGGATGAAGGGAATGGGGAGGGACTCTTAATGGTAACGGGTGTAGAATTTCTTTATCGGGTGATGAAAATTCTCTAGAATTATATACTGGTGATGGTTGCATGACTTTGTGAATAAAGACCAATGAATTGTATGTCTTCTTTCAAAACAAAACAACTGATTATGAAAAGAATCTAAATCCCTAGCACTAGGATTGAAATAAGAAAGTTACAAGGAGCTACATAAAAGTTACCCATGATTCTACTATGCAGGAATAAGCAATGCTAACTCAGAATTGAAAAAATGCTCATTCTTACACATGCAGCAAAGGGACTGTGCCGAGGGTCTCTAGAGCTTTCTGCTATATGTTTTCTCATAACTAAAACAACCTTTTGTTATTATCTGCTATTATTCTAGGCTTTACTGTCTCTACCATCAGCCCACCTCTCACATTCCCAGGGCAGTGTCTGGCTGTCACTTTGGGAAGGCCCTATTTTCTCATGGCTGCATGGCTTTTCTCCCTTTTCCTCTTCTACACATCTTAGTGGGCTGAAAGCATCTAGTTCTGCAGCCTCAGACTCCTGCCCCTGAGCAGCAGTTGGCCATCGCAGAGGGCCCAGGCTGGTCCCTTACTTTGACACAACCACATTCAAAAGCAGCTCCTCTCTTCCACTGTTAACTTCTGCCCTCTTTAATCAGCATGACTATGAGATCTCCTGAACTCTGGCCCAAAGGTTCTGCCAAAGGACTAAGTTTCCAAAACTTTGGCTCATAATATCCAGATCAAATGTAAATTGGGTGTGAACTGCTATTGTTGTTGGGGTCTGCAAGGGCTTCCCCTGCCACTCCCAACAATCTAGCCAGTTTAACCCTAGTTTAATCCTGTTGCAGGCTTGTTAAGTCGTTAGAAGGAATGGGTCTTCTTCCAGAGGAGATTTGCATAAATAGCATCATCATCTGCTCCAAGAACAAGAGAAACGGGTGCGCTCTAGTCTCCTTGTCATTCCTCTCTACATAAGCAGGACTGGCTTCCTTCAACTTCAGTCTCTTTCCTTGACTAAGGTTTTCCTTACTTGCAATTCAGTGTCTAGCAAAACAGATTTCCTCATTTTTCCCTTCTTTTGAAGGAGGGTTAGTTCCTGCCTCTTCTCAAAGGCTGACACTGGGGGCTTGCTTCTACACAGTATTTGACAGCTGACTGTGTTTTACTCCCACACTTTCCCATGAATTACTCAGGTGACTATGAAAATTAATCAGTCTACCAAACCCTGTACCCTGCATGGCACTGTGCCTGGTTCCAGTGCACAAAGTATTCCGGACTACAAATATCGACCCCTCCTGGCTACCGAGCTTGGAGGTGGTATTCTGAGTAATTTGTGACAGTTTCCGGGTCTATGAAAAGAGAGTAACAGATATGTATCCCAGAGAGCGGGTGTGATGGCTGCATAGAGGAAGAAATGCTGAAATGCTAAGAACTTGAAACATGAGCCTTGCTACATCCTCTTTGCCAAATTCCCCATGCTCTCTGTCTCAGAGGAGCGCTCCCACCCCTCGCCACAGAAGGCAGCCCCAATCTAGTTTCCCACGTTTCCAAGAGTCCATACCCTCCTACCACAAAGACATCCTGGGGAGGCCACTCTACTCTAGATTAGAAACTCGGCAAAATAGAAGTTTGGAAAACAGTTGCAAAATTGTTCTGAACATGACTGTCAGAAAAAGATTCCAAGGGAAATAATTGTGAGCAATGCTGAATATTGCAGCCTTAACCTGGAGTCACAATGCATATTAACTTTCTAGAGTTTCTCAAAAAACTCTCACATAGAGAAATACATTTAGTGAAGAACTCTACACATTTATCTGACCATGGTTCCCTTTCCTGAGTAAAACATTTATTAACTCGAGGGACTTACTATGGGCTGCTCACTTGTTCCTATCCGTCCCTGCCTCCCCATTCCCCTCAGCCTTACTCCGTCATTTGGAAGTCTGAGCTGAGGAAAGCATTTCCTAGCCGGAGGCACAGCAAACTGCCCTTGCTCCTCATGGGGCATGCATGCCACTAACACAGAAGTCACACCCACGAAAGGGCTGTCAAAGTGAGGCAAGGCAAGCGCGTGAAGCACGCAGGCCCCACACGGCTCCACTGCCCTGAGCAGTACCCCTGCCCTGCGCCAGGCTGAGCAGATCCACAGGTCCGGGTCTACAGTCGGGGAGGCTGCGCTGTGCGCCCCATGCGCACGAAGAGCCCCTCAGCCCTGGCCGCCCCCTGAGGAGTGCACGGCGACTCAGGCTCCTCAGCGGCCCGCCAGGGCTGCCTTCCCTCCAGCCAGGCACAGGGTTCGTCTGCATCAGTCCCGAAGTCCCACCCCATTTGCCAGTGAAGGAAAAGGCTGGAGGGCTCAGGGACGGGCCTGAGAAGTGCGCTGCTGTCCTCAGCAGAACACTATTGCTTCACCAGAGCGGGTCTCTGCTCGGAATCCTCATTGTGAACAGGAAGTTAGGGCTTCTTCCCGGTAAACTCTGCCGCCCCTTCCTCCGCAGGAGCCCTCCCTCGCTGCAGGCCAGCCCCGGACGCAGACCTGCTTCCACGCGGGACCCAGGCTGCAGGCAAGATGAAGAAGGTCCCCCGCGGGCTTTGCGGAGGGAGCGGGCGTGGAGGACGAGACTGCCCCCTCGCGGGGCCCTGGCCAAGTGCAGCGGCGCCTCTGATCGGCCCCTTCGCGGGCACTGCGGGGTCCGCCGCGGCAGGGACACCCCTCTATCCGGAGCCGCTGCCAAGGAAGCGGTGCGCGGCCCGGTCCTTTGCCCCGCGTGGAGCAGTGGCGGACACGGTGCTGGTGTGTAGTCAAGAGAATAAGCGAACTCAGGAGATCGCCACCTCGGCCCTGTAAATAGCCCCTGGCTAACTCCGTCTTCCACATCGTCTTACCTGGAGATTCCGATTCCGGACTCCTGGGTGGGAACCTGGGGCGATCTGGGGCGATCTGGGTTTCTGACCCACATGGATCTGATCATCTGGTGATTTGGATATTCTGGGCTGGGGAGTGATTCCTAGTTCCCTTTCTGGGCTCTTTTGGGTCAAGGAACTCGGCAGTCGCAGTGTTCTCTGGTGCTTGTGGCCCCACGTGGCCGCCCCAGTGTCCCAGTGGTCCTGGCGCAGCAAGGACCGCCCGGCCAGGACGCTCCCCGCCCTGCTGTCCGTGAGGAGCCGGCTGCGCCCACCTCGGCGTGCGTGGGGTGGTGTAAGGGGACCTCTGTCTTCGCTGGCGCCCGCCTCACAACTCGGAAGGGGTGTTCTCCTGGACAGTCAGGCTAGGAGGAAACTTGGTTGTAGTAATACGCCAACTCCCTTGCTGATGAGTTTGAGTACTTCTTGTGCTCATTGGTAAAAAGAAGACTTAAGGATTTCTTTGTTGCTCCTTTCCTTTTGGAGTACAGGAGAATACATGTGCATGCCTTTCTCTTACTTTCTCTTTCACTCGCTCTCACCACTGACACCCACGATTTAAAGAGGAGAGGCTTATTTTGGCTCCTGCGTTTTCAGTCCACAGGCAGCTGGCTCCAAGGCAGGAAGGTCCTGGTGGAAGAGTTGGCCGCAGAGGAGAGCCGCTCAGGTCACAGTGGCCAACAAGCAGAGAGAGGAGGGACGCGCCCTGGGGAGGGAGGTCTGCCCTTCCGGGTCCCGCCCCCACCACCCAGCTCTAATCGGCCCCGCCTCCTAACAGCGAGTCAGCTGTAGCACCCCATAATCCAATCGCCTACCACAAACAGGGCCTCTGAGTGCATAAGGCTTTGGGGGGGCTTTCCAGATCCAAACCGTGACATCTTCAGATGCCAGTGCTTTGGACACACTGAGCCCTGGCAGAGAGAGTGCTTCCTGCTTAGCACCTTACCGATGTATGGTCCTTCTATGGGCAGCAGGACACACAGTGTGTGGCTTATGCAGCCGGCCACACAGAAGTGGTCCCCGGACCATGGGCTTTCCATCTCTCTTGACTGTCCTTTCCAGTCATTCTGTCCCTAATCTGTCGCCTCAGCTGAACTTGAGAGAGAAGCCAGCCTCTCAGGGCCTGTGGGGAATGCAAAGGCTGTGCTCTCAGAAGCTCTGGGGTGAGCTTGGCACCCAGAGGCCCTGAGGACTACTCTGAACACCTTCCCTGCTGCCACAGACCCCCTTCTGGAGGACTAGGTTTCTAGCCTGCCAACCCTTAGGCCTGGGCAGACCCCAAAAGCTGCTTCAGGTAGCTTGGTCAGCATGTTTCTGCCAGCCATACTGCATCCTGGGCATCTGCAGGCTTTTGTCTTCGGAATGGTGTGATGGGCTTTGAGGACCCTGGGTGCCCCCTGTCATGGGACTGTTTGGGAGGCAATCTGGCCATCCACACTGGAAAGCCCTATGTGGAGCTCTAGACTTGGCAAGAAGCTGGGGGCATGTGGAGTGCTAGGGAGGGGTGTTACTTTTGCTTTTCACAGCAGCCCAATGAGGAACTGGGAGCCCCATTTTGTGGAAGGAGACAATGAATTTCAGAAACTTTCCCAGTGATGGAGACCAGGATCTAACCCACCCAGGGTGTGTCTTCCAAGCTCACTCCCAGAGTCTGAATTTACCAGAATTTTCTTGCAGAGTTCTCATTCATGCTTCCCCCAGCCCCACTGATTTAACCAAATGGATGTGTTATCTGGTAGTTCCTTTAGAAATTTGCCAGTCAAAAGTATTCCAGGTCCTTCTTGCCTCAAACAAAGAATTGGATGAGACAAGCCAAAAATGGTGCCAGAAGTTTATTTGAAAAGGGTGGGGTAAATGGGTATAGAAGAAACAAGCTCTGCAGAGTGAACTTGGGCCAAACAGAGAAAAAGAGGGTGAAAGCAAAAATAAAAGTACAGGCTGAGTCAGAAAAATGCGGTGGGGGCTATCATGGGAACTAACGCACAATAGCGATTTCCTCATGGCTGCTCTTCTTTTGTGTCATCCACATTTCATGGGAGTTTGCGAGAAGTTTATAGCTGCCCTTCCATGCCTATCCTGGTCAGATGGCTTCATCTAGTGCCCACTATGGGATGACTATCAGCAAACTCCTTCTGACTGTGTTCAACACAGAAACATCACCATATTTTGACTGAGGGGAAAAAAAACTGGGGCCAGTGAGATAGCTCAGTGGCATAAGTGCCTGACCAGCAAGTACGAGGTCCTGAGTTTGACTCCCAGAACCCACATAAAGGAAAAAAACAGCCGGTGATATCACTCAGTGGCACAAGCGCTTGCTGGCAAACATGAGGTCCTGAGGTCGACTCCTGGTACCCACACACACACCAAAAAAACTGGTTAAAGGGAGAAGTCCCTCCATGGACTGTCAGCCCTGACCAATGGGTTGCCATGGCCTTTCCCAAAGGTCACCCCATTTAGGATTAAATTACCCCAGAATAAAGAAACAAAGCAATCCAGAGATACTGTCAAATCCTTCTCAAAGCCATCAAAGGGGGAGCAAAAAGCCCATCAATATGTCAAGAGTTACTACTGTTACCCAGAAGCCTGATAAACCCTTCAGACTTTTACGGGAGACTCTGTGAAGCCTATAGGGTCTACACTCCTTTTGATCCTGAGGCCCCAGAAAATTTACAGGTGGTAGATGCAGACTTCACTGCACAAACAGCACCTGATATCCACAAGAAAATCCAGTCTGGTAGATGACCACACCCTCTGGCCAAAGACCAATAATCAAGATCAAAGGGCTCTGAACACTAGAAAAACAATAAATGCTCACTCAGACTAAAAGATAAGGATTCTCAAAAGCTTCAACCTGGATCAGATGAGAACCCTTTCATCAGTCTGATGAGCTCAGACTAGGCCAGACCGGGCTCCCTTCTCCAGCTGGGTCACAAGGAGCCCATGGTCCACATCCATATTGGGGGCCAACCTATGACTTTCCTGGCAAACAGTGGAGCAGCAAACTCTGTAGTTATCCAACCTATTGCTCCTCTGTCAGAAAAAGGTTACCATCACCAGGGCAACTGGGACTCTTGCCTCTCACCTTTTCTGCCAGGCATGAACTTGCAGACAAAGAGGACCTCAAATCACACATGAGTTAGTCTACATGCTGGAGTGCCCAATCCCACTCCTGAGATGAGACATACTAAGTTAGGTACCACCATCACCTTCTCTTCAGGACAGTCTGCTTCTCTGTCCCTTCAAGATCCACAAAAACATTTTCTGCTTGCTGTCACGGTCCCCCAGGAAAACAATGGCAACTCAAGGATACACACAGAGATGAAACCAACCCAGAAATTCTCCAGGCTTTCTTTGCCTGAGTTTGGGCCATCAACCACCTGCCTCTGATTGTGCAACTCCACCCTGGGCAACCCCCACCTGCATCAAACAGTACCCAATGCCAGGAGATGCTCAACTAGGAATTCAACCACACATCCAGAGACTTCAGAACTACAGAATAATCAGACTGTCAATCACCCTGGGATACACCTCTCCTGCCTGTAAAGAAACCTAATGGGGAATATCATCCAGTTCAGGATCTCTGAGGTGCCACTGTCACCATGTTTGCCCTCCATCCTGCAGTCCCAAATCTCTCCTCAGTCTTCTGCTACCCACAGCCTGAAGATACACCAGCCTGGACCTAAAGGGTGCCATCCTCTGCCTTCAGTTGTCTCCTGTCAGCCAGCCTTTCTCTGCCTTTGAATGGAAAGAATCCAGTTCAGGACCCAAAAGTCATTTGACCTGGGACCCAACTTCACCAAGTATTCAAAAACTCTCCTGCCCTTTGGAGAAGCCCTCACAGCTGACCTCACTAGTTTCTCCAGCATAGAATACCACTGCACCCTCCTCCAATATGTTGATGATCTTCTTCTGGTTAGTGACACCCAAGCTGCCTGCTGGGAGGGCGCACAAGCTCTGCTGCAATGTCTGACAGGAACTGGCTACAAGGTATCTTGGAAAAAGGCACAAATCTGCAAACAAAAAGTCAGATATCTGAGATTTAACTTAAATCAGGAACAACATGCCCTTGGACTGGAGGAAAAAGAAAAAAAAGAGGTCATCTGCTCCATCCCAGTCCCAACAACAAGCCACAAAATTCCTTGGAGCTGCTGCCTTCTGCAGAATCTGGATCCCTGGGTTCACAGAAAAAACAAGGCCTCTACATAATGCCTCATCTGGGAAAGACTGTGACAATTTTAGTAGAATACAGAACAAGAAAAAGCCTTCGATGACATAAAAAAGGCCTTCTCTACAGCCCCCACCTTAGGAATTCCAGATGTAACTCACCAGTTCAACTTGTTTATTGATGAACAACAACATGTGGCTTCAGGGATGCTGACTCAAACTGTTGGCCCCTGGGAGTGCTTAATGGCCTACCTGTCCAAAAGCTTGCATCTAGTTGCTAAGGGCTGGCCCCCTTGCCTCCATGCTCGGGCAGCTACTGTTCTTCTGATCAAGGAAGCTGACAAGCTCACCTTAGGCCAATACCTAACTGTCCTGGTGCCACCTGCTGTACTGGACTTCCTGAATAACCATAGACCTTGCTGGCTCTTCAATAGCTGGGTCACCCAGTACCAAGGACTCTTATGCAAAATTTATCCCCTGACTCTTAATGGTGATAAAAACAGTCAATCTTACCACGTACCAGCCCACCAGGCTGGGCCCTGCAGACCATGACTGCCTGGTGCTAACCAATGAGCTGTTCTTGAGATGATCAGACTTAAAAGATGGATACCCTGACAGATGCTGAGTACACTGTGTTTACAGACAGAAGTAGCTCTGTTAGGAATGGAGTCTGACAGGCTAGATATGCTGCAGTAACCTTGGATGAAGTTATTTTGGCTGAAGCTCTCCTGCAAGGATGGTCTGCATGGTGAGCTAAACTATGGGCCATCATATGGGGCCTCCATAGGTCCAAAATATCTATACATTCTCTAGATATGCCTTTCAACAGAAGGAAAATCATTAAAAACAAAGAAGGAATTCTACTGCTTCTTGCTGCTGTCTGGAAACCCACCAAAGTGACAATCATCCATTGCTAGTAACTTCAAAAGTTCAAAAGCCTCATTGCCTGAGAAAACAATAAAGCAGATTAAATTACAAGAACAGCTGCTAAAGTAACATCCTGGGATGAAAACATCACACAAGTAAATCTAGAACTTCTAATGGGCATTCCTACTGACACCATGATGGTAACCAAAAATCAATTCCCTGCATATACAAAGAAAAAAATGACTGACCAAAACAAGAGCAAGCCACTAAGGGACCTAGCCCCTGGTGCAAACTCCAAGATGGACAAACTGTCATCCCACAAAGATGGCTTATGCCTGGGTTCAAAAACACCACAATCTAACCCATGGAGGAAAGACAGCCATGGAAGAGCTCCTAGGCAGCTACTATTACAACACACACCTGGCTCGCATCTGATCCACTGCCAGCAAATGATTCCAAACCTGCACTCAAAATAATCTGGTTCAGAGGCCTCAGCCCCCTCCGAGGATCCAACTGACTAGAACATCACCTTTTAAAGATATACAGACTTCACAGAAGTCAAACCCAGCAAAGGATACAGATATCTCCTGGTCGTATTCTGTACTTTCTCTGGTTGAGCAAAAGCTTTCCCCACCCAAACACAAAATTCATCCAAGGTCAATCAAGCATTGCTCCAAGACATTACTCCCATATATGGACTCCCTCTGTCCATAGGAAGTGACAATGGTCCAGCCTTTGTGGCAGAAATAATTCAAAACTTCGCTAAACTGCTCCAAATAAAATGAAATCTGCATACTGCTTAGCAGCCTCAGAGTTCTAAAAAGGTAAAATGGATAAACCAGACCTTGAAGACAACCCTAGCCAAGTTGTACATGAAACAAAAGCTCCATGGACTGATAATCTCCTTATGGCCCTTCTTCATGTCTGATGCTCATCTAGGCCCACAGGATTCACCCCAACAGCTGGTAAATACAGTTGTCCACTGCTACTGCTACCAATAGGGAGCAGGTTCCAGGACCCCCACAGACACCAGAAATTGAGGATCCTTATATTAAATGGCCTATTATTTTCATTTAATTTATAGTTTTTAAATTTTATTAGTACATGTTTGCACTTCATGCAGTTTACAGTCACCTTGGGGAGTGGTTACATGTACATACTACAGCTTGTTTCCCCTTCCCCTACCCTTTTCCTCCCTCCCTCCTCCTCTAATTCCTCTATCCAATTTTTCATTCTTGTTGATATTATTAATCTTAGCTCTTGTTATAGCATATAGTGTTTACAGTAATTGAGGTTATTAAGTTCCTGTACATGACATATCTTTATTCTTCTTATTTCCCCTTCCCTTCATCCTCACACTTGAACTTTTTCCCTTGGACCACTTCCCTGTTGCAAGAGATCCATCTCCTTGACCCCTTCTACCCATCCTTTATTATTCTCTTAGTTTACTTTGCCTCATTCAAATGAGAGACACCACATAGTATTTAAGGTTGTGTGTTTTGCTGTTTCACTCAACATTATATTTTCCAGGTGCATCCATTTTCCTACAAATGTCTCAAATCTGTCAGTCTTTATAGCTGAGTAGTATTTATTATATATAGATACCACATTTTCTTTATCAAATCAAATGTTGATGGGTATTCAGGCTGCTTCCAGGATTTAGCTGTTATGAATTATGCTGCTATAAACATTGCTTTGCATGTATTGCTGTATTATGATATGTTGAGCTCTTTGGGGAAGATATCTAGCAGGGGGATTGCTGGATCATGTGGAATTTCTAATTTAAGTTCTTTGAGAAATTTCCATACTCATTTCCATAATGGTTGTATTAGTTTACATTCCCACCAACAATGAAGGACAGTTACTTTTCCCCCACAGCCTCACCAGCATTTTTTATTGTCTGATCTCTTAATAATTGCCATTGTCTCTGGAGTAAGAGGCAGTCTTAGGGTTGCTTCAATTTGCATTTCTCTAATGGCCAGAAATGTTGAGTATTTTTCATACGTTTGTTAACCATTTGCATTTCTTCCTCAGTGAAGTGTCTGTTCATTTCTCTTGTCCATTTCTTTTTTTTTTTTTTTTTGTGGGTACCGGGGGGTCGACCTCAGGACCTCGCGTGCCAACGGGCACCCGTGCCGCTGAGCGATATCACCGGCCCCTTTTTCGTATGTGGGATCCGGGAGTCGAACTCGGGCCCTCGCACTTGCAAGGCAGGCGCTTACGCCACTGAGCCATCTCACCGGCCCTCTTGTCCATTTCTTGACTGGGTCTTTTAGGGGGGTTAATTTTTTGAGGTTTTTGTATATTCTAGATATTAGTCCTCTGAGGAGTGGCTGGCAAAAATTTTCTCCCATTCTGTAGGTTATCTCTTCACTCTACTGATGATTCTTTTGCTGTACAGAAGGTTTTAGTCTGATATAATCCCATTTGTTTATTCTTGCTGTTATTTCTTGTGCAATTGAGGGTGTGTTTAGAAAATCCTGTCCTACACTCATGTCTTCAAGTGCTTTACCTATTTTATCTTCCAGTAAGTTTAATGTTTCTGTTTTAATCTTTAGATCTTTGATCCATTTTGATTTTAATTTAGTATATGGGAGACAGAAGGGTCCAGTTTCAATCTTTTGCAAACAGATAAGCAGTTTTCCCAACACAATGTGTTGAATAGGCCATCTTTCGTCCAACAAATGCTTTTGTCTATGGTTGAATAGTTGACTGTATCTGGGGAAGTTCCTCTATCCTCTCTTCTGTCCCACTGACACAGGTATCAGTTTTTGTTCCAGTACCATGCTGTTTTTATCACTATTGCTTGGTAGTATAGCTTGAAGCCAGCTATTGCTATGCCTCCTGCTTTGCTCTTGTTGCTCAAAGTTGCTTTTACTATGCTGGGTCCCTTCTGGCTCCTTATGAACCTTAGAATTGTTTTCTCTAGTTCTGTAAAGTACCCACATTGTTGATTTACCATCAGATATTTTCTTTTTCACAGGCATATCAGTTTATTTGTGTTTAAACTGATAGCCTGTCAATTTGAGCTCCTAAAACTTAACTTGAGCAATATGTTGGTTATATCAATGTAGAGACAAATAAGTTATTACAAATGAGAGGCACTTAGCTACATCCCCAGTGATTTTTTTTAAATTATGCCATGTGTACATGTATTAAGCATCGCATAGCTCCATCAATGTTTTTAAAAGTACATTTAGACACCAATCTTTTCACTCTTAGTGATTATAATATGAATATACTCCAGAAACCTCAAAGAGAAACAGGCTTAGACAAAGTATGACTTTAAGTTATTGCAAAAATAAGTAAGAAATAAAAATATATGTCTGTACAAAAACATGAACACAAATATTCATAGCAATATTATTCATAACAGTCAAAACGTGCAAACCCAAATGTTCATCAGTTAATGCATGCATCAAAGAAAATGTGTTAAAGCCATACAATGGTGTGATGGATTAACTAATGGTCAACTTGGAACACCCAGCTGAACTGAGTCAGTGTGGATCTGGGTGTGAAGGTCTACCTGAGGATTGTTGCCAACAGTATAAAAGGAAAACTAGAGGAAAATGGAGTGCTGTTGATTTTCCTGGACAAGCTGGTCACGCTGGTTTTCCTGATATGAACTCAGCTGTTCTCATCATCAGAGAAGCTCAGTTCCCCACTGTCACTGAGGATGGCTGTGGTTCTCTTCGGGAAGAGCAGCTCTGGTCTTTACCTTGAGCATTGCTTCCGGCTCCAGTGCAGACCCCTCAGCCTGCTGGCACAGATCCTTCGTCCCGCTGGCACAGACTTTCTAGCTTCCACCACTGACCTTTGGGCCTTCCCAGTGCAGATCCTTGACACAGACTTGCATGAGACATTGTCGTGGGCTCTAGGCCTCCAGATGCACTTATGAGGAACATTGCCATGGGCTCTATGTCTTCAGCTGGGCTCATGCAGGACATTGCCATGGAATCCAGGCCCTCAGCTGGAGTTTTTGGGTTTCTAGTGTGTGGAGAGATCTCTTGCACTCCTCTGCATTTGACTTTTTGCATGGATATTATAAAATAATCCTATAAATTAGGTGTCCTGTATTGAATCCATTCCCTTGCAAATTCTGACTACAACAAATGGAATTTTATTGGCCATGATGGGAAATGTTGATAAATGGGTGAACACTGAAAATACCATACTAAGTGAAAGGAGCCAGACACAAAGGGCACATGTGAGATGATCCCATTAATGTGAAATGTGTAAAGATGACAAATCAGAGACAGAGAGTAGATGAATGGTAAGCTAGTGCTGGGGGAGAAGACAAAGATTCAAGGGTTAAGTAGAATAGATTTTCTTTTTGATGTGGTAAAAATGTTCTAAAATTGTGCCGCTGGATTCACAGCACTTAGAATATGCTAAAAGCTATTCAATTATACACTTTCTATGACTGAGTTGCATAGTAAGTGAATTGTCTCTCAATAAAAAGAAATTTTAAAGAGAGCTTATAGCAGCTTTATTCATAATTGTCGAAATGTCCTTCAGTAGGGAAATGGAAAATGAACTGTGATATATCTAGACAATGGGATAGTACTCAACCTTTAAAAGAAATAAGCTAGGGCCGGTGAGATGGCTCAGTGGCGTAAGCGCCTGCCTTGCAAGCGCGAGGGCCCGAGTTCGACTCCCGGATCCCACATACGAAAAAGGGGCCGGTGATATTGCTCAGCGGCACGGGTGCCTGTTGACACGCGAGGTCCTGAGGTCGACCCCCCGGTACCCACAAAAAAAAAAAAAAAAAAAAAGAAATAAGCTAGACACAGGCCTTTGGTGGGTGGAACAACTGGAAGCCCCCGACACCCAGGACAGCAGGACCCTGGAACATGGACACACACATGCCTTTGGAGGGTGGAGAGATCCACGAGACCAGCAACATGGAAGTGTGTGAAGCAGTAGTGAGGAGCCAGCTGTTGGGCTCTGGAGAACTCCACCAATGGAAGACCAGTCCCAGCCCCCACATCCAGAGGCCAAGACCAGCTCCATACCCAGCACATTTCTGGGGTCTAACATGGACGCTATCAGAACTGTAAACACCAGAGGTATTTTAGTACTTTTATTCTTCCTTGTTTGTCTGATTGGCTATCCCTTTCCTGTCTGGTTGGATGTTGTTTTGTTTTGTATATTGTGGTTATTTTTGTTTGGGGGCTTTTTTTCTTCTCTCTCTCCTCTCTTTCCCCGGTCTCCTTCATTTTCTTTTTCTTTTCGTTTGCATTCTCCTTCTCTTTCTCCCTTCTTTTCTCACTGGTGAGATTTCTTACCTTTCTTTTTTGCTTTCTTCTATTGAGCCCTTTCTCTCTTTCCTCAACTACTTGAATTTAAACTTTCAGATGAATAAACATTGTCTCTTCCCTTTCTGATTACTCCTTTGCATTCTATTTCATTCTTTCCTTCCTTTGTCTCTGGTTTCCCAACACTCGGGTGATCATCCATTGACCTCCAGCCTTGACTCTACTATATTAGACCTCATTTGTCACTTTATCCTGTCCCCTATCCATCTTAACACCACTGCCATCTGAAGAAGGGCAAAATCACTCCCCTAAAGGGCAAATCACTGCATACTGCATGCAAGAACATGGTATATGTTTGATTTTGTTACATAACTTTAGAGTTTGCTCCTGTGGTCAGAGGTAGCAGGTTAATGGTTACCATAGTTTGTCAACAGTTAAGCTGTACTTGAAACTATTGTTATTACTAACTGTACATGTTACAATCAGTTTTTCTCCCCTGTATGAAAACACTGTGATTGTATGGGGTCATAATCATCACCACAGCCCAATACCAAAGGACAGGGTGTTGAGCCAAGTAGTAACTTTGAGTCCTCTACAAATTGGGAAGGTGGGGTATTGAGATAGCTATAAAGAACCACCTACATCTAGAGGACATCCCTGAAGAACAGACATCTAGGGAAGCCTCATACTAGTGACAAAGCTATCATAAGAAATAGGCAAGCATCAACATAGAAAACAAAATAAAATGAAAAAGAGAAAATAGAAAATGACAAGACACAAAGCAAAATACAACCCTACACCACCAGCCCACCCAGGACAAGCCCAGAACTCAATGAGATAGATGAAATTGGAAGTCAAACACTGGAACTTTCTGAAATGATAGCAACAAAAGTGAAAAAAACAAGTGGAAAATGCTACAGAGAAAATAATCTCTCAGGTACAAAAAGAAATGATGCTTAAAATCAAAGATATTAGAGAAGACATAGATACAAGAATAGATGAGTTCTTTAATGAAATTGAAAGGGAAGCATTACTCCCTTTATTCCTGGAAGCAAGCATTACCCTGATACCAAAACCAGAGAAGGACCCAACCAAGAAAGAGAACTACTGGCCAATCTCCCTAATGAACATAGATGCAAAAATCCCCAATAAGATACTGGCAAACAGAATGCAGCAAATCATCAAGAAGATTATACACCATGACCAAGTTGGATTCATCCCAGGGATGCAGGGATGGTTCAACATACGTAAATCAATAAATGTAATACACCATATTAACAGAGCCAAGGACGAAAATCATATGATATTCTCAATAGATGCAAAAAAAGCTTTTGACAAAGTCCAGCACCCAGTCATGATTAAAGCCCCACAAAAAATCGGAATACATGGTCTTTACCTCAATCTGATAAAAGCCATCTATGACAAACGAACAGCCAATATCATACTAAATGGACAAAATCTGAAAGCTTTCACTCTAAAATCAGGAACAAGACAAGGATGTTCACTATCACCACTCCTATTCAATATAGTTCTGGAAACATTAGCCAGAACTATTAGACAAGAGAAAGAAATAAAAGGAATAAGGATAGGAAAGGAAGAAGTTAAATTATCATTATTCACAGTTCACGTGATACTCTACATAGAAGACCCCACAAACTCTCCCAAAAGACTTCTAGATTTAATAACCAAATTCAACAGCATAGGTGGGTACAAAATCAACACTCAAAAATCAAGAGCATTCCTCTATACAAACAACAAACTCACTGAAAGAAAAATTAGGGAAACTACACACTTCACAATAGCATCCAAAAAATGAAATACTTAGGAATCAATCTAAGAAAGGAAGTAAAAGATCTATACATTTAAAATTACACTACTCTGAAAAAGGAGATTGAAGAGGATATCAGAAAATGGATAGACATCCCTTGCTCACAGACAGGAAGGACCAACATAGTGAAAATGGCCATACTCCCAAAATTGTTATGGGGGTTTTAACACAATCCCGATGAAAATACCATTAGCATACCTCACAGAACTAGAAAAAACATTCCTAAAATTCATTTGGAACCAGAAGAGACCTAGAAGAGCAAAACAAATTCTGGTCAACAAAGGCAATGCAGGAGGCATCACAATCCCTGATGTGAAATTATACTACAAAGGTAGTGTGATAAAATCATCATGGTACTGGCAAAAAAAAAAAAAAAAAACAGACTGAGGATCAGTGGAACTGATTAGAAGATGCAGACACAACTACAGACACACTAAGCCACCTTATCTTTGACAGAGAGGCCAAACATGTTCATTGGAAGAAAGAAAGCCTCTTAAATAAATGGTGCTGGAAAAACTGGCTCTCTACATACCAAAGACTAAACTAGATCCCTGTGTAACACCATGCACTAAACTAAAGTCAAAATGGATCAAAGATATAAGCATTAAAACAGAAACACTAGGGGCCGGTGAGATGGCTCAGCGGCGTAAGTGCCTGCCTGGCAAGCGCGAGGGCCCGAGTTCGACTCCCGGAACCCACATACGAAAAAAGGGCCGGTGATATCGCTCAGCAGCACGGGCACCTGCTGGCGCGCGAGGTCCTGAGGTCGACCCCCGGTAGCCCCCCCAAAAAAAAAACAGAAACACTAAATCTACTGGAAGACAAAGTAGGTGGAAATCTGGAAGACATAGATAAGGGCAGAGACTTCATGAAAAAACCCAAACTGCTCCGGAAATACTTCAGAGAATCATCAACTGGGAGCTCATCTTATTAAAAAGCTTTTGCACAACAAAAGAAATTACCAACAGAGTGAAAAGACAACCCACAAGGTAGGAAAAAAATTTAGCCAACTGTTCCTCAGACAAAGGACTTATATCTAGACTATATAAAGAACTGAAAAAAATCAGACCTCCAAAATTCAAAGACCCAATCCAAAAATGGGCATCTGAGATGAATACACACTTCTCAGATGAAGAAATACAAATGGCAAAAAAATATATGAAAAAATGTTCAACATCTTTGGTCATTAGAGAGATGCAAATTGAAATAACACTGAGATTCCATTACACCCTAGAAAGAATGGCTATCATGAAGAAATCAACCAATAACGAATGCTGGCAGTGCTGTGGAGAAAAAGGAACCCTTACCCACTGTTGGTGGGAATGCAGACGGGTGCAACCACTGTGGAAATCAGTATGGAGATTTCTCAAAAAGCTAGGGTTAGAGGTCCCATTCGACCCAGCTATTCCCCCTGGATATCTTCCCAGAAGAATTAAAAACATCATACCACAGCATTATATGTGCACCCATGTTTATAGCAGCAGAATTTTTAATAGCTAAATCTTGGAAACAACCCAAATGCCCATCAACCAAGGAATGGATAAAAGAGATATGGTATTTTTATACAGTGTAGTACTACACAGCTATGAAGAAGGATAAACTGGAGACTTTTATAGGTAAATGGATGCAACTTGAGACCATACTTATAAGTGATATAAATCAGACTTGCATGCATAAACATTGTATTGTCTCCCTAGTGTGAGAAGCTGAAAGAGTAAATAGGATCCAAAATGCACAACAGATACTGTGAAATGGGAAGAAACTGTTCAAAAGAAAAGAGAAACTGGGATGGGGGAAATGAGACAAGAAGGGAAAAAGAACAATATATATATGCGTGTGTGTGTGTGTGTGTGTGTGTGTGTAGATATGTATATATACTTATCTATATATATATATATATATATATATATATATATATACACATACAAGGTAGTTAAGATAGTTATACTACTAATTTCTATTAGTTCATTGAAAAGAAAGGTTTGTGCCTATATTGTTTGATCAATTTTTCTTGCCTGTATCTTTTTATATGAGCAACTACTTCGAAGATAACAATATGCAATGTATTAACCATTGTTACTCTCCAGCTATCTTTTTTTGAAATTTTGTATCATTTTTATTGTTTTTTCTCATTTAAAAAAAAAGAAAGAAGCTATAAAACCATGAAGAGGAAATTCAAATACATATTACTAAGTGAAAAATGCCATGTGAAAAGTGTAATACTATCTAATACCAACTCCATGGCATTTTGGAAAATGTAGGACCAGGGCTTAGTGGAGAGGGAGGGATAATTGGGCAGGACAAACAGGATTTTTAGGGCAGTGAAACTTTTCTGCATGATAAGAGTAGATACTTATTATTATATACTTGAGGCCATGGGCTCCCTACTCAGCACTGCTGTAATTAAAACAACTACAAAACACCCACAGAATGTAGAACATCAGAAACAAGCACAAACAGACCCTATGGAGAGACACTGATGTGCAGTGCAGGCCCTTTGCTCGTTGGCGGATGCGCCACTTTGGACCGGCAGGTTAGTGTGAGGAGGCTGCAGGTATGGGAGGTGGTGTGGAACTCTGCACTTTCCACTTCATCTTGCTGTGAACCTTAAACTGCTCCCAAAAGAAGTCTATCAGAAGGGTGAAGGCAGGAGGAGAAGAAATTACTTGTGCCTTTCTCTAAGTTCCCATTGTGTATTATTCCTGCTTCTTTTACAGTCTGCATGACATTGTGTTGTAGCTGTTTGAGGTATCACTTTCCCAATTACAATCTGCTCTAGGGCAGGGGCAATGTCACACTGCTGCCATTTCTGCAGTGTTCCAAACGCTGTTCAGCAGAGGTGAACAAAGGTATGTCCTCTGAACGTGTCAAGGACTTCTCACAGCTGCTGTTTTTCAGTGGGATTTTAAAGGATGCACCTCCCAATCTGATCTTCAGGCTTGGGGGAATCCTGTAAACCACTGCCTCCTTCGACTTGCTCCAGAGACAGTGGCCGGGAGGAGCGGGAGAGCACACTGAAGAACATGCCTTGGAAGTTGAGAACACAGGAGAATCCTACACTCAGAACTGATCTGTACTGAGAATGCTCACACTGCAGCTTTGCAAGTCAAGAACAGCTTTTGGAAAATATGTCTGTTTGGAGATTATATAAGCAAGTGCAGGAGCAGACTTCTGTGGGGTGATGCGTGCAGGTCACCAGGGAAGCTGTCCCGGGGTGGTGAGAGGAAGAGCAGCCCAGCGAAGCACAGACCTCTGCACGTCCCAGTGTCTGCTGCCATGCCCGGGGAGGGCTGCAGAAGTGTCCCTGGTTAGAAGATGTGAATGTGTGCAATGTATTCCTGCCAGGGAGCTCATTTAGACTTTATTATTACTGATTTACACTTTCCTGGAAGTCATATCTCAAAATACTAGGATTAGAGGTCCCATTCCACCCAGCTATTCCCCTTCTGAGTATTTTCCTGGAAGAATTAAAAACATCATACCACCACATTATATGTGCACCCATGTTTATAGCAGCACAATTTGTAACAGCTAAATCTTGGAAACAACCCAGATGCCCATCAACCGAGGAATGGATAAAAAGATGTGTTTTTTTTTTTTTATACATAATGGAGCACTACTCAGACATAAAGGATAAATTGGAGACTTATATAGGTAAATGGATGCAACTCGAGACCATACTCATAAGTGAAATAAATCAGTCCCATATATGTAAAAATTGTATTGTCTCACTAGTGTGAGAAACTGAACAAGTAAATAGGATCTGAAATGTACAATAGATACTGTGAATTGGGAAGAAACTGTTCAAAAGAAAAGACAAATGGTGCTGGGGGAAAAGGGAAAGGAAGAAAGGGAAAAAAATATATGTATACACAAGATAGTTAAGATAGTTATACAGCTAGCTTCTCTTAGTTCCTTGAGAAGAATGTTTTGTGCTAATATTGTTTAGACAAGATATCATGCCTATATCTTGTACTCTGAATAACTACTACGAAAACAACAATGCACCACGTACCAACTATTGTAACTGTCCTACTAACCTGTTTTGAAACTCGGTTTCATTGTTTATCTTTTTTCTCCTTAAAATTAAAAAAGAAAAAGAAGTGTATTGACTTTTTGTTGCTGGGACCAAACACCAGTCATGCAGAACTTAATTTGAAAAGGGTTACTTTGGCCCATGGTTTCCGAGATTGCATTTGGTGATTGACTGTCCCCTATGCAGAAACAGTACAGTGAAAGTAAATGAAGACACAAATCTTAGCACCTAATGAGAAGCCAGAAACAGAGAGCAGAGAAAGAACCTAGAGGAAGGGGCCAGGGGCCAGGTGTGGTCTAAAAAGTCACATCTCCACACGGAGGTTTTCCTCCAACGGAGGAGGAGGACCCTAGCGGATTGAGCCCAGGTGTGACATTGGATGATTCAGGATTTTATAAGATCATCCAGACTGTCTTATTGGTAAAACATTCAGCAAAGAGATAAAAGTAAGTAGACTGATGTTGAGAGTAACATTTTCCAGGCAGAAAGAGCGGTAGTTCACCCTAACAGCACCAGTGGAGGTGATAAAACAATGTGCACTGTGGTGGGTGTGTGTGTGTTGTAATCAATTTAAAAGAACTGTGAATAGTATGATCTGAGTAGAAAACTAGGAGGTATGCATGACCCCAAGAAACAGACACAAGTTTTTAGAAAACAGTTCTGCAGGACAACCAATTTTTGGTAGAGATTGTGGGAGAGGGTAAAGAAAAGCAGATGTAGATGTGGATGTAGGCAGGCAAGTGGGTAAACAAGTCTGGAGGTGCAGAGAGCAGTTCATTGCTAAGTTTATAGCAGGCATTCAAAGATATAAACTTAGGTGGAAGGGCCAAAGATGGTACCCAGGTAAAAACAAAAGAATTCTCAGGATTCACTTAAAAATATTTCACCATTTAGAGAAAATTTTTCTACCCAAAGTGCTGTTATCATGTTGTTATAGACAAGTAGGTCAGGTAGAAATATTATAGGCAGTCAGAGAGGGCTAGGCCCTTGAGAGAATCAGCGCAAAAGGTGAAAACAAATTACAACTGTGGCCAGAGGTTTATCTGTCAGAGCCCAGGCTCAAGATAAAGAAGGAGGGCTGGTGAGATAGGTCAGCGGCATAAGCGCCTGCCTGGCAAGTGTGAGGTCCTGAGTTCGACTCCCAGTACCCACATAAAGGAAAAAAAGGGACGGTGATATCGCTCAGTGGCACAAGTGCCTGCTGGCAAGCGCGAGGTCCTGAGGTCGACTCCCGGTACCCACACACACACACACACACAAAAAAAAAAAAAAAAAGATAAAGATGGAATGACCAGGCCTACATACCATCCCAGGGGATAATTATCAACACCTGGTCCAATAAAGTCTAGATAGATCTAAGTGACCCCAGTGGGTGACTAAGACCTCCATATCCATACCTTCCTAAAAAAAAGTCCTTTGTTCTTTCCATGTGCACTTCATACATGACCTGCTTCCCCATTGGATCAATATTACCTAAACGGCTATACTTGTAATCTTATTGGTTGGTCATATTTTTGACCCACATTGTACCCACCTCGTAATTTTGCTCTATTAAACTTCCTTTGGGACATGGGCTCATTGGCAACCCATCTTTGGGTGCCCTCCTGTCTCGCAGGAGCTGTCTCTCTCTCAGTAAAGTTTTCCTACTCTTTACCTCTGTTGTTCCTTAGAATTCATTCTTTGATTTTGGAAATATGAACTCAGCATATCTGACATCTGGTAGGATGGGAGTTATATTTATTTCCCCTATGTCAATATGAGAGGCATTTAAAAATACTGGGGAGAGAGGGAGGGGAGGGAGAAGTGAAACAGAAAGAATTAAGATGTGTTATGAATATGTTTTAACCCCCTACAATGAATGTATTTATTGTGTTGTGCAAACGAGTGCTAATAAAAATTTTTTTTAAAGCCACTGGAGATATTTTCCCTTGCAGCAGTGGTAGATAAAGGTGCTACTTGTAGCCTGTGAATTGAGGGCAGGAATTCTCCTAAACATTCTGCAGTGCACAGAACAACCCCCGAAGGAGGAAGTACCAGAGGATCTCTACTGCTAAATTTAGAAACCCTGTTAACAAATTCTAGTTTGGAGTGAGAGGTAAAAAATCCTGCTAAGGAATCTGAAAAAGTGAGCCTTAGTGTCTCAGGAAGGTAATGAGATGGTAATGTCCTGAAAGTTACAGAAGAAAAGGTTTGAAAGTTGAGGAAGTGACTATGTCTAACACTTTAATGAGTCCAGCAGATGCCCCTCTGCCATTGCACTCAGCCTTGGAGCCAGGCAATTATGAACTGAAACCTCTACAAACTGTGAGCTACAATAAACCTTAACTGTGGGAGTTGCGTATTGTGTCTCAGCAATGAAAAAAAGTAGCTAAGACACCATCTCACTCCAGAAAGAATAGCTATCATCAAGAAATCAAATAGTAACAAATGCTTGAGAGGCTGTGGAGGAAAAGGAAACTTCTTCATTACTGGTCAAAATGTAAACTAGTAAAACTGCTATGGAAATCAATATGGAGACTGCTCAAAAAATTAAAAATAGAAATTCCATTTGACCCAGTTATTCTCTTTCTAGGTATCTTTTCAAAAGAATTAAAGACATCATAGAACAGTAATACATGCATACCCATGTTTATAGCAGCACAATTCATAATAGCTAAATCTTGGAAGAACCCTGTCTGTCCAACAGATGAATGGATTAAGAAATTGTGGTAATGTTTATAGCAGCACAATTCATAATAGCTAAATTCTGGAATCAGCTTGTATACCCAGCAACAGACGATTAGATAAAGAAAATTTGGTATCTATGTATAATGGAATACTACTACCTGTCTATAAAGAATGACAAATTTGAGACCTTTGTAGGAAAATGGATATACCTGGAAAACATAATGGTGAGTGAAATAAACCAGAAATACGAGCTTAATTACTGTATAGTATCTCTCATTTAAGTGAGGCAAAGTACAAAGAGAATAATAAAGAATAGATAGAAAGGGACAAGGGGATGGACCTCTTGCAATAGGCAAGGGGTCCAAGGGAACAAGGGTGAGAGGTAAGGAGGAGGGGAAGGGGAAATAAGTAGAGTCAAGATACGCCATGTACAAGAACCCAAAAACCTCAGTGAATATAAACATTATATGCCATAACATGAAGTAAGGTAAATAATACCAACAAGAATGAAAAACAGGATAGGGGAATTAGAGGAGGAAAGATGGAGCAGGAGGGAAGGGGAAGGAGATTTTTTAAAAGAAACAAGCTGTAGTATGTATATGTACCCACTCCCCAAGATAATTATAAACTTCATGTAATGCAAACACATACTAATAAAATTTTTTAAAAGTTAAAAAAATTGAGGTATTTATACACAATGTAGGACTAGTCTACCATGAACAAGGATAAACTTGAGTCATTTGTAAAACAATGCGTGCATCCTGAGACCCTAATGTAAAGTAAATCAGACACACAAGTTTAAATACTGCATAGTTTCTTTTATATGAGAAACTTGATATGGAAATAAACTTCAAAATAAAATATGGACAAAAGGAAAAAGAGAAAAAATTATAATGCAGCATGGATAATATATCTAAAAGTGCACCTTGATTTAGTATAATTGTCTTATTGTCTTACATTTTTTTTTTTGTGGGTACCGGGGGGTCGACCTCAGGACCTCACGCACCAGCAGGCGCCCGTGCCGCTGAGCGATATCACCGGCCCCTTTTTTGTATGTGGGTTCCGGGAGTCGAACTCGGGCCCTCGCGCTTGCCGGGCAGGTGCTCAAGCCGCTGAGCCATCTCACCGGCCCTGTCTTACATATTTTTACCCTGTTAGTCTGGGTATTAATCTGTATGTATGATAATTAACTTTATAAGATGAATAAATGAATCTGATGCTGGCAAAGGGGGATGGAGGTGAAGAGGAATAAAGGAATTGAGATGTGTTATGTACATGTACCAATTCTCCACAATGAATGTAATCCTTATGTACTGCAAACATATACTGATAAAAATAAAATATCTAGGAGTATGCGAGAAAGGTACGTAGAGGATGAAGTTCACGGAAAGAAACGTGTGCTTGGTTATTTTAAGTGTTTGCTCTTGTTGACTCGGCTAGGCCTAGGCTCTTCCTCCTAAACCTCCTCATTGTTCTGAGGTAGCTAAAGGGTCACAGTACCGACTCTTGAATCACCAGTCACTCCTCCCCGGGCCCCAGCTCCACTCCCTGCTCTCAGTGTCAGGAATCGTCCTTTATTTTCTATGCTGGGGATGCAAGGATGAAGGACACCACAGCCTAGCAGGATTGTCTTTTTAGATGTGGATAATGTAAGGGGGCACAGGCCGCAACAACACAACAGATGAACACTTAGGTCTATTTGAAACTTCTGCTTTGAGTTTGAATTTGATGGCAAATATGGCTCTAAAAGAATGCTTAGGTGGATACTTTGCCTGGCTTCATGGCTGCCTTGATTGCCCATAACAGAAGGTGTAACTTGAGTCATTAGTAAAATGCTCTTCAGTTGCACCTACAGAGGTATTTCAGTTTCCTTTGGGTAACAGACATTCAACTTCTGGTCAAAACCAAAAGTCTGCAGGGACACAAGAAAATGCTAAGGGCATGCCAGTCAGAGCCACTAACCCTGTAGCCCCACTGCCTCTCAATCCTAGTCTGTGGTTGCTAGCAACTAGGACCTCACAGGCGGCCAAGGGATGTCTCAGTTGCGGGATACTTTAATAGGGAAAACAAGGGACATCTTCTCTCCCTTTGATCTTTTTTCTTCAGAAAATGGGAAACTCAGACTCAACTCCCATCACCCCTTTAGCATTTGTCCTCAAAAACTGGGATTCCTTTAGCCCCCAGGCCCTAAAAAACACAGACTAACCTTCTTTAGTACCTGTGCCTGGCTCTTGTATCCTCTGAGAGACAAAGTTAAAAGAGGGCCTAGGCCTCAATTTCCAATCTAGATAAATACTCCCTCAGGACAAAGCAAGAGCCTGCAGAACAGATTACATCTCTACTTCTTAGGCCCCGTGGAGCATGTGTGTGAGAGCCCTCAGCTGAGATCCCACTGTGGCTCAGTCAATTTGCCAAGAACAGAGAGTAGAGGACTTCCAGGGCTGAGGCCTGGGGATTCCTGCCCCACTTTCAGCTGAGGTACCTGAGGCAGAGCTCCCTGCTCAGGCATTGCCTGGGCATAAAAATAACAATGATAACATAGATCACGTCACCTGGAGCCATCAAGAGCCCCACACAGATGGCTGCAGATGTGGACAGCTGTCCTGGCCACAGGAAACCAGCAGAGAACCTTGGGTATACCAGCCAGGGAGCCCCACGCCTGGCGTGGGGATGAAGGATGGGGCCTGGTGGGGCAGTGACCTGTGTCACCTACCCAGAATGGATGGGGCACTGGGTCAGTATGTAGTCATCACAGTCCTTTCCCTCACTGCGCCACAGGCAGGTAGGAGCAGCCTGACGCCAGCCTGGAGAACTGGGCCTGCTAATCTCAGCTGCTCAAGGCTGGGCCAGCCCAGGCTCAGGAGGGCAGGATGGCAGGAGGCTGAGCTGGCGCAGGGGCCAGGAGGACATCACCAAGGTACTGAATGGCAACAGGGAGCTGCCCTGTGCTGAATGGCACAGCAGACCAGAGCCCAGAGAAAGGCTGACCCAGCTGGACTGAGCTAGGCTGAAAGGGCTGGCCTGAGCCAAGAACATCAGGAGGACTGAACTGGGGTGGGGGGTACGCTGAGCTGGCTGTTCTGTGCTGGGCTGTGCTGTGCTGTGCTGAGTTGTGCTGTGCTAAGCTGGGCTGGGCTGGGCTGGGCATCACTGGACTTAGGTCACCTGGCTTAACTGGTCTGCACAGAGCCCGCTGGATAGGGAAGTCTCCTACGCTGCCCCATGTGTCTGCTCTGCAGTGATTTGCTGCCCTCACACCTGTGGGTCTGGACTCTGCTTGATCCCCTGGGTGAGGAAGTCCAGCAAGTATCATAGTGGTGTTGGGCTCTGTGCTTGGGGCCTGCAGCTAAGGAGAGGCTGAGCCCCTCGCGGTTCCAGAGTTGGCAGAGGTGTAGGTGCAGTTGCCAACAGAACCACCTAGGGAGCAGAACCAGGTGACCTCTGATGTCTTTGTCCTCATCCACATGGCTTCAAAGCCGGCTCTTGCTACTTCCCACTGGGGTGGGCAGCACCACGGAGCCCTATCTGGTCAGACCTGGGCTGGGGTGTGGGGAAACCAAGGCAGGACACCCAGATGTCTGAGCACAGAGCCCAGTGGCCTCAAGGAGTAGGGGTCCAGGGCAGCGGTGGTGGACCTGCCTATTATGAACCCATATCAAATTGGGGGGGGGGGGAGCAGGGACCGGGAGTCCAGACAGGGCTCTGCATCCCCAATCCAGTGTGTCCACAGGTGGGGACAGAAGGAACCATAATACAGCTCCCAGGTCTCTGGTTCCCATCCTGTGGGTTCTCTCGCCCCTGCCTTGTGGGGTACAGTGTGAGGTGGGGTCAACCTGGGCTTCTGGGTCCCCAGCCCCCGTGGGGTCTCTGCCCCTGGCTCCAGCCTGGAGGGTGGCCTGATGCCTCTGATCCCTGAGAGCCCATGTTCCAGCCCTCAGGGCTGAGGTCTGGGTCTCTCCTGGGCACCCCTGTGACCAAGCTCAGCCTGACCACCATGATCACCACCTGGGGGGATGGAGGAGCATCTGATGGTGTCCTGGGCTTGGGGTTCATGGGGAAAGAAGTGGAGAGGGACAAGATCAGGACTGCCCAGCCTGCAGCAGTGTCCACAGCAGATGCTCCACCCATCCCAGGCCTGGGCCTGCCTGTCCGTGCCCTGTCCCACAGCCTCTGTCCAGCCACCCTCCATGTTCCCCTTGAGCTCCTGCTGTGACTCCAAGACACTGGGCTGCCTGGTCAAGGGCTACTTCCTGGAGCCAGTAACCGTGACCTGGGACACAGACTCACAGAATTCACCGCTCCCAATCTCAACTCCAGCTTCCTGGCCACCACCAGTCAGGTGATAGTCTCAGGAGGGAGGCCCGAGCAGCTCACCTGCACGGTGCACCATGCTGCGTCTATATTCAATGAAAGGAAGATAACAGGTGAGTGGGCACCTGGGCAGAACAGAGTGCACCCAGTACACACCACCCAGGGACAGAGGGTGGGGGCCTGGGCCGCTCTGAGGGTGGGAGGACAAGGGACACTCACACTGGCTGCCTCTGCCCTAGCTTGCCTCTCCTCCAGCTTCACCCAGCCCATTGTGAAGCTCTTCCATTCCTCCTGAGACCGCAGTAAGTTCCAGCCCACCATCAAGCTCCTCTGCCTCATTTCCAACTACATCCTGGGTGACCTTAAAGTCACCTGGCTGAGGGATGGGCAGCAGGCTGGCCTCCACCCAAAGAAACCTCAACATCACCCAGATCGACTGGGTGTCCCAGAGCATCTTCACCTGCCAGGTCTGCTCCCAAGGCCTGACCCCAGAGGACCGCACCCAGAAGTGCACAGGTGTGGCCCTGCTCACCTGATGGCTAGACGTGGGGGGTGCCATGGTTGGAGGGGCCAGCAGGGTCTCACACGGCCCCTCCCCATGCCACAGATGACGATGAGCCACGAGGCGTGGGTGACTACCTGATCCCACCCAGCCCCCTGGACTTGTATGTCCACAAGGTGCCCAAGCTCACCTGCCTGGTGGTGGACCTGGAGAACAAAAACGGAGTCACCATGGAGTGGACCTGGAGAGTAGGCAGCCTGTGAACCCCGACCCCTGGACGGCCAAGACTCACTACAACACCACGGTCTCCATCACGTCCACCCTGCCCATGGCCGTCTAGGACTGGATTGACTGTGAGAGTTACCAGTGCAGTATGAGCCACCCCGACCTGCCCAAGCATGGGGAAAAAACTACATAAAGGTAAGGAATAAACCAAATAAATATGATGATACAAATAAAAGCTCTCCATGACACACAGTCAAAATCCCAGAAGTCCAACACAAGGACAGAATCTTAAAAGCTGTCACAGAAGAGAAAAAAAGTTACTTATGAAGGTAAACCAATTACAACTACAGCAAACTTTTTAACACAAACTGTGAAGATCAAGAGAGCTTGCAGTGATGTGTTTTAAGTCCTAAAAGAAAACGACTTCCAACCAGAGTAATATAGCCTACAAAAATATTTATAAAAATTGATGGAGAAGCCGGGCATAGTGGCGCACGCCTGTAATCCCAGCACTTGGGAGGCTGAGGCAGGAGGATCACTGCAAGTTAGAGGCCAGCCTGGACTATGTAGTGAGTTCAAGCCAGCCTGAACTATGTAGCAAGACCCTGTCTCAAAAAAAAAAAAAAAACACCAATTCATGGAGAATTAGGGACATTCTACAACAAAGAACACCTTAAGGAATTTATAACAACCTAACCAGCAACCCAAAAAATACTCAAGAATATTCTAGAAAGAAGCAATGAAGCCAACAAAACCAAAGACTCTGATAGAACGAATACATCAAGCAAGGTTATCAGTTAAGCAAAAAGGGAAAAATAAAGGAGCAAACAACAGAAAAGGAATTTTATGACACGAATAAGTGAATATATTTTAGTAATAAATCTCTATCTAAATGGCTTCAATTCCCAAAATAAGACACAGATTAGCAGGCAGGATCAAAAAACTAAATGATTTGTTGCACTGAAAAGACTCATTTTTTGCAAAAATAGCTGTGAATCCCCACTTTAGATATACAGAGCAATCCCAAATAATGTAATGATGGCCCTCACGTTTTTAGAAAAACATGAACATTCTAAACCCAAAACTAGCACAAGAAATCATAAATATCATAGCAAAAATTAACGAAATTGACACTAAGAAATAGAATTAATGCATGAAAGAGCTGGTTCTTCAAAAGAATGAACTAAAGAGACAAACTTTAGCCAATGTTACTAAAAGAAGACAAGAAAAGACCCATAGCAATGCAATTAAAAACAAAAAAGGTGAAATCACAATGTGTACCACTGAAATCCAGAAAATGTTTGTAAACAAGTAAACCTGTACTCCAACAATGGGAGAATGTAGAAGAAATGGACAGATTCCTAGACATGTATGAATTACCAAAACTGAACCAGGGAGATATAAAAACCTTGAACAGTAAAATAACAGGCTAAACAGCTGAGGGAATAATTTAAAAAAATCATATCAAACCAAGGACAAGGTAGATTCACCCCTGAATTCTACAAGATCTTCAGCTAAAATCTAACACCAAATACTTCTCCAAATCTATAATGAAACTTGAAAGGGAAGGAGTACTCCCAAATTCATTCCTGAAAGCTAGCACTATTCAGCTTTCAAGACCATGGAAGAATGCAAACCAAAGAACTACAGGCCAATCTCTTTAATGAACGTAGATGAAAAAATCCTCAACAACATACTGCAAACAAAATCCAATAAATCATCAAGAAGATCACACATCATGATCAAGTAGGCTTCATCTCACATAGGCAAAGTAGTTTCACATATGCAAATCAATTAATACAGCACATAAATGCAAGCAAGAAAATAAATCAAATGATCATCTAAATAGATGCAGAAAGGACTTCAACAAATGTAACATTGATTCATGATTTGAAAAACCTGAGAATTACATACAGACACACTTCTCTGAATCAGATTATAGCTGTTTTTGACAAATCTACAGTGAATATCAAATTAAATGAAAAAACTGAAAGCTTTCTAAAATCACAAGCAAAAGAAGAACATCCACCATTACCACTGCTGTTCAATATAGCCCTGAAGTAACAGAGCAATCAAGCAAGAGAAATAAAAAGGATATACAGACAAAAGGAATAAATCAAAGTATCATTACTTGAAGTTGACAGGCTCCTTTACAAGGAAGCCAAAAACAATTTCACCAAAAGACTCTTATGCGAATACGCTGAGGTAGCAAGACACAAAATCAAAAATCAACAAAAATCAACAAAAACCACTTGTGTTCCTGTATACCAATAATGAACTCATTAACAAAGTGTTAGAAAAACAAACAATTTACAACACCAAGAAAAATTAAATACTCAAGAATTAAACTAACAAAAGAAGTTAAAGGCTTCTATAACTAAAACTACAGTACACTGAAAAAAGGGGCTGAGAAAGACATCAGAAAATAGATATCGCCTGTTACTGGATAGGAAGATAAAGTATTGTGAAAATGTTCATACTTCCAAAACTAATATATAAATTTAATGCAATCACAATCAAAATGCCAAGAGTATTCCTCAAAGAATGAGAGGAAAAAACCCTAAAATTCATATGGAAAACTAAACAATTTCAGCAAGTATGAAAAAGTGGATAGGGGAACTGGTGGGAGAGGGGAGGAGGAAGGAAGGAAAAGGGGATTAAAAAAAAACCCCATAATATATACATGTAAATACTCCCAAGATGATTGTAAATTGCAAACATGCACTAATAAAAAATTTTTAAGAGCACTTGTTCACAATTCTCTGCAAATATGTATCTCAATATAAAATACAGCATTGAATTCAAAAAATACCTTTTGTTAGAAAGAATATGGAGTATATATACCAAAAAAAAAAAAAAGATGGAGCAAAATCCCAATGAAAACAAAACACAATTAACATTAAATTTTTAGTGGGCTATGCCTCCCAATTTTTAAAAAAAAAAAGTACATACTTATCTTACTTGTAAGTAAAAAATACATATAAATTCACCATGTTTAATTAAAAGACACTACACATTAAGCTCAAAGACACACAAAAATACATAATTATGTCAACTCACATTCTTATATTAAACACTAAAGATACATAATCAAGATATTTATAGAAGATTTACTGAAAAACACATTTGTACTTTAGGATACCTCCATCTTGGATTATATTTTCTGAAACGTTTATGAAGAAATATTGACATAAAACTGTTCTTAGTAATTATTTCTATGCTCCAAATCATGAGAAATTTCCACAGGATTTTCAAATAGGCTTACATATATAAAGTTTCTCTCCAGTGCAACTTCCTTCATGTATATGATAATATGTACTTGTATTGAATGCTTTCTCACATTGCTTGCATGCATAGGGTTTCCCCCCAGTAAGTTCCTTCGCGTATTTGACACCACTTGTGGTACAAGTCTCCCCAGACTGCTTACATACACAGGGTTTCTCCCCAGTGTGTCCTTTCATGTCTTTGACATTGACTGTGTGTGGTGAAAGCTTCCCCACATTGCTTACATACATAGGGTTTCTCCCCAGTGTGACTTTTTTCATGTATTTGACAACTAGCATGCAGGCTAAAAGCTTTCCCACATTGTTTACATACATAGGGTTTCTCCCCAGTGTGAATTCTTTCATGTGTTTGACAATTACCATGTCTGCTGAAAGCTTTCCCACAATGCTTACATACATAAGGTTTCTCCCCAGTGTGAATTCTTTCATGTGTTTGACAATTACCATGTCTGCTGAAAGCTTTCCCACACTGCTTACATACATAGGGTTTCACCCCAGTATGAATTCTTTCATGTGTTTTCCAGGTAGTATGTGACCTGAAAGCTTTCCCGCAACGCTTACATACATAGGGCTTCTCCCCAGTGTGAATTCTTTCATGTCTTTGACAATGACTGTGTGTGCTAAAAGCTTTCCCACACTGTCTACATACATAAGGTTTAGCCCCAGTGTGAGTTCTTTCATGTGTTTTACAACAAGTGTGTCTGCTGAAGGCTTTCCCACATTGTTTACATACATACGGTTTCTCCCCAGTGTGAGTTTTTTCATGTCTTTGACAATGAGTGTGCGTACTGAAAGCTTTCCCACATTGCTTACATAAATAGGGTTTCTCCCCAGTGTGACTTCTTTCATGTATTTGACAATGACTGTGTGCAATAAAAGCTTTTCCACAATGCTTACATATATATGGTTTCTCACCAGTGTGACTTCTTTCATGTACTTGACAACAACTGTGTCTGCTGAAAGCTTTCCCACATTGCTTACATACATATGGTTTCTCCCCAGTGTGAGTTCTTTCATGTACTTGACAATAACTGTGTGTGCTAAAAGCTTTCCCACATTGCTTACATACATAAGGTTTCTCCCCACTGTGGGTTCTTTCATGTATTTGACAACAACTGCGTGTGCTGAAAGCTTTTCCACATTGCTTACATACATAGGGTTTCTCCCCAGTGTGAATTCTTTCATGTACTTGACAATAACTGTGTGTGCTGAACGCTTTCCCACATTGCTTACACACATAGGGTTTCTCCCCACTGTGGGTTCTTTCATGTATTTGACAATAACTGTGTGTGCTGAAAGCTTTTCCACATTGCTTACATACATAGGGTTTCTCCCCAGTGTGAGTCCTTTCATGTTTTCGGCAACCTCTGTGTGTGCTGAAAGCTTTCCCACACTGCTTACATGCATACGATTTTGCCCCGGTGTAAGTTCCTTCCTGTCTTTCATGATGACTCTGTGTGCTGAAAGCTTTTCCCCCTTGCTTATACACATATGATTTCCCCCCAGTGTGAATACTTGCATGTCTGTGAAAGGAATTACTTTGAACGAATGCTTTCCCACCTTCCTCAGATACACAGAGCTTCACTCCAGCATGCTTTTGTTCACATACTTGAATATAGTGGGATGAAATAAAGGCTTTCTCATATTCTTTACATACATATTGATTTCCCCCACTGTGATTTCTTTCATGGATCTGAACATTGAATGTGCTAGAGGCTTCCAATTTTTTCTTCCATACAAAGCTCTTCTCTCTACGGTGAGTCCTTTCACTAAGATCAGAGCAGGATTTCCCAAGCTGATTACATTCATAGGGCTTCTCTCCAGCGTTTGCCCTTGCATGCTTCTGAAAGGACTGGAAATCACAAGTTCTTCCATTTTCATCACATTTTTGCAGCTTCTCTTCAAATCCCAAATACTCACATGGCTTCACTCCAGTGTGAGTTATGATGGGCACATTTGGAGACAAATGCCCAATTAGGAGCTTTCTCCAATCAAGGATTTCAGCTGGTTTTACACCAGCTTGTTTCACACCCACATTAGCATCTGGAGTCCAAAGGAAGATTTCCTCATATTGATTCCAAGCTTTATATTCACAGCATTTTGCTACCTGTTCATTTCTGTGAAGAGGGAAAAAACAAAACAAAAACAAAAACAAAACAAAAAAAACCAAACCAGTCAAAATAAAGTGGATCTCCATATTAATGAGTTACTTGAAGACGTTCTCTCCTTCTAAAATATATAAATTAACTGAATGTCCTGAAGGATAACTTCAAAATGGCCACTGCCAAAAAAGTAGTATGTATTTGGGAATTTTTAAATTGGAATATTTTGCAATGCATAAGGTTTGGTTTCATTCTGGGAAGTTGGTACAGGCGTGTATCATATACTGATCATATGATACCTTTCTTCCCCTCAGTGTCCCCCTTCTCACCTTACACTGTTCATCTTTCATCTTCAAAACGCCAGCCTTCGTTTTTCCTATCACCACTCTTTTATTTAACTCCTACTTTGATATTTCTGATTTCTCATATAAGAGAAACCATATGATGTTTCACATCCTGCGTCTGACTTATTTCACTTAACAATATGGGTTGAAGACCCACCCATTTCTTTTGGCAAATGACATGGTATCATTCATCTTCATGGCTGATTATATAACACATTTTTCTTTCCAGTGCTGGGAATTAAACACAGGTCTTAGTACTGAAATATATCTCCAGCTTTTTTATTTATTTTGAGAGAGAGTCTCATTGATGATTAAGTTGCTCAGGCTGAGCTTCAACTGGCCATCCTGCTGCATCTGCTTCCCAGAGTGCTGGGTTTACAAGAATGCACCATCAAGCTGACTGTATCAAAAGTTTTCATTATGCATGCATCCAGTGTGGACGTCTAGGCTGACTCCAGGGCTTAGCTGTTATATATTATTCTGCTTTGAGTATAGATACGCATGTATCGGTATAATATGATGATTTTAACTCTTTTGTGAATATACTCAGGACAAGTACACCTGGATCAAATGGAAATTCTATCTTTACTTTTTGAGACATCTGCATACTGATCATAGTGGCTGTACTTAACATTCCCACCAACAACGTTGGAAGGTGTCTTCTAAGAATTTAGAAGACATGAATGGGCTCAATTCTCTGGAGGCTGGCTTGAAAACACCCATCATTACAACACTGCCATTCATTTGCATTTTGAATACTGCTTCAAGGTTAGCAGTGTTTTTAGATACTGACTGTCTCATATTCAGAATATATAAATCGATATCCTTAACATGGGTTCCTCTCAAACCTCAAAATTTAATCTTTTCATATACACCTATACACAATACCTAAACACAATTTCACCTCGATCATGAAATAACATTTTTTATACTTATATATAAAATAGTGTCACTTGGTGCATGACCTCAGTACTAACTGTTTCCTGCACTGGAATATTTTTGTATTTAATTGTCAGATTATACATAAGCAGTATACATCTTCAGAGTATATTTATGAAATTAAATAAATCTGAACATGGCCTCGTTTCCTCATTGTCCTCTCACACAAAGATTCTTAAGGAATATTCCCTTTTATTAAAATTACCTTAGATTTCTCCAGTACTTTTTGTACTCTTCTTCAACTTCCTGGTTATCCCAGGCTCTTCCTGAATTGAGACATAAAAATAGAAGGAATCACTATTTTAGTATATAATAATTAGTAGATTCCAGTTAGAATCATCTTGTAATCAGTCCTGTAATATTCTTCAAAGTGTTTTCACATTCTATTTAATGAAACTGCACCAATGATCAAGAAATAATGTTCTCTGATTGTGCAAATGAGAAAATGTCACCCTTACCTATAGCAGCCATGTTCATAAATGTTTCCCCCATCACATCTCCGTAGAGCTTCTTTTGGGATGGATTCAGCAAAGCCCATTCCTCCTTCGTAAAGTTCACAGCCACATCCTCAAAGGTCACTGCCTCCTAAATGATTATATATATATTTACATATATTTTCCCCATCCCCATCCCCTCTTTTGAGACCCACTTCACCTCCCTGTTCACAAAGCTCAGTCTTCATTTTATCCTTTTCTCATTTTTTTCTTTCCTTTCCTTCCTTTCTTCACTCTCCTCCCTATTTCCCTTTCCTTTCAAACAGTTTCTTCCTATTTCACAATATCTATTGTACATTTGTTCTCATTTGCATTTTCAGTTTCTCACACCGGAGAGGTAACATGACATTTACACGTGTGTTCAATTTATTTCACATGTATTTCTTGAAGGAAGGCTAAGACTGACAGCCTGCAATATATCCAATCCTCTCATAAAAAGTTGAATTGAGAGTCAGGTGTGGTGATGTATGTCTGTAATCTCAGGCTCAGGAGGCTGAGCCAGGATTGCCATGAGTTTGAAGCCAGTCTGGGCTACACAGTGAGTTCAAGTCCAGCCTGTACTACACAGTGAGATCCTATCTCAAACAAAACAAAACAAAACAAAACAAAAAACCAAATGCTGAATGGTGGCTGTATTGTTCAACTATTAAATCCGTGTCTTCTTGGTCATCAAATCCAAGTGTAGGCACATATTTAGGCAGCAATTCTGAAGCCAGATTGCCACTCAGTGCTAAAGCAAAGCAGAACAGGAGCACAGTTTCTTCTGCTGGGTCACTGCAAGGGTATCTGTGCACTGTGTCCAAAGCAGAGCTCACAGAGGAAGCCTACAAGATCACCATCCACAGAGCAGTGTGGTAGATGAATATCGAATGCATGGTCTTGACAGAAAATAGGTAATCTCTCCTTCAAACCTTATTACTTATGCCATTGAGTCCTTCTTTCTTTGTACTCAGGGAGCATTTTGAAACTTCAATTTGGTTTCATAGAAAAAAACAGAATTGAATATCAAATAAGATTTATGAATAATAATAAAAATGTTAGTGGAAAACAGTTTTACTGGCACAAGTCTATGAACAATGCAAAAAGGAAAAATGTGGCATATTATAGGTTGGTGTCACCATATGGTCATTGTGCACTCAATGGATAGTAATGAAGGGAAGAAGATGAATAAAATGTATTTTATGCATTGAAAACCAATATATCACAAAGTAACCAGGCATAAAAGGAAAATTATAAAGGAAAATTTCACCCAGGTGTGGTGGTGCATGCCTGTAATCCCAGCACATGGGAGGCTGGTGCGGGAGGAATGCCATGAATTCAAGGCTACCTTGGTCTATATAGTAAATTCAAGACCAGTCTGAAATAGACAGTGAACTCCTGCAACAACCAGTGCCCAAAAAAGGAAAACTTCAAAAAAGTTGTGTCACTTATAAATGTCACCTTTCATGTGTTAAATATTGTACTGTACTATTCTGTAAATTCTAAGTCTAACTACATTCAATACCTTCTAAGCAAGAAGGTTGACAGCTTACATAATATACATGAAAGAAATTCAAATTCTACCTTTCAAGAGACTATACTATTGGTAGAGCGAATGACAAATGGATCTCAGGAAAAGAAGACAGCTTTCAATGGGTCCACATGTATACAGAATATTAATTCATGACAGAGCTGATGTTACATGTGTCTGGAGGAAATCAGAATCTGTTTCATTTATGTTCGGGGAGAAACAGGTATGTACTTGGAATCCTGGACTGTATACTCTTCCATTCTATGTACGATAATTAACTTATACATAGAAACAAGAAAGATAAACTTCAATGCCTTCATAATTCGTAGTGCAATAATTTTTAGATGTGAAATAAAGCGTTACCTGAGAAGAAAATCAAGTAACCATCTGAATTAGAAGGATAAATTGAAACACATGGAAATCACGGGAAATAAGAAAAGAAGAAAATATTTCCTGTGTTCACAGTATAAAGATCTTGTACAGGGAGTAAAGAGCAATAAACACAAATCTAAAACAATGACCATGACATATCTAACTCAAGAAGAAAACACTGAATAGAAAACAAGAACCGAATCTTTTTTGAGATAATCATCAAAGAAAATGGAAGTGTGGAAGAACACAATAAAGAAGCAGACTTAAGCAAGAATGGAGAATCAAGTGATACACTCTATACTCATTTCCTTTCTTCTGGAGTTGATCAGTGACTTCTTTGCACTGTCCAGAGAGTACACTGTGCTATTATTCCTGGAGATGTGATTTTTTTCAAGTACTGTGCACTTGAAAAATCCTGAACCATATGACCAATGGAATGCATGAGAAAGTGCTTTCCCCCGACCCACATATCAGCACTTGTGAACAATAGTGAAACAAAACAAACTCTAACAATATTTCTCTCTGCAATTTCTGTAATACTCACTTATTGAAATTTCCAAGGGAGGAAACTAAAGAAACACTGTTCATCATAGACTATTGCATATGGTAAACTCGGGAAAAGTCAACAAAGTGAGAGAGTGATCATACATGGGGCAGGAGAGGTTGGAGTCAGGTAGCGTATCAATCACGTCAATACTCTCATCCAGTGCCCAGTGCCCAATGATGAAACTTTCTGAATATTCCCAGAATATCTACATTGTTATTATTGTTATATTTCACCAATACTTTAAAAATAAGTTTTACTGCAAAAAATTTAAACACTAAATTACCATTAAAAAAGTACACATTAATTTCTGTTTGTCTGCATTCGTACATAAAAAGATGAGACATCACACATTGGGCACAAGCAAAGCAGCACAGTTGCAAACATGAGGCCCACAGACTGCCAGCAATAGGGGACAAACTCCACATTGTCCATCAGGAGAACAGGTTAGACTGTAAGAGAAAGGGAAAACAGATACCAGAGCTGATCAATGTGTAGATGTCTGGGTAATGGTGCTAATGTTATACCCACCTGGACAGGAGTGGTTGTTATGTTGAAACTGATGAGGACAGATTAAATAGAAAGCTATGTAAAAAGTCACACTAGTCTATCATTGATTCAACACAATCTGCAGAAGCTAGATTAATGTGACATTCTTCAATTTGTACCACAAAATAAAGATTACAGTGATCAGATGATACTAAAAGCAGTTCTCTAAGAAGAACAGTCCTCAAAACATACCTCACTAATAGTGGATTAAACTACATGAGGAAAAGCATGAATGTGAAAAGAAAAACCACTGATTCACAACTATTCTGAAAATTTCAAAACAACTATCAGTAATTGATAGCTGAAGAAGGCAGAAAAATATGTAAGGGAACAGTTAAAATTAACATGGTGTTTTATAGGGATTGATTGGATATTGCACAATAATTTGTCAAATAGCTACATAGTACACAGTCTTCTCCAAATCACAAGAAATATTCACATAAATAGGCCATGTTCAGAGCAACAATAAAGAACTTAATTTCTAGGGGGGATAAAATGAAATGTGTTATGGACATGGACCAACTCCCTACAATGAATGTAGTCATTCTGTCCTGCTAAAATGTACAAACAAAAGTCAAAAAAGAGAAAAAAACACAGGGAAAAAAACCCTTAATATATTCTAAGTAATGGAAAACATGCAATGTAGGCTCTCACACCTATTCGAATGAAATTCAAAGCCAATAGCAGAACTGTAAAATACTCCTAAAAATTAGAGATTAAATCCCCAATTTTAGGGGTGCACACATGCCTTTGGCAGGTGGACCGACCAGAACCTGGAGACCCAGGACAGCTGGCTGCGGGCGTGTTGGGGTAATCAGTAACACCAGTAACGTGGAAGTGTATGAAGCAGCAACGAGAAGCCAGCAGCTCGGCTCTGGAGAACTCCACTAACAGAAAACCAGTCCCAGCCCCCACATCCAGAGGCCAAGATCAGCTCCATACCCAGCTCGATTCCCAGCAGAGGCAAACTTGGCTGGAGTACACAGCACATTTCTGGAATCTGACATGGACACTATCACATAACTGTAAACACCAGAGGTATTTTACTACTTTTATTCTCCCTTGTTTGTCTGATTGGCTATGCTTTTCCTGTCTAGATGGAATTCATCTTGTTTTGTCTTGTATTTTGTGGTTATTTTTGTTTTGGGTTTTTTTTTTAATCTCTTTTTCAGGTCTACTTTTGTTTCTTTCCTTCTTTTCCATTCTCCTCTTTCTTCCTTCTTTTTTTCACTGCTTAGGTTTCTTACCATTCTTTTTCATTTTCTTCTATTGATTTTCTTTCTCTCCTTCCTCAACTACTATTTGAATTTAAACTTTCAAGTGAGTAAACACTGTCTCTTCCCTCTCTGATTACTCCTTCGCATTCTATTTCATTCTTTCCCTCCAGTGTCCTCCAGTTTCCCAAAATTCAGGTGATCATCCTTTGACCTCCAGCCTTGACTCTGCTATATTTGACCTCATTCATCACTTTATCCTGTCCCCTACTCATCTTAACCTCCCCACCCCCTACAACAGAGTAAAACCACTCCACTAAGGGGGAAATCACTGCATACAGGTGCATGGTATATGTTTGATTTTGTTGTATGATTTTAGAGTTTGCTCCTGTGGTTAGAGGTAGTAGGCTGATGGTTACCATGGTTTGGTAGTAGTTAAGCTGTACTTGAAACTATTGTTATTACTAACTGTACTACTTTAGCCAGGATGTCATACATGTATAAGTTTTTCTCCCTGTATGATAATACTGTGATTGTATGGGGTCAGAATCATCACCACAGCCCAGTACCAAAGGATTGGGTGCTGAGCCAAATAGTAACTTTGCATCCTTTACAAATTGGGAAGGTAGGTTCTTGGGATAGCTATAAAGAATGAACTACATCTAGAGGACATACCTGAAGAACAGATATCTCCTAGAGAAGTCTCAATACTAATGATAAAGCTATCTATCATAAGAAATCTGCAAGCATCAACATAGAAAACAAAATAAAATAAAAAAGAGAAAATAGAAAATGAAAAGACACAGAACCAAATGTAACCCCAGAACCCCAGCCCTCCCAGGACAAGCCTGGTGCACAATGAGATACACGACATTGGAAGTCAAACACTGGAACTTTCTGAAATGATAGCAACAGAAGTGAAAAAACAAGTGGAAAAGGCTATAGAGAAAATAATCTCTTAGGTACAAAGAGAAATGATGCTTAAAATCAAAGATATTAGAGAAGAGACAGATAAAAGAATAATTGAGCTTAGAAAAATGATGGAAACAAAAAATGCCCAACATAGGATAGAAATGAAATCCAAGAAACAGATCCAAACAGAAATCCAAGAGATTAAAGCCTCCATTGAAAGTATATGCAACAGATTGAATGAAGGAAAGGACAGAATATCAGATCTTGAAGACATAATTGCAGCAAGTGATCATAAAAAGAAAGATATCTTAAAAATAGCAAGAGACCATGAAAAATCAAAACAAAAGATACAAGATGACACAAAAAAGAATAACATAAGATTGAATGGGGTCAATGAGAAAGCTGGAGACAGCACAAATACCTTAAAAATCTCTTCACGGAAATAATGGCACAAATCTTTCCAAGTGTGGACAAAGAAATTGACATACAAATAAAGGAAGCGCATAGCACTCCAAACAGCCATGACCAAAATAAAACTATACCAAGACATATAATAATCCACATTCCAGAAATTCAGCACAAGGACAGAATACTAAAGGCTGTTAGAGAAAAGAAACAGATCACCTATAGAGGAAAGTCCATCAGAATCATGGCGGACTTCTCAACACAAACCCTCAAGTCAAGAAGAGCTTCGAGTGAAGTATTTCAAGTTCTGAAAGAAAACAACTTCCAACCCAGATTGATGTACCCTGCAAAACTATCTTAGAAAATTAATGGAGAAATAAGGTACTTCCATGACAAAGAACAACTGAAGAAATTCATGACCACCAAACCAACCCTACAAAGAGTACTGGAAGATATTCTAGACAGAGATAAAAATGACCACTATTCCAAAAACAACAACAGAAAGAAACCACCAAGCAGGGCAAGCAATTAAAAAGAGGGGAAAAGCAGGGAACCAAAAGCAGGAAAATATCATGACAAAGATAAGTCAATATACATCAGTTATAACCATCAATGTAAATGGCCTCAATTCACCAATCAAAAGAAACAGATTGGCAGAATGGATCAAGAAACAAGATCCAGCAATATGCTGTATACAAGAAACACATTTAACTCCAAAAGAAATTCAGACTGAAATCAAAAGATGGAAAACAACCTTCCAAGCAGCAGGAATGCAGAAAAAAGCAGAGGTACCTATCCTGCTTGCAGACAATGTGAACTTGAAACCAAGAATGATCAAAAGAAATGAAGAAGGTTACTACATACTTCTTAGGGGTAAACTTCAAGAGGAAGAGATAACAATCATAAACATGTATGCACCAAATACGGGAGCACCCAACTATATAAGACAATTATTAACAGACATGAAAAACCAAATAAGCAATAACACAATTCCAACGGGAGACCTTAATATCCCATTATCACAAAAAGACAGATCAACTAGACAAAAAAATCAGCAAAGAAATATCAGAACTGAACCAAACCTGTGAACAAATGGACTTAGTAGACGTTTTCAGAGTGTTCCACCCCACAACATCAGAATACACATTCTTCTCAGCTGCACATGGGACATTCTCTAAAATAGACCACATACTAGCCCACAGAACATGCTTAAGTAAATGCAAAGGAACTGAAATCATCCCATACATATTATCTGACCATAGCACAATTAAATTGGAAATTAATGGCAAAGAAACCACAAAAACTCCATAAGCACATGGAAATTAACACCCTCCTGAACAACCAATGTATCACAGAAGAAATTAAGGAAGAAATTAAAAAATATCTACAACTAAACGAGAAAACAGACACAACACACCGGAACTTATGGGATGCAATGAAAGCAGTCCTAAGAGGGAAATTTATGGCGGAGAATTCTCACATCAGGAAAACAGAACGAGCACAAATAAACAACCTAATGTTGCACCTCAAGCTTCTAGACAAAGAAGAGCAGACAAGCCCAAAGCCCATATGAGGGAAGAAATTATAAAGATCAGAGCAGAAATTAACACAACAGAGACTAAGAAAACAATAAAAGGAACTAATGAAACGAAGAGTTGGTTCTTTGAAAGAATAAATAAAATTGATAAATCCCTAGCCAAACTTATCCAAAAAAAGGAAAGAAAAGACTCAAATTCATGCATTGATGAATGAAAAGGGTGAAATCAGTACAGATCCTGTGGAAATTCAGAAGATCATCAAACCTACTTGGAAAATCTTTACTCTCATAGGATAGAAAACACAAAAGAAATGGACAGATTCCTAGATATGTATGAATTACCAAAGCTGAATCAAGAAGATATAAAAATTCTGAATAACCCAGTATCAGTTAATGAGATTGGAAATGTAATTAAAAACTTACCAACAGGGGGCCGGTGAGATGGCTCAGCGGCGTAAGCGCCTGCCTTGCAAGCGCGAGGGCCCGAGTTCGACTCCCGGAACCCACATATGAAAAAGGGGCCAGTGATATCGCTCAGCGGCACGGGCGCCTGAGGCGCGCGAGGTCCTGAGGTCGACCCCCCCGTACCCACAAAAAACAAAAAACAAAAAAAAAAACTTACCAACAAAGAAAAGCCCACGTCCTGATGGATGCACTGCTGAATTCTACAAGAAATTTAGAGCAGATTTAATGCAAGCACTCCTCAAACTCTTTAATGAAATTGAAAGGGAAGGAATACTCCCTAACTCATTCCTGGAGACAACTATTAGCCTGATACCGAAACCAGAGAAAGACACAACCTAAAAAGACACATACAGGCCAATCCTCCTAATAAACATAGATGCAAAAATTCTCAATAAGATACTAGCAAACAGAATGCAACAAATCAGCAAGATTATACACCACGACCAAGTGGGATTCATCCCAGGAATGCAGGGATGGTTCAACATACACAAATCAATAAATGTAATACACCATATCAACAGAGCCAAACACAAAAATCACATGATCTTCTCAAAAGATGCAGAAAAAGTCCAGCACTCATTCACGAAAAATAAACCCTACAGAAAATCGGAATAGATGGTCTTTACCTCAATCTGATAAAAGCCATCTATGACAAACCAACAGCCAACATCATACTAAATGGACAAAATCTGAAAGCTTTCACTCTAAAATCAAGCACAAGTCAAGGATATCCACTATCACCACTCCTATTCAATATAGTTCTGGAAACATTAGCCAGAGCTATTAGACAAGAGAGAGAAACAAAAGGAATAAGGACAGGAAAGGAGAAAGTTAAATTATCATTATTTGTGGATGACACGATATTCTACATAGAGAACCCCAAAACCTCCACCAAAAGACTTCTAGAGTTAATAACCAAATTTAGGGGCCGGTGAGATGGCTCAGCGGCTTAAGCGCCTGCCCGGCAAGCGCGAGGGCCCGAGTTCGACTCCCAGAACCCACATACGAAAAAGGGGCCGGTGATATCGCTCAGCGGCACGGGCGCCTGCTGGCGGGCGAGGTCCTGAGGTCGACCCCCTGGTACCCACACACAAAAAAAAAAAAAAAAAAAAAATTTAGTAGCATAGCTGGATACAAAGTCAACACTCAAAAATCAATAGCATTCCTGTACACAAACAACAAACTCACTGAGCAAGAAATTAGGGAAGCCACACACTTCACAATAGCATCCAAAAAATGAAATATTTAGGAATCGATCTAACAAAGGAAGTAAAAGATCTATACATTGAAAATTAAAGTACTCTGAAAGAGGAGATTGAAGAGGATATCAGAAAATGGAAAACTATTCCTTGCTTATGGATAGGAAGAACGAACATAGTGAAAATGGCCATACTCCCAAAATGGTTATGGAGATTTAACACAATCCCGATGAAAATACCATTAGCATACCTCACAGAACTAGAGAAAACATTCTTAAAATTCATTTGGAACCAGTAGAGTCCTAGAATAGCAAAACAAATTCTGGACAACGAAGGCAATGCAGGAGGCATCACAATCCCTGGCTTAAAATTATACTACAAAGCACTGTGATAAAATCAGCATGGTATTGGAAAACAAAAACAAAAACAAAAACAAACCTGAGGATCAGTGGAACAGATTAGAAGATGCAGACACAACTACAAACACACTCAGCCATCTGATCTTTGACAAAGGGACCAAACGTGTTCACTGGAAGAAAGCCTCTTTAATAAATGGTGCTGGAAAAACTGGTTCTCTACATGCCCAAGACTAAAACTAGACCCATGTCTATCACCATGCACTAAAGTCAAAATGGATCAAAGATCTAAATATTAAAACAGAAACACTGAATCTACTGGAAGAGAAAGTGGATAGAAATCTTGAAGACATAGGTGTAGGCAGAGACTTCATGAACAAAGCCCAAACTGCATGGGAACTACTCCAAAGAATCAACAACTGGAATCTCATCGTATTTAAAAGCTTTTGCATATCAAAATAAATCACCAACAGAGTGAAAAGACAACCCACAAGGTGGGAAAAAAATTTTAGCCAACTGTCCCTTAGAGAAAGGATTTATATCTAGAATATATAAAGAATTGAAAAAAATCAGACCTCCCAAATTTAAAGACCCAATCCAAAAATGGGCATCTGAGATGAATATGCACTTCTCAGATGAAGAAATACAGATAGCAAATAAATATATAAAAAAAGGTTCAACATCACTGGTCTTTCGAGAGAGTCAAATTAAAACATTTTTTTTGTGTGTGGGTACCTGGGGTCCAACTCAGGACCTCGCGTGCCAGCAGGCACCCATGCCGCTGAGCGATATCACCGGCCCTTTTTTCGTTTGTGGGTACCGGGAGTAGAACTCAGGACCTCGCGCTTGCCAGGCAGGCGCTAATGCCGCTGAGCTATCTCACCGGCCCAAAACAACATTGAGATTCCATATCACTCAGGAAGAATGACTATTATCAAGAAATCAACCAATAACAAATACTGGCGGGGCTGTGGGGAAAAAGGAACCCTTCTCCACTGTTGGTGGACTGTACACTAGTGCAACCACTGTGGAAATCAGCGTGGCGATGCCTCAAAAAGTTATGATTAGAGGTCCTATGTGACCTAGCTATTTCCCTTCTTGGTATTTTTCCACAAGAATTAAAAACATCATACCACAGCGATATATGTGCACCCATGTTTTTAACAATTTTACAAGGGTTAAAAAGCCCACATATGAAAGAGGTTCAACACTAGATGTAATAAGTACAAGATATCACCACGAAAATTTAAGAAAATATATTACATGGACAAGTATATATTAATTAAACCATTCCACATGTTGGCAAAACACAATAAACCACTTACCTATAACATATTACATGAAAATTTTGTACAAATTGTGAACTTTTTCATTATCTGCATGCTAGCATTTTTTTCTTATTCTATCAAAAATTCAAATTCATTATCACTTGAAGAAAAAAAAAGTAACTTTTTAGTCACATCGAAAATTTAAAAAATAAAACATGAAAAAGCCCAAGCCCAAAGAAAATTGAGAAAAGGAGTGAAGTGGCAGCATTATCAATTTTCCTACAATCCTATGGGCAATAAGTTGAAGCAAATGAATCACAAATAACCTTTTCAGCATAATAATAATGACATACTAGCCTCAATTATTGACTTATTCAAAGTTCCAAATAATTGAAACCAAAGAACATTTTGCTTGATGACATTGTTAAGTTCAAAAAAGCCTCCAGAAAATCCATCCTGTGGCCTCCTTGGGGGCAGCCAGAAGAAATGAGAGATGCACTAGAAGGAAGCATTAGATGGTTTGTTCACCTGCATCATGATTCTATGGATCTTTAGGTGTACTTATGGTAAATGCAAAACAAATAATTTACTCCTAATTTTTACTGGTTTCTTCAGATATCAATTCTCTGCTCCATTATTAACTATGAAAATCAAAATGTTATGGATAAATCATGAAAATCAATTCTTAAATCCTTGAGGCAATTTGCATTTTATACAAGCAACCTGCTGTAAAGGAAGCAAAAAGGCAGCTCTTTAGGGAAGAAGCCTGCTTCACTGCAGTTCACAAAGCGCCCACCCCACACTGGAAGGTTGAACACACTCCTGAGGTTATACACAACACACTGCCCATGCAGCCCTGGTAGCTCAATCACAGGGGGTCAGGCAGCGAAATATGAGAAGTCAGGAAATTTACATCTGGGTCCTCCTCAGCTCCTAACTAGCCATCTCCACAGGGTGAAATTTCAGTCCTCAGTCTCAATTCCGAACACAGACAAACATTCACCACATTCAGCTGAAGGCTAACCTTTGTCTATTCCCAATTCTTCTTTTGAATTCAAATGTGTATTGTTCCCTGAGCACTAAGCAATTCTAAAAAAAAAAAAAAAAAAAAAAAAAAAAAACAAAAGATGGATCCCAAATCAATGCACCACCCAGAGAGAATGACCAAAACTTCGAGGAACTCAGAGCACTGCTCTAGTACACTATTTCAAGTGAAGACTGGTGTCCAAAGCAGGTGACGTTTTCATTATGAGTCATCATTCTGGGGTTATCACCCCACAAACAGATACGAATATACTGCCTCAAAGTGGCTTATGATAAAAAGGGATGCGCATTCTCGCTCTTTGAAAAATCTTAGATTCTCTCCTCTGTTTAAATAAAATTATACTACACATAATGTAATCTCAAATTCACAGTTTATCTAGAAGGTTCCAAGGATATCTTTCAGAATGGCACCCACATGCACAATTGAAAAACTACAACATTCTTGGTACGCACTGGGATCACGGTATATAGTCCAGCTTGGTTCCCCACACCTGTGATCACAACACTGGGAGGCTGAGCAAGAGGATAAGAGCTTCAAGCTCAGCCTGGGCTACACAGTGACACCCGGTGTCACCATTAGAACTGTCACATCAGGGGTGTGCACCACACTGCAGCTCTACAGTCAACTGGGATCTTAAACTCTGAGTAGTAACCAATTCATGGAATGAAGTTTAAAAAGGAAAACACTTTATTTGTAAGAAAGAAAAATGAGAAGGCGGACAGCTACCCTGTGAGAGGTGAGGATACGGGCCCCCAGAAGATGGAAAACCCATGGGCCTTTGTCCTAGGCTGCCTTTTATCAAGTGATGAAGATGCTCCCTCCCAGCTTGATACCTGGAACTTGTCACTACTTCACTGGTTCTCCGGGCTGTCATAGCTGGATCCCAGGCCCCAAGACCCTAACCCAGGCACCATCGACTGTGTACACATTCCGAGGTGGGTTTTATTTGATGTTCTCTTGCCCTGCCAGGGTTTCATCTTTGGAATTTATAGGCTGGTGAGGACAGACCTTACATACAAGGTTGAGTAACTGATTAAGTAAAGGGATGCACGAGTATCTAATGTAACTATCGTGACACTAGTGTGGGAATACGTGTGTGTGTATGTGTGCAGATGGATAGGTGTATTTTATGTACTAAGTATGGGCTTTAAGTGGCCGGCCCTTGTCTCCTTAGCATTTTACTGAAGGTGTGGAGGCACCTCAGTGCTCACCTCTAGGGTACACCGCTGGCTTCCTCCTTGCTCTGCTTCTCAGCTCTATTTTGTTAATTTAAGCTCCCTGCAGTAACTTTTGAACTCTTTCTTGTCTGCATTAGCCAGAAAGTCCCTCATTTTATTCTTTTCCTGCCTATAGACCCTTCTGTCCTAAAAAAAAATAATAATAACTAAAATATAAAAGGGCTGAATGTTCTACAGACTGAAGGTCCTGGGACTAACTCGTAAGACTTTATTTATTTATTTAGTTATTTCTTGCTATGTAGTTCAGGCTGCCTGGATCTCACTATGTAGCCCACTTTGGCCTTGAACTCACAGTAGTCCTCCTGCCTCAGTTTCCCAAGTACTGGGATTATAAGCATGCACCACCACGCCCTGCCAATAATGCTAAATTAACCATTATTAACTCTTACAAAATTCAAAGGGGTTGGAGACTTGTAGCACTCAAATTTGTGGTTTGTTAAGGTACAAAGATCTCCCAAAAATCCATCCTGTGGCCCCTTGGGGGGACTTAGGTGAAATCAGAGGTGCACAGGCCACAGCCACAGTTGATCTGTTCACCTGCATCACGATTCCACGGATCTTATACGCATTTATGGTAAATGTAAAGCAGATCATTCACTTCTAATTTTTTCTTTATTTCTTCACAAGTGACCAATTCTCTGCTCAATTTTCAACGATCTTATGGTTAAATCATGAAAATCAAGTTTTAAACCCTCGAGGTCATTTCTATTTTATACAAACAACTTGCTGGGGAAGAATCACAAGGGGCGCAGGTGAGGGAAGAAGCCCGCTTGTTCACTGCAGTGCACACGGGAACTCACGCTCAGAAGGTTAAAAACGGGGCGGTGAGATGGCTCAGCGGCTTAAGCGCCTGCCCAGCAAGCGCGAGGGCCCGAGTTCGACTCCCGGAACCCACATACGAAAAAGGGGCCGGTGATATCGCTCAGCGGCACGGGCGCCTGCTGGCGCGCGAGGTCCTGAGGTCGACCCCCCGGTACCCACAAAAAAAAAAAAAGAAGGTTAAAAACACTCCTGAGCTTACACGCCACTCATGCTGCCCACGCAACCCAAGGTGGTTCGCTCCCAGGGGCTGATGCAGGAACCAGGGAAGTCAAGAAATTTCAGCCTGGGCCTGCTCACACCCTGCTTAGCCATCTCACAGGGTGAAATTGTTCTCCTGCCCACAGGCTTGATTCTGAGCAGAGACCGATTGATACTGGATACTCATGCTGTCACTGGAAAGTTGACCTTTAGCTTTCCACAATTTCTCCTTTAAACTCAAATGTGTGTTGTTTGCTGAGCACCGAGCGATTATTCACCAGAAAATTGTGAGCCCAAATTTTAATACATCTCCAGAGTTTCCACAGTTCAGACAGTTTCAGAGCCCAGTCCTAGCACACTGCTCCAAGAGCAGGTTGGCAAAGCATGTGCTGTTGGTTTCATCGTAAGTCACCATCCTGATGTTACCAAGGGGTGACACACCAAGTCACCCTACTAACAAAAATAAACACTGCCTGAGAATACACTTTCCTACTACTCAGGCAATTAAGATAGTCTGAGATTCCCAGCTCCAGCATGTGAGGGGTTGGTACTTTAAAAAAAAAAAAAAGCAACACATACAATTAATCTCAAATTTACAAACACTTATCTGGGGCAGAAGAATTAAAGGATGTCTTACAGACAGGGCCTCATGCATTGTCAATGGGCACAAATTTATAACTTTCTTCACACGAAAACACACATTTAACCAGGCACTGGGATCTTGGTGTCTAGCTTGGTGATCCACACCCGTGATCACACCACTATAGGGGGCTGAGGCAAGAGGCTCAAGTTCAAGCTTAGCCTGGGCAACAGAGTGACGCCCAGCGTCAACATTTACCATAACCATAAGAGAAAAGTAAGCGGGCGGGGTGTGCCTCAGAGGGAAGGTCGTAGGTTCAACCCCGGTACCACAACAAACACCCTGTGTTCATTTCTGTCCTTGAGTAACACCCTTCCTACTATGCTTAGACAATGCTGTCAACCCATGTTCCTAACCCACAACAGACAAAATTCCCAATTTTGCCTCAAAAATGATTTATCACACGTTCCCTAAATTTCTCACTTTCTATCAAGTCTGAAATCTTTGAGCCACTTTCACACTGCATCAAGACATAACCCTTCCTTAATGTCACGCTAAGAGCATTCGCATAGGAAAACCAGGGGTTCAGAAGCTGATTTTGCCACCATTCGTCACCCCCAGTCCCCCACACTGCACCTGCTCACTTTTGCTCCTCTCTGCACAGAAGCACCCTTCACGCCCTGCCTTGGACACGCCTGCAGACCACACCAGGCGCTACCCGCTCTGCAACAAGGCCTCAAGGGCCCACCTCACTCAGCAAGTCGTTCAAAAGAAAAACAGTCTGCAGACCACCCAGGGACGATGGCAATTAAGTGAGAGGCAGTGCTCCTCTCTTCCCACTGACACCCGAGTCTCGCGGACATGTGAATGTCCTCCGGCAACTCTCAGTGTGCGTTCAACACGCAGCTCCTTCTCCAAGTTTAGTTTTGCGGGATTACTGGCATCTTCCCTTCTCTAAGTTGATAACTTTCTCCCTCATTTCCTTCTCATTCTAAACTATATGAAGACTATGCATGTATGCACGTATGTAGGGATGGATGTACGTACGTATGTACGTATTACATTGCTTAAAGCACAGAAGTTTAAGCACGCTTGGCTGGTGCCCTACAACTTAGGCTCATCACAGTTAACATTAAACCATTCTTCAGATTTTCATGGCCTTTCAAAACACCCTCTGATGCTGGGAAATGTGGGGAAATTTTTGGAAAGTTTGGAATTTACTGGCATCACAATGAAGGCCAGGCTTCAGCAGACAACTTGTGATTTTGAGATTCTGCATTCTAAACTTGTATAAAATGACAAGTTGTCATTTACTTTTACATCAGTGGGACAAAATAGCCAACACCCACCACTTAAACGGTGAGAGGCTTACTTGGCCTCACATTTCACTCCAGAGCCTGCTAGCTCCAAGGCAGAAAGAGGATGGCAGAGCTGGGGCATGGTGGAGCAAAATGCACTCAAGCCATGGCAGCTAGGAAGCAGGGAGATGGGGGAAGCTGCAGACGGAACACACTTTTCAGGCCGTGCCCCACGAAGCCCACCTCTAACAAGGCCCAGCCTCCTCACAGCACTTTCAGACAGTGACCTTATCAACAGCAGAATCCACTGGCGAGTACAGGTCCCACTCAATCCAATCAACTTTCAAACTCTTGAGACATTTTCAGCCATTTTAGATACAAACCATAATACCAGGTCAGCAACTGGAATGAAAAAACAAGGTACCCAACAGCACCGTCCCACCCACACAGAAACCTCACACAGGACTCGGGTGTACTCAACTGCCCCTGCTCACTGCACAGCATGCTGAGGAGTGGGGCTGCAGGCACTGAACTGCCAAAGGCAGGGCTCTGGTCACCTCACAGGGACAGGACAGGATGCTTAGTTCCTAGCAACACTCACTGTGCCATGAAAAGGGCCAGAAGAAACAACTGTGTACCAGTGACGTCACATATACGACCAAAGATTTCTACTGGTGTAAGAGGGCCTGGGTCTGCCAAGGCTGCTTCTGCCCACTTCCAACCAGAACACAGGCCTCTAGCACAGCCTTGGGTCACTCTGTGCAGCACAAGCACCAGCAGCAGTACTGAAAACCTCCCAGGGTCCTTCCTGGGGCCACAGTCGGTAGAACCCCCAGAGCAAGTCAGGCTGGGCCAGGTGGGAGGGCTCTCCGCAACACCCTGGGAGTTTCTGCCTTGGGGGCCTACAGAGAAGGACCTCCTCCTCCAGCCAGCATGCCTGCCTGGACAGGTCAGGCAGCACAGACTCCTCTCCACTGGTGCACGGCTGCTCTGTTTCCTGCCCACTGAGCCAGGAGGGACGAGAGATACGGTACACTACCTGCATGTGTGCGGCTGAAGTGAGAGACTCGCACCAAACCCCAGCCCCGGCTCCTCCCTGGACGTTGCCTTGACCCAGCCTGAGGGATCAGAGCTTGAAGCAGGGTTTACTCCTCGCACTGCAGAGCTGCCTGTGTTTTCTAACCGTTCTCAGTGGGCTCCTCCTATTTGTTGTCCCTGACAATGTGCTCACAGCTGTGCTCGCGCAGTTCTAGACTCAATAGCCCATGGAGAAAACCCCCAAACCCGAAGAACCCAGGGCCAGGCAAGAGAAGGACCCAATGGAATAGAACGAAAGAACCAATGTTGTCAGAGGGCAGAAATACGAATGAGGCGGTTGGCTTCCCGGCACAGACTTCCTCACGCCTTCTCTCTCAATCTGGACATTTGCAACAAAGATAAGAAAACCATGCTAAAAGACAAGGTAATTATTTAATAAATGAAGAATCTCTTCTAATATCATAGTAGTATTATGGAAAGGAATCAAAGTGAAAGGAAAGAAAATATTTTGACCACCTCAGACAGACAAGTTCTTTATCCAAACTCAAAAAGAACACCTCGCTTCTGAAGAATACTTGGAGGAAGAGGGCAGAAAGAGAGGCACAGTGTAACGCCACCTCTGTCCCTTCTCTGTGATTAGTCGGGAACACCTTAGGATTCAACGCAGTGAATTCTCCATCAAATGCTGTTCCCTCCTCTCAGGCTGAAAGCTTCTCTCCTTCAACGTACTAATTTCACCATAATACAGCTCTCATCTGAAGTCACGATGGTCAGACTTATGGTCCAATATATTGGCCTGAGAGATGCCTAGGACACAGTAAAGCCCATGTCTGTGTGTGTCTGAGTGAGTCAGAGAGGCGTGACCTTAGAGGTTACATCTCGTCCCTGGCCTTTTCCTCTCTGGGTCTTTCCCTCCTGAAGAATCCCCATTAGAATTCTGACAACTTGGTGACGGTAGCCGGAAAGAACTGGAGACCAACATCCAAAGGCCATGGCAAAGACCAGAGCTCCTCCACAGAAAAAAAGACTGCATTTATCCCTCCTTATTGCACCTGAGGTACAGTAGAAGCTTACTGGCTGATGCCAACCACAGATAGTGCAGGTCTTCCCTCCTTCGGTTGCGGCCCACATGCCACAAACACCCAGGGCTTTACCCATCTGCTAGGTGGCTCATATACTAGTCAAGTGGACATATCACAATTAATGATCACACATACCTAAGTGAGTCCTTCTCTAAGCCTGCCCTTCACAGGTACCCTTCAGATGTACAAATTATACTCTGATTCCAGCAAAGCTTTGTATCGAGATGCGAAATGTTTTCCAGTGAAAGCTCCATGGCAACCACAGTCAGGACCTGAGAAAGAACAAATGCTCAAAACCATCTGCACACGAGACACCTGCTTCCTATCACCCCGTGGCTCATCATGGTCTACAGTCCTTCAAACTGTGCGTGGATTTAACCCCTAAAAACAACTTGTCCTCATGAGAAAATGAAGATGGCAAAATTCACTTGCACGTGACAAAATTCATAGAAAAATGGGTAAAATGTGCATTGTCTACTTTTTCCTGTGCATTGGTGATTCTCTCACCATTCCAGTGGAACACTGGCCCAACCTGCTCTGTGCCTAGAGATTTACATATTGTTTATATTTTTTAAATTAGAGTATTCTTTTACCCCCACACCTCTACTAACCCATCTAGTCATTTCTATAATAAATCTTAAGCATCTTAAAAGTTCCTCTCCTTTTCTGAAAGTATACCTGCCCTAAGGGTGAATCCTAATGCTGAATCACATCATCCAACTTCAATCATCTAATTGAAGCTGTGTTACAGGACATATGATGACATCTTGTGTAAGCCAGTGTCACTGTTGTGGCTATTATCAATGTCCTGTCACACACATGGACTACAAGAACGCAGACAGAATGCAAAATTATTTGGCCATAGTCTGGAGATTATAATCTACATGCTTCTAAGACTCCTGAAATCTCTGAAGAAAAGAAGTAATGAGAAAATTAAAGAAGAAAAAAGGAAACAAAAGAACAGATAGTAGGGAAAGTGAGAGAGTGAACAGATGGATGGTGAGGAGAAGAAATATAGAGGTCAAAGTGCCCAGATTAACTACACTCCCAGCAACAAAACTCTAAAAAAGGGTTCGACGGGTAAGGCGTTTTTCCACGTTATTCTTCTGATCCTTGTTCCTGAGGATGAATATGATGGAGTTGTGACGACAGTATGTCAGATCTTTCGAAGAGACTCAGGTATTTCTAAAATTGGGATAGAAGTAAATGACAAAGGAAGAGCCAGAATGTTTGACAACCATAGAGCCAGAGTGCCAGACAACCACAGCGAGGGGCGCTGTACACATGGAGAAGGACACCTGCTGTCCCTCAGCAGAGAGGATCCTTAACTTGGAGGTCACAGTGAAGACACAGGAGAATACAATTTAAGATGAAACAGCCGATGAGCTCTCATACACAGGAAGATTCCTTCACTGTACACTTTCACTACATGTGGAAAACTGTTCATGTGGAAACTCTCTGGTTACGTTAGAAGCACAGGAGACAAGGTGGAAAACTACTACTGTCACCAAAATGCTGTAACTGAACATACGACGTATGTCAGGACAAAGCCCTAAGATAGGCGCTTTCCCAAGGGCTGCTCTGCATACTGTCACACAAAGGCATGGCAAGGGATACAGAGTGGGTTTACCACGAGGAAGGGTTGTGGAGCAAAAGATGGAAGTGGAACACATGATTAGTTTATGCCACACATGAGACGGAGGAGGTGGCACAGCACAGTAACATCCTTGATAGTCACACTGAGCACAGTTTCAGAGACGCAGAAAGTACACAGTTGTGCCTTCACTGCAGACAGTACCCTGGCAAGGAACTGAAGTGACAATCAAAAATTGTCCAGTATAAATTCATCTCCCAGTCGGGCCGCAAGTAAGTCTTTGCAGATCCCCTGCCATGGGACAGGTACATCAGCAGGTCCAGAGGAAGAGAGCTGGCTAGAGCTGCCATGGGAAAACAAGGAAGACAAAGAGGATGAGCTGCAACCAAGTGCAACAGTTCTGAACAAGCGTGGCTCCTGTGCCTGCTGAGATCCAAGAGAGAATGCTAACACGGTGCCGAAAACTTAGGTTGTTGCACAGCTCAAAAGGCAACTTAACCACTAATCATCCAAATATTTAAATAAAGGGCTATCAAAAATTGTAAATTTTGGGCCGGTGAGATGGCTCAGCGGCATAAGCGCCTGCCTGGCAAGCACAAGGGCCCGAGTTCAACTCCCGGAACCCACATACGAAAAAAGGGCCGGTGATATCGCTCAGCGGCACGGGCGCCTGCTGGTGCGTGAGGTCCTGAGGTCGACCCCCGGTACCCACATAAAAAAAAAAAAAATTTGTAAATTTTTTGTTAATTTTTATAAGATAATATAACAGGAAATATGAAAAATTACAATTTTATCAAATTCATTCAATAGTTGAAAAGATTCCTGCCTGAGTGACGCTTGGGATTCTACATAAACACTGCACTCCCTGCCTGATGCTTGGGGGAAGCTATTAAGTGGTTAATAATTCTGTGTGATTGAACAACATATTGGGTATTTATTACAGTGTCTTTTCCACATCTACTCAAAATTAATGGTATTAATATTCACCACAGCGATAAGGGTAAAATGAGAGCCTTACAGTATGGGGCTAACCCAGAATTTAGCAACTAGTTGGGTTTCATTAACACTGACTGACTACAAGAAAGGGCGTGCAGTTATGGTCACCGTAGGCAGGAACTGACCATCAGGTTATAACACACCTACCTCACAGTGCACGTGTGCTAGGAAACATATAAATACACGTATACATCCGGCTGCTTTGTAAAATATTTTCTCTGAGAGTCTCTCTTTTCTTATTTCGAATGTATTGATTTAATGTATTTTAAACGTTCATTATTGGTGTTCACTCCAGACATCCTATTCCCTATTCAATAGAAAATGAAGGGATACAGAGATGCTGCTGCACATTTGAAATCCAGCTTCTAAGACATCTCTAAAGCAAAAGGATCATAATTTTAAGACCAAATGGGTAATTTATCAGGGGTCTGTATTGCTAAGCAACCAACACAAAATATATTTCAGACTCTTGGAAATTCATGTAGTAAACTGAGAAGTAGGTAGAAATATCTCAATACTAAGTAGTGGACAAAAGTTGCAAATTTTAACAGACTTCGGAAATGTAATGTATGAATTGTTTATTTTAAGGTACTTAATAATATTAAAATACTATATACTAGATGAATTTCAAATATTTATAAAATACAAATCATATGTTTTTCCAAACAAATAGGCAACTCTTAAAAATCATTTTGTTAGGGCACATGAAATCTTCTCAATTATAAAATACAAACATTAAATTGCTAGGAATAAGGAAAACTACAAATTATAGGGGAGGAACAGCTTTAAAAATCTCATGTATGTTCTTTTTGAAGTGTAGCTGGAAGGAATCAAGTATCACAGTCCCATCAAGGAGGTGCTCTACCACCATATTTCCCTGATGTGTTACTTAGATAAAGTACATTAAATAATCTATTGTTTCAATAATAAATCACAAAATGTATTTGGAAATATATAGTATTAGGTGGCAAATTTGGCATATAATGTAAAAGTCTGAAACAAAAAATATTTTCATTTAAATATAAGAAATATATTCCGCAAAACACTTCATCAAAAATATACCATCGATAATTAATAAAAGAGGAATCAATATATTAGAAAAGATGGACATGATAGGGCATAATAAAAAAGAGAAAGATATAATAAAAAATAATAAAATGAAAAAGAAATGATTATAAAGGTCATGGGTATTTTAAGTTATGAGAAAGCATCTCACTAAGTATCCCAGACAGGCCATAAACTTGATCTCACATTTGCTTTCTGATTGCTGTGATTACAGGTGCACAGCACTGCACCTGGCTAAGCAATGTTATATTTAGAAACTTGAAAATACAACCAAATTGTGGTTCAATAAATTTTAGACAGGAGATGAATAAATTCTTTAAAATATGTGAAATTTCAAACCTGATATTAGAAGTGGGATGCTGGAAAGTTAAAGAAGGTGGCAATACACTGAAGTGACAAATATTTCCTAGTATAATTTCATCTCCCACTGAGCTGGGGTGCATCCCTGAACCAAGCACTCAGGAGGCTGAGGCAGCAGGATCACCGTGACTTCGAGGCCAGCCTGGGTTACAGTGATTTCAAAGCCAGCCTGAACTGCATAGCAAGACCCTATCTCAAAACAAAGAAATAAATATATAATTTAAAAAAAATTTTTTTTAAATTTATTAATCTCCCTGTGGTTTACAAGCGATTCCTTGAAACTTTTAAGATATAGGTCAAGACATGATATACATATATGCCTATGTACCACGTTAAATAAATTTATAATGTATTAAAAAATTACATGAATTAAGAACATTAGAATAAAAATAAGTTATATTCTGATAGGTATGGTCTCACATATCTGTAATAATAAAAAAAGATAAGAAAACTATCCAGTACATTTCATCAGATTAATGCAATCTTTACCTAAAATCAGATAAGTGTTTACCAAATTAAGGAATTATAGACACTTTACACCTAGGCATGAAGATTTTCCATACAAGATAAAATATTACCTAGTAATATACTGGATGTAAGAGTTTAACCGGTTTAACCAGTATCATAGTGCCTACCCTGGGTGATAGGTATCCTGGGTTCCATCCACAGCAGGTACCATGCACACACGCACACACACACACACACACACATACACACCACTGTACCATAATAAAAGAAAAGATGCTTCGACACAGAAACCTATCATAAAATTCACAGCAAAAATCAACAAAGGAAAACCTCATCTAATTACATATTTGAATCTTGGCATAAATATATTTTCTAGACCTCAATTTCTATTGTTTCTTAAAGGCTTCTAAAGAAGACAAGATTAAAATAAGATCAATAACCAGGTAAATAGCATAGGCCACAGAAGTAAAAGATGGGACGCTGAAGACACTGCCCATGTTTTATTTTAAAATCAGAAATAAGTATATTCACTGTTACCACTATTCAATCACTGGCAACCAAACTTCATATGTGGTGCCATAGGGCAAGAAAACAGAAATAAATGACATAAAGCCTCAAATGAAAGTGATAACATCGCTATTCCTGAAGAATACCCAAGATTTAACATTCCAGAACGGAGACCTATGTTGCCAAACACAAGATTGTTTGGAAATAATCACAGTGATTCTCATAGAACGATTCAATATAATAAAGCTCAGCAATTCCCAATAAGAGCACCGATTATAAAGAAATATCTCTCATTTAGCTCTCAAAGTCAATATATATTCATTACAGAGAAACCAACTGGTCATGACTTCTTTTTTTTTTTTTTTTTTTGTGGGTACCGGGGGGTTGACCTCAGGACCTCGCACGCCAACAGGCACCTGTGCCGCTGAGCGATATCACCGGCCCCTTTTTCGTATGTGGGTTCCGGGAGTCGAACTCGGGCCCTCGCGCTTGCAAGGCAGGCGCGTACGCCGCTGAGCCATCTCACCGACCCCATTACTTCATTTTTTAACCACTATTTTGTACCTTATTAGAAGTTAAAATAGAGAAAAAAAGCATTCAATATTTTCTTACTAGTAGAATCAAAAAGTGAAAGTGTAGACCTATGACATGGGAATATACGTAAAAATTAAGGGGGAGAAGTATATTTAAAAAATTACATTAGAAGATAGACCATCTAAAGTTTTTGCAAATACTTCAAATGTACAGTATCTTTTAAAAAGAGTACTAGACGTTCACTCCACTCTGCTTCCCCCTTTAGTTGTGCCAATACGATGTTTTACTATAAAAAAATAACTTCCAAACTTCTACTGGAAAATAAGGACTTTACACTGAGAACTGATCTCAACACAACCACGCATTTATACAATATATCCACTTTTATATAATTATTAAAATATATATTCATTAAAATCTACAAAATCTTCACAGAGAAAGATAAAAATACATTGAAACACTGGAGATGATGTGAATACCTAGGAAATAATGTACAGATTTGAATGTGACAATGTGATATGCTACAATTCTTCTAAAAATCCCTTCTGAAAAACAAATGACACTGCTATATTTTTCAGATTTCAAATAAAAGGAGAAAGGGGGAGAGGTATCCCCTCTCGGGTGAAATATGCTATGCAGTTTGTCATTTAAGTCTGGATCTCAGACATGCAGACACAATAAATTTATAAGAAATTTCAAAAAACACTACTGATTTACTCATAACACATTGGAAAAGGCTGGCACTACCAATCAAGAGGAAGAGGTAATGATCATTCCATTAGAATGAACTAACTGGTAAAACTGCTCCTATTACAGGTCAGGTGAATCTCATTTTTGCATCACAATCTTTCAAAGGTGAAATCCAGAAAAAAAATATAAATTAAGGTTACTCTAAAACTGCAAAAAGAGGAACAGGATTTCTGCTCAGCAAACAAATATTGGCCAAAGTTAACAAGCAGATGAAAAATTGCAGAAAGATTTTTTTGATTTCTACAAATGATAAGGAAATACCTAGAAAAATATCAGATTCTAATAAAAAAGAATATTCACAAATATGAGCCCATGTCAGGAGTAAATAATGTACAGAGGAGCTTCTGCGGTAAAATGAAAGGAACGCATAAAAGCAGGCATAAATACAAGGAAACTGGAAATATGCAGGCGAGCTTCACCGCGGACCAGTGAAAGTCAGCAACGGGAACGGTCCGGGGGCCGCCAGGAGGAAGCGGAGCCAGCTCGCTGCGGCGTCGGCGGCGCTGCTGCCAACCCCGGCGCCCGCGCTCCCCCGGGCCCCGGCACGCGCTCCGCGGGGCTGCGCGTCTCCCCGCCTCTCCAGGTCGCGGGACCGGGAAGGGTCGCGGCAGCACGGACGCACTCAAGCCCCGCCGAGCCCGCGGCGCAGGGCCGGGCAGCCGGACAGAGACGGAGGCGTCCGGAGAGCCGGCCCGACTCCGGGCTCAGGGCAGCCTGGGCACCGCGGCCACCGCGGTCGCTCCCGGCCCTCGCCCTCCCCACACCCCGGGTGGGCGCGCGCCGCCCGCACCGTTACCATCGTCGGCTTCCCAGAGCGAGTCCCCGCCGTTCGCGGCTGGCCGGAGTCACGGAGCCAGACAGCCTCGCCCGCTGGACACCGCCCGCGCTCAGGGCGCAGACTTCCGCGCCAGGACGGAGAAACGGCGCTCCCGTACGGCCCCCCTGATTGGACAGCTCAGAGAGCCCCGCCGATTGGCTCCTGCTCCATTGCCCGCCCTCTGAGCCGAGAGTGACAGCAGAACGGGATCCCTCACTGTGAGCGCAGCCAAGTGACAGTGCAGCCGCTTCTGGACCAGTGTCTCTCCCCGCGTGTCCCCTCGCCCAGCCTGAGTAATGACTGCGATGGACCAGCTTTTGCTGTGGGATATGCAGAGGTGCCCCTGCGTTCCTGCTGGGTGCTGTGGGCTCTCCGTGTGTGTTGCTCCTGAAAGTTGCATCACAAGTGTGTGCAGACGTTTCCAGAGTCAGCACCCCACGGAGGAAACCTTGATGACAGAGAACGCCGAGTCCAGGACAGGTGAGGACAGTGGGACGGAGGGAGGCCGGGTGTTGCGAGTGTCAGAAACTTAGAGCGTGGCAGCTGGCTTCATGGCCAAGACTTTCTCACACTGTCTCTCACAATTTATGCGCTTTCAGCCTCAATAAAAGAATATACGCCAAAAGAATTTCTACTGAATAAATGAAGAAAGTAGCCTTGAATGACAGCACTACTCTACAAAGGAGTCAGGATGAAATAAAAGCAAACATTTGAACTGCGTCAGTCAGGTAAACTACTTCATTCAGGGTTGCAAAGAAAACCTCAATTCTGAAAATAAACGTATTTCCAAGCATGAGGGCGAGAAGGATCGCTGAAATGAAGCCTGATATTCAATCACCTCCTGCAGATGAGGCGGGGAGTCCTGAGGGCTTCAGAGTGTTAGGCCACGTGCCCTACAGTTGCCTCCTCACAGATCTCTAACACCGTAATATTTACTAGAAAGAAATTGTTAGCTGGACCCATGAGATCCTCTTGATTGTCAACTGTTTGCCTTGAGGGAAGTGTAGGATATTAGCAAAATGCAGGGTGTGTTGCAGTCATGGAAAATGTGACTTTTTTGACATATGTGGTCCCTGGTTCTTTGCTCTTGGCTCTTTCCCTACTCTACCTTCTGGCTCTCATAAGATAATTACATTTATTTTACATTTCTTTCTCATTTCCTTTCACCAGGACGTTTCTGCTTTAGAGAAAGTCAAACACACATTGCAACAGTAATTATAAGTATAATAGAATATTATATCATGTATCATAGTCCAGGAATTCTGACACAAGAACTTCTAAGCCCCTTGAAAACTCTGAAGTGAAAATTCTGCAGTCTGTGTGATAATCAGAAGATTAGTGGCTGGGGCACTGTTGGTAGCTTCTCATGAAAAATGGTCTGAAATCGAGAAAGAACAAGAAATGCTTAAAAGCTGAAACTTGTAAAAATTACATTTGTTTATAATTGGCAAGTAGGTTGAAATTTTCAGCCTCCCCACTGAACCTGTAGAAAGGAGAAAAGAAGTTAAGGCTTAGTTTATAATCAAAAACAAAAAGCCAATTTTTTTGTCAATATACCATGAAATTATTCATTTGTATTGCAGGCTAGCTTCCTCATTATGTGACATTTAGCCTCATCCTTGTCTAAACCTACAAGATGCTAGTAAATTCCACTCCCCTTCTATGTTGTGACCAAAAAAAACAAACAACAAAAAAACCAAACAAACCTACACACATCCATGTGTTCCCTGAGGACCAGAATCCATCCTGACTGAAAGCCATTAACTCAGCAGCTACACTGAGCATCTAGGTGGGCTGATTGACCAGACATCCAGAATGGCTAAGGTTGGAGGCTGCTTCTCAACCAGGAGGATTTCTCCATTTCTCCACCTCCATACCACAAATCAGGATGGGTGTTCCTTCCCAAATTACCTCATCTGCCATAGCACCTCCACTCTCCTTGCCCCACACATATGGGAGCTCTATATGACGTGGCTACATCGAGAAGGCCACAGAAAGGGGAGGCCTTCACGGCTGCTGTGTGCTTTATCACTGCTGTGTCCTTTGCCACAAGCCCTTGCAATGGCTTCCCCACATGGTCAACCTGAAAACCTTTTGGGAATCCCAGGGCATTCACAGAAAATTCAGGGATCGCAGACTCTTCTTTTTTTTTTTTTTTTTTTTTTTTTTTTGTGGGTACCGGGGGTCGACCTCAGGACCTCGCGCGCCAGCACGCGCCCATGCTGCTGAGTGATATCACCAGCCCCTTTTTTCGTATGTGGGACCCAGGAGTCGAACTCGGGCCCTCACGCTTGCCAGGCAGGCGCTTACGCTGCTGAGCCATCTCACCGCCCCGCAGGCTCTTCTTGAACCCATGAGAAAAGCCCCGGGGCAGCCCTGTCTGCTCAATGAGTGCACAGCTTTAGCCTAGGGCTTGGTGGAGACAGGGTAGAATGAGATAACTTCGCCTCCTTGACATCAAGGCATGGGATGAGAGGGGACAGGAGTTGCAGTAACAAAGAATGTGAAGCCTGGGTTTGCCCTGAGGTGTGATAGCTACAGGGTTTTTAGAACATGTTAATTCTGACCTGACACAGGAAGAGTGTGTGTGGCTCCTTCTGGGCAATACAGATGCTACATATCTTGTGGCAAGTTGTTTAGCTATGTGTCCTTACCCAGACAACTTTAGTCCTATCCCTTTTCCGGTTGATGCAATCCACACAGTCTGTAAGAGTGGTGTATCTATGTGTTTTAATGAACAATAAACACGGTAGTGCCCCCTTATCTGAGAGGTATATATTTTAATATACCCACTGTATGTTTCCAACAGCGGAAAATAATAAACCCATGCTTCTTTTCTTTACATACATATTTATGATAAAAGTCAATGCATAAATTGTGCACAGGTAGATACTATGAAGATTCAATATGGATGAGTAGAGGAGGAGCTAGGTCAGAGAGATTCAGAGAAAAACAAATAGAAATACAGGAAATTTCAGCAGGTGAGGGCCATACACCCAGATCCAAAGAATCAGTTAGAAAGAAGATATGTGTAGATCAAACAGAACATAGGCATAGGATAACTCATTACAAGAGGGGAAGCTTTCCACCAGGGTTGGTAAACTGGCCGCTACCCTCACTCACTGGGGACAGCCATCCTGAGTACCTGTCATATAACTGGACAGATGCAAGCACCCCAGAAGGGTCTAGTCCAGAGGTGGTGAACCTATGGCATGCGTACCACAGCAGGCAAACAGAGCCCTCTCTGATGGCACGGGGGCCAAGTTGCCCCAGCCAAGGTTTGACGCACCATCAGCTTGCGTACAGCAGCAAACATCACATTAATTGTGCTAAAGCATGCTGAATGACAACTTTCACCTTCTAATAAAAAACTATTTGTGTCACTGAAAGCTCTGTTATTGTTTTTCTTTTAAGAAAAAGATGTTACTGTATGAATTGTTTTTCCTAATGTAAACCCCGGTGTTCGGGTTTAATTGCAGAGCAGGCACTTTGTGATGCATAAGTGAGTTTTGAGTTTCGACTTGTTCACTCGATCTCTAAAACATTCACCATCGCCGATCTAGTCAGTCTCATAGGAGAAGGCGGCTGGGGTATACGAGCCCCTTCATCCCATTGTCCTCTCTCCAGACACTGAGCAGGTTGCAGCCAGGCAGCATTTTCCCTGATTCATACAAAAGGAAAGAGATGAGGGGCAGAAGAGGCTCCCTGGCCCCCAGCCCGATCTCAGACTCTGACAGGATAAACAGGTGAATGCTGCCTGTGTCTGGAGTCCTCAATAGTGGACCCTGGGCAGGCCCGAGTCACCAGCGAGTGCCCCAAAAGGTTGTCCCTCACCAACTAGCACATTCACCAGGCACACAGTGCTGACACTGACCTGATTTGAGTCTTTACCGGGTACCCTGGGCTCGCTGGAGTCCACACCCAGCTCCCAGGGCACCGCACCACTCACAGACCAGTGAGACCCTCTTTCTGATGTGTCATTGCCAGTCTTGTGCAACCTGGGTTCCACAGAGAACACCAGCCTTGCATGAATCTCCACCCAGTGCACCTGGCCTGTGGGAGCACCCATTCCACACCAGGTACACTGCCCCCCTCCCTGGTTGCAGTGGGGTCTCCACCCTGCCCAGCGCCAGAGTCCAGGCAGAGTCCCTACCCAGGGTGTTAGGCCAGTCCTCTGCTGTTAGCAGCCAGCGGTACAGGTCTGCTGACTTCCCCTGTGCTCCGGACACCTGTGAGACGCCACTCCATGCCCTACACCCTTACTAGGCTGGCCAGAATCTCTGCACAGCAGTGCTGGGCACACTTGGGTCTCCTCTGGGTGACCTGAGGCAACATGAGCCTCCACCTGGTGTCTGCGGCTGGTCCCACAGATACCGGAATATACATCACACCGGGACCCTAAGAACCCATCGCTCCACACCTTTGTTTGGCTGATGTCCCAGCTTGGACAGGTCCCACAAACGGGTCCACAGAGTGGGTCCCCTTGAATTGAGAAACCTCCACACAAACCCACAAACTAAAAAGAGGGTGTGTCAGTCAGTGCTTACTAGAGAAATAGATTAAATATAAGATATACAAATATATAAAAGAATTTACAAGATTGGTTTACAAGGGCTGCCCACAGAGTGAGATATGGAGGAATTTCTAAAGGTCTGTCTGCATGCTGGAGATCTGAAGGACCCAGTTGAAGGCCTGCAGCTCAGTGTAGCGTCCTGTGCACATTTATATCAGGGGGCTGAAGAGTCTGCAACGGAAGGCTGAAGAGTTGTGCTGGAAGCCAGGCAACGATGTCCAAGTGGAGGGCAAAGACTGGAGCTCCTCCCCAGAAACAGAAGTGAGCCTTCGTTCTTCATTTCCCCTTCGTTCCATTCTGGTGACAATCCTTCCTAGGCTTGGTCTTCCATACCCAGAAGTATTTGGGTCAAATTTAGTTGGGCATTTCTTACTCAAGTTGACACACTCAGTTAACTATCACAGGGCAAAGAGCAATGTGACTTGTACGATTAAGGGCTGCAGACCCAGGAAGAAAACACTCTTCTGGAAACATGTGGGAACTTTTTCTTTTTCTTTTCCTTTTCCTTTTTTTAACTCTCCCTTCTTTTAACACAATATTTTACTTTCTATGCTTCTGTACTGACAATTTTTTAAAATTTTTACTATTTTTTGTTTTGGCAAAGTTTCAAGTTTTACCACCCATTGTCTTGTCCCTCTTTTTAATATTACTTAATTTTATTTGTTTGAATAGGGCCTCCTTTCTCTTAACACAATTTTTTTTCTATGCTCCTCTATTGACACAATTTGTTTTTAGTAGTTTTTATTTTGGCAAAAGTTGGCATTTTACCACGCATTTTCTTATCACTCCTTTTAATATTACTTTATTTGTTTGAATAGTTCCTCCTTTCTCTCTCTCTCTCTCTCTCTCTCTCTCTCCTTTTCTTGCTTTCTCTTTTTCAACTTCTTCCCTTAGTATTTTTTCTTATTTTCTCTTCCTCTATTTTAATCTCTACTCCCTATTGTTTATCCTTTTCCTGGTTGGTTTTTTCTGTTACTGTTATCTAATAGTACTAATTTCCCTTTACTCCTTAGCAAGACTTTTTACATTGACCTTACCACCTTCCTCACATTTTCCATACCTTATTTTTTATGGTCTGTTTTTTCTTCATGTTTCTACCTGTATCATTTGCTTTATGAATCTTTACATAGTTAATTATATCTTACTATAACTGAATACTGGTCTATGGTTAAAGGAAATAAAATGGCTCTACTGAGTAGATATTTATTGTACATAATTACCTGATTTTTCTTAGAGTTTGTCCTATAACTATAGATATTGTACCACTGGTGAAAGATGGCAAAGTGTTTCTTATTATAGTTTGTCATTTTCTAGTTTGTGCTTGATGCTCTCATTATTGCTGATTATACTACTATGGCCATGGTGACATAGTTGTGATCAACTGGTTTTCCTTGTATGCCAATACCTAGATTGTCTGGGAGTCATAAGAATATTACAGTGCATGTCCAAAGAACTAGGTACTAGGCCAAATAAGCTATAAATTTCATCCCTAATAAACAGAGGTGGAGGATCCTAATGATATAGGGGAAATAAATGTAACTTCCAACATGCTAGATATCAGATATGCCAAGTTTGTGTGCCCCAAAATCAAAGAATGAATTTTAAAAAACAAGGGATGTTAAAAGTAGGAAAACTTTATAAAGAGAGATAGATCCAGAGAGCTGGGAGGGAACCTGAAAATAGGTTGCCAGGGACCTCACCTCACATAAGAAGTTTTATAGAGCAAAATCATGAGGTGGGTTCAAAATTGATCCAATGGGGAAGCAGGTTGCACAGCAAGTGTACATAGAAAGAAAGACCTTTTTAGGAAGGGATGAATCAGGAGGTCCTTGTCACCCACTGGGGTGACTGATGTCTGGCCAGACTTTATTGGACCAGGTAATACCATTTATACTATATTGCTTATTCCTTGGGGAGACATGCAGGCCTGGCCATTCCATCTTTATCTTGAGGCCTTGCCTTAACAGATGCACCTCCAGCCACAGTTGTAATGTGTTTTCATCCTTTGCACTGACTCCCTCGAGGGCCTAGCCCTGTCTGACTGCCTAGACTATTTCAACCTAACTTAGCTGCCTATAATACTGGACAGACCCAAAGGCCAATAGTTAGCTATACCTAGAGGACACCTCTGGAACCTAGTCCTTACTGAAGGAGGTCTTGATGTTAGCAATAAAGCTACCCACCATAAGCAATTTACAAGCCTCAACACAGTAAACAAATAAAGAAAAGAACTAGAAAATGAAGAAACACAGAGAAAAATGCCCTCAAAAGCTCCCTGCTTTCCCAAGGCAAATCCAAGGGGCATTGAGGAGGAAGAAATCCAAGGCCACACAGCTGAAATTTCTGAAATGGTAGCAGTGGAAATAAAAAAACACATGAATAAGACTCTTGGTGAATTCAAACCTGAGGTAATTGCTCAGATAATTAAGGAATTGATGACCATAATTAATAGAATTTGCAAATAAAGTGTATTTTAAGAAAAAGTAAAAAAGAAAAAAGTAAAAAGAAATCAGATCTCCAGATTTAACAGCAAAATGCAAATGAAATGGATGCAGCATGGGTGATAATATGAGACCCACAGACACCCAGTAAGCAGAATTCAACTTCATCATGACAGTTAAGGATTAGAGAAGCCTAGGAAGTCAGAGCCAGAAATGACAGGCACAGCTGGTCGTCAATGAGTGGACATTTTGCTTAGCACACAATTTTGTGCTCACCTGAAGAACTGGGGTAGTCATGTTGACAATGGTCATGATATGGCACAGGGCATAAAAAAAACAGAAAGCCTTGTCACTCACAGAAATGAGGGCTAAGGGCGAATAAAGGACCCTTAATAGAGTATCAAATGTCTTGTTACATAAACCTGCTTGGGAGTTGTTTGAATTTAGCATGAGGTTTTGCTAAAATACTCACTCCTACAGGCAGAGTTATGGGTAGACTGAGAATCTACCAGCTTGAAAGGAGTGAATTTAGAGGTTTGGAAATAGAAATGGAAGGCATGTTGAGGGTGAAACACTGGCACTAAACATCAAAAAAATGAAGTCACACACTTCCACTTTATGGTTCATTTGCAAGTGCATAGAAGGTAAAGTCTTTCTGCACACAAAAAAGCAAAGACATTTAAAATTCTCAAGTCATCTAGACACAGAGTACTAAGGTCAGGAGACAATGAATGGTATCCACAGCAGAGAAACTGTACAGCAGACCTAAGAAGCATAATTTAATTTGACAGGAATCTGTCGGCAAGCCAATGACAGGAAAATCTTAAGTGTCTTTCATGAATTGCTGAATGGTTAGAAAAGTTTATGCAGTGAAGCTTCAAGGGGACCAATATTAAACCCACAAATTTGTGAGTTTTACCTCCACAAACACTGCTAAGATCCCCACAGTTGCAATCAAAGAAAAATTGATGTATGCTTGTGAAAATGAGGTTGGGCATATGAAAGCATCTGAAAACTATGGTGTACCACTAAGTTCTGTATTGAAAATGAGAAAAGTATTTCCCCAAAGCCAAAACCATTGAGAGATTTCTACATTCAAACTCTAGAAGCAATGATATATCCAGTTTCAACCTTGCTAGTCATCTAGATTCAATGCTGGAAAACAAGAGGTTGCGATTTCCATTGTTACCTCGTTAGACTAAACAAATGTTTACTGACCAGCACCATCTTCAAAACCTCACAAGGAATACAGAGAAAGAAAGAAATATGGATCAACAATGAAAAAAATCTTAGTGAAGCCATAGGAGAAATTTTCATGAATGCCCCACAGTAAAGATTTTCTGGCAACTGTCAATTATGCACAAAGTGGTAGAGGCAATCAGAGAAAAAGAATTAAAGGACAATAGGAAAAAGATGTATGTATAAAATAAATGTGTAAAGAATTAGACATTATCAAAAACCATATAAAATTTTGCTGGTGCAATAAAAACAGCTTTAGTGAGCACATCTCTAGAGATGCTCCCTGCTATATGTGAACAGAACATAGAATCTGCTAACACGAAAATAAACACTTGAAATTATGCCTGATATGGGGAAAAACAATAACAACAAAATGTAATAAAAATGTCTCCATTGCATCTGTAGTGCAAGAATTGCTGGATGACATTCTATACAGAGGAGCAAACGATTAAAGTGAAGGCCTCTCATCAGATAATGTAAGTTAGAAGAGCATAGGGATAACAATAGCAGAGTGATGAGTGGCAAAACTCAGCCTCTGTGAGATTTGGAATCGAGACACTGAAAAATAATAACTTCGGGAAGAAACAAAAAGAAAATTAGCAAAGTTTTAGTTTCCAATCTGCTGGACTTATTAAAGCATTTGACGTAGTCAATCACTTCCTCAAATTTCAAACATTGTTTCTGTAACTTTCAGGACATTACCATTTCATTACCTTCCTGAGACACTAAGGCTCACTTTTGCAGTTTCCTTTGCAGGATTGTTTACCTCCTACTCGAAAACAGAATTTTTTTTTTTCTTCTTTATGTGGGTACCGGGAACCGAACTCAGGACCTCATGCTTGCCAGGCAGGTGCTTATGCCGCTGAGCTATCTCACCAGCCCTAAACCAGAATTTGTTAACAGCATTTCTAATTTAGCAGTAGAGATTCTCTGGTACTTCCTCCTTCTGGGGTTGTTCTGTGCACTGCAGAATGTTTAGGAGACTTCCTGCCCTCTTTTCACAGGCTACAAGTAGCACCTTTATCTACCACGGCTACAAGGAAAAGTATCTCCAGTGTTTTTTAAAAATTTGATTAATTAAGTTTATTGGTACAATTTAGGTATACATAATGATGACCTTCACTATGGGGACTTTGTACCTATACATGACATACCTTGATTCCTCTTTTTTTCCACATCCCCCTCCCCCTGTTCAACCCCCTTCCCTTCCCCACTCACAAAGCTCCATTTCCATTTCATCCTTCTTGTCTTCAGTGGCTTTTAAAAGTTTTTTATTAGCATACATTTGGACACAGCAAATACATTCATTGTAGGGAGTTAACACATATTCATAACACAACTTAACTGTTTTTACTTCACTTCTCCTTCCCTCTCTCTCCACTATCTTTAAATGACCCTGACATTGATATAGGGGAAATAAATATAATTGCCAATACGTCGGATATCCTAAATTCATGTTCCCCAAAATTGAAGAATGAATTCTAAGGAACAACGCAGGTTAAGGGTAAGAAATCTTAGAAAGAGATAGCTCCTGAGAGACAGGAGTGGATCAGAGAGTGGGCTGCCAATAAGCCCACTTCTCAAAGGGAGTTTTATAGAGCAAAATCAAGAGGTGGGTACAATGTAGGTCAAAAATATGATCAACCAGTAAGATTACAAGGGCAGCCACTTAGGTAATATTTATCCAAAGGGGAAACAGGTCATGTAGCAAATAAATGCACACGGAAAGAACAAAGAACTTCTTTATGAAGGGATGGATCCAGAGGTCTTGGTCACCCACCAGGGTCACTGAGGTCTATCTAGACTTTACTGGACCAGGTGTTGCCAATTACCTTACCCCTGGGAAGGTATGTGGGCTTGGCCACTCCATCTTTATTTGAGGCCTGGCCTTTAACAGGTGCACCTCCAGCCATAGCTGTAATGTGTTTGCATCTTTTGCACTGATTCTTTACAGGGCCTAACCCTGTCTGTCTGCCTATAATATTTCTACCTAACTTAACTGTCTCTGTCAATATAATAAAAGCACTTTGGTAGGAAAAGTTTGCTCCAAATGGTGAAATATTTTTACATGAATCCTGAGAATTCTTTTCTTTTTACCTGGGTACGATCTTTGGCCCTTTCACCTAAGTTTATGAAATGAATGCCTGCTATGAACTTGGAGATCTACTGCTGTCTTTGCTGCCAGACTGGTTTACCCACTTGCCTGCCTACATCTACACTAGAATATCAACTAAGCCCTTGAATTTACTGTGCCAGAGTGGAGCTGCTTTTCTTTACCCTGTGGCACCAACTCCATCAAACATTCGTTGTTCGGCATAACTCTTTATTTTCTAAATACTTGTGTCAACTTCTTGGGGTCATGCATGCCTCCTAGTTTCTACTCAGATCACACTATTCCTAGTTCTTTTAAATTGATTTCCACACACACACACACACACACACACACACACACACACACTGCACATTGTTTTATCACCTCCACTGCTGCTGTTTTCTTAGGGTAAACTACTGCTCTTTCAGCCTGGAAAATGTTACTCTTGTTATTAATCTACTTACTTTTATTGCTTTCCTGAGAGTCTGGGTGATCTTGTAAAATCCTAAATCAGCCAGTGTCATTCCTGGACACAATCCAGTAGGGTCCGCCGCAACTGTTGGACCATACCTGGTCCCTGGCCCCTTCCTCTAGGTTCTTTCTCTGCTCTCTGTTTCTGGACTCTGATAAGGTGCCGAGATTTGTTTCTTCATTTACTTGCACTGTACTTTTGCTGTGTTTCTGTATAGCAGACAGTCGATCACAGCGTGCGATCTCAGAAACCATGGGCCAAAGTAACCCTTTTCCATTTAAATTCTGTATGACTAATGTTGTGTCCCAGCAACAAAAAGGCAATATATTTCTTATTGAGTGTTTGAACTAAATAAATGGACAAATGCATCAACTCTCTCTTCTCAAGACTACACATATGAGCTTGTCTTAAAATTGCTTTTCACAGATTTTCTTCATATGTACATATTGTAGTCCGAATTAAAACAATCTTTTGTATATCAAAGCTGTGTTCCAGAAAACAGCCTGATGGCAAGCAGTAGGGACCTCAGAAAAAGCAAACCGCCAAGGCCATGTACACATAAGTCATCTTCTTTCCACTGCCATGCTGCTTGTTGCTGGCAACACTCCTACTACAGCTGTTCTGAGCGGCTGGAGGCCACAAGCCAGTGCGTTCTGCAGCGCAGGACAAGGGGCTGTTGGTGGCTCATCATAGGTCTCAGCTTCAGGTTACTGGACAGCAATCTCTGCTCGCAATTTCAGTTCATTCACCTACTGCACATGAACATTGATGAATTGAATGAGATAAATATTCTCTATCAAATCTATGGACTGAAACATGAGCCAAAATAAATGTTTCCCCCTTAACCTGTGGGTGGCAGGTATTTCGTCTCAGTGATGAAGGAAGTAACTAAGACTGCTGTGGCCTGAGTCTCAGGAGCAACTGACCTCAGCACCAGGCATGGACTTGCACCCCAGTGGGCCTCACTCATGCTTTGTCCTGCGTCACCTCCAGCTGTGGCGTGGACTGAGGGCACACTCCTGCAACTGCACAGGTGCCTGCAGCTGTGAGGCTCAAGTGCAGCCCCACTTAGCAGCAGTCTTGGCAGTGACTGAATGCTGCAATAAACAGCCGTTTCCAAGCCTCTTAGTGCGCTGATTGTAAAAGTGTTTCCTCTGTCTATGGACCTGAAGCTGGAAATTGTGGGTTGTGGTTTTTCAGCTCTGTTAGAACTTGAAAAATTACTCTACCTACTTATTATATTCATTTAAACCAATCACGTGTGGAAAAACAGCTTTCTACTTTTGTCCTTGCCAGAATTTAAAACAATTTTATTGTTGCTGATTTTTATTTTATTTTTACTTATTACCTGGAAAATTATATCCACTGGTTTGCATTTCCGTGAACTGAAGTGAAACTAGCCGTCTTTCATTATTAATCGGCCACTCAGATTCCCTTCTCTGTGAATCTTCAGTTCGTAGTGTTTCCCAAGCTTCTATTTAGTTACTGGTTTGCAGAATTACATCTCGGTGCCAGTGATATAAGAATCAGAAATTTCCCTTTCTGGAAAGAGGCAGTAAGCCTTACCAGCCACTAGGACAGCTCAGTACTTTCTAGCCAAATGCTCCATTCATTCCACAGTGGAGTCTTTGAAATGTGTGTAAGCCACGGTATAGGATAACATTTGAAGGAATTTACATGACTGGTAACTTTTCAAAATATTTTGACGTTAGTTGATAGGAAATATAATAGAGTTTAACCTCACTCCTATATTTAATTGACAATTTAAAAAATTAGAGGAAAGTGAGTGTGTGTTCCACTAATTTTTCAGACAGTCAAAACCCTGGCTTTTTTCTAACACAGACTAATTTTCATAGTTCATTTTAGTTGCTTTTCTATTTTATTGTGAAGTGGGAAAACCATGGTTACCATTATACATTTACTTGCTTGTTAGCACTCATCTACAATTCTTGTGGAATTTACCAGTTACAAAATTTCAAATCTGCTGTCATATCCACTAACTTTGTGTCTTATTCGTTAGGCTTATTCATACCTTCACAACCTATTGTAGAGATACATTTAGAATAAAGTATCAGCTCACACGGCTGTAGATGCTGAGAAGGCATACAACCTGCTGGCTGGAATCAGGAAATCCAGGAAATTGATGGCATAATTTGAAATCCTGAGAGCCAGACAGCTGCTGATGTTGCTGCATCCATTTCCAAAGGGCTGAGATTCAAAGTGGTTAGGAGGGGAGGGAAAGTCTGTGTCTCCAGCTCAGCAGTCAGAGAGTAAAATAAAGCTGTATTTTTGCTCTATTGAGGTCCAGCAGATATGATGATTACTAAAATTGCAGGTGAGTCTGCTTTATTCAGAGCATAGATGTAAGGCCAATATCTCTGAGAAACAGCCTCAGAGACTAAAAATAATGTTGAATCAAAGATCTGAGATGCCTGTTTCTAGGCCAAGTTGAATCAAAGTTAACTACCACAAGGTTCAGCTCCCGTCCCATGTTCTGAAGACCTCTCGCAGCCTGCACATGTACTAACTTCTGCACCACCTACATATTTGTCCCCACTGAAGCTGGGTTTTACCCTAAGCAATTAAGTTTTGCACTTCTAGCTCCTTAGAGATAACATGTAATTTTCCCAAATGAAGCTAAGTTTCAATGAGTCCAAAAATAAATAATTTTTACCGCATAGTAAAGAAATCAGTGGCCTAAATAGTTTAAACTATGTATTGCCTATTGTTTATGTAAATGAATGATACATATAAACATCATAGAGAAGTAGATAAAAACATATTGAGCTAATGTGTGCCTAATTTGAGCCAACTGTTCTTTCTGGTTCTGAAAATTCTTAGCTGCGTAACCCTTTTAGTGGCTGTTATGTAGTCTTGCTGGTGACAGTTCTAGGATGTGGAAGTGCACTGGAATGGAGGGAAAAGGCCCTCAGTTAGGACAGTGAAGGCATTTAGAGGCCAGGTCGCTGACAAGCCTGTCACTATGGATGTCTAGGCCCTCCACAGATTCCTCACCTCTGCAAGTGTCTTGCCCTGGGATCCTCCCACTTTGGTCCTTTCCAGGGCTTCTGCAGAGTCTGCTTTCTAATTGCAACACTAAGCTTCAGGTACTGCACAGGCGGGGGCATGGATCTGGACAGGAAATCTATGGTAGAATGAGGGGGCTATAGCGGATATATATATATATATATTTTTTTTTTTTCTGACACCCAGTATTCCCAAATTTTTGTGGGAAAACTACCTCAAAAGGCTTTTGGGAAACCCAAACCATTTTTGAGTCCTTGTCAAAACAAGGAGAGTTGCTATTATGGTTTAGATCTAAAATGTCCCCCCAAAGTCCCATGTGTTTCTAAAGTGAGTGGAGCAAGAGGACACTGCACTTACCTGTGGATGGATGAGTTCAGCAGCTTAATGTGCTGATAGGAGGTGGTGCCTGGTTGAAGGGTGTCAGTGAGTGGAGGGTGACCTGCAAGGGCATAGTTCTAACCCTGGCTCCTCCATTCTCTCTCTGCACCCTGGCTCCCACCAGATGAGCAGTTTTTCTCCTCCATACCCTTCCACCATGTGCTCCTACCTTACAGCGAGCCAACTTTAGACTGTACCCACTGGAAACTGAGGCAAATAAACCTCTCCTCTTTCACAGTGTGGGTGTTGGGTATTATGTCCCAGCAAGGGGGAAGCAACAAATATAGCTGTCTTCCCAAAAGACCACTGTTTGTACGGTGGGTAAGTGCAGTCTTGACCAGAAAGAGTTCTATCTAGGTCCTTGTGGAACCCCCATGAATCTGTACCCCTGGTGCATAGTCCAAGATTCTCCACTCCATCATGAGCTGCAGGAGACAGGGCCAGACCTCTGCACGTCTCCACCAAGGCCACTGAAGATCAGAGTGGTGTATCCATCCTGATGGGAGAACAACACTGAGGGCCAAGATATTGTGTGTTGTCATTAAGCACAGATTAAAGGAAGGCACTAAGTTCCCCTTCCCTAAAGAGAGGGAAGCCTTGCCTGATAATATCCCTGCAGATATTCAGTGCTCAAACAACAGCCCTATGTTCTCTTCTGCTGGTGTGACATCGGTAAGCTCTGTGGCATCCTGATCATCCTCAAGGAAGTGCTGACTGGAGCACTTCACAAAACAGAGAGCAGCACAGGTTCACAAAGTGAGGATAATGTGGGATCAACACTGGTTCCCCCAGCATGGTCATTCTTTACCTGTCCATGTTTTGTTGCTTTCCCACCCACTGTAGTATATCTTTTCCTTCATCTCTCAGCACTTTTTATCCTGGGAAGAAGGTGGATGCTGGTTCCACAGTCCTAGCGCTGACAGCTGGGTGACCTTTCACTGTGCAAAAATATCAGTCCACACACACACGAGACAAAGCCACAAAAAAAAAAAAAAAAAAAAAAAACGTAGGAGATTTTCCAGTAGGGAAATCTCCATGGCAAATAAAGAACAAAATAAAAGACAGATAATAGGAAATAGAGATACATCTTTTGCAAATTGGGAGGGGACCAAGAGATGGCGAGAGAGAGGAGGGAGAAGAGGGGAAGAAGTTGGAAAAAGAATCAAGATGTTTTATGTATATGTACCAACTCACCATGGTGAACGTACATTATTTGACACAAATATGTACTAATGAAATAAAATTTTAGAAGTGTCTTTCTGGAACACATGAGCACACCCCTCACAAGAGCTTCGGCAGAGCATCTACAATGCTGCTAGTCCTTACCCAACCTGCATGATCCACTGTGGCAGCAACCTCCAAACACTAAGAAAGATCACCCTCTGTCTCTGAAAATACTTGATCCACTGTATGCCTAAACCCTCTCCTGTGTGTGACCACCTCTTTAGGTGTGGGAGACCGATAGAAACTGCAGGAGGAGGGAGTATGGGCAGCCACACAACATCATGGAGGCTAAGCTAGGTGGTAGGAAGTGCAGCCACTTCCTCACACTTCAGGGAGGGAAGGTTCTTCTGGGGACATGAGATATCTGCTCAGCAAGGGCTACAGGGGACTCGTCACCTCCAGAAGCCAAAGAGCCAATCATTGAGAGCTGTACTTAGCACTTTCCATAAGCACGAGACCGAGTTACCCAAAACTAGTGCTCTCAATGCAGTACACAAAAAGCCTTCACTTTATTAGGACATGTATTGGGAACAGTATTTTCAAAGAAGGAATAAATTGTTTAGGGGGGAGAAAATATTCTCCCTGCAAATTCTGGCAAAGGAACTTTGCTAAGACTCTGCTGACTTTCTAATCTTTGGAGTTCCCACTCAATCCTGCTCTCCCTCTCCCCAAGCCCCCAGTCTGCACACAGGAGGATGGGGCACTGGTCTTCTCCTTGGGACTTTCTTGTACTCTGTGTTTCATACTAGGACAAAACCATTGGAAAAAGAGTTTCATCTTGTTCTTGAAAAGATTTTCAGGAGGAGGCTGTCCCTTCAGTGACAGGGTTGGGGGGACTTCCTCCCGTGAGTCTTTTCTAATGTCCTGTCTTGGTCAGGGCTGCTTCTCCTCCTGCACTGGTAAGCATCCAGCCCTGCACTCATCCCACTGGGTTCTCCTGTTTTGAGTGTCAGAATATGTTTTCTTTTCTGCGTGGAGGAATTTCTTGTCCTGGTACTGACATAAGACATGTTGAGGTCCCCAGGGCTTTTGCCTCTGTTCCATGTGGGTTTTTATGTTGTCCTGGAAGCCACCATGTCCTCACAGGGGGCACTCTGGTCATAATGGAATGAGGCCTTGGGAGTGAAGTCATTGGAGGCAAGGCACACATCAGTGGGAAGGCCCTGAGCCTGGCTCAGCTCCACGCTCTCCATTTTAAATGTCAGCTCACTAAGCAGCTGACTTTTAAAGCCTGATGACCTGTGTCCTGGGAAACTGCTGTTCTTCTTGGAGGGCTTTCAATGATCAGGGAAGTTTCTGGTTTACTTGTACTCATACCTCTCCCTGGGATGCCTTCTGACTTACTGCTCATCAAGAGGTTACTGGGCTGTGATTGAGGAACATGGAGCTCCTGTGCTTTGAAAGTCCCCCTGGCCTTGTTACACACGGGGAAATATTCTAACTTCATTGTCATTTTGCTCTGAAGCCTTTCTGTGTCAATGCCAGAACTCATTCTCTTCTCCCTTATCTCAGGTCCCGCCCAGCCAGCCATGCAGGCAGCCTTGGGCTTCTTCTCTTGGCTTGTGAAGTCTGCTTCTGACTTGCTTTGTCTATCTTGTGTTGGGGGATCAAAAAGATCTGTGTGCCATCCTTCATTGTCTGGATGTTCCCTGTAAGCTCATGGCTGGTACAAGAAGGTGACTGTCTTAGGTCCCCCTGTCCTTCCTTGCCCACAGGTGAGGTAGCAGGACAAGGACCATCCAAAACCGAATTTGGTGTTGTCACATTGTGCACTGGGAAAGCATTGGAGCTTCCTCTACTGGCCTTGTATACCCTAATTTTAGGATGCACCCCAGAAACACTATTTTTGATGAGGGAAAGTGGGAATCAGAAAGGGCCTGGGATGGGTCCCTTTTCATGCTGAAGATTTTGTAGATATCTGGACCTTGTATGGAAGGCAAGGCCACACATCATTCTGCTAGAAAAGTTTTAATTTTTTAATAAATATTTATTGAAAAGCAACCATACTTCCACTTTATGGTGACAAATGAGAACAAAACATATTGGTAACAAGAGTATTAAAATATAAGATAGTGATAAATCTCACCACAAAAATTATAAGACCTATATACAGAAAACTAGAAAACATTACAGAGATATTAAAAATGTCAAGAAACAGGTTAAGGTGAAATACTTGAAGATAACAATTTTCTATGAAAATCCAAAAGACTTGAGATCATTAAAACAATTTTGAAAAGGAAAAAAAAAACTTTGGAAGGCTAACCAGAATTACTTGCAAGAATTAATTATTTCCAGAATTAATATACATTTATAATATCTTATCTACTCTTTCAGCTTCTCACACTCAGGAGACAATACAATGCTTGCACATAGGAGACTGATTTATTTCACTTATAAGTATGGACTCAAGTTGCATTCATTTACCTATAAAAGTCTCCTGTTTATCCTTTTGTATGGCTGAATAATACTCCATTGTATTAAAAAACCACATCTTTTTTATCCATTCCTTGGTTGATGGGCATTTCGGTTGTTTCCAATATTTTGCTATTAAAAATTGTGCTGCTATAAACATGGGTGCACATATATCACTGGGATATGATGTTTTTAATTCTTCTGGGAAAATACCCAGAGAAACAATAGCTGGGTCAAATGGGACCTCCAATCCTAGTTTTTTGAGAAATCTCCACACTGATTTCCACAGTGGTTGCACCAGTCTACATTTCCACCAACTGTGTAGAGGGTTCCTTTTTCTCCATTGGCCCTCCAGCATTTGTGGTTGGTTGATTTTTTTTTATAATAGCCATTCTTTTCAGGGTGAGATGGAATCTCAGTGTTGTTTTAATCTACATTTCTTGAATGATCAGTGATATTGAACATTTCTTCATGTATTCGTTTGCTGTGTTTCTTCATCTGAGAAGTATTCATCTCAGATGCCCATTTTAGGATTGGATCTCTAAATTTGAGAGGTCCGATTTTTTTGAGTTCTTTATATGTTCTCAAATAATAGTCCTTTGTCTGAGGAACAGCTGGCAAACATTTTTTTCCCAGATTGTAGGTTGTCTCTTGACTCTATTGATTGTTTCTCTCGCTATGAAAAATCTTTTTAACAAGATGAAATCCCAGTTGTTGATTCTTTGTGATAGTTCCTGTGCTATCAGGGTTTTATTCATAAAGTCTTTGCCTACACCAATGTCTTCAAGAGTTTTCCCTATTCTATCTTCCAGCAGATTTAATGTTTCTGTTTTAATATTTAGATCTTTGATCTATTTCAAATTTAGTTTAGTGCATGGTGAAAGATATGGGTCCAATTTTAATCTTCAGCATGTGCATAGCCAGTTTTTCCAGCACCACTTATTAAAGAGGCTGTCTTTCTTGCAGTGAATATGTTTAGCACATTTGTCAAAGATAAGGTCACTGAGTGTGTCTGGAGTTGTTTCTGGATCTTCTAATCTGTTCTACTTATCCTCAGGCTTTTTTTTTTACCAGTATCACACTGTTTTTATCACGGTAGCTTTATAGTATAATTTCAAGTCAGGGATTGTGATGCCCCCTGCCTTGCCTTTGTTGCCCAGAATTGCCTTTGCTATTTTAGGTCTCTTCTGGTTCCCAAAGAATTTAAGGATTGTTTTATCTAATTCTGCAAGATATGCTGTTGGAATTTTGATTGGAATTGCATTAAGTCTGTATAAAAGTTTTGGAAGTATAGCTTTTTTCACTATATTGATTCTTCCTACCCAAGAGCAAGGGATATCTTTCCATTTTCTGATATCCTCTTCAATCTCCTTTTTCAAAGTACTATAGTTTTCAAGGTAGAGGTCTTTTATATCCTTCATTAGATTGATTCCTAGGTATTTCATTTTCTTTGATGCTTCTGTGAAAGGTGTTGTTTCCCTAATGTCTCTCTCAGTGAGTTTTTGTGTACAGGAAGGCTATTGATTTTTTATTTTTATTTTTTATGCAGGTACCGGCAGTCGAACTCAGGACCTCGCGCTTGCCAGGCAGGTGCTTATGTCGCTGAGCTATATCACTGGCCTGGCTATTGATTTTTGAGTGTTGATTTTGTATTCAGTTACACTGATGAATTTGCTTATTAAATCTAGCAGTCTTTTAGTGGAGTTTTTGGGGTCTTCTATATAGAGTATTATGTCATACACAAATAATGAATAATTTAACTCCTTCCTTTCCTATTGTTAATCCTTGTATTTCTTTCTCTTGTCTAATATTGGCTTTCTCTGGCTAAGGTTTCCAGAACTATGTTGAATAAGAGTGGAGACAGTGGACATCCTTGTCTTGTTTCTGATTTTAGAGTGAAAGCTTTCAGTTTTTGTCCATTTAGTATGATGTTGGTTGTTGGTTTGTCATAGATGGCTTTTATCAAATTGAGATAAAGACCATCTATTCCAATTTTCTGTAGGGTTTTTTATCATGAATAGGTGCTGGACTTTGTCAAAAGCTTTTTCTGCATCTATTGAGATGATCACATGGTTTTTGTTCTTGGTCCTGTTAATATCGTGTATTACATTTATTTATTTACTTATGTTGAACCAGCCCTGCCTCCCTGGGATGAATCCAAGTTGGTCATAGTGTATAATCTTCTTAATGATTTGCTGCATTCTGTTTGCCAGTATCTTACTGAGGATTTTTGCATCTGTATTCATTAGGGAGATTGGCCTGTAGTTCTCTTTTTGAGTTGGGTCCTTCTCTGATTTTGGTATCAGGGTAATGCTTGCTTCCAGGAATGAATTTGGGAATATTGCCTCCCTTTCAATTTCACTGAAGAGTTGAAAATGTAGTGGTATTAGGTCTTCTCTAAATTTCTTGTAGTGGGCTGGGGATTTAGCTCAGTGGTTCAGTACCTGCCTGGCAAGTGTGAGGTCCTGAGTTTGATTCCTGATATCACCCCCCAAAAAAATTCTTGTAGAATCCAGCAGTGAATCTGTCAGGGCCTGGGCTTTTCTTTGTTGTTAAGTTTTTAATTATATCTTTGATTTCATTGACTGATACTGGTTTATTTAGGATTTTTATATCTTCTTGATTCAGCTTTGATAATTTATATATATCTAGGAATGTCCGTTTCTTGTGCATTTTCCACCTTATTAGAATACAAGTTCTCAAAGTAGGTATAAGTGCTCTTCTGGATTTTTGCAAGATCCATTGTGATTTCAACTTTGCATTCCTAATTGTGTACATTTGAGTCTTTTCTTTCCTTTTATGATGAGGTTGACTAGGGGTTTGTTGATTTTAATCATTCAAAGAACTCTTTGATTCATTCTTTGAATTGTTTTCTTAGTTTCCAATGCATTAATTTCTGTTCTGATCTTTATAATTTACTCCCTTGTATGAGCTTTAGGCTTGGCCTCTTCTTTTTCTAGAAGTTTAAGGTTCAACATTAACTTGTTCATTTGTGCTTGCTTTGTTTTCCTGATATGGGTATTCACTGCTATAAATTTCCCTTTTAGAACTGCTTTCATTGTGCCTCATAAGTTCCAGTATGATGTATGGTCATTATCATTTAATTGTAGAAACTGTCTAATTCCTTCTTTAATCTCATCTGTGACTCATTGGTTATTCAGGAGGGTGTAATTTAAATTTCATTAAGTTATAAGGAGCTACATAAAAATTACCCATGATTCTACTATGCAGGTATAAACAACGCTAACTTTCAGAATTGAAAAAATGCTCATTCTTACATATGCAGCAAAGGGACTGCGCCGAGGGTCTCTAGAGCTTTCTGCTATATGATTTCTCATAACTAAAACAACCTTTTGTTATTATCTGCTGTTATTCTAGGCTTTCTGTCTCTACCATCAGCCCACCTCTCACATTCCCCAGGGCAGTGTCTGGCTGTCACTTTGGGAAGGCCCTATTTTCTCTGGCTGCATGGCTTTTCTCCCTTTTCATCTTCTACACATCTTAGTGGGCTGAAGGTGCTGTGGCTGGTCCCTTGCTTTGACACAACCACATTCAAAAGCAGCTCCTCTCTTCCACTGTTAACTTATGGCCTCTCTAATCAGCATGACTATGAGATCTCCTGGACTCTGGCCCAAAGGTTCTGCCAAAGGACTAAGTCTCCAAGTTTGGCCCATAATATCCATATCAAATTTAAATTGGGTGTTAACTGCTATTTTTGTTGGTGTCTGCAAGGGCTTCCACTGCCACTCCCCCCAACAACCTAGCCAGTTTAACCCTGGTTTAATCCTGTTGCAGAATTGTTAATTCAATTTAGAAGGAATGGGTCTTCTTCTTCCAGAGGAGAATTGCATAAATAGCATCATCATCTGCTCGAAGAACAAGAGAAACGGGTGCGCTCTAGTCTCCTTGTCATTCCTCTCTACATAAGCAGGACTGGCTTCCTTCAACTTCAGTCTCTTTCCTTGACTATGGTTTTCCTTACTTGCAATTCAGTGTCTAGCAAAACAGATTTCCTCATTTTTCCCTTCTTTTGAAGGAGGGTTAGTTCCTGCCTCTTCTCAAAGGCTGACACTGGGGGCTTGCTTCTACACAGTATTTGACAGCTGACTGCATTTTACTCCCACACTTTCCCATGAATTACTCAGGTGACTATGAAGATTAATCAGTTTACCAAACCCTGCATCCTGCATGGCACTGTGCCTTGTTCCAGTGCACAAAGTATTCCGGACTACAAATATCGACCCCTCCTGGCTACCGAGCTTGGAGGTGGTATTCTGAGTAATTTGTGACAGTCTCCGGGTCTGTGAAAAGAGAATAACAGATATGTATCCCAGAGAGCGGGTGTGATGGCTGCGTAGAGGAAGAAATGCTAAGAACTTGAAACGTGAGCCTTGGTACATCCTCTTTACCAAATTCCCCATGCTCTCTGTCTCAGAGGAGCCCTCCCACCCCTCTCCACAGAAGGCAGCCCCAATCTAGTTTCCCACGTTTCCAAGAGTCCATACCCTCCTACCACATAGACACATCCTGGGGAGGCCACTCTACTCTAGATTAGAAACTCGGCAAAATAGAAGTTTGGAAAACAGTTGCAAAATTGTTCTGAACATGACTGTCTGAAAAAATATTTCAAGGGAAATAATTGTGAGCAATGCTGAATATTGCAGCCTTAACCGGAAGAGTCACAGTGCATATTAACTTTCTAGAGTTTCTCAAAAAACTCTCACATAGAGAAATACATTTAGTGAAGAACTCTACACATTTATCTGACCATGGTTCCCTTTCCTGTGTAAAACATTTATTACCTCGAGGGACTTACTATGGGCTGCTCACTTGTTCCTAGCTGTCCCTGCCTCCCCATTCCCCTCAGCCTTACTCCGTCATTTGGAAGTCTGAGCTGAGGAAAGCATTTCCTAGCCGGAGGCACAGCAAACTGCCCTTGCTCCTCATGGGGCATGCATGCCACTAACACAGAAGTCACACCCACGAAAGGGCTGTCAAAGTGAGGCAAGGCAAGCGCGTGAAGCACGCAGGCCCCACACGGCTCCACTGCCCTGAGCAGTACCCCTGCCCTGCTCCAGGCTGAGCAGATCCACAGGTCCGGGTCTACAGTCGGGGAGGCTGCGCTGTGCGCCCCATGCGCACGAAGAGCCCCTCAGCCCTGGCCGCCCCCTGAGGAGTGCACGGCGACTCAGGCTCCTCAGCGGCCCGCCAGGGCTGCCTTCCCTCCAGCCAGGCACAGGGTTCGTCTGCATCAGTCCCGAAGTCCCACCCCATTTGCCAGTGAAGGAAAAGGCTGGAGGGCTCAGGGACGGGCCTGAGAAGTGCGCTGCTGTCCTCAGCAGAACACTATTGCTTCACCAGAGCGGGTCTCTGCTCGGAATCCTCATTGTGAACAGGAAGTTAGGGCTTCTTCCCGGTAAACTCTGCCGCCCCTTCCTCCGCAGGAGCCCTCCCTCGCTGCAGGCCAGCCCCGGACGCAGACCTGCTTCCACGCGGGACCCAGGCTGCAGGCAAGATGAAGAAGGTCCCCCGCGGGCTTTGCGGAGGGAGCGGGCGTGGAGGACGAGACTGCCCCCTCGCGGGGCCCTGGCCAAGTGCAGCGGCGCCTCTGATCGGCCCCTTCGCGGGCACTGCGGGGTCCGCCGCGGCAGGGACACCCCTCTATCCGGAGCCGCTGCCAAGGAAGCGGTGCGCGGCCCGGTCCTTTGCCCCGCGCGGAGCAGTGGCGGACACGGTGCTGGTGTGTAGTCAAGAGAATAAGCGAACTCAGGAGATCGCCACTTCGGCCCTGTAAATAGCCCCTGGCTAACTCCGTCTTCCACATCGTCTTACCTGGAGATTCCGATTCCGGACTCCTGGGTGGGAACCTGGGGCGATCTGGGGCGATCTGGGTTTCTGACCCACATGGATCTGATCATCTGGTGATTTGGATATTCTGGGCTGGGGAGTGATTCCTAGTTCCCTTTCTGGGCTCTTTTGGGTCAAGGAACTCGGCAGTCGCAGTGTTCTCTGGTGCTTGTGGCCCCACGTGGCCGCCCCAGTGTCCCAGTGGTCCTGGCGCAGCAAGGACCGCCCGGCCAGGACGCTCCCCGCCCTGCTGTCCCTGAGGAGCCGGCTGCGCCCACCTCGGCGTGCGTGGGGTGGTGTAAGGGGACTTCTGTCTTTGCGGGCGCCCGCCTCACAACTCGGAAGGGATGTTCTCCTGGACAGTCAGGCTAGGAGGAAACTTGGTTGTAGTAATACGCCAACTCCCTTGCTGATGAGTTTGAGTACTTCTTGTGCTCATTGGTAAAAAGAAGACTTAAGGATTTCTTTGTTGCTCCTTTCCTTTTGGAGTAGAGGAGAATACATGTGCATGCCTTTCTCTTACTTTCTCTTTCACTCGCTCTCACCACTGACACCCACGATTTAAAGAGGAGAGGCTTATTTTGGCTCCTGCGTTTTCAGTCCACAGGCAGCTGGCTCCAAGGCAGGAAGGTCCTGGTGGAAGAGTTGGCCGCAGAGGAGAGCCGCTCAGGTCACAGTGGCCAACAAGCAGAGAGAGGAGGGACGCGCTGGGGAGGGAGGTCTGCCCTTCCGGGTCCCGCCCCCACCACCCAGCTCTAATCGGCCCCGCCTCCTAACAGCGAGTCAGCTGTAGCACCCCATAATCCAATCGCCTACCACAAACAGGGCCTCTGAGTGCATAAGGCTTTGGGGGGACTTTCCAGATCCAAACCGTGACATCTTCAGATGCCAGTGCTTTGGACACACTGAGCCCTGGCAGAGAGAGTGCTTCCTGCTTAGCACCTTACCGATGTATGGTCCTTCTATGGGCGGCAGGACACACAGTGTGTGGCTTATGCAGCCGGCCACACAGAAGTGGTCCCCGGACCATGGGCTTTCCATCTCTCTTGACTGTCCTTTCCAGTCATTCTGAGCAGTCGCCTCAGCTGACCTTGAGGGAGAAGCCAGCCTCTCAGGGCCTGTGGGGAATGCAAAGGCTGTGCTCTCAGAAGCTCTGGGGTGAGCTTGGCACCCAGAGGCCCTGAGGACTACTCTGAACACCTTCCCTGCTGCCACAGACCCCCTTCTGGAGGACTAGGTTTCCAGCCTGCCAACCCTTAGGCCTGGGCAGACCCCAAAAGCTGCTTCAGGTAGCTTGGTCAGCATGTTTCTGCCAGCCATACTGCATCCTGGGCATCTGCAGGCTTTTGTCTTCGGAATGGTGTGATGGGCTTTGAGGACCCTGGGTGCCCCCTGTCATGGGACTGTTTGGGAGGCAATCTGGCCATCCACACTGGAAAGCCAGCTCTAGACTTGGCAAGAAGCTGGGGGCATGTGGAGTGCTAGGGAGGGGTGTTACTTTTGCTTTTCACAGCAGCCCAATGAGGAACTGGGAGCCCCATTTTGTGGAAGGAGACAATGAATTTCAGAAACTTTCCCAGTGATGGAGACCAGGATCTAACCCACCCAGGGTGTGTCTTCCAAGCTCACTCCCAGAGTCTGAATTTACCAGAATTTTCTTGCAGAGTTCTCATTCATGCTTCCCCCAGCCCCACTGATTTAACCAAATGGATGTGTTATCTGGTAGTTCCTTTAGAAATTTGCCAGTCAAAAGTATTCCAGGTCCTTCTTGCCTCAAACAAAGAATTGGATGAGACAAGCCAAAAATGGTGCCAGAAGTTTATTTGAAAAGGGTGGGGTAAATGGGTATAGAAGAAACAAGCTCTGCAAAGTGAACTTGGGCCAAACAGAGAAAAAGAGGGTGAAAGCAAAAATAAAAGTACAGGCTGAGTCAGAAAAATGCGGTGGGGGCTATCATGGGAACTAACGCACAATAGCGATTTCCTCATGGCTGCTCTTCTTTTGTGTCATCCACATTTCATGGGAGTTTGCGAGAAGTTTATAGCTGCCCTTCCATGCCTATCCTGGTCAGATGGCTTCATCTAGTGCCCACTATGGGATGACTGTCAGCAAACTCCTTCTGACTGTGTTCAACACAGAAACATCACCATATTTTGACTGAGGGGAAAAAAAACTGGGGCCAGTGAGATAGCTCAGTGGCATAAGTGCCTGACCAGCAAGTACAAGGTCCTGAGTTTGACTCCCAGAACCCACATAAAGGAAAAAAACAGCCGGTGATATCACTCAGTGGCACAAGCGCTTGCTGGCAAACATGAGGTCCTGAGGTCGACTCCTGGTACCCACACACACACCAAAAAAACTGGTTAAAGGGAGAAGTCCCTCCATGGACTGTCAGCCCTGACCAATGGGTTGCCATGGCCTTTCCCAAAGGTCACCCCATTTAGGATTAAATTACCCCAGAATAAAGAAACAAAGCAATCCAGAGATACTGTCAAATCCTTCTCAAAGCCATCAAAGGGGGAGCAAAAAGCCCATCAATATGTCAAGAGTTACTACTGTTACCCAGAAGCCTGATAAACCCTTCAGACTTTTACGGGAGACTCTGTGAAGCCTATAGGGTCTACACTCCTTTTGATCCTGAGGCCCCAGAAAATTTACAGGTGGTAGATGCAGACTTCACTGCACAAACAGCACCTGATATCCACAAGAAAATCCAGTCTGGTAGATGACCACACCCTCTGGCCAAAGACCAATAATCAAGATCAAAGGGCTCTGAACACTAGAAAAACAATAAATGCTCACTCAGACTAAAAGATAAGGATTCTCAAAAGCTTCAACCTGGATCAGATGAGAACCCTTTCATCAGTCTGATGGGCTCAGACTAGGCCAGACCGGGCTCCCTTCTCCAGCTGGGTCACAAGGAGCCCATGGTCCACATCCATATTGGGGGCCAACCTATGACTTTCCTGGCAAACAGTGGAGCAGCAAACTCTGTAGTTATCCAACCTATTGCTCCTCTGTCAGAAAAAGGTTACCATCACCAGGGCAACTGGGACTCTTGCCTCTCACCTTTTCTGCCAGGCATGAACTTGCAGACAAAGAGGACCTCAAATCACACATGAGTTAGTCTACATGCTGGAGTGCCCAATCCCACTCCTGAGATGAGACATACTAAGTTAGGTACCACCATCACCTTCTCTTCAGGACAGTCTGCTTCTCTGTCCCTTCAAGATCCACAAAAACATTTTCTGCTTGCTGTCACGGTCCCCCAGGAAAACAATGGCAACTCAAGGATACACACAGAGATGAAACCAACCCAGAAATTCTCCAGGCTTTCTTTGCCTGAGTTTGGGCCATCAACCACCTGCCTCTGATTGTGCAACTCCACCCTGGGCAACCCCCACCTGCATCAAACAGTACCCAATGCCAGGAGATGCTCAACTAGGAATTCAACCACACATCCAGAGACTTCAGAACTACAGAATAATCAGACTGTCAATCACCCTGGGATACACCTCTCCTGCCTGTAAAGAAACCTAATGGGGAATATCATCCAGTTCAGGATCTCTGAGGTGCCACTGTCACCATGTTTGCCCTCCATCCTGCAGTCCCAAATCTCTCCTCAGTCTTCTGCTACCCACAGCCTGAAGATACACCAGCCTGGACCTAAAGGGTGCCATCCTCTGCCTTCAGTTGTCTCCTGTCAGCCAGCCTTTCTCTGCCTTTGAATGGAAAGAATCCAGTTCAGGACCCAAAAGTCATTTGACCTGGGACCCAACTTCACCAAGTATTCAAAAACTCTCCTGCCCTTTGGAGAAGCCCTCACAGCTGACCTCACTAGTTTCTCCAGCATAGAATACCACTGCACCCTCCTCCAATATGTTGATGATCTTCTTCTGGTTAGTGACACCCAAGCTGCCTGCTGGGAGGGCGCACAAGCTCTGCTGAAATGTCTGACAGGAACTGGCTACAAGGTATCTTGGAAAAAGGCACAAATCTGCAAACAAAAAGTCAGATATCTGAGATTTAACTTAAATCAGGAACAACATGCCCTTGGACTGGAGGAAAAAGAAAAAAAAGAGGTCATCTGCTCCATCCCAGTCCCAACAACAAGCCACAAAATTCCTTGGAGCTGCTGCCTTCTGCAGAATCTGGATCCCTGGGTTCACAGAAAAAACAAGGCCTCTACATAATGCCTCATCTGGGAAAGACTGTGACAATTTTAGTAGAATACAGAACAAGAAAAAGCCTTTGATGACATAAAAAAGGCCTTCTCTACAGCCCCCACCTTAGGAATTCCAGATGTAACTCACCAGTTCAACTTGTTTATTGATGAACAACAACATGTGGCTTCAGGGATGCTGACTCAAACTGTTGGCCCCTGGGAGTGCTTAATGGCCTACCTGTCCAAAAGCTTGCATCTAGTTGCTAAGGGCTGGCCCCCTTGCCTCCATGCTCTGGCAGCTACTGTTCTTCTGATCAAGGAAGCTGACAAGCTCACCTTAGGCCAATACCTAACTGTCCTGGTGCCACCTGCTGTACTGGACTTCCTGAATAACCATAGACCTTGCTGGCTCTTCAATAGCTGGGTCACCCAGTACCAAGGACTCTTATGCAAAATTTATCCCCTGACTCTTAATGGTGATAAAAACAGTCAATCTTACCAAGTACCAGCCCACCAGGCTGGGCCCTGCAGACCATGACTGCCTGGTGCTAACCAATGAGCTGTTCTTGAGATGATCAGACTTAAAAGATGGATACCCTGACAGATGCTGAGTACACTGTGTTTACAGACAGAAGTAGCTCTGTTAGGAATGGAGTCTGACAGGCTAGATATGCTGCAGTAACCTTGGATGAAGTTATTTTGGCTGAAGCTCTCCTGCAAGGATGGTCTGCATGGTGAGCTAAACTATGGGCCATCATATGGGGCCTCCATAGGTCCAAAATATCTATACATTCTCTAGATATGCCTTTCAACAGAAGGAAAATCATTAAAAACAAAGAAGGAATTCTACTGCTTCTTGCTGCTGTCTGGAAACCCACCAAAGTGACAATCATCCATTGCTAGTAACTTCAAAAGTTCAAAAGCCTCATTGCCTGAGAAAACAATAAAGCAGATTAAATTACAAGAACAGCTGCTAAAGTAACATCCTGGGATGAAAACATCACACAAGTAAATCTAGATCTTCTAATGGGCATTCCTACTGACACCATGATGGTAACCAAAAATCAATTCCCTGCATATACAAAGAAAAAAATGACTGACCAAAACAAGAGCAAGCCACTAAGGGACCTAGCCCCTGGTGCAAACTCCAAGATGGACAAACTGTCATCCCACAAAGATGGCTTATGCCTGGGTTCAAAAACACCACAATCTAACCCATGGAGGAAAGACAGCCATGGAAGAGCTCCTAGGCAGCTACTATTACAACACACACCTGGCTCGCATCTGATCCACTGCCAGCAAATGATTCCAAACCTGCACTCAAAATAATCTGGTTCAGAGGCCTCAGCCCCCTCCGAGGATCCAACTGACTAGAACATCACCTTTTAAAGATATACAAATAGACTTCACAGAAGTCAAACCCAGCAAAGGATACAGATATCTCCTGGTCGTATTCTGTACTTTCTCTGGTTGAGCAAAAGCTTTCCCCACCCAAACACAAAATTCATCCAAGGTCAATCAAGCATTGCTCCAAGACATTACTCCCATATATGGACTCCCTCTGTCCATAGGAAGTGACAATGGTCCAGCCTTTGTGGCAGAAATATTTCAAAACCTCGCTAAACTGCTCCAAATAAAATGAAATCTGCATACTGATTAGCAGCCTCCGAGTTCTAAAAAGGTAAAATGGATAAACCAGACCTTGAAGACAACCCTAGCCAAGTTGTACATGAAACAAAAGCTCCATGGACTGATAATCTCCTTATGGCCCTTCTTCATGTCTGATGCTCATCTAGGCCCACAGGATTCACCCCAACAGCTGGTAAATACAGTTGTCCACTGCTACTGCTACCAATAGGGAGCAGGTTCCAGGACCCCCACAGACACCAGAAATTGAGGATCCTTATATTAAATGGCCTATTATTTTCATTTAATTTATAGTTTTTAAATTTTATTAGTACATGTTTGCACTTCATGGTTTACGATCACCATGGGGAGTGGTTACATGTACATACTACAGCTTGTTTCCCCTTCCCCTACCCTTTTCCTCCCTCCCTCCTCCTCTAATTCCTCTATCCAATTTTTCATTCTTGTTGATATTATTAATCTTAGCTCTTGTTATAGCATATAGTGTTTACAGTAATTGAGGTTATTAAGTTCCTGTACATGACATATCTTTATTCTTCTTATTTCCCCTTCCCTTCATCCTCACACTTGAACTTTTTCCCTTGGACCACTTCCCTGTTGCAAGAGATCCATCTCCTTGACCCCTTCTACCCATCCTTTATTATTCTCTTAGTTTACTTTGCCTCATTCAAATGAGAGACACCACATAGTATTTAAGGTTGTGTGTTTTGCTGTTTCACTCAACATTATATTTTCCAGGTGCATCCATTTTCCTACAAATGTCTCAAATCTGTCAGTCTTTATAGCTGAGTAGTATTTATCATATATAGATACCACATTTTCTTTATCAAATCAAATGTTGATGGGTATTCAGGCTGCTTCCAGGATTTAGCTGTTATGAATTATGCTGCTATAAACATTGCTTTGCATGTATTGCTGTATTATGATATGTTGAGCTCTTTGGGGAGATATCTAGCAGGGGGATTGCTGGATCATGTGGAATTTCTAATTTAAGTTCTTTGAGAAATTTCCATACTCATTTCCATAATGGTTGTATTAGTTTACATTCCCACCAACAATGAAGGACAGTTACTTTTCCCCCACAGCCTCACCAGCATTTTTTATTGTCTGATCTCTTAATAATTGCCATTGTCTCTGGAGTAAGAGGCAGTCTTAGGGTTGCTTCAATTTGCATTTCTCTAATGGCCAGAAATGTTGAGTATTTTTCATACGTTTGTTAACCATTTGCATTTCTTCCTCAGTGAAGTGTCTGTTCATTTCTCTTGTCCATTTCTTTTTTTTTTTTTTTTGTGGGTACCGGGGGGTCGACCTCAGGATCTCGCGTGCCAACAGGCACCCGTGCCGCTGAGCGATATCACCGGCCCCTTTTTCGTATGTGGGATCCGGGAGTCGAACTCGGGCCCTCGCACTTGCAAGGCAGGCGCTTACGCCACTGAGCCATCTCACCGGCCCTCTTGTCCATTTCTTGACTGGGTCTTTTAGGGGGGTTAATTTTTTGAGGTTTTTGTATATTCTAGATATTAGTCCTCTGAGGAGTGGCTGGCAAAAATTTTCTCCCATTCTGTAGGTTATCTCTTCACTCTACTGATGATTCTTTTGCTGTACAGAAGGTTTTAGTCTGATATAATCCCATTTGTTTATTCTTGCTGTTATTTCTTGTGCAATTGAGGGTGTGTTTAGAAAATCCTGTCCTACACTCATGTCTTCAAGTGCTTTACCTATTTTATCTTCCAGTAAGTTTAATGTTTCTGTTTTAATCTTTAGATCTTTGATCCATTTTGATTTTAATTTAGTATATGGGAGACAGAAGGGTCCAGTTTCAATCTTTTGCAAACAGATAAGCAGTTTTCCCAACACAATGTGTTGAATAGGCCATCTTTCGTCCAACAAATGCTTTTGTCTATGGTTGAATAGTTGACTGTATCTGGGGAAGTTCCTCTATCCTCTCTTCTGTCCCACTGACACAGGTATCAGTTTTTGTTCCAGTACCATGCTGTTTTTATCACTATTGCTTGGTAGTATAGCTTGAAGCCAGCTATTGCTATGCCTCCTGCTTTGCTCTTGTTGCTCAAAGTTGCTTTTACTATGCTGGGTCCCTTCTGGCTCCTTATGAACCTTAGAATTGTTTTCTCTAGTTCTGTAAAGTACCCACATTGTTGATTTACCATCAGATATTTTCTTTTTCACAGGCATATCAGTTTATTTGTGTTTAAACTGATAGCCTGTCAATTTGAGCTCCTAAAACTTAACTTGAGCAATATGTTGGTTATATCAATGTAGAGACAAATAAGTTATTACAAATGAGAGGCACTTAGCTACATCCCCAGTGATTTTTTTTTAAATTATGCCATGTGTACATGTATTAAGCATCGCATAGCTCCATCAATGTTTTTAAAAGTACATTTAGACACCAATCTTTTCACTCTTAGTGATTATAATATGAATATACTCCAGAAACCTCAAAGAGAAACAGGCTTAGACAAAGTATGACTTTAAGTTATTGCAAAAATAAGTAAGAAATAAAAATATATGTCTGTACAAAAACATGAACACAAATATTCATAGCAATATTATTCATAACAGTCAAAACGTGCAAACCCAAATGTTCATCAGTTAATGCATGCATCAAAGAAAATGTGTTAAAGCCATACAATGGTGTGATGGATTAACTAATGGTCAACTTGGAACACCCAGCTGAACTGAGTCAGTGTGGATCTGGGTGTGAAGGTCTACCTGAGGATTGTTGCCAACAGTATAAAAGGAAAACTAGAGGAAAATGGAGTGCTGTTGATTTTCCTGGACAAGCTGGTCACGCTGGTTTTCCTGATATGAACTCAGCTGTTCTCATCATCAGAGAAGCTCAGTTCCCCACTGTCACTGAGGATGGCTGTGGTTCTCTTCGGGAAGAGCAGCTCTGGTCTTTACCTTGAGCATTGCTTCCGGCTCCAGTGCAGACCCCTCAGCCTGCTGGCACAGATCCTTCATCCCGCTGGCACAGACTTTCTAGCTTCCACCACTGACCTTTGGGCCTTCCCAGTGCAGATCCTTGACACAGACTTGCATGAGACATTGTCGTGGGCTCTAGGCCTCCAGATGCACTTATGAGGAACATTGCCATGGGCTCTATGTCTTCAGCTGGGCTCATGCAGGACATTGCCATGGAATCCAGGCCCTCAGCTGGAGTTTTTGGGTTTCTAGTGTGTGGAGAGATCTCTTGCACTCCTCTGCATTTGACTTTTTGCATGGATATTATAAAATAATCCTATAAATTAGGTGTCCTGTATTGAATCCATTCCCTTGCAAATTCTGACTACAACAAATGGAATTTTATTGGCCATGATGGGAAATGTTGATAAATGGGTGAACACTGAAAATACCATACTAAGTGAAAGGAGCCAGACACAAAGGGCACATGTGAGATGATCCCATTAATGTGAAATGTGTAAAGATGACAAATCAGAGACAGAGAGTAGATGAATGGTAAGCTAGTGCTGGGGGAGAAGACAAAGATTCAAGGGTTAAGTAGAATAGATTTTCTTTTTGATGTGGTAAAAATGTTCTAAAATTGTGCCGCTGGATTCACAGCACTTAGAATATGCTAAAAGCTATTCAATTATACACTTTCTATGACTGAGTTGCATAGTAAGTGAATTGTCTCTCAATAAAAAGAAATTTTAAAGAGAGCTTATAGCAGCTTTATTCATAATTGTCAAAATGTCCTTCAGTAGGGAAATGGAAAATGAGCTGTGATATATCTAGACAATGGGATAGTACTCAACCTTTAAAAGAAATAAGCTAGACACAGGCCTTTGGTGGGTGGAACAAGTGGAAGCCCCGAGACCAGGGACAGCCCCTGGCACATGGACACACACATGCCTTTGGAGGGTGGAGAGATCCACGAGACCAGCAATGTGGAAGTGTGTGAAGCAGTAGTGAGGAGCCAGCTGTTGGGCTCTAGAGAACTCCACCAATGGAAGACCAGTCCCATCACCTACATACAGAGGCCAAGATCAGCTCCATACCCAGCACATTTCTGGGATCTAACATGGACACTATCACAGAACTGTAAACACCAGAGGTATTTTACTACTTTTATTCTCCCTTGCTTATCTGATTGGCTATCCCTTTCCTGTCTGGTTGGATGTTGTCTTGTTTTGTTTTGTATATTGTGGTTATTTTTGTTTGGGGGCTTTTTCTTTCTCCTCTCTTTCCCTGGTCTTTTTTTTTTTTTTTTTTTCTTCTTCATTTCCTTTTCATTCTCCTTCTCTTTCTTCCTTCTTTTTTTCACTGTTTAGATTTCTTACCTTTCTTTTTTGCTTTCTTCTATTGATTCTCTTTCTCTCATTCCTCAACTACTTCTTGAATTTAAACTGTCAAATGAATAAATATTGTCTCTTCCTTTTCTGATTACTCCTTTGCATTCTATTTCATTCTTTCTCACCTGTGTCCTCCAGTTTCCCAAAGTTTGGGTGATCTTCCTTTGACCTCCAGCCTTGACTGTACTATATTAGACCTCATTTGTCACTTTATCCTGTCCCCTATCCATCTTAACACCACTGCCATCCGAAGAAGGGTAAAATCACTCCACTAAAGGGCAAATCACTGCAAACTGCATGCAAGAACATGGTATATGTTTGATTTTGTTACATAACTTTAGAATTTGCTCCTGTGGTCAGAGGTAGCAGGCTAATGGTTACCATAGTTTGTCAATAGTTAAGCTGTACTTGAAACTATTGTTATTACTAACTGTACATGTTATAATCAGTTTTTCTCCCCTGTATGAAAACACTGTGATTGTATGGGGTCATAATCATCACCACAGCCCAGTAACAAAGGACAGGGTGTTGAGCCAAATAGTAACTTTGCATCCTCTACAAATTGGGAAGGTAGGGTATTGGGATAGCTATAAAGAACCACCTACATCTAGAGGACATCCCTGAAGAACAGACTTCTAGGGAAGCCTCAATACTAGTGACAAAGCTATCGTAAGAAATAGGCAAGCATCAACATAGAAAACAAAATAAAATGAAAAAGAGAAAATAGAAAATGACAATATACAGAAGCAAAAGGCAACCCCACACCACCAGCACACCCAGGACAAGCCCAGAACTCAATGAGATAGATGAAATTGGAAGTCAAACACTGGAACTTTCTGAAATGATGGCAACAGAAGTGAAAAAACAAGTGGAAAAGGCTATAGAGAAAATAATCTCTCAGGTACAAAAAGAAATGATGCTTAAAATCAAAGATATTAGAGAAGGCACAGATACAAGAATAGATGAGCTTTTTAATGAATCTGAAAGGGAAGCAATACTCACAAAGTTATTCCTGGAAGCAAACATTACCCTGATACCAAAACCAGAGAAGGACCCAACCAAGAAAGAGAACTACAGGCCAATCTCCCTAATGAACATAGATGCAAAAATCCCCAATAAGATACTGGCAAACAGAATGCAGCAAATCATCAAGAAGATTATACACTATGACCAAGTTGGATTGATCCCAGGGATGCAGGGATGGTTCAACATACATAAATCAACAAATGTAATACACCATATCAACAAAGCCAAGGACAAAAATCATATGATATTCTCAATAGATGCAGAAAAAGCTTTTGACAAAGTCCAGCACCAATTCATGATAAAAACCCCACAGAAAATCAGAATAGATGATCTTTACCTCAATCTGATAAAAGCTACGTATGACAAACCAACAGCCAACATCATACTAAATGGATAAAAACTGAAAGCTTTCACTCTAAAATCAGGAACAAGACAAGGATATCCACTATCACCACTCCTATTCAATATAGTTCTGTAAACATTAGCCAGAGCTATTAGACAAGAGAAAGAAATAAAAGGAATAAGGATAGGAAAGGAAGAAGTTAAATTATCATTATTCACAGATCACATGATACTCTACATAGAAGACCCCACAAACTCCACCAAAAGACTTCTAGATTTAATCACCAAATTCAACAGCATAGCTGGATAAAAAGTCAACACTCAAAAATCAAGAGCATTCCTGTACACAAACAAAAAACTTACTGAGAGAAAAATTAGGGAAACCACACCCTTCACAACAGCATCCAAAAAATGAAATACTTAGGAATCAATCTAACAAAGGAAGTAAAAGATCTATACATTGAAAATTACACTACTCTGAAAAAGGAGATTGAAGAGGATATCAGAAAATGGAGGGCAGGTGATATAGCTCAGCGGCACAAGCGCCTGCCTGGCAAGCGTGAGGTCCTGAGTTCGGTTCGCAGTACCCACATAAAAAAAAAAAAAAGGAAAGATATCCCTTGCTCACAGACAGGAAGGACCAACATAGTGAAAGTGGCTGTACTCCCAAAATTGTTATACAGATTTAATGCAATCCTGATCAAAATACCATTAGCATACCTCACAGAACTAGAAGAAACATTCCTAAAATTCATTTGGAACCAGAAGAGACCTAGAATAGCAAAAGAAATTCTGGGCAACAAAGGCAAGGCAGGGAACATCACAATCCCTGGCTTGAAGTTATTCTACAAAGCTACTGTGATAAAATCAGAATGGTACTGGCAAAAAAAGACCTGAGGATCAGTGGAACATATTAGAAGCTGGAGACACAACTACAGGCATAGTCAGTCACCTTATCTTTGACAGAGAGGCCAAACGTGTTCACTGGAAGAAAGATAGCCTCTTTAATAAATGGTGCCAGAAAAACTGGCTTTCTACATGCTGAAGACTAAAACTAGACCCATGCCTATCACCATGCACTAAAGTCAAGTCAAAATGGATCAAAGATCTAAGCATTAAAACAGAAACACTAAATCTACTGGATGATAAAGTAGGTAGAAATCTTGAAGACATAGATAAGGGCAGAGACTTCATGAACAAAACCCCAACTGTTCGGGAAATACTTCAGAGAATCATCAACTGGGAGCTCATCTTAATAAAAAGCTTTTGCACATCAAATAAATCACCAACAGAGTGAAAAGATAACCCACAGGGGAGAAAAAATTTTAGCCAACTGTCCCTCAGACAAAGGACTTATATCCAGAATATATATAAAATTGAAAAAAATCAGACCTCCCATGGGCATCTGAGATGAATATACACTTATCAGATGAAGAAATACAGATAGCAATGTATGAAAAAATGTTCAACATCATTGGTCATTCAAGGGATGCAAATTGAAACAACACTGAGATTCCATCTCACCCCAGAAAGAATGGCTATCATCAAGAAATCAACCAATAATGAATGCTGGAGGGGCTGTGGGGAAAAAGGAACACTTCTTCACCATTGGTGGGGATGTACATGGGTGCAACCATTGTGGAAATCAGTATGGAGATTCCTCAAAAAGCTAGGGTTAGAAGTCCCATTCGACCCAGCTATTTGCCCTGGGTATCTTCCCAGAAGAATTAAAAACATCATACCACAGCATTATAGGTGCACCCATGTTTATAGCAGCACAATATGTAGTAGCTAAATCTTGGAAACAACCCAAATGCCCATCAACCAAGGAATGCATAAAAGAGATGTGGTATTTTTATACAATGGAGTACTACTCAACTATGAAGAAGGATAAACTGGGGACTTTTATAGTAAATGGATGCAACTTGAGACCATACTCATAAGTGAAATAAATCAAACTTGCATGCATAAACATTGTATTGTCTCCCTAGTGTGAGAAGCTGAAAGAGTAAATAGGATCCAAAACGTACAATAGATATTGTGAAATGGGAAGAAACTGTTCAAAAGGAAAGAGAAATTGGGATGGGGGAAATGAGACAAGAAGGGAAAAGGAAAAAATATACATACATCTATACAAGATAGTTAAGATAGTTATACTACTAATTTCTATTAGTTCATTAAAGAGAAAGTTTTGTGGCTATATTGTTTGATCAATTTTTCTTATCTGTATCTTGTAATATGAGCAACTACTTCAAAGATAATAATATGCAATGTATTAACCATTGTTACTCTCCAGCTATCTTGTTTTGAAATTTTGTATCATTTTTATTTTTTTTTCACTGTAAAAAAAAGAAACTATCAAACCATGAAGAGGAAATTCAAATACATATTACTAAGTGAAAAATGCCATGTGAAAAGTGTAATACTATCTAATATTAACTCCAGTGCATTTTGGAAAAGGAAGGATCAGGGCTCAGTGGAGAGGGAGAGATGATTGGGCAGGACAAACAGGATTTTTAGGGCAGTGAAGTATTTCTGTATGATAACGGAAGATACATATTATTATATGCTTGAGGCCATGGGCTCCATACTCAGCACTGCTGTAATTAAAACAACTACAAAACACCCACAGAATGTAGAACATCAGAAACAAGCACAAACAGACCCTATGGAGAGACACTGATGTGCAGTGCAGGCCCTTTGCTCGTTCGCGGATGCGCCACTTTGGACCGGCAGGTTAGTGTGAGGAGGCTGCAGGTATGGGAGATGGTGTGGAACTCTGCACTTTCCACTTCATCTTGCTGTGAACCTAAAACTGCTCCCAAAAGAAGTCTATCAGAAGGGTGAAGGCAGGAGGAGAAGAAATTACCTGTGCCTTTCTCTAAGTTCCCATTGTGTATTATTCCTGCTTCTTTTACAGTCTGCATGACATTGTGTTGTAGCTGTTTGAGGTATCACTTTCCCAATTACAATCTGCTCCAGGGCAGAGGAAGTGTCACATTGTTGCCATTGCTGCAGTGCTCCAAACGCTGTTCAGCAGAGGTGAACAAAGGTATGTCCTCTGAACATGTCAAGGACTTCTCACAGCTGCCGTTTTTCAGTGGGATTTTAAAGGATGCACCTCCCAATCTGATCTTCAGGCTTGGGGGAATCCTGTAAACCACTGCCTCCTTCGACTTGCCCCAGAGACAGTGGCCAGGAGGAGCGGGAGAGCACACTGAAGAACATGCCTTGGAAGTTGAGAACACAGGAGACTCCTGCACTAAGAACTGATCTGTACTGAGAAGCCTCACACTGCAGCTTTGCAAGTCAAGCACAGCTTTTGGAAAATATGTCTCTTTGGAGATTATATAAGCAAGTGCAGTGAGAAAACCAGGAGCAGACTTCTGTGCGGTGATGCCTGCAGGTCACCAGGGAAGCTGTCCTGGGGTGGTGAGAGGAAGAGCAGCTCAGCGAACCACAGACCTCTGCACGTCCCAGTGTCTGCTGCATGCCCGGGGAGGGGGTGCGGAAGTGTCCCTGGTTAGAAGATGTGAATGTGTGCAATGTATTCCTGCCAGGGAGCTCATTTAGACTTTATTATTATTGATTTACACTTTCCTGGAAGTCATAGGTAGTTCACAGTTCTTGAAGGCGAGTTTTAAGTGGGAGACAGAGGAAAAACTAAGCACTGGTGCTAAGAGGAAACAAGGAAGCTCACTAAGCAGTGACAGAGTATTAAACATAAATTTTCTTTACTTTCCAAATACATCATCATTTGGTGGACAAAGCCAATATTCTTAGCCACTCAACTGCCTTTGGATATAATTTTCATTTTTTTTTTTTTTTTTTGTGGGTACCAGGGGGTCGACCTCAGGACCTCGCACGCCAGCAGGCGCCCGTGCCGCTGAGCGATATCACCGGCCCCTTTTTTGTATGTGGGTTCCGGGAGTCGAACTCGGGCCCTCGCGCTTGCCGGGCAGGCGCTTAAGCCGCTGAGCCATCTCACCGGTCCTATAATTTTCATTTTAAGAAATCATTCATTGGTTCTTTTTATGGAAACATTGAAAATGAAGGGGATTGATTAGTTATGGCTCTGCATCTTATTTACTGTGTGGTGAAGGAAGTCACTTATTCTGCTTATTTTTGGTTTTACTCATTACAAGGAGGGCACAGCAATACCTGCCCTGCTCACCTCACAGTGTGGTTGTGACAATTCATCAACATCCCTGGAAATACAATGCTTTCTAAACTGGACAAAGAAATGCATTATGTAGAATTGATGTTCGTGCAGGAGGACAAGTGCTAAGAGGTTCTGCCACTTACCTCAGTGGGGTTTGTTGCTTGTGGTACAAAAATACGTGGTACCAAAATACGTGGTACCTTTAGTCTCTGGTTTCTTCAAGTTTTGAATGCACTTCTACCAAGTTCTGGAAAGGGTTCTTACTCAAATTTGGGGGAAAACCTTATCATAAAAACTTCTTGTGGTTTTGTAACTCTAGGTACACATATGCACATAAGGACATTTAGCCAATGATGCCATTTTAAAAGAGAACCACTGACCATTGACCATCTTCTCAAAGAACCATTAATTTGTATTGGAAAGCTGGGGAGACAGGCAGGGAAGCCAAGCGTGAGGCACATGGCATGCCAGCAGCAACTACCCACATCTCTCCTCTGTTCCACAGATGGCTTAGCAGTGAACATGAGCTGAGGGGCCCGGGCCTCTCCTCTGTGAGTGTGCAGTTGTGGAACTGTGCAGGTCTTGTCTCTGCAGCCTCTCAGCATGAGCCCCTTAAGGGCAGAGCCTGTGACCTACAGATGTCTCTGTCTCCTCATCTCCATGAGGACAAAGTTGTTAAGTGAAACCTAGGCCAAGGCTGCCTGTCAAAGAGAGGGGAAGGGGCAGCTCTTGGCAGATTTTGTCCTCCAGGTGGGTTCCCTGCTCCTTCACAGCTGAAAGGAGACACTGCTCGGTCTGGATGGAGGCTCTGACTCGGCGAGGAGCCCACATGACTGCTACACACAGATGTCAAATAGATGGCCTTACGGTCGAAGAATGTCATGAGATACCAGGAGACAGCTTAGGGGACAGCTGAAACAGTCCGGAGAACAGACACTGAGGTGCAGGAGACGGGCGGCATGTGGGATTTTGAGGTTATTTAAACCTGACAGGAGGAACCTGAATACAGTGTGACAGCTGACTGTACATTTGCAGGGCGATTATGCCAGCAAATCTTCTCAACCTTTTCTCATGGCAAGATAGTCATAGGAGACACCAGGGCTACATGTGGAGCAAGTCACTGAGTGGTGGAGAGTTCCAGGGTGCAGAACCGAATGCGGCTCTCCTGGCTCAACTGGCGCAGTTACAGTCTGTGTCCTCTGAAGGAGCACGGTCTCCCCACCCCCGATCGTGAGTCCCGTTCCCATGTCAGGGGTCCTTCCCCAAGCCTTCCTGCCTGCCGGGCCGGCCAGGGGAGCGACGTGATCCCTGTGAGCCTCTGGCAAGCCTGCGACCAGGCACAGGGTCTGCTGAGAGAGTGCAGGTGTGACCGTGGCCCTCAAATCCCGCCTCGAACAGAGGACTTCTGACTGTGGATGTCAGGTACGGATCTCACAGGAAAAAGCCTACTTCAGCTTTTTTGAGAAGAAAATTGAAGACAAAAAGATGACAAAAGAAAAAATCCTTATTAATTAAAGTTGATCCTACTATGCTTGGATGATGAAGTCTGAGTTTCCTAGAAACAGAAGCAATAGAAATTAGTTCCAGCCCCTCTTTCAATTCTCTGTTCTCCGCAACAGGGCAAAGCCAAGAAGAGAAACAGAGGTAGATTGTTTCAAGTGACACATTTTCCTCTTTGACATGAGCACTTCAAAGATGACCCTTCCTGTCCCTTCCATGTGCTCCCAGCTCCACGAGGTCTGCAGACATCGGTTGCTAGACACGGTCTCTCTCAGAACTCAGACCCCTAAAGAGAGGCTCCCAGGAAGGCAATGACACCCCAGACACTTCTCAGAGCCTGGCTCTGCCCACAGGGGCAGGAAGAAGTGACACACCTGGGCAGTGGGAGCTGCAAGACAGGTGCCACATGAGATGTCCAAGAAGGACTTTTGCTTGCTTTGGAGACAGAACATCCCTCTTCGGATACTGCGTACTTCATTCCTGGATGCTCAGACTTATCTCTGACGAAACCACAGGCTTCTGTGCTCATGTAATCATCAGGCGCATCATACGATGTGAAAACTCTTCATAGATGAAGCCTTACATACATGTGACCCTTCTCCATGTTATGCATGATCATTCCACCTTGCCTAATGGTTCCTACGGCTTCCACACGTTAATGATCTGTGTGTTCCCCATAAAGGAACTTCTGTATGCTTCTGGTTTCTATTTTCATTACGTATCACTCATTGTCCTCATTTGCCAGGTCAGAGAAGCGGCCTGGGAGAAGCAGAAGAGGGCAGGAAGCTGCTTTCTATTCTGAAAAGGTGACTCATCACTTCTTCCTTCCCTGATCCCTTTTCTTATGGGTTTCTGCACCCAGAGAATCAGTGCGACCTGCGCTGGCCAAGGCAGGGCAGCCATAGCAGCAGGTATGGGAATGAAGGCTGGGAGGAGCCTTGGAGTGCTGCCTGAGGTCAGGGCTCTGGGGCAGCTGAAAGGAGTAGGAGGAGTCAGGTGGCCCCACCCCAACCAGGACAACAGGATTTCCTTCCCTTGTGCTGGTCCAGGCTACGACCTTGTACTTTCTGTCTCCTGCAGCCCCCCATCCCCTGGGCCAGCACCACGACATCACACACTTCCAACAATTGCTGTGTCCAGAACCCCTCTGTGAGGTGTGTAACACCACAACAGCTGAGGTCAGTCGTCTGCTGTCTCAGGCATCCTTGGATGATGCTGCTCAAAATGTGTCTTGTTTGTCATCCATTGCCTCTGTGACAAAATCTCCACCCACTCAGACCTACGCCATCTCAGTAATTTCTCCAGAGCACCCAATTCCACCCTCTTTGACTGAGCATTCTGTGCTTCAGCCCTCTACTCTCCCACCTTACCAGGTCACCCTTGGCGCAAGGTGACTCTGTCTCCTCTGGCATCCAGCAATTCCCCATTCTGACCTTTAATCTCTTGGCAGTCCCTCCAGGGCACCTAATTCCAGCTGCTCTAACTGAACCTCCTCAACCTCCCCCTCTATTCCCTCATTTAACCAAGTTATCTTCTAAGCAGACATAATTATCATCACCACTTGGCAACTACTACTAGAGCCAGTTTTCCCTTGAAGTCCAAATTCTCAGTGGACAACTCACCCCTGACCCCCACCCCCAAGCTCAGCCACTTGCCTCTACCCCCAGCCTCACTGCACTATACTCAGGAGGCAGAACCTGTTCTCCAAGAAGATGCTATGCTTTCTCTGATGGCCAGTCATGGTAGTTTATCTGCTTAGGTCCCCAAATTACAGGCATCAACTGTTCAGCTTTGCAAATCTCCTGGAGGGCCCTTTGTGCCAAAAACACGCTGTACTCCAATTGGCACAATACAGACTCAAAGGGAATTTTCTTGTCTTCCATTCTTCCACAGCCATGTTTGGAGAGACACTGCAGCCTGCCTTGGACAGCTTAGTGACCCCCAGTTTTTCAGTCCAGACATCAGGCCTTCCTGGAGTAAAAAATCAAAAAGATGAGATTCCCGAATTGGAAGGAAAAGGAAAGAAAACAGAATTTTCCCAAAACAACATAAACCAGACCACCAGCTGAATTCTTCAGGGAAAGTGATAGTCTGTTCCTGAAGAGCAGGACTCCTCAGTCTGTCCTGCTTTGCGGAGCAGAAAAGGCAAACCAGCCCATATAACTGGGGGAATTGCAATAGCACCCACATAACTTGGGAGACTTTGGAGGACGTTTCACGGCATAGATACATCCAGCTTTCCTGGGTCTCCCATCTCTGTCTTGTGAGTCCCTAAATCCTACCATTCCTGCCTCAAGAGACTGTTCTTCCACCTTTGACTGCTTCATTACAATCTCTGCCACCTCCACAGCCACAAAAGCCCAGTCCAGCAATACCTCTCGGTTCTTCTGTTAACTAAGGTCCAACCTGAACCCTTCGCCCCAGTCTCAGTCCCAACATCTCCCTCTGGCGCAGGCCCAGGCCGGCTTCAGTCCTCGACCCCAATCCTGCCACCTTCCCCTCTACGCTATGTTAGGATCTGTGGAGTGTGTTCTCCTGGAACCTAGAGTGAGGCACAGTCTCTCGTGCCATCTGAAATCCACCACCGGGAATAGAACGTTGCAAAAATTACAGGAAAGGGTGTGAGGCTTACCTCTGTGGTCCAAAAACCCCAGGAGGAGTTCTGTCCTCCACTTCCCAACATTTCATTGGTCAGACAGTCCTCAAAGGCCCATGTCCAAATCTCTGTTCTTTCTGGAGATTTCTTCCTCAGCAGTGAGCTGTGCAAGACTCTAGAGCACCACCTTGGAAAGAGGCTCATCTGGCACCAGTGGGAGCTGCCCTGCAGAGTCCATATGTCTCTGGCACTGATGGGTCATCAGAGGGACGTTACTGAGACCTCTGAGTTAAAGAGAAGTCATCGTGAACCTCTTTGTTTAAGGCTAAGAACAGCAAAGAGCTAAACTACTTTGTTTGAGCCCACACAGAAGCTTCCATGAGAAGAACTCAAGAGATTCTTCAAGTAGAGAAGGGAGTGGGGAAGGAACAGGGACAGAGATTGGCCCCAAAGTTCATCTGTTGAGTAAGGCAGAGAGGTCTCCAGAGAATGGTCTGGGCTCTGATTCTGAGACAGACCTGGAAAGACACTTGGGTACCTGTCAGGGAATAATTCAAGGGCCTCAGGTGTCACTGTGTGACTTAGTAGTAAACTTGACTGAGAAATTTGAGGAAATCCACAAAGGTCAGGTCCTTGAGAATCTGTGCAGATGATGACATTCTATGAAGGCAAAAAAGTCTCTACCTGAAAAATCCTCCATCCAAATGAGAGACAGCGCCCTGGTGCCATTGGTAGGGGGCACTGAGGACAGCTGCCTGAATACTTCCCACGAAGTTTCCTTTCTTGTTTCCAGAAACAAGAGATTGGGCAGCACATCGTAACACTGCTCAAATGAAAATGAAGTCTTTCCCCTAAAGTCCAGGAATCCACAGAAATCTTTACTATCAAAGAATATCCACCTTCATAATTTCCCACTCCAACTTTCCCTTCTTTGCCACACTTATTTCTGAAATGAATTCTAAATTTGAGGTCTCCAAGCCCCTCTAAGGAGTTGCTAATTCTTTAATGCAGACAAGGTGGGGACAACAAATTCAGTTCCCATCCTAGGTCATCCTGTCCCTGATACCTCACCTGTGACCAAGAAAGGACACAGATTCCTGAGACCGGCACTATCTGATATCAACCATGAGCATGTATGAGACACATGTAGAATGAAGGGTGGCCATTGACATTTTCTTCCACAGACACACAGCACGATACAGACAGTCAGAAACTACCTGTTCCAGGAACGCATGCTGCTCAAAGCTGCCCAGAGGGCAAGATGGGGCTGTCCTTGAGCCAGGAGATAAGAGCCTGAGTTCCAGCAGTTGTGTAGTTCTGTGTCCAGGCTGAAAGACGAATTATAAGATGTTTCCATATCTAATAAGCCCACAGAGCCATTCAAAGCAGAGGAGCTCTGCACCTTCAAGCACAAATAATTATCACCTTGACAACCAGCAAGAAAGCTCCCCAGTGACCAATGTGAGTATAAATAAGCAAAAAGTACCCTGACTTTCACCAACAGGCTCCCAACAAAATATTCAGTTCCCCAATACTGTGAGTCATCCAGACCTGAACAACCAACTGTTCAGTGAGTTAATGTTTAAGATGGAGAAGAGGATCATAGCCAGGCCACCCTACTTCTGCGTCCCTTGCCTCAGACAACTGACTTCCAGGACCCTATTTTCTCATGAGCAGGGCACCTCTAGTGGGAACAATGAAGCTTCCCAGGTGCTGTCCGCCCACCTGTACAACACAGAGGTCAGCACAGAGCAGGTGCCTGAACCCTGGGTTCCTAAGCTATACGTCCACAGAGCCAAGATGTGAATTTTCCACCAGCTGCTAGTAGAATGGGCTCACTGGGACCCCAAAGAGGCCAGATCAGGAGAGGAGAAGCAGGGTTGGGGAGAGGCCAAGCCAGAAGCATTAGCACAGAAACTTGGTAGCAAATCCTCCCCAATCCTGTCACTAAAGGGACAGCTCCCTCCTAAAAACTGTTTAAGAACAAGATGACACACTTTTTCCTAAGGCTTTGTGCAAGTATAAGATGCAGAGGGAAAGGAATTTCCCTGGGAAATCATCATCCATGCAGGGCATGAGCCTAATAAGAAGGAGCACAGCCTTTCCTGGGAGCCCCAGAAATCAGAAAGTCATGAGAGACAGTAGGAGGTCTTGGAGGGAAAACTTGGACTTAGGCACAGAGTAGATGTCATCTGTCCCACGAGACACTTTCACCTTCCAAGCGATCAGGGAAAACTCAGATAAGGGAGAAGTGCAGGTCTAGGCAGAGCCCATACAGCAGCATCCCTTCAAGTACAAGAAACATGGCTCTAAACGGGCAAGTGACAACTCCTGCAGCCCGGACGCTGCTTTCACTGGGCACAGTTACCTTCCAAGCACTGGATTTATCTGAATCTCTGACACAGCCCCAGGAAGGCATGGCACATGACAACCAGAAACTTGCCCTATCCATGCTCCCCAGGGAGCCTGTGCCTCATCCAAGCCTCAGCTGTGGGCCTCAAGTAGGCCAGGGGCCCATTATTACTCCCCAAGCTACTGTGTTGGGAGGTTACCCCCTACTGTGTAAGGAGGAAAATTCTTTTCCCCCATTTTGGAGGAGGAAAAATTCCTACTCCAAATTAACTTATTCCTCATGGAGAATATTGATTATTCTCATTGAATGTCATTGAGGAATGCTGTCCATAATGTACAGTGTGTTGAGAGTGTGGGTTTGGGCAGCGTGGGTCTTCTGCTACCACCCCTAGGCCTTGAGACGTTGATAGTGATGCACACTAAATGTTAAGCATGAAGGCAGCATTATACTTTATATCTCGATGTCCGGTACTAAACCTCGTGTGCCCATAGGGCTCATAGATGGGCTTTTGGGTGGTGACTGGATCATGGGGGCACGATACCCATCAGTGGATTGGTCCACAGATTAGTTTATAGCTAAACGTGATTTGGGATGTGAAGCCTGATGTGAGGAGATGGTCACCGGGGACGTGGCTTGGAAGGGTCTATCTCCCTCCCTTCTCCCTTGATCTCTCTCCGCTTCCTGCGAGCCACGCCATGAGCTCTTCTCCTCTGCAATATGCATCTTCCATGCCCTCCTGCCTTAGAGCCAGCTGACTTTGGGCTTAAGCCTCTACACAGTTTGTGAGCCAAATAAAACTTTTCTTCTTTAACTTGTGGGTGTTGAGTATTGTGTGCTAGCAATGAGAAAGTAGCTAAGACTGGCTGGCAGGGCAGAATAAAATGTGGTCTTGTTACTGGGTAGTTTCATAGAAAATGGCTCACCAACTAAAAGTATTCCAAGTCCTTCTTGTAGTGAATAAAAGATTTGAAGAGGCAAGCCAAAACTGGTGCCAAAAGTTTATTCCAAAGGCGAGGGGTGAAGGGGTAAGGGAAAAACTGAGTCTGCAGAGTGAATTTGGGCCAAACAAAAGAGAAAAAAAGAAGAGCAAAAGTAAAAGTACACCCCGGGTCTGAGACCCAGGACGGCTACCATGAAGGGTCACGATAGCAAGCTCCTCCTGGTGTCTGGTCTCCTCTATGCATTTCCACATCTCCTGGGAGCCCCTGAGAAGTTCAGCATGAGACCTCCTGAGAATCATCTGGCTCTGCCATGGGGTCTTGGAATTTACAGGTCCCTCCCACTTCTCCAGTCAGTTTTGCTGCACCCTACCTCCTGTATCAGGCTTCTCCAATCTTAAAGTTAAAAGGTTTGTTTTGTTGTCCTGGGCTTTGTTTTGTTTTTTTGTTTTTTTGGGGGGGTTTGTTTGTTTTTAATTCTTTAAGGCTATGTTTGGGTCTCAGTAAAGTTTCGATAAATGTATCTTCTTGTAATGCTACTATGACAGGTATACTATTTATATATTACTGTCATTATCAGAATTATAAGATGCATACAGAATAATGGCCATTTTCAAAACCTTACAAAGTAAAATACATGTACTATGCATTGTTATTTATCTATGGCAAATAAGTGGCTAATCAACTGTGTGATAACCAGGGCATGTATCCCTTCCAGGTTAACAAGGCAGCCTCGTCTGTTCTCAACTGGCTGCCAATTTCATCACATTTCAGGAAGACAGCAGCAACTTCTCCATTACAAGTCATAACCCGCATCTCCTAATGCCCCACTCCTTAGGATCCCAGCCTCCCCACCACACCCATCTGCATCAATCCAGGAACCCCTGGTTCCCACAATTCCAACACTCCTAGTTACTTTTCCACTATTTCCTCTTTTTAACCCATACTAGGTTTTTCAACTTCCCCCAGGACAGTCGAAGAGTGTGCTTTGTAGGATTACTGAGATTTACTTAGCTGTACCATTTACCCACTGTTTGAGAAAATGACTTGAATGGAGCCTCAGTTTAACTCATTGTGGGGACAATTTCATAGCTGACAAGTTTACTGAAAGCACGAAGTTATGAACATATCCAAAGGCCTACCACAGTGCCTGGCAGACAGTAAATGCTCAGTATTTACTGCCTTCTCTGTCCCAATGTTGTACTTTACTTTCTGGACTCTTAGGCATTGTCCTGGCTACGAATGACTGAAATAAGAGTCAGAACTCAGGCTTAGGAGATCGGGATGGCCTGACTCACCAGACTTGACCCCTTGGCATGCAGTTGACTGGCTTACGTGGTCAATCCGTAAGCCTGGGACCCCGTGAAGGGGAAAAGGGCTGAACTTGAAAACACAGACGCTCACTCTACCTCATTCTACAGAGGGCTCGATGCTCATGAACACAGTTTTATCTATGTAAATCTTACTTCCTGTGGTATTTTAAACTAGGTAGGAGGTTCATAACCATATTTTAATATTTCATATTTATGTTTTCTTTTTTATTAGGACCTAGACTATCACAGTCATTGTTGACATGCTTTTAAATAAAAACAAAGAGATGTTCTTGAGGGAAGCAATATGAGAGAGAGAGAGAGAGAGAGAGAGAGAGAGAGAGAGAGAGAAAGAGAGAGAGAGAAAGAGGGAAGTGGAGGTGGAGACGGAGATGGAGACAGACCCCTGTGCTTCTCTCTGGATCACACCAGCAAACACACAATCGCTGAGCTTTGATCAATGGGACAAGGTGGTGACAATCCTCAGCCCTCCCTGCTGTTACTCATTACTGACAAGCTGGTCATGATCATGCTGCTCTGTGTCACTCAGACTCGGGGCATTAGAACTGCTTAAAAGTGAGAAACAAATTCCTTTAAAATGCAGAAATTCTAATTCAGGGAACTCCAAATTTTTTAAAAACTAAATTTGCATTATATGTTAGGGAATATACAAGACACTCATATTTCGATCCATCCTTGGTGCCTCACATTAAAATATTTAATTCTTCCCACAGTACTTAATGTCTCAGCTTTCAAGCATACTGCACAGCAAAATTCTTCCAATGGAGGGAAAGAAAAAGGGATTTTGGAAGCTTTTTATGTCTCTAGGAGGACTCAACAGAGTAAACACAAACCCAAGTTGAATCTGTACCAAGTCAAAGCAAAATGACACTCAATGATACTTACTAGCTAGCTCAGTCACACCAAAAACACCTGATAGGACAGAACTGTCCCAGATGGCTAAATGTCCTGTGAAGACAAAAGCAAAAGAAAAGCAAGTGTCATAAATAGAAGACATTTATCAACAGAACTTTAGATATTTCATTGTGATGCAAAATGAGATACCTACTCTCATACTCTGTTTCAGCAGAGTTTCTGGGAGTGGACACAGTCATTTGAGGGTGGAGATAGCTTTTGGTTTGAATTTAAGGGTATGGAAAGCTTTGACACAACTGGGTGATTTCTGTGATGGTTAAAAACAATTTAACAGGAAAAGTGAAACAAAAGATAACTTTAAAGAAATGGTTATTGGGACTGACCTCCCAGACCTTAACACTTCGAAATGAAATGGTGTGCCTAAGAATTGGCCAGGAGAGTCAACTTTCATAGGAGTTGTAAAACATTATTCCATAAATAAACATCTCATCAGGATTAGTTATGCATTAACTTAAACCAAACAAGATTTAAAGATGTTGGGCCGGTGAGATGGCTCAGTGGCATAAGTGCCTGCCTGGGAAGCGCGAGGGCCCGAGTTTGACTCCCTGTATCCACATACGAAAAAAGGGCCGGTGGTATCACTCAGCGGCACAGGTGCCCACTGGCGCGTGAGGTCCTGAGGTCAACCCCCAGTACCCACAAAAAAAAAAAAGAAAGATTTAATGATGTTTCCTTCCATCTTACTTCGCTCTCATTGCTGAGACAAAATATCTAACTCCCAAAGTTAAAGGAGGAAAGGTTTATTTAGCTCACAGTTTGTGGAGGTTTCAGTCCATAATCAGCTGGCTCTGATGCAGGGTGGCATGGTGAGGGGCAACAGTTCAAGGTGGCAGAAGACAGCAAAAGCAACAAGAGCAAAAAGAGAGAACAGCAAGCCTCTTTTCCTCCCTGATATTGTAAGCAGGCTACCCGCCTTTGGGTGGGTCTTCTATACCCTAGGATGTAGAACTTTTGAGTCAGTTAGGCCTCTGAACTTCTCAAATTGCCCCAAGGAATCAACCATGACAACATCCTAGAGTGTAGACAGCTGCCCTAGGGCATGTCCTCTACACCCTAGGATGTAGAACTGCTGAGACACTTAGTCAAGCTTCTAAACTTCTCAAGTTGACACAATGAATCAACCATTACACCTTCCTTTAGATGCACTACAAGGAGAATTTTTGAAATCTTTTCAATTATACTTTAAAATTTTTTTAAAAGCCAGAATAAAAAATTAATTTCATAATCCACAAGATACAAAAGCTATTGAATGCACAAATAAAAATTTAATCTGTATAGAGAACAAGTTTTTCTGTGTTGATTTCTAAAAAAAAAACACAACTGGTTCAAAATTGCTTAATCTTTGTATTTTGTGTGTTCTTTCTTTTTGCTGACTATAATATCCTTCAAGACACCTCATATTACATCTAGCAGTAATTACCTATGTAATTTTAGGGTGTATGCAGAAACAAAACTTACAAATGGCAAGAAATCTAAAATCTATCACACGTACTTCCCTCTCCACCTTTAATATTTTCAGATACTGTCATTCTCACACACATTCTAGTCGAGAGATCTGGCTGTAAAGTGAACTTAATGGTAACCTTTTAATAATTTGGCTTAGAGAAAAAGTTATTAGTTGAAAAAAATTTAAAATACCTGCTCTTTACCACAAGAAACATAATCTTTAAGATATGTAACATAAGGGCCGGTGAGATGGCTCAGCAGCATAAATGCCTGCCTGGCAAGTGTGAGATCATGAGTTTGACTCCCGGTACCCACATAAAGGAAAATAGGGCCGGTGATATCACTCAGTGGCACAAGCACCTGCTGGCAAGCACGAGGTCCTGAGTTCAACTCCTGGTACCCACATTAAAAAAAAAAAAGAAAAAGAAAACAAGTTATGCAACATAAGAAAACAGACCAATCTTAATATATAAAATCCCTGAATAACATGTACATTTTTATAAAAGCTAGATTTTCTCTATTACTAAGGGAAAGCAAGTTTACATATGGCACATTACATGATCTAGTACAGTTATTAAATGTCATGCATATGCAAAAACCACCATGTTTTGCAGAATTACAAATGGATCTGAGTTGTTCTTTTAGATTTTTGTATGAGGAATATTCTTATTGAGATTAAAAAGAAAGCATTTCAGTTAAACTGTATATCAGATACACACTTTTCGGTATTAAATAAAACCATTCTAATTTTTAGAATATGCAAAAACCACCATGTTTTGCAGAATTACAAATGGATCTGCGTTGTTCTTCTTATAGGTTTTTTTTTTTTTTGTGGGTACCGGGGGTCAACCTGAGGACCTCGTGCGCCAGCAGACGCCCCTGCCACTGAGCGATGTCACTGGCCCTTTTTTCGTATGTGGGTTCCAGGAGTTGAACTCGGGCCCTTGAGCTCGCCAGGCAGGCGCTTACGCCGCTGAGCCATCTCACCGGCCCTTCTTTTAGATTTTTGTATGAGGAATATTCTTATTGAGATTAAAAAGAAAACATTTCAGTTAAACTGTATATCAAATACACACTTTTTGGTATTAAATGAAACCATTCTAATTTTTAGGATATGCAATAACCATAAACTGCTTTATAAAAAAGGCAAAATTTCACCTTAAAAGTACTTAAAATTGTTCCTGTCAAAACAACCTGTACACAGTTATTTAGTTGCCACATTCTTGTTCCTGGGTTCCAGTTCTAAAAATCTAAGTATGTGTCACATTCTATCCAGATAGCCCAGTGATAGCCTCAGACTCAAAATGGCCAAAGCTGAACTCACTTTCTCCACACCTCCCAAAACCTATTCTCGCTCTTTTGAACTCCTGTTTAAATGACCCATCCACTGTTCACCTACCTTTCTAAACAAATCCCTGTGGATTCTTTCCTTGCCATTTCTTCACTCTATGTATGTGTCCATCTCCCCAGGACTGTGGCTCAGGGTTTGCCACTTATGACCAGCATGATGGGAAGACCTCCAAATGATTTGCTGTCTCCCTTCAGTCCTGGCTTCCTTGACAACCCTCTCTCAATGCTGCTGCCAGAGCTGTCTCACTAACACGCAGACTGCTGATTCATGTACTTACTGGATAAATAGTTACTGACCAAGCATCTCCCCAGTACCAGGCATCGTGCTTGGGATTAGAATGCAGTCCCTCTGTGCAGAGAGTTCACAGTTTAGGAGCAGAGAGAGGTAAAAACATTGAAAACACTTCACTCATTCGTATCATAAATGGCATAAATGATATGAAGAAAGAAATAGAAGCACTGGAAAGGGAACACAGAAGTTCTCTCTTAAGAGCTGATATCTGAAAGACATTGAAAGCCAGCCACTAACAGGAACAAGAGCTCTTCAGGGATGAGTGGGATAAAAGCACTGATGTAGCAATGAAGCAGATTTTAGAGAAGCTGATTTGAATTTAATGTGCTTAGAGCCCATTTCCCTATCACAGATCTTGCAACCTGCCCCCCTCCAGTGACCCTGGCCCTTTGCACTGAGCTACATCTCCAGCCCTTCTTGATTCCTTATTGAGTCAAGGTCTTGCTAAACCACTAAGTTGTTCAGGCTGGGCTCAAACTTTCAATCCTCCTGCCTCAGCCTCCCAGAGTGCTGGGATTACCGGTGTGCAACACCATGACTTGCTCCTCCATGTAGCTTCAAGTAGCTATGAAACTGCTGTTGTTCCTTCATCAATTATTTGGAAACCTACTGAGGAACTCTAAGAGGAGATAGCAATGAGACAGGAAATCTAAGAAATGATGGGAAAAGTGATGTGGCTAACATAACGACTACACAACCCTGAGTACATTTGTATTTCCTTTTCACTAACACAAACCAAATAACAAAATGACCTCCAGAGAATTACACGGATCTGATTGTTCTCCTTTATTGCAAAATGAGAGAAAAGTGGAAAGGAAAACAAAAGGGTACGCTTAAGCAGCTTGGAATTCAAATGTCATTAGCATTAAAATATCCTCAGGAGGAAAGCCCACTAAACATTCCTCAAACATTGGAGATTTGCATTTCGAATAGGGCTCCTCAGAAAGGAGTGCAAAATACACTTGTGTTCAGTGCTCCACAGAGGAAAAGTCAGGTTGCTCAATGATCTCTCTCTAACTCTGAGCCGCTGGTCAGGAGCAATTGGACAGGAGGTTGAAATAGGAGCAGATCCTCTTTCATTTTACATGAAGTGGCTTCAAAAACTCATGCACTGAACTCTTAATTAATTCCCAAGGGAAGTGCAGACTCAGTCATGCTCAGAGGGGAGAGATAGAACTTTCTGGGAGAGGTAGGCACATTGTGTGCTGGGAGCCAGGAGAAGCAGCTCTCTTTTCCTCAGTGAGATGAGTAATCATGGAAGATGCCATGCTGTGGGAACCGCATCTTATGTCATGGGGACTGAACATCTATCCACCTTTCAACAACCAAGAAAGAAAAAACATATGTTTGCAAGGACACTAAGCTTGCAGTGCTGTCCAGAGGTCCGAGGAGAGGCAGCTGGCAAGAGCCACCCAAAGGGGCCGGGCACCACAGATCATGTGCATGTCCAGGACACAGAGCTGACACGCGATGGCATGCTGTTGTTCCTGGTTAGGAAGCCAAGGGGCTCTCAGCCCCAAAGAATCCACTCTCATCTGCTTAATGAATGTAGGCAAGTGTAATGCCCAGGTCATTTCATCAAATAGGATGCTTCTCTATGATCTTCTCCAGTGGCAACCCAGCTGCCATCACTAGTAAATAACAGACCCAAGGCTGGGCCTTTCTGTGCCTTGCACCTGGAACATTTAGAGGGAAAAGGGCTCCCTCATTCAGCTGCTTACGTTCTGCCAGGATTTTGGATTGCCTGGGATGTGCACGCCCTGTGCTAGTCCCTGAGGACCCTGCCTTGTACGATTTATATTCACATCTTTCTTTCTAAATTTTTTTCTGAGGTACTGGGGATCGAAGTCAGGGCCTTCACACTCAGCCACACCCCCAGCCCTGTTCATAAACTTTTGAGACAGGTTCTCACTTAACTCCTAAATTATCCAAGATGGTCACAAACTTGCAAGCTTCCTGCCTCAGACTCCAAGCGTGCTGGGGTTGCAGGTGTGTGCCACTGCGCCTGGCTATATTCTCATTCTTCTTAAGAAAAGTCTACCTTATCAACCAAGCTCCTCCCTGGGGTTTTAATTTTTCTTCTGTGAACCCCCTCTGGTTTGTGAGTCATGTGAGTGAATGCATCTCCTTAATCCGCTGTCTCTGCCCAGCTCAGGATATTTTTAGGTGTGCTCAAGAAATAACGTTCTGATTAAGAAAGAAGGAAGAAAGAAAGAGAGAGAAGGAGGGGATCAGGGATAGCTGGGTTGGGGGAGGGGAGGGGTGAAAAATGAATGGAGATGTGTTCTGGACGTGGACCAACTCCACACGAGGAGCCTGAGCGCACATGCACTAAAGCTGAAATAAGAAAGAAAGACAGCACTGAGTTATGGAGAACTTCTGCTTCACTGGTCTTTTGTCACTAGCCTCTTTCTTCCTTATTTGACAATTATTTGTTTACATGCTTACCCTGGCACTCCTACAAGAAACTGGGAGGGCAGGTTTGAGGTTTATTATTTTATATTAATAAAAATAATATAAGAGCGCAGCATAATCCCTTATTCTATGTGTGTGATTGGTATTCAGTGATTCAGATGACTGACTCGGGATTCCCTTATTGGCCTTTTAAAGCACAATGTAAATGATCAGCTTTCCTATATAGTGATACTATGTACTCTTAATTTGGAATAGCTCAGAAAATAGGATTTTTAGAAGATGAATCAGGGCATGTTTTTCCTTAACTGTTAAGCAAAATTCAAAATTTTGGGTTTGAGTTTGTGATTACATGTTGACTAAACTATTCTCTATTAATTAGTGACATTTGAAATAATTATTAATTTTATCCCACTTCCTTACAGTATTTAAAAAGGCAAAGAATTCAGGTATGTACTAAAAAAGAACAGAGAAATAATAGAAATACATATGAGTCATGATTAAATGATACAATGAATATTTAAATTTGTCAACATTTATTATAGTAAAAGGCACACTGCCATTAATCCTCTCAAAATACCTCTCTCTCTTTAACACATTATCCCATCATTCTTGCCATTTTCTGAAGTCTCTTTCATGACTGCATTTAGCTGCACTGTCGTGACTGCCTCAGTGTCCTGAATCTTTTAAAAATGGACATAGTCATTGTGACTTTAGGAAAGAGCCAGAAGTTACATGGTGCCAGATCTGGTGAATAAGGTTGATAAGGCCACACTGTAATGTTTTTGTAAGCCTGGCTGCCTTTTTGTTGAATGGCATTTGGCAGCAGTATTCACTGTAGTTTTTATCATAAGTCATAAAGACGCTCATGAAAGAGCACTTCCAGAATTGTCTCAAAAAGTGACAAGAATGATAGGATAAGTGTGTTCAAAAAGAGAGTGAGTATCTGGAGGTGGGAGGACTATGGAATGTATGTTTTACTGTAATAGTTTTTTTTTAATTTAAGAATTCACAGTATTTTTTGATAATTGTGTCTAATATTTTCTTCACAATTGATATTAATTAAACAGGATTTTAGTGCCTCCTATCCAAATGACACACAGCCCCTCCATACTTTCCTTCCTTCCTTCCTTCTCTCTTCCTTTCTCCCTCCTTTCTTCCTTTCTTTCTGCCTTACTTCCACCCTCCCTTTTTTTTGTTGTAGTAGAAAGGAGACAGAAATAGAACCTGACAAACATATTTTGAGTTTGCCTTAAGCTTTCATTAAGTTCTTTACAATTTTCTTAATGTAATACAAAAAATATAGAAAGACTCAAATGAATATATCTGCTGGACCACCAAAAAGAGCATTAACTTTTAAATCTCAATGTAATACAAAAGTCAGTGACAGGTTATTTGCCAGTTTTAGCTCAAGACATTGATGTTATAGAAGAGTGAGTCAATTCAAATTAGTACAAAGAATCTCACACAAATTAACCACAATCATATTTTCCATAAATACAGTAGCAAAATATAGGTACATCTAGATCTCACGTTATGCAAGCTTCATCTTAAAAAACGTTATGCTATGTTTGAGGGATTGCACTGCTCACTTTTTTCAGTGTGAAGTCAGAGGGACCGGATGAGGAGTAATCTTCAGGAGCCAGCGGCAAAGGCAGAGCCACACTCCTGGTTTTCAGAATTCTGCTCAAGGCCGCCAGCCATGTTTCCTCACACCCATCTCCTCCCATAAAATAGTGACTATTTTCACCTCAAAATAGGAGGTGACACAATTCAAGAATGATAGATTTTTCATAGGAAAGGCTGTTTTCCAATCCATTCTGTGGACAGCAAACAATACAGTACTTCAGCGCATGAAGGAGCAGATACTGGGGTAGTGATGATGTAGGAGTTAGAGCCCGGCAAAGCTGGCTGGGGAAATGAGCGGGACCTGTCCATCACGAGATCCCAGGGCAAGGCCAGGGCCACTTATGCAGAACTTCTCATGAGCTCCCAGGAGATGTGGAGAGGATGATATAAAAGAAAGCCGGGCACCATGGGGAGTTGCTACTGTGAACTCCTTCATTAGTCCACACTGCATTCCCAAACAAGGTGTGTACTTGTATTTCTGCTTTTACCTTCTTTATCCTCTTTGTTCAGCCCAAGTTCACGCTGCAGAGCTAGTTTCTCCCATCCTCATGCACCCTGAACTTTTCTCTCTCTCTCTCTTTTTTTTTTTTTTTTTTTTTTGGTACCGAGATCGAACTCTGGGCCTCATGCTTGCCAGGCAGGCACTGTGCTGCTGAGCTATATCCCCAGCCCCAAACTTTTCAAATAAACTTTTGGCACTGTTTTTGGCTTGTCTCATCCAATTCTTTGTTTTAGGCAAGAAGGACCTGGAGTACTTCTGACTCGGGGCCCACTTTCAAAGGAACTACCCAATAACAGTGAAGCCCCCGTCTTTAAGACAAGCCAGCTGACAAACACACATGCACACAGTTTGAAACCCTAACTAGGGTGCCCCGTGCTGGTGACATACGGGGACACAGTTACAGCTGGGCATCCAGGCTCAGGTACAGCCTGTGTTCTCAGGTCACATTGGCAGAGCAAAGTCCTCCATGGTCATGCTAGCATTCCTGGAAAGGGCACTGACAACACCACCCACCAGGCAGCACTGCCTTCCTGTCACACCCAGCCCCCAGAGGACCACGACTGTGGTCAGGTAGGCAGTGGAGCTCAGATGAAAAGGAGTAAATCAGATCGAGCTTTCTTCTCCCATGCTTGGTGTCCAGCCCAGGGAAGTTCAAAACAGCACAGGCATCGCTTTTTGGTGACCCCAGGACATTCACAGCTACTGTGGAAAAGCTAAAGCATGCTGCTACAAAACAGGAATGAGGTCACATCCTATACAGTCACATGCGTTTCCTCAAACAAAACACCCCTGGGTAGGCACTTTGCTTTCCAAATTTGTGCTACACTAAGAAATGTGCCAAAATGCACCTGTAAGAGCAACAGAGAAAACCACAGGTAAATATATTCTTGGTGTTTAGTATGTTTCAAGTTTATTTCAAACCAACTTTTAATTAGCTAAAGTGAAGCTTCCTTTACCTCCAGTAAGGGCTCCACAGCCATGACCTAAGACTTCCCCAAATAGTGATGCACTTTTTTTGCTGTGCTAAAATGTTTTCCAAAATTCATATCAATTTCTTTTTCAAATCAAGACTGTTCATTTGAATCAAATGTTGATTCCCAACTCCAGACTTTAATAGCACACTACAGCTACACTTTTCCCAAATAAACATCACAGGGTTCCTCTTATATAAGAAACCCGAAGTATAAATAATTTAAAGAGCAAGGTAAAAGATAATATGAAATAGGGAGCAAATTCCCCTTCTGGGTATCTTACTAGACAAATTAAAAACATCATACCACAGCAATATATGTGCACCCATATTTATAGCAGCACAATTTGTAATAGCTAGATCGTGGAAACAACCCAAATGCCCATCAGCTGAGGAATGGATAAAAAAGATGTGGTATTTTTATACAATGGAGTACTACTCAGCCATAAAGAAAGATAAACTGGAGACTTTTATAGGTAAATGGATGCAACTGGAGAAAATACTCATAAGTGAAATAAACCGGACGCAGATGTGTAAACATCGTTTTGTCTGCCTAGTGTGAGAAACTGAAAGAGTAAATAAGATCCAAATGTACAATAGATATGGTAAAACAGGAAGAAACTGTTCAAAAGGAAAGAGAAACTGGGATGGGGGAATGGAGAAAAGAAAGAAAGGAAAAGAAAAAAATTATATATATATGATAGTTAAGATAGATACACTACTAATTTTCATTGAAAAGAAAGGTTTGTGCTTATATTGTTTGGACAATTGAATGCTGATATCTTGTACCCTGAGTAACTAACTTAAAGATAACAATACGCAATGTATTAACCATTGTTACCCTCCTATTATGTTGTTTTGAAATTTTGTTCTATTTTTTTCTCTTTAAAATAAAATAAAAAAAAAAAAGAAATAGCGAGCGAGATTCTTTGAAAACGGGAAAGCAATCTAGAAATGGGGGTGGAGGATTGTGTGGGGGCAAGGGGAAGTAAATGAATTAATATATGTTATGTACCTGTACCAACTTCCCATGATGAATATCATCATTATGTTCAGCAAACACGTACTGATGAGTGTGAAAAAAGAAAATACCACTGAACTCTCTTAAACACACCTAGAGTGCCTACAAACAAAACAACAAGCACACCTACAAAACATATTTTTAATTTTCTTCATAAAATTAAAAACTTGAAAAATGTGAACTATAATATTTAAAATATACTGTGCAATCAATATTCGCAGAACATGAATCCACAAGTGAAGAAATAAGGCAAAGTCTAACTAAAAAGATCAACTCATTTTAAAGAAAAATTCAGTTTTTCTGGAAGAAAAACCAGACTCATTAAAAACCCTTAGCTTTTCACCCTACTTTACCTATACAACAATTTTTTTCTGACACCATAACTGTTATGGTTTGTGTCCAGATGTCCCCCCATGCCTTCATGTAGTCATGGGGGTGGGCTTTTCAGAGGTGGCTGAATCTAGAATTTGTGATTGGTCCATGGTTAAATGATGGGATTAAGGGTGTGAGTGCTACACCTGCCCTAGGCCTGTAGCCTACATACAATATAAGAAACAGAAAGAGGTTTGTCCCTTTGGGGACTGGCCCCAGAGTGACCTGAGAGAGACATTCAGCTGCCCACTACAAACAATGGACTCTCCATTACTGGGATAGCTCACCCCGGTAAACAAGAAGAAGGACAATAAAAAATTTAATGTGAGGCTCAGGTTGCCCTGCAGTCTCCTGATGCCAGCTCTGTGTGCCAATCTGTGCTGATTGCCCGTACAGACTTAAACTCAATTTATCCAGAATCTTTAAGATTCTTTAGAACTGTGCCCCCAAACTTAAAACGTATATATACTCAGTCCCCCCTTCAGATATTTGCCGATATTCACTCAGAGGCCAGCCTGCCTGTAGGTAGAGGAATCAAACCTGACCCTCCCCACAGCTTCCATCTCTGGTGGCTCCTCACACACTGCTATTACAGTGCCCCTCCCCCCTCACTATTTTTCCTGTCTTCTGCTGCCATGAACTGTTGCCCCTCTGCCATGTGCCACCCTGCCTTGGAGACATCTGGTTATGGACTGAAAACCTCTACAAACTGAGCTAAATAAATCTTTCTCCCTTTAACTTTGGGTGTGGGGTGTTTCGTCTCAGCAACAAGAGAAGTAACTAAAATAATAACTAAGTTAATAAAACTGAAATTGAATTACTGGTATCTGGGTTAATATAAAAGAGATATTTCCCACGTACCTAAAAAATAGTAGAAGGACAAGAGCTGCCACCTGAGCTGCCACCTTAAGTTTAAATTTTGCATGGAGTCTTTTACAGAATGGCAGGTTTCTTATAAAAACCAAAAAAAAAAAAAAAAAGCATCATCTCTGAAAGACTAAAGCTATTAGGGGATAAAAGAATTCATAAATCCAATGCAAAACTAAATTTCTCAAATATAATATAAATATAGATAAGTGGGTAAGGTGTTAAATTACTTTTTTTAGTATCTTAACTCTTAGGGACACAATATAAACAAAAATAGAAAAAAGATAATGCAGAGAGGAGAGCATATAAGGAAGCTCATGAGAACAATATTGTTTAAGGGAATTACTGATGAGAGCTTGAAATACAAGTGATTTTTTAAAAAATCAAGGTTTAGGTGAAAGATTTATGTTCCTCAGGCTGCCCTTCACATATAATTTATCAACTATCACTGTTATTAAATAGCATTATAATGAGAAATAGAAATTTGTGACTTTTTTCTTACTCTAAAACTATAAATGTGAGCTAAAGTTTCCAGAACACTAGATGTGATCCAAACCCGATCCATGCATCACCCATTATCTAGAGTGTGCCTAGGATTCAGCGCGCCTAGCACTACTGTTAGCCAGTCTCTCGCTAGAAGACAGGAAATCTGTTTAGTGCAAGCAAGTTGAGTCTGTGTAACAGAACAGCAGTAAGAACTCACTGATCTAGATCTATTTGAATGCTGAAGAAGCTACAAGGGTTCTTCTCCAGGGCTCCTGGCCCGAGTCTGCTCTGCCTTCGGAATCCGTCCCCTCCCAACCCTGCCAGGCCCTGACCAGCCAAGGCTGCTGCTCCTCCAGGCCACAGAGCATCAGCCCTCTCCCGATCCCTGACCCTCTCAGCTCAAGATTTTGATTTGATCACAAATAACTGCTTGGTCCCTTACTCGCCTCACTGCCTGACCCTCCATAAGGCCCGCGAATGTTTCAGAGGCACTGAATTGGCCACTTTCCACACATATCATGTGTCCTCTCCATGCATCATCTTCACAATGAACCTGCTCAGTGGATATGACCGTACTGACTTTACAGATGGGGAGGCATTTACTGTACCTCAGAGATTTCTCTCTGGACGGAACTAGACACACAGGGCTTTGAATAGCAGCTCAGTGACAAAGTAGTTTCACCTTAAGCACTTCCTCTAACTTGGAGGGGAAAAAATACAAATTAGGTATGGTAGCAGCAGTTAACAATAAAAGGAAGAAGAAATTTGTCCCAAAATGTTCAGAAAGAAGATTTTCAGATACACCGAATGGTTGGTTACTACCTTAGAAGAACACATTTCTATTTACCATAAATATCCTAGATTAACTTAAAGAATTCACCTAAATGCAGATGATGACAATGGTGGTATCCCTAGCTCAGAGTTATATAATTTGCCTAAAACCAAACAGCAGCTAATGGCAAGGCCAGAAATTGAACCCAGATTTATAAGCTACTCTGTTTTAAGATACAAGAGTGCATCCAGGACTCATTAGGGGAAATTTTTTAAAGCTGATATAAAACAGAAAGAAGAAAACAAACCCCTAGTACCTTGTACCTTCTACATAGTACCTAGTACATTCTTCACCACATAATAGATGCTTTTGTTCAGCTCTGCAGAGCTATTTCTGTGGTAATTCTGGTTAAGTGCAGAACCCTCATGAACCAATCACTTTAGAAACACATGGGACTTTGGAGGGACAGTTTAGATCTAAACCATAATAGTAACTCTCCTCATATAGAGTGGGAGTCTAAAATAGTTTGAGTTACCCAAAGGCATTTTGAGGTGGTTTGCCCACAAAATTTTGGGAATACTGGGTGTCAAAATAAGAACAAAAACAAAACATATGTCCACTACCATAGCTTTTCCTGTCCAGATCCATGCCCTGCCTGTGCAGTACCTGAAGCTTAGTGTTGCAATTAGAAAGCAGACTCTGCAAGAGCCCTGGAAAGGACCAAAATAGGAGGATCTCAGGGCAAGACACTTGCAGAGGTGAGGAATCTGTGGAGGGCCTAGACATCCATAGTGACAGGTTTGCCAGTGACCTGGCCTCTAAATGCCTTCACAGTCCTAGTTGAGGGCCTTTTCCCTCCATTCCAGTGCACTTTCACATCCTAGAACTGTCACCAGCAAGACTACATAACAGCCACTAAGAGGGTTACGCAGCTAAGTTTTTTCAAAATCAGGAAGAACAGTTGGCTCCAATTAGGCACATATTATCTCGATATGTTTTTATCTACTTCTCTATGATGTTTATATGTATCATTCATTTACATAAACAATAGGCAACACACAATTTAAACTATTTAGGCCACTGATTTCTTTACTATGTGGTAAAAATTATTTATTTTTGGACTCATTGAAACTTAGCTTCATTTGGGAAAATTACATGTTATCTCTAAGGAGCTAGAAGTGCAAAACTTGGGGGGGCGGGTGAGATGGCTCAGCGGCTTAAGCGCCTGCCTGGCAAGCGCGAGGGCCCGAGTTCGACTCCCGGAACCCACATACGAAAAAGGGGCCGGTGATATCGCTCAGCGGCACGGGCGCCTGCTGGCGCGCGAGGTCCTGAGGTCGAACCCCCGGTACCCACAAAAAAAAAAAAAAAAAGAAGTGCAAAACTTAATTGCTTAGGGTAAAACCCAGCTTCAGTGGGGACAAATATGTAGGTGGTGCAGAAGTTAGTACATGTGCAGGCTGCGAGAGGTCTTCAGAACATGGGACGGGAGCTGAACCTTGTGGTAGTTAACTTTGATTCAACTTGGCCTAGAAACAGGCATCTCAGATCTTTGATTCAACATTATTTTTAGTCTCTGAGGCTGTTTCTCAGAGATATTGGCCTTACATCTATGCTCTGAATAAAGCAGACTCACCTGCAATTTTAGTAATCATCATATCTGCTGGACCTCAATAGAGCAAAAATACAGCTTTATTTTACTCTCTGACTGCTGAGCTGGAGACACAGACTTTCCCTCCCCTCCTAACCACTTTGAATCTCAGCCCTTTGGAAATGGATGCAGCAACATCAGCAGCTGTCTGGCTCTCAGGATTTCAAATTATGCCATCAATTTCCTGGATTTCCTGATTCCAGCCAGCAGGTTGTATGCCTTCTCAGCATCTACAGCCGTGTGAGCTGATACTTTATTCTAAATGTATCTCTACAATAGGTTGTGAAGGTATGAATAAGCCTAACGAATAAGACACAAAGTTAGTGGATATGACAGCAGATTTGAAATTTTGTAACTGGTAAATTCCACAAGAATTGTAGATGAGTGCTAACAAGCAAGTAAATGTATAATGGTAACCATGGTTTTCCCACTTCACAATAAAATAGAAAAGCAACTAAAATGAACTATGAAAATTAGTCTGTGTTAGAAAAAAGCCAGGGTTTTGACTGTCTGAAAAATTAGTGGAACACACACTCACTTTCCTCTAATTTTTTAAATTGTCAATTAAATATAGGAGTGAGGTTAAACTCTATTATATTTCCTATCAACTAACGTCAAAATATTTTGAAAAGTTACCAGTCATGTAAATTCCTTCAAATGTTATCCTATACCGTGGCTTACACACATTTCAAAGACTCCACTGTGGAATGAATGGAGCACTTGGCTAGAAAGTACTGAGCTGTCCTAGTGGCTGGTAAGGCTTACTGCCTCTTTCCAGAAAGGGAAATTTCTGATTCTTATATCACTGGCACCGAGATGTAATTCTGCAAACCAGTAACTAAATAGAAGCTTGGGAAACACTACGAACTGAAGATTCACAGAGAAGGGAATCTGAGTGGCCGATTAATAATGAAAGACGGCTAGTTTCACTTCAGTTCACGGAAATGCAAACCAGTGGATATAATTTTCCAGGTAATAAGTAAAAATAAAATAAAAATCAGCAACAATAAAATTGTTTTAAATTCTGGCAAGGACAAAAGTAGAAAGCTGTTTTTCCACACATGATTGGTTTAAATGAATATAATAAGTAGGTAGAGCAATTTTTCAAGTTCTAACAGAGCTGAAAAACCACAACCCACAATTTCCAGCTTCAGGTCCATAGACAGAGGAAACACTTTTACAATCAGCGCACTAAGAGGCTTGGAAACGGCTGTTCATTGCAGCATTCACTCACTGCCAAGACTGCTGCTAAGTGGGGCTGCACTTGAGCCTCACAGCTGCAGGCACCTGTGCAGTTGCAGGAGTGTGCCCTCAGTCCACGCCACAGCTGGAGGTGACGCAGGACAAAGCATGAGTGAGGCCCACTGGGGTGCAAGTCCATGCCTGGTGCTGGGGTCAGTTGCTCCTGAGACTCAGGCCACAGCAGTCTTAGTTACTTCCTTCATCACTGAGACGAAATACCTGCCACCCACGGGTTAAAGGGGGAAACATTTATTTTGGCTCATGTTTCAGTCCATAGATTTGATTGAGAATATTTATCTCATTCAATTCATCAATGTTCATGTGCAGTAAGTGAATGAACTGAAATTGCGAGCAGAGATTGCTATCCAGTAACCTGAAGCTGAGACCTATGATGAGCCACCAACAGCCCCTTGTCCTGAGCTGCAGAACGCACTGGCTTGTGGCCTCCAGCCACTCAGAACAGCTGTAGCAGGAGTGTTGCCAGCGACAAGCAGCATGGCAGTGGAAAAAAGATGACTCGTGTGTACATGGCCTTGGCGGTTTGCTTTTTCTGAGGTCCCTACTGCTTGCCATCAGGCTGTTTTCTGGAACACGGCTTTGATATACAAAAGGTTTCTTTAATTTAGACTAAAATATGTACATATGAAGAAAATCTATGAAAAGCAATTTTAAGACAAGCTCATATGTGTAGTCTTGGGAAGAGAGAGTTGATGCATTTGTCCATTTATTTAGTTCAAACACTCAATAAGAAATATATTGCCTTTTTGTTGCTGGGACACATTAGTCATACAGAATTTAAATGGAAAAAGGTTACTTTGTCCCATGGTTTCTGAGATCGCACGCTGTGATCGACTGTCTCCTCTGCAGAAACACAGCAAAAGTACAGTGCAAGTAAATGAAGAAACAAATCTCGGCACCTTATCAGAGTCTAGAAACAGAGAGCAGAGAAAGAACCTAGAGGAAGGGGCCAGGGACCAGGTATGGTCCAACAGTTGAGGTGGACCCTAGTGGATTGTGTCCAATAATGACACTGGCTGATTTAGGATTTTACAAGATCATCCAGACTCTCAGGAAAGCAATAAAAGTAAGTAGATTAATAACAAGAGTAACATTTTCCAGGCAGAAAGAGCAGTAGTTTACCCTAAGAAAACAGTGGCAGTGGGGGTGATAAAACAATGTGCAGTGTGTGTGTGTGTGTGTGTGTGTGTGTGTGTGTGTGTGTGGAAATCAATTTAAAAGAACTACGAATAGTGTGATCTGAGTAGAAACTAGGAGGCATGCATGACCCCAAGAAGTTGACACAAGTATTTAGAAAATAAAGAGTTATGCCGAAAAATGAATGTTCAATGGAGTTGGTAGCAGAGGGTAAAGAAAAGCAGCTCCACTCTGGCACAGTAAATTCAAGGGCTTAGTTGATAATCTAGTGTAGATGTAGGCAGGCAAGTGGGTAAACCAGTCTGGCGGCAAAGACAGCAATTGATCTCCAAGTTCATAGCAGGCATTCATTTCATAAACTTAGGTGAAAGGGCCAAAGATCGTACCCAGGTAAAAAGAAAAGAATTCTCAGGATTCATGTAAAAGTATTTCACCATTTGGAGCAAACTTTTCCTACCAAAGTGCTTTTATTATATTGACAGAGACAGTTAAGTTAGGTGGAAATATTATAGGCAGACAGACAGGGTTAGGCCCTGTAAAGAATCAGTGCAAAAGATGCAAACACATTACAGCTATGGCTGGAGGTGCATCTGTTAAAGGCCAGGCCTCAAATAAAGATGGAGTGGCCAAGCCCACATACCTTCCCAGGGGTAAGGTAATTGGCAACACCTGGTCCAGTAAAGTCTAGATAGACCTCAGTGACCCTGGTGGGTGACCAAGACCTCTGGATCCATCCCTTCGTAAAGAAGTTCTTTGTTCTTTCCGTGTGCATTTATTTGCTACGTGACCTGTTTCCCCTTTGGATCAATATTACCTAAGTGGCTGCCCTTGTAATCTTACTGGTTGATCATATTTTTGACCTACATTGTACCCACCTCGTGATTTTTCTCTATAAAACTTCCTTTGAGAAGTGGGCTCATTGGCAGCCCACTCTCTGATCCACTCCCATCTCTCAGGAGCTCTCTCTCTCTCTCAAAGTTTTCTTACCCTTAACCTGCGTTGTTCCTTAGAATTCATTCTTCAGTTTTGGGGAACATGAATTTAGCATATCCGACGTATTGGCAATTATATTTATTTCCCCTATATCAATGTCAGAGTCATTTAAAGATAGTGGAGAGAGAGGGAAGGAGAAGTTAAGTAAAAACAATTAAGTTGTGTTATGAATATGTGTTAACTCCCTACAATGAATGCATTTACTGTCTGTAATTGTATGCTAATAAAAAACTTTTCAAGGCACTGAAGAAAAGAAGGATAAAATGGAAATGAAGCTTTGTGAATAGGGAAGGGAAGGGGGTCAAACTGAGGCGAGGGTGATGTGGAAAAAAAGAGGAATCAAGGTATGTCATGTATAGGTACAAAATCCCCATAGTGAAGGTCATCATGAAGGGGCTCTTATACCCCCGGCCTCTCTCTCCTGTGAGACTGACCAAACCAGCGATGGTGAACATTTTAGAGACCGAGTGACCAAGTTGCATCTCAAAACTCACTTATGCATCACAAAGTGCCTGCTCTGCAATTAAACCTGAACACTGGGGTTTACATTAGGAAAAACAACTCATACAGTAAATGTAATTTTTACAAGTTTCAGCTTTTAAGCATTTCTTGGTCTTTCTCGATTTCAGACCATTTTTCATGAGAAGCTACCAACAGTGCCCCAGCCACTAATCTTCTGCTTATCACACAGACTGCAGAATTTTCACTTCAGAGTTTTCAAGGGGCTCAGAAGTTCTTGTGTCAGAATTCCTGGACTATGATACATAATATAATATTCTATTATACTTATAATTACTGTTGCAATGTGTTTGACTTTCTCTAAAGCAGAAACGTCCTGGTGAAAGGAAATGAGAAAGAAATGTAAAATAAATGTAATTATCTTATGAGAGCCAGAAGGTAGAGTAGGGAAAGAGCCAAGAGCAAAGAACCAGGGACCACATATGTCAAAAAAGTCACATTTCCATGACTGCAACACACACTGCATTTTGCTAAATATCCTACACTTCCCTCAAGGCAAACAGTTGACAATCAAGAGGATCACATGGGTCCAGCTAACAATTTCTTTCTAGTGAATATTACGGTGTTAGAGATCTGTGAGGAGGCAACTGTAGGGCACGTGGCCTAACACTCTGAAGCCCTCAGGACTCCCCGCCTCATCTGCAGGGGATGATTGAGTATCAGGCTTCATTTCAGCGATCCTTCTCGCCCTCATGCTTGGAAATACGTTTATTTTCAGAATTGAGGTTTTCTTTGCAACCCTGAATGAAGTAGGTTACCTGACTGAAGCAGTTCAAATGTTTGCTTTTATTTCATCCTGACTCCTTTGTAGAGTAGTGCTGTCATTCAAGGCTACTTTCTTCATTTATTCAGTAGATATTCTTTTGGCGTATATTCTTTTACTGAGGCTGAAAGCGCATAAATTGTGAGAGACAGTGTGAGAAAGTCTTGGCCACGAAGCCAGCTGCCACGCTCTAAGTTTCTGACACTCGCAACACCCGGCCTCCCTCTGTCCCACTGTCCTCACCTGTCCTGGACTCGGCGTTCTCTGTCATCAAGGTTTCCTCGGTGGGGTGCTGACTCTGGAAACGTCTGCACACACTTGTAATGCGACTTTCAGGAGCAACACACACGGAGAGCCCACAGCACCCAGCAGGAACGCAGGGGGACCTCTGCATATCCCACAGCAAACGCTGGTCCATCGCAGTCATTACTCAGGCTGGGCGAGGGGACACGCGGGGAGAGACACTGGTCCAGAAGCGGCTGCACTCAGTCACTTGGCTGCGCTCACAGTGAGGGATCCCGTTCTGCTGTCACTCTCGGCTCAGAGGGCGGGCAATGGAGCAGGAGCCAATCGGCGGGGCTCTCTGAGCTGTCCAATCAGGGGGGCCGTACGGGAGCGCCGTTTCTCCGTCCTGGCGCGGAAGTCCGAGCCCTGAGCGCGGGCGGTGTCCAGCCGGCGAGGCCGCCTGGCTCCGTGACTCCGACCAGCCGCGAACGGCGGGGACTCGCTCTGGGAAGCCGACGATGGTAACGGTGCGGGCGGCGCGCGCCCACCCGGGGTGTGGGGAGGGCGAGGGCCGGGAGCGACCGCGGTGGCCGCGGTGCCCAGGCTGCCCTGAGCCCGGAGTCGGGCCGGCTCTCCGGACGCCTCCGTCTCTGTCCGGCTGCCCGGCCCTGCGCCGCGGGCTCGGCGGGGCTTGAGTGCGTCCGTGCTGCCGCGACCCTTCCCGTTCCCGCGACCTGGAGAGGCGGGGAGACGCGCAGCCCCGCAGAGCGCGTACCGGGGCCCGGGGGAGCGCGGGCGCCGGGGTTGGCAGCAGCGCCGCCGACGCCGCAGCGAGCTGGCTCCGCTTCCTCCTGGCGGCCCCCGGACCGTTCCCGTTGCTGACTTTCACTGGTCCGCGGTGAAGCTCGCCTGCGTATTTCCAGTTTCCTTGTATTTATGCCTGCTTTTATGCGTTCCTTTCATTTTTCCGCAGAAGCTCCTCTGTACGTTATTTACTCCTGACATGGGCTCATATTTGTGAATATTCTTTTTTATTAGAATCTGATATTTGTTTTTCTAGGTATTTCCTTATCATTTGTAGAAATCAAAAAAATCTTTCTGCAGTTTTTCATCTGCTTGTTAACTTTGGCCAATATTTCTTTGACGAGTAGAAATCCTGTTCCTCTTTTTGCAGTTTTAGAGTAACCTTAATTTATATTTTTTTCTGGATTTCACCTTTGAAAGATTGTGATGCAAAAATGAGATTCACCTGACCTGTAATAGGAGCAGTTTTACCAGTTAGTTCATTCTAATGGAATGATCATTACCTCTTCCTCTTGATTGGTAGTGCCAGCCTTTTCCAATGTGTTATGAGTAAATCAGTAGTGTTTTTTGAAATTTCTTATAAATTTATTGTGTCTGCATGTCTGAGATCCAGACTTAAATGACAAACTGCATAGCATATTTCACCTGAGAGGGGATACCTCTCCCCCTTTCTCCTTTTATTTGAAATCTGAAAAATATAGCAGTGTCATTTGTTTTTCAGAAGGGATTTTTAGAAGAATTGTAGCATATCACATTGTCACATTCAAATCTGTACATTATTTCCTAGGTATTCACATCATCTCCAGTGTTTCAATGTATTTTTATCTTTCTCTGTGAAGATTTTGTAGATTTTAATGAATTAATATATATTTTAATAATTATATAAAAGTGGATATATTGTATAAATGCGTGGTGGTGTTGAGATCAGTTCTCAGTGTAAAGTCCTTATTTTCCAGTAGAAGTTTGGAAGTTATTTTTTTATAGTAAAACATCGTATTGGCACAACTAAAGGGGGAAGCAGAGTGGAGTGAACGTCTAGTACTCTTTTTAAAAGATACTGTACATTTGAAGTATTTGCAAAAACTTTAAAGATGGTCTATCTTCTAATGTAATTTTTTAAATACACTTCTCTCCCTTAATTTTTACGTATATTCCCATGTCATAGGTCTACACTTTCACTTTTTGATTCTACTAGTAAGAAAACATTGAATGCTTTTTTTCTCTATTTTAACTTCTAATAAGGTACAAAATAGTGGTTAAAAAATGAAGTAATGACCAGTTGGTTTCTCTGTAATGAGTATATATTGACTTTGAGAGCTAAATGAGAGATATTTCTTTATAATCGGTGCTCTTTTTGGGAATTGCTGAGCTTTATTATATTGAATCGTTCTATGAGAATCACTGTGATTATTTCCAAACAATCTTGTGTTTGGCAACATAGGTCTCTGTTCTGGAATGTTACATCTTGGGTATTCTTCAGGGATAGCGATGTTATCACTTTCATTTGAGGCCTTACGTCATTTATTTCTGTTTTCTTGCCCTATGGCACCACATATGAAGTTTGGTTGCCAGTGATTGAATAGTGGTAACAGTGAATATACTTATTTCTGATTTTAAAATAAAACATGGGCAGTGTCTTCAGCGTCCCATCTTTTACTTCTGTGGCCTATGCTATTTACCTGGTTATTGATCTTATTTTAATCTTGTCTTCTTTAGAAGCCTTTAAGAAACAATAGAAATTGAGGTCTAGAAAATATATTTATGCCAAGATTCAAATATGTAATTAGATGAGGTTTTCCTTTGTTGATTTTTGCTGTGAATTTTATGATAGGTTTCTGTGTCGAAGCATCTTTTCTTTTATTATGGTACAGTGGTGTGTATGTGTGTGTGTGTGTGTGTGTGTGCGTGTGTGCATGGTACCTGCTGTGGATGGAACCCAGGATACCTATCACCCAGGGTAGGCACTATGATACTGGTTAAACCGGTTAAACTCTTACATCCAGTATATTACTAGGTAATATTTTATCTTGTATGGAAAATCTTCATGCCTAGGTGTAAAGTGTCTATAATTCCTTAATTTGGTAAACACTTATCTGATTTTAGGTAAAGATTGCATTAATCTGATGAAATGTACTGGATAGTTTTCTTATCTTTTTTTATTATTACAGATATGTGAGACCATACCTATCAGAATATAACTTATTTTTATTCTAATGTTCTTAATTCATGTAATTTTTTAATACATTATAAATTTATTTAACGTGGTACATAGGCATATATGTATATCATGTCTTGACCTATATCTTAAAAGTTTCAAGGAATCGCTTGTAAACCACAGGGAGATTAATAAATTTAAAAAAAATTTTTTTTAAATTATATATTTATTTCTTTGTTTTGAGATAGGGTCTTGCTATGCAGTTCAGGCTGGCTTTGAAATCACTGTAACCCAGGCTGGCCTCGAAGTCACGGTGATCCTGCTGCCTCAGCCTCCTGAGTGCTTGGTTCAGGGATGCACCCCAGCTCAGTGGGAGATGAAATTATACTAGGAAATATTTGTCACTTCAGTGTATTGCCACCTTCTTTAACTTTCCAGCATCCCACTTCTAATATCAGGTTTGAAATTTCACATATTTTAAAGAATTTATTCATCTCCTGTCTAAAATTTATTGAACCACAATTTGGTTGTATTTTCAAGTTTCTAAATATAACATTGCTTAGCCAGGTGCAGTGCTGTGCACCTGTAATCACAGCAGTCAGAAAGCAAATGTGAGATCAAGTTTATGGCCTGTCTGGGATACTTAGTGAGATGCTTTCTCATAACTTAAAATACCCATGACCTTTATAATCATTTCTTTTTCATTTTATTATTTTTTATTATATCTTTCTCTTTATTATTATGCCCTATCATGTCCATCTTTTCTAATATATTGATTCCTCTTTTATTAATTATCAATCGTATATTTTTGATGAAGTGTTTTGCTGAATATATTTCTTATATTTCTTATATTTAAATGAAAATATTTTTTGTTTCAGACTTTTACATTATATGCCAAATTTGCCACCTAATACTATATATTTCCAAATACATTTTGTGATTTATTATTGAAACACTAGATTATTTAATGTACTTTAAGTAACACATCAGGGAAATTGAAATGTTGTCTAGTGGTAGAGCACCTCCTTGATGGGACTGTGATACTTGATTCCTTCCAGCTACACTTCGAAAAGAACATACATGAGATTTTTAAAGCTGTTCCTCCCCTATAATTTGTAGTTTTCCTTATTCCTAGCAATTTAATGTTTGTATTTTGTAATTGAGAGAAGATTTCATGTGCCCTAACAAAATGATTTTTAAGAGTTGCCTATTTGTTTGGAAAAACATATGATTTGTATTTTATAAATATTTGAAATTCATCTAGTATATAGTATTTTAATATTATTAAGTACCTTAAAATAAACAATTCATACATTGTATTTCCAAAGTCTGTTAAAATTTGCAACTTTTGTCCACTACTTAGTATTGAGATATTTCTACCTACTTCTCAGTTTACTACATGAATTTCCAAGAGTCTGAAATATATTTTGTGTTGGTTGCTTAGCAATACAGACCCCTGATAAATTACCCATTTGGTCTTAAAATTATGATCCTTTTGCTTTAGAGATGTCTTAGAAGCTGGATTTCAAATGTGCAGCAGCATCTCTGTATCCCTTCATTTTCTATAGAATAGGGAATAGGATGTCTGGAGTGAACACCAATAATGAGCGTTTAAAATACATTAAATCAATACATTCTAAATAAGAAAAGAGAGACTCTCAGATAAAATATTTTATAAAGCAGCCAGATGTATATGTGTATTTATATGTTTCCTAGCACAAGTGCACTGTGAAGTAGGTGTGTTATAACCTGATGGTCAGTTCCTGCCTACGGTGACCGTAACTGCGCGCCCTTTCTCGTAGTCAGTCAGCATTAATGAAACCCAACTAGTTGCTAAATTCTGGGTTAGCCCCTTACTGTAAGGCTCTCATTTTACCCTTATCGCCGTGGTGAATATTAATACCATTAATTTTGAGTAGATGTAGGAAAAGACACTGTAATAAATACCCAATATGTTGTTCAATCACACAGAATTATTAACCACTTAATAGCTTCCTCCAAGCATCAGGCAGGGAGCGCAGTGTTTATGTAGAATCCCGAGCATCGCTCGGGCAGGAATCTTTTCAACCAGTCGATGCTCTTATTGAATGAATTTGATACAATTGTAATTTTTCAAACTTCCTGTTATATTATCTTATAAAAATTAACAAAAAAATTACAATTTTGATAGCCCTATTTAAATATTTGGATGATTAGTGGTTAAGTTGCCTTTTGAGCTGTGCAACAACCTAAGTTTTCAGCACCGTGTTAGCATTCTCTCTTGGGTCTCAGCAGGCACAGGAGCCACGCTTGTTCAGAACTGTTGCACTTGGTTGCAGCTCATCCTCTTTGTCTTCCTTGTTTTCCCATGGCAGCTGCAGCCAGCTCTCTTCCTCTGGACCTGCTGATGTACCTGTCCCATGGCAGGGGATCTGCAAAGACTTACTTGCGGCCCGACTGGGAGATGAATTTATACTGGACAATTTTTGATTGTCACTTCAGTTCCTTGCCAGGGTACTGTCTGCAGTGAAGGCACAACTGTGTACTTTCTGCGTCTCTGAAACTGTGCTCAGTGTGACTATCAAGGATGTTACTGTGCTGTGCCACCTCCTCCGTCTCATGTGTGGCATAAACTAATCATGTGTTCCACTTCCATCTTTTGCTCCACAACCCTTCCTCGTGGTAAACCCACTCTGTATCCCTTGCCATGCCTTTGTGTGACAGTATGCAGAGCAGCCCTTGGGAAAGCGCCTATCTTAGGGCTTTGTCCTGACATACGTCGTATGTTCAGTTACAGCATTTTGGTGACAGTAGTAGTTTTCCACCTTGTCTCCTGTGCTTCTAACGTAACCAGAGAGTTTCCACATGAACAGTTTTCCACATGTAGTGAAAGTGTACAGTGAAGGAATCTTCCTGTGTATGAGAGCTCATCGGCTGTTTCATCTTAATTGTATTCTCCTGTGTCTTCACTGTGACCTCCAAGTTAAGGATCCTCTCTGCTGAGGGACAGCAGGTGTCCTTCTCCATGTGTACAGCGCCCCTCGCTGTGGTTGTCCGGCACTCTGGCTCTATGGTTGTCAAACATTCTGGCTCTTCCTTTGTCATTTACTTCTATCCCAATTTTAGAAATACCTGACTCTCTTCGAAAGATCTGACATACTGTCATCACAACTCCATCATATTCATCCTCAGGAACAAGGACCAGAAGAATAACGTGGAAAACGCCTTACCCGTCGAACCCTTTTTTAGAGTTTTGTTGCTGGGAGTGTAGTTAAATCTGGGCACTTTGACCTCTATATTTCTTCTCCTCACCATCCATCTGTTCACTCTCTCACTTTCCCTACTATCTGTTCTTTTGTTTCCTTTTTTCTTCTTTAATTTTCTCATTACTTCTTTTCTTCAGAGATTTCAGGAGTCTTAGAAGCATGTAGATTATAATCTCCAGACTATGGCCAAATAATTTTGCATTCTGTCTGCGTTCTTGTAGTCCATGTGTGTGACAGGACATTGATAATAGCCACAACAGTGACACTGGTTTACACAAGATGTCATCATATGTCCTGTAACACAGCTTCAATTAGATGATTGAAGTTGGATGATGTGATTCAGCATTAGGATTCACCCTTAGGGCAGGTATACTTTCAGAAAAGGAGAGGAACTTTTAAGATGCTTAAGATTTATTATAGAAATGACTAGATGGGTTAGTAGAGGTGTGGGGGTAAAAGAATACTCTAATTTAAAAAATATGTAAATCTCTAGGCACAGAGCAGGTTGGGCCAGTGTTCCACTGGAATGGTGAGAGAATCACCAATGCACAGGAAAAAGTAGACAATGCACATTTTACCCATTTTTCTATGAATTTTGTCATGTGCAAGTGAATTTTGCCATCTTCATTTTCTCATGAGGACAAGTTGTTTTTGGGGGTTAAATCCATGCACAGTTTGAAGGACTGTAGACCATGACGAGCCGCGGGGTGATAGGAAGCAGGTGTCTCGTGTGCAGATGGTTTTGAGCGTTTGTTCTTTCTCAGGTCCTGACTGTGGTTGCCATGGAGCTTTCACTGGAAAACATTTCGCATCTCGATACAAAGCTCTGCTGGAATCAGAGTATAATTTGTACATCTGAAGGGTACCTGTGAAGGGCAGGCTTAGAGAAAGACTCACTTAGGTATGTGTGATCATTAATTGTGATATGTCCACTTGACTAGTATATGAGCCACCTAGCAGATGGGTAAAGCCCTGGGTGTTTGTGGCATGTGGGCCGCAACCGAAGGAGGGAAGACCTGCACTATCTGTGGTTGGCATCAGCCAGTAAGCTTCTACTGTACCTCAGGTGCAATAAGGAGGGATAAATGCAGTCTTTTTTTCTGTGGAGGAGCTCTGGTCTTTGCCATGGCCTTTGGATGTTGGTCTCCAGTTCTTTCCGGCTACCGTCACCAAGTTGTCAGAATTCTAATGGGGATTCTTCAGGAGGGAAAGACCCAGAGAGGAAAAGGCCAGGGACAAGATGTGACCTCTAAGATCACGCCTCTCTGACTCACTCAGACACACACAGACATGGGCTTTACTGTGTCCTAGGCATCTCTCAGGCCAATATATTGGACCATAAGTCTGACCATCGTGACTTCAGATGAGAGCTGTATTATGGTGAAATTAGTATGTTTAAGGAGAGGAGCTTTCAGCCTGTGAGGAGGGAACAGCATTTAATGGAGAATTCACTGCGTTAAATCCTAAGGTGTTCCCGACTAATCACAGAGAAGGGACAGAGGTGGCGTTACGCTGTGCCTCTCTTTCTGCCCTCTTCCTCCAAGTATTCTTCAGAAGCGTGGTGTTCTTTTTGAGTTTGGATAAAGAACTTGTCTGTCTGAGGTGGTCAAAATATTTTCTTTCCTTTCACTTTGATTCCTTTCCATAATACTACTATGATATTAGAAGAGATTCTTCATTTATTAAATAATTACCTTGTCTTTTAGCATGGTTTTCTTATCTTTGTCGCAAATGTCCAGATTGAGAGAGAAGGCGTGAGGAAGTCTGTGCTGGGAAGCCAACCGCCTCATTCATATTTCTGCCCTCTGACAACATTGGTTCTTTCCTTCTATTCCATTGGGTCCTGCTCTTGCCTGGCCCTGGGTTCTTCGGGTTTGGGGGTTTTCTCCATGGGCTGTTGAGTCTAGAGCTGCGCGAGCACAGCTGTGAGCACATTGTCAGGGACAACAAATAGGAGGAGCCCACTGAGAACGGTTAGAAAACACAGGCAGCTCTGCAGTGCGAGGAATAAACCCTGCTTCAAGCTCTGATCCCTCAGGCTGGGTCAAGGCAACGTCCAGGGAGGAGCCGGGGCTGGGGTTTGGTGCGAGTCTCTCACTCAGCTGCACACATGCAGGTAGTGTACCGTATCTCTCGTCCCTCCTGGCTCAGTGGGCAGGAAACAGAGCAGCCGTGCACCAGTGGAGAGGAGTCTGTGCTGCCTGACCTGTCCAGGCAGGCATGCTGGCTGGAGGAGGTGGTCCTTCTCTGTAGGCCCCCAAGGCAGAAACTCCCAGGGTGTTGCGGAGAGCCCTCCCACCTGGCCCAGCCTGACTTGCTCTGGGGGTTCTACCGACTGTGGCCCCAGGAAGGACCCTGGGAGGTTTTCAGTACTGCTGCTGGTGCTTGTGCTGCACAGAGTGACCCAAGGCTGTGCTAGAGGCCTGTGTTCTGGTTGGAAGTGGGCAGAAGCAGCCTTGGCAGACCCGGGCCCTCTTACACCAGTAGAAATCTTTGGTCGTATATGTGACGTCACTGGTACACAGTTGTTTCTTCTGGCCCTTTTCATGGCACAGTGAGTGTTGCTAGGAACTAAGCATCCTGTCCTGTCCCTGTGAGGCGACCAGAGCCCTGCCTTTGGCAGTTCAGTGCCTGCAGCCCCACTCCTCAGCATGCTGTGCAGTGAGCAGGGGCAGTTGAGTACACCCGAGTCCTGTGTGAGGTTTCTGTGTGGGTGGGACGGTGCTGTTGGGTACCTTGTGTTTTTATTCCAGTTGCTGACCTGGTATTATGGTTTGTATCTAAAATGGCTGAAAATGTCTCAAGAGTTTGAAAATTGATTGGATTGAGTGGGACCTGTACTCGCCAGTGGATTCTGCTGTTGATAAGGTCACTGTCTGAAAGTGCTGTGAGGAGGCTGGGCCTTGTTAGAGGTGGGCTTCGTGGGGCACGGCCTGAAAAGTGTGTTCCGTCTGCAGCTTCCCCCATCTCCCTGCTTCCTAGCTGCCATGGCTTGAGTGCATTTTGCTCCACCATGCCCCAGCTCTGCCATCCTCTTTCTGCCTTGGAGCTAGCGGGCTCTGGAGTGAAATGTGAGGCCAAGTAAGCCTCTCACCGTTTAAGTGGTGGGTGTTGGCTATTTTGTCCCACTGATGTAAAAGTAAATGACAACTTGTCATTTTATACAAGTTTAGAATGCAGAATCTCAAAATCACAAGTTGTCTGCTGAAGCCTGGCCTTCATTGTGATGCCAGTAAATTCCAAACTTTCCAAAAATTTCCCCACATTTCCCAGCATCAGAGGGTGTTTTGAAAGGCCATGAAAATCTGAAGAATGGTTTAATGTTAACTGTGGTGAGCCTAAGTTGTGGGGCACCAGCCAAGCATGCTTAAACTTCTGTGCTTTAAGCAATGTAATACGTACATACGTACGTACATCCGTCCATACATACGTGCATACATGCATAGTCCTCATTTAGTTTAGAATGAGAAGGAAATGAGGGAGAAAGTTATCAACTTAGAGAAGGGAAGATGCCAGTAATCCCTCAAAACTAAACTTGGAGAAGGAGCTGCGTTTTGAATGCACACTGAGTGTTGCCGGAGGACATTCACATGTCCCCGAGACTCAGGTGTCGGTGGAAAGAGAGCAGCACCGCCTCTCATTTAATTGCCATCGTCCCTGGGTGGTCTGCAGACTGTTTTTCTTTTGAACGACTTTCTGAGTGAGGTGGGCCCTTGAGGCCTTGTTGCAGAGCGGGTAGCGCCCGGTGTGGTCTGCAGGTGTGTCCAAGGCAGGGCGTGAAGGGTGCTTCTGTGCAGAGAGGAGCAAAGGTGAGCAGGTGCAGTGTGGGAGACTGGGGAGGACGAATGGTGGCAAAATCGGCTTCTGAACCCCTGGTTTTCCTATGCGAATGCTCTTAGCGTGACATTAAGGAAGGGTTGTGTCTTGACGCAGTGTGAAAGTGGCTCAAAGATTTCAGACTTGATAGAAAGTGAGAAATTTAGGGAACGTGTGATAAATCATTTTTGAGGCAAAATTGGGAATTTTGTCTGTTGTGGGTTAGGAACATGGGTTGACAGCATTGTCTAAGCGTAGTAGGAAGGGTGTTACTCAAGAACAGAAACGAACACAGGGTGTTTGTTGTGGTACCGGGGTTGAACCTGCGACCTTCCCTCTGAGGCACACCCCGCCCGCTTACTTTTCTCTTATGGTTATGGTAAATGTTGACGCTGGGCGTCACTCTGTTGCCCAGGCTAAGCTTGAACTTGAGCCTCTTGCCTCAGCCCCCTATAGTGGTGTGATCATGGGTGTGGATCACCAAGCTAGATACCAAGATCCCAGTGCCTAGTTAAATGTGTGTTTTCGTGTGAAGAAAGTTATAAATTTATGCCCATTGAGAATGCATGAGGCCCTGTCTGTAAGACATCCTTTAATTCTTCTGCCCCAGATAAGTGTTTGTAAATTTGAGATTAATTGTATGTGTTGCTTTTTTTTTTTTTTTAAAGTACCAACCCCTCACATGCTGGATCTGAGAATCTCAGACTATCTTAATTGCCTGAGTAGTAGGAAAGTGTATTCTCAGGCAGTGTTTATTTTTGTTAGTAGGGTGACTTGGTGTGTCACCCCTTGGTAACATCAGGATGGTGACTTACGATGAAACCAACAGCACATGCTTTGCCAACCTGCTCTTGGAGCAGTGTGCTAGGACTGGGCTCTGAAACTGTCTGAACTGTGGAAACTCTGGAGATGTATTAAAATTTGGGCTCACAATTTTCTGGTGAATAATTGCTTGGTGCTCAGCAAACAACACACATTTGAGTTTAAAGGAAAATTGTGGAAAGCTAAAGGTCAACTTTCCAGTGACAGCATGAGTATCCAGTATCAGTCGGTCTCTGCTCAGAATCGAGCCTGTGGGCAGGAGAACAGTTTCACCCTGTGAGATGGCTAAGCAGGGTGTGAGCAGGCCCAGGCTGAAATTTCTTGACTTCCCTGGTTCCTGCATCAGCCCCTGGGAGCGAACCACCTTGGGTTGCGTGGGCAGCATGAGTGGCGAGTAAGCTCAGGAGTGTTTTTAACCTTCTGAGCGTGAGTTCCCATGTGCACTACAGTGAACAAGCGGGCTTCTTCTCTCACCTGCGCCCCTTGTGATTCTTCCCCAGCAAGTTGTTTATATAAAATAGAAATGACCTCGAGGGTTTAAAACTTAATTTTCATGATTTAACCATAAGATCATTGAAAATTGAGCAGAGAATTGGTTACTTGTGAAGAAATAAAGAAAAAATTAGAAGGGAATGATCTGCTTTACATTTACCATAAATGCATATAAGATCCGTGGAATTGTGGTGCAAGTGAACAGATCAACTGTGGCTGTGGCCTGTGCACCTCTGATTTCACCTAAGTCCGCCCAAGGGGCCACAGGATGGATTTTTGGGAGCTCTTTGTACCTTAAATCACAAAATTGAGTGCTACATGTCTCCAACCCCTTGGAATTTTGTAAGAGTTAATAATGGTTAATTTAGCATTATTGGCAGGGCGTGGTGGTGCATGCTTATAATCCCAGTACTTGGGAAGCTGAGGCAGGAGGACTACTGAGTTCAAGGCCAAAGTGGGCTACATAGTGAGATCCAGGCAGCCTGAACTACATAGCAAGAAATAAATAAATAAATAAAATCTTACAAGTTAGTCCCAGGACCTTCAGTCTGTAGAACATTCAGCCCTTTTATATTTTAGTTATTATTTTTTTTAGGACAGAAGGGTCTATAAGGCAGGAAAAGAATAAAATGAGGGACTTTCTGGCTAATGCAGAGAAGAAAGAGTTCAAAAGTTACTGCAGGGAGCTTAAATTAACAAAATAGAGCTGAGAAGCAGAGCAAGGAGGAAGCCAGCGGTGTACCATAGAGGCCCCTCCACTCCTTCAGTAAAATGCTAAGGAGACAAGGGCCGGCCACTTAAAGCCCATACTTAGTACATAAAATACACCTATCCATCTGCACACATACACACGTATTCCCACACTAGTGTCACGATTGTTACATTAGATACTCGTGCATCCCTTTACTTAATCAGTTACTCAACCTTGTATGTAAGGTCTGTCCTCACTAGCCTATAAATTCCAAAGATGAAGCCCTGGCAGGGCAAGAGAACATCAAATAAAACCCACCTCGGAATGTGTACACAGTCGATGGTGCCTGGGTTAAGGTCTTGGGGCCTGGGATCCAGCTATGACAGCCCGGAGAACCAGTGAAGTAGTGACAAGTTCCAGGTATCAAGCTGGGAGGGAGCATCTTCATCACTTGATAAAAGGCAGCCTAGGACAAAGGCCCATGGGTTTTCCATCTTCTGGGGGCCCGTATCCTCACCTCTCACAGGGTAGCTGTCCGCCTTCTCATTTTTCTTTCTTACAAATAAAGTGTTTTCCTTTTTAAACTTCATTCCATGAATTGGTTACTACTCAGAGTTTAAGATCCCAGTTGACTGTAGAGCTGCAGTGTGGTGCACACCGGATGTGACAGTTCGAATGGTGACACCGGGTGTCACTGTGTAGCCCAGGCTGAGCTTAAAGCTCTTATCCTCTTGCTCAGCCTCCCAGTGATGCGATCACAGGTGTGGGGAACCAAGCAGGACTATACACCATGATCACAGTGCTTGGTTAAATGAAACATCATCAATTATTTGTATGCCAAGAATGTTGTAATGTTTCAATTGTGCATGTGTGGGTGCCATTATGAAAGACATCCTTGGAACCTTCTTCTCCTACATAAACTGTCTGTGAATTTGATATTACATTATGTGTAGTATAATTTTATTTAAACAGAGGAGGGAATCTAAGATTTTTCAAACAGTAAATGCTCATCCCTTTTTATCATAAGCCACTTTGAGGCAGTATATTCATATCCATTAGTGGGGTGATAACCTCAGAATGAAAACGTCACCTGCTTTGGACACCGGTCTTCACTTGAAGCAGTGTACTAGAGCAATGCTCTGAGTTCCTCAAAGTTTTGGTCACTCTGGGTGGTGTATTGATTTGGGATTCACCTTTTTTTTTTTTTTTTTTTTTTAAGAATTGCTTAGTGTTCAGGGAACAATAGACATTTGAATTCGAAAGAAAGATTGGGAAAAGACAAAGGTCAGCCTTCAGCTGAATGTGGTGAATGTTTGTCTGTGTTCTGCATTGAGACTGAGGACTGAAATTTCACCCTGTGGAGATGGCTAGTTAGGAGCTGAGGAGGGCCCAGACGTAAATTTTCTGACTTCTCATATTTCGCTGCCTGACCCCCTGTGATTGAGCTGTGTGGGCAGTGTGTTGTGTATAACCTCAGGAGTGTGTTCAACCTTCCAGTGTGGGGTGGGTGCTTTGTGAACTGCAGTGAAGCAGGCTTCTTCCCTAACGAGCTTCCCTTTTGCTTCTTCTGCAGCAATTTGCTTGTATAAAGTGCAAGTTGCCTCAAGGATTTAACAATTGATTTTCATGATTTATCCATAAGATTGTGATTTTCATAGTTAATAATGGAGCAAAGAATTGATAATATCTGAATAAGCCAGTAAAAATTTAGGAGTAAATTATTTGTTTTACATTTGCCATAAATACGCCTAAAGATCCATAGAACCACGATGCAGGTGAACAAACCATCTAATGCTTCCTTCCAGTGCATCTCTCATTTCTTCTGGCTGTCCCCAAGGAGGCCACAGGATGGATTTTCTGGAGGCTTTGTTGAACTTAACAATGTCATGAAGCAAAATGTTCTTTGGTTTCAATTATTTGGAATTTTGAATTAAGTTAATAATTGAGGTTAATATATCATTATTATTGGGCCGGTGAGATAGCTCAGCAGCATAAGCGCCTGCCTGTCAAGTGCGAGGGCCCGAGTTCGACTCCCGGAACCCACATACGAAAAAAGGGCCGGTGATATCGCTCAGCGGCACGGGCGCCTGCTGGCACGCAAGGTCCTGAGGTCGACCCCCGGTACCCACAAAAAAAAAAAATCATTATTATTATGCTGAAAAGTTTATTTGTGATTCATTTGCTTCAACTTATTGTTCATAGGATTGTAAGAAAATTGATAATGCTGCCACTTCACTCCTTTACTCTATTTCCTATTGGCTTGGGTTTTTTCAAGTTGGTTTCATTTAAAAAATAACTTTTTTTTTTTTTTTTTTTTTGTGGGTACCGGGGGTCGACCTCAGGACCTCGCGCGCCAGCAGGTGCCCGTGCCGCTGAGCGATATCACCGGCCCTTTTTTCGTATGTGGGTTCCGGGAGTCGAACTCGGGCCCTCGCGCTTGCCAGGCAGGCGCTTATGCGCTGAGCCATCTCACTGGCCCTCATTTTTAAAAGTTTTGATGTGATTAAAAATGTTACTTTTTTCCTTGAAGTGATAATGAATTAGAATTTTTGATAGAATAAGAAAAACATGCTGGCGTGCAGATAATGAAGAAGTTCAAAATTTGTACAAAATTTTCATATGAAATTTTCATATAATATGTTACAGGTAAGTAGTTTATTGTGTTTTGACAACATGTGGAATGGTTTAATTAATTTATACTTGTCCATATAATATATTTTCTTAAATTTTTGTGGCGATATCTTGTACTTATTACACCTAGCGTTGAACCTCTTTCATATGTGGGCTTTTTAACACTTGTAAAATTGTTTGTGTCTGTGTGAGGGCTGTATATGATGTAAGGTTTATAATTTCCAATCCATTCATTTATGTATGATTCATAATCACATGGCATATTTTTGTTTATTACTCTAGGTGTATACTGTGTGGTACAGTATCTTAGTAATTCCATTAGGTATTTGTTGGTACTTTAATTTTTCCAATGCAAGTGAAGACAATTTTGTGTGTTCCATTCTAATCTCTGCCTGTTACTTTTTGATGTTTCTTGTGTTTTGTCTACATGCATTGATATATTTTATCATTTTTGTTTTCTTAATTTTAATGCAATGCATTATATTACTTAACAATGCCTTGGATGCTTTTAATAACTTCTCTACTGTCTATAATCTGCATGAATAATGAGCAAAGAAATTTCCTTTTATTTGGGAAGTATTTTTAATTTTTATGTTGCTGTTTCTCTAATTTTCTGATGTTGTGATTTTCTTTTCTAGTAAATATATAGTATTTTTAATTTCTTTTGAAGCACCTATTTCTGGGCACCTGAAATGATAGTATGTTGTACATTTATTTTAATACATTGTGGATCCCTTAATATTTAATCAAGCCTTCCATCTGAAGCATGTATTCTTTAAAAATTGGGCATTTTTTTTTCCTTTATGCAGGTATTGGGAACCAAACTCAGGACCTCGCGCTTGCCAGGCAGGCGCTTATGCTGCTGAGCTATATCACCAGCCGGTATTTTTTTTTTAAAGTGAAAAAACAATAAAAACAATGATACAAAATTTCAAAACAAGATAGTAGGAAAGTAACAATGGTTAATACATCACTTATTGTTATCTTCAAAGTAGTTGCTCAGATTACAAGATATAGGCATGAAAAATTGATCAGACGATATAAGCACAAACCTTTCTTTTCAGTGGACTTACACAAATTAGTAGTATAGCTATCTTAACTATCGTTGTGTGCGTGTGTGTGTATATATGTATATATATTTATATATTTACTTTTCCTTTTCCCTTCCTTCTTTTCTCCTTTCTCCTATCTCAGTTTCTCTTTCCTTTTGAACAGTTTCTTCCCATTTCACAGTATCTATTGTACATTTTGGGTCTTATTTACTCTGTTTTACTCTCTAGGGAGACAATCCGATGTTTACACATGAGACTGATTTATTTCACTTATGAGTATGGTCTCAAGTTGTATACATTCACCTATAAAAGTCTCAAGTCTGGGCCAGTGAGATGGCTCAGTGGCATACGCGCCTGCCCGGCAAGTGCGAGGTCCTGAGTTTGACTCCCGGAACCCACATAAAGGAAAAAAAAGGGCCGGTGATATCGCTCATTGGCACAAGCACTTGCTGGCAAGCGCAAAGTCCTGAGGTTGACTCCCAGTACCCACATTAAAAAAAAAAAAAAAAAAAAAAAAAAAAAGGTCTCAAGTCTATCCTTCTTTATGGCTGAGTAGTACTCCATTGTATAAAAATGCCACATCTTTTTTATCCATTCCTCGGTTGATGAGCATCTTGGTTGTTTCCAAGATTTAGCTGTTACAAATTGTGCTACTGTAAACATGTGTGCCCATGTATCGCTGTGGTCTGATGTTTTTAATTCTTCTGGGAAAATAGCCAGAAGGGGAATAGCTGGGTCGATTGGAACCTCTAATCGTAGTTTTTTGAGGACTCTCCACACTGAGTTCCACAGTGGTCGCACCAATCTGTGCTCCCGCTAACAGTGCAGAAGCATTCCTTTTTCCCCACAGCCCCACCAGCATTTGTTATTGGTTGATTTCTTGATGATAAGCATTCTTTCTGGGGTGAGATGGAATCTCAGTATTGTTTTAATTTGAATCTGTTGAATGACCAATGATGTTGAACATTTCTTCATACATTTATTTTCCATTTGTATTTCTTCATCTGAGAAGTGCATATTCATCTCAGATGCCCATTTTTGGATTGGGTCTTTGAATTTGGGAGGTCTAATTTTTTTCAATTCTTTATATGTTCTAGATGTAAGTCCTTTGTCTGAGGGACTGTTGTCTAAAATTTTTTCCCACTCTGTGGGTTTTCTTTTCACTCTGTTGGTGATTTCTTTTGATGTGCAAAGGCTTTTTAATAAGATGAGATCCCAGTTGTTGATTCTTTGGAGTATTTCCCCTGCAGTTTGGGTTTTGTTCATGAAACCTCTGCCTACATCTCTGTCTTCAAGATTTCTATCTACTTTCTCTTCCAGTAGATTCAGTGTTTCTGTTTTAATATTTAGATCTTTGGTCCATTTTGACTTTAGTGCATGGTGATAGACATGGGTCTAGTTCTAGTTTGGGGCATGTTTTTCCAGCACCATTTATTAAAGAGGCTTTCTTCCAGTGAACATGTTTGGCCCCTTTGTCAAAGATGGTTGAGTGTGTTTGTAGTTGTGTCTACATCTTCTAATCTGTCCCATTGATCCTCGGGTCTGTTTTTTTGTTTTTGCCAGTACCATGCTGATTTTATCATAGTAGCTTTGTAGTATAATTCTAAGTAGTGACTGTGGTGCCTCCTGCCTTGCTTTTGTTGCCCAGGGTTTCTTTTGCTATTCTAGGACTCTTCTGGTTCCAAATGAATTTTAGGAATGTTTTTTCTAGTTCTGTGAGGTATGCTAATGGTATTTTGATCAGGATTGCATTAAATCTGCATAACAATTTTGGGAGTATGGTAATTTTCACTATGTTACTTCTTCTGATGGGCTTTTCTTTGTTGGTAAGTTTTTAATTACATTTCCAATCTCATTAACTGATCCTGGGTTATTCAGAATTTTTATGTCTTCTTGATTCAGCTTTGGTAATTCATACATATCTAGGAATCTGTCCATTTCTTCTGTGTTTTCCATCCTATGAGAGTAAAGATTTTCCAAGTAGGTATTGATGATCTTCTGAATTTCCACAGAATCTGTAGTGATTTCACCCTTTTTATTCCTCAAGGAATGAATTTTAGTCTTTTTGATCATGTGCTTCAGGATTTTTCAAGTGCGCAGTACTTGAAAAAAATCACATCTCCAGGAATAATAGCACAGTGTACTCTCTGGACAGTGCAAAGAAGTCACTGTTCAACTCCAGAAGACAGGAAATGAATGTAGAGTGTATCACTTGATTCTCCATTCTTGCTTAAGTCTGCTTCTTTATTTTGTTCTTCCACACTTCCATTTTCTTTGGTGATTATCTCAAAAAAGATTCGGTTCTTATTTTCTATTCAGTGTTTTCTTCTTGAGTTAAATATGTCGTAGTCATTGTTTTAGATTTGTGTTTATTGCTCTTTACTCCCTGTACAAGATCTTTATACTGTGTACACAGGAAATATTTTCTTCTTATCTTATTTCCCATGATTTTCAAGTTTTTCAATTTATCCTTCTAATTCAGATGGTTACTTGATTTTTTTCTGAGGTAGCACTTTATTTCACATCTAAAATTATTGTACTATGAATTATGAAGGCATTGAAGTTTATCTTTCTTGTTTCCGTATGTAAGTTAATTATCGTACATAGAATGGAAGAGTATACAGTCCAGGATTCCAAGTACATAGCTGTTTCTCCCTGAACATAAATGAAACAGATTCTGATTTCCTCCAGACACATATAGCATCAGCTCTATCATGAATTAATATTCTGCATACATGTGGACCCATTGAAAGCTGTCTTCCTTTCCTGAGATCCATTTGTCATTCACTCTACCAATAGTATAGTCTCTTGAAAGGTAGAATTTGAATTTCTTTCATGTATATTATGTAAGCTGTCAACCTTCTTGCTTAGAAGGTATTGAACGTTGTTAGAATCTACAGAATAATACAGTACAGTATTTAACAAATCAAAGGTAACATTTATAAGTGACACAACTTTTTTGAAGTTTTCCTTTTTTGGGCACTTGTTGTTGCAGGAGTTCACTGTCTATTTCAGACTAGTCTTGAGCTTACAGTGTAGACCAAGGTAGCCTTGAATTCATGGCATTCCTCCCGCACCAGCCTCCCATGTGCTGGGATTACAGGCATGCACCACCACACCTGGGTGAAATTTTCCTTTTATGCCAGATTACTTTGTGATATATTGGTTTTCTTTTTTTTTTTTGGTGGGTACCGGGGGTCGACCTCAGGACCTCGCGCACCAGCAGGTGCCCGTGCCGCTGAGCGATATCACTGGCCCTTTTTTCGTATGTGGGTTCCAGGAATCGAACTCGGGCCCTCGCGCTTGCCAGGCAGGTGCTTACGCCGCTGAGCCATCTCACTGGCCCCCGATATATTGGTTTTCAATGCATAAAATACATTTTATTAATCTTCTTCCCTTCATTGCTATCCTATATACCCTTCTAGAATTTCATATATCTGAGTGCACAATGACCATATGGTGACACCAGCCTATAAGATAATATGCCACATTTTTCCTTTTTGCATTGTTCATAGACTTGTGCCAGTAAAACTGTTTTCCATTAACATTTTTATTATTATTCATAAATCTTATTTGATGTTCAATTTTGTTTTTTTCTATGAAACCAAATTCAGGTTTCAAAATGCTCCCTAAGTACAAAGAAAGAAGGACTCAATGGCATAAGTAATAAGGTTTGAAGGAGAGATTACCTATTTTCTGTCAAGACCATGCATTCGATATTCATCTACCACACTGCTCTGTGGATGGTGACCTTGTAGGCTCCCTCTGTGAGCTCTGCTTTGGACACAGTGCACGGATACCCTTGCAGTGACCCAGCAGAAGAAACTGTGCTCCTGTTCTGCTTTGCTTTAGCACTGAGTGGCAATCTGGCTTCAGAATTGCTGCCTAAATATGTGCCTACACTTGGATTTGATGACCAAGAAGACACGGATTTAATAGTTGAACAATACAGCCACCATTCAGCATTTGTTTTTTTACTTTGATTTGTTTTGTTTGAGATAGGATCTCACTGTGTAGTACATGCTGGACTTGAACTCACTGTGTAGCCCAGACTGGCTTCAAACTCATGGCAATCCTGGCTCAGCCTCCTGAGCCTGAGATTACAGACATACATCACCACACCTGGCTCTCAATTCAACTTTTTATGAGAGGATTGGATATATTGCAGGCTGTCAGTCTCAGCCTTCCTTCAAGAAATGTATGTGAAATAAATCAAACACACATGTGTAAATATCGTGTTGCCCCTCTGGTATGAGAAACTGAAAATGCAAATGAGAACAAAGTACAATGGGTATTGTGAAATAGGAAGAAAATCTTCAAAAGGAAAGGGAAATAGGGAGAAGGGTGAGGAAAGGAAGGAAGGGAAAGAAAAAAATGAGAAAAAGATAAAATGAAGACCGAACTTTGTGAACAGGGAGGTGAATCGGGTTTCAAAAGAGAGGACAGGAATGGGGAAATATAAATATAAATATATTATATATAATCATTTAGGAGGCAGTGACCTTTGCGGATGTGGCTGTGAACTTTACCAGGGAGGAGTGGGCTTTGCTGAATCTGTCCCAAAAGAAGCTCTACAGGGATGTGATGGGGGAAACATTTATGAACATGGCTGCAATAGGTAAGGATGACATCATTTTCTCATTTACACAGTTAGAAAACATTGTTTCTTGATCATTGGCGCAGTTTCATTAAATAGAATGTGAAAACATTTTGAAGAATATTACAGGACTGATTACATTACAATGTGATTCTAACTGGAATCTACTAATTTTTATATATTAAAATAGTGATTCCTTCTACTTTTATGTCTACAATTCAGGAAGAACCTGGGATAACCAGGAAGTTGAAGAAGACTGCAAGAAGTACTGGAGAAATCTAAGGTAATTATAATGAAAGGGAATGTTCCTCAGGAGTCTTTGTGTGAGTGGATATATGACAACAAGGAAACGAGGCCATGTTGAAATTTATTTGATTTCATAAATATTCTCTGAAGATGTATACTGCTTGTGTATGTATAATCTGACAATTAAATACAGAAATATTCCAATATAGGAAACTGAGTTAGTACTGAGGTCATGCAACACGTGAAACTGTTTGATATATGAGTATAAAAGATGTTATTTCATGATCAAGATGAAAATGTATGAAATTGTGTTTAGGTATTGTGTATAGCTCTATATGAAAGGAATAGATTTTGAGCTTTGAGAGGAACCTGTCTTCAGGATATTGATTTATGTATAATCTGAATATGAGACAGTATCTAAAAACACTGCTAACCTTGAAGCAGTATTCAAAGTGCAAATGAATGGCAGTGTTGTAATATGGGTGTTTTCAAGCCAGCCTCCAGAGAATTGAGCCCATTCATGTCTTCTAAATTCTTAGAAGACACCTTCCAACACTGTTGGTGGGAATGTTAAGTACAGCCACTATGATCAGTGTGCAGATGTCTCAAAAAGTAAAGATAGAATTTCCATTTGATCCAGGTGTACCTGTTCTGAGTATATTCACAAAAGAGTTAAAATCATATTATACTGATACACGCGTATCTATACTCAAAGCAGGATAATATATAACAGCTAAGCCCTGGAGTCAGGCTAGACGTCCACACTGGATGCATGCATAATGAAAATTTTTGATATGGTCAGCTTGATGGTGCATTCTTGTAAACCCAGCACTCTGGGAAGCAGATTCAGCAGGATGGCCAGTTGAAGCTCAGCCTGAGCAACTTAATCATCAGTGAGAATCTCTCTCAAAATAAGAAATAAAAAAGCTGGAGATATATTTCAGTACTAAGACCCGTGTTTAATTCCCAGCACTGGAAAGAAAAATGTGTTATATAATCAGCCATAAAGATGAATGATAACATGTCATTTGCCAAAAGAAATGGGTGGGTCTTCAACCCATATTGTTAAGTGAAATAAGTCAGACGCAGGATGTGAAACATCATATGGTTTCTCTTATATGAGAAATCAGAAATATCAAAGTAGGAGTTAAATAAAAGAGTGGTGATAGGAAAAACGAAGGCTGGCGTTTTGAAGATGAAAGATGAACAGTATAAGGTGAGAAGGGGGACACTGAGGGGAAGAAAGGTATCATATGATTAATATATGATACACGCCTGTACCAACTTCCCAGAATGAAACCAAACTTTATGTATTGCAAAATATTCCAATTAAAAAATTCCCAAATACATACTACATTTTTTGCAGTGGTCATTTTGAAGTTCTACTTTAGGACATTCAGTTAATTTATTGTCAGTATTTCTTAGGAGGAGAGAACTTCTTCAAGTAACTCATTAATATGGAGATCCATTTTATTTTGACTGGTTTGGTTTTTTGTTTTTGTTTTTGTTTTTTTTTCCTCTTGACAGAAATGAACAGGCAGCAAAATGCTGTGAATATAAAGCTTGGAATCAGTGTGAAGAAATCTTCCTTTGGACTCCAGATGCTAATGTGGACATGAAACAAGCTGGTGTAAAAGCAGCTGAAATCCTTGATTGTAGAAAGCCCATAATTGGGCATTTGTCTCCAAATGTGCCCATCATAACTCACACTGGAGTGAAGCCATGTGAGTATTTGGGATTTGAAGAGAAGCCGCATAAATGTAATGAAAATGGAAGAACTTGTGGTGATTTCCAGTCCTTTCAGAAGCATGCAAGGGCAAATGCTGGAGAGAAGCCCTGTGAATGTAATCAGCGTGGGAAATCCTGCTGTGATCTTAGTGAAAGAACTCGCCTTAGAGAGAAGAGCTTTGTATGGAAGAAAAAATTGGAAGCCTGTAGCACATCCAATAATGTTCAGATCCTTGAAAGAAATCAGAGTGGGGGGAATCAATATGTATGTGAAGAATATGAGAAAGGCTTTATTTCATCCCACTATATTCAAGTACGTGAACAAAAGCATGCTGGAGTTAATCCCTATGTATCTGAGGAATGTGGGAAAGCATTCGCTCAAAGTAATTCCTTTCACAGACATGCAGGTATTCACACTAGGGGGAAACCATATGTGTATAAGCAAGGTGGAAAAGCTTTCAGCACACAGAGTCATCATGAAAGACAGGAAGGAACTTACACCGGGGCAAAATCGTATGCATGTAAGCAGTGTGGGAAAGCTTTCAGCACACGCAGTTGTTGTCAAAAACATGAAAGGACTCACACTGGGGTGAAACCCTATGTATGTAAGCAATGTGGAAAAGCTTTCAGCACACGTAGTCATTGTCAAACACATGAACGAACTCACACTGGGGAGAAACCCTATGTATGTAAGCAGTGTGGAAAAGCTTTCAGCACACGCAGTTGTTGTCAAATACATGAAAGAACTCACACTGGGGAGAAACCCTATGTATGTAAGCAATGTGGGAAAGCTTTCAGCACACACAGTCATTGTCAAATACATGAAAGAACTCACACTGGCGAAAAACCCTATGTATGTAAGCAATGTGGGAAAGCTTTCAGCAGATATGGTAATTGTCAAACACATGAAAGAACTCACACTGGGGAGAAACCTTATGTATGTAAGCGATGTGGGAAAGCTTTCAGCACACACAGTCATTGTCAAACACATGAAAGAACTCACACTGGGGAGAAACCCTATGTATGTAAGCAATGTGGGAAAGCTTTCAGCACACACAGTTGTTGTCAAGTACATGAAAGAAGTCACACTGGGGAGAAACCTTATGTATGTAAGCATTGTGGAAAAGCTTTTAGTACACACAGTCATTGTCAAATACATGAAAGAAGTCACACTGGGGAGAAACCCTATGTATGTAAGCAATGTGGGAAAGCTTTCAGTACACATGTTAATTGTCAAACACATGAACGAACTCACACGGGGGAGAAACCTTATGTGTGTAAGCAATGTGGTAAAGCTTTCAGTACCCAGGGTTATTGTAAAATTCATGAAAGAAGTCACACTGGGGAGAAACCCTATGTATGTAAGCAATGTGGGAAAGCTTTTAGCATACATGCTAGTTGTCAAATACATGAAAGAAGTCACACTGGGGAGAAACCCTATGTATGTAAGCACTGTGGAAAAGCTTTCAGCACACACGGGCATTGGCAAAGACATGAAAGAATTCATACTGGGGAGAAACCTTACGTATGTAGGCAGTGTGGGAAAGCTTTCGGTACACATGTTAATTGTCAAACACATGAAAGAATTCACACTGGGGAGAAACCTTATGTATGTAAGCAGTGTGGGAAAGCTTTCAGCAGACATGGTAATTGTCAAACACATGAAAGAAGTCACACTGGGCAGAAACCCTATGTGTGTAAACAATGTGGGAAAGCTTTTAGCCTGCATGCTAATTGTCAAATACATGAAAGAAGTCACACTGGGGAGAAACCCTATGTATGTAAACAATGTGGGAAAGCTTTCACCACATATGGTCAGTGTCAGAGACATGAAAGGACACACTGGGGAGAAAGCCTGTGCATGTAAAGCAGTCTGGGGAGACTTGTACCCCAAGTGGTAATTGTCAAATACACGAAGGAACTTACTGGGGAGAAACCCTATGCATGTAAGCAATGTAAGAAAGCATTCAATACAAGCATATATTATCACATACATGAAGTTACACTGGGGAGAAACTTTATATATGTAATCCTATTTGAAAATCCTGTGGAAATTTCTCATGGTTTGGAGAGCAGTAGAAATAATTACTAAGAACACTTTTATGTCAGTATTTCTTCATAAGCATTTCAGAAAATACAATCCAAGATGGAGATATCCTAAAGTACAAATGTGTTTTTCAGTAAATCTATAAATATCTTGATTATGTATCTTTAGTGTTTAATATTAAAATATGAGTTGACATAATTATGTATTTTTTGTGTCTGAGCTTAATACATAATGTCTTAATTAAACATGGTGAATTTACAGGTATTTTTTACTTACAAGTAAGATAAGTATGTACTTTTTTTTTTTTTTTTTAACAGTTGGGAGGCATAGCCCACGAAAAGTTTAATGTTGTTAATTGTGTTTTGTTTTCATTGGGATTTTGCTTTTTTTTTTTTTTTTTTTTTTTTAGTTTTTGGTGTATATACTCCATATTCTAACGAAATATATTTTTTGAATTTGATGTTATATATTGACGTACATTCTTGGAGAGAATTGTGAACAAGTGCTCTTAAAAATTTTTTATTAGTACATGTTTGCAAATTACAATCATCTTGGGAGTATTTACATGTATGTATTATGGGTTTTTTTTTAATCCCCTTTTCATTCTTTCCTCCTCTCCCCTCCCACCAGTTCTCCTATCCCCTTTTTCATACTTGCTGAAATTATTTGTTTAGTTTTCCATATGGATTTTAGGGTTTTTTCCTCTAATTCTTTGAGGAATGCTCTCGGCATTTCGATTGTGATTGCATTAAATTTATATATTAGTTTTGGAAGTATGAACATTTGGACAATACTGTATCTATTTTCTGATGTCTTTTTCAGTCTCTTTTTTCAGTGTACTGTAGTTTTAGTTATAGAAGCCTTTAACAACTTTTGGTTAATTCCTGAGTATTTAATTTTTCTTGAAGATATTGTGAATTGTTTGTTTTTCTAACACTTTTGTTAATGAGTTTATTATTGGTATACAGGAATACAAGTGTTTTTTGTTGATTTTGTTTATTTTTGATTTTGTGTCTTGCTACCTCAGCATATTCTCATGGGAGTCTTTTGGTGGAATTGTTTTTGGCTTCCATGTAAAGGATCCTATCAACTTGAAGTAATGATACGTTGACTTATTCCTTTCGTCTATATATCCTTTTTATTTCTCTTGCTTGATTGCTCTGGCTGTTACTTCAGGACTATATTGAACAGCAGTGGTAATGGTGGACATTCTTTTTTTTTTTTTTTTTTTTTTAATGTGGGTACCGGGAGTCAAACTCAGGACCTCGTGTTTGCCAGGCAGGTGCTTATGCTGCTGAGCTATCTCACCGGCCCGGACATTCTTCTTTTGCTTGTGATTTTAGAGAGAAAGCTTTCAGTTTTTTCATTTAATTTGATACTCACTGTGGATTTGTCAAAAACAGCTATAATCTGATTGAGAGAAGTATGTCTGTATGTACTTTTCAGGTTTTTCAAATCATGAATCAGTGTTATATTTGTTGAAGGCTTTTCTGCATCTGTTTAAATGATCATTTGATTTATTTTCTTGCTTCCGTTTATGTGCTGTATTACATTTATTGATTTGCATATGTGAAACTACCTTGCGTATGTGAGATGAAGCCTACTTGATCATGATGTGTGATCTTTTTGATGATTTATTGCATTTTGTTTGCAGTACGTTGTTGAGGATTTTTTCATCTATATTCGTTAAAGAGATTGGCCTGTAGTTTTTTGGTTTGCATTCTTCCGCAGTCTTGAAGCTGAATAGTGCTAGCTTTCAGGAATGAATTTGGGAGTACTCCTTCCCTTTCAGTTTCATTATAGATTTGGAGAAGTATTGGTGTTAGATTTTAGCTGAAGATCTTGTAGAATTCAGGGGCAAATCCACCTTGTCCTTGGTTTGATACAGTTTTTTTTTTAATTACTCCCTCAGCTGTTTAGCCTGTTATTTTACTGTTCAAGGTTTTTATATCTCCCTGGTTCAGTTTTGGTAATTCATACATGTCTAGGAATCTGTCCATTTCTTCTACATTCTCCCATTGTTGGAGTACAGGTTTACTTGTTTACAAACATCTTCTGGATTTCAGTGGTACACATTGTGATTTCACCTTTTTTGTTTTTAATTGCATTGCTATGAGTCTTTTCTTGCCTTCTTCTAGTAACATTGGCTAAGGTTTGTCTGTTCATTCTTTTGAAGAACCAGGTCTTTAATGCATTAATTCTATTTTTTAGTGTCAGTTTCATTAATTTTTGCTGTGATGTTTGTTTCTTTCTTGTGCTAGTTTTGGGTTTAGACTGTTCATGTTTTTCTAAAAACGTGAGGGCCGTCATTAGGTTATTTGGGATTGCTCTGTATATCTAAAGTGGGGATTCACAGCTATTTTTGCATTAAATGAGCCTTTTCAGTGTAACAAATCATTTAGTTTTTTGATCCTGTCTGCTAATCTGTGTCTTATTTTGGGAACTCAGGCCATTTACCTAGAGATTTATTACTAAAATATATTCACTTATTTGTGTCATAAAATTGCTTTTCTGTTGTTTGCTCCTTTATTTTTCCCTTTTTGCTTAACTGATAACCTTGCTTGATGTATTCGTTCTATCAGAGTCTTTGGTTTTGTTGGCTTCATTGCTTCTTTCTAGAATATTCTTGAGTATTTTTGGGTTGCTGGTTAGGTTGTTATAAATTTCTTAAGGTGTTCTTTGTTGTAGAATGTCCCTAATTCTCCATGAATTGTTTATTCTTTTCTTTCTTTCTTTCTTTCTTTTTTTTTTTTTTTTTTTTTTTTTTTTTTTTTTTTGAGACAGGGTCTTGCTACATAGTTCAGGCTGGCTTGAACTCACTACATAGTCCAGGCTGGCCTCGAACTTGCAGTGATCCTACTGCCTCAGCCTCCCAAGTGCTGGGATTATAGGCGTGCACCACTATGCCCAGCTTCTCCATCAGTTTTGATAAATATTTTTGTAGGCTGTATTACTCTGGTTGGAAGTTGTTTTCTTTTAGGGCTTAAAACATCATTGCAAGCTCTCTTGACCTTCATAGTTTGTGTTAAAAAGTTTGCTGTAGTTGTAATTGGTTTACTTTCATAAGTAACTTTTTTTCTCTTCCGTGACAGCTTTTAAGATTCTGTCCTTGTGTTGGACTTCTGGGATTTTGACTGTGTGTCATGGGGAGCTTTTATTTATATCATCATATTTATTTGGTTTACTCCTTACCTGTATGTAGAGTTCTTTCCCCATACTTGGAAAGTTTCTGCTATAATTTCTATAAGCACATTTTTTGTTTCATGTGTGCTGTCCTGTAATTTCTTTCTAACTCCTACTAACCCTTACCAGTGGCCTTGGTGACGGACCACACGATGGTCTTCGGCAGGCCGGGGTGGCTCAGACTGCACTGGTAACTTTCGCAGTCAAGTCCTGGATGGCATGGGCAGGGTGGACGTGATGGAGACCGTGGTGTTGTAGTGAGTCTTGGTCGTCCAGGGGTCGAGGTTCACGGGCTGCCCGCTCTCCTGGGTACACTCCACGGTGACTCCGTTTTTGTTCTCCAGGTCCACCACCAGGCAGGTGAGCTTGGGCGCCTTGTGGACATACAAGTCCACGCCTCGTGGCTTGTCATCATCTGTGGCATTGGGAGGGGCCGTGTGAGACCCTGCTGCCCCCTCCAACCATCGCACCCCCATGTCTAGGCATCAGGTGAGCAGGGCCACACCTGTGCACTTCTGGGTGTGGTCCTTTGGGGTCAGGCCTTGGGAGGAGACCTGGCAGGTGAAGATGCTCTGGGACACCCAGTCGATCTGGGTGATGTTGAGGTCTCTGGGTGGAGGCCAGCCTGCTGCCCATCCCTCAGCCAGGTGACTTTAAGGTCACCCAGGATGTAGTGGGAAATGAGGCAGAGGAGCTTGATGGTGGGCTGGAACTTAACTGCGGTCTCAGGAGGAATGGAAGAGCTTCACAATGGGCTGGATGAAGCTGGAGGAGAGGCAAGCTAGGGCAGAGGCAGCCAGTGTGAGTGTCCCTTGTCCTCCCACCCTCAGAGCGGCCCAGGCCCCCACCCTCTGTCCCTGGGTGGTGTGTACTGGGTGCACTCTGTTCTGCCCAGGTGCCCGCTCACCTGTTATCTTCCTTTCATTGAATATAGACGCAGCATGGTGCACCATGCAGGTGAGCTGCTCGGGCCTCCCTCCTGAGACTATCACCTGACTGGTGGTGGCCAGGAAGCTGGAGTTGAGATTGGGAGCGGTGAATTCTGTGAGTCTGTGTCCCAGGTCACGGTTACTGGCTCCAGGAAGTAGCCCTTGACCAGGCAGCCCAGTGTCTTGGAGTCACAGCAGGAGCTCAAGGGGAACATGGAGGGTGGCTGGACAGAGGCTGTGGGACAGGGCACGGACAGGCAGGCCCAGGCCTGGGGTGGGTGGAGCATCTGCTGTGGACACTGCTGCAGGCTGGGCAGTCCTGATCTTGTCCCTGCCCACTTCTTTCCCCATGAACCCCAAGCCCAGGACACCATCAGATGCTCCTCCATCCCCCCAGGTGGTGATCATGGTGGTCAGGCTGAGCTTGGGCACAGTGGTGCCCAGGAGAGACCCAGACCTCAGCCCTGAGGGCTGGAACATGGAGTCTCCGGTATCAGAGGCATCAGGCCACCCTCCAGGCTGGAGCCCAGGCCCAGAGACCTCATGGGGGCTGGGGACCCAGAGGCTCAGGTTGACCCCACCTCACACTGGACCCCACAAGGCAGGGACGAGACAACCCACAGGGTGGGGACCAGAGACACAGGAGCCATGGTATGGTCCCTTACGTCCCCACCTGTGGACACACTGGATTGAGGATGCAGAGCCCTGTCTGGACTCCTGGTCCCTGCGTTCACCCCCAATTTGATATGGGCTCATAATAGGCAGGTCCACCACCCCTGCCCTGAACCCCTACTCCTTGAGGCCATTGGGCTCTGTGCTCAGACATCTGGGTGTCCTGCCTTGGTTTCCCCCCACCCCAGCCCAGTTCTGACCAGATAGGGCTCTGTGGTGCTGCCCCACCCACCACTGCCCACCCCTGTGGGAGGCAGCAAGAGCCGGCTTGGAGCCATGTGGATGAGGACAAAGACAATGTCAGAGGTCACCTGGTTCTGCTGCCTGGGTGGTTCTGTTGGCAACGGCACCTACACCTCTGCCAGCTCTGGAACCCCAAGGGGCTCAGCCTCTCCTTAGCTGCAGGCCCCAAGCACAGAGCCCAACACCACTATGATACTTGCTGGCCTTGCTCACCCAGGGGATCAAGCAGAGTCCAGACCCACAGGTGTGAGGGCAGCAAATCACTGCAGAGCAGACACATGGGGCAGCGTAGGAGACTTCCCTATCCAGCGGGCTCTGTGCAGACCAGTTAAGCCAGGTGACCTAAGTCCAGTGATGCCCAGCCCAGCCCAGCCCAGCTTAGCACAGCACAACTCAGCACAGCACAGCACAGCCCAGCACAGAACAGCCAGCTCAACGTGGCCCACCCCAGTTCAGTCCTTCTGATGTTTTTTGCTCAGGCCAGCCCTTTCAGCCTAGCTCAGTACAGCTGGGTCAGCCCTTCTCTGGGCTCTGGTCTGCTGTGCCATTCAGCACAGGGCAGCTCTCTGCTGGCATTCAGTAGCTTGGTGATGTCCTCCTGGCCCCTGCACCAGCTCAGCCTCCTACCATCCTGCCCTCCTGAGCCTGGGCTGGCCCAGCCTTGAGCAGCTGAGATTAGCAGGCCCAGTTCTCCAGGCTGGCGTCAGGCTGCTCCTACCTGCGTGTGGTGCAGTGAGGGAAAGGACTGTGATGGCCACATACTGACCCAGTGCCCCGTCCATTCTGGGTGGGTGACACAGGTCACCGCCCCACCAGGCCCCATCCCTCATCCCCATGCCAGGTGTGGGGCTCCCTGGCTGGGATACCCAAGGTTCTCTGCTGGTTTCCTGTGGCCAGGAGAGCCGTCCACATCTGCAGCCATCTGTGTGGGGCCCTTGATGGTTCCAGGTGATGTGATTTATGTTATCATTGTTATTTTTATGCCCAGGTAATGCCTGAGCAGGGAGCTCTGCCTCAGGTACCTCAGCTAAAAGTGGGGCAGGAATCCCCAGGCCTCAGCCCTGGAAGTCCCTTACTCTCTGTTCTTGGCAAATTGGCTGAGCCACATGGGGTCTCAGCTGAGGGCCCTGTGCTGGGGACACACACATGCTCCACAGGATGAGGCCTGTGCTCTTCTAGGCCCAACTGTCGTGACGCTGCTGCGTACGGGCTTGGTGGTCGTCCTGCCTGTTCCTTGGGGTCCTGCTGCCCAGGCATTGCCACTGCTTTTCCTACAGCTTTGTGGGGTGAAGACGGCAGCCGTTTTTTGTGTGAGAAATGAGGCCTGCAGTGGGCTGGCTTGTCCCCCAGGCCCAGATGGGAACATGGAGGGCCTCAGTGGCTGCCACGCTTGTCCTGTATCAGGCTCACAGCTGGCACCCTCAGGTGCTGACCTTGGCCTGACACTTACAAACAGGTGACCATTATCCTGCAGGCTGGAGTCCTCTGCCAGCTGCTCTGCTGATGGCCCAGAACACCCAGGCTGACCAGCAGACTGACCAATGAGGGCCAGCATAGTCTGTATGCATGTTGGCCTGCAGCTCTGTGTGGCCCTCGCTGCCTCTGGACATGCCAGGTCCTTGCTAGGGAGCAGTGGAAATGTGGGGACCATGGAGACTTGGGGATCATGTGTGAGGCTGCTCCTGAGGCTCCCAGGGCTGCCTTGCAGCATCCTCCCTGGGGATGTAGAGTAGACATGGGCCAGGTGCAACTTCCCCTGTACACTTTGACCTCTGTAGGTTTCCATGTCCCCGGGAGTGTCTCCATGCCCCTGTTCCCACCCACAGGGAGGCGTGGAGAGCCTCTTGCCTGGCTGGCCAGCACAGGCTCTGTGAAGTTGTGCAGTCTTTGGGAGGGATATCAGAATTTACTGTGCCTATGGTCCCCACACAGTGGCTGAGGTACATGGCTCTGTCAGGCCTGGCACCCTCTTGAGGGATTTTCCTGTACATGGGAGGACACCAGAAGGGTTGCTGGAGAGGTGGGCCAGGCAGGGTCTGGGGTTGGGGTCTGGGGTCATCAGACAGTGTGAGGCCATCTGCCCTGCCATCAGGCCTAGGGACAGATAGCATTGTGGGAGGCTGAGGGAGAACACGGAGTATCTTGGGAGTGTTACTGGGATGCCAGGGTTATCTCCTGTGCTGATAATGAATGAAAGTGAGGATGGAGAACATAGGGTGCAAGTAAATTTATTTAAAAGATAGAAAAGCAAGGAAGTAAAGCTCCTGCTAGCCAGGATGGAGTTTTGAGCAAGATACTCATAAGGGCTCTTTGTCTAGTGGTTTTTAAGGGATTTAGAAGAGAGCTCAGGCCATTGTGCAAACCCTATAATCTCTACCCTAGAGAATACATATTTTTGGGGGGTGTTCGAATTATGTCGTCTTTACACAGGACCCATGAGCACTTGAGCCAGTGGCCTGCCTGGTCATGCTCTGGGGAGGTCCCATGCGGCAAAAGGGTACCTTTGGGATATTTTTTGTACATTCCCAGGAGGGTCGTGACTCAGCAGAATCCATTTTGGGCTTCTTGACTCCATTTTGGGGCCACTGTCCTTACTGCCTAATAGAATCCTAACTCTTGTCTCACTAATTCTGTTGCATTCCCCTCTCTGAAGAGGAGACCCTAATCGTTGCTAGAGAAAGGGGACGAAAGCCTCTCTGGCTGTTTTAAGCTGCTACGGGGCAGCGAGAAGGGGTTGGCAGTCAGGGCGTCCTCTGGAGGACTTGTCTAGTGGCCTGTGATAGAAGTCAAGTGGGATCTCCGATGAGGATCGCGCCTGCCTGAGCACCTGAAGTTTAATGGACTCTAGGTAAGAGGAAGCAAACAAGGAGGTTGCATGAACAGGGTCCAAAAAAGCGAAAGTGCCAAGAGGGTCAGTACTGCCATGAAGGTTCCTGTGAGGGTCCAGGCCACCCCTGTAGGGATTTAAGGAGGGAGATTTAAACCCTTCAGAGATCTGAACCTTCTGAGATGTGATCTGGGCGAGAGACTGTTCTAGGGAGGAGCCCAGGTTAGAGATGGATGCAGACTTTGGGAAGGGTATTGGTTAAAGCATGAGGCATCAGGGAGGGCGCTGCAACAGTCCATCTTCCCATCCACGACAAGGACAGAGTGTAAGAGGTTCCCGCAGGGGAAATAGAGGCCAGTTCCTATAAGGGAGATGGGTGGCGGTGCACGGAGGTTGTCCTGTACCCAGGCAAATTTAAAGCTGGAGTGTAAGCTGTTGATGAGGAAGATGCTGGGGTCCTAGGGTTACCAGGGCCCTATGGAGGAAGCTCTGGTTCCAGAAAACCAGGCATCTATGCACAGAGGAGGTTCTTTAATGGTGGATTGTGGGGGCCTTGACCCATAATATTTTGGTAGATGAGAGTGAAAAGAGAACACCCAGAGACAAGGTAATGTCCTGTCTCATTGAGTACAAGGCCCAAATGTTGAGAGAGAGAACCCAGGTATTCTGACTTTAGTTTAGTGCATGGTGATAGACATGGGTCTAGTTTTAGTCTTTGGCATGTGAAGAGCCAGTTTTTCCAGCACCATTTATTAAAGAGGCTATCTTTCTTCCCGTGAACATGTTTGGCTCCTTCGTCAAAGATAAGGTGCCAATACACTTCTTATTAGGTGTTTGAAGTAAATAAATGGACAAATGCACCAACTCTTTCTTCCCAAGACTACACAAATGAGCTTGCTTGAAACTGCTTTTCATGGATTTTCTTCATATGTACACATTTTAGTCTGAATTAAAGCAACCTTTTGTATATCAAAGCCGTGTTCCAGAAAACAGCCTCATGGCAAGCAGTAGGGACCACAGAAAAAAAAATCGCCAAGGCCATGTATACATGAGTCATCTTCTTTCCCCTGCCATGCTGCTTGTCGCTGGCAACTCTCCTGCTGGAGCTGTTCTGAGCAGCTGGAGGCCACAAGCCAGTGCGTTCTACAGTGCAGGACAAGGGGCTGTGGTGGCTCATCATAGGTCTCAGCTTCAGGTTACTGGACAGCAATCTCTGCTCATGATTATACTTTATTCACCTGCTCTACGCCAGCACTGATGAATTGAATGAGATTATAGGGGCCCTGGCCCAGGATCACCGATTTCCTGCTCAGGGATACAACAAAATGAAATACAGACAAATTATATATTTTAGTTATAAGGGGCACCTGTATGTTCAAAGCCCAAGGAAGGACTAAGACCATGAGGCACAGTGTCCTTGGCCTTTCCTAGGTGCACAGCTTGATTGGGGTGTGTGCTGGTGGCCGCAGGAAGTGCTGAGTGTGGATTGCTGATGCAGTCAAGGTTCAAGAATTGAACAGTGCAGTTTTGGAAAAGCACACAGGAGCGGATCATGGTTAACTAGTGTCCTGATTGTCTGCTAACTGGAACTACTGAACTAGAAGGAATTTGGACGAGTCAAGTGCTTAGCTGCCATCTTATCTTGCTTTGAGGCTCCAGAATTTTATACAACATTTGCTGGTCTCAATTCTGGTCATTGGCTTAAAGATTAACCTGTCCATAAGCCAGCCGGGGGTCTCACCACAAGTCACGTAGGCCTAGGACAGACTCTCGATTTATTTTTGTGCCAATTTTATTAATATTAATCAATGCCCACTCTGCACTGCATCAAGCTGGTCCTCAGCATGAGATAAATATTCACAAGCAAATCTATGGCTGAAACATGAACCAAAATAAACATTTCTTCCTCCTGGGTGGCAGATATTTCATCTCAGTGATGAAGGGAGTAACTGAGACTGGTCCTCAGTCTCAGGACGAACTGACCCCAGCAGCAAGCATGGACTTGCACCCCAGTGGGCCTGACTCATGCTTTGTCCTGTGTCTCCTCCAGCTGTGGCGTGGACCCAGGGCACACTCCTGCCACTGCACAGGTGTCTGCAGCTGTGAGGCTCAAGTGCAACCTTGCTTAGCATCAGTCTTGGCAGTGAGTGAATGCTGCAATGAACAACCATTTCCAAGCCTCTTAGTGTGCTAGTTAGAAAAGTGTTTCCTCTGTCTATTGCAAATGGAAATAGTGGGTTCTGGTTTTTCAGCTTTGTTGGAACTTGAAATATTGCTCTACCTACTTCTTATATTCATTTAGATGTGTGGAAAAACAAAATTCTCCTTTTATCCTTGCCAGAATTTAAAACAACTTTATTGCTGCTGATTTTTATTTTATTTTTACTTATTACCTGGAAAATTATATCCACTCGTTTGCATTTCCATGAACTGAAGTGAGACTAGCCATCTTTCATTATTAATCGGCCACTCAGTCTCCCTTCTCTGTGAATCTTCAGTTCAAAGTGTTTCCCAAGCATCTATTTAGTTACTGGTTTGCAGAATTACATCTCGGTGCCAGTGATATAAGAATCAGAAATTTCCCTTTCTGAAAAGAGTCAGTAAGCGTTACCAGCCACTAGGACAGCTCAGTACTTTCTAGCCAAGTGCTCCATTCATTCCACAGTGGAATCTTTGAAATGCATTACATGATTGATAAAATATATTACATGATTTCCAAAATGTATTACTTTTAGTTAACAGGAAATATAGTAGTTTCACCTACTACTCTATTTACAATTTAAAGAATTACAGGCAAGTGAGTGATTGTTCTACTAATTTTGTAGATAGCCAAAACCCTGGGTTTTTTTCTAACACTGACTACATTTCTTTTTTTTTTTTTTTTTGTGGGTTCCAGGGGGTCGACCTCAGGACCTCGCGCGCCAGCAGGCGCCCGTGCCGCTGAGCGATATCACCGGCCCCTTTTTCGTATGTGGGATCCGGGAGTTGAACTCGGGCCCTCGCGCTTGCCAGGCAGGCGCTTAAGCCGCTGAGCCATCTCACCGGCCCGACATTTCTTTTTTTTTTTTTGTGTGGGTACCGGGGGGTCGACCTCAGGACCTCACGCGCCAACAGGCGCCCGTGCCGCTGAGCGATATCACCGGCCCCTTTTTCGTATGTGGGATCCGGGAGTCGAACTCGGGCCCTCGCGCTTGCAAGGCAGGCGCTTATGCCGCTGAGCCATCTCACCGGCCCGACATTTCTTAATTCATTGCAGTTACTTTTTTTTTTATTGTTAAGAGGAAAAACCATAGTTATATTATACATGTACAAACATGTTAGCACTTATCTAGGATTCTTGTCAAATATGCCAGATAGACAATTGCGAATCTCCCAACTAATCCCCTAAATTTATGTCTCATTAGTTAAGCTTCTTTAGAGTCTCAGAAGTTGTTGTAGAGATACATTTAGAATAAACTATGAGCTCACATGGCTGTAGATGCCAAAAAGTCACACAACCTGCTGTCTGGAATCAGGAGATCCAGGAAATTGATGGTCAAAGAGCATGGAAATTAGTCAAAGAGCTGTGGAAGTTCCGCATCCATTTCCAAAGGGCTGAGGTCAAAAGTGCTGAGGAAAGCACAGAAAATCAGTGTCTCCAGCTCAGCAGTCAGAGAGTAAAATAAGGCTGTATTTTGCTCTACTGAGGTCCAGTACATATGATGATTACTAAAATTACAGGTGAGTCCACTTTATTCAGAGCATAGATGTAAGGCCAGTCTCTCCCAGAAACATCCTCAGAGGCTAGAAATAATGTCGAATCAGAGAATTGAGACTCCTGTTTCTCAGCCAACTTTTTCACAAAGTTAACTACCACAAGGTTCAGCTCCCGTCCGTGTTCCGAAGACCTCTCCCAGCCTGCAGACGTATGAACTTCTACACCACCTACATATTTGTCCCCACTGAAGCTGGGTTTTACCCTAAGCAACAAAGTTCTGTAATTCTAGCTCTGTAGAAAAAATATGTAATTTTACTGAATGAAGCTAAGTATCAATGAGTCAAAAAATAAAAGATTTTAACCACATAGTAAAGAAATCAGTGGCCTAAATAGTTTAAACTATGTGTTGCCCATTCTTTATGTAAATGAGTGATACATATAAACATCATAGAGAAGTAGATAAACACATATCAAGCTAATGTGTGCCTAATTTGAGCCAACTGTTCTTTCTGATTTTGAATAAAGTTAGCTGTGTAACCCTTTTGGTGGCTATTATGTAGGTCTTGCTGGCGACAGATCTAGGATGTGGGAGGAAGTGCACTGGAATGGAGGGAAAAGGCCCTCAACTAGGACAGTGAAGGCATTTAGAGGCCAGGTCACTGGCAGGCCTGTCACTATGGATATCTAGGCCCTCCACAGATTCCTCACCTCTGCAAGTGTCTTGCCCTGGGATCCTCCCACTTTGGTCCTTTCCAGGGCTTCTGCAGAGTCTGCTTTCTAACTGCAACACTAAGCTTCAGGTACTGCACAGGCAGGGCATGGATCTGGACAGGAAAAACTATGGTAGAATGAAGGGGCTATAGCGGACATATGTTTTGTTTTTGTTCTTATTTTGACACCCAGTATTCCCTAATTTTTGTGGGAAAACCACCTCAAAAGGCCTTTGGGAATCTCAAACCATTTTTGACTCCCACTCTGTATGAGGAGAGTTGCTATTACGGTTTAGATCTGAACTCTCCCTCCAAAGTCCCATGTGTTTCTAAAGTGAGTGGAGCATGAGGACAGTGCACTTACCTGTGGATGGATGAGTTCAGCAGCTTAATGTGCTGATAGGAGGTAGTGCCTGGTTGAAGGGTGTCAGTGAGTGGAGGGTGACCTGCAAGGGCATAGTTTTGACCCTGGCTCCTCCATTCTCTCTCTGCACCCTGGCTCCCACCAGATGAGCAGTTTTCCTCCCTCATAACCCTCCACCATGTTTTTATACCTTACAGCGAGCCAACTTTAGACTGTACCCACTGGAAACTGAGGCAAATGAACCTCTCCTCTTTCTCAGTGTGGGTGTTGGGTATTATGTCCCAGCAAGGGGGAAGCAACAAATATAGCTGTCTTCCCAAAAGACCACTGTTTGTTCGGTGGGTAAGTGCAGTCTTGACCAGAAAGAGTTCTATCTAGGTCCTTGTGGAACCCCCATGAATCTGTACCCCTGGTGCATAGTCCAAGATTCTCCACTCCATCATGAGCTGCAGGAGACAGGGCCAGACCTCCACACGTCTCCACCAAGGCCACTGAAGATCAGAGTGGTGTATCCATCCTGATGGGAGAACAACACTGAGGGCCAAGATATTGTGTGTTGTCATTAAGCACAGATTAAAGGAAGGCACTAAGTTCCTCTTCCCTAAAGAGAGGGAAGCCTTGCCTGATAATATCCCTGCAGATATGCAGTGCTCAAACAACAGCCCCATGTTCTCTTCTGCCGGTAAGCTCTACGGTATTCTGGTCATCCTCAAGGAAGTGCCGACTGGATCACTTTGTGAAACAGAGAGCAGCACGGGTTCATGAAGTGAGGATGATGTGGGATCAACATTAGTTCCCCCGGCATGGTCATTCTTTACCTGTCCATGTTTTCTTGCTTTCCCACTCACTCTAGGGTATCTTTTCCTTCATCTCTCAGCACTTTTTACCCTGGGAAGAAGGTGGATGCTGGTTCCACAGTCCTACGACTGACAGCTGAGAGACCTTTCACTGTGCGAAAATATCAGTCCCCACACACACGAGACAAAACCACAAGAAAACAAATAACTTAGGAGGTTTTCAAGTAGGGAAATCTCCATGGCAAATAAAGAACAAAATAAAAGACAGATAATAGGAAACAGGGAGATAGAACTTTTGCAAAAGGGGAGGTAACCAAGAGATGGAGGGAGAGAGGAGGGAGAGGTTGGGAAGAGGATGAAAAAAATCAAGATGTATTATGTACATCTCCCCATGGTGAATGTACATTATTTGACACAAATGTGCTAATGAAATAAAATCAGTTTTTTGTTTTTTGGTTTTTTTTTGTGGGTACCGGGGGTCGAACTCAGGACCTTGCGCACCAGTAGGCGCCGGTGCTGCTGAGCAATCTCACCGGCCCTTTTTTCATATGTGGGTACTGGGAGTCGAACTCAGGACCTCACACTTGCCAGGCAGGCACTTATGCTGCTGAGCTATCTCACTGGCCCTGAAATAAAATTTTGGAAGTGTCTTTCTGGAACACATGAGCACACCCCTCACAAGAGCTTCTGCAGAGCATCTACAATGCTGCTAATCCTTACCCAACCCGCATGATCCACTGTGGCAGTAACCTCCAAACACTAAGAAAGATCACCCTCTGTCTCTGAAAATACTTGATCCACTGTATGCCTAAACCCTCTCCTGTGTGTGACCACCTCTTTAGGTGTGGGAGACCGATAGAAACTGTGCAGGAGGAGGGAGTATGGGCAGCCACACAACATCATGGAGGCTATGCTAGGTGGTAGGAAGTGCAGCCACTTCCTCACACTTCAGGGAGGGAAGGTTCTTCTGGGGACATGTGATATCTGCTCAACAAAGGCTACAGGGAATTGGTCACTTTTAGCAGCCAAAGAGCCAATCACTGAGAGCTGTACTTAGCACTTTCCATAAGCATGAGCCTGAGTTACCCAACCTGTGCCCTCAACTCACTACACAAAAAGACATCACTTTATTAGGACTTTTATTTGGAACAGTGTTTTCAACAAGGAAGAAATTATTTAGAGGGAAGAAAACGTTCTCCCTGCAAATTCTGGTGAAGGAACTTTGCAAAGACTCTGCTGACTTTCCAATCTTTGTAATTCCCTGTCAATCCTGCTCTCCCTCTGCCCAAGCCCCCACTCTGCACACAGGAGGATGGGGCGCCCGTGTTCTTGGAGCTTTCATGCACTCTGTTTTTCATCCTAGGACAAAGCCATTGGAAAAAGTGTCTCATCTTATTTTTGAAAAGATTTTCAGGAGGAGGCTGTCCCTTCAGTGACAAGGTTAAGGGGGACTTCCTCCCGTGAGTCTTTTCTAATGTCCTGTCTTGGTCAGGGCCGCTTCTCCTTCTGCACTGGTAAGCATCCAGCCCTGCACTCGTCCCACCGGGTTCTCCTGTTTTGAGTGTCAGAGGATATGTTCCCTTTTCTGCTTGGAGGAATTTCTTGTCCTGGTACTGACATAAGATATGTTGAGGGCCCCAGGGCTCTTGCCCCTGCTTCATGTGGGTTTTTATGTTGTCCTGGGAAGCCGCCATATCCTCACAGGGGGCACTCTGGTCATGACAGAATAATGTCTTGGGAGTCAAGTCATTGGAGGCAAGGCACACATCAGTGGGAAGGCCCTGAGCCTGGTTCTGCTTCACACTCTGCATTTTAAATGTCAGCTCACTAAGCAGCTGGTTCTTAAAGCCTGACAACTTGAGCTCCTGCGGAACTGGTGTTCTTCCTGGAGGTCTTTCAGAGAAGGGAGTTTCTGGTTTACTTGTGCTCACACCTCTCCCTGGGATGCCTTCTGACTTACTGCTCATCAAGAGGTTACTGGGCTGTGATTGAGGAACACGGAGCTCCTGTGCTTTGAAAGTCCCCCCGGCCTCGTTACACTTGGGGAAATATTCTAACTTTGTTATTTTGCTCTGAAGCCTTTCTGTGTCATTTCCAGAACTTATTCTCTTGTCCCTGCTCTCAGGTCCAGTCTCAGCCAGCCATGTGGGCAGCCTTGGGCTTCTTCTCTTGGCTTCGGAAGTCTGCTTCTGACTTGCTTTGTCTATCTTGTGTTGGGGGATCAAAAAGATCTGTGTGCCATCCTTCATTGCCTGGATGTTCCCAGTAAGCTCACGGCTGGTAGAGGAAGGTGACCATCTTAGGTCCCCCTGTCCTTCCTTGCCCACAGGTGAGGTAACAGGACAAGGACCTCCTAAAACTGAATTCAGTGTTGTTGTACTGTGTACTGGGAAAGCACTGGAGCTTCCTCTATGGGGCTTGCAGACCCCAATTTTAGGATGCACCCCAGAAACACTGTGGTCTGATGAGGGAAAGTGGGAATTAGAAAGGGCCTGGGATGGGTCCTTTTTTGAGCTGAAGATTTCCATGGATTTCTGGACCTTGTGTGGAAGGCCACACATCATTCTGTTATGAAAAGTTTTAATATGGTCTTCCAACATCTTTTGTTTGCTGTAACTGAGGAAGAAAATATTCTGAGAGGCATTTATGTAGATATCTTTACCCTCCAATGGTGCCAGATGTCTGTCTTTTATTTGCCTGGGGAATTCCTCAGGTAAGGAAAGTGTCAGATTAGTAGAATACCTTGATTTGTGCACAGTGTCAGGAATGTGACCCTTACAGATTTCCTCAAATTTCTTCTCCAAATGTACTTCTAAGTCTTTTTTAAGTTGTTTCTGTCTTAAGCTCACACCTGATGCCCGTGAAGTTTTCCCTATGAGCCTCTCCAGGTGAATTTCCCAGTCTGTCTCTGAGTCAGAGCCCAGAACACTCTGTGGAGCCACATGTGGGTCACCCGACAGATTGTCTTTGGAGCCAGTCTCTGGACTATGTCCCTGTCTCTTCCCCATTGCTGTCTGCAGGAGAAGCATTTCTTGGATCCTCTCATGAAACCTGGGTTGGCTCAAGTCAAAATTCATGAGATCTTTGCTGCTCTCACCCTTAAGCAAAAAGACCCGGCTGCCTCCATGACCACCCTTCGACTCAGAGGTCACAGGCTGTTTTGTCTGAGGACACCCCCCTGAGGGAGACTTGGGAGCTCTGGGGGGTGAGCCCCACTGCTGTCCGATGAGATTCCTTTGAAGGTGGTGCTCTAGTTTCTTCCTCAGCTCACTGTTGAAGGCAGGCTCCTTAGGAAGGAGGGAAATGGGCACTTGAGCTTTGGGGGACTCAGTGACCAATGGCAGCTTGTGAGCTGGAGGACCAGTGTCTTCCTGGGATCTTTGGACCACAGAGGGTAAACCCCACACACTTCCTTGTACTTCCTGTAGCACATTATATTCTAGGTTGTGAACTTCAGAAAGTGTGAGAGACTGTACCTCACTCTGGGTGCTGTGAAAACACATTTCCCGGGTTCTAGTCTGGGCTAGAGCAGGATCTGGCAGTACTGCGGTTGGGGACTGAAGCTGGTCCTGTGGCTGTACAAGATGGAGATGGCAGGCTTGAGGCTGGGGCGGAGTATGGGACAAGGGTTGAGGTTGGACCTCAGACAAGAAGAGAGGAGGTGTGTGTGGAAGGACTGGGGATTCATGGGCTTTGAAGAGGTTGGATATTGTGCTGACACAGTCACCTGAGGTATGGACAAGAGGATTCACCTGTCTAAGCAGTCCTGGGAGATGGCAGAACTGGTTATATTTTTGCTCTACATGATCCTCCAAGTTCTTCGGACCTGCAAGTTTCTGATTCATGTGCAGCTCTTCTGTTTTGCCTTCACTGCTCCAAAGAGGATGGGAGGGTGCAGAGTGCAGCTGATCTGCAGCCGACTCTGGCCTTTTCCCTGTAGTAGTCCGTGAGTAGTCTGGCTCATATGGTTTTGCAAAAGATTCTGCTCCCTTGTCTCGTTCACTGCACATCAGGAAATCATCTGTCTTCTTGATATCTCTCTCAAGGAGGGCAGGTTTAGCAGATCTGGGAAACCTTAGGGATCCAGGTTCTGCCTGGTAGGCTGTGCTGTGTCCCCCAAAGGAGGCCTCCACTGAACTGAGGTTGTCAGTGGACAAGTCACCAGAGCTATCATCAAGGGACAGTGGGGCTTCTGGTTGGAGAACAGTTTCCTTTTCTTGAGTATAATGTGGTGGGCCTGAGGCAGTGGTAAGTGGCTCTGATGGGAATTGGTTCACTGGGAATCTGGGATTTAATGGAGGATTGGGCTTCGGTGGTGCAGAGTCACCTTGCACTGAGGGTGACAGTGGGTCAGCTAAAGGGGTGACCTGGTAAGGTGGGAGAGTGGAGGGCTGGAGCAAAGAATGCTCAGTCAAAGAGGCTGGAATTGGGTGCTCCAGAGAAATTGCTGAGATGGCAGAGTTCTGAGTGGGTGGTGACTTTGTCACAGAAGCGATGGATGACAAACGAGACACTGTGTGAGCAGCATCTTCCAGGGATGCCCGAGAGAGCAGATGACTGACCTTAGCTGTTGTGGTGTTACACACCTCACAGAGGGGGTCTGGACACAGCAGTTGTCGGAAGTGTGTGATGTCATGGTGATGACCCAGGGGGCTGCAGGAAACAGAAGGTAGAAGTTCGTAGCCAGGACCAGCACAAGGGAAGGAAATCCTGTTGTCCTGGTTGGGGTGAGGCCACCTGACCCCTCCTACCCCATCCAGCTGCCCCAGAGCCCTGACCTCAGGCAGCACTCCAGGGCTCCTCCCAGCCTTCATTCCCATACCTGCTGCTATGTCTGCCCTGCTGTGGCCAGTGCAGGTCGCACTGACTCTCTGGGTGCACGAAAAACATAGGGAAAGGGAATGGGAAGAAGGGAAGGGATGAGTCACCTTTTCAGAATAGAAAGCAGCTTCCTCCCCTCCTCCTCTTCTCCCTGGCAAGTTCTCTGACCTGGAAAAACAGGACAATGGTAGACATGTAGTGAAGTTGCAAACACGGGGCTCTTATAGGAGACACTTTATGGGAAACTCTTAGGGCTTTAAACTCTCAAAGCCCTATGAATCAGTAGACTAGGTGCGATGGTGGCGGCTGATGTTAAGATCATCCCCATGTGTCTGTGGCTTCGTTTGTAAAGTACCTGCACATTCATCATCCCATGTGATACTCACAACTAACAAATGAAGCACAGGAGTCAGAGGTTACCTCACTGATGAAGCCAGGCACCCAGTAATAAAGTACTTTACACAAGGTCAGGAGGCAGAAGGTCTGACCAAGCGTCCTCCTGGACATCTCACATGAACACCAGCTGGACACCACACAGCTCTCCTCCATCGCTGCTGCACACCATGACAGTCAGAGTGGGCTCTACCGCCTTCCTGTGGGCCTCTCCTCTAGGGGTCTGTGTCCTAACAGAGACTGTGTCACACAACTGCTGTCCTCAGCAGTCATAGATTTGGGACCTCATAGAAAGATTGGTGTGTCATTCTTAGAAAGATCAGATAAAGGAAGAAACACACCTCTCAGTGTTCCACTTCTTCTTCTTCTTTTGACTCTGAGCTGTTGCTGAAAAAATAAATAAATAATAAACAAAGGGTCTGGAGCTCATCCTTTGCTTCTTTCTGTAAGCTCTGACATTCATTTCCCGAGTCATATGATTGTTCCTTTTAATTAATGGAAATCTGTTCCTTTCACTCATTTTGACAGATGATCAGATAGTTTCACTTTTATCCCCCTGAGAAACTCAAAGAAGGGTTTTATCCATGAGAACCACACATTCCCAGTCAGAATTCCTCTGCCGGAGGATGGGAGAGACCGAGGCCCACAGTCAGACGTGTGCCCCTCAGAGGACCTGAATCTTGGGATAAAGCTCAGGCTCTTCTCTGCTCAGACGCTCTTGGAGGATGACATTGCTCTCCTGGTCATCCCAGCAGGGAGGACGGCTTGGGCAAGGACACCTGACCTGGGAATGGGGCTCAGCATCGAGGGTCAGAAGAGACTGTTCTCCCTCAGAGAACACAGTCTGTAACTGAGCCAGTTGGCACCAGGGTGTCACTGTTTGAGATCGTATCTTGGAAGCCCCTGCCACACACACAGAGGTAGTGTGTGGGCTGGCTAGATGGAAACAGTGAGCCTCCCAATCCCTTACTCCTGCCTGGCCTCTTCCCCTAGAGAGAGATGGCCTATCCTCCCCTCAGACTTCCCATTGCAGGAGTTTCCTGAGCCAACTAAACTCATTCACTAATTTGAGAATTGAAATGAGAAACAAGAACAAAGACTGCCTCTTGGGGATTCACCCACATTTCCATACCTTTTGGATGTCTTTGTTTTTCCATGGGGTTGGTAGCCATGGTTTCAGCAACAGGTAGCACAACAGCAGAAGAAAGAGTGGCCCTGCTGCACTCAGAAGGGTGTAGTCTGTATCCAAGAATGTTGAGCCAAAGCTCAGCCATGGCTCAGTATGGCTATTCAGAAACGAGAGAACATTCTCCATAACCCAAATGGTGAGGATGCCTGAGGCAACTGAATCCTGAGGCTGCAGGAGCTTGATAAATACCCCCACCCGCATCACAGAGCATGACAGAGTCACAAAGGGGTCCTGAGGGTAAAGGAGGGGCACCTGAGGAGGGCTTTGCACTGACCCTCCCCCACCCACCAGCACAGCAGAGCCCTCTGTTCATTCCCCAACACCACCGTTTCCTCATGTCCTGTGTTTACCTCAGGGAGCTGTTGTGTTTGTTCCATCTCTGATTCTGATTTACCTAAGTCCCCCTTTACAGTCACATCCATTGACATGGACCTCACCATTCTGCCGCCTAGGCAGTCTGACACACTGCCTGGGACTTCTGGCTGTACCTGGACAGAGGTCCTCAAATCCACCTTATCTCAGAATGCTTTTGCCACACACTAACTAATATATAAAAGTTGAAGTTCTTTTATACTTATGTGGTTTTGTGAATGTTGAATAGTAAATGTTTTTGTTTCAGTCAGCATCTACTCACTTTAGATGGTCTGACTTAGTCAATTAAAACTAACTATTATTCAACATTCATAAAAGGAAAATGGAAGGGACAGAGGGAGGGAGGGAAGAAGGGGAAAATCACTTTGCAATACTGAGTCCATTTCATCGACCTTGGTGACCTGCTTATTGCTTGGTATAAGTTTATGTTTTTCCCATCATGAACACTTCAGAACTGAGTAGACACCCGTGTTTCAAAGAGCCAGTGTCCTGTGCCTGCTAAAACCTAGGGCTGGTCTCCTCAGAATGCCATGTCTGTGTCCCTGGCTGAGGCTGGCCGGAGGAGACTGGACTGTGCCCTTTGTCGTGTGCTTGGGAACAGGCAGCCCGGCAGTGAGGAGGCTAAGCTTTCCAGAGAAGGGGATCTGGTTTGCTCCATTTGTGACTGGGCACTTGGCTTATCCTTGAAGTTTCCTCACATGACCATCTGTAGCTTCCAGAGCAGGAAAGAACACAGACCCCAAAACACACCCAGAATTACCTCGTATAAATGACTCTGCAGAGCTGAACAAAAGCATCTATTGTGTGGTGAACAAGGTACTAGGTACAAGGTACTGGGAATTTCTTTTCCTCTATTTTATTTTAACTTGAAAAAAATTTCCCCAAATGATTCGTGGATGCACTCTTGGATCTTAAAGCAGGGTATAAATCTGGGTTCAGTTTCCGGCCTTGCCATTAGCTGCTGTTTGGTTTTACGCAAATATATAACTCTGAGCTAGGGATACCACCATTGTCATCATCTGCATTTAGGTGAATTCTTTAAGTTAATCTAGGATATTTATGGTAAATAGAAATGTGTTCTTCTAAGGTAGTAACCAACCATTCAGTGTATCTCAAAATCTTCTTTCTGAGCATTTTGGGACAAATTTCTTCTTCCTTTTATTGTTAACTGCTGCTACCATACCTAATTGGTATTTTTCCCCTCCAAGTTAGAGAAAGTACTTAAGGTGAAACTACTTTGTCACTGAGCTGCTATTCAAAGCCCTGTGTGTCTAGTTCCATCCAGAGAGAAATCTCTGAGGTACAGTAAATGCCTCCCCATCTGTAAAGTCAGTACGGTCATATCCACTGAGCAGGTTCATTGTGAAGATGATGCATGAAGATGACACATGATATGTGTGGAAAGTGGCCAATTCAGTGCCTCTGAAACATTCGCGGGCCTTATGGAGGGTCAGGCAGTCAGGCGAGTAAGGGACCAAGCAGTTATTTGTGATCAAATCAAAATCTTGAGCTGAGAGGGTCAGGGATCGGGAGAGGGCTGATGCTCTGTGGCCTGGAGGAGCAGCAGCCTTGGCTGGTCAGGGCCTGGCAGGGTTGGGAGGGGACGGATTCCGAAGGCAGAGCAGACTCGGGCCAGGAGCCCTGGAGAAGAACCCTTGTAGCTTCTTCAGCATTCAAATAGATCTAGATCAGTGAGTTCTTACTGCTGTTCTGTTACACAGACTCAACTTGCTTGTACTAAACAGATTTCCTGTCTCCTTCTAGCGAGAGACTGGCTAACAGTAGTGCTAGGCACGCTGAATCCTAGGCACACTCTAGATAATGGGTGTAGCATGGATCGGGTTTGGATCACATCTAGTATTCTGGAAACTTTAGCTCATATTTATAGTTTTGGAGTAAGAAAAAAGTCACAAATTTCTATTTCTCATTATAATGCTATTTAATAACAGTGATAGTTGATAAATTATATGTGAAGGGCAGCCTGAGGAACATAAATCTTTCACCTAAACCTTGATTTTTTAAAAAATCACTTGTATTTCAAGCTCTCATCAGTAATTCCCTTAAACAATATTGTTCTCATGAGCTTCCTTATATGCTCTCCTCTCTGCATTATCTTTTTCTATTTTTGTTTATATTGTGTCCCTAAGAGTTAAGATACTAAAAAAAGTAATTTAACACCTTACCCACTTATCTATATTTATATTATATTTGAGAAATTTAGTTTTGCATTGGATTTATGAATTCTTTTATCCCCTAATAGCTTTAGTCTTTCAGAGATGATGCTTTTTTTTTTTTTTTTTTTTTTGGTTTTTATAAGAAACCTGCCATTCTGTAAAAGACTCCATGCAAAATTTAAACTTAAGGTGGCAGCTCTTGTCCTTCTACTATTTTTTAGGCACGTGGGAAATATCTCTTTTATATTAACCCAGATACCAGTAATTCAATTTCAGTTTTCATTGTTATTTTCTTACTTTTCTCATTGCTGAGATGAAATACCCCACACCCAAAGTTAAAGGGAGAAAGGTTTATTTGGCTCAGTTTGTAGAGGTTTCAGTCCATAACTGTCTGGCTCCAAGGCAGAGTGGCACATGGCAGAGGGGCAACAGTTCATGGCGGCTGTAGACAGCAAAAGCAACAAGGTGGGAGGGGGACTGTAATAACGGCACGTGAGGAGCCACCGGAGATGGAAGCTGTGGGGAAGATCGGCTTTGATTTCTCTACCTACAGGCAAGCTGGCCTCAGAGTGAATTGTTGGAGACTGGGCTGTACAGGGTTAAGTTGCTGGACACAGGGACCTCTGGCTGTGTTGGAAAAGAGCATATGCATAGCCCTCTGAAGTCAAGATGACCACAACTGAGGCAACCAAGGACATGGGCAGCTGACACCCCCTATTCCAGAGCAATAAAGCTGCCAACCTTAGAGACAAGACAGTTCTCCTAATTGGCAAAATTTAATACTTGGAGAAGTCTTTGAACTGACTCCCAAGTCTTTGAACTCCTGCTCAGTTCCTCTGCTTGCCTCAGTATCCCCTTCCTTTGTTTGAAAACCAAATAAATACAGGCCATGCAGAGAAGTTCTTTGTCTCAACCCCCAGGGAATCACAAATTCTATTAGATGGTTTTGACCTTCCTGGAGCCCTAAAAATCATACCACCTGTCTCTTTTATTTAGGCCATTTGCCATCCACTCTTTTAGGAGGTGGTGGGCCTGATCAGTCCGTGTGCATATCAACAAATATCTAAAGGGGGAACTGAGTGCATATAGGTTTTAAGTTTGGGGGCAGAATTTTAAAGAATCTTACAGGATCTGGGTGAAATGTTGGAGTTTAAGGCTGTACGGGCAATCAGCGCAGGTTGGCACACAGAGCTGGCGTCTGGAGACTGCAGGGCGACCTGAGCCTCACATTAAATTTTTTATTGCCCTTGCTTCTTGTTTACTGGAGTGAGCTATCCCAGTAGTGGAGAGTCCATTGTTTGTAGTGGGCAGCTGAATGTCTCTCTCAGGTCACTCTCAGGCAGGTCCTGACATTCCAGTCTTTTTGTTATTACATATAGAAAGGGGTGGGAAGGAGGGCAGAGCTTTTCAAGGCTGCCTCAGGCATGACATGGGGTAGTGTGGACAGCTTAAGTGGGAGAGAAATCTTAAGGAACAGGGCTGTATTGAAGAGAAGTCAGCGCCAGCATCTGTCTGTTGGTAATCGCTTGTACACAATCTTGTAAAAACTGAAAGTCTGAGAAGGCATAGAAATCCAGACCTAGGGTGGGACTAGAATGACTGTCTCATTTGCTGCTGACATGGAAATGTAGAGCCAGCAATCTTTGGCTAGGGTAGGATTAGAGTGGTTCAGCAAGGAATGAGTTAACATTAAGGGTTTTGTTTTGTTTTTGTTTTTGTTTTTGTTTTTGTTTCTGTTTGTAAAGGTGATTTGGATGGAGTGAGTGAAGCTGCCAGCCATACTAATTGGGCCAAAGGTTGTAGGTAAGGGGAGGGGAGTCTAATTAGGGCTCTGATAAAAACAAGCATGGGGGGGAAAGTATTTTATCCCTGAGGCAAAAGACAATTGGATTGGAATTTCAATAAAACTGAGAGTAAAATCTACAGGAAAATGTATAATAAAACGGCCTTTTTATTTGTCACACAGGTGGAGAGTAAGGAAAAAGGCATTTAGGTGTTTTCTGGAATTCTGATCAGCCTGACGGATGTGGGGGAGGTTACTTGTGACTTTTATGTGGAGGAGAGATCAGGCACAATGTGAGCAGGGCACAGCTGTGCTCTGGAGCTTTGAACAGCCATTGGAGTGCTATAGATGACTCTGAAAGGTCCCTTCCACTTTGTCTGCAGGAAGCTGGACTTTTTTTTTTTGGTATTGGGAATTGAACTCAGGGCCTTGTGCTTGCCATGCAGACACGGTGCCAGTGAGCTATATCACCAGCTCTGGACTTAAATCTTTAATTAAAACCAATTTATCAGCCAGGTTTTCCTCATAAGGGTGAGTGTCAGGAGAAGGGAGGAGGTTAGCAGCGTGTTTTGTTGTTGTTGTTGTTGTGTTGTTTTGTTTTTTGGACCTGTTGTAAAACTGGGAGATAGTCAGTCTCTAATGGGATTTTCTAAGGTGAGAGCAAACTCTTAAAAGAGCAATTGGGAGGAAGGAAACCCAGTCCTTGTGAAGCTGGAGTGTACATTTAGTAGATGAGCCTTGATGAAGCCTGTTAACTCTTTACCTTTCTCAAGGACTGGGGTCTATAGGGGCTATGCAAATTTTACTGGGTCCCTAGTGAGTTAGACACCTCTTGGATAATCTGTTGCATTATCTGATTAAATGGAGATGGGGAGATCACACCTTGGAAGTGTATCAGCTAAAAGACAGTAGATAATAACAGAAGCCGTCTCTGAGGTAGTGGGGAAAGCTTTTACCCACCCAGTAAAGGCGTCTACCCAAACGAGGAGACCCCTTAACTTTCATACGCACAGCATGTGGGGGAAATCAATCTGCCAGTCCTGTGTTGGGGAAAAGCCTTTTAAAACTATTATTTGACGGGTGGTCTCATGCTTGTTTGATATATATATTTTTATTAGATGTAGCTGGAGTATAAGAGAAAGGCAGATATCTGAGTCCAGAAAAATGTTATCACCATAAACAATCTTGGTTTTGTATCTTAGAAGACCTGTGCACCTGGAAAGTATGAATACATTCAGTACACCATGAAATCAGCAGTAATGAATATCATAGCTATATGAAAATCTTTGTCTCTTAATTAAGTCTTGTATCAAGAGCATAGACTAGTCAGAACTTTTTGTAGGTCAACTAACAGAGACCTCTTATAATTAAAATTAGAAGAAATAAAAATCTTTTACATATAATCAATATTTTTTGTGTATTTTATCTGGTTTTAAGAATTTTGTCAGCTTATGGCCCCTTTGTTTAGCTTTTAGTCCTGTCACCTCTACACCTTCTTTTACTTATGTAGACCTTTTTTTTTTTTAACATCATTGGTGGGATGATGTCTAGTCTTTGTAAGACTAGCTTTTATAAGATTTGGTTTTTATATCTTGAGATGCATCTGTATTGATTAAGAATGAAATTGACTTACCCTCCATTGCAAGAGTCACCTTTAGTTTGGCATTGAAATGTTCCAGAGAGCTTCCACTGGTTTCGGGCTCTTCACTGGCCAAGCCAATAAGGTCTGGGAAGGAGGTAGTCAGGTGGGGTGGTCCCAGGGCCATTGTCCAGAGCCAGCAGGAGTGGCTGCCAGCATTGGGCAATCTGACTTCCAGTGGGGTCCCCCACAGGAAGGACATGGCTTAGAGGGAAGCCCAGGCTATGGGCATTCCCTGGCCCATGACCATTCTGACAGCATTTGAGGCATGGCCCTGGAAGAACACCCTTGGGCAGAAAAGCCCTAGAGATGTTTCTAGCCATGGGCTGGGGGTTGCTCCAGCCAGAGGGTTTTTTATAGTGGAGGCTAACATCTGCAACTCAGAAATGCACTGTTTTCTTGTAGTGTCATCTCTATTATTAAAAACCTTGAAAGCTAAATTAATAAGTTTTTGTTGTGGGGTCTGAGGGCCAGCCTTTAGTTTCTGTAATTTTTTACAAATGTCTGGTGCTGATTGGGTAATAAAATGTATCATTAGGATACGTTGTCCCTCTGGCCTCTCTGGGTCTAATGCTGTATACCTTCTAAGGGCAGCAGCCAAGTGAGCCATAAACTGAGCTGCGTTTTCATCCCTGTTCTGAGTGGTTTTTTTAGCTTATCAAAATTAACTGTTTTATGGGCTGCTCTGTGAAGTCCCTCTGTTAAGTAAGAAATCATGTGATCTCATTTGGCTAGGTCCCCAGATTCTGCCTGCTAGTGTCACTTAGGGTCTTCCTGGAGGACAGCTGTCCTTCCCATGGGAAGATCTGCCTGGTGAAGGTGCTGTTCATCCCCATAAGACAGGGCCAGGGAGATCACTCCTCTTCTGAAGAAAGAGTGGAGCCAGGGATCACATTTAAATCAGCCCGGGTTAGGATATGTGACTGAGAGATATTGAAACTCCTGGATATATTGGGTGAGATCTGAGCACAAGGAGCCCAGATGCTGGTTGGTTTGAGAGAGATCTATTAAAGAGAAAGAACATGATCTCTGACAATTTTCTATGCCCCTGCCACCTCCTGGAGTGGAAACTGGGGGGCAGGGGCAAGGTTTTGGGGTCAAATTGTAATTTGGATTGGGTGTGGCATGCAGTGGGGTCAGGTGTAGCAGGTATAGTGCAAGGAACAGGTATCTGATCACCAAGAGGCCCTACAGGAGGGGAGGGAGCAGCTGTGGCAGCCCTGGGATGCTCTGGGCCTCAAGAAGAGGTGGCTGTAGCAGCTGGAGGCCCTGAAGGATGGGACAGAAGAGAGATTTGAGAGGGATCACAAGACGTGTGCAAAGCAGGACTATGAGAGAGAGTAAAGAATGCCTGTAGAGGGAACTTCAGCCACTTCTTTAGCTTTTGGCAGTAATTGTCTGATTCCTACAGAATGGAAGGATCAGAGGTCCCACTCTTTGGCCATATAGTGTTACAGAGAGATATTAGATGCTTAGGCTTCAGGTCATTTTGGAGGCAGGCTAAGTAGGAAGAAGAATGAATAGAAGAATTCCACACTGGGAACAGAGAAAGGTAATTGTCACACCTGGTGTGGCAAAACAAGAGCCACAGCAGGGCTTGTACTGAACGTCTTCAGTTAAAGCCTTCAGTTAAGGCTGTAGGAACCTGGGTGAAGGACAAGCGCATCATCGCCTCAACTGAGCAGTCACGAAGGGGAGCCCATCTCCCAGGAAGCGTCCATCCGTGGCTAGTGCTAGGTTTACAAGCACAGAGGAGAAGCGAGCCTTTCTCTGTCCCAAGGGGTGAGGGAAGACAGTGGAACTGGGAAGAAATGCACAGCAGAGAGGGAGGAGGTTTGGCACAGAGAGGGTTAAACCTACAGAGTGGAAAAACCTGTGGCGATAAAAGCTGAGAAGCTGCAATTGTTGAAATCAGCTGCCTGGGGAAACTGGAATGGTGGGGGGATGTCTTAAAGGTGCAGAGAGTGGTAGAAGCACAGAAGGGGAGCAGGCTCACCAGATCTGAAGCAGGCAGCATGGCAGTAACTGGGGAACACTGGAATCAGTCTTGATGGGTACCCTCTGTGGAAAAGGCTGGAGATAGGAAGTACCTTTTTCAAAGGGATTTCCTATCACCACCCGAGCCCAGGCACCACATGTAATAACAGTGCAGGAGGAGCCACCCGGAGATGGAAGCTGTGGGGAAGACCAGATTTGATTCCTCTACCTACAAGCAGGCTGGCCTCTGAGTGAATATCGGCAAATATCTAAAGGGGAACTGAGTATATATAGGTTTTAAATTCGGGGGCACAGTTCTAAAGAATCTTAAAGGCTCTGGATAAAATGAGTTTAAGGCTGTACGGGCAATCAGCCTCAGTGGAGGTTGGCACACAGAGCTGGCATCAGGAGACTGCAGGGCAACCTGAGCCTCACATTAAATTTTTTATTGCCCTTGCTTCTTGTTTACCGGGGTGAGCTATCCCAGTAATGTAGAGTCCATTGTTTGCAGTGGGCAGCTGAATGACTCTCTCAGGTCACTCAGGCCAGTCCCGGCAGGAACAAACCTCTCTCTGTTCCTCATATTGTATGCAGGCTACAGGTCTAGGGCAGGTGTAGCACTGACACCCTTGATCCCAGCATTGGACCGTGGACAACACAAATTCTAGATTCAGCCACCTCTGAAAAGCCCACCCCCATGACTACGTGAGGGGACATCTAGATACCAACCATAACACTTATGGTGTCAGAAAAAAATTGTGTATAGGTAAAGTAGGGTGAAAAGCTAAGGGTTTTTAATGAGCCTGGTTTTTTTTCCAGAAAAACTGAATTTTTCTATAAAATGAGTTAATCTTTTTAGTTAGACTTTGCCTTATTTCTTGTGGATTCATGTTCTGCTAATATTGATTGCACAGTGTATTTTAAATACTATAGTTCATATTAAGTTTTTAATTTTATGAAGAAAATTCAAAGTGTGTTTGTAGGCGTGCTTGTTCCTGTTTTGTTGTAGGCACTCTAGGTGTGTTTAAGAGAGTTCAGTAGTATTTTCATTTTCATGCTCATCAGTACATGTTTGCTGAACATTATGATATTCATCATGGGAAGTTGGTACAGGTACATAACACATATTGATTCATTTACTTCCCCTCGCCCCCACACAACCCTCCGCTCCCATTTCTAGATTGCTTTCCCATTTGCAAAGGATCTCGCTCCCTATCTCATATTATCTTACCTTGCTCTTTAAATTATTTATACTTCGGGTTTCTTATATAAGGGAAACCGTGTGATGTTTATTCTGGAAAATTGTAGTTGTAGTGCACTATTAAAGTCTGGAGTTGGGAATCAACATTTGATTCAAATGAACAGCCTTGATTTGAAAAAGAAATTGATATGAATTTTGTAAAGCATTTTAGCACAGCAAAAAAAAGTGCATCACTATTTGGGGAAGTCTTAGGTCATGCCTGTAGAGCCCTTACTGGAGGTAAAGGAAGCTTCACTTTAGCTAATTAAAAGTTGGTTTGAAATAAACTTGAAACATACTAAACACTGAGAATATATTTACCTGTGGTTTTCTCCGTTGCTCTTACAGGTGCATTTTGGCACATTTCTTAGTGTAGCACAAATTTGGAAAGCAAAGTGCCTACGCAGGGGTGTTTTGTTTGAGGAAACGCATGTGACTGTGTAGGATGTGACCTCATGCCTGTTTTGTAGCAGCATGCTTTAGCTTTTCCACGGTAGCTGTGAATGTCCTGGGGTCACCAAAAAGCAATGCCTGTGCTGTTTTGAACTTCCCTGGACTGGACACCAAGCGTGGGAGAAGAGAGCTCGATCTGATTTACTCCTTTTCATCTGAGCTCCACTGCCTACTTGACCACAGTCGTGGTCCCCTGGGGACTGGGTGTGACAGGAAGGCAGTGTTGCCTGGTGGATGGTGTTGGTAGCGCCTTTCCCAGGAATGCTAGCACTGACCACAGAGGACTTTGCTCTGCCAGTGTGACCTCAGAACACAGGCTGTACCTGAGCCTGGATGCCCAGCTGTAACTGTGTCCCCGTATGTCACCAGCACGGGGCACCCTAGTTAGGGTTTCAAACTGTGTGCATGTGTGTTTGTCAGCTGGCTTGTCTTAAAGACGGGGGCTTCACTGTTATTGGGTAGTTCCTTTAAAAATGGGCCCCAAGTCAGAAGTACTCCAGGTCCTTGCCTAAAACAAAGAATTGGATGAGACAAGCCAAAAACAGTGCCAAAAGTTTATTTGAAAAGTTTGGGGCCAGGGATATAGCTCAGTGGCACAGTGCCTGCCTGGCAAGCATGAGGCCCAGAGTTTAATTCTCGGTACCAAAAAAAAGAGAGAGAGATAAAAGTTCAGGGTGCATGAGGGTGGGAGAAACTAGTTCTGCAGCATGAACTTGGGCTGAACAAAGAGGATAAAACAGCACATCTGGGAATGCAGTGTGGGCTATTGCAGGAGTTCACAACAGCGACTCCCCATGGTGCCCGGTCTTGTTTTATGTCATCCTCTCCACATCTCCCAGGAGCTTGCTAGTAGTTCCACATACAGGACTCTGGCCTTGCCCTGGGATCTTGTGATGGACAGGTCCTGCTCATTTCCCCAGCCAGCTTTGCCGGGCTCTAACTCCTACATCATCACCACCCCAGTATCTGCTCCTTCATGCGCTGAAGTACTGTATCGTTTGCTGTCCACAGAATGGATTGGAAAACAGCCTTTCCTATGAAAAATCTATCATTCTTGAATTGTGTCACCTCCTATTTTGAGGTGAAAATAGTCACTATTTTATGGGAGGAGATGGGTGTGAGGAAACATGGCTGGCGGCCTTGAGCAGAATTCTGAAAACCAGGAGTGTGGCTCTGCCTTTGCTGCTGGCTCCTGAAGATTACTCCTCATCCGGTCCCTCTGACTTCACACTGAAAAAAGTGAGCAGTGCAATCCCTCAAACATAGCATAACGTTTTTTAAAATGAAGCTTGCATAACGTGAGATCTAGATGTACCTATCTTTTGCTACTGTATTTATGGAAAATACGATTGTGGTTAAATTTTGTGAGATTCATTGTACTAATTTCAGTTGACACACTCTTACATCAATGTCTTGAGCTAAAACTGGCAAATAACCTGTCACTGACTTTTGTCTTACATAGAGCTTTAAAAATTAATTCTATTTTTGGTGCTCCCGTGGATATACTTATTTGAGTCTTTGCATATTTTATGTATTACATTAAGAAAATTGGGGCCAGGGATATAGCTCAGCAGCACAGTGCCTGCCTGGCAAGCACAAGGTCCTGAGTTTGATTCCTGGTACCAAAAAAATTGTAAAGAATTTGATGAACTCTTAAGGCAAGCTCTTAAAATATGTTTGTCAAGTTCTATTCCTGTCTCTTTCCTACTGAAAACAAAGGGAGGGTGGCAGTAAGTGAGAAAAAAAGGAAGAATAGGAAAGAAAAAGGAAAAAAGACAGAAGGAAGGTCAGAAGGAAGGAAAGAAGGTCAGAAGGAAGGAAAGAAGGACAGAAGAAAGGAAGGAAGGAAGGGATGGAGGGGCTGGGTGTCATTAGGATAGTAGTTTAATTAATATTAATTTTGAAGAAAATATTAGACACAATTATAAAAAAGTATGAATGTTTAAATTTTTTAAAAAAGCATTACAGTAAAAGGTACATTCCATTAGCCCCCCCACCCCAGATACTCACCCCCTTTTTGAATACACTTATCCCATCATTCTTATCACTTTCGGAGGCAACTCTGGAAGTGCTCTTTCACGAGTGTCTTTATGAGTTATGATTAAAACTACAGTGAATACTGCTGCCAAACGTCATTCAACAGAAAGGCAGCCAGGCTTACAAAACATTACAGTGTGGCCTTATCCACCTTATTCACCAGATCTGGCACCATGTGACTCTGACTCTTCCCTAAAGTCAAAATGACTATGTCCATTTTTAAAAGATTCAGGACACTGAGGCAGTCACGACAGAGCAACTAAATGCAGTCATGAAAGAGACTTCAGAAAATGGCAAGAATGGTGGGATAATGTGTTAAAGAGAGAGAGGTATTTTGAGAGGATTAGTGGCAGTGTGCCTTGTACTGTAATAAATCTTGATAAATTTAAACATTCCAGTCAGAGATATAGCTCAGCGGCATAGTGCCTTCCTGGCAAGCACAAGGTCATGAGTTTGATTCCCAGTACCAGAATAAAAAAAATTCACTGTATCATTTAATCATGACTCATATGTGTTTCTATTATTTCTGTGTTCTTTTTTAGTAGATACCTGAATTCTTTGCCTTTTTAAATACTGTAAGGAAGTGGGGAAAAATAAGAATTATTTCAAATGTCACTAATTAATAGAAAATAGTTTAATCAACATGTAATCACAAATTCAAACCCAAAATTTTGAGTTTTGCTTAAGGATTAAGGAAAAACATGCCTTGATTCGTCTTCTAAAAATCCTATTTTCTGAGTTATTCCAAATTAAGAGTACATAATATCACTATATAGGTAAGCTAAAAATTTACATTGTGCTTTAAAGGGCCAATAAGGGAATCCCAAGTCAGTCATCTGAATCATTGAACAAATACTAATCACACACATAGAATAAGGGATTATGCTGGGCTCTTATATTATTTTTATTAATATAAAATAATAAGCCACAAACCTGCCCTCCCAGTTTCTTGTAGGAGTGCCAGGGTAAGCATGTAAACAAATAATTGTCAAATAAGAAAGAAAGAGGCTAGTGACAAAAGACAAGTGAAGCAGAAGTTCTCCATAACTCAGTGCTGTCTTTCTTTCTTATTAGAGCTTCAGTGCATGTGCGCTCACGCTCCTCGTGTGGAGTTGGTCCACGTCCAGAACACATCTCCATTCCTTTTTCACCCCTCCCCTCCCCCAACCCAGCTAGCCCTTGATCCCCTCCTTCTCTCTCTTTCTTTCTTCCTTCTTTCTTAATCTGAACGTTATTTCTTGAGCACACCTGAAAATATCCTGAACTGGGCAGAGACAGCGGATTAAGGAGATGCATTCATTTACATGACTCACAAACCAGAGGGGGTTCACAGAAGAAAAATTAAAACTCCAGGGAGGAGCTTGGCTGATAAGGTAGACTTTTCTTAAGAAGCATGAGAATATAGCCAGGTGCAGTGGCACACACCTGCAGCCCCAGCACGCTTGGAGTCTGAGGCAGGAAGCTTGCAAGTTTGCGACCATCTTGGATAATTTAGCAGTTAAGTGAGAACCTGTCTCAAAAGTTTATGAACAGTGCTGGAGGTGTGGCTGAGTGTGAAGGCCCTGACTTCGATCCCCAGTACCTCAGAAAAAAATTTAGAAAGAAAGATGTGAGTATAAATCGTACAAGGCAGGGTCCTCAGGGACTAGCACAGGGCGTGCACATCCCAGGCAATCCAAAATCCTGGCAGAACGTAAGCAGCTGAATGAGGGAGCCCTTTTCCCTCTAAATGTTCCAGGTGCACAGTGCAGAAAGGCCCAGGCCTGGGTCTGTTATTTACTAGTGATGGCAGCTGGGTTGCCACTGGAGGAGAACATAGAGAAGCATCATTTTTGATGAAATGACCTGGGGATTACACTTGCCTACATTCATTAAGCAGATGAGAGTGGATTCTTTGGGGCTGAGAGCCCCTTGGCTTCCTAACCGGGAACAACAGCATGCCATCGCGTGTCAGCTCTGTGTCCTGGACGTGCACATGATCTGTGGTGCCCGGCCCCTTTGGGTGGCTCTTGCCAGCTGCCTCTCCTCGGACCTCTGGACAGCACTGCAAGCTTAGTGTCCTTGCAAACATATGTTTTTTCTTTCTTGGTTGTTGAAAGGTAGATAGATGTTCAGTCCCCATGACATAAGATGCGGTTCCCACAGCATGGCATTTTCCATGATTACTCATCTCACTGAGGAAAAGAGGGCTGCTTCTCCTGGCTACCAGGACACAGTGTGCCCACCTCTCCCAGAAAATTCTATCTCTCCCCTCTGAGCATGACTGAGTCTGCACTCCCCTTGGGAAGACTTCAGTGCATGAGTTTTTGAAGCCACTTCATGTAAAATGAAAGAGGATCTGCTCCTATTTCAACCTCCTGTCCAATTGCTCCTGACCAGCAGCTCAGAATTAGAGAGAGATCATTGAGCAACCTGACTTTTCCTCTGAGGAGCACTGAACACAAGTGTATTTTGCACTCCTTTCTGAGGAGCCCTATTCGAATGCAAATCTCCAATGTTTGGGGAATGTTTAGTGGGCTTTCCTCCTGAGGATATTTTAATGCTAATGACATTTGAATTCCAAGCTGCTTACACGTACCCTTTTGTTTCCTTTTCCACTTTTCTCTCATTTTGCAATAAAGGAGAACAATCAGATCCATGTAATTTCTCTGGAGGTCATTTTGTTATTTGGTTTGTGTTAGTGAAAAGGAAATATGAATCTTCTCAGGGTTGTGTAGTCGTTATGTTAGCCACATCACTTTTCTCATCATTTCTTAGGTTTCCTGTCTCATTGCCATCTCCTCTTAGAGTTCCTCAGTAGGTTTCCAAATAACTGATGAAGGAACAACAGCAGTTTCATAGCCACTTGAATCTACATGGAGGAGCAAGTCATGGTGTTGCACACCGGTAATCCCAGCACTCTGGGAGGCTGAGGCAGGAGGATTGAAAGTTTGAGCCCAGCCTGAACAACTTAGTGATTTAGCAAGACCTTGACTCAATAAGGAATCAAGAAGGGCTGGAGATGTAGCTCAGTGCAAAGGGTCAGGGTTCACTGGAAGGGGGCGGGTTGCAAGATTTGTGGTAGGGAAATGGGCTCTAAGCACATTAAATTCAAATCAGCTTCTCTAAAATCTGCTTCATTGCTACCTCAGTGCTTTTACCCCACTCATCCCTGAAGAGCTCTTCTTCCTGTTAGTGGCTGGCTTTCAATGTCTTTCAGATATCAGCTCTTAAGAGAGAACTTCTGTGTTCACCCTTTCCAGTGCTTCTATTTCTTCCTTCATATCATTTATGCCATTTATGATACGAATGAGTGAAGTGTTTTCAATGTTTTTACCTCTCTCTGCTCCTAAACTGTGAACTCTCTGCACAGAGGGACTGCATTCTAATCCCAAGCACGATGCCTGGTACTGGGGAGATGCTTGGTCAGTAACTATTTATCCAGTAAGTACATGAATCAGCAGTCTTTGAGTTAGTGAGACAGCTCTGGCAGCAGTGTTGAGAGAGGGTTGTCAAGGAAGCCAGGACTGAAGGGAGACAACAAATCATATGGAGGTCTTCCCATCATGCTGGTAATAAGTGGCAAACCCTGAGCCACAGTCCTGGGGAGATGGACACATACATAGAGTGAAGAAATGGCGAGGACAGGATCCATAGGGATTTGTCGCATCGGGTGATTGTAAGAGTCGCAGTCTGGGATGACACCTAAACATAGAAAGGTAGGTGAGCAGTGGATGGCTCATTTAAACAGGAGTTCAAAAGAGCGAGAGTAGGTTTTGGGAGGTGTGGAGAAAGTGAGTTCAGCTTTGGCCATTTTGAGTCTGAGGCTGACACTGGGCTATCTGGATAGAATGTGACACATGCTTAGATTTTTACAACTGGAACCCAGGAACAAGAATGTGGCAACTAAATAACTGTGTACAGGTTGTTTTGACAGGGAGAATTTTAAGTACTTTTAAGGTGAAATTTTGCCTTTTTTATAAAGCAGTTTATGGTTATTCCATATCCTAAAAATTAGAATGGTTTTATTTAATACCAAAAAGTGTGTATCTGATATACAGTTTAACTGAAATGTTTTATTTTTAATCTCAATAAGAATATTCCTCATACAAAAATCTAAAAGAAGAACAACTCAGATCCATTTGTAATTCTGCAAAAAATGGTGGTTTTTGCATATGCATGACATTTAATAACTGTACTGGATCATGTACTGTGCCATATGTAAACTTGCTTTCCCTTAATAGAGAAGGGAATAGAGAAAATCTCACATAATAGAGAAAATCTAGCTTTTATAAAAATGTACATGTTATTCAGGGATTTTATATATTAAGATTAGTCTGTTTTCTTATGTTGCATAACTGTTTTTCTTTTCTTTTTCTTTTTTTTTTAGTGTGGGTACTGGGAGTTGAACTCAGGACTTCGTGCTTGCCAGCAGGTGCTTGTGCCACTGAGTGATATCACCGGCTCTATTTTCCTTTATGTGGGTACCGGGAGTCAAACTCAGGATCTTGCACTTGCCAGGCAGGCGTTTATGCTGCTGAGCCATATCACTGGCCCTTATGCTGCATATCTTAAAGGTTATGTTTCTTGTGGTAAAGAGCAGGTATTTTAAAATTTTTTCAACTAATAACTTTTTCTCTAAGCCAAATTATAAAAAGGTTACCATTAAGTTCATTTTACAGCCAGATCTCTCAACTAGAATCTGTGTGAGAATGAGAGTATCTGAAAATATTAAAGGTGGAGAGGGAAAGTACATGTGATAGATTTTAGATTTCTTGCCATTTGTAAGTTTTGTTTCTGCATACACCCTAAAATTACATAGGCGATTACTGCTAGATGTAATATGAGGTGTCTTGAAGGATATTATAGTCAGCAAAAAGAAAGAACACACAAAATACAAAGATTAAGCAATTTTGAACCAGTTGTATTTTTTTTTTTAGAAATCAACACAGAAAAACTTGTTCTCTATACAGATTAAATTTTTTTGTGTGTATTCAATAGCTTTCATATCTTGTGGATTATGAAATTAATTTTTTATTTTGGCTTTAAAAAATTTTAAAGTACAATTTAAAAGATTTCAAAAATTCTCCTTGTAGTGCATCTAAAGGAAGGTGTAATGGTTGATTCATTGTGTCAACTTGAGAAGTTTAGAAGCTTGACTAAGTGTCTCAGCAGTTCTACATCCTAGGGTGTAGAGGACATGCCCTAGGGCAGCTGTCTACACTCTAGGATGTTGTCATGGTTGATTCCTTGGGGCAATTTGAGCAGTTTAAAGGCCTAACTGACTCAAAAGTTCTACATCCTAGGGTATAGAAGACCCACCCAAAGGCGGGTAGCCTGCTTACAATATCAGGGAGGAAAAGAGGCTTGCTGTTCTCTCTTTTTGCTCTTGTTGCTTTTGCTGTCTTCTGCCACCTTGAACTGTTGCCCCTCACCATGCCACCCTGCATCAGAGCCAGCTGATTATGGACTGAAACCTCCACAAACTGTGAGCTAAATAAACCTTTCCTCCTTTATCTTTGGGAGTCAAATATTTTGTCTCAGCAATGAGAGCAAAGTAAGGTGGAAGGAAACATCTTTAAATCTTTTTTTTTTTTTTTTTTTTTTTTTGTGGGTACTGGGGGTTGACCTCAGGACCTCATGCACCAGCAGGTACCCATACCACTGAGTGATATCACCGGCCCTTTTTTTGTATGTGGGTACCGGGACTCAATCTCGGGCCCTTGTGCTTCCCAGGCAGGCGCTTACACCGCTGAGCCATCTCACCAGCCCAACATCTTTAAATCTTGTTTGGTTTAAATTAATGCATAACTAATCCTGATGAGATGTTTATTTATGGAATAATGTTTTACAACTTCTATGAAAGTTGACTCTCCTGGCCAATTCTTAGGCACACCATTTCATTTCGAAGTGTTAAGGTCTGGGAGGTCAGACCTTAACCATTTCTTTAAAGTTATCTTTTGTTTCACATTTCCTGTTAAATTGTTTTTAACCATCACAGAAATCACCCAGTTGTGTCAAAGCTTTCCATACCCTTAAATTCAAACCAAAAGCTATCTCCACCCTCAAATGACTGTGTCCACTCCCAGAAACTCTGCTGAAACAGAGTATGAGAGTAGGTATCTCATTTTGAATCACAATGAAATATCTAAAGTTCTGTTGATAAATGTCTTCTATTTATGACACTTGCTTTTCTTTTGCTTTTGTCTTCACAGGACATTTAGCCATCTGGGACAGTTCTGTCCTATCAGGTGTTTTTGGTGTGACTGAGCTAGCTAGTAAGTATCATTGAGTGTCATTTTGCTTTGACTTGGTACAGATTCAACTTGGGTTTGTGTTTACTCTGTTGAGTCCTCCTAGAGACATAAAAAGCTTCCACAATCCCTTTTTCTTTCCCTCCATTGGAAGAATTTTGCTGTGCAGTATGCTTGAAAGCTGAGACATTAAGTACTGTGGGAAGAATTAAATATTTTAATGTGAGGCACCAAGGATGGATCGAAATATGAGTGTCTTGTATATTCCCTAACATATAATGCAAATTTAGTTTTTAAAAAATTTGGAGTTCCCTGAATTAGAATTTCTGCATTTTAAAGGAATTTGTTTCTGACTTTTAGGCAGTTCTAATGTCCCAAGTCTGAGTGACACAGAGCAGCATGATCATGACCGGCTTGTCCGTAATGAGTAACAGCAGGGAGGGCTGAGGATTGTCACCACCTTGTCCCATTGATCAAGCTCAGCAATTGTGTGTTTGCTGGTGTGATCCAGAGAGAAGCAGAAGGGTCTGTCTCCATCTCCGTCTCCACCTCCACTTCCCTCTCTCTCCGTCTCTCTCTCTCTCTCTCTCATATTGCTTCCCTCAAGAACATCTCTTTGTTTTTATTTAAAAGCATGTCAACAATGACTGTGATAGTCTAGGTCCTAATAAAAAAGGAAACATAAATATGAAATATTAAAATATGGTTATGTACCTCCTACCTACTTTAAAATACCACAGGAAGTAAGATTTACATAGATAAAACTGTGTTCATGAGCATCGAGCCCTCTGTAGAATGAGGTAGAGTGAGCGTCTGTGTTTTCACGTTCAGCCCTTTTCCCCTTCACGGGGTCCCAGGCTTACGGATTGACCACGTAAGCCAGTCAACTGCATGCCAAGGGGTCAAGTCTGGTGAGTCAGGCCATCCCGATCTCCTAAGCCTGAGTTCTGACTCTTATTTCAGTCATTCGTAGCCAGGACAATGCCTAAGAGTCCAGAAAGTAAAGTACAACATTGGGACAGAGAAGGCAGTAAATACTGAGCATTTACTGTCTGCCAGGCACTGTGGTAGGCCTTTGGATATGTTCATAACTTCGTGCTTTCAGTAAACTTGTCAGCTATGAAATTATCCCCACAAATGTGTTAAACTGAGGCTCCATTCAAGTCATTTTCTCAAACAGTGGGTAAATGGTACAGCTAAGTAAATCTCAGTAATCCTACAAAGCACACTCTTCGACTGTCCTGGGGGAAGTTGAAAAACCTAGTACGGGTTAAAAAGAGGAAATAGTGGAAAAGTAACTAGGAGTGTTGGAATTGTGGGAACCAGGGGTTCCTGGATTGATGCAGATGGGTGTGGTGGGGAGGCTGGGATCCTAAGGAGTGGGGCATTAGGAGATGCGGGTTATGTCTTGGAATGGAGAAGTTGCTGCTGTCTTCCTGAAATGTGATGAAATTGGCAGCCAGTTGAGAACAGACGAGGCTGCCTTGTTAACCTGGAAGGGATACATGCCCTGGTTATCACACAGTTGATTAGCCACTTATTTGCCATAGATAAATAACAATGCATAGTACACGTATTTTACTTTGTAAGGTTTTGAAAATGGCTGGTATTCTGTATGCATCTTATAATTCTGATAATGACAGTAATATGTAAATAGTATACCTGTCATAGTAGCATTAGAAGAAGGTACATTTATTGAAACTTTATTGAGACCCAAACATAGCCTTAAAGAATTAAAAAACAAACAAACAAACAAAAAGCCCAGGACAACAAAACAAACCTTTTAACTCTAAGATTGGAGTAGCCTGATACAGGAGGTAAGATGCAGCAAAACTGACTGGAGAAGTGGGAGGGACCTGTAAATTCCAAGACCCCATGGCAGAGCCAGATGATTCTCAGGAGGTCTCATGCAGACCTTCTCAGGGGCTCCCAGGAGATGTGGAAATGCATAGAGGAGACCAGACACAAGGAGGAGCTCGCTATCGTGACCCTTCGTGGTAGCCGTCTTGGCTCTCTCAGACCCGGGGTGTACTTTTACTTTTGCTCTTTTTTTTCTCTTTTGTTTGACCCAAATTCACTCTGCAGACTGAGTTTTTCCCTTACCCCTTCACCCCTCACTTTTGGAATAAACTTTTGGCACCATTTTTGGCTTGCCTCTTCAAATCTTTTATTCACTACAAGAAGGACTTGGAATACTTTTAGTTGGTGAGCCATTTTCCATGAAACTACCCAGTAACAAGACCACATTTTATTCTGCCCTGCCAGCCAGTCTTAGCTACTTTCTCATTGCTAGCACACAATACTCAACACCCACAAGTTAAAGAAGAAAAGTTTTATTTGGCTCACAAACTGTGTAGAGGCTTAAGCCCAAAGTCAGCTGGCTCTAAGGCAGGAGGGCATGGAAGATGGGTATTGCAGAGGAGAAGAGCTCATGGCATGGCATGCAGGAAGCAGAGAGAGATCAACGGAGAAGGGAGGGAGATAGACCCTTCCAAGCCATGTCCCCGGTGACCACCTCCTCACATCAGGCTTCACATCCCAAATCACATTTAGCTATAAACTCATCTGTGGACCAATCCACTGATGGGTATCGTGCCCCCATGATCCAGTCACCACGCAAAAGCCCATCTATGAGCCCTATGGGCACACGAGGTTTAGTACCGGACATCGAGATATAAAGTATAATGCTGCCTTCATGCTTAACATTTAGTGTGCCTCACCATCAACATCTCAAGGCCTAGGGGTGGTAGCAGAAGACCCACGCTGCCCAAACCCACACACTCAACACACTGTACATTATGGACAGCATTCCTCAATGACATTCAATGAGAATAATCAATATTGTCCATGAGGAATAAGTTAATTTGGAGTAGGAATTTTTCCTCCTCCAAAATGGGGGAAAAGAATATTCCTCCTTCCACAGTGGGGGGGTAACCTCCCCACACAGTAGCTTGGGGAGTAATAATGGGCCCCTGGCCTACTTGAGGCCCACAGCTGAGGCTTGGATGAGGCACAGGCTCCCTGGGGAGCATGGATAGGGGATGTTTCTGGTTGTCGTGTGCCATGCCTTCCTGGGGCTGTGTCAGAGATTTGGATAAATCCAGTGCTTGGAAGGTAACTGTGCCCAGTGAAAGCAGCTTCCGGGCTGCAGGAGTTGTCACTTGCCCATTTAGAGCCATGTTTCTTGTACTTGAAGGGATGCTGCTGTATGGGCTCTGCCTAGACCTGCACTTCTCCCTTATCTGAGTTTTTCCCTGATCGTTTGGAAGGTGAAAGTGTCTCGTGGGACAGATGACATCTACTCTGTGCCTAAGTCCAAGTTTTCCCTCCAAGACCTCCTACTGTCTCTCATGACTTTCTGATTTCTGGGGCTCCCAGGAAAGGCTGTGCTCCTTCTTATTAGGCCCGTGCCCTGCATAGATGACCATTTCCCAGAAAAATTCCTTTCCCTCTGCATCTTATACTTGCACAAAGCCTTAGGAAAAAGTGTGTCATCTTGTTCTTAAACAGTTTTTAGGAGGGGGCAGTCCCTTTAGTGACAGGATTGGGGAGGAGTTGATCCCAAGTTTCTGTGCTAATGTTCTGTCTGGAGGGTGGTGGCTGTTCCTTCTGGCTTGGCCTCTCCCCAACCCTACATCTCCTCTCCTGACCTGGCCTCTTTGGGGTCCCAGTGAGCCCATTCTACTAGCAGCTGGTGGGAAATTCACATCTTGGCTCTGTGGACATATAGCTTAGGAACCCAGGGTTCAGGCACCTGCTCTGTGCTGACCTCTGTGTTGTCCAGGTGGGTGCACATCACCTGGGTAGCTTCATTGTTCCCACTAGAGGTGCCCTGCTCATGAGAAAATAGGGTCTTGGAAGTCAGTTGTCTGAGGCAAGGGACACAGAAGTAGGGTGGCCTGGCTATGATCCTCTTCTCCATCTTAAACATTAACTCACTGAACAGTTGGTTGTTCAGGTCTGGATGACTCACGGTATTGGGGAACTGAATATTTTGTTGGGAGCCTATTGGTGGAAGTCAGGGTACTTTTTGCTTATTTATACTCACATTGGTCACTGGGGAGCTTTCTTTCTTGCTGGCTGTCAAGGTGATAATTATTTGTGGTTGAAGGTGCAGAGCTCCTCTGCTTTGAATGGCTCTGTGGGCTTGTTAGATATGGAAACATCTTCCAATTCATCCTTCAGCCTGGACCCGGAACTACACAAGTGCTGGAACTCAGGCTCTTATCTCATGGCTCAAGGGCAGCCCCATCTTGCCCTCTGGGCAGCTTTGAGCAGCATGCATTCCTGGAACAGGTAGTTTCTGACTGTCTGTATCGTGCTGTGTGTCTGTGGAAGAAAATGTCAATGGCCACCCTTTATTCTACAAGGGTCTCGTACATGCTCATGGTTGATATAAGACAGTGCCGGTCTCAGGAATCTGTGTCCTTTCTTGGTCACAGGTGAGGTGTCAGGGACAGGATGACCTAGGATGGGAACTGAATTTGTTGTCCCCACCTTGTCTGCATTAAAAGAATTAGCAACTCCTTAGAGGGGCTTGGAGACCTCAAATTTAGAATTCATTTCAGAAATAAGTGTGGCAAAGAAGGGAAAGTTGGGGTGGGAAATTATGAAGGTGGATATTCTTTGATAGTAAAGATTTCTGTGGATTCCTGGACTTTAGGGGAAAGACTTCATTTTCATTTGAGCAGTGTTACGATGTGCTGCCCAATCTCTTGTTTCTGGAAACAAGAAAGGAAACTTCGTGGGAAGTATTCAGGCAGCTGTCCTCAGTGCCCCCTACCAATGGCACCAGGGCGCTGTCTCTCATTTGGATGGAGGATTTTTCAGGTAGAGACATTTTTGCCTTCATAGAATGTCATCATCCACACAGATTCTCAAGGACCTGACCTTTGTGGATTTCCTCATATTTCTCAGTCAAGTTTACTACTAAGTCACACAGTGACACCTGAGGCCCTTGAATTATTCCCTGACAGACACCCAAGTGTCTTTCTAGGTCTGTCTCAGAATCAGAGCCCAGACCATTCTCTGGAGAACTCTCTGCCTTACTCAACAGATGAACTTTGGGGCCATCTCTGTCCCTGTTCCTTCCCCACTCTCTTCTCTACTTGAAGAATCTCTTGAGTTCTTCTCATGGAAGCTTCTGTGTGGGCTCAAACAAAGTAGTTTAGCTCTTTGCTGTTCTTAGCCTTAAACAAAGAGGTTCACGATGACTTCTCTTTGACTCAGAGGTCTCAGTAACGTCCCTCTGATGACCCATCAGTGCCAGAGACATATGGACTCTGCAGGGCAGCTCCCACTGGTGCCAGATGAGCCTCTTTCCAAGGTGGTGCTCTAGAGTCTTGCAGAGCTCACTGCTGAGGAAGAAATCTCCAGAAAGAACAGAGATTTGGACATGGGCCTTTGAGGACTGTCTGACCAATGAAATGTTGGGAAGTGAAGGACAGAACTCCTCCTGGGGATTTTGGACCACAGAGGTAACCCTCACACCCTTTCCTGTAATTTTTGCAACGTTCTATTCCAGGTGGTAGATTTCAGATGGCGCGAGAGACTGTGCCTCACTCTAGGGTCCAGGAGAACACACTCCACAGATCCTAACATAGCGTAGAGGGGAAGGTGGCAGGATTGGGGTCAAGGACTGAAGCCGGCCTGGGCCTGCGCCAGAGGGAGATGTTGGGACTGAGACTGGGGCGAAGGGTTCAGGCTGGACCTTAGTTAAGAGAAGAGCCGAGAGGTATGGCTGGACTGGGCGTTTGTGGCTGTGGAGGTGGCAGAGATTGTAATGAAGCAGTCAAAGGTGGAAGAACAGTCTCTTGAGGCAGGAATGGTAGGATTAGGGACTCACAAGACAGAGATGGGAGACCCAGGAAAGCTGGATGTATCTATGCCGTGTAAGGTCCTCCAAAGTCCCCCAAGTTATGTGGGTGCTATTGCAATTCCCCCAGTTATATGGGCTGGTTTGCCTTTTCTGCTCCGCAAAGCAGGACAGACTGAGGAGTCCTGCTCTTCAGGAACAGACTATCACTTTCCCTGAGGAATTCAGCTGGTGGTCTGGTTTATGTTGTTTTGGGAAAATTCTGTTTTCTATCGTTTTCCTTCCAATGCAGGAAATCTCATCTTTTTGATTTTTTACTCCAGGAAGGCCTGATGTCTGGACTGAAAAACTGGGGGTCACTAAGCTGTCCAAGGCAGGCTGCAGTGTCTCTCCAAACATGGCTGTGGAAGAATGGAAGACAAGAAAATTCCCTTTGAGTCTGTATTGTGCCAATTTAGAAGACAGCATGTTCTTGGCACAAAGGGCCCTCCAGGAGATTTGCAAAGCTGAACAGTTGATGCCTGTAATTTGGGGACCTAAGCAGATAAACTACCATGACTGGCCATCAGAGAAAGCATAGCATCTTCTTGGAGAACAGGTTCTGCCTCCTGAGTATAGTGCAGTGAGGCTGGGGGTAGAGGCAAGTGGCTGAGCTTGGGGGTGGGGGTCAGGGGTGAGTTGTCCACTGAGAATTTGGACTTCAAGGGAAAACTGGCTCTAGTAGTAGTTGCCAAGTGGTGATGATAATTATGTCTGCTTAGAAGATAACTTGGTTAAATGAGGGAATAGAGGGGGAGATTGAGGAGGTTCAGTCAGAGCAGCTGGTATTGTGTGCCCTGGAGGGACTGCCAATAGATTAAAGGTCAGAATGGTGAATTGCTGGATGCCAGAGGAGACAGAGTCACCTTGCGCCAAGGGTGGCAGTGGGTCTGCTAAAGGGGTGACCTGGTAAGGTGGGAGACTGGAGGGCTGGGGCAGAGAATGCTCGATCAAAGAGGGTGGAATTGGGTGCTGTGGAGAAATTGCAGAGATGGCAGAAGTTTGAGTGGGTGGTGACTTTGTCACAGAAGCGAGGATGACAAACGAGACACTGTGTGAGCAGCATCTTCCAGGGATGCCCGAGAGAGCAGACGACTGACCTTAGCTGTTGTGGTGTTACACACCTCACAGAGGGGGTCTGGACACAGCAATTGTTGGAAGTGTGTGATGTCATGGTGCTGGCCTCGGGGGTGGGGGGCTACAGGAGACAGAAAGTACAAGGTTGTAGCCTGGACCAGCACAAGGGAAGGAAATCCTGTTGTCCTGGTTGGGGTGGGGCCACCTGACTCCTCCTACCCCTTCCAGCTGCCCCAGAGCCCTGACCTCAGGCAGCACTCCACGGCTCCTCCCAGCCTTCATTCCTATACTTGCTGCTATGGCTGCCCTGCTGTGGCCAGCGCAAGTCGCACTGACTCTCTGGGTGCACGAAAAACATAGGGAAAGGGATCAGGGAAGAAGGTAAGGGACAGGTCACCTTTTCAGAATAGAAAGCAACTTCCTGCCCTCTTCTGCTTCTCCCAGGCCAGTTCTCTGACCTGGCAAATGAGGACAGTGAGTGATATGTAATGAAAATAGAAACCAGAAGCATACAGAAGTTCCTTTATGGGGAACACACAGCTCATTAACGTGTGGAAGCCCTAGGAACCATTAGGCAAGGTGAAATGATCACACATGACATGGAGAAGGGTCACATGTATGTAAGGCTTCATCTATGAAGAGTTTTCACATCGTATGATGCGCCTGATGATTACATGAGCACAGAAGCCTGTGGGTTCCTCAGAGATAAGTCTGACCATCCAGGAATGAAGTACACAGTATCCAAAGAGGGATGTTCTGTCTCCAAAGCAAGCAAAAGTCCTTCTTGGACATCTCATGTGGCACCTGTCTTGCAGCTCCCACTGCCCAGGTGTGTCACTTCTTTCCACCCCCGTGGGCACAGCTGGGTTCTGAGAAGTGTCTGAGAAGTGTCTGGGGTGTCACTGCCTTCCTGGGAGCCTCTCTTTAGGGGTCTGAGTTCTGAGAGAGACTGCGTCTAGCAACCGATGTCTGCAGACCTCGTGGAGCTGGGAGCACATGGAAGGGACAGGAGGGGTCATCTTTGAAGTGCTCATGTCAAAGAGGAAAATGTGTCACTTGAAACAATCTACCTCTGTTTCTCTTCTTGGCTTTGCCCTGTTGCTGAGAACAGAGAATTGAAAGAGGGCTGGGACTAATTTCTATTTCTTCTGTTTCTAGGAAACTCAGACTTCATCATCCAAGCATAGTAGGATCAACTTTAATTAATAAGGATTTTTTCTTCTGTCATCTCTTTGTCTTCAATTTTCTTCTCAAAAAAGCTGAAGTAGGCTTTTTCCTGTGAGATCCGTACCTGACATCCACAGTCAGAAGTCCTCTGTTCGAGGCAGGATTTGAGGGCCACAGTCACACCTGCACTCTCTCAGCAGACCCTGTGCCTGGTCGCAGGCTTGCCAGAGGCTCACAGGGATCACATCGCTCCCCTGGTCGGCCTGGCAGGCAGGAAGGCTTGGGGAAGGACCCCTGACATGGGAACGGGACTCACGATCGGGGGTGGGGAGACCGTGCTCCTTCAGAGGACACAGACTGTAACTGCGCCAGTTGAGCCAGGAGAGCCGCATTCGGTTCTGCACCCTGGAACTCTCCACCACTCAGTGACCTGCTCCACATGTAGCCCTGGTGTCTCCTATGAGTATCTTGCCATGAGAAAAGGTTGAGAAGATTTGCTGGCATAATCGCCCTGCAAATGTACAGTCAACTGTCACACTTTATTCAGGTTCCTCCTATCAGGTTTAAATAACCTCAAAATCCCACATGCCGCCCGTCTCCTGCACCTCAGTGTCTGCTCTCCGGACTGTTTCAGCTGTCCCCTAAGCTATCTCCTGGTATCTCACGACATTTTTCAACCGTAAGGCCATCTATTTGACATCCGTGTCTAGCAGTCATGTGGGCTCCTCGCCGAGTCAGAGCCTCCATCCAGACCGAGCAGTGTCTCCTTTCAGCTGTGAAGGAGCAGGGAACCCACCTGGAGGACAAAATCTGCCAAGAGCTGCCCCTTCCCCTCTCTTTGACATGCAGCCTTGGTCTAGGTTTCACTTAACAATTTTGTCCTCATGGAGATGAGGAGACACAGACATCTGTAGGTCACAGGCTCTGCCCTTAAGGGGCTCATGCTGAGAGGCTGCAGAGACAAGACCTGCACAGTTCCACAACTGCACACTCACAGAGGAGAGGCCCGGGCCCCTCAGCTCATGTTCACTGCTAAGCCATCTGTGGAACAGAGGAGAGATGTGGGTAGTTGCTGCTGGCATGCCATGTGCCTCACGCTTGGCTTCCCTGCCTGTCTCCCTAGCTTTCCAATACAAATTAATGATTCTTTGAGAAGATGGTCAAAGATCAGTGGTTCTCTTTTAAAATGGCATCATTGCCTAAATGTCCTTACGTGCATATGTGTGCCTAGAGTTACAAAGGCACAAGAAGTTTTTATGATAAGGCTTTCCCCCAAATTTGAGTAAGAACCCTTTCTAGAACTTGATAGAAGTGCATTCAAAACTTAAAGAAACTAGAGACTAAAGGCACCATGTATTTTTGTACCACCAGCAACAAACCCCACTGAGGTAAGTGGCAGAACCTCTTAGCACTTATCCTCCTGCACGAACATCAATTCTACATAATGCATTTCTTTGTCCAATTTAGAAAGCATTGTATTTCCAGGGATGCTGATGAATTGTCACAACCACACTGTGAGGTGAGCAGGACAGGTATTGCTGTGCCCTCCTTCTAATGAGTAAAACCAAAACTAAGCAGGATAAGTGACTTCTTTCACCACACAGTAAATAAGATGCAGAGCCCTAACTAATCAATCCCCTTCATTTTCAATGTTTCCATAAAAAGAACCAATAAATGATTTCTTAAAATGAAAATTATATCCAAAGGCAGTTGAGTGGCTAAGAATATTGGCTTTGTCCACCAAATGATGGCACATTTGGAAAGTAAAGAAAATTTATGTTTAATACTCTGTCACTGCTTAGTGAGTTTCCCTGTCTTCTCTTGGCACCAATGCTTAGTTTTTCCTCTGTCTCCCACTTAAAACTCGCCTTCAAGAACTGTGAACTACCTATGACTTCCAGGAAAGTGTAAATCAATAATAATAAAGTCTAAATGAGCTCTCTGGTAGGAATACATTGCACACATTCACATCTTCTAACCAGGGACACTTCCGCACCCCCTCCCCGGACATGGCAGCAGACACTGGGACGTGCAGAGGTCTGTGCTTCGCTGGGCTGCTCTTCCTCTCACCACCCCGGGACAGCTTCCCTGGTGACCTGCACGCATCACCGCACAGAAGTATGCTCCTGGTTTTCTCACTGCACTTGCTTATGTAATCTCCAAAGAGACATATTTTCCAAAAGCTGTGCTCGACTTGCAAAGCTGCAGTGTGAGGCTTCTCAGTACAGATCAGTTCTTAGTGTAGGATTCTCCTGTGTTCTCAACTTCCAAGGCATGTTCTTCAGTGTGCTCTCCCGCTCCTCCCAGCCACTGTCTCTGGGGCAAGTCGGAGGAGGCAGTGGTTTACAGGATTCCCCCAAACCTGAAGATCAGATTGGGAGGTGCATCCTTTAAAATCCCACTGAAAAACAGCAGCTGTGAGAAGTCCTTGACACGTTCAGAGGACATACCTTTGTTCACCTCTGCTGAACAGCGTTTGGAGCACTGCAGCAATGGCAACAGTGTGACATTGCCCCTGCCCTAGAGCAGATTGTAATTGGGAAAGTGATACCTCAAACAGCTACAACACAATGTCATGCAAACTATAAAAGAAGCAGGAATAATACACAATGGGAACCTAGAGAAAGGCACAAGTAATTTCTTCTCCTCCTGCCTTCACCCTTCTGATAGACTTCTTTTGGGAGCAGTTTTAGGTTCACAGCAAGATGAAGTGGAAAGTGCAGAGTTCCACACCACCTCCCATACCTGCAGCCTCCTCACACTAACCTGCCGGTCCAAAGTGGTGCATCTGCCAACGAGCAAAGGGCCTGCACTGCACATCAGTGCCTTTCCATATGGTCTGTTCATGCTTGTTTCTGATGTTCTACATTCTGTGGGTGTTTTGTAGTTGTTTTGTTTTATTTTTTGTAGTGCTAGGTACTGAACCCAGGGCCTCAATCATATAATAATATGTATCTACTGTTATTGATAGAAATTTTAAGAATTTTAACAAACTAACTAGCAGTCTGATACCATATTAGGACAAGATATGCTTATCCTGCCCCCCATACAACTGGACCACTGAACTACATCGGCTTTGACTGACTGCACCCAGCAGCTTTTCATAGATAGTCTGACCCTGATGACATCTAGCTATACTGTCTGTGTTTTCCCACCTAAAATTATGTTCAGTTTTTCTAACCTATCTCAAGGACTATCTACTCAGCAACAGACAGTGACTAACCCAACCCAATGTGAGTTTACTACACTTTCAAGCTTTTGTACTTCCTGCTTGCAAAACCTATATAAACTAAACACAAAGCTGACTCAGGGCTAGTGATTTGGACCTGGTTCCCACCAGCCTGCCAGGGTAATAGAACATTGCCTTCCACTCCTCGGTGTAGAGCATCTTCCTTTTGGCTCGGTACCAGTTCTGCAACATTATCATGCAGAAAAGTTTCTCTGCCCTAAAAATCCTGTTTGCCCTGCCTAATCATCCCTCCTTCTCCACTGAGCCCTGATCCTACCTTTTCCAAAGTGCCATTCAGTTGGTATTAGATACTATTACCCTTTGCAGTTGGCATCTTTCACTTAGTAATATATATTTGAATTTCCTCTTCATGGTTTGATAGCTTATTTCTTTTAAAGGTTGAGTACTGTCCCATTGTCTAGATATTTTAGTTCATTTTCCATTTCTCTACTGAAGGACATTTTGACAATTATGAATAAAGCTGCTATAAGCTCTCTTTAAAATTTCTTTTATTGAGAGACAATTCACTTACTATTCAACTCAGTCATTGAAAGTGTATAACTGAATAGCTTTTAGCATATTCTCAGTGCTGTGAAATCAGCAGCACAATTTTAGAACATTTTTACCACATCAAAAAGAAAATCTATTCTACTTAGCCCTTGAATCTTTGTCTTCTCCCCCAGCACTAGCTTATCATTCATCTACTCTCTGTCTCTGATTTGTCATCTTTACACATTTCACATTAATGGGATCATCTCACGTGTGCCCTTCGTGTCTGGCTCCTTTCGCTTAGTATGATATTTTCAGTGTTCACCCATTTATCAATATTTCCCATCATGGCCAATAAAATTCCATTTGTTGTAGTCAGGGTTTTGCAAGGGAATAGATTCAATACAGGACACATAATTTTATGATTATTTTGTAGTATTCATGCAAATAATCAAGAGATCTGTCCACTCACTAGAGACCCAAAGAATCCAGCAGAGGGCCTGAATCCCACAACAATGTCCTACACAAGTCCATCTGAAGACCTAGAGCCCATGGCAATGTTCCCTGTATGTCCAGCTGGAGGCCTAGAGCCCACGACAATGTCTCATGCAAGTCTGTGTCAAGGATCTGCACTGGGAAGGCCCAAAGGTCAGTGGTGGAAGCTAAAAAGTCTGCACCAGCGGGATGAAGGATCTGTGCCAGCAGGCTGAGGGATCTGCACTGGAACCAGGAAGCAATGCTCAAGGTAAAGACCAGAGCTGCCACCCCCTTAAGAGAACCACAGCCATCCTCAGTGACAGTGGGGAACTGAGCTTCTCTGATGATGAGAACAGCTGAGTTCATATCAGGAAAACCACTGTGACCAGCTTGTCCAGGAAAATCAACAGCACTCCATTTTCCTCTAGTTTTCCTTTTATACTGTTGGCAACAATCCTCAGGTAGACCTTCACACCCAGATCCACACTGACTCAGTTCAGCTGGGTGTTCCAAGTTGACCATTAGTTAATCCACCACACTATTGTATGGATTTAACACATTTTCTTTGATCAATGCATTAACTGATGAACATTTGGGTTTGCACATTTTGACTATTATGAACAATGTTGCTATGAACATTTGTGTTCATGTTTTTGTACAGACATATGTTTTTATTTCTTGCTTATTCAATTTTGCAATAACTTAAAGTCACACTTTGTGTAAGCCTGTTTCTCTTTGAGGTTTCTGGAGTATATTCATATTATAATCACTATGAATGAAAAGATCGGCATCTAAATGTACTTTTAAAAACATTGATGGAGGGCTGGTGAGATGGCTTAGTGGTGCAAGCACCTGCCTGGCAAGCATGAGGTCCTGAGTTAGACTCCCAGAACCCACATAAAGGAAAAAAAGGGCCGGCGATATCACTCAGTGGCGCAAGTGCCTGAGGCAAGTGCGAGGTCCTGAGTTCAGCTCCCGATACCCACATTAAAAAAAAAATTGATGGAGCCTTATACAATTCTTAATATATGTACATATTGCATAATGTTTTAGAAAAATAAGCACTGGGGATGTAGCTAAGTGCCTCTCATTTGTAATAACTTATTTGTCTCTACATTGATACAACCAAGATATAGCGCAAGTTAAATTTTAGGAGTTCAAATTGACAGGCTATCAGTTTAAACACAAATAAACTGATATGCCTGTGAAAAAGAAAATATCTGAAGGTAAGTCAACAATGTGGGTACTTTACAGAACTAGAGAAAACAATTCTGAGGTTCATATGGAGCCAGAAGGGACCCAATAGCAAAAGCAACTTAGGGCAACAAGAGCAAAGCAGGAGGCATAGCAATAGCTGGCTTCAAGCTATACTACAAAGCAATAGTGATAAAAACAGCATAGTACTGGAACAATAACAGTTACCTGGATCAGTGGGACAGAACAGAGGGTAAAGGAACTTCCCCAGACACATTCAACTATTTGACCATTGACAAAGGGGCCAAAAGCATATGTTGGAGGAAAGATGGCCTATTCAACACGTGGTGTTGGGAAAACTGCTTATCTGTTTGCAGAAGATTGAAACTGGACCCTTCTCTCTCACCATATACCAAATCAAAATCAAAATGGATTAAAGATCTAGAGATTAAAACAGAAACATTAACCTTACTGGAAGATAAAATAGGTAAAACACTTGGAGACATGGGTATAGGAAAGGATTTTCTAAACAGAACCTCAATTGCACAAGAAACAATAGCAAGAATCAACAAATGGGGTTATAGTAAACTAATAGACTTCTGTACAGCAAAAGAATCAGTCAGTAGAGTGAAGAGATAACCTACAGAATGGGAAAAAAATTTTGCCAGCTACTCCTCAGAGAGAGGACTAATATCTAGCATATGCAAAGAACTCAAATAATTAAACCATCTAAAATTAAAGAGCCAGACAAAAAATGGGCAAGAGAAATGAACAGACACTTCACAGAGGAAGAAATACACATGGTTAACAAATATATGAAAAAATGCTCAGCATCTCTGGCCACTAGAGAAATGCAGATCAAAACAACTCTAAGATTGCATCTTACTCCAGAAAGAAAGGAAATTGTTAAAAAATCAGACAATAACAAATGCTGGCAAGGCTGTGGGGAAAAAGCAACTCTCCTTCATTTTTGGTGGGACTGTAAACTAATACAACCATTATGGAATTGACATTAATGAATTGACATTAGAAATTCCATATGATCTGGCAATCTCCCTTCTAGGCATCTTCCCCAAACAGCTCGAGATATCATAGTACAACAATACATGCATAGCAATATTTATAGCAGCATAATTCATAATAGCTAAATCCTGGAAGCAGCCTGAATACCCATCAACAGATGATTTGATAAAGAAAACATGGTATCTATTATAATGAAATACTACTCAGCTATAAAGAATGACAGATTTGAGACACTTGAAGGAAAATGGATGCACCTGGAAACTATAATGTTGAGTGAAATAACAAGACTCACAAGATTAAATAGTATATGGTACCTCTAATTTGAATGAGGTAAAGTACAAAAAGAATAATAAAGGATGGGTAGAAGGTGACAAGGAGATGGAGCTCTTGCAACAGGGAAGTGGTCCAAGGGAAAAAGCTCAAGTGTGAGGATGAAGGGAAAGGGAAATAAGAATAAACATATGCTGTGTACAGGAGCCAGTAACCTCAATTACTGTAAACACTATATGCCATAACAGGAGCTAAGATTAATAACATCAACAAAAATGAAAAATGGGATAGAGGAATTAGAGGAGGAGGGAGAGAGGGAAAGGGTAGGGGAAGGGGAAACAAGCTGTAGTATGTACATGTAACCACTCCCCAAGGTGACTGTAAACTGCATGAAGTGCAAACATGTACTAATAAAATTAAAACACTATAAATTAAATGAAAATAATAGGCCTTTTAATATAAGGGTCTTGAGCATCCTTTGATTTCTGGCACCTGTGGGGGTCCTGGAACCTGCTCCTTATTGGTAGCAGCAGTGGACAACTGTATTTGCCTTGCTGCAGATGGTATAAAATGTGTGGACAGGCTACTAGTCCACAGGTTACAATGGGTTCAGGGGTTTTTGTGACCTAAGCTGCTTCAGTACACCTCAGTGTTAAGATTTTAATTGGGAAGTCTGGCACAATCCCTTTCTTTTTCCTTTCTGGCTGGGTGACATTTTGGACCATGGGAGGCAATCCTGAGAATGAGTGAGTGCTGAGGAAGCACAATCAGACAGAAAATGATGCTTTGCAATCATTAAAGAGCATGATAGAGAATTGGTACTATTGCTGTGGGAAAAATTGAATCAATAGTAGCCAGGAGCTCAGAGAAGAAAAAATTTTATTGACACTAGCAGACCCCAGAGGAGTAATCTCAAAGTCTGAGGTCCTGATTACAGAGAGCTTGTCTTTTTTTTGTAAGGTGGCAAACAGAAGTTACAAGAATGAGATAAGCTTTTGCTGAAGGTTATGGTACAATAGATATCTTGTGGTGAGCATAGTTGTATGTAACTAAGTTGTTTTTAGCACATTCACAGAAGTTGCAATTTGATGACGAATCATAACTTAGCTGAGTTCAGTGGCAGAAAACAGAAAGACTGCAGCTTTATTTAACAAAATGGCTGCAGTTAGGTCAGGATTTCTGCTTCATTCCCCCCTCTTGATGCTCCTCAGGGATTCTGAGGGGCATCACCATTTGAGTCTATTAGGGACTGTTGAGTGTGGACAGGGCTTAAGTACATCAAACTTGGATAACCTGGGGGTGTCTCCTGGAGAGCTCTCTTGATTAACCTCTGAATTAAACCACATGCACAGGGGATTATATAGCAACCCATAAGAATGGGAATTCCAATAGCAACAATCAGAGAAGTAAGTATGGAAGCCATTAAGCCCTTTTATTGGTCAAACCATTGTTTCAGGGTAAATTTGTAAAAGCATCATTAACTCAAACATTGTTGGCTAGTTTTACTGACAGGGTTGTTAGGCCTTGGAGGGCCTTGGTAGTTGTGCCATCAGGGGCAGTGTTGTTTGGGACAAAAGTACAGCATTGCATTTCTGTCATAACACAGACACCACCTTTTTCTGTTAGAATAATATCTAGAGTGAGTCTATTTTTTTCAGGCCATCTGGCTGGCGAGCCCAAGTTGGTCAGGTATTTTCTTAACAGCATCCCCGTGTCATTTATAAATCTTTGTTGATTATAGTAAACATAGTTTATCTAATCTACATTTTTGTTGATGGTGACCCACCAGAACAGTGAACTTTCAAATCCTGCAACTACTTGGTTTTGAGCTTTAAATTAATTGAGGATCCCTTGTGGGACTCCAATTGCATCCATGTAGATACTAAGGTCAGAGGAACCTGGGGCTGATTTATTGAGCATTTCCTGGATGCATGGGAAGGATCAGGAGGAGAGATTGACCTCTGAGCAATTGGCCTATGGCACAGGTTCCAGTCCAGCCATTGGGAAGGGTCAGGTATAAAGATTTGTTACATAACCACCAGACATCTCCATGTGGGGTAGTGAGATCCACAAGCTGAATTAGGGCTAAATCAGTGAGGTTTCTAGGGCATGTACATCCTGGAGTGTTGTCTACATTGGGGCCAGTGTTTTTAGTTCCTCTGATGCATGTGCCAAACTGCTGGCTTGGGTTGGGTGGCCTGACTGACTGAGGAGGCTGATGCAGGTAGGGGGATACCAGAAAGAGCAGAGCTAGAGTCTGACAGGCCTGGTTTAGGCCACCAGGTTCAGGACTGGAAAACAAGGTGATAAGGCAAGTCATCCCTTCAGGGTTAGGTGTTTCCCTATTGCCCCTGGAAACAGCTGAGTGTAACCAATCCCAAGACTGACAGTAAGTATAGTTGTAAAAACATGTATTTTTCTAGTTTTCCAGTCAGTGGGTGCAACAGTCAAGAGTCCTATAGGAAAAAGCAAAGTTTAGAGTTTAAGGAGTCCTAGACAGAAGGGGGCAGCTAGTAAAATATTCCAAGGTTGGTGTCCTCAGTCTTCGGCCGTGCAGAGATCTGTCAGCTTCCAGGTGTGACAGGAGCAGGGCTTGGAGTTCTCTGGAAATAGAGGGTGCTCTTCAAGGGGTTGTCTGGATCAGGTGACACCTCCCAATCCTCAGTGATGGCATGGTGGGCTCTCTTGATGTGGGTGTGATGTATCCAAGGCTGGATCTCTGTAACATTAACAGCTGTTGGGGTGACTCCTGTGGGCCCAGATGAGCATCAAACAGGAAGAAGAGCCATAGGAAGATTATCAGTCCATGGGGCTTTGGTTTCATGTCAGAACTTGGCTAGGGTTGTCTTCACGGTCTGTTTTATCCATTTTACCTTTTTAGAGCTCTGAGGCTGATATGCAGTATGCAGGTTTCATTTTATTTGGAGCAGTTTAGCAAGGTTTTGAATTATTTCTGCCACAAAGGCCAGACCATTGTCACTTCCTAGGGACAGAGGGAGTCCATATCTGGGAACAATGTCTTGGAGCAATGTTCAATTGACCTTGGATGAATTTTGCGTTCAGGTGGGGAAAGCTTTTGCTCAAACAGAGAAAGTACAGAATAGGACCAGGAGATATCTGTATTCTTTGCTGGGTTTGACTTCTGTGGAGTCTATCTGTATATCTTTAAAAGGTGATGTTCTAGTCAGTTGGATCCCCAGAGAGGGCTTAGGCCTCTGAACCAGATTATTTTGAGCGCAGGTTTGGAATCATTGGCTGACAGTGGATCAGATGCTGGCCAGGTGTGGGATGTAATAGCAGCAGCCTAGGAGCTCTTCCATGGCTGTCTTTCCTCCATGGGTTAGATTGTGGTGTTTTCGAACCCAGGCATAAGCCATCTTCGTGGGATGACAGTTTGTCCATCTTGGAGTTTCCACCAGTGGCTAGGTCCCCTAGTGGCTTGCTCTTGCTTTGCTCAATCATCTTTTTCCTTTGTATATGCAGGGAATTGATTTTTGATTACCATCACAGTGTCAGTAGGAATGTCCATTAGAAGTTCTAGGTTTGCTTGTGTGGTGTTTTTGTCCCAGGATGTTCCTTTAGCAGCTGCTTTTGTAATTTTATCTGCTTTGTTGTTTTCTCAGGTGATGAGACTTTTGAAGTTTTGAAGTTCCTAGCAGTGGATGATTGTCACTTTGGTGGGTTTCCAGACAGCAGCAAGAAGCAGTAGAATTCCTTCTTTGTTTTTAATGATTTTCCTTCTGTTGAAAGGCATATATAGAGTCTAGATATTTCAGACCAGTCAAGGCCCTGTATGAGGGCCCATAATTTAGCTCACTGCACAGACCATCCTTGCAGGAGAGCTTCAGCCAAAATAGCTTCATCCAAGGTTACTGCAGCATATCTAGCCTGTCAGACTCCATTCCTAACAGAGCTACTTCTGTCTGTAAACACAGTGTACTCAGCATCTGTCAGGGTGTCCATCTTTTTTTTTTTTTTTTTTTTGTGGGTACCGGGGGGTCGACCTTAGGACCTCGCGCGCCAGCAGGCGCCCGTGCCGCTGAGCGATATCACCGGCCCCTTTTTCGTATGTGGGATCCGGGAGTCGAACTCGGGCCCTTGCGCTTGCTGGGCAGGCGCTTAAGCCACTGAGCCATCTCACCGGCCCAAGGGTGTCCATCTTTTAAGTCTGATCATCTCAAGAACAGCTCATTGGTTAGCACCAGGCAGTCATGGTCTGCAGGGCCCAGCCTGGTGGGCTGGTACGTGGTAAGATTGACTGTTTTTATCACCATTAAGAGTCAGGGGATAAATTTTGCATAAGAGTCCTTGGTACTGGGTGACCCAGCTGTTGAAGAGCCAGCAAGGTCTATGGTTATTCAGGAAGTCCAGTACAGCAGGTGGCACCAGGACAGTTAGGTATTGGCCTAAGGTGAGCTTGTCAGCTTCCTTGATCAGAAGAACAGTAGCTGCCAGAGCATGGAGGCAAGCGGGCCAGCCCTTAGCAACTAGATGCAAGCTTTTGGACAGGTAGGCCATTAAGCACACCCAGGGGCCAACAGTTTGAGTCAGCATCCCTGAAGCCACATGTTGTTGTTCATCAATAAACAAGTTGAACTGGTGAGTTACATCTGGAATTCCTAAGGTGGGGGCTGTAGAGAAGGCCTTTTTTATGTCATCGAAGGCTTTTTCTTGTTCTGTATTCTACTAAAATTGTCACAGTCTTTCCCAGATGAGGCATTATGTAGAGGCCTTGTTTTTTCTGTGAACCCAGGGATCCAGATTCTGCAGAAGGCAGCAGCTCCAAGGAATTTTGCGGCTTGTTGTTGGGACTGGGATGGAGCAGATGACCTCTTTTTTTTCTTTTTCCTCCAGTCCAAGGGCATGTTGTTCCTGATTTAAGTTAAATCTCAGATATCTGACTTTTTGTTTGCAGATTTGTGCCTTTTTCCAAGATACCTTGTAGCCAGTTCCTGTCAGACATTGCAGCAGAGCTTGTGCGCCCTCCCAGCAGGCAGCTTGGGTGTCACTAACCAGAAGAAGATCATCAACATATTGGAGGAGGGTGCAGTGATATTCTGTGCTGGGGAAACTAGTGAGGTCAGCTGTGAGGGCTTCTCCAAAGAGGGTAGGAGAGTTTTTGAATACTTGGGGAAGTTGGGTCCCAGGTCAAATGACTTTTGGGTCCTGAACTGGATTCTTTCCATTCAAAGGCAAAGAAGGGCTGGCTGACAGGAGACAACTGAAGGCAGAGGATGGCACCCTTTAGGTCCAGGCTGGTGTACCTTCAGGCTGTGGGTAGCAGAAGACTGAGGAGAGTATATAGATTTGGGACTGCAGGATGGAGGACAACCATGGTGACATTGGCACCTCAGAGATCCTGAACTGGATGATATTCCCCATAGGTTTCTTTACAGGCAGGAGAGGTGTATCCCAGGGTGATTGACAGTCTGATTATTCTGTAGTTCTGAAGTCTCTGGATGTGTGGTTGAATTCCTAGTTGAGCATCTCCTGGCATTGGGTACTGTTTGATGCAGGTGGGGGTTGCCCAGGGTGGAGTTGCACAATCAGAGGCAGGTGGTTGATGGCCCAAACTCAGGGAAAGAAAGCCTAGAGAATTTCTGGGTTGGTTTCATCTCTGTGTGTCTCCTTGAGTTGCCATTGTTTTTCTGGGGGTGTGTGATGGCAAGCAGGAGATGTGGTTGTGCAGCTTGTAGGGATAGAGAAGAAGACTGTTCTGGAGAGAAGGTGATGGTGGTACCTAACTTAGGATGTCTCACCTCAGGAGTGGGATTGGGCACTCCAGCAAGTAGAGTAATTCGTGTGTGATTTGATGTCCTCCTAGGCAGCAAGTTCATGACTGGCAGAAAAGGTGAGAGGCAAGAGTCCCTGTTGCCCTGGTGATGGTAACCTTATTCTGACAGAGGAGCAATAGGTTGGGCAACTACAGTGTGTTCTGTTCCACTGTTTACTGGGGAAAGTCATAGGTTGGCCTCCAATATGGATGTGGACCACGGGCTCCTTGTGACCCAGCTGGAGAAGGGAGCCCAGTCTGTCCTAGTCTGAGCCCATCAGACTGATGAAAGGGTTCTCATCTGATCTAGGCTGAAGCCTTTGAGAATCCTTATCTTTTAGTCTGAGTGAGCATTTATTTTTTTTTTTTTTCTAGTGTTCATAGCCCTTAGATCTTGCTTATTGGTCTTTGGCCAGAGGGTATGGTCATCTACCAGACTGGATTTTCTTGTGAACATCAGGTGCTGCTTGTGCAATGAAGCCTGCATCTACCACCTGCAAATTTTCTGGGCCTTCAGGGTCAAAAGGTCTGTAGACCCTGTAGGCTTCACATTCTCTCATAAAATTCTGAAGGGCTTATCAGGCTTCTGGGTAACAGTAGTAACTTTTGACATAATGATGGGGTTTTGCCCCCTCTTTGATGCCTTTGAGAAGGGTTTGACAGTATCTCTGGATTGCTTTGTTTCTTTTTTTCTGGGGTATTGTAATCCTAAATGGGATGACCTTTGGGGAAGGCCATGGCAACCCATTGGTCAGGACTGACAGTCCATGGAAGGACCTCTCCCTTTAATCAGTTTTTTTTTCCCTCAGTCAAAATATGGCAAAGTTTCTGTGTTGAACAGAGTCAGGAGTTTGCTGACAGTCATCCCAAGTGGGCAATAGATGAAGCCATCTGACCAGGATAGGCATGGAAGGGCCGCTGTAAAGCAGATGGCTTGGGGGGGTTCTGTGGCCAAACATAGGCAATGACTCATCAGACTCTCTGGAGCTGGGCGTGGAGAGGCAGGCCAGTGTGGTGTCAGCTGAACTGGTGGGGTGTCTGAAGAGTCAGGAACAGCAGAAGGACTGGTGGCTGGATCCAGTTCAAATGGCTAGAGGTAGATGAGTCAGCAGCAGGGGAGGAGGAGTGGGCCAGTGGAACTGTATGTTCTAACAGCAGCTGTACCAGCCAAGAAGCGGTGATAAATCTGCCAAGGAGGAATCCTCAGGAAGAATGGGTTTTTGTTCAGGTGCAGGGAGTCTTCAAAGAAAGGCTGGTTTTGGTTGCATTTTAATTCTGTAATCACCAGAAAAGCTATTAAAAAATTCTTTAGGATACATTCCAGAATTTTAAGCTCTGATTAATTAGACCCCATTCTGACGCCATATGTGTATATGGTGTTCCCTCGTCTGGTGATGCAATAGACGGACAAAGGTGGGGCGCCCTCTGTGATAGAGGGCCAGTCAGATGCTTGCCTGGCCACTCCGCTCTCAGGGACGAAGGTCTGTCCTAGCATTAGGTGCACCTCTATACCCAGGCCAGGTCAGTGACCCCATTACAGAGTGTCTCCTTTGAGCCGATTAGAGCTGGGTGGTGGGGGCGGGACCCGGAAGGGCAGACCTCCCTTCCCAGCGCGTCCCTCCTCTCTCTGCTTGTTGGCCACTGTGACCTGAGCGGCTCTCCTCTGCGGCCAACTCTTCCACCAGGACCTTCCTGCCTTGGAGCCAGCTGCCTGTGGACTGAAAACGCAGGAGCCAAAATAAGCCTCTCCTCTTTAAATCGTGGGTGTCAGTGGTGAGAGCGAGTGAAAGAGAAAGTAAGAGAAAGGCATGCACATGTATTCTCCTCTACTCCAAAAGGAAAGGAGCAACAAAGAAATCCTTAAGTCTTCTTTTTACCAATGAGCACAAGAAGTACTCAAACTCATCAGCAAGGGAGTTGGCGTATTACTACAACCAAGTTTCCTCCTAGCCTGACTGTCCAGGAGAACACCCCTTCCGAGTTGTGAGGCGGCGCCCGCGAAGACAGAGGTCCCCTTACACCACCCCACGCACGCCGAGGTGGGCGCAGCCGGCTCCTCAGGGACAGCAGGGCGGGGAGCGTCCTGGCCGGGCGGTCCTTGCTGCGCCAGGACCACTGGGACACTGGGGCGGCCACGTGGGGCCACAAGCACCAGAGAACACTGCGACTGCCGAGTTCCCTTGACCCAGAAGAGCCCAGAAAGGGAACTAGGAAGCACTCCCCAGCCCAGAATATTCAAATCACCAGATGATCAGATCCATGAGGGTCAGAAACCCAGATCGCCCCAGATCGCCCCAGGTTCCCACCCAGGAGTCCGGAATCGGAATCTCCAGGTAAGACGAAGTGGAAGACGGAGTTAGCCAGGGGCTATTTACAGGGCCGAAGTGGCGATCTCCTGAGTTCGCTTATTCTCTTGACTACACACCAGCACCGTGTCCGCCACTGCTCCACGCGGGGCAAAGGACCGGGCCGCGCACCGCTTCCTTGGCAGCGGCTCCGGATAGAGGGGTGTCCCTGCCGCGGGGGACCCCCGATCAGAGGCGCCGCTGCACTTGGCCAGGGCCCCGCGAGGGGGCAGTCTCGTCCTCCACGCCCGCTCCCTCCGCAAAGCCCGCGGGGGACCTTCTTCATCTTGCCTGCAGCCTGGGTCCCGCGTGGAAGCAGGTCTGCGTCCGGGGCTGGCCTGCAGCGAGGGAGGGCTCCTGCGGAGGAAGGGGCGGCAGAGTTTACAGGGAGGAAGCCCTAACTTTCTGCTCACGATAAGGCTTCGAGCAGAGACCCGCTCTGGTGAAGCAATAGTGTTCTGCTGAGGACAGCAGCGCACTTCTCAGGCCGGTCCCTGAGCCCTCCAGCCTTTTCCTTCACTGGCAAATGGGGTGGGACTTCGGTACTGACGCAGAGGAACTCTGTGCCTGGCTGGATCCACGGCAGCCCTGGCGGGCCGCTGAGGAGCCTGAGTCGCCCTGCACTCTTCAGGGGGCGGCCAGGGCTGAGGGCTCTTCGTGCGCATGGGGCGCACAGCGCAGCCTCCCCGACTGTAGACCCGGACCTGTGGATCTGCTCAGCCTGGCGCAGGGCAGGGGTACTGCTCAGGGCAGTGGAGCCGTGTGGGGCCTGCATGCCTCATGCGTTTGCCTTGCCTCACTTCGACAGCTCTTTCGTGGGTGTGAGTTCTGTGTTAGTGGCATGCATGCCCCATGAGGAGCAAGGGCAGTTTGCTGTGCCTCCGGCTAGGAAATGCTTTCCTCAGCTCAGACTTCCAAATGACGGAGTAAGGCTGAGGAGAATGGCGAGGCAGGGACGGATAGGAACAAGTGAGCAGCCCATAGTAAGTCCCTCGAAGTAATAAATGTTTTACACAGGAAAGGGAACCATGGTCAGATAAGTGTGTAGAGTTCTTCACTAAATGTATTTCTCTATGTGAGAGTTTTTTGAGAAAGTTAATATGGATTGTGACTCTTCAGGTTAAGGCTTCAATATACAGCATTGCTCACAATTATTTCCCTTGGAATCTTTTTTCTGACAGTCATGTTCAGAACAATTTTGCAACTGTTTTCCAAACTTCTATTTTGCCGAGTTTCTAATCTAGAGTAGAGTGGCCTCCCCAGGGTGTGTCTATGTGGTAGGAGGGTATGGACTCTTGGAAACGTGGGAAAATAGATTGGGGCTGCCTTCTGTGGCGAGGGGTGGGAGCGCTCCTCTGAGACAGAGAGCATGGGGAATTTGGCGAAGAGGATGTAGCAAGGCTCGTGTTTCAAGTTCTTAGCATTTCTTCCTCTATGCAGCCATCACACCCGCTCTCTAGGATACATATCCGTTATTCGTTTTTCATTGACCCAGAGACTGTCACTCAGAAATTACTCAAAATACCACCTCCAAGCTCCACAACCAGAAGGGGTCGATATTTGTAGCCAGGAAAGGTTTGTGCACTGGAACCAGGCACAGTGCCATGCAGGATGCAGGGTTTGGTAAACTGATTAATCTTCATAGTCACCTGAGTAATTAATGGGAAAGTGTGGGAGTAAAACACAGTCAGCTGTCAGTGTCAGCCTTTGAGGAGAGGCAGGAACTAACCCTCCTTCAAAAGAAGGGAAAAATGGAGAAATCTGTTTTGCTAGACACTGAATTGCAAGTAAAGGAAAACCTTAGTCAAGGAAAGAGACTGAAGTTGAAGGAAGCCAGTCCTGCTTATATAGAGAGGAATGACAAGGAGAATAGAGTGCACCCCTTTCTCTTGTTCTTGGAGCAGATGATGATGCTATTTATGCAATTCTCCTCTGGAAGAAGTAGATCCATTCCTTCTAACGACTTAACAAGCCTGCAACAGGATTAAACCAGGGTTAAACTGGCTAGATTGTTGGGGGGAGTTGCAAGGGAAGCCCTTGTAGACATCAACAAAAATAGCAGTTAACACCCAATTTAAATTTAATCCAGATATTATGGGCCAAACTTTTGGAAACTTAGTTCTTTTGCAGAACCTTTGGGCCAGAGTCCAAGAGATCTCATAGTCATGTTGATTAGAGAGGCCAGAAGTTAACAGTGGAAGACAGGAGCTGCTTTTGACTTTGGTTGTGTCAGAGTAAGGGACCAGCCTGGGCCCTCTGCGATGGCCAACTGCTGCTCAGGGGCAGGAGTCTGAGGCTGCAGAACTGGATGCTTTCAGCCCACTAAGATGTGTAGAAGATGAAAAGGGAGAAAAGCCATGCAACCAGAGAAAATAGGGCCTTCCCAAAGTGACAGCCAGACACTGCCCTGGGAATGTGAGAGGTGGGCTGATGGTAGAGACAGAAAGCCTAGAATAACAGCAGATAATAACAAAAGGTTGTTTTAGTTATGAAAAACCATATAGCAGAAAGCTCTAGAGACCCTCGGCGCAGTCCCTTTGTTGCCTGTGTAAGAATGAGCATTTTTTCAATTCTGAAAGTTAGCATTGCTTATTCCTGCATAGTAGAAGCATGGATAACTTTTATGTAGCTCTTTGTAACTTAATGAAAATTAAATTACACCCTCCTGAGCAACCAATGAGTCACAGATGAGATTAAAGAAGAAATTAGACATTTTCTACAATTAAATGTTAATGACCATACAACATACTGGAACTTATGGGGCACAATGAAAGCAGTTCTAAAAGGGAAATTTATAGCAGTGAATACCCATATCAGGAAAACAAAGCAAGCACAAATGAACAAGTTAATGTTGAACCTTAAACTTCTAGAAAAAGAGCAGGCCAAGCCTAAAACTCATACAAGGGAGATATAAAGACAAAACTTTGGAAGCAGCTAGGGTAATCACATCCACTCCAGCAAATTACAGCTGCTTCCCAGGGAAATTGAGGCCACAAAATAGTAGAAATACTATTGCTGGAAGAACTGTCATCCTGGAGTTAGGCATCCGGAGACAATGGCTTCCAAAAAGGAAGGTGAAAGAAAATTTTCAGATAAACAAAAATGGAGAGAATGTGTTCCCAGGAGACCTGAATTAAAACAAAACCTTTATGCTGAAATGAAATAATAAAAAATGGAAATTTAGCCTTGCCAGACAGAAATAAGAGCATCAGAGATGGTGAAAATATAAATGCAAAAATATTACTTCTATATTTGTTCTTGCTTTCTTAGTTACTTTTGTCATTGCTGAGATAAAATACCCAACAGCTTCAGTTACAGGAGGGAAGATTTATTTTGGCTTACAGTTTGTAGAGTTTTCAGTCCATAATCAATTGGTTCCAAGGCAGGATGGCATTACAGAGGGGCACCACACAGGACAAAAAACAATTGATGATGTGGAAGGCAGGAAGCAGCAAATGCAGCGAGCAGGAAGCAATAGCAGTCTTTCGGTCCCTAACATTTTATCCAGGCTATATGGCCTTTGGGTGGGTAGCACTCACAGTCAGTGCGGGCCTTCCCATTATCCACACTCAGAATTATGCCAAACAGTCAGTGGGCTAATTTAGTAATCACACACCCTTGATCTCAGTATCACACCCTTAATCCCAGAGCCACACACTCCAGATCCACCCACCTCTGCAAAGCTCCATTTATGACCACATGAGGCTCTGGGGAGACATCTAGACATACGCCATAACACTTTCTCAAAAATATGAATGGTAATTTAAATATTATAGCAGTTTATTGTGGGGATTAAAATGTAATGTTCCAAAAGATAGGACAATAGCATGAAGAATATGTCCATACATAAACTATACATTTCAAAGTTCTTAAAAATGTATGAGAAGCATTAAATATTAAGGCAAAGAACACTGGGCTAAACTAAGGATGCACATCATATTACAAAAAGCAACAATTAAAACAGCATACAGAAGTGAAAGTAAGTGGCTGCCTAGGGGGCCACAGCAAGGGTGAATTGTGACTGGAGAAAGCAGGTAACATGAAGCAGTGAAAGATAAACTCTGACAGTGGAGGGTAAATGGAAGAGAACCTAGTTGGATGACAGTACAGTCCCGAGGGGTGTGTGAGGAAACCAGACCATCCTGATGTTTCTTTTGGCGTTTCATTTCCTCTCTACAAGTGCCCTTTAGATCTGCTTTGGGAGAGTTGGGAGGTTCTGAAGGCATTTTGTTTCCTTGTTTTTTCATTTTTTATGTCTGAGTGTTGACAATGAGTAGACTGAAGAGAATTTGTTGTGGGTATGAAGATCTCTTTCATTAGATTGTGTCTTCCAGTCATGTCCTCTTTTTATTTGTCTTGACATACTGCTTACCATTTCCACCTATTCAGTTTAATTTGTTTAGAACCTGTCACTTCACACAGTTGTAACTTCAGCCCAGAGCCTCCACACCATTCCCTCCACACTTAAACCACAGTCAGATCCTGAGCAGCCACAGTTTCTACTTGTAGGCCAGTCAGTAGTTTCCCTGGAGCAATAGGGGCCATCACTCCCTCTGGACCCATATCCTGGCTGCAAGGTCTACTCCAAGTGTACCAGTTTCAGGCTTCCTTCATGGTCTCAGGATCTGACTGCCTCAAATATTTGGGAGGAGGCAAATATTATGAACTCTGCCGAACTGCCAGTTGTCAGTAATGTCCACTATTGCTCCTGTTCACACGTGCTCCCTTCACTGCCTGCCAAACCTGGTCATCTCTGTGCCTTCTTTCCACGGACTTTCAGTGTCTGGTATATGGCCAAAACACCTCCAGCCCAGGTGCTGTTTCCCATCTCTCTGCCTGTAGTCCTCTGTCTGTCTCTGTCTCAAGAGCTCTGCTGTCACGTCCTCCCATGGAACCTGGGACTGCCCCCTGGCTCGTCAGAACACCTTCTTTGCCAGTGTCGACTGGACAACAGCACCTCACACCATCTCAAGCCTTTCTAGTCTCTGGGGAAACAACAGGAGAGCACCTGCTCTGCTCTGGCTCCATGAAGTCATCCTCTGACCTGGGTGCCAGTCTCCACCTCTGTTCTCACAGGTCTCCCCTCCCCCCGTACTCTGCATACTTGGTGCAGTCCTGATTCTCCCTGCCCTCCGCAGTTCCCAGGTAGGAAGTGCTGAGGGTCCCCTGTGGAGCCTGCCAGCAACTGTGGTAGCATACTGCATGGCACACAACCACAGTATTCCCATTGTACTTCGGGATGAGTGACTTCTTTTTCTCTGCGTTGGGCTAGCCTTCCATCTCCCCACAGCCCCACCACTGACAGGCTCATAAGCACTATTCTCAGCATTTGGTCGGGTGGTGTTGTGTGTCACACCATGGTACTGCTTTTGGCTTCTCTGAATCCCTGGCTTGCAGGTACTGTATCTCACTCGCTGTGCCCAGTGAGGATGTTAGAGTGATTCTATTCCATCATCCAGGCCACTTCTGGAGGCTGGCTCCCTCCATTCCCCTCATAAGACAGCATGCTCTCTGTGTCTGAGTGGGGGTGCTGTAATAGGTGAAAATGGTAAACAGTATGTCATGGCAAATAAAGACGAGCACACGACTGGAAGACACAATCTAATGAAAGAGATCTTCACACCCACAACAAATTCTCTTCAGTCTACTTATCGTCAACACTCAGACATAAAAAATGAAAAAACAAGGAAACAAAATGCCTTCAGAACCTCCCAACTCTCCCAAAGCAGATCCAAAGGGCACATGTAGAGAGGAAATCAAACACCAAAGAGCTGAGGTACACAAAATGATTAAAGGAAGCCAAGAAACTTGGTGAGCTCAAAGATGACATAACCAAAGAGAGTAGAACTAACAAACAAATTGATCAGTGTGGTAACAGAAGAAACAAAAATTAAGAAAGCAGAGGAAAACTTCAAAACATGAATCAGAAATTGACCAAAGAAAAGAAGAGGTGCCAAACAGAAATCCAGGAGATAAAGAATTCTACTAAATATATAAACACCAGAAATGTAAGTAAAGGGTCTTAGACCTCAAGGATAATATGTAAAAATGTGATGATATACTCTGAGAAACCTTAAAAATGATAAGAGCAAGGAAAATTTATCCAACAAATACTAGACAGCAATAAGAAGATTAACTTTAGTCTAGTTGGAGTTAGAGAGAAATTGCAGGACAGCACACATGAAATTAAAAAAAAACCCTTTATAGAAATCATACCAGGAAACTTTCCAAGTATTGTCAAAGAACTCTATATACAGATAAATGAGGCTTTCAGAAAAACAAATATGCTATTAAAAACTCCCCATGACACATAGTCAAAATCCCAGAAGTCCAACACAAGGACAGAATGTTAAAAACTGTCACAGGGGAACAAAAAAGTTACTTATGAAGGTAAACCCATTACAACTACAGCAGACTTTTTATTGCAAACTGTGAAAGTCAGCAAAGCTGCAGTGAAGTGTTTTAAGCCCTAAAAGAAAACAACTTCCAACCCAGACTAATATATCCTACAAAAGTATTCATCAAAATTGAGGGAGAAATAAGGACATTCTACAAGTAAGAACACTTTAAGAAATTTATGACACCCAAACCAGTACTCCAAAAACATACTCAAGAATAGTCTACAAAAAAGGAATAAAACCAACACAGCCAAAAATCTGACAGAAGGAACCATCAAGCAAGGTTATCAGTTAAACAAAAAGGAAAAAATAAAGGAGCAGACAACAGAAAAAGAATCTAATGACATGAATAAGTGAATATCTTTTAGTAATAATTCTCAATGTAAATAGCTTTAGTTCCCAAAATAAGACACAGATTAGCAGACAGGAACAAAAAACTAAACAGTTTGTTGCATTGAAAAACTCATCTACTCCAAAAATAAATTCATAGACTAAAGTTCCAAAGACCAAGACCCCAAAAGGAAGCAGGGGAAGCACTGTTATTCTCAAAGTGGCTTTGAGATAAAACTGATTAGAAGAAGTAAAGAAGGTCACTACATTTTAGTTAAGGAAAAAGTTTAAGAGAAAGAGATAACAATTATAAATATATACATATCAAATACTGTTTAACCAACTTCAAAAAATGCTATGGGACTAAAAGAATCAAACAAATACCAATAAAATCATAGTACATGACCTCAGTACCTCACTATCACAAATACACAGTAACATAGACAACATATCAAGAAACAAATATCAGAGCTGAACCATAACCACTGAAAAAATGGAACTAGTAGAGATTTACAGTGTTGTACCATCCTACAAAAGACACAGCTGCTTCTTAGGAGCATGTGTAACTTTCTTCAAAACACATCACATAAGCCCATGAAGCTTGCTTAACTGCAAAAAAAAAAAAAAAAAAAAAAAAAAAAAAAAAAATCCCATGTATAACTGTCAGACCATTGTGCATTAAACTAGCTTATCAATGGCAAAATAAATCAGAAATTTTATAAACTGGAAATTCAGTGACACACTACTGAAAGATTAATTGGACACAGAAGAAATCAAGAAAAAAATTAATTCCTATAGTCAACAGTGCCGGTACATTATACCAAGCCCTTTGGACACAATGCAAACAGTCCTAAGAGGGAAGTTCATAGCTGTGAATGCCCATGTTAGAAAAATGGAGCAATCCTAAATAACCTAATGATGCTCCTCACATTTTTAGAAAAACATGAACAATCTAAGCCCAAAACTAGCACAAGAAAGAAATCATATGTGTCACAACAAAATTAATGAGATACACACTAAAATATACAAATAATTAATGCATCAAAGAGCTGGTTCTTTAAAAGAATGAGCTCAACAGGCAAACCCTAGCCAACATTACCAAAGAAGCATGAGAAAAAAAGACCCATATCAATGCAATTAAAAACAAAAAATATGAAATCACAATGTGTACCACTGAAATCCAGAAAATGTTTGTAAATAATAAGAAAACTTTTACTCCAGCAATGGGAGAATATAGAAGAAATGGACAGATTCATAGACACGTACAAATTTCCAAAACTGAACCAAGAAGATATAAAAACCCTGAACAGTAAAATAATGGGCAACTACACTGAGGCAATAATTAAAAAAAAATTATATCAAGCCCAGGACAAGATGGATTCACTCCTGAATTCTACAAGATATTTGGGTAAAATCTAACACCAATACTTTTCAATATTTATAATAAAGTTGAAAGGAAAGTTGTATTCCCAAAATCATTCCTGAAAGCACTATTCAGATTTCAAGACCATAAAGGAATGCAAACCAAAAAAATCAGGCCAATCCCTTTAATAAACAGATGTAAAACTCATTAACAACATACTGGCAAACAAAATGCAACAAATCATCAAAAAGATCATACATCATGATCAAGGAGGCTTCATCTCATATGTGCAAGGTTGTTTCACGTATGCAAATCAATAAATTAATACAGCACATAAATGGAAGCAAGAAAAATATCACACGATCATTTAAATAGATTCAGAAAAGCCTTCAACAAATACATTCATTCATGATTTTAAAAACCTGAAAATTAGGTATTGATGAACCCTCTCTAAATCAGATTATATCCATTTCTGACAAACTTACAGCCAATAACAAATTAAATGAAAAAAATTGAAAGCTTTCTCTCTAAAATCATATGCAAAACAAGAATGTCCACCATCACTACTCCTGTTCAACGTAATACCTGAAGTAATAGCCCGAGTGATCAAGCATGAGAAAGAAATAAAAAGGATCTATAGAGAAAAGGAATAAGTCAAAGTATCATATTTTGAAGAAGATAGGATCCTTTATATGGAAGCCAAAATAAGTCCCACCGAAAGACTCCTATACAATTACGTTGAGGTAGCAAGACACAAAATCACCACACAAAAATCGCTTGTGTTCCTGTACACCAATAATGAACTCATTAACAAAAATATTAGGAAAACAATTCACAGCACCTTCAAGAAAAATTACTCAGGAATTACCCTACCAAAAGAATTTAAAGGGCTCCATAAAACTCTAGTACATTGAAAAAAGAGACAGAGGAAGACGTCAGAAAATGGAAAGATATCCCATTACTGCATAGGAAGAAACAGGATTGTCCAAATTGTCATACTTCCAAAACTAATACATAAACTTAATGCAAGCACAATCGAAATACCAAGAGCATTCCTCAAAGAATTAGAGAAAAAACCCTAAAATTCATATGGAACCAGAAGCCATTAAGAATAGCAAAAGAAGCAAAAAAAGTCCTGAACAAAAACAGCAAAGCAGGAGTTATCAAAGTCCCAGATGTCAAGTTGTATTACAAAGCCACAGTGATAAAGACAGCATGACACTGGCACAAAACACATGTAAATCAATGAAACAGAATATAAGATGAGGAAACAACCTCACACACATTAAGTCATCTGATCTTTGATAGGGACCAAAACCATACACAGAGGAAAAACATCTGGAACATACGGTGCAAGGAAAACTGGTTACACACATACAGAGAATTGAATCTAGGTTCATATGTATCACTGTATATTAAAATAAAATCAAAATGGATAGACGACCTAGATGTTAAAATACAAACATTTAATCTACTAGAAGATGAAATTGGTAAAACTATTGAAGATGTAGGCATAGCAAAGAACTTACTGAACAGATCCCCAACTGCACAGGAAATAACAAAAACCAACAAATTGGATTATATAAAATAAAAAGCTTCTGCACAGCAAAGGAAACAACAAATAAGTGAAAAGACAACCTAGAGAATGACAAAAAAAAAACTGTGCCAGCTACTACTCAGAGAACTAAAGCCTAGCATGTATAAACACAAAAAGTCAGTTCCATCAACTAAAAGACCCAATCAAAGATATTCAACTGAAATTAATAGACACTTTTCAGAAGAACAAATAGCCAATAAATACATAAAAAAATCTTCAACATCTCTAGCCATTAGAAAAATGCAAATTAAAACAACACTGAGAATCCATCTTACTGCAGGAATAATGGCTACCATGATGAAATCAAACATTAACCAATATGGTGAGACTGTGCATTAAAAGCCATGCTTTTGCATTGCTGGGGGTGGGGGTGTGCAAACTTCTACACCACTATGGAAATTAGTGTGGAAATTCCTCAAAAAATTACAAATAGAAAATTCCATTTGATCCAGGTAGTTCCCTTCTAAGTATCTTCCTGAAAGGGAAAAAAATCATGCTATGTTGATACGTGCCTACCCATGTTTATAGCAGGACAATTCATAACAGCTAAATCTTGGAAGCAGCCTATATATTTATCAACAGATGAATCAATGAAGAAAATGTACAATATATACTCAGTGTACTACTACACTGCAATAAAAAAGGACAAACTTGAGTCATTTGCAGGAAAATGGATGCCCTTTGAAACCATAATGTTAAGTGAAATAAATCGGATGCATAAACTTAAACATTGCACAATTTCCCTTAAATGTTGGACTGGAATGGACGTCTGACTCAACACTCCTGAGTGTGCCTGAGCTGTGTGCAACCCCTGGTCACCTCCAGCCTGGGTGTGGATGGAAAGAGCTCCATAACTCAGAGGAGGTGGGCCTGGAGCAGCACCTCATAACCTCATCTAGAGGGAGGGAAATCACTGAAGCCCACCAGGCATAGCCAGTTCTTTCTATACTCACGCCCTTGGGGCTCAGGGACAGAGGTCACAGTGAGCCTGGTCCTGTCCTCCTGGGGGCTCACATAGTGGAGGGACTGATTGGCACTCAGAGGCACTGGACATCACTGTGAGTGCTACCTGGGGTGAGCTCCAGCTGTAATTCACATCCTGTTGTGGCCTAGGAGCCCTCACCATGTCACCATTCAGGATATTTTCTGCACAACACCGCTGTGGGAGCCAGCACTGAGAATATATATATGTGAAGTGCTGTGCATCTAGGCTGTAGATGTGGCCATTCAGACAGGTCAGCTGAGGATTCTACAGATAATGTGGCATGGCTTGGAGGCCATAGCCTTGCAGCCTGGATGCGAAGGGCTAGATGTGTCCATCTTGAAAGGTCAGCTGAGAGCTCTGCAGATGGAGTGTGGCGTGATTTGGAGGACGGCCATAGCCTTGTAACCCAGGATGTAAGCACACTTTCTGTGCTTTTCCCAGGCGTTCCCAAGTCAATCTATATGAGCCTATCAGCTGTCCCCAATGCTATCAGCCCAAGTGGAACATGTGCTGTCCTTGAACTATCTTTTGAGCTCTTTTCTCATAGAATGCCTTTTGTTCTTATTTAGTAAAGAACACTTTTCTCATTATGTATTTAAGACAGTGTGCTCCTTTAATAAACAGAGTGGCCATCAGTCCTCTCCTCATGTCATGAGTCTACTTTCCTTCATCGCGTGACAAGAGTCATCAGAGATGAGCACCATCATCCCAAATACCGATTGGGGAGCCCCAGTATTGATTGGGAAATTACACAACCCTGGGGCGTTGGGCTCTCCCAAGTCTCTCTCTGCCTTCTCTTTTCCAGCTACCCCCTTCCCAGGCCCTGCACTGGCCTGGCCACCTTCCCCATCCTGCTCTCCCCAGGGCTTCCTCCGGGATGGACTCTGCTGAGCTCCGCCCAGGTGCCCACCCCCTCCTCTCACCATTTACACCTTCCCTTGTGCCATCCCCTGCACAATGCAAGCAGGCTGACTGCTGAGGACTGCTGTAGAGAGGGCAGGGATACCTGGGCAGTACGGCCAAGTGGGTTCAGAGGGCTCAGGTAATCACCAAAGAGGCAGTCATAGTAGAGAGGGCCCCAGGGACCTTGTACACTGTGAATGCAGAGCAGTGAGTGACAGGGGCTTCCTGCTTTCTCCCTGTGCCGCAGGGCATGGCTCGCTCATGCCACCCATCCACATCTAGAGTAGGCAGCCTCATCCTCTGACCCAGAAACCCCCAGAAAAAAATGGAATTTCAGGAAGCAGCCCTGCCACCCACTTCAATCCTGTTCTTAATCTCTTCAGAGGTGGGGGTGGGGAGGCTTCCACACCCCTGGGGACAAGAGCTGTGACTCCTAGGATGAGAAGGGAGATTGAGATGTGACATTGAAGGGGAAAAACTGTACCAGCAAAATTGTTCCTTTTAAAACTTTGTTCTTTTTGAAACTGCCTAGCTCTCTGTTTCATGGCTCTGTAATTACTTTCTTGACCCCTATAACCATGACAGCATAACTGAACATGCAGGATGTCTGATTGTAACAAGCTCCATGATCATTAATCTAGCCTTGTAACCAATGATCTCACCCTGCTAGCTAATCAGAGAACTGCCAGGCTGTCCTGTGTTGCCTTTGTAACTCCTGCTTATGCATCATATAACAGAGCTAGCTTTGTTGATTGGGAGTGATCCAGCCAGCACCACCATAAAATAAAGCTGATCACTGCCTTCAGACTTCCTTGAGTGTCGTTCCTTTCCTGGACTCAGTTTTGCCACAACATCATCCCGGGGCTGGACCAGGAAAGCTGGGGAACTGCCACGGCCACCACATGGTCAGTAGGCTCAGCAGGGACAGAGGTTATGGGAGAGGGAAACTTTAAGCTGTGTAGCAATGGCCACATAAGGTGGAGGGCTGAGACCGCCCCACAGAGGGGCCTGGTGCTGCCACAGGTGCTGCCTTCAGCCACCAAACCCACCTGGGAGGGACCAGGATCAAAGACAGGGGCACCAGGGCCTTCAGAGTAAGACACACCAAAGGCTGACAGGAGTCCCCAGGAAGATGTGACAAGAGGGGCAAGAGGACACCAGGGGGCGGATAAGGATTGTACTGGAGGCAGCACAGGCAGACAGCTGAGGAGAGTGGAGGAAATGAGAAGGATCGAGGGTCAGAGCTCATCTAGGGAAGAGAAGAGTGTGAAGCATTCAGCAAGGCAAAAGGGTGGTTGCCAAGGACTAGGGGCCATCCCAGGGCTGGACAGAGAGGCTAAGAATGAAGGGAAGCTGAGCTTAGAGAAGGCAGGACAACTGGAGCACCACAGGAGCTCAGTAGACTAAAACAGAGCAGCTCCAGTTGAGCAGGAGTAGGTGGGTGCTGGATGGGCCAGGGAGCCCCAGGAGCTCAGGCCCCCAGGGCAGAACAGCTGCATGTGGAGTGGGGCAGGTGGGTGCTGGATCAGCCAAAGCAGTTCCGGGAGCTCAGGAGACTATAGCAAAGGTGAGCTGGGACTGGTGAGTGCCAGGGGCCAGGGTAGCCCCAGTACCTCAGGGGATGAGGGCAAAGCAGGTAAGTGAGCCAAGGAAGTTAAGTGCTGGAGGGGCCAGGGAGCCCTGAAACTTCAATAGCCCAAGCAGAGAAGATGCTGGTGAGCAGGAGCAGTTGGGTGCTGGAGGGACCAGAGCCACCCAAGGAGCTCAGGGGACACACGTAGAGAACCTCTAGGTAAGAAGGGACAGGTACATGCTGGATGGATCAAAACAGCCCCAGGAGCTCAGGGTACCCACGCAGAGTACCTAGAGGTAAACTGGAGCAGGTGGGCATGGGAGGGGGAAGGGAAGCCCTGGGAACTCAGGGAACCACTGTAGGGCAGCTGCAGGTGAGCTGGGGGAGTGGGTGCTGCAGGGGCCAAGGCAGCCCCAGGAGCTCAAAGGACTCAGGCTGAGGAGCTCCAGTTCAGCAGGGGCAGGTGGGTGCTTGATGGGTCAGAGTACCCTCAGTAGCTCAGGGGACTAAAGTACCCTCAGTAGCTCAGACCAAAGCAGCTGAAAGCGGACAGGGGCAGGTGCATACTGGAAGGGCCAGGATGGCCCCAGGACCTCAGGGGGTCCAGGGTAGAATGGTGACAGTTGAGCACAGCAGGCGGGTGCTTTAGGGGACTGGACAGCCCAAGGATTATGAGGGACCAGGGATGAGCAGCTGGAGGTGAGTTGGGGCAGGTGAGTGCTGAAGGGGCCAGGAGCCAGGACAGCCCCACAGATCTCATGGAACCAGGGAAGTGCAGCTGCTGCTGAGCTAAGGCAAGTGGGTAATGGGTGGGCCAGGAAAGCCCCAAACCTCAGGGGACTTGGGCAGAGCAGGTACACCTGGGCTGAAGCAGGAGGACAATGGAGGGACAAGGGCCAATGCAGGATCTTGGGCCTCTGAAGACCAGGGCAGAGCAGCTGCTGATGGACAGGTGCAGGTTGGTGCTGTAGGGACCAGGGCAGCCCCAAGACCTCAAGGACGAAGGTGGAGCATGTCAGTGCTGGAGATGAAAGGGCAGCCAGAGGAATTAAATGGACCCAGGCAGCGCACCTGGAGGTGCACTGGGGCACGTAGGCTCTGGAGGGGCCACGGCAGTTGCAGGAGCCCAAAGAATTTGGGTAGAGAAGCTCCAATTGAGTGCTGGATGGGCAAAGCAATCCTGGGATTTCAGAGGACCAGGGTAGAAGGTGACAGTTGAGCACAGCAGGTGGGTGCTGAAGGGGCCATGACAGCCCCAGGAGCTCAGGGGACCAGGGCGGAGCAGCTGCTGGTGAGCTGGGGCAGTTGATTGCAGGAGGGGTCAGGGCAGCCAAAGGAACTCAGGGGAGAAGGGCAGAGCAGCTACAGCTGGGCTGCAGCAGGTGGGTACTTGCCTAGGGGCATCCAGCATATTGGACCTCAGGGGACCACAGCAAAGCAGCTACAGGTGATCTGTGGCAGGTGGGTGTTAGAGAAGCCAGGGCAGCCCCAGAAGCTCAGGGGAACAGGGCAGTACAGCTACAACTGGGCTGCAGCACGTGGGTGCTGGACTGGGCCATCCAGGACCTTGGACCTCAGGGGACCAGGGCAGAGCAGCTACAGAAGAGCTGGGGCATTCGTGTGCTGGGGGAGGACGGCAGGCCCAAAATCTCAAGCATCCATGGCAACACATCAAGTGAGCTGCGGCAGGTTTTTGCTGGAGGAGCCAAGGAAGCCCCAGGAGCTCAGGTTTTGGAGGCAGATGGGAAAACAGGGCTGGCAGAGGCAGCCTGAGTGTCTCTGGGCATAGACTAAGCTAGATGCAGTCTGGCCTTGGGGGAGCAGATCACAAAGGCCATCAGGACCTCTGAGGCTCATGGAGTGCCTGGCTTAGATCTGGGGCTCAGGGTGCTGTTCTTCCTGCTCCCACCTGGCCCATTTCATGTGACCCTGTTCCTCTAAGTCCCTCCTCTGCACCCTTCCTACCTTACAACCCACCTTTGTGCAGGAAAGTGAAGACAGTGCTAGTGATTGGTAATGGGGGGGGTGGAAAATGTGGACAGTGGAGCAGGTATGGCTGCACAGAGCAACAGTGCTGGCCAAGGAGAGGGTCAGGATAGAGCAGAGAGTGGCCCGTGAGCAGTAAAGTCCTCTGTGGCTGGCACCCCCAAAGACAGCTGATGGACAGCAGCTCTGGGATCAGGCTGGCTGTTCCCCGGGACTGGAGACTGGGGGTGGGGGGACCCTGCTGAAGATGCACAGGGCAATCAGTTTTACAGAGGGGAGGACTATTGAGGGCCTGAGCAGAAGCTTTAGGACACTGGGGTGCAGGTGACAGGGGGAAGCTAGAATGGCCCTGGGCTGAGAGGAGGGCACAGGTGGACTTAGGCTTCCAAGGGCTCCAGATTCACTCAAACCTCTAGGGCTGCTGGCAACCAGACTAGACAGGGGCTTCCCTGGAACATAGAGTGCTTGCAGCATGCAGGGGGCAGGGAGAGGGCAGGGGTGAAGGGTGAGAGGCGGAGGTGGGCACCTGAGCTGAGCTCAGCAGGGCCCATCCAGGAGAAAGCCCTGGGGACAGCAGGATTTGGGAGGTGACCAGGCTAGGCTGGGGTTAAACAGGGATTAGGCAGCAGGGAGACAGGGCTCTGGGTGGGAGGGCATGAGTGGACCTCAGGAAACCATGTGGGAGACCCGAAGAGTAGCTGGGCCCACAGCCCAGGTTTAGGAGCCTGGCTAGTAGGGCTGAGGGTGGAGGGGCTGGAGAGGAGCCTCACCGGGACTAGCCTCAGGACAGGAGTGTGGGGCATTTCCCAGAAGACCCAGTCTTACAGGGCAAAGGCCAGGGCCAGTCTCTTGGTCCAGGTTCTGTGAGCAGAGGTCATTCAGAGGGTGGCTGAGGCTCAACACACTGAGGGGACTCCCACCAGGGCATGGCCAGGCTGCAAGACAGGGTCACAGCTGTGCAGGGTTCACAGGACCCAAGAACTGAGACACCGGTCAGGCCAGGAACCCAGAGGAGGCCAGAGTGGGGGCGAGCATTGCCAAGGAATAGGCTGCAGGTGCTTCAGTGGGCCATGGAGTGCTGCCCGGACTGCTGAGGAGGCCCCACAGGAGCAAGGGCAGAGGGTGCTGGAAAGACACACAGACCTCGCTGGACAGCTGGGCCTGCAGCTTGTTAGGAGCACATCAGGGACAGCCTGGGCTTGGGAGGCCCCTGGCCTGGACTGCCCTGGAGCTCACAGGGAGGGGTGGCTAAGTGGGCAAGTGGGGCTGGGCATGTAGGACCAAGCAGGTGAGCAAAGGCAGCCACGAGCCCAGTCCCATTACTGGATAGAAAGAAACAGGATTTTCAAAATGGTCCTACTTCCAAAACTAGTACATCAATTTAATGCAATCAATCAAAATACCCAGAGCATTCCTCAAAGAATTAGAGAAAAAACCCTAAAATTCATATGGAAAACTAAACAAATATTATCAACAAGTATGAAAAAGGTGATAGGGGAACTTGTGGGGGAAAGGAAGGAGTGAATGCCAAGGAGAAACAAGAAAGAAACAAGCTGTAACATGTGCGTGTAACCACTCCCAAGACAGCTGTAAACTGCATAAATTAGAAACATGCACTAATAAAAATTTTCAAAAACCACATGTTCACACTTTTCTGAAAATATATATTAAGATACACAAAGTATCTCTTGTTACATAGATTATGGAGTATATACAACAAAAATTTAAAACGAAAGTAATGACAAAATCTCAACAATTATAAAAACAATTAGCAACATTAAGTTTTTCAGTGCCCCATGCCTCCCTATTGTAAAGACAAAACAAAAACTACTTACTTATACTACTTGAAAGTAAAAAATACATTTCAATTCACCATGTTTAATTAAAATACATTATGTGTTAAGCTCATACATATAAAAATACATAATTATGTCTATTCAATAGTTTTTTTCTTTTTTTTTTTATGTGGGTACTAGGAGTCCACCCCAGGACCTTGCACTTGCCAGCTGTGCTGCTGAGCACTATCGCCAGCCCTTTTTTTCCTTTATGTGGGTACCAGGAGTCAAACTCAGGACCTCATGCTTGCCAGGCAGGTGCTTATGCTGCTGAGCTATCTCACTGGCCCCTATTCAATAGCTTTACATTAAAAACTACAAATATATAATCAAGATATTTATAAGTCATTTACTGAAAAAATTTTTTTGTATATTTTCATCTGGGATTGTATATTCTGGAATATTTATGAAGAAATACTAATATAAAACTATATTATTTCTACTGGTCTCTAATAGATAAGAAAATTTCAAAGGATTTTCATAATAGGCTTATATAAAGTTTCTCCCCATTGCAACTCCTTTCATGTATGTGATATGTGAACTGAAAGCTTTCTCACATTGCTTACATGCAGAGTGTTTCTCTGCAGTGTGATTTCTATGAAGTGAGAACATAGTAGAAAATCATTTTCCACATTGCTTACATGCATAGGGTTTCTCCACAGTGAATTCTTTCATGTACTGGAAAACTGCTTCTGCAGAAACCTTTCCCACAATGCATACATAGGATTTTTCCCCAGTGAGATTTCTTCAATGTATTTGACAAACACAGGATCTGCTGAAAGCTTTCCCACAGTGCTTATGTACCTAAGGTTCCTCCCCAGTAAGTTCTGTCATGTGTTTGACAATAAGTGTGTTCTGAAAGCTTTCCTACACAGCTTCATACATTGTTTCTACCCAGTGTGACTTCTTTCATGTATTTGACAATGACTGTGTCTGCTGAAAGCTTTCCCACATTGCTTACATACATATGGTTTCTCGCCTGTGTGACTTCTTTCATGTACTTGACAAGAACTGTGTGCGCTGAAAGCTTTCCCACAGTGCTTACATACATATGGTTTCTCCCCAGTGTGACTTCTTTCATGTATTTTACTGTAACACTGGGTAGTGAAAGCTTTTCCACATTGCTTACATACATACGGTTTTGCCCAAGTGTGACTTCTTTCATGTACTTCACAAGAACTGTGTCTGCTGAAAGCTTTTCCACATTGCTTACATACATAGGGTTTCTCCCCAGTGTGAGTTCTTTCGTGCATTTGACAATTACCATGTCTGCTGAAGGCTTTCCCACACTGCTTACATACATAAGGTTTTTCCCCAGTGTGAGTTCTTTCATGTGTTTTACAATAAACCTGGGTACTGAAAGCTTTTCCACATTGCTTACATACATAGGGTTTCTCCCCAGTATGAGTTCTTTCATGCACTTGACAATGAATGTGTCTGCTAAAAGCTTTCCCACAGTTCTTACAAACATATGGTTTCTCCCCAGTGTGAATTCTTTCATGAATTTTACAAGAACCCTGGGTACTGAAAGCTTTTCCACATTGCTTACAAAGATAAGGTTTTTCCCCAGTATGAGTTCTTTCATGTGTTTGACAAACAACATGTGTGCTGAAAGCTTTCCCACAGTGCTTACACACATAGGGTTTCTCCCCAGTGTGACTTCTTTCATGTACTTGACAAGAACTTTGTCTGTTGAAAGCTTTCCCACAGTGCTTACATAAATATGGTTTCTCCCCAGTGTGAATTCTTTCATGTATTTTACAATGACCCTGGGTACCGAAAGCTTTTCCACATTGCTTACATATATAAGGTTTCTCCCCAGTGTGAGTTCTTTCATGTGTTTGACAAACAACGTATGTGCTGAAAGCTTTCCCACATTGCTTACATACATAGGGTTTCTCCCCAGTGTGACTTCTTTCATGTATTTGACAATTACTCTGTCTCCTGAAAGCTTTCCCACATTGCTTACATACATAGGGTTTCTCCCCAGTGTGAGTCCTTTCATGATTTCGACACCAACTGGGTGTGGTGAAAGCTTTCCCACACTGCTTACATACATAAGGTTTCTCCCCAGTGTGACTTCTTTCATGACTTTGACAAGTAGCACGTAAGCTAAAAGCTTTCCCGCAGTGCTTACATACATAGGGTTTCTCCCCAGTGTGACTTCTTTCGTGGCTTTGACAACTAGCATGTAAGCTAAAAGCTTTCCCACACTGCCTACATACATAAGGTTTCTCCCCAGTGTGACTTCTTTCATGTATTTTACAATAGCCCTGGGTACTGAAAGCTTTCCCACATTGCTTACATTCGTAAGGTTTCTCCCCAGTGTGAGTTCTTTCATGAATTTTACAATAACGCTGGGTACTGAAAGCTTTTCCACATTGCTTACATATATAAGGTTTCTCCCCAGTGTGAGTTCTTTCATGTGTTTGACAATTACCATGTCTGCTGAAAGCTTTCCCACAGTGCTTACATACATAAGGTTTCTCCCCAGTGTGAGTTCTTTCATGTGTTTTACAATAAACCTGGGTACTGAAAGCTTTTCCACACTGCTTACATATATAAGGTTTCTCCCCAGTGTGAGTTCTTTCATGTGCCTGACAAACAACACGTGTGCTGAAAGCTTTCCCACACTGCTTACATACATATGGTTTCTCCCCAGTGTGAGTTCTTTCATGTATTTGATAATGATGGTGTCTGCTGAAAGCTTTCCCACAGTGCTTACATACATAGGGCTTCTTCCCAGTGTGAATACTTACATGCCTGTGGAAGAAATTAGTATGAGTGAATGCTTTCCCACATTCCTTAGATACACAGGGCTTCTCCTCAGCATGCGTTCGTTCATGTACTTGAATATAGTGGGATGAAAGAAAAGCTTTCTCATATTCTTTACATACATATTGATTCCCCCCACTGTGGTTTCCTTCATGGATCTGAACATCACTGGTTGTGCCAGAGGCTTCCAACTTTTTCTTCCATACAAAGGTCTTCTCTCTAAAGTGAGTTCTTTCAATGAGATGAGAGCAGGATTTCCCACAAGGATTGCATTCATAGGGTTTCTCTCCAGCCTTTGTCCTTGCATGTTTCTGAAAGGACTGGAAATCATCACAAGTTCTTCCATTTTCATTACATTTATGCGGCTTCTCTTCAAATCCCAAATACTCATATGGCTTCACTCCAATGTGAGCCATGATGGGCACGTTTGGCGACAAATGCCCAATTACGGGCTTTCTACAAGCAAGGATTTCAGCTGGTTTTAAACCAGCTTGTTTCATGTCCACATTAGCATCTGGAGTCCAAAGGAAGATTTCTTCATATTGATTCCAATCTTTATATTGATAGCATTTCTCTACATGTTCATTTCTGTGAAGGGAAAACAGTCATAATAAAATGGATCTCCATATTAATGATTTACCAGAAGTTCTAGCCTCCTAAGAAATATTGACAATGAATTATCTAAATGCCCTGGAGGATACCTTCAAAATGGCCATTGCCAAAAAAGTGGTATGCATTTGGGAATTTTTAAGGTGGAATATTTTGGAATACGAAAGGTGTAGTTTCAGTCTGGGAAGTTGGTACATGTGTATATCATACATTGATCATATTGATACCTTTCCCCCCCTCAGGCCCCCCTTCTCTCTTTACCCTGTTAGTCTTTCCCATCTCCAAAAATCCATGCTTCCCTTCTTCTACCACTTCTCCTTTACTCCTTTGTATAATTGATTTCTCATATAAGAGAAACCATATAATATTTCACATTGTGCATCTGACTTATTTCACTTAACAATATGGGTTGAAGCCCCACGCATTTCATTTGGCAAATGACATGGTATCATTCATCTTTATGGCTGATCACATAGCATATGTTCTTTTTTATTTTCAGTGCTGGGAATTAAACACAGGTCTTAGTACTGAATTATGTCTTATTTTGAGAGAGATTCTCATTGATGGTTAAGTTGCTCAGGCTGAGCTTCAACTGGCCATCCTGCTGCATCTGCTTCCCAGAGTGCTGGGTTTACAAGAATGCACCATCAAGCTGACCGTATCAAAATTTTTCATTATGCATGCATCTAGTGTGGACGTCTAGGCTGACCCCAGGGCTTAGCTGTTATATATTATCCTGCTTTGAGTGTGGATATGCATGTATCAGTATAATATAATGATTTTAACTCTTTAGGAGAGGTACACCTGCATCAAATGGAAATTCTACCTTTACTTTTTGAGACATCTGCATACAGATTATCATGGTATCTGTACTTAGCATTCCAACCAACAATGTTGGAGGGTGCCTTCTAAGAATTTTAAGACATGAATGCGCTCAATTCTTTGGAGGATGGCTTGAAAACACCCATTATTACAACAATGGAATATTTCTGTATTTAATTGTCAGATTATACATACTCAAGCAGTATACATCTTTGGAGAATATTTGTGAAATTAAATAAATTTGAACATGACCTTGTTTCCTCGTTTCACACACAGACTCTTGAGGAACATTCCCTTGCATTCTGAGTGTTAATTACCTTAGATTTCTCCAGTACTTTTTGCACTCTTCTTCAACTTCCTGGTTATCCCAGGCTCTTCCTGAATTGTAGACATAAAAACAGCAGCAATCACTATTTTAGTATATAATAATTAGTAGATTCCAGTTAGATTCATTTTGTAAGGTAACCAGACCTGCAAGATTCTTCAAAATGTTTTCACGTTCTAGTTAATGAAACTACATCAATGAACAAGAAATAATGTTTTCTGATTGTGTAAATGAGAAAATGATGTCATCCTTACCTATAACAGCCATGTTCATAAATGTTTCCCCCATCACATCTCTGTAGAGCTTCTTTTGGGATGGATTCAGCAAAGCCCACTCCTCCGTGGTGAAGTTCACAGCCACATCCTCAAAGGTCACTGCCTCCTAAATGATTACACATATATTTCTTGAAGGAAGGCTGAGACTGGCAGCCTAGGATATCTCAAATCCTCTCATAAAAAGTTGAATTGAGAGCAAGGTGTGGTGGTGCATCTCTAATCTCAGCACTCAGGAGGCTAAGGCCGGATTGCCATGAGTTTGAAGTCAGCCTGGGCTACACAGTAGCTCAAAAAAAAAAAAAAAAAAAAAAAAGCTAGAAGCAAAATAGAGGCTACAACCTTCAATTGTTAAATCTGTGTCTAGGTCATCAAATCCATGTGTAGGTGTCAGGACTGGCCTGAGAGTGACCTGAGGGAGACGTTCAGCTGCCCAATACAAACACTGGACTCTCCATTACTGGCAATAGCTCACCCCTGGTAAACAAGCAAGGGCAATAAATAGTTTAATGTAGGGCTAAGGTTGTCCTGCAGTCCCTTGATGCCAGCTCTGTGTACCAATCTGTGCTGACTGCCCATACAGCCTTAAACTGAAACATTTTATCCAGAGTCTTTAAGATTCTTTAGAACTGTGCCCCCGAACTTAAAACCTATATATACTCAGTTCCCCCTTTACATATTTGCAGATATTCACTCAGAGGCCAGCCTGCTTGTAGCTAGAGGAATCAAATCTGATCTTCTGCACAGCTTCCGTCTCCGGGTGGCTCCTCCTGCACTGTTATTACATCTGGTGCCTGGACTTGGGTGGTGATAGGAAATCCCTTTGAAAAAGGTACTTCCTATCTTGAGCCTTTTCCACTGAGGCCACCCACCGAGACTGATTCCAGATCCCACTCCAGTGTTCCAAGCACTCCCCAGTGCCTGCCACACTGACCATTTCAGATCAGGTAAGCTCGCTTTCCTGCTGGACTTCTAACACTCTTTCAGCTTTTAGCTCCATAGGTTTTTTGCTCTGAACATTTAACCCTCTCTGGGCCAAACCTCTTCCCTCTCTGCTGTGCACTTCTTCCCAGTTCCACTGTCTTCCCTCACCCCTTGGGACAGAGAAAGGCTCGCTTCTCCTCTGTGCTTGTAAACCTAGCGCTAGCCATGGATGGACGCTTCCTGGGAGATGGGCTCCCCTTCGTGACTGCTCAGTTGAGGCGATGATGCGCTTGTCCTTCACCCAGGTTCCCACAGAAGACATTCAGTATAGGCCTTGCTGCTGTGCTTTTTTTGCCACACCAGGTGTGACAATTACCTTTCTCTGCTCCCGATGGGTAATCTTCATCCTTCTAGTCCTTCTTCTATCCCCCCTTCATCTCCTCTGGTTGCCTTCTAAAAAAATCTAAAACGACCCTGCCTCCATAATGATCTAAAACAAACATAATACTACATGGCAAGCCCACCATTTGGAAAATGTGTTGAGATGGCCAATGAATGGGACCTTTGATCCTTCCATTCTGTGGGAATTAAAGAATTACTGCCTAAAACTTTAAAAATGGTCAGAATTTCTCTATGTACAGGCATTCTTTACCCTTCATAATGTCCCTACCTTGTGCACATCATGCGACTCCTCTCAAATCCTCCTCTCCCATCTACACACACTCCACAAGACAAGATTCCTCTCTCGCAACAGATCCAACTGACCTTGCTCTCCCCTGGTGGCGATCAGAGCCTCTTCCCACCATGGCAGCTGCTCCTGCTCTGGACCCATGTGTTGTTCCAGCCCAATAACCTTCTTCAGGGCCTCCTGTTGCTATAGTTGGTTCTTCCTCACCCCCAGAGTGTCCCACGGTTACTACCGTAGGTCACTCCCCTCCTGTAGGGTCTCCTGCTTACGAGGTCCCTGTTTCATACATACCTGATCCCACTCTACCCCATACCTGACAAAGCTTTGGGCCCTGCTCCCCCAGTTCTCACTCCAGGAGGTGGCAGGGGCAGAGGAAATTATCAGAGTTCATGTTTCTTTGACAGCTCTCTCCCAAATTTACCAGCATCTGAGCTCCTTCTCCTCAGACCCCACTCAATATATCCAAGAGTTTCAATACCTAACTCACTCATAGCCTAGCTTGGGCTCTTTCTTTGGAAGAGCAGGAATGAGTGATCTCCCTAGCTCAACCTTATGGTGACAAACAGCATCTCCATCAGGCAGATCTTCCTGTAGGGATGGCAGCTGTCCCTCGGGAGGACCCTACCTGGGACTACCAGACAGGATCTGGGGACCTAGCAAGGCGAGATCACATGATTTCTTACTTAATAGAAGGGCTTCACAGGGCAGAACATAAGGTAGTTAATTTTGGTAAGCTAAAGGAAACCACTCAGAACAGGGATACAAACTCAGGTCAGTTTATGGCTCGCTTGGTGGCTGCCCGTAGAAGGTATACAGCATTAGACCCAGAGAGGCCTGAGGGACAACTTATCCTAAATATACATTTTATTACCCAATCAGCACCAGACATTTGTAAAAAATTACAGAAACTGGAGGCTGCCCCTCAAACCTGACAAAAGGGACTTATTAATTTGGTTTTCAAGGTTTTTAATAATAGAGATGAAAGTACTCCAAAACAGTGCATTTCTGAGCTGCAGATGTTAGCCTCCCCTGTAAGAAACCCTCAGGCTGGAACAGACCCCCATCCCATGACTAAGAGTTTCTAGGGCCTTTCTGCCCAAGGGTGTTCCTCCACGCCATGCTTCAAACGCTGCCAAGATGGTCACTGGGCTAGAGAATGCCCGCAGCCTAGGATTCCCCCTAAGCTGTGTCCTTCCTGTGGGGACCCCACTGGAAGTCAGATTTCCCAATGCTGGCAGCCACTCCTGCTGGCTCTGAACCATGGCTCTGGGACCACCCCCCAACCAGCTCCTTTCCAGACCTTATTAGCCTGGCCACTGAGGACTGACTAGGCCTGAAACCGGCAGAGCCCCCTTGGACCATTTCAAATGCCGAACTCAATGTGGCTCTCACAGTGCAGGATAAGTATGTCTCGTTCCTAATCAATAGGGGTGCCTGCCATTCCACTTTGCCTTCCTTTCACAGACCAACCTCCTTAGCCCCAATTACTATTATGGGTATTGATGGTAAAGTATCCAGACCCCTAAAAACTCACCTGATCTGGGTCAATACCTTTTCCCACATTCATTTTTAGTCATCCCTACCTGTCCCATTCCTCTTTTAGGGTGAGATATTTTGACTAAGTTGTCAGCTACATCAACCAACCCGGACACAACCATCCCTTACAGCTGCCCTAATTACTTCTTCCCTTTCCTCCCCAGAGCCTCCCATCATTTTCCCTCATCAAAACCCCGGGGTCTGGGACACTTCCACCCCATCCCTAGCTTCATTCCAACAGCCACTTAATATCCCTCTCAAGGCTAACCACCCCTATCTTGCCCAAAAGTAGTATTTCTGATGCGGCTTTAGGGGGACTACATTATTCTGCACCTACTGCAACTCAGTCTTTTGATTCCTATCAGCTCTCCCTTCAACATCCCAATTCTCCCAGTAGGAAAGGCAGATAGCTCTTAGAGGCTGGTACAAGACCTCCGCACTATCAGTTTGTCCTCCCTATACATCCTGTGGTCCCAAACCCCTATACTCTCTTATCTTCTATTCCCAAATCGACCAGTCATTACTCAGTTTTAGATTTAAAAGACGGCCTTTTTTTACTATTCCCTTGTACCCTCCTCACAGCCTTTCTTTGCCTTTACCTGGACAGACCCGGACACTCGCCAGTCTCAGCAGTTAACCTGGATCATTCTACCACAAGGCTTCCAAGACAGTCCACACTACTTTGGTCAGGCCTTGCACGTGATTTACTTTCCTTCCACCCCCCCACCTTCTAGAGCATGTAGATGACATGCTGCAGCCCCTCCTATGAGTCATCCCACAAGGACTCGCTTACTACTGCAGCATCTGGATTCCAAGGGATAGCGTGTTTTCCCCTCTAAGGCTCAAATCTCTTCCCTGTCTGTCACCTACCTGGGCACCATTCTCTACAAGCACACCCGTGCCATACCTCCGTAATGTGTGAGTTTAATTTCCCAGATCCCAACCTCCACCACCAAATAACAGCTCCTCTCCTTTCTCGGCATAATAGGATATTTTTGTCTGTGGGTTCCGGGCTTTGCCCTTTTTACTAAACCCCTCTATAAACTTACAAAGGGAAACCCGGCTGAGAACTCAGACCACAAGACATTTCCTCACTTGTCCTTTCAGACCTTAAAAGAAGCCCTAAAAACAGCTCCCTTCTTAGCCCTACCAGACCCTACCCAACCTTTCAATCCTCATACCGCTGAACATAGGGATGTGCAATAGGAGTTCTGTCACAGGTCCAGCCCCACACCCCACTGCACTCCTTTCTGAACAGCTCAACCCCACTGCTTCAGGCTGGGCCCTCTGCCTGCATGCTGCAGCTGCAGGACTCCTGATGCTCAGAGGCATTCAAGATCACTAGATATGGTCCTGTCACCCTGTAGCCCTCTCATAATCTGCAGGGACTCCTGTCTTCACCCTGCCTCTCACGCTTTCTCTCCACTACCCGCCTTCTTCAGCCCTATGCTCTTTTCATATAAACTCCCACAGTTACCACAGCACTAGGTCCTTATTTCAATCTGGTCTTCTGGTTCGTTAACCTTTCTTCCCTTAAAGAGCCAGAGCCACACCACTGTATGTCTCTAACCCATTTAGCAACCTCACCATTTCCACACACTTCTGTTTTTTCCCTTCCCAACAATGACCACACATGGTTCATTGATGGAATTTCATATAAGCCTACCCCCAACTCCCATGGTAGGGCAGGATACTCTATTACCCCCCAGGATTCTATCATAGAAGCTGCTGCTCTTTGCCCATCCACCACTTCTCGGCAGGCTGAACTAATCACGCTGACCTGTGCCCTCACACTAGCTAAGGGTTTACAGGTTAATATCTATACAGATTCAAGGCACACGTTTCATATATTACACAGTCATGTTGCCATCTGGGCAGAAAGAGAATTTCTCACAGCCCAAGGATCTACAATTATTAATGGCCAATTCATTAAAAACCTTCAAGCTGCTCTATTACCAGCAAAGGTAGGAATCCTTCACTGCAGGGGACACCAGAGACCGTCAGATCCCATAGTTGCCAGTAATTCTTGCACAGACAAAACTGCCAGAGGCAGCTAGCCGCCCCTACCAAGCCCCTAAGGGTCAATATTTTGTCCTTTCAGGCATAACTCCAACATATTCACTGTCTGAATGCCAACAATACCAAAACCTTCCCACTAAGGATGGACAGTTAAGTCAGGGAATGTTCCTCTTCCCCGCTTCACAGGCCCACGCCATTCTCTCATCCTTTCATGATAATTTTCACGCAGGTTACAAACCCCTAACCAGGCTGCTTGAGCCTCTCATTTCCTTTCCCTCGTGGAAAATTTCTCAAAATTATCACTGCTTAATGCTCTGTCTGCCACACGACTACTCCTCAGTGTTTTCTGAGGCTCCCCCTCCCTTTCCTACTCACCAAGAGCAAGGTTTTTCCCTGACTCAAAACTGGCAGATTGGGGGCTGGTGAGATGGCTCAGCGGCGTAAGTGCCTGCCTGGCAAGCGCAAGGTCCTGAGTTCAACTCCTGGAACCCACATAAAAGAAAAAAAGGGCCAGTGATATCCCTCAGCGGCACAAGCACTTGCTGGCAAGTGCGAGGTCCTGAGGTTGACTCCTGGTACCCACATAAAAAAAAAAAAAAAAAAAAAACTGGCAGATTGATTTCACCCCCATGCCATGAGTGAAAATTAAGATATCTTCTCATTTGGGCAGGTAACTTTACCGGGTGGGTAGAAGCTTTCCTCACTACCTCAGAAATGCCTTCTGTTGTTACTCACTGTCTTTTAGCTGATGTAATTCCAAGATTTGGTCTCCCCAGCTCCATTCAATCAATAATGGCCCAGCTTTTATAAGTCAAATTACCTAGCAGGTGTCTAAGTCAGTAGGGATCCAGTAGAATTTACAAACTCCCTATTGACCCCAGTCCTCAGATAAAGTAGAAAGAGCTAACCGTTTACTTCAAGCCCATCTTACTAAACTTATACTCCAGCTTCACGAAGACTGAGTTTCATTCCTCCCCGTTGCTCTTTTAAGAATTCCAGGGCTGGTGAGATGGCTCAGCGGCGTAAGCGCCTGCCTGGCAAGCGCGAGGGCCCGAGTTCGACTCCCGGAACCCACATACGAAAAAGGGGCCGGTGATATCGCTCAGCGGCACGGGCGCCTGCTGGTGCGCGAGGTCCTGAGGTCGACCCCCGGTACCCACCAAAAAAAAAAAAAAAAAAAAGAATTCCATCTATTACCAGACAGCCCACCAGATACAGTCCTTTTGAACTTTTGTACAGCCGCAACTTCCTGCTCCAAACCTCAGCCCTTACACAAGCCCTACCGAAGATTATCTTTCCATTTTACAACAGGTCCGAACAGAAATGCAGACACACTGCTAACCTTCTCCTCCCTTCTCCTGACGCTCACCCTTATGAAGATAACCTGGCTAATAAATTGATTTAATTAAATATTTAAACTCCAGATTTCTACAGAAAAAGTGGAAAGCACCTTACAGAGTTATCTATAGCACTCTGACGGCCATTCATCTACAAGAACCTCCACAGTGGATTCATCATTCCAGACAATTTGCCAGACCTCTCCTCCACATGGCAGTTGCAAGTAATCTCCCCCACGTTGGTCAGGCTGACCAGAATCCCAGAGAACATCTGAATGCCTTGCCACTGCTTACCTTGCCACTTTACCTATTTCATTTACTGTCTATGCTGAACTGACCTGGCTTCTTCCCCAGACCTCTACTCTTGAGTGTTACTGCAACTGGGTAAAAGATCTCCTTTATTAAGGCATCTGTGTGATTTTACCTCTGAGGTTACACTGTTTTCCTTTCTCCTTGCTGTCTTTCTGTTTGATAGAGGATCCTAAACATCACTTGTTTTTATTATACGTTTTCTGTAAGTTTTACTTGCAGTCTTACTGAAACTCCAACTCAATTGCCTTTTGCCTCAGGGATGGAACATTTCCCCCCGCTCATGTGTACCATAGCCCTAATTAGATTCCTCCCCTCCTCTGTCCTGCCAACTTTAGTCCAGTTAGTACTCTTCCTTTCACCAACCCCCCCTCAGCCGCTATTCTCCAGCTTTATTCGTCACCCCTAATTACCTTCACAAGACTTTAGCACTAACTCATTCCTTGCGAAACCACTCTAATCCTACCTTAGCCAAAGATTGCTGGCTCTGCATTTCCATAGCAGCAAACTATACAGCCATTCCAATCCGTCCCCAGGTTTGGGGCGCTACCAATCTCACGTACCACCCTAAATACGAAATGAAAGACACACTTCGCCCTCTCAATAGAATGTCTGTAGCTACTTTCCCATCAATAGCAAGACAAAAACAAAACAAAACAAAACAAAACAAAACAAAACAAAAAACCCTCCAGACAGGAGGTGTGGCCCAACTCCTCCAGTCCTATCTCACAAATGCTTCTAAGTATGAAAGCTCAACTAAGCCCATACTTGGACCACAACCACTGACATTCCTTTGACTTTCCAAGCTCCTATTTGCATACAACGTAATCTGTCCCCTGGTATATCACTAGGACATCTACTTCCCCATCAGTGTAACTATACGTTACTGCTGCTGGCCTCATATGATCATGCCAGCTTCCGGATTACTCAGAATGCCCCATTCACTCAGTTGGTCCACTTTACCGGTCCTCCCAAGGTTGTGACTATGTCACTGCTCAATAAACAGTCAGGGATGGGCCGGTGAGATAGCTCAGCGGCCTAAGCGCCTGCCTTGCAAGCGCGAGGGCCTGAGTTCGACTCCCGGATCCCACATAGGAAAAAGGGGCCGGTGATATCGCTCAGCGGCACGGGCGCCTGTTGGCGCGCGAGGTCCTGAGGTCGACCCCCGGTACCCACAAAAAAAAACCAAAAAAAACAAAAACAGTCAGGGTTCTGTAATGGGCATCATTCCATGCATGCGTTTTCCCCACAGAATCCCTATCATCAGTCTCCCACTCGCTCAGACTGTCTCCTCCTGCCTACTTCTGATCACTCCTCACAATGGCTCTTACTACATACCAAGAGATTCTTCCTACACTGGGAAAACAGAACAATAGGTGCCAGACAACTCCTACTTCAGGGATCTTTCCAGCCCTGACAGGTGTTGCTTTAGCAGGCACCCTGGGAGCTTGGGAAAGAGAAAATAAAGTCACACACCTTTTAAATATTCACAACCAATTCTGTTTATCCAGTCAAGGTGTTTTCTTCCTCTGTGGAATTTCTACCTACCTGTGCCTTCATACTAACTAGAATGGCACCTGCACACTGACATACCTATTGCCAAAAACAGACACTGCCCCGGGGAAACCAGAGCCTGCCTGTTGCTGTTACAACCCAGGTCTGGCAATGCGGAGCCACACATTTAATTCCCCTTCTCACTGGTCTGGGTGTCACTGCTGCTGCAGGAATGGGCATCGCAGGGTTAACTACCTCTCTGACCTCTTACCATGCACTCTTTCAAGATCTTTCCGACAGCCTAAGACCGACAGCTGACTACATTCTCACCTTACAAAACCAAATAGACTCCCTGGCGGCCATAGCCCTCCAAAATTGCCTCACTATGGGAAAGGGTGAGTTATGGGTCTTCCTTGGAGAAAAGTGTTGTTTCTACTCTAATCAGGTATAGTACAAGAGCCAGTCAAGAAATTAACAGAAAAGGCTTCAGAAATTGAACAATACCTGTCTGACTCTTAGACTAATGTTTGGGGCTGGACCTTGTAGCTTTTTACACTAGCTGTCCCCCTCATCAGAGTAATTCTCTTCCTTCTTTTTGGCCCATGCATTCTCAGACTTTTCTATCAGTTTTTACAGAATCATGTGCAAGCGATTACCAACCGACAGATACTGACACTGACTTCTTTTTTTATTTTTATTTATTTATTTATTTTTTTTATTTTAAAGAGAAGAAAAAACAAAACAAATCAAAAGAAGAACAAATTTTCAAACCAACATAATAGGAGGGTTGACACTGACTTCTTTTCAATATAGCCCTATTCCTCAAGATTTCTCTCCTACTCAGGCTGTCTGCGCTGCCCTCTTTGTCATGCCTGATGGAGCCCTTTGAAGCTCTGCCCTCTTTCCCACCCCTTTCTATATGGAATAACAAAAACACCGGAATGTCAGGACTGTCCTGAGAGAGACACTGAGTGGCCCAATATGATGGACTCTCCATTACTGGTAATAACTTGCCTCTGATAAACAAGAAACAAGGGCAATAAAAAGTTTAATGTAGGGCTAAGGTCACCCTACAGTCCCCTAGCACCAGCTCTGTGCACCAACCTGTGCTGATTGCTTGTAGAACCTTAAACTCAAACATTTTATCCAGATTTTTTGAGATTCCTTAAAATTGTACTGCCAACCTTAAAACGTATATATACTCAGTGCCCCCTTTAGATATTTGCTGATAGTCACTCTGAGGCCAGCCTACCTGTACGTAAAGGAATCAAATTTGATCTTCCTCACAGCTTCAGTCTCCAGGTGCCTCCTCACGTGCCGTTATTATAGTAGGCACATTTTTAGGCAGCAATTCTCATGCTAGATTGCCAACCACTGCTCAGGCAACATGAGAATAATTAAAATGTTAATGATAAAGTTTTACTGGAACAAGTCTATGAACCATGAAAATAGGGAAAAAGTGGCATATTATTTTATAGGCCAGTGTCACCAAATGGTCACCTTTCACTTAGATATATGAAATTCTAGGGGGGGTATGGGACAGCAGTGAAGGGAACAAGATGAATAAAATGTAAAATGTATGGATCTTTAGGCAGCTTTATGGCAAATGCAAAATAAATGATTTACTTTTAAATGTTTACTGGCTTCTTCAGATATAACCAATTCTCTGCTCCATTTTTAAGTAAGATAAATTACAATCTCATGGATAAATCATGAAAATCAATTGTTAAATCCTTGAGGTAACTTGCATTTTATACAAGCAACCTGCTGCAAAAGAAGCAAAAGGGAAGCTGGTTAGGGAAGAAGCCTGCTTCACCATAGTTCACAAAAGGACCCACACTCGGAAGGTTGAACACACTCCTGAGGTTATACACAACACACTGAGCTCATGTAGCCCTGGTAGCTCAATTACAGGTGGTCAGACAGGGAAATATGAGAAGTCAGGAAATTTAAGTCTGGGGCCTCTTTACCTCCTAACTACCCATCTTCATAGGGTGAAATTTCATGTCCTCAGTCTCAATTTTGAACAGAAATAAACATTCACCATAGCCAGTTGAAGACTGACCTTTGTCTTTCCCAATTTTTGTTTTGAATTCAGATATGTACTGTTCACTGACTGCTAAGCAATTCTCAAAAAAAAAAAAAGGTCCCAAATCAATGCACCACCCAGAGTGACCAAAACTTTGAGGAATTCAGAGCACTGCTCTAGTACACTGCTTCAAGTGAAGACCAGTGTCCAAAGCAGGTGATGTTTTCATTATGAGTCATCATTCTGGGGTTATCACCCCATTAACATAAATGAATATACTTCCTCAAAGTGGCTTATGATAAAAAGGGGTGCGCATTACTATCTGAAAACTTATAAAGTCTTAGATTCTCTCCTCTGTTTAAATAAAATTACACTACACATAAAGTAATCTCAAATTCACAGACAGTTATCTAAGGAGAAGAAGGTTCCAAGGATGTCTTTCAGAATGGCACCCACACATTCACACTGGAAAAAATTACAACATTCTTTGCATAAAAACAAATTGATGACTTTTAATTTAACCAATCATTGTGATCATGGTATATAGTAATACTTGGTGACCCACACCTGTGATCACATCACTGGGAGGCTAAGGCAAGAGGGTAAGAGCTTCAAGCTCAGCCTGTGCTACACAGTGATACCCAGTGTCACCATTCAAAATGTCACATCAGGTGTGTGCAAAACAGCACAGCTCTACAGTCAACTGGGATCATAAACTCTGCATCAATAACAAATTAATGGAAGGAAGTTTAAAAGAGAAAACATTTCATTTCTAAGAAACAAAAATGAGAAGACAGGGCCGGTAAGATAGCTCAGCAGCATAAGTGCCTGCCTGGCAAGCGCGAGGTCCTGAGTTCGACTCCCGGAACCCACATAAAGGAAAAAAAGGGCGGTGATATCGCTCAGTGGCACAAGCACTTGCTGGCAACCGAGAGGTCCTGAGGTCAACTCCCAGTACCCACAAAAAAAAAAAAAAGAGAAGACAGACAGCTACCCTGTGAGAGGTGAGGATATGGGGACCCCAGAAGATGGAAAACCCATGGGCCTTTGCGCTTTGCTTCCTTTTATCAGGTGTTGAAGATGCTCCCTCCCAGCTTGACACCTGGAACTTGTCACTACCTCACTGATTCTCTTGGCTATCATAGGTGGGTCCCGGGCCTCAAGACCCTAACCCAGGCACCACTGCCTATGTACACATTCCTAAGTGAGTTTTATTTGATTTTCTCTTGCCCTGTCAGGGCTTTATCTCTGGAATTTATAGGTTGGTTAGGACAGACCTTACACACAAGGTCGAGTAACAGATTAAGTGCAGGATGCATGTGTATCCAGTGCAGTAACAGTGGCACTAGTGTAGGAATGCATAAGTGTGTATATAAATGTATCGGTGTATTTTATATACTAAGAGCTTTCTTTTAAGTGGCTGCCCCTTGTTTCCTTAGCATTTTGTTGAAGGTGTGTAGGGACAGCTCCCTCCAGTGACCTTTTAACTCTTTCTACAGTTTCCACAATTCATGCAATTTCAGAGCCCAGTCCTAGCACACTGCTCCAAGAGCAGGTTGGCAAAGCATGTACTGTTGGTTTCATCATAAGTCACCATCCTGATGTTACCAAGAGATGGCACACCAAGTCACCTTATTAACAAAAATAAATATTGACTCACAATGGCTTATGAAAAGAAAGAATACACTTTCCTACTGCTTAGGGAATTAAGATAATCTGAGTCCCAGTTCCAAAATTGGGGCAGAAGGCACTTTTCAAAAACATAGAGAACACATTCAATTAATCTCAAATTTAAAAACACACATCAGTGGCAGAAGAATTAAAGGATGTCTTACAAACTGGGCCTCAGGCATTCTGAATGGACACAAATTTATAACTTTCTTGCCATGAAAACACATAGCTGGTGATGTTTAATTTAACCAGGTACTGCGATCTTGGTATCTAGCTTGGTGATCCACACCTGTGATCACGCCATTCTCGGAGGCTGAGGCAATAAAGCAGAAATCCTGACCTAACCGCAGCCATTCTGTTCTCTGCCACTGAACTCAGCTAAATCATATGATTTGTTATCAAACTGAAACTTCTGTGAATGTGCTAAAAACAACTCTGCTACATACAGCTCTGCTAAGATACCCACTGTACCACGGCTTTCAGCTATGCTTATCTTAGTTTTTTGTAACTCGCTTGCCACCCTATAAAAAAGACAAACTTACCATAATCAGCGCATCAGACTTTGGAGACTACTCCTCTGGTGTCTGCTGGCATTAAATAAAATTTCATTTTTTGTCCTGAGCTTCTGGCTACTGTTAACTCAATTTCCTGTAACGGTTTCTGGTGCATTGGGCTGGGCAAGGAGAGAAGACAGCTACAGCACCACAAGGCCCTTGCCGTGGGTCATGGAGGCAGATCAACCCTGCTTTGCATCCCAGCAGCAACTGGACAGGAGATGCCCCTCTAACTGACTTCTGAGGTTCCCTCTACAGCCTCCAGGATGCCTACCCAGGCATCCCACCTCCATCGCCAGCTCTAAAGGAGGATAAAAGAAAACAAAACCGTATGGACTTCTGAATCATGGTAAGGCTGTCCTGAGTTCTGGGAGTCAGACCTGTCCCAGTGGACAGAAGAGCTCAATCACCTCCTAGTCAGTTGCTGTTTTCTGGGTGGAGGGTGGAATGTTTTAACCTCTGAATGAATGTGTGAATGGATGAACAACACCCCTGACAAATCCAGCTGCTTCGGGTGTTCATTTGTGTAGCTCCTCGGCTTTGGCTGTGGAGTTGGAGTGGCCTTGTCCCATGCATCCCTGGTCTGTTGTATGGCACGAAGGTGACTCACAACCCTGTAATAGGGGTCAGTGACCGGGCCTGGGATCATGGATGCACCTATTGCTAAGACAGACCTTTGTCCTGAGAGGGAAGTGGCCACACAAGCATCTGACTGGTCGTCTTTCAAAGAGGGAACCCCACCTTGTCCACTGCATTCCTATAAAGGGTACACAACATATATACAGAGAGTCAGAATGGGATCCAGTCAGACTAAACCCATCACCGGGCCTGAACAGACTCTCTCACAAAAACCCAAACTTCCTGAGGATTCTTCCATGGCAGATTTACCACCCCCTTATCAGCCGCTGCCACCTACAGTTCCACCAGCCGAACTGGTTCCACTGGCCAGACCTCCTCCTGATGCTGACTTGTCTACCTCCAGCCTCGCACAGGTTCATCAACCCTCACACTAGCCTGCCCCGTCACCTCAAGGTCCAATACAAATTTAGTATAAAATTTTGAAGACTGAAATGAAAAATACTTTCATTTAAATAGAAATGAATTTAGCAAAACACTTCATCAAAAATATACAACACATAATGAAAGAGAAATCAACATATTGCAAAAGATGGACCAGACAGGGTGTAATAAAAATACGAAAAGATACAATAAAAAGTCAGAAAATGAAAATGAGAAATAATTATAAAGGTCATGGGTATTTTAAATTATGAGAAAGCATCTCACTAAGTATCCCAGACAGGCCATAAACTTGATCTCACATTCACTTTCTGACTGCTGTGATTACAGGTGCACAGTACTGCACCTTGGCTAAGCAATGCTATGTTTAGAAACTTAAAAATACAACCAAATTATGGTTTAATGAATTTTAGACAGGAGATAAATAAATTCTTAAAAATATGTAAAATTTAATAACTGGGATTACAAGTGGAATGCTGGAAAGTTTAAGAAGGTGGCAAGGTACTGAAGTGACAAATAACTTCCCAGGATAAATTTATCTCCCACTGGGCTGGCAGTACATGACTGAAATCCCAGCACTCAGGAGGCTGAGGCAGGAGGATCACCATGACTTTGAGGCCAGCCCAGGCTATAAAATGATTTCAAGGCTGGCCTGAACTGCATAGAGATCCTGTCTCATACAATGAAAAAATAATATTAATAATAATTTAAAACATTAAAAAAATAGTTTCACAGTAGGTTAGAAGTGATTACATGAAACTTTAAAGATACAGGTCAGGATGTGATATACATATGTGCCAATTTACCACAATGAATAAATCTGTTATATATTACAAAGTTACATGAATTAAAAACATTATAAGAAAACATAAGTTTACATAAGTTACAGTCAGGTAGTTATGGTCTCCATGTGTAATCTAAAAAAAGTTAAGAAAACTATGCAATACATTTTATCAGATTAATTCAATCTTTACCTAAAACCAGGTAAGTGTTTACAAAAATAAGAAATTACAGACCCTCTACACTTAGGCATGCAGATTTTCCATACAAGATAAAACATTACCTAGTAAAATACAAGGGTGTAAGAAAACATATTAGTTAACTGATATCACGAGTGCCTACCCTGGGTGATATCCTAGGTTCCATCCACAGCACATACCATGCAAACACACACACACCACTGTATCATAACAAAGTGGTGTTAAACCTTAAAATCAAGGAGAGCTTGGACTGAGGTATTTCAAGCCCTAAAAGAAAACTATCTTCAACCCAGATTAATGTACCCCACAAAACTATCTTTCAAAATCAATGGAGAAATAAGATACTTCCATGACAAAGAACAACAAGAAATTTTATGACGACCAAACCAGCTCTACAGAATGCCCTGAAGGATATATTAGAAAGAGATAATGAAGACCACAAACACATGAACACCAATAGAAAGAAGCTGTCAGGCAGGGCAAGCTATTAAACAGAGCAGAAAGATAGGGAAACAGCAACAGGAAAAGGATATGAAAAAGATAAGCCAATACATGGCAGTTATCAATGTAAATGGTCTCAACTCACCAATCAAAAGAAACAGACTGGCAGAATGGATCAAGAAACAAGATCCAACAATATGCTGCATTCAAGAAACACACTTAACCCAAAAAGAAATTCAGACATAAAGTCAAAGGATGGAAAACAACTCTCCATGCCACAGGAAGCCAGAAAAAAGCAGGGGTATCTATTCTATTTGCAGACAATGTAAACTTTCAGCCAAAACTGATCAAAAGAGACAAAGAAGGTCACTACATACTTGTTAAGGGAAAACTCGAAAAAGAAGAGATAACAACCATAAATATATATGCATCAAACATCGGTGCACCCAACTACATAAAACAAATTTAACAGACATGAAAAACCAAATAAGCACTAATACAACTGTAGTGGGGGACCTTAATACCCCACTCTCACAAATAGATAAACTAGACAAAAAAATCAACAAAGAAATATCAAAATTAAACCAAGCCTGTGAAGAAATGGACTTGGCAGATGTCTACAGAAATGTTCTACCCCAAAACATCAAAATATACATTCTTCTCAGCTGCACATGGGATGTTCTCCAAAACAGACCATGTATTAGTCCACAAAACATGTTTAAGTAAATGTAAAGGAATTGAAATAATCCCATGCATACTCTCTGACCACAGTGCAATGAAACTGGAAATCAATGACAAAAGAAATCACAAACACTACATAAACACACGGAAATTAAACAACACCCTACTGAACAACCAATGGGTCACAGAGGAAATTAAAGATGAAATTAAACAGTATATACAATTAAACAGTAATGCTAATACAACATACTGGAAACAACACAAATGCCCATCAACTGAGGAATGGATAAAAAAGATGTGGTATTTTTATACAATGAAGCACTACTCAGCTGTAAAAAAAGGATAAACTGGAGACTTATTTAAGTAAATGGATGCAACTCGAGACCACACTCATAAGTGAAATAAATCAGATCCACATGTGTAAACATTGTATTGTCTCACTACTGTGAGAAACTGAATGAGTAAATAAGATCCAAAATGTACAACAGATACTGTAAATTGGGAAGAAACTATTCAAAAGAAAAGAGAAACTACGATGGGGGCAAGAGGAAAGGAAGAGAGGGAAAAGGAAAAAAATATATATATACACACACAACATAGTTTAAGATACTTACACAGCTAGTTTCTCTTAGTTCACTGAAAACAAAGTTTTGTACTAATATTGTTTACACATATGACTATACCTTGTGCTCTGAGTAACTACTATGAAGATAACAATATGCAATGTATTAATTATTGTTACTAACCTATTAGCCTGTTTTGAAACTATTTTATTTTTTAATTTTTTTCTCTTTAAATAAAAAAAATTAAAAAATAAAAAACATAATAAAGTCATGTTTATTTCATAAAAGAAAAGATGCTTCAGCACCAGAAACCTACCATAAAATTCATTGCAAAAAACAACAAAGGAAAATCTTATCTAATTACATATTTGAATCTTGGCATAAATATATTTTCTAGACTTCAATTTCTATTGTTTCTTAAAGGCTTCTAAAGAAGACAAAATTAAAATAAGATTAACACAAGGTAAAGCACACATCATAGAACTAGAAGATGGCATGCTGAATTGAGACACAGCACATGTTTTATATTAAAATCAGAAATAAGTATATTCACTGTTACCATTATTCACTCACAGGAAATGAAACTTCATATGTGATGTTATAAGGCATGAGAACAGAAAAATGACATAAGGCTTCAAATGAAAGTAATAAAATCACTATCCTTGAAAGAATAATCAAGATGTATCATTTTAGAACAAAAGGGAGGCCTATGCTGCTAAACACAAGATCCTCTGGACGTAATCATAGTGATTCTCATAGTATTAATATTCACAGAATTATTTCAATATAACAAAGCTCAGCAATTCCCAATAAGAGCACAAATTATAAAGAAATATCTCTTATTTAACTCTCAAAGTCAATATATATTCACTACAGAGAAACTTAATTGGTCTTTAGTTCATTTCTTAACCAACACTTTGTACCACATTAGAAGTTAAAATGGAAAAAAAAACAGTAAATATTTTCATATTAGTAGAATCAAAAGTGAAAGTGTAGCTGTATGACATGGGAATATATGTAAAAATTTAGAGGGAAAAGTGTATTTTAAAAAATACATTAGACTATAGTTCTCATTTTTGGTTGGGTCTTTCTCCTGTTTTGGTACCACAGTAATACTTGCCTCTAGGAATGAGTTGGAGAGTATTGCTTCCCTTTCAATTTCATTAAAGAGTTTGAGGAGTACTGGCATTAAATCTTCTCTAAATTTCTTGTAGGATTCAGCAATGAATCCATAGGACTTGGGCTTTTCTTTGTTGTTAAGTTTTTTTCATTACATTTTCAGTTTCATTAACTGATACTGGGTTATTCAGAATTTTTACTTCTTCTTGGTTCAGCATTGGTAATTCATACATATCTAGGAATCTGTACATTTCTTCTTTGTTTTCCATCCTATGAGAATAAAGATTTTCGAAGTACGTAGTGATCTTCTGAATTTCCACAGGATGATGTGTAGTGATTTCAACCGTTTCATTCCTCAATGCGTGAATTTGAGTCTTTGCTTTCTAACAAAGGAAGTAAAAGATCTATATATTCAAAATTATAAGATTCTGAAAAAGGAGACTGAAGATATCACAAAATGGAACTATATCCCTTGCTTATGGATAAGAAGATCCAACGTAAAAGGCCACACTCCCAAAACTGTTATACAGATTAATGCAATCCCAATCAAAATATCGTTAGCATACCTCACACAACTAGAGAAAACATTCCTAAAATTCACTTGGAACCAGAATAGACCTAGAATAGCAAAGGCAATCCTGGGCAACAAAGGCAAGACAGGAGGCATCACAATCCCTGACTTGGAATTATACTACAAAACTACTGTGATAAAAATCACCATGGTACTGGCAAAAAAACAGACCTGAGGATCAGTGGAACAGATTAAAAGATGCAGACACAACTCTAAACACACTCAGCCACGTTATCTTTGACAAAGAAGCCAAATATGTTCACTGGAAAAAAGAAAGCCTCTTGGTGCTGGAAAAACTGGCTCTCTACATGCCAAAGACTAAAACTGGACCCACATCTATCACCATGCACTAAACTAAAGTAAAAATGCATCAAAGATCTAAATATTAAAACAGAAACACTAAATCTACTGGAAGAGAAAGTAGGTAGAAATCTTGAAGACATAGATGTAGGCAGAGCCTTCATGAACAAAATCCAGACTGCATGGGAAATATTCAAAGAAACAACAGCTGGGATCTCATCTTATTAAAAAGCTTTTGCACATCAAATCACCACCAGAGTGAAAAGACAACCCACAGAATTAGAAAAAATTTTAGCCTATTATCCCTCAAAGCACTTTAATCTAGAACATATAAAGAATTTTAAAAAATCAGATCCATCCAAATTTAAAGACCCAATCCACAAATGGGCATCTGAGATGAATACACACTTCTCAGATGAAGAAATACAAATGGCAAATAAATACATGAGAAAATGTTCAACATCATTGGTCATTTGAGAAATGCAAATTAAAACAACACTGAGATTCCATCTCACCCCAGAAAGAATGGCTATCATCAAGAAATCAACCAATAACAAATGCTGGAGGGGCTGTGGGGAAAAAGGAACACTTCTCCACTGTTGGCGGGAGTGTGGACTGGTGCAACCACTGTGGAAATCAGTGTGGAGATCCCTCAAAAAGCTGGGATTAGATGCCCCATTCGACCCACCTATTCCCCTTCTGGGTATCTTCCCAGAAGAATAAAAAACATCATAGCACAGCGATACATGTGAACTCATGTTTATAGCAGCGCAATTTGTAATAGCTAAATCTTGGAAACAACCCAAATGCCCATCAACCAAGGAATGGATAAAAGAGATGTGGTATTTTTATACAACAGAGTGCTATTCAGCTATAAAGAAGGATAACCTTGAAACTTTTATAGGTAAATGGATGCAACTTAAGACCATACTCAAAAGAAAAAGAAATCAGACCCACATGTGCAAACATTGTATTGTCTCCCTGGTGTGACAAATTGAAAGAGTAAATAAGGTCTAAAATGTACAATAGATATTGTGAAATGGGAAGAAATTGTTCAAAAGGAAAAACGATCTAGGATGGGGGAAAGGGGAAAGGATGGAAGGGAAAAGGGAAAAAATGGAACTCAGTTATACTATTAATGTCTCTTAGCTCACTGAAAAGGAAGGTTTGTGTTAATATTGAATGGAGAAATTTTAATGCCCATATCTTGTACTCTGAATAACTACTTTAAAGATAACAATATGCAATGCATTAATTATTGTTATTCTATTACTGTTATGAAATTGCTTTACATTTTTTCCATAAAAATATATATAGTAAATAAAAACACATTAGAAGATTGACCTTCTTTAAAGTTTTTGCAAATACTTCAAATGTACAGTATCTTTTAAAAAGAGTACTAGACATTCATTCCACTCTGCTTCCTCCTTTAGTTGTGCCAATATGATGTTGTATTGTAGAAAACACCTGCTCAACTTCCACTGGAAAATAAGGACTTCACACTGAAAACTGATCTCAAACACCACCACGCATTTATACACTGTAAGTCTCCAACCATACCTGACTCCCCCAGCCCCCACACTGATTGCCAGCAGAAGCACTACTGTCTGCAGGGAACTCAGCTCAGCACCCAAGGCTGTAATCCACAAGCACAGGAAAGGAGATCAGATAGGACAAGACAACTGGAGACAAATTTACATGAGACACTTCAAAGGACTCGGCCTGCTGAGATGCAAGGCTGCCAGAGAACTTTGACCACAGACATTCAGTGGCATCTTCCTGACTAATATCCCCTGCCTTCTCTCCATCCCTATAGAAAGGGACACGTGTCTCTTTGTTGGGGGCAGATGGTCTCCCTGCCTCTACCCAGGCGCAATAAATTCCGCGTCTTGTTGCCTTTGCATAAGCCTGGTGGTCTCTGCTGGTTACATAAGTTACATACAATATATCCATTTTCATAAAATTATTAAAAACATGTATTAATTCATTAAAATCTACAAAATCTTCAAGGAAAAAGATAAAAATACATTGAAATGAAATTGGAGATTATGTAATTACATAAGGACTAATGTATAGACTTGGATAGGAGGATGTGATATACTACAAATTCTTCCAATTACGTCTTGAATACAAGTATGTATTTAATACCAGTAAATCAACTATGTGGAGGACCACCTGGAAGGCTCTCCTTGAAAGAGCATCTGGCCCTATCTCCATGTACTGATATATATACAGAACTGGCTAGGACACTCCCTTATCCCCTCAATTGGGTTTAAGCAATGCAAATGGGTCTAGCCAGGTGCTGATGTGTAGTCTTTGAAGCACTGTGACAGGTCAGTGATGCCCCGCCTACAGTTCCTAAGTAATATGTGTGAGCTAGGCCGAGACTCCCCTTGCTTTTGGCTGAGAATGAGCATCAAGAAAAGAGGCTAGAGGGGGCCGGTGAGATGGCTCAGCGGCGTAAGCGCCCGCCTGGCAAGTGCGAGGACCCGAGTTCGACTCCCGCAACCCACGTACGAAAAAAGGGGCGGTGATATCGCTCAGTGGCACGGGCGCCTGCTGGCGCACGAGGTCCTGAGGTCGACCCCTGGTACCCACAAAAAAAAAAAAAAAAAAAGAGGCTATGACTTCTCAGCGCATGGATGACACACCAAAACTGAAGCATCAACCCCAAAACACTACATACTGCCCCAATTGGTTACATGCAGATTACTCTTTCTGCATCTCTCTCTCTCTCTGTCTCTCTCTCTGCATATTGCAGAGGTGACTTCAGGCTGCCTACCTAGCCCAGCACTCACATACTTGCCACCACTCTCACAGTTACTCATCCCCAAGCCACTCCCCTCTTCACAAATTAATAAAACTGGGGTTCGGCAGTGGGTTGAGGCCTCAGTTGGGGTTAGCCATCATTCTAGCTGGACTTAGGACCCCCTTGGCTCCTCGAAACTACAGATATGCCTTAGTGTCTTTAGTCTCACCATGTATTGCACTGGAAGTGGTAGATTGAAATTTACTTACTAGAATTCCAATAACTTTTCCAAGGGATTACACATGAGGATTTTTCTGGACCGCGATGAGGTCCAGAGGGCTTTTTATAAACTATACATTTCACAAAAATCTTCTAAAATCCCTTCTGAAAAACAAATGACACTGCTGTATTTTTCATCTCAAATAAAAGGGTAAAGGGGGAGAGGTAACCCCTCTCCTTGTGTAGAATATGCTATGCAGTTTGTCATGTAAGCCTGAATCTCAGACATATAGACACATTAAATTTATAAGAAATTTCAAAAATACTACTGATTTACTCAAAACAGATTGGATAAGGATGTCACTACCAATCAAGAGGAAGGGGTAACTGATCATTCCATCAGGGTTGTAAAACTCCCATTACGTGTCAAAGAAATCCGATTTTTACACCACGAAATTTCAAACGTGAAACCCAGAAAAATACAAAATGAAGTTATCTTAAAAATGCAAAAAGAGGAACAGGATTTCTGATCAGCAAAAATATACTGGCCAAAGTTAACAAGCAGATGAAGCACTGCAGAAAGGCTTTTTTGATTTCTACAGAAGATAAGGAAATACCTAGAAAAGCAAATATCACATTGTAACAACAACAACAAAAAAATCTTCACAAATACTAGCACATGCTAGAAATAAATAATGTACAGAAGAGCTACTGCAGGGAAACGAAAGAAACGCATAAAAGACAGCATTGGGCCAGGGAGATAACTCAGCAGCACGGAACCTGCCTGAGAAGTGCAAGGTCCTGAGTTCGATTGCCGATACCAACAACAAAAAAAAAAAAAAAAAGAAAGAAAGAAAGAAAGAAAGAAAAAGAAAAGACCGCATAAATACAAGGAAACTGGAAATACGCAGGCGAGCTTCACCGCGGACCAGTGAAAGTCAGCAACGGGAACGGTCCGGGGGCCGCCAGGAGGAAGCGGAGCCAGCTCGCTGCGGCGTCGGCGGCGCTGCTGCCAACCCCGGCGCCCGCGCTCCCCCGGGCCCCGGCACGCGCTCCGCGGGGCTGCGCGTCTCCCCGCCTCTCCAGGCCGCGGGAACGGGAAGGGTCGCGGCAGCACGGACGCACTCAAGCCCCGCCGAGCCCGCGGCGCAGGGCCGGGCAGCCGGACAGAGACGGAGGCGTCCGGAGAGCCGACCCGACTCCGGGCGCAGGGCAGCCTGGGCACCGCGGCCACCACGGCCTCTCCCGGCCCTCGCCCTCCCCACACCCCGGGTGGGCGCGCGCCGCCCGCACCGTTACCATCGTCGGCTTCCCAGAGCGAGTCCCCGCCGCTCGCGGCTGGCCGAAGTCACGGAGCCAGGCGGCCTCGCCGGCTGGACACCGCCCGCGCTCAGGGCGCAGACTTCCGCGCCAGGACGGAGAAACGGCGCTCCCGTACGGCCCCCCTGATTGGACAGCTCAGAGAGCCCCGCCGATTGGCTCCTGCTCCATTGCCCGCCCTCTGAGCCGAAAGTGACAGCAAAACCGGATCCCTCACTGTGAGCGCAGCCAAGTGACTGAGTGCAGCCGCTTCTGGACCAGTGTCTCTCCCCGCGTGTCCCCTCGCCCAGCCTGAGTAATGACTGCGATGGACCAGCGTTTGCTGTGGGATATGCAGAGGTGCCCCTGCGTTCCTGCTGGGTGCTGTGGGCTCTCCGTGTGTGTTGCTCCTGAAAGTCGCATCACAAGTGTGTGCAGACGTTTCCAGAGTCAGCACCCCACGGAGGAAACCTTGATGACAGAGGACGCCGAGTCCAGGACAGGTGAGGACAGTGGGACGGAGGGAGGCCGGGTGTTGCGAGTGTCAGAAACTTAGAGCGTGGCAGCTGGCTTCGTGGCTAAGACTTTCTCACACTGTCTCTCACAATTTATGCGCTTTCAGCCTCAATAAAAGAATATACGCCAAAAGAATGTCTACAGAATAAATGAAGAAAGTAGCCTTGAATGACAGCACTACTCTACAAAGGAGTCAGGATGAAATAAAAGCAAACATTTGAACTGCTTCAGTCAGGTAACCTACTTCATTCAGGGTTGCAAAGAAAACCTCAATTCTGAAAATAAACGTATTTCCAAGCATGAGGGCGAGAAGGATTGCTGAAATGAAGCCTGATACTCAATCACCTCCTACAGATGAGGTGGGGAGCCCTGAGGGCTTCAGAGTGTTAGGCCACGTGCCCTACAGTTGCCTCCTCACAGATCTCTAACACCTTAATATTTACTAGAAAGAAATTGTTAGCTGGACCCATGAGATCCTCTTGATTGTCAACTAGTTTGCCCTGAGGGATGTGTAGGATATTAGCAAAGTGCACTTCTGGGTGTGTGTGTTGCAATCACGGAAATGTGACTTTTGTGAGCCCTATGTGGTCTGAGGTCTTTTCCTCTTGGCTCTTTCCCTACTCTACCTTCTGGCTTTGATAAGATAATTACATTTCTTTTACGTTTCTTTCTCATCTCCTTTTACCATGACATTTCTGCTTTAGAGAAAGTCGAACACACATTGCAACAGTAATTATAAGTGTAATAGAATATTATATTATGTATCATAGTACAGGAATTATGACACAAGAATTTCTAAGCCCCTTGAAAACTCTGAAGTGAAAATTCTGTAATCTGTGTGATAATCAGAAGGTTAGTGGCTGGGGTGCTGTTGGTAGCCTCTCATGAAAAATGGTCTGAAATCCAGAAAGACCAAAAATGCTTAAAAGCTGAAACTTGTAAAAATTACATTTGTTCATAACTGGCGAGTAGGTTGAAATTTTAAGCCTTACTCAGAGGACCCATGGAGAGGAGAAAAGATGTTAAGGCTTAGTTTATAATAAAAAACAAAAAGCCTATTTTTTTGTGTCAGTGTATAAGGAAACTATATTCACTTGTAATGGAGGCTATCTTCTTCATTTTATGACATTTAGCCTCATTCTTGACTAAACCTACAAGATGCTAGTAAATTCCACTCCCCCTCTATGTTGTGACAGGAAAAAAAAAAAAAAAAAAAAACCCACACACATCCATATGTTCCCTGAGGACCAGAATCTACCTGACTGAAAGCCACCAACTCAGCAGCTACAATGATCATCTAGGTGGGCTGACTGACCAGACATCCAGAATGGCTAAGATTGCAAGCTGCTTCTCAACCAGGAGGATTTCTCCATTTCTCCACCTCCACACCACAAATCAGGGTGGATGTTTCTTCCCAAATTACCTCAACTCTGCCATAGCACCTCCACTCTCCTTGCCCCACCCATATGGGAGCTGTATACGACCTGGCTATCTTCAAGAAGGCCACAGAAAGGGGAGGCCTTCACTGCTGCCATGTGCTTTATCACTGCTGTGCCCTTTGCCACAAGCCCTTGCGATGGCTTCCCCACAAAGTCAACCTGAAAATCTTTTGGGAATCCCAAAGCATTCAGAGAAAATTCAGGGATCATAGGCTCTTCTTGAGCCCATAAAAAGGCCCCCTGGGCAACCCTGTCTGCCCAATAAGTATACAGCTTTGGCCTAGGGAAACCAGCTCTCAGACTTGGTGGAGATGGGGTGGAATGAGACATGAAGGCATGGGATGAGAGGGGGCAGGAGTTGCAGTAACAAAGAATGTGAAGCCTGGGTTTCCCCCTGAGGTGTGCTAGCTAGAAGGTTTTCTAGAATCATGTTAATTCTGAGCTGACATAGGAAGAGTGGTTCTTTCTGGGCAATACAGATGCTATATATCTTCTCGCCAGTTGTTTAGCCATCTGTCCATACCAGACAACTTTAGTCCTGTCCATTTTCTGGTTGAAAGAGTGGTATATCTATGTTTTTTAATGAATAATAAACACAGTAGTGCCCCCTTATCTGAGAGGAATATTTTTCAACACCCCACTGTATGCCTCCAACAGTGGAAAATAATAAACCTCATGTTTCTATTCTTTACATACATATTTATAATAAAATTTAATTGATAAATTATGCACATGAAAAATCAACATGGGTGAGTACAGGAAGAGCTAGGTCAGAGTGACTCAGAGAAATTCAACTACAAACACAGGTAATTTAAGCAGGGGAGGGGCATACACCCAGATCCAAAGAATCAAGTTGAACGAAGATATGTGTAGACCAAACAAAACATATGCATAGGAGTTAAGAAGAGGGGAAGCTTTCCACCAGGGTTGTTAAACTGGGTCCTACCCTCACTCACTGGGGACAGCCATCCTGAGTACCTCTCATATAAATGGACGGATGCAAGCAGCATAGAACGGTCTAGTCCAGAGGTGGTGAACCTATGGTATGTGAGCCACAGCAGGCACGCAGAGCCCTCTCTGATGGCATGGGGGCCAAGTTGTCCCAACCAAGGTGTGACAATTTATCAGCTTGCATACAACAGCAAAGATCATATTAATTGTGGAAAGCATTCCAAATGCAAACTTTTGCTTTCAATTAAAAGCTCTTTGTGGGCCGGTGAGACGGCTCAGCGGCTTAAGCGCCTGCCTTGCAAGCGCGAAGGCCCGAGTTCGACTCCCGGAACCCACATACGAAAAAGGGGCCGGTGATATCGCTCAGCGGCACGGGTGCCTGTTGGCGCGTGAGGTCCTGAGGTCGTCCCCCCGGTACCCACAAAAAAAAAAAAAAAAAAAAAAAAAAAAAAGCTCTTTGTATCAGTGAAAGCTCTGTTATTGTATTTTTCCTTTAAGAAAAAGATGGTACTGTATGAGTTGTTTTTTCTAAACTAAACCCGTGTTCAGGATAAGTGCACGCCAGGCCCTTCGTGAGTGAGTTTTGTGATAAATGTGTGAGTTTTGAGTTGCAAGTTGGTCCCTAAAAGGTTCGCCATCGCTGTTATAGTCAGTCTCACGGGAGAGGCTGGGGGAATCATCCCACCGTCCTCTCTCCAAACACTGACCAGGCTACAGCCAGGCAGCATTCTCCCCGGCTTACAACAGCAGAAAGAGATAAGGGGCAGGAGAGGCTCCCTCCCCCGCAGCCCGATCTCAGACTCTGACAGGATAAACAGGTGAATGCTGCCTGTGTCTGGAGTCCTCAATAGTGGACCCTGGGCAGGCCTGAGTCACCGGCGAGTGCCCCAAAAGGTTGTCCCTCACCAACTAGGGCATTCACCAGGCACACAGTGCTGACACTGATCTGGTTTGAGTCTTTACCGGGTACCCTGGGCTCGCTGGAGTCCACACCCAGCTCCCAGGGCACTGCACCACTCACAGACCAGTGAGACCCTCTTTCTGATGTGTCATTGCCAGTAGTGTACAGCCTGGGTTCCACAGAGAACACTTGCATGAGTCTCCACCCAGTGCACGAGGCCTGTGGGAGCACCCATTCTGCACCAGGTGCACTGCCCCCCTCCCTGGTTGCAGTGGGGTCACCAGCCTGCCCAGCGCCAGAGTCCAGGCAGAGTCCCTACCCAGGGCATTAGGCAGGTCCTCTGCTGTTAGCAGCCAGGGGTACAGGTCTGCTGACTTCCCCTGTGCTCTGGACACCTGTGAGACGCCACTCCATGCCCTACACCCTTACTAGGCTGGCCAGAATCTCTGCACAGCAGTGCTGGGCACACTTGGGTCTCCTCTGGGTGACCTGAGGCAACACGAGCCTCCACCTGGTGTCTGCAGCTGGACCCACGGATACCGGAATATACATCAGTTGCCAGGCCTTGGTCCCAAACAGCAGCAATCCACACCAGGACCCTAAATACACAATGCCCCACACCTTTTTGGCCGATGTCTCAGCTTGGACAGGTCCCACAAATGGGTGTACAGAGCAGGTCCCCTTGAATTGAGAAACCTCCACACAAACCCACAGACTATAATGAGGGTGTGTCAGCCCGTGCTTACTACTGAAACAGATTTAATGTAAGTTGTACAAATATGTAAGAGAATTTACTGGTCAGCCTCCAGAGTGACCAGGGCAGGGTTGTTGATCCTAAGCTTCTGTCGTGTGTAGACTAGTCAGCTTCTGGTGTGACTAGAGCAGTGCTGTCATTTCATGAAGAGGTTTCGAACTTCTACCCGTCAAAATAAAATTTGCACTGTGATCTATACCATACAGTAGCTCAAGGACAATGAAAGTGTAAACTCAGTGTTACATCTTGTGTCTAGATGTGCCCTCAATGCTTCATGTGTTCATAGATGGGGTTTTTCAGAGGTGGCTGGATCTAGGGTGTGTGAATATGAGTTAAGGTTGTGTAATAATTAAATTGGTTTAGAATAGTTTTAAGTGTAGATGATGGTATCCCCACCCTGGGTGTGGGTGGGACCAATCAACAGGATTGTACCCTGGGTGGAATAAAAGGGAAAGGAAGGTTTGCTGTTTGCTGCCTCCTGCCTGCTGTGCTTGCTCTGCCATGGACTGTTTCTCCTCTGTGATGTCCCTGTACCATGCTGTAGCAGAAGATGTCCCCCCCAGCCAGTATACTTGCTTGTTAGTTGCCCAGGTAATAGTTCCAGTTCCTGTTACTTTCGTTTCTTAGAAATGACTGGTCACTGTGATGCATAGCTGGTCACTATGATGCATATTATGAGAACCAATCCCCAACTGACAAGCCATTCTGCCTCTGTACTTCCTGCTTGCTTATCCCATATAAGCCCTAGACCACCAGAGATCAGGGCCTGATATTTTGGGAATGATCCTGATCAGTGCTCATCAACATAAATAAATCTGCCTCCAAATCCTAGGTGTCATTTCAGTGTTTCTGTTTGCAGTAGCAATGCCACTCTGACTTGGAACCAGCTGACTATGGACTGAAAGCTCTACAAACTACGAACTGAAATAAACCTTTCCACTTTTAACTTGTGGGTGTCAAGCAGTTTGTCTCAGCAATGAGAAAGGTAACTAAAACACCCAGAGACTCAAGGGACCTGGAAAGTGTGTGAGGCAATGCCATGCTCCCTGTAGATGGCACCAGTAATCTTGTCCATGTTCACCTGTCACAATTTTCCTCCAAACACATGTAATTGCCAGAACAATCCAAAACACAGAGACAGTCTATAAACTGAGCAGAAAAATCAAATAACTCAACAGAGAAATTGGCAAAAACCAAACACATTTTACAGAAAAAACTCTAATAGCACTCATGCCTGAGGGAGGATGCTGGGCCACTGGAGTCCCCAGGAGTATGGAAATGAGGAACCACATAGGACAATGTGGTCCAGGTTCCAGTGGTGGTAGGGCTTCAGGTATCTGATTAATTCTGTTTTTTTTTTTTTTTTTTTTTTTGTGGGTACCAGGGGGTCGACCTCAGGACCTCGCGCGCCAGCAGGCGCCCGTGCCGCTGAGCGATATCACCAGCCCCTTTTTCGTATGTGGGTTCCGGGAGTCGAACTTGGGCCCTCGTGCTTGCTGGGCAGGCACTTAAGCCGCTGAGCCATCTCACCGGCCTGAGGTATCTGATTAATTCTTATTCAGGGTGCTAAAATAAACTCCAAGAAATTTTAAAATAATGATGATGATAGTAATAATCTGAAGGCCCTGGACTATGATCCAAATCAGGCAAACCCTCGAGAGGATTCCTCCCTAACATGTCTGGTGGAAGGCACAGCCTAGAGTGAGCAGCAGGCCCAGCTAAAGTCCAGCAGCAAGCTGCAGCTCTGGTGCCTACAGCACTGAGGCTCTGGGCTGCATCTCAACAGCAGGACAAATGAAGGCAGGTGTCCATCACAGGAGGGAGCCTCTGAAGGAGAACCCCAAAATATGTGCATAATCTCCATGCAAGTCCTACTTGATGCCTGAGATGTGCATGTGTGGCTCCAAGGTCACAGTGGCGAGCAGCAGAGGAAATGATGGAAGATCTGAGGTTCCAGCTGCTGCCAGCGAAGGGCAGACAGACTTGGGAGCTCAGGTCCAGTCCAGACAGCTGCCTCTGAATATAAAAAGATAATTAATACTCTGCTAAAGAAAAGCACCAAACCCATGCTTTATCCTACGGATCATCCACAACATCCTGTACACATTCAAACATTCCTAGATACGCAAACAAAATCACAAATGTAACCCAAAGTCAAAAGATGTTAATGATTAGTCCGAAGATGGCGGAGAAGAAAATAATTTTTGGACAACTCTAAAGAAGATGTTTTATATGTACAAACTTTGTGGAAAATGTTCTAATGAAAGAGAGATGAGGATCTGTACAGGAAAATTAAAACATTTTCAAAAGCTAAATGAAAAGTCTAAAACAATAAAGCACAATTCATGATGTGGAAGGTGGAAGGCAGTGTAAAGGAAATTTTAAAACTTAAAGTCTGCCACTAAATTCAAGGACAGGAAAGGTAGGCACAGCCTGTTCCCATAATTAGAGAATGGCAAAACGCAGCTAGCCTCGGCATTCCACCACCAGCTGCAGCGTGTAAGATAAGTGGAACTCGGACACAAAGTGCATCTTGTTATGTTAACCCGTTCCAAGGTTTCAAGGAGTCATCACCCAGAGACAGCTCGGCTCAGTCTGAGACAGTGACTGATTCTTCCCGCTCACCCTAGCCCTGACCTTCCTGCTATAGGATAGAAAACCCCCAACTAAACTTGCCCAAAATAAGTCTGCCTAACAATGTACGACAAGACAATGTGTAGCCAACTACAGAATATCCTGTTATCAGCCTTCTTGTACTTCCTGCTAACAACCTATTTAAGTGATTGTTTAACCCCAAGACAGGGCTGGTGATCTGAAACTCACTTTCCTCCAGCCCACTGGTGTAAATAAAGCTGTTTGCCTTCCAAGTGCCTCTGGTCCTGCGTGTCTTCCATCTGGCTTGGTCCCATTTTCCACAACAGCAGGAGGCAAGGAAGCAGCAGCTGCCCTGTTGCTGTCCCTTACATTCTATCCAGGCTACACATCCTTAGGATGGGTAGCACTCACACTAAGGATAGGCCTTCCCATCTTCCACACTCCGAACTGTGCCAAAACAATCGGTGTGCTAATTTAATAATCACACAGCCTTGATCCCAGCATCATACAACCCAGATCCACTCACCTCTGAGAAACCTAATTTATGACCACATGAGGCTTTGGGGGGACATCTAGACAGAAGGCATAACACTTTCCCAAAAATATAAATGACTGTTTAAAGCTAATATTATAGCAGTTCCTTATTGGGGATTAAAACATGCAACAATCCAAAAGATAGGACCATAGCATGAAGAATGTGTCCATACATAAACTACATAAAGAACATTTCAAAGTTCTTTGAATGTATATGAAGCATTAAATATTAAGGCAAAGAACACCATAACAAACTCAGGATGTACATTATATTACAGAAAGGAACAACCGAAACAGGATGCAAGAAGTGAGGGAAGGGGTCTGCTATTAGAGATACTTTCCACAGTGCCAGTTATTGGAGACCCCTGCAGTGGGTTCCAATCTCCTGCCTGGGTTATGGTGCATGGCGGGAAAGAAAAGAAAGAGCAAGAGACAAAGTACAGGGGTGCATAGCAGGGATCTGGGACCACCAGTTGCTCTCTAGGAACAAAAGGCCAGGAGGCACCCAGACCCTTGGTATTTATTCATTACATCTGAGTCAAGAACAATGGGTGAAGGGCAGTGGGTGTTTCCAGCAAGAGTGATGGCAACTAGACTACAATGGGCTAGGGAGATCAAAACATTCTTGCAAGGACAAGCACAAGGACAAGAGTTTGTCCAGGTGCCTTCTCTTTAGCAGGTCTTATCTTGCCCTGTGAGCACCGCAGCAGTTATTAGCCCTAGGACTTCCAGCTGAGACCAGAAAAGAGCAGGGACTTTCTGCATTCCAATCTGGCCCAAAAGGGCAGGACAAGGAGAGCCTAGGACAGATACTGTCAATTTACAATTCTGTATTTCTGCATTACACAACCAGTCCACAAGGCAGGCAAGGCAAAGAGAGCCCAAGACAGATACTATATCAATTTACAATTCATGCTCCACAAAAAGCCTGCCTAGGGGGCCACGGAAGGTGAATTGTCACCGGAGAAAGCAGGTAACATGAAGTAGGAGTGAAATATAAACGCTGATGGGGAGGGTAAATGAAAGAGAACCTAGCCGGATCATAATCCAATGCCTAGGGGTGAGAGGAAACCCTACCACTCCTGATCACAGCACCCCCAACTCAGACACAGACAGCACGCCATCTCATGAGAGGATTGGATGGAGGGAGGAAGCCAGCCTCCAGAGGTGGCCTGGATGATGGAATAGACTCAGAATCACTCTAACATCCTTACTGGGCACAGTGAGTGAGATACAGTACATGCAAGCCAAGGATTCAGAGAAGCCAAAAGCAGGACAATGGTGTGACACAAAACACCACCCGACCAAATGCTGAGAACAATAGTGCTTATGAGCCTGTAAGTCGTAGGGCTGTGGGGAGATGGAAGGCTAGCACAATGCAGAAAAAAAGAAGTCACTCATCCCCAAAATACAATGGGAATACTTTTGTGTGTCATAAAGTATGCTACCACAGTTGCTGGCAGGCTCCACAGGGGACCCTCAGCACCTCCAAGCAGGGGACTGCAGAGGGCAGGGAAAATCAGGACTGACCAAGTATGCAGAGTAGAAAGTGGAGAGAAGGGAGATCTGTGAGAACAGAGATGGGAGACTGGCACCCAGGTCAGAGGATGACTTCATGGTTCATGGAAATTAAATAACACATTACTGAATGATCAATGCGATACAGAAAAAACCAAGGAAAAGATTAAATAATTCCTATAATCAATCAATAATGGCAGTACATCATCCCAAGCCCTATAGGACAGATGCAAACAGACCTAACGGGCATTCCAAGAAGTAAATCTTGCTAATTGAGCAAACTGATCTCTAAGGTTGGCAGTATTTTCCTTGAATTCTGAGATTCAATGCCCACAGCTGCAGCTTTATCTTGCCTTCAAAGACTGTGAATTTGAGCTTTCCTAACACAGCCAGAGAGCACATGGTCTGTAACTGCTACAGTTTGTGTCTAGATATCTCCCCAAAGCCTCATGCAGGCATGAACATTGGGTTTTTAGAGGTGGCTTAATCTAGAGCTAGTGATTGACTTATGGTCCAGTGCTGGGATTAAGAGTGTAAGTGCTACACCCGCCCTACAGCAAGTGGCCTGCATACAATATAAGGGACAGAAAGAGGCTTGTTCCTTCTTTCTTTCCCTTGTTTTTGCTGTGTTCCGCCACCATAAACTGTTGCCCTTCTGCCACTGTGCCACCCTGCCTTGGAGTCAACCGATTATTGGCTGAAATCTCTACAAACCATGAGTTAAATAAATCTTTCCTCCTTTAACTTTGGGTGTTGGGTATTTTGTCTCAGCAACAACAAAAGTAACTAAAATAGTAATTTAACCCTTGCACAGCCTGGTTCCCAAAAACCCTACAGTCGATATCAAACTAAATTAAAAAAAAAACCCAAGGGCCAGTGAGATGGCTCAGTGGCGTAAGCGCCTGCCTTGCAAGCGCGAGGGCCCGAGTTCGACTCCTGGATCCCACATACGAAAAAGGAGCCAGTGATATCGCTCAGCGGCACGGGTGCCTGTTGGCGCACGAGGTCCTGAGGTCGACCCCCTGGTACCCACAAAAAAAAAAAAACAAAAAAAAAAAAACCAAAAGCTTTCTCTAAAATCACAAGTAGAACAAGAATGTTCACCATTAAAAAAGGTCGGTGATATAGCTCAGCGGCATGGGCGCCTGCCTGGCAAGCACGGGGTCCTGAGTTCGACTCCTGGTACCCGCATGTAAAGGAAAAAAAAAAGAATGTTCACCATAATCACTCCTGTTCAATACAGTACCTGAATAGCCAGAGTAATCAAGCATGAGAAAGAAATAAAAGGGATCTATAGAGGAAAGGAATAAGTCAAAGTATCATAATTTGAAGATGATAGGATCCTTTATATGGAAGGCAAAATAAATCCCACCAAAAGACTCCTATACAAGTACACTGAGCTAGCAAGACGCAAAATCACCACACAAAAATCACTTGTGTTGCTGTACATCAATACTGAACTCATTAACAAAAATGTCAGGAAAACAACACCTTTAAGAAAAATTAAACACTCAGAAATTACCTTACCAAAAGAAGTTAAAGGATTCTATAACTAAAACTCCAGTACACTGAAAAAGAGACAGAAGAAGATATCAGAAAATGGAAAGATATCCTGTTACTGGATAGGAAGAAACAGGATTATCAAAATGGTCATACTTCCAAAACTAATATATAAATTTAATGTAAACACAATCAAAATACCAAGAGCATTCCTCAAAAAATTAGAAAAAAAAACCCCTAAAATTCATATGTAAAATTAAACAAATATTATCAACAAGTATGAAAAGGGGATGCGGAACCGGTGGTGGAAAGGAGAGGGGGAGGGAATGGGAAGGGGATAAAAAAAAGAAACTGACATATGTACATGTAACCACCTCCAAGATGGCTGTGAACTGCATAAATTGCAAAAATATATTAAAGAAAGTTTAAAAAAGAAACACTTTTACAATTCTATGAAAACATTTATCAATATAAAATATAACATCAAATTTTAAAAATACCTTTTTTTACATGGATTATGGAGTATATACATGAAAAATTTAAAATAAAACCACATGCAAAATCTCAACAATTACAAGCAGCGATAAGAAACATTAAGATTTTAGTGTCCTATGCCTCCCTATTGAAAAGACAAAGCAAAAACTACATACACATGCTACTTCAAAGTAAAAAATATGTTTCAACTTAACAGGCTTAATTAAGCTCAAAGACACACAAATATACATAATTATGTCAACTCAATAGCTCTACATTAAACATTACAGATATATAATCAAGGAATTTATAAGTGATTTACTGAAAAATATAATGTTCATATTTTAGGATATCACCAATGGGTTGTATTTTCTGGAAAACTTACGAAGAATTATTAATACTAAAATTTTGTACTAATTATTTCTGCTGGTCTACACATGAGAAATTTTCATGAGATTTTCAAAATATGCTGATATATATAGTTATTCATGCAATTCTTTTCATGTCTGTCATAATATGTGCTTTAACTGAAAGTTCCTCAGTTTACATACACAGGGTTTCCCCCCAGTGTGATATCTTTTATTTCTATGAAGTGAGGATATAGCAGCAAATCCTTTTCCAAATTGCTTACATGCAAAGGGTTTCTCTCCAGTGAGTTCTTTCATGTACTTGACAATTGCCACTCGTGCTGAAAGCTTTCCAACACTGCTTACAAACATAAGGTTTCTACCCATTGTGACTTCTTTCATGTATTTTACAATAATGTTGGGTACTGAAAGCTTTTCCACATTGCCTACATACATAAGGTTTCTCCCCAGTGTGAGTTCTTTCATGTATTTTACAATGATTGTGCCTACTGAAAGCCTTCCCACATTGCTTACATACATAAGGTTTCTCCCCGGTGTGACTTCTTTCATGTGTTTTACAATGAGTGTGTGTGCTGAAAGCTTTCCCACATTGTTTACATACATAGGGTTTCTCCCCAGTGTGAGTTCTTTCATGTGTCTGCCAGTTAATATGTGTCCTGAAAGCTTTCCCACAATGCTTACATACATAGGGCTTCTCCCCAGTGTGAATTCTTTCATGTCTTTAACAACTAGCATGTATGCTAAAAGCTTTCCCACACTGCCTACATACATAAGGTTTAGCCCCAGTGTGAGTTCTTTCATGTGTTTTACAATGATTGTGTGTGCTGAAGGCTTTCCCACATTGTTTACATACATAAAGTTTCTCCCCAGTGTGAATTTTTTCATGTCTTTGACAATGAGTGTGCGTACCGAAAGCTTTTCCACACTGCTTACATACATAGGGTTTCTCCCCAGTGTGACTTCTTTCATGTCTTTGACAATTAACACGTGTACTGAAAGCTTTCCCACATTGCTTACACACATAGGGTTTCTTCCCAGTGTGGGTTATTTCATGTACTTGACAACAACTGTGTGTGATGAAAGATTTCCCACATTGCTTACATACAAAGGGTTTCTCCTCAGTGTGACTTCTTTCATGTCTTTGACAATGATTGTGTCTGCTGAAAGCTCTTCCACATTGCTTACATACATAGGGTTTCTCTCCAAGGTGGTTTCTTACATGTCTTTGCCAATGATCATATCCTGCTGAAAGCTTTCCCACATTGCTTACATACATAGGGTTTTTCCCCAGTGTGACTTCTTTCATGTACTTGACAATTACCACTTGTGCTGAAAGCTTTCCCACATTCCTTACAGACATAGGGCTTCTCCCCAGTATGACTTCTTTCATGTACTTGACGATGACTGTGTTGGCTGAAAGATTTTCCACATTGCTTACATACATAAGGTTTCTCACCAGTGTGAGTTCTTTCATGTATTTGCCAATGACCATATCTGCTGAAAGCTTTCCCACACTGCTTACATACATAGGGTTTCTCTCCAGTGTGAGTGCTTTCATGTACTTGACAACAACTGTGTGTGGTGAAAGCTTTCCCACATTGATTACATACATAGGGTTTCTCCCTAGTGTGAGTCCTTTCATGTTTTCGACAACAACTGCGTGTGCGGAAAGCTTTCCCACACTGCTTACATACATAGGGCTTCTCCCCAGTATGAGTTCTTTCATGTGTTTGACAATGAGTGTGTGTGCTAAAAGCTTCCCCAGATTGTTTACGTACACAGGGTGCCGCCCCAGTGTGAATACTTACATGTCTGTGAAAGGAATTACTTTGAGCAAATGCTTTCCCACAATCCTTAGATACACAGGGTTTCTCTTCAGCATGTCTTTGTTCATGTACTTGAATATAGTGGGATGAAAGAAAGGCTTTTTCATATTCTTTACATACATATTGATTCCCCTCACTGCAATTTCTTTCATGGATCTGAACATTATTGGGTGTACTGGAGGCCTTCAATTATTTCTTACTTAAAAAACTCTTCTCTCTAAGATGAGTTCTTTCACTAAGATCACAGCAGGATTTCCCACATTGATTACATTCATAGGGTTTCTCTCCAGTCTTTGTCCTTGCATGCTTCTGAAAGGACTGGAAATCGCCAGTTCTTCCATTTTCATTACATTCATACAGCTTCTCTTCAAATCCCAAATACTCACATGGCTTCACCCCAATGTGAGCTATGATGAGCACATTTGGAGACAGATGGCCAATTAGGGGCTTTCTACAAGCAAGGCTTTCAGGTGGTTTTAAACCAGCTTGTTTCATGTCCACATTAGCATCTGGAGTCCAAAAGAAGATTTCTTCATATTGATTCCAATCTTTATATTGATAGCATTTCTCTACATGTTCATTTCTGTGAAGGAAAGAAAAAATCACAATAAAATGGATCTCAATATTGATGATTTACTAGAAAAAGTTCTCGACTCCTAAGAAACACTGAGAATGAATTAAATAAATGCCCTGGAGGATTCCTTCAAAATGGCCATTGCCAAAAAGTAATATGTACTTAGGGATTTTTTTTTTTTTTTTGGTGGGTACTGCGGGTCGATCTCAGGACCTCACGTGCCAGCAGGCGCCCGTGCTGCTGAGCAATATCACCGGCCCTTTTTTCGTATGTGGGTTCTGAGAGTCTAACTTGGGCCCTCGTGCTTGCCAGGCAGGCGCTTACGCCACTGAGCCATCTCACCAGGCCCGCACTTACGGATTTTTAAAGTGGAATATCTTGCAACACATACAGTTTATTTTCATTCTTGAAAGTTGGTACATGTGTATATCATATATTGATCATTTTGATACCTTTGCCATCACTCTCCCCATTCTTACATTACGCTGTTCATCTTTCCTGTCTCCAAAATGCCAGGCTTCTTTTTTCCATTACTTCTTAATTTTATTCCTACTTTGTATTTCTGATTTCTCATGTAAGAGAAACCATATATTTCACATCCTGCGTCTGACTTACCTCACTTAACAATATGGGTTGAAGACCCACTCATTTCTTTTGGCAAATGACATGGTATCATTCACCTTTACGGCTGATTGTATAGCTCATTTTCTTTTTTCTCTTTAGTGCTGGGAATTAAACACAGGTCTTGGTACGGAATTATATCTCCAGCTTTTTTATTTCTTATTTTGAGAGAGATTCTCACTGATAATTAAGTTGCTCAGGCTGAGCTTCAACTGGCCATCCTGCTGCATCTGCTTCCCAGAGTGCTGGGTTTACAAGAATGCACCAGCATGCTGAGTCTCTCAAAAATTTTTGGCCAGGCGTGGTGGTGCAGGCTGGGTGTGGTGGTGAATACCCGTAATCCCAGCACTCGGGAGGCTAAGGCAGGAGGATTGTTGCGAGTTCAAGGCCAGTCTGAACTGCATAGCGAAACTGTCTCCGAGATAATTTTTTTTTATTATGCATGCACCCAGTGATAGACATCTAGGCTGATTCCAGGGCTTAGTTGTTATTATCCTACTTTGAGTGTGGATATGCATGTATCAGTATAATATGATGATTTTAACTCTTTAGGAGAGGTACATCTGGATCAAATGGAAATTCTATCTTTACTTTTCGTGACATCTGCATACAGATTATCATAGTGTCTGTACTTAGCATTCCCACCAACAACGTTGGAGGGTGCCTGCTAAGAATTTTAACACATGAATGGGCTCAACTCTCTGGAGGCTGGCTTGAAAACACCCATTGCAACACTGGCATTCATTTCCACTTTGAATACTGCTTCAAGGTTAGCAATATTTTTAAATAGTGAATGTCTCATATTCAGATGTATACATAAATCACTAACCTGAAGATGGTTTCCTCTCAAAACTCAAAATTTAATCTCTTCATATGTCTCTATACACAATATCTAAATGCAATTTCATACATTTTCATGACTTTGATCATGAAAGAACTTTTTTTATACTTATATATCAAATAGTGTCACTTGTTGCATGACATCAGTACTAACTCAGTTTCCTACATTGGAATATTTCTGTATTTAACCGTCATATTATTGTACTCAAGCAGTATACATCTGTGGAGAATATTTGTGAGATTAAATAAATTTGAACATGACCTTGTTTCCTTGGTTGTCATATTTCCACTCACACACAGAAGCTTGAGGAACATTCCCTTTCAATATAATTACCTTAGGTTTTCCCCATATTTTTTGTACTCTTCTTCAACTTTCTGATTATCCCAGGCTCTTCCTGAATGGCAGACATAAAAATAGAAGGAATCACTATTTTTATACATAAAAATTAGTAGATTCCAGTTAGATTCATTTTGTAAAGTAACCAGACCTGCAAGATTCTTCAAAATGTTTTCATATTGTAGTTAATGAAATTGCACCAGTGAGCAAGAAACAATGTTCTCTGATTATGCCAATGAGAAAGTGATATCATCCTTACCTATAGCAGCCATGTTCATAAATGTTTCCCCTATCACATCTCTGTAGAGCTTCTTTTGGGATGGATTCAGCAAAGCCCATTCCTCCATGGTGAAGTTCACAGCCACATCCTCAAAGGTCACTGCCTCCTAAATGATCACACATATATTTCTTGAAGGAAGGCTGAGACTGGCAGCCTGGGATATCTCCAATCTTGTCACAAAAAGTTGAATTGAAAGGTGTGGTGGTGCATGTCTGTAACCTCAACACTGAGGGAGCCTGAGTCAGGAGGATAGTCATGAGTTTGAAGCCAGCCTGGGCTATGCAGTGAGTTCAAGGCAGCCTACACTACATAGTGAGACCCTATCTCAAAAGAAAAAAAAAAAAAAAAAAAAAAAGTGCTAAAAGCTAAATGGAGGCTGCATCCTTCAACTATTAAATCCGTGTCTTGGTCATCAAATCACCCGTAGGCACTTTTTTAGGAAGCAATTCTGATGCTAGTTTGCAACTCATTGCTAATGCAATATGCAAATTGGAGCACTGTTCCCTCTGCTGGGTCACTGCAAGGGTATCTGTGCACTGTCTCTAAAGCACAGCTCACAGAGGGAGCCTACATGATCACCATTGATCACCATGATCACCAAAACAATGTGGCAGATGATGATCTAACAAATGGTTTTGATAGGCCATAGGTAATCTTTTCAAATCTTATTATTTCTGCCATCGAGTCCTTCTTTCTTTGTATTTAAGTAGCATTTTGAAACTTGAATTTGCTTTCATAGAAAAAAACATAACTGAACATCAAATAAGGTTTATGAAAAATAATTAAAATGTTAACAGAAAAGAGTTTTATAGCACAAGTCTATGAACAATGAAAATAGAGAAAAGGTGGCATATTATCTTATAGGTTGGTGTCACCAACTGGTCACCTTTCACTCAGATATACAAAATTTTAGGGGGTATGACAGAGTAATGAGGGGAAGATGAATAAAATGTATTTTATGCATTGAAAACCAAAATATTACAAAATAATCACACACAAAAGGAAAATTTCTTTCATGTGTGGTGGTACACGTCTATAATTGCAGCACAGGAGAGGCTGGTGCAGGATGATTGCCATTATTTCAAGGCTACACTGGACCACACAGTAAGTTCAAGACCACTCTAAATTACAAAGTAAACCCCTGCATCAAACTACCTCCAAAAAAGGAAAACTTCAAAAAAATTGTGACACTTACTATTATGGTTTGTATCTGGATGTCTCCCTAAAGTGTCATGCAGTAATGGGGGGCAGGCTTGTCGGAGGTAGCTGTATCTAGAGTTTGTGATTGGTTCATTGTCTAGTGCTGGGATTGGCGGTGTGAGTGCTACACCCAGCCTAGGGTGGGTAGCCTGCATACACTATAAGAGAGGGAAAGGCTTGTTTCTTCCCTTTTGCCCTGTTTGCTCTTGTTGCTTTTGTTGTCTTCTGCTGCCATGAATGGTTGCCCCTCTGCCACACCACCCTCCCTTGGAGCCAGCTGAGTATGAACTGAAACCTCTACAAACCGTGAGCTACACAAAGCTTTCCTTCCTTAATTTTGGACATCAGGTATTTTGTCTTAGCAACGAGATTAGTAACTAAGACACTTATGAATCATATCTTTCATTTGTTAAAAAATATATATGCAATGTCCAGGGAGTACGCTGTGCTGTTATTCCTGGAGACAGATGTGAAAAATACTGAACCACATGACCAATGGAATGGATGAGAAAGTGCTTTGCTCTTGATTCACGTATCAGCACTTGGGAACAATAGTGAAACAAAAAAAAATCTAAAAATACTTCGCTTTGCAATTTCTGTATTACTCACTTGTTGAAAATTCCAAGGGAGGGGCCGGTGAGATGGCTCAGCGGTGTAAGCGCCTGCCTGGCAAGCACGAGGGCCCGAGTTCGACTCCCGGATACCACATACGAAAAAAGGGCCGGTGATATCGCTCAGCAGCACAGGCGCCTACTGGCGCATGAGGTCCTGAGGTCGACCCCCGGTACCCACAAAAAAAAAAAAAAAAGAAAGAAAATTCCAAGGGAGAAAACTAAAAGAACACTGTTCATCATAGAAAATTACATATGGTGAACTTGGGAACAGTCACCAAAGTGAGAGACTGATCATACATGGGGCAGGAGAGGTTGGAGTCAGGTAGGGTATCAATCACCTGAATACTTTCATCCATTGCCCCCAAGGCCTAATGATGAAACTTTCTGAATATTTCTAGGATATTTACATTGTTATTATTGTTAAATCTAACCAACAATTATAAAAATAAAATTTACTGCAAATTATTTAAACACCAAATTACCATTAAGAAAGTACACATTAATTTCGGTTTGTTGGCATTCATATATAAAAAGATGAGACATCACATATTGGGCAGCAATAAGCAAAGCAGCACAGTTGTAAACTTGAGATCACAGACCGCCAGCAATAGTGGTCAAACTCTGAACTATCCACCAAAATAGGTTAGACTATCAGAGAAAACATATCAGAGTTGATGAATGTCTAGACAACTGGGTAATGGTGCCAATGCTATGCCCACCTGGACAGGAGATGAGGACAGATTAAATAGAAAGTGTGGGGACCACAAATTATAAACTGAAGATAGAATCTGTCCAAGGTACTCCCTACCCAGCCTTGTGGGCTGGTTTTGGAATGTGTAAACCCCACTTTCTCCAGGTGACCACTGACATCTTGATGGTCAGTGAGGCTATGGCACTCACAGGGCAGGATGAGGTCTGCTGAGGACAATACAGGGAGGGCTAGTACCCATGTATGGGGATAAACCTTAACTTTGTTTCTTTTATGATGTTAAACTTGCCCTTCCACCACTCCTTGAAGCTGTTACAGAAAAAGCACCCCACCCTTCACCCTGCACTGGTTAATAAAATAGTGGCAAGCCGGAGAGTCTTGGTTTTTGCCCATTCTGAGGCATTGATTTCCCATGCCTCCTTTTATGAATTACTCAATTTCTGTTTTTTTTCTTCATTCTGCACCATACTCCTCATAGAGGCACTGGGGCATCTAGGCCAGGTCCCCCATAAGAAAGCTATGCAAAAAGTCATACTAGTCTACCATTGATGAAATCTGCAGAAGTCAGACTAATTTGACATTACTCAATTTGTACGTCAAATTAAATAATGACTACAGTGACCAGATAATGATGCAAAAAGCAGTTCTCTAAAAAGAACAGTCCTTGAAACATATTCCACTAAATAGAAGATCAGACTACATGAGACAAATCACGAATGTGAAGAGAAAAATCACTTATTCACAACTATGTCTGAAGATTTCAAAACAACTCTATCACTAATAGCCAGCTGAAGAAGGTAGAAAAACATGTAATGGAACTTTTAAAATTAACATCATGCTTCACGCGGATTGACTGGATATTGCATAACACTTTATCAAACAACTACATAGTACATAGTCCTCTCCAAATCACAAGAAATATTCACATAAATAGGCCATGTTCAGAGCAACAACAAAGAACTTAATTTCTAGGGGGGATAAATTGAAATGTGTTATGGACATGGACCAACTCCCTACAGTGAAGGCAGTCATTCTGTACTGCAAAGATGTACAAACATCAAAAAGTCAAAAAAGAGCAAAAAGCACAGTAAAAAACAAAAAACAAAGAAACAAAACAAAACCTTAACATGTTCAAAGTAATGGAAATCATGCAAAGCAGGCTCTCACACCTATTCAAATGAAATTCAAAACAAACAGCAGAACTATATTTAAAATACTGCTAAGGGGGGCCGGTGAGATAGCTCAGTGGCATAAGTGCCTGCCTGGCAAGCGCGAGGTCCTGAGTTCGACTCCCGGTACCCACATACGAAAATAGGGCCGGTGATATCACTCAGCGGCATGGGTGCCTGCTGGCGTGTGAGGTCCTGAGTTCGACCCCTGGTACCCACAAAAAATAAAAATAAAAAAAATAAAATAAAATACCGCTAAGAATTAAAGATTAAATCACAAATTTTTAAAGGAGACAAGTTTCAGATAGAAGGCTTCATTAAACAGTGTTTTATAATGTATTAAAATAAATGTACAACGTATTGTCATTTCAGGGGCCCAGAAATAGATGCTTCAAAAGAAATTAAAAACAATATATATTTATTAGAAAAGAACAAAATAGCAACATCAGAAAATTAGAGAAATAACAGCAATGTAAAAATGAAAAGGAAATTTCTTTGCTCATTATTCATGTACATTACAGACAATAGAGAAAAATTATTAAAAGTATCCAAGGTGTCGTTAAATAATTAATGTAACCCACTGCAATAAAAACACAAAAAAGATCAAAAAGTAATAGGCAGAGATTAAGGTGGAACACATAAAACTGTCTTCACCTGCATTGGAAAAATTAAAGTACCTACAAAAATCTAATGGAATTACTAAGATACTGAACCACAGAGTACATCCCTAGCTTAATATACAAAAATATGCCACGTGATTATGAATCAGGTATAAACAAGTGGATTGGAAATTGTAAACCTTACACCATATGTAGCCCTCACACAGACACAAACAATTTCACAAATGTTAAAAAGCCCATACATGAAAGAGGTTCTACACTAGATGTAAGAAGTACAAGATAAAACCACAAAAGTGTAAGAAAATATATGATATGGACAAATAAGAATAAATTAAACCATTCCACATGTTGGCAAAACACGATAAACCACTTACCTACAATGTATTAGATAAAAATTTCATGTGAAAATTTTGTACAAATTTTGAACTTTTTCATTATCTGCATGCCAGCATTTTTTTCTTATTCTATCAAAAATTCTAATTCATTATCACTTGAAGAAAAACAACAGTAACATGTTTAGTCACATCAAAAAATTTTAAAATGAAACCAACTTGAAACAACCCACGCCAACACGAAATGAAGTAAAGGACTGAAGTGGCAGCATTATCAATTTTCCTACAATCCTATGGGCAATAAGTTGAAGCAAATGAATCACAAATAACCTTTTCAGCATAATAATCATGACATATTAACCTCAATTATTGACTTATTCAAAATTCCAAATAATTGAAACCAAAGAACATTTTGCTTCATGACATTGTTAAGTTCAAAAAAGCCTCCAGAAAATCCATCCTGTGGCCTCCTAGGGGGCAGCCAGAAGAAATGAGAGATGCACTGGAAGGAAGCATTAGATGGTTTGTTCACCTGCATCATGATTCTATGGATCTTTAGGCAGATTTATGGTAAATGCAAAACAAATAATTTACTTCTAAATTTTTACTGACTTCTACAGATATAATCAACTCTCCACTCCATTTTTAACTAGAAAATCCACAATCTTAAGGGTAAATTATGAAAATCAATTCTTAAATCCTTGAGGCAATTCGCATTTTGTACAAGCAACCTGCTGCAAACAAAGCAAAAAGGAAGCTCTCTAGGGAAGAAGCCTGTTTCACTGCAGTTCACAAAATCACCCACCCCACACTGGAAGGTTGAACACACTCCTGATCTTATACACGACACACTGAGCCCATGCAGCTCAATCACAGGGTTCACAGAACGAAATATGCGAAGTCGGGAAATTTAAATCTGGGGCCTCCTCACCTCCTAACTAGCCATCCCCACAGGGTGAAATTTCAGTCCTCAGTCTCAATTCTGAACAGAGACAAACATTCACCACATTCAGTTGAAGGTTGACCTTTGTCTTTTCCCAGTCTTTCTTTTGAATTCAAATGTGTATTGTTCCCTAAACACTAGGCAATTCTCAAAGAAAAAAAAAAAAAAAAAAAAAAAAAGGAAAAAGATGGTCCCAAATCAATGCACCACCCAGAGTGACCAAAACTTTGAGGAATTCAGAGCACTGCTCTAGTATACTGCTTCAAGTGAAGACTGGTGTCCAATGTAGGCAATGTTGTTTTTCATTATGAGTCATCATTCTGAGGTTATCAAGGAGTGGCACACCCAGTCACCCCATTAACAGAAAAGAATATACTGCCTCAAAGTGACTTATGGTAAAAAGGAATGGACATTCCTACAATTTGAAAATGCATGAGAGTCTTAGATCCTCTCTTCCACTTAAATAAAATTATACTACACATACAACTAATCTCAAATTCATAGTAATCTAGGAGAAAGTAACAAGGGTGTCTTTCAGAATGGCATCCACACATTCACACTGGAAAATTTACAACATTCTAGGCCTACAAACAAATAATTGATGACGTTTAATTTAATCAAGCACTGTGATCATGGTATGTAGTCCTGCTTGGTGACCCACACCTGTGGTCACATCACTGGGAGGCTGAGGCAAGAGGGTAAGAGCTTCAAGCTCAGCCTAGGCTACACAGTAATACCATGTCAACATTCAAAATGTCACATTGGGGGTGTGCGCCACACCGCAGCTCTACAGCCAAATGGGATCATATCCTAAACTCTGACTAAGTAACAAATCAATGGAACAAAGTTTAAAATGGAAAACCCTTTATTTGTAAGAAAGAAAAATGAGAAGATAGCTATCCTATGAGAGGTGAGGATACACAGCCCCTAGAAGATGGAAAACCCATGGGCCTTTGTGCTCTGCTTCCTTTTATCAGGTGATAAAGATGCTCCCTCCCAGCTTGACACCTGGAACTTGTCACTACCTCATTGATTCTCTTGGCTATCATAGGTGGGTCCCAGGCCCCAAGACCCTAACTCAGGCACCATCACCTGTGTACACATTCCTAAGTGGGTTTTATTTGATTTTCCCTTGGCCTGCCAGGGCTTTATCTCTGGAATTTATAGGCTGGTTAGGGACAGTCCTTACATACTAGGTCAAGTAAGTGATTAAGTAAAGGATGCATGTGTATCTAGTGTAATAACAGTGACACTAGTGCGGGAATACATACCTGTGTGTGCATAGGTGTATCCTTCATACTAAATAAGAGCTTTACTAAAGTAGTTGCCCCATGTCTCCTTAGCATTTTATTGAAGGTGGGGAGAGACAGCTAGTACACCTGCCTGGGTTCCTCCTTGCTCAGCTTCTCAGGTCTCTCTAGTTTTGTTAATTGCTCCCTCCAGTAACCTTTTAACTCTTTCCAGTCAGGATGTGGCAGAAAGCCTAATGAGGCCCTCATTTTGTTCTTTTCCTGACTAAAGAGCCCTTTCCCTTACAAAAACAATAACTAAAAATGTGAAAGGGCTGAATGTTGCTCAGACTAAAGGTCCTGGGCCTAACCCCTAGGGCCATTTTTTCTTTTTTTTTTTTCAGACAGGGTCTCCCTATGTAGCTGGCCTAGATCTCAATATATAGCCCAGGGTGGCCTTCAGCTCACAGCAATCCTCCCAAGTGCTGAAATAAGCAGGCACCACCACACTCTACCAATAATGCTAAATTTGCAATTAACTTACACAAAATTCCAAAGGGTTGGAGACATGCAGTACTGAATTTCGAGATTGTTAAGGTGCAAAGAGCTTCCCAAAACTCCATCCTGTGGCCCCTTGGGGAGACTTAGGTGAAATCAGAGGTGCAGAGGCCATAACCACAGTTGATCTGTTCACCTGCACCACGATTCCTCAGACGTTATACACATGGTAAATGTAAAACAGATCATTCACTTCTGATTTTTTCTTTATTTCTTCACAAGTGACCAATTCTCTGCTCAATTTTCAACAATCTTATGGTTAAATCATGCAAATCAATTTTTAAACCCTCGAGGTCATTTCTATTTTATATTAACAACTTGCTGGGGAAGAATCACAAGGACGCAGGTGAGGGAAGAATCCCACTTGTTCACTGCAGTGCACACGGGAACTCACGCTCAGAAGGTTAAAAACACTCCTGAGCTTACACACCACTCATGCTGCCCACGCAACCCAAGGTGGTTCGCTCCCAGGGGCTGATGCAGGAACCAGGAAAGTCAAGAAATTTCAGCCTGGGCCTGCTTACACCCTGCTTAGCCATCCTCACAGGGTGAAATTGTTCTCCTGCAAACAGGCTCGATTCTGAGCAGAGACCGATTGATACTGGATACTCATGCTGTCACTGGAAAGTTGACCTTTAGCTTTCCACAATTTCTTTCAAACTCAAATGTGTGTTGTTTTCCGAGCATCACGCAATTATTCACCAGAAAATTGTGAGCCCAAATTTTAATATATCCCCAGAGCTACCACAATTCAGTTTCAGAGTCCAGTCCTAGCACACTGCTCCAAGTGCAGGTTGGCGAAGCATGTACTGTTGGTTTCATCATAAGTCACCATGCTGATGTTACCAAGGGGTGGCACACCAAGTCACTCTAACAAAAATATTGACTCAGAATGGCTTATGATAAGGAAGAAACACGCCCCTACTGCTCAGGGAATGAAGATAGTCTGAGTCCTAGTTGCAGAATAGGGTGGAGGGAGGGGGCTTTTCAAAAAAAATATACAACACATACAATGAATCTCAAATTTACAAATACTTATCTGGGGCAGAAGAATTAAAGGATGTCTTACAAACAGGGCCTCATGCATTCTCAATGGGCACAAATTCCTAACTTTCTTCACATGAAAACACATAGTTGGTGATGTTTAATTTAACCAGGCACTGGGATCTTGGTATCTAGCTTGGTGATCCACACCCGTGTTCACACCACTATCGGGGGCTGAGGCAAGAGGCTCAAGTTCAAGCTTAAAGGAGTGACATCCAGTGCCAACATTTACAATAAGGGTGACAGAAAAGTAAGAGGGCTGGTGTGCCTCGGACGGAAGACCTTTCCCTCGGCCCTCGCCCTGCCCACATCCCGGGTGGGCGCGCGCCGCCCGCACCGTTACCATCGTCGGCTTCCCAGAGCGAGTCCCCGCCGCTCGCGGCTGGCCGGAGTCACGGAGCCAGGCGGCCTCGCCGGCTGGACACCGCCCGCGCTCAGGGCTCAGACTTCCGCGCCAGGACGAGAAACGGCGCTCCCGTACGGCCCCCCTGATTGGACAGCTCAGAGAGCCCCGCCGATTGGCTCCTGCTCCATTGCCCGCCCTCTGAGCCGAGAGTGACAGCAAAACCTGATCCCTCACTGTGAGTGCAGCGAAATGACAGAATGCAATTTAAAATTGTCATTAAAGTAGAGCAGTATTGTGAAATCTATTATATATCCTGTTGACTAAAAGTAAAACATTTTGGAAAGTTACCCTCAAATTGATTGAAGTGTTATCATATGCCAGAACTAACACGCATTTCAAAGACTCCATTGTGGAAGAATAGAGCACTTGGCTAGAAAGTACTGAGCTGTCCTAGTGGCTGGTAAGGCTTACTGCCTCTTTTCAGAAAGGGAAATTTCTGATTCTTATATCACTGGCACCGAGATGTAATTCTGCAAACCAGTAACTGTATAGAAGCTCGGGAAACGCTTTGAACAGAAGATTCACAGAGAAGGGAGACTGAGTGGCTGATTAATAATGAAAGATGGCTAGTCTCACTTCAGTTCACGGAAATGCAAACCAGTGGATATAATTTTCCAGGTAATAAGTAAAAACAAAATGAAAATCGGCAACAATAAAATTGTTTTAAATTCTGGCAAGGATAAAATTAGAAAGCTTTTTTTCCACATACGATTATTTTAAATGAGTATAACAAGTAGGTAGAGCAACTTTTCAAGTTCCAACAAAGTTGAAAATCCACAGCCCACTATTTCCAGTTTCAGGTCCATAGACAATGGAAACACTTTTACAATCAGTGCACTAAGAGGCTTGGAAATGGCTGTTTATTGCAGCATTCACTCACTGCCAAGACTGCTGCTAAACAGGGTTGTACTTGAGCCGCACAGCTGTAGGCACCTGTGCAGTTACAGGAGTGTGCCCTGGGTCCACACCACTGCTGGAGGTCATGCGGGACAAAGCATGAGTGAGGCCCACTGGGGTGCAAGTCCATGCTTGGTGCTGGGTTCAGTTGGTCTTGAGACTCAGACCACAGCAGTCTTAGTTACTTCCTTCATCACTGAGACAAAAATCCCTCCCACCCACAGGTTAAAGGGGGAAATGTTTATTTTGGCTCATGTTTCAGTACATAGATTTGATTGTGTATATTTATCTCATTCAATTAATCAATGTTGATGTATAGTAGGTGAATAAACTCTAATGGGGACTAGAGTTTGCTGTCCAGCAAATTGAAGCTGAGACCTATGATTAGCCTAACTGAAGAGGGGCCACCAACATCGCCTCGTTTCCTGAGCTGCGGAACACACTGGGCTGTGGCCTACAGCTGCCCAGAATAGCTGCAGTAGGAGAGTTGCCGGTGGCAACAGCAGGGTAGTAGAAAGAAGGTAACTCCTTTGTAGATGGCCTTTGGGGGTTGTTTTATCCAAGGTCCCTACTGCTTGCCAGTTTTTTTTCTGCAACAAGGCTTTGATATGGAGAAGTTTGCTGGATTTAGACTAAAATATATGCATATGAAGAAAATCTGTGAGAAGAGTTTTAAAACAAGCTCATTTATGTAGTGTTGTGAAGAGGGCGTTGATGCATTTGCCCACTTATTTAGTTCAAACACCAACTATAAAGTGCATTGGCTTTTCGTTGCTGGGGCAAAACACCAGTCATACAGAACTTTAATAGAAAAGGGTTACTTTGGCCCATGGTGTCTGAGATTGCACTCTGTGATTGACTGTCTCCTATGCAGAAACATTATAGTGAAAGTAAATGAAGATAAGAAGCTTAGCACCTAATGAAAGGCCAGAAAAATAGAGCAGAAAAATAACCTAGAGGAAGGGGTCAGGAGCCAGGTGTGGTCTAAAAAGTCATATCTCCATAAGGAGGTTTTCTTCCAACAGAGGAGGAGGATCCTAGTGGATCAAGCCCAGCAGTGACAATGGGTGATTTAGGATTTTATAAGATCATCAAGACTGTCACACTGGTAATACATTCCAGAAAGAGACAACAGCAAGTAGATTGATTTTTGTTTTGCTTTGTTTTTTTGAGACAGGGTCTCGCTGTATAGTTCAGGCTAGCCTTGAACTCACTATGTAGCCTAGACTGGCCTCGAACTCAGCAATCCTCCTGCCTCTGCCTCCTGATTGCTGGGATTATAGGCATGAGCCACCATGCCTAGCTAGTAGATTGCTATTGAGAGTAACATTTTCCAGGCAGAAATGACAGTAGTTTACCCTAAGAAAACAGCAGCAGTGGAGGTGATAAGACAATGTATAGTATGTATATGTGTGTGTGTCTGTGTGTTGAAATCAATTTAAAAGGAATACGAATAGTCTGATTTTAGTAGTAGAAAACTAGGAGGTTTGCATGACCCCAAGAAGTTGACACAAGTATTGAGGAAATAGAGAATTCTGCAGAACAACCAGTTTTTGGAGTTGGTGGGAGAGGGTAAAGAAAAGCAGCTCAACAGAAACTTATGTTCAAGAGCGTATTAGATATTCTAGCATAGATGTAGGTAGGCAAGTGGATATACAAGTCAGGAGTTGAAGAGAGAAGTTCAACTGTAAGTTTATAGCAGGCATTCAAAGCCATGAACTTAGGTGGAAAGGCCAAAGATTGTACCCAGGTAAAAAGAAAAGACTTCTCAGGATTCGCTAAAAAATATTTTACCAGTTAGAGCACATTTTTCCTACCAAAAGTGATTTTATCATGTTGCTATGGACAGTTAAGTTAGGCAGAAATATTATAGGCAGTCAGACAGGGCTAGGCCCATGAGAGAGTCAGTGCAAAAGATGAAAGTACCTTACAACTGTGGCTGGAGGTGCATTTGTCAGAGCACAAGCCTTACAATAAAGATGGAATAACCAGGCCTACATACCTTCCCAAGGAATAAGATAATCGGCAACACCCCATCCACTAAAGTCTAGATAGACATCAATCACCCTGCTGAGTGACAAAGACCTCTGGATCCATCCCTTTCTAGAAAAGTTCTTTGTTCTTTCCATGTACACTTACTACATGACCTGCTTCCCCTTTGGATCAATATTACCTAAGTGTCTGTACTTATAATCATATTGGTTGATCATAGTTTTTGACTCATGTGGTACCCATCTTGTGATTTTGCTCTATAAAACTTCCTTGGAGAAGTGGGCTCATTTGCAACACAGTTTCAGGTCCCCTCCCATCTCTCAGGAGCTACCTTTCCCTATCAATAAAGTATTTTTGAAGTGACAGGTAAAATATCCTGCAAAGGAAACTGAAAACTTGAGCCTTACTGTCTCAGGATGGTAGTGAAATTGTAATGTCCTGAAAGTTACAGAATAAAATATTTGAAAGTTGAGGAAGTGATTGACTATGTCTAATACTTTAATAAGTCCAGCAGATTGGGAACTAAAAGTTTGCTAATCCTCTACTTTTTCCTTCTTCTCCAAGTTATTATTTTTCCAGTGTCTTGATTTCAAATCTCACAGAGGCTGAGTTTTTGATACACATCACTCTGTTATTTTTATCTCTGCCCTTCTAACTTACATTATCTGATCGTAGCAGAAAATGCCCCCCCAGCCAGTTCCTGTTACAGTTCCTGTTACTTCTGTTCCTTAGAAACGACTGGTCAGTGTGATGCATAGCTGGTCACTATGATGCATAGTGTAAGAACCAATCAAAGATGGCCAAGTACTCTGCTTCTTGCTTGCAACCCCATAAAAACCTCCCTTCCTAAGCCTTCAAGGCCTGATATTTTTATAAGAATTTATTCCTTGTCAGTGCTGTTGATGTAAAATAAACCTGCCTCCAAATCCTGGGTGACATTTTTGGTGTTTCTGTTTGCCATTGCAGGATGAGAGTCCTTTACTTAAATCTTCTGCTCCTTGGTATAGAATGTCATTCAACAATTCTTGCTACAGATACGATGGAGACATTTTTCTTAAATTTATTGTTTTTGCCTTTGTCAGGTTGTATAATTTCAACTGTTTTACTTTCAGGTTAGCTGATTCTGTGTTCTACTCAAATATAGCATTAAACAACTATAGAGATGTGTTCACTGAAGCTGTTTTAATTGCACCTGCATAATTTTATATGGTTTTTATAATGTCTAATTGTTTGCACATTTATTTTATACATATATGTTTTTCCTAGCATCCTTTAATTCTTTCTCTCTGGTTGCCTTCACCCCTTTGCACATAATTTAGACAAACATGGAATGGCCAGGTCTGCGTGGCTCCCCAAGGGGAAGCAATATACTATAATTGGTATTACCTGGTCCAACAAAGTCTAGATAGGCATCAGTCACCCCAGTGGTGACCAGAACGTCCTGGTTCATCTCTGCCTAGAAAGTTGTTTGTTCTTTCCATGTATACTCGCAACTTGACCTGTTTCACACTAGATCAGTATTGCCCAAGCAGCTGTTATGGTTTGTGTCTAGATGTCCCCTCAAACCTCATGCAGTCATAGGGCTTTTTCAGATATGACTAAATCTAGAGTGTGTGATGCTGGGATTAAGAGTGTGTGATTAGTAAATCAGTCCACTGATTGGTTTGGCATAGTTCTGGGTAGAATTAAGGGTGTGAGTGCTACACCTGCCCTAGGACAGTAGCCTGCATACAGTATAAGGGACAGAAATAGTCTTGTCATCTGCTCTTGTTGCTTTTGCTGTCTTCTGCTGCCATGAACTGTTGCCCCTCTGTCGTGTGCCACCCTGCGCTGGAGCCAGCGGATCATGGGCTGCAACCTCTACAAACTGTGAGCTAAATAAACCTTTCCCCCTTTAACTGTGGATGTCAGGTATTTTGTCTCAGCAATGAGAAAAATAACTAAGAAAGAATTTGGTATCATAGAAGTGGGTGTTGCTGTGTCTATACCTGACCATGTGGTTCAGGAACATTTGGGAATGGCTTGTGGAAAGAGTTTGGAAAGGTTTGAAGATATCAGCTGAAAAAGTAAAGGCAGAATGCCTTAGGCTGTAGTGTATGGGAGACTCTGGTCAGAACTCAGAAGACCAGAAAGCTGATAGAAATCCTGCTGGTAAAGACCACATAAGGCAGGTCCACGTTCACCAGCTCCTGCCCCGCAGCAGGACTGCCTCCGGTCTGCTCTCCAACCACCGAGGAGCTGTTTCCCATGGTTGTCTTTCCCTCATCGACTCTGGGAACTTGACAGTTGGAGTGTGGCTTGGAGCCAAGGGGCTGTTCTAGGACCCAGGTTCAAACACATCCCTTCCCTACAATGGTGTCCCCTCCAATTCTCATTCCATGCTTGTGGCAAGTGCTGGCCTGAGGTTACTCACCAACTGTTGACTGGAAAGCCACTCTGGAAGCAGTATCCTGTGTTTTCCTTGCAGGAAAACTGCTGCTCACGCTCTGAGTCTGAATGCATTTCTCTCTTCCTTGTGGAATTTTCTATAGCTGTCTCCTAACAGTGTTCTTTGGGTTAGAACATTCAAGTCAGAATTCAGATATGGTCACCACATTGCATTTGGTTTACCCATTTTTTCCATCACTTTCCATTTATGATAGATTTTCCTCTCAGTGTTTCTAGTTGATGTTCTCTGAGTCTGTCCAACATGGCTCCTCCTCTACTCAGCCATGTTGAATCTTTCAGATTCTGCCTTCTCAGTGGATCTTTCCTCAGCTTTTATGATGTGACTTCTCCTCTAGTAAGCCATGTTGAAGCCCCTATTTTGAACTTTTGCCTTGTCCAAGATCAGGTCTATTGTTTGGCTGGCATGTCTGTTGTCCCATACAGAGGGGAAACAATACAGACCTTGCTCCAAGTTGGTGGTGGCTGAGCTAAGGTGTGAACTCCACAGTTGTAGACTTGGTTGGCGACCAGCCCGTGGGTCCATGCATTCTGCGAGAGCCATGGGTCTGTGCATTCCTCACTGTTGGTTTTTAAAAACCAACAAACCAATAGTTTTTCAGGAGAGAAGTAAACTTGAAATATTAATGTGCAGACTATAGTTTTTAAAAATAACTTGTATGACATTTACATTTTGTTGTTAACATTAGTATCTATAGAAAATTGTTGTCAGTATAAAAATTAATAGGTTTGTTACATACTTTTTCCAATTTCATAACAAAATAAGTGTCATCTGCATTCATGTTGCATGGCTCTAGCAAAGTGAGTGGGTGTTTTGGAAGCAAAATACAATATTTTAATTCAGAACAAACAATACAGTGATTTTTTTTTTTTTTGTCTGATGTCAGTATAAGGCCAGATCTTTTGATGAGATTTTGTCAGCTGACAGAAGCAGTCCCTTAACAAGATGGACAATCAAAACCCCTGAACACTCAACCAAATAATACTGTTTCCATTTTCTATAATGGGATTTGAAGATCCTCAGTGGCTTCTCTGATGCCAAATAACCTGGAAACCATTATCTGCCGGGGATCTGGCCAAGATTCCTAACTGCCTATGTGAGGGGTATGGCAAAGGATGAAATGAAAGAAAGAGACAATTTAGTAATGCATAAAAGGGGGGCTGAGTGGTCAGTGCCTCAGGATGGGCAAAGACAAAGACCTTTTTGGCTGGCCCACTTTTATTAGCCAGTGCAGGGGCAGGGGTAGAGAGTGACTCCAGGATCAGTAGTGGCAATTGCTATGGGCTAGTAAAAGGAACAAAGCATTTTTGTGAAGGACAAAAGTTAATAGGGAACCTGTTGTTTCCCCAGCCAGGCCTTTATCCTTGCTGTTGCATTGTTCTGAAAAACCATGGGGCTCTCAACAGCTCTTATCTGCCCCATTTAAGCCTCAGCTTTGACGTGGAGAGAGTGGAAATTTCCATGTTCCAATCAGCCCTCAGGGCATCATAAGCATTGGTCCCTAGACTCACCTCATAACTGGTGGTCCCCAACAGTTATCAAAATGCACCAAAGGGAACATGGTCTTCTCTGACAATGTGTGATTTGGGCAGAAAGCCAGTTGCCAGAGCGAAACCATGGATATTGCAATGTTAGGTCTGCCGTGGGGGATGGATTAAGGCATCTTTGAATGAGGGCACTGCTACTGTTTTGGGAAGTTCAGTTAAATGTTGTGTTGGCCAATGACAGAATTGCATACCAAAACAAAACATCTCCCTATTACCAGGTTCTTGTATTCTGGGCATTCATGTGGTCTGACCATAATCGTCTGACAATAGAGTTTAACACAAGTAAATCAAAACTTTATTTTCTTCAAATTAGTTATACATTGTAAATATTTTCCTTCTCAAAGCATCTGATAACTAGTAAAATCCAAACAATAGATCAACTAGTCCATTGTACTACCTGCATAGAAATGACACTTAAATTACAAAACTCCCTATGATTAATTGTATATTATGAATTCATTAATAAATTAATGTTATACCATTTTCCCTAAAAGGAAGAAGTATTTTTCCTATCTCTGCTGGGTGAAAATAAAGAAGACCAGCATTTAGCAAATACCTATTTAAAAAAGAGATCAATTTTTAAAGTATGTTGGAACATCCATTTAAAACCAATACAAAAATAATTTCTTGTAAATATATAATGTATGTTATACATAATTTGAATATTTTCTTCCATTATTACAAAATTAACAAGGAAGACAGAATATGTGTCTGCCTCGAGTCCAACTGGAGCACAGCCAGTACCCCTAGTAGATCAGAGGGACGGCATGGTGGCTTGTGGCTCTCTATTGCTCCAGAAATATTCTGCTGGTGAAGATGACAAGTTTCCAAGTGTATACATCTTTATGTATATGCCAGTTACTTTTCCAATTATTTACTCCTGTGATACACATACATAAGCAGAGACAAGCTCATGGAGGCATGGCCTTCTAGCTCAATGTAGGTAGGTTCCTGGCACTGTTCTTTTTGGGGACAGGAAGACACATTCTTTCATGTAACCACTGTCATTTATGTGTGGACACTGAGGCAGGCAGGGTTTGTAAGGCCTGGGGTCCAGAGAAAACACAGGGTCATCTCCTAAAGAACAAGAATTTTTGTGTCAGGGGAACTAGGAGAGTACTGTTCCAGAGGCTGACTGAGGTCCAGTTATTCCTCACTGGTTGTGATAGTAAGAATTTGGTCCAAGTCTTCTACCAACTGTTTGAATGTTGGTCTCTGGGAGGGCAGAATCATCATGTACAACTCATTGGTGCAGTTGGCTGGCTTATCCATCCTGTGTCCTTCCTTTAGCAGTTTAAAAAGTTACTCCATGGGAATCCCTGGGTAAGATGAGCCCCCTAAAGTGAAGATCTCCCACATTAACACCCCAAAAGTTCAAACTTCACTCTGATGTGTGTATACTCTTGCAGAAAGTGCTTCAGGAGACATCCATTGACTGGAAGTTGCACATTTGTGACTGAAAGTCACCCATTTGTGGTCTTTTTTTTTTTTCTTTCTTATGTGGGTACCAGAAGTCAACCTGAGGACCTCGCACTTGCCAGCAAGCACTTGTGCTGCTGAGCGATATCACCAGCCCTTTTTTCCCTTTATTTGGGTACTGGGAGTCGAACTCAGGACCTCACGCTTGCCAGGCAGGCGCTTATGCCGCTGAGCTATCTCACCGGCCCTGGTCTTTTTATAATAATATATATTGTTGATATCTCTGGCCAGCCAAAGTCTGCTATTTTCATCACTTTGTTTCCTGTTCTGAAAATATTTCTGGCTGCTCAATCTTTTTTTTAATATTTATTAAGTTTATTGGTACAATTTAAATATATGTAATGATCACATTCATCATAGGAAACTTGTACCTGTACATGGTATGTCTTAATTCCTCTTTTTTCCTCCCATTCCCCTCCCTTCCTTCAACCCTTATTCCCCTTATTATGTACAAAGCTTTGTTTCCATTTTATCCTTTTATATTTTTCTTTTCCCTTCCTTCCTCCCTCCATTCCCTTTTTGTGAATAATTACTTCCTATTTCACAATATCTATAATATATTTTGGTTCTTATTTACACTTTCCACTTCTCACACCAGAGAAACCATGCAATATTTACACGTGTGTCCAATTTATTTAAGATCATGGTATCAAGTTGCATCCATTTAACTATAAAATTCTCAAGTTTATTCTTCTTTATGGCTGAGTAGAACTCCATTGTATAAAAAATCACATCTTTTTTATCTGCTCATTGGTTGATGGGCATTTGTTTTTTCCAAGACTTAGCTATTACAAACTGTGCTGCTATAAATATGGGTGCACATATATCACTGTGGTATGATGCTTTTAATTATTTTGGGAAGACATCAACAAGCTGGGTTGAATGGAACCTCTAGTCCTAGAGGAATCTCCACTCTGATTTCCACAGTGGTTACACCAGTCTACACTCCCACCAACAGTGGAGAAGGGTTCCTTTTTCCCTACAGTCTTGCCAGCATTTGTTATTGTTTGATTTCTTAATGATTCTAGCATTCTTTCTAGAGTAAGATAGAATCTCAGCATTGTTTTAATTTGAATCTCTTGAATGATCAGTGATGTCAAACATTTTTTCATATATTTGTTTACTATTTCTACTTCTGAGAAGTATCTGTTGATTTCAGATGCTCATTTGTGAATTGCATCTTTAAATTTAGGAGGTCTGATTTTTTTCAATTTTTTATATATTCTAAGAATTTGTCCTTTGTCTGAAAATCAACTGGCTAAGATTTGTTCCCATTCTGTGGGTTGTCTTTTCACTCTGTTGGTGATTTCTTTCACTGTGCAGAAGCTTTTTAATAAGATGAGATCTCAGTGGTTGATTCTTTGTAGTATTTCCCATGCCACTGGGGTTTTGTTCATGAAGTCTTTGCCTACATGTATCCTTCAAGAGTTCTACCTGTTTTATCTTCCAGGAGATTCAGTGTTTGGCTCCTTTTTGAAAGATAATATAGCTGAGTGTACTTGAGTTGTTTCTGCATCTTCTAATCTGTTCCACTGATCCTCAGGTCTGTTTTTGTTTGTGTGTTTGTTTTTGTTTTTGCCAATACCATGCTGTTTTTATCACAGCAGCTCTGTGGTAGAATTTCAAGTCAGGGATCGTGATACCCCCTGCTTTGCCTTTGTTGACTGGAGTTGTTTTCGCTATTCTAGGTCTCTTCTGGCTCCAAGTAAATTCTAGGCATATTGTCTCAAGTTTTGTGAGGTATGCTAATGGTATTTTGATTGGGATTTTATTAAATCTGTGTAACAATTTTGGGAGTTTGGCCATTTGTACTATGTTGGTTCTTTCTACCCAAGAGCAAGAGATGTCTTCATTTGTTGATGTCCTCTTCCATCTCCTTTTTCAGAGTACTGTAGTTTTCAAGGTAGAGACCTTTTACTTCCTTTATTAGATTGATTCCTAAGTATTTCATTTTTTTTGGTGTTATTATGAAAGGCATGTTTTCCCTAATTTCTCTCTCAGTGAGTTTGTTATTTGTGTACAGGAATGCTATTTATTTTTGCATGTTGACTTTGTATCCAGCTATATGACTGAGTCTGGCTATTGAATTTAGAAGTCTTTTGGTGGAATTTTTGGGGTCTTCTATGTAGAGTATCATGTCATGTGCAAACAATGATAATTTAACTTCTTCCTTTTCTATCTTTATTCCTTTTATTTCTTTCTCTTGTCTAATTGCTCTGGCTAATGTTTCCAGAACTATATTGAATAGGAGTGGTGATAGTGGACATCCTTGTCTTGTTCCCGATTTTAGAGTGAAAGCTTGCAGTTTTTGACCATTTAGTGTAATGTTGGCTGTTGGTTTGTCATAGATGGCTTTTATCAGATTGAGGTAAAGACCATTTATTCTGATTTTCTAAAGGGTTTTTATAATGAATCAGTGTTGGGCTTTGTCAAAAGCTTTTTCTGCATCTGTTGAGATGATTATATGGTTTTTGTCCTTGGTTCTGTTAATATGGTGTATTACATTTATTGATTTGCATATGTTGAACCCTCCCTGCATCCCTGGGATAAATCCTACTTAGTCATGGTGTATAATCTTCTTGATGATTTGCTGCTTTCTGTTTGCCAGTATCTTATTAAGGATTTTTGTATCTATGTTCATTAGGGAGATTGGCCTATAGTTCTGTTTTTCTGTTGGGTCCTTCTCTGGTTTTGGTATCACATTAATACTTGCTTCCAGGAATGACTTTGGGAGTATTGCTTTTCTTTCAATTTCATTAAGGCATTTGATGAGTAATGGCATTAGATCTTCTCTATATTTCTTGTAGAATTCAGCAGTGAATCTGTCAGGACCTGGGCTTTTCTTTGTTGGTATGCTTTTAATTACATTTTCAATTTCATTGACTGATATTGGAATTTTAGAATTTTTATATCTTCCTGATTCAGTTTTGATAATTCATATGTATCTTCAAGATTCAGGTGAACGACTTCTGAATTCCTCTATCTCATTGTCCTCTGGATTTGTCCTGGGTGGGCTTGAAGCCTGGGATTGCATTTTGCTTCTGCATCTTGTCATTTTCTATATATTCATATTTTAATTTGTTTTCTGTGTTATTGTTTATGTTTTTTTATGTTATATAGCTTTAACACTGGTATTGAGGATTCACTAGGAAATGTCTATTCCCCCGAGATGTCTTCTAGGTGTAGCTAGCAGTTGGTCTTTTTTTTGTCCCATGATCCTATCTTCCCACTTTATTAGGGATGAGGAGTTGCTATCTATTTGGCTCAGCACCCAGTCCTTTGGTACTGGACTATGGGGATGATTATGATCCCAGACTGTCACAGTGTTGTCATACGAGAGCGAACAACTGATTACAACAAGTGTGGCATCCTGGCTAAAGTAGTGCAATTAACAATAACAATATCATCAAGCACAGCTTAGAAACTGACACTCCGTGGTAACAGCTAATTTGGTATTTCTAACCTTAGGAGCAAGATCTATAGTTATATAACAACATCAAACCTAAACCAAGAATGTTATGCAATGAGTTTCCCACTGGTAGAGTGATTTTATCCTGTGGGGAAGGAGAATTTAGGAGGGATAAGGGACAAAACAGCAATAACTGAAGAGAAATACAGTGGAAGCAAGGCTGAAGGACAAAGGATGAGCACCTAAACTTTGGGAAGCTGGAGAAGAGGTCAGGAAAGAAAGAATGAAGGAGAAAGCAAAAGAACATCAAGGTAAAACAGAAAGACTGGAGACAACTTTCATTTACATGTGAATATCAGAAACTGATATTTCTGACCATTGAGGAAAGAGAGAGACAGGACAGAGAAAAGAAACTGAGCAATAAAAGTCAAAACCTAAACAACCACCCCTTCAAAAAAATAATTCCTCTGGTGCACCCAGTTCTGTGTTAGTTCCCTAGTGCAAGCCAGAATCTATACTGAGTAACTCAACCGAGTCTGCAGTAGGGTTACTGGTGGGTGCGGAGCTGATCTTGGCCATACCACTGACTCTGCTCACAAGCTGGTCACAGGGCAGGGGTAGTGCTCCTGCTGGACATCTCTGCCAGGGGATGTGATACTAGTGGGAATAAATGCATGCTGAGCCCAAAGAAGCATGGGAGCTGACCTTCCTGAGATCAGTGGGAGCAGGGTGGTCTCCTGGGATGGTATTTTAGGCAAACATCTGTGTGGCTGCTGCCTGGGGCTGTGCACAGAGAGGGTCTAGATGGTCAAATTGGAGTTCAGGGGGCCTGGGCCCCCAGCCAGTCTAGAGGGACATATGCTTGGGAGAGCAGGCAAGGGGGGAGGTATAAGGTAGAGTGCTGAGCTGTCAGATGGGCAAAGAGGGCTGGGCACCAGGCTCCCTGAGGTCACAGCAGAGACATCCTAGCATCTGGAAGCATAGGCTGACACTGGAGGTGGGGGGCAGGCACTGCACAGGGGGCAAGGAAGGATGGAGCATGGTAACCATTGCTGAGGGCTTTCACAGGCCACTGTTTTGATGAGCAAACAGATCCTCCAGTGCAGAAGCCACCTGGGGCCTAGACCTCAGCTTCTACCTTGTGTGTTTCTTGTAGGTCATTGACCTCTCTAGGCTTTCCAGAAAGTGAGACACGCAGGTCAGTGGCTAGTTCTCCAAAGTCACTGATAGTTCCCTCCCCACCGAGACCACCCCTCTGAGTGCCTCAGCACAGACCTAGAGAGATGGAACCTGGCACTGTGCAAATAGAGATCTACACCATCCTCACCTAGTGTCCCTCGTGGTGGCCCCTTTGGGCCTTGTGGGCTATTGGGGGGCCCTCTCCTGCTTTGTCTCTGCTCAGCTGCCTTACAAGACCTTGGTGTCTCTCCTATAACCCCATGGCCTCCACCCCTTACAGAGATTTACTATCTGTACCATGCCAGGGGCCCGCTCAGGCAGGTAAAGAAACAGGAGCCAGTGTGGACTTCTGCTCCCAAGAAGTGAGGGGCACTGGAGGGGGTCAGCATGCACAATGTGGTCACTGGGGCTTCACCCACAGTGTTTCTGCACAGCAGGTCAGGAGCTGCCTGAGTGTCCTCATCCTTTAAGCAGAGACTTGGAGCTGGGACTGTGGGGGGAAGGGCTGCATGCACCCCCTTGGGACACCTCACCTTGCCTAGGATGCCAGGCCAGGGCCCATGCTCTGCAAGTGGCCCCACAATACCTGCCCCTGGTTAGCCTAGAGTGCAGAGAACACATGGAGGGACCCAGCAACATAAAGGGCTTGACCTGGCAGCAAAGTGAACCAGACAGAGAGCAGGGTGGGGGAGGGGGCACCAGGGTCCAGAACCGGGGTAAGAAACCTACTGTCCCTCCTACTGAAGAGGGAAGACAAACCAGAGCAATTTAGGGTTTAGTCTAGTGCTTAGGTTTGGTGATGGGATGGTGTTATGGGTTGTGTTTAGATGTCCCTCCAAAGCCTCATGCAGTCATAGATGGGGCTTTTTCAGAGGAGGCTAGATCTAGATTGTGCAATTGATTCATGGTGCAATGCTAGGACTAAGGGTGCTAGGATTAAGGGTGGGTAATTACTAAATCAGTCCACTGATTGGTTTGGCATCGCCCTAATCCTGATAGCCTAGATACAATATGAGAGACAGAAAGAGGCTTGTCCCTTGCTTGCTTGTTGCTTTTGCTGTCTTCTGCCACCATGAATTGTTTTTCTCCTCTGCAATGTCTGAATGCCATGATTATGGACTGAAACCTCCACAACTGTGAGCTAAATAAACCTTTCCTCTTTTAACTTTGAGTGTTGGGTATTTTGTCTCAGCAATGAGAGAAAAGTATCTAAGACAGATGGGAAAGGTTGGGCAAAGGGTTTCAGGTTAGGGTTATGACTTAGTGAGGGGATAGGGGATAGGGTTATATGTTAGCATGAGGATTAGGTTTTAATTTAGGTTTAAATTAAGTTTTAAATGGTTAGGTTTTAAATTAGAGTTTGGGTTAGAAGGTTAGAGTTAAGTTTAAGGGTTAGGGGAAGGGGTACAGGTAGGTTTAAGGTTAGGGTTAGACAGGGTTAGGTTTAGGCTTAGGTTTACTGTTGGGTGTTAGAGTTAGGGTTATGGTTAGGGTGGTGGTGGTTATTGTTAGGGTTAGAGTTAGGGTTATGGTTAGGGAGGTGGTTATTGTTGGGGTTAGTGTTAGGGTTTAGAGTTTGGTTAAATTTAGGATTAGGGTAAGAGGTAAGTGTTAGGTTCGGTTAGAGGTTAGGGCTAGGGGTTACAGAAAGGGTTTGTGTTAATGTTATTGTTTAGAGGTTAGGGACTACTCCTACCAGTGGTCTCTACAGAGGGATTCATGGAAACATTCTCAGGAGGTATGTCCAGCCACTAGGCCACTTGTGGGACAATTGTGGCTTCCCCAGGCATTCACAGCTGATGGCCGGTGTCTGTCTCTGAGGGCAGCCTGGAAACATTGTCATCAGTGGCTTCCAGTGATGGGACCCACTCTACACCATGCTGCATGGCCCTTAAATTGCTTCCCTAGATGCCCACAGAATCCTCTTCCAGAAGGGGACTGGAAACGTTGTGGCAGGGAAGACCCAACCAGGAAATGGGCCATTCTCCAAACATCACATCCATCCCTAACGTCATGGAACTTCTTTTCCAGAGGGAAAAAAAAGATAAAAACCCCATCCAAAAAAAAGACTGTGACATTTACATAAGTATAGATTATGTTATTGGGCTAGAGGATGGCATGGATATAGGGTACAAATTACATTATGTGATCAGGGAGGGCTTTCCGGAGGAGGTGTATGATTATTAGTCCTGGCAAAAGCTGGAGGACTAGGGAGTAGAAAGGACAAAATTCATGAAGTGCCTTCAAGCTTCCCAGGACCTTAATGGATCACAGAGCCTGCCAGTTCTAGTAAGGTCAAATGCTTCCATCCCTGTCAACATGTAAATAGAAACAGCTGTTTGCTTTATCCCCAGTAATTTTGGTTCCATGTTTAGTACAGAATTTAGTGTGAGATTGGGATAGAAAATCTTAACTTCTTTCAGTTACAAATTTTTCATACAGTTATTTTAATTAGCAAATATAGCCATGGAGAAAAAGTATAAAACATTCATTTAACATTTATGTATCAAATGTTTCTGGGGCCGGTGAGATAGCTCAGCAGCATAAGCGCCTGCCTGGCAAGTGCGAGGTCCTGAGTTCGACTCCTGGAACCCATATAAAGGATAAAAAGGGCTGGTGATATCGCTCAGCGGCACAAGAGCTTGCTGGCAAGCGCAAGGTCCTGAGGTCGACTCCTGGTACCCACATTAAAAAAAAAATAGTTTCTGTATGTTATGTTCTAGTCTAGGCATGTGCAGAATTAAAAAGCCATCAGTTGTGAACTATATGTTGTTTATGTGCAATCCCAAGTATCTGGGGGACATCCAGGCAATCATATTCTTAATAATTGTCCTCAGGGATTTGACATTGTGTGACTGTGTCTCCACTCTTTATGTAGAGTTGGTGATGAAATCATTACAAGGACACTGTCTTAATTACTTTCTCATTGCTGGGCTAAAATACCTGACACCCATAAGTTAAAGGAGGAAAGGTTTATTTTGGGTTACTGTTTGTAGAGGTTTCATTCCATAGTCCGTTGGCTTCAAGGCAAGGCAGCATGCTACCATGAAATTGCAAGGGGGAAACAGTCCATGGCAGGGCAGACAGGAAGCAGCAAGCAGAAAACCTCCCTTTCCTTTTTATCTCACCCAGGCTACAAGCCTTTTGGATCATGCCACCTACAACCAGAGTGGGCCTTCCCATTATCCACACACAGAACTATGCTAAACCAATCAGTGGACTAATTTAGTTATCACATCCTTAATCCACATTCAGATACCAGCCTCCTCTAAAAGTCCTCACCTATGAGCACATGAGGCTTTGCGGGGACATCTATTTACAAGCCATAACAGTTACTTTCTTTTTCACGTCTAACATACACAAAATTATATTCAAATGAAATGACACTGTTTTTGCACATAAAAGAAAAAATGTTTAAAATGCCATGCCATAAATTACAATTTTAATGTGATTCTAAGAAAATAGATTTCATAATTTTCTAGAAGCAATGAAGCCCATTTATATGCTCCATGTCTTAATCCATTTTCTGTTACTGTACCTGAATACCACAGACTGGATAATTTGTAATGAATAAAGGTTTAGTCACCTCAAGACTGTGGAGGTGCAAGGTCAAGGGGTCCCATCTAGTGAGGGGCTTCTTGCTGGTGTGGACGCTCTGCAGAGTCCTGAGGTGAGACGATAGGCATACAAAGAGTGGGCCAAACTGTCTTTTCAAATAGCTTGACTTGCCAGATGACCTGATAAGCCATAAGTTTATGATTGGTTTACTCCATTTATGACCTATTCACATCCTGAAAAATCCCTCAGTAACAAATATTTAATATTTCACAAGGGGATTAAGTTTCAATGAGTTTTGATGTGGACATTTCAACCATAGCAGTTCATATGCAAAAGTGAAACAGTAAATGTAGCTCCTAAAAGCCTGAAATATAAAGTCGTTGTGGTCCAGCTAGTCCTAAAATATTTTAGCATGTTATAAACCCTCCATAATGAAAAAATTATGATGGTGTTGGTGCACAATTAAACTAATGTCAACAAAATCCTAGAAATTGACCTATGTCCAAGTATAAACAAATGTGTAAGTATAAATGTTGTATTACATACTTTATTGCCCTATATTAAGTCAGTGGGTAAAACTACAAATCAGAGGATAAAGACTGTGTTTTAAAAGAAATTGACTTTGGAAATTGATAGAAACTAGGAAAATGTTTAAACTGGACCGGTACTGCCATTGTATGTAACTGGACAAAAATCAAAGCACTAAGATATACAGATGTGAAAAATAAAGTCATAAAATCTCTAGAAAAAAGCATTGAGTGAAACATCTTCCCAAATATAACTTAAAATTCAAAATTCTAAAATCCATTACATGAAGCTAATTAAAAATTAAGTTTCGCATAGCAAAAGTAGTAAGACCAAAATCCAAAGAGACATTGGAGAAATTATTTACCTGTATCATAGAAAAGGCAAATGTTCCCAATATGTCTATAAGACTACAAAATAGAAAGAAATCAGGGTCTAGAACCCCTCCTGGGCCCAGGGCCCTCAGTCCCACTAGCAGATCTCATTGAGGACTAGAGGTTTTGTAAATGTGAGTGGACAGTCATCCTTCGGTCCTGGGAAGCAAATCTGAAGGGACTGGCTGAGGATCTTGTTTACTATTGTCCTGGGTCATACTGAGAATTCTGGGTATTGTAGTCCTATGGAGGGGTCATGCCAGGGATTCTGGGTACTGTAATCCTTTGGGAAAAAAAACTGAGGATTCAGGATATTGTATTCCAGTTTGGGGGACTGAAAAAATGACAAGGATTCTGGGCACCATAGATTGGGCTCTCTTTCTCTCTTTATGGGGAGCCTGCTGAGGATTCAGGGTACCTTACTCCATGAGAGGGCACATTGTGAATTCTAATTACCATGGTCCTGTGGCCTGTGAAAGTTTCTGAGTGTCATATTCCTGGGGAGGGTTACCCTTAGGTTTCTGGGTATTGCAGTGGTTGGAAGGGTCATACTGAGGATACTGGATTCCATGGCCCTTGGGGATTACTCTGGGTACCTAAGTCCTTGGGGAACATTCAGAGGATTCTGGGTCCTGCAATGGGAGAGGGCACACTGGGGCTTCTGGTTATCGGGGTGGGGATGTGGAGCCTTCTGGATACTGTAGTCCTTTGGCTGTGAGGGATCTTTTGGGTATCCCAGTGGGGTTGTCATATGAAGGATTCTGGGTGCCATAATCCCGTGGAGGAGGGTGCTTACCAAGGCTTTTGGGTATGGTAGGTAGTACAGTGGTGGCGGGGCACAGAGTCATCTGCGTACTGTACTCCAGGGTTTCACCCAGAGTATTCTGTGACCCATAATGGGGAGCGCATGCTGAGGCTTCTGGGCACTCTAGCTGGTGACACGCTGAAGTTGCTGGGTGCCTAGTTCTGTGGTGGGAACATGCAGAGTCTTCTGGGTACCCTAGTCCTGGTGAAAGGGGGTTCCTGTCACATGGAGCATTGTTTTCCATCTTTTGACTTTCAGTCTATGAATTTCTTTTTGAGTAAAATGTGTTTCTTGTATGGAGCATATTATTGGATCTTGTTTCTGTTTCTTCTGTTTCATTCTGCCAATCTGTTTCTTTTGATTGGTTAATTGAGACCATTCACATTGATGGTTATAACTGATAAGTATTTATTTTTCCTTGTCATACTATTTTAGTGTGATTTGTTCCCTTTCTTTCCCTTCTTCTTAATTGCTTGTCTTGCCTGGTGAATTCATTCTGTTGGGATTCTTGGAATTGTTGTCTTCATTTTCTTTTTTCTATAATATCCTTCAGAACTTTTTGGAGTGTTGGTTTGGTGTCCACGGATTTTTTCAGGGTTTTTTTTTTTTTTAATCATGGAAGTATCTTACTTCTCCATCAATTTTTTTTTTTAAATGGGGGTACCAGGGGTTGAACTCAGGACCTCACGCGCCAGCAGGTGCTTGTGCCACTGAGTGATATCACCGGCCATTTTTGCCTTTTTATGTGGGTACCCGGAGTCGAACTCAGGACCTTGTGCTTGCCAGGCAGGTGCTTATGCAACTGAGCTATCTCACCGGCCTTCTCCATCAATTTTACAAGATAATTTTGTGTGGTATATCAGCCTTGGTTGGAGGTTGTTTTAAGGCTAGAAATAGTTCACTACAAGCTCTCCTTCATGTAAGTGGTTATGTTGAGAAGACTGCTTGATTCTGATGGGTTTTTCTTTATAGATGATTTGTTTCTTCTCTCTAACAGCTTTTAATATTCTGTTCTTGTGTTGAATATCTGGAATCTTGACTATTACATGCCTTGGTGTAATTTTTTCTGATCATGACTATTAAGAGTTCTGTATTCCTCACCTGTGTCTCAAGTTCTTTTTCCAAGCTTTGAATGTTTTATGCTATTACTTCTGTGAACAAGTTTCTTATCATCTTTTTACTATCATCTAATTCTTTGTTAATTTCAATGAATTTTATGTTAGTCCTCTTTGCATCATTGTCTTAGTTACTTTTCTCATTGCTGAGACAAAATACCTGACACCTAAAGTTAAAGGAGGAAAGGTTTATTTAGCTCACAGTTGATAGAGGTTTTAGTCCATAATTGGCTAGCTCCAAGGCAATGTGTTGTGGAAGATAAGCATCACAGAGGAGAAAACAGTTTATGGTGGGCAGGCAGTAGCAAAGCAAGCAAGGTACCTTAGCAGCTTCTTTCTGCCCTTTTTATACTCTATCTAGGCAACTGGGAGTAGGGTGGTGCCAAACCAATCAGTGGACTGATTTAGTAATCACACACCCTTAATCCCAGCATCACAAACTCTAGATTCAGCCTCCTCTGAAAAAGCCCCACCTATGACCACATGAGGCTTTGGGGGAACATCTAGACACAAGCCGTAACAACTGTCTAGCAGCTCTTTGATTGAGTTTTCATGGTCTCATCCTATTTTTAAGAGATATTTCATATCTTACACCACAACACTGTCTTCTAGAACTTGTATTGAATCTTCATGTTGGTTGACTCTGCTGTATATACTTTCAGTAGAATTTTTAGTTTCCTGTATTTCTATTTGAGTCTGTTTTATGGAATTCAGTTCTCTTCTATTTTGGGCATTCATGGTTTCTATGCCTTTCCTAAGATCCTGTATTTTTTTCTGTATCTACTTTAGATTCACTAATCATTTCCTTCATTATGGTCATCATCTCTTTAATTATCTGTTTTCCTTTTGTCAAGAGACTTATTCATCTGTTTTGTTACTTCTACTCCTACCATTTCATAAAATTCGCTGGCTGGCTTTTGATTTCTTCTACCTCCGTGCCCCTTGGATTTGTCTTGGGTGACTTGGGAGTTTTGGGTTGCATCTTGCTTTGATGTTTTCTCATTTTCTGTTTTTTTGTTATTTGTTTTCTGTGTTGGTACTTGTAAATTGCTTATGGTAAGTAGCTTTGTTATTCCTATTGAGACCTCTTTAGGAAATGACTTCTTTTCAGAGATGTCTTCTATATGTAGCTGGTTTTTGGCTTTTGAGTCTGTCCCAGGATCCTGCCTCTTCAATTTATTAGAGATGAAAAGTTGCAGCCTGTTTGGCCTGGCACTCAGTTCTTCAGTACTGGACTATAATATTATTTATGTCCCCCAGACAATCTAGGTAGTGGCATGCAGGGAAGGTCAATTGACTACAACTATGTTACTTTGGCTAAAGTAGTACAATGAGTAATAACAATATCATCAAGAACCAACTGGAAAATGACAAACTGTGATAACTGCGTAGGTACAAGATTTATAGTTCTGTAACAAAATCTAAGAGAAATAAGAAAATTATATAAGTAAATACCCACTCAGTAGAGCGATTTTACCCTAATGGGAGAAAATTTAAAGGAAGAAGAAGAAAAACAGAGAAGTAAAAGAAGAGAAAGAGATTAGAAGCAAGGCTGAAGGACAAAAGAAGATTACTCAAGTCTCAGGAAACTGGTGAGGAAGACAGGAGGGAATGAAAGTAGGAAAATATAAAAACAAGAACATAAAAACTAAAAACAATGTTCACACTCATTTAGAAACAAAAACAATTAAAAAAAACCCAAATGAACAATAACAATAAAAAAGAATAAAAGAGAAGCAAAGAAAAAGAATTAAATAATTGGCGATGTTTGCATGATTCAATCACCAGAAAAATCCCTGGAATGTATAGCTTAGGAAGCTTCTGAGTGAGCAAGTGCATCCACGTGCAGGCAGGAGGGTGAACACATTGGCATGGGGACAGAGACTACGGCCCTGGGGACACTCCTGGACCTCTCCCGGTGCATCTTTTCGTACGGCTGTTAGTGTCTGACCTTTATTTCACCATGTACAATAAGTCAGTTCTCTCAGGCTGCCTTAACAAAACACCTGAAAAATTTGTTGTCTGTAGTTCTGGAAACTGGAAAATCCCACACGAGTACATTGGTGGGTTTCATGTCTGTTGAGAGTTCACTCTTCATAGATTGTGATTTTAGCTTTGTCCTCACATGGTAGGATACTGAAAGAGGCTCTCTCAAGACTCATTTACAAGGCCTCTTTCACTCTGCTCAATCCCGTGTGATTTAGGCCTACAGCTTTTGCCCACCGACTGCAGTGGCACTGAGTTTTTATACCTTTGCAATACAGTTTGATAATTTTTCACGATACATTTAGATCATGTCTTACAACCTGTATTCCATCTTCGGATATTTCCACCTCCTCAATAATTTAATCTGTCTGAAATGTTTGTGGTTTCCATAAGTCTTCTCAAATGCATAGTGGCAGATATCCTCTATGAAGTTGTCATATTGAAGACTTCCAACTCCACTCCATGCAACCACTTTTCTACTTTTCATCTCTGTGGTCTTACATTTTTTAACATATCATAGAAAGGGGGTCTGTGATGTGTAGCCCGTTGATATGGGTTTATCTCGTCGGAATGTTTGTCTCGGCAATACAGAGATAAGATTCAACTATGGCTTGTTAGGGGCTGCTAGTTCATTCTTATCGCTGAGTACATTGCATTGCATGGGTTTAACATACTTTGGTTTTGCCATCAGTGACTGAAATCTATTTTGATTACTTCGGGTTTTGCCCAGAATAAGCGGAGCTGCTGCATGTGTGTATATGCTGTTTTTGTTTTGTTTTATTTTAGTGTGTTTTGGTTTGGATGTAATTTTTCAAAGCAATTGTCTAAACACCAACAATTTAGAAGTGTATTTCTTGAATCATAAGGTTAGACTTGCTTAGTTTGGAAAATAATTTCCAAGGGTGTTTCGGTGTGTCCATGCCAGGAGGCACCCTACCGTTTAGACTTCCAGTTTTTGCCCACCATGAGCCAGGTTGGAGATGGGGTCACGGCTGGGTTTAGCCAGGGTCAGAGGGCGGACAGTCTCAGTGGACCCAAGAAGTGAGGACGGGGTCTGAGGTCAGATATCGTGGAGGTGGGGGTTCTTGCTGAGCCAACCCAGCCCGGGTCTTGCAGAACTGGACCTGCCAGGTGGGGGGCGGGGGGACGAAAGCCTGGCTGGTTTGGTTGAGAGGGGCTCTAGCCTCTTGCTGAAGTGCAAGAGGGGGCTCCAGCCCACAGTGGTCTAATCAATAGCAACACTGTGAAACCAGAGCAAAGCCCCAGTCCCCTCCACCAAGTCCGCCCCCGACCCCGTGTGTGTAGGGGTCGCTGCAGGCGTGGGCAGGCAGGGCCGGGACGCGCGTGTGGACTTCGTCACCTGCACAAGTGCAAGTGCGTACCTGCGCGGGCCTACAGTCCTGGCGTTGTCCCCGGCTGTTCCGGGCCAAGGGGAGGATCTGAACCCTAGAGGGCGCAGCAGCGGATAACGAGCAGTGGGGGGCTCCCGGGCCGCGCTGTGGCCCCTGGGAGCAGCAGGGGGCCGGGCTCTGGCCACAGGGATGGACCTTCCCGAACTGCGACCCGCGGGACGGCCCCATTGACCGTGCCCAGGCTGTGGCAGCTCACCTCTAAGCCTCACAACCCGGGGCAGTGGACGCCTGGCTCTTTGGCACCCCTGATTCTGTCGACAGTCACCACCCCTGTCCGCAGCGGCCACACGGTCCCCCCCCCCCACGCGCGGACTGCTCCCTGCCCTGGAGGGGGCCCCGCCCTAGGATCCCCTGCCGGTGCGGGCTGCAGCGCCACACGGGGGCAGCAGAGCCTCGCGCGAACCCTGGCCCCCGCAGGGCGTAGGGGCGGCCCAGGTGCGGAGCTGCTGGGAAGGGAAGGAGCAGTGCCCTCTGCTCCCTGCCTACGCCCGGCCGACCTCAGCCAGCAGGGGGCACCCGCCCGGCATCGTAGGCCTGTGGGCGTTGGAGTAGCTGGGCCTTGCCCTTGGGGACTGGCCGCTGAGGTCGCGCATAGAAACCCTGGATGGCTGGGCCCAGGTCGCCGAGAGGAGGGCTTGAAGACACACTCCATGGGCTCCATGTGTGTCCAGCTTGGCGTGTGGAGGACATATGTGCAAGGGAGCTGGCGTTTGTGCACACCCCGGGGACCTGGTGCCCCTGGGATCGGTCTGCAGACTGCTGCGCTTGCCGACAAGGCCAGAGGACCTCGTTGGCCACCGTTATGGCCTGGGTCTGTGTGCATCTTTGCTGGTTCACGCAAAGGGCCAGCTGTCAGAGTTCTGCCCAGTGACAGCACGTGGGCTGCCACCTGTCCCTGTGTTGCCCTGTGTGCTCTGCCTTGGCCAGCCCCTCCTTTCGCTGGCCAGGAGGCACAGCAAGTGCTGTCTACTTTCGGTCCTAATATCCATCCTCACAGGCGGTGTGGTCCTGGCCCGTGTCCTAACCCTGGCCCTGCTGTAACTCTGGGGAGGGGGTGCTACCAGCCCCAATAGAAGGCCCTGGAGGTTGTCCACTGTGGGCTGGAGCCCTCAAGCTGCCCTTCGGGAAGAGGCTAGCACCCTTCTCTGTGGCAGCGTGGGCAGGTGTAACCGAGACAACCGCATATTCAGGTTGTCTGTAGGCCTGGCCTCATGGGAGCAAAGGGCTGCCCAGGACCCTGCCCAGGAACTTGGCTGAGGACGGTGATGGAGCCTGAACTTGGTGGAGCCCTGGCTTCTGGCCACCTGGGTCTGGCTAGCTGTCAGGGTTGTGACTGCCTGTGGCCTTGCCAGCCCCACACACCCTCTGAGCTGCCTGAGCAGTGGCGACAACTGCCATCCAGTGTGGGCACAGATGGGCCCTGCTAGAGATGCAAAGCTGGGGTCCCTGTAGGTGGGCTGTGTCTTGGGGCCCAACACACAGCAGAGGATAGGAGTTGGAGGTGCCTCCCCGCCTGTCCGGCCCCAAACTTCCCTTGTCCACTGACCTCACAGTCACCCTTTCTGCTCCCTCTGTGCCCCTCCCACTCTCCTGGACTTACTGCCCCAGTTTCCCTCCCCTCCCCTCTCACATAATCCTCTCTTCCTCCTCCTCCAGGTTGCTTTTCTGTCCTTTTCCTCTGTAGGGAGCCATAGCCTGGAGAGTGACTCTGGGGGCACAGCTCTCTGGCCCTGCTGCTCTGCATTTCAGATGTTGCTCCGCTGCTCCCCTGGACCCCGCTGCCCTGTGGTCTGCATGAGCTTCCTCGCAGAGCTCCCAGCACACTTTGCTTCTTAATGTTGTGAAAGTCATTTTGGGGCAAGGTGAGGGTGCTGAACACAGAAGTGCACACGCAGGACTGTGTCCCACACAATGTCGGGGGCTTCGGGGTGAGGGCCAGGTGAGCCTGGGGGTGTCATCCTGGGGTTCTGGTCACCTGTGGGCAGGGCAGGTAATGGGGTAAACTGGGGACCCCAAGGACCTGGGGTGACTGCATGCCTCTAGCGCCTCTCCCCCTAGACTCCTGGCAAGACCCACCAAGCAGTCTCCTCCTACAGCCTAGCCTCACCTCTGTGGGCTTGCCCCTTTCCTCTGTGACCACAGGCCCTTTAGCACGGTGCCAAGCATGCACTGTGGTCCCTGCTGAGATGGTGCCCCTTGCCCCTCCCACGTGCCCCTCCCACGTCCTTCATCCTGGGAGTGGGCTGGGAGTTGAGTGGGCTGCCCATCCCTGTGTGTGCACTGAGCCAAGGACGTCCTGGGCCCAGGACGGGGTTCAGGGACTGTGTTACCAGCAGGCCCTAGGGTGGGAGTGGTGGCCTGGCTGTGACCAGGAGCAGGTGTCCAAGGCTAACCTGGAGGACGGTGAGCACAGTAGGCAGCATGCACACCCAGCTCGTGAGGCTCACAGCAGAGCATCTGGGGCGCAGAGGGGCAGAACCTCCAAGAGCCCTGGGCAGGTGTGGGTTCTGCAACACCCCTGGGTGGCAGGCAGACTTGGGGGTCACAGGTGGGGAGGACTGTGGTGAGGGTCAGTGTGGCATCCATCATGGTCAGAGGGGCAGGATAGGGCCAGCTGCCACAAGTGTGTGTGTGTATGTTACTGAGTGTGAGTGTATATTAGTGTTTGCTAGGTACTGTTAGCATACAAAGTGTGTTAGTGAGTGAGTATGTTAATGTGTGGCTGTGTTAGTGAATGTGTTAGTGTGTGTTGGGCTAGTATGTGCTAGTGTGTGCTAGTGAGTGTGTATATTGGTGCTGAGGGTACGTAGTGAATGTGCTAGTGAGTGTGTTTGTGTGGTAGAGTGTGTCAGTGTGCATGTTAGGGAATATGTTAGTGAGTGTGTTAGTGAGTGTGTTAGTGTGTGTGTTAGTGTATGTTAGATTAATGATAGTGTGTAGTAAATTTGTGTTAGTGATTGTGTGTTGATGAAAGTGTTAGAATGTGTTGTGTTAGTGATAGTTGTTAGTGATAGGATGTGTTAATAAGTATTAGTATGAATGTGTTAGAGTGTGAGTGTATTGGTGTGTGTTAGTGCTAGAATGAAGTGTGTGTTGGTGTGAGTGTGAGTGAGTGTGTGTGTGCCCCCACCCTCATCTGGTGTGTCCAGCTGCAGGATGGCATGTGCCTGCACCGTCTTCTGTGTGGTTGGTGTGTGCCCAGCGTGTGGGCCAGCTCAGCGTGGGGAGGTGCAGCATGATGTGTCTGGGTGTGGCCTGGGTGCCGCATGCCCCTGCCTGGGTTTGTGTCTGTGCACAGCAGGTCCCCATGTCCTCTGAATGGAGGCTCAGCCCGAGGACAGCCTGAGGGTGTGCAGCCCCTAGCTCCACCAGTGTGTGTCTGTGGCTGTGTGTGCATTTGTGGCTCTGCTGTCACTGTCCCTGTGTGGGTGGTGTGTGTGTGGTTGTGTTGGTTGTGACTGAGTGTGAGCCTCAGAAAGTGTGCGACTGTGGGCTTTGTGGGCAGAGCCATGTTAATACCAGCGTGTGCACATGTGGCTGTTTGCGCATTTGGGTATTTCCATTGTGTGTGTCTCTGTGGGGACACGTGTGGTTGTCTGTATGTAGTTCCTAGGGCGTTTGAGTGCCTGAGTGTTTACAGTTCTGTGTATCTATGTGTGCCCGTGTCTGTGTCTGCTTGTCTCTGTATGAGTTTATGTGTCTGTGTATCAGTGTGTCTGTGTGTTCCATGTCTGTGTCAGTGTCTGTGTGTTTGTGTGTCTGTGTGTCAGTGTGTGTGTGTTTGAGTTTATGTGTCAGTGTGTCTGTGTGTGTGTCTGTGTGTTTGTGTGTCTGTGTGTCAGTGTGTGTTTGAGTTTATGTGTCAGTGTGTCTGTGTGTGTGTCTGTTTCAGTGTCTGTGTGTTTGTGTGTCTGTGCGTCAGTATGTGTCTGTTTGAGTGTATGTGTCAGTGTGTCTGTGTGTTCCATGTCTGTGTCAGTGTCTGTGTGTTTGCGTGTCTGTGCGTCAGTGTGTGTGTGTTTGAGTTTATGTGTCAGTGTGTGTTTGAGTTTATGTGTCAGTGTGTCTGTGTGTGTCTGTTTCAGTGTCTGTGTTTGTGTGTGCATCAGTGTGTGTGTGTTTGGGTTTATGTGTAAGTGTGTCTGTGTGTGTGTTTGTGTCAGTGTCTGTGTGTTTGTGTGTCTGTGTGTTAGTGTGTCTGTTTGAGTTTATGTGTCAGTGTGTCTGTGTGTTCTGTGTCTGTGTGTGTCACTGTGTCAGTGTGTGTCTGCATGACTGTATTGCTGGGAGGCTGGATATACAGGTGGGGTCTCTGCTTGCCCCTGTCACGCAGGCCACACCTGGGGTTCCCCCAGGGGCCCCCTGTGCACTCACAGTACTCCTGGAGGCTGGGCTCAAGGGGAGCTGGGGGCAGGTGCAGACCCCCACACAGCACCCAGGGCTGGGCTGGGCACTGGGCTGCCTGGCCAAGAGCCCCATGGGTACTTCCTGGTCCTGGGCACCCACTGAGTGCCTCTCACCTATGTCACCCCACCTTCAGGGGCACAGTCTCCCAGGGTCTCTGTGACCTGGGGAAATGGGGCTGGGGAGGTGTGGGGAGGCCCCGAGTGCCTGGGGGATTGGGTGCTGCCACCAAGGGCTGCGACCTGAGGCCCTGGGTTGGCCAAGGATGGTCTGTGAGGAGCTGTGAGGTGGGAGGCGAGTGTGGGGGCCCTCAGTGCCCTCCACGCCTGGTCCTTGGCTTGTTTCTGGACCAGTCGCCATGTGAGGCCACTGCACACCCCCACCAGGCATCCCTGGGCCAGGTCCTCCACCCAGCAACAGTGCAGGCCTGGCACTTGGGGCCCCCACCTTCCCTCATGCATATCCTGTACCATCTGGCTCCCTGAGTTTCTGTCTCAGGGCGAGAGGTGAGTGGGGCTTTCCACCTGGCCCCACCTGCTCGGTGATTTCCCTTTTCAGTATTTTTTTTTTTTGTGGGTACCGGGGGGTCGACCTCAGGACCTCGCGTGCCAGCAGGCGCCCGTGCCGCTGAGCAATATCACCGGCCCCTTTTTCGTATGTGGGTTCCGGGAGTCGAACTCGGGCCCTCGCGCTTGCCGGGCAGGCGCTTAAGCCGCTGAGCCATCTCACCGGCCCCTCCTTTTCAGTATTTTTAGAACAATTTGCAAGTGGTGTTTGTGTGCCTGTGGGGCGGGGTGGGGGCTGCAGGGGGTCTTGTTTTTCAAGCTGCACACGGTGGGGGTGGGGCGGGGTGGGTCACGGTGGGCCTGGCCTGGTCATCCTGGGCCCCCGGGCAGCAGAGGCCATCTGGGCTGAGGCGCGCCCTAGTCCACCCCAGCCCTCTGAGGACCCTGACACACGCAACACAGCACACTGATATGCATACTCACACAGCCCCAGCACTAGTTGCCTGGCGGCCTATGGTCCTGATCTTGGGTGGTTCTCATCGCGCTGTGCAGGGCCATTGTCATGGGCCCTAGAGCTGCCCATGTGGCCACCGCCTGTATCCTGAGCCTGGAGGCCAAACAGGCAAGGCTGTGGCCCGAGCCTTCCCCAGCCCGTGTGGCACAGCTGGGTCAGCAAGACTAACCTGTGCGTGATGCACGTGAAGGAGCGAGTGTGTGAGTGTGTGCAAGGAGCGCGTGGTTATGCAGCGTGTGCAGTGTGTGCAGACGTGTTTTGCATGGTTGTGCACATGTGAGTGTGAGTGTGTGTGTGTCCATATTTCCGGTCCTGGCTCATCCTCCCTAGGTTCCCCATACCCCACCCTGACCAGACAGTGGCAGGGCTCACGGTGTCAGGGCTGGGATCCGGGGTGGAAGGACAGTGACGCATGTGCTTGTGTGTGTCTGTGGTGTGTCTGTGTGTGCCTGTGTATATGGGTGTGTCTGCGTGTGTGCGTGCGCATGCATGTATGTGACTTGTGCCCATCAGGCCTGGCTGGGGTGTCTCCTGGTGCTGTGGGTTGGCTGAGCTCCTGCCTGTACCCCAAGCCCTGGCTTCAGCCAAGAGGGTCCAGGGTCGCTGTGGGGGGAGAAGAGGCCTGGTGTCAGGCCTCGGTGGAGGAGTGGCCCCATCTGCTCACTTCGGGGCCACTGGATGCAGCAGGGGCCCTAGACCTGGACGGACCAGGCCTGATGAAGCAGGCTCTGTGGTGGGGGGCAGAGGACGGCAAGACGAGAGATTAACAAGGCTGGGGATCAGGCCTGAGGACTGGGATGGGCCTCACCCTCACATCCCACACACGTGTACCCCCAGAGGGACGTGCACACCTACCACATGCACACACCCTCCACATGAGCCACAGACCCACACCAGAATACCTGACAGGAATATGATGCTCCCACGGGTGCTATTCCATGCACACAAGCTTACACACATGCTGCCTCGGGCCTGACCCTCAGGGCGTCACGCTCAAGTCCCCAGGCCTGGCCACTTGCTATGGCACTGAGCAAGCAGCTGAATACCTAGGTCCACTGGCTGCTGTCCTATGAATCATCCCAAAATGAGACCTGAGAGTGCCCTGGGGCCTGGGCCTAGGGCAGGAACCTGGTGGAGCCCTTGGTGCAGAGAGGACTCCAAGGCTCTCAGCCCATTAGCCCAGGGTCGCCCAGAGCCAGCCAAGGTCAAACAGGGCCATGCAGAGTTGGCAGGGTTCTGCCTGGGCAGGACTTACTAGCGGGCAGCTCATTAGGGCCGCACCCACAGCAGGCAGGCCTGGACAGTCCTGGCCAGGCCCTACCTCCCTCCACGTCCCAGGGGCCACGGTGGGGCATGGCCCTGAGATCATGGCAGGACATGGACCTCCAGCAGGGAAAATAAGGTCCAGAAGGGTGGACAGAACTAGGGCCCATGATGGAGACAGAGACACAGATAGAGAGACAGGAGACACAAGAGATAGAGAGAGAGACAGAAACACAGAGACCGAGACACAAAGAGATAGAAGCAGACAGAGATAGAGACAGAGGTGGGGATGGAGAGACACAGAGACACTGAGAGAAACGCATGGATGGGGAGACATAAAGATGGATGGAGACAGGGACAGAAGAAACAGAGAAGGGATGGGGAGACAGACACTGAGAGACAGAGGCAGACACAGAGATGGGGTAGGGGAGAGAGAGAGACAAAACAAGGACAGGAAAGGAGAGAGACAAAAACACCGAGAGACAGATAAAAATAGAGATACAGAGACATGAAGAGGGTCAGGAATAGGTACAGAAAGAGACAGAGGAGGAAGACAGGTGAGAGAGAAAAATGAGACAGACAAGAAGAGAGAGAGACAGAGGACATGGAGACAGAGGCAGAGAGAGAAGATTAAAGAGAAAGAGACACAGGACAGAGGCAGGAAGGACAGGGTAGGCATGGAGTCCTGGATCAGGGACAGCCTCGCACATGCAGAAGCCAGGGAGCCACGGGCCCACAGAGCACTGAGGTGAACACATACTCACGTACTCCCCGCTATCACACAGGAGTAGCACGTCACAGCTCGCACTCCCTCCTGGGTCATGATCACTGGTGCTGGTCCTGAAACTGAGCCAAGGGTCAGATAATGACCTGGTACTGAAGCACTGAGGCTGAGTAATGATCAGCCAGGTCTTCATCATGAGGACCTGGTCTTCCTAAACACTGGGCTTTGGTCCTGAACACTGATCCTGGTTCCTAAGTACTGAGACTTGGTCATAGTCCCTGGGTCAGGTCTTTAGCACAAGGACCTGGTCCTGAATATGGGGCTTTGTTCCTGAACACAACCTGGTTCCTAAGTAGTAAGGCTGCATCATGGTCACTGGGCCAGATCTTTATCACAAGGACTTGGTCTTGAACACAGCGCCCTGGTCCTAAACTTTGAACCTGGTTCCTAAGTACTGAGGGTGGGTCAAAATAACTGGGTGAAGTTTTGTTATAAGGACTTGGTCCTGCACACTGATCCCTGGTCCTGAACATTGATTCCATTTCTTAAGCACTGAAGTTGGGTCATGGTAGTGGGCCAGGTCTTTATCACAAGGGCCTGATCCTGAACAGTGAGCCTGGTTCCTCTGCCCTGAGGCTGTGTCTTGAACACTGGGCCATATTTTTATCAGAAAGACCTGGTCTTAAACACTGAGCCCTGGTCCTGAACAATGAGCCTGGTTCCTAAGCATTGAAGCTGGGCTGTGATCACTGGGCCAGGTCTTTATCACAGGGACCTGGTCCTGAACACTGAGCCCAGGTTCTGAATATGAGCCTGGTTCCTAAACACTGAGGTTGAGTCAGGATCACTAGTCAGGTCTTTGTTAGCATAAGGACCTGCTCTGAACTCTAAGCCCTGTTCCTGAACATTGAGCCTGGATCCTAAGTACTGAGGGTGAGGCACGATCATCTGGATCTTAACAGAAGGACCTGGTCCTGAAGGCTGACCCTTGGTTTTATACAGTTGGCCTTACTTTAGTCACTGAATTGAGTCTTAAACACTGGAACTTGGTTCTTATCACAACAACCTCTTCTTTATCACTGGGTCCTGATCACGATCACTGAGTCCTGCTTCTGGTCACTGGGCCCTGGTCCAGGTCACTGGCCCTGATCCTGGTCACAGGTAGCTAATGATAATTAGCCTAAAACTGTTGCGTCGTCCTGATCCTGACCGCTGGGCTGTGCTCTCGGTCACTGAGGCCTCTTCTTGATCACTTAGTCCTGGTGTTGATCTGAAGTCCTGATGCTGTTCATCAGGTCCTCATCCTGAGTTCTGGCCATGAGCACTGAGCCCTGTTCCTGATCATGGGTCCTAGTTCTGATCACTGAGTCTTGTTTTTGATGACTGTGTCCTGATCCGGAACACGGGGCCCTGAACCCAATCCTCGAGTACTGGTCCTGATCACTGGACCCTGGTCTGATCTCTGAGCTCTGATCTTGGCCCAGGTTCCTGATTAGTCCTGAACCCACATCCTGATCACAGACACTGGTCCATGTAGCTGAGTCCTGGTCTTCATCTCATACCAGTGCTTTCTGAGGCTCAGCCTGCACGATTCTGTCTTACACTGAGTCCCATTTGTGCCCTGAGCTACACTCTTACTGAGAAAAGGCCCTGCGGGGTTGGGGAGTCTTCTAGGGGATCCACACCTTCTCTACTCACATACTGTTGCAGATAGGGTGGTGACCCCTTTCCTTGCCCATTCTTTCCAGCCCTAGAATATGGCCAAGCTGAGCAGGCTTGTGGAGCCCAGGCCTCCAGCCCCAGGTCACACTGTGGAGAGAGGCTGCAGCATAGGTGTGGGCAGGGTGGGAGGGCTCGCATGTTTTCGTTCTCTTGTTTTTTTCTTTCTTCTGAAGTATCCTGTGCACTTCACCAATTGAAACACCCAAAATAGTCCTGCAGGTGGCTAAGTCATTGTGAACACAGCCCAAACCAGCTGTCCCAAACAGAGCTGTGTTCTGAGAATCATACCCAAAACTGAGACCTGGTCAGATGGGCCTAGGGCCTTGGAGAGGGGCTGGAGCCTGGGAGGGCCCACGGGGGAAGTAAGGTTCCCAGGCCTGAAGGCTTCAGCCCAGGGTCTGCCCTGGGTCATCTACAATCAGGCCTTAGTGAAGCCAACCTCACCCAGGATTAGAAAAAGCCTGATAAACCACCATCTACCCATGATCATCCAGTGTCAGGCAAGATCTGCCCAGTGTATGCCAAGGTCAGTCCAGAGTCAGCTGAGGTCATCCCAGGGCATGGCCACCCAAGGTCATTCAGGGCAGCCATGGCTAACCAGGTCAAACAAGGTCAAACAGGTTGGCTGGTTCCTGCCAGGACAGGCACAGGGCATCTTGTACCACCTGGGGCAGGCCCGCTCAACATGGCTCTGCCTGGGCAGGACTCACCAATGGGTGGCAGTCAGGGCTGTGCCCACAGCAGTCAGGCTCAGAACAGCCTCAGTCAAGCCCCACCCTGCACGCCTCCTGTGTGTCTCCAGGCCCAGCCAGGACACAATGGGGCATGGCCCTGCGATCCTGGCAGGATGTGAACCCACACTAGGGAAGATGCAATCCAGGAAGAAGAGGGACAGAGACATAGACAGAGAGAGAAAGAGACACTGAGAGAGACAGAGACACTGAGACAATGATCAGTGGGCTGACTGGACTGACCTCGGGGATGAGTGGAGATGAATGCACTAAAACAGACAGACAAACCAAGAGACTGAAATGGGGATGGGGAGACAGAGAAACAGGGACAGAGAGACACAGCTGGAGATGGGGGAGGCAGAGATAGGAACAGGGAAGGAGAGACAGAGATACAGTCAGGAAAAGAGAGAGCGACATGAAGAGGCACAGGAAACAGGCGCAGGAAGAGAAGGAACAGAGGTGGGCACAGAGAAGGGAGACAGGTTAGAGTGAGAAATGAGACAAGGTCAGAGAGACAAGGGGACAAGGGGAGAGAGAGAGGTTAAAGGGAGGACAAGACACAGAGGGACGGAGAGGAAGGGGAAGGGGGCAGCCACAGGGACTTGCGTAAGGTACAGCCCCACACATCTACACCACGGACACACAGAGCTCTAGAGAAACACGCACTCGAGCACACTCACACTCAAATGTGGGCGTTCACACCCTGCTGCAGAGATACAGGTGACCCCCGCCCCTCTCAGGACTCGAGTACTCTGATCATGCTCCCTCATGAGTAATGATCACTGGTGTTGGTCCTGAACACTCAGCCTTGGTCCTGAATGTGGAGCCTGGTTCCTAAGCCTGAAACAGGTCATGATCACTATGCTAGATCAGTATCACGAGGCCCTGGTCCTGAACACTGAGCCCTGGTCCTTAAACACTGAGCCTGGTTCCTGAGCACTGAGGCTGAGTCATGATCACTGGGCCAGGTCTTTATGACAATCTGATAAGAATCTGGTGCTAAACACTGAGCCCATAGCAGTCAGGCCCAGACGGAACGATGAGTGTGGTTCCTAACCCCTGAGGCCGGGTCACGATCAGTGGGCGAGTTCTTTAACACAAGGCCTTGTGCTGTACACTGAGCCCTGGTGTTGAACACTGATCCTCACTCCTGTGCACTGAGGCCAGGCCATGAACATGGTCTGATTTTTATCACAGAGACCTGGCACTTAATCCTGGACCTTATCGTGATGTCTGAGCCCTGTTCCTAAGCACTTAAGCTAAGTTATAATCACTGGCCAGGCCTTTATCACAAGGGCCTGGTACTGAACACTGAGCCTGGGTCCTGAGCAATGTGCCCTGGCAATGAACAATGAGCTCTGTTTCCAAACCTGAAGCTGGGTCATGACTCTGGGCCTGGTCTTTATAACATGGGCCTTGTCTTGTGCACTGATCCTGGTTGCTAAGCACTGAGGTTAGTTCATGATCACTGAACCAGGTCTTTGTCACAGGGACATGGGTCCTTTTTCAGCTCCGATCCAGAACACTGAGCCTGCTTCCCAAACACTGGGTCTTGAACACTAGGCCAGGTTCATCAGTCACTGTGCTGGCTGGGACAGGCCTGTGGGTCTCTTGGAGAAACCCACAGACCCAGGGACCCCAGACATGGGCCGAGGGTGAGGGAAGTGATGAGGGCTGGGACCCTGGGCCCTTGGGATCCCCACACTGGGCCTAGGAGAAGCTGATGTGGGACAGCCAGAGATCAGCACGGATGGTGGTTTCAGCCCACAGACACTGAGGGATGCCAGGAGTTCCAAGGCTCAGGGTGAGGGTGCCCTGATGGGGCTGGAGCAGCCGAGGTCCACATGGGGGCCCTGGTAGGGGCTCTTGCTCTTCAGGGCCAGTGAGGTGAGGGACCTCCAGGTGGTACCCTGGGTCCACTGTGGCTGATCCCCTGGCATACTGCCCATCACTTTGGGAAGGATGTGGGGTGCAGTGGGAGGCCAAGAGCAGTTGGGGTGAGGGGCTGGGGTCCTGGGTGGGTGTGGACTGGAGGGGGCTTTCGACTCCACTGGGCCTGGTGTTTGGAGATGCACAGTGTGGGCAGAGTAGGAACATGGCCTGTCCCTGCCTGCCCTCCATCCATGCCCCTGGGTGGGCCCCTGTCCCCCAACATCTCTCCCTTCTGCTTGCCACATAGAAAGTCTGTCTGAAATACCCCCTGTGAGGCAGGACTTGGGCCTAAACTCTTGGGTGGGGGTGGGTATCGGGGACCCAGAGGTGTCCGTGTGTGTCTGGAGATAAGCTTTGAAGGCACACATGGTGACAGGACAGGCAAGGGTGGGCCCTCCACATCCCTATAGTCCCCACAGCATAAGGTTCCTCTAGGTGACGACTCTGAGGTCACCCAGGCCCTGCCAAACTCACCATTGTCCTCAGTGGGGAAAGGGACGTGGTCTCTCTGTGCACCACACAGACAGGCCCACCAACCCTCCTCAAGCACCCCCGCAAGCACAGGTGCACAGACACGTGGACACATGCACCCTCACGTCCATGGCATACACTATTCACAGGTGTGTGCTTGGGCACACAAACAGCCATGCACACCAATGGCTGCACCGCCTCTGCAAGGGCCCCACTACCTGTCCTTAGGGTCCCGCTCTCTTCTCCTGCCACCCTGTCCTGCAGGGTAGGAGGTGGGTGCTAGGCCACAGGGCGGTGAGCCGCAGCCTCGTCTGTGTTGCTAGTGGAACTGTGGGTCTCTCTGGCTATTGGTGGCCACGCGGGGTGGCCCAGTGGACATTGGTGCCTCTGCCTGCTGCAGGCCCAGTGTTGCCCACATTCAACTGTGTTGCATGCTGCCAGGCTGCCAGGGGGAGGCCTGGACTGGAGGTTCCGTGTGTCCAAGGCCGGGTGCTGCCCCAGGCATTGTCACTCAAAGCCTACACCACAGAGCTCCTGTTCCCTCCACTCCTGTCGCTGTTCCTGAGGAGTCTTCAGGACGGGGCCCCAATCTGTTTGCTCACCATGGAGCCAGACTGCAAGTGGGTGATGGGGCTGTGGTGCCTGTTGTTTCAGGTTGTAGAGTCACGGGTCTGTCCTGAGTGGAGGGATGTTTCTGGAAACCCAACCCATGATGCCCTGCCCTCCCTGGTAACCCGGTACAGGGAACCCCACAGTGCCCTCTGCAGCATGGCTTCCCAAGGGCTGCCCTGCGGGGGCCTTTCCAGTCCCCGTGGCCCTTCTCTCTCCTTCCCCAGCTGCTCTCGGGCTCAGACCCCTTCCTGGACACACGGAGGCCCCACAGGCCCTGCAGATCTCTGGGCTGGGGACGGTGCTGTGAGTGGACCTGAGTGCCCAGTCCACGCTCTCTACCCCAGTCACTAGTGTTCCTCCCCCAAGGGCGTGTCACCTTGAGCCCCAAAGGACAGCAGGGGTCTCCACTTCCCACCCCGAACACCCACTGTGGTGCCCTGTGTGAGCTGGCCAAAACTTCCCATGACCTCTGAGTCCCTGTCTCACCATCTGTGGCAGGGGACCTACAGGGAGGCCGCCAGGGGCTTTCTTAGGTGGCCCAGGGCAGCAACCACCATGATGGGCTGGGCCTGCATTCGGGGACCGTGGGTCCAAACATCAGCCTTTGACACGGAGCCTACTCCTGACACCCCTCCCGCTCCCCAACAGGTGTGAGGGGCTCTGGTCTCAGGTTCTCCCAAGTTACTCATTTTGGGCAGACTTAGTTTTGTGGGTACATGCAAATAACTTTTTGTTCCACACCGAGAAATTGGCTTCTTGCCTCTGAGGTGGTTTCCCAAAATAGCTGCCAGCCCCACCTGCAACTGCAGAGCCACCCCTGCTCGGCCGGGCAGCACAAGCCTCGGGATTGGGGTACCCCTGCCCATGCCAAGGCAGGCTCACCCTTGTCAGTGCAAATAATGACTGAAATTAATGATTCTCCACTGCTACCGTGCCTGTCGTCAGGCTTCCAGGCAGGCGGGAGTGGGTGGGAGCTGGAGATATGCTTAAGGCCCCATCCCTAACCTGGGGGCAGTGAGCAGAGATGGCCCTGGCACTGCCACAGATGGGGTTCTGAGAATAGGTAGCTGCCCCAGGTCACAGGAGTCAGGACAGGGCTCACCTGGGGTGGCACAGCACCCTGCCTGTCGCCCCCTGGGCTACAAGCTGTATCCATGACTCATCTCCACCTATGCCTCAGCCTGGCTTTCTCTGTCCCCTTCTCTGGACACCCTGTTGCTCCCTGTCTTGTATCTCCAGATGCTGTCCCTGCTGGTCTTTGGCTGTCCACTGTCAGCTCCTCCTGAGCTCTGGTGTGGGGATCCTGGGCCCCAGGGTCCCAGCCCTCTCTCCCTTCCTCACCCTCAGCCTGTGGCTGGGGTCTGCTGGGGCTGTGCTTCTCTCCCTGAGGCCCAGGAGCCTTCCCTGTCCTGTGTGGTGACAGTGAAGGGGGCAGGGGCTGGGGGGTATCCAGTGAGTCGGTGGCTAGACCTGGGTGGTGCTCTGAGCTGCTCTGCCTCCACCACAGACCAACCTGGCCCTGACCAGGCCATGCTCAGCTGCTCCCAGCTGCCCGTTATCTCTGCTGTGGCCTTTGCACTCTTTACACTCATTATTTGACTGAGGCTGTGGCCTCAGTGCTTAGGAACCTGGCTGTGCCCTGCAGGGGTCCTGTCCTCCAGGCCTCTCTAAACAGAGGGGACATTCCTAGATATCAGATGATCCCAAGAAGGACGGGCAACCCAGATGCCTGGGCTGCTTGCTCAATCCTGTGAACCTGGGAACCCTCAACAAGCCTGCCTGAGGGAAGGACTTCAGTTTTTAGGAACCAGGCTGGGTTCAGAACCAGGGTTCAGTGTGCAGGATTAGGTCCTCGTGATAAAGACCAGGCCAAGCTTCAGTGCTTAGGAGCCAATCTGTTTGCTCAGGGCCAGGTCCCTGTGATGAAGACCTGGCCCAGTGATCATGATCCAGACTCAGAGCTGAGGAACCAGGCTTATTTTTCAGTCCTAGGTCCTTGTGATAAAAACATGGTTCAGTGACCATAAGCCCCTTACGGTGCTTAGGAACCAGGCTCATTGTTCACGACCAGTGCTCAATTTCAGGATCAGGTCCTTGTAATAAAGATCCAGCTCAGTGATCAGGACCCAGCCTTAGCACTTAGGAACCAAGCTCAGAGTACAGACCAGGGTTCAGCGTTTTATACCAGGTAAAGACCTGTCCCAGTGTTCATGCCTCATCCTCACTGCTTACAAACCAGGCTAATTTTTAGGACCAGGGCTCACTGTTCAGCATCGGGTCCTTGTGACAAAGAGAAAGCTCTGTAATCGTGACCTAGCCCCAGTGCTTAGGAATCAGGTTCATGTTCTGAACCAAGGCTCACTGTTTAGGACCTGCCCTCAGCGCCTAGAGCTGCAGTTCTTGTTTACCATCAGTTTCTAGTTACCAGGACCAGGGCGAGTTATCTGGTCCATTACTCGATCCAGCTGTGAAAATGAGTCTTCCTGGACACCCTGCCTTGGTGCAGGCAACATTCAAACTTGGGTCTCAGCCTATGTGAGATGAGGTCACCCCATGTCCATCCAGCTCTTTCATCCCCACGTCCTTTGAGGCAGCAGGCTCTTGTCCGGTGTCTCCACACTTGCCCAGTTCCCTCCCCTCATGTGAAAACATTGCCTTGAGAGTCTGAGCGTTTGTCTTTGGCATCACTTTGTTACACAGTGAAGCCTGTGAGTGGGGAGGGAAGCATTGTCACACAGAGCTAAGCTTTGCCATGTAGAGGGCTCCTCCATGCTTCTTCCCTACAAAGACAAGCGGGGCCAGGGCCAGAGAGTTTCCTGAGGGGCTGTGTCTTTGTAGTGACCCTATCCCAGCCCTGGCCTGGCTTCTGGGAATCCAGCCCTGACCTCAGCCCCCTCTGGTGTTCTCAGAGTCTGTGAAGGGTGATCCCTGGGAAAGCAGAGCCGCAGGTGGTGGGACCAGAGATCCTCTCCCTGGATCAAACACCCTTGCACTTCATCCCCTCTGTGTCCCTCTGGCCCCCACTCCTTTGCCCGGCTGGCACCTGCTCACTTTCGAGGGCCTTCCTTGCTGCCAGGTGGGCCCCGCATGGTTGTCGCTGTCAATGCTGTGCTGTAGAAGAGGCTCAGCAGGAAGAAGGTGAGGGGGGTGATGGTGGTGGGCCACAGGCTGGCACCTGGGGCCTCCTCCTCCGGCACATCCTGTGGCTGGTCCAGGACCACCCAGGGAAGCAGCTCTCGCCATTCTGCAAGAAATGGAAGAGCCACGTGGCTAGGGGCCTAGTACTAACTGCCCTTCCTATGCCATCTTGGGGTCTCAGGACTGGTGGTGGGGTTCACTCTTGCAGGTCTGAGACTTGACCAGAGAGGATGAGGAGGCAGGGTCCCAGGTAAGGGGCTGAAGCCCTTGAAGCTCTTGAGATGCTCCCAGGACCCATACCTCAGGGGACCTTAGAGAGACCTGCCAGGGCAGGAAGGTGGGAAGTGTCTTTAAGAATCTAAGGAGAGGAGGACCTCAAGATGGTGGATGAGTAAGAAGCAGACAGCAAAACTCTCTCTAAAAGTTACCATTGGAACACGGGAATATAGCGACCCGGAAAGCGCAGGAGGGGGGGAGATGCCTCCCCGAAACCCAGAAAAGTTCTGAAGCGCAATCTGGGACCCCCGGCACCAGTGACGGGTGACTTCCAACAAAGAAGAAGGAAAGAAGGAGCAGACCGCACACGCGCACCTTCTAATATCCCGGGAGTTGCAGCGCCGCGGAGGCTCAATTCTACGGACACACGGTGGCAGCTGGCGCCCAGGGAGCCCCCACGGAGGATCCTGAGACAGCGGCGGGGCAGGGGAGTGGCGGAGAACGGTGCTGACCGGCGGTGAGTGTCTCTCAGCCACAGCTGCCCCGCGCCAGAGAGCGACCGGCCGGGCGCCATTGTGGGGGGTGTGGCGAAACTCAGAGCGGCTGGGAAACTGCTCTGGGAACTTGTGCTCCGGACAGGGCAGCACGGGGCCTCTCAAGCCCACGAAAGTGTGCTGAGGTCAGCAGGCGAACGAGACTGGACTCTCAGCCACACCTGTCCCGCGCCAGAGAGCGACTGGCCCGGCGCCATTGTGGGGGGCGTGGCAAAAAACCAGAGCGGCGGGAACCAGTGCAGGGAACCCGCGCTCCGGACAGCACGCTGAGCCTCTCAGGCCCAGGGATCGTGAAAGGGCACCGAGAGCGGAGGCGAGCTAGACTGGTCTCTGCCTGAAAGTACGCGCCTCTGCTCACCGCCCGCCAGAGGGCGCTCCTGGCTTACTGGGACGGACCTGCACAGAACAGGACTCTGTCACAAGGTACCTGCCTACAACAGAGTCAACACCTGGAACTGATTCTTTTTATTTTTTTTATTTTTATTTTTATTTTTATTTTTATTTTTATTTTTTTTCTCACTGATTTGTTTTTTGTTCTGGCAAAGGGTTTTTTTGTTTTTGTTTTGTTTTGTTTTGTTTTTTGGTGGGGTTTTATTTTTGATCTGTCTGTTTTATTGTTTTTATCTTCGTTTTTGTTTCTGTATGTGTATTTGCTCTTTCCTTCATTATTCTCTCTGGTTTTTTATATGAGTGTAAACAGCGCCTCTAACTTCTTTGTGATTGTGGTTGTGATCTGTTCTTCCTTTTATCCCTTCCTTCTCTTTTTACCACCTGTCCTCTGCACTAGTGTCCCAATTTTAGTGGGATCCCTCTTGGTCCTCTAACCTTACATCTAATTCCTTCCTCTTCTCCCAATACTCTATTTCCTCCTTAACTCATCTTAAATTTAAACTCCTCAAGGAAAAATTGACATACATAGGACTTGTATACTGCATATAATTTTTCTGGTGTGTTTTAGATTTTGTTATATAACCGCAACTCTATACAGCTAAAAGTGGTAAATAACTGGTTAGCTCAGTCTGTCATTTTTTAGGCTGTGTTTGATGCTTTAGTTAACATTATAGCCAAATGTGAAATAATTGTTCTAAACATCTTTCCTTCCTGATATTTCATGATTGAGATTGACTAAGGGACACAGAAAATACAGTGGCACAGTACCAAAGAATCAAGGACTGGGCCAAACAGGTAGCAACTTCGCATACCCAACGAATTGAAGAGGTAGGATCTGGCAGAAAGCTCAAAACCTAAAAGCAAGCTCCACTTGGAAGATACTGCAGAGAAGTAGTCATCTTCTAAAGATCTTAAACACTAGCAATAAAGTAACCTACTATAGGTAATTTGCAAACATCACCCCAGGAATTAAAGAAAGAAAAAATGAGACGACACTTAAACAAGATGCAACCACACACATCCAATTCACCAAAGGCAAACCTAGGGAGCAACGAGGTGGGACAATCCGAAAGCCACCCACCTGGCCTATCTGAAGTGGTAACAACAAAGCAACTGAATGAGGTTCTGGAAAAAATTAAAACAGAAATAATCTCACAGATAACTGCAGAGATAATGTCTACAATGAAGACCATGCTTAAGGACACTATAGCTGATACAGACAAAAAAATAGATGAACTTAAGAAAACTATAGAAACCATGAATGCTCAGCATAGGAAAGAAATGGAATCCATAAGGCAGATTCAAGCAGATATCCAAGAGATAAAAAATTCCATTGAAAGTATTTGTAGCAGAATAAGCCAATGCGAGGACAGGATCTCAGATATAGAAGACAGGCTTGCAATTAGTGATCATGAAATGGAAAAATTCTTAAAAATAGCAAGGGACCATGAAAAATCAATTCAGCAGCTGCTAGATGACTCAAAGATAAACAACTTAAGAATAATTGGAATAAATGAAAAAGCAGGAGATAGCATCAACGACATTAAAACCTTGTTCAAAGACATAATCAGGGAGAACTTTCCTGGAAGAGAAAAGGAATTTGACACCCCTATAAGTGAAGCTTTTAGAACATCAACTAGACATGATCAAAAAAAAACTTCAGCCAGACATATCATAGTCAAGATCCCAGAAATTCAACAGAAGGGCAGAATCTTAAAAGCTGTTAGGGAGAAGAAACAAATCACCTATGAAGGAAAACCCATCAGAATCACAGCTGACTTTTCAGCACAAACCCTCAATTCAAGAAGAGCTTGGAATGATGTATTGCAAGCTCTAAAGGAAAATAATTTTCAACCCAGATTGATATAACCTGCAAAACTATCTTTCAAAATTGATGGAGAAATAAAATACTTTCATGACAAAGAACATCTGAGAAAATTTATGACCACCAAACCAGCACTCCAAAACGTTCTGAAGGACATTCTAGAAAGAGATAGGAACCCCAACAGAAGGAACCCACCAGGCAGGGCAAATACTTAAATAGCTGGAAAGCGGAAAAACAAAGAGTGGGAACCAACAACAGGAAAATATCATGACAAGTCAATACATATCAGTTTTAACCATCAATGTTAACGGTCTCAATTCACCAATCAAAAGGCACAGACTGGCGAAATGGATCAAGAAGCAAGATCCAACAATATGCTGTATACAAGAAACACATTTAATTCAGAAAGAAATTCATAGACTGAAAGTCAAAGGATGGAAAACAATACTCCATGCCACAGGAACCCAGAAAAAAGCAGGGGTAGCTATTCTTTTTGCAGACAAAGTGAACTTCAAGCCAAGAAGGATTCAGAGAGATAAAGACGGTCATTACATCCTTGTAAAGGGAACAATCCAAGAGGAAGAGATAACGATCATAAATATATATGCGTCAAATACCAATGCACCCAGCTATATAAAACAAGTACTAAAGGACATGAAAAATCAAATAAGCACTAATACAATTATATTGGGAGATCTCAATACTCCACTGTCACAAAAAGATAGATCAACTGGACAGAAAATCAATAATGAAATAGTAGAACTGAACCAAACTTTTGAACAAATGGACTTAGTAGATGTCTACAGAGTGTTCCATCCCACAACATCAGAATACACATTTTTCTCAGCTGCACATGGGACGTTCTCCAAAATAGACCACATACTAGCTCATAAAACCTGCTTAAGTAAATGCAAAGGAATTGAAATTATCCCATGCATATTCTCAGACCATAGTGCAATGAAATTGGAAATCAATGGCAAAAGATCCCACAAAAACTCCCTAAACAAATGGAAATTAAACAGCATCCTCCTGAACAACCAATGGGTCACAGATGAAATTAAAGAAGAAATTAGTCACTTTCTACAACTGAATGATAATGACAGTACAACATACCGGAACTTATGGGATACAATGAAAGCAGTCCTAAGAGGGAAATTTATAGCATTAAACACTTATATCAGGAAAATAGAGCAAGCGCAAATAAACAACTTAAGGGTGAACCTCGAGCTTCTAGAAAAAGAAGAGCAGGTTAAGCCAAAAGCCCATACAAGGGAGGAAATTATAAAGATCAGAGCAGAAATTAACGTATTGGAGAATAAAAAAACAATACAAAGAATCAATGAAGCAAAAAGTTGGTTCTTTGAAAGAATAAATAAGATTGACAAACCCTTATCCAACCTTATTAAAAAAAGAAAAGAAAAGACTCAAATCCATGCAATTGAAAATGAAAAGGGTGATATCACGACGGACCCTGCAGAAATCCAGAAGATCATCTATACCTATTTTGAAAATTTATATTCTACTAAGATGGAAAATGCAGAAGAAATGGACAGATTCCTAGATTCGTATGAATTACCAAAGCTGAATCAAGAAGATTTAAAAATCCTAAATAAACCAATATCAGCCAATGAAATTGAAGATGTAATTAAAAACCTCCCAACAAAGAAAAGCCCAGGCCCTGATGGATTCACTGCCGAATTCTACAAGAAATTTAGAGAAGACCTAACGCCCCTACTTCTCAAACTTTTCAATGAAATTGAAAGGGAAGCAATACTCCCAAATTCATTCCTGGAAGCAAGCATTACCCTGATACCAAAACCAGAGAAGGACCCAACTAAGAAAGAGAACTACAGGCCAATCTCCCTAATGAACATAGATGCAAAAATCCTTAATAAGATACTGGCAAACAGAATCCAACAAATCATCAAGAAGATTATACACCATGACCAAGTTGGATTCATCCCAGGGATGCAGGGATGGTTCAACATACGTAAATCAATAAATGTAATACAGCATATTAACAGAACCAAAGACAAAAATCACATGATCATCTCAATAGATGCAGAAAAAGCTTTTGACAAAGTCCAGCACCTTTTCATGATAAAAACCCTACAGAAAATTGGAATAGAGGGTCTTTATCTCAATCTGGTAAAAGCTATCTATGACAAACCAACAGCCAATATTATACTAAATGGCCAAAAACTGAAAGCCTTCCCTCTAAAATCAGGAACAAGACAAGGATGTCCACTGTCCCCACTCTTATTCAACATAGTTCTGGAAACTTTAGCCAGAGCGATTAGACAAGAGAAAGAAATAAAAGGAATAATGATTGGAAAGGAAGAAGTTAAATTATCATTATTTGCAGATGACATGATACTCTACACAGAAGACCCCAAAAACTCCACTAAAAAACTGCTAGATTTAATAAGCAAATTCAGTAGTGTAGCTGGATACAAAGTCAATACTCAAAAGTCAATAGCCTTCCTGTACACAAATAACAAACTTACTGAAAGAGAAATTAGGGAAACAATACCTTTCACAATAACATCCAAAAAAATGAAATACCTAGGAATTAACCTCACGAAGGATGTAAAAGACCTCTATACTGAACACTACAGTACTCTGAAAAAGGAGATTGAAGAGGATATCAGAAAATGGAAAGATATCCCTTGCTCCTGGATAGGAAGAACCAATATAGTGAAAATGGCCATACTTCCAAAATTGTTATACAGATTTAATGCAATTCCAATCAAAATTCTAACAGCATATCTCACAGAATTAGAGAAAACAATCCTAAAATTCATTTGGAATCAGAAGAGACCTAGAATAGCAAAAGCAATTCTGGGCAACAAAGGCAAGGCAGGGGGCATCACAATCCCCGACTTGAAATTATACTATAAAGCTACTGTGATAAAAACAGTGTGGTACTGGCAAAAAAACAGACCTGAAGATCAATGGAACAGATTAGAAGATGCTGAAACAACCCCAGACATACTAAGCCACCTTATCTTTGACAAAGGTGCCAAACACATTCGCTGGAAGAAAGATAGCCTCTTTAATAAATGGTGCTGGAAAAACTGGCTCTACACATGCCGAAGATTAAAACTAGATCCATATCTTTCACCATGCACTAAACTAAATTCAAAATGGATCAGAGATCTAAATATTAAAACAGAAACATTAAATCTGCTGGAAGGTAGGATAGGTAAAACCCTTGGTGACATTGGTGTAGGCAAAGACTTTATGAATAAAAACTCAACCGCATGGGAACTATCCCAAAGAATCAATAACTGGGATCTCATCTTATTAAAAAGCTTTTGCACAGCAAGAGAAACCACCAACAGAGTGAAGAGACAACCCACAATGTGGGAAAAAATGTTTGCCAGCTGTTCCTCAGACAAAGGATTACTATCGAGAACATATAAAGAACTCAAAAAAATCAGACCTCCCAAATTTAAAGACCCACTCCAAAAATGGGCATCTGAGATGAATACACATTTCTCAGATGAAGAAATACTAATGGCAAATAAATATACAAAAAATGTGCAACATCACTAGTCATTCGAGAGATGCAAATTAAAACAACACTGAGATACCATCTCACCCCAGAAAGAATGGCTACTATTAAGAAATCAACTAATAACAAATGCTGGAGGGGCTGTGGGGAAAAAGGAACCCTTCTTCACTGTTGGTGGGAGTGTCGACTGGTACAGCCACTGTGGAAGTCAGTGTGGAGATTCCTCAGAAAACTAGGGTTGGAGGTCCCATTTGACCCAGCTACTCCCCTTCTGGGCATCTTCCCAGAAGAATTAAAAACATCGTACCACAGCGACATATGTGCACCCATGTTTATAGCAGCACAATTTGTAATAGCCAGATCTTGGAAACAACCCAAATGCCCATCAACTGAGGAATGGATAAGAAAGATGTGGTATTTTTATACAATGGAGTACTATTCAGCCATAAAGAAGGATAAACTGGAGACTTTTATAGGTAAATGGATGCAACTCGAGAAAATACTCATAAGTGAAATAAACCAGAAGCACATGTGTAAGCATCGTATTATCTCTCTAGTATGAGAAACTGAAAGAGTAAATAAGATCCAAAATGTACAATAGACATGGTGAATCAAAAAGAAACTGGTCAAAAGGAAAGAGAGACTGGAATAGGGAAAAGAAAGAAGGGAAAGGGAAAAAAAATTGTATATATATATATATAAGATGGTTAAGATAGATACACTACCATTTTTACTTAGTTCATTGAAGAGTAAGGTTTGTGCCAATAATGTTTGGACAATTGAATGCTAATGTCTGGTGTCCTGAATAACTAACTTAAAGATAGTAATACGTAATGTATTAACCATTGTTACCCTCCTATTATGTTGTTTTGAAAATTTGTTCTTCTTTTGATTTGTTTTGTTTTTTCTTCTCTTTAAAAAAAAAAAAAGAATCTAAGGAGAGTGCCAGCCCAAGGCCTCCTGGCTCTCAGCCTTGTCCAGGTACTTAGAAGCTCTCACAAGTCCTGGTTCTTTGTCCAGCCCTGGCCTGGATCCTGGACTGGAAAGGACCAGACAAACCCTCAGGGAGGGCCAAAGAGTTCTAGATCTGAGGTCATTGTGCCAAGGGCTGGATAGGTGTAGCTAGAGGCATTTGTTACCTTTCCTGAAATGTGGCTGAGGAGTCAGCAAAAAGGGCCAGGTGAAGGCTATCAGCACAGGCAGCCCTGTTCTCAGTGTCTCAGGGCACAGAATTCCCATGTTAAATGGGAGTTGGACCTACTGGTCATGTGCTGCTCTACCCAATCATTTATCTTTCTGTCCCTCTATCCTTCCATTCGTCCATTCATCCATGGATCCATCCTTCCAATCATCTATTATCCACCCACTGTCCACCTACCCAACCATCTACCTACCCATCCGTCCATCCATCCATCCACCATCTTCCAACCACCCATCCATCTCTCTACCTACCCACCCATCCATTCTTATGTCCTACGATTCATTTTCCTATCAGCCCTACTCTCCATCTGTTGACTCAGCGCTCCATCTCTTGAATCCTCCTTCTCCCCCTCTCTCTAGAAAATCTTCCTTTGGGACAGGTCCTGGGCCCCATGGAGTAGCAGGGCCACATGTCTGGGGCAGAATTTCCCCAGTTGGTCCTTTGCTTTCCCTGTTGACTTCTGGTGATGGGACCCTCAGGGGGCAACAGTGTGCAGGGTGTGTGTGGGCCTCCCATCCATCTTGACTTGAGAACAAAGAGAAACCGCTAGAAGCCATGTTCCCTGGGGTGGCCCAGAGGCAAGATCAGGGACTCTGCTGCCCCCTGTGGGCTGCGAACTGTTCTCCTTATGCTCTTGGGGCCCAGCAGAGCTAAAAGCCCACAGAGGTCCATGTGGGAGCAGCCTCCCTGGCCTACTCCTGACCGCTCCCCAGCCTGCCCCTGCCCTGCCTGTGGTTTGGCTCATACTTGGGCTCAGGGGGGATAGGCAACTTGAGCCTTGGGAGCAGGGGATCCCTGGGGGGAGCTGTTTGTTTACAGAGGGAGGTTAGGGGAACCAGAGGTGGGTCTGAGGAACCCCTGCAACGGCAAGCAGAAACACCAAAATGACACCCAGGATTTGGAGGCAGATTTATTTACATTGATGGGCACTGATCAGGATCATTCCCAAAATACCAGGCCCCAATCTCTGGTGGTCCAGGGCTTATATGAGATAAGCAAGCAGGGAGTACAGAGGCAGAATGGCTTGTCAATTGGGGACTGGTTTATACAGTGTGCATCACAGTGACCTGCCATTTCTAAGAGACCAGAAGCAACCGGAACTGGAGCAGGAACTATTACCTGGACAACTAAGAGACTGAAGTATACTGGCTGGCGGGGGGCATTTTCTGTTACATTCTGGGGCTGGGAGGGGACTCCCCTGCCTTCCTGGGGCTAGGTGTGGGCCGTGAACTTCCTGTACCTGCAGCACTCAGACATGTGTGTGTGTGAATGTTCTTATGTGCCTGTGTGTGCACATGTGCCCTCGTGCAGATGGTGAGCACTGTGGCGTGGGCTGATCTGTGCCCACCTGGGTGGCCCCTTCTGCATGAGTCAGTGGCTGTCTCATGAAGCTGTGTGTTGTTGACCAAGCAAGGGGAGGTGCCTGTTCTCGGGGGTGTGCCTGGAATCAGCTCTCATCCCCTCACCTCCCTCCCCTGACCCACTGTGGATGGGCAACCTCTTCCTGGTCACCTGCTCCTGTCTGCCCTCTCTTGGCCTCTCTGGCTGCAGCTATGGCAACCCAAGACACACACATACTTTAACACCTGCCACTCGGGAACCTCCCGTGGTTCCACTGGTCTCAAGGACCCCTGTGGGTTGTGCCTACCTCAGAGACTGCCAGTTTCAGATTTCGCACCTAGCTGGGCCTCAGCTCCTGTGCACTACACACTCAAAGACATGTGCACACTCACAGGCACACGCATACACATTCACACACACAGGCACATGCACACTCACACTCTCACAGGTATATGCTTGTAGGCATGCATGCAGACTCACAGGCATAGGCATATACAAATGCATAGAGCACACACACATGGACACATTCATAGGTGCACACTCAAAGGTGTACACAAATGCCCATGGCACAACCCTGCACACTCACTCTCAGGCACATAGGCACACACATTGGAGCTCAAGGCCACAGCGGCTGGGGTAGGGGCTGCTCTTCCCTCCCCACCCAGCCCCACCCTCTGTGCTGCAGACTGGAGGATGGATAGACAGGCAGACAAGTGCCAGATGGAAGCATGGGCTGCTTTGGGTGAGCATGGTGTTTATTGAAGGGGCAGGGTGAGCAGGGTGGCTCAGTAGCAGGTGCCATGTGCCTCTGCCGTGATCACGGACATGTTGACATGGGTGGGTTTACCTGACTGGTCAATGGTCTTCTGGGTGAAGGACAGGGGCAGGGACTTATGACCCACCATGCAGGAGAAGTTATCCCCCTACTTCCAGGCTGTGGCTGTCACACGTAGCATGCTGGTCACACCAGCTGCCTGGTCGGGCTCCTTCAGGGGATCCCACACCAGGTAGTTGTGTCAGGGCACCTCATGGTGCCCCAGTGCACCAGCACCTCCTTAGGGCTGAAGCCCTGCACCAGGCATGTTAGTGACACCAGCTCATTCAGAGCCAGCTCTTCTGACGGAGGCAGCAGTAGGTGGACCTGGGGCCAAAAGATGTTCTCTGTGTGGTGGAGGGAGAGTTCAGTCAGGGACTAAGCAAGGAGCAGAGAGCATCCCACTGGGACCTGACCCCTGAGCCAGCCTCATTTCCCCCTGTGAAGTGGTGTGGGAGCAGGGGTGGGGCCCGGGCCCACCTGAGGCTTTTCTGATAGTGGTGGTCTTGGAGCCGTTGAAGTCAGGGTGGTTGGCCATGCAAGTGAAGGTCTCCCTGCTGTTCCAGGGTTCAGCGCAGCCAGGTAGCACGCCGGACGTGCCATAGCAGCTTCAGGAGTCATGGTCAATAAGCTTCTGGATGGCGGCCTTCCCTCCCGTGGGCATCCAGGAGAAGGAGGCCATCTGGTTGCTCCTCAGGCTGCTCAGTATGTAAGTGAGGCTGGCATCAGAGCCCAAGAGCAGGTCCTCAAGGGCTCACTGTGAAAGGGGGCTCTGCTGCTGCCCCCCAGAGAAGGCAGGACCATGGTGCTGCCCCTATGGTGAAGGAACCTGGCTCAGAGACAGCTGGTGACTGCTCTGGCTGTAGCCTGGGGGTAGATCTGCCTGTCCTTGCTACCCTGCCTCTGAACAGGACCCTCAGGCGTCCTTGCATGAGACCTGGCCAGATGCCAGACCTGGTATGAATGGAGAGCCAGACCTAGCCAACCCTTTGGCCACTGAGCAGCCTGGTGCCCAGGCAGGAGCTGAGCAGCCTAGGGTGGAAGCTTAGTCTGCAGGGGTGGGGTGGGGAGGGCTGGCCTGGGCTGAAGGTTGCACTGTGGAGCCAGCTTGTTGGTGTCCCACCTGACACATGCCCTGCAGGGCCCAGGCCCATACCCACTGCATCATGACTCCACCCTCAGGCAGCAGCCAGTCCCCATGGCTTACACAGGGCCCAAGGCCAGAGTGCATGCCCAGGGCAATGCTCCTGCAGGATAGGGTTGGGGACTCAGGGTGCATACTGCCCATGGGCACATGGCACATTCCATCAGGGTGACGGGCAAAGGGGGCACAGAATTGTGGAGGCCCACTGGGCTCCATGGCCATGATGCATCCACCAAGGGACAGCCAGCTGGGCCCAGAGTTTCCCAATCCTGAGCATGCAGCTTAGCCCTTCCGTCAACAGCTTTGTTCTATCCAGGAAAGCCTGGACTTTCACAGCAGCTGAGCAGCCCAGTGTCTTGGGGTCACAGCAGGAGCTCAAGGGGAAGATGGAGGGTGGCTGGACAGAGGCTGTGGGACAGGGCACGGACAGGCAGGCCCAGGCCTGGGGTGGATGGGGCATCTGCTGTGGACACCGCTCCACCCCAGGCTGGGCAGCTCTGATCTTGTCCCTGCCCATTTCTTTCCCCATGAACCCCAAGCCCATGACACCATCAGATGCCCCTGTGTGCCTTTGGGGTGGTGATTGTGGTGCTCAGGCTGGGCTTGGGCACAGGGTGCCCAGGAGGGACCCAGACCTCAGCCCAGAGGGCTGGAACATGGGCTTTCAGTAGGAGAGGAATCAGGCCACCGCCAGGTTGGAGCTCAGGCCCAGAGTCCCCATGGGGGCTGGGGACCCAGAGGCCCAGGTTGACGCCACCTCACACTGGACCGCACAGGGCAGGGACCAGGGTAGGGGCCAGAGACCTGGGAGCCATGGTATGGTTCCTTCTGTCCCCACCTGTGGACACATTGGATTGGGGATGCAGAGCCCTGTCAGGACTCCTAGTCCCTGCCCTCTTCACCCCCAATTTGTTGTGGGCTCATAATGGGCAGGTCCGCCACCACTGCCCTGGACCCCTTCTCCATGAGGCACTAGGCTCTGTGCTCAGACATATGGGTGTCCTGCCTTGGTTCCCCTACACCCCAGCCTGGGTCTGACCAGGTAGGGCTCCATGGTGCTGCCCCCCCAATGCCCACCCCAGTGGAAGGCAGCAAAAGCCGGCTTTGAAGCCATGTAGATGAGGACAAAGACAATGTCAGAGGTCACCTGGTTCTGCTGCCTAGGTGGTTCTGTTGGCAACGGCACCTACACCTCTGCCAGCTCTGGAACCCCGAGGGGCTCAGCCTCTCCTTAGCTGCAGGCCCCAAGCACAGAGCCCAACACCACTATGATACTTGCTGGCCTTGCTCACCCAGGGGATCAAGCAGAGTCCAGACCCACAGGTGTGAGGGCAGCAAATCACTGCAGAGCAGACACATGGGGCAGCGTAGGAAACTTCCCCATCCAGTGGGCTCAGCGCAGTCCACCTTAGCCAGGTGACCTAAGTCCAGTGAAGCCCGGCTCAGCCCAGTCCAGCCCATCTCAGCTCAACTCGACCCAGCTCAACCCAGTTCACCGCAGCTCAACCCAGCCTGGCCTAGCCCAGCCCAGCCCAACCCAGCCCAGATCAGCCCATCTCAGGTTAACTCAGCTCAGGCCAGCCCAGCTCAGCCCAGCTCAGCCCAGCTCAGCCCAGCTCAACCCAGCACAGCCCAGCACAGCTGAGCCAAGCCCAGCCCATCTCAGCACAGCCCAGCTCAGCCCAGGTCAGCCCAGCCAAGCCAAGACCAGCCCAGGTCAGCCCAGCCAGCTCAGCCCAGCCCAGCTCAGCTCAGCTCAGCCTAGCTCAGCCCAGTCTAGCCCAGCTCAGTTTGTTATAGAAAACAGACTGGACACGGGAAGAAACAGCACTGAGGTTTAGGAGGCAGTTTATTACACCAGTGGGCTTGAGTGGAATCTCTCCCAAAGAGTCAGCCCATTCCGGCAGGGTTTTGGGGCTTTTATGGGGAAAGCAAGGGGGAGGTACAGAGGCAGATTTAGTGCATTATGATTGGAAGGTTGGGTGACATCTTGGGTTGCTAAGGGAGTTTAAACATTGCAAGGCCATCAGCTATACAAAGCATGGGTTATACAGAGGAAGAAATGTCCTGTTACATTTTAAGTTACATTGTAAGGTCATCAGTTATACAAAAGCAGTAAAGACAGGGGTTACACAAAGGAACATTTCAAGTTACATTTTAAGGCCATCTGTCAGACAAGCTTACACAAAGAAAGGAATGTTTTATTATCAGGCTAGTCCGGACATGTCCGCTTGGTCTTGGCAGGCTTTTATTTAAAATTTTAATTTCCCTTTCAAGCTCAGCCCAGCCCAGCCCAGCCCAGCTCACCCCACCCCACCCCGCCCCACCCTGCCCATCTCAGCACAGCTCAGCACAGCATAGCAGAACACAGCCTGGCCCAGCCCATCTCAGCCCAGCCCATCTCAGCCCAGCACAGCCCAGCTCAGCCCATCTCAGCCCAGCGCAGCCCAGCTCAGCCCATCTCAGCCCCCATAGCCCATCTCAGCCCAGCACAGCCCAGCCCAGCCAGGCTCAGTCCATCTCAGCACAGCCCAGCACAGCCCAGCATAGCCCAGCACAGCCCAACCCAGCCAGCCCAGTGTGGCCCACCCCAGTTCAGTCATTATGTCCTTGGCTCAGGCCAGCCCTTTCAGTCTAGATCAGTCCTGCTAAGTCAGCCCTTCTCTGGGCTCTGGTCTGGTGCTGTGCCATTCAGCATGGGGCAGCTCCCTGCTACCATCCAGTACCTTGGTGATGTCCTCCTGGCCCCTGCGCCAGCTCAGTCTCCTACCATCCTGCCCTCCTGAGCCTGGGCTGGCCCAGCCCTGAGCAGCTGAGATTAGCAGGCCCAGTTCTTCAGGCTGGCGTCAGGCTGCTCCTACCTGCCTGTGGCGCAGTGAGGGAAAGGAATGTGATGGCCACGTACTGACCCAGTGCCCTATCCATTCTGGGTGGGTGACACAGGTCACCGCCCCACCAGGCCCCATCCCTCATCCCCACACCGAGTGCGGGGTTCCCTGGCTGGGATACCTGAGGTTCTTGCTGGCTTCCTGTGGCCAGAACAGCCCTGTGCATCTGCAGCCGTCTGCGTGGGCCCTTGATGGTTCCAGGTGACATGATCTATGTTGTTATTGTTACTTTTATGCCCAGGCAATGCCTGAGCAGGGAGCTCTGCCTTAGTGCCCTCAGCTAAAGGTGGGGTGGGAATCCCCAGGCCTCAGCCCCAGTGGAGCTATTCTTGGGAAGTTGACTGAGCCACAGTGGGATCTCAGCTGAGGGCCCTGGGCAGAGGACACACACATACTTCACAGGGGACGAGGCGTGTCCTCTCTTCCCAGGCCCAACTGTCATGATGCTGCTGCATGTGGGCTTGGTGGTCGTCCTGCCTGTTCCTTGGGGTCCTGCTGCCCAGGCATTCCCACTGCTTCTCCTGCAGCTTTGTGGGGTGAGGATGGCAGACATTTTGTGTGTGAGAAATGAGGCCTGCAGTGGGGTGGCCTGTCCCCAGGGCCCAGATGGGAACATTCAGGGCCTCAGTGGCTGCCACACTTGTCCTATGTTGGGCTCACAGCTGGCACCCTCAGGTGCTAACCTTGGCCTGACACTCACAAGCAGGTGACCATTATCCTGCAGGCTGGAGTCCTCTGCCAGCTGCTCTGCTGATGGCCCAGAACAGCCAGGCTGACCAGCAGCCTGACCAGTGAGGGCCAGCACGGTCTGTATGCATGTTGGCCTGCAGCTCTGTGTGGCCCTCGCAGCCTCTGGACATGCCAGGTCCTTGCTAGGGAGCAGTGGAAATGTGGGGACCATGGAGACCTGGGGACCACGTGTGAGGCTGGTCCTGGGCCTCCCAGGGCTGCCTGCAGCATCCTCCCTGGGGATGTAGAGTGGACATGGGCCAGGTGCAACTTCCCCTGCACATTTTGACCTCTCTGCAGGCTCCCATGTCCCCGGGAGTGTCTCCATGCCCCTGCTCCCACCCACAGGGAGGTGTGGACAGCCTCTTGCCTGGCTGGCCAGCACAGGCCCTGTGAAGTTGTGCAGTCTTTGGGAGGGATATCAGAATTTACTGTGTCTATGGTCCCCACACAGTGGCTGAGGGACATGGCTCTGTCAGGTCTGGCACCCTCTGAGAGATTTTCCTGTACACGGGAAGACACCAGAAGGGTTGCTGGAGAGGTGGGCCAGGCAGGGTCTGGAGTTGGGGTCTGGGGTCATCAGACAGGCTGTGTTAGGCCATCTGCCCTGCCATCAGGCCTAGGGACAGATAGAATGTGGGAGGCTGAGGGAGAACACGGAGTACCTTGGGAGTGTTACTGGGATGCCAGGGTTATCTCCTGTGCTGATAATGAATGAAAGTGAGGATGGAGGACATAGGGTGCAAGTGAATTTATTTAAAAGATAGGAAAGCAAAGAAGTAAAGCTCCTGCTAGCCAGGAGGGGTTTTTATGCAAGATACTCATAACAGCTCTTTGTCTAGGAGTTTTTAAGGGATTTAGAAGAGAGCTCTGGCCATTGGGCAAACCGTATAATCTCTACCCTAGAGAATACATATTTTTTGGGGGGTGTTCGAATTTATGTCGTGTTTACACAGGGTGCATGAGCACTTGAGCCAATGGCCTACCTGGTTGCACTCTGGGGAGGCCCCACACAGCAAAAGGATGCCTTTGGGATATTTTTTGTACATTCCCAGGAGGGTCATGATTCAGCAGCCTCCATTTCGGGCTTCTTGACTCCATTTTGGGGCCACTGTCCTTATTGCCTAATATAATCCTAACTTTTGTCTCACTAATTCCTGTTACATTCCCCTCTCTGAAGAGGAGACCCTAATCGTTGCTAGAGAAAGGGGACGAAAGCCTCTCTGGCTGTTTTAAGCTGTTACAAGGGCAGTGAGAAGGGGCTGGCAGTCAGGGTGTCCTCTGGAGGACTTGTCTAGTGGCCTGTGATAGAAGTCAGTGGGATCTCCGATGAGGATCGCGCCTATCTGAGCACCTGAAGTTTAATGGACTCTAGGTAAGAGGAAGCAAACAAGGAGGTTGCGTGAACAGGGTCCAAAAAAGCGAAAGTGCCAAGAGAGTTGTTATGGTTTGTGTCTAGGTGTCCCCCTAAAGCCTCATGCAGTCATGGAGGCGGCTTCTAGAGTTTATGACTGATTCATGGTCTAATGCTGGGATTATGGGCATGAGTGCTACACCCACCCTGGGGCGGGCAGCCTGCATGTAATATAAGGGAGGGAAAGAGGCTTGCTCTCTCTCATGCTCTTGCACTTCTCCCTTTTTGTTCTTGCAGCTTTTGCTGCCTTCCGCCGCCATGAACTGTTGCCCTCTGCCATGTGCCATTCTGCCTTGGAGGCAGCCGAGTATGAATTGAAACCTCCATCAACTGTAAGCTAAATAAAACTTTCCTTCCTTAATTTTGGGAATCAGGCATTTTGTCCCAGCAATGAGAGAAAAGTAACCGAGACAAGGGTCAATACTGATATGAAGGTTCCTATAAGGGTCCAGGCCACCCCTGTAGGGATTGCAGGAGGGAGATTTAAACCCTTCAGAGATCTGAACCTTCAGAGATCTGAACCTAGACTGGGTGAGAGACGGTGCTAGTCTCTATTGTCCTCTTCCTTTTCAGCAACTAAATTCTGCTCTGTTCCTTCTTTGCAGGGCAAAACTTCACTGAAGCTTCCTTTCTGGGCACACTCAAAAATTTAAAAATCGTTCCTTAAGGCTGTTTCCTCTTGATTCTGAAGGTACTGCTGGTTAAAAGCCCCTAAAATTAGCCATGCCCCTGCCTCAACATTAGACTGCCTTTAAACTTCTTCCTCAAGATTAACTAGCCCACCACCCTTAATCTCCATCACAGGCAAAATCTCTGGACATCAGCAAAATGCAGATACATTTTCTACCAAAGCATAACCCACACAGTCTGGAGTCCAATTGCCAATGCAGTTCTAGTTCCCAGCTGAAACCTCCTGACCCTGGGCTTTACTGGCTGCATTTCTGTTAGCATTCTGGTATCCTGAGCTCTGAGCAGAATGTTCCATCAAGCTCAACTTACAGCATTCCAAGGCTGCTTCTTTAGCCAGCATCTGCAAACCTTCCCAAACTCTCCCCACCAGCCGGTTCCAAAGGCTTCTGATTCACACTGCCAGGTAGTGCCACACCCACAGCTCCACTCCTGGTACCAAAATCTGTTTTAGTTAATTTCTCATTGCTGGGACAAAATTTCTGACACTCATGAGTTAAAGATGCAGAGGTTTATTTTATTTTATTTTTTTAAGCTCATTGTTTGTAGAAGTTTCAGACAATAATCAGCTGGCTCCAAGGCAGAGCAGCATGGCACAGGGGCATGGAAGAAGAGAAACAGTCCATGGCAGGGTAGGCAGAATGTAGCACCAGCATCAGAAGCAGCAGCAGCAATAGCAGCATCAGCATTGAGCTGCCATTTCCTTTTTATTTCATTCAGGCCACAAATCTACTGGTTGGTACCACCCACACCCATGGGCCTTCCCATTATCCATATCCAGACCTATGCTGAACCAATCAGTAGACTAATTTAGTTATCATACACCCTTAATCCATATTCACACACCCTAGATCCAGCCACAAAAATCTCCACTATGAGCACATGAAGCTTTGGGAGGAAATCAGAGAACCATGACAACTCTGTTGCTGATTTTCTTTGTTGTGCAGAAGCTTTTTAATTTGATGTGATCCCATTTGTTGATTCCTGATATTATTTCTTGTGCACCTAGAGTTATGTTCACAAAGTCTTTGCCTACACTTACGTCTTCAAAAGATTTACTTGTTTTGTCTTCCAACAGATGGTTTCCCTTTTAATATTTAGATCTTTGATCCATATTGATTTTAGTTTAGTGCATGGTGAGAGAGATGAGCCCATGTTCAATCTGCAACATGTGGATGGGCAGTTTCCCCAGTGCCATTTGTTAATGAGGATATGTCTTCCTATGTGAATATATTTGGCCCCCTTGTTAAAGATAAGGTAGCTGAATGTGTCCTGAATGTTTTTCTGCCTCTTTTATTCATGAATCCAGAAATCCATTTTTGACAATGCCAGTCTGTTTTTTTCATTATAACTTTGTAGTATGATTTGAAGTCTGGGATTGTGATGCCCCCTGACTTACCCTGGTTGCCTTGAATTGCTTTTGATATTCTAGGTCTCTTCTAGTTCCATATTAACTTTAGGATAATTTCTCTAGTTCTTTGAGGAATGCTATTGGTATTCTGATTAGGATTGCATTAAAGGTGCATATCAGTTTTGGAGGTATGGCCATTTTGACTATATTGGTTCTGCTTATCCAGGAACAGAGGATATCTTTTCATTTTCTAATGTCCTCCTTGATTTCCTTTTTTTCACAGTACTACAGTTTTCATTCTCAAGTTCTTTCACTTCCTTTCTTAGTTTAATTCCTAAATACAGGTTCTCAAAGTAGTTACTGATGATCTTGTTTTGGAAGAATCCATTGCAATTTTCCCCTTTTTCATTTATAATTGCATGAAATTGAGTCTTTTCTTTCCTTATTTTGGTAAGACTGGCTAAGGATTTGTTTATTTTGTTTAATTTTTCCAAAAAACCAACTCTTAAATTCCTTGATTCTTTTTTTTTTTTTTTCTCTTTAGTCTGAATTACATTATTTTCTGCTCTGGTCTTTATAATTTCCTTCCTCATACTTGCTTTGGGTTTGTATTGTTCTAGTTTTTCTAGCATCTTGAAGTGAATCATTACATTATTTATTTGACCTTGCTTTGTTTTTCTGATGTGGGAAATCGTCACTATAATCTTCATTCATAGGACTCCTTTCATTATGTCCCATAGGTTCTGGTGTGTCATCCTGGCATTACCGTTTGATTGTAGGAACTGTCTAATTTCTTCTTTGACCCATTGATTATTCAAGAAAGTATTGTTTAATTTCCATATGTTTGCATAGCTTCTGTGGTGTCTTTTGCCATCAATTTCTAGTTTCATTGCATTACATGGTATAATTTTGATTCTTTTGCCTTTACTTAAGCATGTTTTATGGCCTAGTATGTGGGGCATGTTGCTGAGAAGAATGTATAGTCTGGTACTTTTGGATGGATCATTTTGAAAATATCTATTAAGTCCATTTGTTCTAAGGTTTGGTTCTACTCTGATATTTCTTTGTTGATTTTTTTGTCTAGTTGATCTGTCCATTTCTGACAGTAGGTATGAAGGCCTCTTGTTAAAACTGTATTGTGTTTATCTGATTTTTTCATGTCAATTAGTATCTTTTTTTTTTTTTGTGGGTACCGGGGGTCAACCTCAGGACCTCGCGCGCCAGCAGGTGCCCGTGCTGCTGAGCGATATCACCGGCCCTTTTTTCATATGTGGGTTCTGGGAGTCGAACTCAGGCCCTTGCGCTTGCCAGGCAGGTGCTTACGCCACTGAGCCATCTCACCAGCCCAATTAGTATCTTTTACATGAAGTTAGGTGCACAGTTATTTGGTACATGTAAGTTTATAATTGTTATCTCTTCTTGTTGAATTATTCCATTAACTAATATGTAATGACGTTTTGGTCTCCTTTGATCAGTTTTGGCTTTCAATCAACTTTGTCTGATATTAGGGTAACTACTTCTGTTTTTTTTTTTTTTTTTTTTCCTGGGTTCCCATTGCATAAAATATTGTTTTCTATCCCGTGATTTTTTTTTTTTTTATGTGGGTACTGGGAGTTGACTTCAGGACCTCGTGCTTGCCAGCAAGTGCTTGTGCCGCTGAGCAATATCACTGGCCCTTTTTTTTTTTTCCTTTATGTGGGTACCAGGAGTCAAACTCAGGACCTCGCGCTTGCCAGGCAGGCGCTTATGCCACCGAGCTGTCTCACTGGCCCTATCCTGTGATTTTTTAATCTGTGAATTCCTTTTGAAATTAAATGCATTTCTTGAATACTATGTATTGTTGGGTTTTGTTTCTTGATCCACTCTCAATCTGTGTCTTTCAATTGAGGAATTGAGATCATTCACATAGAGAGTTATTACTAGGAGGTACTGACATATTTCTGTCTTTGTGTTATTTTCCTTTTGCTAATTTTCTTGTTTTTTTCCCCCTTTTACTTACCTCTTCATCCCACCAGGTATATTCACCTTTTGCCTTCTTGGCATTGTTGGCTTCTTGACTCCTTCTAGGAAATACTTGAGAAGTTTTTGTATAACAATGGATTTGTAGTCACGAATTCTTGAGGTTTTCCTTATCATAGAAATACCTTATTTCTCTATCAATTTGGATGGAAAGTTTTGCAAAATACACAAGCCAGGATTGGAAGTTTTTATCTTTTAGGGCTTGAAACACTTCACTCCAAGCCCTCCTGGCCTTTAATAGCCTTTTAAGATTTTGTTTCTGTGATGGATTTCTGGCACTTTAATTATTATGTTGTGTAGAGAATTTCTTTTTTGGTCATGGCTATTTGGGGTCCTATATGTTTCACTTGCCTGTATGTTTGTTTCTTTTCTCATATTTGGGAAGTTTTTTGCTATTCTTTCTGTGAACAGTTTTTTTTGTGTGTGTGCTGTCTTCTGATTTTTCACTTATTCCAATTATTCTTAAATTAGTCTTCTTTGTGTCATCTAACAAGTGTTGCATCCATTTTTCAGGTTTTCTTCTTGTTTTGGATATGTCTTTGAGTAGTTGGTCTTTTAAGGGTTTAATTTTTTATGGATTCTAATTCTTTGGTAAAATGGTTGTTCATGTTTTGTGTCATTTTGTTTAGCTCTTGTAGGTTCTTACTAGTGCATTCTGAAGGCTCTTGCAGCTGTTTTGCCTATTACTTCCATTATCTGTTTAGTTATATCTTCTTTGGTCCCACTGAGTACCTCTTTGATCTGTTTTCAATATAGTCTGTTATCATTTCAATCATTTCCCTGGTGGATTGGCTTTGGGGGAGTTGGGAGTTTTGGAAGGCATTTTGTTGCCTTGTCTTGTCATTATTCTACTGTTTTGTTTATTATATTTTCTTTGTGATGAGGTTTCCACATGATTGTATTCTAAAAACTTTGTTGCTAGTATAGAGATTTATTTCATTGCTTTCTAGTAATGTAATTTGGGCATGGCAAATTAGAATTCTTTGCCACAGGCCCAAGATTAAGCCACTCTGTTTAACTTGGAAGGAGAGCATGCAATGTAGTTAGCCCAACAGATAAGTTCTCTGGGAATGTGCTCTACTGTTGTTAATGTCACAACTTTAATCTGACATTGGCTTGCAGATAAATGGTTACAAATATTTCACCCTGTTATTATCAAGCAAATCAGCTACAGTAATATTGTCCAAGACAAACTGAATATAAGCATGTTGTAACAACCAATTATGTATCACCTTTAATCCTAGAGAAGAAATCCACAATTATGATGTAAACAGTAAGACCCCAGGTATTGACTTACGGCTAATATGTACTAAATGCAACAGCTATATCTCTGCTACTTGTAGAAAAAGAATTCAACAGTAATTTTACAGAGTTAACTATCAAACAATTAGCAAATCTTTATGGTTATATTATTAAAGATATAGGATTTGGGAATGGGGGAATGCAAGAGAAAATCTTTGAAACCTTAAACTCTATGATGTGAGAAGGAGGAGAGAGAAGTGCTACAAAGGATTTTATTAGGGAGTAGAAGGATGTTCATGGAATTAGGTAAAAATAAGAGAAAAAAACTGATGAGAAATAGAAGATAAAAGCAAAATAGAGAGAAAAATAAATTATATAGAGTGTAAAAATAAGAAAAAAGTAAAGGGAGAAAAGGAATAAATAAAGAAATAAAAAAGTAAGAAAAAGAGATTAGCAAGGAAGAAAGACAAAGGAAAATTCCCTAAGCCCTAGTAAACCAGTGAAGAAAAAAGGAAGAAAGGAAATAAAGAGAAAAAAGAAAAACCAAAACTGAAACAAAAAACTAGACATAATGTACACACTCACAAAAGAAGAAAAATACAATCAAAAATGAAAAATGAAAAACAAATACAAAAACAAAAAAGAAAATTTTCTGACTTCAAATGTTTTATTCTTTTTCAGCATCTACAAATTTGAGGCAGTGCCCAAGTCAGGATGTGTCTCTGCTCATGCTGGTAGCTAAAAAAGTCTGTCAGATCCCAGATCTGTGTTGGATGCAGGGTCCAGCAAGCAGTAGAATTAGTGTGAGGGTGCTAATTCTGCAACTTTCACATCTAGAGCAATTCAGGGTGAGTCGGGGCTCTGGCCATGTGGTTGGGGCCTGGGTCCTTTGGTTTGTAACCCTCAGGGAGTCTCTTGCCAGCCTGATTGTGTCTGCCTGACCATGTCTGCCTCCTGTGGCTTTCTCTTATCCAGTCACTGTGGGAACATAACACTGAAATCCCTGAGTAGAAGTCATCCCATGGTTACTCTGAGTCTTGGGCTCAAGCACTCAACCCATCCCTGGACTAGGTACTAGCCAATTGTTCTCTCTACATGGTATGGCAGTTACCTGGACCAGAGTCAATCACCAGCTGTTTCAGATCACATTATCTACTAGTCTGTTCCACTGCTGTGTTTCTCCCTGAAGCCCTCTGGAGTCCTCTTCTTTGACTTTCACAGAGTCAGTCTTCATTTTGCATGAGCCATGACCTGGGAGCCAGGGAGAAAGTGCAGATTGTCCCTTCCCTTCTTTATATTGTGTTCTTTGTGTTCTGTCTCTTCAATTTCTCAGTAGGTTTTAATTTTCCTGTTGGATCCTTCCTGTTTCCTGGGGATCTATTTCTTTTTTCTTTTTTCCTCCCCCACATCCAGAGGCCAAGACGAGCACCATACCCAGCACAAATCCCATGGCGAACTTGACTGGAGTACACAGCACATTTCTGGGATCTGACTTGGACACTATCACAGAATTGTGAACACCAGAGGTCTTTTACTACTTGTATTCTCCCTTGTTTGTCTAAGTAGCTATCTTTTTCCTGTCTGGAGTTGGATTTTTTTTTTTTTTGTGGGTACCGGGGGTCAAACTCAGGACCTCATGCGCCAGCAGGCACCCGTGCTGCTGAGCGATATCACCGGCCCTTTTTTTTGTATGTGGGTACTGAGAGTTGAACTCAGGACCTCACACTTGCCAGGCAGGCGCTTATACTGCTGAGCTATCTCATTGGCCCTGGAGTTGGATTTTGTCTTGTTTTGTTCTGTATTTTGTGGTTATTTTTGTTTTGGGGTTTTTTTTGTTTTGTTTTTTTGTGTGTGTGTCCTTCTTTTATCTGGTGTCCTCTTTTTTTTTTTTTTTCTTTCTTCTCTTTCTTCCTTTTTTTCAGTGTTCAGGCTTATTACCTTTCTTTTTAGTTTTCATCTACTGATCCTCTTTCTCTCTTTCCTGAACTACCTCTTTGATTTACAATTTCAAGTGAGTAAACATTATCTTTTCCCTTTCTGATTACTCTTTTGCTTTCTCTTTCATTCTTTCCCTCCTGTGTCCTCCTGTTGCCCAAAACTTGGGTGATCATCCTTTGACCTCCAGCCTTGATTCTACTATATTTGACTTAATTCATCTCATTTTGTCCCCTACCTATCTTAATCCCTGCCCCCACAACAAGGTAAAATCACTCCACTAAGGTGAAAACCACTGTGTACAAGTACATGGTATGTGTTTGATTTTGTTATATAACTTTAGAATTCACTTCTGTGGTTAAAGGTATCAGGTTAATAGTTACCATAGTTTGTCAGTAGCTAAGCTGTACTTGAAACTATTGTTATTACTAACTGTACTACTTTAGCCAGGATGTCATACATGTTATAATCTGTTTTTCTCCCTTGTATGATAACACTGTGATTGTATGGGGTTATAATCATCACCACAGTCCAGTACCAAAGACTGAGTGCTGAGCCAATTAGTAACTTTGCATCCTTTACAAGTTGGGAAGGTAGGTTCTTGGGATAGCTATAAAGAACCACTTACATCTAGAGGAAATCCCTGAAGAACAGATATCGCCTAGGGAAGCCTTGGTACTAGTAATAAAGCTGTTTACTGTAAGAAATTGGCAAGCATCAATGTAGAAAACAAAATAAAATAAAAAAGAGAAAATAGAAAATGACAAGATGCAGAAAAAAATGCAACCCCAGACCCCCCAGCCCACCCAGGACAAGCCTGGAGCACAATGACATAGTCAAAATTGAAAGTCGAATGCTGGAAATTTCTGAAATGATAGCAACAGAAGTGAAAAAACAAGTGGAAAAGGAAATAGAGAAAAAAATCTCTCAGGTACAAAAAGAAATGATGCTTAAAATCAAAGATATTAGAGTAGACACAAGAATAGATGAGCTTAGGAAAATGATGGAAACCACAAATGCCCAACACAGGAAAGAAATGGAATTCATGAAACAGATCCAAATGGAAATCCAAGAGATTAAAACCTCCATTAAAAGTATATGCAACAGATTGAATGGAGAGGATAGAATATCAGATATTGAAGACAGAATTGCAGCTAGTCATCATGAAAAGAAAGATATCTTAAAAATAGCAAGAGACCATGAAAAATCAATCCAACAGCTACAAGATGAAGCAAAGAAGAATAACTTAAGATTCATTGAAAAGAAAGGTTTGTGCTAATATTGTTTGGACAATTGAATGCCAATATCTTGTACTCTGAGTAACTACTTGAAAGATAACAATACACAATGTATTAACCATTGTTACCCCTTATTATGTTGTTTTGAAATTTTGTTATTTTTTTCTCATTAAAATAAAAATTAAAAAAAAAAGAATAGCGTAAGATTGATTGGGGTCAATGAGAAAGCTGGAGGCAATGAAAATGCAATAAAAACTCTTCACAGAAATAATGGCAGAAAACTTCCCAAGCACAGATAAAGAATTTGACATACAAATAAATGAGGCATATAGAACTCCAAACAGCCATGACCAAAATATAACTACACCAAGACATATAACAATCAAGAATCCAGAAATTCAGCACAAGAACAGAATATTAAAAGCAGTTAGAGAAAAGAAACAAATCACCTATAAAGGAAAGACCATAAAAATCACAGCAGACTTCTCAACACAAACTCTCAAATCAAGGAGAGCTTGGAGTGAGGTATTTCAAGCCCTAAAAGAAAACAAACTCCAACCTAGATTGCTGTACCCTGCAAAACTATCCTTCAAAGTTGATGAAGAAATAAGATACTTCCATGACAAAGAACACCTGAGGAAATTCATGACCAACAAATCAGCTCTTCAGAATGCTTTGCAGCATATATTAGAAAGAGAAAACGAAGACCACAACCACAAGAAGACCAAGAGAAAGAAGCCATGAAGCAGAGCAAGCAATTAAACAGAGGGGAAAGACAGGGAACCAACAACAGGAAAATAACATGGAAAAAATTATCCAATACATACCAGTTGTACCATCAATGTAAATGGACTCAACTCACTAATCAAAAGAAACAGACTAGCAGAGTGGATTAAGACTCAAGATCCAACAATATGCTGCATTCAAGAAACACATTTAACTCAAAAAGAAACTTGTAGACTGAAAGTCAAAGGATGGAAAACAATACTCCATGTGACAGGATCCCAGAAAAAAGCAGGGGTAGCTATTCTATTCACATATAACATGAATTTCAAACCATGACTGACCAAAAGAAACAAAGAAGGACACTAATACTTGTTAAGGGAAGACTCTAAAAAGGAGAAATGACAATCATAAATATATATGCACCAAACTCTGGGGCAACCAACTACACAAAACAAATATAAATGGACATGAAAAATCAAATAAACACTAACACAATTGTAATGGGGATCTTAATGCCCCACTATCACAAATAGATCAACCAGACAAAAAATCATCAAATATCAGCACTGAACCACACCCATAAACAAATGGAATTAGTAGATGTTTACAGAGTGTTCAACCCAACAACATCAAAATATGCATTTTTCTCAGCTGCACATGGGATGTTCTAAAATAGACCATATACTAGCCCACAGAACATGCTTAAGTAAATGCAAAGGAGTTGAAATTATACCATTCATGTGGGGAGCCATAAATGACCCAGCTTCACGTCTGAGCATGCACCCCCCCGCCCATCCTGATCCTATGTCACCCATTAGACCCTCCCACCGTTTCCCTCAAAGAGATATAAGCCCTGGCACTTCCGCAATAAACTCTCTCGCTCGACTTCCCTGATCTGTGTGTGTGTGTATCTTCTTTCTCATCCCCATACCGTCGCCCGGGTTCGCGTTCCTGCCCCTGGGAGGCCCCGCTGGTCGGAGTCTTCTTGGGCCACAACACAACATTTGGCGCCCAACGTGGGGCCCGGAAAAGATGGATCCTATGAGGGATCACCCTGTAGGGCGATAAATGCCAATGATTGACTGGTCTTTAGTTTCATTTTCATGAGATTCCTTTCTCAGTGATCCGTACGCCAACTCCTTTCTTCGCATCTGAATCACGGTAAGCATACAGGGTGCAAAATGGGACAAAACCTCTCCGAGCACGAACTTTTTACTAAAGGGGTCTCTGAAGCGCTCAGAGTGAGGGGAATAAAAGTCACCCTGTGGCAATTGACTGATTACTTTTCCTTTATAAATAAGGTTTGTCCATGGTTCCCCTTGGAGGGCACCATTAACATCAGGGTCTGGGACCGCGTGGGTGACGCACTCCAAGATTATTATCGGGTTTTCGGGCCAGAAAAGGTTCCCGTCACAGCCTTCGCTTATTGGACCCTAATTTCAGAACTATTACGGACACAGCCCAATAACCTACAACCATCACAGGCTCCGGCTCAGCCACTGGGTCAACCGGTTGCCCCCCCAATTACTGATACCCCTATCCCTAGCCCTCCACCCTCTGTAGTTCTCCAGATGCCAGAAGAAAAAGATGGCCGTTGCTCTCCTACTTCCCCCGTACCCACTTCCGCCTTCTTTAACGATAGTCACCCGCCATCTTATGAAACAGACCTCCGCCCGCCATCTTGTCCTGGGTCTCCACCGTTCGATGGCCTGTCATCATGTCTTAAGCCCACGCAGCCTCCTGCACTTTACCCCCCTCTTCCTGACCCCCCGCCTTTCTCCTTACCTCCACAAATACCGCTGCCCTCTGCCCCCCCACCTCCCCTTGTTGCACCCGCCTTTTCAGTTAACTTCCCCTCCCTTCACCCTGCACCTACTGCCACACCCATGCAAGATCAATTTCTCAGTTCGCTTCTGGAGCGCATCTCCCTACTTGAACGTAAGGCTCAACAGGATCATCTTAATTATAAGTTATCTCTTTCTCAGCCCTCTCCCAAGTTACATGCATACCCCATCACAGAGGTACAACAGGCCCCCACGGCGGAGGGACAACCGGCCCCTCTGCCCCAGCGTGCCAGGGTTCCCTTCCCTTTAAATTCCCTCAAAGAACTCAAAATGGCAGTCACCCAATATGGCCCCACCACTACCTTCACCCTTGCGGTCCACGACAGCCTTTCCCAGGGATGGGTCACCCCAAATGAACATAAGGAGTTGGCAAGGGCTGCTCTCTCTGGGGGTGATTTTCTACTCTGGAAGTCTAATTTTCTAGATCAATGTGAAATAATCTCCAAACAAAACCAAGAGAGACAGCCCCCCAACCCAGTTACCTTTGCCATGTTATCCGGAACGGGTGATTTTTGCACTGATGAACAACAAATGGGCCTTAACCCTCAGGCGTTTGCCCAAATCTCCCTGGCCGCAAGTAGAGCCTGGCGCAAGCTTCCATCAAAGGGAGAGGGTCCTACCTCTCTTACCAAAATTCGGCAGGGTCCTACTGAACCCTTCTCCGACTTTATTGGCAGGCTCACCGAGGCTGCAGATCGCATTTTCGGAGAACATGAAAATAACAATTCTCTCATAAGACAACTCGCCTTCGAAAATGCTAATCCCACTTGTCAAGACATTATCAGACCCCATCGACATACGGGCTCTATTGAACAGCTTATCCGTCTGTGTGCAGACTTTGGCCCCTCATATCAACAAGGAGTAATGTTTGCCTCTGCACTCGAAAACACCCTACAAAAGGTCTTATCTTTACAGATAGCTGGCCCACATGATAATAAAAACCCTCCCGCCTACCTTCCTTGCTTCAAATGCCACCAACCAGGACATTTCTCAAAGAGCTGCCCTCTTCGCACAGCCACCCCGCTCCCATCTCTCCCTCAACCTTCAGGCCTCCCACAATCATCTCTACCCCCATCTCGGCCCCCACCTCAAACCATTTGCCCTAAATGCCGAAAGGGATTCCACTGGGCAAATGAGTGCAAGTCCCGATATACTGTTGATGGACACCCCATTCCAAAAAACTTCTCGGGGGGCCCTCCCCAGGCCCCGATATCAAACCCTCTTCTGACTCAGGGGACTACGGAGTCAACACACAATCCCTCCACATTACCGACCTCTTCAAGGCAACACCTTCCAGCTCGGGACTTGACCTCTGTGCCTCCACCCCCATGGTATTAGAGCCCACCTCCCCGGTACATATAGTTCCCACCAATGTTAAGGGTCCACTACCAAAGGGCTTTTGGGGCCTTATACTAGGTCGATTCTCCACAGCTACTCAAGGGATACTCATACATCCAGGAGTTATTGATCCAACCTTTCAAGGACATATCCACCTCCTTGTCTCTGTCTCAACTGGCCCCACTCTAATCCCCACCTTCCCTCCCCTTGCCCAATTGGTCCTTGTTCCCCAAGTCCCCACTCCATCCAACCCTCCTCTTTCCACACATCGTCGGCCCGTTCCCCCTGGTCTCTCCCAGGCTTATTGGTCTCAAACCATATCTCAAGATAAGCCCATGCTTAAACTCTTTATCAATAACAAACCCTTTCGTGGGCTCATCGATACAGGAGCCGACGTATCCGTCATCTCCCATAAACATTGGCCCTCACATTGGCCCCTGAGGCCCTCGGCCACCCACCTACAAGGCTTGGGATACCTCCAACAACCTTATCAAAGCTCCACCCCCCCTTACATGGCGTGACTCAGAAAATAATACAGGAACTTTCCAACCCTTTGTTGTTCGGGACCTCCCCCTCAATTTATGGGGCAGGGACCTTCTCTCACAGATGCAACTCATTATGCATAGCCCCAATGCTATAGTCACTAAACAGATGCTTGCTGAAGGCTACCTCCCCGGACAAGGTCTCGGAAAATACTCTTCGGGCATCACTTCCCCCGTTCATCCTAAACCTTTAGCTCCCCGCCATGGCCTTGGCTACGATGATAGTCCTCCTAATGAGGATCCTCCCTCTGAGCCCCCTCTCCATCCTCAAAATTTTTAATTGGGACCGCTGATCCTCCTGTAACTCATGCACAAAAGATCACCTGGCTCTCAGATGATCCTGTCTGGGTTGACCAGTGGCCCATCATAGGCCCCAAATATTCTGCCCTTCTGCAGTTGGTACAGGAACAACTCACAAAGGGCCATATTGTTCCCAGCTCCTCCCCATGGAATACGCCCATTTTTGTAATACACAAAAAACATAATAATAGCTTTAGACTACTCCAAGACCTTAGGGCTGTCAACAAGACCATGGTTGTCATGGGCTCCCTCCAGGCGGGTATACCCACCCCCTCTGCCATCCCCCTTAATTCTCATAAGATCATCATCGATCTCAAGGACTGTTTCTTCTCCATCCCTTTACATCCTCAAGATCAACATAGGTTTGCATTTACCATTCCCGCCCCCCGTCTTCAGGGACCCTCCTCCCGTTATCAGTGGACTGTCCTCCCTCAAGGCATGGCTAATTTGCCAACTCTCTGTCAACAATTCGTAGGCCAAGTCATTCAACCCCTTCGCCAAACCTGGCCTTCTGTGCATGTGTTCCATTACATGGACGATATCCTTCTCGCATGCATTGATGAAAATACACTTTATCGATGTTATGCTCACCTACAAACCCTCCTTAGAGATTCTGGCCTTCACCTCGCCCCCAATAAAATCCAGCTCACAGATCCTTACACCTACCTTGGCTTTCAGCTGACACACTCTACCATTCATGGACCAAAACCTCAACTTAGACTTGACACCCTTCACTCCCTCCATGACTTCCAAAAACTTCTAGGTGATATCAACTGGCTTCTCCCGTCCTTGGCAATCCCCAAATCCACGCTTAGACCCTTATACGACATCTTTCGTGGAGACCCAAGTCCTACTTCTCCTCGATCCCTAACACTGCTGGCCCGTACGGCCCTCCAACATGTCCAAGAGGCAATCAATACCCAGAGCCTTACCTACATTGACTATACGCAACCCCTTACTCTGATTGTCCTCCCCTCCCCTATACAGCCCACCGCCCTCTTCTGGCAAAATGCACCCCTCCTCTGGATTCATCTGTCTGTCTCCCCCAAAAAGGTCCTTAATCCATATTATGATCTCATCGCCCAGATAATTATGATGGGCCACAAACAAGCTAAAATCTATTATCATAAGGAGCCAGATGTCATCATCCTCCCATACTCTGAACACCAACTCACCTGGCTCTTACAGACCTCTGATACATGGGCCATTGCACTTGCTGCCTTTCCTGGCCAAACACAACATCATTACCCCCCCAATAAGCTCCTGGCCTTTTTTTCCCACCACCCACATATCTTTGCAAAGATCACCTCTTATACCCCCATCGCTAATGCAACCACAATTTTCACAGATGGTTCTTCCTCCGGCCACGCCGCTTATACATGCCTAGATCATAATCCCATCATCATTCCAACACCTGGTCTCTCAGCTCAACACGCTGAACTCCAGGCCATCATTCAGGTTTTCCAAGATTTCCCTAACACTCCCATAAATATCTACACCGATAGTCACTACCTGGCCACCTCCGTCCCCCTTTTGGAGACCCTCTCCAACTTCTTTCACTATACTTCCGTCGTCCCCCTTTTTGCCACCCTCCAGACACTCATCCATGCTCGCACACACTCATTTTTCATTGGCCATATACGCGCACACTCTGGTCTTCCTGGGCCTCTGGCCTCAGGCAACGCACTCGCAGATCAAGCTGCTCGATCCACATCTGCCTTCCCCATGCTCTTCCCCACTCCCCATACTCGACCTTCCTTATCCAATGTCTCTCAAGCACAGGCTGCGCATGACCTACACCACCTTAACGCCCAGTCGCTGCGCACTTTCTTCAAAATAACTAGGGAACAAGCCCGTGCAATTGTTAAACAATGCCCCAAATGCATCACTCCCCTGCCCTCCCCAAATTTGGGGGTCAATCCCAAAGGTCTCATCCCTAACGCCCTCTGGCAAATGGATATTACTCATATTCTTTCCTTTAGACAACTCAGGTTTGTCCACGTGTCTGTTGACACCTTTAGTGGCTACATCTTCGCCTCCCTGCAGTCGGGGGAAACAACTAAACATGTCATCGCCCACATGCTCGCAGCTATGGCCCATATGGGCTGTCCTACAAGGCTCAAGACAGACAATGGCCCTGGTTATACCAGCAAATCCTTTGCTGAGTTCTGTCAACACCTTAACATTATTCACAGTACAGGGATCCCATATAATCCACAGGGCCAAGGTATCGTCGAAAGGGCAAATCAAAAACTCAAAATAACCATTTCCAAGCTCTCGATGGTCACATGGTATCCCACCAAAGGATCCCCCCGCAATATCCTCAACCATGCCCTCCTTATCATCAATTTTCTTTCCCTAGACCAAAACAATCGCTCCACTGCCGATCGCTTCTGGCACCCCTCTACAGCCTCCTCCTTCGCCACAGCCCTCTGGAAAGATCCCCTCACTAATCAATGGCATGGCCCTGACCCCGTCCTCATATGGGGAAGGGGCTCAGCCTGTATCTATTCTCAGGCTGACCACAATGCACGCTGGGTACCCGAGCACCTTGTAAAACAACTTAATAAACCTGCCCAGGGAGGCGCCCCTGAGGGTTAATATTTTTCCTTTATAGATGTTCCCGTCAAGCTTCCTGTATGTTCTTGTGATGCTCCCGGCGACCATCGCTAATCATCAACATGCTTCATTCAGGTGGACACTCAGGCGCTGGGGGGACCAAAAGATACTAGGTGCGGCTTGGATCTACTATTCCTCAAGGAGGGGGGCCTCTGTGCAGCCCTCAAAGAAGAATGTTGCTTCTACATTGACTCCTCTGGTGTTGTCCTATGCGCTATGGACAAATTAAACGATGCCCTAAAGAGAGAGAAATAGCCAGAACGCAAGCCTTATTCCCCAGCGCTGGGTTCTCCACTGTGCTCCCCTACCTTGCCCCCCTTTTTGGCCCCCTTATAGTTGTGGTCCTCGCCTTGACCTTTGGTCCCTGCCTATTCAAGAGACTCATTGCCGCCATAAAAACAGATGCTGATGAGTACAAACAAGCCGAACCATATGATGATATTCAGGCCCCAGCATATAAGAATGTCGGCCAATGATGGGTAAGATGGAGTCACAAGTCACTAACACTCTCAGGACCACCTAAGACAGAGCGCCACTCTTCGCTGGGATGCTGGCGATGCTAGTGGTTAGCTCAATGACGGGTAAGGCCTGAAAAATCAAATGCGTAAAAACAAAAAGACTTGCAGTAACCTCCACAACCTAAGACAGGCCACATTCAGGGTCATACAAACATTCATGGTCAGCAATATTCTCATTTGGAGAAAAAGGAGCATATGTGGGGAGCCATAAATGACCCAGCTTCACGTCTGAGCATGCGCCCCCCCTGCCCATCCTGATCCTACGTCACCCATTAGACCCTCCCACCATTTCCCTCAAAGAGATATAAGCCCTGGCACTTCCGCAATAAACTCTCTCGCTCGACTTCCCTGATCTGTGTGTGTGTGTGTCTTCTTTCTCATCCCCATACCGTCGCCCGGGTTTGCATTCCTGCCCCTGGGAGGCCCCACTGGTCGGAGTCTTCTTGGGCCACAACACAACACATTCATATTATCTGACCACAGTGCAATGAAATTGAAAATCAATGGCAAAAGAAACCACAAAAACTACCTAAACACATAGAAATTAAACAACATCATCCTGAACAACCAATTGGTCACAGAGGAAATTGAAGAAATTAAACGGTATCTACAATTAAATGAAAATGCTGACACAACATACCGGAACTTATAGGACACAATGAAGGCAGTCATAAGATGGAAATTTATAGCAGTAAACTCTCACATCAGGAAAACAGAATGAGCTCAAATAAACAACTTTATGTTGAACCTCAAACTCCTAGAAAGGGAAGAACAAATCAAACCCAAAGCTCATATGAGAGAGGAAATTATAAAGATCAGAAAAGAAATTAATGCAATTGAAACTAAGGAAATCATACAAAGAATCAATGAATTGAAGAATTGTTTCTTTGAAAGGTTAACTAAAATTGATAAACCTCTAGTCAATCTTATCAAAAGGAGGAGAGAAAAGACTTAAATTCAATCAATTAGGAATGAAAAGGGTGAAACCACAACAGATCCTGTGGAAATCTAGAAGATCATCAATACCTACTTCAAGAACCTGCACTCTAATAAGATAGAAAACGCACAAGAAATGGACAGATTCCTGGACACATACAAATTACCAAAACTGAATCAAGAGCATATAAATATTCTAAATAACCCAGTATCAGTCAATGAAATTGAAAATATAATTAAAAACCTACCAATGAAGAAAAACCTAGGCCCAGATTGATTCACTATTTAATTCTACAAGAAATATAGAGAAGACCTAATGCCACTAATGCCAAAACTCTTTAATGAAATTGAAAGGGAAGCAATACTGCCAAAATCATTTCTGGAAGCAATGGTATTATTCTGATACCTAAACTAGAGAAGGACCCAACCAGAAAAGAGAACTACAGACCTATCTCCCTAATGAACATAGATGCAAAAATCCTTAATAAGATACTGGCAAACAGAAAGCAGCAAATCATCAAGAAGGTTATACACCATGACCAAGTAGGATTCATCCCAGGGATGCAGGGATTTTTCAACATATGCAAATCAATAAATATAATACATCATATTAACAGAGCCAAAGACAAAAAATCACGTGATCATCTCAGTAGATGCAGAAAAAGCATTTGACAAAGTCCAACACCCAATTATGATAAAACCCTATAGAAAATTAGAATAGATGGTCTTTATCTCAATGTGATAAAAGCCATGCATGACAAACCAACAGCTAACATCACACTAAATGGTGAAAAACTGAAAGTTTTCACTCTAAAATGAGGAAAAAGACAAGGATGTTCACTATCACAACTCTTCTTCAATATAGTTCTGGAAATATAAGCCAGATAAATTAGATAAGAGAAAGAAATAAAAGGAATAAGGATAGGAAAGGAAGAATTTAAATTATCATTATTTGCAGATGACATGAAACTCTATATAGAAGACCCCCAAAAACTCCACCAAAAGATTTCTAGATTTAATAACCAGATTCATCCATGTAGCTGGATACAAAGTTAACACTGAAAAATCAATAGCATTCCTGTACACAAGCAACAAACTCACAGAGAAAAAAATTGGGGAAACCACACCCTTCACAATAGCATCCAAAAAAATAAAATACTTAGGAATCAGTCTAATAAAGGAAATAAAAGTTCTATACTTTGAAAATTACTGTACTCTGAAGGAGATTGAAGAGGATATCAGAAAATGGAAAATATCCCTTTCTCATGGATAGGAAGAACCAACATAGTGAAAATGGCCATACTCCCAAAACTGTTATACAGATTTAATCTAATTCCAATCAAAATACCATTAGCATACCTCACAGAACTAGAGAAAACACTCCTAAAATTCATTTGGAAACAGAAGAGACCTAGGATAGTGAAAGCAATTCTGGGCAACAAAGGCAAGTTAAGGGGCATCACAAGTCCTGACTTGAAATTATACTACAAGGCTACTGTGATAAAATCAACATGATATTGGCAAAAACCCCCAAAAAAACAAAAAAACTGAGGTCAGTGGAATGCACTAGGAGATTCAGATGCAGCCCCAAACACACTCAGCCACCTTATCTTTGACGGAGAGGCCAAACATGTTCACTGGAAGAAAGATAGCCTCTTTAATAAATTGTGCTGGAAGAACTGGCTTTCCACATGTGGAAGACTAAAACTAGACCCATGTTTATTACCATGCACTAAACTAAAGTCAAAATATATCAAAGATCTAAATATTAAAACAGAAACACTAAATCTACTGGAAGAGAAAATAGGTAGAAATCTTGAAGACCTAGGTGTAGGCAGGGACTTCATGAACAAAACCCAGACTGCGTGGGAAACATTACAGAGAATAAACAAATGGGACCTAACCTTATTAAAATGTTTTGCACAGCTAAAGAAATCACCAACAGAGTGAAAAGACAACCCACAGATTGGGAAAAAATGTTTGCCAGCTGTTCCTCAGATAAAGGACAAAGAAAGAATTGAAAAAAATTAGACCCTCCAAATAAAAAGACCTAATCCAAAAATGGGCATCTGAAATAAATACATACTTCTCAGATGAAGAAATACAAATAGCAAATAAATATATGAAAAAATGTTCAACATCATTGGTCATTTGAGAGATGCAAATTAAAACAACACTGAGATTCCATCTCACCCCAGAAAGAATGGTTATCATCAAGAAATCAACCAATAACAAATGCTGGAGGGGCTGTGGGGAAAAAGGAACCCTTCTCCACTGGTTGGTGGGAGTGCAGACTGGTACAACCACTGTGGAAATCAGTGTGGAGATTTCTGTAACACTAGGATTAGATGTCCTATTCGACCCAGCTATTCCCCTGCTTGGTATCTTCCCAGAAGAATTAAAAACAGCATACCACAGTGATATATGTGCACCCATGTTTGTAGCAGCACAATTTGTAATAGCTAAATCTTGGAAACAACTGAAATGCCCATCAACCGAGGAATGGATAAAAAGATGTGGTATTTTTATATAATGGGGTACTACTCAGCTATAAAGAATGATAAACTTGAGACTTTTATAGGTAAATGGATGCAACTTGAGACCATACTCATAAGTGCAATAAATCAGACTTGCATGTGTAGATGTCGTATTATCCCCCTAGTGTGAGAAGCTGAAAGAGTAAATATGATCCAAAATATAAAATAGATATTGTGACATGGGGAGAAACTGTTCAAAAGGAAAGAGAAACTGGGATGGGGGAAAGGAGAAAAGAAAGAAGGGAAAAGGAAAAAAAATATATATATACACAATGCAGTTAAGATAGTTATAATACTAATTTCTCTTAGTTCATTGAAAAGAAAGGTTTGTGTTTACATTGTTCGATCAGTTTTTCATGCTTATGTCTTGTAATCTGAGCAACTACTTTGAAGATAACAATACGCAATGTATTAACCATTGTTACTCTCCTATTATCTCGTTTTGAAATTTTGTATGATTGTTTTTATTGTTTTTTTCTCTTTAAAATAATATTTAATAATATGTGACTCAAATGGGAAACAAAAGACTCCAGAACTCAGAAGCAAACAGGGCAGAATATTTAGGGTATAGGAAAAGATTATGTAACAAAGACATTTTAGCCTTTTGTTGCATAAACATAAAACGTAGACCTAGCAGATTATGGGAGTTCTCTTGAGCCTGATGAAGACTACAATGGTCTGTCCCATGACCACGTTATCCTTTCATGGTAATCATTTGAAAGGGTGGATACTCTAATAGCCTTTAACTATCTGACCTGTTCCCTCAAGAGTGCAACCAGACATTTAGGATGAGACAAGATATAGGATAGTTTTAACTCCTTGCTTGGCTTCTCAAGAAACAGAGTCATGATATAGAAAGGTGATGCATTCTCTCTAAGACCTACAGTAAGTGAAAGGAGCCATACGTCCAAGAACCATCAGCCACAGAGAGCCAAGAGCACCAAGTATAGAGATCATTCTCTCACTAGTGGAAGAATCAAACTGGAAAGGAAAACTGAGGTGAGACTGGGCTGACATTCGACCACTTGTGTTAGAAGGGGATCAGCTCAGCCCACCTATGTGAAACCTGTCCCCTGAGCCTTCAAGATCAGTGACCGAGTTTTAACTGCTTAATTGGCTGAGGGGGCCCTGATATTGTTTTGACTAGAAAGCCACAAAGTAAACACAAAGAGTGTAGGAAAATGTAGACTTTACTTAACCTTCTCTTAGAATCCTGGACGAGCCCCTAAATATGTTACTGAAATGCTGTGGTCGTGTCTTATGGTGATGAAAAATAAAGCTACAGATGGAGGAAGTAAGATTCAAGCAAATTTATTTAAAATATGTAAATATAAGAAATAAAAGATATAATGGCAAAGAAGTAAAATTCCCATTAGCTGATAGGGGTTTCTCAGTAGGATACCCATGGGGGCTCTTTGTCTAGGGGTTTTTCAGGAGTTTAGAAGGAAGCTTGGGCCATTGTGTAGCCAATATAATCTCTCCCCTATAGGAGATTACATATATTTTAGGGTCCACTCTATGTAGTGTTCATGCAGTACCCATGCAGGACCCATGCACCCCTGAGCCAATAGTCCACCCAATCATGCTTTGGGGAGGTCCCAGACAGCCAAAGAACACCTGGCAGATTTTTTTGTAAGCTCTCTGGGGCATCATGAGTCGGCAGACTCTATTTTGGGCTTCCTGACTTCATTTTGGGGCCACTATCCTTACTGCCTCTTAGAGTCCTAACTCCTGTGTCACTAATTCCTGTTATAGAAGGAGCCCTAGCTCTGAGGTAGGAAGACTGCTGCCCAACAGGTCAGGTGGCGTGTGCTACAGTGGGCATTATGAGTGATGGGCACCATGAGTGGCAGGCAGAGGCCACCCCTGGCTCCTCCCAGCATTTCTCTGCTTGCTTTCCCCAGGCTGTGGGCGCAAGGACAGGAGCCTTTGTGCCCAGTCCCCCTGACACCTTGAGACTTGCTGGACTGTGATTCTGGGGATGAGAGGGCTGTATGCTGGGTGGCAGTGGGTGGATCTAGGAAAGAGGATGGACGCTTGAATCTCCCAGAGCTGCAGATCCTACCCATGGCCTTGACTTTGGCCCCTACCTCCCTTGAGATCCCTAGGCTTGGAGAATGACCACTGTATGTCTCCCTCCTACCCCATTCTACTGTTGCTTGGGTCTTCAGGGATTGCCCTTGCCCACTCCTTCCCGTTCTGGGGGCCCACTCACTCCTCCTGCCCCACAGTTGCCAATGCTGGACCCAGCTGCCACTGTCTGCATTGTCCTCACCTTACTTTGGCCTCCATCCTCAATACATGGGCCAGTCCCAGAGAAAAGTTCTTCTGTCTTTTATCTGTGTCCATACCTGTATCTAATCTGTATGTATATCTGTAACTGTATCATCCCATTGTAATTGTAGATACAGTTATATCTCTATCATCTATCTATCTACATTTATCTATAATCTATCTCTATTATATATATAATCTGTCTATATTTATCAATCACATATTTATCATCTATCATTTATTTATCATCTATGTATCTATCAATCATTGATCTCTATCTCTCTATCTATCTATCCATCATCATCCATTGGTAGTATTTCTCTGGAGAACCTTCAGTAATAATCTTTGACATTCTGTAGAAGCCAGAACATGGTGTGCCCTTCAGGGTGTGCTCTGTTGAAGGTGATTTGAAGTGTGGGCGAGCATTTTGATGATGTCTGTCTCAGTCACCTCTGCCAGTGCAAGCGGTGGTAACAATGACAAAGGTTGGAAATGAAAACACTGCCAACATCATGTACTTAACTCCTTCTCACTTCTGTATCCACAGTGGTTTGTCGGGGCCTCTCTGTTCTGGGGTCCTGGACGAGGAGTGGTGCTGCCTGGAATGCGCAGTTCTCAGGCAGAAGAGCAGAGACATGTGGGTCAAACCCTGGATGCTCCCACACACTTGCCTTGGCTGAGCTGGTGAGCATCCTCCTTCCACAGGCAGCATGGCAGCAGCATGGAGTGGACAGTGAGGACAGTCATTTGATCTTCAGTAAAGACAGCCTTGCTTGTGTGCCTGTGGCCTGGGAACCAGCTGTGGCCCAAGGCCTGGCTTGTCCCCTGCTTCCTGAGCTCTATGGCCCTGCTGTGTTTCTGCACCTGGCCACTGTTGGGCTGCTCACCTGGGGATTTCACCCACATACTGCCGTGGAGCAGCCCTATTCCCTGGGATCCCTGTCCTCCACCTACCCTTCTGTAGCTTCTTTTGAAAAGACCCCAGGGGCCAACAAGGTGGGGGATCTACCCAACCTCAATCTTGGGTCTGGGTTTGGACCAATTCTCTTCATGCAATGGTGTAGCCTTGGTCACAATACCATGTTGACATCCATGGATCTCCAGGTGCATCTTGTGCCAAGTGTTGGCAAGAGTATGAGGACTGGAGAGTTGGCTGGGAACAGGTGTGGGTGACTTCAGGGTGCCACAGACAGGAGAACCTGAGTGGGAAGGAACACTCCATGATAGGGAGGAGAATTCTGTGCCCCAGGGCCAGAGCTTCACAGGGAATGGAGGTCCATGGTCACTGAGTGGAGGAGGTGGAGACAGTGGGAGTGTGGGGGGCAGGTGGGGTGAGAGGAGAAAGTAGGGTAGGAGGTGCAGGGCAGGACAAAGAGGAGATGTGGGGAAGGAGGGGCAGTGTCTGTGATAGTCCCTGTGCTGTGATGGTGTGTGTCAGTGACAGTCCCTGTGTGGGTAGATGTATGTGTAATGTGACAGTTCCTGGGCTGTGATGGTGTGTGTTCTGGTGACAGTCCCTGTATCCCTGTGTCCCCTAACCACCTGCATGTCTTGCTCAGGTCCTTTCCAAGCTGGGGACTTGGGAGGGGGCCAGAGGTTGGGCGTCAGCCAGGGTCCACTGTGCTGGAGGCTGAGTGGCCTCTGGGGCCCTGGATGGGTGTGTCTAGGCCCCAGATGCAGAGCCCAGCCTCCTGCTGCCCTGGGGTTGTGGTTGCTCTACAGGCACAGCTCTGGGTGGGGTTGTGAGGGTCAGGGTAGGACCATCATACTGTGGCCAAGTCAGGATGGGGTGGGACATGTGAAGAGGGGGATCATATGCCATGGTGCAGGTGTCTAGGGCGTACAGGTGTCTAGCTGGCCTCCCTGCCTTGCCTAGTGACTTTCATCAGATAGTGACTCTTGTCACAATAAAGCAGTGATGGCAAACCTTTTGTAGACCAAGTGCCCAAACTGCAACCCAAAACCTATTTATTTATCACAAATGCCAACACTGCAATTAAACCAGAATTCTCGGCTGCTGGGGTGATGTTTGGGTGACTGGGCTCACTGGACCCAATCCCACCTATGTCCTCATAACAGAGATTAGGACACAGAGAACAGAGAGGCCACAATGCCTGGAAGTCAACGAGAGGCCTCAGGATAAACCACCCTGCCTGTACCTTAATCCTGGACCTCCAGCCTCCAGAGCTGTGAGAGAATAAACGTGTGCTTCCCCAGCAGCTGTGTGGGTCCTTTGCTGTGGTAGCTGGGGCCCCTGAGAGACCAAATGCACGCTTCCTGTCTGATGTGCACGGTGCATGAAGTTCTGTTCAGCCAACCTGAGACTGGCCTGGCCTCCCTGTCCTGCCAGAGTGACAGACGCAGGTGTGGGCAGCAGAGGAAAGCCTCAGGCAGGAAAGGCTGAGCACCTGTGGGGAGGGAGGTGGCAAGAGGGCAAGGCTGGGAGGCCCTACACGGCTGCCTGTGTCTCCCGCCCACCTGGGCCTGAACCTGGGCAGGGGCTTGTGACACAGGAAGACCACAGCAAGGTACACAGTGTGTGCAGGATGTTTTATCGCCACTAAAGAGAGAACTTACAGGACCTCATGGGCTCCAGAACACTAGAAGCAGAAGAAAGCTGCAAAGCTGAGCCGAGCTGTCCCCTTGGCTTTTCCTGCAGCACAGGTGGTGTCCACTCTCCTTCCCTACTTGCGTCTTTCTTCCTGACTGGAGGCTCTGCCTTGGCATTTGCCCCATGCTGGACAGGACCATGGCACATGAGCCCTGTCCTGTGCCAGGCCAAGCCTGGCTCCCAGGCCACCAGGCTCTCTCTGTGGGTATCTTGCCCAGCTGGTGGGTTCCTGCTCTTAGTGGCCCATGGTGGACACTGGTTCTGCAGGAGAGGCCTGGCTGAGCCCTGGTCCTTCCAGCAACTATCCAGCTGCCCTTTCATCGGGACAGGCATTCCTGGGCCTCCTCTTTCCCTGAGTCCCAGAAGGCTGTGTCTGGCCTGCCTGGGTCCTGATCACTAGAATCCTCCTAGAGGCCTGCATGGTGGCAGCCACCCCCTTCTGCCCCTGCCAGGGTTCTGCAGCCACCATGTGGCTCAGACTCCCACAAGTTTCTCCCTGGAGTGATGCTGGGCCCCCAGTGGGAGGTGGTAGTGCCCTGGGCTCAGCTCCTCATCGGCAGTGAAGAGAGGCCTGGGGTGGCCAGTCGCTGTTGTTTGGATCCAGCAGTGTGCAACATGGGCCAGGAGGATGGGCGGCACAGAGGGTTCCTGTCACAGAACATATGAGGGAAATATGAGCCATTGCTCAGGCTGGGGTTCACGGAGGTACCCAGCATGGGCCCACTAGGCATGGGCTGCAAAGGCCATAGGGTGACTGTCAGCAGCCCTTCCAAAGCCCCTGCTGGGGGCTGATGCCCACGCTTGCCAGCCTGGGGTGCAGCAGTCTCTCCAGAGGGTTGCAGCTTCGCCTGTCTTCATGACGCCCTGTGCTAAAGAGGCTGGCATGGATGGAGTTGGCTCCAAGACTGGTCTCCACTTAGATGGACACAAACAATGCTGGCCTCTACCTCCTCCTGGACGACTGTCCTGCCCCCTGAGTCAGGGATGTCCTGTGGAGGGGACCTACAGTTCCTGTTGGCCTCTACCAGGGTCCTGGCAGTGGTTGCGGTGGTGGCGTGTGTCCAGGCTGCTGAGGCCGGGTGCAACCTGCTATCCACGAGGCCTCCAGAGCAAGGAGGGTGGGAGCGCTGGGTCACAGAGCCACAGGATCAGAGGTCAGTGAGCTCAGGGAAGGGTGTGGCCTAGGGGTCAGGAGGGGTTCCTACAAAGGCCTGGGAAGCCCAGGCCCTCAATGGTCGGCCCTAAGCCCCCTGCCTGATCAAGTTCCTGTATTCGGGGGCAATGGTCTGCTTCAGCCCCATTTTGGAGGAGAAGATCTGCTTCACCAGCCTTCACTCCATACAAGTCAGGACCCCCATGGCTTCTGGGCCACCTCCAGCTGTGGACACCTGGCCATTAGCCCAACATAGCTCCCACCACATCTCTGTAGGGGCCCCATCTGGAGTAAGCCTGGCCCCAAGACAGCCCCTCAGCTTAGAGTCTGAGTTTCCACCCTTCCTCTTGGGCCTGGCTGGCCCTGCCCTTCTACAAGTTCAATGATACAGCCTTTCTCCTGTCCTGTGCCATCCCCACCATGTGTCCTCCTCACAGGTGCCATGGATCGAGGAGGTGGCTCCAACCCCGTCCATGTGTTGCACCTTCACCCCATGTGTTGGTAGGAGGAGGGGGCCTCTGTGAGAGAACTGGGGCAGGACAGGACAGTACCCTAGCAGAGTGGCCCACAGAGTCCGGCCCCTTCTTCCCACAAGAACAGGCCAGAAGGAGCCATCTAGGAGCCAGGACACCAGGCAGGGATCCTCCAACATGGACCTCAGGCAAAGCTGCAAACCAGGAGAGGCACCCGTCTCCATGTGGGGCCACCTGGTCTGGTGTGTTGTTATAGCCGCCCATGCACTCCGAGACATTGGCCACCCAGAATGTTAGCTTCAGTGTCCACACTCCTGTCTCATTCATGCTGCAGACCACTGGCCACTGCGCCCACACAGCATGGTGCCTGGCTCACTGCCCAAGTATATATGGCCAGAGAGTTCCACCTGTTCCCCCCTGCATCCCCACAATGCACATCCCTGAGAAAAAAGTTTTGGGATGAGACACTAAGTGTCCCAGTCACAGCCTGCCTGAAACAGCACTAGGAGTCAGTGGTAAAGGGCAGATGCCCTGCTGAGAATGTGCAGCAGCTGGGCCTGCGCCTGGTCTCCAGTGGGGACCGGGGCAGAGACCTGGCCTGCAAATGTGTACACTCTTGCCTTTCTCCTGGCCTTGTACTGCCACTCCTGTGTCCCTCCTGGAGCCCCTGGAGACATAAGACAGCCCTTGATTCAGGTCCCTTGGGACGCCACTCGACGCGATGGTGTGAAAAAGGAAGACAATCCTTCAGAGAAGTAGGTTTCATAGAAGATCACATCTGCATTTATTTTAGGACAACATGTGCACATAGCAAAGCAGAGCATGGGGACCCAACACTACCACCATGGTGGAGATATTGGGCCACTGTGGAGAGAAGCCAGTGGCCCAGAGCACAGAGCTGGAGGGATGTGGGAAGATGTAGGTCCAAGTCTAGGGCCATGCAGGCCAGGGCGGGCCTTGCAGTCAGGCTATTGGTCTCCATCCTCCCACAGCTGGGTCACTTTACCTGCAGGTGACAGAGGCAGCGTGAATGGCCATCTAAGTGGGAGTGAACGTGGTGGCAGTAAGGACCCAGGTGGCCAGGACTGCTGTCCACCCCAGGCTCCTGCCCCACTCTCATTGCTCGTCTCCACCCCAGCCATGTACCTTGAACAGGGTGACAGTGGTGCTGTAGAAGAGGCTCAGCAGGAAGAGCAGGATGAAGGTGGAGGCGGTGGCCCACAAGTTCTCGAAGCCCTCCTCCTCAGCGCTCACTTCCCCCTCTGCAGAGGACACAGGAGGGGGAGTCATCGGTGCCTGCAGCCCACCTGGGGCCAGGAGCACTTGGTTTAGTGCACGGGACAGCTGATAGCCAACAGCTGGGATGGACAGAGGCAGTCAGACCAAGCGGGAGCAAAGAGGGATGTGAGATCTTGCCCAGGGATAGTGGATGGGAAAGAGAGCAGGACAGATGTAGCATGTGGACATGGGAGAAGGCAGAGGCAGGGACTCAGGGGATTGGGCTTTCAGTGAGTCCTGGACCCTCTCTGAGCAGGGGGCGCAGCCAGCACCTCTTGGCTGAGAAGCAGGGGTCACGTGGGAATTGTGCGGGGGGCGATATCAGGACTGAGGCTACCCCTGATCGCCTGTCCAGGGGCTCTGATGACAGGAGCAGAGGCCTGTGTACATCCTGGCTGGCTGGTCCTTCCCTAGCAGACTGACAAAGGCCAGTGGACATCCTAGCTGGTTGGTCCTGTCCTACCAGAGTGACAGAAGACTGGGATGCCCTGCCTGGCAGTTCCTGTCCTTCAAGAATGACAGAAGCCTGAGGATATCAGTCCTGTGTCATATCAGAGGGAGCCCTGGGGGACACAGTGGGATGCAGCACTTAGGGGACATCTGCAGCTCAGGGGAGACGGTAGGAGGAGGCCCAGGCCAGTACCATTCCTTGGGTGTGGGGCCTTCACTTGGCCCTGTCCTCCCTGCATGGGCGCAGCCCCTCTCCCCTCTGTGCCTCAACTGGGCAGTCTAGGTGTCTGCAGGGCCAGTGTGCTAACAATGACCTTAGTGACCTCCTTGCAGAGGGGCAGCCCCCTGCCTGCAGGCCGGGTCTGGACACCACCTGCTCTGTCACTTGCATTGGATCCCACTGTGTTCAGCGTGGGTGCTGGGTACTTGCTGCCTCCCCAGCACCTGGCCTGGAGGGCATCTGCCTGGATACCTCCAGGCTTAAGCTCTGCTCCCCAAGAAGCTGCAGCAGCCCTGCCCTGTGGGGTGCTCTGAGCTCTGACTCTGGGCCTGGAAATGGTCCACAGTCAGAGTCCAGGCTGGGCTGGGCCGTGACAGAGCGACTAGCAGAGTGTGTGTGTGTGCATGTGTGTGCAGTTTGCATGCCTGTGTGCTAAGCTCATGCCATGTGTCTACCTGCTCCTGTGCACACATATGCTCCTGTCCATGTGTCTTTGGGCCTAGTACATGAGCGCACACATGCCTCCGTGTATATCTGTGTCTTGTGTCTCTGTGTGGACTTGTGTGTAGGTGGGCACATGGCCACACATGTCCATGTGTGTGACCATATGCGTGTGTACCTATTTGTGTGTCACTGCATGGTGTGTGTGTGCATGCATTCGTGTGCATCTGTCTGCCCGTGTGTAGGTGTATGCAGTGAGTGGATGTGTGTGCACATGCCCACCCACGCATGTATGTGTCTCTGTCTGTGTACCCATGGGTGTGCCTGTGTGCTGCTTATACTGGCATGGCTGAGAATTGAGCCATATGTTACAAATGGCTACAGGGTCTGCAAGCCTGCACAAGGGTCTGTAAGGAGCCAGGGCCTCCCCAGACACCTGGAGGACTTGTGCCAGGGCAGGGATGGGCAAGGTGGAGGAGTCTGCAGGTGTGTAAGACAAGCACACCACAGCTGTGGCCCAACAGGTCAGAGCATTGCATACTCAAAACCAGCATCTTTTGAAGGGATCTTTTTATTTCTAATTTTAGGAAATGGAAAACCACACTCCCAACATAGCTAGTTTGCATATGCACATGCAGAGCAACTGGACCTCGGCCCCTAGGCTGGCTGAGGCAGTGTGGTCAGTAGGAGCTGGTGGCTGTGTCAGACAGGATCAGAGAAACGTTGTACAGGGTGGGTTTACCGGTGGACTTGTCCACGGTCCTCTCGGTCACCATGTGCAGGAGGGCCTCATGGCCCACGACACAGGTGAAGGTCTGGCCTGAGCTCCAGTCCTCCTCGGCCACTGTCAGCAGGCTGTGGGTGTAGTAGAAGCCCGGGTTCTGGAGCTCAGGCATTGGGGCACTGGTCACGTACTTGTCCGAGGACACGGGCTGCCCCCTCTGAAGCCACTGCACAAAAATGTCTGCAGGCGCAAAGCCCTTCACCAGGCAGGTGATAGTGGCCATCGCACGCAGGACCAGCTGCTCCTGAGCTGGTGGCAGCACATACACGGCAGGCGGGTGCTTGACCCCTCCTGTGGGCAGAAAAGAGGTGGTGAGCCCAGGTCAGGAAGGGGCGGGGGGTTGGGGTAGTGGGGTGTGGGCTGGGCCTACCTTTGGGCTTGGAGATGGTCTTCTTCAGTGGGAAGGGGAGATCCCGGTGGATCACCATGCATGTGAATGCGTCCCCAGAGTCCCAGTCTTCCACACAGATGCTGACCTCACCCGTGGCACTGAGGGTGCCATTGGCATGGCTCCGGGAGACTTTGACTTTGGTCATCAGGTCCCCACCGTTCTGGCGGGCCCAAGAGATATTGAGTCCACTGTGGTGGGTCAGGTCAGTGACCAGGCAGGTCAGCTTGGCAGACTTGGTGAGGAAGGTGCCAGCAAAGGAGGGTGGGATGGGGAAGACTTTGATCTCTGTGGGTAGAGATGCTGTGGAGAGAAGGCTGCTGTGAGTGGCGTTGGTTGTGAAGTCAGGGAAAGGTGTATCCCCCAGGACCAGTCTTGCCACAAAATGCGTTTTGGTGCCACCAGACCTGTGTCCCACTGCTTCCTGTCCTGCCTTTGGCTGCTCTGGGGTGCCAAGGCTTTGGATCAGATGGCCCTGACTGGGTGACATCTGCCACACCCAAGTGGACAGCTGTGGGGGTGCCTCGGGTTGGAGGGGTGAAGCTGACTGGGGAACAGGCACTCACTGGGGACACACACGGAGGAAGACACATTCTTCTCGAAGGCTCCTGTTCGGTGAGCCACATGGCATGTGTACACCTTCTGACCCAGCCAGTCGGCCTCGGTGATGGTCAGCGTGCTGGTGACCTTGAAGGTTGTGGGCCAGGAACCCTTTTTCTCGGCTATCACTTGGTCGGTGATGAAGCCGGACCCCACAGGCTTTCCATCCCGCAGCCAGGACACTGTGATCTGCTTGGGGCTGAAGTCTGTGGCCTGGCAGATGAGTTTGGATTTGCCAGAGTTGATGAAGGCCTCTCGGGGTGGCACGAACACAGTCACATTAGGGGCCTGCTCCATGATCCCTGGGGTGAGGAGACAAGGTGTGAGCCCTGCTCAGCCCAAGTCCCCCAGCTTCCTCTCCTGTACATGCCAGGGTCTCTGTGACTCCAGGGGAAGCCTGGCTCTCACCTGGAAGGGGCACTTCCATCTTCTTGTTGTTGCTGCTGTGCTGGACCTCGCACACCAGGGGCTTGTCCGTGCCCTGGGCAACATCTTCGGAAGGCAAGAGCACCTGGGAGATGGCCAAATACTTGCCCTCTGTCAGCACAGCTGGGAAGGTTTGGATGCCCTGGCTCACCTTGGAGCTGTTCTTGTAGGTCCAGGAGAAGGAGATGTCACTGGGCAGGAAGTCCTGTGCCAGGCAGCCCACAGACACCAGGCTGTCATCGGACAGGAAGCTTTCACAGGAGACGAGGGGAAAGAGAGTCGGGGGGGATGGGCTTGCTGGGGACCCAAGAAACACAGAAAAGGAGGGTGAGATGCTGTCTTTCATGCTCTATGTGTCAGGGGTCTGTCCATTCCTCCCTCCCACAGTGGCTGCTCTTCAGGACCTGTGTGGCTGCTGAGGCCTGGGAGGACAGGGCCAGCTGTGGTCACAGGCCAAGGGGTAAGGGGAGGCTTCATTGGCCCCCTGCTATAGGAGTCAAGGATCAGGGTGCCATGGGAGCAGGAGTCCCTGCTTAACCCAGGCCACAGCCATGTGCTGACTTGATCAGTGGAGAGCAAGAGGAATCCAAAGGGCCAAGGCCTCAGGGCCACATGGGAAGTCAAGGCCATACCGCAGGTGTGTGCATCTTTGTGTGGTTGAGTTAGCAGCGCTGTAGCCTGTTCTGAGGGCTCCCAGGCCAACAGTGGGGCTGTGTGAGGTAGGAGGGAGGCCACTCTTATGGATGGGATACCAGTGTGGAACCAGCCTGATTCTACCTCAGCACAGCCCAATCAGGAACACTAGCTCAGCATGGCATCTGCAGGGGCAGGCTGCAAGGCTGGGCAGTCCAGCTAGAGCCATGTAGCCCTGTGGTGCCTGCCCAGACCAGCTGGACAGAATCCTGATGCACTGGCCTGTGTCAACCGGCCCAACCAGCTCAGCAGAACTCAGTGCAGCCCAGTTCAGTCAGGAGCATAACAGGCACTGGTCTCAGTCTGGGCTGGCCCAGTGCAGCCCAGTGTAGCTCAGTCCAGTGCAGTTTAGCTCGGCCTAGCCCAGCTGACCTAGCTCAGCTCAGCACAGCAGGGCTCTGCTAACCTGTTTCAGATCAGCCCAGCTCAACCCAGCACAGCTGAGCCTGCCTCACTACAGCTCCACTAAACTCAGCTGAGTTCAGCTCAACTCAGCCTACCTCAGTTCACTTCAGTAGAGCTCTGCTCTCCAAGCGCACCCAGCACAGCTCACTCAGCCCAGCACTGCTCTGCCCAGCTCAGCTCTGCCCAGCTCAGCTCAGTCGCCTTGGCTCAGCTCAATCTAGCTCACCTCGCTCAGCCCACCTCAACTCAGCTCAGCTGGACCCAGCCACCTCGCCTAAGCTTGGCCAAGTTCATAACGACGTGGCTCAGCCCTGTGTAGCTCAGCTCAGCTCAGTTCAGCTCTGCTAACCAGCTTACTCTCTTTAGCTTTCCCAGCTCAGCCCCACTGAGCACAGGGGAATCTGCTAACCAGATCAGCTCAGCTCAACCCAGGCCGGCCCAGCTGTGTTAGCCCAGTTTTGTTAGCCCAGCTCAGCTCAGTCCAGCTCATCCGAGCTTAGCTCAGCCCAGCCCTGCCCAGCTCAGCAGACCTCAGCTAAAACACTCCACAGCGGATCCTGCCCAACCACTTGGCCTCCATCTCCCTCAGTCTCTCCTCCGACACTCATGTCCTGGCCTCCCACCCTGATGGGCCAGGCTTTAGGCTGCAGAGCCACCCAGTCAATTGCTATCACCCTTAAACAAATGGGAAGAATATATTCCCTTAACAAATGGGAAGAATAAATTCACTGAAACATCTTGAGACTAGATCAAGAAAGTAGGGGCATTTCTTAACACTGAAAAGCTCTTTTTCCTCCATGGCTTTGCCTGTGCAGGTGGGAAGTACCCTGGGGAGACTCCCTCAGAGCCTGCGCTCCTGGAGGATCCCCTTAGCCTGGATCCTTCCCTTCTGAGTCTAAAATGAGCTTGACTTTATTTTCTGTCCAGATCAAAACCATCATTACCTACAATAATTAAAGGAATTTATCTAAATTTTCCACTTAAGATTCTTGTTTGCCATGAAACACTTTAGAAAGTACGATAGTGGTCTAAAATCAAATCTGCATTGATAAATGAAGACAACATCAGTGGTCTTTTGTACACTTTAAAGCACCATGAACTGAATAATCAATAGTTAATATGCCTTAGAGCTGCTGGTGCCTATTTCTCTTTGACATGTCTTTCAGCCAAAGTTGCCCGTGAGAGACCCAGTCACTCCAAGGCTTCACAAATAAGTTTCCTTTTCTTTTTCCAACAATAAAGATCGATTCCCTTTCAAATGGAAACAAGCATCAAATGTGAACTTTTAAGAGAAGCAAACATGGCAGGGGCGGCTGCCTCTTGCTTACCATGTTGGGTGCCTGGTTGCTGGGAGGTCTCGAGTGTCTTTAGCATGGAATATTTCCTCCAAGTCCATTAAAATTGGCTGATTCATGAGAAAAACATTGGCCTGGTGGCAGAAGCCACTGCCACACATTCCCAGCTCTGGGTGGTCCTGGGAGCCCCAAGCTGAGACCAGGCCCAGCAGCAACCCACACTCAGACCTCAGCGAGCAACCTTTCAGCAGGAAGCTGGGCAGAGGCGAAGTGTCCTGCCCTGTGAGAGTCCTAAAGGCCTTTCCTTTGCATTATCTGGCTAGGTTTCTCTTAGTCTACCAACTAACATGTTTAACTGAAATAATTCAAGGTGATTATACACATCTCACCTAAAATTTCTCCTAAATACTCAAAAAGTGGTCTTGAAAAATACTTAAGAAAACATCTCTATCAGAGTAGCAAAGTGTTTTCTTCTTTATCACAAAATCAGCTTAAAATATTATGAACACAGTCATTGTAGAACCAATGCTTAAATTATTGGAAAAAGCACCGATATTAGTTATCACATGAGGGAACACCAAAGCAATTTAAAAACTTTCCTAAACACACTAATAAACTGCCCCTGACGGTTTGATTTCATGCATGTTTCTTTGAAAATGAATACAACTTAGAAGATAATAAGCTCAGTTTGAACAAACTAAAAGTTGAAAAGCTAAGACTCAGAAATTAAATTCACATAGTTAAAAGGGGACTTTCCAGTTCCTGCCAGCATCTGTGGCTTATTTTAGAAATGCAAATGACCCAGGTGTTGTTTTTGCTCAGCAGGAACTTTCAGATCTGTAGGGCTGGGCAAAACATTCCAAAGCCATCTCTTCATAACCACAGCTATAAATTTACCTATTCTGGTTTTTTTTCTTCCTAAAATAGACTCTCCATGTGACCAACTTCCTGCCACCTGCTGCAGGTGTCCCGGCCTCAGGCTATCTTGACTCTATCTGACATCCCAGCATGGCTTCATTGACTAAAAAAGTAAACTTGATTTATTATTGTCAAAACTCAGCCCCAACTCGGGGCAAAAGTACCAAATTCCTATCCCTTGGCTGAACTTGCAGCAGTATCAATTCCAGACAGACACAACTCATGGTTGTTAACTGGGTAATAAGAAATTTAAACAGCTAGACATTTAAAAATCTCTCACATTTAAGTCACAGTTTTCTTAGCCGTTCTTCTCTGGAGCCCTTTCAGAGACAGCCTGTCTTTCCATATTTGCTAAGTCTGCTTCTCAGCATTTTCTCCTCCGCGCATCTGTACAGAGCTTGTTCCTTCTCCTTCCCAAAAGCCTGCTGGGGCAGCAGCTGCCCGACCAGTGCCCAGCACCGGTTTTCCCCAAGGCCATGGCTACATGTCCTCTTCACTGGATTCACTCCCTCTCTTTCCAACAAACAGTTTTCAATACCATCTAGTGCAGAGCGTACCTCACCGTTCTAAAGAAAATACTCCACTCCACACTCCGTGTGGCGATCTGGTCACCGCAAACGAGGTCACTGAGGCGCACTCCTCACCCAGCACTGACTCCAGAACCGGAGTCTGCCCAGAGGTTTCTCCCAGCCATGGGGTCCTGGCCTTTTCAGTGCCTTACCCAAAGGTGGCCCTCAACCCCAGGCCCTGTTTAGGGGGCTCGGTCACTGCAGTGATGTGTCTGTTCTTATTCTAATTTTCCAAAGACATCACAATATTCCAGAGGCTCCCAATCCTGGTCCTCCTGGCCAGCCATCCAGATCCTCTCGAGGCCATTGGGATAAGCCTGCAGTTCTCAGAAAACCTCATAGACAAGAGCAGAGAGCAAAGGCCTCAGAGAGGCTGTTCTTACCTGAGGAGACGGTCCCCAGGGTCCCCAGGCCCCAGTGGTCCAAATCATAGTAGTCATAATCATGGATTCTCCATTCACACTCCACAAAAACCCTGCGTGCCTGGCCAGCACTGTGCCCTGTCACTCAGAGACCCACACTGACCCTGTGGGCACATCCAAGTCACTGTGTCAGGTCTGCGACTCTGCTGGCCTCCAGACATCCACTTTCCAGCCCGGCGCCTCAGAAGCCAGAGCACTGCTGGCCTGGAAAGGTGACCCTGAACTGATACCCCTTTTTCTCACAGGGACCCACAAAGCCTGGATGGCTCAGAGCTGACAGCCCCATTACACGGCAGTCACATGATCCCTGATATTGCTCCACTGGCGGGGACTCCTGTCCAGGACCCCTGTGGCCAAGTGGGTGCTGGATCCAGCTCCCTAGTTCCCTTTCCCAATCTCTAAAATGTCTGTGAGCGAGAGGTCCCTGGGCCCCAGATATCAAACCAGTTGTCACACTGTGACAACAACGGCAGGACCCAGACAAGCATTGTGCCTGCTGGGGCCCCAGGACCCCTCAAATTTAATGCCGTGGGGAACCAGAGCCCAGAGAGACCCAGTCAGGGAGACCAGAGTGGAGGGGTCTGTGTGGGCCACAGTTCTTCTTGGCCTGAGACCCCAACTCGATCGTTTTGCCCCCAAAATGCAGCAAAACCTTCAGAGTTGAGCTGTGAGAAGGAGAAGGAGAAAGAGAAGGAGAAGGAGAAGGAGCTGTGAAGACTCACCTGAGGAGACGGTGACCAGGACCCCTGGGCCCCAGTAGTCGAAGTAATCACACTGCCACGGGGACCCTTAGGAGGTGTAAAAAACCTCACCCCCCACAGCCTGTGTGGCAGCCAAGACAGAAAGGCCAGGTCCCAGAGTCACAGGGTGTCCCATGCCCAGAGCACGGTTCTGTCAGAGCAAAGTGTCCCTATCCCCACGGAAAGGCCATCGGCAGGATGCAGAGCCCCATCACCCCCAAATGAGTCCCATGGGCCCTAGAAAACCCCGTGCAGATCAAAGAACCTCTGAAATACCTCTCCCAGCTCCAGAGGAGGCTGGGACCAGACCAAGGAGTCTAAAAACAGCAATCTCACCTGAGGAGACAGTGACCAGAGCGCCGGGCCCCACTGATCAAAGAAAACATCGGCACGGCAAGCTGGCTCAGCGCCCAGGGCCACAGAAACCCCCAGCTTGGGGTCCCCTTGCCCTACCCCACCCCTGCCCCATGCAGGCACTGCCTCTTATTGGTCCCTCAGGTCACAGTATCTCTGCTATGAACCCTAGTTCGGGCCCTGCCCGTGGAACTTCTATGCTGCTTCTATCACTGGGAAAGTTCCCCTCACTTTCCAAGACCACAGAGCCTCTTCTCTTCCGGCTTCTTCAGCTCCCCCACCCTGAGGGGCTCTGCAGGGCTGATGGCTGTGGGCTGTCCTCTGTTCCTGTATGGACTGGGTTTTTGTAGAACTGTCAGTCACTGTAGTCCCAGTTAGCACTGTGGTTCTCAGCTCAGCCAGAGAACCCTTCGGTGGGGTGGGGATGAGATCGAAAGGCAGGGTGAGGGTCAGGGTATGGATGGGAGTGGGGAGTGTGATTGAGGGTGGGAGGTAAAGGTGAGGGCAGGGTATGGAGCTAAAGGGTGGGGGGTGGGGGTAGGAATGGGGGTTAGGGTGCAGATGGAACCTAGGAGCTGGCCTGGGGAACACAGCTCAGGCCCTCAGAGAGGGCCAGGCCGAGTATCCCATGCCTTCCCCTCACTATCAGCCACTGAGTTCCCAGGACACTCCCGCCCGACCCTCCCAGTTATTCCTGACTTAAGAGATAATAACTGGCCCCAGTAACAATCAGTAAAGGGCTGGAGGTGGTTTTGCCTCCCTTAGAATCTGACAGATGCCAGATGGGTTGATTTCCCCTGCATTTTGGTCATCTTATCAGCTGCGGAGAGAGGCTGGGGGGTGGGGTTGGGGTCTCCTCACAGGGCATCCACCCATGCACCCAGGCCTGTCAGATCTGTGTCTCTCTCTGACCCCATCTGTGTGCGGCTGCACAGGAGCTGGTCCTCGCTCCTGTGCACTCTCCTCCCAACTGCCCTGGGGCAGTGTCTTGGCACTGAGTCACTAGTGCCCATGAGTGGCCATGTGCCCTGCCTGTCTCGTAGTGAGCTGTGGCCCTCAGTGAGGGGTCTCAGCTCATCCAGACTAGTGAGGGTAAGGGCAGGGTAGTGTAAGAGAAAAAACCCACCCAGACCTGCAAAGGTCCAGTGCAGACAGGAGGGGTTCCAGTGGGGCACCTGGGGGCCCCATGTGAGGGTCACTGTGAGGAGATGAGGGACACAGAGCCCCTGGGGGGGACACCTGGGACCCTGTTGCAGAGGGAGCAGGGACAGCCTGAGAGAGCCCTGCAGGAGGGAGGGGACTCAACTGTGGGCAGCTGGGGGCTGACAACCCTGCCTGGTGACAGAGGCTAGACCTGGGCCATGACCTAGCTGGTAGGAAGGGGACCTGAGAGCTGACCCCAGAGAGGGTGGAGGTGGGGCTTGAGGAGAGGTTCATTCCACCAGGGTCCCTATCTAGTGTGGGAACGGTAGGCTGTCAGGGAGGGACACAGGGATGCAGAAAGAGAAAGGGGATGCACTGGGCTGGGGAAAGATGGAGGCTAGAACGGGGGTGACACCTGGGTCAAGGCAAGACAGACACTGAGGAGATGCTGGGGTCTCCGTACTGAGGGTGGTGTTGGGGAGGATTGATGGGAGAAGGAGCCAGGTCAGGACATGGTGGTGGGGGAGTGTCATTTCCTGCTGTCCTTGAGTCTCACAATTTACCCAGGGCTTCTGTAGCTGGTCCCCTTTTGTCTGTCCTCTTGGGTCTCTACAGGAATGGGTGGGGCCTGCCCTGTCTGCTCAGGAAACTCTTCTTCCTGCCACCTGGACCGCTGTTTCTCCCTGCCAGCCCCAGCCTCAGCCGCACCCCTGGCTCTGCATCACCTGCCCCTGCCTCGTTCCTGTTCCTCTCTCTCCATCCCGCATGCCCCATTGGTCCCCATGTGACAGGCCCTGCATGGCAGAGTCTATGAGTCTCCTGAGAGAGCCCAGCCTGGCCTCCCTGTCTCTTCCCTGACGTGCCATGCACAGCTGCCATGCACCAACTCCATCACCCATGCAGCTCCTCTGCAGCATCTCCAGTCTGATTCTAGACCCCCCCCATCACCTGCCAGGGGAAGGACTCAGGTGTTCCAGCCCTGTGCCTCTATGACTGCCAGGCCTTGAGGCTGGATCAGTAGGGTTGGGCCAGAGTTTGGCTTCCTTCTGGGCTGAGTTGGTCTTCCTGCCTCTGCCCACCTCTGGAGCTCCTGGGGTTCCTTCCCTACCCCAGAAGTTGCTGGATCCTTGAAGGTGGTGGAGCAGGGGCTCTGGCCCTCGGCTGGCTTGTGGTTGGGATAGGTCCCTGTCTGAGCTGCTCATCACAGTCAATGCCCCAGGAGGGGCTTCCTGGCTGGGATGGGAATTAGGTAAGGGCTGCAGTTGCTCCAGTTACTGGGCTTCCGGATTGTGATGTCCACAGACGGGAAGTCAAGAGATGAGGGATGCTTGAGGGCTATTTGGTGACCAGAGGCTGTGATGGACATGCCTGACCAAGGGACAAGGTGTAATGGTGGGCCTTCCTGGTGTGAGGGGCCACTGGGGCTGAGGACCATGATAGACCAAATAGCCTAACCCTGAGCAACACAAAGAATGGAACTGCTCCCCACACTCAGGCTGGGGACAGCATGCCGTGTGTGTGTGGGGGGGAGTTGACTTCTGATTGCCTCAGCACTCAGGATGGTGGACGCCATGGTCCTGGCACCACTACCAGCCAGCACTTCACTCTAGAAAGGAGGTCCTGTGGGCAGAGGCTTGAGAAGAAAACCTCATCGCTTCACGACTGAGGTCAGAAGCAATGTGGGGGTGCAAGGCTGTGGCATCTGGGGGAAAAGCTATGAGAAGGAATCGGTGAGAAGAAACAGAATCCCCTCCTCTAAACAAGGGTGGAAGCCAGAAGAGAGAGGACAGGAGGAAGCAAAAATGCATGCTGTAAACTTCAAAGGCGACAGTCGAAGAGGGCCCCAAGGTCACACTACTCTCTAGAGCCCGGAGGCAGAGCCCCACATTCTGGAAGAAGGGGATGGTGGGGCCACGCACCTGGGGTCAGGAGACATCAGCTGCGGGTGGCAGGTCCCTGACACTGTGTGGATGGTGGGCACTGTCTGTCACTCTAGGAAGCAATGGATACAGCACTGAGCCTTATCTGTCTTTCAGCACAAAGGAAGCTCTCTGCACGTTTTGGCCCCAGGGACTGTCTGTCACCTCTCTCTAAACAGCGAGCTGAGCTCTGGGGTGTGCTTTGGTGGGCTAGTGCTGTGTCTCTCCTCTCTGATCCAAAATCGTAGTTCCCGACATGGTGTCGATGGGGGTACCATTACCCCTCACCCGAAGGAAGGCATGACACATCTCTCTGTCACCACTGTGCTGCTCTTGGCCCTCCCTGTGGTTGGAATGTGGTTGCTGCTGTGGCACCCCCAAGCCCCCTTCCCAGCACCTGAGTCACGGAGGCAGAGTGGGCGCAGCGGCAGCCCCTGGCCAGTCTCTGGCTTTCTATGCGAGAAGAGAAGCTTTGCTTCCGCCTCACATCCTGATTCAGAACACCATCACGGGCCCACGGCTAAGCAGCCCTGGGACGCAGAGGTGCCCTCTGTCTCACTTTTCTCATTACTGGACAAAATACCTAACACCCAAAGTTAAAGGGGAAAGGTTTATTTTGGCTCACTTGCCCATTTTCTGATTGTGTGTTTTAGTTTGGGGAGGTCTAATTTTACTTTTAGTTCTTTATATCTTCTAGATATTAGTCCTCTCTCCAAAAATTGGCTGGCGAAATTATTTTCCCATTCTGTAGGTTGCGTCTTCACTCTGTTGGTTGTTTCTTTAGCTGTGCAGAAGCTCTTTAATTTAATATAATCCCATTCGTTGATACTTGATACCATTTCTTGTGCCTTTGGGGTTCTGGTCAGAAAGACCTTGCCGTATTTTATCTTTCATCAGATTGTTTCTGTTTTAACATTTATATCTTTGATCCATTTTAATTTTAGTTTAGTACATTGTGAGTTATATAGGTCTAGATTAAATCTTCTGCGTGTGGATATCCAGTTTTCCCAGCACCATTTATTAAAGAGGCTATCTTTCCTCTAGTGTATATTTTTGGTCCCTTTGTCAAAGATCTAATAGCTGAATGTGCCTGGGGTTGTTTCTGCTGCGTCTGTTCTGTTCCATGGATGTACATGTCTGTTCTGGGGCCAGTACCATGGTGTTTTTAATCACTGTAGCTTTGTAATGTAACTGAAATCCAGGATTGTGGTGCCTCCTACCTTTGCTCTTGTTACCCTGGATTGCTTTTGCTATTTTGGGCCTCTTCACATTCCATATGCATTTTAGGATTATTTTCTCTAGATTTATGTGAAATGCTGTTGATATATTAATTGGGATTGTGTTAAATCTATATATCAGTTTTGGAAGTATGGCCATTTAGACTATATTGGTTCTCTTTATCCAAGAACAGAAAATATATTTCCATTTACTGGTATCTTCTTTGATCTCCTTTATTAGAGTGATGTAGTTTTCATTGTGAGGTAATTAGCTTCTTTGGTTAGGTTAATTCCTAAATATTTAATTTGTCTTGATGTTATTATGAAGGATATTTTGTTCCTAATTTCTTTCTCAGTGAGTTTATTATTAGTGTACAGGAATGCTGTTGACTTTTTGTATTTATTTTGTATCCTGCTACATTGCTGAATTTGGCTATTACTGCTAGGAATCATTTGGTGGAATTTTTTTGGTGTTCTATGTAGAGGATCATGTCTTCTGCAAATAATGATAATTTGATTTCTTTCTTTCCTACATGCATACCTTTCCTTTCTTTTTATAGTGGACATCCTTGTCTTGTTCCCAACTTTAGAGATAAAGCTTTCCCTCATTCGGTGATATTGGCAGTAAGTTTGTCATAAACGGCTTTTATCACATTTAGATAAGGTCTTTCTCTACCTATTTTCTTCAGGGTTTTTATAATGAATGGATGTTGGATTTTGTCAAAGGTTTTTACTGCATCTTTTGAGATGGCTGTGTGATTTTTGTCCTTGATTTCATTTATGTGATGGATTACATTTATTGATTTGCATATATTGAACCATCCTTGTAGCCCTGGGATGAAGCCTACTTTGTTATGATTTATGATGTTTTTGATGGTTTATTGCATTCTGTTTGCAATACTTTGATGAGGATGTTTACACTATGTTCATTAAAGAGATTCGCCTGCAGCTCTGTGTTTTGGTTGGATGCTTGTCTCGTTTTGGAATCAGGATAATGCTACTTTCTAGGAATGATTTTGGAAGTACTCCTTCCATTTCAATTTAATTAAGCATTTGGGGAGTATTAGTGTTAGCCCTTCCCTGAAGTTCTTGTAGAATTCAAGACTGGCTTTTCTTAGTTGGTAGTTTTTTATTACTCCACCAACTTCATTGCCTGTCTTTGGATTATTCAGGGTTTATAAATCTTTCTGGTCCAGTTTTGGCAATCCATGTATATCTATGACTCTTTCCATTTCTTCTGAGCTCTTCAACTTATTGGCATACAGGTTTGTGAAGTAGTTGCTAAAATCTGGATTTCAGCAGTTTCATTTCTAATTGCATTGATTTGGGTCTTTTCATTCCTTTTTTTGTATGATTGGCTAATTGTCTATTTTGTTTATTCTTTCAAAGAACCATTTACTGATGTATTTTTTTACTTCGTATTTTTTTCAATCTCAATTCTTTAGTTTCTGCACTGATCTTTTAAATTCCCTTTCTTGTACTAGTTTGGGATTAGATTGTTCTTGTTTTACTAGGAACTTGTGGTGTGTCATTAAGTTATTTATTTGGGCTCACTCTGTTTTTCCGATGTAGGCAACAGCTATAAACTTCCCTCTTAGAATTGCTTTTATTATGTCTCATAAGTTCTGATGTGTTGTACTGGAATTATTGTTTAATTCTAGGAACTGTCTTATTTCTTCCTTGATTTGTTCCTTGACCCATTCAAGAATATATTGTTTAATTTCCATGCATTTGCATAATTTCTGTGGTCTCTTTTGCCATTGAGTTCTTGTTTCATTTCACTATGATTTGATAGCATGAATAGTGTAATTTTGATTCTTTTGCATTTACTTAAGCATGGTTCATTGGCTAGTATGTGGTCTTGTTATGGATTGTATCTAGATGTCCTCCCAAAGCCTCATGCAGTCATAGGCGGGAAGCTTTGAAGGTGGCTGGATTAGAGTGTGTGAATGTGAATTAAGGGTGTAATACTGGGATTAAGGGTGTGGATAACGGAAGCTCTACCTGGGTATGGGTGGCACCAATCAAAAGATTTGTAGCCTGGATGGGATAAAAGGGAAAGGCAGGCTGGCTGCTTGCTGCCTTGCTGCTTCCTCCCTACCATACAATGAAAGGTTTCTTCTCTGCAATGCCCCTCTGCCATGCTGCCCTGCCTTGGAGCCAGCTGACTATGCACTGAACCCTCTACAACTGTGAGCTGAAATAAGCATTTCCTCCTTTAACTTATGGATGCAGGGTATTTTGTCCCAGAAATGATAAGAGTAACTAAGACAAGTCTAGTTTGGAGAAAGTTTCTTACGGTGCTATGAAGAATGTGTAGTCATTGTTGTTGGGTAGAGCACTCTGTAGATAGCTTCTAAGCCCATATGTTTGTAGGTTTAGCTCAACTCTGGTATTTCTTTGTTGGTTTGTTGTCTAGTTGAGCTGCCTTCTTGTGATAATGCGGTATTGAGGTCCCTCACTACAATTGTGTTGATGTTTAACTGATCTTTTATGTCCGGTATTGCTTGTCAATGAAGTTGAGCATGCCCTTGTTTGGTGTCTATATGTTTACAATCTTATCTCTTCATGTTGAATTGTTCCCTTCACCAATGTGAACTTCTTTGTCTCTTCTGATCAGTTTTTGTTCAAAGTCCACTTTGGAAATAAAATAGCTCCTCCTGCTTGTTTTTAGATTCCTGTTGCATGGGATATTGCTTTACACCCTTTGATTTTTAGTTTTTGAATTTCTTTTTGGGCTAAATATTTTTTCTTATATACAGAATATTGTTGGATTTTGTTTCTTGATTCATTCTGCCAGTCTGTATCTTTTGATTGGCAAATTGAGACCATTCACATGGAGAGTTATTACTAATAGGTATTGATACATTCCTGTCGTACTATTCTTTTCCTGTTGCTAATTCCCTTCTCCTTCTGCTTAGCTGCTTATTCTACCTGGTACATTCATGCTATTGGATTTTTTGACATTTTTAGCTTCATCACCTGTTTCTAGGATATCTTTGACAGTTTTTTGGATTGCTGGTTTGTGGTCTTTAGGTGCTCTTTATAATGGAAATGTCTTATTTCTTCATCAATTTCAAAAGATAGTTTTGCAGGAGGTATCAGACTCAGTTGGAAGTTATTTTCTTTCATGTGTTGAAAACTTCAAATTCTCTTGGCCTTTAAGGTTTGTGTTGAGAAGTCTGCTATAACTTTAGTGGGTTTTCCTTTATAAGTGATTCATTGCTTTTCAGTAACATCTTTTAAGATTTTTTTGAGTTCTGGGATTTAGACTATGATGTGTCATGGAGTGGGTCTTCTCTTAATGTCTCTATTTGGGGTTCTAAATGTTATCTGTATGTTAAATTCTTCTTCTGTAATGCAAAGTTTTCTATTACTTCTGTAAACATGTTTTCTCATGTTATTTGTGTTGTCTTCTGATTTTTCACTCATTCCAATTAATCTTATTGGAATTATCTAGAAGCTGTTGGATCCATTTTTATGTCTTCTTATTTTTTAGGGTATCTTTCAATATTTGATCACTGACCAAAGCTTTCTCTTCTAACTCTAACCCTAGGTCCTCACATTGGTCACTTTGACTGCCCATACCTCCAGTAGAATTTTTAACCTCCCGAATATCTGTTTGGTACCTTTCCATGAACTCTAATTGTTTCCTATGCTGGCCATTCGTGTTTTGCATTCTTTGTTTAGTTCAGCTAGTTTTGTATTAGTGTCTTCTGTAGACTTGCTGATCATTTTATTTATTAGAATCATTATCTGTTTAGTTATACTATCTTTGAAAGTACCAAGCACCTTATTGATCTGTTTTGTTATCTCCTCTGTAATCCTTTCAAATAATTTGGTTGTGTGGCTTTTGGTTTCTTTCTTTCTTTCTTTCTTTCTTTCTTTCTTTCTTTCTTTCTTTCTTTCTTTCTTTCTTTCTTTGTCTCTTTGAGATAGGGTTTCGCTATGCAGTTCAGACTGGCTGTGAACTCACTTTGTAGCCCAGGCTGGCCTCAAACTCACGGGAATCCTTCTGCCTCAGCCTCCCAAGTGCTTGGATTACAGACATGCATGACCATGCCTGGCTTCTTCCTCCTTAATGTCCCCTGGATAGGCTTTGTGGCAATTGGGAGTTTTTGGAGGCAGTTTATTGCCTTATTTTCTCTCTCTCTCTCTCTTTTTTGTTTTCTGTGTTGTGACTTGTGTGTTGATTTTAGTTGAAGACTTCGTTGCTAGTATGGAGACCTCTTTAGTTGGTATCCGCTTTTCCTTGAAACACTCTGAGTATCACTGACTATAGGCCTTTACCACTGTCCCAGGATGCCCCCACCTCCATTTATTTGGGAGGGAACGCTCCAATGCCTTTGGCTCAGTATGCTTTTCTCTGTGAATGGGCTACACTATTGTTAATGCCACCAAGGTAATTCAGATATTGGCATACAGAGAGAACCAATTGATAGCAAGAACTATGTAACCTTTTTTATAATAATAAAGTCAGCAACAACAATAGTTGTCAACAACAAATTGTATATTGACATATTCTAGGACCAATAATGTACCACTCTTAACCATAGAAAAGAGATACATGATTATGGTATAAACAGTAAGACAAACCAAATATTGACGTAGAATAAATATCTACTAAGTAGAATTTTACCTTCTCTAACAATAGAACAGTATTCAAGTGTAATAGCATAGAGTTAACTATCTATAGGTTCATAATACTTAATGGTCATGCTAGTAAGGACAGAGGGTGTGGGGAATGGGAGCATGAGAAAAGTAAAATTTGAAAAATCTAGTGATAGATGATGAGAAGAAAGTGATAAAAGTGAAATAAAGGATTGTATTAAGGAATAAAAGGAAGTTAATAATATTAGATAAAAATAGAAAAGAAAACAAGCAAGAAAAAGTAGAGAAAAGAAAAAACCAGAGCAAACTAAAAGAAAAAAGAAAAAAGAATCAGGGAAAAAATTAAAAGAGAAAGATGAAAAAATGGGAAAAAAGACCAAAATAAGAAGAAAAAGGAAATGGGAAAAGACTCTTCCAAATGGCATGTAAAAATCAATAAAAGACAGAAAGGGAAAAAAGATTAAAAAATTCCTCTGTTTCCAAATATTTTCTCCCAGGACCTACAGTCTTGGAATCCACCAAACCACAGTCCTCTCTGCCAAGCTTTATAGGCTGTGGTTTTGTGAGGTGCCCCCCTTCTCCAGAGGCCCCTCTGCCAGAAACCCCAGACTATGGCAACCGTCCCAGCTGAGATGTGTCCCTGTTCATGTTGGTAAATGGGGAAACAATCAGACCACTGGCTTCTGCTGGATGTAGGAAGCAGCGCTCAAGCAAACCACCAGACTCAATGCCATCACCTTCAGATCCAGCCTCTTCTGAAAGCCACATCTGCTGGGCCTGGCCTCCTACCACAGGGTACAGGGCTCCATGCCCTTCCTGGCCTGAGCTCGAACTTCTCAGGCAATGTATGTCTAGCCTTCTCGCTCTTACGGCTGTGTTCCACGGCCGTCTCGCACTTAGTTACTATGGTACAGTGACACTTAAAATCCTGGAATGAAGATATAATGTACTTGTTCCGTAACAGTCCCACACAACCCCTTCCAAAGTGGCACTTGATTAAACTCTCTCAGACAATATGGTGAGTGCTGAACTGGATTTGTTCTTCAATTCTATCCTGTCATGAAAACAGTCACTTTCAGGATAAAATCCCACACTGTTTTGGCGGTTTACAACAGCCATGGGCTTTGCTTGGGGAAGCAATGGTGGTGCATCTATTATTTCTCCCTGAAACTGCCAGCTCTTCAGGGCTGACTTTCTCTCTGTGGCACTGGTCTCATGCACGATCAGGTTGGTCTATTGGTTTTTACCTCTGTGACCCTGCACTGGGGGAAATCAAAATGCAGAGCCTGCTAGGAGCTGGTGGTTTGCTGTGGCCAGGGCATGGAATTCATAACACAGAGCTGGCTGGGGGCAGCTGTGGGCATGGCTGTTCCTCCGCTAGGTTCCTCTTCTTTCCCTGACTTCTACACTCTACACTTCAACTCTCCCAAGTGTTCATTTCTGCTGCACACAGCACTTCATTCATTTCTCTTCCCTATGGTCTGATCTGTGTTCTTTGGTACCTATTTTTCTTTATTCTCCTTATACTTGTTTTTAAAACTTAGTATGGGGGCTGGTGAGATAGCTCAGTGGCATAAGTGCCTGCCTGGCAAGCACAAGGTCCTGAGTTCGACTCCCGGAACCCACATATGAAGAAAAGGCCGGTGATATCACTCCGTGGCACGGGTGCCTGCTGGCGTGCGAGGTCCTGAGTTTGACCCTTGGTACCCACACACACACAAAAAAACTTAGTATGTAACTTTGGGCAGACCCTATTTCACTTCCTCTGATCACTTTCCATTGCTTCTTTTAGCACTTGTATTTGGCTCCATGCCTTTCTTTCATAAATCCAATTGCTTCATTTTTTTTTTCTATTAATGAACAACTGTTTGCCTAAAATCTTCATGCTTTCTTTTGGCAGTATTTTTCTGGTGAGTGTTCTTCATCCATGGGTACATTTTGCTGCTGTTTGTAAAAATTACACATTTCCAATTCAGGGTCTTCCTCATTGCTATGCTCTCCAGGCCTGCTCTTGGTAGGCACCACCCAGCTTGGGAGGGATGGCAGTGTTACGTTCTTTCTCCATTTCCATTGCCACTAGATGTTCTGTGTCCAGCTCAGTGGCTCATGGGGATGACTCCATGGCCTCACTGGCCATTAGTAGATTTTAGCATTGTGCAAACATCAGCATACTTGTGCAAAGTAAGAGACCGTGATATTACTAAATGGTCTAAAGTGTCAAGTGCATGACCATTGTTGGAGGCAACGTCATTCTGGCTCCTCTACTAGACATGCAGGTGCAGGATAGAGAATCAGGAGACCAGCGCCAGTGATCTCACTTACTCGCAGAATCTAACAGAGTGGAACTCACATGAGCAGAGAATAGAATGATGGTAACTGTGTCAGGGTTGAGGGATGGAATTAGGGAGACCTTGATCCAAGGACACAGGATTTCAGTTAGGAGGGATGAGACGGAGAGCCGTCCTGTACAACATGGTGCCCACAGTGAATAACAATGTGTCATATTCTTCAGGACCACTAGAGTAGAATGTAGGTGTTCTCTCCACAAAATTGACAAGATGTGAGGTAATACATATGTTAATTCATTCAGTTTAGCCATTGCACGATGCATATATTCAAAACATCCTTGGGGCCAGTGAGATGGCTCAGCGGCATAAGTGCCTGCCCGGCAAGCGCAAGGGCCCGAGTTCGACTCCCAGAACCCACATACGAAAAAGGGGCCGGTGATATCGCTCAGCGGCACGGGTGCCTGCTGGCGCGCAAGGTCCTGAGGTTGACCCTCCGGTACCCACAAAACAAAAACAAAAACAAAAAAACAGCCTGTTCTACATGATAAATACATACAATTTTGACAATTAAAAAACAAATAAATTAAGAAACAAAAGCTCTGCATTTTGCTCTTGCACTCATTCTGAGGGAACGGTATGATGCAAGCAAGCGCTGGGATCCAGTAAGGACGACAAGTGTCCCTGTGACCTGTCCCCTCCTTGCCCTTTCTGGCCTGCTCAGTCCCAGGAGGTGGTCTCCCCACCCCCCAGGGTTTGGCCCCGTGCTCCACCCAGGACAGCTGAGTGAGTCTTGGCATTCAGTCACCCTGCTGGGGACATGGCTGTCCTGCTCACAGCTCCACCCTGAGGCCCAGTCCTCTCAGTTCCCGAAGGGGCTGTCCCTACCCTGCTGAGTCCAGGGTGTCAGGCACTGTGGGCTGCAGCGAATGGAGACCAGGCCTCACCTACGCTTGGGGTCCTGACTCCCGCTGAGGAGGGCGTTTTCACCCTGGGCGGACAAAGTTTGTTTTTATTCAATAAATATTTTCTGCCAATATTTTATATAGCACATATTGAAAAATAAAAGTAAGCATGTGAATCTTACATGCAAACCATACACATGGATATGTGAATACATTCTTGTGGTACTGTAGAATCTATCCAGTAAGGACGGACTCTGGGGAAAACCCCCACGTTTGTACAGGTGGAAACTATATTCCAGCACCAGTTTTGCTGTGCATAAATTTCTTGGATCATATTTTCTTTTATAAGCATTGAAAATAATGTTTTTGACAAATCTGAGGTTAGGTTGGTTTTCCCCTTATCAAGAATGTAATGTCCTTGATCACTTGAAGCTTGGTAACTTTAATAAAATATTTGTCATTGACTGTTCTGGGTCATTTTCTTCCAGGCTTGAGAGAAGTTTCTGGAATGCTGCATTTGGATTCCTGGCTGCTTCTCCCTTTGTCACCTTGCAGGTGGCCTGAGGGAAGAGAAGACCTCACCCTGTAGCTCAGCCTGGGGCCTTGGGACCCTGAGAGGCTTAGGAGTGCCACAAGGGAGGCCCTGGTGTCACCCTGAAGGAAGGAAGGGCTGTGTGGCTTTGGGTGGGAGTGTGTGCAAGGCGATTTCAGTGCTGTATCCCATAACAGTTGGAAGGGAGGAAGGGTGCACAGGAAGGGGTACACAGGAGGGGATGGGTGTGTACAGGAAGGGGTGCAGGAAGGTGCTTGGGCTCAGCCACTCTCCTGGAACTTATCTGCTTCCTGTGAGCCTAGGCCTGTGGGGGCCGGTCCCTTGCACTGTGCCCTGGATGCCAGGCTGGCTGACCCCAGGAGAGACCATGGAGTGGAGGTCAGGGCCGACCTGGGCCCGTTGCCCCACTTGCGACCAGCACAGGTGTTGGGACCCAGGTGTTAGCCCCATCTCCCAGGAAAGGAGTGGTGAGTGATTGGGGTGATAGTGGAAGATGCCAGCTTCTCCTCTCTCCTTTAGGGTAGTGCCCATGAAGGATTAGCTCTGGCCAGGGACTGAGCCTGACAGGGAAATGAGGACAGCCAGCCCCGTCCTACCAAGGAACAGGAACACCCAGATGTACCTGCATGACTAGGGGCACACAGGTGGCAGGGTGTGCGTGTGTGGCTGGAGCTGGGCCACCGGTGATGCTGCAGGAAGTTTTGGACTCAGCCTTTCTCACTGTGGTAGCTACTTAGCCACTGTGATTTAGGGCTATGCAGAATCTGTCCAGGGCCCAGGGGCCCCTCCATACATGGTGGGTGCAGGTTTCCTGTGGTTGAAGCTGGTGCCTGGGCTCTGGGTGGCCTTGGGGTGAGTTTTATGAGTTTTTTGTGTAGCCTGTGGCACTATGAGACCCAGCTACTGTAAAATCCGCTGTGTCTCAGGCCCACACAATTTCTCCTGTCTCCTGCCGGGCCATGCCGAGGCCCTTTCCCGAGGAGGTCCTTGAAGCACGCCTGGGGGTCCACAGCCTCTGAGTGGTTCTAGTGGGATTGTGGGTGGGGGGTGCTGGTGGTCCCTGGTTGTGATGTGGGTGGTGCAGGGGCTCTCTTCTGGCCCAGGCCCCACTTGGTACCCTTCTCCTGTTCTTGGGGCAGCAACCCCTCAGAGAGGCATCTGCTGGCCTGGACAGATGATAGGAGTAGTACTCAGACTCCAAACACCTGGCCCTTCTTGCAGGGCTGGCTGGGGGTTTCCGGCCGGCTTGGTGTCACTGTGGGACAGGGTACCCAGCCCTACAGTGATACAGATGGCAGCAGAAGCCTTCTGCCCAGTGTGGCCTTCCTGTGGCTGGGCTCAGCATTCCCCTTGGTCTTGCCTGGCCTTGCGGAGGGATGAGGGGAGTCTCCCAAGCCTGGCTACTCTCTCCTGAGCTCTGGAAGTTTCTGGCTCTTGGGCTTTTTGCTTAGTCTGTGTCTGGTTGCACCCATGGGGTGGGAGCGCTACAGATGCCACTGCCTCCCATCCAGTGTTGGAACTGAGCCCCAGCCACCCCTGCACCCACACTCTGTCCACACCACCCTGCCAGTGCAGGGGAGACAGCAGGGATGACCTGTGGCAGGTGGGCACAGGGCAAGGGGAGAGGTGGAGTTGCAGGGTCCCAACTAGCACAACAGACCCAGGCTATGCACGGAGGGGTGGTGCATGCACTCGAGAAGCCCTCGGAAACAATCCCACCATGATGCAGTGGGTACCAAGCCATCCAGCTGCTCTGTGTCCCCTCCCTGCCCTGATGGCTTTCCCAGGGCTGAGGAAGGAGCAGAGGCAAGGAAGGGGGCTGGGTCTGGGGAAGGGGTGCTCGGGGCTCCTGGGCCTCCTGGGTGACCATCCTTCCTGTCCATGTCCCAAAGGCCCCGTGGCAGCTGGGATGAGGACTCTGCACAGGCCTCCTGCCATCCTCCATGTGCAGCGGGGGCTAAAAGGGGCCCCCCAGGACAGGGCAGTGCACGGCTTTGTGGTGTGGGGGTGTCAGGACAGGTCATTACTGGAATTCACAGCATTTTCTGCTCAGGTTTCTTGTACAGGACACTGGCTGGGGGTGGGTGGCCCAGCCTGCAGCACCCTGGGGTCTGTTCTGGTCCTAGAGCTGGGACAGCACAGAGTGGGAGTCAGCAGTCCCCTGGCATGGCGAGATGGTGGCAGGAGGGCACAGCCTTGGTGGGGCAGCTGTGTTTTGAGCATGAGCCTCTTCACTGTGGTAGCTGCTACCCTGTATACACAGTGACAGAGGCCCTAACAATATGGCCTGTCCCTAGGGCCCAGTGCTGCCACCCTGTCTCCACTGAGCACCTCAGGGGGATGAGCCTAGGATGCTGAGCTATGGGTGTGGGGCCCAAAGCCTCACTGAAGTGACCCAGCAGAGGACGGGTTAATCTGAGGGTGGCGGCTCTGTGTCCTGCATCTGTGGTGATATCTTCGAGGACCTATGCAGGCAGGGCACCTGTCCTTCTCCCTAGCTGTCTGACCCTGAGTCTTTTCACTGTGGAAGGGGGCAGATGGGGCGATGCGGACAGATGCCATGGGACCTCAGAGCTCTGTGTGCGTTGTGCTCTGCCTGTCAGGGGCCGGGCCATGCATACTCCAGCACCCCAGGGTCCTTCCCAGGCCTCTCCCTCTCAGCCCCTCCCTGGGCCATGGCTGTAGGTTTTGTCCTTCTCCAACCCCAGCACTGCTCCTTTAGCCATGCACACAAGGTCACCTCTGCTCCCAGGACACCTCTGCTCATCAGGACAGAGTCTGTGCCCTTGGGGTAGCTGCGGGGGGACCAGGAGCGGCACAGGGTTCTGGAGTTGGCATCCAGGTGGGCACTGAGTCTGTACTCTGTTCATGGACGCTGGGACTTGGGAGGGGATCTCAGGAAGGCAGGACACCGAAGACGGGATCCAGGTGACACGCAAAGACCTGGGGAGGCACTGGCTGAGCTCGGGACTGCTTCCCAGGAGCAGGGACGGGCCAGTCAGGGGACATGGCTGGCTCCAGCCAACCGGAAGCCCAAGAGAGCCCAGTTGGCCCTGTGCAGCCCCACACACAGGGCCGAGGGCAGAGTATGGCCTCAGGGTCCCAGACTCAGGGGTTCTAGGGTGCCACATGGCTGACCCTATGGGCATCACTGTGGTGGTGTAAAAAAAAAAAATCCTCTTCTTCATAGAATCACAACCTGGCACCCCTGACAATGACCCAGTGGGCCTGGAGGCGGGGTCACTGGGGAGGTGACTGGGGACAGGGAGGGCCAGACAGGACCATGACAGGCCAGAAGGGAGCCCTGCCTTCCTTGGTGTCAGCAGCAGGCTGGGAGGTGCTCCTGTCCCCATGAACTCTAGTGTCTTTCTTGTGGGGTGAGCTCCTAGATGGATGAGTGCAGGCCTAGCTTCTGTGTCTACCTGTCAGCCTCCCAAGGCTTTGGTTTCCAGCAGGGGCTCCTGTGGGCTGAGTGACCCAGGGATCCCTCTGGAAGGCTGCGAGTGGGGCTGGGGCTTGGTGGAGGCATCTTTGCTTCGCAGGTGTCAGGAGGGGATGGCTGGAGTGAAGGATTCCTCGGTGGCTGAGTGGGCCTATCTGAGCCCTGGCCCGCAGACTCACCCTGGGTTGTTTGGGGTGCTGCCCACCCTGATTCCAGCAGGCTGGACAGGGGTGCTGCTGGGATCTGGGCAGAGCAGGCAGCAGGAGGCAAGGCCCAGGGGCCATGGAGTTCATGTGGCTCCTCTAGGAAGGGCGTGTGGTGACTTCCCCTGCAGGTGGCAGGGCAGGAAGGTGCCAGGGCATTGGGCTGTCCCTAGGGGTCCCCAGAGGACTGTGCTAGGAGTGGGTGTTGGGGAGGGTGGCAGGGGTCTGGAAGGTTTTGTCCCCTGGTGGGCTTCTCCAGGGAGGATGAAGAACAGGAAGACCCACAGAACTGCAGGCGTTCTGCGACGATTCAGATCTGGCTGATCCCGGGCTTGTTTTCTCTTGGAAAGGGCCTCAGGATGGCAAGTGGGTGTCAAGGCTGCCCGTGATGGGGGCCTGTCTCAGTGACCCCAGATAACCACCTGTTCCTCGCCCACCATGGCTGACAGACTCTCCAGGTTTGGGGCACAGAGAGGGCCACCAGCTGTGCTGGGTGTCGGTGGCATGGCTGTGGACAGTGTGTGCTGCAGATGGTGTGGGGTGTGTTGGTGTGGGATGCAGAGTATCAGGTGTGCGGCACTGGCTCTTGTAGCCCAGCAGGCAGTGCCTATGGGGCAGAGCCAGGGCTGGGGCAGCCTCCTGCTCACATTGCCTCCAGCAGGTATGGGGTCACACTGTCTAGTGTGTGGTCCACCACAGTGTGACCATCACAGTAAAGCACAGTGACACAGTCCCCACCCAAGTCCTACTCAGACACACAGCCAGGCAGGAGCCTGGAGAGCCTGTGAGACAGCCTCTTCCTGCAGGTGGCCTGACACTTGCACGGCGGTGTCCTGGGATCTATGTCTGGAACCAGCTGCACTGGACCGTCCTTGCTGGTTGACAAACTGTCTGCAGTATGCGTATGGGTCACTCTGGTGCCTTTGAGATGCTGGTACCCAAGAAAGCCATACTGGGAGGGGTTTGGGGTCATTTCTGTGCCTGTTGACCTAGGACTCGAGAGTGCAGTGGTCTCACTTGACCCTTTTGGGGCGTGAAAGCCCTGTACCCTGGCTTTACACCACAGCCTGCAGGCCCTTCTCCTCTACACCCAGCTGGAATTGGCCACTGCTGTGACCAGGCACCACAGAGGCTTACCCTGTCCCCAGATGCACCCTGCAACACCAGTGGGACCTGGGCCAGGCCCAGGGGAGAACCAGATGTTGGGAGGTCAGTTGAGGGGAGACCCAGGTGAGGAAGGCCCAGGTGAGGGAGGCCCAGGTGAGGGAGGCCCAGGTGAGGAAGGCCCAGGTGAGGGAGGCCCAGGTGAGGGAGGCTCAGGTACAGGGCCTCCTTTGGGCTTTCCTCTGTGCTGACCTTGCCGTGTGTCCCTGCCCATTCTTCCCTACCCGCCGCTTCCTGCCTGGAAGTGCCCGGTCATGCACGGTACTTGGCAGCCTGTCAGGGATGCCTGGCCTGGGTTGTTGCTTTTTTCTTCCCAGGCTTCCAGGTGCAACACCAAGTGGTTCCTCCAGGGCCTTCATAGCTCACTCACTGCTGCATGTCACTGGCTTCCCTTGAGGCCATCAGGAGCAAACACTGCCCCAGGGACCCTGGCCTGGTCCTTTAGGGCAGCCCCGGGCCTGCCCATTTCCCTGGCCACCATGAGGGCCAGGCTGGTGGGTTCCAAGCAGCAGCAGGAGGAGGCTTTCTCTGTGAAGGCCTCATTTCCCGTGTCCTACGGCACACTTGGAGCCCACGCAAGATCTGTGCTGTGTCCTCCCAGCCGGGTCTGTGCAGTACTGTGCACAGCGCTGCCCTCGGTACTGCAGCAGCCCATGCTCCTCTCCAGGGCTAAACCTCTGCTTCCAAGGGGCCATGGTGCTGGGCCTCCTGGGAGCCATCCCTGGTCACACCTCAGGGCCAAGGCTCTGTGACTTCGTCATCATTTTCTTGGTTTCCTTTATGATTTCCCCATGGGGGTACTACTCCTTCACGGGAAGGGCCAGTTCTTCTGCCTGTCCTGGGGCCATGTCAGAGGGAATCCTATTGAAAGCGTGGTGTTCTTTTTGGACTTATGCAACAATGGAATGAATTCACCCATGTTGTCCCATGTGGCTCTATGCTGTTTGCCACTTTGTGTGTGAGCACCCCAGGCACACGCATGGGGCTGGGGTACACAGGCCCCTCAGCTGAGTTTGGGGGTGGGGAGTCTCCTGCATGTGCCCATACGTGTTGCCAGGGTCCCCACGGAGCCAAGATCTTTTCCCCAGGTCCAACCCCTCTGCCTGCTCTTCACGCTTCCTCCAGATCTGTCTTCCAGATGCATCTCACTGCTTCTTTCCTTAGCTATCTCTGTGTCAGTTTTAAAGCTCTTGTTACAAACTCAGTGTGGGCCCTGCACAAAATCTATGGGAGGTGGAGTGTGTGCCCTCCTGGGCCACCCTCCTCGGCGAGCTCCCCCATCTCTAATGGCAGCTGGCGGTGCGCCCGTGTCTGCACATGCAGCAAGAGCAACGAAGGCTCCGGTTGTGTTACTGCCTGGCCCACAGGCTCACTCAGGCTGCTTTCCAGCTGGGCTGCGGGACCCCCTTCTCTGCTGTGACACAGAGGGGTCCTGCTGGATCTCCGCACATGGCACCCTGGGGGAATCTCAGGTGGGGGGCTTGTGACTTGGCATGTGGGTATAGTGCAGGCCCCACTTCCGACACTGTCCACAGCCTCCACGCCCTGAGAGGTCTGTTTCAGGGCAGAGCTTTTGGACAGGGGCTGTGTCACTGCGGGTGTAGCAGCAAATACCTTCACTACAATAATACCCTCATGTGACACACACTGCCACCGAATCTCCATCTTGCTGGCCCTGCTGCGCCCATCCTTGATAGCTCTGGACCAGCTCTGCAGTGGAGATTCTGCATTTCCACTGGGTTTCTGGGTAAGTTGGGGCTGATTCTGACTCAGACCTCGGCAGGGCCCTCATCTGCTCCTGGGGGAGCCCCTGGGGACACATCTGTGTCCGGCAGTGGGCTTGGTGGCTCCTGTGCTGGCTGCCCTGGGTCCTGCAGGCCTCCTGGGTGGGGGTTTTCCTGGCTACCTTCGGGGGCTTGGGTCTCTCCATGTGCCCGTTCATGGTCTCCCTGACTCTGGCATGGCCAGTGATGACCAGCACCTGTGGCTGGCTTTGCTTCTTGCTGTTGCCAAGCTGGCTTGTGTTCAGACCGTGGACATTTCCCACCACCTGATTCTGGCTGCAGAAGGCTCTGGCTAGGCTCCATCTCAGACACTGAGCGGGTTCTGCCTAGTGCTGCTGTGAGGGGCTGGATGCGCGGCCTGCTTGGTGCTGCTCACCTCTCCTCCGTCCCTTCCAAGTCAGGCCCCAGTCTGTTGCTGCACACTGCCTTTCGTGGGTGTCTAGCTTGAGACTCTGTTGGACCTAGTGGCCTCTGTCCTGTTAGAGCCGGGCCCTCACAAACTCCTGGGTGTCACGGGGACCGAGCCTCCTGTTCTGTCATGGTCTCCACCACAGGAGACCTGTTTAAAATTGATTCCAAGCCTCAGCGAGGGGTTGCCAAAGATGGACATGCAGAGTTTAGTTCAGGTGTTGGAAACGGATTTTTCAGAAACTGCTCAGATCGCAAGAAAGACTGAGGAAGCGGGAGGGGAGACGAAGCTCCGCCGAGCCAGGCTGATGAACAGTTGCCACAACTGCTCGGTGTCTATGCATGAAGCCAACAGTGCTAGGCTGGTCTGTCCACCCTGGAGAATGGTGACACATGGGGAACATGGGCCCCATCCTCCTGATGTGTCAGGAGGGGATCTACCGTCCTGGGATGTAAGAGACGTGGACATCTGGGAGGGACGGAGGATGGAGTCAGAACTGTGGATTTTTCAGCAGATGGAGCTGGAGCTGGAGTGGGCAGCTCTGCCTGGGTGCGTAGGGCATTTATGGGCCACTAGATTGGCACTGACCTCTCAGGTGTTTGTGTTTGTCCACATGTGTTCATCCACACTCAGCTCAGGGTGGTGCTCTGTCCTTGTGGGTGACAACTGTCCTCTCAGTTCCTCCACACCTGCTCGGGAGTGATTCAGAGTCCCCACAGTGGTGTGTGCCATCCCCTGGCCTGACTTTGCTTCCAGCACCTGACCTGACTGAGCAGCTGTGAGGAGCAGTGTCATGGTGAGCCATGCTGTGTCCTTGTCTATTTGGGGGTTTTGCCTTTTCCTTGTCAGCTCATGTAAGCTTTTTGCATCCTAATGGCATTAGACCTTCACACAGTCTATCAATATTTTAAGCACTTATTATTTACTTTGAACATTTGGTGATTTTTAAAAGTAAAGGACCTTTAAAAGTGACCCCATTTCACAGTTTGCATGTATGGTTTCATATGAAGCTATCGATTCAGGGCCCCTCTATGTTCTGTCCCAGAGCCAGATGGAGCTTCATTTCCTGGGGGCTGTTTTGATATTGGTGCTGTCTGTTGAGAAGTGGGTGCCCCATGGCCGCACCCTCAGAGTCCAGTGCACTGGGACCACGGTCAATGTGTGTCTACCTTTCTGTCCTGCACAGGAGTCACCATGAGCTATGAACAATGCCCACTCTTGGTGTGCAGCTTTTGTCCCAGGCCTGGACAAGGATTTTCTAGCATCCTTGGAGACACTGGCTCTTCATTGGTGGGCAGGTATGTTAGCCAGTTGTCTCTCTGAGGATGCACAGCGACTCTGTGCTGCCTGAGACCAGGAGCAGGGTCCACGGGGGTGGCTTGGGTTCATGAGGTCCACACACTCATCCAAGAGGCCACCTGGGTGACCACCATGAGGGTGATTACTTGATGATGGTCATGGATAGCATGCTGAGGACTGCTGTTTCAGTTATGGTTCCTGTTTTGTTCTTAAGGCTGTTTTAAGTTTTATTGCTAGAAAATAAAACCCACAGTTGGCACTATCCGTGTCACAATTTGAACCTGAAAATTGCCTTCTGTGTTTGCTCTGTCTTCCCCAGCATGGGAGCCACACAGTGGCCAGAGCCTGCTGGAACATGGTGGTGGCCTATGGGGGCAGGCATCTGAGCAGACGTGGAACCACAGGACAACAGGTTGTCGCTGCAGGGTTGATGCCATGTGTGGTGGGTGGAGGCACTGTTGACAGAGCTCCACAGAGCCTTGGCCTGAGCTGACCCTATCTTTCAGGGATGGCAATGGGAGACAGGAGGGGGACATCACTTCCAGCTTGAAGCGCTCCTGGAGCAGGGAGAGGAGATGCAGTGACCCATTTCCTGCAGCCAGGCTCACCTCCCACAACATGTTCAGCTGTGGTGAACCTGTTGTGAGGTTAGTGCCTCACCATCCAATCACCCCTCCATTGTCTCTGAATTCAGTCAAGTTGATGATCAGGATTCTTGTCACATTCTGCAGGAGGTGACCCCACGATGGTGCACCCAAGGCACACCAAGGAGACAGCCTGGTTACATCCCCAGTCACTTACAGGAAAGTGTTGGATGGCACAGAGAAGTATTTCTGTAGCACAGAGTCTGATCAGTTTTGAAAGTGTCACACAGACACTTGAAGGAAAACGTGCTCCGTCTAAGGTAAAGTTTCTGAACTTCGAGTTTCTCACTCTTGTGTACTATTCAGATCATCAGCATTGGCATCACCAGTATTTTTTGAGCTGATCCAGCACAGATCAGGCTTGCAGATCAGAGGCACCATGCAGTCCTCGGGTGTGTGGAAGTTTTACCTTTATCTTCCTGTTTATCTTCCTATGTGATGCCATGCAGAGCACAGATCCTCGTTGCTTTTTTTTTTTTTTTTGACAATCATTTCCTTTTTTATCAGTATGTTTGTAATACATACTGATGGTATTCATCTTGAGGAATTCGTACTTCTACATGTCTCATCTTTGTCATTTTCACTCCCCCTCCTGTTTCCACAGATCCCCTTCCCATCGACGCAAAGTCTACTTCACCATTTCCACGGTCTCTCTTTCATTTTGCTCTTTAAATTATTTACATTTTGGATCTCTCTCAGGCAGAATGCAGCTCTTGATCACCAGCAGGCGTGTACCATGGGCTGAGCTGTCCCCCTGCAGGATGCTGATGTGTGCACCACTTAAAGCTTCCTCCTGAGAATGCTTGCTTCTTTGATATGTGCTGAGTACTCCTGTGATGTGGAAGACCATTCACAATGCAGATAATTCAGAACAAGAAGCAAAGGATTACAGCTGCTTCTCCTTTCCCTCCCCACCAACTCTGGCCCAGTGGACCACCAGTGGCTGCCCACTCCGTCTAAGTACACATGTGCACAGGGTGGTAACATTACCAACCTGACCATACCCACTTTTCTTTTTTCAGGCTGTGTGTGTGTGTGCTTCACATATGACAGTCCACAAAACACTGACTTAGAGCTAGATGTGCTGGCATATGCCTGTAATCCTAGCACTCTGGGAAGCAGAGGAAGGAGGATCCCAAGTTCAAGCCCAGCCCGGGCAACTTAATGACTTAGTGAGAGCCTCTCTCAAAATAAAAAAGGGTTCAGGACATGGTTGGGTGCAAAGGCCTTGGGTTCAATCATTAGTACCTCCCCACACAAAGTTCGACTTGGTTTACCTTGACCTTGAGGGTTAGCTTAAGAGTTGCTTTCCTTGCACTGGAAGCTGTTCCATGGAGGAAAGTGGAGAGCCTTGTACTTCACAGGGGTTTTTTTGTTTGTTTGTTTTTGTTTTTTTTTATGTGGGTACTGGGAGTCGAACTCAGGACCTCGCGCTTGCCAGCAGGCACTTGTGCCACTCAGCGATATCACCGGCCCTTTCTTTTTCCTTTATGTGGGTTCCGGGAGTCAAACTCAGGACCTCGCACTTGCCAGACAGGTGCTTACGCCGCTGAGCTATCTCACCAGCCCTTCACAGGGTTTTTTGTCCGTCTCTGTGTGCACGATTCACTTTATAAATAATGCACATGCTTGTGTGAGTTGCTGGGCAGCGTTCATGGCCTGGATTCTCTATTTCCGTCTCTGTGAAGGAGTAGCGCCATCACAAAGCACTGACTTTGGGAGGCTGTGGCTGCCCAGTGTCACCTAGCCAAACAGCAGGCAAGCGGGGACCTGACCCTGGCACCAAGGCCGATCTTACCAACCATTACATGTAGTAATTTGCAAGGCATGGACCTTCTTGGTATTGGTTTTTTGGTTTTCTTTTCAATTCTCAGTGATATGAATTAAATCATTTTGCACAAATAACATAAAAGCAAAGTTTCACTATTGAAATGCAAGTACAAAATCAGGACACTGGGACTTACTTTCTGCAGCCCCTGCAACCCCTCCTATAACTATTGGCCAGGGGCCCGTGGTTGTGCCAGATGAGTGGCCCCAACAGCGCTGAGACCAGATGTGAGTCTCCACTGTCACCATTATCAGGGATTCGTGCTGGGTGCCGGTGAGACCCACACAGCAAGGTCTGGAGACTCAGGTCCCAGCACCCCATTCCCTGACGCAACCATCAGCAGACCTGGGTCGGCACCATGGCATTTCCTGCTTACGTTATAGGCACAGGTGTCTTAGCCAGACACCCTGGGCCAGGCCTGGCCTGCTGCAGATGACTCACAACGCAGTACCAAGAGGGCAGCGCTTGTCAGGTGATGTCTGTAGTAGAGCAGAAGAAAGTCCTGAAACCAGCAGCATCAGCACCCATCTGAAGAAACCAAGAAGAGAGCAATCAATGCCAGCAGTAGAAAGGAAAATGTAGAAGAAATTAGTGAAATATGACAGAACATTTAGAGAAAATCAATGAAGCTAAAGCTGATATTGAGAGGAATCAACAAAAATGACTAAACTTTAGCCATACTGATGACAAAAAGAGATAGATAAGACAGCGGCCATCTACAGGAGGTATTTGGGAGGTGACAGCTGGCAGAGTAAAGACCATTAGGGGAATAAGGTAAAATGCTTATGCCAAGGAGTTGGAAATTTTGGAGTAGACACATGCATTGCAAGACCCTGGAAATGAAACGGAAAATTGAAATTTTAGTAAAAATTTCCCAGGAAGGAAATTTCAGGCCATTTAAGGAAAATATTTAAGGAAAAAATAATGCTAATTTTATTAAGATTGTTTCAAAGAATTCAAGAGGAGAGAATGCTTCCTAAGCCATTCTATGGGGGCAGCATTAACAATTCCAAAACTAGACAAAGACAGTACGAGGGAAGAAAATGACCCCAAAGTCTAACATTTCTTGTGAACATAGCTGTCATAATTATCAACAAATCTGAGAAAAGTGAACCAACACTATGTAAAGATAAGAATATAGCATGGCCACAAGGTAAAGAATGTAATATTTCACTATGTTAATAAGCTAAAAGTGAGGAAATGTATGTTGTCTTGACGCACACAGAAAGAGCACTTGACAAATTCTTGCATTCTGATTTTTAAAAAAACTCAAAAACTTAGGTATAGGAGCAAATTTTCTTAACTTGGTAGAGGACACCTACGGAAGTCCTCCAGGCACCGTGTTGTGTATCAGTACTCACACCTTCCACTCGGCACTGTGCTGGAGGCTCCAGCCAGAGCCAGAGAATGACAAGGAATTAAAACCCACTTATGAGAAAAGGGGAAAATCTGTCCTTATTGGCAGACACCATGAATGTCTGCGTGGCAAATTCCATGGAATCTAAAAAAATGCCACTAAAATTGATAAGCGGGTTGGGCATATTTGCAAGATCCAAGAGCAATCTAATTTTCTTGCTGTGGAGAGAGAGAGCTCCTGTCCGCCTGTCCCAAGTGTACATCCATCAGTGAACAAATTTTTTCAGTTCTTTTTCATCTGAAAACGTACATATTTCTCCTTCATTCCTGAAGGATACTTTCACTGGACACAAAATTCACAGTTAACAATTCTTGAATATGGATATTGGAACGTTTTTGGCCACTTCCTCTGCTCTCAGGGTTTCAGGTGAGAGACACATGGACATGTGGCTGGTGCTCCCGCAGGTCACACATCACTCTGTCCTGTAGCCCTGTTTGTCATGGGAGCAGGTGGTGCTCGATAGGGCAAGGAAGACTGAGGTGGGCATGAACCTTGAGGGGAATCTGAGCAGAGGAACAGGCTGGAAACCGAGGTAGGTTGGGTGTGTGTCCTTTCAGCAAGGGACTTTCAAGAGCCCAGTGGCACTAGCGATTATGACAAAGGAAACATGGCATGGGGACAGGGTGCCCAGCAATTCAGGGAGGAAATTTACATGTACCCATATTAGGGGGAAATGCATTTGTTTCTACTTATTGGTGTCTGTTGTAGTAAGTTTGTAAGTCATCATAGTAAAAATGATACCATTTCAGCTATCTACCACTTACTACATTGAGTGGAATGCTGGAAGTCCAGACAGGTCATGGCTACGATACAGGCTGGCAGTTCCCTTAAATAAGCACAGTCCTTTATAAACTCCAAATAGACAAGCTACAAGTCATACAGACCCTGGCCAAATCACTTTGCCCCTCTTGACTTCCACCCATCCCTTCCTCAAACTGGTCCCTGCTGCTGACATCCAAGATATATTTCTACATTTATTCAGGTCTCTATGAATCTCTCTAGACATTGTTTAGCAACATTCAGTGTAGAAGTCTTTCCTAACTTTGTTAAATTTATTCTTTATGTTTTATGCTTTTCTTTAATTTTTATTTTTGTTAGTACATTTGTAATACATATGGATTGCATAGTAGGGTGTTGGTACATGTATATAACACATCTTAATTTTTTCATCCCCTTTCTCTCCCCTCCATCCATCTCTTGGTCCCCTTCCCTTTTGCAAAATATTTACCTCCCTGTTTCCTATTAGCTATCTTTTATTTTGCTCTTCAATTTATTTATGTTTTGAGTTTCTCATATAAGAGAAATTACGTGATTCTTAAGCTTTGTATCTGATTTACTTCACTTAACATTATGATCTTATTAGGGCAAGAGTATTTTCATTTTGTTCCTTAAACCTCTGAATTTAACTAATAGGTAGAAACCTTTAGTTGAACTTCAGTCCCACTGCCCTTTCTGTAGCAATAAACTTCAAAGAGGAGAAATGGATGGTACTATCACAAACAAATGGGTTTTCCTTATCACTATCTTAAGGTCATATAACCACAAAAAGGGAGACAAATGGTTTTAGCACAGGTGGTACCTGCTACCCCATCCCCAGTGTTAATTGGCCAGATGTTTGAAGAACCTTGAAAACTTTCTGGAGAGGTAATATAATAAAAAATACAGTTTCCATGGCAACCAAGGACTTTGTAAGGCCTCCAAAAGTGTATTTAAGGAGGAGGACACAAAAGCTCGGGGTCAGCTTCTGCTGTCCCCGGCTGGCATCAATTAAAGAATTCATTTGTTTCTCGAATCTCATCTTCCTGTGAGTAAATCTATCTTGTGATTTTGCCGTAACATTTTGGAGGCCCCAGCGAGATCCTCACAGGGAGATCCTCATTTGAGGGGGCCTCGGTGCCTCCTTGCCTGGCAGCTAATCCTTGGGGGGCCAAGGCGCCAGAAAGCTGATCTTCAGCTGGCCCCCTCAGATCAGCTGCAAGGCAGGACGCAAGGCTACGAGACAGAGACAACTGAATTCCCGCCTCCCGACCAAGGTAAGCACGCTTGTAATTCGGTTTCTGGTTTGGCAATTTGCCCAAGGCTCATCCAGGTATCTGTTCTGTGCTAGTGTCTGTTCTGTTTAAACCTGTGAGAGCTAGGCCACCGGACGCGGTGTTTTGCCGTCTGTCAGAGGTCGTCCTCTGAATCTGTTCTAAATTTGAGGTCAGGAGCGGTGTGGCTATTATTCCCGGGATTGTCTGTTTTTGTCTGTGTGTGCGTGTTCCTCCCCTGTGTTGCATCTGTTATCCCCCCTGCGCCTGCGCTTCCAAGTCACTGTTACCAGAGGAATTCAACCTGCCAGCAGGAGACCATTTGCTAGTTTTGGATTTTTGTTTGCATTTCTGATTGAGTGGAGGGGACAGGACTTGCTTAGATAAATTGTAACTGTGGGTTACTGTATTGTCCAAGTCATTGACATAATGAGTTCCGCTGGTAGTGAGTCAACTGTTTTGAAATGTATGCTTAACAATTTTGATAAGTTCAAAGGGGATTATGGAGTTAAGATAAAAAGTGAAGCTCCAAAACTTCTGTGAGCTTGAATGACCCACATTCAATGTGGGATGATTAGCTAAAGGGTCGCTCGACCCCCAGGTAATCAATGGAGTATGAAATATTGTCACCGGAAAGCCTGAGCACCCGAATTAGTTTCCATATATAAACTCCTGGTTGTATGTGGTGCAAATGCTGCCCCAGTGGCCAGCCTGGCGCTGCCTGCAAGCATCTAGGAAAGTTTTACAGGAGAAATCTAATTACAAATTTTCACTAATTGGCACTTATACTTTTGGTTTTCAGTTTAAACTGATGTGCATAAAACTTTTCTTGTGCACTACAAACTCCTGAGTGATGATTAATCAAAATTACTATCTAAAAGGAGAAATGTAAATGCCTGCTTTGTCAAAATATCGAGTAAGCTGAGTAAGCCACAGTGGGAAACACAAGCTGGGTGCCCTGGCTCAAAACACCTGGGACAAAAACCTTATCCTGAAGTGTGCTTTTCTCTTTCTCTGCACACAAAGAGGGTCTCTGCTCTTAAATCACAAATGGCTGCAGCACTTGCAGCTAGCGGGAAACTGGGCGTAATTGTAACAACCCAGGAACAAGGGGTCAAAATAAGTTTTGACAAAGATATATCAAAGGAAATTTATATAATAATATTCTTACAGAGAGGATGCTAAGAGAGTAAAAGAAAGTTTTGAGTATGTGACAGAGGGTATGGAGATGACTGAGCTGGAAGCTAGATAGAAGGAAAACATGAAAGTTGTCAGTATCTTTATGAAGGAATTTATTTTTTGTTTCTCCCAAATTCTTTTAAGAGATCTCTGCTATTGTACAAATAATTCTGACTAGTCTATTTGTAATTTCAAACTTCTAAAATTATAAGAGTTACTATAATTTAATTTGGCCAATATATATGAGTGCACTCTGATTTTTTAAATTTGTCTGTATGTTTTGTTTTTCTGTGTGCCCAACCTGTAAACAGCTGTTTTATTTGAGCTCAATGAATTTTCTTTTTACATTTTTGGATTTTTGAAACGTTTGTCTGGTGTGCTTCCACCAAAAGTTGCCAGCTGGCCAAAATGATGTTAAAATTGGTTTTATAAATGTAATGCATGTTTTGTTTATTGTTTATTGTTATATTATGATTTGAGAGTTTCTTATTTGTTCAAAATAATGTGTTGAGTGATCTGGTTTTCATAAGTCATAGAAAATTGTTAGACAAAATATATTATTGTGATATGTTTACATTGGTCATCATCAACAGGTTAAATTTTCTAAAACAGGACAATGAGGTTTTCTGATTTAAAGATGCTCTGGTACAAAATTAAATTAAGAAACAAAAGTTTTCATGTGGCTATGACAATTCAGTGTTGCTAATCTCATAGCATATTAAGTGTATTCATACCTTCCAATGTACAGATCTTCTAAAATATAAAACTGGGATTGTTTATACAGATAAACATTTTCTTTCTTTCAGATTCAGACACCTGCCTTTGCTTGTGCTCCAGATATTTATGATAAGAGGTTCATACTGATAAAAGGTCACCAATCAAATGATAATTTTTAACAAAAACCTATGTGATGTATATGCTATATACGTGCCACAGTACTTAGAGATGCCTAGATATTAAACAGTCCAGATAATGTCATAAAATATCTTCAGTGATGTCCTATTGAAAGACAAGTTAGGTAAAAGCTTCTTATGTACTAGATAGAGATAATTGACTAAAAGGCTCAAATCTGTATGTTGACTGTACAGTTTTTAGGGTTTGTGTTACAAGATGGGACACACGTGTTGTCAGTCTCACATATCCAGGCCCTTTGGGGCCTAAAAGGAGGCTGCAACTAAAATGAACTTAAGGAAATTCCTTGGAAATGGTTGGATACTACTGTCTTTGGGTTCCAAGTTTTGCAGCCATTGCAAAACCCCTATATGAGGCCTTAAAGGGAGGAAACAACCCCTTCGTTCAAATGGAGTCCTGAGTACCAGACAGCCTTTGGAGTCCTAAAAGAAAAATTGGTGACAGCCCAACTGGATTTACAGGACACTCCCCTCCAGAACCCTGGCCTGACCCTGTTTTTGGATGACAACAACATGGTAAATGATGGGGTTTGGAGGGTGGGAGCAACGGTTGTCACCTCGGAGTAAACCATCCAGGCAGAGGCTTTGCCTCCTGGGATATTTTGTAATACAAGACTCGCACAGCCACAGCAGCTTGGGAAAGACTCTATGACAATGTTGCTTGGCTGTTAATTCTTTATTTCCAGATATGGACTTTATGTGTTTCAGTGACTGAGAGGGGCACTAACTGAGCCCACAACAACCCTGTCTCCTGACAACACAACAACTAGATGTCCAGAGACAAGAAACTTTGCATTTAAAGATGTTAAAGTGGATTTTACTAAAATTAAACCCACCAACGGAAATAAGAGACACTTATTCGTTTTGATTTGTACCTATTCAGGATGGGTGGAGGCCTCCCCACTAAGACTGAAACATCGAGAGAGGTGATAAAAGCTTTGATGGAGCTGATCATTCTGTGGTATGGGCTCCCCATAACGGTAGGTTCAGATAATGGACCTGCTTTTGTGGGTAAAATGGTCAAAAGCCTTACAGCAGTGCTGGGGCTAAAATAAAAACTCCATACTATATATTGGCCACAAAGCTCAAGCCAAATAAAAAGACAAAACTGTACTTTAAAACCACCCTGGCAAAGTTATGCCAAGAGACTGGGGCTAACTGGGTTACTGTGCTCCCAGCGGCCCTCTTGCAGTTGCGGTGCACACTGTACCGAGGTGGACTAACTCCATTTGAGACAATGTTTGGGAGCCTCCCCCACTGATACCTGTTTTAAATAGATTACAGGAGATGGGAACTTTGAACTTGCACCTACAGATAAAGGCACTACACCAGACGCTTCAGAAACTTCAGCAGACTGTTATGGAGACATCTGATCCCCATGCCCACGCCAGTCCACTCCTTCAACCGGGAGACCAAGTCCTGATTAGAGCCTAAAAGAGGAGCCTCACCAACCAAAGTGGGAGGGACCCCACAAGGTAACCCTAACCACGCCCACTGCTCTTAAACTTTCAGGTTGTGCTCCGTGGATTCATCACTCAAGAGTCAAAAAGTGGGCCCCTGAGGAGCCAGCGCCACCACCGCCACCACCTGTGCCAGGGACCTGCTCACTGTATTGTTCTCAAAGACTCCAGCAGAGGCTAACTGCGACTGGGCCTACGTCATGACTCCTGTTACTGTCCTGCTTCCAGCTCTGCTGCTGTTTCTTCTGCTACCCCTGGGGAAAGCCAATTCACAGATAAGAACAATTGGCCCCGACAGATTTGGGAAACATCTCTGCAATTATACAGTTAAACGCCTACAGGTTGACTCTATTAGACTTAAGCAGGCTGTGATGGCATCACAACGTATCCCCTGTGACCAGTAGACTGTTGTCTTTGTCATCCCCATGTGCTACTTTTGGAACCCCCACTGGTGGCGGGACAAAGGGCCCACAGACTTCTTCCCTGCATGTGAAGTCCAGAAAAAGGCAATTGACAAAGAAAGTTCAAACATAGACCTGGCAACTTTTGGGCTATATATGTGCCCAGAAGTAAAAGGGGGAGGCTGTGACAATGAAAGGGCAGCATACTGCCCACACTGGGGTTGTGAAACCATAGGGCTCTGGGGGGACCGATTTGACAGGGCCCCAATGTCACGAGACCCAGATCCTCTGACCCATTGGTGGGCCCAAAATGATAAATACATCCAAGTGTATAGAGAGAAGCGGGAAAGCTGCAAAACTGGGTACTCGGGCCGGTTTTGTTTACAGGTCAGGATTATCCTCAAGGATGTCTATGATCCAATCTGGACAACAGGGCTTAGTTGGGGAGTCCGTATGAGGTTACAAAAGATAGGGAGATGGACAGATCCGGGGATCCTTATCCACATAGCAAGGGTAGAGGTGATGCCCCGAAAACCTGCTGCCCCTTTTCCCGCTCTTTTTGGTGAATTACATCACCCTGAGAGTTCCAAGCCAAAGGTGCTGCCCAAGACCCTTTCAAAAGATAATGTCTCAAGCCTGGAAAATGTCCGAGCCAATGTAGACAAGGTGAGCATGCAATCTGAGATTTACCAAATGCTCAGTGAGACTCACCTACTCCTCAAAATGTCAAACCCTGGTTTAGCCAAAAGCTGTTGGATGTGTATTAGGCTGAGTCCACCCTTTTATGAAGCTATAGCTTCCGTGGTTGAGGTCATGCCCAGTCACATAATCTGCACCCCAGAGGAGGAAGAGCCTCTGCCCTTACTCATGATAGAAAATGTTTATGGGCAGGGATTCTGTGTTGGGGAAGGTCTTAACCAGGTTGTCTGCAACAAGACCCTGCCACAAGACTCTACCTACCGGGCACCTCCAGGATCCTGGTTTTTCTGTTCAAATGGACTGTTTAAGTGTCTAGATCATAGGCAAAAGTTTACACAGACAGGCCCCTGCCTTTTAACAATGCTTGTCCCCTGAGTAACAGCTCTCCAAGGAGATCCTGGGCTCCAAAGTCTGCCTGCCAACCATCAGACACGATATAAATGAGAGGCAATTGTGTCGGTGCTAGTAGGGGTGAACATAGCTGGAGCTCTTAAAATGGGTACAGGAACAATAGCCCACTCAGAAACGGGTCTCCAGAGGCTCAACAGAATAACTCACAGCATAGAACAAAGTGTGGCAGGAGTACAAAATGTGGTTAAATAATTGCATGACCAGCTAAACTACCTGGCAGAAGTGGTCCTGCAAAACAGGAGAGGTCTTAACCTGCTCTTTATGAAACAAGGGGGACTCTGCACTGCTCTGAGAGAAAAATGTTGCTTCTATGCAAATAATTCAGGGATCATAACAAAAACCCTAGACAAATTAGAACAGGAGGCCAAAGAATGAAAAAGAACATATTACAACAATCAGGGGTGATATGAGACACTGCTTAATTGAAACTCTGGACTGGCCTCCATTATTGTCGGGATCACAGGGCCAATAGTTATTTTAATACTGATCCTGACTTTTGGACCGTGTTTGATTAACTGGGTAAAAGAAAAATTCAAAACAACATAAATCAGGTTCAGATGATGGTATTGGCCGATATCTCTACAAATCAGCCTGGTTATGAACCGCCACCACATGAAGGACTATATATATCCTAAAGAGGAAAATATGTCCTCGAGGGGGGAATATTAGGGCAAGAGTATTTTCATTTTGTTCCTTAAACCTCTGAATTTAACTAATAGGTAGAAACCTTTAGTTGAACTTCAGTCCCACTGCCCTTTCTGTAGCAATAAACTTCAAAGAGGAGAAATGGATGGTAGTATCACAAACAAATGGGTTTTCCTTATCACTATCTTAAGGTCATATAACCACAAAAAGGGAGACAAATGGTTTTAGCACAGGTGGTACCTGCTACCCCATCCCCAGTGTTAATTGGCCAGATGTTTGAAGAACCTTGAAAACTTTCTGGAGAGGTAATATAATAAAAAATACAGTTTCCATGGCAACCAAGGACTTTGTAAGGCCTCCAAAAGTGTATTTAAGGAGGAGGACACAAAAGCTCGGGGTCAGCTTCTGCTGTCCCCGGCCAGCATCAATTAAAGAATTCATTTGTTTCTCGAATCTTGTCTTCCTGTGAGTAAATCTATCTTGTGATTTTGCCGTAACAATCTCAGTGTGCATCCATTTTCCTACAAATCACCCAAATTTATCCTTCTTTATGCTGCCATTATGTATAAATACCACATTTTTTTTATTCATTCATCTGTTGATGGACATATAAGCCACTTCCAAGATTTAGCTATCATGAATGTGCTGCTATAAACATGGGCATACATATATTGACATCTTTGTCAATTGAAATATGACATCTTTACCTGTTTTGGGAAGATACCTAAATGAGAAATAGTATGGTCAAGTAGAATTTCTATTTTTAGTTTTTTTAGGAATTACCATATTGCTTTCCATAATGGTTGTACTAGTTTACATTTCTTTTCTCCTGCAGTCTCATCAGCACTTGTTATTTGATTTCTTAGCTATTTTTTCTGGAGGAAGATTGTATCTCAGTGTTGTTTTAATTTGCATTTCTCTAATGGCCAGAGAAGCTAAACACTTTTTTTATGTGCTTTTTATGTGTTTTATGTTTTTATGAGTTTTATGTGTTCAAGGGAAAAGAATAGAGCTTGCAGAGACAACCACAGGCACATTCAGCTACCTGATCTTTGACAAAAGGGCTAAAAACATATGCTGGAAGAAAAAAAATCTTTAACGAATCAGGCTGGGCAAACTGACTATCCACACATAGAAAACTGAATCTAAACCCGTATCTCTAATCATGTATTAAGTACTTTCTGAGCAGAACCCCAATTTTATAAGAAACAATATCAAGAATCAACAAGTGGAATCATATCAAGTTAAAAAGCTTCTACATAGCAAAAGAAACAGCCAACAGCATAAAGAGACAACCTATAGAGTGGGAAAAATTTTGCCAGCTTCTCTCAGATAGAGGACTACTATCTAGAATATATAAAGAACACTAAGAACAGCTGCAACAGAAACAAGACTCAATCCTCCAAAATAAAAACCTAATCAAACACTGGACAACAGAAATGAGTAGACATTTCTCAGAAGTACAAATGTTTTATGTTTTTCTATGCTGTTGTAAATAATATTTAAAAAAATTTTTTTATATGCAGGTACTGGGAGTCGAACTCAGGACCTTGCGCGTGCAGGCAGGTGCTTATGTCACTGAGCTATATCACTGGCCCATATTTTTAAAATTTTTTATTTTATTGGTACATTTTAAATGTATATAATGATAACTTTCATCATAGGGACTTTGTACCTATACATGATATATCTTACTTCTTTTTTTTCCCCCATTCCTCTCCCCTCCTTTCAACCCCTCTTCCCCTCTTTATTTACAAAAGCTTTGTTTCCATTTTTCCCTTCTAGTAAATATTTTTTCTGAAAAATTCATTTTCTAATTTTGTTGCTAGTAGATAGAAAAACAACTGATATTTAAAAATTAGACTTTTTAGTTTAGAACAAGTGTGCAGGAGGATTGGGAGGAATGCACAGATTCTCCATATTCCCTGCCCAACCCAGGTCCAGCCTGAGGTCGTCAACACTCCAGGCACAGGTTTTTTATGATCAGTACATATTTGTATATTGACCTTCCACCAAGCAGTGTTCCCAAGTTTATTATCATCATTAGCTAATTTTGTAGATTCCTACATGAATAACCATGGTGAGTAAAGACAATTTCACTTTTTCCTTCCCAAACTTTGTCATTGTTTCTTGCCTTACTGAGCAGACAAATTTCTTCAGCACAACATCAGCCTCAGGGGAAATTTTTCAACGTTTCAGCATCAGTGTGATGATGGCTGTAAGATTTCATATATATCCATCAGATAAAGAAACTTTATTTCTAATCTGTTTAACTGAGTGGTATCATGAAAAGGTGCTCCACTCCAGAAGGATTTTTCCTCCTGTGTCTACAGACTGGGAAATAGCTGTCTTTTCGTTCATTCTGTCAATACGCTGAATCACAGCAGCTGAGTTTTTCTTGAGGTGAGATTCGCACAATATTAAATTAGCCCTTCTATAGTAAATGGTTTCCTGGCATTCAGTGTATTCATAACACCATGCAGCACCACCTCTGCCCACCGATCTTCAGTCCTGAACTAATCTGCAGTCGATCAGCCTTGATTGACTTATATAACAGCCTTGATCAGGCATTTGTAGAACAATATCTTCAATTTGCTAAGTTGTTCAGGGTTTTTCTTTATGCTCATAAGAGATATTATATGGTCTATACTTGTATATTTTATGAAAGCATTACAAATTTTTGTCTTAGAATTGTACTGGACACACACCACCAATTAGTGAGTATTCCCTATCACTCCACTTTCTGAAGGAAATTGTGTGCGAAAGCATTTTTTTTCTTAAAAAGCCATGAGTTAGAAGAAGATTTTTCTTTTGTTTTGTTTTTGGTGATATGGGGATTGAACCCAGGTCCTCATGCATGCTGTGAAAGTGCCCTATCAGTGAGCTAAATTCTCAGCCCGTAGAGACCAAGTATTTGGGAAGAGGTTCGTTTCCACAAACCAAGCCACACTTACATCACAGTCTCCCTCACAGCTTCAGAAAGAGAGATTTTTGTTGTTTGTTGCTGAAGATGGCAATGGATGACAAATGTCTGTGAAAGTAAAAGGGGTCAAAAAATACACATTTGTTGAATGGATCCAACAAATTTGCAGGTTTTAAACTAGTTGATATTAAGAAAAATAAACTTTCAGGAAATAAGATAATTTGAAACCATGCTAAGAGAGACCAGGGCCCCACAACCTGCAGCAGTAGGCCACAAGCAGGTGGTGGGCATGGTGGCCAAATTGTGATCAAAGATGCGGTAGCACCCTGGGAGAGCTCACCCTTGTGAGCACAGTTCTGAGTCATTTGCGTGTCCGGATGAGGAAAAAATAAGCCAGTTCTCACCAGTGATTACACTTGAAAAAGAGCGTCACTTCTACATGAATTGCAGATTTAAACATGAAAACTAAAAAAATTAGAACTTTACCTCCCCCTACTAAATTTTCTAAGTAGCATAGAATGAGTAAAGATTTAAAAAAAAAATAAATAAGAGCTGAAGTACAATAAGCATAAAGGAAAATTTGATGTATTGCATTTAAAGATGAAAAACGTCTATTCATTCAGTGATACAACTATGTGAGTGAAATCACAAGAAAAAGAGCGGGGGAAAGTATTTCAGTATATAGTTATCTTCTTAAGGACTACTGCATATCTGCTAGATTGACTCAACAAACGAACAAGAACAAGGAGTCAGGAACACTACCTGCCATTAATGGGTCATAAATGGTCAGAGCTTTCAGTCTCATTCAGTGTCACTCACAGGGGGAGTCCCTCCTAATGCCGGCCTGAGACTTGTGATCTAAATCACATCCTTTGGAATGAGGTAGAAAGATGACATTGCTGTTTTGTAGGTCAAACCCTGTTAAATACCCACTGTCTTAGTTACTTTTCTCTCATTGCTGAGACAAAATACTTAATGCCCAAATTAAAGAGGGAAAGGTTTGTTTAGCTCAGAGTTTGTAGAGGTATCAGTCCATAATCAGCTTGCTCCAAAACAGGGTGGCGTGGGCATAGGGGCAACACTTTAAGGTGGCAGAAGACAGCAAGAGCAGCAAGACCAAAAAGAGGGAAGAGCAAGCCTCTTTTCCTCCCTTATATTGTAGGTAGGCTACCCGCCCTCTGGTGGGTGTGGCACTCACACCATCTCCGTGCCCTCCTCTTGCGCAGGCTCGGGATGTTTATAAAGTGCAGACCCTGGTCCCCTGCTGAGTCACTTAGTTAAGCTTATAAACTTCTCAAGTTGACACAATTAACAACATCCTAGAGCAGTAAGGGCATGTCCTCTACACCCTGGGATGTAGAACTGCTGAGTTACTTAGTTAAGCTTCTGGACTTCTCAAGTTGACACAATGTATCAACCTTTACACCTACATAGTTAGAAATATACAAAAGACTTGCCTTTTTTAGTTCTTACAGGTTTCTTTTCAGAAAAATTCAACTGATACTCAAAAACATTAAAGTTGTACATGTTACTGGAGTCCCATGTAATGCTCAATCCAGGTATACAATGTATAATGTTTGAATAGGGTTAAACATATTACATTCTCAAACATTTTTCATTTATTTTTGTAATGACAACTTTTAAAACCCCTTTTCCAGCTTTTTGAAATGTTTGATGCCTAATTATTTGTGGTCACTCTATTATGCAGTATTTTGGCCATGGGCTGCAACATCAAAACCATGAGCCAAAGTAAACCTTTCCTCCTTGTCAGTTGATAGCTCAAGTATCTTTCCACAGTGATGGAAAGCTGATGAACACAAGGACCTTCCATCACACTTTAGTGGCTGAGTGTGGAAATACATATTTTCTGATCTGAAGCACTTTTTGTAGATGTTACACTAACCTCTCTTCTGTACTGCTGTTCTGGCCCACACTTCTCTTCACCTCTTTGTTGTGCCTGCTCTAGTAGTGGGCAAACATTTGAGGTTCAACTGAGTATGTCGTTTGGAAACAGGACTATTGATTCATGTCTTCCATTTTCTTAAAGATAAGTACTTTCTCTGAATGAATAAACCCTATTTCTAGGATTATATGGTATCAAAGCAGGAAACTTAACAGTGTCCTATATCTTAAGAACAGTTGTCCAGCACCTTGGACTGACCCAGTCCCTCTCCCTTTCTTGCTTGTAGTTCTCAAGAGTAACTGTAGAATGTGCTTCAGTTCCAAGGTAGGAGGGCTGCCTGGGATGGCCGGGCCTTGTGCCCCCTTTTCTGGAAATAAGGTATCCTTCAGAGCTGTAGCTGAGTGAGTCCTGCTGGTCCTGAAGAGTGCATCCTAGGGCCTGGTCTTTCAGGTTCCTTGGCTGTGGCACATTCAGCTGAGACTCTATGAACCCTGGAAAATTATGTTGAACCTTGGAGGAAGAAGCTCACAATGGAACCAAGACTTCTTTATTCCCCTGTTGCCCATCTGTAAGGAATGAGTTTACTTTATGTAATTTGGTTATGAGTGTGCTCTGTTTAACCGGACTTGGATAAGTTGGTGACCAATGCATAGTGAACCTGCTTATTAAGCAGAACATTTCATAATTAGCTTCATTGCAGTTCACTGTGACTTCTACCCTGAGCTTGGATCTCCTGGAGTCTTCAGTTGGCGAAGCAAGTGGAGATTTGAGAAGCAAGAGGCTCATTAAAGTTCCTGAGTGACTGGATCCCCAGGTGCAGCAATGGAAACTAGTGGCCAAAAGGGGCTCTCTACTTCCCTCCCACGCAGCCAGTTTCTAGTGTGAGGGCTCCACCTTGCTGCTCTCCTTCTCCTGTCTGGCTGGGTGTGTCCTTCTCCCATCAGGGCTGGCCAGGGTCTGGATGGGGGACACCTCAGGACCTGTGAGGGCCCAGACTACCTCTTCCTTTTCCCTCCCAGTGTCCCTTGCAGAGAATTCAATAAATGCCTGTGAGAGAAAGCAATAACAATGAATGAATGAAAGAAAAAGATTATGCATGGGTTTTCTTAATGCACCACTGGCAACTGGGGTAATGACAAAAGTTGTTTTCTCACCATGAACACAATGGCTCCTGTCTACGTTTGTCACTGCATATATAAAATATCTTGTTGTTTTAGTGCCCAAAACAAAGGAAAGATGTGTCAGAGGCAGCGGGAGAAATGAAATTCATGGAGAGTTACTGATGATGATGATGATGATGATGATGATGTTATTGTTGTTATCGCTGTTGTTGTCAAGAGGAAGTACATTTGGAAAAGAAATCATTCCCAACATAGCACTACATGTGCCTCTGGGACTAGACCATTGAGCTCAGTGTGTCTTATGTGCCCCCTGCTGGCCTGGCGCAACCTCTGCTGGTCCTTCACATACACACACACACACACACACACACACACACACACACACTGTCCAGGTCCCAAGAGCTCCCAATGGTCTTGGGTGCCCCCTTGTTAGTCCTGAGAGTCCCTGCAGGGAGGTTTGTGTCTGGGTTCACACTGATGTTTCCTGTGCCTCTCCCGTGGAAAACTGTGCTGTGTCCTTGACTCTCAGGTTGTTCATGTGAAAACAGGCAACACTTTTGTAATCTTCTGGACTAGGACAGTTTACTTCAGTGTCTTTACTAGCTATCTAGCAGTGTCCTCCCTGGCTCTCAAACCACCATTTTCCACTCCAACAAGAGTGCTTCCAGACAGGAAGTATAATGCCTTTGCCCCACTCCTCCCACTTCAGATGCTGCTGCTGCATTTTCTAAGAAGTGAAGGTTCACCCTGGAGTGGCTAAGATCATAAAGGGAGGGATCTGGGCCCCTTATTTGCATACCCTACATTCATAGCAAGGTTTCAGCCCTGACCCTCACTGAAACAGGCCAGCGAGGTGCTATATAAGCAGCACCCCCAGCCACTTCTCAGCTTACAGTCCAGGAAGGCTCACTCCTGTGTAGGGACACTCGAGTTAAGGTAAAGACTTGCTGTTGTGTTCCTATGAACCTGCTAATGATTTATTTCTCAAGTAGTGTGGGCTCCAAAAGTCCTGTAAGTCTATTTGGGAAATTTTATACTGAGTAGTGTGGACAGAATGGTTATTTTCGAAAAAAGATTAACACTCAGCCCTTTAAACATCAAAAAGGTCTAGAAACCAGCAGCCAATGAAGACCAGCAGCAAGGGACCAGTCTCCAGTAGAGTTGACCTAAGGGGTTGATCACAAGCTGGCCCTGAAAGGCAGCAGCTGGCAGCAGCAGAGATCAGCACCCATCAGTCAATCTATGGTGTCCAGGGCAAGCTAGCACTGGAAAGCAGCAGCTGGCAGTGGCAGAGGTCAGTACTGGGTAGACATGACCTATGCTATCCAGCACAAGGTGGCACTGGAAGGCAGCAGCCAGAAGTGACAGAGATCAGCACCTGGAAGATGTCTGGAACAAGCTGGCACAGTAAAGAGGTGGCCAGCAACAGCAGAGACCAGCACAAAATGGAGTCAACCCATGGTGTCCAGCATACGTGGCCATCAGATAGTGATGGGTGGCAGGAGCAGTGACCATCAGCTGTCAACTACTGGTATCCAGCATTATCTGGTGATATCAGGATGGTTAGCAGAGCTGTGCATTGTGATTCATAATTTCCATGTGAACTGAGCAAAGAACTCTAGGCTAATTGGCAACACAAAGATGTATTCAGGTAGGAGAGACTTGTGCCAACAGTCCTACTAATGAGAAAATTTTGCTTCCAGCCTCTCCATTGCCTGCTGGTTTTCTGCTGGGACTTCTGCCCCTGGTAGAGGAGGGAGATATCCAGCAGGAAGGACTGGCCCTCCTACGCTTTACCCAACAGCTTCCTGCTGCTATTGTGTGGACTCTGCAAACGTGAGGCATTTTGTCTACACAATCAGCCCTTTGAGCAAAGCTAAATGTGAATCAACTGGAGCTTTCATTATTCCTGGAAATACACCATTGACTCATCACCAGTTCCTTTCCCAGAACACAGAGTTTTGCTTTTCTCAGATATAAAAAAAATACATTTTTGTATTTAGATGAAAATATACACAATCAACACCCTCTTAGGCTCTATAGACTGGATGAACCTGTTTACAAAACTCAAATCTTCTTTTAATTATGTCCTGCTGTATATTCAGCTTTTCAAATACTGTACATTTAAACAGGACCATGAAAAAGGCTAGAAATCAGTTGATGTTGCAGAAGATTCTCTGTCAGAAACATCTTTTTTTTTTTTTTTTCACCACACAACTGTTCAAAGCAGATGAAAACGTTATTGGAGTTTTAGGAAAAAATGTTGAAGCTTTGAAATTAAAACAGACCAGGCTGTGCCACCCACTGCAAAATGCCAGTCTTGGAGAGAAGCAGCAGTGAAGGGCAAGGATAGAGCTCTAATCAGCACGTGTAGGGAGGAGAGACGAAGAGGTTCACAATCTGCTTCTGATAGAAACTTAGAGGTTTTATTGAACAGGGGAACATAGGCAGAGTTGGGTATTTGCGTCCTTGGTGGTGGTGTATGGATGGAGGGGTAGGCAGTGGTTGTTCTTCAGTATCTCAGGAGTGTTTCCATGGGATTCTGGGGAAACCACCATTGCCTGAGGGGCAATTCAGTTCCCATCATGGCGTAATGCTTCTCTTTGCTGGTGGGCTGCTAGGTTCTCGTGGGCTGAATGCTTCTGCTCAAGGGGTGGCCTCAGGATGTTGTTTCCTCCCAGTGGGGTAAACTTATCATGGATGATCAGTTCTATGGGGCTCCCTTTTTCTTGGGAACAGTTTTGATGTCTTTTTATAGAGTTATCTACTGATGAGACGTGATGCTTTTGAAAATAAGGCAATTAGGGAAGACAGTGGCTTGGAAGGAAAGAAAATTGAAGGTACAAAAGGAATTGTAGCTGGATAACCTCAAGGTTGAGAGGCGAGTGCCAGCTATATGTTTTTTGGTAAAGTATGTGTTGAGATTCTCACTCATTCCATCATTGCATTTGTTTTGTTTTTGTGGAATTCAAAAAATTTTTCTGTGTATCTTGAAGAAATTCATTTCTCATATATAAGCTCTGTGAATGTTTTCTACTCTTCGGTGACTTGCCTGTATTTTCTCTTCACATAATTTTTCCAGTTGTTATGTTTTATTTTCAGAAATGCTTAGAATTTTAGGAAGTATTGTAGGTTCACATCAATTTTAGGATTTTTTGTATTTCAGTGAAGTGTGTTTAAGAGCACACTTTGGTTTGTGCTGAAGTTTCCACATTGCCTGCCCCTAGTCCCATGGTGAAGGTTTGGTCTCCAGCATGTGGCACCATATGGAAGTTATGGGATCTTTGGAGGTAGGACTCAGTGGAAGGAAGTCGTCATTGGCAGTGGCCCAATAAGCAGATGATAGGACCGCAGCCCAAAGCATGAGGGCTGTGTGACCGTACACCCGATCCTCTGAAACCCTGAACCAAAATAACCCTTTCATTTTTTCAGATTAGCTTATCTCTGATAACTGTTCCAGGAACATGTAGCTGATGGACACAGTGTGTATGTACATAGAAAAATACTAATTTCTGCACTCATAAACACAACGTGTCCTTCAAATTATTTGCTCTCTTCTGTTTACTTCAACAATATTTTCTAATTTTAGTAGCATCCTTATTTCACTCTTTTGATGATATTTATCCTGGGTATTTCTGCAGCTACTACAATGGTATTGATTTATTAATTTTTGTCAGATAGTTCACTATTGACAATATTGAACTGCTACTGATTTTTGTAAGTTAGATTATGTACTGTAGTTTTCCTGAATTTGTTTAGAAACGCTATCAGGTTAGGTTTTCTTTTTTTGTGTGTGTGAGTTTGTGTGTGTGTGTGTGTGTGTGTGTGAAAGAGAAAGAGAAAGAGAGAGAGAGTCTTTAGAATTATCCATACCCATGATTATGTAATCTGCTAACAGGGAAAATTTGAGTTCTGCCTCCTAATTTGTGCATCCATCTTTTCTTTCTTTTTCAGAGTGGAAATAGTTGTCTTTCTCCTGATACTGGAGAAAAAAAAAATTTTTTTTTTTTTTTGTGGGTACTGGGGGTCGACCTCAGGACCTCGTGTGCCAGTAGGCTCCTGTGCTGCTGAGTGATATCAACGGCCCTTTTTTCGTACATGGGTTCCGGGAGTCGAACTCAGGACCTCGCGCTTGCCAGGCAGGTGCTTTTATGCCACTGAACCATCTCACCGGTCCTGGAGAAAAATTTTTAACTCTTCCATACTCAGATAATTTTAGCTGTTTATTGTACATGTAGGGTTTTTTTTTTTTTTTTTTTTTTTGCACTACTACACTATAAATTTGTTTACAGCTTTTTCATGTAAGGGTTTTGAATTCCTTCAAAAGATTTTTCTGTATCTATTTACATACATATTTTTGTCTTTCATTCTCTTAGTGCTCTGTGTCATGTTTATTGATTTGCCTATGCTGAACTCTTTTTTTTTTTTTTGTGGGTACCGGGGGGTCGACCTCAGGACCTCGCGCGCCAGCAGGCACCCGTGCTGCTGAGCGATATCACCGGCCCCTTTTTTGTATGTGGGTTCCGGGAGTCGAACTCGGGCCCTCGCACTTGCCGGGCAGGCACTTAAGCCGCTGAGCCATCTCACCGGCCCTGAACTCTTTTTTTTTGACCTAAATTGGTCATGGTGAATGCTGTTTAGATAAGATGTTGAATTTTGTCAGGTAGCAATTTGTGGAGGACATTGGCATCAATGTTCACCAGACATACTGGTATGTATTGTTCTTTTATTGTGGTATCTTTGGTTTTGAGACTAGGGTGATATAGGTTTCACAGAATCAGTTTGCATGTATCCCTCATGACAAACTTTTGAACAGATACATACGCTGATCATGATTGAAATATTGCACACTGTATACATGAATAAAAACATCCCACGATATTCAGTAGATATGTAAAATTTTATATTTTAATGAATTAGTTAACATAAATTTAAATAAAAGTGAAAAATGTATATTTTGGAGTAGTCAGGAAATTATTAGTTACCTTTTATTTGATAAATTTTTAGCAATGGATCCATTAGTTTCTGTACTTTTCCTTCATGATAGATGAGCTATTTCAGATTCACTCTCATCACTCATTACTTTTCTTTTCTTTTTTTTTTTTTTGTGGGTACTGGGGGTCGACCTCAAGACCTCGCGTGCCAGCAGGTGCCTGTGCCGCTGAGGGATATCACCGGCCCTTTCTTCATATGTGGGTTCCAGGAGTCGAACTCAGGACCTCGCGCTTGCCAGGCAGGCACTTATGCTGCTGAGCTATCTCACTGGCCCTACTTTTCTATTTTTTATTTCTTTTGATTCAAGATTATTAGATATTTTGTGCTCAGGGATTTATCTAATTAGGGTAGGTTTATGTTAAATATAGAAAACAGATTACGATAGCTGGATAACATGGTTTTCCTATGCTTAGTCTCATGATTAACCTCTATGAAGTTTGAACTATGTCTGTACTGATTTATGTTACTTCCTATTTTTTATCTTGTCAGGAATTATTGTAATATGTGGGAGATAATATTTCATTATGTCTTTAATTTGATTTTAGGTAACATAATTTGATGAAATGAATATTCTTTTTCCACTATAGCTTGATTTTGAGTTTGTAAAAAAATGATGTGGTGCATGTTTCTATGGACTATTTGTTGTCTGTTCATTCTGTTATGTTTATCTATGTATGCATCCTTTTAGTATCAGTGGATTATCGTAATTTTAGACTAAATATTGAAGTGTAAATTTTAGCATGTGCATTTTTTTCTCTCTTTCCGATTTGTGTTTTCTGTTTTTGATTTTGATTTATCATGTTCGATGATACTTTGCATGAAATTGAACCCTCATACAAAAAATTCCAAAATTTCAGTATGCAATTAAATGAGATTGTCCATATTTAAATATTCGCGACTCTACCATGACTTAACCTGCACTTTCATCACCCCTAAGTAATCCTATGCCTATTTTTAGTTACTCTCCATACCACCCTCTCTGCAGTTTTGGGGGGCTCCAGCTCTATTTATGTGTGTATGGACGTGGGTAGTGTAGATATCACACATCACCAGAGTCGCACTGTGCGGGGTTTTCTATCTATTAGCATATGTTCAATGTGTGTGCATGTAGTAACGTGGACATTTTTGCATTCATTTTATTGGCGAAGAACATCCCACTGAATGGATATAATTTATTTTGATTTGCTTTTTGAACTGATAGAATTTTCTTTACTCTCTATGATTTGGCTTCTATGAAGAATTTTGGAATAAATGTCAACTTGTAAGTTTTTGTGCATATATGCAGTTAAATTACATTAGGTATAAACTTAATGATAGAAATTATATGAGAAATTTATCTTGATAATTTCAGAAGCTACTAAAATCTTTACCAAAGTGGCTGTGAAGCTTCATAATCTCATCAGCATTATATGAGTGTTCTAATTTATGGACATACTCATCAAAACCTGCTATTGTCTGTAATTTCTATCTTATCCCTATAGGATGGCACAAATTGCATAAAGTGAAATTATTTTCCTAAGGAGGTGGAACTATTCTCAAGCTCTAAATATTCTTTGAAAACACTTATGAAAATTCCAGAATTGGTAAATCCATAAAGACAGAAATAGGCTTGTGCTAATCTTGATGGGGGCGGTGAGAAGGAAGAGCAAGAAAGGAAAGTGTTAGCTAATAAATGTTATGTCCTTCAGGAATTTAAAAAGATTTATACTGACATTGTCTTGATGGTTGCAGTTTTTTTGAGTGGAATATACTGACAAATAATCAAGTATCCACTTTTAATTAGTGAGCTTACTGGTATCCAAAATATTTCAATAAATGTGTTAAAAATTAACATGTATACAACTGTAAAACTTTACATGTGCACAAAGAAGATATCATGAAAAAGATACAGAGAAAGACTTATTCAATTAAAACAAGGAAGTAGAAATGGCTCACAGCAGGATGAGCAGCAGGAGAGCTCATGAAGTGAGGTGGTAATACCTCCTCAGGGCCTTACTGCAATTGCTTTTATGCTGGACCCTAAAAGGGCTGGCTTCTGAGCATCGTGATCACTTCTGAGGGCTCCCTGGTGGTCCTCAGTACCTTTGGTGGGCCTGAGCATCCCCAGGTACTACTGAGCATAGCACGTTGGTCCTGATCACACTAGAATTGAGAACTGTGTCTGAGACCACACTGACTTCTCTAAATATTACAACATGTGTATCAAGTTCCGCTGAGCTTTCTTAAGCAATGGTCCTGATGACCACAGCAGAGGCATTTTTGCCACCGTAAGTGACAATTCGAGTTTTGTGCATCTGAGAATATGTTCTCCTATTAAAATAAACTTTTCTAATTCAGAGACATCAGTTGTAAGTACCGACTTACGAGTGCAGAGACTGTGGGTGCAAACAGTTAATGGGAATGAAGTGGCAGACCACGACAGGACACCAGCCGGGATCCTCCCTCTGCGCCTGCTCCTGGAGCTGACCCTGAGCTCGGTGTGTCCTGAGCGCCCCCTACAGGTCCTGAGCGCTCCTCCAAGGAGGTTCGTGTATGGGCTCACACCAATGTCGCCTCACTGTCTCTTGCACAGTAATACACAGCCACGTTCTCAGTTCTCAGGCTGTTCATTTGCAGATACAACATGTTCTTGGCGTTGTCTCTGGAGATGGTGACTCGGCCTTTCACAGAGTCTGGGTAGTATGTGCTATCACCATTACTACTAATGGCTCTGACTGAATATAACTCCCTCCTTGGAGCCTGGCAGACCCACTGAATGCTGTAGTCATGGAAAGTGAATCCAGAGGCTGTGCAGGAGAGTCCCAGGGACCCCCCAGGCTAAATCAAGCCTCCCCCAGTTTGAATCAGCTGTACCTCACACTGGACCCCTGCAAACACAGAGACATTCTGCTCAGGAAACTGCCCTATATAACCATTTTTATCACACTCATATCCACTCACACATTCACTGTTTCTTCTAAATAAAATCACCTTGCAAAACTGCAGAAAGTAAAACCCAGCTCAGCCCAAACTCCATGGTGAGCTGTCTGTGTTCAGTCCTGACCGCGTAGTGGGAACACCTGAGCATCCAGGGCCGGGCTCCTCTCTAGAGCTGCAGGGTTAATTAAGGCTGGGCTGGTTTTCATCAGCAGAAGGAGGCCCTATTTGCATGTCCTCTTGCTATATAACAAGCTGCGGTGTTAGACATCTGAAAGATTGTGGTGCCCAAGGCAGATGAAAATATGCTGCAAGGCATTTAGAATAGACAGCATTAAGGACAATTTGATGTCTTATTCTTTGTGTTTGAAAGAACACTTGACACTCATCAATTTATCTAATTGTTGCATACATCCACATGTCATGAATGTAGATCATTTCCTACATTTTTTTCAGATGTGAATGTTGAGCCAGAAGCAGAGTATGTGTGTCACAGGCAGTTGGGAAACACGTAGTTCTTCATATAGTAACAGTATTACTTATGCACAATTAAAGAACTTGCCAGTTATCATATTCTCTCTCCTAACTCATATAACTGAATTTATTAAACAACATGCCTGGGTCAGAAGACAAAAGTACAACAACCTTATCAGTAGAGGTCATTGAGGTGCTCTCCCCTTTACAAAAACATAATGATAGCTGAATCTGCCAATGGCAAAACAGTGGGTCTTGTAGGGTAGAGACAAAGAAGCAGCGAAATAGGGAGGGAAAGCTGATTGGCTAATGTTCTGTGGCTTCATGTTACTGTTTTAAAGGTAAAGTAGAGGGTATCCCTTGTTACTACCTCTTAAACGGACAGGGGTATCCTGTTTTAATAAAAATCTCGCTTCTTCTTTTATCTATCTTCTTCCTTAAAGTTTAAATTTGATTAGTTTTCATCTAGTATGTACAATTTATTTTGGCTTGGACTATTCTGTTAAGGCCTAGTACAAGAACTGAGTTGAAAATAATTTTCTTCTAGCGTTTTTGCTAAATACTTTGCCCTTTCTGCCAGCAATTTAGCTAGGTAAGCACATGACCAAACTAAGGGCACTGAGAAAACACTCATTTGTCATCAATTTCTTTCCAGGCAAAAAATGATATTTATGGATAAGAATGACACCACTATCATGTGTTTCTTCGAATTGCTGTCATTACATTCAAAAATAAAACATTTGAAATCCAACAGATGGGTAAATATTTACATTATTTGAGGGAATATAATATGCGGGGATACTTGTATTATGACCATCATGAGGATAATACCAAGAGTCTAGAGTCTGCTTCTTAGCCAAGCTTCCCATTGATGAAACCACTAAATTGTACTATGATTTATGTAGATGTCTGTCATTTGCTCATAGATGGGGCTTTTGAAAGGTGATCATGTTATTGGGGCACTACAGATGATGTGCTGTTCACAGTTGGTACTAGTGAAGTACCAAGCAGTGGGTTACTGGGGGTGGTACATGGGAAGCTTTAACTCCCTGCCTTAATCTTCCTTACTCGCTCTCTGCTTCCTGAGCAGAATGACATGAACGGTTTTGTTCTGCCCAGACCCTTCCACCATTATACTGACCATGCAAGGACTGAAACTTCTGAAACATGAGCCGAAAATAACCTCTCCTCCTAAGTTGTGGGTTTGCATATTTTGTATCAGTGATGAGGAAAGTGACTAACACAGATTCCAAAACCAGAGATGCGGGGTTCTTGCTGTGAAAATACATGATCATGTGGTTCACAAATCTTTGCAACTGGTTTACAGGAGGAGTTTGGAAAGGTTTGGAGATGCTGGCTAGAGAAGTCCTAGAATGCTGTAAGCCAAGTGTGATGTGTGATACTGGTCAAAGGTCAGAAGACGGGAAAGTTGAGAGAAACACAGACTGTAAAAGCCAGGTTCAGTAGGTTTCAGTTGAGAACAAGAACTCCAGTGGCAATTGGGTTATACCATGTATGTGACACTCTGGCATAAAACTTGCCTACATTTCCCTGTATTCTAAGACATCAAGGAAGACAGATTAAGAGTGCTGGTCTCACTAATCTGGTGGAGGAAATTTCAAGGCAGCCCAATATTTAGATTTTGACATCAGCACTGATAGTGACCTCTAGCCATATCTGCTATGAAAAGTATGGGAAACAAAAAGCCAATTTGGGTATTTTTAAAAGTTTGCTATGGCAAGAAAGAAAACCTCCACGAGGTTGGGGTATATAGGATTTTTGCAAAGAAGGACTTGGTGGCTGAAGATTACCACTTAAAAGAAGCCAAGTACTTTTCATCAGAACAGTACTGAATTAAAGGCATCACAGGAATCAGCAAGGGCCTTCCCTTCTCAGGCTCAAAGTTGCAAATGTAAAACACGTTGCAAAAGTCTTTTCTTTGTGAAAGATTTTTCTTTGAGAAGAAAACCCTAGAGAGCCCAGCTCATTCATAGCCAGATAGGAAAGTGTTTCCCAGAGCTCAATCCCCCAAAGGACTCTGTAAACATGATCCCAGGGGAACTGGTGACTGTTCAAGCAAGCAACAGGTCCTGGTGTCATCCATGTGGAATGGGTTTTATGGGCATACAGAAATCACGAGTGTTGAGGTTATGGAGGCTTCCAACCAGATTTTGAAGAAGGCCAGTGTCTTAATTAATTTACTTGTTGCTGGGACAAAATATCCACACCCATAATTTAAAGCAGGAAAGGTTTACTTTGCCTCACAGTTTGTAAAGGTTTCAGTACATAGTTGGCTGCTCCAAAGTAGGGTGTCATTGCAGAAGGGCATGGTAGAGAAGAAATAGTCCATGGTAGGGCAGGAAGGAGGCAGCAAAAAGCAGGCAACAAGCCTCCCTTTCCATTTTATCCTATCCAGGCTACAAGCCTACTGAGTGATGTGACCCACACCCTGGGGCTTCCATTATCCACACCCAGATCTATGCTAAAACAATTTAGTTATCACACATGATTAAACCCAGTACACACCCTAACCCAGTATCACACACTCATGAACTAGCCACCTCCTAAAAGTCCCACCTATGAGCACATTAAGCTTTGGAGGGGAATCTAGATACAAGCCATAACAGCCACTGAGTCCAGGCAGTGTGCCTTGAGAAGGTAGTGCACAAAGCTTTTAGAGTGAAGCTGAATGTGTAGTGGAGAACCCAGGAAGTTGAAGAATTCACAAACATGAAAGTCTGTGGAGGGATGCTTCAGGCAGTGAGCAAAGCCTGCCCAATGGAGAGGCCATGTGAGCTTTGGAATGCAATGCTATACAGGTGGGACCGCAGAAGTCATTTAGAGATTGCATCATGCCACAACTTGCCTCAGGTGTGGCAAATGGAGATACTGGGTTCCAATTTTCCTTACTGTATTTCAGTCTTTCTTTTATTCAGTTTCTTTTGTTGCCTCTGTTCCTCTCTTTAGAAATGGGGATGTTTATGTTGTGCCACTGTGTTGAAAGTGTTTAACTTTCTATTTTTTTTTTTTGTGGGTACCAGGGGTCGACCTCAGGACCTCACATGCCAGCAGGTGCCCATGCCGCTGAGTGATATCACTGGCCTTTTCTTTGTATGTGGGTACCGGGAGTCGAACTCAGGACCTTGCGCTTGCCAGGCAGGCACTTATGCCACTGAGCTATCTCACCGGCCCTCTATTTCATTTTTACAGGGGCTCACAGGGAAGAGTTTGCCTTAAGTCTCAGAAGAGACTTTGGATTTGGACTTTTCAGTAATGCTAAAACAGTGAAGATTTTGGTGACTCTTACAGACAGACAAAATTCATTTTCCATAAACAGAAGCACATAATTCTTTCAGGGACCTGTTTTAGTTACTTTCTCATTGCTGGGGCAAAATAACCAACACCCAGAAGTTAAAAAAGGAAACCTTTGTTTTAGCTCATAATTTATAGAAGTTTCAGCGTATAATAACCTGGCTCCAAGGCAGGATGGCATGGCAAAGAAAAAATACTCCGTGGCATGGCAGGCAGGAAGCAGCATGTGTTTCTTCTTTCCCTTTTTATTCCATCCAGGCTACAAGCCTATTGGTTGGTGCCATTTATACCCAGGTTGGGTCTTCCATCTTCAGAAATTCCATTCAATCACACCAGAACTATGCTAAGTTAACTAATCTAGTATCACACACCCATGATCTGGTATCACACATCCAAGATCCAGTCACTCCCCAAAACCCCACTTATGAGTGCATGAGGGTCTGGGGGGACATCTAGATATAAGCCATAACAGGGCCAGTAGCAGGAGCTTATGGTTTCTGTATAGATATCCTTCAAGAGTCTCATCTTTCCACAGTTGGGTTTGTGAGTGATTTATGGGGGTGCTACAGTTGACTTGTTAAGAGCTGGGACCTGGTTGAGAGAGGTGGATTCCTGGAGGCATGATTTGAAAGGGTCTGACTCTATCCTCAGATCCTCCCTCCCATCTCTCCCTCTTTCCTGGTCACCATCATGTGAGTAGCTTTCCTCCAATGAGGCCTTTCTAACATGCCGCCAACCATGCAAGGATTGAAACTTCTGAAATGTGATACAAAGTAAACCTCTCCTCCTTTAAGTTGCAAGTGTTGGATATTTTGTCCCAGATATGAGGAATGTGACTAAGATAAATTGTAAAAATCAAAACATAAACCATGTGAAGACTCTACTTGTTTTAGCCAAGTAGCCTGTTAATTACTTTGCTTTATGAGTGAGTCACTATATTACCCAGCATATTTTCTCATGTGCAACAAAGATCATTAACTAATGAAAATACTCATTCATCTGGTAGCTAATCTAGTACCTTATGAGTGTTTAAATTAAAACAAAATTGAGGACTTTTAGTTCTAAAAGTTGGGTTCTACTCACACAAATTGAACAAAAACATCAGGGATGTTGGTCAAATTAGACACTGGTTGTTCTAATACATCCCTTGGGTCATAGACATATCTGGATTTGGCAAGATAGGTAAAATAGATCTTCATTTTACGCAATATATACTGATTTTTATTTCAAATTGCATTGATACTGATCTTTTCCATTATTCTTTTGATAAGTTGGATAAGAGTTTATCACATTTATTAATCCCTTCAAAGAACTAATGATTTGCTTCACTGATCTTTACATTTAAAATTTTCATTTTATTAAATCTCGTGATTTTATTAAATCTCTTGTGATTTTTATAATTTCTTTCTTCTACAATTATTGGATTTGAATTGCTCCATTAATTAGGAAGGGGATGCTGCAGTATATTAGACCCCACACCCGGTTCTCTGGGAATGTGCCACAGTACTGTTAATGACACAAAGACAATCCAGATAATGTCACACAGAGAAAACTAATGAGTGGGAACAGCTGTGCCACTGTGGTAATAGCAATAAAATCAGCAATAACATCCCTGATGTGTTTGTTCAACTTGTGTGAGTACAGTCCAAGTTTTAGAACTAAAAGTCCTCAATTTTTGTTTTAATTTAAACACTCATAAGGTACTAGACAATAAGAGTCAAAGATAGGGTGGATATTGAGATAAGAACCAATAACTACAGAAAAGATATCTATAGTTATAGTGTAAACACAAAGAGAAACAAAATACTGACATACAGTATGTCTTAGTTACTTCTCTCATTGCTGAGACAAAAGTACCCAACACCGAAAGTTAAAGGTGGAAAGATTTATTGTAGCTCGCAGTTTATAGAGGCTTCAGTCCGTAACTGGCTGGCTCCAAGGAAGGTTGGCATGGCAGAGGGGCATCGCAAAGGAGAAACCGTTCATGACAACAGAAGGCAGCAGAGCAAGCAAGAGACAAGACAAGCCTCTTTCTGTCCCTTATACTGTATCCAGGCTATCCAACACCCTTTATCTCAGTACCCTTAATCCTAGCGTTACACCATGAATCAATCCAAGGATAACACACTCTAGATCTAGCTACCTCTGAAAAGCCCCACCTATGATTGCATGAGGCTTTGGGGAGATATCTAGACATGACCTATAACACAGTAAATATCTAATAAATGCAACATCTATAACTTCACTAATAATAGAAAAGAATTCAACAGTAATACCATAGAGTTAACTAAATATGTGAAGATTAATAATCTTTTTTTTGTGTGTGTGTGTGTACCAGGGGTCGACCTCAGGACCTCGTGCGCCAGCAGGTGCCTGTGCCGCTGAGCGATATCACTGGCCCTTTTTTCATATAGTGGGTTCCGGGAGTCGAACTCGGGCCCTTACACTTGCAAGGCAGGCACTTACACCACTGAGCCATCTCACCGGCCCCAAGATTCATAATATTAATGATTATATTAGTAAAGATACTTGGGGTGGCTAATGGGAAAATAAAAACACTGAAAAATCACAAAGAGAAAGATTAGGAGGAGAGGAAAGATAAAAGATCTTATTAAAGAGTAAAATGAAATCAATAGAATTAGATAATGTAAAATAAAATAACAAACAAGAAAAAGTAGAAAAAATTCTTAACAGAGAACAAAATAATGAAGAAAAAGAAATAAAAAAGTAAGAAAACAAAAATAAAAGAGAACAGATTAATTACATAACACTAAATGCACTGATAAAATGTATGGGTTATTAAACTTTTATTTTAAATACCGTTGGTTATTTACCTCTATGTATGTGTTTCCTAGATTTATGCAAACATCTTTCTTATGTTGTCTATAACTTACAACAATTTGGTGAAAAATTCTCTTAAAAATGGAGGCATTGGGGGCCGGTGAGATGGCTCAGCGGCATAAGCACCTGCCTGGCAAGCGTGAGGTCCTGAGTTCGACTCCTGGAACCCACATGCGAAAAAAGGGCCGGTGATATTGCTCAGTGGCAAGGGTGCCTGCTGGTGCGCGAGGTCCTGAGATCGACCCCCGGTACCCACCAAAAAAAAAAAAAAAAAAAAAAAAAAGGAGGCATTTATTTTTTCCTTCATTTATTCAAATTTAAGACTATTTGTGAGTATATTTTTACAGAGATGTGATTATTTGTGTAAGTTCAATAAAAATGTTATCTTTCTAACAAGATACTTGGGTATGTGAAAACGTGCATAAGTTATCCTACTGCAAGTCATCAGCCTTACTAAAGCAAGTGAATAAAATTGTCTTCCACTTCTGAGTAGGTCCTCAAGATATTAGGTATTGCATGTCTGCACAAAACAAAATAAGCTAAAAATGAATTCATTATACAAATTGTTTTTTCTTTCATTATCTTTTGTAAAAATCAGCAAGATCGTGAAAAAATAGTTTCCATTGAAATTCTCTAATACATTGGTATTCGCTTACAGCTGTTTCTAATTCAACCCAGTCATTTGATAATATAACATTGTTTTGTAGTACATTTGGTTAAATAAGAAAATGTCTTGCTATTTGTCTAGTTTACTTTCTTGTCACTGAGATGTAATACACAACATCCACAGGTGAAATGAAAAAATGCTTATTTGGCTTATAGTTTTGTAGAGGTTTCAGTCCCTACTCAGCTGACTCCAGTGCAGGGCAGCATGGCAGAGGGGCTTTGTGCAAGAGAAAGAGCTCATGGCATAGTGGCAGGAAGCAGAGAGAGGGATCAAGGGAGGAAGAAGGGAGATAGATCCATCAAGGCCATGCTGCTGTGATTCACCTCCTTCACCCGGGCTTCACCTCCCAAGTCACATATAGTTATGAATTCATCAGTGGGCTAATCCACTGATGAGTATCATGCCTCCAGGATCCAATCACCTTCCAAATGCTCCGCCTATGAATACTTGAGGCTTTGGGGCGACATTTAGTTATAAACCATGACACTATTGCTAATACTACATGCTATCACTGGATAAATTCTCCTGGGTAAATTAAGACTCAATTACAAAACCAGTTTAAAGTACAGAAGAAAGTTACATCATTGCTGAACTTGGCACTGTTATTGGCTGGTGACCTGTGTAGGTCAGAGAATTCTCTGATGGTTGCAAGCACCATCTGCGGGATGCGAGCCCCTACTGTTGGTCATGGGTGCCCCCTGCTGGCCCTGAACATCTCTGCAGGGAGGTTTATGTTTGGGCTCACACTGATGTCCCCTCACTGTGTCTCTCACACAGTAATACAAGGCTGTGTCCTCGGAGGTCACAGAGCCCAACTGCAGGGAGAACTCATTCTTTGGAATGTCAGGGGTGATGGTCAGTCGGCCTTGCAGAGACGGTGCATACTCATTATACCACTTGGAACTGTAGTATGTCCTTCCCAGCCACTCAAGATCTCTCCCTGGGGGATGCCTGACCCAGTTCCAAGTAGCACTGCTGCTAGAGACAGTATCCCCGGAGATGGTACAGGTGAGGGAGAGGGTCTGTGAGGGCTTCACCAGTCCTGGACCCAACAGCTGCAGCTTCACCTGGGACAGGACACCTGGGCACAAAAAGAAGCAGTGAAGTTAACACCCATGGCCTGTGAATTCTGCCCAGAACTCCACATTTCCTAGATACTGACCCTGGGGGAGATCCAGTGCAGACAGGAAAAAGAGCAAGGAGACAATCATTTCCTGAGCACTGTTCAGCATCTTGGGCTCCAGAATTCAGCAGGATCTGCAGTCTCCAGCAGTAGCTGATTTTTAAACAGGCAGTGATGCCCTCATTTGCCTTTGCACCTGACTTCCTGATATAAGTGATGTAGACAGTTCACAGAAGCACAGAGGCCTTCAGGCTTACAACCAGATTTCTCCATAGCCATTTCCTTCTGCAAGTTGGACCCAAGGTGAGGGTGGAGACAGAGGTGCTCAGAGGTGGGACTCTGGCAAGGGCTGAGCATGAGACTTCTAGGGCTCAAGCATTGAGAACATTACATCAACCACAGTTGGAATGTCGTGATTGAAATCCTTCATTTCTTCAATTTTTCATTCATTCAACAAACACTGAAGGTCAGCGAGCCAGAAGCTCCCCTTGTAGAACTGAAGACACATCCAGTGAGCAGGTGCAGGAGCAGAAAGTGAAGGATGGCAGGGTATGTTTGCAGGCCACTCTTGCTGTCACCATGAAGGTGTGACTCCAAATAGAGTTTATGGGAGATGGCTGTGGAGAGTCTGTCTGGAGGTGGGATCCTCACACCTAAGCCAGTCCCTGGTGGGACTGACAGGAAGGAGCCACTTGCCACAGACTGGAGGTGCTACTACATAGGTGGGCGTGTTGATGACAGTGCTTAGGGCACCTGCAAGGCAGCTTGGAGCTCACAGCACAGCCAGAATGAAGGGCTCCCTGGGCTGAGGGAATGGGGTCTCAGGCATTTCTGATGACTTAGAGGGCTGCAAACGCTGACATCTACAACACGTAAGATGGTGAGAGAGCAAGCATAGACACATCCAGGGAGGGGAGGCTGCGAGTCACACAACAGCATGAACCCATTTTCTTAAATGAGCTCACTCCCTCATCTGCACCCTCAGTGGTTTTCTGATTCACTTAAAAGTAGTTTATATGCTCACTGATCTGAGGCAGGAAAGCTCAGGGCTGGGCATCAAAATTTGGCGAGGGCCTTGTGCTGGTGTGGGAAAGAGCAAGGGAATGGGGTGGTACTGGGCTCACTCTATACAGTCCCCCGGTGCTCACCAGTGAGATTCCACAAGACTAAGAACCTACTCCCTCGAGGAGAGCATTGTTCTCTTATTACAACAATCCTCCGAAGGCTGTTTGCAAACATATGAAGACTACTTCACATTTTTTCCCCAGTTTCCTGTTTGTTCAAGAAATAAGGCCAAATCTGCTTTACACCACTGCAGCTTGAATATTTGAAACTGTTATGTTAGAAAATTTTAACTGCACAATGTAAACTGACCAGAAACCAAACGTGCAGGGTAGTTACACCAAGTTACTTTCTACACTAAATGAAAGCCCTGTGTGTATTCTTCAGCAGAGAGAAGCAGAGAACAGCCTGTGTGGGTTTATCAGAGCCAGAGGCCCCTGCACGGCCTGTCTCTTGGCACTACGGAGGCCTGGCCCATTTGCTCCCTCAACATTGCTGTGTTTCCAGGCACAGAGGCCCAGGAAGTAGGAAGAACTCCTTCTGAATAGTTAAATTAGCTAGCCAGGGTGTTAAGTGACTGCCTCTGTGGGGGGTAATAAAGGAAGAAACAAAGGTGAGGAGGGCAATTAAGTTTTGGAGGAGGACGTTTCCCCAACCAGATTACAGAGACTTAACTGTCCCTCCAGACTAGCTGTTCTGGGGCCCAGTGTCTTTGCTTTGTGCTCCTGAGCAACCCTTGCAGGTGCCGAGCGCTGCCTGCTGGCCTAGGCCCCCAGGCTGGTACGGAGTGACCCCGCAGGGAGGTTTGTGTCTGGGTTTTGTTGTTGTCCCCACCTTGTGACTCACACGGTAATGCATGGCGATGTCAGGGATTTCAGCTTTCAAGAGGACTAGGTCTTGAGTGTGTCACTAAGGTGGAGCATTGGCTTTGGAAGGCTGGGGTGATTTTAGTGTTTCCACTGAAGCTGAGCTGTTCCTTGCATTCTGAGATTGATCCAATCTCAGAAATAACCCCTGGTGATGGAGATTCTAGCATCGCAACCCTGTTTGACATACAATCATCAGCTGGGGGGAGGGGAAACTCTCTGAAGGTACTGTCTCTCTCACACAGGATCCTTTGAGGAAGGTCTCCTTGATGCTTTTGTAACATGAAATAAAGATAGGGCTCCACCAATGCACAGCTCAATTCAATACAAGCGAAACCAGGTTTTCTTTCCCAGAATCTAGATAGAGAAAACTATCATAAGATAAATACATTACCTCAGTACAGTTCACCCTAAGGAGAAAAAACTATTTAAGGTGTAAAATGTGCCCAAATTATGAGTAAATTGGTAACAATTAAAACTGGTAATGGCAGGCAACCTACAAATTTTGAAAGAATACTCAGTAAAGCAATTATAATTTGTCAAATTTGGGACACTTAACAATTCACCTTGTGTGCTGATGGTAAATGGCAGCAGACTGAAGTATCTGCTGGAGAAGCCACAGCCTGCTCACAGGGGGACTTCCTGCGGGAGATTGTGTGTGTCCCACACCTCTGTCCAAGGCACACAGGGGAGGTGATCAGAAAGTATAGGGATCTGACCGGCCTCTGCTGGAGCGTGTGGGGGCTTCCATCGAAGCAGAAGAAGACCCTCAGGTTTGAGGGTCTTGTCAATGAGGTTTCTGAGTTGGGGTCTCAGTGACTCAATCTAGGGTGAGACTCCGCTCTTTTCCTACATAGGCACCGATGCAGCCTTGTGCAGAAGTGGTCCACGCCCCTTCCACTAGTGAGGCTGCACAGCTCCAGGCTGCAGGGTGGCAGCTGAATCTGGGCAAGAGGTGATGCTGCTTCTATGGTAGTTTCTACTTCCAACTGTGCCACGCAGGAGGCAGGTACGATGATGCCAACTTGTGAAAGCGACGCTGGGCCTGGAAATCAGTTGAAAGTGTCTCCACCCATCCATCCTTTCATCAATCTAGTCCTGCGTTTGTTGCAAAATCCAAGGATTGGTACTATGTAACAAGTCTGAGCTCAGTGTGGGAACCAAAGTTGAACCATATGGTTTCCTTGAAAAATTTATCACTTGGGAGAAGACTCAGAAATTTCATTTACTTGTTAAGTTTCCCAAAGGAGGTAACGGGGTGTCACCTAGAGAAGAATGGAACCTTCTCTCTTGGACACACAGGTCAAGAGGGCTTCTCTGGTGAGCTGAGACCTGCAGGGAAAGAAAGAAGCAGTCACATCAAAAAGGTCAGAAAGCAAGAGAAGAGAAGCTGGTGTAATTCCCAGGTCAGGAAAAACCTCCTACCTGCATTTCTCATTTTCCCTTGTGTATGTCTGTTATAATGATTTTGCCCAACTCTAAATAAATTGATGATTCTCCACTGCACTTATTTCAGAGCAAAGAAAACAGAAAGCAAAGCACCAATGAGCCCTGCAAGGCGCTGCCAAACTTATCCTACTAACATCCATTTCCTTCCTCATCTTCTTTTCCAGAGGGGATGTTAGGTCTCCTCTGTGTCTCTGTCTCTTTCATCTTCTACTCTATTTCTTTACAGTTTATTATTTTAACAACTGTTGTCAGATTCTATCTGCTAGAAGCTTTCTCATCACCAAATGTAATAGCTTGAGTTGTCCCTCAGCTTTCACAGGTTGTAAACTTTGTCCTCAGTTAGTGGTCTTTGAAAGTGGGATTTTGTGAGGTCATCGATGAATGGATGAATGGATTAACAGTCTGTTGGGGGTGTGGCTTTGTTATAAGAGTGACAGTTTTCTGGCACGCTTGCTCTGTCTCACCACATGATGCCGTCCCCCTTGTGAGTACAGCATGAAGTCCTCTCCAGAAGTCAGCACAGTCTGGTGTCACACTCTTGGGCACCTAGAACCATGAGCTAAATTAACACTTATCTTTTATAAATTACTCAGTCTGCTCATCCATCCATCCATCCGTTCTATCATGCAGCCATTCTGTCACAACAGAAAGTGGAGTCAGATACCAACCAACTAATATGAGCTGGAGAATGTTTTCTCCATACTATTGTAAAACATGTGGCTCATCCTCTTACTGCATTCTTTAGTGTGGCCAAAATATTTTTGGGAATTAAGATTGCTATCAACTGCCATTTCCCTCACAATTACAATGAACATTTTGCAAATGAGTTTTGTGCTGTACCAGGCTATTGATGTGCTGAGCCACTCTATCACACAGATGAGAATTTTAGTGAGACTTCATAGGAGTCCCTCGTCATGGGTGTATCAAAATACAGACTCTTAGCCACATGAAAGTAATTTTTTCCCTTTCTGAATAACCTTTCAAATAACCCTTTCACCAATATTTTAGATTACATGAGTAAGAAATTAATAATAATTATTTCATATTTTCCCAGAATCACTATTATAATCATTAGCTGTTCATATGCATCTCAGAAATTTGTCTTCATACTCCTGGGAAGTTCCTGTCATGAGAACTTATGCATTTTCTATTCCTTTCCATTTTTTCCTTTTAAGTGTCATAATTAATCATTTTCCAACATAAAGGATCTTCCTAGGGAGTGTTGTGCTTACAGGAGCATACAAGCTAGAAAATCGGTGCAATGCTATATGTATTTCAACTAGCAAATGAGCCTGAAATGTGTCAGAAACACTGGATAAGAACATTTGAAATGAGAGTAAAACCTCTGGAGTAAAGGATATTTCAGAACTGTGTTTAACACACACAAGATTGTAACAACCATGTGGATATGAGATTGGAGTTGAGGTTTCCATCTAAGTAGGTTTCTACCTAAGTAGAGGATCTTTGTAGAAAGTTAGTTTACTTCTTAATGGACAAATAAACTTGTATTTATTGTGTATAACATGCTGTTTTGAAATATATTTACAGAGCTCAATGGCCTAATCGACCTACCTGCATTGCCTTACATGCTTACAATTGTAGAGCTCCTAAATTTGCTTCACACGTGAATCCAGGTGGGAAATACTCTCACAAAGTGGGCCAAGTGTTTAACCCACCATGTGAAGCAGCAATGCCCAGCTAAGATGTTACCCATGAGTGATGCTGTGACAGGAGTAAGGAACCATCCATATGATGCCTACTCACTGAGGACCACTGCATCTGTAATGATGTCTTATAATTAGAAACCATACAATGAGCAAAGGAAAGAGGCATTGTACGCAGTCTGTAGACCAAAGAACAGAAGGTTTCCTGTAGAAGCTATGCTCAAAGTGTCTTCCTGAATATTCTAATATTTTATAATAGATCAATAATAAAGAGCTAGAAAAGAATGAACAATTAAAGAACAAACTTTATGAAAGAACTTTCTGGTGTTTAAAAAGACGAAGTATCTCACCAATTTTTTTTTTATCTTTTGCCTTTTTTTTTTTTTTTTTTTTTTTTTTGTGGGTACCGGGGGGACGACCTCAGGACCTCGCGCGCCAACAGGCACCCGTGCCGCTGAGCGATATCACCGGCCCCTTTTTCGTATGTGGGATCCGGGAGTCGAACTCGGGCCCTCGCGCTTGCAAGGCAGGCGCTTAAGCCGCTGAGCCGTCTCACCGGCCCAATCTTTTGCCTTTTTGACAATAGCCATTATAAGTGGAGTGAGGTGCTGAGTTCAATTCTTGGTACCCCCCCAAATTTAAACAGTTTAAAGAGGAAAATATAAAGTCATGTTATAAAGCAGGGAGAGACTCTATATAGGTAAGAAGGGGTTCTAGGAGAGGAAAGAGAGGGGAGGGTGGGTGGACACAGTTGTATTAAAGATGATCAAGATGAAATATATGTATGTGTATATATATATATATTTTCTCCAAGCTGTATGTAATCACTGTGTTGCAAATGTACTAATAAAACAAGAGTTTGTAAGGATTTACGGGAAGGGGCAAATAGGGAATTAGTGTTTGTTGTGTCCAATATATCTTTTTGAGAAAAAAAACCAAACATGTTTGGAACTACATAGAAGTGGTGGTAACACATACTAAATGTCAGTGAACTGTATCCTTTAAAATGCTCAGGGGGCCGGTGAGATGGCTCAGCAGCGTAAGCGCCTGCCTGGCAAGCGTGAGGGCCCAAGTTTGACTCCCGGAACCCACATACGAAAAAAGGGCTGGTGATATCGCTCAGTGGCACAGGCGCCTGCTGGCACACGAGGTCCTGAGGTCGACCCCTGGTACTCACACACACACACAAAAATAAATAAAATAAAATAAAATAAAATGCTCAATTTTGCTGGGTATGATGGTGCACGCCTGTAATCCCAGCACTTGGGAGGCTGAGGCAGGAGGATTGCCATAAGTTTGAGGCCAGCCTGTGCTACAAAGTGAGCTCAAGTCAAGCCCGCACTACAAAGCAAGACCCTGTCTCAAGAAAACCAAAAATATTGCTCAATTTCATGTTCAGCAAATTTTATTTTTTATTTATTTATTTTTTTGTGAGTACTGGGGGTCGACCTCAGGACCTCGCACGCCAGCAGGCGCCCGTGCCGCTGAGTGATATCACCGGCCCTTTTTTTCGTATGTGGGTTCCGGGAGTCGAACTCGGGCCCTCGCAATTGCCAGGCAGGAGCTTACGCCACTGAGCTATCTCACTGACCTCAGCAAATTTTAAATTAATTGAAAAAAATAAAAGGGATACAAAAGGGAGCTCAGGTGGAAAATGGAATGAATGAGTCTTTTCTGAAAGAAGTATAAGTCAATAACAACTTGAAAACAATTTCTCTCCAACATGATGCACTCTTTAAAATGTAATAATGGTTGAGGTTGTAAGTCACTAATAATTGCGTGTACTTTCCTTACATGCTGTCCAGAAAAATATATTAACTTTTGAGTTAAGAAAAACTGACATATTTTCTAAAATGGTATAAATAGACTTCCTCTATCTCTCTTGTTGATCCATGTAGCAAAATCAATTTAAGCACAGCAGAAAGTTACATCATTGAAGAACTTGGCACAGTAATTGGTCAGTGATGTGTGCCACTCTGAGAACTCCCTGATGGTTGTAAGCCATTCCCCGTGGTTCTCAAAAACTCCCATTGGTCCTGAGCACCCCCTGCTGGTCCTGATTGAACCTGCAGGGAGGTTTGTGTCTGGGCTCACACTGATGCCCCCTCACTGTGTGACTGTCTCACACAGTGATACAAAGCTGTGTCCTCAGTAGTCATGGAGCTCAGCTGCAGGGAGAACTGGTTCTTGGATGTGTCGGGGTTGATGGCCAGTCGGCCTTGCAGAGACGGTGCATACTCATTATACCACTTGGAACTGTAGTATGTCCTTCCCAGCCACTCAAGATCTCTCCCTGGGGGATGCCTGACCCAGTTCCAGGCAGCAGTGCTGCTAATGACAGTGTCTCCAGAGATGGTACAGGTGAGGGAGAGGGTCTGCGAGGGCTTCACCAATCCTGGGCCCAACTCCTGCAGCTTTACCTGGGATGGGACACCTGGGCACAAAATGAAGCAGTAAAGTTAACACCCATGGCCTGTGAATTCTGCCCAGAACACCACATTTCCTAGATACTGACCCTGTGGGAGATCCGGTGCAGACAGGAAGAAGAGCAAGGAGACAATCATTTCCTGAGCACTGTTCAACATTGTCGGCTCCAGAATTCAGCCACAATTCAGCAGGCTCTGGAGTCCCCAGCACTGGCCCATATTTAAACAGGAAGTGATATTTGCCTACATGCCTGAGTTCCTGATTTAAGGTCCCAGGAGGCAGACAGTTTGCTGAAGCACATGACTCTCTCAGATGCAACCCAAAACTAGTGTAAGAAAACTGCCTTTCTCAAGCCTGGTGCTGAGTCTCACTGGGTCACTAGAAGAAAACTTCATGTTTATCCACCCTGAACCTTCAAGAGTATGCAGAGAAAACCACTGTGATTAAGGTAGAATCTCCTCTTCCCACATATCCTACCTCTTCCTAACCTTACCATGGTGGAAATAGATTGGGTTCCACTTTGGGAGGCAACTAAGGATGGGGAATGAGGACAGGGAAGCAACAAATGGAATAAAAACTCTGCATGGTGAAGGAAGCCTCTCTAGGGAAGAAACATTGGTAATGTATTCCTCACATTGAAGGGAGTTTATAGAGGACCTGAGAGTCTTAGTAAATCCACAGGCATCCCAATCTTGTTTGACCTACAAGGAGCAATTTCTTCAGTGTAGAGAAGGGGCAGCTCCCCAAGGGTGTTGCCCATCTTCCCCATGGACCTCTGAGAAGTCTCTCCTTGGTGCTTTTGTAACATCAGATAATGAGAGGACTCCATCAAGGTGTATCTCAATTCAGCATCAGAGAAACCATTTTATTTTTACTCAAGATAGAGATAATTACCCTAAGGTAAATATATTACCTCACTGCAGATTACACTAAGGAGGGAAAATTATTTAAAATATTTAAGTTGTAAGTTGTGCCAAGTTATGAGTAATTTACCAACAAAATTAAAATAGTAACTGCAATCAACTTATAGATTTAAAAAAAATACTCAGTCAAGAAAACATATGTTGTCAATGTTGGTACATTTAACAATTCACCATGTATGGTGACATTCAAATGGCAGGCCCATGTACCTGCTGGAGAAGCCACAGCCTGCCCACAGGAGTCTCCCTGCACCAGACCATGTGTTTCTCACTCTTCTGTTCAGGGCAAATGGGGTGCCCAGAGCATACGGAGATCTGACCTACCTGCTGCAGAGGGATATGTGGACCCGCATCTAAGCAGAGGAAGACCTGCATTGGGAAGAGCAGTGCCTGAGTTGGGGTCTGAGTGTTTCTATATTGCCCCATGGATGGAGGGGAAAAGAAGGGAAGAGAAAGTAGATGAAAAGGAATTAAGATGTTTTATGTACACATACCAGCTTCCTACAAGGAATGTAAGCATAAGTACTATACACAAGTACTAATACTAAAATTAGAAAAAAGAAATGAGATAGAAGATGAGAGACAGAGACACAGAGGAGACATAGCATCCAGGGAAGAAGTAGAGAAAGGCAGTAGTTGCTAGTGGCCTACATTTGGCAGCACCATGTAGAGTTGCACAACTGCATGCTGCAGGGTGATTCTGGGCAAGAGCTGCTTCTGCTTCCATGGCAGATTCTCCTTGCAACTGCTCCACACAGGCAGGTGTGATGACGCCAATATGATGTGAAAGCAAATATGGGGACCTGGAAATCAGTTGGAGATGTTCATGTTTGTTACAAAATATTTGTTGCAATGTTGGTTGCAAGACGTTCATGTTTGTTGCAAAAATTCAAGGATCAATACTAGGTGACCAGCGTGAACTCAGTGTGGGAAACAAAGTTTGGCAGTCTGATTTCTTTACCAATTTTAACATTGGTAGAGAGAAAACAGACAGAAATTTCATCTACTTGTTACGTTTCTTGAAGGAGGAAATAAGGTGTCATGCCAGAGAATAAGGGAGGCTTCTCTCATTGACACAAGGATCAAGAAGGCCATTCCAGTGATCTGAGACCTGCAGTGAGAGAAACAGTGGTCACATCAAGATGGTGAGGAAGAAAGACAAGAGTAGCTGGTGAAATTCCCCTGGTCATGTTTAGAGGAACTGTGACTAGACCAAGGAGGAAAAGCCTGCTGCCTACATTTCTCATTTTCCTGTGTGTATGTCTGGCTGTTACAATAATTGTACCCAACTCTAAACAAACTGGTGACTCTCCATTTCACTATTTCAGAAAAAAAGAGAACAATAACCAAACCACTGATGAGCTCTACACGGTGCTGGCAAATGTAGGTTGCTAGCAACTATTGCCTTTCCCCACTTCTTCTCCAGATGGCATGTTATGTCACTTCTGTGACTCTGTCTCTCATCGTCATCTTCTATCTCATTTCTTTTTTTTTTATTTTAGTTTATTAGTACATGTGTATAGTACTTATGTTTACATTCCTTGTGGGAAGCTGGTATGTGTACATAATATATCTTTTTTTAAAATTTATTTTTTTTATTTTTTATTTTTTATGTGTACCAGGGGTCGAACTCAGGACCATGCGCGCCAGCAGGCGCCCGTGCCGCTGAGTGATATCACCAGCCCTACATAATATATCTTAATTCCTTTTTCATCTACTTTCTCTTCCCTTCTTTCCCCCTCCGTCCATCTCTGGATTTTTTTCCTTTCTTTGTTTTTTTTTTTTTTTTTTTTTTTTGGAAATGTTTGTAGTGTTACGGCAAAATCACAAGATAGATTTACTCACAGGAAGACAAGATTCTAGAAACAAATGAATTCTTTAATTGATGCCGGCCAGGGACAGCAGAAGCTGACCCCGAGCTTTTGTGTCCTCCTCCTTAAATACACTTTTGGAGGTCTTACAAAGTCCTTGGTTGTCATGGAAACTGCATTCTTTACTATATCACCTCTCTGGAATTTCACAAGGTTTTCCTCAAACATCAGGTTAATTAACACAGGGAATGGGGGTAAGTGGTATCAGTCTGTGCTAAAACCATTTGTCTCTCCTTTTATGTTTTTATGGCTAACTGGGAAGGAGTCTGAGGAGTGAGTTTATCTATGGGTTAAGCAGAGACAAACTGAAGACAAACTGGTGCCTAAGAACAAATAGAGTCACTTTAGCCATATCAGTAGTACGTAATGTCTACATTCCTTGTGTGTGTTGGTACATGAACATAATACATCTCAATTCCTTTTTCTCATCCCCTATCACTCCCTTCTATCTTCTCTCCCTTCATCTCTTCATCCCATTCCCCTTTGAAACAAATGTATCTCTCTACTTTCTGTTAAGCATCTTTTATTTTGCTCTTCATTTTTACTCTGGGTTTTTCATATTAGAGAAACTATCTGATATTTAACCTTGTGTGTATGATTTATTTCACTTATCATTGTGTCTCAAGATACATCCATTTTCCTACAAATGACTCAAGTTTATCTTTATTTATGGCCAAGTAGTGCTCCATTGTGTGTAAAGGCCACATTTTTCCATTTATCTGTTGGACGCATAGGCCACTTCCAAGACTTAGCTATTATGAATTGTGCTGCTATAAGCATGGGTATGTATTATCACTGTTACATGATGTCCTAGTTTTAACTCTTTTTGGAAGATACCTAGAAGAGGAATAGCTGGGTCAAATGGAATTTTTAGTTTCATTTTTTTTTTTTTTTTGTGGGTACCGGGGGGTCGACCTCAGGACCTCGAGCGCCAGCAGGCGCCCATGCCGCTGAGCGATATCACCGGCCCCTTTTTCGTATGTGGGATCCGGGAGTCGAACTCGGGCTCTCGCGCTTGCCAGGCAGGCGCTTAAGCCGCTGAGCCATAATGACTTCCATAGTGATTGGACTAGTTTACATTCCCATCAACAGGGCAGAAGTGTTCCTTCTCCTCTTCAGTTTCTCTAGCATTTGTTATTATTTGATTTCTTGAAGATGGCCATTCTTTCTAGTGTAAGATGGAATCTCAGTGTTGTTTTAATTTGCATTTCTCTAGTGACCATTTCTTCATGTATTTATCTGTCATTTGTACTTCTTTTTCAGTGAAATGTCTATTTACTTTTTGGTTATATCTTTTATTTTGGAGGGTCTAGGTTTTTTTTTTTTTTTTTACTTTTTTATGTATTCTAGGTATGAGTTCTCTGTCTGAGAAATCATTGTCAAAAATGTTTTCCCGGGGCCAGTGAGATGGCTCAGCGGTGTAAGCGCCTGCCTGGCAAGCTCGAGGGCCCGAGTTCGACTCCTGGAACCCACATATGAAAAAAGGGCCGGTGATATCACTCAGTGGCATGGGTGCCTGCTGGCGCACGAGGTCCTGAGGTCGACCCCCGGGACCCACAAAAAAAACAACAAAAAGAAAAGTTTTCCCTTCTGTAGGTTTCACTCTGTTGGTTGTTTCTTTTGCTGTGCAGAAGTTTTTAATTTGATATGATCCCATTTGTTGATTCTTAGACTTATTCTTGTGCAACTAGACTTCAAGAGTTTTATGTATTTTTTTCTCCTAGCAGGTTGTGTTTCTGGCTTAATATTTAGCTCTTTGAAATGTTTTGATTTTAGTTTATTACATGGTGAGAGATATGGCTCTAGATTCCGTCTTCTGCATGTGGATAACCATTTTTCCCAGCATCATTTATTATAGAGGCCGTCTAAAGGCTCTCTTTCCACCAGTGTGTGTTTTTAGTCCTTTGTCAAATATCAAATAGTTGAATGCATTTGGGGTTGTTTCTCTATCCTTTTTTTCTGCACCATTATTCCTCATGTCTGATTTGTTTGTTAATCTGAACCTTACTGTTTGCTATTCTGTTCTTTTTATTTTCCTTCCTCATACTAGCCTTGGATTTGGAGTGTTCTTGTTTTTCCAGGAGCTTGAGGTTCATCATTAAGTTATTGATTTGGGCTTGCTGTGCTTTTGTGATGTGGATGTTTACAGTTATAAACTTCCTTTTTTAAGACTGCTTTGAGTCACAGACATTCTGGTATATTGTATTTTTCCATTTATCTGTTGATGGACACATAGGCCACTTCTAAGAAATTATGCTTTTACTATTATTTTCAATATTTTCCTTCTAAATGTTATCAATAATTCTTTCCAACACAAGAGATCTTCTAAGGAAGTGTTGTGCTTACTAGGGTACACACTCTAGAAAACTGGGTAAAATGCTGTCTATATTTCAAATAGCAAATGAAGCTAAGATATACTAGACATAGATACAATTGATAAGAATATTTTTTTCTTTTGTCTTTTTGAGACAGCGTTTCACTATGCAGTTCAGCCTCGCTTTAGCTCACTTTGTAACCCAGGCTGGCCTTGAACTTGTAATGATCCTCCTGCCTCAGCCTTATCAGTGCTGGAATTACAGGCATACACCACCACACCTGGCCATTTGAATTGAGAGTGAAAGTTTTGGAAAAGAGGATGTTTCAGAACTGTGTTTAACATATACACTTGTAGGATGGGAGCTCAAGTTTCCACCTGAGGATGGGATATTTGTAGAAAGTTAATTTAGTTCTTAATGGACAAATAAACTTGTATTTACTGTGTACAAAAGACTGTTTTGAAATATATGTACAGAGTACAATGGCCCAATTGAGCTAGTTCACACCTGCATTAACTTGCATGCTTACAATTGTAGAGAAGTTGAAAGTTTGTTTCAGACATGAACCTGGGTGGGAAATACTCTCAAAGTGCAAGCCTAGACATGATAGAAAAGCAAACCCTTGGGGTCCCTTGACTGTAACAGGGCATTAAGAGGGCCATGTAGAGCAAGAATGTGGGTGGCAGAAGCTCATTTTCAGATGTGTAAATATGGAACACCTGATTAGATTTCCAAGTAGAGATGCCAAGTGAGGAGTTCTACGGATGAGTCTAGAGCTGAGCTGGGAGTTTGGTGAGTGGAAATTTGCTTTGTTCAGCCCAATGAAAGAGGGTTCTTTAAGGATCAAGAGTAGCAAAAGGTGAGGAGTGATTCCTGTTAATACCTAAGAGAGTTGAGGATGATAGGATGACAGATGTGGAAATGATTTATTGAGTAGGGAGTGTAACCCCAGTCTCTGAAAGGCCCTTTATAGCCTTACCCTGTATTTGTCCCTGGAGTTGAGCTCTGAGCTTGGTGGTCAAGGGCATTCCCTGGTGGTCTTGAGTACCTCTGCAGGGAGGTTTGCATCTGGGCTCACACTGATGTCCCCTCACTGTGTCTGGCACAGTAATACATGGCTGTGTCCTCATTGGTCACAGAAAATTCAGCTGCAGTGATAACTAATTCTTGACCATGCCAGCAGTGATGGAGATGCAGCCCTGGAAAGCTCAGTTGTACACTGTTTCCTGTCCCTCCAATGCCCCATCCACTGTAGAATTTTCCTAGGAGGCTGGAAGATCCAATGACAATAGTCTTGCTGGAGATAGAGTCCCCGGTGATAGTGCTCACTGTGAGGTGAGGGGCAGGGTTTGGGAAGGCTTAGCCGGACCAGGTCCTCACTCAAGTGTCAGATCAGACAGAACTCCTGAGGAGAAGGGGAGTCATGGTAAGTCTGTGCCCTACCGCACCCAGGCTCCTGTAAACAAGTAGAAATCCTTGAACCTTCACCCAGGGGAGCAGATATCAGGTAGAGAAGGGTCCACAGAGTCTGCATGGCATCTGTAGGATGAAGATCTCCTCCCTGGTCCAGCTGCTGATGGGAGATTTCTTCTGCCAGCACCCAGCATGATTTGTATGTGTGTCTGAGGGGTATAAGAGGCTGAACCAGGGTGACTGTCACTGGTGCCTGAGAACTGATGCTGGGTGGTGGAAACTGCTGAGCCTGGCACTGGTAGTCTGTGATTCAGCCCTCACTTAAATGTTCTTTGTTCCTATGACTTTGTATAAGTTACATTGTAGTAGATGATCACTTAAAGAAAAGTTTGATGATTTCCCTCCTGTATTCTAATGGCTCATTGCCCTGTGACTGTAATTTTAATTTCTGGAGAAACAATTCATGAAGGCAGTGACCCTGGTGGAATGTGGATTTTTAGTAGACCTCCGCCTCAGCAGAATCCCTGGCCACTCAGTATTTGGCCTGGCCATGGCACCTGCTCTTGATGTCTTGTTGTGATGACCACTTCCGCCTGGTAAGTCTCAGAGAGCACACCTTCCTACTGGTCCCATCTCATCCTGATTATATTGGTCTGGTTCAGAGCTCCAGGTCTTGTCCATACACCAAGATGGCTCCTTACTGGACAGAGCAGAATATGTGGTCACTATGCCCCTGAGGAAGAAGGGCCATCCCTCCCTCTTCCTGCAGCTCAGGGCCAGCAGCAGTGTGTGCACCAGGTCAGCCTGAGAGCCTTCTGGTTAAAAGGCCCAACTCCAATATCTCGTGTAGGCAGATTTCCTTCCGTAACCATCTTGTGACTCTTCTGCAAGGAAATTAGACTGACTGTTGGTCTCTGTTGCTCTTCTTTTTAATGGAATCTCCTGGCCACACCCTGTGGAAAGACAGAGGGGCACTTGTTCCTTTCCATTTCACTCTATGCAGTGGTCATCAGATGCCTGCAGTATTGCCGCTGTTTCCCTCAGGACATCACTCCTCCAGTGGACATTTCCAAGCCTTGTTAACTCTGGTTCTTGGAGAGCTCCCTGACCTCCTTGTTGTCAGCTTTGAGGAGCACTGAGTGTGTAGCAAAGCTGAGGCTCTCTAGGCTCATGTGCCTCTTGTCAGTGACTCAGACCTCCAGCCTGACTGTCAGCAGCAGCCTGGGGACTGCTGGGCACACAGGACCCTCCAAAATGTGGGACCTTTGCCTCTACCATGACAGACTTAGCACTGGGAAGTGTTGCAGATGTTTTAAGGGCCTCAGGTTTCCAGACCCAGTTCCATCCCTGAACACATCATGACTGTTCTCTAAGGATATGTCCCCTCACACCTCAATGACAGCAGAACCTTGTTTTCCCAAAAGACTGTTTCCTCTGCCTCTCCCATCTCAAGGCAGCCTCTCAGAGTGAAGGGGCCTCAACAGGCAGGGAGCAGGACAAAGAGCAATAGCGTGGCAGATCCGCGCTTCTCCTCCAACTAGCCTGAGCACATCCCCAGAGTGGTGCGGAAACCTCCAGCTGCTTTCAGTCTACACCTCATCTTGTGATCTCCCAGAAACTCTGGAATCACCCTCAGGCTACAGGGTCCCTCCACTCTCACTTGACTTCACAAATACTCAGACCCTGCCCAGTGCACATGACCCCCTGGAAGTTTTAAATCAGTGGCATGTGTTGTGCTTTTAAAGGAAGATGCAATGGGAAGCTGTTTACATGTTGTGTTTTTAAAGGAACAGGCAATGGGAAGATGTTTACATCTGTTTACTTGGTAACAGAGCCCTGTCTAATGCCAGCAAGCACCAGACAGGGGAGGTCCATTCATTACTCCAAGATTTAAGACCTGAAGCGAGGAGTCACAGCAAAGGCCCCCAGCCTTCCAATGGGATGCTATTCAGTGTCACCGCACTTTGGCAATTTTTTTTAATCCCTGAGCCCAGCTCTGCAGCTCTGGTGGCTCTGTAGCCTCTGCCTTTTCTTTTTCCTTCAGGATGGAACAAATTGCTCATCTGAACACCAGGTCATGATGTTCCACTTCTTGTCCCCTATGCCAGGGGGTGCAGCTTCGAAACACTGGCCTGGTGGTCACACAGAGGCCAGGCCCTGTTCTCTAGGGTCACTGTAAACACCCTCCTCCAGGGCAACTCCAGAATCCCTCATTCGTCCTCAGTCTGACTTCTCTGTGCACAATCTGTACCCTCTTAGACAAGGCTCCCAAAGCTGCTTCTGGCCTGGTGTACACACGGTGGAGAAAAAAGGGCTGAAGTTTTAGGCCCCAGCACCTGCCTCAAAGAAAGTCCCTGCCATGGGCAGCCCTGTCCCTGCTCTGACATATCAGACTGACTCAGAGCTTTCCCGGGAGGGTGACCTAGTACCCAAGTCACAACCCCAAAGACACTGACAATCTTGACTTCTCACTGTTTCATACCAGATGATGTCAGACACCCAGGCCTCCTCCCCAGGCTGGTGGTCTTGTCTGGTGATGTGAGCTGTTTCCTGAAGGCAGTTGCCTACTTACAAACATGATCTATTGTAATGATCAACTTTCAAAATATTGTGTATTAATGGTAGTGTGAAATATTTGCTATTTCCACTGGCTTCTGTGTTAATTTTATACAACTGGAACATTGTATTTTATGCAATATTTCTGTGCCAAATATATAATTTTACTGTTTCTAAAGCACATGGTCTTGATTATGTATCTGAAATACAACTTCAGCTACTGAGTCGACAGGAGCAGGGTTTAGCATTGGACTTCTTTCTCTCTGTATAAACTAGAAACCTCTAGAGGACCACCAGGACAGCTCCCTCTGAAAGAAGATAATTTGCCTCCATTGTGAGTCACCTTTGCCCTACTCCCATGTACTGATACGTGCAGAGTTGGCTAGGAAAATGCTCTACCCCTCAATTGGTTTTAAGCAATGAAAATGGGTCTAGCCAAGGTGCTGATATGTAGACTTTGAAGCAATGTTACAAGTCAGTGATGCCCCGCCTATAGCTCCCTACTACTAAGCATGAGCTAGTCCAAGAGATGCCATGCTGTTGACTGAGACTGAGCCTTGAGAAAGAGGCAGTGAGGTCCCAGGGCACTAAAAGCTAGACATCAGAGCTGAAGCAGCCAACCCAAAACACAAGATATTTCCTCAAACTGTGTTATGCAGATTCCTCCAAATGTAGAGGCTACCTGTTACCAGAATCTGGTACTCTTTCTGCATACCTCCCTCTGCATATTGCAGAGGTGCCATTGTGCCTCCTACCCAGCCCAGCTCACAGTACTCACATACTTCCTACCATTCTCATGGTCATTCAACCCTGAGCAACTCCCCTCTTCACAATTAATAAAACCCAGGTTTGGCCCTGGGTCATGGCCTTTGTTCTGGTTAGCTTTTGTTCTGACTGGACTTAGGACCCCTATGAGCTCCCCGCAATTACAGATATGTCTTTGTCTCTTTATTCTCCCTGTGGGTTGCATTGGAAGTGGTAGATTGGAATTTACTTGCTAGAATTCCAATAATTTTTCCCTCTATTCCTGTGACTTTGCATGGATTAGTGCTGCAGTTGAAAAGCTCTAAAGAAAAGTTCAAGGGTTTCCCTCCTTTATTCTACAGCCTATTATGCTGTGGTTTCAAATTTAGTTTCTGCAGAGGCCCTTCGGAGAGGTGGTATTCCTGGTGGTGGTGCAGACTAACTTGGCCCATCTGTCTGGGAGATTCATGGTCCATCTTAATCAGATATGGATCTTGCAAATATTCCTACTGTTTTCCTTTTCAGTGTCTCCTTCTACAAAAGCAGATACCTAGTGTATTGGCACTGAAACAAGAAAATGACCTCACCCACACCAGCCTCTTAGCAGGATCATGGCCACAGACAATTAATATCTGAAAAGAGGAGGCATTAGAACTAAGGGGAGTTGATAGCCAGTGACAACAAGGCAGACTGCATAGGTGGTGTTGGGTTAGACTCAGAGTTGTGAAGTATTATTGAGGGTGGAAAGGAGATGCTCACAGGAAGAAGGAAACCCTGATCTCCATGCAATAGCGAAAGCCCACTACAGAGAGCACAGGGAGGTGTACTGAGGCAAAATAGATTCCATACAAATTGACCAGAAGAGTTAAAATTATGTCCATTTCTGGGAAGCACATGTCCAGTTAAAAGGCCAGCTTCTTTCAAAATGGCCACACAGGTGAAGTCCGCACAAAATGCAGATTCTCACTTCAGGCCCTTTGTGACTTTCTCCAAATATGGACAGACTGCCGTGTTAAGACTCACAGCAAAAGTCTCCAACCCAACTCTGGGGAGTAAAATAATCATAAGGAAGACTTACAAAATACCCTTCAGGGAGCAGAGAGCACTGGAATAACCCCTGTCTGTAATAATATTCTCAGAGTGAAAATCACATCAACTCCTCAGGTAGGAGGAGAATGGCAGGAGCAGGATGGTGCAGACAGATATAAATGCCCAAATGTCAAGTTTAATAAGAGTGAAAATTTGAGTAAAGCTCTAATGTCTAGGCTGGATTTTCTTCCCAGCAGAAAGATACTAGTTTTAAATAGAAAATGAATAATCATAAGAACATTGTATTTTGTTGTTGTACCACCATTTGTTCAGCTATTTACATATAGAAAAACATCTTTCTTTCTGTATGGGACAGTTATGAATAAAGAGGCTATAAATTCTCAAGCCAATTGTTTCTGATAGATATTGTTTTTTGAGACAAGGAAGGTCACTACATACTTGTTAAGGGAAAACTCCAAGAAGAAGAGATAACAATCATAAATATATATGCACCAAACACTGGTGCACCCTACTACATAAAATAAATATTAACAGACAAGAAAAAACAAATAAGCACTAACACAATTATAGCGGGGGATCTTACTGCCCCATTCTCACAAATAGATAGACCAACTTGACAAAAAAAAAAATAAACAAAGGAATATCAGAATTAAACCAAGCCCATGAACAAATGGACTTAGTAGATGTCCACAGTGTTCTACCCAGAACATCAAAATACACATTCTTTTCAGCTGCACATAGGATTTTCTCCAAAATAGACCACATATTAGCCCACAAAACATGTTTAAGTAAATGTACAGGAATTGAAATCATCCCATGTATACTATCTGACCATAGCAGAAAGAAACAAAAGCAACAAAAAAAGAAACCATAAAAACTACATAAACATATGGAAATTAAACAACACCCTTCTGAACAACCAATGGGTCACAGAGGAAATTAAAGATGAAGGGCCGGTGAGACGGCTCAGCGGCATAAACTCCTGCCTGGCAAGCACGAGGTCCTGAGTTTGACTCCAGGTACCCACATAAAGGAAAAAAAAAAGGGCTGGTGATATCGCTCAGTGGCACAAGTGCCTCCTGGCAAGTGCGAGGTGCTGAGTTCAACTCCTGGTACCCGCATAAAAAAAAGAGATGAAATTAAACAGTACATACAATTAAACAATAACAACAATACAACATACCAAAACTTATGAGATGCAATGAAAGCAGTCCTACGAGGGAAATTTATAGCAATGAACTCACATCATGAAAACAGAATGAGCTCAAATAAACAAGCTAATGTTGAACCTCAAACTTCTAGAAAAAGAAGAACAAATCAAACCCAAAGCTCATATGAGGGAGAAAATTATAAAGATAAGAGCAGAAATTAATGCAATTGAGACCAAGAAAACAATACAAAGAATCAATGAACTGAAAAGTTGGTTCTTTGGAAGAATAAATAAAATTGATAAGCTATTAGCCAACTTTATCAAAAAGAGGAAAAAGAAACCAAAAGTTCATGTAATTCGGAGTGAAAAGGGGGAAACCATAACAGATCCTACAGAAATCCAGAAGATTAGTAATACTTACTATAAGAACCTATATTCCAATAAGATGGAAAACAGAGAAGAAATGGACAAATTCCTAGACACAGTCAAATTGCCAAAACTAAATTAAGAAGATATAAAAATTCTAAATAACCTGATACCAACCAATGAAATTGAAAATGTATTTAAAAATTTACCAATGAAGAAAAGCCCAGGCCCTGATGGATTCATTGTTGATTTCTGAAAGAAATTCAGAGAAGAAATAATGCTATCAATGCTGAAACTTTTTAAGGAAATTGAAAGGGAAGCAGTACTTCCAAAATCATTTCTGGAAGCAAGTATTACCCTGATTCCAAAGAACCCAACCAAAAAAGAAAAATACACTCCAGTCTTCCTAGTGCACATAGATGCAAAAATCCTTGATAAGATACTGGCAAACAGAATGCAGCAAATCATCAAGAAGATTATACTCCACGACCAAGTAGGATTCATCCCAGGGATGCAGGGATGGTTCAACATACACAAAACAATAAATGTAATACTCCATATTAACAGAACCAAAGACAAAAATCATCTGACCTTCTCAATAGATGCAGAAAAAGCATTTGACAAAGTCCAACACCCATTCATGAAAAAAAACCTAGAGAAAATTGGAATAGATGGTCTTTACCTCAACCTGATAAGAATCATCTATGACAAACCAATGGCTAACATCATACTAAATGGTCAAAAACTGAAAGCTTTCACTCTAAAATCAGGAACATGACAAGGATGTCCACTATCACCATTCCTCTTCAATATAGTTCTGGAAACATTAGCCAGAGCAATTCAACAAGACAGAGACATAAAAGGAATAAGGATAGGAAAGGAAGAAGTTAAATTATCATTATTTGCAGATGACATGATACTCTACATAGAAGACCCCAAAAGCTCCACCAAAAGACTCATTTATTAAATAACCAAATTCAGTTTTGTAGCTGGATACAAAGTTGACACTCAAAAATCAATAGCATTCCTGTCCACAAGTAACAAACTCACAGAGAGAGAAAGTAAGGAAACCACATCCTTTATAACAGCAACCAAAAAATGAAATATTTAGAAATCAATCTAACAAATGAAGTAAAAGATTTATACACTGAAAATTACAGCACTCTGAAAAAGGGGATCAAAGAGGATATCAGAGAATGGAAAGATGTTCCTTGCTCATGGATAGGAAGAGCCAACATAGTGAAAATAGCCATACTCCCAAAATTGTTATACAGATATAATGCAATCCCAATCAAAATATCATTAGCATACCCCACAGAATTAGAGAAAACATTTCTAAAATTCGTTTGGAACCAGAAGAGACCTAGAATAGCACAAGGTATTTTGAGCACCAAAGGCAAGTCGGGGGCACCATAATCCCTGACCTGAAATTATACTACAAAGCTACTGTGATAAAATCAACATGGTATTGCCAAAAAACAGACCTGAGGATCATCAGAACAGAAAAGAAGATGTAGACATAACTCCAAACACACTCAACCACCTTATCTTTGACAAAGGAACCAAATATGTTCACTGGAAGAAAGATAGCCTCTTTAATAAATTGTGCTGGAAAGACTGGCTTTCCACATGTCAAAGACTAAAACTAGACCCATGTCTATCACCATGCATTAAACTAAAGTCAAAATGGATCAAAGTTCTAAATATCAAAACAGAAACACTAAATCTATTGGGAGAGAAAGTAGGTAGAAATCTTGAAAACATAGGTGTAGGTAGAGACTTCATGAATAAAACCCAGACAGCACAGGAAACACTACAAAGAATCAATAAATCAGATCTCACTTTATTAAAAAGTTTTTGCACAACAAAAATAATCACCAGCAGAGTGAAAAGACAACCCACAGAGTGGGAAAAAATTGTAGTCAGTTGTCCCTCAGACAAAGAACTTTTATCTAGAACATATGAAGAATTCAAAAAAAAGCAGGCCTCCACAATTCAGAGACCCAATCCAAAAATGGGCATCTGAGATGAATACACACTTCTCAGATGAAGAAATACAAATAGCAAATAAATACTTGAAAAAATGTTCACTATCATTGGTCATTCAAGAGATGCAAATTAAAACAACTCTGAGATTTCATCTCACTCCAAAAATCATGGCTATTATCAAGAAATCAACCAATAACAAATACTGGCAGGGCTGTGGGGAAAAAGGAACACTTCTGCACTACTGGTGGGAGTGTAGACTGGTGCAACCACTGTGGAAATCAGTGTGGGGATTCCTTAAAAAATTAGGATTAGAGGTCCCATTTGACCTAGCTGTTTGCATTCTGGGTATCCTCCCAGAAGAATGAAAAACACCATCCCACAGCGATATATGTGCACCCATGTTTATAGCAGCACAATTTGTAATAGCCAGATCTTGGAAACAACCCAAATGCCCATCAACTGAGTAATGGATAAAAAAGATGTGTTTTTTTTATATAATGGAGTACTACTCAGCCATAAAGAAGGATAAACTTGAGACATTTATAGGTAAATGGATGTCAATTGAGACCATACTCATAAGTGAAATGAATCAGAACCACATGTGTAAACATCACATTGTCTCCCTAGGGTGAGAAACTGAATGAGTAAATAAGATCCAAAATGTACAATAGTTATTGGGAATAGGGAAGAAACTGTTCAAAAGAAAAGAGAAACTGTGATGGTGTAAAGGGGAAAGGAAGAAATGGAAGAGTAAAAAAAAAAGTGTGTGTGTATATACACACACACACACACACACACACACAAAAGATAGTTAAGATAGTTATACAGCTAGTTTATTTTAGTCCATTGAAAAGAAAGGTTTGTGCTAATATTGTTTGGACAATATTTCATGCCTATATCTTGTACTCTGAATAACTAGTATGAAGATATCAATACACAATGAATTAATTATTGTTACTCTCCTACTAGCCTGTTTTGAAACTCTGTTTTATTGGTATTTTTATTTTTTTCTCTTTAAAAGAAAAAAGAAAAAAAGATACTGCATTTGATTCATTTTATTTTATTTTAATTCTATTTTAATTGATATTTTAAAGCATCAAAATTGGACACATTTTGGGGGTACCATGTAACATTTTAATATATGTATACTTGTGTAGTTTTTACATTAAAGTTTTGTACATCTTTGAGAATTTATCATTTTGTTATGGTAAAAACATTCAAACTCCTTTCCTGTAGTGTTGTTAAATACACAGTACAGTTCTCATATGTACATCTCCCCTACTCTGCACTAGCATACCAGAGGTTCTTCTTCCTACAGAAATTTTACTCAGAACTCTTTGGACAAAATCTACCATCCCTCCACCCACCCTCAACTGCACCTCGGACAGCTACCTAGAGCACATTCACTGTGTTGCACCTCATGGTGAGGTCTGGCTGCACAAACACTGGCACACTCTCTTCTATTTGATTTTACCATCTTGTGTTCTGACCCACAAAGAGTCAGAGTTCCTGCTGCTCACCAAGTCATCAGCATAGTATTTCCACTTCAGGATCTGATCCAGCCTAAAAAGTGTGCCATGTTTCCCTCATTGTTACTTAATCTGCAGTTCCCTGAGTAGAAATAGTGGGAATTGTGTTAATCATTAACATGCTTATTTCCCATCTGTATATCTTGTTTAGTATTGTATCTTTCAGGTATTTTATTTATATTTAGGTCATTTGTTTTTTATTGGTGATTTTGAAGCATCATTCTTGTCTTTGGATACAAATTCTTCATCAGATATATCTTGTGTTGTCTTTTCATTTCCATATCAGAGTCTTGAACACATCAGATTTTAATTCCATTAAAGTTCTACTACCACATTTTTTCCCATGAATTTTTCATTGTCATTACATCTGAATCTTAAAGGACACAAATGAAACTTAGACTTTCTCCCCCACTTTGTCTACAACTTTCATAAATTAGGGCTTTACATTTAGTTCTCTGGTCTCTTTGGTGGTAATCTAGGGAAAGCCATAGAGTTTTGTCTGTCTCTCCATGATTTCATATGTTTGCAACTGATCTTGCACCACTTGTTGAAAAAAGCATTTATTTACCAATAAATTGCCCTTGTTTCTTTATGAAAGATCAGTTGGTCAGCTTTGAATCACTGAGCAGGTACCTAGAAATGCACTTGCTGAAGCATATTTTAATGCCATGTTCAACTTTTTGAGGAAGAACCAGCGGGTTTTCCACGGTAGATGTACTGTTGTACATTCTACCATAGAACATGATTCCAATTTGCCTACAACATTGCCAACCTTTGTTAACTTATGTCTTTGATATTAGTCACCAGGATATTTCAAAAATGCTATCTCATTTTGATTGTGATTTTCCTTTTCCTGATTACTACTGATGTAGCGGGAGGATCTGAACCTCATACTCTTCTTCTGAAAGGTCTTTGGAATCCTCCTGTCTGGTGGAGAATTTAATATTACAGGTAGAAATGTAGGCAACCAAGATGGGGAAATATTTTATTGCCAGATCTCCTGTGCATGTGTATGTTTATGTACTGATGTTGTATATCTGTGTCTGATGCATTACCTTCCAAAATGTACATGTACTATCTTAGCTTCCTTCTTTTTTATAATGCAGAATAATTATGTGTCCTTTCCTAAAAAGGTGGAGAATTCCTTCAACTGACGTTTGGAGAAGTTGGTAGAATATGTAGGGCAGGAGTTGTTGAGGAGTTTCTTTGCAGAGAAACCCCTGGAGTCTCAGAAGTGACACTGGCCTCCTTTTACCCAGATTAGGAGGCAGGCTAATGTACCCGGGTCTTGGGGGCCCTGGAAGACTGGAGGCCACATGTGGAATTGACTATTTACTGGTCCCCCCAAAATGTGCAGCATGTACCAGCATTGGTGGATACCGGAGCTGAGTCAAAGCTAAGGTACAGCAACCCGGACCTTTTTACAGGACCTACTGCATGTGTAGAAGGGTATGGAGGTCACTACATCATGGTCCAGAAGGCCCAGGTGACTTTGGGCATTGGGCATTTGCCCCCATGCCTGTATGATGTTTATGTTTCCCTGGTTGCTGAATATATACTGAGGGTGGACATATTGACCAATGCTTGGCTTGACACCATGCAGGGAGAATTCCGGTTGTGAATTTGCATGATAAAAACTATACTCTGATGCCATCCACACCACACACCACTGCCTTTCCCAAAGGCCATGTGGGTTGTGTGAGTTAAGCAGTACTGGCTGCCTGGAGGTCATGAAGCAATGGACAGACTGTCTTGAAATTGGAAAGAGCAGGGGTGATACACCCTGCACAGAGCCCTTCAGTGCAGCCCGTGCAGAAGCCAGATGGGTCATGGCAAATGACTGTAAAGTCTCACCCTGATGCTGGCAGTCAGGACCAATTTGCCTTCACCTGGGAGGGCAGGCAGTGGACTTTCCAGATGTTGCCACAAGGCTATTTGCTTTGCCCAACTTTGTGCCCTGGCCTGGACCTGGCCACCTGGGCCAAGCCACACTCTGTGTCACTGTTTGATGATATTATGTTGTATATTGATGATATTGTATTGATGATATTATGCTACCCTCTGATTGCCTTGCAGATTTGAAAGTCACCATGCACAATCTGAAGGAAGCTTTGCTGACAAAGGGGTGGGCCATGGACAAAGATAAGGTCCTGGCCTGGGCTATATACTGAGTTCAAAGCCAGCCTGAACTGCATAGTGAGACCCTGTTTCAAAAAAAATCATTGTAATACAGTGACACATGACCACCCATGCTAACAGCAGCATACTTCACAGTAGCTAAACTATGGAGGTGGCATATACACCCATCAATTTAAGAATGATAAAGAAAATGTGGTATGTACCCACAATGGAGTACTACTCACCTACCAAGAAGGATACATCCGAGTCATTTACAGGAAAATGGACAGCTCTTTTTTTTTTTTTTTTGTGGGTACCGGGGGTCGACCTCAGGACCTCGCGTGCCAGCAGGCACCCGTGCCGCTGAGCGATATCACCGGCCCCTTTTTCGTATGTGGGTTCCGGGAGTCGAACTCAGGCCCTCGCGCTTGCCGGGCAGGCGCTTACGCCGCTGAGCCATCTCACCGGCCCCCAAAATGGACAGCTCTTGAGACCATTATACTAACAAAAATAAATAACACACAGAAGATTAAATATTGCATGGTTTTCTAACATGAGACACCAAAACATAAACAGTTCAAAGAGGAAAATATATAGAAATGGTAAGATACAGGGAGGTAGACACTGTGGAGATGGAAAGGGGACCTGGGGAAGGAGATAGAGGGAAAAGTTAGGAAGAAGGGGAAGTAAAATTGATCAAGATGTGATATGTATATGCGTCAATTCCTTCAGCTGAATTTAATTTTTATGTATGATAAACATATATATTAATTACAAACACAAAAATGTGAAAAGTAGGGCACCGTATCGGCCATGGAAAGGATGTGATGAGTTGGGACAAGAGAAGTGTTGATGTCCTGAGCTAGGAATGTGTACACTGCACAGGCCAATTTTTTGTGCAATGTTCTTGTCTAAAGTTAACAGAAAATGTGATATTTTTGATTTGGAAGTTAGAAATGATTTACCTTTTATATGAATTTGCAAAATGGAATTTGTAAACAATGCAGACCCAGTGCCTACAATGTGAGAACACTCTTGTGCTAAGAGCCTGTGGCAGTGTGGATTCATTCATTGTCCTTTACGTGCAGTTGCTGTTATCCAAGAATGCTTTAGCTCATCATTCCTTATGTGCTGCAAATAGAGGAATATCTGTGCATAATTTAAAATCTCTTGGGCTTTCTCCCGAGTCACCAAGATTCAAAATCATGGCCTCCATCTTGACTCATACAGTAAGATTTTTATGTTTCACTTTTGAATAAGAGGAAAACAGGAAAATAAATATTGAACATACTTCATGAAAAAATAATATTATTTTCCCAAAAGTTAGATTAAATCAAAGTTTGTAGAAGCCAACACTACAGAGGGTCTTTAGAAGAGTTGGAGGACAGGAAGGGGAAACCACAGATGTTAACAGCAAAGCAGCCCCAGGGAACTGCACCTGCTCCTGAGCCTGACCTGAGCTCAGTGTCCTGCATGCCCCCGTTGGTCCTATGTGTGCCTGCATGGAGGTTTGTGTCTGATCTCGCAATGGTGTTCTCTCGCAGTCTAACTATATCTGGCACAGAAATACGTGGCTGTGTCCTCTGATGTCAGGCTGCCCAGCGTTAATGAAACATGGCTCTTGGCGGTGTCCCTGGTGATGCGGACTCGGGGTTGCAGGGTTGGGTTAAGGTATATGCTTCCACCACTCCATGTCCCACCAATCCATTCCAGTCCCTTTCCTGGAGGCTGACGGGACCACTGTACACCATAGCTGGCTAACGAGAATCCAGAGACTGTGCAGGTGAGGGACAGGGTCTGTGAGGGCTCTATCAGATGGGGTCCAGACTCCTTCAACTGCACCTGGGAAAGGACATCTGGGGACAAGGAATCTCATTGTCAGTCAAACACACCAGACACCTGATGCCCAGGTCCCTCCCTTGAGACACTCACAGCAGGGAGTTGCCACCAAGTAGAGGAGCAGCCACAGGATGTCCATGCTCTGATGAAGTCTCCTGTCAGAGGAGACTGGGGCTGCTCGGTCCAGGCTGGGCTTTCAACCTGAGACTGGTGGCTGCTTTGCATGGCGGAGGCCCTGAGGGTGCAAGTGCAGAATATAGGGAGGTGTTCATTCTTCCTGCCCAGAGTGTTTTGCCTTGAGCTTTTTAAAATAAATGGGTCCTCAAAATCTCAGGGACACTTTCCTACACCTCGCCTGGTCTTCCTAGTTCCCAACAAAAGGAAATCAGTGGGAGTAGGTTTTTCAGGGTTTGTGGCCATAGTCAATGTATGTTTACCTTTAAGTCGTGTACACTCAAGTAGATGGAGGAAAGAAGGATCTGGTATCTTCAGTGACTTATCCATGCATGTCAACTACAGTGGATAATTTGAGATGGATCAGGGCAGAATGTTTTTGTGGAATTTGGTTGTTTAAGAAATAGTTTAAAATTATTCTCCTCTTGAGGTGAAAATTTTTCTCTTCTCCCTGATTATCTTTTCTGACTATGTTCTTTTTACCCCTCGGATATGTCTGTCTTAGACCTTCTGTAGACCTTGTCTGTCAAGGTACCCGAGGGTGTCTGGATTTGAGAAGTTTTTCTGAGTCCTTGTGTCTCTGTTTCACCCTGGTTTGGGCTTTATCAACATGGAACTCAGTTCTGCTGTCAAGAAATGCAAAAGGGTCAGGGGGTCCTCCTGAGATGGACTCTGCACCTTCCTCCCCAGGCCTCACCCCAGCAGACTCATGTTCTCATGATAAATAAAGTATCTACATTTATAGGTTGATGCCAGTGTTACAGGATCATATCCAAGGTCCTAGCTTATCTTGCACCAATTGAGACAGGCAGAAGAAAGAGATGTAGGGAAATGCTCACAGGCAAAGGCCATGAGAGATATTCCACCTTGTCCCACCACACCTGCCTCACGTGGACATTGAATATGCGGAGGTGAGGATGCCCCACTCTGCACCCCCCCGAAGCTCTTGCTAGCACTGCCATTCCATTGGCCTCAGGGCCTTGCAAAGCACAATCCCGCTGCATATTCCAGCACACTACTCCTGGTCTGGAATTCCAAGACGGAGTAAAGCAATATTGTTGATAACATAAGGAGGATTTTTATCTGTTTCTGAAGAAATCACTTGTCTAGCATGCAAAATGTGTAAAAAATTGGCAAATCCATAATAGAGTTTTTCTCTTTAACATAAGATACACACAGATTAAATTATCTAGCAAAGGGAAACTCTTTAAAATAATAGCAAAAATCCTCATACGTAGGGCTGGACCTCACACCAGTAGCAGCATCTTAGAGCAAGCAGACAGCAAATAAAAATTTTAAAAGGAACAACAAGTATGGGCAACATTTGCAGCAAAATGATTTATAAGAATTTCTGAAGAACTCCAAAGTGTGTGTCACATGTGGACACACTCCAAAAGACACTGGAGGTGGAGATGCTATCATTTATATAGGAGGAATAAAAGAAGTGATGGTTGTTCATTTTTTAACACTACACAAAGTGCACTGATGATGGGTCTGTGGATCACTCCTCATCTTACGGTCTAAAGAAAACTAAATTCACAGGACCCTGAACAGCAAAGCCTTCATCATTATCAATTTCCACACATTTGTGCCACAATTTTTCTTAGGAGAGCTCAAAAAATATATATAATTTCATGAATTGCCCCATGGTTTAGGGCCGGCATTTCCCTTTAAAATTTAAACTTGAGAGTTCGGACCTGATATTTTACATGCTTGTCATATTAACCTCTCCCTGCGTGCTCTTGACAACTGGTATGTCCCATTCATACCTGAAGGTTTATATAATCCTTCCCACTATTTCTAATTAACTATGTGCATGGTAAATATTGTTGCTGTGCAACTCTGATAAAATTTATCACTCCCATTTAAAGTTGTATAGTTTTTAATTATTGGTATCCATGTATTTTTAAAATTCCATTCTTTGAGAAATGAAACCATGGTGGATCAGCGTGGATGAATAAAAGAGGAGTCATATCAGGGAGTCTCAAGGATGATCAACTAAAAACCTGGATAAATGAAAGCAGGGGAGGGACATACACCACGATGCAGAAAATCAATTGGAAAGAAGATACATATAGATCAAGTCAAGCACCCACAAAGTAGTTAAAAAGAGAGAAAGCAGTCTCCCAGGGCCAGTCTGCAGGGACCCCACCCTTGCCTATCCAAAAATAGCCATCTGGAGATCTTCCCAAACAGCCAGAGGGAACCAAGAGCATTGTAGAGACTAGTCTCCCTGTGTAGACTCAGGGTATATGGGCCCCCTCACCCTATCATTCCCTCACCAAACACTGAGAAGCCTGCAACCCTGCAGCATCCTCACCAGCACTGAGTGAGAGAAGTTCCCAGCTCTAGGCAGCAAGACAGTAAACAAGTGAACTGCAACCTCAGCCAGCTGCTTGTGCCTGGAGCCACCATCTGGCACCCTGCATCAGTAGTGGCCTATTTACATCCCCAGGGAGTGCCCCAGGCAAGCCCAAGTCACCACTAGGTGCCTCAAGTTGGTCCCACTTCTACCAAGATCTCTATGTGGCACACAGAGCTAACACTGGACCCATTTGAATCTATGCTTGGTACCCTGAGATGGCTTGAGGCTCTCAAGCAATTTTTCTTTATTGTCTCTCTTTTTTGATGAAACTTTTTTCCTCCTCTATTCATACTTTTTTTTCTTCATTGGTGGCATTTGAAATTTTATCACCCATTTTCTTGTCAACCCCCTTTTAAAGATTACTTTGTTTTATTTATTTGATTAGGTCCTCCTCTTCATCCTTATCATCCTCCTTCCTTTCTCTCTTTCTCTCTCTCTCTTTCCTCTCTCTCCTTTTCTTGCTAGTTCTCTTTCATTTTGTTCCCTTATCATTTTTTTCCTGTAGTTTTATCTCTGTATCTTTTTATTTATCCTTTTTCTTTTTGGTTCTTTCTGTTACTGTTACCATCTTCTTTCCACCTTCCATGCTTAATTTTTCAAATTCTATTATCTTTGTGCTCACACTCCCTACAACATCTGTCTTTACTAGTATAACCATTAAACCTTGGGAATCTGCAGATAGTTAACTATTTCATGCTACGAGCACTGTTCTATTGTTAATGGAGGTAATATCATTATCTGTTTGGTCTTAGAATTTGTGTTATAACTAAGATTTCATTTGTACTGTTAAGTGTAGTATATTATTAGTTCTAGAGTTTGTCATTATCCAGTTTGTAGTTGATGCTATTGTTTTAATTTTATTTTTATTTTTTATGTAGGTTCTGGGAGTCAAACTCAGGACCTTGTGCTTGCCAGGCAGGTGCTTATGCCGCTGAGCTATCTCACCGGCCCTTGATGCTATTGTTGTTGCTTACTTTGCTACTTTAGCTAAGGTGAGATACTTGGTATCTAGATGTACTAGATAGTACTTGGTACTATCTAGATGTCAGTATCTAGATTGCCTGAGGTCATAAACAGTACTACAACCCATTCCCAAGGAAGTGGTTACTGGAAGAAATAGGCTGCACCCTCCCCTGCCTAATAAATGGAACAGGTTGAATCCTGAGAGAGAGCCAAAGGCCAATAGATAGCTATGCCTAGACAACATCTCTAAAAAGTATGCATTACCTAAAGTGGTCTTGATACAATATAGCTATCAACCCAAGCAATCTGCAAGCCTCACCACAGAAAATAAATAAACAGACAAATAGAAAATGAGAAAACAAGGAAACAAAATGCCTCCAAAATCTCTGACTTTCCTCCTAAACAAATCCAGGGGCATCAAAGAGGAAGAAATCAAAGTTACACAGCCAAAATATGTGAAAGAAAAAAATTTCCAACACAACTGATGTATCCCACAAAATTCTCTATCAAAATTAATATAGATATAAGATATTTCCTTGATAAAAAGCACCTAAAAACTTTCATGACCACCAAATCAGCACTCAAAAAATTCTCAAGGATATCCTAGAAAGAAACAATGAGGTTAACAATGCCAAACAAAACAAAACACCAAAAGAAAGAATACATCTGCAAGGGGATACAATTACATAGAAGGGAAAGAAGGGGAACCAGAAGTAGGAAAATTATATAATGACAAGGATAAGGTAATAAATATTTGTTATAACCAATAATGTGGATAGTCTCAGTTCACCAGTCAAAAGATGCAGATTAGATGAATGGATTAAGAAACAAGATTCAACAATTTGGTGTATACAAGACAAATATTTAATCCAAAAAGAAATTTGTAGACTGAAAGTCAAAGTACAGAAAAAAATAGTCCGTGAAACAGCAACCTAGACAAAAGCAGGAGCAGCTATTGTAACTGCAGGCAAAGTGGATTTAAAGCCAAAAGTAATAAGAAGAGACAAAGAAGGTCACTACATATGGGTTAAGGGAACAATTCAATAGGAAGTGGTAACAATCATAAATATATACAAACCAAATACTGGCACATCCAACTTCATAAAATAAACACTAAAGGATGTGAAAAATCAGATAAGCACCACTATAATTGTAAAGAGGGACATAAATACCCCAATGTCACAAATGGACATATCAACTAGACAAAAAACCAACAAAGAAATATCTGAGTTGAACCAAACTTTTGAACAAATGACCTACTATATATTTATAGGGTGTCCCACCCAATAACAATAGAATAAATATCCTTCTTAACAGCACATGGGACTTTCTTTAAAATAGACCACATGCTAGTACTTAGAGCATGCTTAAGTAAATGTGAAAGAATCAAAATTATCACATGCATATAATCAGATTGTAGTGCAATGAAAGTAGACATCAATGGTAAAAGACACCACAGAAACTATAAAAACACATGGAAATTAAATGATATCCCCTTCAATAATCAGTGAGTTACAGATGAAATTAAAGAAGAAATTAAACAATTCCTACAATCAAACAACAATACCTGTACAGCATACCAAATACTGTGAGACACAATAAAAGCAGCTCTAAAAGGGAAGTTTTTCCTGGTGAATTCCAACATCATAAAAAGAGAGCAAGGTCAAATAAATAACCTAATGATTCACCTCAAGGATCTAAAAACACAAGAACAATCCAACCACAAAACTACTATGCAGAAGGAAATTACAAAAACAGAGCAGAAATCAATGCAATTGAAGCTAAATAAAATACAAAGAGTAAATGAATCAAAGGATTGGTTCTTTGAAAGATTAAACAAAATACACAAAAACTTAATGAGTCTTACCAAAATAAGGGAAAAAAATATCCCAATACATGAAATTAAAATGAAAAGACCAAAATCATATTCTTCAGAAATCCAGAAGATCATCAGTAACTCCTGTGTAAACTTGTATTCTAATAAAATGGAAAATTCAAAAGAAATGGATAGATTCCTAGATATACATGAACAACCAAAGCTGAATCAAGAAGATACAAGAATTCTTAATAATACAATATCTTTCAATGACATTGAAGAACTAACATAAAAACTACCAACTAAGAAAATCCCAAGTACTGACAGATTCTTTGCCAAATTCTGCAAGAAAATTAGAGAAAATCAAATGCCAATACAGTGAAGCAAATGCCTTGACTTGTGAGACTAATTCATTTTGCTTGTAATTCAAAGCACTCATATATCAAAGCAGAGAGAGAGAAGAGCCAGTTCCTGTCACATGACATTCAGCATGATGTATTACTCATATTGCAAAATATAGCTCATTTATCAAGTTAAAAGTCCTTAGAAGTGTTTGCTCAGCATGCAGTATACTTGTAGACCAAGTTGCTTATAATCCAAGTTACTTGGAATGTTTGATTGTGCCTCTCAAAGTCTTTAATGAAATTGAAAAGGAAGCAGTATTCCCAAAGTCTTTCCTGGAAGCAAGCATTACCCTGATACCCAAAGCAGAGAAGGACCCGACAAAAAAGTGAACCACAGGACAAATTCTTTAATGAACATACAGGGAAAGATCTTCAATAAGATACTAAATCAATAAAAAGATTATACAACAAGACCAAAGATAATTTTTTAACGGTAAATTCATTGAGTATTGTTATCTTCAAAGTAGTTACTCAGAGTAAAAGATATAGGCATGGCAAAATTGTCCAAATAATATTAGCACAAACTTGTCTTTTCAATGAATTAAGATAAATTAGTATAACTATCTTAACTATCTTGTATATATATATATTTTTCGTTTTCCCTTCCTTCTTTTCTCCTTTCCCCAACCCAGATTCTCTTTCCTTTTGAAGACTTTCTTCCCATTTCACAATATCTATTGTACGTTTTGGATCTTATTTACTCCTTCAGCTTCTCACACTAAGGAGACAATACAATGTTTACACACATGAGTCTGATTTATTTCACTTATGAGTATGGTCTCAAGTTGCATACACTTACCTATAAAAGTCTCTAGTTTATCCTTCTTTATGGCTGAGTAGTACTCCTTGAATAAAATGACCACATCTTTTTTATCCATTCCTTGATTGTTAGGCATTTGGGCTCTTTCCAAGTTTTAGCTATTACAAACTGTGCTGATATAAACATGAGTTCACATATATCTCTGGGGTATGATGCTTTTAATTCTTCCGGGAAGATACCCAGAAGGGGAATAGCTGGTTTGAATGGAACCTCTAATCCTAGTTTTTTATGAATCTCCACACCGATTTCCATAGTGGTTGCAACAGTCAACACTCCCACTGAGAGTGGAGAAGTGTTCCTTTTTCCCCACAACACCCCCAGCATTTGTTATTGGTGATAGTGGCATTTTAGATAAGGTGTTATTGACATTTTAGATAAGGTGATAGTGGAGAAAAATTACTTTCCAGCCAAAATTCTCATATTGGATCCAACAACCCTACATCCTTCCAAGATGGGGTCAGTTCAAGTTTTTGAGGACAGGAAAAGTACATTTTAAGGAGCTAATATTTCTGTCTCCAAATTTAAATGCTTTATGATCTGGCACAGAAAGAAACCCTAACCTTCATAAACACTATAGAACATAGCATCATGGGACAGTGGAAGCAGTAAGAGCCATGGCCATCCCTTAGTCTCTTCCAAGAAGCTATTCTGAATTGCTATACTAGAGAAGTGTAGAGGTACTGATTGGTGAATGACATGCTTTCAGTGTTTCCTTTGTTGATATTACTCCACTACATGCCCCTTTTACTGGGGATGTTAGTCCTAAATTCCACGTGGTGTTCCTCTTCCCAACACCAGTTTTTATGATCTTAAACCTGAGGAGGACCCTTCCCCAGGCTATCGTCCCAAAGGTGGAACTCATTGAGGAAGCTCTGATGCAATTATGGGAATATTAGAGCTCCCATGACCTCATCAAGAAACTTTCCAGCAGCTAGTGTAGTGTTACCAAGGCTTGCTGAGTGACATCTGAAGAAGGCATGCAAGGATTTTATCCATGATTTCAGGCAAACTTCCAAGTTTGGAGAATTCATGGAGTCAGCAATGCTGTCGCTGATCTGGCAAACAACTCTCTTGCTTGGCGTGGGTAAGGATGTGTTCAGGGGCTCCTAGAGGCTTTTCCTGGGGAATTGACTAATGATAAATTGATGGGACTGGAACAGAAATGGATGCTGAAAAAGAGGGAAGAGATGGAAAATGAAATAAAAGAGGAAATTAACTTTAACAAAATTCTCGGTGAAGTAGTTAGTAGAAAGTTTTGCAGGCCTCAACAAGCTATTTAAAATGCTTGCAAATATGGACTGCAACACTGAAAACCTTTCAGAAAGAGGAACAATTTCATTGTGCTTGATCCTGTTGTGGAAAATATATGATGATTAAAGAAACAGGGGAAGCCATGATGCACTTATTTCTGAAAAGGGTAAATCCGCCTTGATCAGAGCTACAGGCAGGTTTTTCAGGCCGTGTTCCAGAAGGTATTGTTGTCACAGATGACAGCCGCATGCATGTTAGTGACCCTGAAGACCTGCCAGGGGGATGAGGTTGGAGCTGGAAGACAGACAGTGACCTGCATGCTCCTACCTGTGTGAGCATGGCTAAAGTATGTAGTGGTATATGTGCCTCTCTTTTTGAGCTGAGAAATTTTAAAAAGATATATAATGAAATTAATTTAATCCAGAAAAAGAAAATATTTTATACAATGACTGCATCTTGAGTGTGGAGTGCTCCTCACTGATATAATGGTGTTCAGCAAGTCCAAGGTCTTCTCATTCTCTCCCACTCACTCACTGACATCCTGACCGCCCTCCAACTCTGCCTGCTCCCTGCATGGAAAGTGCTGTTGAGGGTTAGGTGCACTTTGTGCTCTAAGTGTCCATGTAGTGGAGTCTTGGTCTTCTGTGAGGTGGTTTTGTGTTAAAAGGAATCTTAAAATATTGGGCCCAGCTGGAGTTACATAGATTATTGTTGGGGGCCACAAACTACAAACTGACATAGAATCTGTCTGGGGCTTTCTTTGTCCTGCCTTGTGGGCCGATTGGAACGTGGTCTCTCGGCCACAGTTGAGACTTCTGTAAGTCTCCAGCCTGGCCTGACTCTCCAACCCCAGCCTGCTTGCCAGCAGAAGCATTACTCTCTGCAGGGAATTCAGCTCAGTACCTGAGATCCTCATTGGCAACACGGGAAAGGAGATAAGATAGGACAAAGAATTTTGCAGGGCCTGGAGACATTTGGAGACACCCAAACATTCACAACAGACACTTCAAAGTGTAGAGGCTGTTTTAACTGTAAAGGAAATTTTAAAAACTTATATTTCTAATACTAGTATATTTCTAACTCTACTCAAGGATAAGACTGAGAAACACAGCCTACTACCATAAATAGAGAGCTACAAAACTTTACAAGCTTTAACATTCCAGGTGCCAGCTGCAAGATAAGTGTAACTCAGCCAGAGAGAGAGGTTTTGCTTACTTTCAAATCCCAGACACTCATCGTTTCAAGGATGGCTCGACTCAGTCTAAGACAGTGGTTGATTCCTCCTGCTCACCCTAGCCTTGACTTCCCTGTTACAGGATAGAAAGCCCCAATTAACTTGCCTGAACCAAACCTGCCTAACAATGTATGACAAGACATATGTAACCAACTGTAAAATATCGTGTTATCTACCTTTTGTACTTCCTTCTGAAAATCCATATAAGAAATGACCCTACCCCCAAGACAGCACTGATGATTTGAGACCTGATTCCCATCAGTCCACTAGCATAATAAAAGTTGCCTTCTTACTTCTCAAGTGCAAAGAGTCTTCCATTTGGTTTGATATCAGATTTCTGTAACAAAAGGACTCTGCCCACTGAGATGCAAGGTTGTAAGAAAAATTTTACTACAGATGTTCATTGGGATCTTCCTGCCTAATGTCCTCTGCCTTCTCTCTATCCCTATAAAAGGGACACACTTCTCTTTGTTCAGGGCAGAAGGTCTTATCATGCTCTCTGGCTGAACCCAGGCCCAATAAATTCCATACCATGTTGCCTTTACACAAGCCTGGTGGTCTCTGCTGCTTGCCTATGTTACATCCTCAATGGCTTATGATGCTGTGGCACTCACAGGGCAGGATGAGGTCTGCTGAGGACAATACAGGGAGGGCTAGTACCCAGGTGTGGGGATGGACCTTAACTTATTCCTTTTATGATGTTAAACATTTCCATTCTACCACTGCTTCAGTGCTGTTCCAGGAAAAGCACCCTACCCTTCCCCCTGCACTGGTTAACAAAAATATTGGCAAGCTGGAGTGTCTTTGTCTTTGCCCATTCTGAGGCATTGATTTCCTAGCCCCCCTTTTATGAATTATTACATTTTTTTTTCTGTTTTTTCTTCATCTTTTGCCATAACCTTCATAGAGACTGTTGGGTATCTTAGCCAGGTCCCTGATATTTGGCACCCTGAACAGGGACATCCTGATTAGGCCTGAGAGGGACAAACTCACCCAAGTGGGGAAGAGGACTCGAGATGTTGAGAGGACTCCGTGGGACAAATTCTGAGAGGTCTGAGCAAAAGTGAAAATGTACTTGGCACTGTGGAAAGTTTTAAGTTAGCTAGGATAATGGGGCAGAATTTGTTAATAAAAGAACAAAATTAGTGCAGTTATTATGCATGTTGCTAAACCAGGCCACAGCTTAAATCAGTATCTGCAATGTGACAAAAATGTTACAAGAAAGTGCTAAATATAATTCATGGTTTCTGCAGGCAGGAACCTTGGATGTTGAAACTTGGGATAAGGTAGAAAAAAATTTAAAGAGAGCTCACAGTGGAGGAGAAAACGTTTCTCCTGATACCTTTTCAGCTTGGAGCCTGGTAAAATCTGTTTTAGGTCCATTAAGTACTAGTATCCCCCAGAGTTTGTTTTAGAACAGGACCAGGGAGAACAATGTAAGGAAAAAGAAAAGCCACCCACTGTGCTGCTGTCTCCAGGAGAAGACCCAGAGTTAGGTTCTTGGCCCGCACCTTCAGAATTTTTAGAGGCTGACACATTGTACCCAAGATGGTGGTGTGATTGTCTCCTGGGATGGCAACAACAGAGGCAGCAGTGGCCACAGCATGGGACCTGTGCCAGGAGGAATGAGGAGGCTGTTGTGGGCCACGTGTGGAGCCACATAGTAGAGAAGTGGCTTCCCCTTCTCTGCTTCCCTTGGCCATGCCTGGCATAGTGTGCCTCTGTAGGCCCAGCTACACAGAGGCTGAGGTGGGAGGATTGCTTAAGTACCGGGACCCTTTACACTGGGACTCCTAGAGTCAAGGTTTGCACAAACTGTGGTAGGTCTTACAGAGAGAGATCTGACAAACACTGTTAAAAGTAAGGAAGGTCCGAGTAAATGACAAAAGGCATAGAGGTGACTGAGCTGGAGGCTAAATGAAGAAAAAGGGTACAGAGTTGCCAAAATTCTTAAGACAAAATAAAATATAAAATATATTGATTATAGGTAAATAGGTTTTTATTCCAATTCTTACTATAAGAGATCTATTAATTGATCTATAAAAGTTCTAACTAGTCTTATATAAAACAGCTATTATAACAACTTGGCGAAATACATCTGAGTATACTCTGTTGTTTTATGTGCGTTTGTCCATCTGTCTGTGTAATTATAACTTGTTATAGATAAATGTCATTAAAATTAAGGACATGGCCTCCACCCAGGTTGCTGGCTGATCAAAATAATATCAAGATTGGTTTTACAAATATAATGCATATTATTATCTGTGTACAATAGTTTGGGAGTCTTTCATTGGTTGGAAATAATGTGTTAATTGTTATGATCTGGTTCTCATAGGTCATAAAAAAGTTTTGGGATAATTAAATAGGGACACCTTAGGCTTAGAAAAACTATTAGACAGGACTCCCCTTGGTGGATAAAGAAACAACTGCCTAAAAATATATTATTCCAGTCTTTAGAAAACTACTTTGGGAAACTAAAGGGATTCAGTAATTTCCATACCCTTATAAGAGGTACCCCAATAAATGTTGCTAAACATATTTTTGTGATATGTTTATATTGGTCATTGTTAAAAGGCTGAGCTTCCTATGGGTAAGACAATAAGGTTTCATTAAAAGATGGTCTTAGTATAAAACTAAATTAAGAGACAAAGATTTCCATACAGCCATGACATTCATTATGGCTAACCTCATGATATACTAAATATATTCATGCCTTCCAGGTGCGCAGATCTTCTAAGGTATAAAATCAGGATTGTTTATGGTGATAACATTTTTCTTTTAGACTCAGATATCTGCCTTTCTCTTGTGCTCCAGCAATTATGATAAGAGATATATGTCAAATCAACATGAGATTAACAGTCAAATAATAGCCTTTAAAAAACTTATGTGATGTATATATGTGTCACTGTTGTATACTAAGATGAACATATAAGTGTGTACAAAAATAATGTCACTATGATTGTCATGCTAAAATATTATGTGTGGCTCTTGATCTCAAGTTTTCTCTATAAACTATATAACTGTGGCTGTTAACATTCTACAAAGATTCAACTACCAAAACAACCACAGTTGATAAAGAAAAAAAAAAAAAAAAAAAAAAAACAGTCCTCTGGCTATATTTTATATTTCAAAGTGCTTCATATCAAGATAAAATTATAGTTAAACTCATTGTTTCTGCTACGATAGTAAGTGTTTCTCAGGTTACAAAGGGTGATTCAAAGTTACTCTATCATCTTTTATATTAGACATATTAGGTCCCATTTTAATTTACCAGGACATTTAGCTATGGTAACCAACAGGCCAATTCATTGGTGGCTTAAAATTGACAAATGGATCTTACTCACATCCCATCCTTTAGATGATTACAATATGTTCATGTCTCTATAAACACTTATTCTCCTATGATTCATGCCAGAGAAAGCACACTTATTTCTTATAACTCAATGAAATAAACAGAAAAGGGGAATACAGTTGTCCCCAGAAGCAGAACTTGTTTTCACTTTAGATTTTTTAAATCTGTGCACAAAAACATAAATTCACTCTTGCTGAACTTCATTGGCAGCCAGATTCTCTTTCTAGCTCTCCTCACGCTCAAGTGTTATGGGAAGACAACCAGACTAGAAAGGCCCCTCACCACTAACAACATGGGGATGAGGGTATGCTTGCATGTTAACAGGTGATGGATCAACAGTATGGCTGCCCTCCAGAAATGTGCAACCATGGAGAGAGGAAAACAGTGAGACTGTGGTGGTACCAAAACATGTTCATTGCTGTGATGGTTATCACGGCCTGCACTGCATGTATAATGCCTATGACAGGATGAGAGTACTGGGAATATGTGCTTAATCTGCTCCTGTTCAGAACCACCACTTGGGCCGACTTTCCTCCTGAAATCTATCATAAATGAAAAGTTTATCATAGTCAGGTTGATTGGGTACCTGGTCCTTCCTCCTTATTAGAGATGCAGGATATGGCTGTCATAAATTGTACCTCTCATTTCATTATCCTCCATTTTGTGTAAAATATAGGATAATACTGTCCAATTATTGCCTTGCTGTTGGTGCCCAAGATTGACTGATGTATAATCATAATCAATTGATCCTTTTGACTCTCAGTTCAATTTGTATAATGGGTGAAGAGATTGATTCTTTGCCCCTAATATCCCTTTCTGTGAAGCCTGCACTTGGTGGAACAATTCTGCAGAAGGTTTTACCTCCTTGGGGCCTCTGCAAGTATGATGGAAATTTTAGGGTTAACAGCCTGACACTATCTTAAGACAGGATGAGCAGGCTCAGCCCATCTCAGGGTTAAACTGTCAGACTCAGTCAGCCATAAAACACCATGTTGTTTTTACAACTTTGAGATAACTTAGCCCAGCTGCACTACCCAGCCTGTGGATGTATCTTGTTTCAAGGACATGTTTGATTTTACTCACCCGCTCAGCTCAGTTCCATCCCTAACCTTGCCTGGGACAAAACTGCCTAACAACAAATGACCAAATGTATGTAACCAATTATAAAATAACATGTTATCAGTTCTTGTACCTTGTGTATAAGTCTTTGTTTTACTCTGACTTGGGGCTGATGATTTGGACCTAGTTCCCATCAGCAGGCTGGCGTTGAAATAAAGTTGCCTTCCAACTCCTCAGGTGCAAGGAGTCTTCCATTCAGTTTGATATCAGATTTCTGCCACACAAGGGAAAAATGGGATGAAAAATGTCTGCGGGTCAGTATAACTTTATTGATTTGGGACCTAGGGGATCCTTACTAGGAAGAGCTAACAATATTTCTGATTGGCATGAGGCATTGTGGATATGGATTAACATGACAGCCTCACAGACCCTCCCTGAATGGGAATTTACTGAGGAGGGTGCAGGATTTAGTATGCCAATCCCACAGGCTTTGATTAATGGCAAGCCTGGGCCTATGCAAACCATTGTTTGGAAACTTGCCCTGCCTTATATTATGGGGGAAAAGTAGATGGGCCCCACTAAGGACACTGTTACTATGGTAGCTAAAGTGAGTGACAGCCAAAGAACTTCAATATATATTTATAATCCTTATGTTTTCCTTTATGGAACTACCGTCTGGAATGAAACTTCCCTTAAATGTACAAATGGTACCTTAAGTCATTGCATTCAAGCAGGAGAAGTTACTGACAAAAGTTAATGGTCTTGGGATATACACCAGAAGTGTAAATACCAATTAATCTAACTGAGCCTTGGTCTCACACTCCAATACTACATCTTTTGCAATCCCTAGTTAATTGACTTGTCCATGGAACTAAAAGAATGACTGGCTGGATTATTCCTGGAATAGTTTCTCTAGTACTGCTGATCTCCAATGTGGCTTTCTCTTCTGTTGGTCTTGCTCACTCCATCCAGACAGCCCACTTTGTAGATAATTGGACCAAAACAGCAGATGAGGCTTAGACGTTACAGCACACAATAGACACCAACAGTTTCAATCACAAATAAGCATGCTAAAGACCATGGCTCTTTGTATAGGAAATCAAATTGAAAGTTTACAGTTACATCAAGGCCTCAAGTGTCACTATAACCTTACCTGATTTTGCATAACTCCCCTACCCTATAATCAGTCTGCTCACCCCTAGGAGCATATTATAAAACATGTTGCAGGGGATATGCATCAAAATATGACTCTGGACTTAGATGCTTTACAAAAAGTATTGTCTATGTCACAACAAACTCAAAATTTTGATGAACAAATACAGAATTGGGATAAATTTTCTGATGCCCTAGATCAGATGAATCCTTTCAAATAGCTTGAGGCTCAGTTCTGGTTTTATGTTGCTATACTCATAGTGATTCATTTACATCTTCTGGATTTATTCTTAGTCTGCTGCAGAGGAACTCAAACCCACTGATATCTAAAGCTCAACTTCTACAATCGAATAAACAGAAAGGGAACTGTAGGGGACCGCAAACTATAAACTGACATAGAATCTGTCTGAGGCCCTCCTTGCCCTGACTTGTGGGCTGATTGGAATGTGGAAACCCCTGCTTTTTCTCTAGGCCACAGTTGAGACCTCAATGGTTTATGATACTGTGGTGTGCTCACAAGGCAGGGTGAGGTCTGCGAGGACAATACAGGGAAGGCTAGTACCCAGGTGTGGGAATGGACCTTAATTTATTTCTTTTATGATGTTAAATTTTCCCATTCCACCATTATTTTAACACTGTTCCAGGAAAAACACCATCCCCCTCCCCCTGCACTGGCTAATAAAAATAGTGGAAAACTGAAGAGTCTTTTTCTTTGCCCATCCTGAGGCATTGATACAGCCCCCCTTTTATGAATTACTAATTTTTTTCTTTATCCTTTGCTGTACCCTTCATAGAGGCAGTTGGGGATCTTGACCAGGTCCCCAGCAGGTTATTAGGGTGTGGTCTAAGGAAGGATTAATATAGAGCCTGGGGGTTGTTCAGTAGCTTTCATGAGTTGTTTCAAGAGTGATCTGAACCCCTGTGCTGCCTCTGGCTTTCTGCCTCACCATGGGGTCACCCCTGCTTGCACACACCATGCTCAGCATGAGGTCCACACTGGAGCCAGCTAATGCCAGCCCCATGCCTTGAACCTCTAGACGTTTGAGGTAAAAACATCTCTGTTCATAAGGTTACATAAGGCCAGGTTTTTTGATAGGAAGAGAAAATGAACTAATACTGATTGTGGAGGGGAGTCATACCGGCCAGTACATGTTTGTGAACAGCACAGTTAATGATCTGTGAACTTCAATGTGAACAAGGAGCTTATGGCTAACATACAGATATTAATTCGAAAGCTGTCCTGAGATAAGTAATTCTAGACAAGTCTGATTTCACACAAAAAATTTCTGATATTCTGGGATAGGATACATGATCATAATCACTGTAGGCAGTTGTGCCAGGAGAAGGGGTTACATAGGCAAGAAACCACTGCTCTAGGAGAAAACTTTATGCTTCCTGTGCACCTGCTCCAAGGGCTACTCGGTGCTCTCTGCAGTATGAACTCACCCTGCTGGTACTGAACATCCCAGCAGGGAAGTCTGTGTCTCAGCTCATTCTGAAGTCACCTCGCTGTGTGTCATGAGCAGAAATATATGGTTGTGTTTTTCGTGGTTACCGAATTGAGCTGTGGGGAAAAGAGATTCTTGGGTGGGTCTCCAGGGATGCTGACTTGGCTCTTGAGGGATGGGCTGAAGTTAGTGCTACCTTCATAATGTATATACCCCATATATTCCAGAACCTTTTCTGGGGTCTGATGAATCCAGTGCCAGCAGTAACTACTGGTTGTGATGGAGAATCCAGGGACAATGCAGGTGAGGGACAGGGTTTGTGAGGGGTTGGCCAGGCCAGGCCCTGATTCCTACATCTGCACGTGGGACAGAACACCTGTGGACAAGGATCTTCCATCACTTTTAGTCACTGGCATTCACATCCTCACTCTTGCATCCATGTCAGACATCAGAAACACCTGAGGAGCTGTCACAAGGCACAGGCAAAGACCCAGCGGCCTCATCCTCTGGACCACCGCCTTCCCTTCCCCCAGAGACCTCAGCCCTGTCTGAAGAGAGGGCTGTAAGGTCCCATAGCCCAAGAGGGGCATTTGAAAGTGGAGTGGGAAAAAATGAGGTCAGATTTTCCTTAGACCTGCAATGCCCTGTAAGGTATTCACTCTCTTAAACTAGGTGGTGCTTAAGTGCATGATAAGAAAGCACTTGGTTTACATACATCTGTAGAAGGGTGTCAAAGAATGATAACAAATTCCTGAGTCCAGTGTCACCTGCCTCCAAGTTTCCTTTTTTTCTTCCTAAGCCTCAGCCCGCCTCTCTTCATCCACTCAGGCTCTGGGTCTTGCTTCCTTGTTGCTTATACAGCACAACCTCTACTTTCTCTCCTGGTTTAGAGTTGTATGAGTGGTTCCCATGTCCATGAAAAGCTGGTTACACTGTCACATTGTTGTGTTATGTGAGGTCCACATTTAGCTCTTGGTCTAAGACATCTTCTGATCCAAGACATTCCAAATCCAGATCCAAGAGACTGGATAATATGGTGTCTGTCCTATGCTTTATGTAGAAAGATGATTCAAAACATTTGCAAAATAAAGAGGCAGTCTGTTTAAATGTCCCATTCCCCAGATGATAGTTTTGCTTGTACATCCAATTATTCTGATTCTAAGTTTAAATGTTTTTTCTTTTTCTATTTCTACAGAGGATCTTACTAAATTTAAATTCCTCACATCACCATGGATTTTATTTTTAGAACATTATTCATAAGTATAATTATGCCTACACTAATTATATCCCTAAAATTCAACCTGGACACTAATATGGTATGCAGATGCTACCCCATTCTTTTCTTTCAAGTCAAACTTAGACTCTTGTCTCCAGACCACTGTTTACCTCTATTCTTATTTCAGGTGGCTCCTTTACTTTCTGTTTTAACCTCAGAGTGAGTGATGAAGAGCATAATGAAGAGATTCCTTCCCAGGGAATGGAAGGTTTGAGACATGAGTAGTTAATGCTTTGCTAACAAGACTGACAAACTTATTATGACCAGTAGGTTTGAGGACAAGACTCTCACTCTTTGTATCAGGAGAACTTGTAAAGCATATAGCAGTGGTCAGTTCCTGCCTTATTTTTGCACATTTCCTTGGATACTAAAATGATCTTTGCTAGAACAACATGAAGGATGCTCCCATGTCATAGCCTTATCTCTCTTTAGAGCAAAGTAGACAAAATCAAGGACAGTACTCTGGTCTAGGTCCAGGTACCAGGAGAGGTAGAGGAAAATATTATGTCCTTGAGAAAAAACACTGAGAACACCTTTAAGTATTGACCTCAGGTGGAAGGAGCTTCCCAAATTGTCCTGTGGAGCAAGAAGACCAAGTTTCATGTCTTGCTTAAGCAGGCACTGGTTCATGGCTTTGAGAGCAGGTGAGATATCCCAGGTCCCTGTCTTGGGGCTGAAACTCTGGAGCTAGTTCACCTCCACAGGTACTCTGTGGGCATGATGGCACTCCCTCTGTGTGCTCTGCAGAGATGACACTGTGCAAGGCACATTTCCTGCTCCTGACCTGCTGCTCTGGTGTCCTGCATGGTTACCACTGAGAGCAAATCTTAGTACATCTCTTATACATTAATCCATGACACAAATTTAGCTGCCTGTAATGTACTCAAGATATAATGCCATTAACAGAAGGTGGGAATTACTGGCTGGAGGGAATGGCTTTTTAGGAAAATGCCCTTCTGGATCTGTTGATGCAGCATGGAGAACAACTATAGGTCAGGCAGGGATGTAAGCAGATTCCACCAACCTGGTTATGTGAGCACAGGAGAGTTGTGCCTCACAGCAGTTTTCAGAGGTAGAGGTGCAGTTCATTTCCTCTCCTGAACTCCACAATGCGCCCCACTGCTGTTCTTCCCCATGAATTTAGGAGTTATCCAGAATAAATCCAAAATCCATACTGTTCCATCCAGTGATGTAACCATGGTTCCCATCCTACTCTACTTCTTTACCTATATCACCTGATGACTGTCTGTAGCATTCTTATGACACAGGTGTGATTTTAATACTTCCCCTACTTATTAGTAGGGCATTGTGAAAAGTGAATGTGTGGGGCATGTCAAGACCCCTGGGGAGACAGTGGTGCAGACAGGAGGCTAACCCAGGCAATCTTCAGAGCTGTGTGCTAATAGGGACACACATTAGACCCTTCAGGTCTCCATCTGATACAGATGTGAACGACATTGTGTTAATCAACGTTTCTGTTCCTCATTTGTCTCACCTAACAAATCCAACAGATTGCTATAATAACAACAGAAGCTCATAATGAAGTAATCTTAAACAAAACCTACAAAATTCTCCTAATGGATAATGCAACTCAAAGAAATGTTAATTGAAATGTGATTATAGTTCTTAATTACAGTATTAATATAGCAACTGATAGTACAATGATTATTATTAAAGCACTGAAAATATTCTCCTAATATACTTACCAGTGTTATATTTTGTTAGTGGAAAGTAAAATGAACCCTTTAACTTGAAAGATTACATTACAATTGTCTAGAAATAGGAGGGAAATTCTCCTACTCTCATAAACACATGGGAATAACTATTCATTCTAAGATTATGGATCATTTATTTTTAACTGAATGATGTACCCATATGGCTGTTTCTCAAATACAATATGAAATATGTCTATGTATCAGCTGAACAGCAAATTTATACAAATGCTATTCTAATAGAATAGAAAAAGAAATCATGACATTTGAAGCTTTTGTAAATATAGTAATGTTTTCAAATATTTATTAATGGTGGAATGGTCAAATCTAGCAAAATCACAAATGCATTACCACACATGCTTACCATGTCATAGTGAGAAAACTTAAAATCAACACTCTTATCACACTTTGAAGGATAGAACGAATAGTTATTGACTCTACTCACCATGCTGCATAGAGGTTCTTTTCAACTTATTCCTTTAATTAATTGGAATTTTGCCTCCTTTTAGCAACATTTCCCCACTCCCTACTAATACAGCCACTGTAAACCTGATATCAAATTTTAAGATTTCTACTTGTAATAGAAAATTGACTTTAAATCTCTTTGAGTTTTATTTGGTTTATCTGACTTCGTATGATATCTTTTAGGCACATCCATGTTGTCATGAGTAGTACAGAATATTTTTAGGACACTGATATGTCTATCTATCTATCTATCTCTCATCTATCTAATCATCTATCGATCATCTATCTCTCTATCTTAGTCACATTTACTGATCTACTACTGACCTGTAAATGACACAGGTGGATTACAAATCTTGGCACTCCTCCCTAGTACAGACGTGAACAAGAGAGCACAGATGAAGATTCTGTATCTCAATGAATAAACAGGCAGGAGTAAGCTGAGGATATCATTTATCACATATAGGATTAAACCTCATTTTTTTCCTCATGCATCATTCAGATCTAGTATCTTCTCTGAGACTTAGTACCACAGCCCTCCCCAGAATGACACAGCAGAGAGAGTCACTGCAGTCTAAGAACTTGACAGGACTTCTTCAGGTGTGGACAGACTTTCTCCCCTCCACCCTCTGATTTGATTTTCTCATTCAGTTTATTCAGTCAACACATGTGGGCTATGTTGCTATGAATTTGTGTTGATCTGATTCCATTCCTCCATATGGCACTCTGCCTTCCATCTTGAGAGGAAAAGCTGGAGAGATGCTGGATCCAGACTGAGAATCCCTGGAGCAGACATAGCACTAATGTTCAGCCTCAGGCTCAGTGAGGCTTAGTCCAGCCAAAAGCAGCACAGCCAGGTCGACAGCTGACTAAGCGGGCATGAAATGCAGCCAGGTATGGGATGGAAGTTCAGGGTCACCTTATAGCAAGAATTGACTTGGAAACCTGAAGGGATCATTTGGAGGAAATCATGAAAAATCAACTCTATCCATAACATAAAATATACTATTAATTCTAAGAGAGACTGTTATATTACTGATTTTGCCTTTACATTTTATATGAAGTTTATTGGTACAATTTAGACATAATACATAATGATCACATTCATCATAGGGAACTTGTACCTATACATGATATATCTCGGTTCCTCTTTTTTTCCCCCATTCCCCTCCCTTCCTTTCAAGCCTTCTTCCCCTCCTTATCCATGAAGATTTGTTTCCACTTTATCCTTTTTTCTCATTTCTTTCTTTTCCCTTCCTTCATCCCCCTCAGTTCCCTTTCCTTTTGAACAATTTCTTCCTATTTCATGATACCTATTTTTACATTTTGGTTCTTATTTATACTTTCAGTTTCTCATACCAGAGAGACAATGTGATATTTACACATGTGTGGCTGATTTATTTCACTTAAGAATATGGTCTCAAGGGCCATCCATTTAGTTGTAAATGCCTCATTTATCCTTCTTTATGGCTGAGTAGTATTCTATTATATTACAAAACATATCTTTCTTATCCATTTATCTGCTGATGGACATTTGGGTTGTTTCCAAGATTTAGTTGTTATAAACTGTGCTACTATAAACGTGGGTGCACATATATCACTGTGGTATGACGTTTTTAATTCTTTTGGGAAGATACCAAGAAGGGAAATAGCTGGGTCAAGTGGGACCTCTAGTCCTAGTTTTTTGAGGAAACTCCACACTGATTTCCATAGTAGTTGCACCAGTCTACACTTCCACCAAGAGTGGAGAAGTGTTCCTTTTTCCCTACAGCCGCGCCAGCATTTGTTACTGGTTGATTTCTTGATAATAGCCATGCTTTCTGGAGTGAGACGAAATCTCAGCATTAATTTGCATCTCTCAAATGAACAGTGATGTTGAACATATATCATATATTTATTTGCCATATGTATTTCTTCTTCTGATAAGAGTATATTCATTTTAGATGCCCATTTATGGATTGGGTCTTTAAATTTGGGGGGATCTGATATTTTTCAATTATTTGTATATTCTAGATATGAATGTTTTGAAGAACAACTGGCTAAGATTTTTTTTCCCAATCTGTGTGTTTTCTTTTCACTCTGTTGGTAATAACATTTTCTGTGCAAAAGCTCTTTAATAAGATGAGATTCCAGTTGTTGAATCTTTGTAGTATTTTCTGAGCAATCAGGATTTTGTTCATGAAATCTTGGCCTACACCTGTGTCTTCAAGTGTTCTACCTGGTCTCTCTTCCAGCAGATTTAGAGTTTCTGTCTTAATATTTAGATCTTTGACACATTTTGATTTTAGTTTAGTTTAGATAGACATGGGTCTAGTTTTAGTCTTCAGCATGCGGAAAGCCAGTTTTTCCAGCACCATTTATTAAAGAGGCTATCTTTCTTTCAGTGAATATATTTGGGTCCTTCATCAAAGATAATGTGGCTCAGTGTGCTTGTAGTTGTGTCTGCATCTTCTAATCTGTTCCACTGATCCTCAGGTCTGGTTTTGTTTTTGTTGTTGTTATTTTTTTGTTTTTGTTTTTGCCAATACCATGATGATTTTATCACAGTGACATTGTAGCATAACTTCAAGTCAGGGATTGTGATCCCCCAGCTTGCCTTTGTTGCCTTTGCTATTCTAGATCTCCTCTGGTTCCAAATGAATTTTAGGATAGGTTTCTCTAAGTCTATGAGGTATGCTAATGGTTACACCATCCTGGTTAAATGGCATCATCTAGTGCCCACCCAAGATGACTGTCAGCAATTCCTTCTGAGTTCCACATTTTGACTGAGAAAAAATTGGACTGTCAGCCCTGACAAATGAGTTGCCATGGTCTTTCCAAAGGTTGCCTCACCTAGAAACAACCCAGTTGAGTGCTTCTCAAAGATATCAAAAAGGGGGGCAAAAAGTTCCCTCTGTCAAAAATTACCACCACTGGTAACAGGCAACAGGGACTCTTGCCTCTCACCCCTTCTGCCATACACAAACTTGCAGCCTGGGAGGCCATCTCACCAAACATGAATTCCTGTATAATCCAGTCCCTATACCACTTCCAGGAAGAGACCTCCCCTTCAAGTCAGAAGCAACCATCTCCTTTGCACCAAGCCAATCAGCCTCCCTCTTGTTTAACCCTGCACTTTCAACATTGTTCCCCAAGAGAAAGATGATGTCTGCATCAGCCTGAGACAGATAACTGTAATCCTGAAGTTCTGAAAGCTCTCCTCCCAGATGTATGGGCCAAAGACTCTCCTCTGGGTCTGGCCATCAACCATACCACCGCACCACAACCTCATTGCTGTCAGATGTCACAGGAAGCACAAACAGGCATCCAGCCACACATCAGCCTGATAGACTGTTAATCACCTTGGGCAAGATCTCCATACCATCAACAATGCAGTCATCACCTTGCATTCTGTGGTTCCCAACCCATACACGATTTTTGGACAGGTACTCGATTGCCACAAATCTTTGGGAACTCTCCCACTATTTGGGGGGAGGTCCTAGCAACAGATCTGGCTCTAGGACAGCCTGTTTCTATGTCTCTTCCAGCTCTGCCATGGTCCCCTGAGAAAGAAGACTCTAGGCTTCAAAACCACAAAATGTTTATAGACTGTCAAACTGCTAAATTACACCTCTCCTTCCTGTAAAGCCAGTTCAAGATCTCTGAGCTGCCCATGCCACCACAATTGCCCTCTATATACATTGCCTCAGTCTTCTGCCACCCACAGCCTGCTGATACACCTGCTTGGACCTTAAGAATGCCTTTGTCTGCCTTCAATTGGCTCCTGTCAGCCAGCCCCACTTTGTCCTTAAATAAAAAGACCCCAGTTCTGGACTGAAAAGTTAACTGACCTGGACTCAACCTCCCACAGGTTCAAAAACTTGTTTACTCTCTTTGAAGAAGCCCTCACAGCTGACCTCACTACTTTCCTTGCACAAAATATCACTGCACTTCTGATTGATGACACTCACGTTGCCACCTGGAAAGACAAAAAGGCTCTGCTACAATATCTGGCAGAAACTGATTACAAGAAAGAAACTCCACAAATTTCTTAAAGCTGCTGGCTTCTATAGAATCTGAATCCTTGAGTTCACAAAAACGATAATGCTTACTCAGACTGTCAGCCTCTGGGAGTGCCCAGTGGCCTACCTGTATAAATACTTGGATCTAGTCACTAAGGGCTGCCTCCCCCCTTTGCCTTTGTGCTGTAATAGGCACTGTCCTGATCAAGAAAACTACAAAGCTCACCTAAGGCTGAGATCTAACTGTCCAGGTGCCACATGCTGTACTAGATAAAGCCCCTGACAGATGCTGTGTACCCCTTGTTTATGGGTGGAAGTAGCTCTGTTAAGAATGGAGTCTGACAGGCTAGATATGCTGTGGTCACCTTCAACAAAGCTATTTGGCTGCTACTGCTTCCTGCCGCTATTTGGAAACCTGCCACCAATGATGCCAAACCTGCTCTCCTAAGCCCCCTCCAGGCATCCAATTGACTGAAACATCAACTCCAGCCAGAAAAACTTTACCTGATACTCCCAGAAGATCCATCTTAATGAGAGCCAGACCTGCCTCCACTGTATGATCTGCAAGCTCAAGCCACAGCACTGGCACCCATACCCCTGCAGCCAGCTCAAGCTTCAAACTCTGTATCACTAGCCCTAACCTCTCTCCATTTAAAGATATACAGATATATGGCCTATTCTTGATCATTGGCAGTGACAATGGGCTTGCATTTGTAGTAGAGATAACTAAATAAAAACTACATACAGCACATAGGCCACAAACCCTAAAAAGTTAAAAAAAAAAAAAAACCAACAGAAACATCTTGTAACTAGCTCCACAAAACTTCAGCTAAAATATCAGCTATACCTGTAGGCACTCCTGCACATACATATAACCCTGGTGCATACTAACTACCTCTACAAGTTTCAGAAATCCAGCCTTAGATCTAACCTGCTGTCCTTGTGTCTTTTCTGGTTTCATCTGATGATGTATCTTAGTATCACTCTTGAAAATTAATCCATGTCTCCAATTCAGCTACCTGCAATATAGCCAAGGAACAAGGTCATACACATAAGGGGGGAATTGCTGGCTGGAGGTAATGACTTTAATGGAAGTGGTCACTCTGATTCTGGTAATGCAACATGGAGATCAACTATATCTTAGGAAGGGGGAAGGGCCATGAGCAGATTTTACCAATTTGGTTCACTGGGCATAGGACGTTTATGCTTCACATTAGATTTCTTTACATAGGTGGGAGCCAAAGGATGGAGCTTCTTTCATTTCATGAACACAAAATGCTGCTCTTTCCCGGTGTTCCCATGATGACCAGAAGTCATAGTATTCAGTCCAGAAGATTTATCAGTTGTTCACAGCCTGATCTACTTCTTTACCTGTGTCAATCCTTGTGTGTTCTGCAGCTATCCTTTGATACAGGCACAATTCCAACACTTCCAAAACATTTTAGTAGAACATTATGAAAAGTGAAATTTAGTTGCATGCCTATGAGTGTGTCAGTGGAAAATTCAGGTCTTCGTTTGACAGATCTATGAACTACATTGTGTTTATCAACCTTGCTTTACCTCATTTGCCCCACCTAATAAATCCAACAGGTTTGGCTGGAGCTCATAATAGACTTATTCGAGTTAAAAATCTGAAAATTCTGCTATTAGGAAATGGAAACCAAGGAAGTGGTAAATCACTGTACCATTAAAATCTGCTTATAATGTTTTTATGGCAAATAATAAAATAATAATCATTCTAACATTAACAGTATTGTTTTATATAGTTATTAAACAGTCTGATTTTTGTTAGTGTAAATAAGTGTAAATATAATATGAAATAATTCAGTTCATGTTTATCAATAAATATGTGAGAAGTGTTATTGATTTTATGAACACCTGGAAATGATTTTATTATTCATTCTTGGCATTTGTCTTGGTTACTTTTCTCTTGTTGCTGGGACAAAATACTCAACACCCAAAGTTAAAGAGGTCTAACAGTCTCCTTGCTCAGGAGGCTGGGTGACTCAGAAAGGACAGTTGGACCTTTTATCTAATGCAGGAGAAGCAGCTGAACTTTTTCCCATTGGCTGGGTTGAAGGTTTGCAATCTATCCTGATTGGTAATAGTTTAAGTGGCAATAAGGAGGGGATCTGAAAGGCTGCTAAGGGGAAGAAGTAGGAGAGCACAGCGTGTAGGGAACAGCAAGTCCTTGGCTATTGATAAGCTGTCTTTGGTCTGCACCCATGTTCCCAGAATTCAGGCATTTCTTGTTTCTTGTAATTTAGTGTGTTTGGGAGGGGCTACCTGGGGTGGACTAGTGTTTAAAATGGAGGCATTCATGTTTATATCCTTTGATAGGAAGGACCTTGTTTCTTACAAATTTCCACCTCTCATATGTTTATATTCTTATCTTCAAACTCTATGAATGGAAGATCATTCTCTCTGTCATGTTCCTCTATCAGGTGCATGTTAGCTAAATAAGGTGGGAGAGACTGGTAAGGGCAGTCTCTAGATAAGAATAAATAAACTTTAAAGCACATATTACTGAAGCACGAGCACTAGAATGGAAAAGCAGACTGGGGAAGAAGTCATATCCAGATACTTTTTTAAAGGTATTGGTTCCTACACCTGTTTACAGGTGTAGCCAGAAAATGTCAATGGGGTCAGTGATTGGAGCCCCTTTTTTTTTTTTTTTTTTTTTTTTTTGTGGGTACCGGGGGGATGACCTCAGGACCTCGCGCGCCAACAGGCACCCATGCCGCTGAGCGATATCACCGGCCCCTTTTTCGTATGTGGGATCCAGGAGTCGAACTCGGGCCTTCGCGCTTGCAAGGCAGGCGCTTAAGCCGCTGAGCCGTCTCACCGGCCCTGGAGCCCCTTTTTGATGTCTTGTCGATGTTAATATTTTAACATGTCTTTGGTTAAACCTTTTTTGCTAAGTGTCTACAACCAAGTTAAAGTGAGACCTATGTTAATCAAAATTAACCTCTTGTTAAATCAAGGTCAAGCAAGGCTCTTCAGGCATTACTTTGGGGGCTATGGGCAGAGCCTCTTTGCTCTTTTAGTTCTTTCTCTGTTAGATGTGTCATCTGCCAAGATGGGTCACAGTTTGTGCTAGACCACATGGCTCTCTTTGGAAGCATGGGAACATTTTTCCTTTTAGCAATTCTCCTCTTAGAATGATGTACACTGATAAATTCCTGTCCTCTGGGGTCTAACAATCTCCTTGCTCAGGAAGCTGGGTGACTGATCAAAGTTTTAGGATCCTGTAGAAATATCCCGTCATATTCTTTGTTGACCTTAAAGGGCCAGGGTCAAAATATTGGCTGTCTTCTTGGCTTAGTTAGCTTTTTAGTTTTGGTTTCTAAACCTTAGTTGTTGAACACCCAGAAGGTTACACCAGTATTGAAGTGGGAGCATTAAGTTTAAATATTATAATCTTGTCTAAATATCAAGCACTTTGATATAGAAAGTACAGACAGAACTGTTAGTTTTTCTAATTGTGGCTGTATGAGAAACCAAATTCCTCTAGAATGTTAACAGATAACAGTTATAAAGTTTTACTAGGACAATTTGAAATCAAGGGTAAACCAACATCTTAGCATAATAATTATGCTGGCATTATTATACTGGAATAATTAGGTCTTTTTTATCTATAAAAATACATTTAAATTCTCATTTTAGTTAAGTAACTTCATTCATATTTTAGCTAAGTAACTTCAAATATACATATTTCTTTCTATAAAGTGCATGCTCCACAAATTTTTTCCTTGATGTACAATACTTGAGTCAGTTTTGCCATTATCTCTCCCTTTATCTTTCTAGTAAAGCAAAACTTCTATCATACAAAATTCCCTCAAATCAAAAATATATCTCTTATAATTATAGCTCTCTTTATATATTTTTTCTCTATCCTACTTACTATAAACTTTTATAATGAACTTGGCAGCAGCCACTTGGATTTTAAAGTATCCTTCCTCTTTTTTCCTAAGGGCAAAAAGGCTGATAAATTTGAACTAAAACTTTTACATTTATCCTTTGAGAGTTCAAGGATTAAATCTAGACCTGATTTTTTTTTTAATATGGCTCAGAGACAAGTAAAGGTCAGCTTTACTCTGGAAAGACCCCGGGGAATGGAAACTCATCATCCCAGAAACCTGGCCTGGAATCTAGCAGTCACAGAGAAGAGAATTTCCTTGAACAAAACATTCTTGTAAATTGTGTTAATTCTCAGGAGCAGGGCAGTGAAGAGGTGACAGAAGAGTGGCTCTGTTCATGGCAGAGCTAAATCCTAATTATCTCAAGGGTAGAAAGACCATCAAGACCAAGAGTTTTCCCAGGGTGGGTCTCTAGTTCTACCTTTTTGTCTCAGATTGTCACATTTTAAAGTTTTACTATATACCTACACACTTTCAAGTAACCTTGAATCAGTACTCTTATCCTAATACCAACAAAAAGAAAAAAGAAGAGAAAAGCAAGCCTGTAATAGTAGTTGAAGTCTTTACAATGCACAAGAAATGTTTTAAGCATATTAGTTAAACAGATATACCAACTTAAATTGGAAGCCAAAAGTAAATATACCAATTAACTAAGATTTGTAACAATGGGCTCTTATTGTGACTCTGGGTTGGCTCTCATGCCATAGCATGAATATTTTATGACTGACTCCCTGTTTTTATCGGAGCATAGGAAGTTGTGCCTTTTTCCCCACTTGTGTGGCTGTGGCCACAGCACCAAGGGCTGGTTCCTACTCAGCAGGTGCCGCCTCCTGTTGAGGTAAAGGCACTGGTCCGGGGTATTAGGTATTATAGGCTGTAGGGAGCAGGAACTCCAGAAAGTCCCAAGTGGAGAAGGGAATCGGAGGTGAATCCTCTCATTTCTTATTAAGTCCTCAAGTTTGTTGGGGTGTTTTGTTTTGTTTGTTTGTTTGTTTTTGTTTGTAGAGGAAAGAGGACAATTGGTTCTCGTCATGAAATAGACCATAATTTATCTCCTCCTCAGGCCCCAGTCTTTACCATTAATAAATTTGATCAACAATTGACATACCCAGTCCTCTTCCAATTCAAACTTTGGGCAGAAGATGGATGGGGTAAGCATGGGGGTTTGTGGCCAAATGAAACAACAGTATTTTATCATCTGAGTTTCTTTTTGTTTTTCGTCCATGGGTTATAGTCCTAAGTCCTTAACATCAGTTTGAGGGATCTATCGGGGGGTATTTCACACCCTAAGCCTTGTGATTCCCTCATCTGTCCTGATTGGGAGGCATATTTATTTCCCATTCTGTTTGTCCCAAAGCCCAAGGCTCAATCTCTGGCTTGCACTGGGTTACTTTTGATTTCACACAAAATAGCTGGTCTCACTCATGACCATCCTGACCTCACCAGAGATCATGCTGGGACAGGGACAGAATAACCCAACCTACACAGTAGTCAGTAGCACCCATGACTTTTCTTACCTTGGTTTATGTACAGAATTGCCCAGTCACCACAGTCTTTGCCTCTGGGTCCTTTCCACACTGTCACAAAATTTTATTGGACCCATAGGTGCAGGTTTTTGTCCTGGAGTCCACCACAAGGCTGTAGGACATGTCTCCTCTTGGTGGAGTCCCCGTATGCTAATGGGTTTGAGCTCCATGGTTGGGTGCCAAAATTGTTGGGAATAAGCCCCAGATCCAATTTTTCAGTGCAGATAATAAAGCACTCAGACACTAAGAAATCTCCATAAGGCATCTTATTTCTGCAGAAGGACGCAAGCATGAGGTAGCAGATGCCCAATTTATTTTGTAAAAACAAGCAAACACAAATAAGCAACCAAAAATGAAATCTAATTAGAGAAAGAGAAGATTAACCAGGTAAATTTTATTTCAAAACACATAGTGCTGGTTAGAGTGAAGACAAGATAATTTCTACAGATGCTTGGTTAGATTATTTGATCATTATCCAAACTTTGGTCTCTCATTGACCTAAACATTCCTATTAAATGTCTGACTGCACTAATTAGTCACCCTGGTAACTAAGACACACTTGTAAACCTGATCCAAAATAAGGAAAAGGCAAAAGTAACATATACAAATGAAAATAACTAATAATAAAGAATTACCAGTATGGAGTATCCATATATCACATATTCATAGGATAATAAAGTAATCCTATGTATCTAAAGGTATATTATTTGACATTGTGATTGTCTACATATGATTCCTTCAGTACTTTGTGAAACATAGTGATGTGCTAAGCTAATCAATCAACCACCAGGTTCTGACATTCTCCAAGTCTGTCTTATTATACAGCTCAGTTTAATCTGATTTTAGATAGGACCCCATCAGTGGGAAATTATTTTTTTCAATGTACATATTGCAATGTATATAGTCTTTATTAATCACTAAAATTGGAGTACAACTAATGGAGGTGTTCATTTTTTTGTTTGTGATTAGACCTTTAATGTGTACAAACAATCTGATTATTTAAGTGTGAGTGTATGTAAGAGACAATGTTCATGAGTTTGTACACATAGCAATATTCAATTCAATCACATTCTTCTGTGTTTCTTAGTTGTTAAGTAAAATAGTTTGGCTCATCTTTTACATTAGATTTATCCCAAACTCAGCTCTACATTCCTTTGTCTTCTCCTAGCTTTCTGTCTGTTCCATAACTTTGATGTTCACAGATATTTTACTGTAACATAAATGTAGTCACAGAAGAAGACACTGGTGACATTGGGAGTGAACAGCTCACCAAACCTTCTAACTGACCCATATCTGTGCAGTTGACCATGGTCTTGGCCCCCCATAGTTCTCTGCAGCTGGCAGGTCTGCCTGGATGTCCTCTGACAAAGTGTGTGAGCTGTGAGCAGTGGCCTGGGACCAGCAGCCTGCTGTGCTCCACAGGGCTACCTCCAGGAGAGCCTGTGTGACCTGGAATCACTCATGTGTGTAACACGCAGCTCAGCAGTACATCCTGTCCTGAGGTGTCCATAGGAGGATAAGCACATGACTTTGATATTTGAGAAGGAAGTGGGATTTGTGCATTGATAGACATTTCCACAGAAGCTATTTCTGTGGCTGGAAATGACAAAAGATGGAGAGAAGGAAACAGAGCTCTGGGCCTAAACACAGATAGAGGATGTAGACAGTAGATGACAGAAGGACATGTTGGGGTGAAGTTCTTTGGGATGCACTTGACAAGAAGGAGTAGGCAGTGATCTTGGCTCCATGCAGCTGCTTCTTATTATCCACATGGATTCTCCTGAAGAAGCCGAATGATCATCTTTAGCACATGGCCCCAGGACATGACCCAGCTGTGATAAAGCAGGGCCTCACCTCTGTGTTTGATCCTGCCTCCCTCATGTGGAGGCTGAGAGCTGTATTCTGAGCTCGCTGGGCTCCTTCTTCATCCTGGAGACAGAGGGATGGGTAGAGAAGGAACACCACTAACATCACAGGTCACAGCGGGCATGAGGAAAAAGAGGTCCACCAGCCCTGGGGGACACAGGGACCTCTGAGGGGCAAAAGCCAGGAGGACTATCACCAATCATGTGAGAGAGATATTCACATGTCTGATGGAGGAAGACCAAGTAGGGACAGTGCTTCCTCCACTGAGCTGGTGTTTCAAACTTCATTGACAATTATCTTAGGTGTCTCATGCTGCTATAACAAGACTCCACAGGTTGGGTTGCTTAGAAAACAGTTTCCTCACAGCTGTGGGAGCTGGGGGTCCAAGGTCAAGGTGCCAAGGTTCTTGGTCCCTGCTGACACCTCTGTCCCTAGCTTGTAGGTAGCCAGATTTTTGCCCTCTGTGTCCTCAGATTGGATTTTCTGTGTACTGTTGTCTCTTCAAAAGGATATATTTCTACTGGGTTAGGGCTTCACCCAGAAGAGTATATTTAACCTTAATTATCTTTTTATGTGCCGTAACCACAAATGAAGGTAGAATGGCCTTTAGGGATTCCTCATGTGAATTTCAGGGAAGTTAATTCAGTGCATAACACCAATAAAGTGGGGATGAGTTCCTTTGGCACATTTTGTTTGCAAGAAGAAAAACAAGAAATGTGGGAACTTGGTGGAGGAAATATTCTGAAGGAAGGGTCCCATCCTATCTGTAAACAAAGAAAGTTATTTCCCCCTCCCTAACATGTAGAGCATGTGAAAAGGCTGAGCCACAAAGACAGAGATGGCTGTCCACAGGGGGAGCTAAGATGTGGGAGAGGAGAGAAAACCCCTGACCACACAGGAAGGCCTCACCTTTCCCTACTGTGCCTGCTTCTTGGTGAGACCCAGGGCTAGATGATGTGGGGGCAACTCCTGCTACCCAGGCCCCTCTGTGCCCCTGCAGGGAGGTTTGTGTCTGAGCTCACACTAACATCCTCTCACTGTCTCTCACACAGTAATACACAGTCATGCTCTCAGTGATCACAGGGCTCAATCTCAGTGAGATCTGGTTCTTGGATGTGTCTGCAGACATGGTGACTCGACTCTTCAGGGGCAAATTATAAATTGTGCTTCCATTACTATCAGTGGTCCCCATACAATCCAGCCCTTTCCCTGGGAACTGATGGATCCACTTACGCAAGTATCCACTGCTGAAGGAGTAAGCAGAGACAGCGCAGATAGCTTCTGAGCTGCATCTGAGATAGAACACCTGACTCAGCAGGTCTCAGTGAACTTCCTCAGGATCTGGTCCTTATGATAATAGGAGAATTTTCCGCCTCCACAAGTAGTGTGTGGAGTTCTTTGCAGGTAGTAGTTGCCTCCTACAACAAAAGTTTTCAAGTTCAGAAAAGTCAGTGAAATTAACTAAACCATACATTTGGTCCTCTTCTCGGTGAATTAGATTGAGAGGAAGACTCAGTCTCTAACATAAAACCAGTCCTAAACCTTCCTCTACACGTGCTGCTGGTGGTGACCTTGTCCTCCATGTCCCCCAGTTGAAAACTGTTATTGTAGGAGGTCATGAGCACACCTGCAGGGAGGTTTTTGTCTGGACTCAAACAAAAGTCACTTCACTGTGCCTCAATAGTATACACACAATAGTATACAGTTCTGTCCTTGACCCTGAGGCTGTTCATTTGCAGATAGGCAGCCCTTTTGGAATCATCTCTGGAGATGGTGAATCTGCCTTTCACAGATGCACCATTTTCTGTCGTGTAACTATTAGCTTTGTTTCCAGTAGCACCAACCCACGCCAGACCTTTCCCTGGAGCCTGGCGGATACAGTACATGTAGTAATAACTGAACATAAATTCACAGCCTGCACAGGAGAATGCAGGGGCCCCCCAGGCTGCACCAAACCTCCACCAGACTCCACCAGCTGCACCTCACACTGGACTCCTGCAAACACATAGACATCCTGCTTAGGAAACTGTTACACATCCCCCTGATTTATGCCATTCTTATCTACTCAATGCTCAGTATTTCTTCTTCTCCATTAATTATCTTATCAAGTAGCAACAAGGTAAAATCATCTCAGCCCAAACCCCACGGTGATCCTCTGTTTTCAATCCTGAGCACTGAGTGGGAACACTTGTGCATCAGGTGCTGGGCTCCTCCCCAGAGTTTAGCTGGTCAGGGCTTAGCTGGTTTTCATGAGCAGAGGGAGGGCCTATTTTCATGTCTTCCTGCTATGTATGAGGCTCTGAGGAGTGTAAGAATCAAAGACGTGGTCTCCCAGAGCAGGTGCAAGGGTCCCAGAGGGGTGTTGTGACTGATAGTATCCAAGAAAGAGTGATCACTGTCATATTGTGCTGTAGTAAGAATATTGCACCCATCACCTCTGTTTGGAATGTTACATAACATGTTTATATTTTCTTTTAAGAGCAGTTTCATTAAAGTATAAGATATATACAAGAAAAATACACACACTGAGCATATGCTTAATAGTAGTCATCTTTTTCAGTTTTATGTATACAAAAATAAAATGTAGTATCAATATTTTTATCAGTTTTAGGTGTAGATAAAAATCATGGATAGTAGTGTCAGTGTTATTTCTATTTTACAGATGTGAAATTATAATCTAAAACACAATTTTTCATTCAATGTGTCTAGGGTTATACATCTTCTAGGAGTGAGCCTCTGTCTGGGTGTATGTTCCTTACAGATGGACCTGGCTGCCCCTGTACCATGTCCAGAATAGAGTGATATCTACCTAGTGAGTCTAGCATAACCCATTACTGTTTTTCATGCATTATTGTGTTTAACAGAGAAATGTTTAGAGAGCCACGGTTTGTGCTGATGGATCATCAAGGTCACCACATTTTTCATGCTATTACTGTCTTTCCATCAGGTCTTCTCTATCAAATTAGCTATGTCTTTATTAACAACAGCTTAATTGAGTTATAATTGAGATGACATAAAGGTCACATATTTAAGGTGAACAATTTTATAAGAATTCACAGGGCTGGTGAGATGGCTCATTGGCATAAGCACCTGCCTGGAAAGTGCAAGGTCCTGAGTGCAACTCCCGGTACCCACATAAATGAAAAAAAGGGCTGGTGATATCGCTCAGTGGCACAAGCACCTGCTGACAAGTGCGAGGTCCTGAGTTCGACTCCTGGTACCCACATAAAAAAAAAGAATTCACATACATGCACACCTGTGTATTAATCATAAAGATCATAACAAGGAAAAACTGAACTACTCTTGCAGCTTCCTAAAGTCCTTTGTACTTGTTCCCACTAGTAACCCCCTTCTCTCAGAGGCTTCCTGATAAACTTTATCTCTGAGATAATTTAGGCTAGATTTAATTTGCTCGAACTCATAGAAGTGGCAGTATATGATGTATGGTTTACTTTTTGCCACATCAGCATAGCCCTTGAAACTCTGGAGGGGGGATGGTGGAAGATGAAGAAAAACAAGAGTCAAGGTTCAGAAAGCTGAAGTCAGGTGAAGCCTCCTCTCCTGGTGAGAGAGAAAGAACCACCCAATGACTGCAGTGTGTTTATTTATACACTCGGGAGGTTATTGTCAGTTGAAATGCCTCTGCCTAGCACCTTGTTTGCTTGGCTCGCTTCAGGCACCTTGAGTCCTTGGAGCTGGAACAGCTTGTTCATGTGGCTTGCCTTGGGTGCTCCATGTTCTCAGGGCTGGCCTTGCTTTAGCCCCGAACATGTGATCGATCTCTAGCTTTAGCCACCTACCACACGTTTTTGGCATCTTTCAATTAGTGTAAGTATTGTCTCAACAATGAAACAGGAAATCATTTATTTTAATGAAAAATAACACTCCTATAAATGGAGATACCTTTTCTATAAAAGTAAATTATTGATATTGCATTATTTCTAGTTGCTGAGAGCCACAAATGCACCTTCAACTCACCTTGGAATTTGAAGTACCCTTAAAAATTAGTTCTTAATTTTACAACTAATTAACTAGATAATATTAATCTTAACCCATTTTATGTGGTAAAATGGATGTAATGTTACAAAACAGAAAAAGAAATAAATGGCCTACACCCAGTCAATGCTGCTGAACACCAGGCCTGAGCCATACCCTGGAGGATATGGGAAGATATGCTCAAATCCCATCTGATGCCACCAACCACTGGGCCCCAAACTGGACCCCAGAGGACCTAGCAACTGAGCACCCTGCCTGAAGTCCTTGGGTTCTCCACAGCACAGGACAACAAAGTTGACAACCAACAGGCCAATTAATGAAAGAAGGGATCAACACCCAAGAGTAGAATTTCACTTCGGGACTGAAGTGATATACTTCCACAGAGACTGGGTGAGACAATCTTTTGAAATAGGCTTGGAGATGTTGAGAGCTAAATAGAGATTTCCTGGGATCCACTGGGAGGCCCAGGCTCAGAACAGTAAGATCATGGGGCCTGTATTCTGTTGTGGGAGCCAAGGTTCAGAGAAAGTAATTGATAGAAGGGGTAGTTCTGAAGAAGAAGGCATTTAACCTAGTGTTGTACGTTTGAGCTGTAGCACTACTACTAAAGTCCAGCAGTCAGTGCTCTGAACTACAGTGATAACTCAGTTGTTGAATGGCTCCAAACTCTAACTTTCCACTACATGAACAGCAAAGTTTGAAAAAATCTGTGCAGCGTTCATAACTTTGCTTGATAGTGGAACTGAAAATCCAACTTGCAAAAGCCTGTATGAACCAAGAGTGAGTCACATGTCACATCTAGCCAGGGACACTTCAGTCTAAACAACGCTCTCACCCAGACAACATACAGTGCTTGTCTTAGTGCATTAAAACATCCATCATTGAATTTTTTTTTATTGGCACTTTTATTTGGGTAAAATATTGTAACCATTATTTCAAGGAAAGTTAGTGATACCAACGGTAAAGTTAAGAGGAAAACTGTGGGAACCATGATAGAGTTAATGAAAGAAATTTTTGTAAAATTTGCTAAAGTCCCAGTAAAATGAATTTATAAGTGTAATTTTTGGGCCTCAGAACCAATTATTTGGTCTTCCATGATTTCTTATGGGAAAAACATGTTCAGTTCTCAAACTTTTCAGTGTTTGAACATAAATTTGGAATGAACTGAGTTTCATGACAGAGGTATTACTGTACTATTGGTCAATATAAGGGGACCTAATTGTCTTCACTAAAATCAGAGCCCTCTTGTTTTGGTGAAGGGCTATTTATGAGTTGTTCTCAGGATTTGCCAACAATTGACATCTTATGACACTGTTGTTGGTGAATTTATTAACATAGACAAGGTAAAATAGTAGTGGTTGGCAATTGGTTGTCTCTCTGTGCCAATACCTGGATTCCCTGGCGTGTAATAATACTGTGGCTCACTCCCAAATAATGGGACATTGGTCCAAAGAATTTGCAAATCTCAGCACATAAAACAAAAGAATAAAATAACCACAAACACAAGAAGGCAACAAAATGTCTGCAAAACCTCCCAACACCCCTAAAATCTGCAAGGGGCAATAAGGTGAAGGAAAGCATAAGCTACACAGCAGATAGATCTGAAAGGGAACCAATGAAGTTAAAACAGTTCTATAAAGTGCTTGGCAATTTTAAAGAAGATATAACTAATCACATAATGACCTTAATGAAACAAATGGTCAGTTAGTCTAGAGAAGAGAGTAATAAACAGCTAATGCAGCTAAAGAAAGACATGCAAAACATGAATGTACAGCATAGAAAAGAATGGGAATCCATAACAAAGTTCCAAACAGAAATCAAGGAGATTGAAAACATGACTGAAAGCATGGAAAGTGGAAGTGACCATGTGAAGACAGTGTCAAACCAAGAGGACAGGGCTGTGTCCAATGACTAATTAATGTGACATACATTCAAATAACAAGGGAACGTGAAAATTACATCCAAAAGCTCCTAGATGACACAATGAGGTCTAATATAAGAGTTACTGGAATTAGCAAAATATCTGAGGCCAGCACAAACAGCATTAAAAAACCTCTTTACATAAGTAATAGCAGAAATCTTTCCAAACATGGAAAAAGAATTTAACATACATATTAATGGAGCATATAGAACCATGAATACCCATGATCAGAAAAAACAAAACACTCCATGGCACATAATTAAAATGCCAGAAATAGAAGAATAGAATCTTAAAAGTGGCTAGAGAAAAGCAACTAATCACCTATTAAAAAAAACATCTATCAGAATTACAATAGGGCTGGTGAGATGGCTCAGCGGCATAAGCACCTGCCTGGCAAGCACGAGGTCCTGAGTTCGACTCCCAGTACCCACATATGAAAAAAGGGCTGGTGATATCGCTCAGCGGCACGGGCGCCTGCTGGTGTGCGAAGTCCTGAGTTCGACCCCCGGTACCCACAAAAAAAAAAAAAAAGAAAAAAGAAAAAAAGAATTACAATAGACTTCTTAACACAAAGCTTAAATGCAAGAAGAACATGGAATGAAGTATTTCAATCTCGTAATGAAAACAACTTCCAACCCAGAGTGTTATATCCTGCAAAATTATGTTTCAAAATTAATGGGAAAATAAGATTCTTCCATGATAATGGAAACCTAAAGAAATTTATGATCCAAACCAACATTCCAAGAAATTCTTAAGGATATCCTAGAAGGAGACAATGAAAGTAAAAGTGCCAAATGGTCCAACAAGATGAATACATCAGGTGGGGATAGCAATAAAAAAGGGAAAGAAGGCAAAACAGCAATAGGAAACTAATATAATGACAGGAATAAGTCAATATCAATTATAGCTATCAGTGTAAATGGACACAACTCCACCAATCAAGACACAGATTAACAGAATGGATCAATAAACAAAGTCCAATTGTATGCTGTATACAAGAAACACATATAACTCAAAAAGAAATTCATATACTAAGATTCAAAGGATGAAAACAATATTCCACAAAACAGGAACATGCAAACAAGAAGGAGTAGCTATCTTTTTTTCAGACAAACTGGATTTCAAGCCAAAACTGATCAAAAGAGGCAAAAATATATCACTTGTTGGTTAATGGAACTATTAAGCAGGAAGAGTTAATTATCACACACACATATGCACCAAACCATGTGGCATGCAACTTCATAAAACAAACTCTAAAAGATATAAAAGATCAAATAAACATCAGTACAATTATAGTGAGGGATCTCAATACCCACTATCACAACTAGATCAACTAAACAAAATATCAACAAAGAAATCTCAGAGTTGAATGAACCCTTTGAATGATTGGACTTAGTAGATTTATAGAGTGTTCCATCTAACCACAAGAGAAGAAACATTCTTTTCAGCCACACATGATTCTTCCTCTAAAATAGATCAATAGACTACACACTAGTTAATAAAGCAGGCCAAAAGAAACAGAAAATAATTGAAATTATACCATGCATATTATCAGATCACTGTGCAATAAACTAGAAATCAATAGCAAATGAAACCACAGAAACTGTGCAAACATATGGAAATTAAAGAACAAATTATTGAATAATGAAGGGGTCACACGTTAAATTAAGGCAGAAATAAGACAGTTCCTAGAATCAAAAGATAATGCTAACACAACGTACCATAATTTAGGGGACACAACGAAAGCAGTCCTACATGGGAATTTTATAAAGGTGAATGGCTACATCACAAAAACAGAATGAGCTCAAATAAATGACCTAATAATGCATCTCGAGATCTTAGACAAACAAGAATGATCCAAATTCAAAGGTTGTACAATAAAGGGAATTACAAAGATGAGAGCATAAATTAATGAAGACAATACAAAAAAATCAATGAATTGAAGAGGTGGTTCTTTGAAATAATACATAAAATAGACAAATCCTTGGCCAATCTTAACAAAAATGGAAAGAAATGAGACAAACTAAGCCAATTAGAAATGAAAAAGTTGAAATCTCAGTGAACACTGCCAAAATACAGAAAATTATTAATAACTACTTCACAAATATATATGCCAAAGAATTGGAGAACTCAGAAGAAATAAGAGATTTCTAGATACATATGAATTGTCAAAAATGAATCAAAAAGACTTAAAAATCTTGAACAATCCAATAAGAAGCAATGAGACTGAATCAATAATAAAAACAAGAAAGTTACCAACTAAGAAAAGTTCAGAACCTGATGGATTCACAGATGAATTCCACAAGAACTACAGGGAAGATCAAGGACCAATGCTCCTCAAAAAATTTAATGAGATTGTGAGGGAAGGAGTACTTCCAAAATCATTCTCAGAAGCTAACATTATTCTGATCCCCAGACAAGGGTCCAAACAAAAAAGAGAACTATAGGCCAATTTCTCTAACTAAAATAAATGCAAAAGTCTTTAACAATATACTTGCAAACAGATTATGGCAAGTCACCAAAGAGATCATATGCAATGATCAAGTAGGCTTCGTCCCAGGAATGCAAGGATGATTTAGTACGTGCAAAGCAATAAATGTAATTTATCACATAAACAGAAGTAAGGGCAAAAATCACATGCTGATCTCAATAGATGGAGAAAAAGCCTTGGATAAAATCTCATATCCATTCATTAAAAACCCTGAAAAAATTAAGTATAGAAGGTCCTGGCTGGTGAGGTGGCTCAGCGGCATAAGCGCCTGCCTGGCAAGCGCAAAGGCCCGAGTTCGACTCCCGGAACCCACATACCAAAAAAGGGCCGGTGGTATCGCTCAGTGGCACGGGCGCCTGCTGGCGCATGAGGTCCTGAGGTCGACCCCCGGTACCCACAAAAAAAAAAATAAAAAGAAGGTCCTTATCTCAACACAATTAATGCATTAATGACCAACTTACAGCCAACATCATATTAAATGGGGAAAACTAAAAGCTTTTCTTCTAAAATCAGGAATGAGGTAAGGATGTTAATTATCACCATATCCATTCAGCATAGTCCTCAACATATTAGCCATAGTAATAAGGCAAGATAAAGAAGTAAAAGATCTATCTATCTATTCCTATATATATATAGGAAAGGACAAATTCAAAATATTATTTCTTGTGGATGACATAAAAGATCCAAAAAACTCCACCAAAAGCCTCCTGGAATCAATAACTAAATTCAGCAGTGTAGCAGAATACAAAATATACACACAAAAGTCAATAGCATTCATATACACTAATAATGAACTCACTGAAAAGAATGAGGAAAACAATACTATTCACAAGAGCATTGAACATTTAAATATTTATGTATTAACCTAAATAAGGAAGTGAAAGATCTCTACAATGGAAATTACATCAGACTGAAAAAGGAAATCTTGGAAGACATCAGAAAATTGAAAAATATATGATGTTCCTGGCTAGGCAGAACCAACACAATCAAATGGTTATACTTTGAAAACTGGTATACAGATTTCATGCAACCCCAATGAAAATACCAACATAATTTCTCACAGAGCTAGAGAAAACAACCTTAAAATTTATATAAAATCAGGAGAGACCCAGAATAGCAAAAGTAATTCTGGGTAGCAAAAGCAAAGCAGGAGACGTCACAATCCCACACTTGAAGATCCCATACAATGAAAGCTACAATGATTAAAACAGCATGGTACTGGCACAAAATCAGGCATGTGGATCAGTGGAACAGAATAGAAGAAGCAGAAACAACCCCAAGCACATACAGCTATTTGATCTCTGACCAAAGAGCAAAACACATACAATGGAGGGAAGATAGCCTCTTCAATAAATAGTGCTAGACAAATGAGACTTCCACACACAGAAGATTGAGTCTAGACCCATGTATCCCACCATATTCTAAACTAAAATAAGAATGGATCAAAGATCTAAATGTGTAACAGAAACTCTTATTCTACTGGAAGACAAAATAGGTACAACTCTTGAAGACAGACGTGGGCAATGATTTTCTGGACACAACTACAATGGTACAAGAAATAATACTGATAATCAACAAAGGGGATCATATCAAATTTAAAAGCTTCTGCACAGCAAAGGAAACAACCAACAAAATGAAGAGACAAGCTATGGAATGGGAAAAATTTTGCCAGCTATTCCATGGACAGAGGACTAATATCAAGAACATACAAAGATCTCAGAAAAAAATAAATCCACCAAAGTAAAAGACTCAGTAAAAAAGTGGGCAACTGAAATGAATAGACACTTCTCAGGAGAAGTACCAATGGTCAATAAATAAATGGGAAAAACTCATCGTTGCTAGTCATCAGAGAAATGCAATCTTTTAAAATTTAAAATTACAATGAGATGCAATCTTACCCCAGAAAGATTGGCTATCATCAAAATATGTAATAGTAATAAATTCCACTGAGGATGTGGGGGGAAAGGAACTCTACTACATTGCTGTTGGAATGTAAACTAGTACAATCAGTATGGAAATCAGTGTGGAGATTCCTCAAAATTAAAATATAAATTCCATTTGAATAGAAATTCTATTGCCCTTCTAGATATCTTCCCAGAAATGTTAAAATGATCATATTATAGGAGTTTTTCTATTTTGTTTATTATTTTGAATGACCAGCTCTTAGAATCATTGATTCTTTTTATTGATTTTACACATCATATTTTAAATTTTCTGCTTTCATGTTATAGATATGATAGGATTTTTCTTGTAAGCATGGATTTCACTGAATCTCAAATTTTGGTAGTTTTCATTTAATTTCATTTATCTGAATGTGTTTTCCAGTTACCTTTGATGTACTCTTTGATTCATCAATGTTGAAAGAATGCATTTAGTTTCTACATGTTTGTGAATTTTCCAGATTTCTTTTGTTTTATTGATTTTACCTGTCAATTATGGCTGAAGGAGAGCCTTGCATGATTGCAATCCTTTTAATGTTCCATCAGTTTTGTGTGAGTGAAAGAGTATGAATGACAGTGACTTAGGTTAGACTTGCCCTGGAAAATGCTCCATGTATATTTAATAAAAATAGGTCTTCTCATGATATGGATTAGAGAATTCTGTGGAGGTTTATAAACAGTTTATGGTGATATTTATTGTATGTAATTATCTTTTATCTAGCTGTTCTGTGTAATGAAATATGGTGTATTAAAATATGTCTGCTTTCTACAACTCTTTATTTTTCCCTTCAATTTTATTAATGTTAGGTTCATGTATTTTGGGGTCTGATGTTATAGAAACGTGTTTATAATTGTTATATTTTATTTATGAGTTAATATTATAATCAGTATTTAATAACCTTATGTACCTGTGGTGATAATATTGTGTAACTGTGTATGAAAGTCCATTTTATCTGCTTTTTAAAAACTCTCTTGCTTGAATTTAATCTACTATTGTCATGTAACATGTTTTACTCATTAAACTTTAAAACTTTTTGGGATGTTGAATTTAAAAGATTGTATCATGAAGAGAAACTATAGTAGGATTCTGTGAACTTTTGTTTCTCATTTAAATTCTCATTTTTATTTGAGGTTTTAATCTATTTTTATTTAAGAAAATTACTGAGAAAAAGTTCTGTTATTCTTAAATGATGGAAAGATTATGTAAACCCATATATGCATTTTTGGGTGCATCAGTTTGTTAAGGACTGCCATTTTTTTTTTTGTGGGTACCGGGGGGTTGACCTCAGGACCTCGCGCGCCAACAGGCACCCGTGCCACTGAGCGATATCACCGGCCCCTTTTTCGTATGTGGGATCCGGGAGTCGAACTCGGGCCCTCGCGCTTGCAAGGCAGGCGCTTACGCCACTGAGCCATCTCACCGGCCCAGGACTGCCATTTTTTGACTATACCATCTTGATGACATTCCTATAATACATTTTATTTTTAATAATATTAATCGTATAATTAGATATTACACTTAATGTCCACAATTTGTAACAGATTAGTCTGAATTAATACTAACTCTGCCTCAATAGTGCACACAGCTCCACAGGACGATCTGTCCTGTATTCCTGCTGAGCTGAAAGGCAAGAGCTCAGTGATGTTGCTGTGGGGTTGTGGGGGCTCAGGGTGCATCATGACCATGCACCCCTCATTCATGTCCCCATGTCTGTGTGCCCCTCAGAACTGGGTTTGATGGTCCTTGACAATCTCCATCTGCCATGGTGGGCAGCGGCACCTATCCTCAGGGTGTGCTGGTCTTGTTCTCTGTCCTCCCTTCTCAGGGAAGTGCAAAAAAGCTGATATCAGAATGCGAGGGCCTCTGAGAGGAGCGGGTGCACTCCCATACTCTGCTTCTTGCCTCTGCTCTGGTGGAAAAGATCAGGGAGATGAGAGAAGAGTCAGATAGGAGCACAGATGGTCAGAAAAGAGGAAGCACAATTCTTGTGGTGACATTTGGATAACACAATGCTTTCAAAGAAATGGTGTGACCTTGCATGTGTAAGGCACTTTGTCTTCCAGACATTGAAATGGTGATGGCACAGGAGGAACTGAGCTGGGTTCTCATCATCTGGTGTTCTGAGGGGCACTGGAACTCAGAGGCAGGAAGGAGACCAGGGCCCTAGGAATGGATGCACCTATAGAAAAGGAGACTCCAAGACAGGAAGCCCCTGCTCCTGGGACAATGCTTGGAGGATGCTGAGCTCCCTTGTAGAATATAAAGTTGTTTATATATTTTGAGGATTACCTGCCATCAAATACATGAGCTGAAAGTATTTTCTCCCAGACTGTCTTCTCTATTCCATTTAATTATGTTTGACAAGAGAAAAATTAAGTATTAGGGAACATTCTGTTAATTAAGCCGTTAGATATATGTTAAAATATAATTTAAAAACAAATCAAAATTCCTTTCAGTAGTCTTATTTTAACTTTTCTTTGTGGAGTATTTTTCCTGAGTGGAAACCATACTCCAGCCTCCTCGGCACCTGTTGCTGTCCGGAGCCAAGGGACGAGTAGATCCACAGCACCCCCTGCTGGAACTCAGTGTACCCTGGTGTTCTCACTGTGGGGAGCTTTGTGTCTAGGCTCACACTGAAATCCCTTCACTGTGCCTCTTGCACAGTAATACACTGCCGTGTCCTCCGTGGTCACAGAGCTGAGCTTCAGGGAGACCTGCTTTTGGGAAACATCTCTGGAGATGGTGTCTTGGTTCTTGAGGGAGGGGTTGTAGTAAGTGCTGCCATCATAATCTATGCGTGCAACCCACTCCAACCCCTTCCCCAGGGGCTGACGGATCCAGCTCCAGTAGTAACTGCTGGTGAAGGGGGAATCAGAGACGGTGCAGGTGAGGGACAGGGTCTGTAAGGGCTTCACCAGGCCAGGTCCTGACTCCTGCAGCAGGGACAGCATACCTGGGAAAAGGGAGAATTCAACACTCTCAATCACCTGAAGTCACAGCCTCCCCATGACCCGTGTCTGATATCCTGGAATCTCACCTTGGGGACCTGTCACCAGGCACAGGAGAAGACCCACCAGCTTCATCTTCCAGACGACACCCCTGCTTTCCTCAGAGACCTTAGCTCTGTCTGAGGTGAGAGCTGTGAGCTCCCACAGCCCAAGAGGAGAATTTGAACCTAGAATTGGAGGATAAATTTGCATGTGTCACGTCATCTTCTTATCTGTTGGGGGAGACTGAAGTTGGGGTATTTCTGGTCTTCCTTGCTTTTGAGAGGTGTTCTTTCTCTTCAGCTCAAGTGGTGATTACATCTGTGATTAGAGATAAGTTGCTTTTAGTGGGATTTGGGAAATTGATCAAAAATGTATCTTAAGGTTCTGAAGTCAAAACAAGCAAGACATATTACGGTGGAGCTGGCTGGGGGTACAGGCCGGGGAGATCAATTCAAAGCCTTTATTATGGGAACTGACATAGTGCATCCTCCCCATGGGAATGAGAATACAGTTCTTTCCACAGACATGTCTACAGTGGGGCTTCATGCGAAGGAGTTTCTGAGAATCCATAAGGAGTTGGACCAGGGCTAGTTTCTTTCAGCGTTTTGGGCCAAACCTAAACACATTTATCATCACATAGGAATGTTCAAGGACCTTCCTTGAGTTAAAGACTAAAGGAGGAATCATTCAGCAGCTGAGACGCAGAGAGGTCAAGTACTCTTTTTGATATATGACAGGACAGAAAAAATGTAGGGCAAAACGGGAGATCCTATAGATGTTTATCATTTCACATTATTTTTCTGTAATATGTCATACAGGTCTCGTCTAAGTCTGTTTGCACAGCCTGTGTCCAGAGCAGAGGTTGCTTAGGAAATAATTTTCAACCCTCAATATCCTTTACATGTCGCTCCAATTGGTGGTGATCATTAGTGAAAATTTTACCATTTTTATTGTTTATAATTATAAGCACATGGCCAATTAATTTTGGCAGTATTAACTCAAAGACACCACCTTTTCATTATAGTCTATTTTTCACTTTGTCAGGGGAAGCAGAGATATTTGAGAATCTTCGAAAACCTCCACCCTTGTGGTCTGTTGGAATTTCCAAGCATGAAGGAAGCTTCTCAAAGACTTCAAAATATAATGCTAAACTGTAGTGTCCAAAGCAACGTGGCATTGGCATAAATCTTATATATAGGCCAGTGTGACAGATCAGAGAGTTCAGAAATGAACCTATATATTCACTGCTAATTGATTTGTGATGAAAGCGCCAGCACACACTCTAGGGAAAGGGGAGGCTCCTCAGTATGTGGAGCTGGGACAACTGAATGTCCCCATGCAGAAGAATGAAACTAAAGGTTCGTCACCACACACAGACTCATTGTATTAAGACTTAAATGTAAGACCTGAAAATATAAATCTACTGTAAGATAGCTTAGAGGAATACTTTGTGATATTGTTGTGGTTACAAAAGTTTTTGGATAAGAACCAAAAGCAGAAACAACTAAATAGCAAAGAGACAAATGAGATTACATGAACCTAAAGTGCTCCTTCATAGGAGAAGAAACAAACAAAAGAACTAAAAATCAATATAATTAATGGGAGAAGACATTTGCAAATTATGCTTTTATTGATGGGTTTCTATCAGGCTATATAAGGTACTCAAATAACTCAATAATGAAAAATGAATAATCAAATTTTTAAAAGGAAAAATATTTATCAAAACATTATATAGACAAAATTTTTTAAAATACTTAACATCATTGATTATTACAGAAACTCAAATAAAAACTACACTGAGCTACCAAAACACCCCACTTAGACCAGATATAAAAAACACAAAAAATAATGAATAGTAGAAAGGATGTGAAGAAAGCAGAACAGTTTTTACTCTGGTAGTGGTACTGGAAATTAATTGAAACACTACTGAAACCACTGCAAATGTTCCACAAAACATTAAAAGTAGAATGACCGGGGGCCAGTGAGATAGCTCAGCAGCATTAGTGCCTGCCTGGCAAGCGCGAGGTCCTGAGTTCAACTCCCAGAACCCACATACGAAAAAAGGGCCGGTGATATCGCTCAGCGGCATGGGCGCCTGCTGGCGCGTGAGGTCTGAGGTCGACTCCCGGTACCCACAAAAAAAAAAAAATAGAATGACCATGTGATCAGAGATTCTGCTACTGATTAATATCACAAGGGAATGATGTTATCATGTGTAAAAGATGCCTGCACACTGTGTTCATTGCAGTACTATTCACGTGAGCCACAATAGAAAATAAACCAAGGTGTCCAGAGATGGGTAGACAAAGAGAATTTATTTATATACTATGTAGTGTTCAACTATGGAAAGATATCCCATCATTTATTGAATAATAAATGATCATAGAAAATATAGTATCATGTTCAGTGAAATAATCCAGGAAAAGAAGGGAAAATCCCACATTAACTCACTCTTAGGTGGAATCTAATAGATTTATCTCAGAAGTAGACAGTAAAATGGTGGATACTGGTGTTTCCAGAAATTTGGAGGAATGGAGGCTGTGGAGATCTGACTAGTGTATACTGAGTTACAGTTAGTGATGAGGAATAATCTGTGTATGACAGCAGCTAACGTTGCTATGCATAACGGGCAGAAGAGGGGATTTTGAACTTATACAGGGCAAAGAAATGATAAATGGATGAGATGATGGATCTGCATCTTAACCTGAATTTATAATTATAGAACTTATACAGGTATCAAAACAACACACTGTACCTCATAAATATGTGCTTGATTAAATGTACAGTAAAAGTAAAATAATATAACTAAACATAGCCATTAGTTGGTGTGTAGAGTCCCACATTCCTGAGGGCAGAGATTCACCAGGGACCCTAGACTCCTTTGATGTCACTACTTCTTGTTCCTCTGGCACAGAATGAGGCCCTGGTCCTCAAGGAAATTGTAAAAAACATCCGCTGTATCCTTGTGGCAAAGTGTGGGGTTGATTCAAATGCAGTCTTAGCCCATGAGGAATTTTATATTGTAGCCATTCTTAGGGAGAAGGATGAACCTGAGGACAAAAGTGTGAGCTTCAGGAAGAAAAACGTATGGAGAGCAACTCTTGAAGGGTGTCTGGCAACATTGGAAAGAAGCGAAGAAAAAAGGAAAAAGATGGAGGAAGTTATGAAAGGATGGGCAGAAGCATAAATAATGACTTTTTTTCCTCTAAGCTATTGCATAATAGCAGTTAGTAATTGTAATGCAAAGATAAAAGTAGAAATAATTGGGAAATAGGAGAAGCAATATGGAAGGATAGAATGAATAAAATAAAATAAATGCAGAGTAGGAAACAATGTATGTGCATAATTTGTTCCATTGTAAATGCTAACTTCTTGAAATCTAAATTAGAAGAGAATAAAAGGGAATTGACTGGCTTTGTGTCTTACACTGTCACCTCTATCCGAAGATGAGAGTTTGCTGGAGAGAGCCATGGCTTACAAGCCTTCAAGAGCTGGCACTTCTGAAATCTGATATGTGCAAGCTGGACAGTAGTGTGGGGCTTGAGCTAGAATTTTTTCTTCCTCAGGGAAATATCATTTTAATGCTGACAGCCTTTCAAATATTTGCTTAACCTGCCCTATTACTGAAATACATCTCTATCACTTAATTCTACTGACTGGCAATTGTAAACAATGTACAAATCACCTTCAGAAAAAACCACAAATTAATGTTTGATTTTGGAAACTGAGCTGTGACACAGGGAAATCTCCATCACAGTCCACTATTTGCTCTTTGGCATCCACACTGATCTTCACGATGCACATTTCATCTGCAAATAACAAAGTCAATGATTTGTGATCACAATTCAGATATCCGACTTTCAACATAAAGTGTGGTAATTCTTTCCTGTAAAAAGATGCACAGTCCACAGGTGAGTTTCAGTCTTCTTCGGGTCCTGTAATGTCTACAGTGTCCCATACAGATGGATGCCTTTAGCAGGCACTGTGTTCTAAGATCAGGGAAAAAGACAGGGAGAAGCATTGACCTTACACACTACAAAGTGTGGTTGATAAGCTCAATTGTGTCAATTTGACTGGCTTGAGAGTACAGTAGGAGATTTAAAAAGCACACATATGGGTGAGTCTGTGTGGGTCACAGAGGCCTGATCTTGGGCAGATCCTCTCCTCTGCTTCCATGACCACCATAAAATAACCAGTTTGGTGCTGTCACGCACTTCCACCAAAATGTTTCTGCCTTGCAACCAGCTAACCATGGAGTGATTTTAGCTCTGAAACCATGAGCTAAATTAAACCTCTCAACCTGGGTTGGGAGGTTGCTTTCTTTTAGAGCTTGAAATACTTCACTCTAAGCTCTGCTTGACTTGAGGATTTGTGTTGAGAAGTCAGCTGTGATTCTGATGGGCTTTCCTTTATAGGTGATTTGTTTCTTTTCTCTAACAGCTTTTAATTGTCTTGAATTTCTGAAATTTTGACTATTACATGCCTTGATGTAGATTTTTTTGATCATGGCTAGTTAGAGTTCTATATGCCTCACTTATCTGTGTGTCAAATTCTTTTTCCCTCCTTGGGAAGTTGTCTGCCATTACTTCTGTGAACAGGTTTTTTATGTAGTTTGTGCTATCTCCACCTATCTCATTGACTCCAATCAATCTTATGTTATTCTACTTTGCATCATCTATCAGCTGTTGGATTGATTTTTTGTGGTCCCTTGCTATTTTTAAGAAATCTTTCTTTTCATGATTGCTAACCACAATTCTGTCTTCTATATCTGATATTCTGTCATCACATTGGCTCATTCTGTTGCACATACTTTCAAAGGAATTTTTAATCTCCTGGATATCTGTTTGAATCTGTTTCATGGATTCCACTTCTTTCCTATGTTGTGTGTTAATGGTTTCCATTGTTTTTCTAAGCTCCTCTGTTTTTGTTTTTGTTTTTAATCTGTATTCCTCTAGAATCAGTAAGCATGTCTTTCATTATGGGCACCATCTCTGTAGTTATCTCAGTAATTATTTCTGATTTGAATTTTTCTAGAGCTTTATTCATCTGTTTTGTTACTTCTGCTGTTACCACTTCAGAGAGTTCAAGTGGGTGGCTTTCAAACTGTTCCATCTCATTGTCCCCTGGTATTGCCTTTGGTAAGCTGGATGTCTGGGATCGCATCTTGTTTAAGTGTCTTCTCATTTTCTGTTTGTTTAATTCCTGGGTTGATGCTTGTAAATTGCTTATGGCTAATAGCTTTATTGCTAATTTTTAGAACTCTTAGGAAATGACTACTTCTCAGAGGTGTCTTCCAGGTGTGGCTGGCTTTTGGGTTGAACCTCAAGCTTCTAGAAAAAGAACAGCAAGTCAAGCTGAAAGCTTGTACAAGGGAGGAAATTATAAAGGTCAGGGCAGAAATTAATGTAATGGAGACTAAGAAAACGATAAAACAAAACAATGAATAAAAGATTTGGTTCTTTGAGAGATTAAACAAAATTGACAACCCTTAGCCAACCTTATTAAAACAAGGAAAGAAAAGACTCAAATCCATGCAGTTAGGAATAAAAAGGGTGAAATCACAACAGATTCTGCAGAAATCCAGAAGATCATCAATACCTACTTCAAGAACCTGTATTATAATAAGATGGAAAACACAGAAAAAATGGACAGATTCCTAGATACATATGAATTACTAAAGCTGGATCAAGAAGATATAAAAATTTTAATAAACCAATATCAGTCAATGAAATCAAAGATGTAATAAAACTACCAACAAAGAAAAGCCCAGGCTCTGACAGATTCACTGCTGAAATTTAGAGAAGACCTAATGTTGCTACTTCTCAAACTCTTTAATGAAACTGAAATGGAAGAAATACTCCCAAATTCATTCCTGGAAGCAACCATTACCCTGATACCAAAACCAGAGAAGGATCCAACCAAAAAAGAGAACTACAAGCCAGTCTCCCTAATGAACATAGATGCAAAGATCCTCAATAAAATACTGGCAAGCTGAATTCAGCAAATCATCAAGATCATACACCATGACCAAGTAGACTTCATCCCAGGGATACAAGGTTAGTTCAATGTATGCAAATCAATAAGTGTAAATAATATACCATATTAACACAGCCAAGGAAAAAAACCACATGCTCATCTCAATAGATGCAGAAAAAGTGTTTGACAAAGCCCAATACCCATTCATAATAAAAACCCTGCAGAAAACTGGAAAAGATAGTCTTTACCTCAACCTGATAAAAGCCATCTATGACAAACCAATAATCAACATAATACTAAACGGACAAAAACTGAAAGCTTTCACTCTAAAATCAAAAACAAGACAAGAATGACAAGAATGTCCACTGTTACCATTCTTATTCGATACAGTTCTGGAAACATTAGCCAAAGCAATTAGACAAGAGAAAGAAATAAAAGGAATAAGGATAAGAAAGGAAGATTTTAAATTATCATTATCTGTGGATTACATGATACTCTACATAGAAGACCCCAAAACCTCCACCAAAAGACTTCTAGAGTTAATAACCAAATTCAGTATCATAGCTATATAGAAAGGCAACACTAAAAACTCAATAGACTTCCTGTACACAAATAATAAACTCCCTGAGAGAGAAATTAGGGAAATAACACCTTTCACAATAGCATCCAAACAAATGAAATACCTAGAAATCAATCTAATGAAGGGAGTAAAAGTCCTCTACTTTGAAAACTACAGTATTCTGAAACAGATCAAAGAAGATATCAGGAAATGAAAGGATATTGTCTACTTGAAATATTAATACATTTGTTGGGTTCTATGGTTTGAATATTTTCCTCTCCAAAATGCATAGGAAATTTGATCGTCATTTTGACATAGCTGAGAAGTGGAATCTACTGGATGTGATAGGATCTGGGGACACTGCCCTCATGGATGGTATCAATAACCATATGAAAGGAATGTTGCAGTCTCTTTTGCCTTGTAGCATTTTGTTTTCCTGAAGGTAATCATGCAGCAAGGAGGCCCTTTCAGATTGTGGAAGCTTGATCTTGAATTTTCAAGTTCCCATATCCATGGGCGAATATAATGCTGATTACTCATTCCCAAACCACGGGAATTTTCTTGGAGTAGTGCAAAGTTGACTCAGAAACGCTTGCTGAAGAGTTAAGTTTTGTTAAATGCCCAAAATGAGGAAGTGTTTTTGGAACACACTAAATGGTACAGGGTGGATCATTTTGAGCTGAGTCCTGGAATAAGCCAACATGATTACTTCTCCTCAAGTGCAAGGATCTTTGTGAAGCAGTTTGTCCTTCTCATATTTGACTCATGTTTCCTGGCTTGCTTGGCTGCCCTCATGCTGCTGCCTGAATTCCTGGCTTAGGAGCTTAATGACTAAGTCCCTGATAGGAGACCTTGTTTGATGTGGGGAAAGACCAGTGGAAAATTAAGGGAGATTATGGTGAAGAAAAAGAGAAAGTCATAAGGAAGGATACATTTGAATCATTTGTAGGAAAATGCATAAATTTTGTGATCATAATGCTAATGAAATAAAACAGATACAGGTTAAATATTGTACTGTATCTATTACATGAGAAACCCAAAATATAAATAATTTAAAGAGCAAAATAAAACCAACATGGTAGGATATAGGAAGGTAGATTTTGTGGAAATGAGAAGGGGACCTGAAGAAGGGGGAGTGGTAGAGAAAAGAGAAATAAAAATTATTTAGATGTGATATGTATATGTACAAATTCCACAAGAGTAATATAATTATTATATCACAATGTACACCAATAAAAAAGAAAATAGAGAATAATGGTAGGAAAACTCAGAATATTCCTAAAGATATAAATGAGATTGAGACCAGAACTCTGTTAGAAATGTGGACAATGATGACTGTCCTCAGAGGAAAATAAATGACAATGTACTGGGAAACCGAGGAAGGGATATCTTTATAATGGCAGTGAGATTAGATGTGGTCTTCAGTGAGCAGAGAACAGAGTAATGCAAGCTAAAGAGATGATTGGATCAGGATATATGCAGTGCTTTCTGGCCTGTCAGCTCTTTGTGAGGATGAAATTGACGAGTCACCACTAGTGGCTATTTATAAAGAGTTTCTCCAGGGACATTAAATAATAAATTCACCCAGGAGATGACCTGACACTGGATGGTGAAAAATATAGTGACATTATTGTTGGTCCTGGCTGCTCAGCAGGTTATACCCTCACACCTTCATTTGAGTTTTAACCACCAAACACCTTGGGCTGGGAGACACCAGCATCTTCATCACTAAGAGGAGAGAATCCTAACCACACTGATGAGAAGATCAATCACCTCACTGTATCCAACCACATTCTCCTAAGAAGAGCTCATCACACTGAGACACAGGGCCGGGCCAGGTGAAAGGAATAGGGGCTGTTACTCATGGGTTGTCACATTCACTTTAACAGGGGCCCGAAAGACAAAAGGAGATTAAACATTTACTCACAATGAACAAGGGTTTATAAAAGACTGTACCTTGATATATTTGTCCATATTATTATGTAGATAAAATTTTTCTTCTTTTCATCAGAAATAGTGTTTGATTTTTATTCCTTGCCTTATAGGATGAATGCCTCTTCATAATTTCCTCTTTCTAGTAAATATGAATAAACAACCATGAACAGTTGTTTTGTGTGTGTAAACAGTAATTTCAGTTTTCCTTACTAATTACTTATAGAGAAATAGTTGGTCACATGTTATATGGATGGCTAAATTCAAAAAAGTGGCCAATTTTCTAAGGTAGAGATTCTTCTTAAATAAAGAAGAGATTCACACCAGTAGCAGTTTTTCTGTTCCAGTCTCCATTTTATTCTGTGGATGTATTTGTGCCTCTTAATATTCATTCTGGATTAGGAAAGTAAAACACCAACCTACAGAAAGGTCCTTGTTCTCAGCACCTGAGAACACTAGGATATGAGCTTGAAAATTCCTCTCCAGACTCCAGGGTCACGCAGTCTTTTTACTTTTATTTTTTGGGGGGGTACCGGGGGTCAACCTCAGGACCTCGCGTGCCAGCAGGCGCCCTTGCCACTGAGCGATATCACCGGCCCTTTCTTCGTATGTGGGTTCTGGGAGTCGAACTTGGGCCCTTGCGCTTGCCAGGCAGGTGCGTACGCCACTGAGCCACCTCACCAGCCCAAAGTCTTTTTAAATTCTGAATTCAGAGTTTGATGTTGGAAGTCCACATTGATGACTTAGAGTTTAATCACTTTGAAAAAGTTTATTTCCTGAATTTTGGAGCTGGTCATTTAGGGCACAGTTAAGAACATTGAGAAAGCTAAGAAAAAATAAGAAAATGGAAATTATAACATGATAAGTAAAAGAAAAATTGACATAATTAAATCAAGTATAGTTGGAGAGACTTAACCAGATGTTCTCATCTGAGAGCAGTTTAAGGGACTATAAAGACAGAAGAGAGAAGAAAAAGTCAAAATAGAGGCAACACAGAGTAGGATTCAATGAAAATGGGAAGAAAAATGAAGAAAGACATTTGAGTAGTGATAGATGAGATGAGATGAACAGGGGCTTGTGCAGGGAACAGAGCAGTAGGAAATCACAAAGAATGGAGACTAGAGACCTGGTCAGGAGTAAATTAGTGAAGACTTGGAGAGGATGGGTCAGGACTGATATGTGCAGTAGTGACATAGCTTGGGGAATGTGTGCCCTGAGGGAATGATAGCAGGAGATAAAATATGCAAGATCCAGAATGGAATGCTGAGATTAAAGGAGATAATTCAGAAGGGACTTCTATGTAAGTTAAATAAATAATTAAGGTTGTTGTCGCAGTCAATTGTACAACTTGGTGTAATATTTCAACAATTCAGGAAACAAAGTTAATACACCTGCCTCACAGTTGTGCCAGCTTTCGTACCTCTGGAAAACAAACCTAACAGTCACAACTTAAAAGAGGAGAGGATTAACTTTCCTCATGTTTAGGACATTCAATCCGTGGTCAGGTGACTCCAAAACAGGAGCATCATGGCTGAAGTGAATGGAGAAGCAAACGTAAGACGTAATGAGACATGGCCAAAATTTTGGGCACAACATCAGCTATTCACCAGTACAACCTAATACTTCAAGGAATTGAAACATTTTCTGGTCAAAGATTTTCCTCAGTGTTGGGGGCTGCTCACTGCTCATGTTATGGTTGGTGCAAGACGAAAAAGCTTGGAATACCTGGAAATTACCAAAATGTGACACAAAATTTGAAATGAGCACAAGGTTTTAGGAAGTCTATGCTGGCAGACTTTCCTACACAAAGTCAGCAAAAATCATCAATTCATAGAAAATGCACCATCTGCAGAGCATATTAAAGGAATGCACTGCAAAGTGATGCACACCTGCAAGCAAACTAAAGTCAATATTGTGTCTCAGCGAAAAGGGAGGCCTGCGGAGTCAGAGAGGGGTGAGAGCAGGCACTGGGATCGCCGGTATGCACGCATTCATGCATCAACTCTGTGGTCTTATTCGGGCACAGCTTATTGCACTCTAACATCCAACATCACCCATGGCAGAGCACCAGGACCAATGTAATAGCAAGGAAAATATTATTAAATACTGTGGGAATTACCAAAATATGGTACAGACACAAGAAGTGGGTATATGCTGTTTAAAATGCTATCGACATACTTGCCTGAGTCAAGGTAGCCACGGAACTTCAATTAGTATAAACTGCAGTGATAGCACACACAATACCGTGAAGTACCATAAAATGTGCTACACGTATATGTTACATTCTTGACACAGAGAGCCCTGGTTCTATGTTTACAGAGAACAGGAATTATCAGGGCTGTAAAACACCAATTTGTGCTGAAAAGGATGGTAAAGTGTTCCTGTGCTATGCACTGTCATGACATTTCTGTCATTTTCCTGTATGTTTTGAAGAATAAATGAGTTTGTCATATTTCTAAACTCATTGTTAAAGCTCAGAAAATGGCAAGAGATAGCAAAGACAAGTAAAATATTAAAAATACCATGTAGGCGTGAACACTCCAAATCCTCAGTGCATTTCAGAAAAAGGTGACAAAACATACTGAGGCTGTCACAGTGTTCCTGAGGCTGACTAATTTACAGCATGAAAGGGCTCATGTAGCACAGTTCAGGAGGCCACAGGGTCTGGCACCAAACTCAGTGCGGATCTGGTGAGTCCTCAGTGGAGACAGCGCACAGAGGCAAAGCTTGACAAGAGGCAGCAGGAAGACGAGTCTGCAAGCCCACTCCATGTTGAATGGGGTTTGGACTCAAGGGTTCTGTGGTATGAATGGCGGATGCCCTTGCTGAGTGAGCCAGGGGAGCCTCAAGTTTCTACTTTGTGGTCCCCAGAAATTTGCATATCACTCAGGCTCCTTCTTCTCTCCTCACTAGATCAGGGGTGAATATCCTAAGGTCTTAGGGACCCTGCGCCTGGGTAGCTCAGCCTGTGTCCTGCAGTGTCTGGTGCCTGAGTCCTGCCTGTGAATGGCACTGGCCACCCCCAGGGCCTGACACCGGGCAGTGTCTGGGCACTGACATTCTCACTCATGCCCATCCCTGGTGGTTTCTCTGCTCCTTCCACGTCCTCATAGCTGAAAAAGGGCAGCAGTTCCCTCTCCATATCTAAGGCTGATCACTCATTGGGCTTCTGTGTATGTGACCACGTGACGTGACCCTACCTTGACCATCACAGACTGTGTTCCCCTCACCACTGGGTGAACTCTGGGTTAATTGCTTGGTGTTAGTGTGCCAGAGATGGGCCTCATTTCCTACCCTCTTAGGGTGCCTTAGGCACATCCACAGGTTCTTTTTTTTTTTTTTGGTGCTTCCACTTAATTGGGTAGAATTAAGATGCATTTTAATATTTAATGCCAGCAAAGGTATTTTGTTTAGTTCCCTCACATCCATTTATATAATAAAAACAACTAAGCAGATGGTAAATTAAAATAAATGAACATATATGCAAAGCTTTTCCAATACAATATGAAATCTGGATTATTACTTGGTACTACTGTGTCCCACTATCTCTACACAAATGCTAGAAAATGTAGCATTGATAAATTCACAATTCTGTGCAGATTCCCAGAAGGAATAATTTGGGGTTCCTGTGAATGATCTCAGCTTTTCTTCATAAAGTAAAACTGCTTCTACTGTAACCAGTATGAGTTTGATGAAACTGTACAAAATTATGAGGTTAGCTTTCTCATTGCCTCCCACATTAGACATTTTCAAACTAGCTCCCATGACCCAGCGTCTTAGTTACTTTTCTTGTCACTGAGACAAAATACCCAACAACCACAAGTTAAAAGTTTATTTCAGCTTAACGGTTTATAGAGCTTTCAGTCCATAGTCAGCTGGCTCTAAGGCAGGGTAGCATGGCAGAGGTGCACTGCAGAGGAGAAACAGTCCATGGCAGAGCAGGCAGGAGGCAGAGAAGCAGCAGCAGCAGCAAGCCTTCCTTTCCCTTTTGCCCCATCTAGGCTGCAAGAGTTTTGCGTGGTGCCACCCATACCCAGAATGGGCTTTCCCATTATCAATACACAAACCATGTTAAGCAATCAGTGGACTAATTTAGTATCAAACACTCTTAATCCCAGCCTAAAACACCCTAGATCCAGCCAACTCTGAAAAGCCCCACCTATGAGCACATAAGGCTTTGGAGGGACATCTAGATAAAATCCATAACACCTGGCACGTTGATACAACCAATAACACTCCTCTTCCCAGTCCAGCAGTTTTTCCACATGCATTCCTCCAAGACATGGACAGTAGTTGTGACTTTATGGCTCACTGGTATGAGGGCTATTGCTGAACTGCTGCCCCAAGCCCATCCCATTGGGAAGAGGAGTTTCCTGTCATGTCACTGGCTTGTTATTGAAGGTGATGTACAGGGGCCCCTGGTGCAATGATCATTTGTGGCAGGTAATATTATAGTTCTTTATCAGCTAAGTTCATGTAAATACTGGGACAAATAAGACATCATTCAAGGCATTCTGAAATAAATCTCCAGCTGATTAGTGACTGAAACCTCTACAAAGTGTGAGCCAAATAAACCTTTCCCCCTTTAACTTTGGGTGTCAGGTATTTTGTCTCAGCAATGAAAGGAAAGTGACTAAGACACCCTCCAACCTGCATCATGGGGTCAAGTGCATCCAAGGACACAGCTGAGACTCCCGGAGAAGAAGCCCTTGGCGATACCTTGGGTGTTAGGTGTCCCAGACGTTTGGTCCCCAGCTTGGCAGTGCTGCAAGGTATGGACCATCAGGAGCTGGGGCCCTCGGAGACACTGAGAAGTGGCCCCACACCTTCCTTGCTCATTCTTCCCCATCCATGAGGAGAAACTTGCCCAGCCACACACTCACTCCAGGAAGTGCTGGATGACCACAGGCCCAAGCAGCGACCAGCAGGAGATGGACAGAAACCTCTGAAATGCTGAACCAGTAAACCTCATCTCTTTGTAAGTGAATTATCCTGATATTTGTCACAGCAACAGCAAGACAGCCCTGGAATCTCAAAGTGGAACAAGCACTTAAACATATAATTGATGAATCGCTAAAGGCTAAGTAGCCCTCACGTGAGTGAGAAAATCCCCTGGGTGGCTCTTCTCTCTAAAAGCATAACAAGTTCTCAGCCGGGGGTTCCATAACGACCCCTGTGGCCCTGGCAAGAGGAGAGCAATGGCAGTCACTGGGAAATGCACTAGTGCTTTCTCACTGCCAAGGCCTGCTCTCCAGGGAGCATCTATTCAAAGACTCACCCTGAGTGTGGAGCGCATGCCTCCTTGTCTCAGTGTTAGAACAAAACTCAGACAAGAGCGCAGATTCTGACATGAACGCACACCAAGATGATGTACACTGGGAGGACTGGCGGAACTGTGGGGACACAGAAGGGGCAGTGCGACAGCAGAGACTCCCCACCACCGGGGAGCACACAAGCGAGAAAGCCATGAAGTGTGATGTTCCCAGTGGCTGGAAACAAGAGCGAGCTAGAAGTCTACATTCAGAAATGTCTTTCAAAGGGGACAGAGAAATGAAGACACTCCAGTCACATTAAAACAAGGAACTCATTTCTAGCGGGAGTGCTGAAAGGAAGAGTAAAACAGAAGAAAGTGATACAGATCATTATGTTGCATCCACATAGAGGAAGGAAAGCTCTAGAGTAGAAATATAGGTAAGCATGCGTGTATTTAATATTGTTTACCAGAAAGAGAACACTGAAGCCAAGGAAGCCATCACCCCTGGGGACACTGTTGGGGACCAGGAATGGTGGATGTGAGGGTTGAGAAGGGAGGAGCACTGGCAGCCAGTGTGAGGCCATCAGCCCTGCAGGGAGCAGGACCATCGTGCAACCAGCAGGAGGGGACAAGTGAACAGGAGGCCACTGCAGGTGACCGCTCAGGGCCCATCCAGAGGCTTCTTCTGAGCCCCGCAGTGTGGTAGCCACCCCATCCTTGGCCTCAGAGAGGACTAGTGGGAGTCACGGTTGCGGTTCCTCTCTGCGACCTTCAGGCTGTGCTGAGTCCACACAGCCCCATCCCCCAGGGAGGCTGAGATAGGTGGGCGTCCATGGTGCTGTCCTTGCTGCCCACTGACCTCACTCCTGGTGGCTTGGATTGCGGGGAGATTTCTCGAGGAGGCCTGTGTCATTTCCCGTGTCCTGATCCCTCGTCATTGTCCATACACTGCTGTTCCCTCTGCTCTGCTCTATTCTGTTTGGTGGCTCCAGTCCCCAAGACAGCAGGAGACCATCAGGGAGGAGCCTACTAAAGTCTCCTTTGTCCCTGTCCCCAGCGCTAATCTTGCTGCCTCCCAGTCCCACAGCAGTGTGCACAGCTCTGCACCAGGCCTGGGGTCTGGTGTTCTTGCCCTCTACTGTGTCCTGGACTTGTGCATGATTCACCCGCTCAGATCCTCTTTGTGTCAGGCGAGGTCCACACACCATAAAATCAGTCTCATAAAGTGCATTTGGGACATCCACAGTGCTGCTTCTCCACATTTTGATTGGGAACCATTTGCCATTAATGACTGGATTAGTTCACTTCATAATGTCAAGGCAACTATTAGCAAATGAATTTTCTGTTTTGTAAGGTTTATATCACATTTGTATCATTTCATTCAGTAACAGGCCTATGATGTTTCCCTGTGTTGGCCTTTGTGTTCTGTTAAAGGAGAGAAGGTTAGCACTCCCCTTGACGAGGACAGAAAAGGCCCTGGGGCCTCACAACACGCAAAGGGTTAAGGCATTGCCACCTACTCCATGTGCTGGGCCTTGTAAAGGACGGGGTGAGAAACACTGGAGTGCAAATATCTTTTTGACCAAATAGTTTAGATTCCTTTGGAAAGATGTCTAGAAATAGGATTAGTGGGTCATAATGAGTCTATTTTTTGTTTTACGCGGAAACCCTGTAATACTTTTCAAAGGGTCGGCATGCATTGTAATTCCCAGCAGTGGTATACAGTGTTCCCCTCCCATCCTCCTGGTCCTTGCCAACAGTTCCTGTCTTTCTTATTATGGATCACCGCCACTCAAATTCGAGGTAAGATATTATGATTGCAATGTGATTTCTGGGATGATTAGTGATTTAACATTTCTGCATTTATTTGTGTTTTAATTAGTATATCTCTTTAAAGAAATATCTATTCAGGCCATTTGCCCACTTTTAATATGGCTATTTGTTTTCCTGTTACAGAGAAGATTGGATATCTTTCATATTTTAGGTGTTTATCCCTTATGTGGTATTTCATTTTGTAAATAGTTTTCCCAATCTGTGTGATGCCTCATTACTCTATTAATTATTTTATTTGTTTTCAGGAAGCTTATGGTTTAATTCTGTCATGTTTGTCTATTTTGGTTTTAATTTGACATCATATCCAAGAATGCTTGCCCAGACTGATGTCTTGGAACCTGTCTGTGTTTCCTTATAAGATTTACACTTTCCAGTCATACGTTCCAGTCATTAACCTACTTTGAGTTGACTGACAGACAATGAAGGGAGTGATCATTTCACCGTCTGTGGGTGCAGCTCCCATTTCTCCAACTCCATTTATTGATGAGAGTGTCGTTTTTCCAGTGTCTGCTCTTGGCATCTCTGCAAAAAATCATCCCATGGTAAACGTACATACCTGGGGTCTTCATCTCATTCTGTGGGTCGATGTGTCTGCTTTTATGTGAGCACCTTGTTTTGATTATGTTTCTTCATTGTTATGGACTGTGCTTTCTATGTCACAGGTAAGAAATACTTAGCTAGTCCTAGGTCATTCATTCTGCTCCATCGTTCTATGTATCTGCCCATCCAGCAGGACCACAGAGTCTTAATTGGCTTGTCTTAAAATAACAATATCCATCTTTGTCTAAAATATAGAAGCAGGAGGTAAATTTCAGTACCTAAGGAAAGCCATAACTGTTGCTTTTGCATCTCATTCTGGGCCCAGGTTTTGGTCCCTGTTGAGCAACTCTGCATTGGTCCCCAGTTCCCTGTTGGTCCCAACATACCCACAAGTTGACCTATGCTCCCTGCTAGCACTGAGCACCCCCTGCAGAGAGGTTTGTGTCTGGGCTCACACTGGCTTCCCATCACAGTGCTTTGGCCTGTCCCTGGGCGAAGCTGCACCCAGGACACAGAATACTCACATATTGAGCTGGTATACATGGCACAATTGAGGCTGTGTATCTGCAAAGATACCACTGCTGTACATCTACAGGACCTCTGCTCACATGGCTGAAGTGTCTTCACACCATATCCTTCCACTGTGGACATTCTTCATCTTATCTCCTTCATGGACTCTGAGGACAGAGACTTGGCCTCATCACACACACCATTCCTTACCAGTCCCAGTATTTGTCTTTCCTGAGTGCAGGGAGCAACCTGTTTGGTCAGCTGAGTGCAGTGAAGGCACATAAGTCAGTGTGGGTGATGATGTGCATACCAGGTGAGTTCCCACAAATGACAGCACAGCTGCAGATCACGATAGAGGGCACCTCCTGGAGAGGACCCTATGGGAGACCCATTCAGGGCATGTGTTCTGGGCCCCTGACATTGATCCAGATAAAAGGGAGTGATGTGTTATATAATTGTTTCTATCAATGGCATTTAAAAACAATGAGAGTCTTGAGAGAGTGGCATGGAGCTTATTATTAGGTGTCATGGTTAGATCTAAATTCTCCCTCAGATGTCTCAAGTGTTTGGAGGTGGGGCCTGGTCAGAAGAGGGAGGTCATACAGGGCATGCACTGGAAAGGTATATTTTTCTTGCTGACTCCTCCCCTTTCTCTCTGATTTCTAGATTCCCTTATGTGAGCAGGTTTTCTCTGCCACACCCTTCCACCATGATTTTGCATGGACTGAAACCACCAAAATGTGAGCCAAATGAAGCCTGCCTTCAAGTTGTAGTTCTCAGGTATATCTGTTCCTGCAATTAGAAAGCTCACTAATACACCAGGTTTTGTGGTTTTCCAACAACTATTAAGTACTATTTTCATATGATCCCTCTACACCTACATTTCTGATAAACTGTGATTAAGATAATATGATAGAATTGGTAAAAGTATTTAATTTCAGAATATATAGGATCAGGTCGCTGGGCATGGTGGTGCACACCTGTAATCCCAGCACTCAGGAGGCTGAGGCAGGAGGATCACTGTGAGTTCGAGGCCAGCCTGGGCTACAAAGTGGGTTCAAGGACAGCCTGAACTGTATAGCGAAACCTGATCTCAAAAAGGCCAAAAAAATAAAAATAAAAATAAAAATAAATAAATAAATAAATAAATAAAAATGATATATAGGATCAGGTAGAATGTTTTTAAGGATATTTATTCTTCTGAATTCATAATTATTTATTATGATTTATATAAAGTTTTTCAAGTATATACCTTCTTGTATATTGAATAGTAATATATTTTACCCAAATAAAAAGTAAAAATCTTTGTCTAAATACTTGTTAGAAAACTACTTGTACCATTTTCATTTCACATTTGCAAGTCAGGAAGATAAAAACCTCCCTCATAGTCCAGCTATGCTTGGACTTGGGCTCAGTGCTTCCTACTGACTCCCTGGTGGCTAGTGGGGCTCCCTGCACTCCAGCCTTCCTGCCCTGCAGGTGGCTTTATCTGGGTTTACTCCATGCAGACCTCAGGGCCTTGGGCACAGGAGCACCTGCTGGTCTCCTTGGGGACCTCACTCCTCAGCTGAAGAACACTTGCTTCTTGGTTGTGTCCTTGGAGATGTTCACAATGTACTCTAGGTTGCTGCTTTGAGTGTTCTCAACACAGTCACATCAGTCCACACAGGATATTCCTCATTAAGGCCACTTGTAACATGAAATACCATACAATAAGAAGAGTGTGAAGATGGCCCAAGTATGAGCATCTGTGAAGAGACAACCACTCCTTCCCACCATTGCATGAGCTGGGCCATAGTCTGGACACCTGGTAACTGGAAGCCATTGAGAGTCACACAGACTCATGGCTTTATCTCCAATATCCAGTTTCCGAAACCCAAGTCATTCATCATGGAGAGAAATCTTCAGGCAGAGGAGGGGAAGCAGGGGTCCTTGGGTCCTTGGGTCCTTGTGGAAACAGGTAGGGCCATGGCTTGCCGGAGACCACACCTCAGAAAAACAGGATAGAATGATTACTTCACATTGCTGCCTTGATTTCTGGTGCATGGAGGCCGTGTCCATTTACATGATTGGAGGAAGAGGCTCATAACTGGAAGTTATCATATGAGATGTCAAACTGTATACACAAATCCGTGGGAGACCGCCATGCTGCTCTCTCTTGAGAAACAAAGCCCTTGCCATGACCTGTCCCTGACCTCTTGTTCAACCCTATTTACTGAGATATGCAAAGCTGGCAATATTGAAACAAATGCTCCTTACCTGGCTAAAAGAATGTTATTGAGTCCAGCCTAGGCACCAGTGGTCTCATTAACAGCAAAGCAGCAACATGCAGGTGAGAGTAGCCTCTGTGTTGAAGGCTAGAACACAGGCTTCAGCAGGAGCCCGTGAGAGTCCAAGGCTAAGACATGAGGTAACATCTCAGCTGAGGCCATGGGAGTCAGAATTATACCTTCCTGGCAGTAAAGGTGCCAGACTTGCATACATCAAAACTGGTGCATTGCTAATTGGAGGCCTCTGTGCCTGGTATGGCTACAAAGTTTCTTTTCCCTATGCCGTCTGCCACGGCCCCAGCCCACCTCCCTGATCGATACCAATAAAAGCCATGAGGTTTTGGAGATGAGGCCTTTTGTTCCACAGAGAACATTGGGTCATCCCAGAGCTCCTCAACTGCAGAACTCTTTCTCTTTGTCTTTCTTTTGCATCCGTGTGCCATATTGCTGGGTGGGTTAGACTGATAACCTCAGCAGGGGTTTCAGTACAAAGCCATATCCCTTCCCTCAAAGAACAGGGCAGGAATTTTCCCTGAATCATATTCTGTGTCTGCCCCCAGGTTCACACTGATGTTTCAGTAGGTCTGACCTCCTGACCTTGGGCCACATGGCCAGGGCCACCCATGGACACTGGCTCAGGGCTGGCCAAGCATCTCTGTCAGTGCTGATGATGTGGAAGGAGTTGTGTGTCCCAAAGTCAGTCTATAAGTACTGAAAATAGAGACTATGTCAAATACGCTGACACCAGTGATCATTGAGAAGAAAAAACCCCAGTGACCCACTCCCCAAAATGGAGAGCTACTAACAATAAATTTAAACAGTGCCCTCCAAGAAGCTCTGTGTGTATAGGACAAAATCATGGAAGGAATACATGAACAAAATCAAAGACTATAAAAAGTGACAGATATTCTTTAGCTAAAGGACATCACTGAACTAAAGTTTCCAGTGAGACACTCAACAGTTTATTTGGTCAAGGAAAGAATGAATTCATGAAATTGAACCCAGGGCATATGCAATTACTTAGAACAACAACAACAAAAACAATCTAGGTATGTCTTCACCAAGATATATAAGCATCAACTTCTGAAAGGATAACTTCATTGATAAGGTTAATATATAGTCTAATTTAGAATAATGTGTAAGAATGAAAAGTACAAGTCTACTTAGTTTAAGTTAAAAAATGTAAAAGAGTTATTAAAATTGCCATATATATACAAATATAAATTAATGAAGAAATGAAAAGATGTAACATGTAATATTGATATCATGAAATGGGGGTGAATGTGTAGAGATTTGTATGCCATTGCAGTTACATTGTTAACAGTATGAATTAATCTAATAACTATAAGATGTTTTATGTAAATCCACGGCAACTACAGAGATGAACACCAATGGAAGATAGAGAAAATGTTATTCTAGTCATCCATAAAAAACATCAAATTACAAATGAATAAAGAAAGAGAAGAAGGAAGAAACTACAGAAACATCAGGAAACAATGAACAAAATGGCAATAGTAAATCCTTATCTCTCAATAATCCTTCTGAATATAAATAGATTAAATACTACACAGAGTGGCTGAATCAATTAAAAATATTCAGGTGCAGAACTATGCCTCTTACAGGAGACTCCATTGAGCCATAAAGACAGGCAGAGGTGAAAGTGAAGGGATGAGAGTCCTGCAAATCATAACCACAGAGAGTGGGATTGCACCCCAATTGTGGCGATCCTGAGGAGATGGCAGAATACTTGGGAATATTATGAGGAGCATCCATTAGAACTTCATGTTCTACTCATGAGTAGACTCTGCTCCCATCAACTTCCTTTATGGTGTATTTTGCACAGTATAGATGGCCATGTACTTGAGGTGTACAGAATTCAGGGGCAGGGAAGACTGATTTCTGGCTGTGTCTATGGAGGTGGGGATGCAGCAACTGTTGGTGGGCTGAAGTTAGTGCTCCCATCATAAGACACCTCCCCCAGCACCAAGTCTCTTCCTAGGGGCTGATGGACTCATTCTCAACATTTACCACAGCTAAGGACAGGGATACGGACGCACCATATGCCATTCTTCTTTTGGCCACTGTGAGAAATTTCCTGAAATAAACCACATAAAAGGAGGAAAGATTTATTTTTATTCACGGTTTCAGATATTTCAGTCCATGGTCACCTGGCCGTATGTTTCTGGGCCTGTAGTGAAGCAGATCATGACAGAAGGGTGTAGCAGAGCCAAGTGGATAACCTCATGTCCACAAGGATGCTCACAGTGAGTACAGTGGTCCAGCATCCCCAAATACTGTTCCAAGGGGAGTCACTAAATATCCAACTTCCACCAAAAGGCTTAGATCCCAATTTTCCCCTCACCTCCCAATAGCATCTCCAGCTCAAGACCCAGCCTTCACCACATGAGTTTCTGGGAACATTCCAGATCCAAACTGTAACACAATCCAGGTGAGGGAGGGACCCTGTGGGAGTCACCAGTCCTGGGAACACTCTTGCAGCTACATCTGAGATAAGACACATGGGTCTCTGATGGTCACTTGAAGACACATTCCATTCATAGACCCCTGTGTTTTCTCAGGACATCAGCTCCGTCACTAAAGAAAAAGCAAAATTTCATCTTCCTTTAGACAACAACTCTTCCTTCCACAGAGACCTCCATATTACCTAAGGGAACAGTTGTGATCTTTCACAGTACAAGAGTGGAATTTTATTTAAAACTTGAAAAAATGCGTGAGAGGTGCCCTGTTTTCCAAAGTAATGGTGAATGAGAACATCTGCGGATGGCCCTTCCTGCTGCTAGGTGTGAATATGGTTTGTTTCTTCCAAGTGATATTCTGGACATCATTCCCCAGGGTATTGAGAGTGATGGAACCCATAAGGGGACATACGTGCACGTGTAACACCCTCACATATACCCACACAAAATATTGAAAACAATTTAAGAAGAAAATGAACGGGGCTGGTGTCATGGGAATCATCCTTTACATGGGAATCATCTTTAAATAGCCAAAGATTGGCATAAATATCTATGGCTGCTTATATAATTTTGTTTTCTTTTTTATTGGCACACAATATTTGCATATATGTGTGAGATATAATATGATTAATACATACACATATCCAAGGCAAAATGATCAAATTCAAATAGTTATTATTTCCATTTTTAAAATTTTTATGTATTGAAAAACATTGTTTTGTCTTCTGTCATATGCCATAGACTGTCCTGGGCTAGAGTTATTCCACTGTATTTTAGAAGCCTAGAACTCATTCCTCTTCTTACTTTATCTTGCTTCCTGAAAGCCAACCTTATTCTATCCACTAATCTTTCCCTTTTAGTCTCTAGTGACCACTGTCCTCTCTTTCCATAATATTTATTTATATTACTTTCTACAGGTTAGTTAGAACAGACAGTATTTTTATTACTATAACATTTTAAACATGACATTTTCTTACATAACAGAATACTTTGATGTCAAGCTTGACTCATATAATCATAAAAAATGACAGAAATCTCAAGTTTGCATAGTCTTATGTGAGCACTGATAACTTTCATTTTCAGAAGCTGCACCTTCAGGGCCCATGGCGGGGAGACCCCGATCCCAGAGGCTGGAGGCTGCATAATTGCACCTGATGTTCTGAGAAGATGTGACCTAAAATAGCCCACAGCACACAGCAGGAAACTCTTATTAATCACTGTTAAAATCACATGCTAAAATGGAATGGATGTAGATGTAAAACCAGACTCTGCATGTGTAAAGACCCTTATCACCCAAACACTAAAATGCTGGTGGCAGAGGAGGACCTGAGCTGTGTGCTCAGCATCTCATGTTCTGAAGGGCAGTGGGAATCAGAGCAAGAAAGCGAGCAGGGCCCTAGGAGTGGGTGTGCCCATAGGAAAGAAGATTCCAGATCCAGACAGGAAGCCCCTGCTCCAGCCTCCTTGGAGTCCTTACCTGGGGCCTGGGCTTTGTGCTCAGAAGGTGCTGAGGTTACCCCCTTGTATAATATAAAGTTATTTATATGTTCTGAGGATTATCACCATGAAATACACAGTGTGGATGTATTTGATCCCAGTCTATGTCCTTCATTCTATGTTTTTAAAATATGTTTGATAAGAATAAAATTATATGTTCAGAAACATTTGGTTAAAAAGTTTAGATAAATGTTAACAATACTATATTTAAAAATATATCAATATTCCTCCGAATGTTCTTATTTTAGCTTTTCTTTACAAGGGAAAACAGGTCCTGAGAGAAAACTGCACCCCAGCTTCCTCTGCACCTGCCCGCTGTGTCTGGACCCTAGGGCTGGATGGGTAGCCAGTGCCCCCTGCTGATACTCAGTACACCCCATTTTTGCTCAGCTACTCTGAAGGGAGGTTTGTGGCCGGGTTCACACTGAGAGTGTCTCACTGTGTCTCTCCCCGCAGTAATACATGGCCATGTCCTCCACGGTCAGAGAGCTCAGCTTCTGTGAGAACTAGTTCTGGGATGTGTCTCTGGAGATTGTAAGTCCGTTCCTGAGTGATGGCCAATAGTGAGTTACCACCATGTCTTATGCATCCCATCTACCCTGACCCCTCCTTGGGAACTGATGGATCCAGGCCCAGCAAGAATCACCTGTGATAGAGTAAGCAGAGACCATGCAGCTCTCAGGCCCCAGCCCACCTTGGCTCCGGGTGTTCCTGCCTCAGGATTTATACCAGCACAACTACCACTTTCTCTCCCTCTTTCCTCTCTTTTGCTGCCATTCATTTCACCTGACAGCTTACTTCATTGCCATTTGCTATTTCTACAAGAGCTCCAGGCCTGGCTCCTGCTATAAGATATCTTTTAATCCAAGATACAATTGTTTCATATCCAACGTAATCAGGAAGAACATTGTCTGCCCTGTGATTAATTCACAAAGAGAAGAGGCAAACTGTCTTACAGGCTCTATCTCACAGAAGACACTTGTGGATCTAATGTGTGATCATTCTCACTCTAGGTTGAGCTTCTGCTCTTATACTCTGGGAGTTATTTCTGGATTCAAACTCCTCACCTCACAATAGACCTGTCTTCTAGGAAAATTCTTTTTTTTTTTTTTATGTGGGTACCTGGAGTCGAACTCAGGACCTTGCGCTTGCCAGGCAGGCGCTTATGCCGCTAAGCCATCTCACTGGCCCGGAAAATTCTAATTGATGTCATGCACTAGGGGATAGTGTCCCTAAAAGTTTACCTTGACATCCCTTTGCCATCAGGTTCCAGCCCCATTCTTCAAATCAATTTCAGGTGCTTGCCTTCAAAACCATTGTAGCTCAACTCTTCACCTAATTTGATGTTCCCATTTCTATTCCAGATTAAATTTGAGGAGTATTTGTTGAGAACATGGTGAAACCATTTCTTCTCCAGGGAAAGGAAGGAGTTGAGATAAAACTAGTCAATTTTTTTTTGCCAAGAAGACTGAGAGGTCTCATCATAAACAGTAGGTTTGAGGATAAGACACTGCTTATATTCAGACAAATTCTGAATAAAATCACAGTAGTCTTATTTTGTGCCTGGATATGAAGATGACCCTTTCCAGAACAACATGAATGATATCCCCAGTGTTACAGCCTTAACACTCTTCAGAGCACAAAGACAAAACAGATGAAAGTTCCTGGTGTCACTTCTCAAGTTTTTGTTACCCTGCACAAGGGACATGTGTCCTGAAGTGAGATCATCTGATAACTGCTATAGTAACTACAATCAAGCTGAGGAAGCCTCTTCCCTGTCCTGGGGAGCTGGAAGGACTGGGGTTCGTGCATTTGTCCATGTCAGTGAAAGCAGTTTGGTGGAATCCCAGGCCTCTGTCTCAAGACCAGCCTCTGAGGCCTGTGAGGTCTCACAGCTCTTCTGTGGGCAGGATGGGGCTTCCCTATGTGGGATTTGCAGAGGTGACACCATGCTTGACCCCTTCTCTGCCTCTGATCTTCTGCCTTTGTGTCCTTAACAGTTTCACCTGAGAACATTTCTTAATACAGCTCTTGCATATAATCTATGTCACAAATTTTAGCTCCCTGGAATACACCCAAAACTTGAGGCCATTGACAAACAGTGGGAGTTATGGGCTGAAGGAAATAACTTTATAGGAAATAATCATTCTAGTGCTTATGATGCAGCAAGAAAACCACCATCAGCTTAGGCAGCAGGGTAAGCAGATTCCACCAATGTTACGGATGGGCAAAGAAAAGATTCTTCCTACAAATAGAAGTTAAAAATGGGAGCTATTTCATCAGGGATATAGCTCAGTGGCACAGTGCCTGCCCGGCAAGTGCAAGGTCCTGAGTTCTATTCCTGGTACCAAAAAGGGGGGGGGGCTATTTTCTGTCCTAAACTTCAAGATGCTATCCTCTGTTGGGCATCCCTGTAAAGTGAGGAGCAATCAAGTATAAGTACAAAATTAATAGTTGTCAGTCTAACTGACATACCATGGGATACATCCTTCCCTATGTGGACACCTACATAACTTCATGTGTGTTCTGCAGCATCCCTATGACACAGCTACCACTCTAATATGCCCCCTTTTTATCAGGATGACGTTGTGAGAGGTGAATTTAAAGAATGTGTTAAGACCCCTAAGTAGTGAATGGTGTCAACAGGAAGTTAATCCAGGCTCTGACTCAGAGCTGTGTCCTGACAGGAACATGCATTGGACACTCGGTGCTGCATCCGACCAAGGCATGAAGTTCATTGTGTTAATCAACATTTCTGCATCTTATTTTTCTCACCTAAGAAAACCAGGAAATTACGGCAGTAAGAGCTAGAGCTTATATAGTCTCAAGTGCATTGAGGTAATACCTGTGAAATATTTCGAAGAGATAGTGAAGAAATGAGAAGATTTCTTTATAATTATCAGTATTTTATATTATACATGATAAACTCACAATAGCAGTCATTTGCAACAAAATTATGTGAACCATGATTTCCAGGTCTTGATAATAGCAGTCATATCTCTGATACTCCTTGAAAATATTATCTAAAATTTCTTGAGTTACTGGGTTCATTTTATCATGAACTTGCTCCGGGTGTTAGACATGGAACTCTGAGATCTATTGCTTGCCCTGATGGATTTTTGGTCCTTCTTTGGTCCCATTCCTTTCTATCCCTCTTTTCCATTTGGAATGGGAATGTTTACCCCGTAGGATTGAATTTTGGAAGTGTTTAACTTTCTTTACATATGTACAGGGGCTCAAAGCTAAGAGTTTGCTTTAAATCTCAGAGAGGAATTTGGACTTGGATTTTTCAGCAGTGGTGAAACTGTTAGGACTTTGGCAACTATTATAAATAAACTAAATTCCTTTTGCATAAAGGCATTCATATGAGTCTTTTGGGGGCCACAATTCTTTATGTGTGGCTGCTTACAGTTAAAAGGGGCTATAGTCCCTCTTTACTAGGTTAATATGCTCTCTAACTACTTTCAGCTGTTGTGGCTCACTACCTGAGTTGAAAAAATACTTTTGGAATACAATAAGTCTTCAGTGGTTATGAATCAAAACCTGTTGACGTGGGCTGGTGAGATAGCTCAGCGGCATAAGCGCCTGCCTGGCAAGCGCAAGGTCCTGAGTCCAACTCCCAGTACCCGCATACGAAAAAAGGGCCGGTGATATCACTCAGTGGCACGGGCGCCTGCTGGCGTGCGAGGTCCTGAGGTCGACCCCCGGTACCCACCAAAAAAAAAAGAAAAAAAAAAAAGAACTGTTGACATGCCTGTTCAATAGGAGAGAGCTTGGTAAATTTGTCAGGAGAATCATGGGCTGGAGGCTGGATAACTATGTGAAGCCCTGAATAGATAAATATTACTATTTGGTTGAGAATGCAGCATTAAAATACAGGAAGGAGTAGATCAGAATATTTTTTGGTCTGCCTTAAAAGGTGGACTATGAAAATTCAAGCAATTAGATATTTCCATGCTACTCAAGCAGAAACCATTACCAATGCTACTTCTTTTAAAAAGAATTCTGTGACTGAGCTAACAACAGCCTCTTTGGCAGCACCCAACATACACAGCCTTGGAGGATACCACAGCATCTGACAGGTTGCCACTAGGGACATGTCCCCTGGTGCAGCCCCTCCCTCACACACAGCGACATTCAGCACAAGTCTGCCATGGAGTGGCATGGTGGGGGGAGGGGAGAGAGGTCCAGGAAGAGAGATGTGAAGCAGCTGGAAGCCATTCTGGTACTGAGCAGCAGGAACCTGGGGAACAGACAGCCAGGTGCCAGGCCACTGCAAGAGGTGTATCCAGCTTCCATTAATTTTTCTCGGCCACTTCTGGGCTGGTTTGCCAAAACTATGTTATCAGTGTCTGGAGTGCTATGCTCTTCCTAAGGGCCTTTTCCAGGTTCTTGTTTTCCTGAATAAAGAATTGAACAAGCAGCACAAAATGTAGTGGGGTTTTACATTTATTAAAGGTAGGAAAAGGAGTATGGTCTGCACAGTGTGTGTGGACTAATCAAAATCAAAAGCAGTAAGCTTTGCAGAGTGCAGAGTGGGACACTGAAAAGACTTATGGTGGTCATGAGGTTAATGGCTACTGTCTTTTGTAGCCCCCTTTCTAATGCCAGATCTGGGCTGTCCTATCAAAACCATGCTTGATTTCACACCAGAAGAATTGAAGGTGGCATTCTCTGACTGGTCCCAGGTTCAGGGCTTGGGCACATGTGATTGACATGTCATGGCCACTTGCCCAGTGAGCTGGCCACATTCTAACCTCCTGCTTCACCATGAGTCCATCTGGGAGTCACAGAGGCAGCTCCATTCCTTTAGCCTAGCTTGGGGCAGCAGGAGGTGTTCTGATGGCTGCAGCATGCACTTACGTCTTCTAGTGGCACTTGCTGGGGGCTGACACAGCAATGAATTGTGTGTAATACAAGCTAGTCCAGGCTGCCACTGTCTTTAACCTCCACTGTTAAATTGAATCCTGATTGGTTTCACTGCAGGAGCAATGCGTGCTTCCAGAGGTATAAATCCTGTCATTTCACCTCGTACTGGCAAAGGTTGGTGACTGAAGCCTGAAGTCAGGAAGTGCAGTGTGGAGGGTGGAACGCATTATCTCAGAATCCATGGAAAGTACAGCAGGCTCGTCATCCCATCTGTGCCATCTCCTTGTGTGTTTAGTGTCATTCAACAACTCTGAAGCCTTACTTCATGAGTGGTACATAAATAATTTTCTGGATAGGAGAAATCTGGGTTATTCCTCTCCTCTTAAAGTCAGGGAATCCCCACTCTGTGGGCCTTGATGAGTAGAAACCTCAACAATCCAAGAACTGAGGCTAAAGTTTCCCAAGTTCATCTAACTGCTTTGTATGAATCACTTTAATTTTTATCAGTACATGTTTGCTGTACATAATGAATACATTCCTCACTGAGTCAGACCATGTACAATAACTCATTTAATTCTTTTTCATCCCCTTTTCCTCCTCTCCTCCCTTCTCCCTCCATATGTTGGTACCTTGCCCTTTTGCAAAATATCTATCTCCTTGTTTTTATTATCCATTTTTGCTCTTTATTTATATTTTGAGTTAGTCATGTAAGAGATACCATACGATATTTAAGGTTGTGTGTCTGACTTATTTCACTTAACATTGTAGTAATGAGCTGCATCCATTTTTTTTTTTTACAAATGACTCCTGTATATTTCTTTACAGCAGAGTAGTATTCCACTGTGAACGCATACAATATTTTCTTTATCCATTCAAGTGTTGATGGACATCAAGTCTGCTTCCAAGATTTAGCTATTATCAGTTGTGCTGCTGTAAACATGAGCATGCACGGATCACTGTAATACGGTGTCTCTAAATCTTTTGGGAAGATGCCTAGAAGTTTTGAGCTAATGACTGGAGCTTGGATGTTGCTGTGTCCCAGCTGAACCCAAACTAAGACTTCCCTGAAAGTAGTGCAGGAAATTCCCAAAGAACTTTCCCAAATCATTCTGAAGTAGAGCTAGCTGGTGTCGTATACAGTGGAGGCTGCAATGAATTCTCCTCATGAGAGGAGAGGAGAACAGAGATGGCTTAGGTCACTGGTTCCTGTGAGACCTTGAGGGATTTGGCTCAAGGCCAGGGGAAGCTCCTTTCAGTGTTTGGGCAGCATCATAAGAGCCTGGGATTTTCAAGGTCCTGGCTCATTTCAAGTTTTCTGGGGAAAGCATTGAGGATCCAGGTCACAGAGATATCAAGACATTCTACATGGGGTGAGGGAACAGAGAAAAATAGCAAAATATGGGGGACATTACCAATCTTTTGCCAATTTCTATTACTTATTGGTAAATAGTCACTCAATTCCAGTCTGAGTCTATTTGCAGACTCTGTCAAGAAGTGGCTGCTTTGGAAATCATTTCCAGCCCTGAACCTTTCTTTTCTTGTTATCACCAATGGATATTTACCATTACCCACTGTTATATTTCTTTGTTGTTTGTAATTATGAACACATGACCAATAAATTTTGATGGCATAAATGCAGGAATAGCACCTAGTTGTTTCTTCTTCTCTCAGTTCATTATGGTACCCAGGAATACTTTGAAAATCTTTGAAGGTTTTCTGAAGTGATTGTCTACTGGGCAGTTTTCAAGCACAAAGAAGTCATTCAAGAGCCTTCAAATTATTATTCTAAAATGAAGAAACCAATGACACATTGCACTGGTGCAAAAGCACACAAATAGACTAACGAGAAAGGAGAGAGATCCCTGAAATAAACCCACACATCTGCAGGTAATTGATCATGGAAAAGGGACTAGGTCACACATTGAATAAAGGGCAGTTTCCTCAATGAAGTTTCTGGGAAAACTGGATATTCATGTGCAGACAAAGGGATGAATCTAAGGGTCTATGTCACATCACATTAAAGAATAATCAACTCATAATGTATAAGGGACTTTAATCTAGGACCTGAAAATATGAACTTTCTATAAGAAAACAGGAAATATTTTGTGACATTTTGTGGCTGCAAATATTTTTGTAATAACTCCAAAAGCACAAACAACAAAAAAGCAAGTAGCCAAATGGCATTATGTCAATTTAAAGAGTTCCTTCAAAGCAAAGGAAACAGCGGAGAGAACCAAAAGCTAATGCAATGAATGGGAGAAATCATTTGCAATTATGAATGAGATAAATGGTTTGCCTCAGAACATATAAGGAACTAAGAAACTCAATAACAAAAAACACACAAGTAATCCAGTAAAAAGGACAAAATATCTCAAATGCACTTATTAAAACAAATATAAAAATGGACCACTGATATTTGGATCAATATAACTGACCATAATTGTATCTCAAATAAAACTATATAGAGTAATAATCTCATGTTACATAGACTATTATCAAGTAGTCAAAAAAATATATAATAGAATGTACAGAAAAGGGAACTCACACTGTGGTGGTGGGAAAGTAATTTAGTACATCATTATGGACCATAGTATACAGGTCCCTCAAAAATTAAAACTAGGGCCGGGGATATAGCTCAGTGGCGCAAGCGCCTGCCTGGCAAGCACAAGGTCCTGAGTTCTATTCCTGGTACCAAAAGAAAAAAAAATTAAAACTAGAACTACCATATCATACAGGAATATCACTACTGATTGAAGTTATAAAATGTAATGAAATTGGCATAAAAAAGAGATATTTTAGCAATACATGCACACCCATTTTTATAGCAGCACAATTTGTAGTAGTTAAATCTTAGAGACACCCCAAATGCCCATCAATGGATAAAGAAAATCTGGTATCTTTTCATAATGGACTACTAGTCTGCCACAAAGAAGGATAAACTTGAGGCATTTATAGGTAAATAGATGCACCTTGAGAACATAATCTTAAGTGAAATAAATTGGACCTGCATGTTTAAATATCACATTGTTTCTCTGGTATTAGATAGTGTAAATAAGGACCAAAATATATAACATATATTGGGAAATGGGAAGAAAATATTTAAATGAGAAGGGGAACAAGGAGGGGCGAGGAAGAAAAGAAGGGAAGGAAAAGAAAACAGAATACAAGGAAAAATGGAAACTAGGCTTTGTAAATAAGGAGCAGAAGAGGGCTTGAAGGGAGGGGAGAGTATTGTGGGGAAAAAAAGTTAACGTAAGTTAAATATTTTTCTAGTGTTTGTTAAAGCCAGTAAAAAAGAGATATTTGCAGTCCACATTTATTGCAGCACTATTCACATTAGTCAAGAAGAGAATCAGCTGAGGTGTCCTCAGATGGATGGGTAAAGGAAACGTGGTACATATACCCCATAGGATACTAATTCTTTAGCCCTTAAAATGATGAAATCCTGTTTTTTCCTGTGAGATAGATAAGCCTGGAGGACATTATGGTCAGTGAAATAAACCAGACACATTTGAGCAAAAAGCCACATTACCTTAATCATATGTGGAATAAATACGTTGTTCTCATAGAAGTAGAGTGTAGAAAGGTGGACGTGGGAGTTCGTTGAAAGGTGGATGATGTGGAGAGTTTATTCAACAAGCATTAAGTTGCAGTGAGGTAGGAAGAAAAAGCTGTTTTCTAATGAACAGTAAGATGTATATCACTAACAACATCCATATTAGCTTAAAAGTTTTTAAAAGTTCACAGGACAAAGAAACTATAAAGGGACAAGATGCTGGAACTACTTCTTTAAACTTGATATCAGCTACACTGGATTAGGGCACACCCAGCAGGTTAGTAAAGCACACTTCTGGACGTGTCTTCATGGGTCATGGAGGTGAGGTATTGGGTACACTATATGGACCTTGGCTGTTTTCTCTCTGGCAGTGTTACTCTGTTCTGCTCCCCAGCTGCCATGAACTAAGCAGCCTTGTTCTATTACCTCCTTCTGCCATGATGTTTGTGCCTTAGAGCACATGGACTGAATCTTCTGAGACTGTGAGCCACATTAATCTTCTCTTATTTTTCTTAAAGTTGAGGTGCCCTGTATTTTGTCTCAGTAATGGGAAAGCTGACAAATACAGCTTCTTATCCTGATTTGATATTGGTAAAATTTATACAGCTAGCGACACAATACACTGTACTCCATGTATATGTACAATGACTACGTGCCTTAACAAATAGACAATGTAACAAAATGCACCCATGACTGTGTGAGTAGAGTTCCACCCTCCTGAGAGCAGACAGCTCACCAGGAAGCCTACGTAACTCTGCTGCTACACCCCCTGTTTCTCTGTCAATCAAAAATATCTTGATATTCATGGAAATTGGACACTTTACTACACCCTGTGACAAAGTGACAAGGTTGCACCCAGGGCCCTAGAATTTTGGTAGAAGAAGTCCCAGGTTTAAGGCCTATCTTGTAGACAGGTGTGTACTTCAGGGGGAAGAAACGGATGGAGGTGACCAGAATATACAGAAACACCTGAAGGATATTCAGTAACAAAGGAAAGAAAAAGTAAAGAAAGAGGAAAAGGAGAACACAGAGAAGGCAGGAGGGAGAAAGGAAGAAAAAGGAAAGAAACAATAAAGGAAAGAAAGAAGAAAGAAGGAAGGAAAGAAGGAAGGTAGGAAGGAAAGAAGGGAAACAAGTTTAAATAATGGTATTTCCTCCAAATTGCACTTTGTAACATCTAAACTTATAAAAAACAGACAGAATTTTTTTGAAATGATTGCATATAGATGGATGCAAAGAGGAAGGAATGAATAAAACAGTCTTGATACAGAGTAGAGAAAATATATGACCATAATCTGATCCATTCAAACCCTAATTTCGCTGAAAATGTGTATTAGAAAAGGATATAAGGGAACTTAAGGGCTTTGTGAAACAGAGTCACTGCAGTGAACCATGGCTTACAGGGCTCCAAGGGCTGACACTTCTGAAATCAGACATTTCCAGGGTGGTCAGTAGGGTGGGGCTTGGGCTAGAGCTGAATATGAGGTATTCATACAGAATATTTTCTTCTCAGGGAAATCTTTTCCACCCTTGGCTTATGAAAACTGACATATTACTAAAATACACCTCTACCATTTAATTCTATTAATTGCCAATTTTAAATACATGCACAAAACTTCTTCAGAGAAAGCTACACATTAGTGTTTGATTTAGAAAAGTGAGCTGCACAAACGAGTGGACTTGAATTACGAACCTCACTATCACAGTCCACTACTTGCCCTTCAACATCTGCATACATTTCCACAACACGCACTTCACTTCCAAGTAACAAACACAAGCTTTTATGAGCATGATTCTATTAGCTGCATTAGCCACTACACGTGGTAATTCTTTCCTCCAAAAGGATGCACAGGGAAAGAATGGAGTTCATTGTGCTTGGGGTGCTATAGCTTCAACACTTCTTTGTGAAGATGTGTGTCGTTTACTCATGCTGTGTTACGTGGCAAGGGAATAAGGAGAATGCATTGGATTTATGCATTACACTCCATGTATCTAAAATAAAAAGGTAAACGCGCTCATGGCAATGCATCTCCTCATTCCCGAAAAAGGTCAGGAGCCCACAGCTGGTATTCACATCTACCTTCCTCCAGAAATGGGTGTATTCACTTTCCCTCAGCAGAGGTTTTAGCTGGCCTTAGTTCTTTATCTAGTGTCATGACCCAATCCTACCCTCCCATATTATCTCCTCATTGGTGGTCCTTCCTCAATTGAATGTCCACAAAATTCCTTTAAAAATAATCACAGTGCATGACCTACCAACAGATAGCGTAACAAATCTCCCATATTCAGCTACATTTACATTTATGAAATTTTGAAGTAGTAGTCCAGCTCCTTATGGATTTTAGGTTCCAGGTAGTGCAGTATCTTCAGTCTTGGCTTGTATACTCAGAGGACCCTAATTAAGCTGCTGAGATTCTTACCCTTCCGTTCCATGGGACACTGCTGTGTCTCCTGGTGGGAGTATCTGGCATTGGGCCGAGGGTTTCCCCTCACATTCCCAAACTGCCCCTGACCTCTGAGCACCCTGAGGAGGACAGCACAGTGCCACACTAAGTGCTGGGTCAGGGCCATGCACTTTCTGCAGAATGCTGTTTCAGCTTTGCTGGTGTGGCCAGTGCTCTAGAGCTCACCTGCATCTTCACAGCCATGTGAGGTGACTGTCAGGTGACAGATCTCTATCTCTAAAGATCTTGAGAGAACTGTCCAAGTATATTGACAATTTTCCCTTGAAATGAGACTTTTCCCATTCAAACACAAACAGGAACTGGGAATTTGAGGTGGAGTGGAATTAAAAAGAAAGCATCCTTGAAGTCTAAGATTGAGAAGGAATTTGTTTCCCCTGAAATCTGGGAAAGAATTGTACATGGATCTGTCACCAGAGGGTGGTTTAGGATTACAGCCTTGTTAAAGAGGCAAATGTCTTATAGCATCCTATATTCTCCTGAAGGCTTTACTATGAGGAGAATGGGAGTATTGCAAGGGGACTGGCAAGATTGCAGAAGACCATATTTGAGATATCTGTATGTGAAAGGTTGAAGGTCTTTCTGGGCCTGTTCTTTGATTGGATATTGTTTTTCTTTGATTGGAAAGTTTGCTGGGTCCTTTTGTTTATAACTACTGGCATTGATGAATTTGCCTTCCCAGGTATTCCATTACACCATGCAGCGGGATTAATCTGTTGGCTAATCAAGTCAGGGAGGCTTGATGTAGTCCCGAAAGGTGAAATCTACTTTGGCCTTTGGCAGAATTTGAGAACTTTCCCAATTTTGCAAGTAAATCTCTTCCTAGCAAGGAAATAGGATATCAAGGGATGATTAAAATCCCATAGTTAAAAAATTTTCCTTAGAATTGGCATGTCAAATCAGCAGCAAATAAGCCCTGACTAGGGGGGTCCTCTTCATCCCGAGTATGGCTGTAGCAAAAGAGAGTTTTCCAGAGAAGGGAGATGAAATAGAATGAGCCACCCCTTTATCCACCGGTAATTGGATTGGCTCACCGATGCCATCCAGTCACCCAGGATTCCTCGCAGTAGATGGTGATATCCATGGACAGGTATGCTGGTAGGTTACCCAGGCATCTTCAGTCTTCATCAGAGTGGGAGATGATGGTTTTGGCGGGTGTAGCTAGTGTCTGGGCTTGGGGACAATCGATCTCACAGTGCTATCAGGCAGACACATCTGTCGTGTGACACATGGATGAAGGCCTTGGAGCTGACTTGGGTGAGTCACGTAGCGGGTATCCTGTCTTGCATTTAAAGCAAGAACCCTTTTCTCAATTCTCATTGGATTTTGCCTTAGATGACTCGGGTGTGTTTAATGCATTGTCAATTGTGATAGATATAATTTTGTCCCTTCTACTTTCACACTTATCTGTCTCCTGATTGTTGAAAACAAAAAAGCCTTGTCCAGCAATTGGGTCACAGGGGACTATGGGCCCATGTGAAGCTTTTGTAGTTCATACCAAATATCGGGGTTTGATTGATTGATAAATGATATCCCATCAGTGCTTGTCCCTCTCTGGAAGATGGATCTAGGTTCGCATATTTATGAAAGTCTTCTACTAATCAGCTATGAAACACACCTAGAAATTCTTCTTTGACCTGTATGACCTCTCTCACCTTTTCATAATTTTCAGGTTTCTTAATGCATCTTTTCATTCCCATGATAAGACCAGCTATCATGTCAGACATCATTCTTACCCTCTGTTAGTATTATAGTCCAGTTTGGCTCTGTCGAAGGAATAACGCAAGGTGCTATCTCCTAGGTGTGTTCAATCTCTTCCTGCAGCATATTGTTCATCTCCATATCTCCTAGTCTCTTCTAGGATTCTTTATTTTTCATTTGAGTTACAGCAAGTGATCAAGATGAATTAAACACCTTGGCACAGTAGGTCAAAAGCAAAGTCACAGTTTTAAATACATCTGCAAACCTCCTCTAAAAGTCAGCCTAGCCATTCTTTCTACTGTTGGATATCTGCCACTGAAAGAGGGACCTGGATTCAAGTATAAACCTCTCTGCTTACAGGACCTCTCTCAGAGTCAGAATGAGCTGTGAGTTAGAGGAGTAGGAAATCTAACAAACATGTCAAGAATGCTGGGGAATACTGAGTCCATCTGGGGCACTAGGCTCCGGTGGAGGTCCTACATCACTTTAGGAGAAGGGGACTGTTTCACTAGCTGACAAGTACAAGGGGGAGGCTGAGGAGACCTCCCAGGTGGGAGATACCTATATCCCCCTAAAAGACGGATGGCGATCTGAGGATAGGATCATCAGTTATATCATCTTCTTCTTCCTTGGGGGCCCCTATAAGTATCATACTTTCTTTACTTTTGCAGAGATAAAAATCCACAGAACTTGAACATAAGGAATTTTATACCATTTTCTATGCTTTTTGAGGAAATGATTTAACTGAAAGATAGTATTGTAATTTAAACTGCCATTCTGTACCCATCTCTTGACATTTCCTAGTTCATACTGGACCCAAAGTGTACTGCAATAGTACATAAGTCATTCCTTTTTCCCATTGGTGGGGTCAAATTGTTCCCACTTTTGAAGGATACGGCCTAATAGTGAGCTTGCTAGGATCTGTGGGGTGCTTTTTATGGCAGTTCCCATGGCACATCTTGAGGCCTATGGAGAGAGAGAGAAAGAGAGAGGAGAGAGAGAACTAGGTTTGGAGTCCTTCAAAGGGTGTCTACTGCAGAAAGAGTAAGATCTGTAGCTTTCACAATTATCCCTTGTGAGACTCAAGTACTACCAAGCAGAGGTCTTTGCTCAGAGCTGTGGATCCAGTGCCTTCTTAGAAAAGTACAGCCCCTGGGGGCTCCTTTAGATGATGCCCTCTTCAGAGATCAGGTTAGACTCCCCCCAACAGAGCTCCCTTAGATGCCTGAAAAACAGTATCTCTTACATTTATCCCAAAGATACTGGAGTACTTTGTTTAAGGCAGTGTAGATAGAAATCTCTTTGTATTTGAGAGAAGAGAAAAAAAAACTTAAAAAGGAATTACCTGGATTTTTCAAAGAGGCAATCTAACCTGAATCCCACAAGTTCCCTGGCAATGGATGCCTTAGCTCTTATTTATAAGGTTGAGAATGCTGAGAGGCCAAATGATTTAGTCCACAGCTTTTATGCTCCCAAGACAAAATCCATTTCTATTAACAAGTCTTACAAGGTCCCCAAAGCTGAAACAACCTGGGTGTCTTGGGACCCCAGTGCTCAGACCTCTTCTATTTTGCTATTGTCTCCTCTGGTCATACTTATGCTGGTCACTATGTGTCTTGCTTTAGAACAGCATAGTTGCTAAATAGACTACATTTAATGTATGAGATTTAAAATTTAGGAGAAGCTGTAGAATCCATAGCAACAAAGAGCTTTTTGTACATATATAAGTAGACCATGACACTACATACAATGAGATAGGCGCAAATCAGAGAAATTTTTTCTGGGATCAAGAGAGGTCAGAGATAAAATGAAGCATATAACATCAAAAGTAACTATAACAAAGAAATAGATGCTTAAACATCTATCACTGCACAGTGAGCCCCTATATAGCCTGGGAAAGATTAGAAGCCCAGGCCAACTATGCCTCTGCTGAACTTATAAGAATAACAGAATGCAAGCTAGCATCACCTGATTCACATGAAGAAAAAATTAATTTTGTATGAAGGAAAAGAATAGATTAAAATGATGTCTATTAACTTATATGGTGAACTAACATTTGCTAATAGAGAAAATATTAATGAAAACACTTTGACAGGATTATTATTAAAATAGCAGTCCCAGAAAACCCATCTGAATTGTAGACCTGATCATGTTCCTCAGGATCACAAGTACTTGTGAACAAGAAAGGAAAACGGGGAATGGCTGCTGATACAATGAGATAGATTAGAACAGCATGATTGTGGCTCTTCTCCCTCTTTGGGTTCTACTTTCACTTTTTTGATGAATTCATCCCATTACCCAATCTCAAAACAGTAACAGCAAAACCACTACTCTCCAAAAGGTGGAGAAATATGATTTTAAAGAATTTTTTTTTCACACTGCTAAAGAATAAAATAACTAACCTAAGATGTTCTTAGAATAAGACCTCTACAAACATATCCAGAAATTTCCTTGGCCATTAAGGGAATTTCATACCTTTTTTTTTTTTTTTTTACCCTTTCTTTTTTCTTTCTTTTTTTTTTTTTTTTATGTGGATACCGGGAGTCGACCTCAGGACCTCGCACTTGCCAGCAGGCCCTTGTGCCACTGAGCTATCTCACGAGCCCTTTTTTACCCTTTCTTTAAGAAACTTCTGAACCACATGCATTATTGTCATTTACCTTGTCTAATAAAGCACAAGGATGCTTAGAACACACGCAAGTCATAATATTCCTCCCTCACTAGCAAGAGTGAAAACTTAAGTTTAAAGTCTTAATTTCAGTTTTATTGTATTGTACTAAAGGAACAACAAGATAGTTATACAATTATCTGTCTCATTCAGTTTTGAAAATCTAAAGTGCTTGCAAATTCATGAGAATATCTTTAGCCCCAGACTAAAAGAATAAACACAATATAACCAATTTCTTAATAAGTAATATTATATACATTTCCACTTCATCAGAAGCACCTGATTATTTACAGCTAATTTATAATAAGATAACATTTCAATATAGTTTACATATATATTTCTATATGTAAAATAACTAGCTATTTTATTTTTAGTAGCTAAACAATTAAATTTTGAAAATTGAAAATACCTGAATTAAACATTTGCTTTAATATATTTTTACTTTTAGGCAAAATCTTTACTTGATCTTATGTTTGGAAATATTACATAAATCTTTCTTCTCCAGAACATAGCTTTCTTAACTAGGAAACAAGTCTAAATTTCAATGTAAGGCAAGAGCTCCCCCAGTTGCCAAAGGAAGGGAGAGTGGCAGAAAGTGACAGAGCAGCCATGTACCACAGGACCTAATGGCCCCCTGAGGAAGTAACAGGGTCTCAGCAGCTGGTGCCCAGCCTGTGCCCCCAGCCCAGCAGCCTGAAGCTGCTGAAATGTGTTTCAGCACAGGTGCTGCACGGGGCTTTTAAACATGGGTTCAGTGAGGTAATTTGGGTGACAGCCTTGAGCAACCAGGCAGAGTGCTTGGGGCTCTGGGACCAGAGAGAGGGGAGGGGAGGGCGGTGACCTTTCCCCCCTCCAGTACTACTGAGGGCTCAGGAGCAGGGCCAGCATCCAGTCATCCCCACCACTCAAGGGGCAGCCACTGCTTGGCTGTGCTGGTGTGCACCACGGGGACAGTCTGGCGGTTTTAGAGGTCCCAGCCTATTATCACTAGTCTTTGGGTCTGTGTAAGGTAACAGATCAATTGGGGAGCATTTGACAGAGAATCTAAAGAGCTAAAGTTAAGTTCCAAGCAGAGTCTGAAGGAAAAAGAATGAGGACAGCTAATGGTGCAAGTTTTAGCTTGAAAATAAACTAAGACTCTTTCCCTGATCCAAACTTATCAGGCAGAGAGAATGAATTCTTTTTGCTCAGACTTTTCTTCCATCCAGGCCTTCAGTGGATTGAATGAGGCTCACTTACACTGGTGAGGGCAATGTGTTATACTCAGTCTACTGATTTAATAATTAATCTCACCCAGACACCCCATCACGGGCACATCCAGAATAACATGGCACAGTCAATTTAACACATGCAAATAACAATAAAACAGTAATATCATATACTCCATACATCTTAAAATACACAAACCCCTTTCCTTAAAGAAGAGATAAAAATTTTTTGATAATGTTCACATTGATGAATTATAACTTAAACATTATGGTATAAAATTCATACTATGTTAATAGCATGAATTTTATTTTATTTTTTTGTGGGTACCGGGGATAGACCTCAGGACCTCACATGCCAGCAGGCGCCTGTGCCGCTGAGCGATATCACCAGCCCTTTTTTCATATGTGGGTACCGGGAGTCGAACTCAGGACCTCGCACTTGCCAGGCAGATGCTTAATTAGCATGAATTTTATATAACATAATAAAGTAATAGGATAAAAATGAGAAGTACTTATGTACTCATTGTGCTTACAATATATTAGCCTGTAAGCATTTATTTTTCTATTAACAATTAAACAAATAGAGGTGTATAAGGAATGGATTACCATTCCTAGAATTATGCAGGGCAATTGAAAACATTTTGACTTTGACAATTTTTCATATGATTCACAAATGATCAATTTATTCGATACATTTAAAACATATCAAATACATAATTAACAAATATTATGTGTGCAACTCCTCATCTTTATTTTGTTTAGCTTATTCTGTTTCAGAAAATTTTAAAGAAAAATCTTTAAAGTTTCTCATTGAAGGCAAATAATGTGGTGCACACTTATAGTTCTGGCTGCTCAGGAGGATGAGATAAAGGTATGACATGTTCAAAGCAGATCTACACGTTATGACGTTCATCTAAAATGTCCCTTACAAAAGCTCTTGTGATCATAGGTGCAGCTTTGGAAGATAAGCGGATCATGTTTGGCTATACTCATCAATAAACAAATGCATTAATGAGTTCGAGGCTGAATGTGCCGCTCAGAAGGGAAGGGCTGGGGGGTGTGACCTGGAAGGGTGCATCTTCTCCCTTCTTGTCTCCTCCCTTTCTCCCTCCTTCCTAGCTGCCATGAGAAGAGTGGCAGACCCTTCACCTATGCCATTCCTGCCTTGGAACCAGCCAGCCATGGACTGAAACCATGAGCGATGGTTTCAAAATAAACTTCTCCTCCTTTATGTTGCAGGTGTCAAGTATTATTTCCCAGTGAAAAGGAAATTGTTAAGACCCTAGGCAAATTAGCTACATTCTGTGACTACACAAAATTGAAACAGGGCTTGTGATGTAACTCAGTGGTACAGTGCTTGCCTAGCATGTGTGAGGCTCTGAATTCAATGCCCAGTACTGCAAATCATTCTTTTCTGTTAGCTAGGAGCTGCTTTCTGCTATTAGACTTACCTACACGTGTAATCACATTCTTAGCTCAATTTAACAACTATTTTTGCATTAGATGTATAAATTTTGGTTCCCTTGAATACCTGTTTTTACAAGTTTTCTTTTCAATCAATGTGGTGTGAAAATCTTGAGGATCATGGCAATTTCCTTGTCAGTTTCCCTCATCCTAAATTCACAAACAGATCCCTCAGAGGGACTGAAGGTGAAAGCAATATAACTAAGAGATGTGTAGCACCCATTTCTTTGATGAAGTTTCCCCAAATTTTAATGGCTTCTTGTTCTCTTATTATGACTTTGATCTTCCTCCTGAATCATACAGATGTATATCAGCTATATGTATGTTTAAACAAAACTCTGGCACCTTACTACATGGAATATTATACTGAAACACAAAGAAATGATGGTGCAGCAACGTCTATAAATCTCACAACATTTTGGTTATTAAAAAAGCTAAACTCTTCCAAAAAAATGAAACAAAAAAGCATAGACATTTTGTGATTCTCTTTCTGGGACTTTTTGAAAATAAAAATATGTAAATAGAGAACAGTTAACACATTAGGGTTAATCAGGTCTTAATGTGGGTATAAAACTTGGAGGGAAGTGCTGTGTGTAAGTGTCCAACCTGGCCTGACTCCCCCAGCCCCCACCCTGATTGCCAGCAGAAGCACTACTCTCTGCAGGGAACTCAGCACCCGAGGCTGTCAGCAGAAAGCACAGGCAAGGAGATAAGTTAGGATAAGAATGTTTGCCGGTCCTGGGGACATCTGGAGACACCAAGAATTTACAACAGACATTTCAAAGGACTCTGCCCACTGAGATGCAAGACTACCAGAGAACTTTAACCACAGATGTTCACTGGGATCTTCCCACCTAATGTCCCCTACCTTTTCTCCAACCCTATAAAAGGGACACATTTCTCTTTGTTCAGGGCAGAAGGAATAGAGCTCTTTGCCTGAACCCAGGCACAATAAATTCCATCATGCCATGTTGCTTTTACGCAAGCCTGGTGGTCTCTGCTGCTTACATATTTTACACTGTGACTATAAAAATTAAGCGAAAGTGGTTTGTGATGCTGTAAATGTAGATCTTGCACTATGTCAAGGTTAATATTAAAGTTCTGTATTGTACCAGAGTTTTGCACGGAGGAGACTGCATAAATAGTACATGCTATATCTGGGCTTTGTTTCTTAAAACAACTTGTATATCTCAGATTATTTTGACACAGAAAGCTTCAATAATAAAATGATAAATATATATGCATATATACATGCATATATCTTTCAATGAAACTTTATCAGATCAAGCTAAATAATATACAAATGTTACTAAATGAAAAACAAATGTGCATCTTTCCAGGAATTAAAGACCCATTGACTAGTTTAAAATTTATCATAGGGCCGGTGAGATGGCTCAGCGGCTTAAGCGCCTGCCTGGCAAGCGCGAGGGCCCGAGTTCCACTCCCGGAACCCACATACGAAAAAGGGGCCGGTGATATCGCTCAGCAGCACGGGCGCCTGCTGGCGCGCGAGGTCCTGAGGTCGACCCCCCGGTACCCACAAAAAAAAAATAAATAAATAAATAAAATAAAATTTATCATAATTCACCATACTAAGAAAACAGTAGATGCAGAAAAACAATAGAAAAAATACCAGTTCCAATTATCATGTATGCCAGGCAGAAAAGAGAATGTCTATATGCTGACAAAGGAATTCTACAAAGTAGCTTACAACCAGGAGCACGCATACCAGGAAATGACTGCTTCTTCAGACCTAGAAGTTGAAACAATACTCATCTCCACACTCAAGCACTTTCTTAGGTGTCGCCTGGAAGCCCAGGAATGACGCAGTGAGCATGCGTAACATCAGGAAAGACCCAGCCAATAAGAACACTGTCATGTAGAGCTATGCATGGTGGAGGAATGAAGAAAGAGGCTAAAGTGAAAAGCCCAGAACCGCCTGCTCCTTTGGGACCCAGTACGTTCAGAAGTGGAGAGCTCTGTCAACTCTGGTAAAACCACCAACAGGGATCCCACTTTCTGGCATCTTCTCTGAGATCATCTCACCTGGAATTTGCAAAAACCTGCTTCCAGTGAGTTACAGGTTAGCAATTGGTTATAGAGTTTGGTATTTCTCTTTCTTCATATTCTCTGCTCTTTTTTTTTTTTTTTAGGTTATTTCCTATATTGATTTGAAGAAATTTTAAAGATGTTTGAATAATTTCTCCTTTTTTGGTTGATTTCTTTGGTAGATTTTTTCCTAGTCTGCTTTTTTGTCTTTTATTAATAAATTGCCTTTTATTTATTGATTAAAAAGTATACAATTTTTTTCAAAAAACATAGCAAATATAAGGTAAATGTAAGAACAGATCAAATAGAAAGTTATGCAAATAGACACAGTAGTCTAGCATTGACTCAACAAAATACACTGAAACTATATTAATTTGACACTATTAACTTTTATTTTCCAGTTGTTTCTTGCTATCACATATAATTCAACTAACTTTATAAGTTAATATTGTATTCAGTAACCTTGCTTAATTCAATGATCAATTGGAATAATTTGGGGGTTGTTGGATTATTTGTTTGCATAACACATATAAAGAGAGATTTGTTAAAAATGTATCTTTAAACTTTTTATTCTTTGTTGCTATTTTATTTTCATGTCTACTTTCTAAATACAATACCAGAGATAGTGAGCGAAGGCATCCTTTACAGAGTCAATTCCCAGGGACAAATGCTTTCAATAATCTTATGTTTTCCGCTAGGGTTCAATTTATGCAAAATCAGATAAATTGCTTTTATCCATTCTTCTACAAGATGTTAATGACTAGATAAATTTTATCAAAGGCTTTTTATCATTTAGTCTAAATGATCATTGATTTTCTTGTAATCTTAACCCAAATATATGTTTTATATGGCTTATTTATGAAACACTCCTTATATGAATATTCCACTTATTATTGGTCTATTGTGTTTTTATTTGTGCTTTGATTCATATAACAACATTTACTTAAAATATTTGTCTAAAAATGGTGACAATAGTTTCTTTTGTAATATCTTTGTTTACTTGTGCCAGCAAGGTAATCCTGGCTTCACATAAACAATTGAAAATATCCCCTGCTTGCCGGCATGGTGGTGCGTGCTTGTAATGCCAGCACTCAGGAGGCTGAAGCAGGAGGATTGCTACAAGTTTGAGGCCAGTCTAGGCTACATAAGTGAGTTCAAGGCCAGCCTGCACTACATGACAAGACCCTGTCTCAAATAAAACAAAACAAAACAAAAATTCCATGCTTATTTTCACATTGGGGGAACCTGGGATATTTAAGTGGTTTCCTCCTTATAAATTGGAAATAATTAATTATTCTATGTGTAACATTTTGCTTGCTGGAAGTTTTTATTTGGTGGTTTTCTGGTGTGATTTTTCAAAAATTGATTCAATTTAGTTGGCTGGGCTTTTTCTAGTTTATGGTATCTGTGTGTTTTGTAAATTGGTTTTAAAGTCTGTATTTTGATCTCTGTGTTCAAATTTTTATTTCTGAATATTATACAAAACCTCTTAGGGTCATGTTAAGCCTACAAAATATGAAAATAATGTCTTTAATTTTTGATATTGGTTATTTGTGTTTTTATCTGTGTTGTTATTGTGTTATTTTGTGTTGTTACTTGATTTAGTTATCTGTGTTTTCTGTCTTAAGCAATTTTCCTAGGAATTTACTAATTTTATTAATTTATGAAAACTTTTTTTTTTTATGTGGGTATTGGAAGTCAAACTCAGGACCTTGAGCTTGCCAGGCAGGCGCTTATGGTGCTGAGCTATTTCACCGGCCCATGAAAACATTCTATACTTTAAACATTTTTACAAATTTTGTTTTAATTTTTACTATTATTTGCCCTCTGATGTTACTTTTACTATTTACTTTATTTTATATTCTTTTTTTTTTAATATTTGAGACAGAAACTGACCAGATTGATTGTGTCTTTTTTCTACACTATTGTATTTACTCAAAGCTGCCAATTTTCTCCAAATATTGATTTCTCTGGCATTCCAAGTATTTCCTCCTGAGTTTTCAGTCCCCCTGCCTGAAGGCCATATCTTTCTCCCAGTGCCTCCACCATTCTGCCTGTAGCCAGGCACTGTCTGAGAGATCACTGTGCTACGTGACCGTCTGCTTATGTATGATGTCAGATTTTTCTTTCCTTTCTGCTTGCAGTCAGTGTCAGCTTTCAAAAGACTACAGGCCTTGACTTGGACCTACAGTGCAAGTCTTTCTGCACATTTCTGACCTGCAGCCCGTAGCCAGTCCTCCTGGGCTCCCAGGCCCTCTGGATGGAGCCTTAATCTTCCTTCATGTGTCTGAATCCCTTGTTCATGCAGCCTATGTCAAAGTCTTGTATTCTAACATTGTAGTTACAGAGTGACTTCACTTCTATCCTGAAGTGACTTCATACCCTATCCTTCCAACTTTTGTTACCTTTGGAGTATTTCTCTGTTTTTGCTTAAAGCCATATCTCTCCTCAGGTCCTCCATGTCATGTACCTGTATCCAAAGCCTTCCTTATGTTTCTGAAACCCCTATGAATGCAGACAATAATTTGGCCTGTGCCCATACCCAAAATTTATGTTTTCATCTTCTGCTCCTTCCTGCAGGATCACTCCCTCCTGTAACATTTTGCTTATCCATTTACCTACTGACATACTTCTTAGTTCCTTCTGAGTTTTAGCTACTGTGAATAAAGTTAGTGCATACATTTTCTTGCTGTTTTGTATGTCTATCTATTTTCACACCAGTTGAATAAATGTAAAATGATACATTTCCAGAATCTTAAGTCATTAACATGGATGGCTTCATAATAACATGACAATTGTAATTATCTGTAACAACCTGCATTCCTACCAATGAATAAATGAATGTTTCTCTTATTCTGCATTCTTGCAAACAGCTGATGTGCTCATCAATCTTTTATTGCAACCACACTAATAGATTGTAACATATCTCAGTGCCATTTTAATTTGCTTTTCTTTTAAGCACAGCGCATTTTTTACTCATTATTGCTTAATATTCAACATGTTTTACATAATTATTCCTAAAATATAATTACCTATATTAGTTTATCTGCTCATATATTTTTCCACTTTTTAAAATTTAGTAATTTCTTTTTTGATGGCTTAGTTTTACAGCTTCTTTGTACAGCTTGCATGTAAGTTCTTCAGATATTTGTTTTGCAAATACTTTCTTTCAGTTTATGACCCATCTTTTCATCACCTGAGCAGTATATTTTCAAGAGTGGATAGTTTTTTAATTTAAGAGGTTTAGGGCCGGTGAGATGGCTCAGTGGCATAAGCGCCTGCCTGGCAAGCACGAGGTCCTGAGTTCGACTCCCAGTACCTACATACGAGAAAAGGACCAGGGATATCGCTCAGCGGCACAGGCACCTGCTGGTGTGCGAGGTCCTGAGTTCGACACCAGGTACCCACAAAAAAAAAAAAAAAGAAGAAGTTTAACATTGTTATTTTTGCTTTGATCATATTTTTGGTGTTCTGTATAAAAATTAATTGAGTAATCAAACTGAAATTTATGTATTCTTGTAGGTTTTCTGTTGATCTTTTTCATTTTATACAATTGCCTATTAACTATTTGGTGACAGTTATACATATAAGGTGCAAAGTTTATATACATTTTTCATTTTTCCCTGTGTTCATTTTTATAATCATCATTTGTTGTATAGTCTACTGTTTTACACCAAACTATCTCACCTAGGTGTCTGATAAGGCATAAAGTTCCCTTCTAGAGTGGAGGGAAAATACCATCTGCAGTCTTACCATAGCAAGTAATATTTCACTCAGGAAGCAAACAATGTACTTGAAAAACCCCTAAATTTTCTGGTTTTTTCTCAAAGCTTTTAATATCAAGGGGCAACTTGTCCACAAAGAACTCTGAGAATGTAACACCTCCTGCTTATCCAGCTAAGCACCTATAAAGTTGGTCTGAATTAGTTGGAATAATTTTCTTCCTTTAGAGGGTGAGTTCTGGGGAAAGTTGCAACTGGGAGAAAAAATAAGGCTAAAAAATTAGTAAACATTTAGGGTGACCTTTTAGAAATCTGAAAACCCTCTCCATTAAACATTGGCATATACAACAAAATGGTAGTTGAAAGAATCACATTAACTTTATCCACAATCATTGGTTCCCATCCCTTTGGATGATAGATTTTGTGCTTCTTGTTACATTTACAGTCCTTATTAATGGTACCAGTATTTTTGAGTTTGTTTTTTGATTCAGTATTTCTTTTAGTCAGAGAACATTGACATTACACCACATTTTAAAGTGTGTGATTCAATTTTTGGGGATATTAATAATACAATACAGAAATAAATTAAATTCCAGAACAGTTTTGTCAACTTACAATAAAACCCTAGACCCATTAAGCAGTAACTCTTTTACCACAACTTCCTGCCTCCTAGAAATTCTTGCCCATAAACTGTTTTTATACACTTGCCTATCCAGGACATTTTATGAAAATGAAATCATAAAATATGTGGCTTGTTATGCTTGTATATTTTAATTGGGTATTACATTAGTCCCTTTCCCATATTGGAACAAAATACCTTACACCTATAACTTAAAGGAAGAGAAGTACATTTTAGTTCCTGGTTTCACTGGATTCAATTTCTACTTGGTTGGGTAGAAGGCAGAAGCAGCATGGTGGGAACCAGCTGCTGACCCATGACAGCCAGGAAACAGAGGGAAAAGTTTGGGTCCAGGGAGAAGAATACCTGCCCCCAGTGACAGCTTCTTGATGCCATACCCTATCTCCTAACAGAATATCTTCAAATATGGACTTGTCTGTGAGTCAGTCAACTGTTAAGTATAGCACCACCAGTATCCAATCACGTTCCAAGAGCCCCAACTCTGAACACCTAAAGCTATCAGGAGACATTATAGATCTAAACCATAACAAGCAGAATATTTTCAATAGTCATTTGTGCAATTTCCAAAATGAAAGTAAACACATATTGCAAACATACTAATTTTAAAACTCCCAAATGAATACAATATTTTGGTAAAAGTTGGTTCAATGTACTCTCCAAGATGCATTGTAAATTCACAGTAAAAATAAAAAATTCTTAGGAGGAATCAAATCTATAGTTTTGTTGTTTATATTTCCTTTTTATTTATCTTTTATTAAATGGCATATCTAGTATTTGTGTGTACCCATTTCTTATTTACAATGTTAAAGGTTACAATCAATTTACAGATTAGTAAACATTTCTGCATGTATGCATGGGATGTTTCTAGAAATGATTAGCATTCTGGACGGCAAACTAAGGAGGGAGGCACCTACCCTGGCTGTGGACGGTACCATCCAATAGGCTTGTAGCCTGGATGGAATGACAGGAAAAGAAGGAAGTTGACACTCTTTGTTTCTTGAAGCTCCATTCTGCTGGAATAGGTATAGTTACTTTCCTGGAGGAACTGCCATGATTAGTACAACAATCAAGGACTTGAATTATTTCACCACATCACTATTTCATTCTCTTATTTGGCCCTTACAGAAGACAAATCAATCTTGGAGAATGAAAATAAAGCCCTTAAGCTTAATCAAATGGTGAATCCAATTGTGCCTGCTATCCTAGACATGTTTTTCTTGCTTGATTAGATTAACACATCCCCTGGTACCTGGCAGGCAGCTATTGATTTGAAAAATGACTTTTTCTTTATACCTACCCATAAGACTCACTAGAAGCAATTTTCTTTCAGCTGGCAAGGCCAGCAATACACCTTTGTTGTCCACCTTAATTGTATATCAACTCCTCAGCCCATTCACAACTTAAGTTGTCCATCTTTCTCTTCCACAAGGTAGCACACTGGTCCATTACATCACTGACTTTTGCTGTTTGGACCAAGTGAGCAAGAGGTAACAACTTTGAGACTCGTTAGTAAACCATTTACATGTCAGAAGATGGGAAATAAATCAAACTAAAATCCACAGGTGGGGCCAGTGAGATGGCTCAGAGGCATAAGCGTCTGCTTCGCAAGCACGAGGGCCCGAGTTCAACTCCCAGAACCCACATATGAAGAAAGGGCCAGTGATATTGCTCAGTGGCACCGGCGCCTGCTGGTGTGTGAGGTCCTGAGTTCAACCCCTGGTACCCACAAAAAAAAAAAAAGATAAATAAAATAAAATAAATCCACAGGTGCTTTGTTTCAATAAAATTTTTAGTCCGGTGATGTGGTGAAAGCAGACATAGTCCTTCTAGGTGAAAGAAAAGTTGTTGGGCAACTTCTACAATCAAGAAATAGGCATAACACCTAGGTAGCTTATTTAGATTTTGGAGGCAACACATTTCTTACCTACACATTTTACTCTAGCCAATTTACTGAGTGACTCAGAAAGCTACTAGTTTTCAGTAAGGCCCAGAACAAAAGGCTTTGCTACAGTTCTAGGCAACTCTGCCAGTTTGGGCCATATGATCCAGTAGATCCAATGCTACTAGAAGTGTAAATGGCAAATAGCAATATAGTTTGAAGCATCTGGCAGGTCCAATAGGTGAATCACGGTGGAGGCCCTTAGGATTTTGGAACAAGTCTCTGCTATCTTCTGCAGACAGTGACTCTCCTTTAACAGATCCAGGCCTGCTACTTGATCTTAGTGGAAACTGAGACAACACCATGGGACAACAGGTTACCATGCAACCTAAATTGATCATTATGACTGGATGTTAACTGACCCGCCTAGCCATAAAGTAAGATATGCACTGCAACAGTTGGTCATTAAATAGAAATGGCGTATATTATGATTTGGACTGAGCATGTCCAGAACACACAAGATACTTACATGAAGAAGTGGCCAAGTGCCATGGGCTTTACTCCTGTTCTACTGTCTTTTTTGACCCAGTGTGCACCTATGGCCCCACAATGTGTACCTCAGAATCAGTTGACAGAGCAAGAGAGGACTAAGACTTGGTTAACAGGTAGGTCTATATATTAGGGAAATTCTCCCTTAAAGTGGAGCCCCTTTCCAGAGCATCACTAAAGGAGAGTGGCGAGGGGACATCTTCACAGTGGGATTAGTTGAGGGTAGTGTACTTGGTTATTCATTTTACTTGGTAGGAAAAATAACCAGATGCGTGACTATATAGCAATTCATGGGCTGTAACCAAAGGTCTGGGAAAATGATCAGGGACTTAGAAAGAACATGACTGGAAAGTTGGTGACAAAGACATATAAGGAAGCAGGATTTGAACAGACTACTCCAAATGGGTCATGAATATTGAGAAATTTGTGTTCTGCATAAATGCCTATAGTAAGGTAACCTCAGAAAATGAGGACTTTACTAATCAAGTGTACAGGAAGATCCATTTCATGGATAGCACTAAGCCTATTTCCTCAGCTATCCCTATCATTGCCAAATGGGCTCATGAATAAAGAGGTGACAGTGGCAGGGAAGGTTTTGTATGGGATCGACAACATTGGCTTCCACTCACCAAGGCTGACCTCTCTACAGCCACTGCTGAGTGCCCAATCTGACAACAGATAAGGCCAGCACTGAGTCCCTGTTATGGCATCATTCCCCACAGTGAGAAAAGAGAACATTTTATTAAATATATTTATGAAAATCTCAAAAGCTTTATAAAAGAACATCTGAATTTGAACGTGGGACTGCCAGGCCTTCTCCAGGTGTGTTCTTCCCATCGTGGTCAACACCATGCACGGCAAGGGGAAAGGTAAGTGCTACATCTCAGTGAGTTCTTTGCTTCACTCTTCCATGAGTCATTGTAAGATTTTAGCTAGTAACAAAACGTTTAGGTTTATAAGCTTTAGAAGATCTATGCAATTATTGCTCTGGAAAGCAAATGCACAGAGCATACTAACAGTAGTTGGTCCATAATAGAGTAGTTGGTCCTCAAATAGAGAATCTTCCATTATGCGGACATATGGCAATGGCTGGGGGCATTTTCTTTTGTCATAATGGAGGCAAAGGAGGCACAGGGAGGGTGTTGGTGGTGACTAAGTGGGAGACAGGATGCTGTTAATCATTCTCCAGTGCACAGGACAGATCCCAAAACAAATTATCGAGCTCAAAATGCTATGAATGCTGAGATTGAGAAATTCTGGGCTAATATAAGATCATAAGAGTCAAGGAGTCCAATTTGTCATAATTCCAGAAGGCAGAAAATAACATATTCTAGTTCTCAGGCAGATTACATGAATTGGCCAACTTGAATCAAACTACTGAAACTTTCACTTCTGAAGCCACAATGCAGGCAATGATAGCAGATGTGCATCTCATACTGCTTTGTCAGTGTGGTCCAATAAATGATTTTACAAAAGGAAAAGCAGGCTAGTACTAATTTATCACCTTTCTTTCTTGATGACATTTATAAGAATGATAAATTATTAACAGCCATAACACTTCTGATGTTATAATGAGCAAAAATAGTTGTTTATCACATTTTAGACTGAGAATATCCCTCAGATGATAAATATGCAGATGAATGGGGTCAGAGTGAAAGAACTTGTAACCAATTATGAATTACCTACAGTGGTTATCCCAATTTCTCTATATGCAAAGCCCATTTCACTTAGTATGCACATAACATATATATCTTTGGCTACATTATATTACTATAACATACAAAAACAGATTCTTGAAATTATTACAGTTTTGGAAATGTAAAAGTCTATAATATTAATTATAATACATTATTTTAGACTTTGAACCAGAATACTATTTAGTTATATTCCGTATTAAAATATTTGAGTTATGGTTAGTTATTATAGGTATCTGTATTTAAGTACTTTTCATATATAAATCTTTAATATTAGCTCATTTTTAACTTTGAGATTTTCAGTTGCAATTATCAAAGGTTTTATAGAACACAGTCTCATGAGTCTCACATTTTTATATTAGAAATTTTTCTGAAATAGTGTCTCTGGAGGTAAAAGGTGATTTTAATTTGGTAGTACATGTGGTTTCTTTCCTTTTGAGTGTAAATTTTTGGTAGGTTAGAGGTATGATTCTTTCCATCTACCAAAATAGCAGATTCATGAAGAGATTCTGATTATTGTCACAGCTTTTTAAAGTGGGCATTTTACAGAGCAGGAAAATGGATAAAGTCAAGCTTCCAGGGCCCCTGTTATCCTACAAATCAAGACAAAGAATTCTTCACATGTAATGGTAACAACATCTGCAATCTCTGCATCTCATGACTACTGGTGTGGTCCCTGCTGGACAGATACAGACTGAGAACCCACAGGTGTGCACAGTGTGACGAGGTCAAGTGCAAAGACCACAGCAGTGGTGTCTGTCTCCCCCACCTGCTAATAATAGGAGGTGGAGAAAGATCACTTAACCTCTCTAAGATTTGTGTTTCATCAAGATAATTTAATAATAATTACAAAGGCCCAAGCTACCTCCCATGATTTATGTAAAGCTCAATTTTAGAAAACAATCTAAAGATTTTGGCAAAGTGTCCAGTGAATTCACGAGATCATTATGATGATTTAGCAGATTCAGGATATGACATCATTTTATGATTGGATTCTATTCATATTAGCAACAAAGGAAATCATGTATATATACATATTAAATATAAGGACAAAACAAACAGATAAGCTATGGTATTCTTGTCATATCAGTGTGGAAAATGCAGACAATGCGTTAAAAATTACACTCTCCTAGAACATCTGACTGCTAAAAATCTACAGAATTTCCCAAAACATGAAACTATTTGAAGAGTATGATTTAAACACCCCAAGATCATAATTAATGGTATATCTGCAAAAATGCAGGAATTCACCCACTTCTCAAACTGTGCTGATGTAATTATATCTCTAAATGTATACAGTGGAAGGTGTTGGTTTATTTCCAATCACAGCTATTACTACACCAAATTATGCATCTGAGTTCAGCAGGGAGAGTTAAGGTTTTCCTGACAAAGATTGCTTTTGATAACTTCAGCTAGCTAGATTGTCTAAGAGTGGCTTGTGTTTTTGTTTGAGCAGGGTCCCTCCTATTGCTGCTCCTCATGTCAAGCCAGCTCCTTTGGAAGAATGAGGCCACCCAGCCTGACTGTCCCAAGGAGTCCACATGCTGGGTGTTACGCAGACGACTGATTGATAGGGCAATCATCTTCTCTCTGTACATGCATAACTTTTCTTCACAACTGTTGCAGACTTTTGTAAGCACCTCACTTATTTCCTCTTCCCCAGTAGAGCCTTCTCACCAACAATTAGGTTAAAGTACCATTTAAACGTGAAGAACTCCTTAACCAAATTTCAAATAATGTATATTAATAGGTTAAAGAAGTCATCGGCCCATATAAAGTAGAACAAGCAAAAAGGGAAAATTTCATGAAATCTCGAATTGGTCAAAGAATGTAATGACTTTTTAAAATTTCCCTTAATTCACTTAAATTTTAAAAATTTAAATACCTGACATTAATTGCTTTTTGGTGGAGCTGAAGCAGAGCACTGAGCTTTTCTTTTTGCATGCAGGGGTGTCCTTGGACATTCTTCATTCAGCATGCTGCACAAATCCAAGAAATGGGGACAGCAATGCAGTCAGTAGGGCAGATTGAATAGAATTAAACTAAACCAAATTTATGTGAGAGGGGAAAAAACCCAAAATTAATAATTCTCAGAAACCCCAAAATGTTTCAAATATTTGTTCTAAAATTTCCAGAGTTGGATTTCATAATTAAAACAGACAGGCTAGTGTAGAAGTGGAAACAGACTTTCTTATTCTCACAAAATTACTTTGAATGTTGTCCATTATCTCTCCTGTCAGTGAAGGAGTAGAAAACAGAGCAAGGATTAATACAAAAAAGGGCCTCCATACAGAACATTACCCAGTGTTTGTAAGAAATATATATTTTTACAGGTTTTATACTCATTTATGTTTCTTTCATTTTCCAATTTCTTTTGGGGGGGTTCTTTTTTTTTTACGTTTATTAGTACATGTTTGCAATACATAATGATTCCATTCCTTGTAGGGAATGGATACATGTACATAACACATTTCAATACTTTTTTCTCCTTCCATCCACCCCTTCTTATTTTGCCAGCATCAGATTCATTTATTTATAACACCTCGTAAATTTAGTTGTCATATACACAGATTAAAAATCAGATGTATGGGGCCGGTGAGATGGCTCAGTGGCGTAAGCGCCTGTCTTGCAAGCGCGAGGGCCCGAGTTCGACTCCTGGATCCCACATACAAAAAAGGGGCCGGTGATATCGCTCAGCGGCATGGGTGCCTGCTGGCGCGCGAGGTCCTGAGGTCGACCCCCCGGTACCCACAAAAAAAAAAAAATCAGATTTATGGGCCAAAGCACATATAAAACACGTAAGATAATTGGATTAAGTCAAGGTACACTTTTAGTAAACTGTCTGTGTTGGATTACAATAACTTCTCTCTCTGTCTCTCTCTCTCTCTGTTCTATTACCTGTTGTTTATTTCACACTTTATTACTTTATTTATATATTAAGTTTTTCATATAAGGGAAAACTTGTAATATTTAAGCTTATGTGTTTGTTTTATGTCACTTAACATTATGGTCTCAAGGTGCATCCATTTTCCTACAATAAATGGATAAAGAAAATATGCTATTTATACGTAATGTAATATTCTACTATAAAGAAGAATAACCTTGAGTCATTCATTTTCCATTTTCAACTGACTATCTTTTCTCTTCCAAATCTTCCTAGTAATCACTTTAAACATTCACAATTTAGGCCTAATATGACTCTCTGTATTTCTTTTTGCTTTGAACATCAATCTGTTATTTAGATTTTCCTAAAATGTTTTGCTCTATTTTATGACCCATTTTGCTATGATAAAAATTACATTTTGAATTTTGTGTGGATTAAGAGCTAATTGAAAAACAAATTGTAGTACCTGGGGCGGCGGAGTCAGCAAGAGTAGTGACAGTCCGCACTCTGCGCTTCCTCTATAGCCCCGGCATGGTGGTGCCAGTGAGTGGAGTGTAAATCCATGCTCCGCCTTTCCTCCATTATCCCTGCGATGGTGGTGCCAGTGAGTAGAGAATAAGTCCATGTTCTGTGCTTCCTCCATTGCCCTGGGGTGGCTTGCTGGTAAGAGGAGTACGGTGGTGCTGGCCAGAGGAGTGTAAGTTCGAGCACCTCTCTTTCTCCATTGCCCCAGGATGGTAGTACCAGCTAGATGAGACATCCTGAGGAACAGATACCTACTAGGAAAGCCTCAACATCAGTGATAAGGCTATCTAATAGTAGAAATCTAAAAGCATTGACACAGAAAACAAAATAAAATAGAAAATGAAAGGATGAAATAGCAAAATGCAACCCCAAATGCCCAGCCCATGGAGGGCAAGTCCAGAACACAAAGAGATAGAGGAAATCAGAAGCCCACAGATGGAACTCTCTGAAATGATAGCAGCAGAAGTGAAAAAACAAATGGAAAAGGCCACAGAAAAAAATAATCTCTAAGGTGCAAAAAGAAAGGACTATCAAAATAAAAGACATTAAAGCAGACGCAGATAAACAAATAGAGGATTTCAGGAAAAAAATGGAAGCCATGAATGCCAAACATAGGCAGGAAATGGAATCCATGAAACAGATTCAAATAGAAATGCAGATTAGAAACTCCACTGAAAGTATACACAGCAGACTGAATGAAGGCAAGGATAAAATATCAGATCTAGAAGACAAGAACATGACTAGCAACAAGGAAAAGAAAGATATCTTAAAAAAAAGCAAAAGACCATGAAAAATCAATCCAACAGCTACAAGATGAAGAAAAGAAGAACAACGTAATATTGACTGAAGTCAGTGAGAAAGCTGGAGACAGTGTAAAAACCATTACAAACATCTTCATAGAAATAATGGCAGAAAACTTCCCAAACATGGATAAAGAAATTGGTACACAAATAAATGAAGCATATAGAACTCCAAATAGCCATGGCCCAAATAAATCTACACCAAGGCATATAATAGTCAAGATTCCAGAAATTCAGTGCAAGAACAAAATATTAAAAGCAGCTAGAGAAAAGAAACTTATCACCTATAAAAGAAAGCCCATCAGAATCACAGCAGACTTCTACATACAAACCCTGAAATCAAGAAGAGCTTGGTGTGAAGTACTTCAAACCCTAAAGGAAAACAATCTTCAACCCAGATTGATGTACCTCACAAAACTATCTTTCAAAATTGATGGAGAAATAAGATACTTCCATGACAAAGTACAACTGAGGAAATTTATGACCACCAAACCAGCTCTACAGAATGCTCTGAAAGATATATTAGAAAGAGATAAGGAAGACCATAAACACAGGAACACCAATAGAAAGAAGCCTCCAGGCAGGGCAAGCAATTAAACAGAGTACAAAGACAGAACAAACAATAGAGAAACAATGAAAAAGAAAAGCAATACATACAAATTATAACCATCAATGTAAATTGTCTCAACTCACCAATCAAAAGAAACAGACTGGCAGAATGGATCAAGAAGCAAGATTCAACAACATGCTGCATTCAAGAAACACATTTAACCCAAAAAGAAGTTCATAGACTAAAAGTCAAAGGATGGAAAATAATTCTCCATGCCACAAAAACCCAGAAAAAAGCAGGGCTAGCTATTCTATTTGCAGACAATGCAAACTTTAAGCCAAAACTGATGAAAAAACCGAAAGTCACTACATACTCATTAAGGGAAAGCTCCAAGAAGAAGAGATAAGAAACATAAATATTTATGCACCAAACACAGATACACCCAGCTACATAAAACAAATATTAACAGACACACAAAAAATAAGCTCTATCACAATTGTAGTGGGGGACCTTAATACCCCACTCTCAAAAAAGGACAGATCAACTAGACAAAAAGTCAAGAAAGAAATATTAGAATTAAACCAAGCCTGTGAACAAATGGACTTGGTAGATGTCTACAGTGTTCCACCCCAAAACATCAGAATACACATTCTTCTCAACTGTACATGGGACATTCTCCAAAATAGATAATACATTAGCTGACAAAACGTGTTTAAGTAAATATAGAGGAATTGAAATCATCCCACGCATACTATCTAACCATAACACAGTGAAACTGGAAATCAATGACAAAGGAAACCACAAAAACTACATTAACACATGGAAATTAAACAATGCTTCTGAACAACAAATGGGTCACAGAGGAAATTAAAGACAAATTTAAGCAGTATATACAATTAAACAATAATGCTGATAAAACATACCAAAATGAATGGAAAGCTGTCCTCCAAGGGAAATTTACAGTGATGAACTCACACATTAGGAAAACAGAACAAGCTCAAACAACCAACCTAATGTTGAACTTCAGACTTCTAGAAAAAGAAGAACAAATCAAACTCAAAGCTCATATGAAGGAGGAAATTCCAAAGATTAGAGCAGAAATTAACACAATAGAGACTAAGAAAACAATGCAAAGAATCAATGAATTGAAAAGTTGATTCTTTGAAAGAATAAATAAAATCAATAAACAGTTAGCTAACCTCATCAAAAAGAGGAAAGAAAAAACACAAATTCAAGCTATTAGGAATGGAAAGGGGGAAATCATAACAGATCCCACAGAAATCCAGGGGATCAATACCTACTATGAGAACCTCTATTCTAATAAGATGGAAAACACAGAAAAAATGGACAGATTCCTAGACACAATTGAACTGACAAAACTAAATCAAGAAGATATAAAAATTCTAAATCAACCAATAACTGTTAATGAAATTCAAAACATAATTAAAAACTTACCAACAAAGAAAAGCCTAGGCCCTAATGGATTCACTATTGAATTCTACAAGAAATTTAGAGAAGAACTAATGCCACTGATGCTGAAACTCTTTAAAGAAATTGAAAAGGAAGCAGTACTTCCAAAGTCATTCCTGGAAGCAAGTATTACCTTGATTCCAAAACCAGAGAAGAACCCAACCAAGAAAGAAAACTACAGACCAATCTCCTTAATGAACACTGATGCAAAAATCCTTAATAAGATACTGGCAAACAGAATGCAGGAAATCATGAAGAAGAGTATACATCATGAGCAAGTAGGATTCATCCCAGAGATACAGGCATTTTTCATCCTATGCAAATCAATAAATGTAATACACCATATTAACAGAACCAAAGACAAAAATCACATGATCATCTCAATAGATGCAGAAAAACCACTTGACAAAGTCCAACACACATTATTGATAAAAACCCTACAGAAAATTGGAATAGATGGTCTTTACCTCAATATGATAAAAGCCATCTATGACAAACCAACAGCTAACATCATATTAAATGGTCAAAAAATGAAAGCTTTCACTCTAAAATCAGGAACAAGACAAGGATGTCCACTATCACCACTCCTATTCAATATAGTTCTGGAAACATTAGCCAGAGCAATTAGACAAGAGAAAAAAATGAAAGGAATAATGACAGGAAATGAGGCAGTTAAATTATCATTATTTGCAGATGACATGATACTCTACATAGAAGACCCTAAAAACTCCACCAAAACTTGTAGATTTAATATCAAAATTCAGTAGTATAGTGGGATACAAAGTCAACACTCAAAAGTCATTAGCATTCCTGTACACAAGCAACAAACTCACAGAGAGAGAAATTAGGGAAAGCACACCCTTCACAATAGTATCCAAAAATATGAAATACATAGGAATAAATCCAACAAAGTATGTAAAAGATCAGTACAGTGAAAATTACAGTACCCTAAAAAAGGAGATTGAAGAAGATATCAGAAAATGGAAAGATATCCCTTGCTCTTGTATAGGAAAAACCAACATAGTGAAAATGGCCCTACTCCCAAAACTTCTGTACAGATTTAATGCAATCCCAATCAAAATACCACTAACATACCTCACAGGACTAGAGAAAACATTCCTAAAATTCATTTGGAACCAGAAAGGACCTAGAATAGCAAAAGCAATTCTGGGCAACATAGGCAAGTCGGGGGAATCACAATCCCAGACCTGAAATTATACTACAAAGCTACTGTGATAAAATCAGCATGGTACTGGCAAAAAAACAGACCTGAGGACCAGTGGAACAGAATAGAAGGTGCAGACGCATCCCCAAACATACTCACCCACATTATCTTTGAAGAAGGAGCCAAACAAGTTCACTGGAAGATAGTCTCTTTAATACATTGCACTGGAAAAACTGGCTCTCCACAAGCTGAAGACTAAAACTAAACCCATGTCTATCACCATGCACTAAACTAAAGTCAAAATGGACCATAGATCTAAATATTAAAATAGAGACATTAAATTTACTGGAAGAGAAAATAGGCAGAAATCTCAAAGATATAGGTGTAGGCAGAAGCTTCATGAACAAAACCCAGACTTCAAGGGAAATAGTACAAAGAATCAACAAATGGGATCTCACCTTGTCAAAAAGCTTTGGCACATCAAAAGAAATCACCAACAGAATGAAAAGAAAAGGACTTCTATCTAGAACATAGGAAGAATTGAAAAAATTCAGACCCTCCAAATTCAAAGACCCAATCCAAACATGGGCATCTGAGATGAATATGCATTTCTCAAATGAAGAAATACAAATGGCAAATAAATACATGAAACAATGTTCAATATCATTGGTGATTCAAGAGATGCAAATTAGTACATCATTGAGATTTCACCTCACCCCAGAAAGAATGGCTATCATCAAGAAATCAACCAATAACAAATTCTGGACGGGCTATGGGGAAAAAGGAACACTTCTCCACTGTTGGTGGGAGTGTAGACTGGTGCAACCACTGTGGAAATCAGTGTTGAGATTCCTTATAAAACTAATATTAGAAGTCCCATTAGAACCAGCTATTCCCCTTCTGGGTATCTTCCCAGAATTAAAAACATCATACCACAGCGATATATGTGCACCTATATTTATAGCAGCACAATTTGTAATAGCTAAATCTTGGAAACAACCCAGATGCCCACCAACTGAGGAATGGATAAAAAAGTTGTGGTTTTTTTTTTATATAATAGAGTATACTCAGCCATAAAGAAGGATAAACTGGAGATTTTTATAGGTAAGTGGGTGCAACTCGAGACCATACTCATAAGTGAAATAAACCAGAGCCATCTGTGCAAACATCATATTGTCTCACTAGTGTGAGAAACTGAACAAGTAAATATGATCCAAAATGTACAATAAATATTGTGAAGTAGAAAGAAACTGTTCAAAAGAAAAGACAAACTGTGACAGGGGAAATGAGGAAGGGGAAAAGAAAGAAATATGTATATACCCAAGATAGTTAAGATAGTTATACAGCTAGCTTATTTTAGTTCCTTGAAAAGAAAGTTTTCTGCTAATATTGTTTGGACAAGATATTATGCCCATATCTTGTACTCTGAATACCACGAAGACAACAATATGCAACGTGTCAACTATTGTATCTGTCCTACTAACCTCTTTAGAAACTTGTTTTCATTGTTATGTTTATCTTTTTTCTCTTTAAAATTAAAAAATGAAAAAAATTTAAAAAGAAATTATAACTTGCATTCAATTATAGAAAGAATATCAGCATGGATGTACAGAAAACAAGAGATTAAATAGGTAAATACAGATGCATATGCATCATGGCGTTTGGCTCAGATACTTGAGAACATGACACTTAACACACTTAACATTTTGTATTTTTGCTATTTTTTGTGTTTGTGTTCCAAATATTTACTTGTAGGAAGGGTCAGACAGCATAGGGCATAGCAAAGAAGGGAAGAGGTTGAGAGGTTAGAAAAGTGAGTTTAAAAACAATGAAATTATAGAAATAATGAAAATTAGCATTACTTTCATAATTCTTTAGTTTCAATTTTTATGTAGCTCTATTTTTTTTAAATTACACATACATCAAATGCAATAACATTCTGGTAAAAGATTCATTATTTTAATTCCCAAATACCAACTAATTGAATTTTCTTCATCATTCCAGGAAAAAGAGTATTCACCAGGCCCATTCTTCTTTTTGCCAGCCAGGAACGAATGCCACACGGTTTCCATCACCTTTCCAGCTAGGAAGGAGCAGGCTCTGATGATGCAGGTGTGTCCCTACCCCAGCTCCACAAGAACGATTGAGGCAGTGCACTGCTTTGCAATGGCATACGCTCTAGGACACATTGTTGTTAGTTTTAATAGCAGTTGTGTGTGCAGAGAGAAATGGAGGATGATTAACCAATCAAAGAAAAATTATATTATGTAGCTAATAAACTATACATAAAAAGAAATGCTATATAAAGATTGTTGAGATCCATAAATTGTGCAAGCAGATGATATTACTTAACCAATGACTTGTAGCTAGGAATGTGCATGGTATACCATAGGGAAGTCTGAACTGAACTAGATATTCATGTATATTTGTAAGAGATGCAGATGCAGTTTCATTTTCTAGAGGTTTACAATACTAAACTCTGCGTAATCTAAGCCATCTCTTCTACACTTTCGACTCTCCTTCATTTCTGCTTCTCTGATGCCTACTTCTTCACACTTCACTCACTCTGCTGCCTTCACAGATGTCTAAACTGAAGTTGCCCCACTGTGCATGTCCTGCAAAACACAATACCACATTTCTCAGGGGTGCAACTCTGGCCTCTGTTATGATCACCACACAGTCTACAGACCAAGACCTAATCATGAAACAAGCTCTAACATTTTACTGTAATAATCTCTCTCCTTTAATTTCCCTCCATAATTACAGTTTTAATATGATTTTAAATTAATAGAATTTCAGAGGGAAAAGAAAACTGAATGATACTGATTAGAACTCTCACTAGAAAAAGTAGTTATTTCAATTTGCTAGTTCTGTGTGCTTATATTACTGTAGCAAGGTATAAGCCAATTGCTTAAATTTTACATTTTACAACTTCTATGATCTACAAAAGACTTTACATACTCACAGGAATAACAAAAAATACTTTAGTTCAGACTCTCAGAGCAAAATTCACATGTAATTAACTCAGCCGTAACTCACTTATTTTAATGTGATTGCTCTGATGTGACTGCTTAGCCAAAAGACATTGTCAAGCTGCTGATCAGCTTGCTGCAGTCCTGGAATGACCCCCTGTTCCACCTGCACTATGAAGCACATTGCCTGCCAGAATTCCGTGATGCCCTCAGGAACAAAATAATCATTATAGCGGAAAAAATCAATCAACTTCAAGAACACCTGAAGAAGTTAGCCAGTAAGGTAAGCAGCCTTTCAATGCTTTAATGGTTTTCTATTAAAGAGGTCCCTTCTGTTGTGAGAAATGTTTTGAAATCCTTCACTTGGCATGAATAACAGACAGCCTGAATGTTCCATCTTATAGTCTGATATTAAACAATGCGGAAGAGATAGCCATCCACAGTGAATATGCTAACATCAGTGAATATTAGAGTTGGACTGTGCTGGAGGTTGCTTTCTTCCTTGCTGTCTGTAAAGCCAGCCAGCACTTGTCCCTTCATGGGTCTGGTGGTTCAACATTTTCCATGGAAAGAAAATCAAAGAAAAGACCCTTCAAGGGATATGCTTTCTCCAACATATCTCCATACATTCATATTGAAATTTTGGCTAGATTCTTTCTCTTTTCCACTCACACCAGAAGCTTAAAGTGGGAAGGGGGAAAGAAGAACGTTAAAATCAGATTGGTTGGTGAGGCCAGTGCACCCCTACTTTGAGAAGACTGAGGAGGTCTTAGAACCAATACTGTCCCATCAGCACAAGATTTGAAAGGATCAAAAGTGAAGAGATTGGGGCTGGTGAGATGGCTCAGCGGCATAAGCACCTGCCTGGCAGGTGCAAGGGCCCGAGTTCGACTCCCGGAACCCACATACGAAAAAGGGCCGGTGATATCGCTCAGCAGCACGGGCCCCTGCTGGCGCAGGAGGTCCTGAGGTCGACCCCCGGTACCCACACAAAAAAATAAATAAATAAAAAAAAGTGAAGAGATCTATCTTTTGGTATTGTTCCTTGTTTCATAATTTATAGAAAGTTAACATAATTTTTCCTTAGTGTTCCAAAATGAAAATTTATATCAATAACTTTAACCTTCCCAAATAATTTGTCAAAGATTGAATTAATATTTTAATATATATATCTATTCATAAAGGACATTTTCAAACTTAGTGAGTAAACAGATAAGTAGCTATTTCAAGTTCTCAGGAACAATATCAACAAAATATATATATATATATATATAATTACAGAAATAAGAAAAGAAACACTTTTATATTTTTATTTTTGTGTCCTAAGCACATGATATCATCTATCATGAGTGTCATTTTCATGGGAGAAATCCATCTCCAACACAAATACAAAGAACATATTACTTAGTAACATAGAAAATAAACACATTAATTTTCAAGTTTTTTCCTTTATGTTTGGTATGCCAACTTCCTGAGGTCACTCATTTGTTCTGTAATGCTTCATTTTTCTGTCCTTGTTTTGAAATCACTTATTTATTTCTGTTTATATCTTGATACTTATCACAGGAAATACTTTGTTAAGGCTCAAGCACCAAAAGTTAAAAATAAATAAATGAATAAATAAATAAGTAAATAAAAAGCAGAAAGCAAAATAACAAATACAAAACATCCACTTCAAATTCCAGGGAAATTATGCTTACTTTGTAGGAGAGAGTTCAGCAGATTAGGGTCTAAAATCATCCTAGATTTGTATCTAGTAAAGCTCAAAACCAGCTGACATCTTTAGAGGCACCATGATGCTTACTGGGTCTCTGCGATCTCCATGAGCTCCCAGCTTGCAGATGGCAGTAGAGGGCACAGGGATCTACTACTCCCTCTAACTCTGTACAGCATTTTTCAGAAGCATATTTCCACCCCGCTTGCTACCACATGGCCCTCACCACTGATAGTTGCTGCCAGAACTCTCTTTGTCATAGGTCCTTTTCCCAGTGACTCCTACCACAAGGAACTCAAAAGAAAGCAGATTTCCCTCATGATAAACTGTAACATAATTTTCCTGGGGGATTGTCAGACTCCTGTCCTTCTTAATCAGTCCTGACTTGACTTTCTGCACCTTAAAGCACCAAGTGCCCTCCTCATCATCTCTAAGTTACATATATGATATGGGGAATAGAATCAGTTCAAAGCAACAAAAAGATAAATGGTGAAGTATCGAAAGAAATTGAATACAAAGGGCATATCAGGTAGGTTTCAAGAAACGCAAAATTGCACAGGTGAGCAAATAGAAGCTAGCCTTCCCTTTGTTCCTTAGTCAAATCCGTGTTTATATTCGGATAGAACCTTTCTTTATGTCCACCTGCCTACTCCTGCAAGAAAATACTTCACATGTGGTCACTCACATGCGTCAGAAAAAAATACACGTGTTCTGCTTCCAGATTTTATATGATTAATAGAGTCATGATTTCCTGGCCAGGACATATGAAAAACTATGCCTTTGGCTAACATTTTACATTTATTTCCATCTTGTCTCCAAATCTGAATTGAACAATGATGATAAGGAATGATATGACTAATAAATGACTTTTTCATGGCTAGATTGATCCTGAAATCATAGACAATGTGGACCATGCCTTCTGCTCAGAACTTCCATTTCTGCAGTCAACTAAAGAAGAACATCGCCTTTTTGCTTTTCATAAACTACTCCGCTGCCTGAACACAGATTTGCATAAGGCTCACAATTATCTCATGTACCTGAAGTGTCAAGTCATCTCTTATGACACCTGCTAAGCCTGTATCCATTCCATCTGTTTCTGAAATGGATATTATGAGCCATCCCTTGGGAAGGTTCTCTCACATTCATGACTTTTTAATGCATGCTGGGGCTTCATGTCTTTAATTTTAAAATAACATGTGACTCTTACCTATGTGAAACTCTTAAAATAAATTTTCAAAACCTTTTTCTCATTTAATGGAAAACCAAGTGATTATCTGTTGGCATCATGGAGAAATTCTGATCAAAATTTGTCACAGGTGACAGAAAGCTGTGCACATAAAACAACTAAAAAATTACTTTGAAATCCTAGTGAATTAATGTGGGTCGGGTTATGAGAATCATAGAGTTACATTACTGTTACTCATTCTACTCATGGTATATAAAAGAATGAATTCTCAGAACACTTTATGAAATCCAGCATGCTCTCAGCCTACATTCACAATGTTTTGACAGATGATACCAGCTCCAGCGTAACGGGGATGCTCTATATAGCATGAGATTTAGTGGAATGTCTAAAATTTGTCATGACATAAACATTACATAACTTTGACTTTCTCTAACTGTTGTCTTTATAGAGGTTCCCCCGCATTCCCTTCTCTTTCGCATCATCTTGGAAATCCTCTATGTGTTTTAACCACTCTGAGTCTAACAAGTTCAGTTAAGTCGCATTCCACCTCCATGTCATACTCCAATATCTCATACTTTTCACTCCCTCTGTCTTGGATCAGGGGCAGGACAGGGAAGGAAGATGGTCGGTTCTGCAATGCTTCTTTCCCACTCCTTTTGATCTCCTTTTCTCTGACTAGGTTGGTGTGAGATAAAGTGGCCAGGGAAATGGCATTGTTCCAACATCACTGACTTGTGAGGTGCTATTTTAAACTTTTCATTGCTTAAAGGAGCTCACCTTGAATTCCTCTCTCTTGTGAGGCATGCTTTTAATTCCCCAGAGACATCCACCAATGGGGAAACCTCACTGGGGAGAATCATCATAGAAATCCTCTGGTTTGATTCTCCTATCCTCCCTAAAGCACTGTCACATGTATATTTTCCAACCTCTGCCACTGCTCCCCTGATCCTGAAGGCATGCTGCTGAAGAAAAAAATGACTCCAGGTCAGCCACCTGCTACTGGATTCACAGGGAACTCATACATAATAACCACTCCAAGCAATGGAGTGGCACTAGAGCTGCAACACTGCTGTCCTCTTTCTGTGGTTTCTACAAATTCTATTTTCCTGTTCTCCTGTATATAGACATACCAAACCTAGCTTGGAGAGAAGTGAATTGTTGAGGGTATCTAAGCTTGCTTCTACACAACCTCAGGTGAGCGCTTACCCATCACCAGCTCTCCTTACAAGGCAGAGGGTTTGCCAGACAGTTTTGCCCTCAGCATTAGGCTTTCCCCAGTGATTCCTACGCACCAGACAATGGGTCACATCCTATTCAACATCCTGATAGACCTGAAATAAAAAGGACAGAAGGAATAAAGGGACAGGGTGAAGTAAAGAAAGAATACAAAGCAAGGAAGACTAGAAAAAAAAGGAAGAAAGAAAAAAGTGAGGGGAAAGTAGGATGTGAAGGATAAGATGCTTGAGAATGCTTCACTGGAGAAATCCTGATTCTACCTTAATTTTTATGCCTGAAATGAAAATGTCATCTGCTGTTCTTTTATCAACACCCTTTTCTCTTTCGTTCTTGAGATTTCATTTGTATTGGAAGTACATTTTCCCTTACCAATTCATTTCTATAGCTCTAGAAATGAAGAGCTATTGAAAAATTTCATACCTGTGCAATCAGAATTCAAGGCAGTTTTTAATCTTTTTTTTAAACTTAAAAAAAGTGACAATCTTTCCCATATTTAAATGAAATTTTCCCAGGAAATCCAATCTTTTTCTTCACAGCCAGGCTTGTTTATATCATAATCTTGCTTCTACCTCTAACTGAGCTGACCCAAACCTTTCAGAACACAGTAGAAGTATAAGCAACAAACTAAGCTATCAACCCCTGTTCTTCCTGAATGCATGCATAACATCAGCCATCTCTTTCTCTCTCTGTATCTCTCTGTCTCTCTCTCTCTCTGTTTCTTATTTTGCATTCTTTTTCTTTTGAAAAGAAAACTATTATGAATTTGTATATAGCATATTTATTGTTGAAACATCTAATCCTATTATGTTTCCCACTTTACTCCCTCCCTGCCAGTTTCTGGATATTTCCAAAACATAAGATTGTATTTCTCAAGAGTGACATTGACAAAAAGTGACAGTGAAATTTTATGAAATATAAGTGCACCATTAGCCCACCTGCAACATCATGTAATCTGGTTACAAAGTGTTTATTCTGAACACAAGTTTAAGACTTCTGGTAAACCACCACAGTGCTGATAGTAAAAGGCCTGTGCTTGACTGTGACATATAAACAGAATACTGTAGTTTTCAGAAAAAAGTTGAGCAGAGTCATGGGTATTCCATAGAATAAGCTAGGGAGAGCAGACAAGAGGATATTGGAAAAGAATATAAAAGTCACTATTTTTTCAGCCAGATTAACTGTATTTTTTCCTTCTGTGGATTTTCCATCTGTGGATTTTCCTAAATGGCCCACCTATACTAAGAATGTCAGCAGTGATGTCAAAACAGAATCAAACCAACTTCAGAAATTCACTGATCTCACAGATTAGTAAATCATATATTATGGATACTAAAATGACTGAAAGAGATGTAACAAAATCTGTTGTCCAAGTGTTTGTTCTAGAATTGTGAGAAAAAGATGGTCACATAATTATGCAAGTTACTGTACTTGTCTGAAAGAGAAAGGACACTATAATAGGCAGTGCTATATTAAGTACCAAAGTGAGCCGAAGGACAGCTAAGAAACATAGAGATATGAGAATAAGCAAGATTAGCCACAATGGCAAAAATCTGATGGTTTTGTGATGAATTTCTGATTTATGGAATACTTACTGATGAAAATATGAACACAGCATATCTTTGCTTAATCTACAGTCATTTTATGATGTAGGTATTTCCTATGCCTTGAGCAAAAGAAACTGAAATGTTAGTACATATGTCATTGTAAGGGTATGCCCAAATAATCACATTTGGACTAAACATAAGAAACACATTTTTTAAAAATTTAAACAGAAAAAGTAAAAAACAACAATAAAACAGAGTTTCAAAACAGGCTAGTAGGAGAGTAACAATAATCAACACATTGCATATTGTTATATTCACAGTAGTTGTTCAGAGTACAAGATATAGGCATGAAACATTACTAGCACAAAACTTTCCCCTCAATGAACCAAGAGAAATCAGCTTTATAACTATCTTAACTATCTTGTGTGTGTATATATGTATATATATATTTTTTTCCTTTTCTTCCCTCCTTTCCCCTTTCTCCCATCACAGTTTAAGAAACTCATTTTAGACAGATATTAATATGTCTAATTATTGTATGTTGTAAAATTAATACAGAAAAATAATGAGGGAAACCATGAAGTATTATTTTTAATTTTAGACTTTGACTTATGTCAGTTTGTAGTATTTATAGTTATTTGAGGAGGCACTTAAAAAGTAGAATATTTTAGCACAAGAGATAATTATGTGTAGAATTGGAAATGGGAAATATTAATCTAACTTGGGGGGTTAGTCTGGTACAAAAAAGGGCTCCAAAAGAAATTGGAATATTATGACATGCTTATAATATAACAACAAAAGGTTTGTCAAGAAGAATAAAGCAAAGGACTTGAAATATCAACTTGCCTTGAAATTCTAGAAGGAGTGAGGCACACAGAAATGTCAGAGACCAGGAACTTTGATTGGATGAATACATAAATGATGGTAAAGTCCATGAGGAGGGAAAATGAGATAAATTATGTTTTTGTGCAAAAGCATGTGAACTTTGACACATCTAGTTGAAGAAAGTTAGGTCATGAGTTCACGCCCTCGCTGGTGATAATGGGACACTGACACCCTGTCTCCCTGCATTCTGACCACCAAGTCCTGAGGATCCCCATGTGCTTCTGCCTTGATATTCTGGGCTGCTGTGTGCCCAAAACAACAGGACCAACCAACCATGGACTGAAACCTCTGAAAACATAAAGAATTATAAATCTTTCTTATTTTTAAGCTGATTATTTCAGGTATTTAGTTACAGTAGTGGAAAGCTGACTAACATATGTTTCTTCTGAATCCATGCCTGGTTACTATCTCTTCATGTCTTACCCTTACCAGTTGGTAAACTAAGCACTGACTAAATAAATAATTTTAGAAATCTACTTTAAAAGTAATATTCCTATTTAAGAAATCCTGAAGCTGAAAAGCTTTCTAATAACTTGAAATAAAACACTAATAGTAGAAGTACTTTTGAAAGTGTTCAATAGGCTGCAAGGTATTCCTCTCCTGCTTAGTAATTACAAAATTATAGGACCATGAACACTGCTATTAGTCATCTAACTTACATCAGTTCATTTCTAACTGACATCAGTCACTCAGGCACTGTTGTAGTTCTTGTTTAAATCAATGAGCAAAATTGACAAGGCAAACAGTCTTCATGGAAATAATTCTAGCTGAGCAAAGACATAATCCAAAATCACTGTATCAAAGACATTTAACTTGTGGGAGTTCACCCCAGAAATGTTAATAAAATCTATCAGTGCAACTAGATATAGACAAAATATTCAGAACATTCCCATCTGCATGAGTTTTAAGAGCACTCATCAATTGTAGAGCCTTGGAGAAATAAAACACTTTTGAAATTGTATGAAGGAGAAAGAATTTTTTTTTAATGTGGGTACCAGGAGTCGAACTCAGTACCTTGCGCTTGTCAGGCAGGTGCTTATGCTGCTGAGCCATATCACCGGCCCAAGAATCCTAATTGTATTTTAAAACACATTTTTTTTCTCTGTGCTGCTACTCCCCAAATCTCTTACCCTACCATGATATTTCTTTCTTCTGAGACGTGGATCACTTGCTATCATACTACTCAATGTTCTTGTATTCCTGTTTATTGTTTGGAGTGTGTTATTAATTTTCCAGGTTCTATATTTTCCATGATTTCTTCTATTTTCATTGCACTGAAGTATGATATTACATATGGAGTGATTTTGATTCTTTTATATTTACTTATGTAGGTTTTGTGTGATCTATTTTGGAGAAAGTGCAATGTGTCCCATAAAAGAACATATACACCGTTGTAATGAGGTGGAATGCAGTAGTACTCTGAAGATATCTATTAAGTCCATATGTTCAAGGGTGTGGTTCAGCTCTGATATTTCTTTATTGAACTTTTTTGCTTGATCTGTTTCTTTACAAAATGGGTGTGTTAAGAGCCCCCCACTATGATTGTACTGATATTTATTTGATCTTTTAGATTCAGCAGTATTTGTTTTATGAACATAGGCACTCCTGTATTTGGTGCATGAATACTAGTGTCCTTCTTTGTCTCTTCTAATTAGTTTTAGGTTGAAGTTTACCCTGTCTGAGATTAAAATTGCCACTCCTTTTTGTTTTGGGTGTCCTGTTACATGAAATATTCTCTTGTATTCCTTGATTTTTAGTCTATGTATATCTTTTCAGATTAAATGAGTTTCTTGAATGTGGCAGACTGTTGGATTCTGTTTTTTGATCCAGTCTGAAAATCTATGTCTTTCAACTGGGGAGCTGAGGCAATTAACTTTGAGAGCCGTTACTGAGATGTGTTGATTTACTATCACTGCACACTTTCTCTGTTGGTGATTCCATGGTATTTCTTTTCCTGTCCATTTTTGTAGTTGTTCATCTATTGACCTCGGTTTGCATTTAACTTTTATGTGGGTTTTTAGTTTATTGGTTTTGTTTCAATCTAGGGTATTCATGAGTATTTTCTGGAGTGCTTCTTTAGAATCATGTATCTCATGAACTGATGTTTTGCTTTTTTTCATGAAATATATTTGTTTCTCTATTTTGAAGGAAACCTCCCTTGGTATGTTATCTGGGTTTTTGTTTCCTTTTAGGGTTTGAAAAACTTCACTCCAAACTCTTCTGGTCTTTAAGGTTCATGTTGAGAATTCTGCTGTAATTCTAATGAGTTTACCTTTATATGTACTTTTTTTGTTTGTTTTTCTCTTTTTTTAAAATTCTGTTTTGTTTTTGGATACTTAGCAATCTAATATGAATTTGCCTTTTTGAGCTTTTTTTACTATACCTTTTGGTGTTCTGGAAGCCTCGTTTACTTGTATGTTGAACTCTTTTCTTTTACTTGGGAAATTTTTGGCTGTGATTTCTGTAAACATGTTTATAATTCCATCTGTCTTATCCTCTAGTTTTTCTCTAACTCAAATCAGCCTTAATTTTTGTGTTCTTAGTGTCATCCATTAGCTGTTGCATGGATTTTTCTTGTTCTCTTATTTTTGTGTGGTGAGGACTTCTTCAGAATTTACCATTTTGTCTTCAATTTCAGACACTCTGTCATCACATTAGTCTTTTCTACAATTTATGAATTCTATATAGCTTTTAATTTCATGTATTTCTGATATCATCTTATATATTCTATATCTTTGTGAATTTGTCACTCTTGTTTTGAATCATTTTGGTAGCCTCTTACAGATTTTTACTTATTTCCCCAGATCCCACGTTGGGAATTTTGAGTGATAATTCTGTGAACATTTGGTTCCTTTCCCCTTTGAACTCACCTAGTTTCTTCATCTCCACTTTAATCACTTTGTAGAGTTCCACTACCTGGTATTTGGTTTCTTCATCATTTGTCCCCCCTTGATTTGCCTTTGGACAGCTGGGTGACTTGAGTGTCTTCTGTTGCCTTGCTTTCCCATGATCCCGTGTGTATAAATATTCATTTTTTATTTTTCTTTTTTATCCCCCACCCTTATTTTCTTTATTGGTAGTGTAAGTTTTCCACTATTAGAAAATGGAGAGCTTGTAGTTTATATGAAGATTTTTAGGTCAGATGCTGCCTCTTTGTGAAGTATTTTCAACTTCATATGTCCACAGATAGTATTTACCTCTTCAATTATTTAATATAAGTGATTTGGACACTGCCCCTATATCCTACAGAGAGAATTATTTCTAGCAATGACAGCATCAATAGATCTCATCATACATCACTTATATAAGATAGAACTGACTTTACACTCTACTCCTTTTTCAATAATCTATGAAAACTATATTCATTTCTCATTAGTAGCTGTTCTGCAATGTGGTGAGAGAAGTGGAGATTGAAAAGTGGGTGAAAGAGAAGTTTAAGTCACTAGGGCGAGGTTGGTAGGGGCAATAGAGATAGGTGGAAGAAAAAATTAGATATGAAGCTAAATTTTTTTGCAGTATTTTTAGTTGAATTGAATAGTTTTCAGAGTTTGAAGATGGTCTTTGTGGTGGTGAGAAACAAGATAATAGAAGGAGGGACATGCATTTTTTGATTGAGGAAAGTTATGTGACTGTCCAAATCTATTCACAAGTTTGTGTACTTGCATTGTGGAAAAGAAATTTGGTAAAACATGGGGCTAGGAAAGATACAGAAGAGCCACAGAAACAGGATTCAGAGGATAGTGGGTTGATACAGGAGAAGAGAGGAATGACTGAGAGAGAACAGAACATAGTGAAATGGAAACATCAGAGGAGATGTTTATCTAAGAGGAAAAATTAAGAAATAACGTTGCTATGGGATTTTGAGGTGAAGAACATACATAAGGAGATAAGAAGAGGGAGAGAACCTAGACATTAAGTAAGTCAAAACATATGGAAGAAAAAACAAACAAAACTCAAAACCATATAAACCAACAAGCAAAAAAACATAAAAAACCCAGAGGGGGGAAAAAAACCAGCCAAACAATGCCAAACCAAACAAAATAATACCACACACACCCCAAAAAGAAAAAAAAGAAAAAAAAATCTCAGAAGGTACCCAATGGAAACTCAGTTGAAACACTCCAAGAATGCAATATATATGAGATTCACATGTAACATCTTGCCAAAGTCTGGAAGATAGCAGTGACTAGTGTGCAGCCACTTGCATCCCTAACATCTGAAGTCTACAGTTTCTTCAGGGTGCATGTCCAACACCTGGAGTTTCCAGTTCCTGCCACTCTGTCTGGCATGTGGGTAGTGGCCCCAAGCCCTCAGTGAGCACTGGTGGAGATTCGGCAAGGCAAAGCAACGGCCACAATTCCCTCTCAACTGCTATGCCAAAAAGTCCTTGAGTTTGCACAATTCCTCTCTGCAGTTTGGTTGCAGGTGACCTCCCCACCATGTTATCCAAAATAGATGTATGCTCTGGTGACTAGAACGTCACTCTGGCATACAAAGCAGAAGCAGAACCAACTCAGTTTGTGCTTGGGTCATATGCCTGTGGCCCCACACTCCAGTGGACATGTAGGACCATACTAGCCTGTTTGGGACTACTGTGTATGACTCAGCTGATCTGTGGGCCACAGAGCTGTCACCAGCCAGTCTTTGAGTGCTTGCTTGTAGGTCAGAGACCACTCTTGACAATAAGTATAGTTAGGTGAATGCTGAGTACTGAGAGTCATGAGCAACCATGCTGTGGAATAAGCTGGCTGTCTGGATGGGCAGGCTCATGTGCTGTGCCAGCACAGCTAGGATGCCCTCCATCTGTGTATCCTCTCTTTGTCCTTAGTCTGGCAGGGGACAGGCACCCCCATGATTGCAGTACACTCTGGAGCAGAGAACACAGGGAATTTGATTTCCCCAGTGTTTGGAAGATGGTGGGCTATATGTATGAGGCCAGTGAACTCAAACTCTGTCCCAGGAATTTGGTCTCTCTAGCACTAGATCAGTAAGATTTTGTGCTTTGCTATCAAATCGCTGCTTCCTGGCAGAGCAAGGAACAAGGGCCAGCTGCCCTGCCACAGAAGAACCACTTCTCTTTGTTATATTGTCCATTCATTTGACTGGATCTACATATTGCTTTTCCTTATTTATTTTCTATTTCAGCATGAAAGGCCCTCTCCACCTTCTAAATTCCTTTCTTCTCAGTGGATCTTTTCTAAGCTTCTTTGATGAGATTTCTAGTCAGCCATGTTGAATCTCTAAGAAAGTCTAGTGCCAAAAGCAGCTGGGAATAAAATTGTATGTGAGAGCCTCTTTACAAATGGCTGTATAGAGTTTTGTAAGTTCAGTTAATTATTCACCATTAGCCACTTTATTGCCCACATCAGCAACTCATCAACTGCTAAGAAAAACAACCCAAATTTTACAAAGATTACTTTTCTTCAAGCTTTCAAATCTCAAGCCTCAATGAAAGCCAAATCGTGTCCTACAAAAAATATAAATATTTGGTATGGTTATGTTAAACATGCCCATTTGTATAAAGAATTAATAAAAATTACAGAACAGATTTGGAAGAAACAAAAAGCTTATTCAGTCATAGATGGATATTTATGTCATGTATAGTACAGTGGTACCTCGTTTCATAAACTTAATTTGTTTTACAATTTTGGGGAAGATGGCTGCGTTTGTATTTTTATGAAGAAGATGGCTGTGGTTGTGTTTGTCACCTGATGCAGTTTCAAATAGAAGCAAAATTTTGCAGAATACTTTTGTTTGTGAATTGAAATGTTTGCAAACACAAGTGCATATGAATTGAGGTATTACTCAGCATGGCATGTCTTTCAAACAAAGAAAGCTCTACAATTTTTATCTCCTCTCCATTCTGCATGTTGTTTTCACTTTCTTTTATGAAAATGTCTTCCCTTGGTTTAAAACAGACCCTGAACTTCTGGTCTAGAAAAGAAACACAGATCTGCTTGTCTACATGCTTAAAGCTGAAATAAGAAAGAGGTCACTCTAGCAGAATCCTGATTGCTAGGAAAAAAAAAAAAAAAAAAGGGTGAGCTCATTTAGAACCAAAGTCAAAAGACAAGCCAGGCAGTATAATGCAGGAAGATGGATGGGGAAAACTTCTCACATTCTAGCTTTCAAACAGTACCTGCAAAGAAATTGAGCTAGGAGATTATGATATGGCAAACTGGCTGGATGATTTTCTATGACCTGTCAATCACAGGACTTTCAAATCATCTCCCTGCAGCCCACACAGAACAGCTTTGGAGACCTATATGGATGACCCACATTTGAAATCAGAAGAAGATATAAAAGATGGTGGGGCCTGTGAGATGGCTCAGTGGCATAAGGGCCTGCCTGGCAAGCATGAGGTTCTGAGTTTGACTCCCGGTACCCACATAAAAAGGAAAAAAGGGCCGGTGATATTGCTCAGTGGCACAAGTGCCTGCAGGCAAGTGTGAGGTCCTGAGTTCAACTCCCGGTACCCACATTAAAAAAAAAAAAAGAAAAAGATGGTGGCTACTGACGTCGTGGCCACTGTGTTCTCACTCCTACAGTGTGCAGGGTACATTTTCTCTTCCCTTTTCTCAAAGCATTTCTTCTTCAGTGGAGCACTTTTTCATGTTTTCTTCTCTTTTCCTTGTCTTTTATCTTCAGTAAATGTGAAACTTTTACGTTCATCAGTTATCCTACCCAGTTCTTTGAAGGGGATAGCAGGAGCCTAGAGAAGGCACCTCACCATCTGGTAATGAAACCACAGGCAGTCTTGTACTCAACATTTCAGCAGAGCAAGGAGCCTAGCCCAGGAAACCCTGCCCCTGACAGAAAAAGAATTCTTGTCAGAACGAGTGCTGGCCAGGGAAACTCCACCACCCCCGTTCCATACTGGAGAAACCAGCAGCAATGATCCAGCCATGGCAGGCAATGGAACCTAGAAAGTCTCTTTATCTCATAGTTTCCAAATCTCTCATCTTTTACCAAGAGATCCTGGTCTAGCTGGAGGGACCATAAAAAAGATTATTGTATGATTGTTGCCAGGGAAGCCTCTTTCATCATGTAGGCCTGGGACCATTTACTCCTATCTACAGACATGCAGTGGCCCAGACTAAGAAACGCTCTCCGCCTCCTGAGGAGGCAACAGCAGGGACCAGCAGGACACAGCCAGTGTCACATACGTCAAACAGACCCAATTAGCTTGGTAATGATTTAGATAATTAAACTCGCATCGGGACCATAGCTTTAAAAGTAGCCAGGAACTGCATAATAAATCTAAACAGGATGACTCTCTACAGAAATAGAAACAAACATAGGATCCCAGCCATTCCTAACATGAGATTTAATGTCCAGGCAACTATTAAAATGTACTTGTGAAACAAAGAACCAAAAACTTTAACACTTGAATAACAAAAGACAACTATCTTAATCCAACATCAAAATTTGGGTTACAACATGTGACACCCAGAACATAAAGGAAAGTGATTTAGTATGTCAACAATCTCAAAGGATCCACGGCTGACTGGCTTAAAAGTACAAACATTACGGTGGAAGGGCATGACAGAGCAAGATTTGTAGATTACAGCAGCCACAAAAAAAAGAGCAGGTAACAGTTCAGGACAAAAAGGCATTAGGCAGCAGATAGAGACCAAAAATTATATAAGCAACATACAGAGAAGTGTGCTCCACGAATCCACTGGGTGGAGACCAAAGCCAACTGAGTTGATACTCCATCCAAACTGCCATAGGAAAAGCCAGAAATCAGTAACCTAAAGACAAGAAAATCTCTAAACACGTGATATATAGGTTGCAAAGAAAGTCTCAAAAGATAAAATAGAAATAAGTGAAAATTAAAATACAGCATGTCAAACTATGTGGGGTGCAGCTAAATTAGTAGCAAAATGAAAATATGTAGCACTGCACAAAAATAAGTACACTAGAAAATCAGTGATCAAATTTTCTGCTTAAGAAAATAAGAATATGAAATCAGAAAAATAGACAAAAAAACCCTATATATATAGGCTTATAAATTAATATAAGTGAACATGGGAAATAAGGAAAAAATCAAACATGCAACTAGGTCTTTGAAAGAAAATAAGATTCTTAAATCTCTAGCAAGACTGATAAAATAAAACGAAAGGGAGACGTCACAAATCTCAGGAATGAAATAGAGGATATCACTACAGATTCTTCAGTCATTTAAACAAGCATACAAGTCAAATTTTTATTATTGTAACAAAATATCTGAGACAAATTGTGTATGAAGAAAAGACTTCTTTGTAGATTTCACCCTAGTGGTATAGAGCAAGAACTCACTTGCTGGATGCAAGTCATTCACCCACATTAATGGCTGCACAGCTGCACTGGGAGATAACAGAATCCACCACAGGAATATAACATAGACCAAAGAGCAAATAGGTGAAAAATATAAGCTGGCGTATGAAGCAAGACTAAACAGTGAAGCAGCTGCTTAAACTCAGGTCTCTCCCAGCAGCAGAGCTCTGCTGCTGCTGCCCAATTGGCATATGCCTGACACCCTGCAGGGGTCTAATTTCTGGGTGCCAGCCAGCTCAGTGCTCATCCTACCAAACACCCACAGGCAGAGAGACTTCCAATGGGATAAGGGCCGCAGACTTAGCTAGTGACCCTATGCAACTTGATACCTCTGTGGCAATCAGAGGCCAGAAAGAAGAATGAAGACAGGGGCACACCAAGTTATGACTACCACTCAGCTCAGGCTGGGGTACGGAGGTCGCTGTGACCCACAGAGTTCAGAGAGACTGACGTGGAGACAGAAATGATGCACACTTGTGGCTGAGAGAGGCACTTGAAAGGCTTTCTCTCTGTGTGTGTGTGTGTGTGTGTGTGTGTGTGTGTGTGTGTCCCATCCCTCCCCTTGTAAGGTGGAACTACAAGTCAAAGAGAAATTCAGAGGCCACAGCAGCTAAGTTGAATGAGCATTAGGGTAGAGAAAAAACATGGAGTCAGTGCACAGCTGTCCCCCTGACTCCCAGATACTGCTGGGATCACAGGATGGAGGGGGGTTGGCATATTACTCTGGAACTGGGAGAACTGCACCATACCTAGGAGCCAGATGTGCCAGGGACTGGAGAGAAGGAAGGGAAAGTGCTCGTCGTGTAGGCTGTGGCACTGCCCTGCTTGGCATTCCACACGGAAGCCAATCAGAGCGAGCACAGAGCATGCAGCCCGGGCTGTGGTAGTCGCATGGAGTGGGACCTGAGGCTGACACACCAAAGAGCGGCTCCAACACCCTCCATGGACTCTGTAAACACTAGAGGCTCCCAAATAGGGTGGCCTGAAGACAGAACAGTAACAATCTGCTAGGGATATTAATCCTAAACAACATACAGGATTCTAATTTAATTCTCTTCCTCCTCCTTCTTTTCCTCCTCCCCTCCTCCTCCTTCTAGTCCTTCTTCTACTTCACCTTCTTCTCCTACTCCCTCTTCTCCTTCTCCTTTTTCTTTCTTGTTTTTGTACTTGTCTATTAGCATTTTGTTGAATACGATTAGGTTTTCTCTTTTACATATCCTTATCAGTGCATACTATATTTTTATATTCTCTAGTGTAGTTGTTTCTTACTTTAGTAACATAATACTGTAAGATGTTTTTCATAGATTGCCATATTAAAGGTTGCTTATTAATGAACTTTGATTTTCTTTGACAGTTAATTCAACAGTTGTACATACTATCTTTTCCTGTCCTTTAACCTCCCTTCCTTCCTCTGCTTTCTCTACTTCCCTTCTATTTGTCTCTCTCTCTCTCTCTCTCTCTCCCTATCTTTACTGCTTTTCTCAATATAAAATATTAGTATTAATGTGAAATTAACTTTTTTTTTCTGAGTACCGGGGGTCGAACTCAGGACCTCATGCGCCAGCAGGCACCCATGCCACTGAGCAATATCACTGGCCCTTTTTTCGTATGTGGGTTCTGGGAGTCGAACTCGGGCCCTCATGCTTGCCAGGCAGACACTTACGCTGCTGAGCCATCTCACTGGCCCCTGAAATTAACTTTTAATTTTCTCTAGCCTAATGTGTATACTTCCCTCCTTGATTTGCACTGGAGTTGTGAAATATAAATTATTCAAAGCAAGGTCTAAATGTAACTGACAATTTATGGTTAGCTTCTTGATGTATATTTTCTTCTGTACCTTCTTTATTTCTGCGCCTACACTTAACTCTCAAAACTCCTCTAAACCCATTTCTTGGAAGGTATAACTACATTATCATCAAACCTAGTTATTTATTAGTTGTTATGTTCTCTTTTGTTTCTCTGGGTTTTTCTTGTATTTTTTTCTTCTAGCTCCCAGCTTATTCGTCATCATTACTATTCCCTAATCTTCTGGGGCTATTGAAAGAGTTGAAATGTATTGAAACAATTTTGATATCACATATTGATCTATGATTGGCTCTTTGAATGTTAATATTATTGGACATTGTTCTCTCTGTTCCACGCAGTGCTAGTTACAAATCCAATACTCTGAACAGGCTGAGTGTGGTTGGCACACTGATTCATTCCCCAAGCCAAGAGCACATCACAAGGACAGATTCACTTATTAAAGTCATCTCTAATATAGTGGCAGATCATTTTATCCCAGCAGATCTACTTCCTTTAACGCAACAGCACAATGATTCTGCGTAAACAAAGTAACAAGAGGCTCGCTGCCAAAATCCACATCTCAAAAACAGATCTCAAAGACACTGAAGCATATAAATTTCCAGATAAAGAACTCAAAAAACAAATAGTAAACATGATTACAGAGATCACCAAGAGACAACATGCAGTGGAGTAAAACAATTACTATATGATTAGTCAACTTAAAATGATGTTAGTAATCAAGGAAGCAGAGCATTCACTAAAATGATTAACAAAATGAAATAAGGAAAACAATGAAAGGGGAGGGAGAGGGCAGGCACAGGAAAGGGGAATCAAAAGCAATCAATATATGATATACACATGTACCAATTTCTCAAAATGAATGTAAATATTATGTATCACAAATACACATCAAGGGCCAGGGATATAGCTCAGCGGCACAAGCACCTGCCTGGCAAGCACAAGGTCCTGAGTTAGATTCCCGGCTCCCCCCCAAAAAAACAAATACACATCGATAAAAAGAAAATAGTTAATTTAGCATCAGTTTCAAAGGTCCGCAATCAAAATGCAATGATCCATGCTCTGTCTCTAGTGAGGACTCCATGGAGCTTCGTGGGTGGTCATGGAGGAAGCACATTTTGGAATAAGCAGTCACATCCCCGTCCAGACAGTAGAGTGCGAGGAAGGTACCAAGCTTCCTCCTTTCACGACAAACCTCTTGTGAGAAATGCCTCATGCCTGTAGAGACCTGAGGGCTTCCCACTAGGCCGAAACTCTTAAATGTCCGACACTTCTCAACATGGCCACCAGGCTTCCAATGACAGCAACACTTGGGGGGACACCCAAACCATATTCAAGGTACAGAAGCAAGGGAATACTACAAACAGTTATACACTCCTAAATGCAACTACTTAAACTGAACATTTCTTTAAAATTCAAAACTAGCACAGTTCAATCAAAGACAGATAATCAGAATTTTCCTACATGAATTTGCAATTATAGTAAAAAAGTCCCCCAAAATGGAATTTTCAGTCCCAGATTGTTTTATCATACAATTCTACCAAACATCTAAGGTTCAGAACATGATGAACTCTGAGGATACAAACTTAATCCCATCTGAGACACTTTGTGTATTTTATTCTGATGGCTTAGAGGGCTTCTTCCCAGATCATTGCATGGCTGGTTTCCTGTCATCATTCAGGTCTCACATCAAAGATCAGGGGCCTGACCTGGTTTCTCCAACAAATGCACCACTACACATGGCTACTTTTTTTTTTCATCCTCACACCTACAGCAATCTAAAATGATCTCTTTTAGTTATTTAGGGTTAGTGTTAGGGCATTAAGCAAGAATTTTCTAAAAGGTAAATATACTTGTCAAGATTTGTTGTTGGCTTTCATCACACAGCATAGTTGATGCTCATTTTTAGAGGCTATAACCTCATCATTCTATACTTTTGTATTCTTTTACAGACTTTGTCATAGCATAACGTTTATAGTCTGTATGCTTTCCCTGTTTTCTCATATGTCATCTTCTCTCATGTCCTTCTCTTTTACCAAGGCTTACAAAATGATATTTGAATTTTACTTGCAAAGGGGAGTAATTTTGCTGTGGAAATCTGGGAGTAAGCCTCATCCATTCGCCCAATTTCAGCATGCACGTAGAGGTAAAATCTGCCTTGCAGGTACCACTGCATGAGCCCTGCAGATAAGACATGTCTTTCCCATGCAGAAAGAACAGCTAATCTCAGCAATGGTTGAGTTATATGGAAATAGAGTAGCATATTCTCCATCACAGAGAACCCACACTGTGGATGTACTTAGTACTAGAATGAAATGAAGATGGGAAGAAAACTCACAATATTTTTGCTTTATCAATTAAGATCACTAAGGTCCTTCCCATAAAAATACCATATATTACCACCATTGTTCAGTAAATGAAAGAGTAATGCAGAAACAACTGACACCTCCTATGCGTGTGTGAAAAGGGAATGAAGGAACTCTTCATATCGTTCAATTGGTATGTGCTAATACTCATATTAAAAAGCAAAATGCCTGAAGGGTATGATAGTAAAGGGTAACCTTTTGAAATTTGTTTACTCAATTTTAAATAAAACATTTGTCTCTAGCTCTTCTTCAGAATGGTATAAAAAAATTCACCCACAGAATGTTTCAGATCTAAAGTCTAACGTTGAGGAAATTTATCTTCCAGTCCTGAGAAATCAGTTCTTACCTTCTTCCATATGTTTAACAGGAAGAAAATTAGGTCAGAATTAAAACAGCATGCTCATTTTCTGTTTGGAGACACTCAATGTCTGCTTATTGTCTACCACAGTGGTTCCTGAGCTGTAAGCCTTTCAGAATTGACGCTAGGGGTTGGTAAGTACACGTACATTATTGCGTGGCCCCTGGAAAGCTCTGGGTGGAGCCAAAAAAAAAAGGGAATGTCCAGTGAGCCGCCATGTGATGAGATGTGTCTGGCCCAGAGACCGCAGTTGCCTCCAGCACGAAGTCCACAGTCCTCGTCAGACCCCGCAATGGCGAGGGCTCAGGTGCTGTAACTGAGAGAACACAAACCTCACTGGCTGACCTAGCATTTCATACATCAGGAGATGCTTCCCTGGAGTGGACTGGAGCAGCCCTGCCCTATGAAGTCACTGTGCCTCCATCTCACTGTTAACTTCTATGACTCTGTTCCCATTCATGAAACCCAGGCTGGTTACCGCCCGCATTCACACTCACGCTAGTACAAGAGAATGCAGGATGGTGAGGACAGTTAGGTGAGTGTTAAGACGGCCCAGAGAGTCTACCTCTGACTCCCCTGGTATCGTGTGGAGCAGAGGTCCAGTCACCCCTCGATAGAGGGGCGGTCCCCTCCACAAAGCTGATCAGGCAGGTCTGTGTGAATGAAGGGAGTGAATGTGTCCAAATAAGATCGGGATGAAAAAATCATAATCTAGTATAATTCCCAAACTAGAATATATGTAGATGTCAATGCCTTCATAGATTTTACATATCATTTTACTTTACTCATTGCATTCCTAGGAGATAAGACCATGGTTACCGAAAATATTCTCAGCCTTAGGTAGACACGACAATCTCTGATGTTCATCATGGGTACACAAACTCACTTTTATGCATGTGTTCCTCTACCTGGAACATTTGTTTTAACATCCTTATTTATTTATAAAAGTTCTGTATGTTAACATCCCTATATACTTATAAAAGTTCTGTATGTTTATTCCTACCCACAACTTATCTAATGATATTTGTAAGCCCAACCTTACTGAACTGTAACTGAATTATAATATGCTTTGTCACTCAGGCTTTTGTGTTTTTTCTTTAAGTACTAATTTCATAAAGTCAGTTATATCAATTTTAGGGACCAGTTGTATTTTGAATTGTTTTGTCTGGAAGCTAAGACATTAGTATCATGCGATTGTGGTAAATCTTTCCCGTATTAAAGGAGTTGAGTTTGAGGTAAAACCTTAAGTGACATATTTTCTTGAACTGAACTGCACATTTTTGTGGAATCCCTTTCCTTAGAGCTTTCCAGTAAATATTCTCAAGCATATATCCCTCATTATAATCACCAGCCATTGTCTCCTTCTCATGTTTTTTCCTCAACATTGCAGACATCGTACTTGTTGTTTTAATTTTAGAGCTTCCAATTACACTGCCTTTTGTGTGGGCTTGTGTTTACATGCCAAAAAATAAGAATCTCTTTTATTGTAAGACTTTTCCTACCTATCAAGCCCATATTTTAATATCTTTAATAACTAAGATTGTACCACTGAGATAGCATTATCTATTTGTTGCAGAGCTAAAAACAAAACCTCTTCCTAAACCAGTTGTGCATCGCGAGCACCCACGTGGCAATGGTGTTTTACCTCTTGTTTACCTGACTCTCTCCTCCAGATTTAGTCAGGCAGGTAATTCAGTCCACAAACAGTGACTTAAACTATTAGTGAGCTGTTTGTCCACACGGAATTTGCAACTTATATGAGCAGATTTGCTTGTTGCTTTGGAACCCTGAATGTAAAGCCAACACCTCAATTTCAAACTAAGAGTTATGAAAAGGAACACAAATTTCATCAGTCTCACTATTTATGATTGTGGTCTCATATCAATAAACAGAAGTGGTAAGTTTTAAAGTTTTTATTGGATTTGTCAATATTTTCTGCACATAAATCCTGATGATAACATTCAGACTCAGTATCTGTACTTTCGCAGAGTATCTTCAAGCAAAGAGTAAAGGTTTAACTCACTGTCATTACATAGTAAAATTAAATGTATATAAATTACCTCAAATATGTCATGGTAAAGCATCTAAGTTATAATGGTGTTAAAATCATAAACAAGGTAGTGTTATTCTCAATACAAAAATGTATATTAAGTCAATTTTTGTGCATGTTTTTAATAATAGCTGCTCTGAGGCTGATGCAGGAGAATCACAAGTTCAAGGCAAGCCTGAGTCACTTTGTGAGAGTATGTCTCAATAAAAACAGACAACTGAACACAAACAGAAAAGACTGGTTGTCGCTCAGCTGGTTAGTGCTTGCCTAACATATGTGAGCCTCTACATATAATCCCCAGCAATGCAAAATGAAAGTATATTTAAGCAATGAGTGTCCAGTTTTTATGTGACAGGATGTCAGCTAAGATAAGCACAGACCTTATGCGCACAAATCTTGCACTCCAAGTGCAGGGTTGAATCCAGTTTTCCTCTGGGCAGCTGTGTGTCCTGGAACATTTATTCAGCCACTCTATGTCACGTTCTTCATATTAGGAGTGATCATTACAATCTTCATTTGTCCATGGAAGGTGTAAACGTTAATTGCTGGGAAGCCTTCTTACCTATGCTGGGTTCATTGTTAATTCTAAAAATGATAAGCCATAGCCACTTATCTGTGAATCATTATTATTCAACCTACTGCTCATTCCCATCATATTATTACTAATGGTTTTACCATGGTGCAGTAGAGCTAAAGTACATCCCACATTTTTAAGAGTGAAATCTTAATGAGTTCTATACAAGAAATCTTTTAAGAGTTATATACATATCTATATATAGTAATATGTACAAACATATTTATTGACCTGGTAATCCTCAGGGGCAGAACATGGCTTAGGCTCACCCAGTGTAGTGATTGCAAAAAACTGGGACATTTGTCTACAACCAACTGATTTACCAGGATTCTAAGGGCACATACTGGGAATGGACGGTCTCTTGAGTTTAATGATTCTCGGAAAATTTGATATCCACATGCAGAACAAGTAAACTAGATCCCTATGTTCCAAGTGTTAAAAGTCAATTCAAAATGGATTGAACAGATAAATATGAGACCTGAAACTATGAAACTACTGGAAGAAAACATAATAAATGCTTCTGGTAAGTGGCATACACAAGGAATTTTTGGATAAGATCCAAAGACACAAGAAACATGAGAGGAAAAATAGACAACTGGGGCCGGTGATATCGCTCAGCGGCATAAGTGCCTGCTTGGCAAGCACGAGGTCCTGAGTTCGACTCCCGGTACCCACATTAAAAAAAAAAATAGACAATTGGTATCATGCCAAATTAAAACCTTCTGCACAGCAAATGAAACAATCAGTAGAGTGAAGAGACAACCAAAAAATGGCAGAGTATATTTCAAGTTATACATTTGTCAATCCGTTAATATCAAGGGTATTTAAGGAACTCCACATAGTCAATAGCAAAAACCAAATGACTCATATTCAAAAAGGGCAATTGACCTCAATAGACTTTTATAGAAAGTGGACATTAAAACATCCAACAGCATTTCTATGTATATCTTCTTTAATTTTTTATAGAAGCCTTTGTATTTCAATAATTTATGTTGAACACATTTGGGCACTGTAGCTATTAGACATAAAAAGGAGTTGTGTAAAAATGTGCATCAGAAAAGTACTCTCATACATGATAACTAGAAAATATTCTTCTGCTTCATCCTTTAAACGTTACAAATCCTGAGAACATTATTCACTGAACAAATTAGGTCCTAATATGTAATTCAGACTAGTTCAGAAATCATGCTTTAAAAAATGCTTTGAGGTCCAAACTTTTACATTTTACAAAGGGTTTAAACGAATACATAGAACATATACAGTTCTTCTTAGAGGCTTCTAACACAAGTATTGGATTCAAGGACACTGACCCACAGTTTTCTGTAAGCCAGGGCTCTTTGTGGTAGCTGCCACCAAATCTGTGTCATTCATGAGCTTGTCGACGTCTTCTTCTGTTCACTGGAAATGAACAGAAGGGTTCCACTGGAAATGTAGATTTCTAACTTTTATTTAAAAGGAAAACGGCTGAAATTTTATTCATTTTTTCTTTCTTTCATTTTATCGGTACACTTTACATATACATAATGATAACATTCATCATAGGGAATTTGTACCTGTACGTGATATATCTTGATTCTTCTTTTTTTTCCATTCACCTCCTTTCCCTTCAACACTCTCCCCCACTTTATTTACAAAAGCTTTGATTTCATTTTTTCCTTCTATTCTTTTTTTCCTTGTCCCTTATTTCCTTTCCACCTCCCCCATCCCTTGTTCTCTTTCTCATTCATATGTTTTCTTCCCATTTCTCAATGCCTATCATACATTTTGGCCCTTATTTATCCTAGGTTTTTCCTCACGTCACAGAGAAACCACGTGATATTTGAGCATGTGTGTCTGATTTATTTCACTTAAGGGTATGGTATCAAGGTGCTTCCATTAACCTAGAAATGTCCCAAGATTATCCTTTATGGCTGAATAGTACTCTGCTGTATTAGAAAAAACCACATCTTCTTTATCCATTCTTTAGCTGATGGGTATTTGATCTGCTTCCAAGATTTAGCTATTAGAAACTGTGCTGCTATAAACATGGGTGTGCATATATCAATGTGGTATGGTTCTTTTAATTCTTACAGGAAAGTACCAAGAAGGGGAGTACCTAGGTCCAATGGGACCTCTAGTTTTTTGAGAAATCTCCATACTAATTTCTATAGTGGTTGCTCCAGCCTATACTCCCACCAACAGTGAAGAAGGGTTCCTTTTTCCCCACAGACCCACCAGCATTTGTCGTTGGTTGGTTTCTTGATGATAGCCATTCTTTCTAGAGTGAGATGGAGTCTCAGCATTGTTTTAATTTGCATCTCTTGGGCCAGGGACATAGCTCAGTGGCACAAGCATCTGCCTGCAAGCACAAGGTCCTGAGTTCGATTCCCGGTACCAAAAAAAATAAAAGAAGTAATTTGCATCTCTCAAATGACAAGTGATGTTGAAAAATTTTTCATATATTTATTTGCCATTTCTACTTCTTCATCTAAGAAGTTGCTATTCATTTCAGATGCCCTTTTTTGGATTGGGTCTTTAAATTTGGGGGGGGGTCTGACTTTTTTTTAATTCTTTATATATTCTAGATATTAGTCCTTTGTCTGAGAGACAGCTTGCAAAAGTTTTTCCTCACACTATGGTTTTTCTCACCACTGGTGGTTTCTCATCTTATGAAAAGCTTTTTAATAAAATGAGATCCCAGTTGTTGATTCTTTGTGATATTTCCCATGCAGATGGGGGTTTGTTCATAAAGTCTTTGCCTACTCCAATGCCTTCAAGAGTTCTACCTATTCTATCTTCAAGCAAATTTAGTGTATCTGTTTTAATATTTAGATCTTTGACCCATTTTGATTTCAGTTTAGTACATGGTGAAAGATATGGGTCTAGTTTTAATTTTCAGCATGAGAAATTATTTCTGATTTGATAATTTCTAGATCCTCATTCATTTGCTTTGTAACATGCACTGTTACAACTTCAGAGAGTCCAGGTGGGTGGCTTTCAAATAGTTCCACCTCATCGCCCCCTGGGTTTGCCTTTGGTGAGCTGGAAGTCTGGGATTGCATCTTGCTTAAGTGTTTTCTCATTTTCTTTCTTTTTTTTTTTTTTTTTTTTTTGTGGGTACCAGGGGTCGACCTCAGGACCTTGCGCACCAGCAGGTGCCCGTGCCGCTGAGCGATATCACCGGCCCTTTTTTTCGTATGTGGGATCCAGGAGTCAAACTCGGGCCCTCGCGCTTGCCAGGCAGGCGCGTAGGCCGCTGAGCCATCTCACCGGCCCCTCTCATTTTCTTTCTAGTTTAATTCCTGGGTTGATGCTTGTAAATTGCCCATGGTGAATGGTTTTATTGCTAATATTTAGAAACCTTAAGAAATGACTACTTCTCAGAGATGTCTTCCAGGTACAGCTGCCTTTTGGATTTTGAGTCTGTTGCAAAATACTACTTCTTTAATTTATTGGGGATTAGAAGTTGCTGCCTACTTGACCCAGCCTCTGCTTTTTTGACACCGGTGTATAGTATTATTTATGACCCTCAGGCAATCTCAGTCTTGGTGTATGAGGAAGAACAACTGAATAGAACAATTATGTCACCTTAGCTAAAGTAGTACAATCAGCAATAATGATAGCATCAAACACACCTAGAAAATGACAAACTGTGGTGACTGTTAATTTGCCACCTTTACCCATATGAACTACATTTGTGGTTATATAACAATGTCTAAAATGAACCAATGAATTACATACACTAAATAAGCCCACCTGCAGAGATTTTACCCCCAGGGGAGATAATTTAAAAGGGATTAGGGAGAATAAAGGAGAAATGGAAGAAGAGGAAGAGATTAGAAGCAAGACTGGAGGACATGGAAAAAAAATATCCACTTCAAAGCACGTCTCTGCTGTCAATGGTAGACGAAGTGGACAGAGTCCCGATCCATGTCCACTGATCTCAGCACGCCTGCCATAGCTTTACAACTGGGTGGTGGGTAATCTCAGCAAGCCTGCACCTTTAGATTCGCTGAAGTTCAGGCTGGTTTCGGCTGTGATGTTAGAACCAGATTTGTTCAGATTGTAACATTTCTGTTGTCTCCTGCTGGCTTGAACGTGGCTCCCCGCTGTCTTGAACTTTTCCAAGATGGCTACTGGCCAATTGCCCTGTCCTGGTAGATGTCTGTACCTAAATAATTCACCAGCCACTGCAGTGTGCTGGGCCCATGTCTCTGTTCCACTCATGCATTTTTCTACGGGGGACTCTGAGGTCATCAGCAGTAACCAGTAGGTTTGAGCTGCCCTGTCAGGGAACACAGATTATAATTGAGTCTAGAAGATCTCTGAGGCCACCATTGTCCTGCCCTTTTTTTTTTTTTTTTGTGGGTACCAGGGGGTCGACCTCAGGACCTCGCGCACCAGCAGGCGCCCGTGCCGCTGAACAATATCACCAGCCCCTTTTTCATATGCGGGATCCGGGAGTCGAACTTGGGCCCTCGCGCTTGCAAGGCAGGCGCTTATGCCGCTGAGCCATCTCACCGGCCCTGTCCTGCCCTTTGAGCCAGATTGGAATGCAGAAGCTCCCTGCTTTCTTTTGGTCACAGCTGAAGCACTATGGCTAGTAAAGCTGTGGTGCTCACAGGGCAAGATAAGACCTGCTGAGGACAATAAGGCACCTCGAGAAACTACAGTTTCTTATTGCTCCTTGTCTTATCCTTGTAAGAATGCTTTGTTCTTCTTACCAGCCCACCATAGTCACCATTACTGTTCCCAGAAACACTCACTGCCCTTCATCCACTGTCCTTGACACAGATGTAATCAATAAATGCCAAGGTTCTGGATGCTTCATGGCTTTTTGTTCCCCATAAACACCTGGTCATCCCAGTTCCCCACTGCACCACCATTTTGTCTCTTGCTCTTTCTTTTCACTGTGTGCTATAACACCTGCCAGGAGTTAGGGACCCACTGCCATGGTCCCTATCTGCACAGCACATGCAGTGAGTCAGGGCTCAGGGAGAAGCGCCACTTGCCACCTACTTTTTCTGAGTTGAGGTCTCTCTCTTTGCTCTGACCATGGGCTTCAGTTCTTGCTTTAGATCATTCCTGGGTCCCAAGGACCAACTTCTGTCCTTCCACTCTTCCTCATGTTACTATATTCCTGCATCTGAACACCAAATCTCAGAGAGGCTGTTTCTCTGCTTCTCACCACTTTGCCATCTTCCTGGAACTTCAAAAGTAATTTTTCTAGTACTTATCATCACTATTCATCAGGCTAATGGAAAGAATAACCATAATGAAACTCTACTTCAGCCCACTAAGAGTGCCTATTATCAAAAAGAAAATAGAGGTTCTTCATTTCTCTGAGTACCTGTATTCACTCTTCTTTGGAGGGAGGTTTTTTTTGTGGGTTTGGTTTTGTTTTGTTTTGTTTTTTGAGACAGAGTCTTGCTATGTAATCCAGGCTGGCCTCAAACTCACAATAATCCTGCTGCCTCAGCCCTCCAAGTACTGGGATTACAGGCATGTGCCACCACACCCAGCTGCACTTTGCTCTTGAGTGTACATCCTACATCTACCTCTAATAAATCCTTCTCATGTCTCTTAAAAAAAAAAAGAAAAAATATAATGAGTGCTGATGAATCTATTAGTAAAAGAAACCTTCACACACTGTAAGAATGTAAATTAACACCAAATCCTTTATGGAAACAGTATAGCAGATCTTCAAAACATTCAACACAGAACATATGATCCAGGAATCTCTCTCTGTACAGGTATACAAAAGAGAGGAAACCTGTATGTCCAAGAGACACTTGCATGCCTATTGCTCGTTATTCACATTAGCTAAGAGTTGTAAACAACCTAAGTGTCCATCTATGGACAAATGGATAAAGGAAATGTACCTCTTACACAAAATGGACTCCATTTATAAAATATGAGATCATGTCACTTATGATATGGACCTGGAGATCATTTTGTTCAGGGAAACAAGCCAAACAAGGAAAGTCAAAGACTGCATAATCCCACTCATGTGGAGTCTAAATGTTGATTATATAGTAGTTGAGAGTAGAATGCTGGCTATGAGCCACAGGGAGTTTAGGGGGAGGAAGGATGGGGAAAGACTGATCAATCGCAGTGTAGTAAGATACAGTTAGGAGTAAGAGTTTTCTGTGCTACTGCAAAGTAATGTGACCATGCATAACATTATGAACTGTACAGTTTTAAAAGCTAGAAGTATAAATTTTTCACCATAAATTGATAAATTTTCAAATATTCACTTATCACTAACCTGATTTAAACTTACACAATATATGCAGCATCAAAGCACCAAGGCTATCTCAACATGTGTAATGCTTTGTTTTTAAGTATTTATTAGTTTAAAGAAATTTAATTTAAATATAAATGTGTTTTCAGGGAAATTGGTAGGATGTTGTTTGATATTTTGAGATGAATTTAAAGTCAAAATGTTCCTCAGAAGCCATGAATCCTGCATACACTATGCATAGGAGACCATCCCATGGAATATTCACACAAATGTTATTTTTATATCCATTTTTGGAAGGAAGTAACCTCCTGCCTTTCCTAAATGCCACTTAATTAATTATACTAAGTTCTAAGATTCCCCTCGTAACATGCAAGCATTGTCATGTTTTCTTTCTTCTGAAAACAATAGAATAAGAGAATTCAACATGGTTTCATAAAAAAAATACAACACAAAATAAACAAGAAACAGTAAAGCTGATGAATTTCAGTGAATATTCACTGAGTCAAGAAGTAGAGCACTAACCAATCCACTGAAGTTTTTCCTTGTGCCTCATTTGAATCACATCTTTTCCTGTCTTTTTAGGAGTCACCTCCTTGCATTTTAATAGCTTACTTACCTAAATGAACACCTTGATAATTCTGATTAGGGAGACATATATAAAAATGTTACAAGTTTTTTAGGTCCATTTCAATATTAGACTCTACTATCAAGTATGTCTTGTGTTTCTCATTCCACATGAATTATGTCATCACCAGTTCTGTATGCTCTGTGAACTTTGCTTGCCATGATTTTCTGGTTTCTCTGCCCTGGTTGATCTATAGTTCACCCAATGACTTGAGTAAATGTGATTAAGCATGAGCACAGTTCCCTGGCACACAAGGCCACTACAGGGGGCAGTGGGCTTCTATAGTCTGCATGTAGGTTCTAAAATACACACTAGTTACTGGCAGCAGGTGGAAAATGCAACTGGCTTTGTTCAAGTTTTGCATCACATGAGACAATAAGTATTCTATGTTTTGTGTTTGTTTGTTTGTTTATTTGATGTTTGATTTTTGAGACGATAGTTCACTATGTTGCCCAGAGTGGACTTAGCCTCCTGGATTCCAGCTCCTTGAGTGGCTGGAGTGCAGATGCACACCAACTGCCAGGCTCAGCCCTAGGAGTTCTTTCAGAAGTGATCCCACACCAGGGGATATATATTTATTCTATTTAACATCATAAACCCCAATATAGTGCTTTCATGTCATGCTTTTACCTTTCCATACAGATTTAAGCATTGAGTCTCAGTAGTTCAAGTTTATTGTGATTATTTATTAAAATGTGGCTTAGAACACTGAAGCTGAAGCATGCTGCAATCTAACTCAAACCCAGTGGTTCAGTTTTCATTTATGGACATACTACTGTCCCCAAGGTATAATATGAAACACATTTTAAATGCTTCAGTGAAATTCATACATATAAGACCCACATATTTAAATGTAAATTGTACATATATAAGTGGAGAAAAAATTGTATATTTAAAGTTTCAAAACTATTTCAAAACACCCATCAAATTGACCACTTTTAGATTATAAATCATGAGCCATATTGCTGTAATCCAAGTCCAAGCAGAAAACAATCAACATTAAAATACTTCAGGCCCTAAATACTTGGATGCTGACCAACTGTGTAGTTATTATCACTGACCTCAACTATCGCCTCTCTTTGTAAGCCGAAGCACCTGAACAATTTTTACAACTGCAGTTTTTTCATCACAAAAATATTCACCCAAACAGACCTGCTTTCTTGGATCTCTATCAGGAAGGTTAAATGATGCAATGAGTATGAAATATTTAGCATGATGCTTGACACAGGGAGAGCATTCAGAAACACACACACTCACAGGTCCTGTTGAAATGTAATTTTTCCAGAGATGGCATCAATATACTTATATTTTATACTTTTCATAATTTCATTTTAATGTTACAGTGAGTCCTAAGCCATTAAGGATCTGTTTCTATATCCTTTCACTGGAGGATATAGCAGAAGAATACTTATCAGAAGCTAAAAATGATAAAATCTGTATCTTGAAGGTAAAGCCCACAGCTCTGATGATCTCATGTAGTCCAAATGCAACTTTTTTTCTCTGATGATAACCCTTCTTTCATTAAGAATTCAGGAAAAAATGAGTGAAATAGTTCAGAAAAAAAGTTACTGAAGCCTTCAAAAATTAGATAAAGTACCAGTTTCTTATAATAACTTCACAAATCCATTCACGTCAAAATGCCATAGCTAAGCTGAGATTAGTAGAATTGTATATTTAATTTGGATTTTGGATAAAAACTGCATGTAGTTCTAGTGGGAGAAGTAACTAATTAGTTTTGGGTAAAAGGATTTTGTGGTGCATACTTGAGTATATTCTTGGTATGCACATCTGTACGTAAACTATTGCTTAGTTAAAGGCTATATTGGTTGATGTATACTCTAAAAATCATCAAAGTGAGCAGGGAAGTGTGTATGTTCAACTCTGTATCATACCTATATTAATATCATTTAGGCCTTGGGGACTGCTGTTACCCAAAAGTAAGGAAATCTATGAAAAGATCATGTAATGACATTATTACAATTTCACAAATACTGCTCTTTAGATATTAAGTTTAATCTCTTCCTTTTTACATTAAGATTTCTTCAAAGAAATTAATTTCAGAGATGAAATTAACTTATTATATACTATATTAACATTACACTGAAAATTGAAAACATAAACCATACCTATAAAAATCAACCCACTTAACTAAATTAATAGCTAATTAATAGTATTGGATAAGCTGGAGAAATTAAGCTTTGTAGGTATTGTTCAATAAGAGTGATTTTTTATTCATAGACTCATAATTAAAAGTTTTATTTTTTCTTCAATGAATTCAAAATAGTGCTATGAAATCATTGTAGCTACCAAGAACTGCAAACTAACCAATAGCTCAGAGCCAACTACTTTCCTTCACACTCCTTCCTCCTTCCTTTCCAACTCAGAGCCGTACTGATCTTGAATGTTGTGTTCATTAAACACTTCCTTTAGGAAATAATTCTAATACACTCACCTACCTATGTAAATGTCTGACCTGTGCTTTAATGTTTCTTTGGTTTTGAACTTAAACACAGAGTCAGTACCTTAATTCATATACATTTCAGAACCTTTTCACTTAATGTTTCGTTAGAGAGAAGTATCCCATATATTTTGTGTAGCTGTGGTTCTCTTAGTTTTCACTGTTCCATGATATTTCATTGTGTAAATATATTATGCTTTTCTTGCTTATTCACTTGTTGGTGTGACATTTGCCATGTCGTATTGTTCTGATGCACAAAAAAATGGATTAAGTTAAACAATTTTCTGTGTCTGTGGGGCACATTGGCAAGAATGCCTTTTTGCTGTATACTGATGAGAGGATTGCTGGGTTATGAAATATGTAACTACTAAATTTCACATGTCATTTTCTACCAGAGCAGCTGGATTACTTTATGTTACCCTTTTTATGTGCAAGTTAACCCTTTGAACTGATTGTTTTCAACACCTGGTATTATTGACTTTTATATTATTGTCAACTAAAAGTGCAAAAACTGTTATTTAATTGTTCCTTTGATTTTTATTTTTCTAATAACTGGTCAGGCTGAATATATTTTATCTAGTTATTGACATGTGTTTTCCCATCTCTGCAAAACCTGTTTGTAGATTCTGCCAATTTTTCTGTTGCGTTACTTTTTTCTCATATTTAAAGGATACTTTTATGTTTGCTTTTAATCATCTTTTGGTTACTTGTGCATTTTTTTCTCTCAGTTTCTTGCTTGGCCTGTTCCCTTTCAAATATATATCTTAATGATTAAATATTTTTTAAACTTAACAATGAAGATCTTATTATTCCTTTTCTTAATAATCTTTTAAAGTAAATCCATCTCTATTCTGAATATAGAAAAATATTAACCCATATATCTTCATAAAAGTTTTAAGGTTATACTTTTAATCCTTTTGAAGTTAATTTAGGCATATGATGAAGAATAAAATCCAAATTAATTTTTTTCAAATAGTTAACCAAATTTTAATTTTTTGAAATGTATATTCTTTCATCCATGACTGCTTTACTACTTCTTTCATAGAGTAAATTTCTTTCACTGTCTCACTCTTTCTGTGAGAATTCTTGTATACATCTATTTCCTGATTTCTCCATTTCCAATTTGTCTTCTCCTGCAAAAACACCATCCTACATCAATTACTATAGGTTCATTAAACATCTTGATTTTCAGTAGGGCATAAGTTTCATTTTTCAGAATGATTTTGTCAAATTAACCTTTTTCTAGTCCATATACATCTTAGATGCAACTTGTCTGTTTCTACAAAAAGTATGACTGCTTTTATTGAACTTGAATTGAGTCCATAGATTAATTTTTTAATATTCTGGGTCAAATGTAAGTGTACATCCAAAATTCATACTTTAGAAGAAGTTTGTTAATTTTTAATTAAATATTTATCTCTGTTTATAGGGGTTGTCTGTTTAAAACATGATAATGAGGATACATGAACTGGTATCATAAACCATAACAGCATAATTGTATAATTATTTCTAGTTCTATCAACTTGTAAAACATATAAGCAAAATTTAAGTCTAAGTTCAGGTAGGAAAGAATTCTAAATAACTGAACCAAAAAAATTTTAAAGGAACTACTTTATTTTTGCTCTTCAAATTAATTTTTTATTTAATTTTAATTACTTCCCTAATTTCTGGTGTGACCCAATGATTATTTAATAGTGTATTATTTAATCTTCATATGTTAGTATAATTTCTGTAGTTATTTTTGCTGTTAATTCCTAGTTTCATTCCATTACAATCTGATAGGAACCAAGATTTTATTTCAGTTCATTTGTATTTATTTAAAAATGCTTTATGGCCTAAACTGTGGTCAATTTTGGAGAAAGTTCCAAGGGTAGTTAAGAAAGCATATTCTAGGGCTGGTGAGATGGCTCAGCGGCGTAAGAGCCTGCCTGGCAAATACGAGGGCCCGAGTTCGACTCCTGGAACCCACATATGAAAAAAAAAAGGGCCGGTGATATCGCTCAGCAGCACAGGCACCTGCTGGCACGCAAGGTCCTGAGGTCGACCCCGGGTACCCACAAAAAAAAAAAAAAAAGTACCAATTAAAATTTTTTTAAAAACAAAATAAACATGGAAGTGGCAAAATAAATAAATAATTTAACTAATAATGACCCTTCTCATTGTTTTTTTATTCTAAGGCATACGGAAAATTTCATTTATTTGTTTGTGTGGCTACTAATGATTTATTGCATTTCTTGGGTGTAGCACAGGAGTTTAAACATCCATCCCAAGTACTTTGTCACTGAGCCCCTTTGCTAGCAATGCTAAATCTTCCTTCATAATTTCATGGCCTTTTTAAACACCCTACAATGACTTTGGCAATGTGGGAAAATTTTTAGAAATTTAGCAATTCACTGTCATCACAACAAAGCCTAGGGTTGAGGAGACAATTTGAGTGACCCTGTATCCTAAACATTTAGCATCACCAGGTGGCAGCAAAGAGAAGTTGATCACCTCATGCATTAAGGAAGAGGAGAAAGATGGAAGAAAATAGAGGCAAGAATATGTATACTTTTCCAAATCACATTACCAGTGACTTACCTCCAATGAGTCTCCAGGTCCTGACAGTGCATTCAGCTACTGAACTCATCAGTGGGTGAATCCACTGATAAGTATAAGGTGCAGTTAACCCAATCCACTTTAAAACACCAGTGTAACACTTCAGTGGTATATTTTAGATACAAACCATAAAACCAAGTCTACTGATGGTGTAAAGACAAGATATTCACCTACTGCATTGCCACCCACACACAAACCTCACAAAGAGTCTGAAGTCTCCCAACAACTCTCCTGTCACTGCAAAATGTGGGAAGTGGTACTCAGCTGCCTGAGACAGGACTCTGGACACTTCGAAGTCATCTCACTTGGGCATCACAGGATGCTTAGTTCCTCTCATCTGTTTAGGCCCACCGTGAGGACCAGAAAGTTTTAAGGACATAGCAGCAATAGCAGGCAGATAGGAACAAGAACACCTCAGCTGATGCGGGGAGGGTCAGGTCCAGCCAGTGCTGTTTCTGTCCACTTTTGTCCAGACATTTTATCTCCACGACAAACTCTACTCCTGTCTTGGGTCACATGGCCCTGCACATTAACCAGATCCATACTTTCAGGTCTCCAGCAGTCCTTCCCTCACCGAGTAGAATCCACTGACCAATCCAGTCTGAGCCAGCAGGGCCTGCTCTCAGCAACACACTTGAAGATTCTGTCTGGGTACCAGAGTAAGATTCTCTTCTCTGGCCAGTGTGCCAGCCTGGATGTTCATACCGTACCAGCCTTTCTTCACTGTTGTAGTGCTGCTCCATTTTCCGCCTTATGATCCAAGAGGAAAAAGAGAAAAATTACACTACCTGTTTGAGCAGAGCCCCAGTAACAGACTCCAACCAAAACCATTCATAGTCCAGGCTTTCTCTTAAGATACTGACTTCACTTAACCCGAGGGATAACAGCACTGGGGAAGAATTCCCCCTAGCATTTCAGAGGTTCCACCATCTTCTTAGCGTACTCCATGGGCCTTTCCTGTGTGTTGTACCTAAAAATAGGGTCACAACTTTGTTCCTGGAATTAGCAACTCAATGCCACATGGAGAAAACCCTCAATCCCAAAGAACAACTTGGACCCAGCCAAGGGCAAGACACAGTGGAATAGAAAGGAAGTCCTGATGTTGTCTGAAAGAAGTTTAAATGAGGAACCTGGCCCCATACCACAGATTTTGTCACACTTTATTTCTCATTCTAATCATTTTCCAAAAAAATCAAATATGCTGGGAAATAAATATAATTATTTTTTCCCTTTTAATGAAGATTTTAATTGGTTAAACACATTAACCAGTTCATCTATTGGCCTCTTAATAGAAATTTCAAGTTGTTACAGGTTAGTATCATTACCATGTTCAACATTCCACTTGATGCTGAGTGTTCATTCTACAACCTGCTAAGAAGCATATGAAACAGGAGTGATATGAGGGCGGTATTATGCAAAAAACTCAACATGAAGAAAAGAAAACATTTAAAGTTCTTCAGAGAGGCCACCTACTTCATCCGCATCACAAAGAAAATCTGAATTCTGAAGATTAATAGTATTTCTAATTATGAAGGCCACGATGATAGCTAAAATACAGCCCCACCCTCAGTCCCTTCCTTGTAATGAAGCAGAGACACCTAAGTACTTAACGCTGTAGACTGTAGTACACTACCCTTTCCTCACAGGTTCAGAACTTCCTTTCTTCAACACCCTAATTTTACCACAGGAGAGATCTGACCTGAAGTCATGTTGATAGTATTGACGATAAACCTGATTGGCCTGAGAGATACCTACTAGTAAAGCTCACGTCTGTGTGAGTCTTAGTCATGCATGAAACCATGACTATAGGGACATGGCTGCTACTTGTTCCCTTCCTTTCAGTCTCTCCCTACCCTCTGCTTTCTGTTTGCCATGAGATGGGCAGCTTTCCTTTTGTATGTTATTTTTTCATGATATTTCCTCTTTGGAGCCAGGAGAAGTTGGTGTAAAATCCCTAAAACTATGAGCTTATATAATACTTTTCTTCTTCAGTTGTATATCTGATACATGTGGTTCAAGCACCAAAAACGTAACACCATATACTTTATGTGTCTTACCTAAATAAAGTGTCTAAATGAGTCTTTCTCTAAGCATGACCTTCAGAGGTATTCTTTATATGTACAAATTATGGTCTGCTCACGGCCATATTTTGCATGTATAAACTGAGTATTTGCCAGAAATAGCCCCATGGATGTCAATAGAAACTTCAGAAAAACATGCATATGGGACACTTACTTCCCACAACTCCACAAGTTACCACAGTCACCAGTCCTTCCAGAGCTGTTCTATGTGCCTAAAGGCCACAGAGAAGGGAGTTCTGCAGCCCAGGATGCACCCAGGGGAACTACATCGCCATTCTGTTGCTTTTCAACAAGGGTCTCAGCTTAAACTCACTGCCCTTGATCTCCTGCTGCCAAGTCCATGTTACTTACTCGCTTCACACCAATATGGATAAGTTCTATGAGAAAGTAGTACTCAATCTAAATATTTCAGTACTCAACAAGAAGAGCACTTGCTTTTTCTCTGCATTCACACATAAAGTAGATAAAAATTCTCATATACTACATATGTATTTAAACTTGAAAATAATTATTGCTTATTAAATATCACAAATGGGAATGTAGCTCAGTGGTCAAATGCTTGCCACAGATCAGTTCATCAAAAGTGAATTTTCTACTTTTCCTGTGAATTGTTGATTTCCTTACCAGTACAGTTGAATGTCGTCACAAGCTTCTCTGTACATAGGAATTTATATTTTCTTTACCATTGTAAAACTATGTTTTGACTCCCCCACTCCACTCCCCCACCACTATTCATTCCTATGATAAATCCTAAGCATCTTAGAAATTCCTCTTCCTTTAAGAAAGGGTCACTACCCTATGGTTGAATTCTCCTGAGTCTCTATCACATTCATCAATTAAACTATCCACTGGAAGCTGTATTACTGGACACATGATGAAATCTTTGGTGTATTCTACTGACTTTTGTTGTGACTATTCTTCATGACCTATCAAACCACAGGAACTATAAGAACACTGTAGAATATTACATTATTGGGCCACAGGCTTGATATTATGCCTAAGAGTTTCTAAAACTCTTTAAAACTCTATGTAAATCCCACACTTTGTAAACTAATAACATGATTAGTAGCTAGGGAACCTAGGAAGCTTCTTTTTTTTGTTTTTTGTTTTTTATTTTTTGGTACCAGGAATCAAACTCAGGACCTCATGCTTGCCAGGCAGGACTGTACTGCTGAGCTATATCCCTGGCCCTAAGAAGCTTCTTGAGAGAAAAATATTTGAAATGCAGAAAGATCAAGGAATGTCTAAAGGTGAAATTTTCTAAAATAATTTTGTTTGTAACTGAACAATTGGTTTAAATATTTAGTCACCATCCTGCATCTGTGGGAACTAAAAAGAGTTAATTGCAGGCAAAGAGACAAGCAATTATGTGAATATACCAGAATCTTCTATGAACATCCCTAAATGAAGAGGTGACCAAAACTTCAGGAATAGTTAACACATAGGTACACAAGGAGTTTTGTTCTTCCAGAGAGAATATGCAAGGTCCACTCAATTCTTCCCCCATGAATTGCCATGCACTTTTTCAATTGGGTTGTTGCTGGGTTTTAACACTAAGTTAAGTATTTTCCCAAGTCTTGTAATTCATTCCAGGAAATTAGAAAACAAAAATAACAGAAAAGTAGATTGTAAGAATGTGACTTTATTGCCAATTTGGGCAAAAGTGGGTTACTGTGGAACACAACCATTTTAAAAAGATATATCTAAAAATGCTAAAACATTCACAGAAAATCTTATTTTTCATCCTGAAAATTTTTGTTATACACAGTCAGATTGTTACAAATATTTCAAAACTTCAGGGCAAATGTACAGCTTTATTGCCCCCACACACAATGCAAAAAGTGCCATGTACAATTTGTGAAGTTAAAATACTCAAGTGACATTGATAAGTTCACATCAGTATATACATTATACAGTTGTAGTTAGAATACTGAATGTAGAGGCTTTCACCCTTTTAACCATCATTTTTTAGATCATCAATGAATTTGAAAAGTAAGAAATATTAATGATTTTACTAATAAATCCTTGGGGCCTTCAAAGCTAGCAATTTGACTTCTTTCAGCTATTTAATGTGTTAACACATTAAACAAAAATTTAAAGATCCTAAACAAAACAGATACAGATGGCAGTCTTTTAGAACTGGAATGTCCCCTAAAGGCCTATGTGCTTGAGGTAGTCCCCAAGCTTGGTGCTATTGGGAGGTTCTGTTCTGTTCTTTCTGTTCTGAAAGATGGGGCTAAATTAAGCTCTTTAGGTCATTCAGAGAATGCTCTGAAGGAGAGTGTTGAATCTGCCCCCCTTTTCTTCTTCTGTATTGTGGCCATGAGAAGAGGATTTCCCTCCACCTTTCATTACTGCAGTGATGTGCTGACTCATCACAGCCCCAAAACAACTGCACCAATTCTACATAGACTGAACCCTCCAAAACTGTGAGCCAAAATAAACTTTTTCTTCTTAATTTGTTTATTCAAGGTATTTGTTAATGTGATGGAAAGTTGAATAATACAGAGGTGTATGTGAGCAATGCAATGAATAGTTTTTTAAATTACTTGGAATAGGAAAAAAATCATTCTTGACATTTATATGTTAAATTCCTTTTGGTTGAGTTATATGAATAATTATTTCACTGTTAAACATCATTTATTTAGAAAAAGGTTTTCAAGATAGTGATTTCATATACTTTTAAAACATCCTTAATTTATATAGTATATTTCTTTATACTTGGTGTTTCCTTAATGTGCAAGATTTCTACAAACAAAATGTGACAACGTTTTCACAATTTCTTAGCTATTCCCTATATATGTAATCTATTATTATCACTAACTCCAGTGGACATTGTCTCTATTTCCATGTGTAACTAGGTAAAGACTGACCCTCATTCTGCAGGTATTACCAGAAACTGTAACTTATGTTCCTTTTCCTTATTTCTCTCTGTAACCAATGTTCATTTAAAGAAGAAAAAAACCTATTTATTTCTATAAAATTAACTTATAAAGTGTGAGTAGAAAATGACTTGCACAAGAGAGAAAGTAAAATGCTATATCAACTATCATGGTAATAGTAATATTGCTTCTCTCAAGTGCTACACATAAACCTTTTTAAATTCTCTTTTAGTCTGTGAGAGTTCTGTGATTGTAATCCTACTGATGATGGAGAAGTGACAAGCAAACAGATGAGAGGATTTTATTCAATCTGGAAGTCTCATGTTAACAAAAATAATTTTAGATACCAAAATGTCAGATAAATCAAAGACCAATTTAAATAATAAGCTAATAGTTTCTCAATACTTGTCTATATAACTCATTAATAAACAGTCTAATAAGTCTATTGTTCTTGCAATAGGATTGAAAATCACACTCAAAATTTCTTTGACAAAAGCCATATTTCCTTAAAGGCCTCAATTTGTTTGAAACAATTCATTTGGATCTACTCTGTGAAGGAAACCAGTTACCTTGGCATTGTTTTCCTTGCAGTAGCAATATATTCCTCAATGCAACTTCAAGATCACATCTCACCAAGACTTACAATCAGCCACAAAGAGTGCACTGTACCCAAGAACATGAGCTAGGAAGGAAAGAAGAAAGAAGTCCTTCAAGTTCAGCAAAAGCCTGAGATTCCCATGCCAGTCTTTCTTGTGATTAAATATATTTACCTCATTTTATTTATAAAATGTGATATTTGGTCAGGTTATACCATGATTCTTGATTGCTTTGATTTTGATGAAGTTTGATGAGAAGATATCCTTCATGGTGATTAATCTTCTCAGTGACTAAACAGACTGAAATTAAATTTGACACTGGGAGGAGAAAAAGGAATAGAATGAATTATGAATACCTGCAAAGAATTTTGTTGAAGCAATAAGGTTATGTATGAGGCTATGTATTCTACTGAGGTATCTTACCATGGTAAGTTACATAAACAAGTACCAAAATTCCATGGTTATTACAGTTATAATGCCTTCTGTCCCCCAATGTGCATTTATGAGCTCATAATGTGTACCTTATACTCAGTTGACAAAAGGAAAGAAGACTTAGGACCAGGTTTAGAGACAGTTCAACGAATTATGCAGGCTGTACTTGAAAGTGGACAGCTATTGCACTATAGCTCCTGTTCAGATCAATACTGAAAGACAATAGTCGATGGAAATCTTCACAGTGGGCAGAACTTTGGCTGTGCACCAAATTGTACATTTTGTTTGAAAGACTAAAAGGCTAGATTTGTGAATATATAGATGTGTGACTGTATAGAAATTCATGAGCTATAGCCAATGATCTGGCTAGATGATCAGGGACCTGGAAAGAACATTATGGAAAAGTGGTGATAAAGATATTTTAGGAAGACTATGAGGACAGACTTATTCATATGAAGAAGTATCTGTTGAGATACTTGTGTGCCACCTAAATGTTTATGATAAAGTAACCTCAAAAGAAGAGGACTTTAACAATCCGTTGTATAGAAAACTTCATGCTATGGATACTGGTCAGACTCTTTCCTCTGCCAACACTATCATGGCTGATTCTGTTCATGAACAAAGTGGTCACGATGGCAGAGGTGGAGATTATAAAATGTCTCGGCAACACTAACTTCCATTCGCCAAGGCTTACCAGGCTTACTGCTGAGTGCCAAACCTGACAGCAGCACAGACCAACACTGAATACCTACTATGGCACTATTCTTCATGGTGATCAGCCAGAAGCCTGGTGGCCAACTGATTATATTTGACTACTTTCATCATGGGAGAGACAGTACTTTCTCTTTACAGATATAGAAATTTAGGTATGGATTTGCCTTCCTTGCATGCAATGTTTCAGACAAAATTAATACCCAAGAACTTATAGAGTGCCACATCTACCATCATGGTATACAACACAGCACTGCTTAAATCCAAAGAACTTCAAGTCCAAAACAATATTACATATGCTTGTGCTCATGGAATTCACTGGTTGTATCACCTCCCCCACCACCCAGAAGCAGTTGGATTAATTGAATGGTGAAATGATCTTTTGAAGATCCAATCACAAAGCTACAATGTCATAGTACCTTGCAGATCTGGGATAAAGTTCTGCAGAATGCTGTATATGTTCTTAGTCCGTATCACATATACGGTAGTATTTCTCCCCTAGCCAGAATTAATAAATCCAGAAATCCATGTGTGGAAATCATAATGTTACCAGTAAACTTTACACACAAATTCATTAGCAAAATTTTAGCTTTCTTTTCATGTGGCCTCATCCTTTGCTGGTTTATAGGTCAGTTCCAGAAAAGGAGGAAGAACAATCATGACTCCATTGAACTGAAATCTGAAACTTCCTCCTAGAGATCTCAGCACCGCCCCCCAGGCCTGTGAGCTAACAGGTTAGAAAAGGATTTTTTTTTTTTTTTTTTTTTGTACCAGGAATCAAACTCAGGACCTTGTACTTGCCAGGCAGGCACCATGCCACTGAGCTATATCCCTGGCCCTAGAAAAGCATTTTAAGATCAAAGAGACAGTACAACAATCCAATCCAGGCAGGATAAGAACTTGCTTATGTTCTTTAGGAATGAAAGTATGAAATATCTCTCTAGGTAAAGAAACCTGCCGAGGTGTGTGCTGAATATATATATCGTATATAATCATGCTTAAATTCTTATATAAAAGAAAACAAATATATGTATACATATCATATCATATATATATTGTTTTCTTGTTTGTATTGATACTTAGTATCAATATTTAAATGTAATTAAATTACATTATAATTTAAGTACTGTCATGAGAAAAGTAAGCATCACCCCCCCCAAAAGAAAACCACTTTTTGTTCTGGGGAATGAGTTCATGTGTTTCCAGTTCTATGCAGGATAGTTGCATTATGTTAGATAGAATTATTAACTTGCTAACATTTTATTTCTTTATTTAGATGTTAAGGATGGTATAAGGAGATGCATTGGGTTGTGAATTTGACAAGGGACGGACTATGACTGTTAATTACAGTATGTCAACTGACTGGGTTAGGTAATCTCTAGCATATTAGTAAAAACCAAATATGGATATGCCCATGGGTGTTTCCAGACATGATTGGTATGTAGTCCAGAAAACTGAGCAGGAATGCCCTACCCTGATAATGGATGGTACCATCCAATGGAATTGCAACTCGTGAAATAAAAGGCAATGAAATAGAAAGTCTATTGCAGTGTTTAGAACCTCCAGGTTTTTCAGCTGCCCACACCAGATTCATGCCAGCAGCTGTTCACAGAGCTTGCAGGCTTTCAATCTTCGACTGATGTTGCTTCCTTCATCTATTTTGTTCTGCAGCTTCCAGCGTTTTGGGCTGAGTCTCCAGTATACCAGTAGCCATTGTGGATTCTTCCTGCCTCTGATCTTCAGATCCCATAAGCCTACCTAACATATCTCTATAGTTTCTTTTTTTAATTTGATTAAGTTTATTGGTACAATTTAGGTATATAAAATGATCACATTCATCATAGGGATTTTCTACCTGTACATAATATATCTTGATTTGTCTTTTTTTTCCTCCCATTCCCCTCCCCTCCTTTTAACCCCTCTTCCACTCCTTATTTACAAAGCTTTGTTTCCATTTCATCCTGCTTTTCACATTTTTTCTTTTCCCTTCCTTCCTTTCCCCCACCCCCTCCCAAGTTCCCCTTTCCTTTTGAGCAAATTGTTCCCATTTCACCATAGCTCTTGTAAAATTTTGTTCTCACTTACAGTTTCAGTTTCTCATACCAGTGAGACAATGTGATATTTACACATATGTACAATTTATTTCACTTAAGAGTATGGTCACAGGCCGGTGAGACGGCTCAGTGGCGTAAGCGCCTGCCTGGCAAGCGCAAGGTCCTGAGTTCGACTCCCAGTAACCACATAAAGGAAAAAAAGGGGCCGGTGACATTGCTTAGTGGCACAAGTGCCTGCTGGCAAGCATGAGGTCCTGAGTTCGCCTCCTGGTACCCACATTTAAAAAAAAAAGAGTATGGTCACAAGGTCAATCCTTTTAGCAATAAATGTCTCAAGTTCATCCTTCTTTATGGCAGAGTAGTACTCCATTATACAAAAAACACATCTCCATTCATTGCTAGATGGGCACTTGGGCTGTCTTTCTGAATATGCTTGAGAAATAAAGCAGTATTTTATGTTTGAAACCAAGGGGATCATCTCAGTGAGAGAAGTAGAGGACGAAGAAGAGCAAAGAGAATGTCTGCTGAAATGCGTTATTGAAAATGTCAAATGGTTTATAAAACTACATTTGAATTTGGATATGAAGCAGCCAGGCCTTCTCCAGTCAGATGTTCTTCCCATCGTGATCAACACCATAAATGGCAAAGGAAAAGATAAGTGCTACATCTCAGTGAGTTGTTGGCTTCATCAACACTTCTGTGTGAATTGATGTAAAGCGATAAGTAATAATAAGAGGGTTTAGATTTATAAGGTTTAGAAAACCTATCTATCTAATTATTGCTCTGGATAGCAAAGGTGTGGGGCACAACAGAGTAGTTCAGTGGTCCACAAATGGAAAATCTTTTGTCCAGAATATTTGCCAAGACCTGGAGACCTTTTCCATATTTAATGGAGTTTCAGGAGGCACATGGAAGGTGTTATTGGTGTCTAATTGGTATAAAATAGGATACAACTAAGCACTCTCTAATGCACAGGACAGACCCCAGAACAAAAATTTATCTAGCTCAAAGAGCCAGTAAGGCTGAGGTTGAATAACTCTGGATTAAAATAAGACCACAAGAGTCAATGAGTCCAATTTGTCACAATTCTCAAAGGCAGAAACTAAAGTTTTCTGGTTCTTAGGTCATTTTTTGAATTGCCCAACTTGATTCAATCTAATGACGCTTTCAATTCTGAAGCCCTAATGAAGACAGTCATGGCCTCTGCGTTTTTATATTGCTTTGTCAGTGTGCTTCAAGCTAAATGACTTCTCAAAAGGAAAAAAGAGGTTAGTGCTAATTAATTATTTTTGCTTTCATTTGCTAAACAATAAATTAGTCACAGCTGTAACACTTTTTATAACATAAATGACAAAATGTTTGTCCATTTTATCAAATTTTAAAATAAGAAAATCTCTCCCATTACAACTGTGCAGATGAATGGGCTCGGCATTAAAGAACATGTATCTAGTTGTGAATTACCTACAGTTTTTATTCCAGTTTTTCTATCTACAAAGCACATTTCCTATACATGTATATATAATATATCCATTTGAGTACATTATGTTACTATAATATACATGAAGTAAATGTTTGGAATCATTACATTTTGGAGAATGTAAAGTCTACTATATGAATCATATCACATTATTTTAATTTTACTACCAGAATGTTAGTTACATTTTATAATAAAAAATTTAGGTATGTTTGGTTATTTTAGGTATTTGTGTTTTGGTATTTTTCATACATAAACCTTTAATATTTGCTTAGTTGTCATCTTGGAGATTTCCACTTGTACTTATCAAAGGTTCTGCGGAATTTAGTAATCTGATTATCACAATTTTATACCAGAAATTCTCCTGGAGTAGTGTCACTGAAAGTAAAATGTAATTTTAATTTTGTAGCTACATGTGGTTTCTTTCCTTTTGGAGTGTAAATTATTGATGAGCTAGAGGTATGTGTCATCCCATCTATTGATATAGAAAATTCATGAAACAAACTGATTATTGTCAAAGATTTTTAAAGTGGGCTTTTTACAGAGTAGGGAAAGTAGATAACATTGAGATTTTAAGGGTCCTTGTTATCCTACCACTCAAGGCAAAGTGTTGTTCTTCACAAGTTTCATTGTAACAACCTCTGCAAATCCTGCAACCCACGACAACTGATGTGGTCCCTGCTGGATAGAGGCAAACTGAAAACCCACAGGTGTGCACAGGTCAACAAGATGAAGTGCAAAGACCATAGCATTGGTGTTCTTCCTCCCTCACCTGTGGAGAAATATCACTTAATCTCTGTAATCCTTGTGTTTCATCAATAGAATTTGATGATAGTTACTGTGGCCTAGTCTATGTCCCAGAGTTATCATAAACCTTAAATTTAGGAAGAAGAAAAAAAAACTAAAGGCTTTGGCAAAGTGTTGAGGAAATGGCTGGGATTATTATAGTGAGCTAGGAGAGTCAGGGAATACCATCATCTTTATGATAGGATTCTCTTCATATTCAGTAGTGGCCACCTTGCAAATCATGTGTTTATTCATATGAAGCACAAAGACAAAGCAAACAGATTAACTATGGTGTTCCTGTAATACTAGTGCCAAAAGCACAAATAATGGACAGTGAGTTAAAAAATTACAAACTCGAGGAGAATCTAACTCCTAGAAACGTACTAACCTGCCAAGCCATTAAACTATTTTAAGAGAATGATTTACATGCCCCAGATCAGAATAATTTAAGCTTCAAATGTTTGCGAAGTACAGAAACACCTAAAATAGCAATGAAAACTGCAGGACGTCACCCACTTGTCAAACTATAGATCTATGTAGATATAATTATATGTCTAAGTGTACACTACGGAAAGTGTGGATTCTTCCCCACCCCAGCTATTATACCACCAACTTATGCATCAGAGCACAGTATGGAGAGATGACTTCCCTTGACAAGATTGCTTTTGATAACTTTAGCTAAATAAATCATCTCAGAGTGGATTGTGCTTTTGCTTAAGCAGGATCCTTCCCTCGCTGCTGCTCACGTCAAGTCTGCTCTTGCTGAAGAATGTGACCTTCCAAGTCAACTGTCCAAATACAGCCAAATGCAAGACATTACTCTGATGACTGTTTGATAATGCAACCAGCATGTCGGAGCCTATGTATAATGTCTACAGAATTGTTTCTGGCATTTATAAGTACTTTACTTTTCTTCTGCTTCCAAAGAAGCATGCTGAAGGGTAGGGGCTTCTATCTGGCAGCAAGTGTTTTTTCGGCTTTACTGGAACACATCAGGATTCATACCGGCGAGAGATGGGGCCTGTGAAATGTTTTCTCAAGTCTCTTCCATGATCATTTTTGCACCCAAACCCTTTGGTTACCTACATATAACTCATCCTTTAGATTCAAACATTTGTCTCTTTTCAGATATTTTCTTTGACATACTCAAGTTATCCTGCTTGATGGCCTCATATCACCCATGTTACCATTAATTTAAAACCCCTCTTCTCAGCCATATAGAAACCTCCACAGGGACAAGCACTCTGAATATTTCATCTACACTCTTTCCCCGTGTTCAGAGCCCAGTTCACTAAAGGTACCCCCAATGAAAATGTGCCCCAAAATCAACAGTCCTTAAAAATAACTTAGTACAGCAAATCTAAGAAGACATATACCTACACACACACATTATTACAAAAATCAAATGTAAAAATGAACTTAAATACCTGTTCATCATATAGCATAAATCAAAACAGATTTCAAGTGTCTTTAGAAAACAATGCTACTTCTTTCTAGAAGAATATATTCCAAGAATATATTCCTTTTGAAAACAAAATTCTCATCCTTAAAACTGAAATCTGACCTTTAATTTTCCTCCAGAGTTAACTTTCCCTGATATCTCAGCAGAAGTGAGGTATAACCCATTATTTCTTTGTGTGTGTGTGGGTACCGGGGGATCGACCTCAGGACCTCGCACGCCAGCAGGCACCCGTGCCACTGAGCGATATCACCGGCCCCTTTTTCGTATGTGGGTTCCGGGAGTCGAACTCGGGCCCTCGCGCTTGCTGGGCAGGTGCTTAAGCCGCTGAGCCATCTCACCGGCCCTATAACCCATTATTAAAAAGGACATTGCATTTATGACCAACTCAACTTCAATTTCTGGTACTAACAAAATGTGTCACCCTTTTCTTGGAGTCCTGTGTTTTGAAGATTTGTGGTTTTCAAGTTTAGGGTAAGGACTGGAGCCAACATGAAAAGAACTAAGCAGTCTTTCCTTTCCTTGATAATAACATTTGTGGCCTGAGAAACAACATTTCTTAAGATAACCTCAGTCTATAATGAAGAAAAAATAACTGATACAAAAGTTAATGCCCATTGCCAAAGTAAAAAAAATAAAAGTTCACTTAAGTGAAAAGAAGGAAAGGAAAAGGGAAAAGAAACAAAAGCAAAGCAAAGGTAACTGATCATAAGCTTAAGGATCACAACTTCTCAGTCACCAAAGATTACTTACATGGATATGGATAAAGAGTCCACCAAAAAAATGTATACACACTTCAGGAAAACAAAGACTTATATAAATATTTCCATACTAAATTTGAGACATGAGATTAATACAAGTTACCTTTGCCCTCTACAGTTACAAGAGGTGCTCAAAGTAGTGGTCATTACCTTCTAGACATTCCTACATCAAAACGCTCCATGGGTGACCCTGGTCAAAGTCTCCATTGAAATTACTGCACATGCATTTTTAATTTATTCTATAAGAACCGGCAGTTTAGTGAGTTTTCTTCAATATAAGCATCCTTTAGGATCCCACATAGATAAAAATCCCCAGGTGTTAAATCAGGACAAGGTACACCCTACACAAGTACGGTCCCACACACCCTCAGGTACCAGGGCTTCCAACACACTTCCGTTTCCAGTTTCGGGGCACTGGAAGCAGAAGTGGCCAAACCCCGGGTCTGGGAACCAGAGGCGCCTTTAGGCTGCGGTGGCAGAACTCTTCCCTTCCTCTTCCGGCCTTACAGGAGAAATTCTAGTTTCCCTCTGGAGGGACTGAGGATACACTGGGGACTAAAACTGGCTGGAGGATGGAGCTGCAGCGGGGCCCATGGGTGAGCCTTAGGTCTGGTGGGCGCCATAGGGTCTGGGTTTGTCCCTGAGGGCTGTGGGTAGGCTGAGCTGGTTGTGCGGGCAGGCCCTGGGGGTGTGGCCAGGCCCTGGGGGTGTGGCCAGGGGCGGGCCTTGCTGGCAAGTCCGGAATGCTGGATGTTTAACTTTCCCTCTCCTCTCTGCTTTTGTCTTTATGTCTTGTTCCCATGGCTTAATCCTACTCCTTACAAAAACACACTTATATCTAAGATATATATTTTATTCTACAACTTATTTCTCTCACTATTATTCGGATCTATCTAAGATAATATGTCGGTCTGTTTAAACTTTGTGCACTATGTAAATGTACACATAACATAAATATGTACTTTTTATGTAAATATATAGGAAAAGTTGAAAAAGGAGGTTCTTACTCCTGTTAGCCTCCCTAGAAACAATTATTGTCACCAGATCCATGATATCCATTATCCATCCAGTAATAGTGTGTATTATTTATTTCAATAAATATCTGAAAAATATCAGTTAACTGCTTCATGCTGAATGCTAGCCTCCAAAGGATAGTGAGGCATGGCTCGCTGCAAGAACAGGGCAAATCCTGCCTTGCAAGCGCGAGGGCCCGAGTTCGACTCCCGGATCCCACATACGAAAAAGGGGCCGGTGATATCGCTCAGCGGCACGGGCGCCTGTTGGCGCGCGAGGTCCTGAGGTCGTTCCCCCGGTACCCACAAAAAAAAAAAAAAAAAAAAAAAAAAAAAAAAAGAACAGGGCAAATGCTACAGAGAGGGAAATGAGGTTGCTCCCTTCCCATAGAACTAACAACATATTGTAGTACACACACAATTAACAAAATATTTATTTGTAAAATATTAATTATGAAGGAGAAATCAAGAAATTTGACACACAGGAGTTGGTTGAAGGTGCATCTTAAAGGACCTTGGACACAAGGACTAGTTAATGAGGTGGTGAAAAACATTTCAAGTTGAAGTGTAGGGTAGGCAAAAACAGAAAAAAATGTTCTGAGGACATTGAGTAATATGTTATGGCTATAGATTAAAGGGTATATTGTGTTACTGTCAAGGAATAGATAAAGAAACAGCAAAGCTGAAAAACAGACTCAGGCATATGTGGACATCCAGTATGTTAGAGGGAACATTTCAAATCAGCAGGTGGCGCACTCCTGTAATCCCAGCACTCAACAGGCTGAGGCAGGATCACCATGAGTTCAAGGCCAGCCAGAACTACATAGCAAGACCCTGTCTCAAAAAAAAAAAAAAAAAAAGAAAAGAAAAGAAAAGAAAAACCCATACATTAAAAAAGGACTTTAGAATATAAGAAGAAAATATAATAATATTCCTAACAGTTTTTGCTTTATATATTTCAAAGATAGGATATTAACTGTAAAGTATAAGGGTGGAGTCCTGGCTCTTAACCAACCAACCAACCAATGACAGAGCTAACTTCTTCTAAACTAATGAAGAGCAATAATAATCGTAGAATGGGGAGAGTAATGGGCTTTTAGTAAGGACTGTAAGATATAATGCATGCATGTAAAGCATTCGTGTCTGACAGGTAATAAGTACTCAATAAACATTGAATGTTGTATGTTTTCAGGAACTAACCTAATATGAATGTGTTTTTTAAAAGTCCTCTCTTCCCCGGCTAAAACTGGCCTTAAATTTTGGGGTTTTTGTTTGTTTGTTTTTTGTTTGTTTTTTTAGTGTGCGGGTACCGGGAGTCAAACTCAGGACCTCACACTTGCCAGGCAGGCGCTTATGCCGCTGAGCTATATCACTGGCCCTGGGGTTTTGTTTGTTATTCTTTTTTGATTTTTTTTTTTTTTTTTTTGCTTTCTTTACTTTTTTTTTTTCAGTGTTAAGGCTGAACCTAGGCAAGTGGTTTACACCTGAGCTACACCCATTGCCTAGGCCTTAAATTTTATGTAATTCGTCTCTAAATATTGCCATACCAGGTTCTTGTTCTTAATTCTTACCTGATATATCTCTTATTTTAAAACTTTTTTTTACATTATCTCATAAATAGGACATAACTGGATTTTGGTTTTTAGCATTGTCTGAAAGTAACATTTTCCAAAGAGGGGGAAATTAATTGACTTATATGTAATGTGATGACTGATATGTTTAATGGACTTTTGCACTTTATTTTGCATTTAATGTATGTTTCCTATTTGTTATGTTTATTCTTGTATGTTGACTGAGGCATGTCCATTTATTCTTGTCAACTTGCTCCCTGTTTTCTTCAGTATATTCACTGGAAAAAGTATAAGGTCTGGTCCAAATTAACTTAACACTATTTTTTAGCATTGTGTCCTGTTTATCAGTTACAGCCTTTATGAGGTGTGATCAAAAGATTCTGTGAATGTTGAAATTTTAAAGCAGTTACTACAGTGAAAGACACATTGCTGTTAACTCCCTTCAAAATACTCCCCCTCACTTCAAACACATTTATCTCATAATTCTTGCTGCTTTCTGAAGCAGTTCTAGAAGACTTCTCTCATGTCTTTAATTGTGCTGTTTTGGCTGTCTCCATGTAGTAAATCAATTCGAAATATTTACCTTGCATGATCATTTCAACTCTGTGGAAAGGTCATAAGATGCATGGTGGCAGATCACTCAAATAAGGTGGATGAGAACACACTGAAATGTTTTTATTTGACAAAAATGAATGTAGACATTTCAAATCGATTGAGGGTCATAAGGCAGCCCTGAATTTACAGTCATGAGAGATGGCTTCCAGAACAGCTTTGGAAACTGGCAACAATGATAGCATAAATATATTTAAATATAGGGGTGGGGATTTTGAGTCAGATTCTTTGAAAAGTGTCTTTCACTGAAATTTTTACTTTTAATTAAAAATTTCATATATTTTTGACCACATGTCATATTTTTGTCTTTTTATTTTACAAATCTCCTATTACTTATACAATATTGTGAAGTATAGAAAAATATGCAAAACAGGAAAATAATGTCTTCTAATGTACATGTTCCAAAATTTCACAATGTTGTATTCAGTGCATACATTTGATCTGGAAACTCATATTTCTCATTTTGAGGAAATTATGTTATTTTCTTAGTTAATTACCCCCTGTCTGTGCCTTTTTGTTTTTCTTTCTCAAATTCCTCAAACTCTTTGTCTTTTGGTCTCCTTTCTTGGAGATTGTCAACACTTTACATCTAACCCTTTGGTTCAATTTTTCTTTTGTCCGATATTTCATTTCCTTAAATCTCTTATTTAATTTTTATTAGTATATGTTGGGATTCACTCAGCATGGAGAACTGGTATGGATACATATAGAATTCTGAGCCTTTTTACTTCCCCTTCACTTCCCCTACCTCCTTTCTCCTCCCATCCTCAGATCCCCTTTCCATCTTTAAGATGGCCTGATTCCTATTATCTTTACTTTGCCCTGTGTATTAATTATACTTTGGACTACTCATGTAAGAGAAACCATTCTATACTGAAACTTCCATGTCTGATTAGTTTCAATTAGCATTATGGCCTCAAGGTGCATTCACATTTCTAAAATGGTTCAAACTTATCCTTTTTTATGGCTGAGTACTAGTTCATTATTATGGCTTGTATGTAGATCCCCCCCCCAATAAAAAGGCTTCATGCACTCATCAGTGAAATTTTTCAAACATAGCTGGATCTAGGGTGTGTGAATATGAATTATGCATGTGTGGTAACTGAAATAGTCCACTTAGTGGATTACCACAGTTCAGCCACAGTGTGACTGAATGGATTTATTGAAGAAAGAAGACCCACCCTTGGTGCAAGTGGCAACCAATAGGCATGATCCCTGAATGAATAAAAAGCAAAAGTGAGTCTCACTGCTGCTGCTTTCTGCCTACCCAGCCATAGACTATTTCTCTTCTTCCATGCCTGTTTGCCATGTTGCCCACATTGGAGCCAGCAACTAGGGACTGAAACCTCTAAAAACTGTGAGCTAAAATAAGCAAATAAGCCTTTCCTCCTTTAACATATTTAGTCCCAGTAACAAGAAAGTAATTAAGGCTATATATATATATATATATATCACATTTTCCATATCTATTTACATGTCATTGGACATATCAGGCTCTTTTAGGATTTAGCTATTATGTGTTGTGCTGATATACACATGCATATGCATATACGACTATAATATGATATGTTCAACTCTTTTTGGAAGATACTCAGAAGTGGTACAGCTGGGTTGAATGGAAATACTATTTTTTTTATAAATCTCTATACTCATACTCATTTTCAAAGTACTTGTACTGCTTTACATTCCCATCACAGTAAAGAAAGTTTCTTTCTTTATTCCCCCACAATCTCAGTAGCTTTTGTAATTTTTTGAGTCCGTGACAATAGACACTCTTTCTGGGGAAAACATGGAATCTCAGAATTGTTTTTATTTGCATCTCTCTAATGGCCAAAAATGTAGAAAAATTTTCATGTACTTATAGGCCATTTGTACTTATTCTTCTGAGAAGTATTTATTCATATCAATTGTACTTTTTATTGGATTTTTTATGCTGGAGGTCTAATTTTTGTGTTCTTTGTATACTAGTTATTATTCCTCTGTCTAAGGAATATCTGGCAAAGAGTCCCCCATTTTGTAGGTTGTCTCTTCACTTCCTTTGGTTGTTTCCTTGGCTGTGCAGAAGCTTTTTAATTTGATAATATCCCTTTTTTGATTATTATTTCTTGTTCAATGGGTGTCCTGTACAGAAATTTTTATCTAGGCGTATGTCTTCATGTGTTTTATTTATTTTACGTTGAAGTAGATTTAGTGTTGCTGGTTTTATATCTACATCTTTGATCCATTTTGATTAGATTTTGGTAAAGTATGAGAAATAAAGATCTAGATGCATTATTCTTCGTGTGGATAATCAACTTCACCTGTGCTATTCATTAAAGGGTTATCTTTCCTCCACTTTATGTTGTTGGCCCCTTTGTCAAATTCAGATGGTTTAAAGTGCCTGGGTTGTTTCTGCATCCTTGATTGTGCCACTGATCCTCATGTCTGTTTTTCTGACAGTACCATGCTGTTTTTATCACCATAGCCTTGTAATATAATTTGAAATTCAGGGTTGAAATTCTTCCTGCTTTGTCCTCATGGTCCAGAAGTGCTTTTGCTATTCTGGGTCTCTTCTGGTTTTATATGAATTTTACAATTGTTTTTCTAGTCGTCTGAAAAACACTGTTGATCTTTTCATAGTGTTGTAGTTTATATCTTGTTGTCCTTCAAAAGGCTCTTGCACTCATAGGTAGGTCTTTGTGGAATTGATTGGGATATGAGGCATAATACTCATCAGTGGATTAGTCCACCGCTGAGTTTAAAATTAAATGTGATGTGGGATCAAGCATAGTTGGAGGAGATAGGTTGCTGAGGGCACAACCTGGAAGGTTATGTCTCCTTCCCTCCTCCTTGATCCTTATCCTTGCTTCCTACTGCCATGCCATAAGAACTTTTTGCTCTGCCACACCCTTCTGCCATGCTGCCCTGCAATGGAGCCAGTCGACTATGGACTGAAACCTCTGCAAACCATGAGTCAAAATCAATATTTTCTTCTCACAGCTGTGGCTGTTGGATATTGTGCCTCTGCAGTGAGAAAGTAACAGCCAGGCGTGGTGATGCATGCCTGTATTCCCAGCAGTGGGGAGGCTGAAGCAGCAGGCTGGGCTACATAGTGAATTCAATACCAGCCTAAACTACATAGCAAAAACCCATATCAAAAACAAAAACCAAAACAAAACAAAAAGAACGTAATTAAGACACTTAGTGATTGCATTAAATCATATATATATATATATATATATATATATATATATATATATATATAAAATTTTTTTTTTTTTAGTCATATGGTCAGTTTGAGTTCTCCCTATCCAGGTACATGGGATGCTTTTTCATTTTCTAATATAGTCTTCAATCTCTTTTTTTCAGACTCTTAATATTTTCTTTCTTTCTTTCTTTCTTTTTTTTTTTTTTTTTTGTGGGTACCAGGGGTTGAACTCAGGACCTTGTGCACCAGCAGGTGCCTGTGCCACTGAGCGATATCACCGGTCCTTTTATCGTATGGGGGTACCAGGAGTCAAACTCAGGACCTTGCACTTGCCAGGCAGGCACTTATGCCGCTGAGCTATCTCACCGGCCCCTAATATTTTCACAATAAAGGTCTTTCACTTCCTTGTTTAGGTTAATACATAGCCATTGAATTTTTTTAAAGCTGTTGTGAAAAGATTGTTTTACTGATTTCTTTCATGGTGAGTATATTGTTGGTGTATAGGAACACTCTTGATTTTTCTATAATAATTTTGTAACCTTCTATTTACTGAATTTGCTTATTAGTTCTAAGCATACTTGGTGGAGACTTTTGGAGCCCCTATGAAAAGAGTGTGTACAATTAGAACAATGGAGCTGAGGAAGTACTGCCTTCCATTCATTTATTTTAACAGCGCCTTAAAGGTGCTCCTCCTCCTCTTGTCCTAAGAGAGGCAGAAAATCATGTGGCAATGTCTCCGGAGATCTCTGATGCCTTATGCAAGAGCCCATGCATATTGGATCCCCTGGCCGGATCTTCAGTCACCTTCACCCCATTCCATCCTCATTAATAGTTCACAGATATGTGCTGTATGTCATGCACGTAATTAAGATCAGAGTAAGTTCTGATGCACGTTGAAAGTTCTGAGATGACACAGTGCCCTGTTATTTCTATCAATCACATCTAGAGATTCAGGGGAGGCCCCTTAGTGGAGGTGCACAACTTTTAAATTCTGAAAGTGTGATTTATTGGGGACTGTTGTTGCTGCTGTGTGCTGTCTTGATTTCAGTGGTTTAAAGGCAACCCTGTTCATCTCTGTCTCTACCAAGCCAGGGAGATCTTACATCACTGCAGCAGCTGTGCTCTGTCTGGGAAGAGAGGGAATCTTTGTTTTGTGCTCACAAAGGAGCAGAAATCTACGAATTCCCCATGAGTCACTCCAGTTTCCCATCACCCTTTTTCTTAGTTACTTTTCTCATTACTGAGACAAAATACCTGACACACACAAGTTAAATAAGCAAATGTTTATTTCAGCTCACAATCTGTAGAGGATTCAGTCCATAGTTGACAGGCTCCTAGACAGGGTGGCACAGCAGAGGGGCATGACAGAGGAGAAACAGCTCATGGCATGACAGGCAGAATGCAGCAAGGAGATAGCAGACAGCAGAGAGCCTGCCTTTCCTTTTTATCACATCTAGGCTATGAGCCTTTTGGGTGATGCCAGATGGAAATATGCTAATTCGAATCAGTGGACTAATTCAGTACCACACATCCTTAATCACTATGAAACACAAACTAGATCCAGGCAGCTTTGAAAAGCCCCATGTATGAGCACAGGAGGCTTTGCAGGTATATCTGGATAGAAGCTGTAGCACCCTTGGAAATTGGCTTTGTGGAGAAGTCCATGGCAGTGCACTATAGGGAAGTGCACAGCAGAGGAAAAAAGCATTAGTTGAAAGCCCCCCTTAATCTGGCTTCTCCCCCAGGCTGTGTCGCCTGAGATGATTAAACAGAGGGATCCCTTTACCCAGTTCACACTAACCACATGACATAATGCACACCAAATTGGGTGAACAAAAAGAGTGGAGGTGCAATGGCAGAGTTCAAACAATTTAGGAACAATCATCTAACCTGGTTTGGGTTGGAAAGGTAGACAAATGGAAAAATCTTCAAGGTTTAGAAGCATCCTTCAAATTTTGCCAATTCTGTGATTCTTCTCATTCCAGTAGCTCAGTTGCCCAATGTAGTTGCTAGGTCTATGGATCAGTAGCAATTTGGGATTCAGGGAACATGCGGATGTGTCTGGAGTTTCCTCATGACATACAGAGGCTGTGGGAGTTACTGGCAACTTGAGACCTTACACTCCACGTGATGCTAAATATCATACAGTGAACAAGATACCTTCCATTAGAATTAAAATATTTTCTGGTATATTGACAGGATTGATAAGGTTTTTGGCTTTGATTATCAACTGGGTCTTAAGGCCTTTTCCCCTGTTCCACAGGTCCAGTGGGTGGGGTATAACATTTCATCTTACCAGTCAGTTATTAATAAAAAATTGTTACAAGTCTTGTCTTTGCCAAATTGCTTGGTCCTTCTGGATCTCACCTAATTCCATACAAATAAATTATGAACAGTTCAACGGGCACTAAAAATATCCCTATGATACACAGCACAAATTTTCACTTAAGAAATTTCAAGTCTTTGAAGACTTTGTACCAGAATATGTAAACCATGAACAAGTAATGTAATATTCTATGTGTGTTCTCATACTTCCACTGGTGTGACAGGCTGGGGAGAATAGCCACAATAAATTTGAACCCGTACAAAATATCACCATAGTCACTGTAACACAATGTCAAATAGAGGAATGTGATTAAAATTTAGTGCAGCCACACTTTTTGAAAGGGGGAGGAACTTATATGACACTTACGATTTGACTAGAGAAAAAAATATATACATGTACAGTTCTGTGAGAGGGTCAAGAGATTGTTCTAAAAAGGTAAACAGAATATGTAAAATCTTTAGGGAAAGAGAACAATGTGACAATATTCAACTGGAATAGTGAGGGAACCACTGACACACCGGAAAAAGTGAACAATTCATATTTGTTTAACTTTCTTTCTATACATTTTGCCATATGGAAATAACTTTCATGGCATCTTTGTTTTCCATTAACTAATAATTCTTGCATGTTGTAAATCCATATAAAATATTTTAGAGTTGTCATTTTACTGTTCATTTGACAAGCACATAAAGAAAGCAAGGACTCTCTTGTTCTATGTTCAAAGACTTGAGTTGGGTATATTACTGTCCCATAAATCATCAATATTGGTGTAAACCAGAAGAATAGAGTAGTAGGGAGTGGTCTTTAAGTCCAATGACCTGAACTTAATGAGGAAGAGCATGATCATCCCCTTGGACCTTCTAGCCTGCAGAACATTTTGTTGCCTCCAGCTGCTCAGAAGAAGTCTAGAAGGACTAATATCTGCCACAAGCTGCAGAACAAAGGAGGTGACAAATGTGTTAATTGTATTGCAGATTTTGTCTTTTCCAAGGTTCTTACTGGTTACTATGAGCTTTTTCCTGGAAAGTGGTTTTGATATGCGAAGAGTTGCTGGAGTCAAAGTGAACTACAATCATAGGAAGAAAATCTATGAAGAGCACTCACAGAGAAATCTCATTTATATAATTTTCTAAAGAAACTGATGATGCATTTGGGATTTTATTTTTTTCAGACATCTATTAATTTCATTAGGTTCTTGGTGTATGTACAAAATACCTTACATACACAATTTAGGAATAAATGTTTTATTTTGCTCATGGTTTCAGAGGTCAAAATTGCTTACTATTTGACTCCAAAGGAGAAATATCATAGTGGAAGTCAGTGAAGAAACAAAGGCAAGTACAATATGAGAAACAAAAAGTACAGAGCAAAATTTGTACAAGAGAAGAAGGAAGAGAGAAAAGATAATGTCACACCTCCATGACTCAAACAGACACTTCACAAGTGTGCTGTACTAATATCCTACCCACCTCTCATGACAAACAAGATATTTATAAAGAGTATCACGTGACTCCAGGTAATATTTTCTGTCAGGAATATTAATGTGTTGAAAGATGGAGAGTTTCAACTTGTGAAGAGGAAACGACGGGACATGCAAAGCTTAGAATCTGAAGTCCTTATGTTTCCCTTCCTCAACACCAGAAAGTAAATTTATGTAATAACTGTATCCTTAGCACATATTTTTTTTCTTGGCTTAAAATGAGTAAGTCGAGAAAGTGAGAATGTGAGAAATGTGAGAAAGTCTTGTGCATTAAGCCAACTGTCATATTGTATACTTTTCACCTCTCACAAGGTCAGGCCCTCCCTCAAGTCCATAGCATCTGGTCCTTGCCTAAGCTTATGGCATTCTCTCACAGTGGTTTGTCCATAGAGTAGTAACTCTGGAACTCTCTTAGCTTATGGAGAAGGGGGCTTGCCATGTGTCACACTATTTTAAAGAGGAATACACAGGAAGAACCTACTGAATGCAGTAATAGAAGTAGCTCACAGTGTTGGTGCAGGCTTGTAAACCCAGCAGTAAGAGGGTAATACAGGAGAACAACAGTGCGCTCAAGGTCACTCTGGACTCTAGAGAGAGTTTGGGAACACAGAAAATTACACATGAGACCCTGTCAAATAAAAGACAGAGGCAGCTCTGCAAAGCCAGGAATAAACTCTGGTGTTTAAATGCACCTTAGACATGTCAACACGCTGGAAGAGAAACTGGACTAGAAGCCTCCGGGTTACAATCTAAGATCTGAGCTCCACGCACACCAGTGGGGACCTGTTTCTGGTTGTCACTGTTTTCTGTTGTCCCAGCTCCCAGGGAAGGCAATGAAGCGGGAAAGACCAGGCTGCAAGAACTGTCCAATCAGGTGGGGCAAGGGAGGCGGGCTCTGTTTCCTGGCGCTAAATCCCAGATCCCGAGCACAGTGGTGAGAGCCCCTCGCCTGGCTGCACCGCCTCGCCTTAGGATTTCTGAGGGCTGCAGCTGCGTTGGAAGGACCCCGGAAGACCCTCAAGCCACGCATTGGTAACAGTGTGGGACGGCTGCCCTGAGATGGGACAGAAGGGAACGCGATGTTGGTGAGGTCAACCCGGAAGTGGTAGGAACCAGCAATGGCAGCCGGGAGCCTCCCTGCGTGCTCCCGGGTCTGAGTTCTTCCTGGCCTCTAGCCCTGGGTACCCTCCGTCCCTCCTGCCTTGGCTGCGGCTGCCCGTTGTGGGTTTCCAGCAGCACGTCTTACCACAGCCACCCGGTGAGCCAGTCCCAGGCAGCTCCAGCATCTCCACCTGCGTGGGGAGCGTGGGAGCTGTAGGGAGACCCCGCTTCCGGTGAGGGTTCATTCTGAAGGAGCTGTGCTGTGCTGGTTCCCTGGTCTCACCCCTCCCTAAATGTCTGTGATACTGGGTTTTAAACCCACAACTTACCTCCTGAGGTCAATGCTCCTTCCTGAGTAAATTGTGAAGTCTCCAATATGTTCCCACATTGCCATTCACATGATAGTTGATGGAAAGTGCCCTGAGACTCCAAAGACAGGTTTAACATCATGTGTCATGTGACTCAGCGCTGGAGCGCTTACCATGCATGCATTGAACTCCAGCGTTACATATATAGAAGTGCAAAAAAATGCGTTGTTTAGGTATCACGTCTACTAACAAATAGACCATTTATGTGAGGACCTCCCATAGAGTTTAGAGCGCTGAGAAAAATGTGAGTGATGTTAATGTATTAGCAGGCACAGGAGAAAGTGTTCCTGCTAATGACTACTTCCAGAAGGGACTGTCTGTTGAATGTACTGTGTGACACTCACTGAACTTGAGCACCTACATTTTCGTGTGATTTGTTACTATGGCAACGGAAAGGGGCGTCATCTCATAATTGCTATAGCCCTTGGACTGTTTGTAGGCATTGTTTTAAAAGTGGAAATGCTGATTGAGGTGGGCTTTCTATTAAAGAACTCCTGGGGTAAAGCCCTAAATGTGAGGTCTGCAGGTATATGAATTCTTAGAGATAAATGTTTTTTGTTTTTTGTTTGTTTTTCTGTAGGGAGGAGCAAATAGGAGGAGAAAGAGAGTGGCAGAGTAAAAGATGGAGAGGGTGGCGAAATCCAAACATATAAGAGAAAAAGTCTCCCTCTAATATCAGATTGTTCTATGTGTGAAAAGCAGCTGTTCCCTGGCTCAGTCTGAAAGTGAGTCAAAATCATAGGCCTGAAGGAAGGTGAAGAAGTTAGTAGAAGTCAGATAAATATATCTTTTGTTTCTAGCAAGCAGTTAACCTAATCATTTCTGAGGAAAAATTAGAAATTCAGAATATGGCCTTGTTGTAGGCCTAAAAATTGTTAGATACGATCATCTAAGTGCGGTGGGAAGGGATTTTTCCAGGATACAAAAGATTGCAAGGTGTGGTTGATGTTTTTATTGGACAGAGAAGGGAACTCAGGACTTTTTCTCTGAATTACATTCCCCACACTTTTCAATATTTTGTTTCTAAATTTGAGACCAGGTCTCACTAAGTTGTCCAGGCTGCAGTGAACTTCTGATCTTGTTTTACCCTCTTGCAGTTCTGAGATTACAGGCATGTACCACCATGCCCAGCTAAGATAGGTGTTCTTTTATTACCACTATTAAGTGGCATTACAGTGCTTGGTTAAATGAAACTTCAGTGAGGCCTGTTGTGCCCACCTTTCATCCTAGCAGCTTGGGACACTGAAGCATGAGGATTGCAATACTGAAGCCAGCTAGGACAATGGAGCAATGCCCAATTCAACAGAAAGTATAAATGATGAGCAGATCTAAATAAATTTTATTTTATTTTTTGGTACTGGGAATTGAACTCATGACCTGGCACTTGCCAGGCAGGTGCTGTGCCGCTGAACTATATCCCCGGTCCCCTAAATAAATTTTAGATCTGCAATCTAAAGTAACTTGTGAAACATGCACAAGGCCCTGAATTCAATTTCCAGTACTACAGAATAAAAGAAAAAGTCATTAATATTCAGTGGAAAATTTACTTTGATTTTAAAAATTTTATTCTGTTTGCACACTAGTGGTGCAGGGTACGATACTCATTCAAGATACTAGGTGGCAGCAGTGAGTTACTGCTCTGTCAGTGACGGGACACCAAGTGAAAACAGCCACAGTGCTCCTCTGTAGAATATGAATCTTATCAGGTAGTTCCCTGCGTTGAGTTCTGTATTAATCATGTTCTGCTGACAAACTGAATTGGGACACATTATTAGTAGTGTTTGGATAAAGGAGCACTACTCTGGGTTTTGTTTTGGTTTTGGTTTCATTTGGTTGGATGGTTGGTTATTTATCTATCTGTATATTTTGTATTATAGAGAGGTGCACCACTCCATTCTTACTGTCCAGCTTGCTTTACCAGGACAAGGCAATAGGATAGAAATTGTCCATAAACAGACACAGGGCTGAGCAGTTTAACCACACACGCCAAGCATGTACAGTGCTGAAGAGAAAATATTTCCCTTCCTAGTTCTACCTTAGGCTGATTCTGGGAACCATTCTATCTCCCTTAATCTTGGAGAAAATATTTGACTTTCTACTTTGCCCTATCTTATTTTCCCACTGCCTCTTCCTTGCTCTTAATGGGCTGAAGTCACATCTGTCTATATTTCTCACATCCAAGTCTTGGGGCCATTTTTCCTTTGCAGTGACTTACATCTCTGCAAAGTGGTGACCATGAGCCTTTGTTATGTGTTCCATATGTGGATGGAGCCTGCAATCCCTGAAATTCCTTTGAGTTCTGCTGAATTCCCCATAGTCTTTGGATGACTCTCGTGTTGGTGTCCTGAGGAAGGCACTAGGAATGGCTTATCGAGAAGGGCACAGCTGACACAAAGCACAGTTCAAGCCACCCCTTAGTCCGGCCCCTAGACCTCCCAGTGTGTGTCATCATAGCACAGCAAGGACTGGATCTGATTTTCACCTACTGGCATCAGAAAGTCAGCCATAGGGGAAGACCAGGAGTGAGAGAGAGTGTTCAAGTACAGACTGAGAGTTATTTGGGTAGAGTCACCCAGCTTGGGTTTGGGGTGCAGATGTAGAGAGGTGGCAGCTCTTGGGGTCTTCTTTTGTCCTCTTAGGATCCCATGTCATTCAGGACCTTATGACACCACTGCACCTACTAAGTCGGAGAGTTTCAGCCACTGTGAATTCAGACTTCAGAAAACATGCAGGTGTAACCTAACACCTTATTTGCCTTTTCTACAGTTATGAGAAGGCTGGCTTTTCGAGTTCTGTCAGTGATATAAGTGACACAGGAAACATTTTCCTGCCCTAGAAACAGATTTGAGAAAATGCCATCGATGCTCAGGAGCATGTTTGCTAGTGCACAGAGTGCGTATCCGTTGAAACTCTGATGCATACTATCCATTACCACCACCAGTAGGCAATAATTCCTATTTCTCATAATCACCAATGCCAGAGTATTTCTAACTTGGTGAATTTTATGGATATGAATTGTGATTCACTTCCATTTTTTCTGTCTTTTATAACACCTTTCTCTTATGTCTTCGTGTTTCTCTTCCCTGTGTAAGCCCGTCTATAAATTATCCGCTTATATTATGTGTTCATATTTGTGATGAGGATACTTTTTGAATTAAATCTTTTGTCTGTGTATACCTTTGTCAGTTCTAGAGAATGCAAATGCCTTCTGTAATTTTTCATCATCAGGTTAATTTCCTCAAGGATTTTCTTTGCTGAACAGAAATTCTAAATGTTAGTGTTTCTCTTTTATTCAAAGTCGCCTTATCACTTGTGGCTTCACAAATTTATATCTGAAGTTTTCTCTACTCATAGATGAGGAAGTCATTTTCTTATAACTTGTTCTATCATTCACTTTTTTTTTTTTGGTAGTGGGAATTAAACTCACGACCTTGTGCATACCAGGCAGGCACTGTGCCAGTGAGCTATATCCCCAGCCCTACATTCACATTTTCATATTTAATATTTTTGTCAACTTTGAATGTTTCTGATACAAAAATCAGGTTTACTTGGCCAATAAAATGTACAGCTTACCACTATAATTGGATGATTAATTATGTTTTCTTCTTTATTTGTAATGCCAGTCTTAGCAAATCTCAGTTTAAAAAGAAAGCTGGGGCCGGTGAGATGGCTCAGCGGCATAAGCACCTGCCTGGCAAGCACGAGGTCCTGAGTTCGACTCCCTATACCCACATACGAAAAAAGGGCCGGTGATATTGCTCAGCGGCACGGGCGCCTGCTGGCGCGCGAGGTCCTGAGTTCGACCCCCAGTACCCACACACAAAAAAAAGCTGAAGTACTTCTTGAGATTTTTTGTAAATTTAGTGCGTCTACATGTTGTCTGATGTTCAGACTTAAATGACTATAACTCTGTGACATTTCCCCCCAAAATTCTCTTTATTTTTATTCGAGATTTGAAAAATAATGTGCCGTCCTTTGTTTTATAGAAGGGAGTCTAGATTTTGTTACATTCATAGTTGACTCAGTGGTGTTATCAATGTAGTAGTAAGGATGCACTTTGAGATATTTATAAAATATCACACCATCAAATCTAAGTCTGTATGTTATTCTCTACATATGCAGATGTTCCCCAGTTGTTTCCTTCTGGTTTTTTGAGATACGATCTCACTCTATAGTTTGGGTAGACCTTGAGCTCACTCTGTAGCTGGCCTTGAACTTGCGATCTCCCTGCCTCAGCCTGGCATGTAACACTGTGCCTGGCTATAAAATTTTAAATATGTGTAGTAGTTTTTGAATATGTTGCTGGCTTTTAAAGAATTTGTTGATAGTATCTTATACAGATATAGATACAAATGCTTGTCAGGGTATAAATATATCTAAGTGTTCATAGAATCCTTTCTTTGCAGTGATAGGTGAGGAGCATTTCTTCTATAAAACAAAACATTGGCATAGATTGAGAGAAGAAGCTGAGTGGAACATCCATTACCTACTGTTAAGGTTGACATTAGAAGTCTTCATAAAAATTTGTTCAAACTTCTAATTAAATGTATTTTTAAAATGAAGTAGTTGCTTCCCTAAAATGTTCATCATATTCACATCATAGGTATATTGTTGCACTTTTGATTCTATTGTTAACAAAACATCTTTTTCTATTTTAACTTGTAGTAAATTAAAAACTTGTTCTAAACAAATCTAAACAAAAGCCCTTTTGATTTCTCTGTAGTTACTGAGTGCATGCTGACTCTGACAAAAAGATTTGAGAGCCATTTCTTTATATTATGTATTATGAATGAGAATCAGTTAGATTTATTTTATTTTTTTTTTTTTTTGTGGGTACCGGGGGGACGACCTCAGGACCTCACGTGCCAACAGGCACCCGTGCCGCTGAGCGATATCACCGGCCCCTTTTTCGTATGTGGGATCCGGGAGTCGAACTCGGGCCTTTGCGCTTGCAAGGCAGGCGCTTAAGCCGCTGAGCCGTCTCACCAGCCCCCAGTTAGATTTATTGTATTGGTATACATGAGTAGTAAAACTATGAGAAACATTATAATTTATTCCAGTTGATCTTTTCTGGCAGGATAGGTGTTCGTGTCATTGTTCTAAAATGGTAGATCTTCATAATTTTGTCATTTGGGGATAGTGATTTTGACTCTATTATTTGTCTGCTTATATCACTTATTTGTCTTTCTTGCCTTACAACACCACACATAAATTTTGTGACAAAGGAGTGGAGACAGTGAATAACCTTGACTTATTTCTGATCCCAAAATAATTCCTGTAGAGTGTCTCCATTCAGTGTTTCACGTGTTAGTGTAATAGTGTGTGTGCTGTATCTCATTATTGAATCCTTTCTTTTTAAATTAGAGGACTTTAAAAAATAGTAATTAATAGAAATTAAGATTTAGAAAATATGTTTATGCCAAGACTCAAATAATCAAATGAGTTTATTCTTGATTTAGGTTCCTGATGCCTAACCATCAGTATCTTTGATAAAATAAAAAAAACTTCACTCATGATAAAGTGGCTCTGTGTGTGTGTATGTGTGTGTGTGTGTCTGATTATTGCTTCTGATTGCTTCCTCACACAGGCTAGGAACCCATGCTACCACTTAGGTATGTGCCAAGATGAGAAACTATTTTCTAATAAATCCTTATATTGGACTAAGTAATGTTTTTTACTGGATTTGAAAACCTACAAGCATAGGTATAATGGAAATATAATTACCTTTTCTGGTAAACATGTTGCCTCCCCTGATGAAATTAGCTGCAGATATTTCTTACTCTTTTAAAAAAAATTACAGACATGTGAGACCATGCCTAGCTGAGCATATCATTTTTAGAATAATGTTTATATTACTGTGTTTTCTATACATAACAAATGTCCTCATTATGGGGAATTGGTATATATGCATACCACATCTTGTTCAATATCTTAACGTTTTTATGAAACATTTATAATGCCTTTAGGAGATGAATTTTCAAAGAGAAGTTCTTCAATGATTCTTCAAGTGAAGTTGCTTGCCCTATTGTTGGATTCTCCAACATTCTTCATATACCACGTTTGAAATTTTATATATTTCTAAGAATTTATATATCTGCTATCTAAACTTAATAAATGACAATTTAATTATACTTTTAATTTTTTAATACTCTTGATTAGCTATATGCAGTGGTGTACATATGTAATTCTAGCATTCCAGCTGCTGATATAACAGGATCAAAATTTGATTCCAGCGTGGGTTACTTAGTGATTCTTTCTTAGAAATTAAAATATCCATGGTCTTTAGAAATATTTCTCATTTTCTTTGTGACTTTTGCCTTTATCCCTGTCTTGTTCAACTTTGCCAGTATATTGATTCCTGTTTTATTAGTTAATGGTTGTATTTTACTCCTGAAATATTTGCTAAGTGTATTTCTCAAAACCCACATATTTAACTGAAAGGTTTTTGTTTCAAACTTTGAGAATACAGTAAAATTATCACCTAAATACTTCTAAGTCCATTTTATTACTTTGGAAATGAGCTTACTTAAGAAGGAATTTTGCATCAAAAGCATATGCGTTGGGGCCGGTGAGATAGCTCAGTGGCATAAGCACCTGCTCACAAGCGCGAGGTCCTGAGTTCGACTCCCGGAACCCACATACGAAAAAAAGGGCTGGTGATATTGCTCAGCGGCACAGGTGCCTGCTGGCATGCGAGGTCTGAGGTCGACCCCCAGTACCCACAAAAAAAAAAAAAAAAAAAAAGAAAGAAAGCATATGGGTCAACTGGGAATGTAGTGCAGTTGTAGAACACATGCTTAATGTAACTGTGGTCCTTGATTCCCTTCCCCCACCTTGCACTGAGAAAAGAAACCGTGTGATATTTGTAAAGCTATTCATTCTCCATAACTTCTAATTTTTCTTTAGTATAATCAGTTCAGTGTTTGTACTTTGTAAATGGGGGAAATTTTTATATGTTCTATTAGAATTTGTGTAAAACTTGTCTATTAGTTTTGAAATATTTATTGTCTTTTGTGGATAGTCTTTACATATGTAGTACCTACTGTACAAATATTCTTAAGTGAGTTAGAATGAATCACCTATACTTTTTATTTCTGAAGTCTGTTACAATGGGAAACTACAGTAATCTACTTATGTATTTTTGATTTATCTACTTCTACGTCTGTCTCAGTGAAGTTGTACTATTTACTACTTGAATTCAGGGAATCTTTTTATATTTTATATTTCCTATTTTATACTGGTTGCCTAACAATACAAAGTCATACTAAGTTACTGACTTTGACCTTGAAATTTGATCCAGTTTATTAGATTTCCAACATGCTGGATTGCGTGTAGCTTCAACTCTCATTCTGTTCTTTTTTTTTTTTTTTTTTGTGGGTACCGGGGGTTGAACTCAGGACCTCGCGCTTGCCAGGCAAGTGCTTATGCCTCTGAGCTATCTCACCGGCCCCACTCTGTTCATTTTTATCAGAATATGAAATAAGATTTTATCAGAATATGAAATAATAAATTAACACACATTGAAAACAGATGTAAATTTACATATCTTTCAGTAACCAATTAAGAGACAAACACTATCAAAAGAAATCTTGTATATAACAACCCAATTCAAATGTATGTTACTTAGAACACGCATACTATGAGACGCTTGATCATCTATGTCTGCCTGCAGTAGCACCAAACGCATGCACTTTCTTGTAGACAATGTTAGAAAAATCCAATTAGTTACTAAACTCCAGCTTAAGGCCTTAATGTATCAGACTCATTTTACTCTATCATTATAGTGAATGCTAAGAACATTATTATTAAATAGATGAAGAGGGCCAGTGAGATAGCTCAGCAGCATAAGCGCCTGCCTGGCAAGCGCGAGGTCCTGAGTTCGACTCCCAGTACCCACATATGAAAAAAGGCCGGTGATATTGCTCAGAGGCACGGGCACCTGCTGGCATGCGAGGTCCTGAGTTCGACTCCCAGTACCCACAAAATAAATAAATAAATAAATAAATAAATAGGTGAAGAAAGAATAGTGCACAAAAAGTTGCTCATTAACATAGGATTATTCAGAAACAGTTACTGATCACTTAGACTCCTATGCTTAGATTCCTTTGCTTGCTACAGACCAAACCAAAGGAGGCTATATATTTGGGTAAAAAGGAAAAAGGATTTATTTAAATCTAGCTCCTAGGAGATGGAGTGGCCTATTTGCCTGAAATTACCACCTCTCCATTTACAGGTGGGCAAGTGTCTTTTAGAGTAAGGAAGATAGTAGAAGGGTAGCACAGGGATATAATGCAAATATCCACAGGAACTCTGCCACTTTTAGCCATCTTTAACTCATGTTTGCTTTCTTTTGGAAGTCAAATTGGGCTCTAGGCTTCCTGGTGTTAGCATCTGAATGTTTGCTTTATTCATCTGGGCTAAAGAGAGGTGGGGGAAGCTATTTATGCCCTTGGCATCAGGAGTCCACTTATCCTGAAGGGAAAAAAAGCACTAATTTTTAAAGTTCTATTTTTCAGTGCCAGCTACAATTTCCTCCCAGCTTGTTTCAGCCCTCAATCTTGTGTTCCTTGAGGTGCCACATCATCTGCCTGGCTGTCTCATATTGGACTGGTGTGTTAATTTCATCAAAGGTAGCTGGAGCATAAACAAAGGGAAGTCTGTAGCTTGAACTTGAAAAAGCCTTATAGTAAAAATTGTGAAGTCAAATATAAAACAGCCCCAAAGTGAGGAGATACATAACCATTATACCTGTTTGAAGGGCATTCTGCTTTTAGACAGTCATTTATAAGAATTCTCTTATAATTCTGCAGCTCTACTGATTTTGTTATTGTTGATTCTGGTGGATACTCATATTTGTAACTTTCTTCCCATCTCTCTGAATGTATTTTCTTTTCTTTTTTTGAAGTCATTGCTAATTAACCATCGGTAACCTTGTCCCTTGGTGCCTGGGTAGCTTTCCCAGGTGATGGTCCATTAGAATGTGTCCCATATTGGTGGGGACATGACAGACAACTGGAGTCAGTGTCTTAAAACACTTGCTGCCAAATAAGAGCAGTAAAAGAAATTTAGAAAGAGTGGCTCTTAGTCTAACATCTTTTTATCTTTATTTACATATATACATTTTTTTCTTTTTTTTGTCTTTTTGAGACAGTGTTTCACTATGCAGTTCAGGCTGGCCTTGAACTCACTTTGTGGCCCAGTTGGTCTTGAACTCACAGTGATCCTCCTTCCTCAGCCTCCCAAGTGCTGGGATTATAGGTGTGTGCCACCACGCCTGGCTCTAACTTTATCTATGCTCCATTTTTAAGTTTAATCCTGTTATATTTTGTAGTCAGTATCCTAAAACATTAGAACTCTGAGAAATAGTTACAAAGCTTACAAGCAAACAGAAAACAAGCCAGACATGGTTGCACATACCTATAATCCTGGCAGCAAGGAGGCTGAGTCATGAGTGTCACTGCCAGTTCAAGGCCAGCCTGGACCACACAGTGAGTTTGAGGCCAGCCTGATTTCCATAGTGAGACCCTGTCTCAAAAAAAAAGAAGAAAAACCCCATAAAACAAGCCAACAATAGCAAAGCAAATACAGTCTGTACAGTAGTCTGGAACTAAAAATATAGTGACCGAGTTAATTAAAGAAACCCAATATTTTTGTGAAGCAAGATTAATTTTGTCAGAAAGCGTATCAAGCCAATACTTAGGAGTCCTCTTGTAAACTGTGTCACCATTTGGGAGAAAACACACAAATTATCGAGAATTCCAGTATAGCAACACTAAGGGGTTTTGTTGGTACACTTACAGAACTGTAAACAACATACTTTTTTTTTTTTAACAAGATTGCCTCTTATCAAGCAAGAGGTACATGGCTTTGTCAATTAAATGACTATAACCAATGCAGAAGGCAGGCATTTAGCAAAACAATTTAGTAAGTTTTACAGAATATTAAGACAACAATCATGACTAACTCTATGATACTAGAACAATTACATATGTAAAAATAACAAAAATCACATAAGAGTAGTTTATGCAGCCAGAATTGTAAAACAAAACTTTAAGCAGCTATCTAAGAATATATGAAATTCTTAAGACTTATTTTTAAACATGTAAGTCTAACAAGACAGAATCACATAAATTATTTTGAAAAATTTAAAACTTCTTTTTAAAAGTCCTGTTGCAAATTTACTAAGAACCATTACCATCCTAAGCCTTTTTGTTTTAAACACAGATACTAAAATTATTTCTCTGTATTTTATTTTTAATATTTAAATTATATATCTAGAACAAACTATCTCTAATTAGAAATAACATATATGACCATTTTATAAGAAAAACATTTATATTATAAAATCATGTCACCCCACAGATAGGTTATCATTCATTTTAAAATGTATGTTAACTCTTATTTTTGTCTCAAAGTGTGTCATATGTAGATTAAGCACTGTACAACTAGAAAAGAACATTTAAGATACTTGAGTTTGGAAAAATCCAAAATGTATGTTTCTAAAACTTATACAAGGCTTTTCGGTAAAAACAAAATGGTTTAAACATAAAAAATCATTTTAATTACTTAATTTAAGCAAAGACTAGACAGTAAAGTAATAGCAGTTTATCTGTTACAGAAAATCAAACAAGCCTTTTAGCATCTCTTAAAACTATTAGCATTAGGCCACATAGACAAACCCATTATGAAACCATGTTAGTCGTAGTTATTAACCTTTTACTGTAAATGTCTTTTTTAAACCAACTTTTCTTGGATATTAAGTGTTTTGTGCTTACATAAATTATTAACTTTAGGATATTTTAAAACAACGAGCAGATACAACCATAAATCACCTGGAAATTTATTCTTTAAATCTCCTTTTTAGCTTGTTAACCTATAGTTTGCCAAGTCTTCATTTTTAGATACTTAATGTATTAGTAGAATTGTTACTCAAACTTTTTGAATGATTAAATATCTTTTTTTTTTTTTTATGTGGGTACTGGGAGTTGAACTCAGGACCTCGCGCTTGCCAGCAGGCTCTCATGCCACTGAGCAATATCAACAGCCCTTTTTTGCTTTATGTGGGTACCGGGAGTCGAACTCAGGATCTTGCGCTTGCCAGGCAGGTGCTTATGCCGCTGAGCCATATCACTGGCCCTGTTTTTATTTTTTTAATTGGTACATTTTAGGTGATAATATTCATCATAGGGAATTTATATGTGTACAAAGTTAATGTCCCAAATGCATGTATTTTTTGATGTTGCTATGAGTTTCCTGGGGCTATTTCTGGAAAACACTTGGTTTATACATGCAAAATATGGCTGTGTCCAGGCCATAATTTGTACAGATACCTGTGAAGGTCATGCCTAGAGAAAGACTCATTTAGACACTTTATTTAGGTCAGACACATAAAGTATATGGTGTTATGTTTTTGCCACTTGGGCAATATGCATCACACATACAACTGAAGAAGAAAAGTATTATATTGGCTCATAGTTTTAGGGATTGTAGGCCAACTTCTCCTGGCTCCAAAGAGGAAATGCCATGAAAGAATAACCTGCAAAAAGAAAGCTGCCTGCCTCATGGCCAACAGGAAGCAGAGGGCACAGAGAGGCTGAGAGGAAGGGAACAGTAGACATAGTCCCCTATAATCCTGCACTCATGCATGACTCAGACTTACACAGAAATGAGCTCTACTAATTTCATAGGTATCGCACAGACCAATCTGATCATCAAAACTAACCACGATTCCAGGTAAGATCTCTTCTGTGGTAAAATTAGTTGTGTTGAAGAAAGGAAGTTCTCAACCTGTGAGGAAGGGATAGTTACTACAGAGAGTCTGCAGTATTAAGTACTTAGGTGTACCTGGTTCATCACAGAGAAGTGATGGAGAGTGGGGCCATATTTCAGCTATCATTGTGGCCTTCATAATTAGAAATGTTATTAGTTTTCAGAATTGAGATTTTCTTTACGATGTGAATGAAGTAGGTTGCCTCTGTGAGGCACTTGAAATGTTTCCTTTTCTTTCATGTTGATTTCTTTGCATAATACTGCTGTCATATCACTACTATTTCATAATTTATTAAAGAATTATATTTATTTCCCAGCATATTTGATTTTTTTGGAAAATGAATAGAATGAGAAACAAAGTGTGACAAACTCTGTGGTATGGGGCCAGGTTCCTCATTTAAACTTCTTTCTGACATCAGGACTTCCTTTCTATTCCATTGTGTCTTGCCCTTGGCTGGATCCAAGTTGTTCTTTGGGATTGAGAGTTTTCTCCATGTGGCATTGAGTTGCTAATTCCAGGAACAAAGTTGTGACCCTATTTTTAGGTACAATACACAGGAAGAGCCCACGGAGTACACCAAGAAGATAGTGGCAGCTCTGAAATGCTAGGAGCAATTCTGCTTGAATGCTGTTATCCTTCGGGTTAAATGAAGTCAATATCTCAAGAGAAAGTCTGGGCTATAAATGGTTTTGGATGGAGTCTGTTTTTTGGGCTCCACTCAAATAGCTGGTGTATTTTTTCTTTTATTCCTCTTGGATCATAAGGCAAAAAATGGAGCAGCACTACAATAGTGAAGAAAGGCTGGTACTGTATGAACCATCCAATCTTTCACGCTGGCCAGAGAAGAGAATCTTACTCTGTCTGGTACCCAAGTCAGAATCTTCCAGTGTGTTGCTGAGAACTGTCCCTCCTGGCTCAGACTGAATTGCTCTGTGGATTCAACTGGCTCATAGCTTTAGGGCTTTTAGGGCAATTCTTCCAAGGAAAAACCATGGGAGACCTGAAATTATGGATCTGGTTAACGTGCAAACTATTACCCAGACAGGAGTGACCCAAGACGAGTGGAGGTTCTAGTGGAGACATACTGTCTGGTCAAAAATGGACAGAACAACATTGGCTGGATCTGACCCTCCCTGCATCAGCTGATGCATTTTCGTTCCTGTATGCCTACTATTGCTGAAATGCCCTTAAAACTTTCTGGTCCTTAAGGTGGCCCTAAACAGATGAGAGGAACTAAGCATCCTGTCCTGCCCCAGTGAGATGACTTCAAGGTATCCACAGTCCTGTCTCAGGCAGCTGAGTGCCTGCCACCCACTTCTCCCCATATTGTGCAGTGACGGCAGGAGAGTTGTTGGAAGACTTCAGATTCACATGTGAGGTTTGTGTGTGGCTGTCAGTGCAGTAGGTAAATATCTTGTCTTTACACCATCAGTAGACTTGGCATTATGGTTTGTATCTAAAATATACCACTGATGTGTTATATTGGTGTTTAAAAGTGGATTGGGTTAACTTTGCTTTATAATTATCAGTAGATTCACCCACTGATGAATTCAGTAGCTGAATGCACTGTCAGGACCTGGACACTCATTGGAGGTAGATCACTGGTAAAGTGATTTGGAAAAGTATAACATATTATTGTCTCTGTTTCCTCCCATCTTTATCCTCTTCTTTGCTGGGTGAGTTGAGTAGCTTCTCTCTGCTGTCCTGTTTCTGCCTTTAAGCCAGTGAATCATGGACTAAAACTTTGAGCCAAACTAATCTTATCCTTCTTCAAATTCTGCATGTTGGGTGTTTTGTCTCAGGAATGTGAAACTTGCTAAGTCACTTGGTAAAGCTGAATGTTTAGGATACAGGGTCACACAAATTGTCTCCTCAACCCTAGGCTTTGTTGTAATGACAATGAATTGCTAAATTTCTAAAAATTTTCCCACATTGCCAAAGTTATTGTGGTGTTTTTGTAAAAGCCATGAAATTATGAAGAAAGATTTAGCATTGCTAGCAAAGTGGTTCAGTGACAGAGCACTTTGGAAGCATGTTCAAACTTCTGTGCTACATCCAAGAAATGCAATGAATAAATAGCTAAATACCCAAAGAACAAACAAACAAACAATAAATAAACTTTTCCCATATAGTTGAGAATAAAAAAAATGAGAGGAGTTATTCTTAATTAATTTATATTGCCACTTCCATGTTTATTTTATGTTTTTAAATTTTTTATTGGTAAATTTTAGATATATATAACATTCACATAATGAATTTGTATCTGTGCATGATATATCTTTCTTCCTATTTTTTCCCATTCCCCTCCCTTCCATCAACCCCTCTTCCTCTCCTTATTTACAAAGGCTTTGTTTCTATTTTTTCCCTTTTTTTCCTTGTCCCTTCCTTCCTTTCCCCCTCCTCCCTCCCTTGTTTCCCTTCTCATTTGAACATTTTTTCTCATTTCCCAACATCTATTACACATTTTGATCCTTATTTACACTTTTAGTTTCTCACACAGAGAAACAATGTGATATTTACACATGTGTGTTCAATTTATTCCACTTAAATACATGGTCTCAAAGCGTATCCATTATCTAGAAGTGTCTCAAGCTCATCCTTCTTTTATGACAGAGTACTATTGCACTGTATAAAAAAATTTCTTTATCCATTCATCAGTTTATGGGCATTTGGGCTGTTTGCAAGATTTAGCTATTACAAACTGTGCCACTATAAACATGGGTGTTTTTATGTATCATGGAGGTATGATGCTTTTAATTCTTGTGGGAAGATTATAAGAGGTGGAATAGTTGGATGAAATGGAAACTCTATTTTTAATTTTTTGAGCAATTTACACACTGATTTCCACAGTGGTTGTACCAGTCTACACTCCCACCAACAGTGGAGAAGGGTTCCTTTTTCCCCACAATGCCACCAGCATTTGTTGTATTTTCTGTGCAATCAGAATTTTGTTTATACAGTCTTTGCCTACAGCAATGTCTTCAAGAGTTCTACCTATTCTACCTTCCAGCAGATTTAGTCTTTCCATTTTAACATTTAGATCCATGATTGATTTTTATTTTAATTCAGTGCATGGTGAAAGATATGGGTCTAGTTTTAATGTTTGGCATGTGAAAAGCTAGTTTTTCCAGCATCATTTATTATAGAAGCTGTCTTTCTTCCAGGGAGGATGTTTGGCCTCTTGTCTAAGATAAGGTGGCTGAGTGTGTTTGGAGTTATTTCTGCATCTTCTAATCTATTCCATTGGCCCTTGGGTCTGGTGTGTTTTTTGTTTTTTTGTTTTTGTTTGTTTTCATTTTTTCCAAAGCCATGATGTTTTTATTGTGATAGGAAATTAGCTCTACAGTCTATTTTCCAGTCAGGGATGTGATAGCCCCTGCCTCACCTTTTTTGCTCAGAATTGTTTTTGCTATTCTTGGTCTGTTCTGGTTCCAAATGAATTTTAGGATTGTTTTCTCTAATTCTGTGTGATATACTACTGGTATTTTGATCAGGATTGCATTAAATCTGTATAACAATTTTGGAAGTATGGCCATTTTCACTATATTGGTTCTTCCGACCCAAGAGCAAGGGATGTCTTTCCATTTTCTGATATCCTCTTTGATCTCCATTTTCAGAGTACCTTAGTTTTCAAAGTAAAGGTCTTTTACTTTGTTAGATTGATTCCTATGGGTTTCATTTTTTAAGGTGCTATCATGAAAGTTGTTTTTCCCCTAATTTCTCTCTCAATGAGTTTGTTGTTTGTGTACAGGACTGCTATTGATTTGTGAGTGCTGACTTTGTATCCTGCTATGCTAATAAATTTGGTTATTAAATCTAGGTGTCTTTTAGTGGATTTTTGGGGTCATTTATGGAGAATATCATGTCACCCACAAATAATAATTTAACTTCTTTCCTTTCTACCTTTATTCCTTTTGTTTATTTATTTCTCTTGTCTAATTGCTCTTCCTAATATTTCCAGAGCTATATTGAATAAGAATGATGATAATGGACATCCTTGTCTTGTTCTGAATTTTAGAGTGAAAGATTACAGTTTTTGGCCATTTAGTATGATGATGTCTGTTGGTTTGTCATAAATGTCTTTTATCAGATTGAGGTAAAGACCATCTATTTCAGTTTTCTGTGGTGTTTTTATCTTGAATGGGTATTTGAGTTTGTGAAATGCTTTTTCTACATCTATTGAGATGATCATATGGTTTTTGTCCTTGGCTCTGTTGATATGGTATATTACATTTATTGATTTGTGTCCATTTATTCAAAGGTTTCATTCAGTTCTTATATTTATTTGTTGACTTTTTGTCTAGTTGATCTATTTGTAATAGTGGGGTATTGAGGTTCCCCATTACAAGTGTATTAGTGATTATTTGTTTCTTCACTTCCATTTATGTTTGTTTTATATAGTTGTGTGTGCTAGTATATAGTGCATAGACATTTACGTTTGTTATCTCTTCCTCTTGTATCATTCCCTTAACAAGTATGTAGTGACTTTCTTTGTCTTTACCAAACAGTTTTGGGTTAAAATGCACTTTGTCTGCAAGTAGCATAAATATCCCTCCTTTTTTCCTGGTTCTTGTTGCATAGAGTATTGTTTTCATGCTTTCACTTTTACTCTATACATTTCTTCTTCAGTTAAATTTGCTTCTTGTATGTAGCATATTGTTAGATCTTCTTTCTTGATCCATTCTGCCACTGTTTCTTTTGATTGGTGATTTGAGATTATTTACACTGATAGTTACAACTCAAATGTTTTGACTTATCTTTGTCTTATTATTTTCCTGTTGTTGGTTCCCTTTCTTTCCCCTGTGTTTGTTGCTTGCTTTGCCTAGTGAATTCATACTGTTGATACTCATGGAATTGTTGTTTTCATTGTCTTTTTCAAGAATATCACTCAGAGTGCTGGTTTTGTGGTCATGAATTCCTTCCACAGTTCTTATCATGGAAGTATCTTTTTTCTCCATCAATTTTGAAAGATCTTTGTGGGTACATCAATGTGGCTAGGAGCTTGTTTTCTTTTTGCAGTTGAAATACTTCACTCCAAACTGTCCTTGACTTAAGAGTTATATTTGAGAAGTCTACAGTGATACTGATGGGCTTTCCTTTATAGGTCATTTGTTTCTTTTCTCTAACAGCTTTTTGTATGTTGTTCTTGTGTTTCATTCTGGAATTTTGACTATTATCCCGTGGTGAATTTTTTTCTGGTGTTGGCTAATGATGAGTTCTACATGTTTCACTTTTCTGTGTGTCAAATTCTTTTTCCATGCTTGGGTGGTTTTTGGCCATTACTCCTGTGAAAATGTTTTTTATGTCCTTTGTGCTATCTTCTGATTTTTTATTGATTCCTATCCATCTTATGTAATTCTACTTTGTATCTTCTAGCAGCTGTTCAATTGGTGTTTTGTGGTCCCTTGCTTATTTTAATGTCTTTCAGTTGATGATCACTAACTGAAAACCTGTCTTCTAGATCTGATATTCTGTGTTCATATTGGTCAATTCTACTGCATATACATTCAATGGAACATTTAATCTCCATATATCCATTTGAATCACTTTTATGGGATCCAGTTCTTTCCCATGTTGAGCCTTCATGGTTTCCATCACTTTCCTAACCTTCTTTATTTTTATTTTTTGTATCTACTCTAGATTCACTAACCATGTCTTTTATTATGGTCATCATTGCTGTGGTTACCTGTGAAATAATTTGTGAATTATTTTTATCTAGAGCATCGTTTATGTGCTTCCTTTCTTCTGCTGCTACCATTGCAGAAATTTACCTGGGTAGCTTTTGATATTTTCCACCTTGATGCCCCCTGGATTTGCCTTGGGTGAACCTGTGGTCTGGGGCTGCATTTTGCTTTCATATCTTCTTTCTACTTTTTAAAATTCATTTTCTATGTTGATACTTGTAAAATACTTATGTTAGGTAGCTTTGTTACTACTATCTAGAACTTCTCAGTGATGTCTTCTAGGCATTGCTGGCTTTCGTATGTGTCCCAAAGTCCTGCCTATTCAATTTATTAGGGAAATGAATTCATTGCCTATTTGGCCCAGTACCTGGTTCTTTGGTGCTGGCCTGTGGTATCTCGGTATTGGTAGACAAGGAAGAACTAATCACAACTTTGTCACCTTGGCTAAAGTAGTAGAATTAGTAAGAACAAGAGCATTAAGTACAGTCTAGAAAATGATATACTGTGGTAACTGTTAATTTGCCTCCTTAAACCATAGGCACAAGATTTATAGTTATATAGAAAATCTAAAATCAGAAAATTATATACAGTAAATATCCCCTCAATAGAGTGATTTTACCCTTAGGGGAGAAAATTTAAAAGTGATAAGAGGAAGAAAAAGAAAAAAAAAAAAAGAAGACAAAGAGATTAGAAGCAAGTATGAAGGATGAAGGAAGATTATGCAAGCTTTGGGAGACTGGTGAAACAGACAGGGAAAGAAATCAGGAAATAAAAAGAAACAAGAACTAAAGAAAACCAAAAACACAGTGTTTACACTCATGTAAAACAACAAATAACGAAGAAAAAAGAAAAAAAGAGTGTTTTCTCAGTTATTTCAAGTCTGTGGTTATCTTCTGGGGTCTACAGTTTTATGGCAGTGTCCATTTCAGGGCCTGACTTTGCTGTGTCTCATAGACAAAGATTCAGACAGAGCCCACATCTGTGCTGGATGCTCCCAGAAAGCCTGCAGTAGGATTAGGGCATGGTACTGTATAATCCCAGCAAGCCTGCGTGAGGAATAGGATAGGGTGCAGATTCCGGTGCTTTTAGCTCCACAGAAGTTCAGGGTGATCCTGGCCTCTAGTTGTGAGTTTGGGGGGCTGACTTATTCAGCCTACAACTGCCTGGGTGCCTCTTGCCAGCCTTACCTCTGCTGCCTGGCCCTGGGTATCTCCCAAGGTTTTGCCTCACCCAGTTTGAGGAGCCCTGAGAGGTGGTCAACCCATGGCTATTCTGAGTCCTGGGTTCAATTGGGTTCTCACTAAAATGGCATCTGGCAAATATCCCTCTCCAGGGAATGCTTGGACTGGAGTCACTACCCAGATTTTGTAGTTCACAGCAACCACTGCTCCATTTCACTGATGTGTTTCTACATGGAGGCTTCTGGGATCCCCCAACTTCACTGTGTTTCTGTAGATTTGAGCCTCCTCTCTAACACTGTGAGCTGGGAGTTGGGACAAAGTACCACTTGCAATCTCCTTTTTCTGCATTGAGGTCTCTCTCTCCACTTTCCCTGTGGGCTCCAATTCTCCCTTCAGATCTTTCATCCTTTTCTTCCCCAAGTTGTTTTATTCCAGTGTCTCGATTCTGAGTTTCAGACAGGCTGACCCACTTTGGCTTGAAATACACTTACTGCTTGAAGTTGAATTCTTGTATTTCTCAAAACTCCATTGCCAAAGTCATTATAGGGTGCTTAGGAATGCTATGAAAATCTGAAAAATTTTTTACATTGCTGCATATGAGTCTCAGTGGTACAGCACTTGCCATATATGCTTAAACTCCTGCTGTTTATCCACAGCAATGCAATAAATAATAAATATATAAATATAAGTAAGTAAATAGGTCCCATATCATTAGAATACAAAGAAAGTCATTGAGGAATTTAAAAAATATAGCAAAGGATGATGAAGTAATCCAGCAAAAGAGAACCTTCAAGAAGGCCCTGATTTTTCAACCCACGCTGAGAATCTCTTTGAAGTAGGGCATTCACGTGTAAATGTGATTTGAATACAAGTAGAAAGAGATACCTGCAATTTCTCACATAATTGTTGTCCATTAATGTGTTTCATCAAAATGGTGAATACTCAACAAAAAGAACACAGCCAGCTAGAATTTAGGGTTCAGAGTAGGACCCTGGGAGGTAGCTCCTAAGGAGAGTCCACCAGGAGTTGACTGAACTAGGTTTTTATAGATGGTGAGTGGGCTGGGTTTTGCTGGGGTAGGGATGAGACTGGGACAGTAAAAACAGTTGAGTACAAAAGACTGAGGTTTTGGCTTGCTGTTGTGAAAGAGCCATATCTGGGCACACTGGGTTCGAGCAGAGTGAGTGGGGTACGAACAGGATATGGGTGGGTGTCAGTTTGTGGTTTTTCCCAGATATCAGGTTTTGGAGGCCATTATTCCCAGAACTTGGGCAGGTGTAGGTGAACTAGTGAAACCTATCAGTTTGTAGACACTGTTTTTAAACAATGAAATGCAGAATGAGGTAGGACTTTGTATTAAAGCCGTGCTGCGTTACAAGTGAAGCCCAGATGCAGGTCTGCAAGCACACCAGGGAGCGATGTAAAGTGCCAAGGCCGGGTCCTGAAACGAGAAAGTTTTCCCCTGTGGTCTGAATGTTCTTAGAGTGACACTAAAAACAGGGTTGTGTGCTAGCTCAGCTTGAATGTGGGCAAATTATCCCAGGTCTAAAGGAGAGAAATTTACAAAATGTTAAACTAATATGTTTGCTGTTACTGCTGATCGGTTCATTTCATTATTTTTTTAGGAGAAAATAGATATTAAAATATTTCTGTCATTGTTGTGAGTTAAAAATTTGTTGGATAGCATTATCTCTCATGGGAAGAGTACTCAGGAATGAACACAGGATGTTCACTCTGATGTACATCCAGTCCTTTTATATTCTTATTTTTCCTTATTTTGAGACTGGATCTCACTGCCGTAGAGGCTGGGGTGGAATCTGTGAATGTCTTGCCTCCCAGAGTGATGTGATTACAGCTGTGGATTCACAAGCCCAGCTAGGATGGGGTTTTCTAATCACTTCCATTTTCCAAGATCAGAGTGCTTGCTTAAATCAAGCATCATCAAGTGTTTTCATATTCAGAAAGTCACGATTTTTGTCTATTGAATATGTGCGAAGAAAGGTCTTGAATACATCACTGGATTATTTTCTGTTATAGATACATATCTGTAAACCTGAGTTTAATTCTGTAAATAGTGTGAGTGTTTTTTCCTTTTTTTTTTAATGGTCTTTTCCTTTATTCTGGAACTGAGAATCTAAAGCTATCATAATAATCTGAACAGTAGAAATGTCTGTCTCTTTTCATCATAAGCACCTTGAGGCAATATCTTCATTTTTATTACTGGAGTGGCTCATTGTGCCAACATTTACTTCAGGATGATGATTCATGATGAAACACATCACATTCTTTGGACTGAAATCTGCACATGAGACATTGCACTAAGATGAGCCTCTGAATTTGTCAGAACTGTAAAAATGTTGGTGTCTCTGTTAAAATTTGGGTGCACAATTTGCTGATAGAAAATTGGTTGCTGTTCAAAAATGCAACACATTGAGTTCAGAAGAGGTTAACCTTCCAGTGACTGTGGGTAAGTGTTGGTTTGTGTTCATTATTTAGCCTGTGGACAAGACAGTAAGTTTTCCCTGGGAGGAAGGCTCAGTAGGAAGTAAGAGTTTTCGGTTGTAAATCTTCTGGCTTCTCATGTTTCCCTTCATTGCCAACTGGGTGTGAGCCACATTGGCTCATATGAGCACAGTGAAAGTCATGTGTAAGCTCAGAAAATTGTGCAACTTTCTGAGTGTGGTTTCTTTTGTAAAGTGGTGACAAAGGCTTCTTCCCTGAACTACTTTCCTCTTGTTTCTTTTCCAGCAAGTTGAGTGTATAAAATGGAATTTACCGCAAGTATTTTTTCATGATGTAACCATAAGATGGTAATTTTCTTGTAAAAAGAACAGAATGATTACATCTGGAAAAACATGGGCTAATTTAGAAATGAATTATTTGTTTTACACTTAATTTAAATGTGTATAAAAACCCACAGATTACTTATGCGGATTAGCAAACTAACTCTAGTTTATTCCAGTCTAGTTCTGTGAATTCACCTCAGCAATCCCAGGGGTGGACCAAGGGTGAAATTTCTTGGACTCTTTAAAGCTTTAGCATTTCATTGCTAACAGACTGTTACTTGGTTTAAGTTCAATGCATTGATGAATGAGTTGATAATTTTGGTTAATGTAGCATTATTGTTATGTGGAAATCATAATGTTCATTTTCTTTGCCTCAATGTATTGCCAGTAGGATTTTAGAGAATGTTGTATTTCAGCCACTTCGCTCACTTATTCCTCTGCCTCTGGACTTGGGTGGTTTCTAGTTGTTAAATGTTTTTGAGGTAGTTAAAATATTATTGTTGCCTTTTTTTGCAAGTGATAATACATTAGAATCTTTGAAATGATTTAATTTATTTATAGTTATCCATCTACTTTAAAACACCATTTCTTATGTTTATTTTTTTACATCTAGAGGTGACCATTTTTTATGTGTGGGCTTTTAACATATGTGGAGTTATCTCTGTATTCCTCTGTGGAACATTTGGTATAATGTTTAAAATCTCTAAGCCAGTTGGTTATACTTGATAAATAACAGATTTTGGTTGTCCGGGCTAGTGACTTATACCATATTACACTAATTTGTTAATTCTTCTTGTTATTTGTTGATCATTTAATTTTAACACTATAGAACATAGTGCATTATGTCTGTGAGGACAGTTTTATGTATTCCTTCTTACTCTCAAGGACTTAGTTTTCCTGAATCCATAGATATGATCTTTAGGCTTTTTTTTTTTTTTTTTACATTTGTGATGTAATGGCTGGTGTTGTTCAATAATTCCATTTGTATAATTTTGATAATTTCTTCTCGTTGTGGTCTATAATCCTATGTGAATATTTAGCAGTGGAATTTGCTAATATCTGTTGATTGATTTGCATGATTATCTTGCTGTTGTCTCTCTGGTTTTCTGAAATGGAATATTTAAATATTGAATTGAGTCCTTCATGCTTTCCTAATGCATGTTTTCACTGTTTAAATTTCTGCAGAATTATCCCCAGAAATATCAAAATATACATTCTTTTATTTCTTTAGCTTATATTTTTTTTAATGTATTTTTTTCCTACATGTTTGCAGTACATAATGATTACATTCCTTGTAAGGAGTAGGTACACGTACATAACACATCTTAATTCTTTTTCAATCCTCTTTCCTTCCCCTCCCCTTCTCTCTTTTCATCTCTTCATTCCTTTCCCATTTGCAAATGATCTCATCCTTTTTCCCATTACTTATGATACACTTAATATTTGATTCAATATCTAATTCTAATTCTTAATATCTAATATGAAATTTAATATCTAATATCCAGAATTTTCTAAGTACTTTTCTACTGTTGGTTTCTGATTGCATTGCAGTGTGTTGTGAGATCTTACTTTACATTATTTCCTTTCTTTGGATTCACTAATATCTTTGTTGTTTCTCTAAGTGTGGTTAATGTTGGTAAATATTACTGGTGATTCTGAGAAGACTGTTTACTCTGCAAGTATTAAAGGAAATAATATATTAAGCAATATCCAATGAGCCCATTTGAGGCATGATATTGTTCATTTTAAGTATACAATCACAGATTTCATGTCCTGTCAATTACCTATGGAGGTTTTATGAAATCTTTAGAAATATTCCTGGATCTTTAATTTCCCCTCAGTTTCATGTTTGCAGCCCATGTTATATCAAGATTTGTTGGGAGAGGAAAAAAGATGGCGGATGAGTAAGAAGCACGCAGAGAAACTCTCTAAAAGTTGCCATTGGGGGCCGGTGAGATGGCTCAGCGGCTTAAGTGCCTGCGCGGCAAGCGCGAGGGCCCGAGTTCGACTCCCGGAACCCACATACGAAAAAGGGGCCGGTGATATTGCTCAGCGGCACGGGCGCCTGCTGGCGCACGAGGTCCTGAGGTCGACCCCCCGGTACCCACAAAAAAAAAAAAAAGTTGCCATTGGACTACGGGAATATAGTGACCGGGAGAGCACAGGAGGGGGGCAGATGCCCCCCCCCGGGACCCAGAAAAGTTCTGAAGCGCAGCTTGGGACCCCCGGCACCAGTGAAGGGTACTTTCCAACAAAGAAGAAGGAGCAGACCGCGCGCGCGCACCTTCTACCATCCCAGGAATCACGGCGGAACAGAAGCTCAAAGCTGCGGACACACGGTGACAGCTGGCGCCCAGGGAGCCCCCACGGAGGATCGCGAGACAGCGGCGGGGCAGGGGAGTGGCGGAGAACGGCGCTGGCCAGCGGTGAGTGAGTGTCTCTCAGCCACAGCTGTCCCGCGCCAGAGAGCGACTGGCCGGGTGCCATTGTCGGGGGTGCAGGGAAAATCAGAGCGGCTGGAAAACAGCTCTGGGAACTTGTGCTCCGGACAGGGCAGCGAGGCGCCTCTCAGCCCCACGAAAGTGCGCTGAGGGTGGCAGGTGAACGAGACTGGTCTCTCAGCCACACCTGTCCCGCGCCAGAGAGCGACTGGCCCGGCGCCATTGTGGGGGGCGTGGTGAAAGCCAGAGCAGCGAGAAAGCAGTGCGCTGACAGCGGCGGGGAGAGGAGACCAGTCTCCGCCTGAAAGTCCACGCTCTGCTCACCGCCCCGCCAGAGGGCCACTCCTGGCTCGCTGGGACGGACCTGCACAGAACAAGACTCTGTCATCACACGGTGCCTGCCTACAGCAGAGTCAACACCTGGAACTGATTCTCTTTATTTTTTTAATGTGTTTTTTTTTTTTTTTTTTTTTTTTCTCTCTCATTAGTTTTTTGTTCTGGTGAAGGGGTTTTTATTTTTTTTATTTTTATTTTATTTTTATTTTATTTTTATTTTTTTCTTATGTCTGGTTTTATTTCTGTTTTATCTGTTTGCTTTGTTGTTTTTGTCTTCATTTTTGTTTCTGTTTGTCTATTTGCTCTTTCCTTCATTATTCTCTCTGGCTTTTATATGAGTGTAAACAGCGCCTCTAACCTCTTTGTGATTGTGGTTGTGATCTGTTCTTCCTTTTATCCTTTCCTTCTCTTTTTCCCACCAGTCCTCTGCATCAGTGTCCCAATGTTAGTGGGATCCCTCTTGGTCCTCTAACTTTACATCTAATTCCTTCCTCTTCTCACAATACTCTATTTCCTCCTTAACTCATTTTAAATTTAAACTCCTGAGGGGAAAAATTGACATACTAAGGACTTGTGTACTGCATATAATTTTTCTGGTGTGTTTTAGATTTTGTTATATAACCGCAACTCTACTTTATACAGCTAAAAGTGGTAAATAACTGGTTAGCTCAGTCTGTCATTTTCTAGGCTGTGTTTGATGCTTCAGTTACCATTATAGCCAAATGTAAAATAATTGTTCTAAACAGCTTTCCTTCCTGATATTTCATGATTGATATTGACTAAGGGACACAGAAAATACAGTGGCACAGTACCAAAGAATCAAGGACTGGGCCAAACAGGTAGCAACTTCTCACATCCAACGAATTGAAGAGGTAGGATCTGGCAGAAAGCTCAAAACCCAAAAGCAAGCTCCACTTGGAAGATACTGCAGAGAAGTAGTCATCTTCTAAGGATCTTGAACACTAGCAATAAAGTAACCTATCATAGGTAATTTACAAACATCACCCCAGGTATTAAAGAAAGAAAAGATGAGACAACACTTAAACAAGATGCAACCCCACACATCCAATTCACCAAAGGCAAACCTAGGGGGCAATGAGGTGGGACAATCCGAAAGCCACCCACCTGGCATATCTGAAGGGGTAACAACAAAACAATTGAATGAGGCTCTGGAAAAAATTAAAACAGAAATAATTTCACAGATAACTGCAGAGATAATGTCCACAATGAAGACTATGCTTAAGGACACTATAGCTGATACAGACAAAAAAATAGATGAGCTTAAGAAAACTATAGAAACCATGAATGCTCAGCATAGGAAAGAAATGGAATCCATAAGGCAGATTCAAGCAGATATCCAAGAGAACAAAAATTCCATTGAAAGTATTTGTAGCAGATTAAGCCAATGTGAGGACAGGATATCAGATATAGAAGACAGGCTTGCAATTAGTGATCATGAAAAGAAAGAATTCTTAAAAACAGCAAGGGACCATGAAAAATCAATTCAGCAGCTGCTAGATGACTCAAAGATAAACAACTTAAGAATAATTGGAATAAATGAAAAAGCAGGAGATAGCATAAATGACATTAAAACCTTGTTCAAAGACATTATCAGGGAGAACTTTCCTGGAAGAGAAAAAGAATTTGACCCCCCAGTAAGTGAAGCTTTTAGAACACCAACTAGACATGATCAAAAAAAAACTTCAGCCAGACATATCATAGTCAAGATCCCAGAAATTCAACAGAAGGGCAGAATCTTAAAAGCTGTTAGGGAGAAGAGACAAATCACCTATGAAGGAAAACCCATCAGAATCACAGCTGACTTTTCAGCACAAACCCTCAATTCAAGAAGAGCTTGGAATGACGTATTTCAAGCTCTAAAGGAAAATAATTTTCAACCCAGATTGATGTACCCCGCAAAACTATCTTTCAAAATTGATGGAGAAATAAAATACTTTCATGACAAAGAACATCTGAGAAAATTTATGACCACCAAACCAGCACTCCAAAATGTTCTGAAGGACATTCTAGAAAGAGATAGGAACCCCAACAGAAGGAATCCACCAGGCAGGGCAGATAATTAAAAAGCAGGAAAGGGGAAAAACAAAGAGTGGGAACCAACAACAGGAAAATATCATGACAAGTATAAGTCAATACATATCAGTTTTAACCATCAATGTTAACGGTCTCAATTCACCAATCAAAAGGCACAGACTGGCAAAATGGATCAAGAAGCAAGATCCAACAATATGCTGTATACAAGAAACACATTTAATTCAGAAAGAAATTCATAGACTGAAAGTCAAAGGATGGAAAACAATACTCCATGCAACAGGAACCCAGAAAAAAGCAGGGGTAGCTATTCTTTTTGCAGACAAAGTGAATTTCAAGCCAAGAATGATTCAGAGAGATAAAGACGGTCATTACATCCTTGTAAAGGGAACAATCCAAGAGGAAGAGATAACGATCATAAATATATATGCATCAAATACCAATGCACCCAACTATATAAAACAAGTACTAAAGGACATGAAAAATCAAATAAGCACTAATACAATTATATTGGGAGATCTCAATACTCCACTGTCTCAAAAAGACAGATCAACTAGACAGAAAATCAATAATGAAATAATAGAACTGAACCAAACTTTTGAACAAATGGACTTAGTAGATGTCTACAGAGTGTTCCACCCCACAACTTCAGAATACACATTCTTCTCAGCTGCGCATGGGACATTCTCCAAAATAGACCACATACTAGCTCATAAAACCTGCTTAAATAAATGCAAAGGAATTGAAATTATCCCATGCATATTATCAGACCATAGTGCAATGAAATTGGAAATCAATGGCAAAAGAAATCACAAAAACTCCCTAAACACATGGAAATTAAATAGCACCCTACTGAACAACCAATGGGTCACAGATGAAATTAAAGAAGAAATTAGACAATTTCTACAACTGAATGATAATGACAGTACAACATACTGGAACTTATGGGATACAATGAAAGCAGTCCTAAGAGGGAAATTTATAGCATTAAATACTTATATTAGGAAAATAGAGCAAGCGCAAATAAACAACTTAATGGCGAACCTCGAACTTCTAGAAAAAGAAGAGCAGGTTAAGCCAAAAGCCCGTACAAGGGAGGAGATTACAAAGATCAGAGCAGAAATTAATGTATTGGAGACTAAAAAAACAATACAAAGAATCAATGAAGCAAAAAGTTGGTTCTTTGAAAGAATAAAAGATTGACAAACCCTTATCCAACCTTATTAAAAAAAGAAAAGAAAAGACTCAAATCCATGCAATTGAAAATGAAAAGGGTGAGATCACGATGGACCCTGCAGAAATCCAGAAGATCATCTATACCTATTTTAAAAATCTATATTCTAGTAAGATGGAAAATGCAGAAGAAATGGACAGATTCCTAGATTCGTATGAATTACCAAAGCTGAATCAAGAAGATTTAAAAATCCTAAATAAACCAATATCAACCAATGAAATTGAAGATGTAATTAAAAACCTCCCAACAAAGAAAAGCCCAGGCCCTGATGGATTCACTGCCGAATTCTACAAGAAATTTAGAGAAGACCTAACGCCACTACTTCTCAAACTTTTGAATGAAATTGAAAGGGAAGCAATAGTCCCAAATTCATTCCTGGAAGCAAGCATTACCCTGATACCAAAACCAGAGAAGGACCCAACTAATAAAGAGAACTACAGGCCAATCTCCCTAATGAACATAGATGCAAAAATCCTTAATAAGATACTGGCAAACAGAATCCAACAAATCATCAAGAAGATTATACACCATGACCAAGTTGGATTCATCCCTGGGATGCAGGGATGGTTCAACATACGTAAATCAATAAATGTAATACACCATATTAACAGGACCAAGGACAAAAATCACATGATCATCTCAATAGATGCAGAAAAAGCTTTTGACAAAGTCCAGCACCTTTTCATGATAAAAACCCTACAGAAAATTGGAATAGAGGGTCTTTATCGCAACCTGGTAAAAGCTATCTATGACAAACCAACAGCCAATATTATACTAAATGGCCAAAAACTGAAAGCCTTCCCTCTAAAATCAGGAACAAGACAAGGATGTCCACTGTCCCCACTCTTATTCAACATAGTTCTGGAAACTTTAGCCAGAGCAATTAGACAAGAGAAAGAAATAAAGGGAATAATGTTTGGAAAGGAAGAAGTTAAATTATCATTATTTGCAGATGACATGATACTCTACACAGAAGACCCCAAAAACTCCACTAAAAAACTGCTAGATTTAATAAGCAAATTCAGTAGTATAGCTGGATACAAAGTCAATACTCAAAAGTAAATAGCCTTCCTGTACACAAATAACAAACTTACTGAAAGAGAAATTAGGGAAACAATACCTTTCACAATAACATCCAAAAAAATGAAATACCTAGGAATCAACCTCACAAAGGATGTAAAAGACCTCTACACTGAAAACTACAGTACTCTGAAAAAGGAGATTGAAGAGGATATCAGAAAATGGGAAGATATCCCTTGCTCCTGGATAGGAAGAACCAATATAGTGAAAATGGCCATACTTCCAAAATTGTTATACAGATTTAATGCAATTCCAATCAAAATTCCAACAGCATATCTCACAGAATTAGAGAAAACAATCCTAAAATTCATTTGGAATCAGAAGAGACCTAGAATAGCAAAGGCAATTCTGGGCAACAAAGGCAAGGCAGGGGGCATCACAATCCCTGACTTGAAATTATACTATAAAGCTACTGTGATAAAAACAGTGTGGTACTGGCAAAAAAAAGACCTGAAGATCAGTGGAACAGATTAGAAGATGCTGAAACAACCCCAGACATACTAAGCCACCTTATCTTTGACAAAGGTGCCAAACACATTCAGTGGAAGAAAGAAAGCCTCTTTAATAAATGGTGCTGGAAAAACTGGCTCTACACATGCCGAAGATTAAAACTAGACCCATATCTTTCACCATGCACTAAACTAAATTCAAAATGGATCAGAGATCTAAATATTAAAACAGAAACATTAAATCTGCTGGAAGGTAGGATAGGTAAAACCCTTGAAGACATTGGTGTAGGCAAAGACTTTATGAATAAAAACTCAGCCACACGGGAACTATCCCAAAGAATCAATAACTGGGATCTCATCTTATTAAAAAGCTTTTGCACAGCAAGAGAAACCACCAACAGAGTGAAAAGACAACCCACAACGTGGGAAAAAAATGTTTGCCAGCTGTTCCTCAGACAAAGGATTACTATCGAGAACATATAAAGAACTCAAAAAAATCAGACCTCCCAAATTTAAAGACCCACTCCAAAAATGGGCATCTGAGATGAATACACATTTCTCAGATGAAGAAATACTAATGGCAAATAAATATACAAAAAAATGTGCAACATCACTAGTCATTCGAGAGATGCAAATTAAAACAACACTGAGATACCATGTCACTCCAGAAAGAATGGCTACTATAAAGAAATCAACTAATAACAAATGCTGGAGGGGCTGTGGGGAATAAGGAACCCTTCTTCACTGTTGGTGGGAGTGTCGACTGGTACAGCCACTGTGGAAGTCAGTGTGGAGATTCCTCAAAAAACTAGGGTTGGAGGTCCCATTTGACCCAGCTATTCCCCTTCTGGGCATCTTCCCAGAAGAATTAAAAACATCGTACCACAGCAATATATGTGCACCCATGTTTATAGCAGCACAATTTGTAATAGCCAGATCTTGGAAACAACCCAAATGCCCATCAACTGAGGAATGGATAAGCAAGATGTGGTATTTTTATACAATGGAGTACTATTCAGCCATAAAGAAGGATAAACTGGAGACTTTTATAGGTAAATGGATGCAACTCGAGAAAATACTCATAAGTGAAATAAACGGGACGCACATGTGTAAGCATCGTATTGTCTCTCTAGTATGAGAAACTGAAAGAGTAAATAAGATCCAAAATGTACAATAGACACGGTGAATCAAAAAGAAACTGGTTAATAAGAAAGAGAGACTGGAATGGGGAAAAGAAAGAAGGGAAAGAGAAAAAAAATTGTATATGTATATAGGATGGTTAAGATAGATACACTACCAGTTTTACTTAGTTCATTGAAGAGTAAGGTTTGAGCCAATAATGTTTGGACAATTGAATGCTAATGTCTGGTATCCTGAATAACTAACTTAAAGATAATAATACGTAATGTATTGACCATTGTTACCCTCATATTATGTTGTTTTGAAAATTTGTTCTTTTTTTGATTTGTTTTGTTTTTTCTTCTCTTTAAAATTAAAAAAAAAAAGATTTGTTTAGTGGACACATATAAAGAACTGTTCATTTTGTTGGAGAACTACATTCTCTGTCACTCTGGGATCCTTATTTGGGATCCTTATTTGCTTTGAGTGACAGATTGAATAACGTCAGAGGAATACAACTTCAGTAAGTTTCTTGAATGAGTGCACAAATAGTCTATATTTTTATATAACTTTTTATACATTCCACAATTTTAAGGTTATCCTACACTGTTATATTTTTAAGATATTTGTATACTTTTAAGTTGATAAATAGTAATTGAATCCATTTATAATTTAATACCTGGTGCTTTGAAGCACTTTTGTACTGGCAGATGTTAAAATTGATTAGACAGATTATTTCATAAACATTTTTTTCTTTGTAGTGAGAGCACTTCAAATTGACTTCTGTTAATTTTCAAAGGAAATTATACTGTTATTACTATATAATATACTGTTATACTATATAATATATATCTTCTGGTCTATGATGAATATTTAGCAGTAGAATTTGTTAATATCTATTGGTAGATTTGATTTTTTGTTTTTTTGTTTGTTTGTTTAGTGACAGGGTCTCACCATGTAGTTCAGACCAGCCTTGAACTCACATATAGCTCAGGCTGGCCTCAAACACATGGCAGTCCTCCTGCCTCTGCTTCCCAAGTGCTGGAATTACAGGTGTGCACCATCATACCTGGCTAATCTGTTGAGATTTGCATTATTATCTTGCTGTTGTCTCTCTGGTTTCCTGAAGTGGAATATTAAGATAATGAGTCGAATCCTTTGTGATTTCCTAATGCATGTTTTCATTGTTTAAATTTCTGCAGAATTACCTCCAAAAATAATAATAAAATATACATTTTTTGTGTGTCTTTTGTGTTGTTTTTTCAATTCATAGTTTTTCTTCCTACATGTTTATAGTACATAAAGAGTAGGTACATGTACATAACACATCACAATTGAAAAAACACTCTGAATTCTGAGGCATTCATGTACCTTAGCATATTTTTAGGTACATCGCACACCATGTATAATTTATGTCATTCATGCTACATGTGAGTACCTCTAACATCCAGGTAGATGGATTTGTTGTGCATTTGAACATAATTTCTTGCTAAATGTGGATTGAATCAGTGGCAATGGATTTATTTCAGCTACTTTGTGTACTCGCCTAACTTTTGTGTAATCTTTTAAATAATGTCTGCATCTTTCTTGATGTTATTTTACACAAACTGCTTTTCTCTGCTGCCCTTTGGTTCTTTCTTTTTGGTGGCCTCTACATCTTTTACCAATTTTTACATTGTTCTCTCTACTAAGAGAATTATGCTTTAAAGAGTGAATTTTGAATCTCTTTCCTATATATTAAAGGTGTCATCTTTTTGTTTACTAGTTATTGAACATTGCTAAACATTTGTTATACTGAAAAGTTATACTTTTCATTGACAAATGAATGCTGTGATTTGGAAGTGACAAAATTTTTTCTTCAAATTGTCCTTTTGCTATAAGTGCCTATTTTGTTTTCAAAATTTTGGTGTTCGGTGCATATGATATATTTATTGATGATATCCATTTCCCCATTTGTCTCTCATATGCCATCTTTCAGGTCATTCACCTATAAAATAATGCATCTTTCTTAATCAAATTACATTGTCGTTAGACAGTCTTCAATAAAAAGAACATTATTATTTTTCTTTAGCATTCCATGAATTTTAGTTAGTGTTCAGTTAAGGTTTTGTCTATTTCTGTCTAACTAAAATCAGAAAAGGGATTAATTCCCTAACCCTAATAAACAGGATATTAAGTATCCCCTTTCTGCTGTTACTTTTGAAATGAGTTTCAATCTAGCATCAGATTTCCTTTCTGAGATGTGCATATGGATGGAGAATAAGTGTTTGATTATCAAGACATGAAGTAAATGTTTGGAAGACTCAACCTCATATCAGCTTTTTATAAGTGGAGTTGAAATATTTCATGTTGTGACTCTCATTCTTCTTCATGGATATTGATGATTTAGGAGGCAGTGTCCTTTGAGGATGTGGCTGTGAACTTCACCATGGAGGAGTGGGCTTTACTGGATCCTTCCCAAAAGAAGCTCTACAGAGATGTGATGTGGGAAAACTTTAGAAATGTGGCTGCTATAGGTAAGGAGGATATCATTTTCCATTTATGTGTTCAGTGAGCACTGGTTATTGCTCATCAGTGCAGTTTACTAAGTTGGAATATGGAAACACTTTATGACTCTTCTAGGCATGGTCACATTATACTATGAATTTAACTAGAATATATAAACTTTTATGTAATGTAGCAAGTCATCATATTTTTTGTCTTAGTTACTTTTCTTGTTGCTGAAACAAAATACCCAACACACAAGGTTAAATGAGGAAAGGTTTATTGCAGCTTACAGTTTGTAGAGGTTTCAACCCATAGGCAGCAGGCCCCAAGGCAGGGTGGCATGGCATAGGGTCATCACACAAGGCAGCAAGGAGCAATCGACAACAGCAGCCCTCTTTCTGTCCCTTATATTCTACCCAGGCTCCCCACCCTTAGGGCAAGTAGCAATCACACCCAGGATGGGGCACCTTTAATCCTAGCATTGCACTACAAGTCAACCCCAGCATGACATCCTTAATCTCAGCATCACAATCGCCAGATCCAGCCACCTCCAAAAAGCTCCACCTATGACTGCATGAGGCTTTGGGAAGACATCTAGACAAGCCATAACTTTTCTATTTCTATACTTTAGGAAGGAATGAGGATGACCAACAGATTGAAGGTGAATACAAAAATTGCAGGGAAACTCTAAGGTAATTTATTTTCACAAGCAGAATATTCAAGAGACAGAAATATTAAAAACAAGAAATCTATACAAATGAGGCCATTTTCAAATATCTTTAATCTCATGAAATTTCTCCAAAAATGCATACATGTTGATTATCTATAATTTGCTTGAATATTTGAAATATTGTAATATCTGAAATGCAGGCAGTACTGACATCATGCCACTGGTGATATTACTTGACATATGAGAATAAATTTTTTTTTTGTGGGTACTGGGGGGGGTCAACCTCAGGATCTCGCGCGCCAGCAGGCGCCCGTGCCACTGAGCGATATCACCGGCCCCTTTTTTGTATGTGGGTTCCGGGAGTCGAACTCGGGCCCTCGCGCTTGCCGGGCAGGCGCTTAAGCCGCTGAGCCATCCCACCGGCCCGAATAAATTATTTTTTATGCTACATTTTATAAAAATATGGAATGAAATTGCTTTTAGGGATTGACTGTACAGGTATATAAAAGAGTTTGTGTTTAGACTGAGAACCAAGTTCAGGATAGTAATAGATACATATTATTTTCCAAAGACAACTTTCATATCAAACAAGTTATGTGAGGAATACCATATCTATTTAAATGTGGCATATAGATTCCATACTTGCAGATTTGCTTACTTTGTGGAAGTATTTAATATCCAAATGAATGCCATGATAATATATGTTTATATATTGCTATGATAATATATGTTTTCAAGCAATCTTCCAAGCATTTAGTGCACTCATGTTGCAAAATATTAGCAGTCACCTTCCAATATTGCTAGTCAGAATGTTCTTGAAGTAAAACATCTATGATAATGTGTATAGACATTCCTTAAAAAAGTAAAAATAGAAACTCCATTTTATCTAGCTTACTTTTCCTGGGTATATCCCCCAAATTGAAAGTCCTTATCTAACAGTGATGCACGCATGCCCCTGCATGTAGCAACACAACCAACAAAACCTAAGGTCTGCAAACAGCCTAGATGCCCACATCCAGATGAGTTGATTGAGAAAATATGGGATAGCCTGGCTGTTATGGTTCATGATTAGAATCCTAGGACTCTGTGAAGTTGAGGAGGATGATCATTCATTCATGTTCAGCCTGCCAACTAAATGATTAATAAGACTGTTATAAAATACAAAACAGGGCCAGTGAGATGGCTCAGCGGCATAAGCGCCTGTCTGGCAAGCTCGAGGTCCTGAGTTCGACCCCTGGTACCCACAAAAAAAAAATAAATAAATAAAATAAAATACAAAACAAATAAGGCCGGGGATATAGATCAGTGCTAAAACTCTAGGTTAAATCTTCAGCACTGGAAAAAATGTGGGGTATATACATATCAGAATAGTATTCAGCCATAAAGAAGAATGTAATAGTTGCCAACAATTGCATGGATCTAGAGCCCATGATGTTAAATTAAATTAAATATTTCAGACACAAAAATTTCGATAACATGTTATATTTAGTATGAAAAATCAAAAATATGAATTAAGGAAGAAAATAAAGGAGAATTGGTATATTAGAGGGAGGCAGATATTTAGGAGTGGTTGAAGAGGTTCAGTGGAAGGGTGAGCTGTTAGTCATGGAGGAAAGGTATCAGAAGTAATCATCAGAAATAACATATGATATACATGTGTACCAATTCCTCAAAATGAAAGTACTATGTATTGCAAATATGTCAATTATAAACTCTCAGATAAATATTAATACTTCGTTAAATGTTCTTTCTAAGCCATCATCCAGAGTGCGTAGTACACACGTGATCAAATATTCTTACAGGACATCAAACCTGATCTCTTCCTGATACATCGTTACTGAAAAGACACTTTTAAATGTGATTGGTTGTTTTGTTATTTTATTCTTTTACAGAAGTGAAGAGGTAGAGAAAGGCTGTGAATACAAATTATGGTATCAACATGGAGAAGTGGTTTTTCTGACTCCAGATATTAATATGAACATGAAACTAGTTGGTACAGAACCAAGTGAAAGCTTTGCCTGTAGAAAGCTCCTGATTGGACATTCATCACGCACTGTGCCCATCTTCGCTACCACTGAACTCAAATCATATGAGTATCAGGGATTTGAAGAGAAACTGTCTAACTGCAACGAACATGGAAAAATTTGCACTGATATCCAGTCCTTTCAGAAGCATGCAAAGACAAATCCAGGAGAGAAACCATATGAATATAAGCAATGTGCAAAATTCTACTGTGGTTCCAGTGAAGGAACTAACACTGTAGAGAAGACCTTTGTATATAAGCAGTATGTAAAAGCCCTCAGTACAGCCAGCTATGTTCAAATCTGTGAAAGAAATCGTAGAGTGAATATATATACAGGTATACAATGTGGAAAGAATTTTAATTTTCAACATGATATTCAGATACATGAAAGAGCTTCCACTGGAGAAAAACCTTATGTATGTAAACACTGTGGGAAATCCTTCACTCATAACACTTCATTTGGTAATCATGAAAGAACTCACAGTGAGGAGAAACTTTATGTATGTAAGCACTGTGGGAAAGCTTTCAGCACACACAGTTATTGTCAAATACATGAAAGGGCTCACACTGGGGAGAAACCTTATGTATATAAACAATGTGGGAATGCTTCTACCACACACACTGATTGTAGAGTTCATGAAAGAAGGTACATGGGGGAAAAACACTACATATGTAAGCAATGTGGCAAAGCTTTTAGGAGACATGGTACTTGTCGTGAACATGAACGAACTCACACTGGGGAGAAACCCTATGTATGTAAGCAATGTGGAAAAGCTTTCAGCACACACACTCATTGTAGAGTACATGAACGTACTCACACTGGTGAGAAACCTTATGTATGTAAACAATGTGGGAGAGCTTTCGGCACACACACTCATTGTAGAGTACATGAACGAACTCATACTGGGGAGAAACCCTATGTATGTAAGCAATGTGGGAAAGCTTTCAGCAGACATGGTAATTGTGAACATGAATGAACTCACACTGGGGAGAAACCCTTTTTATTTTAGCAATGTGGCAAAGGTTTCAGAACACACGCTCTTTGTAGAGAACATGAAAGAATACACACTGGGGAAAAACCCTATGTATGTAAGCAATGTGGGAAAGCTTTCAGCACACACAGTTATTGTCAAATACATGAAAGGGCTCACACTGGGGAGAAACCCTTTTTATGTAAGCAGTGTGGGAAAGCTTTCAGCACACGTCGTATTTGTCATAGACATGAACAAACCCACACTGGGGAGAGACCATATTCATGTAAACAATGTGGGAAATCTTTTAGAACCCACACTCTTTGTCAAATACATGAATGAACTCACACTGGGAAGAAACCCTATGTATGTGAGCAGTGTGGGAAAGCTTTCAGCACACATGGTAGTTGTCAGGTACATAAAAGAACTCACACTGGGCAGAAACCGTATGTGTGTAAGCAGTGTGGGAAAGCTTTCAGCAGAAATAGTTCTTATTGAAAACATGAAAAGACTCACACTGGGGAGAAACCATATGTATGTAAGCACTGTGGAAAAGCATTCAGCACCCTGAGTGCTTGTCAGAAACACGAAAGGACTCACACTGGGGAGAAACCCTATGTATGTAAGGAATGTGGGAAAGCTTTCAGTACATACAGTCAGTGTCAGATACATGAACAAACTCACACTGGGGAGAAACCCTACACATGTAAGCAATGTGGGAAAGCTTTTAGCACACACAGTTATTTTCAAAAACATGAAAGGAATCACACTGTGTAAAACCTTTTTTATGTATGCACTGTAGGAAAGGATTCAGCACATACGATAGTTGTCAAGTACATAAAAGAACTCACACTGGGGAGGAATCATGTATTTAAGCAATGTGGGAAAGCTTTCAGCACACACCATTATTGTCAAATACATGAACAAAATTTCTCTCACACTGGAGAGAAATCATAGGCATCTAAGCAGTGTGGAAAAGCTTTCATCACAAACAGTTGTTGAAAACATGAAAGAACCCACATTGAAGGGAAGCACTTTCTTGGTAAACCATATGAAAATCTTACGGTACACACAGGTATCATTATATACATGAAAGAATTTCATAGTGGGGAGAACATGAACATTTTTGATCAATGTGGGAAAATTTTTGTTTTTCTCAATGCATTAAAACATGGGAGAATTCACGTGAGAGGGAAGGCAAATGTGTTTTATAAAGGTGGAAAACCCTTTAGTTCGTCCACTTACCTTGAAATTCATGGAAGAACGCCCATTAAAGAGAAAGGCTATGTAAATAATGTGAGAAAGCATCGTCTATTTCCAGTAGTTTCATAAAATCTGCACAGATTTACACATAGGATAAATATGGAATGTGAAAAATTCATTTTTACATAACTTTTCATGCAAGCATGGCATTCTACTGTGGAGAGACTCATGTCAGTGTGTATTTTGTTGTAGCACCTATACTCATTTTGGATAAATTTACAACAGAAATATATGCAATGTTTAGAAAACATTAATACAAGGAATGTCCACAAATATTCAGTTGTCCTACATGTAAGAATTATTGTACCAAATCATTGTGCCTGTACAAAGTTGTTAGTTAAAAGCCATATTTCAAAATCTTTGAATATTTCTCACATAGTGAAAACGTACGCAAGTAAGTCATAAAAACATGATGTGAATTATTTTTCCAGAATATAAGACCAGAGGAGGTATCATAAAGTATAAATACAGTAAATGTAAATCACTGGATTAAGTATTTTTAAGTTCAATTTTTAAAATATCTTCATCTGTTTTGTTTTTCTTTTTTAATTTCTACTAGTACATATTTGCCATACATAATGATCACATTCATCATAAGGGATTTATACCTGTACATAATATATATTAATTCTTCCCCTTTCCCTATTCCTTGCCTGTCCATTCAACATTTCTCACTTCCCCATTTTCAAAAGCTCTGCTTCCATTTTTCTCTTCCATTCTCTTTTTAATCCCATTTCCCTTCCACCTCTCCCCTCCCTATTCCCTTCCCATTCGAACATGTTCTTCCTAATTCCTGATATCTATACTTCATTTTCCTCATTATTTATGCTTTGGGTTTCTCATACAAGAGAAACAACGTGATATTTAAACTTGTGTTTCTGATTTCACTTAATATAGTCTCAAGATGTATCAATTTACCTAAATGACTTGTTTATTGTTCTTTGTGGTAGAGTAGTACTTCATTATAAATACATACCATATTTCCTTTATCCATTCATCTGTTGATGGACATATGGGCTATTTCTAAGATTTTAACATTATAAATTGTGCTGTTATAGATATTGGTACACATATATCACTGTGGTATGCTTTTAACTCCTTCAGGAAAATACCAAGAAGGGGCATAACTGGGTCAAATAGAACCTCTAGCTTTAGTTTTTGAGGAATCTCCATGCAGATTTCCATCCTGGTTGTACCAATTTATGCTCCCACCAACAATAGAGAAGGGTTCCTTCTCTCCCACACCTTGCCAGCATTAATTATTGGTTGATTTCTTGATGATTTCCATTCTTTCTTGAGTGAAATGGAATCTCAAGTGTTGTTTTCATTTGCAATGTTTGACCGGTGATGCTGAACTTTTTAAATATATATTTATTTGCTGTTTGTACTTCATCTGACAAGTGTCTAATCATTTCAGATGCCCATTTTTGGATTGGGTCTTTAAATTGGGGGAGTCTCATTTTTAAATTCTTTACATATTCTAGATGTTAGTGTTTTGTCTAAGGAGAGATGGTATTTTCAGCAGAATAAATGTTTCAGTCTTAGTTGAGTGCACAGAGATAGATATGGTTCTAGGTTTAATTTTTGGCATGGTGAAAGCCAGTATTTCCAGCACCATTTTCTAAAGAGGCTATACTTTCTTCCATTGTTTGGCCCCTTTGTCAAAATAACATAGGTGAATGTGCTTGGAGTTATTTGTGCCTCTTCTGTTCTATTGATCATCAGGTCTCCTTCTTTTCCAGTACCATGCTGTTTTTATCACACTAGCCTTATAATATATCTTCAAATTGGGGGTTGTGATGCCCCATGACTTGCCCTTGCTGCCAAGAATTATTTTTCTTATTTTAGGTCTCTTCTGGTTCTGTTTAAATTTTAGGATGTTTTTCTCTACTTTTTATGAGGTATGCTATTGCTATTTTGATTGGGATTGCTGTAAGTTTGAATAACAGTTTGGAAATATGGCCATTTTCACTATATTGATCTTTCCTATGCAAGAAGAGGGGATATCTTTCCAATTTCCTTTAGGCTTATTATGAAATGATGTTTGACTTTTTCAAATGCTTTTTCTGGTCTATTGAGATTATCATATGTTTTTTTGTCCCTGGTTCAGTTAATATTGGGTATGAAATTGGTAGATTTGTATGTGATGAACCATCCTTGCATCTCTGAGATGAATCCTACTTAGTCATGGTATATAACCTTGGTGATTTGCTGCATTGTGTTTGCCAGTATCTTACTGAGGATTTTTGCATTTACACTCATTAAGGATATTGGACTTTGTTCTATTTTTTGGTTGGATCCTTCTCTGGTTTTGGCATTGGGGTAATCCCTCCTTTCAAGAATGACTTAGAAAAAGAAAAAGAAAAAAAGGAAAAAAAAAAGAAAAAAAAAGGAAAAAAAAAAATAGAATGACTTAGGGTGTATTGCTTCCTTTTCAATTTTATTAAGGAGTTTGAGCAGCAGTGTCATTAGAACTTCTCTAAATTTTTTGTAGAATTCAGGAATGTATCTGCCAGGACCTGGGCTTTTGTTTGTTGGTTGTTTTTTTAATTTCATCTTAACTTTCACTGACTGATACTGCTTTTTTTTAGAATTTTTATATCTTCTTGATTCAGCTTTGGTAATTCATATGTATCTAGGTATCTCAATTTCTTCTCAGTTTTCCATCTTATTAGAGTATAGGTTCTCAATGTAGGTATTGATCTCCTGGATTTCTGCAGGATCTGTTGTTTCTCCCCTTTTCCTTCCTAATTACATGGATTTTGGTCTTTTCTTTCCTCTTTTTGATGAGGTTGGCTAAGAGTTTGTCTAGTTTATTTAATCTTTCAAAGAACCAATTCTTTCACTGATTCTTTTTCTTGGGGGCGGGGTACTGGGAATCAAACTCAGGACCTCACACTTGCCAGGCAGTTGCTGTGCCACTGAGCTATATATCCTTGGCCCCTGACTTGCTGATTCTTGTATCGGTTTCTTGGTGTCAGTTGCATTAATTTCTGCTCTGATGTTTAAATTTTCTGTCCTTGTGTGCCCTCTGAATTTAATGTATTATTCCTTTTTTAGAACATTGAGGTTCACATTAGGTTATTTATTTGAGCTCACTCTTTTTCCTGAAATTGGAATTGACTGCTATTAATTTTCCACATAGCAGTGCTTTCATTGCATCCCATAAATTCTAATTTGTCATATTGGCATTATTGTTCAACTGTAGAACCTAATTTCTATTTTAATTTCATCTGTGACCCATTGGTTGTTCATTGGCAAGTTATTTACTTTCCATGTGTTTATATAGTTTTTGTGGTTTCTTTTGCCATTGATTTCCAATTTCATTGCACTATGATCTGATAACATGCATGGGATAATTTCAATTCCTTTGCAATTACTTAAGCATCTTCTATGACCTAGTATGTGGTCTCTTTGAGACAGTCCCGTGTGCAGATGAAAAGAATGTGTTTCCTTGTTGGGTGGAATACTCTGTAGATATGTACTATGTTTCTTCAAAGGTTTAGTTCAGCTCTGATATTTCGTTGTTGATTTTTTTTTTTTGTCTACTTGATCTATTTGTCACAGTGGAGTGTGGAAGTCACCAAGATTTTTCATATCCATTACATTTTTTATATTGTTGTGTGTGCCAGTATTTGGTGCACATATATTCTTGTTAATTCCTCCTCTTGCCTTGTTCCTTTGACAAGTATGTAATGACCTTCTTTGTCTCTTCTAATCAGTCTTAGCTTGAAATCTACTTTGTCTGCAAATAAAATAGCTACCCTCTGCTTTTTTCTGGGTTCCTGTTGCATGGAGTATTGTTTTCCATCCTTTGACTTTCAGTCTATGAATTTCTTTTTTAATTACATTTGTTTCTTGTATGCAGCATACTTGTTTTTTGTTCCATTCTTGTTTTTCTCCATTCTTTTTGTTGTTATTGTTGCTCCATTCTTCTAATCTTTTTATTGGTGAATTGAGATGATTCACATTGATGGTTATAACTGATAGATATTGACTTATCTATGTCATTGTTATTTTTCTTTTGATTCCCTTTCTTGATCTTCTATTTAATTGTTTGAATTGCCTGGTAGATTTATTCTATGGGGACTTGTGGTTATCTTTTGGAATCTACAGTTTTGTCCCAGGGTCCAGTTCAAAGCCTGACTGTTCTTTCTGGTACACAAAGTACACAGATCTCAGATCCTTGTTGGTTAATCTCAGCAAATCAACAGTAGGATTAGGTTGGAGAGGTGGTTTGGGACTTTCAAAATCACAGAAATTTAAACTAAACCTGGCCTGTGGTTGTAGGGCTGGGGCCTGAGGTGTTTAGCTTATAACAATGAGTGCCTCGTCAGCTTTGCCATCACTCTCTGACCATGGATGTGTTCTATGGATGTCCCTCTGCCAGTCACTGTGTAATTTTAACACTGGAATCCCTTAGATGAAGACAACCCATCTAAGTTGTGAGTCACAGGGTCAGTAGGCCCCTCATTAAAATTGTGTCTGACCAGGCAGCCCCTACAGGGCATATGGCAAATGCTTGGACTGGAGTCATTCACCTGCTGGTGTAGTGCACAGAATCTACTGCTCTGTTATACTGGTGCCTTTCTCTCTGCAGGCTTCGGGGGGTGCCCACTGTCACTACATCTGTAGATTAGGTCCTCCTTTGTCAAGTCATGAGCCAGGAGTAGGGGAGAAAGTGTAGATTGTCCCTTCCTTTTTCTGCATTGTTGCCTGACTCTTCACTTTCTCTGCAAGCTCATTTTCCTTCAGATCCTTCCTGAGTCCCAAAAAGCCACATCCCTTTTTCTTCTCCAAGTTGTAATTTTCTAGTGTCTATATTCTGAATCTTGGAGAGGCAGATTTATTGCTTCTTACCACTCCAGCAAATTCCTGGAAGTCCCTCTGTATTTTTTATTAAGCAATATAAATTTAATTTTATTTCTTGTAGGCCAGTAGGCTCAGTATTTTTGTAGGTTATTTTTTATTTTCTGTGTTTAGGTTTTTTTGTTGTTGTTAACAACTGTGAGGCTATATGTACCCAAAACCTGAATTTTCATTTATTGTCATTTTTCCAACTACCATATCTTCTCAAAAATAAGACCAGACCTTACATTAATTTTTGCACCAAAACAGTAAGTAGGGGCCGGTGAGATGGCTCAGCAGCGTAAGCGCCTGCCTGGCAAGTGCGAGGGCCCAAGTTCGACTCCCGGTACCCACATACAAAAAAAGGGCCGGTGATATTGCTCAGCGGCATGGGCGCCTGCTGGTGCACGAGGTCCTGAGGTCGACCCCCGGTACCCACAAAAAAAAAAAAAAAAGTAGGGCACATTTTCAGGGGTTACCTTCATTTTTTGTGTACAACAATCTACATTAATTCATGTACAAATATTATAATTATTCAAATAGTCAGGTCATCTTCTCAACATTATCATAACTCTCCAAACACCAAATTTCAGCCTGAATTTCTTGCAACTCCATTTCTAATAGAACCAACGGCCCCAATCTTTCATGCCCAACAATAGAACTCTTCTTAAGTTTACATTTCTTCTCCTGTGGCCCATTCATAGTGCATTGGCAACACAGCTATCAGTGATTTTATTCTATGAATTCTTCACCCAAGTCATCACATCTTAACAGGCAAAGTTTCACAAAGTTTCCGTTAAATCAAATTTTAATTAAAGACTTACAAGATGAGTGGAAACAAATATTAAGACAGTTAAGAATGATGGTTAACATAAAAGTGATGAAAAATTGCAGGCACAAAGATTCAGAAAACATTTCCTTATGTCACAAGTACATTTGTGACAAGTACACTTTGTCACAAGTATATCTTGATGTGTTGAATTATGAACATTCTTATTAGACAACCAAGTCCATTCATTGTCAAATACACACTTTATCCATGCACTGTGTTTGTACTCCCATTGGTCATTTGGCAATAACTAACTCTTATTTATCTGTTTACATAGCTGTTTACCTCCTGTCCAAGTACCTGCTTGGATATTTACAAATAATTATAATTTACATTATCAACTATTTCAAGTATTAATGTCAATGTTTATAGGTAGCCCTTCAAACATAAGACTAATTTTGTCATCGAGGTGCCTAAAGATGGGTCCTTAGAATATTTCTGTTGATGAAGTATTAATTATAATTTTAAGAATTTTGTTATACTAAACAATATGTATTTAACAGGAAAAAATCACAGGAAAGTATTGAGTTTTTAATATTTATTGTTTATAAAACATCAAAATTTTCAACATGTACTGATTTTTGGTGTACAAAGCCTAAAAAAGAACATCAGAGATAAATTCCCATATGAACTACAATGAAAATACCAGTAATGCTCTACAAAAAAAATCCTCAGTTATCACACCTAAAGCAGTCTGCACACATGACAACAGCACGTTCCATACACACATATCACTTACACTGACAGCACATGTGTTTTGCTTTCCTGGCCTTTTTGTAGGATGTACTTGACATCTCAGTGGTCTTGCTGTTTTGTCAAGAGGTTCTTCTTATACAGTGTGTAGTTAACAGGAACATACAATATCAATAAAGTATTAAATTCTTAATGTGTATAGTATGTTTAGAATAGACATCAACATTTTCACATCAGCTGTATACTTGCTTACAAAACCTAAAAGATAACATTAGAAATAAATTCCTACATGAAATACAATGAAAATATCAACAGAATTCTACCACAAAAATAAGCTTTGCTTCAACTGTCACACCCTAGACAGTCTTCTCACACGACAACTGCATGTTCTCTGCACACATCTTGCTTACACTGACAGCACATGTATTTAGCTTTCCTTTCCTATGTGGCAGTCTTGTCACCTCTCATCTCTTCCTGTTTTGTCAGGAGCTTCCTACTATATTGTACAACATGCACTTAGCAGGAAAATAAGATATCAATAAAATAAAATATATGTAGAGTGCTTAGAATAGACATCACCATTTTCACATCAGCTGTTCACTTGCTTGCTTACAAATCCTAAAAGATGACATCAAAAATAAAAACCTATATGAACTATAGTGTAAACATAAACAAAAGTCTACTACAGAAATAAGCTTTGCTTCAACTGTCACACCCAAGGCAGTCTTCATACACGACAACCACATGTTCCACACACAAGTACTGCTTACACTGATAGTACATATGTTTCGTTTTCCTATACTCTTCTGTAGGGCACAGTTGACATCTTTTTTGTTTTCCTCTTGTAGTAGTAGGTCTTTGTGATGCTGCAACTGCCTCTTCACCTGTCAGCTCAGCAGAATGCTCCACAATTTTTTTGCGTAGTTCCCTGGGAAGAAACATACCAAGTGGGTGAACACACAGATTGCTTCCTGTATCCCTCAGGGAAAGGTACTGAGATACACAGCCAGCCACTATAATGCTAAACTACAAATTTACAGTAGAGAAGTAACGGAAGGGTCCACTGGACCCAGTTTGATGCCTAATTTAGTATGTCCACTGTGTGTTGCAAAAGATGTCCTAAATGTGTCCATCTGGCCTATTATCTTAACTGGAGCTTATTGTTGGGGTAGAGCCTATATTACAAGAATCCTAAAAAGTAATGGTAGGGCTTATTTTCTTATTTTGAGGGTAATATGGTAGCATGCATTATAACTTTGCTGCATATAGTCTACTTTTTCACAAAAATTTTTAAATTTAATGTTATATTTTATAATTATAATGTGTATTTTTTTCAATTCTTTATATGTTCTAGATAGAAGTCCTTTGTCTGAGGGGCAGTTGGCTAAAATTTTTTTCCCAAAAATCAGGCCCCCCAAATTCAAAGGCCCAATCCATAAATGGGCCTCACAGATGAATACATACTTCTTAGATGAAGAAATACAAATGGCAAATATATGAAAAAATGTTCAACATCATTGGTCATTCGAGGGATGCAAGTTACAACGACACAGACATTCCATCTCACCCCAGAAAGAATGGCTATCAAGAAATCAACCAACAACAAATGCTGGTGGGGCTGTGGGGAAAAAGGAACACTGCTCCACTGTTGGTGGGAATGTAGACTGGTACAACCACTGTGGAAATTAGTGTGGAGATTCCTCAAAAAACTAGGATTGGAGGTTCCATTCGACCCAGCTATTCCCCTTCTGTGTATTTTCCCAGAAGAAATGAAAACATCATACCACAGTGATATATGTGCACCCATGTTTATAGCAGCACAATTTGTAATAGCTAAATCTTGGAAACAACCCAAATGCACATCAACCAAGGAATGGATAAAAAAGATGTGGTAGTTTTATACAATGGAGTACTACTCAGCTATAAAGAAGGATAAACTTCAGACATTTATGTGGAAATGGATGCAAGTAGAGACCATACTTAAAAGTGAAATAAATCAGACTCGCATGTGTAAACATTGTATTGTCTCCCTAGTGTAAGAAGATGAAAAAGGGTTTAAATAAGATAAATAAGAGGGTTTAAATCAATCAAAACGAAGGTGAGAGCTAAGGTATAGGTCAGGAAGAATTCACAAAATAAACCAAAGACCACCAAAATCATTGCTGAGGGAAATAATAATATTGTAGTAATAACTTATAAAGGTAAAGATGATTATGAAATTATACCAACTAATACATTGTTACTTTGTGAATAAATATCTTACAGGAATTATCTTTCCAGCCTATTGACATGTGGACTCTTGGGACACCTCCCTGACCAAAATCACCAACATTCATTTTCAAGTCACCATCCTCATGGTTGAAATTTGCTTAACTTGCTGTGTGCAACAGCTCCCCAATGGGATACTTACATGATATCCCAAACACTGACAACATCATGTGTTAGAATGTGACCACCATGACGTGGTTGGAGGACATTTTGTACCTGGACACAATATTAATATTCAGATAAATTCAAAGTGAATTGTTGCTGCCTGTACAATCATACTTATATGAAACCTTGAACTAAATCTCCATTGCTCTATTTTAGTGACCCAACTGTAAACTGTACTAGCCATCCTTACTATCAAGGAACCAGTATTAATGTTACCCACCCAACCAGGGCCCTCTTTTGTGTTGTTCCTCCACTTTGGAATACAATTACTGTTATAAGTTTCTCACAATCTATGCACCCATCCCAATTTTCTGAGTCCCCAAATCTTGCAAAAATGTAACCGCTCAGACACAAAAATACCTTTTACTCAAGTTGGTATTCCCCACCTTCAAAAAATGTAATAGAAGAAAAAGGATCTGATATGACACCCTTCTGAGAGGAGCAGGAACCAGATTAGGGAATGTTAATTGATCTAGAAAAATTAGCCTCCCATGTGAATAGTACAGGAAAAGATGTTTCTCCAGCTCTAACGTCATGTGCACAGTGGATACCCACAATGGTTTTGCCTCACCAGAATGCACTGAAATACAACAGGGAATTTCTACATCTGTTCAAAAAAACTACTGTAGGGCCAGTGATATAGCTCAGCGGCATAAGCACCTGCCTGGCAAGCATGAGGTCCTCAGTTTGACTCCCAGTACCCGCATATAAAAAAAGCCCTACTGTAGCACATTTACAAATTGATACTGACATTAGCATATTATTAAATTGGACCACCTGTTCCTTAAAAAATATGGTTTTAATACCAAAGGAAAATGTGCAAAGGTTTTTGGCTACTGGAAGAGATGATACAATGCATAAAATAATTTGCTTCTTATATACTTGAGGACCACTGGGTGATCCATATTAAACCAGTTGTTTGCACCAATCAATAGTGTACAGGCACTATACAGCATTATAATTCTGATACAACATGAAATTTTTATGTAAAACCATGTTTTATTTATTTAGCTTTAACTCCTATGATGAGATTATAAATATAAATACCGCTACATACTCTTTTGCTGAGTGTACGTCTTCCAGTAAAGGACTAATTTGCAATTTTTTGACCAAACAGATGGAGCCGTGTTTGCTCAATGCAATCTCCAACACTTGTGACCTTATTTTTCTGCCCATCTCTAACTTTTCTATGCTCTGTGAAGTTGCTTCAAGACATGTAAGCATGACTACTAGCAATCAATCTGATTTGAACCTCGGGATATCTTGCCCCTTTCTCTAGATGCATCCAAAGGTTGTACTAGCTTCATGGGCAGAATTTTGATTTTCCTTTACCTGGCCAACAGTATGATGTGTTTCTGACTTGGATGCCTCAACCTTGTCTATACCCTATATGTATGTTTCCCTACAGTCCCTTAATTCTGTATGAAACCAAAATCAAGAAATGCTTGGAAATAATCAACATTTACTTCATGAGCATAAGATTAGGACACATATAACTACTAATAGATTGACAGATATTTCATATATGGTAACCACTGATACTAATCATCATTATGATTTTTTGTCTACAACCACACATTGTTTTTCTGCTTTGTTCAATACATTGCTTGTATTTGCAATTATTGTGACATTGTTAATTGTCATAACATGAATGTTTTGTAAAAGAAAAAAATTGTACATCAAATTTACCCCAAAACTGTTTACAGCCTGTAGTAAGAACACATCAGATCTTAAGGCTGAATGCAGGGTTAAAATTAAATGTAGAAAGATCTTCCTTGTTCATAGAGTTCCAAGGTCTTGTTCTAAAGATTAGATCTGAGATGCCTGGCAGAACATACTGACATGATCAGAAACTCTTTGTGGCCTGGAGTGCTTCCAGGGATATTTTCAATTTCTAGGCAATTCTGTCCTTGTCATACACAAGAACCTGGACTATTATTGGCCCGTTCAACTGTAAAAGTTTCACAAAATCATTGAAGTTGTGAAACAAAAGAAGGAAATTAAGAAAATTCCAATTAGCATAATATGAAGAAATGGCTCATGATACATGTCTATAATGAAGGAATTCTAAACAAAAATCCAAACTGTGTTCCTTGCCCTGCTCTTATATGAATAAGCAGAGAACAGGAAAGGATTAGTTTCAAATCAAGAGCTCAGAAGAAACTGTTGCTCTTGCATTTCTAACATTTTGCAAAGGGGTTGAAATCCAGGTCAAAAGGTAGGGAGGAGCTACTAGACCTGATATCTTAGTGTACTCTGAATAATCATATTCCTCCTGGAAGGAAGACACTTTATCTTTCTGTTGTTATCCAAACCTGCTATCCTATCTTCTTGTTTTCTTTTACATTTCCAAGCTTAACCAGATGTTTGGTTTAGTTTTTAATAGTGGACTGTTTTCCTTTATCCAACCCTATCTTTAGGCTAAACTGACTGCAGTCTAAATAATCTAAAGTAAATTATTACAGAATGTGGTGGGGGTGAGGTCTGGGTATAAGTGGTCAAAATCAGCTTTGGTAGGACTGCATCCCCGAGTCCTCCACACTCCAAGTTTCTCCTAGTCCCTGGAAATTCACCCTCTGACTCTTCTGACTCCACCCTCCTGGGGCTAAACCAACTGCTGGGTCTCCATTATCTTATCTATACTCATCAAGTTCACAGGATCTGAACCAAGAAAACATTAAATGAAAGGTTTGAACGTGGGCTTTTGTTGTTGTTTTGTATTTTCTTTCACATTATATGAGGGTGCACCATTCTGGTCACCCTGTAGGGCTAGTATCACCAGGACAAAGGGCTAGGATAGAAAATTCCAATTAGCAGACATGGGGGTAAGCAGTTTGAACACAAGACACAAAGCATGTATGATGTTTGAGAACACTTCCATTCATAGTTTTAACTCATGTCAATGCTATGAACCCTGCTTACTGCCTTAATATCAGATTAAACACACTTGGCTTTCTATTCTGGATTGCCCTCTCATCTTCCCACTCCCTCTTTGACCTTAATGCCCTAAAGCCATGTCTGCCCACACTTGTCACCCCAGGACTTGAGGCTATTCATCTTTGGAAGGATTTATTTCTCCCTGGAGAAACAGGAGTCATGAGACTTCTTTATGTGTCCCATAAGTGTGAGGAAAATGTAATTCCTGAAGACTGCCTGAGTCCCTTCTAGATTCTCCACACTCTGAGGGCAGCCCTTCCATCCTGGTATCCTGGAGAAGCCCACGGGAATGGCACATGAAGAAGCACATGGCCAAAATAATGCACACAGCTTCACTTAAAGGCACCCCACAGTCTGGCCTCAACATCTTCAGTGTGTGTTATCATGGAGCAGCAATCTATTATGGCTTTTCACTCCAGATTCATTAGAAAAGCAAAACAGGTGGTCAGGACTAGGAAAGAGAATGTGTGAAGGTTCAGACTTTGAGTAGTTTTTGTAGAGCCACTCAGCTTCAGTGGGATATAGATGTAGAGTTGGCACCTCTTGGGGTCCCTGTGTGCCCTTGATGAATGGCATCTCATACAGGAGCTTGTGTGTCCTCTGCACCTGCTAATTAAGTAGTTTTCAGCTGTTCATGATTCTGCACATCTGAAAAATTAGTGTCTCAACATTTTTTGTTTTGGTTCTGACAGAGAACATGAGCAAGATTTACTAGCATCTTCTGGGTTGAGGTCAAAGATGTTGATCAGTGTCACGCAACACACAAGACAGCCCTAACTTCAAGGAAATACTGGCCGGAATATCCCTAGTGTTCTGCTTGACAACCCTGTTACATGGGAGCCTTTCTTCCAATATTGTGAAAGAATCCAGCTAATCACAACTGGATTATACACCATAATTCATGTACATTCTTTATGCTGGCTTTAGATCCCAGAGACTGATGAGCACTGTACATGTGCTTTGCAAATATATATACGTAAATATATATATATATATGTGTGTGTGTGTATATATATGTGTACATATATGTGTGTATATATATATATATTAGTGTGCACAAATGGAAATGTTTTAGATACGTTATCCAGTTTTTCACTTAACTTTTTTTCTTTCTTTTTTGTCTTTTTGAGACAGGGTTTCACTACACAGTACAGGCTGGCCTTGAACGCACTTTGTAGCCCAGGCTGGCCTCGAACTTACAGCAATCCTCCTGCTTCAGCCTCCCGAGTGGTGGGATTACAGGCATGTGCCACCACGCCTGCCCCTATTAACTCACTATTATTTACCAGGTTTTTATGCACTGCTTTATGTGCATAAACAAAAAGTCTCCACTGGTTATTTGTGTAACAACTTATTTACCTTTCTACAGTTATAAGAAAGCAGGCTTGTCTAATTCTGTCACTGATATATATGCTACAGGGAATATTCTCTTTTTATTGCCTTAGAAACGGATTTCAGAAAATGCTGTAGGTATTCAGGATCATATTTGCTAATGTCCAGACTGTGTATGCATTTAATGTTTTAATTTTCACCATCCACAAAACCAAAAGCAGTGAGAAGTTGTTCCTCTTTCTCATAACCAAGCAATACAAGTCCTTTTATAATCTGAATTTCATTGAGTCACAGTGAAATTGAATTGCTAATTTTCATTTTATCTTTGCTTCCTTTTTTATGCATTCCTTTTACTGCTTGTGTAAGCCCTTCTGTAAACTATCTGCTCATACATTGTACTCATATTTTTTATGAGAATTTTTATTTTTGCAATAATCTTTTTCCAGTTCTAGGTTTTTGTTTGTTTCAAATCAAAGTACGTTTCACTGATTTTTCATGTTCATGTTGATTTCATCAATCATATTCTTTACAGAACAGAAATCTTAACTGTTACTCTTTTTGTATCTTTTCAAAATTACCTAATATTCATTTACAATTCTGTTTGTGAAATTTTCTTTAGTCCAAATCAGAAAATTATTTTTAAAACTTTCTATTTTTTCACTTAACATCTTTGTCTTGAATCTTCCTGAATTGCACATTTGTGTGAGTCAGGAAGAAATCAAATTTACTTTTGTATAAGATGCACAGTTTTGGGCCGGTGAGATGGCTCAGCAGCGTAAGCGCCTGCCTTGCAAGTGCGAGGGCCCGAGTTCGACTCCCGGAACCCACATACAAAAAAGGGGGCCGGTGATATCGCTCAGCGGCACTGGTGCCTGTTGGCGTGCGAGGTCCTGAGGTCGACCCCCCGGTACCCACAAAAAAAAAAAAAAAAAAAAAAGATGCACAGTTTTACCACCATAAGTGAATGGGATATCTATCCTTTTTTACTTAATTTGTATTTCCAGGTTTGGGAAACTGAGTTTGTAAAAAAAGAACAGAGGTATGTTTTGAAATCTCTTCTACTTAATATTTTCATATGTTGTCAAAGTTTTGGACCTCGGGCTGGTGAGATGGCTCAGTGGCTTAAGCGCCTGCCTGGCAAGTGCGAGGGCCCGAGTTCGACTCCCGGAACCCACATACGAAAAAGGGGCCGGTGATATCGCTCAGTGGCACGGGCACCTGCTGGCGCGCGAGGTCCTGAGGTCGACCCCCGGTACCCACAAAAAAAAAAAAAAGTTTTGGACCTGATATTGTATTTCAGTGCAGTATGTTCCAAAGTATGGTAGGGGATACCTATTCTCTTTACTTTTTTATTTGAGATCCAAATAACATAACACTTTTTTGTTTTTCTGGAAGGACTCTAGATTTTTTTAATCAATTTTATAGTTGATTCACTATAATTATAAATATACTTGTATTACAGATCTAATTTCAAGAATTCATAGTATACCACAAAACCACATCCAAGTCAGTAGTTTATTCTCCACATATTGAGATCATCCTCTTTGCTTTTATTTGTATGTACTATTTTTCTATTTGAGAGGGTTGCACATTTTTGATGAATCATGGATACCATTTACAATAGTTTTATAAACTTTTTCATAAAATTTTTGTTGGTGTATGAGATTTTTTTCTAGGTGGTAACAAGTTTTACAGCTATCATGCAGAGGTATTTTCAATAAAACAACATATTAGCACAAACTTAATGAGGAAGATTAGAAATGTAGTTTTCTCTTTTCAAGGCAGACATTAGCAGTATCTGAAAAATTTTTAAACAATGTCAATCTTTTCATTACAGTATATATACTTCTAAAATTTACTTTTCTAAAATGTTAATTATATTCACATGCCATTCGTATACTTTTTAATAAGAAAACTTTTTTTTTTTTTTTTACCTTTTAGTGTGGTACACGACGATTGTGCAAACTTACACAGAAGACCTTTAGGTTTCTTTGTAGTTGTGTACTTACCTTGAGAGAAAAAGGTTTGAGGACTATTTCTTTATCAATTGTCATTCAATTGAATATCATTTTGTTTTATTGTATTGACATAGTTTTATCAAAAAATAAAATAAGAAATATGATTTTTTCCAGCGTAGCTTGTCTTTCGCAGCATATATCTCCTTGTCATTATTCTAATATATCTTGATAGTTCCATCATTCCTGCATACTGATTTTGTCTCCCATTTTTATCCTTATACTGCTTATTTCTCTTTCCTGCTTTAAAATACCACACATGAATTTTAGTTTAATGTGATAGTAAAATGAAGCCAGTGAATATTCATGACTTACATATAATCATGAAATAGTTCCTGTGAAGTGTCACATGTGCTACTTTAATGGTATATGTGATTTATCTATTTAAGTGGGGAGTTCCTAGAGGCACCCAAAGTGTCAATGTCTGCTTGGGTCAACTCTGGAGGTGGAAGACTGCTCGCTAACTTGGAGCCAAAACACTTGAGGATGGGATGTTTTGTCAAAAGGAGCAGAGGTGGGCCTTAGGGAGAAAACAATGAAGCTCCTTAGAGGACAATCAGATAAAAGTTAATTATTCAGCCAAACTGTCACCATGCCTTGCTAACCTAAAACAAACATCTGTACTCTGCATAACTCTATGACTTTGTTGCCCATCAATAAATCTGGGAGTCTGAATCAGTTCAGGGCTCCATTTTGGTGGGGTCCCCTAACCCTCCTCAAAGAAATTCTGTCTCTCCTGTTGTCATTTATCTCTCCAACAGGGTTTGCTGGCCCAAACCTGGCAATTAAATTCATTTTGAATTTTTTCTTCATTATAAGCCTTTAAGAGGTACTTAATAGAAATTGAGTTTTACAAAATGTATTTATACCAAGATTTAAATAATTAGATAAGGTTTTTTATTATTGATTTGTGGGATAAGTTTCATGATAGGGTTCTGATGCTGAAACATGCTGACAATGACAAGTTGAACAATCACAACTTACTTGTGGTATTTCGGTTCTCTCGATATAGGGGAAAGAAACTCCCAACCTGCTAGATGTCCGGTACAAGTTCGTGTTCTCTAAAATTGAAGAATGAATTTTAGGAACAACGCAGGTTAAGAGCAGAATATATTTATTGGGGGAAAGAAAACTTCTGTCTGAGAGAGAGACAGGAGGGGTCCCAAGTGGGTTGCCAAGGACCCTGCCTTTTCTAGGGATTTTTATGGAGCAAATCCACGAGGTGAGATGGGTCCAAGGTGGGGAAAAATGGGAAACTGCAAGGTAGGCATGACATGGGACAAAACTATGGTCAACCAATAAGATTACAAACGTAATTGCTCAGGTAAAATTGATTAAATTGGGATCAAAAGGGGAAGCAAGGGCCAGTGAGATGGCTCAGTGGCATAAGTGCCTGCCTGGCAAGCGCAAGGTTCTGAGTTCGACTCCCGGTACCCACATACGAATAAAGTGCCGATGATATCACTCAGTGGCACGGGCACCTGCTGGCACGAGAGGTCCTGAGATCGACTCCCGGTACCCACAAAAAAAAAAAAAAAGTGGGGGGAGCAAGTCATATAGCAAGTGGGCATGAATATAGAACTGGGGCTCTTCCTGTAGGGGGTTGGGTTAGTGCCTCTTCCTGGCTTCCTCAAGGCGATTGTTACCTATTTAGGATATCAATCCCTGATGTTTATCCTTACGAAGCATGTGGGTGCATTTGGTTTATCTTTTGTCTTGTGGCCTGGCCCACAGGAGGTGCCTGTCTCTCCCACAGTTGCAAGGTGTCTCATCTTCTGCACTGGCTCCTTCAAGGGCCTAGTTCTGTCTTACTGCCTGTAATATTTTTATCTTACTTAGCTGCCTATAACACTCTGTCTCTCTGTCTCTTTGTCTCTCTGTCTGCCTGTCTGCTGTCTGTTTCTCTCTCTCTCTCTCTTTCTCTCTCTCTCTCTCTGTGTTAGTTACTGCAAATTTCACCTAGGGCATCATACATGCAAGAGATCCATGCTACCACTTAACAACATACTGTTACAGACAGTAGTGCACATTATCAAGGTGACCAAAAAAAAAAAGTTATTTTTGTAAGGGAGAAAGAGAGAGACAGAGAGAGACAGAGAGAAAGAGAGAGAGATGGAACGAAGCTGAGGCCAGCCCAGAAGACTTATCACAAATAAACTAAGGGCAACACACAGCCTAAATCTAAGAATTACTTACTGTTGATAACATAATAGAGATTCCAAACACAAGACTGCATGATACTGACAAAAAAGTTTATTTTTCTCACTAGAAGAGAAGATGGAGTAAACGTGTCTTGCCATGAATAGTAAAATGTTATTTGTCAGATAGAATTTTCTTTCCCTACTTCTAAGGGGATGTGAACTTTAATCGCATTTTTTAAATGCTTGGGCTATTAAAATACCGGCCATTTCTAGTCAATTTAGTGGTAATTTTCAAAACCAACATAATTGGGTAGTCAAGAATTTCACACTGTTCAAACTACTCTTGATAAATTATGTACAAAAAATAAAATACTATTTTTCCATGTTAAAAAGAGAATTTAATGCTACCCAGGGAGATCTGGGTCCCTTTGTTTTGTCATTTCCTAATTAATTTGGGTTTTTGTTTGTTTGTTTTTTTGTGGGTAGCGGGGGTCAACCTCAGGACCTCACGCGCCAGCAGGCGCCCGTGCTGCTGAGCAGTATCACTGGCCCTTTTTTCGTATGTGGGATCCGGGAGTCGAACTCGGGCCCTCGCGCTTGCCAGGCAGGCGCTTACGCCACTGAGCCATCTCACCGGCCCTTAATTTGTTTTTATACATTTTAACTGACAAATTTTTTGGTATCATGAAGTTTTGAACAGTGCATACACTGTGGAATGGCTAAACTGATTAATTAACATATGCATGACCTCACATACCTATAGCTTTGCTCTTAATAGAAAGATCAGTGACCAAAAAAGAACATGGAATTCCAGCCCACAATCCTTAGAAAGTGCCTTTCCCCAGAACGTACAAATAGGGAGAGATAGCTTTATATGCTCTCTCTTACAGGGCCTGCAGTCAGAGAAAATGAAGGAGAGATAGGATACAAATTCCCAGACAAAAGACAGGACAGGAGGACCCTCTGACCATATGTCCCATGCAAGAACTCATTCACCAGAAGCCCTGGACACTCATGGGTTGATGAGAAACAGCTTGGGCACCAGCATCACCACTCTCTGAATCCGCAGTCACTGTCGGTCCCTGGATAGAGGGACAGACATGGTCACAGGTCAGTCACATGCCCTGCCCAAGGGTATGGATTCATACCTAACTGAATTTGCATGACAGGTCCTGCTTGATTTAGCCAATCCTCAAATACCGATAACTGCTGAGACAGAATTTCAATTTCTGCAGTGGGGAAAATGCTGGAACAAAAGAGGGAACAAATGGCCAACAGGTCGAGGCATAGTGCAGAGCTAGACCGACTGTATGAGGGGCAATTAGCAAGTTACTCATATATAAGATGTTCGCGGTGCTGTGCCCCCGCAAAGATTCATGGACTGAAAGTTTAATCCTTCACACGAGCATATGGGAGGTGGCAGGACCTTGAAGAGGTGGGGCTTACAGCCAGGCAGCTAGGGCACTGAAGGTGCTATCACTGGAAGGGACTAATGGATTTCTCACAGTTGCCCAGTGGGCTGTTTTATAAGAGCAAGTGTTACTACTGAATGTCTCTCTGGCTCCATCTCACAGTGTAATCGCTCCCTCTTGCTCATGGTCCCCCTGTGACACCTTTGCCATGAAGCCCTCGCCAGAGACCAAACAGTAAATGCCTTATCTTGGAATTTCAGCCTCTAAAACTGAGCTAAACGAACCTTTTTTCACTTTGCACTGAAAACTGAACCCAGGGCTTTTGCCCTGAGCTACATCTCCAGTCCTTTTTCATTTTTTATTACAAGGCAAGGTCTCACTAAATTGCTAGTTGGCCCAGAATTGTAATCCTCCTGCTTCAGCCTCCCAGAGTGCTGAGATGACAGGCATGCACCTCCATGCACAGCTATCTCTTTTCTTTATAAAGTACCTAGCCACAGGTATGTTGTTATAGCAACAAAAAATAAACCAAACGAGTGGGAGAAAGGTTTTGCACTCTCCTTCACTGGCAGTTGCTCCCTCAAAAAAGATGGCTTGACTCAAAAACCATCTCTAAGGGATCCCTCTGGCTTCCATGTCCAAAGTGTGGACCAGGAGCTGTGAGCCGCAGGACCTAGCTGAGAAGAGACAGAGACTCTGGGCAGAGTGGCATTGGTGGAGATGGGAAGAACAGCAAGGTAGGTGACATTGTGGAGGTGAAGCTCGCAGACTCAGCATGGCTGAGTGGCTGAGGCAGAGGCAAATGCAGCAGGTCCCTGAGGGGGTGAGAGGGTCGGGGAAGAGGGCAGAGGCCCCTTCTGCTTAGGGTGGGACTTAGGACATGCCAAAGTATCCCTTCCTTGTGCTGTCCCTGCCGCCCCTACCAGGGGAGAGCCTCACCAGCTAGTACACTCCTCGTTCAGCCTCAGCTTAGCGGACCTACACCTTCCTTCAAGTCCCAAGGTCAAGGGTGGGTTAGAGAGGAGCATGGAAGGAAGACTGAAGAACACAGGTGCATCAAGGAAGGCAGGGCCCTGGGTCCAGCTGCTTGTGCTCCTGCAGGACTGTCCCTGGCCACTGGTACTCCCTTCCAGGAATCAAGGTGGCCTCAGAGCTGCCAAATGACTAGGACGAGGCTACACGGTACTCAAAAAGGCCCAGAAGGGCTAAGTGGAGAGTCAACACAGTGACCGATGTGTGACCTCCGGGCCACGAAACTTGGTGACAAAGCTGTGGTCTCTGGAGTAAATCTTGGATTCCATTCCGAGCTCCTTACATCTTCAGGGCCTCACCGCTCAGCTCCTCTACATGTGTGTTTGTTCAGCACACCCTTTGATTGCCAGCTTCCTGGGCCTCTGACATGACAGGAACCCCACCATCTTACTCCTTGTGCTGCTGCCCCGCCCGCCAGGCTGCATGGGGAGATCTGTGAAAGCCATTGAACCTGCGCTGTGAGGAAGGAGCCAACTGGACCTGGACAGGCGCTCTGAGCTCTCATTGCTCTTTCCCCTTCATTCCTGTACTGGATGCATGTGCTCATCCAGAGACAAAGGTAATGCAGTCAGAAGAGGCCCAGCACCTGTCCATTCAGGTCTTTACAAAAAGCACTAAGTGAGGACCTTGCAATGATACACAGCATGCACTGTGGCAGGGTTCACTGCACTGGCCACATCCAGTGAGTCCCATTCAATCCAGCAATTCCAATAAGACACTCCTGGCCTCAAGGTCTCTCAAAAAACATTTATCTTTTCCCCAGTAGATAGTGGACATTCTCAGCCAAAACAAGAGGATAAACCAAAAAAAAGGAGGACCAAGATGGTGAGGGAGTTCTGCTGCTCTGGGGTGTGCTGGGGCCAGGCAGGAGCCAGCAATTTGGCTGCTCTGCAGCCTACAGCAGGCAATTTGGCTGCTCTGTAGCTCACAGCAGGCTGTGCACAGTTGAGCATATGCTATGTAAACAGTTGTTATATGCTATCGTTTAGGAAATAAAGACCAAGGAAAAAAGGTCTTTACATGTTCAGTGCACATGCGATTTTTTTTCCAAATATTTTCAAGCTATAGTTGGTTAAATCCATAGAACCCATGGATATGGAAAACCAACAGTATCTTCACATGTGTGTGTATATTGTGTATGCATACACTCATATGAATGTGTATGTGTATTAGATACATATATGTATAATCATTTGTAGGATTTTTCTCTTTATATTGACTAGTCTTGGGAAGCTACTAAGAGGGAAGAATCCATGAATAAAGCTCTGTGAGGGCCGGTGAGATGGCTCAGTGGCTTAAGCGCCTGCCCGGCAAGCGCGAGGGCCCGAGTTCGACTCCCGGAACCCACATACGAAAAAGGGGCCGGTGATATCGCTCAGCGGCACGGGCGCCTGCTGGCGCACGAGGTCCCTGAGGTTGACCCCCCGGTACCCACAAAAAATAAAAAAATAAAAATAAAGCTCTGTGAAAATTTTAGCAAAGAACTAGGAGAGGGGAGGGGAGAGGGCAAGAAACTGAAGACAGAAAATAATCTAGTCCGTGATACCAGGGAAAGAAAAACCAGACACCATTGGTCCACTATACACATCTAATAATCTTTTATACCTATTAAAATAAAGGACTCCTAAGCCAGGCATGGTGGTACATGACCATAATCTCACTACTTGTGTAGCTGAGGCAGGAGGATCACCACAAGTATGAGGCCAGCCTGGGCTACTTAGAGGGTTCAAGGCCAGTTTGAGCTACATAGATAGATCCTGTCTCAAAAAAGAAACAAACAGGGCCGGCGAGATGGCTCAGCAGTATAAGCGCCTGCCTGGCAAGTGCAAAGTCCTGAGTTTGACTCCCGGTACCCACACAAAGGAAAAAAAAGGGCCGGTGATATCGCTCAGCAGTACAAGCGCCTGCTGGCAAGCACGAGGTCCTGAGTTTGACTTCCAGTACCCACATTAAAAAAAAAAAAAAAGAAACAAACAAACAGAAAATAAAGGACTCCCACTGCATCTGAGAAACATTATGGCCTTTAAATTTTCAAATTCTCCAGAGCTGTGCTGTCCACCATAGCTGTCTGTGATGACGAGACTGTTCTGCCTATGATTTCCAAAACGGAGGTACCAGCACATATGGCTGCTGAGACTGAGAAATGTGGCTATGATGACTGATAAAATTAATTGTTAATTTCATGGAATCCTAACTAATTTAAACTTAAATTTATACAGCCACAGGTATTTTCAATAGTACTCACAAGGGATAGCAGGGATGGCCTGGAGGAGCTGTGCTGGGCAGGCACAGTCTTGGGGTCTACCTTGGGACACTCCTCTCACAGCAGTCCCCTCTAAAAGTCATATACAAACAAATGTCCCCAGGTAACCTGGGTAGCAATGAGGATGCTCCATATTCCCGCTCCCCTTTCTTCCTCAGTTGGAGGAATGACAGAGAGGGAACAGAGCTCAGAGTACATAGTTATGCGTCCCCATTTGAGCTTCCAGATTCTCCCCACCTCCTCATCATGACACGGGTGCCAGGGTTCCAGTCTCAGGAGATGCTCTCCCCATGATAAAAGAGATTGAGGTAAAAGGAGTGAGGGTGGAAACAGCACCAGGCCAGGTTATTCCTTTTCTGTGGGCCTCTAGCAGGACAGCCAAGCTGTGGGTGCTAAGCCACCTTTCAGACAACACGCCTGGTGATTTCTAGTAGCTCCACCTCATAAAAAGATCCTTTTTCCTCTTGTCTTCCCCCAAATCACTTCTAACACCTTCTGTTTTTCTACCACATCCCTCTTAATGTTGTGATTTATTTTTAAGGTTTTATCTTGCTCTCTCCAGCTACAATACGAATCTGGTAAGTACAGACCTGCGCTCACTTTCTTCAGAACTTCCTATCCAGCCATCACCACAGCGCCTGATGAATACCAAGTACTTTTTATACTCTGGGTTGACAAACATTTTCTGCAAATAACCAGAGTAAAAGACTTAGCATGTATGGGCCAAATGATCTCTGTCACCTATACTTAACAATATGGTGGCAGGGTCGAAACAGCCACAAACTACACATAAATAAAGGTCGTCCAATAAAACTTTATTTTTATAAGCCAAACTTGGACCCAATTTGGCTCATATTCTATCAGCTGCTGACCCTTGCCAACAGGGTACACAAAATCCATTAGTCCTCAAATTTTCTTAATTCTACCTCTATCTCAAATATTCCATATCTCAAATATTCCAACTTTTCTGATTTCACATCTAACATTATGAAGGTTCTGAATTTGCTCAATCTCCTGCATGGGCTCTGTATTCATTTTTGTCGATCCTAAACTCTATGTTCTATCCAGGAGCAGTGTTTTGTTTAAACTACAAAAGTATGTCATTTCTGTCCTTAAAACTCTGATACAGTGGCTTCCCAATGACCTTACAATACAGTGCAAATTTTACCATGACCTTTAGTGACTAACAGGAGTGTCTTACCCTCCCGTTCAAGCCAGCTCATCCACTCCCTGCTTTCTTTTCTCTAATTTACCTTTCCCTGTCTTTTCTCAGCTACTGGAACACACCAGGCTTTGTACCGTGTGGGAGTCGATGCCTATGAAATCTTTTCTCAAGTCTCTTCCACAACCACAGTGTACAGCCAAACTCCTTGGTTACCTACATACAACTCATCCTTTAGGTTCAAACACTGGTCTCTTTTCAGAAATTTTCCCTGACATACTCAAGTTATCCTGTTCAATAGTCTCATATCACCTTTGTCACTACTATTAATTTAAAACCCTTCTTCCCAGCTTGAATAACATCTCCACAGGTACACACATTCTAAGTATTTCAGCTACACTCCTTCACCTCTGTTCAGGGCCCAGTTCACTGAAGGCAACCCAATGAAAATGTATCCAAAAATCAACAGTCCTCAAGAATAATTCAATAGAACAAATCTAAGAAGACTTATGACCACACACACAAACACAGCATTATCATATGACAAAAATTAAATGTAAAAATGACTTTAAATGCCTGTTCATCATATAGTATAAATCACAACAGATTTCAGGTGTCTTTAGGAAAGACATTTCTTTCTAGAACAGCAAGGCAAGAATATATTCCTTTTGAAAACAAACATCTCATTCTAAAACTGAGATCTGATCTTTAATTTTCCTCCAGAGTTAATTTTCTCTCACATCTCAGTAGAAGTGAGCTTTAACCCATTATTAAAAAGGATGTTATGGGCAACCCATTTTCCGGGTCCTCTTCTGTCTCTCTTAGACGAAGCTATCTTTCCCTCAATAAATATTTCCTGCTCTTAAAAAAAAATAGGGCTGGTGAGATGGCTCAGTGGCTTAAGCGCCTGCCCGGCAAGCGCGAGGGCCTGAGTTCGACTCCCGGAACCCACATACGAAAAAGGGGCCGGTGAAATCGCTCAGCGGCACGGGCGCCTGCTGGCGCGCGAGGTCCTGAGGTCGACCCCCCCGGTACCCACACATACAAAAAAATAATAATAGGGCCGGTGAGATAGCTCAGCGGCATAAGTGCCTGCCCGGCAAGCGCGAGGTCCTGAGGTCGACTCCTGGTACCCACATTAAAAAAAATAATAATAATAATAATAATAAAATAAAATAAAAAGGACATCGCATTTATGACAAACTCAATTTCTATTTCTGGTACTAACAAACTTGCATCACACTTTTCCTGGAGTCCTGTATGCTTTGAAGTTTTGTGATTACCAAGTTTAGGGTAAAGACTGGAGCTAACTTGAAAAGAACTATGCAGTCTTACTTTTTCTTGGTAATAACATCTGTGTAAAAAATTTGTTTCTTAAGATAACCTCACGCTACAATGAAGAAAAAATAACTGATGCAAAAATCGATGCCCATAGCCAAACTAAAAGTTACAAATAAAAGTTCACTTAAATGAAAAGGAAAAGGAAAAAGGAATAGAAGCAAAGCGAAGCTAAGAGATGGCAAGCTTAAGAATTACAATTCGTCACCAAAAAAAAAAAAAAAAAAAGTATACGGATATGCATATAGATACAGATATATCTCGTTCATCCCTTCAATTTTTAAAATAAATCTGACAAGTCACTCAAATCAATTTGCACATGTAGACCCTGACCTACCTTTCAAGCTGCAAAGCTAGATAATATTTCATACCATTTGAAATGAAACGGTAATTATTAATACGCAGTCATCTTCTATGAGAGGCAGGCCAGGGCCCCTCAATGCACCTCCTACACATCAGGGAGCACAAATGGGAACTGGGACTCGGTGTCACCGCATTCCTGAGCTGGGGACCCGGAATGGACCTCCGGGCTTCCTGTCCGACAGGACGGCAGCGCTGTCTGCCGGACTCGGATACCGGAGAGCGAGCCACTTGGGAAGGGGCGCCCGGCCGCAGCCCGGGACCGGGACGACCGCGGGGAAGCGGGCCCTCAGCCCAGGCCCGGGCTGTCCTCGCGCCAGCTGTTCACTGCCTCCCCGCCCTCCCGAGGGTCCCGGCCGCACCTGCAGACCAACGAGATGAGGCCACCACTTTACCTCGCGCACTCTCAGCCGCCGGGCCTCGCAACTCACTTCCGGTTCCGGTCTCGGGACAACCCGGGAGCGGAAGTGGCCGGGACACGCGGTCTGGGAACCTTAGGCTGCGGCGGCAGAGCTCTTCCCTTCCTCGTCCAGCCTTAAGAAATTCTAGTTTCTCTCTGGAGAGATGGAGGATACGGTGAGGTCCAAAACGGCCTGGAGGGTGGAGCTGCAGCAGGGCCTATACCCGGTGGGCGGGCCTTAGGTCTCGTGGGCGGGGTAGGGTCTGGGTTTGTCCCTGAGGGCTGTGGGGAGGCTGCGCTGGTTGGGCGGGCAGGCCCTGGGGGTGTGGCCAGGGGTGGGGCTTACCGACAAGTCCAGGAAGCTGGATATTTAACTTTCCCTCTTGTCCCTTCTTACGCCCTTATGTCTTGTTCCATTAGCTTAATCCAACATCCTACAAAAACATACTGATACCTAAGGTGGACTTTTTTCTTCAGTCTTTCCTAATCCATATTTAAAATAGTACTATATATTTTATTGTACAGCTTATTTTTCTCACTAGAAATAAGTTATTGCAAATCTATTAAGATAATACTAGATCTCTTTAAAATTTATGTATTATGAAAATGTATACATAACAAATATACGTATTTTAAATGTAAGTATATAGGAAAAGTTCAAAAGGAAGGTTCTCACTCCATTTCAGTTTTCCTCTAGAGAAACAATTATTGTCACCAGGACCATGATAGCCGTTATCCATCAAGGACATGTGTGTCTCACTTATTTCAATAAGTATCTGGAGAACATCAGTTGACCGCTTCATGCTAGGTGCTAAGGTTCCAAAGGATAGTGAGGCATGGCTCGCTGTCAAGAACAGGTCAGATGAAGGAGTGGAGGGGAGCTACAGAGGAAGATGAGGTTGCTCCCTTCCCATAGAACAAACAACATATTGTATACGCTTTATTAGCAGAATATTTATTTCTTAAAAAAATAATTATGAAGAAGTCAAGAAATTTGAGGTAGAAGAGTTAGTCGAAGGTGGATCTTACAGGGTCGATATCAAGGCAAAAGGAGTAGTTAATGGGACGGCGAGAAACGTATTATTCTTATCATTTAAGTTACCTCTTATAAGTAGTATATAACTGGATTTTGGTTTCCAGCAAAGTCTGAAAGTAAATTTTTCCAAAGAGGGAAATATAATTGACTTATATTTAATGTGATTATTGATATGTTTAATTTACTTTTTCACTTCTTTTTGTATTTAATGTATGTTTCCTATTTATCATGTTTATTTTTGTATATTGATCGAGCCAGGTCTTTTATTGTCAGTTTGCTCCCTCTTTTCTTCAGTATGTTCATTTGAAAAAGTAAAAGGCCTGGTCAAAATTAACTTATGACTATTATTTAGCATTGTTTCCTTCTTATCAGTTACAGCCTTTAAGAAGTGTGATCAAAACATTCCATGAATGTGTAAGTTTTAAAACAACTACTACAGGGCCGGTGAGATGGCTCAGCGGCGTAAGCGCCTGCCTTGCAAGCGAGAGGGCCCAAGTTCGACTCCCGGAACCCACATACGCAAAAGGGGCCGGTGATATCGCTCAGCGGCACGGGTGCCTGTTGGCGCGCGAGGTCCTGAGGTCGACCCCGCGGTACCCACAAAAAAAAAAAAAAAAAAAAAAAAAAAAAAAAAAAACTACTACAGTAAAAGATACATTGCCAATAACTCCCTTCAAAATACTCCCCATCACTTCAAACACACTTATGCCATCGTTCTTGCCACTTTCTGAAGCAGTTCTAGAAGTCCTCTCTCAGGTCTGTAGTTGTGTTGCTGTGGCTGCCTTGATGTCATGCATCAATTCAAAATGTTTACATTACATGGCCATTTCGACTTTGGTGAAAGGCCGTAAGACGAATAGTGGCAGATCAAGCAAATGAGGTTGATGAATACACGCTGAAATATTTTTATTTGACGGAAGTTGATGTAAACATTTTGAATTGATTCAGGACCCTAAGGCAGCCAGGAAAGATGATTTTCAGGTCAGCTTTGGAAAGTGGCGAGAATGATGGCATAAGTGTGTTCAAACTGAAGGTGGAGGATTTTGAGGGGGATTAATGGAAAAGTGTCTTTTACTGTAATAATTTTTTTATTGAAACATTTTCCATATTTTTTGATCACATGTCATATATTATCTTTATATTTTGAAATCTTCCATGTTACTTTTACAATATTGTGAAGAATAGAAAAATATGCAAAACAGGAAAATAATGTCTTCTAAGATGCCTGTTCCAAATTTCACAATAGTCTATTCAATGCGTACATTTGATCTGGAAACTTGTATTTTTCAACTTGAGGAAATTATATTATTTTCTTAGTTAACTTGCCCCTTGTCTGTGTTTGTTTGTTTTCCTTTCTGAAGTTCTTAAAACTCTTTGTCCTTTGTTCTCCTTCCTTGGAGATTGTCACCAATTTATGTCTAAGTCTTTGGTTCAGTTTTTATTTTGACTGATATACTTTTAATTCCTTAAATCTGTTCTTTAATTTTGTTGTTGTTGTTTTGGATTTTTGAGACAGGGTCTTGCTGTATAGTTCAGGCTACCCCTGACCTATGTAGCCCAGGCTGGCCTTGAACTTATGGCAGTCCTCCTGCCTCAGCCTCCCGAGTGCTGGGATTACAGACATGTGCCACCACGCCCAGCCTGTTCTTTAATTTTTTCATTAGTATGTGTTTGTGATACATTCACCATGGAGAACTGGTACATATACATATAGAATCTTGAGGCTTTTTGCTTCCCCTTCACCTCCCCTTCCTCCTGTCTCCTCCCATCCTCAGATCCCCTTCCCATCTACATAAAATCCATCTCCCTGCTTCCTATTGTCTTTATTTTGCTCTGTGCATTATTTATACTTTGAGCTCCTCATGTAAGAAAAACCATTCAATACTGAACTTCCTGTGTCTGGCTTATTTCACTTAGCATTATGGTCTCAAGGTGCATCCATTTTTGTACAAATGGTTAAATTTATCCTTTATGGCTGAGTGGTATTCTATTGTTATAGATAGTATCTAGATGTCCCCCCAAAGTTGCATGCAATCATGTGTGGAGCTTTTCAGAGGTGGCTGGATCTGGAGCATGTGAATATAAATTATAGAAGTGCGGTAACTGGATCAGTCCACTGATTGGAGTAGTATAGTTCTGGGTGTGGCCAAATGGATTTACTGAAGACAGAGGACCCACCCTTGCTGTGAGTGGCAACAACCAATAGGCTTGTTGCATGAATGGAATGATAAGGGAAAGCAAGGTTCGCTTCTGCTGCTTTCCACCTGCCCAGCCATGGACTGTATCTCCTCTGCCATGCCTGTCTGCCATACTGCCTCACCTTGGAGCCAGCCAACTATGGACTGAAACTTCTGCAAACTATAATCTAAAATAAACCTTTGTTCCTTTATTTTGTCCCAGCAACAAGAAAGTAACTAAGACATTCATTATGTATATATACCACATTTTCTTTATCCATTCCTGTGTTTATGGATATATAGGGCATTTACAGGATTTAGCTGTTACGTGTTGTGCTGATATAAACATGCATATGGATACATCACTATAATATGATGTCCTCAACTCTTTTGGGAAGATTCTCAGTAGTGGTACAACTGGGTTGAATCTTTCATTCATTCATTCATTTTTAGTTTTTTGATAAATCTCCATACTGATTTTAATAGTACTTGTACTACTTTATATTCCCACCACAGTAGAGAAGGTTTATTTTTTTCCCACAACCTCACTAGCTTTTGTAGTTTTTGAGTCCTTGAGGATAGCCATTTTTTCTGGGGTAAGATGGAATCTCATAATTGTTTTGATTACATCTCTTTAATGGCCAAAGATGCAGAAAATTTTTTCATGACTTACTGGCCATTTATTCTTATTCTTTTGAGAGTGTTTATTTATTTCAGTTATCCATTTTTAATGGATCTTTCATTTGGTGGAGTATATGATTTTTTGAGTTCTTTATATATTCTACTTTTTGTCCTTTGTATATTCTAGCTATTAGTCTTCTGTCTGAGGAATAGCTGGCAAAAGTTCTGTAGGTTGTATTGGAAACAGTAAGTTCTGTCTTTTCTATCGAACAGGAGTGAATCCATCTTGGACTCTAGCCCATCCTATATAGCTCTTCCTGAATACACTAAGTTACAGAAAATGCCCACTTAGTTCCAATCCTCAGAACACAGCTACAAACCAAAGATAGCTTATCAGGATCCATGGATTTTCTGTTCTCCAAACCCTCCCTCCCTCCTCTCTGCTCTCCCTTCCCCTCAGCAACCCCTCAGATTCCCCTTGAGCTCTCTGAGCCAATCAGGATAGATTGTGAACCTCCAAACCAGCCAATAGGAAAGAGGTCAGCTGCTCTTCCTGCATTTGGGATAAAAAGGGCAACTCTCCTTTGTCCTGCAGACTGCTACCACAAGCTTGTGCCCTTTTGCAAAAGTAAAAAGCCTTGTTGAGATTTCTTGGTGTCTGAGTGCTTCATTATCTGCACCAGTAAATTGAGTGTGAGGCTTATTTCCAACAATTGTGTCTTCACTCCTTTGGTTGTTTCCTTTGCTGTGCAGAAGCTTTTCAATTTGATAAAAACTGAACCCTTTCCAAACCATGATCCAAAATAAACTTTTCCTCCTCACATTTGTGGGTATTGCATATTATGTCTCTGCAATGAGAAAGTAACTAAGACACATGGAGACTGCATTAAATCTATATATCATTTTTGGTAATAGGGTCAGTTTGACAGTATTACTTCTCCCCATCCAGGTACATGGGATGTTTTTCCATTTTCTGATATCTCTTCAATCTCTCTCTCTTTTTTTTTTCAGACTCCTAAAGTTTTCATAATACAAGTCTTTCACTTTCTTCACTAGGTTAATTCCTAGCCATTGAAAAAATTTTAAAGCTATTATGAATGTGATTGTTTTCCTGATTTCTTTCTTGAAAAGTTTATTGTTGGTTTGTAGAAATGCTGTTGATTTTTCTGTAGTGATTTCATAATCTGGTACTTTGCTGAATTTGTTTATTTGTTCTAAGTCTCCTTTGATGGTTTTTTTGAGTCTTCTATGAAAAGAATGAGTACAGTTAAAAACTATGGAGCTGAGGAAGTCACTCCCTTCCATCCTTTTATTTTAAACAGCACCCTATAGCCACTCCTACTTCCATTGTCCTAAAAGAGTTAGAAAATTATGCAACAATAACTCAGGAAACATCTGATGCTCTGTGCAAGAGCGCGTGCATGTTGGATCCTCTGGTCTGACCTTCAGTTACACTCACCATACTCAAATCTCATTAATAGCTCTCAAATATGTACTACATGTCATGCATGTAGTTAAGATCAGAGTGAATTCTGGAGTAAGAATGCATTTTGAGATTTCCTGAGATGACTCAGTGTCCTGTCAATCATTCCTGTCAATCACCCCTATAGTTTCAGGGGAGGCACCTGAATCTAATGGAGGTGCACATCATTCAAATACTGAAAGCCTCATTTATTGGGGACTGCTGTTGGTGCTATATGCTGTCTTGATGTCAGGGGATTAAGGCATCCTTGTCCATCTCTGTCTACACCAAGCCTGGGAGATCCTACACTTGTACAGCTGCTGTCTCTGCAGAGATTTCCATCGAATCTTTGTTTTATCCTCACAAAGGAGCTGAAATGTCTGAGTTGCCCATAAATCCCTCCAAATTCCCAACACATCTGGGTCTCAAGGCTTTTTTTCCCTGTTCCATATGCCCAATGGGTGGAGCATAACATTTCATCCTACTGGTCAGTTACAAATAAAAGTAATTGTTACTAGTCCTGTCTTTTCAGCATTCCTGGTCCTTCAGAATTTCATATAATTCCATGCCAATAAACGGTGAGCAGTTCCTCAGCCAGTAAAACTCTCGCTATGACACACAGCACAGAATTTTCACTTAAGAAATTTCAAGAGTCTTTGAAGAGCTTGTACCAGAATTTGTTAACTATGAAAATGTAATGTAATATTCTATGAGGGTTCTCATACTTCCACTGGTGTGACAGGCTGTGGAGAATAGCCACAATAAATGTGTCCTTTGAATTCATCCAAAATATCACCATGTGAACTGTAACACAGTTTCAAATAGAGGAATGTTATTGAGCCTTCAGAAGATTAAAACATAGGGCAGTTACACTTTTTGAAAGTGGGAGGAACTTATAGGATGCTTAGGATTTGACTAGAGAAAAAAATTAGTTCTATTAGAGGCTCAAGAGATTGTTCTAAAAAGGTAAACGGAATATGTAAAATCTCTAGGAACACAGCATCTTGTGACAGTATCCAACGGGAATACCGAAGGAACCAGCGATACACAGGAAATAGTGAACAATTCATATTTGATTAACTTTTTTCTATGCATTTTGTCATATGGAAATAAGTCTCATAGCATTTTTATTTTTCAATAAGTAGTAATTCTTGCATGTTTTAAATCCAAATACGGAATCTTAGAATTATATTTTTCTTCATTTATTAGCATATAGGGAAAACAGTGACTCTCTTGGTTTATATTAAATACTTGAGTTGAGTATATTGGGGTCAAATAACTCATCAATATTGGTGTAAAGCAGATGAATAAACCATAGTGAGGAGTAGTCTTAAATCCAGTGACTGGAAGCTGAGATGTATCTTGAATATAATGAGGAAGGGCCGTGATCATCCTCCTGGCCTGCAGAACTCTTTGTTTCCTCCAGCTACTCAGAACAGCTGTAGACGGAATGTTGACTACCACAGGCTGCAGAGCAGAGAAAAGTAGGTGACAAATGTATGAATCATATTGGAGGTTTTGAGCTTTCAGAGGTTTTTATGGGTTACCATGAGCTTCTCCCTAGAGAGTTGTTTCCATATGCAAAAGATTGCTGGAATCAAAGTGAAATACAAATAAAGAAAGTGTTGATGCACTTGGCATTTTATTTTTTTCAGACACCTACTATTAATTTCATTAGGTTCATAGTATAGATATAAAATACCTGACATACACAATTTAAGAATAAATGGTTTATTTTAGCTCATGGTTTCAGAGCTCAAAGTTGGTTGATCTTTGACTCCAAAAGACAAATATCAAAGTGGAAGACAATAAAGAAATGTTATTACTGTATGAGAAACTGGAAGTATGGGGCAAAATGTACCAGAAAAGAACAGGAAGATATGGTCCATGATAGCACTCCTCCATGATGCAACCAGACCCATCAGAAGTGTGCTTTACTAATGTCCTACCCACCTCACATACCACACAAGATATTGATCAAGAGTATCACATGATTCCAGGTAATATGTTCCTTCTAGGAGTATTAATGTGTTGAAAGATGAAGAGTTTCAACTTGTGAGGAGGGAACTACAGGACATGGGGTGTTTAGAATCTGAAGTCCTTATGTTTTCCTTCCTCAACATGAGGACATGGATTTATTTAATACCTGTATGCTTTTGGCACTTTTTCTTTTAGCTTAAGGTGAGTAAATCCAGAGATACAATGTGAGAAAGTTTTGACCATGAAGCCAGCCACCTTATTGCATGTTTTTCGCCTCTCACAACATTTACCCTTCCCTCCATACCATTGTGCCCTGGCCATGCCTGGACTCATGGCATTCTCTCACAGTGATTTTTCCGTGGCGTATTAACTCTAAAACTGTTCTGGCATTCTTGTGACCACATTTTAAGGAGTAACACACAGGAATAGGCCACTGACTGCAGTAAAAGTGCAGGAGTACCTGGGAGTGGTGGTGCACGCTTGTAAATCCAGCGGTAAAGAGCCTAATACAAGAGACTAACGGCGAGCTCAAGGCCGCCTTGGGCTCTAGAGCAAGTTTAAGAACAGACAAAATTACGTGTGAGAGCCTGTCACAAAAACAAACAAAAAAAGGTGGCAACTCTGCAAAGTCAGGAATAAACTCGGCTTAAGTGCGTTTTAGGCAGGTCAGCACGCTGGGAGAGAAACTGTTCTGCAAGCGTCTGGGTTACAATCTAGCATTTGAGCACCACTCACACCAGTAGGGATTTGTTTCTGTTGTCGTTGTGTTTCTGTTGTCACTGTGCTCCTGTTGCCACAGCTCAGAGGGCAGACAGTGAAGCGGGAGCAAATCAGCGTTACCGACGCAGGCCGTAGGAGCTGTCCAATCAGGTGGGCCAGGGGAGGCGGGCTCGTTTCTTGGCACCAAAGCCCGGATCGTGAGCACCTTTCCGAGAGCCTGCTGACCTAGCTACGCCGCCTTGCTTTAGGATTTCTGCGGGCTGCAGTCTGTGTGGAAAGGACCACGGAAGACCCTCAAGCCACGCAATGGTAATGGTGTGGGACGGCTGCCCTGAGATGGGACGGAATGGGATGTGATGTGGGTGAGGTGAACCCGGAAGTGGTAGGAAGCAGCAATGGCCGGCCGGAGCCTCCCTGCAAGCTGCAGGGTCTGAGTTTCTCCTCTTCTCTAGCACTGTGTAGCTCTGGACCTTCTGCCTTGGCTGAGGCTGGCTCATTTTGGGTACCCAGCGCCACGTCTCCCCACGGTTACCCCACCAGCCGGGAGTGCAGTCTCAGGCAGCCCCAGCTCACAGCCGCATCTCCCCCTGCGTGGGGAGGGTGGGAGCTGTGGGAAGACTCAGATTCAGGTGAAGGTTAGAGCTGGAGGAGCTCTGGTGTGCTGCTTCCACGGTCTCATCCCTTCCTCCAGCAGACCTGGTGGACTTCACTGTTACGTGTGTGTGTGTGATACAGGGTCTTAAACCAACAATTTAGCTCAGGCCAATGCCCCTGCATGAGGAGAGTGAATCCCGAAATTTCCAGTATGTCCCCATATTGTCACACTCATGATAGTTGATTAGTGCCATGAGAATCCAGACAGGTTTAACATCATTTTTGTTGTGACTCAGTGCTGCAGCACTTGCCATGAGCGCAGTGAACTCCTGTGTTACATACACAGAAGTGAAGACAAAAACTATCATCTTAATTGTTTACATAGCACCTTTTCTAACAAATAGACGGTTTAAGTGAGGACTTTTTCCATAGAGTTCAGAATGCTGAGAAAAATGGAGGTGATATTAATGTGTTGGCTGAGGCAGGAAAAAGTGTTCCTATTTCCAGAGGGACTGCCTATGTGAAACTCCCTGAACCCAGGCAGCAACATGGAGGTATGATTTTGTAGGAGTGGAAAGGGAGAGGGGTTTCATCTCATACAATTGCCATAGCCTTTGTACTGTTTGTAGACAATGTTTTAAAAATTGAAATCTTCCTCGAGGTGGGCTTTATATTAACTAGGGGTAAAGCCCTAAATGTGAGGTCTGTGGGCATAAGAATGCTTAGGGATAAAGGTTTTCTCTGTTGGGAGGAGAAAGAAAGTGGGAGAGAAGCGGTTGGTAAGGGTGACAACCACACCTACAACAGAGAAGCCATTCCCCTGAGGTCAGAGTATATTTTGGGTGACATACAAGAAATGTGCAATGGCTCAATCTAAGAGTGGGTCAAAGAGCACAGGCCTTAAGGATGGAGAAGTCAGTAAAAGATAAATATTTCTTCTGTTACCATTAATCAGTTAACCTAATCATTTTTGAGGAAAAACTGGAAATTAGAAATGTAGCCTTGTTGTAGGCTTAAATATTGTTGGATACGATCATCTAAGTGTGATGGGAAGAGATTTCTCTATGATACAAAAGATTGCAAAGTGTGGTTGATGTTTTTATTGCACAGAGAATTGGACTCAGGACTTTTGCCCTGAATTAATATTTTGTTTTTAAATTTGAGACCAGGTCTCACTAAGTTGTCCAGGCTGCAGTGAACTTCTGATCTTGTTTTAGCCTTCTAGAATGCTGAGATTACAAGCATGTACCAACGTGCCTAGCTAAGATGCCAGTTCTTTAATTACCACTATTAACAGTATTGCAATTCTTGATGAAGTGAAACTTCATTGAGGCGTAATTGCACCCAACTTTCATCCTAGCACTTGGGACACTGAGGCAGAGTATTGCAATTCTGAAGCTAGCCTGGGCAATGGAGCAAGACCCATATCAACATAAAGTAAAAGTACTGGGGCTGTATCTCCAGTGTAATGTAACTTGTGCAGCATCCACAAAGCCCTGAGTTCAATCTGCAGTACCAAGGAATAAAAGAAACAGTGATTAGTATTCAGTGAAAAATTTACTTCAATTTTTGAATTTTATTGTTTGCACAGAAGTGGTGTATGTTACAATATTTGCTCAAGATATTGGGCACAGCAGTGAGTTCTTGCTGTTATGGTCCTTTGGAGAATATGAAAACTCATTGGTAGTTTCCTGTGTTGAGCACTGTATTACTCGATTCTCCTGAGGAACTGAACTGAGACGCAGTATGAGTAGTTTGGATAAAGGAGCATTAGTCTGGGTTTGGGCTGGTTGGCTATTTATTTATTTATTTATCTATATATTTTGTATTATAGAGAGGTGCACCACTCCATTCTTACTGTCCAGCTTGCTTTACCAGGACAAGGCAATAGGATAGGAATTGTCAATAAACAGACACAGTACTGAGCAGTTAACCACAACATATCAAGAATGTACAATGCTGAAGAGAAAACACTTCCCTTCTTTCTTTATGCCAATTCTGGGAACCATTCTATCTGCCTTAATCTTGGAGAAAGTATTTGACTTTCTATCTTGTCCTATCTTATTTTCCCACTGCCTCTTCCTTACCCGTAATAGGCTGAGGTCATGCCTGTCTAGCACTGTCTCATCCAAGTCTTGGGACCATTTTTCCTTTGTAGTGACCTCTCTGGGAAAAGAGGTGACCATAAGGCTTTGCTATGTGTTCCATATGTGACTGGATCCCACAATCCCTGAAATTCCCTTGAGTCCTCCTGAATTCCTCAGCCTCTGTGGACAGCCCTCTCATGTTGGGATCTTGGAGAAGGCCATGGGAATGGCCTATGGAGAAGAGCACAGCTGAGATAAAGCACAGAGCTTCAGTTCAAGGGACTTCTTAGTCTGGCTTTACACTCCCAGTGTGTTTCATCATAGCACACCAAGCAAGGGATCCTTTTCTGGTTTTTACTCTAGTGGGATCTGAAAGGCAGCTTAAAGAGGAGACCAGAAGAGAGAATGTGTTCGAGTGTAGACTGGGAATTATTTGGGTAGAATCACTCAGCTTGGGTTTGAGGTGCAGAGGCACAGAGATGGCAGCTCTTGGGATCTTCTTTTGCCCTCTCAGGGTACCATGTCACTCAGGAGCCTGTGCGTCTACTGAACCTGCTAAGTCAGAAAATTCCAGCCACTGGTGATTTCATACTTCCAAACACGTGTGGATTCAGTGTAACACCTTATTTGCCATTTTCACAGTTATGAGAAAGCACAGTTTTTGAGTTCTGTCAATGATATAAGTGCCACAGGAAACATTTTTTCTTACTGCCCTAGAAACAGATTTGAGAAAATGCCGTAGATGCTCAGGAGCATGTTTGCTAGTACACAGTGTGCATGTCTGTTGGAAACCTGGTGCACACCATCACCAGTAGGCAGTAATTTCTGTTTCTCATAATCACCAACATCAGAGTATTTCAAACTTGATGAATTTTATGGATATGAATTGAGATTCATTTCCATTTTTCTGTCTTTTATAACATCTTTCCTTTAGGTCTTCACTTTTTTCTTTCCTATGTAAGCCCTTGTATAAATTTTCTATTTATATATTAACATTTGTGATGGGGATACTATTCAATTCAATCCTTTTTTCTGTGTATTTCTTTGTCACTTCTAGAGAATGAAAATACCTTCTGCAATTTTTCATCTGCAGATTAATTTCATCAATGATTTTCTTTGCTGAACAGAAATCTTGTTACACTTTTTGTTTCTTTTCAAAGTCACATTAAAATTTGTGGCTTTACAAATTTATATCTGAAGTTTCTCCACTCCTAGATCAGAAAGTCATTTTCTTATACTTTCTTCTATATTTCACATTTTCATATTTAATATTTTTGTCATGTATCTGAGTGAAGTGCATCTTTGAATAGTTCTTTTTTCTTTTTTCTTTTTTCTTTTTTTTTTTTTTTGTTTTGGTACCAGGAATTGAACTCATGACCTCGTGCTTGTCAGGCAGGTGCTGCACCACTGAGCTATATCCCCAGCCCCTTTGAATGTTTGTGATGCAAAAATCAGGTTTACTTGGCCCATAAAATGTACAGCTTATCACCATTAATGGATGATTAACTACCTCTTCCTCTTTATTTGTTCTGCCAGCCTTAGCAAATCTCAGTTTAGAAGAAAGCAGAAGTATTGATATTTCTTCTAAATTTAATGTGTCTATATTTTGTCTCATGTTCAGACTTAAATAATTGCAACTTTATAGTGTGTCCCAACGTATGGAAATGGATAGTTTTCCTCTTTATATATATTTGAGATTTGAAAAATAATGTCTCATCCTGTGTTTTTTAAAAGGGATTCTAGAATAATTTTGTGACATTTATAGTTGATTCACTGGTATTATATAGTAGTATTAAGGATATATTTTGAAGTATTATGGCATATCACATCATCAAATCTAAGTTTGTACCTTATTCTCTACATATGCAGGTCATGTTCCTCCATTGTTTTCTTTTGGTTTTTTGAGAGAGAATCTCATTCTACAGTTCAGTTGGACCTTGAACTCACTCCATAGCCCAGGCTGGCATTCAGCTTGTGGTGATCTCCCTGTTTCAGACTCCCATGTTCCAAAATGCCTATCAAATTTTAATTACGAGTAGTATTTTCAAATATGCTGCTGATTTTTTTTTTTTTTTTTTTTTTTTTTTTTTGGTGGGTACCGGGGGGACGACCTCAGGACCTCGCGCGCCAACAGGCACCCGTGCCACTGAGCGATATCACCGGCCCCTTTTTCGTATGTGGGATCCGGGAGTCGAACTCGGGCCCTCGTGCTTGCAAAGCAGGCGCTTATGCCGCTGAGCCATCTCACCGGCCCTATGCTGCTGATTTTTAAAGAAAATGTTGATAATATTTTACAGAGATAGATATGTAAGTGCTTGGCAGGGTATGAAAATTTCTAGGTGCTTACAGAATCCTTTCTTTGCAATGATATGTGAGGAAGATTTTCCCATGTAAAACAAAATATTGGCATAGATTGAGAGAAGCAGTTGAGTGAAACATCCGTTATCTCTTTCCAAGGCTGACATTAGAAGTGTTTGCAAGAACTGATACAACTTCAAATGTATTTTTAAAATGAAGTAGTTGCTTCCCTAAAAGTTCATCATATTCACGTTGTAGGTCTATTGTTGCACTTTTATTTCTATTAATAACAAAACATTTTTTCTATTTTAACTTCTAGTCAATTAAAAAGTGGTTCTTAAACAAATCTAAACAAAAGACCTCTTTGTTTCTCTGTAGTTATTGAGTGTGTATTGACCTTGAGAAAAAGATTTGAGAGCTACTTCTTTATAGTATGTGTTGTGATTGGGAGTCACTTAGCTTTATTGTACTGTAAACCTATGAGAAACACTATAATTTTTTCCAGTTGAACTTCTCTGGCAGGATAGGTGTTCTTGTCATTGTTCTCAAATGTTGTATCTTGGTAATTTTATCATTTCTCAATAGTAATTTCAAGTCTTCCACTTCAGTGCTTATATTACTTATTTGTCTTTCTTGCTTTATAACACCACACATGAATTTTGGTTTCATGTGACAGAACAGTGGAGACTGTGAATATCCTTGACTTATTTCTGATCCTAAAAAATTCATGTAGAGTGTCTCCTCCTTTCAGTGTCTCATGTGTTAGTTTTATGGTATGAGTGCTGTATCTAGTTGTTGATCCGTTTTGATTTTTTTAAGATTAGAGGCTTTTAAGAAATAATTAATAGAAATTAAGATTTACATTTATGCCAAGATTCAAGTAATTGCCTGACGTTATTCTTTGTTGATTTAGGTTTCTGATGCTTAACCATCCTTGTCTTTGATAAAATAAAAATTTCACTTATCATAAAGTGTGTGCACGTGCACACACTTACTACTCTGGATTGAGTTTAGGTCATCACACAGGCTAGGAAGCCATGGCACCACTTAGCTAAATGCCAATATGAGAAACTACTTTCTAATAAATCCTTGTGTTTTATTAGGTGATGTTTTATACTGGATTTGAAAATCTACAAGCATAGGTATAAAGGGCCTATAAGTGCCTTTTCTGATAAACATGTTGCCTGATTTTAGGTGAAGATAGATTAACTTGATGAAATTAGCAGCAAATATTCCTTTTTTTAAAAAAATAAAGGCATGTAATGTACAGGCAGCTGAGCATATTATTTTTAGGATAATGTTTGCATTACTATGTTTTGTATGCATAGCAAACATTTATCATGGGAAATTGGTATATGTACATATCACATCTTGATCAATATTTTAAAGTTTCAATGAAACAGCTCTAATCCCATTGGGAGATGAATTTACGAAGGTAAATTTTTTTGATAGCCATTTCCATTGCTTGCCATCTTGTTGGGTTCTTCAGCATTGTTTTTCATATACCATGTTTGAAAATTTATATATTTCTAAAATTTGTATCTACTACCTAAATTTCAATAATGACAATTTCATTATTGTCTTTATTTCTCTTATAATATCCTTGATTGGCTAGATGCAGTGTTGTATACATGTAATCCCAGCATTCCAACTGCTGTGTGTAACAGAATCAAAATTTTGATGTCCAGTATGACTCTGTCTTACAAATTAAAATGTCCATGGTCTTTATAAATATTTCTCATTTTCATTTTGACTTTCACTGTTACCACTGTCTTACTCATCTTTTCCAATGTATTGATTCCTGCTTTATTAATTAATGGTTGTATTTTACTCCTAAAGTGTATGCCACATATATATCTCAAAACCTGCATATTTAACTGAAAGGTATTTAATTTGAATTTTGAGAATATATTTAAATTATTATCTAATCCTAAATATTTGTAAGGGCATTTCACTACTTACTTTGGAAATAAGAGATCACTTAAGAAGGAATTTTGCATGAAAAACACATGGGTCCACAGGGAATGTGGTTCAGTTGTACAGCACAGGCTTAGTGTATCCATTGTCCTTGATTTCCTTTGCCCACCTTGCACTCTGAAGAGAGATCACATGGATTTGTAAAGCTATTAATTCCACACAATTTAAAATTTTTTCTTTAGTATAATCAAGACAATATTTATACTTTATAAGTAGGGAAGATTTCATATGTTCTGATAGAATTTTTGTAAATTTTGTGTTTGGAAAATTTTATTCTTTTTTTAATACTCTATATATGTGTAATACATAGTTTATAAGTATTATTAAGTGAATTAGAATGAATCGCCTATACTTTGCATTTCTGAAGTCTGTTAAAATTGGAAACTATAGTAATCTAACTATTATTGATATAGGACCTTTAAATGATACGGGGGAAATGTAACTCCCAACCTGTTAGATGTCAGATACTCTGAGTTCGTGTTCCACAAAATTGAAGAATGAATTCTAAGGAACAATGGAGGTTAAGAGTAAGAAATATTTATTGAGAGAGATAGCTCCTGAGAGGTAGACTGGGACCCGAGTGGGTTGCCATGGACCCCACTTACAGAGGAAGCTTTATAGAGCAAAATCTCGAGGTGGGTACAAAATCATGAGGAGGGTACAGTGTGGGACAAATTATCAACCAATAAGATTACAAGTATAGTCGCTTAGGTAATATTGATCTAATGGGGAAGCAAGTCATGTAGAAGGTGTACATAGAAAGAACAAGGAAGCAATGAGTCAGGAGGTCCTGGTCACCCACCTGGGTGACTCACTGAAGTCTATCTAGAGTTTTTTGGAGCAGGTGATACCAGTTATAGTATATTGCTTATCCCTTGGGGAGGAATATAGGCCTGGTCATTCCATCTTTATCTTGAGGCTTGGCCTTCAACAGATGTGCCTTCAGCCACATTTGTAATGTATTCTCAACTTCTGTACTTACTTTCTCCAGGGCCTGGCCCTGTCTGACTGCCTATAATATTTCTATGTAAATTAGCTGTCTATTTACATAGATGGGGGGATGGGGCAATGTCCATTCTGGCTAAGGGGGATCATAGTTGTGATCAGCAATCAGAGATACTCTACAGAAGGTTTATCTAAAGGCCCTCAAGAGATGCCAGGCATTCTCATCTTAGGTAGGCATATAGCTTTAAGTCTGGTAGAGACAAGACCAAAGAAACAATTATATGTGGGCCAAATAATAAGATCAGCAAGACTATTATGAATACAACCACAAGTGTTTCACCAGGAAGAGCCAGTAATAGCCTCCACTAAAGAGGGTAAGAAGGTCCAGGGAATTTCAGAATTCCACATGGCATTAACCTGTCATTTAATATGTTGAACAGTCATTGAGATATTAGTGGAAGTATCAGAAATGTACACACAACATTCAGCTTTTACAATTAATTGCACAGATACCCCCTTGTGCTGCTGTTAGAATGTCTAATGCCATCTGATTTTGGAGGACAGCTTGCCTCATTAACTTTGCTTTTTCATTTAGGAAAAAGAGATCAGTCAAAGTGTCATTTAAGGCCCATTAAGTATAGTTAGTCAGGGCCTCAATGTGTTCCATAATATCCTCTAATCCTAGAGAAGGGATAAAGATAGAAGCCAAATGATCATACCAGTGAAAGACACTTCTAGACCATTGATGTCATAGATGGGGTAAGTTTGCAGGTTTGTTGATATTTTTGACACTCCTGACGCAAGCATGCAAGTCCCAGTGCGCATCTGCCTATCTATCCAGGGGTATCCAGGGCCACAGATTGGTTCCACAGGACCAATGAGTGCCACTGGAGGCTTCCCATCTAATTCCAGGGCAATTAAATCAGTCTGTTGCAAACCAGTCTTTGACCTGTGAAATTATTATGTATGTATACTGTTCGGGGGGGGGGGGTGTCCATCCCAAGTATGTAGTAGAATTAGACCCATGAGAATAGGAGTGATTTCTTTGTTCCCAACATAACTGAGCCTTTTCTACTAAGTTGTCCTATAGTTGGAGTTAACCACATATAATCATTCCATATCTGAAAGTAGTCATCTTTATATCTTTGATTATTGGCTCTCATGATAGGACCCTTACTCTTACTTAATAGGGGTTCTACTAGAGTCTGTACAGAAGCTTCAGTGGCATTCTTAGGAAAAATTTGATTATGTCCAGGATCATAGAGGATGTAGTTTATAGGACACTCAGTTACCTTGTAACAGTGTGCTAAACTGTGAACCACTGAACTTCTTGTCTCATTAATGTAGTCTTGTAGCATATTGAAACAATCTAAACCAGTATCTTTCACTAATCAACTAAAAGAGAAGCACTTTCAAAAGAAATATTTTACATAACATCCCACTTCAGATATTTTTGCACAGTGTATGCACAGTATGAGTAGCTTAATCATCTATGTCTGACTGCAATGGCACCAAATGCATGCACTTTCTTATAGTCAATGTTAGAAAAACTCAGTTACTAAACTTGCTTATGCTAAGAACATCATTATTAAATAGATGAGAAAAGAGACAGAATAATGGAGTAATGCACAAAAAATTGCTCCTTAACACAGAGTTTTTATGAAACAGTTACTTAGGCTTATATGCTCAGACTGCTTTGCTTGCCACTGACCAAACCAAAGCGGCCATATATTCGGGTAAAAAGGTAAAATGATTTAATCAAATCTGGCTCCTAGGAGATGGAGGGGCCTATTTGCCTGAAACTACCACCTCTCCATTTACGGGTGGGCAAGAGTCTTCTACAGTAAGGAACAGAGGGGGGAAAGAGCACAGAGGGATAATGCAAATATCATACTTGCTCTGCCACTTTTAGCCATCTTTAGCTCATTGTTCCCTTTCTTGTGGAAAGGAAACTGGGCTCTAGGCTTCCTAGTGTCAGCATCTGAATATTTTGTTTATTCATCTGGGCTGAGGAGAGGCAGTGGAAGCTGTTTATGCCCTTGCCTTAAGGAAGCCACTTGTCTGAAATATATTTAATAGATCCAGATACACCCTTTATACATTTTAAGAAGCAAAGAATACATTAACTTAGAGCTGTCAAATGGACTTTTATTAGCTCTAATAAACAAACTTTTCATTGCTTCCACTTCTCTATTGTAATAAGACATAGGGGATGTCTGTTAGCCAACTTAACTTCTGCTGAGTAGAATAACCAGTAGAATTATAAGCTGTAGTCCTGTTAAACCACTCTTGCTTAAGAAAGCAGTCCCAATTACATTTTGAAAACAAACCAATCCTGAAAAATGATACACAGCTCCTTGAACACACAACCAGTGTCTCTCTCCTCTTAAAATCTCTTAATACAAATTTTTTGGGTCAAGAAATGGTTCAAGAACCTTGAACAATATATTGGCTCATGAAGAAGCCTCACAACAACTTGAAGCCCCCAAAGGCTTACATAATTCTAGATGGTACTCAAACTGTATTGCCCATCCTAGAATAAAGGTGGTTATAAGGAGGGAAAGATAAAAAGAAATGAAAGCAAAAAAAGAATACCAAAGCAAACCAAAACAAATGAGTACTCAAAACAAAACAAAACAAAAAACTGCCTGGAAATTTTATCTACCTCTCAATCTCTTCTTACACCAATCAGTGTCCCCAAAATGACCTGCAATATGCCCTAATGCCCACAAATGGTGAAGGTGCTTACCTCAGCACAAATGACCCCGATGACCAATCAGTGGTCCCAAATGACCTTCAGTATGTCCAAAATGGCCCCAAATAGTGAAGATTCTTACCTTGCCCAAATGGAACTAGTGAATGACTGAGCTCTAAACTGTGGAGAGAGTAGATCCCTGGAGCGCACCTTCTAAAGGGAAAACACATGAACTCATCAGCTCCCAAACTGTTGGGAGCCTTTTTCTTACTGCGCCACCAACATGGCGCGGATAGCCTGCTTCCTATCAGCTGATCAGCCTATGTTCCGCATTTCTATGTTCCCTTATTAGGGAAGGTTTTGGGCGGCGCCCAATGGGTGTGCTATTCGTGGCAGAGGGTGATTGGAGATGGATTCCTATATAGGAGAGTGCCCGGGGGAGAAGAGAGAAGAAGAAGCTGGAAGAAGCTAGCTTAGCTGGAGAACCGGCTTGGGTGCGACTTCGGTCCCTGTACAGCGTTAATAAATTGTTAATAACAAGTTCCACTTTCGTGTGTTCCTTGCTGGCAAGGGCGTGCAACACCAAACCACCTTTATTCTTTTACCAACAAGAGTTTATAGGCAGCTGATTTTACAAACAAGAAAGAGGGAGCTTTCTGGGTGGAAAAATGTACCCAGCAGCTGCTGCATGTCCTTGAAGTGCTGACCATTGGCTCAGCTGGGCAGGAAGGGTCAGTCCCTCTTCCCGAGTGACTGTCAGGATGCCTGCCTCTCGGGAGCAGGAACTCACGTCACTTAGTGTTTGCCAGACTGGTACCAGTCACTCAGGCTCATGTGCTCACATTCATCTCACTGCTGACCAAATTCAAAGAAGCCAGGTAGTGGGGGAAATAAGCTCAGAGGAGATGGAGGGCCTACTTACCTCAGATCACTGTCTGTCTATTACCAGGTGGGCAAGAGTCTTTTATAGTAAGAAACAGAGGGGAAAGGGATCACAGAGAGAGAATGCAAATCTCTACAATTACTTCATCACGTTTAGCCATCTTTATCTCATTGTGCCCTTTCTTTTGGAAAGGAAACTGGGTTCTAGGCTTCCTGGTATCAGGTTCTGCGTATTTTGCTCATTCATCTGAGCTGAGGAGAGGTGGGGGAAGCTGTTTATGCCTTTGGCCTTAGGAGGCCATTGTCTCTAAAGAAAAATCCATAGCTTTTAATGTTGTATTTTGCAGTGCTGGTTACAGTACCGTTTCATCTGTGCTACAGCCTAAGTTTTCACCTTGTGTCTTCACTTTGGATCTCAGCAGGTACAACAGTAATGCTTGTTCAGAAATACTCATCTCTTTCTCAGTTTATCCTTTTTGGTTTCTTGGCTTTCTTACGGCAGCTCCAGCCAGTTCTCTTCCTGCTGTACCTGCTGAAATACCTCACACTGCAGGGGGATATTCTCATCACAGTACTGTCTGTAGTCAATACAGACTACACAGGTCCATGTACTTCTTACCTGCTTTCTCCATCTCTAAAATTGTGGTTGGTGTGATTATCAATGCTTAACAACCTGGGGTGCCTCCAATTTTTATCACCTGTTGTCCTAGACTAATGAGATATTCTTTTTCTTCAGCTTTTGCAACACTGAACCCTTGCTCGTGGTTACAGGTTATGCACACTGTGCGTCTTACTTCCTGCCTCTGTGTAAAATGTGCTCATTAGCCCCTGTGACTGTGCCCGTTGTGTGCCTGATTTGTCCTGTAATGTATTCAGCTACGGAGATGATGGTGATCATAGTAGTTGTATATTTTGCTTTCTTTGAATCTAATATCCAAGATTTTCTCTACCACATTTCTCCTTGTAAGTGGGCTTGCAGAGAGAAGAAATCTTATTCATCATGGGTGTGGTGTCATAAGCTCTTTAGTACTCATTGTTCTCTCCTATGTCTTCCTGTGGCTGCTATCTCAACAATTCCTTCTGCTGAGGAACAGCAGGTTGCCTTCTCCATGTGTGCAGTCTACCTCATGGTTGGTGTCAGGAACTCTGGTTCTTCATTTGGCATTTACTTTCTACCCAAATTCTGAAGTATCTGAAAGTAGACTTTTTAAGAGTCTGATTTACAAGGTCAATAATCCTGTCATATTCTTTCTCAGGTAGAAGAATTAGAAGAACAAAAGAAAGGTCTTTCCCATAAAGCACTAACTTGGAAGTTTTGTGTCTAGGGATGTAAAGTACATTGGCCTCTGTGATTCTACCTTTTCTCTCATCCTTCTGCCCTCTCTCCTTGCTACTCTCCCTCCCAACTGCTCTGTGTTTACTCTTCCTTCTCTCCTTTTTTCTCTTCCTTTTTTCCTTCCCCTATCCTGTCATCCATTTTTCCTCCTTGCTTCCATTTCTTGCTCCCATATCCCTCCTCTCTTCAGTCCCTCTCTTTCACTTTCCTTTCTTTCTCCTTTTGCTCATTGTTTCTTACACTGTGAATAACTCTCCAAATTCTTTGAATGTTTATAATCATCTAAGTATTTTATTTTCAGCTGACTTTACTAAGATATAATTTACCTACCATTTGATTCATTCATTTAAATATATAATCGTCACTGCAGTCTATTTAGAATATTTTTCCTTAGCTCCTAAAGAAACTCTACCACCTGTACTAATTTCTCCACTTTCCCAAGCCCAGTAAACCACTAAATTTACTGCACACTTTATAGATGTTTATGTTCTGGGCGTTTTGTGTAAGTGGATAATTCTATACTGTCTGTTTTTTTTTTTAACAATGATATTTGAAGATTATGTGTAGTATTTATCATGAGCTTATTTCTCTTTCTGGGTGAATGATATTCTTTTTTATGAATACCTTACATTTTGGTTATTCATTAGTTCATGGACATTAGAATTGTATCTACCTTTTAGATTTTATGAATCCTAAGCTTTCAACATTCATGTATGCAATTTTGTGGACATACGTTTTCATATCTTCTGTTCATATGCCTAGAAGAAAGTACATGAGAAATATGAAAACTGTTGTAATTTTATACTGATTACTTTTCACTCAAAGCTCAGTGTTGAAATCTAATACCTAATGAGATATACTAAACTTTATCTGAGTATAAATGTGCAGTTAAGGCCCTTGAAATGCAATTATAAATTATAAATTTTCTTTTTGATATCCCTGTTGTTGAATAATGGAATTGGAAGAGAGAGAGAAAAGAGCCCACACATGTACCCTTGCTTGGTCTCCCTGGGATGACCTGTGTGAAATCAAGAGATTTTCCACCTTGGTGAAACTGTGAGCAAAAGTAAACCTCATCATTTTTTTCTGTGAGATAGTTTGTTTAAAACAGAAATGGACTGAGATAATACCTGTATGTTTCCTTATTACAGAAACTAGAAGCGTATGTTCAACATGACTGCCCCTTTACCTTTTCACTCTTCATTTTTATTAGTACATGTTTACCATACATAATGATTACCTTCATTATGGAGAGTTGGTACATGCATTTTACTCAATTTCCAGCCCTTTCACTTCCCCTCCATCTCTGCTCTCTCCATCTCTTAGTCCCCTTTTCTTCTGCAAAAGATTAATCTTCCTTTTTCCTATTATCTCAATAATAGCTTAAGTTTTCTCCATAGCCTCAGAACAGTTGTTACTGTGTGTCTTTCTGGCCATTGTCTTTGGTACTGTGGCATTAATTTCTGCTCTGATCTTTTTTTTTTTTTTTTTTTTTTTTTTTTTTTTGTGGGTACCAGGGGGTCGACCTCAGGACCTCGCACGCCAGCAGGCGCCCGTGCCGCTGAGCGATATCACCGGCCCCTTTTTTGTATGTGGGTTCCGGGAGTCGAACTCGGGCCCTCACGCTTGCCGGGCAGGCGCTTAAGCCGCTGAGCCATCTCACCGGTCCTGCTCTGATCTTTTTTATTTCCTTCCTCATACAGGCTTTGGATTTAACTTGTTCTTCCTTTACTACAAGTTTGAGGTTCAACATTAGGTTATTTATTTGAGCTCACTGTGTTTTTCTGATGTGGGAATTCACCACTATGAACTTCCCTCATATGACTGCTTTAATTGCATCCCATAAATTCTGGTATGTTATATTACCATTAGCATTCAATTATAAAGCTGTGTAATTTGTTCTTTATTTTCATCTGTGACCCATTGGTTGTTCAAGAGGGTATTAATAATTTCCATGTGTTCATATAGTTTTTGTGGTTTCTTTTGCCATTTATTTCCAATTTCATAGCACTCTGATCTGATAATGTGCATGGGATAATTTCAATTCCTTTGCATTTACTTAAGATATTTTATGAGCCAGTGTGTGATCTATTTTGGAAAATGCCGTGTGCACCTGATAAAAATGTGTATTCTGTTGTTGTTGGGTGGAACACTTGGTAGATATTTACTATGTCCATGTGTTCAATGGTTTGGTTCAGTTCCAATATTTCTTTGCTGATTTTTGTCTAGTTGATCTGTCTATTTGTGACAATGGGGTATTGAGGTCCTCCATTATAACTGTATTAATGCTTGTCTGATTTTTTATATCCATTAGTGTTTGTTTTATATACAATGGTACCTTGGTTCACAAACTTGATTCTTTCTGAGATTCTGGTCACAAACCTAGTTGGATAAGAACCATCATATTAAATGGTTAGATTCAGTGTTGATCTTATGGGGAAGTTTCGTTCAGTTCTTGTTCTGTTGGCAACCAGAATCCTGGAGAGAATCGAGTTTGTGAGCTAAGGTATCACTGTAGTTGGGTATGCCAGGATTTGGTGCTTATATATTTATGATTGTTATCTCTTTCTCATGGATTGTTCCCTTAACTAATATCTAGTGACCTATTTTATCTCTTCTGATCAGTCTTGACTTGAAATCCACTTTGTCTGCACATAGAATAGCTATTCCTGCTTTTTTTCTGGATTCCTGTTGCATGGAGTATTGTTTTTTTGGGTTTTTTTTTTTTTTTTTGTGTGTGTGTGTGTGTGTGTGGGTATTGGGAGTCAAACTCAGGACATCGCACACCAGCAGACACCCGTGCCGCTGAGCGATATCACCGGCCCTTTTTTCCGTATGTGGGTACCAGGAGTCAAACTCAGGACCTCGCGCTTGCCAGGCAGGCACTTATGCCACTGAGCTATCTCACTGGCCCAGCATGAGGTGTTGTTATCCATCCTTTGACTTTCAGCTTATGAAATTCTTTTTGGGTTGTGTTTTTCTCGTATACAGCATATTGTTGGATCTTGTTTCTTGACCCATTCTGCCAATCTGTTTTGATTGGTGAATTGAGGCCATTCAGTTTGATGGCTATAACAGATAGGTTTTGACTTATCCTTGTCAATGTATTATTTTCCTGTTGTTGGTCCCTTCTTTCCCTTCTATTTAATTGTTTGACTTCCCTGGTGGATATTTAATTGCTTGACTTCCCTGGTGGATTTATTCTATTGGGAATATTGCAATTATGTCTTCATTGTTTCTTTCTAGAATATCCTTCAGAAATTTTTGGAGTGCTGGTTTGGTGCTCATGAATTTTTTCAGGTGTTTTTTTTACCATGGAAGTATCTTATTTCTCCAGCAACTTTGAAATATAATTTTGAAGGGTACAGCAATCTGGGTTAGAAGTTGTTTTTAGTGCTTGAAATACTTCACTCCACACTCTCCTTGACTGAAGGATTTGTGTTGAGAAGTCTGCTATGGTTTTGATGGGTTGTCCTTTATAGGTGCTTTGTTTGTTTTCTCTAACAGCTTTTAATATTCTGTTCTTGTGTTTGATTTCTGGAATCTTGATTATTATATCCTTGGTGTGTTTTTTTTTTCTGATCATGGCTAATTGGGGTTTCTTATGCCTCACTCATCTGTATGTCAAATTCTTTTCTCATGCTTGGGAAGTTTTCTATTAATTCTGTGAACGGGTTTTTTATGCACTTTGTGTTATCTTCTGATTTTCTATTGATTCTAATTAATCTTATATTATTCTTCTTTGCATCATCTAGCAGCTGTTGGATTGTTTTTTTTTTTTTGGTGATCCATTGCTATTTTTAAGAAGTGTTTCATTTGATGATTGCCAACCACAGCCCTGTATTCTAGATCTGATATTCTATATTCACATTGGTTGATACTGCTGCATATCCTTTCAATGGAAGTTTTAACTTCCTGGATACCTGTTTGCACCTGTTTTATGGCCACTTATATATGCCTGCCTCTCATTATTAAGGTTTCTGACCCTAACCTCAACCCTAACCCTAAGTTGCTTAGGATTTATTATAGAAATAAGTACCTGGGTCAGTGGAGGTGAGTGAAGTTAAGAGATGCTTTTAAAAATTAAACAAAACATGTGAATTTCCAGGCACAGAGCAATTCTTTGGGGAGTTACACTTTTTGAAAAGGAGAGGAATTTCTAAGATGCTTAAGATTTCTTTTAGAAATGAGTATATGGGTCAATGAATGTTGGTGAACTCAAGAGGTGGTTTTTTAAATTTTTTTTTTGGTACCGGAAATTGAACTCAGGACTTTGTACTTGCCAGGCAGGTGCTTATGCCACTGAGCTATATTTCCAGCCCAAAGAGGTGGTTTTAAAAATGTAAACAAACATGTAAATTTTCAGGCATAAAGCAATATTCAACTAGAATTATGAGGGAAACACCAATTCACAGGAAAAAGGTGGATAATTTCCATTTGATTAGTTGGTCTGTACATTTTGTCAGATGAAAATTAGTCTTGTGGCATCATTCCAGCATGATGTAATAGACCCACAGCCTCATGCATGCTAGGAAGCACTCTACTGCTGAGCCACAACTCACAGCCCTATTTCTTAATAAGGAATAATTATTTTCAGGCTTTAAATCCATATAGAATAGCTTAGAATTATTTTTCTTTACTTCATGAGTAAACTCAGAAGGAAGGCAAGGATTCTTCTTGTTTAGTAGTAAAAGATTTGGATTGAGCATGTTTGTCTCATTTAAATTCTCTGTATTGGGGAGAAGTAGGCAAATAACAAGAACTTGGCAGCATGACCTTAAGGCCAGTGACTTTAAGCTGCTACTCATATTAAAAAGCAGAGGAACAGCATTATAGTTCCTCTTGGTGTATCTTGGCCTGCAGAAGTCCTTGCTTATAGGATCTATGTGCATAGAACAGCTGTAGAAGGACTGTTGACTATCACAAGCTGCATAGTACTGGAAGACACGTACCTCATGTGCACATGGATTTGGTGGTCTGTGTTTTCTAAACTTGTTACTGGATTCAGTGAGGCTTTTTTCTCAAAAATGCTTGGTTTTTATACAAAAATTTTCCTGTTTCCAGACCATAGTTTGTACACACAAAGCATATCTGAAGGGAGTCCTTAGAGAAAGATTTATTTAGGTGCTTTTTTTTTTTTTTTTTAATGTGGGTACCGGGAGTCAACCTCAGGACCTGCGCTTGCCAGCAGGCGCTTGTGCCGCTGAGTGATATCACTGGCCCTATTTAGGTGCTTTAAGTCAGACAGATGCAATGGGTTGTATTGTTTTTTGTTGATTTTACAATATGTACCACATACACAACAGAAGAAGAAAAGCATTCTATTGGCTCATAAATTTAAGGATATTAGTCCAAGTTCTCCTTGTTCCAAAGAAGTACCATGGTAGAAAAGCATGGAAAATTAAAGCTGCCTACCTCCTCGCAGGCAAGGAGCAGAGTACAGGGAAGGTCTGAGAGGAAGGGCTGGGGAACAGATACAGTCCCTAAGGTCATGCCTCCATGCATGATTCAGACCCACATAGACGTATGCTTAGCAGTATGGTGAGCATCTCTCAAACCAGTCACTTTTATCATTGAGCCTAACCAATAGATGACTCCAGGTCAGACCTTTCCTGTGGTGAAATTAATGTTTTGAAAGTGAAAAGTTTTCAGCATGTGAGGAGGAGACTGTGTAGTACACAAAGTTTACAATGTTAAAACTTTAAGTGTTCCTGCTTCATCATAGAGAAGTCCTTGATGATCAGGAAAGTCATTGGGGATGGGGTTATATTTCAGCTACCATTCTGGTCATCATGTTTAGAAATATTATTACTGTGGTCATCAGAATGCAGATTTGCTTTGTGACCTTGAAAGAAGTAGACCGCCTGTTTGAGACAGTTGAAATATTGAGAAACTGTGTGATGCAGCTAAGTACCTCATTCAGATGTCTACTCTGTGAAAACATTCAGCCTTCCCTTTGATTTCATTGTGTCCTGTCATTTCCTGGACCCAAGTTCTTTAGGGTTGGGAGTTTCTCCATTAGAGTTTGAGTCTGAAAGTGTGGGGATACACTTGTGACCGCATTTTTAGGGAGAAAACATAGGCAGAGCCCATTGAACAAACTAAGATGTGGCAGCTCTTCAGTGGTAGGAGAAAAATCTGCATCAATGCTGTGACTCCCTTAGCGTAAGTCAAGTCAGCATCCTGGTAGGAAGCTGAGAAAGGTTTGGATTGAGCCTGTCACATGAGCTCCACTCAGACAGGTAGTACATTTTTTCTCTTGTTCCTCTTGGCTCAGAAGGTAGCAAATAAATCAGCCGTGCATCAGTGAAGAAGCATTGTTTCTGTGTGAATTGTCCAATCAGGCATGCTCACTAGAGATGGGAATCTTCTGTTTGCCACCCAAGTCAGATACTCCCGGGGTGTGCCTGAAAGCCACCCCAGCTCCCTCAGACTGACTTGCTGTGTGGGTTCTGCTGACTGCAGGCTACAAGGGAAGGACACTGGGAGACCCTCTATTCTGGAAATGATGAAAGTGCAAGGCCCACTGACTCAAAACAGGAGTGGGGTTTGTGGTGGAGGCGTAAGGTCTGGCTGGAAGAAGACAGAAACATCCTTGGCCAGACCTGGGCCCCTGCAGCCGTGGAAGGGTCTTTGTTTCCATATATCAGTGGCTGTTTGTGTGCAGTTGGGGCTTCTAGACTCTCCCTGTTGCACTGAAGCACCTCCCAATACCTTAGCATCCTCCTTTGTCCTATTGAGGTGACTGCAGCATGGCCACAGCTCTGTCTTGGGCAGCTGTGCCTGCAACTCCACTTTTCACCATATTGTCCAGTGACAGTGACGAGGTGGTTGGAAGACTCCTGGCTCATATGGAAAATTTGTGTATGGGTGGCACTGTGGTGTGATGTGTGCCCTGTATTTAAACCCAACAGCACAGTTAGTGCTATTTGTATCTAAAATAAAGCATCTCAAATGCTCCATGTGTTTGGAAGTTGATTGGATTCTGTGCAAACTGTTCTCATCAGTGTATACATCCATTCATGATTTCAGTAGACGAATGTGCTCTTGAAAGTCAGGGGATGGTTGGAAGTAGGTCACTGGTGGTGTGGTTTGGAAAATTATGTTCTCATCTCTGGCTCTTCCCATCTTTCTCTGCTTCCTTTCTGGATGAATTGAACAGCTTTTCTTTGCCATCCTGTGTCTTCATTGGTGCCAATTGATCATGAACCGAAGCTTTGAGCCAAACTAATCTTTTCCTCTTTTAAGTTGTAGGTATTGGATATTTTGTCTGTGGAGTGTGAAAGTGGCTAAGTAGTGCTAAATTTGGTAAATGTGTAGGATACTGCATCTTACAACATGTCTCCTCAACAGGAGGAGGATGACAGTGAATTCTTGAATTTCAAAAAACTGCACCACATTGCCAAAGGCATTATAGGGTGTGAAGGAAGGCCATGACAGTCTGAAGAAAGTTTTCACATTGCTGGATATGAGTTTCACTGATACAGCACTTGCCATGTATGCTTAAGCTCCTACAGTTTATCCATGGCAATGCAATACATATATATCCTGTATAGTTATGGATGCCAAGTCAGAGGGGATGTTACAAATTTTATAAAGGAAGACAAATGTAATCCTGCAAAGGACAACCTTCGGAAGGCACTGCTTTTTTAACTCACACTTCAATTTCTTTGAAGTAGGGCATGCACATGTATATGTGATTTGCGTGCTACTAGAAAGAGATGCTTGCAGTCTCTCAGATAATTGGCATTGTCCATGTATGGTTTGTTTTTGGTCAAGATGCCGAAGACCCAGCAAAACAACACAACCAGTCAGAATTTAGGGTTCAGAACAGGAACCCTGGAGGTAGCTCCTAAGGGAGAGTCCACCAGGAATTGATTAAACTGGGTTTTATGGATGGATAGTGGGATGGGTTTTGGTGGGGTAAGGTGAGAAGGAAAATGAGAGTGGGGAAGTAAAAACAGCTGAGTAACAAAGGCTGAGGTTTTGGCTTGCTGATGTGAAAGAGCCATATCTGGGTACATTGGCTTCCTGAGTGGCAGACTGAGTGGGGTGGTAGCAGGCCGTAGGAGTTAGTTAGTGGTTATTCCCAGATCTCAGGTGTTGGAGGCCATTATTCCCAGAACTTGGGCAGCTGGGGGTGAACTGGAGTCAGACCTATCACTTTGGAGACACTGTTTTTTAAAAAATGAAAGCAGAATGAGGTAGGACTTTGTATTAAAACAGTACTGCAATACAAGTAAAGCCCCAAATGTAGGTCTGTATGCACACCAATAGTTAGTCTTAAAAAGGTTGTCTGTATTGGAAGGAGCAAAAGGGAGTAGATACAATGTGGGAAAGGAAGAATGATGGAAAGTGGCAAGGCCAGCTCCTGTAACAGAGAAAGTTTTCTTTTGATGTCAGAGCGATCTTCGCATGACATTAAAAGCAGCGTTGTATGCTAGCTTGGCTTGAATGTGGACACACAATCACAGGACTAAAGAAAAGAGAGAAATTCAGGAAATGTTAGACTAATATGTCTTCTGTTACTACTGAGAGGTTCACTTCATTATTTTTGAGCCCAAATTGGAAATTAAAATTTGTGTCTGTTCTTGTCAGTTAAAAAATTGTTTGGATAGCATTATGGGAATTCACTCAGGATATTCACTCTGATCTACATTCAAGCCCTCTTTTTTTTTTTTTTAATTTTATTTTAAAGAGAAGAAAAAACAAAACAAATCAAAAGAAGAACAAATTTTCAAAACAACATAATAGGAGGGTAAGAATGGTTAATACATTGCGTATTACTATCTTTAAGTTAGTTATTCAGGACACCAGACATTAGCATTTAATTATCCAAACATTATTGGCACAAACCTTACTCTTCAATGAACTAAGTAAAAATCGTAGTGTATCTATCTTAACCATCTTATATATATATATACAATTTTTTTTTCCCTTTCCCTTCTTTCTTTTCCTTATTCCAGTCTCTCTTTCCTTTTGACCAGTTTCTTTTTGATTCACCATGTCTATTGTACATTTTGGATCTTATTTACTCTTTCAGTTTCTCATACTAGAGAGACAATACGATGCTTACACATGTGCTTCTGGTTTATTTCACTTATGAGTATTTTCTCGAGTTGCATCCATTTACCTATAAAAGTCTCCAGTTTATCCTTCTTAATGGCTGAATAGTACTCCATTGTATAAAAATACCACATCTTTCTTATCCATTCCTCAGTTGATGGGCATTTGGGTTGTTTCCAAGATCTGGCTATTACAAATTGTGCTGCTATAAACATGGGTGCACATATATCGCTGTGCTATGATGTTTTTAATTCTTCTGGGAAGATGCCCAGAAGGGGAATAGCTGGGTCAAATGGGACCTCCAACCCTAGCTTTTTGAGGAATCTCCACACTGACTTCCACAGTGGCTGTACCAGTCGACACTCCCACCAACAGTGGAGAAGGGTTCCTTTTTCCCCACAGCCCCTCCAGCATTTGTTATTAGTTGATTTCTTTATAGTAGCCATTCTTTCTGGGGTGAGATGGTATCTCAGTGTTGTTTTAATTTGCATCTCTCGAATGACTAGTGATGTTGCACATTTTTTTGTATATTTATTTGCCATTAGTATTTCTTCATCTGAGAAATGTGTATTCATCTCAGATGCCCATTTTTGGAGTGGGTCGTTAAATTTGGGAGGTCTAATTTTTTTGAGTTCTTTATATGTTCTCGATAGTAATCCTTTGTCTGAGGAACAGCTGGCAAACATTTTTTCCCACATTGTGGGTTGTCTCTTCACTCTGTTGGTGGTTTCTCTTGCTGTGCAAAAGCTTTTTAATAAGATGAGATCCCAGTTATTGATTCTTTGGGATAGTTCCCGTGCGGTTGAGTTTTTATTCATAAAGTCTTTGCCTACAGCAATGTCTCCAAGGGTTTTACCTATCCTACCTTCCAGCAGATTTAATGTTTCTGTTTTAATATTTAGATCTCTGATCCATTTTGAATTTAGTTTAGTGCATGGTGAAAGATATGGGTCTAGTTTTAATCTTCGGCATGTGTAGAGCCAGTTTTTCCAGCACCATTTATTAAAGAGGCTATCTTTTTTCCAGCGAATGTGTTTGGCACCTTTGTCAAAGATAAGGTTCAAGCCCTCTTTTTTAATGAGATGAGTGACATTAGTTTTTTATTAGTATTTTAAAGAGAAAAAAATAAAAAGTTCAAAAACAAGACAATAGGAGAGTAACAATGATTAATACATTGCATATTGTTACCTTCAAAGTAGTTACTCAGAGTACAAGATACAGGCATGAAAAATTGTCCAAACAATGTTAGCACAAACCTTTCTTTTCAATGAACTAAGAGAAACTAGTAGTATAACTATCTTAATTATCTTGTATATATATATTTTTTTCCTTATTCCTTCCTTCTTTTCTCCTTTCGCCATCCCAGTTTCTCTGTCTTTGGAACAGTTTCTTCCCATTTCACAATATCTACTGTACATTTTGGATCTTATTTAATCTTTTAGCTTCTCACAATAGGGAGACAATGTGATGTTTACACATATGGGTCTGATTTATTTCTCTTATGAGTATGGTCTCAAGTTGTATCCATTTACCTGTAAAACTCTCTAGTTTATCCTTCTTTATGGCTGAGTAGTACTCCATTGTATAAAATGACATCTTCTTTATCCATTCCTCAGTTGATGGGCATTTGAGTTGTTTCCAGAATTTAGCTATTACAAATTGAGCTGCTATAAACATGGGTGTACATATATCACTGTGGTATGATGTTTTCAGTTCTTCTGGGAAGATACCCAGCAGGGGAATAGCTGGGTCAAATGGCTCTAATCACAATTTTTTGAGGAATCTCCACACTCATTTCCACAGTGGATGCACCAGTCTACACTCCCACCAACAGTGGAGAAGGGTTCCTTTTTCCCCACAGCCCCTCCAGCATTTGTTGTTGGTTGATTTCTTGATGCTAGCCATTCTTACTGGGGTGAGATGGAATCTCAGTGTTATTTTAATTTGCATCTCTCGAATGCCAGTTATGTTGAACATTTTTCAATATTTTTATTTGCCATTTGTATTTTTTCATCTGGGAAGTGTGTATTCACTTTCTGGGAAGTGTGAACCCATTTTGGATTGGGTTTTTGAATTTGGGGGACCTTATTTTTTTCAGTTATTTATATGTTTTAGATATAAGTCCTTCATCTCAGGGACAGCTGGCTATAATTTTTTCCCACACTGTGGGTTGTCTTTTCACTATGTTGTTGATTTCTTTTGTTGTGCAAAAGCTTTTTAATAAGGTGAGATGCCACATGTTGATTCTTTGTAGTATTTCCCGTGCAGTGTGGGTTTTGTTCATGAAGTCTGGCTACACCTGTGTTTCAAGATTTCTACCTATTTTCTCTTCCAGTACGTTTAGTGTTTCTGTTTTAATATTTAGATCTTTCATCCATTTTGTCTTTCATTTAGTGCATGGTGATAGACATGGGTCTAGTTTTAGTCTTTGGCATGTAGAGAGCCAGTTTTTCCAGCACCATTTATTAAAGAGGCTTTCTTTTTTTGTCTTTTTGAGGCAGGTTCTCGCTATACAGTTCAGGCTAGGCTTGAACTCACTTTGTAGCCCAGGCTGGCCTCAAACTCACAGCGATCCTCCTGCCTCAGCCTCCCAAGTGCTAGAGATTACAGGCATGCGCCACCATTCCTGGCACTATTGATTTTTGAGTGTTGACTTTGTATACAGCTATGATACTGAAGTTAGTTATTAAATCTTGAGGTCTTTTGGTGGAGTTTTGGGGGTCTTCTGTGTAGAGTATCATGTCATCTGCAAATAATGATAATTCAACCTCTTCCTTTCCTATCCTTATTCCTTTTTATTTCTCTCTCTTATCTAATTGCTCTGGCTAATGTTTCCAGAAGTATATTGAATAGGAGTGGTGATAGTGGAATCCTTGTCTTGTTCCTGATTTTAGAGTGAAAGCTTTCAGTTTTTGACTATTTAGTATTATGTTAGCTCTTGTTTTGTCATAAATATCGTTGATCAGATTGCGGTAAAGACCATCTATTCCAATTTTCTGTAGGGTTTTTATTATGAATGAGTGCTGGACTTCGTCAAATGCTTTTTCTGCATCTATTGAAATGATCGTGTGATTTTTAGGTTAATATGGTGTATTACATTTATTGATTTGAGAATGTTGAACCATCTCTGCATCCCTGGGATGAATCCCACTTGGTCATGGTGTATAATCTTGATGATTTGCTGTACTCTGTTTGCCAGTACTTTATTAAGGATTTTTGCATCTATGTTCATTAGGGTGATTGGTCTGTAGTTTTCTTTTCTGGTTGGGTCCTTCCTGGTTTAGGTATCAGAGTAATGCTTGCTTCCAGGAGTGATTTTGGAAGTTTTGCTTCCCTTTCTATTTCATTAAAGAGTTTCAGCATTAGTGGTATTAGGTCTTCTCTAAATTTCTTATAGAATTTACCAGTGAATCCATCAGGGCTTAGGCTTTTCTTTGTTGGTAGGTTTTTAATTACATTTTCAACTTCATTGACTGATATTGAGTTATTTAGAATATGTATGTCTTCTTGATTCAGTTTTGGTGATTCATATGTATCCAGGAACCTGTCCGTTTTTTCTGCATTTTCCATCTTATTAGAGTACAGGTTCTTTTTTTTTTTTTTTTTTTTTTTTTTGTGGGTACCGGCGGTCGACCTCAGGACCTCGCGCGCCAGCAGGCGCCCGTGCCGCTGAGCGAAATCACCGGCCCCTTTTTCATATGTGGGTTCCGGGAGTCGAACTCGGGCCCTCGCGCTTGCCGGGCAGGCGCTTACGCCGCTGAGCCATCTCACCGGCCCAGAGTACAGGTTCTTGAAGTAGGTATTGATAATCTTCTGGATTTGCACAGAGTCCATTGCGATTTCACCCTTTTCATTCCATATTGATTGAATTGTCTTTTCTTTTCTCTTTTTGATAAGGTTGGTTGTGGGTTTATCAATTTTATTTAATCTTTTTAAAAAACCAACTCTTTGATTCATTGATTCTTGTATTGTTTTCTTAGTCTCAATTGCATTAATTTCTTCTCTCATCTTTATAATTTCATCTGTTGTGTGAGCTTTTGATTTGTTCTTCCTTTCCTAGGAGTTTGAGGTTCAACATTAAGTTGTTTATTTGAGCTAGTTCTGTTTTCCTGATGTAAGAGTTTACTGCTATAAATTTCCCTCCTATGACTGCATTTCACTGTGTCTCATAAGTTCCTGTATGTTGCATTGGCATTTTCATTTAATTGTAGATACTGTTTAATTTCTTCTTTAATTTCCTCTGTGACCCATTGGTTATTCAGGAGAGTGTTGTTTAATTTCCATGTGTTTATGTGGTGTTTTTGGTTTCTTTTGCTGTTGATTTCCAGTTTCATTGCACTGTGGTCAGATAATATGCATGGGATAATTTCAATTCCTTTACATTTTCTTAAGCATCTTCTGTGGGCTAATATGTGGTCTGTTTTGGAGAATGTCCCATGTGCAGTTCAGAAGAATGTGTATTCTGATGTTTTGGGGTGGAACACCCTGTAGACATCTACTAAGTCCATTTGTTCATAGGTGTGTTTTAGTACTGATATTTCTTTGTTGATTTTTTGTCTGGTTGATCTATCTAATTGTAAGAGTGGGGTATGAAGACACCCCATTATAATCGTGTTAGTGGTTATTTGATTTTTCACGTCTGTTAATATTTGTTTTATGTAGTTGGGTGCACTGGTAACTAATATGTTTTGAGTGATTTGCCTTATTATCTTGTTGTTGTAGCTATGGTTTTCTAAAGTGAATATTTAAATATTGAGTTATTTGTTATTTCCTAATGCATGAATTCATTTTTTAATTTCTCTATAAGTATTCCCTGAATTGATAACAAGATATATCTTTATTGTCTTATTTTAGTTGATTTTTTTCAGTTTATATTTTTATGAGTTCATGTTTGCAGTACATGTGTTTACATTCTTTGAGGGGAGTAGGTATATGTACATTACACATCGTAATGTTTTTTTTTAATCCACTTTCCCACCCCTTCCTCTGTTCTCTCATCTGTTGGTCCCTTTCCCATTTGCAAAAGATCTTTCTCCCTATTTCCAGTTACCTATGAAATACTAAATTTTTTTTTTTTTTTGGTACCAGGAATTGAACTCAGGACCTTGCACTTGCCAGGCAGGTGCTGTGCCACTGAGCTATATCCCTGGCCCAATACTTAATATTTTATTCAGCCTTTCACTTGATATATGTGTCATTTAAAAATTTATGATTTAATCTCTAATTCTTAGGAGTTTTCCAGTATGTTTGTACTATTGGTTTCTAGTTTCATTCCAAGGTGGTTTGAGAGCTTACTTTACATGATTTCCATAGTTCGGATATGTTAAGGTTTTTGCTGTTGCTCTGAATATGATCTAAGATGGTGAATATTTCTTGTGATTTTGAGCAGACTGTGTACTCTGCAGTTATTGGATGAAGTATTATACAATATCCAATGAGTCCATTTGGGGGTTGATGTTCATTTTAATTATGTATACAATTACACATTTTTTTTTAATGTGGGTACCAGGAGTCGAACTCAGGCCCTTGTGCTTGCCAGGCAGGCCACTTATGCTGCTGAGCCATATCACCGGCTTGTACACATTTCTTGACTAACCAGTTTTTCATGGAGGTGTTTTGAAATCTTCAGAATCATTTGTGGATTTGTGATTTTTTCCTTTAGTTTCATGTTTTTGCCCCATCTCCTTTGAAGGTCTGTTTGGTGGAATACATATAAAGAACTGTTAGTTTTTGTTAGAAAACAACCTTCTATATCATTATATGATCATGGTAATCCTTTTTTTCTTTGAGGAACAGGTTGAATAGTATTAAATAAATATAATTTCCGCAGGTTTTATTCAGTCAAATGTAACTTTTTGTGTAATTTTTATTTATCCTATGTTTTTAATTTTATCTTTCATTTGTTATATTTTTAAAATATTTGTGTACCTTTTAGCAGACAAATGGAAATTCAATCCATTTATAATTGAGTCCCTTACACTTTGAAACATTTATACATTGTCAGATGTTGAAATGGATCAGATTATTTCACAAACCTTTTATTTTTTGTAGTAAGAAAACTTCAAACTGAATGTATTAATTTTTCAGAGTAAATTACAGTGCTAACTATACCCACAATAGTGTATACTAATTGTCCTAAGTTTATTTCCCATGCCCAAATAAAGTTCTAAATTTTTAAACATATCCATCACTTCCTTTCTATATAGAATGGATTTTTTCCCAGAGAACTAAAGTTAGGTTTTGTTTTCTTATCTACAATCACACTCTCTTTTAATTGTTTCTGCAAATAACTGATAAACTAAGCATATATGGTTATGGCTTTCCCATTCTATTTGGTTTAGTCATTCTATTTATATTACTCAATCTTTCTAGTTTCTTCTGCCTGTTTATTTTTTTTATTTATTTTTTTTTGTGTGGGTACCCGGGGGTCGACCTCAGGACCTCGCGCGCCAGCAGGCGCCCGTGCCGCTGAGCGATATCACCAGCCCCTTTTTCGTATGTGGGATCCGGGAGTTGAACTCGGGCCCTCGCGCTTGCCGGGCAGGCACTTAAGCCGCTGAGCCATCTCACCGGCCCTGCCTGTTTATTTTAATAGCAAATTTTATATAATTCCATTTTCTGTTGTTGATTTTGATATCCAGTAGGCCTGCTTCCTAATTTTTCCTGATTTTTCAGTGTTAGAAATATCTATTCACAAATTATCTACTTTACATTGAAATAACACTGTTTTCCGAGACACTAATATACTTTAGCATATTCACAAGTACTTTCCATTCCATGTACAATTTATGAGACTCGTTCAACATGTCACTATTTCTAACAACCAAGTAGATTATTAGTGTTATCCATTTGAACATAATTTCATGGTAAATACACATAGAATCTATGGCAATAGACTTATTTCAAGAATTTTCTGCACTTCAACAAGTTCTGTATGATATCTTCAATAATGGCTAATGCTTTGCTGATGTTAATTTATACAAACAGCCTTTTCCTGCAGTCATTTGGAACTTTCTCTTTGGTTACCTCTACCAATTTTTCCATACTTTAGATAGTTGTCTGATGGTCTTTATATGGATACTTTCCTGAGCTTTTTCCCATACTGTTTCCTCAATCCTTTTTTTTTTTTTTTTTTTTTTTCCATTTTGAGCCATACTTTCCCCTTTCTCTGTATTCTTCGAGGGTTTGTTGTTGTTGTTATTATTTTTTGCTCACAAGAGATCATTTCATTGTTCTGTTGAGGTAAAGGTCAAAATCACATTCTCTATCATTTTCAGTGTTAAGAGAGATAGAGTGCAGTGGGTGAAATTTAGTACTTCACTTGGTGCCAAGAATTTGGGTGTACAAATATCATAGTTGTCTAAACTTTGGAAAAATACTGTTTTCACCCAGTTAGAACTTACTTAAAAACTAGAATTTTCAAAATGGTTTTGTTTTCCCCACCCCACCCTCAAAATGATGAAGGAATTTTTGTTTTATTATCATTGTGAGAACCTAGCAGTGCTGGTGGAGATAAAATTAAGAAAATTTTAGGATGTCTAACATCTGGCTCCAGGAGTTTGTGCCTCTCAAATGAATTCTTTTATCCTCATTCATAAGGACACAATGTATTTCTACCCTTATTTGGTTCCTCAGTTTCTTGGGAGTAACTTATGCTTCTATCAGTCTACCTCCTTGTTCTCCCATTTAGTCTTTTTTTTTTAACACAGTAAATTTTTAATTAATACAGTATTCTGGATACAAGTAGAATACAACTAGATATCAACTGTATTTACCTCAGAAATCTATGATAGTGTGGGTGAGATAAACCAAGATTTGTGATAGACACTTCCCTATTCACATTTTAATCAGTGGTGACCAGAAGCTAAAGCAATTATTTTAGGCACACATTTTCAATAAAATTATAGAATTAATCTTCCAGGTAAATGAATAAAAAATGTGATGTCTTCATTTAATGTTAGTTGGGATAAGTCAAACATGAAGAGCTCTTACAAAGAGCATCAAATGACAAGTTGTGGCTTTTGGTTTGGGCCACATTAAATTTAATTTGCTTATATATGTTTCTATTAACATTCGCATACAAATTCTTTCAGGTGACATGGAGCTTTCAGCTTGCACATCTGGCCAACTATACTTACAGTAATGTTTAAGGAATGAATACTTCAGAACAATTACAAGCTAATACTTAATTGGCTACAATAGTAAAATGCAGAACTTTAAAGTTTTCTGGTCCCAGAAAACTTGGTGGGGCCAAATACTTTAATTGAAAGTAGCATTTGTTTAAAACAAACAAACAAACAAACAAAACCCATAACCTGATAATGGACAAAAAAACTATATAGGTTCTCATACAAAATCTAAAATTTCACCCTGTAAAAAATGATGACAACATCCTTCAGGCTTGCTCTATGCACCCATATAATCAAAAAGAAACCAACAGGAAATTCAACATTTCAACAAGCTAGGAACTATTAACTGTAAGCATATAGAGAAATTCTGGAAGACATACTACCATACGTTGAGAAACACTACTAACAGGTAAGCAGGTGTTGAAAGCAGTTTATAAATGAAACATTCCAAATCTTGTTTATGCATACAACTTAGAAAAAGTTGCTATTTTTCCAGTAATCTAGCATCACACTAACACTGTATATTTAAAACTGAAAGCTTCTATACACACGTCCACTCTACCTCCAAAGCAGTATATGCCTCTTAGATATTCCCATTTGTTATCTAACATATGCCAATCATGGTTTCAGGGATTTGTACCAGTTTGAGCAGGCTAAAACAATCATTGTCTTATTTATGAGACAAAGTTAACCAGTTTCAGGAAACCAGTGTTTCATAATCAGTGAAGAAATAGTATTAACTCAAAAGGATGGAAAACTCTCCGAAGGACATGATAGAATCCTGACAGAATGGACTATAACCCTAGATAAACTAAACGTGGCAATAAGTAAGAGCCTAGGAAAACACATCTAAACATATGTACAACCTAAATGATCATCAAATCATTAGTAACCACCAGAGAACAAATATGAATTTTTGTTTTTCTTTACTGGTCTACTAAAAGCCGTCATCACATGTTTACTGGTGGTGTGCATTACTACCCAAACAGTAGGGAGCAGTCTGAATCATGAATTTCAAAAAACTAGATTGTATATCTAACCTTATTTTTGTGGTCTGAAAATAGTGCCATAAAACCCGATTATTTTCCTAGCTTCTTGGATCTTCTGTCATCTTAGGTAATTAAATTTAAACATGGTTGCCTGCAAATTCTTTCCTAGAGAAAAGCAAAATGCATTTTGGTTATGTTTTCCTGATCTCCTCATGTATGTGCTTTACCAATGACTGTGGTACTCTGGGCATTTATTGTGCTACTATAACATAACCAAACATGAAAAAAATTGGAAGTTCAAATTTTGACAATTTTTTGGTAGCAGGCTTTTAAAAGGTAAGAAAATCTAAAATCAGGTGGTCGGGCCAGTGAGATGGCTCAGCGGCGTAAGCGCCTGCCTGGCAAGTGCGAGGGCCCGAGTTCGACTCCTGGAACCCACATACGAAGAAAGGGCCGGTGATATCGCTCAGTGGCACGGGCGCCTGCTGGCGCGCGAGGTCCTGAGGTCGACCTCCGGTACCCACACACACACAAAAAATAATAATAATAAAATCAGGTGGTCACTCTGACTCGAATTAGGAACTTAAGTCTGTAAGACACTTAAGGAAAGTTGTATGAATTGCATTTTTTTTCTTATTTACTTTTGTTTTTAAATAAAGATTTGTGTTAAAATGACCTTAGAGATAACTCTAAGTCACATAGGGTATCACTTATCACTCTCTGTAACAGAAATATAACTATTTTTTTACTTGAATGTTTTCAAATAATTTAACATTTTTTAACTAAAGATCTTTTCCGAGTGTTTAGCTGTTGAATTTCTTAAATATAACCTAGGCTTCTTATGGAGAGGACCTATCTGGGCTAAACTACTTTGATAACCTTATGGGACACTGAGTTTCAGATAGAGAGAATTTTCACCTTTCACAGAACTGATTATTTCCTCAGCCAGACAACTATGTGGCGTACTGCTGTATCTATATCTCCAATGTAAGTCTTGCCAGAAACAAAGCATAAAAGTGAAAGGAAAGTAGTCTCTACTTATCTAAACTCATAAAATGTTATGGAAAAATTAATGTATAGAAAGAAATTTCCTTATTATTTGATACATCAGCCAAAAAGTAACCAATTCTCTATAAAAAGAGGAAACTCGACCATAAAATGTATGTTGAACTTGTCATTCTGGGAGTGACACAAAGACATTTAAAAAATTGCGTATTCAAGAAGATGCTTAAAATGAAAGCAGTGTTTCAAAACTCTGTATACATACTAAGAAACGCAAATCTTTTTTTTTTTTTTCTTTTTTTCTTTTTTTTTTTTTGTGGGTACTGGGGGTCAACCTCAGGACCTCGCGGGCCAGCAGGCGCCTGTGCGGCTGAGCGATATCACCGGCCCTTTTTTCGTATGTGGGTTCCGGGAGTTGAACTCAGGACCTCGTGCTTGCCAGGCAGGCGCTTATGCCACTGAGCTGTCTCACCGGCCCAGAAACTCAAATCTTGTCACCACAAAATTCCCTGTGGCTTTTGGCACTAATGTTAAAAGAAAGATTTTAGTCTTTTGGTCACTTAAAGCTGCTACTAAATAAAACAGAAAGACTTTTAAAAAGAGAAAAGACAGGGACTGAAGGATAGGTTAGGTAACTATTTCAAATACAAATAAAACATACTTTGAAATAAACAGTCATTTCTGCCAGGGATCTCAAGATACAATAACAGTTTCTCACCACCTCTTCCATTTTGAAGAGGATCTTCTAATCAGAATAATTCCTTTAAGTTATTCTGAGTGGTGTTGCCTGGCAGCAGCTTCAATTTTATACACTGGACTTCGATCCAGATAATTAAGTAATCTCACAAGGAATAATCATACATGGCAACAGGGTTAAAAAAAAAGCATGGAATTTTTTTTCCATGCACAAACATCCCAGGAGAAGACCCATCAATTTTAAACATAACCATCAGGTTTCAGGTGTCCTAGCACACCGTATACCTAAGTTTTACTTAAACCACTGATAACTAAAATTAACAAGTTCTGCAGTGAGGATTTTTTGGTTTTTGCCTGCAACTATATGCAAAACTACTCTGTATCACATGATTTTTAAATGAAATAAATATAAAAATGAACCACACGATCAGCACATAACTTTAATACTCCACATTATTTATCTTGATCACAACGGTGGTAACCTCCTTGTCCACAGTACTGAGTTGAGCTGATGCTCATGCTCGTATCCGTCAGGCAGGTAAGCTCTCCTCAGTTGGACTGACTTAGGTATGGAGCCTCCATTCTTCACATGGCCAGTCAGGAAAGCACGGACCGCTGGGTGATCAGCCTTCTCGAGGGGGACGTTGGCTTCCAGGCACATTTTCACAAAGTCCTGGATAACACTGACTTTTTGTGTTTGCGCGGTTCTGTTGCATTGAAGAGATGCAGTTAGGGGCCTTTGCTTCTTTCTCACATTCTGCTCTTCAAATTCTGCCTTCCTCTTGGTACGAGTCGTTGACTTGAGGTGGTCACTAATAGCAGACTTGCGAACGTGATTCAGAACCACGTTGCAGGAAGTGCAGAAGAGTTTTCCTCCATCTTCGTGAAGCTCACCTCCAAACTCAGTGACAAAGCAATCTTAGAACGGTTTCGAGCAGGTGGTGCTCTCACTACAAATCGTTCCATTCTGACCTTGAGTAAGGTTCGGATTAGCTTTCAGTTTTTTCTTGATGATCAGTAGTGAAGGGTCTCCAGCGCAAAACCAGAGACGCATCAAATCCCCGCACTTCACGTTGTTCAAACCTGGACCGCTTTCAAATCAGATTTTCCACAAGTGGTGATGGGGAAATAGTTTGTGGGCTTGCACCCTGTTTTTCCTGCGGTGCCGGGAAATCATGCCTCCACGTAAGGCTGTGGCCACTGGGAGGAGAAGTGGACGAGACCGGGCCGGAAAGAAAAAGAGGAAGGGGTTGAAGAAGGAGGAGGACCCATTGCCGCGGTCGCCACGGTTGCCCGATCGAGCGCTGCGGCGGCCCTCCCATTTAGTCTTTTTTTTTTTTTTTTTTTTTTGTGAGTACCGGAGGGTCGACCTCAGGACCTCGCGCGCCAGCAGGCGCCCGTGCCGCTGAGTGATATCACCGGCCCCTTTTTCGTATGTGGGTTCCGGGAGTCGAACTCGGGCCCTCGCGCTTGCTGGGCAGGCGCTTAAGCCACTGAGCCATCTCACCGGCCCCCATTTAGTCTTAAAGGGTTTCTGATTTTTAAGATAGGTTGCTTTTTTGTTATTGAGAAAAAAAAAATTGTTCTGAGTGTTTCCAGGTAAATTACAAAGTGCAAGATGTGCGTTCACTCTTTGATTTTTAGTGGCAATATTTAACCCTCAACATGGATTCACTTGCGTCTCAAAGTTAATGTGATCAAAAGTCTAGGCGTTCACTACTTTGGATCTGACAGATACTTTGACAACTCAAAATTCTGCCTGCAAGAGTGAGATGGCACTTTGTGTTCCCTACTCAAAGTTCTGCCTGCAGGAGTGAGTTCTCACTGCGTGTTCCCTATTAACCTCAATAATCTCTCAGGCCAGGCTCCTTTCATCACTCTGTCAAGGTATTTGATAAATGGCTGAGAGTCCTGCTCTACTATTCCTCAATCCTCAGTAATGGAAAAAATATTGCTTCGCATGTCCTCTTGATTTTCTATGCCATATCTTCACAAATGTGAAAATAAAAGCCACTCCTCTCAATGATAGCACACGGTTTTGCACCATAGAATGTCTACTCATGAATCAGCTTGCATGGCTGTCTTATTTGCCTTACGTTCTAACCTACACTCCTCCTGAGGGGCAGCCTGCAGTCTGCCCACTGCTTCTTGGATATCTGGTGGTCTCTTGTTTGCAGCTGTGCTGCTTTGTTTACTGTGCCCAGTCTGTAAATTACCTCTCATTTTTTCCATGTTAGAATGTGGGCAAACTTGTAAAAATTAATTTTCTTTCCACATAGTAATTTTGCATTTAAAATTTTTTCAATATTTTATTCTCAAAAATGCTTTTGGTGAGTATTAACAATAACAACAATATCCTGGGAACCCTCAGGAAATTTTGGAACTGGGCACTGGACAGTGGTTACCAGCACCTAGGTAAAACCCTATTAGCTCATCCTTGCCTTCCCCATGGATGACAATTGTCATATTTATTTTGCTATTTTTTCTAAGTTTACCACGTGTATTCTTATAGTTTTGCTGCCGTGAAAATGCTGCCGTGAGATGTTCAATATATGAGTATATAGAAATTGTGTAGAAGAGTATTATAGCTGTTTGTTTTTTGTTTTTGTTTTTTGTTTTACTCTATTTCACATGTGCTCATGTCTGAATTAGGGAGGGTCAAAGGACTCGTCCATTATGGTGATCACATGATTGAAGCTTTTTCCAGTTTACTTGTTAGAGATGTGAAATGAATCACCTTTGTCTCCAGAAACAACAGCACAGTGTGTTTTCTGGATATTGGGTTAAGGCCACTGGTCTGTAGATTTTGCTGTACTCCAAAGTAGAGGATATGGTTGTAGAGTGTATCATTTGATCCTTCATCCTTTTATAAGTCCACATACTCATTGTGTCCTTCCACAATTTCATTGCTTTTGGCTATTTCCTCAATCTAGGTCATGGATCTTGTTTATATTTGGTGTTTTGTCTTGAGTTATGTATGTTTTGTTCATTTTTCTTATGTGTCTTTTGATTTTACTTAGTATACAAATTCTTTTTATTGTACACAGTGCCAATAAATTGTGTTTATTTCTTCTCTCTATTGCTGTCATGATTTACATAGATATCAATATCTCCCTCTAATTCTGATGGCTTCATGATTTTCTTCTGGGGAAACTTTTTTTTTTACATCCAAAAGATATTTGACTGAATTCTCAAAGTATTCAAGTTTATCTTTCCCATGTCAAGATTTAACTAAATTATTGTACATGGCCTATGAAGAATAAAGAGCATGTTTCAATGTGTGTACCTGTTTGTCCCTGCCTCCTGTATTAAACAAATGGTAATTTCTGCCACTTTATACAATAGGAGCTCTATCATGAATCAAGAGTCTATTCTCATATGACCCCTTCAAAGACTCATTTTCTGTGATTTGTCATTCTAATACAACAATGCCTTAAATAGTGGATTTTGAGTCTCTTTCCTGTATGTTATAAGGGCTGTCACCTTAGTGTTTACTAGTTATTGAACGTTGTTAAAAATTTGTTATACTAAATAGTTATACTTTTCTTTGACATATCAAAGGTGTGATTTGGAAGTGTCAAATTTTTTCTTCAATTTTTCCTTTATTACTATTACTGGATTTATAGTTTGCAAAATCTTGTTCAGTATATATGATTTATATTTTAATCATATCATCCCCCATTTGTCTCCCATATGCCACATTTTGTTTCATTGAGCTATAAGACACTATGTTTTCCTTAATCTCATTTTGTTCTTAGTTCTCCAATAAAAACTGCATTATTTTTCATTAGCATTCCAAATTATCATTCATGAATTTTACTTAGCATTCAGTTATGTTTTTATCTATGAAACCATGTTCAAGTTTCAAAATGCTATCTAAATATAAGCAGAGAATAAAGGGATAAATTCAATAAATAATAAATTGGGAAAAAGATATATTCTATGACCTGTGAGAGCCGTTCATCAGATATTTTTCTATTTTAGTTTCTTTACTTGGATGCTGATCTTGTAGGATCCCTGTATAAACCCTGCTTTAGAGGCAATGTTCAAATAAAACTGAAGTTACCAGCAGGAGAACCAGTGTTCCCATTCTGTTCCTTTAGCAACGAATTCTAGTCTAGCATCAAAATTCCTGTAAGAGATGTGTATATAAATGGAGAATAAGTGTTTGATGAAGTACTTCAAAACAGGAAGTAAACATTTGGAGGACTCAGGCTCATTTCAGCTTTTTATGAGTAAATATGAGATGTTTCATGTTGTCTCTTCATCCTGGATATATATATGTCTGGTGATTTAGGAGACAGTGTCTTTTGAGGATGTGGCTGTAAACTTCACCATGGAGGAGTGGGCTTTGCTGGATCCATCCCAAAAGAAACTCTACCGAGATGTGATGTGGGAAACCTTTAGGAATATGTCTGATATAGGTAAGGACAATATGTTTTTCTCATTTATGCATCAGAGAGTATTGGTTCTTGCTTGTCAGTTCAGTTTGTTTCATTGGAATATGGAAACCCTGGATTAGTCTTCCAGGCATAGTCACATTGTAAACTATAATTCTAACTGGAATCTCTGAATTTTTATGTAACTTGTATTATATTTCACTTTCTACTCTTTAGGAGGAAACTGGGGTGGTAAGAAAATTGAAGATGAGTGCAAAAATTGCAGGAGAAATCTAAGGTAATTTGCACTCACAAGAACAATGTTTCTCAAGGGTCAAAATATTAAAACTAGGCAAACTACACAAATGTAGCTATGTTCTGATTTTTTAATATCACAATCTTTCTCCCTAGATGCATACATGTGGAGTACCTACAATCTGATAATTGAATATTTGAAATATTACAATATCTGAAATGTAAGCAATACTGACATTACGCCACAAGTGACATTACCTAATGTAAAAGAATAAACAAATTATTTCCCATCAAGATTATAAAAATTTCATATGAAATTGCATTTAGGCATTGACTTGTAGGAGTATATAAAACAAATTTTGTGTTTTATTAGGCTGAAAATCAAATTCAGGATATCAAATTATATACACTTGTGTTTACAGAAGACCACATTCATGTCAAACATGTAAGGAATGCTGTGTGTATTTAAATGTGGTATTCACATTCAGTAATTTGAAAATTGCTGTCCTTGTAAACATATTCAAAGCCCAAATGAATGCTACTCTTTTGATAATAATAGTTTTCAAGCAATCCTCCAAAGCATTCAATCTATTTATGTTCCAAAGTATTAGAAGGCACATTTCCATAACATTTGTTGGAATGTTATTGTAGTATAACATCTATGGGAATGTGTATATAGATTCCTCAAAAAAGTAAAGAATGGATATTCCATTTCATCCAGCACTACTTTTCCTGGGTATATTCCCCCCAGAGTTAAAGTAATCATATTACAGTAATGTATGCATACCCTTATTTGTAGTAGTACAATTTGCAAAAGCTAAACTTGAAAAACAACCTACATGCCCATCACAGATGAGCTGATTAAGGAAATATGGGATAGCCTGGGAATGGTGATGCATGTATGGAACCCTAGCACTCTATGAAGCTGAGGCAGAAAGGTCATGCATTCATGCTCAGCCTAGGAAACTTAATGACTGATGAATCTTTGTTTCAAAATGAGAAATAGTGCCAGGGATATAGCTGAATACTAAAACCCTGGGTTAAATCCCAAGCACTGAAAAAATGTGCTATATATACATAACAAAGAAGGAATGATGTAAATTCCCAAAAAAATGGATGTATAAGAAGTCAATAATATTAAGTTATATAATTCAGACAGAAATTCCAATATCATGTGTTATATTTAGTGTGAGAAACCCAAATTATGAATTAAAGAGTAAAATAAAGGACAGATGATAGAAAAGACATTTTAAAGTATGTGAAGAGGCTCAGTGAAAGGGGCAAGAGAATAGTCATAGAAAAAAAGGTATGAAAAAATAAAACATATGGTATACCTATGTACCAATTCCTCAAAATAGATATGTATTGCAAATGTGTCAGTTATAAACTGCCAAATGAATACTGCTGTTTTGGTGAAAGCTGCTTCTAAGCATCATCCAGAGTGTACAGTAAAATCGTGATCAAATATTCTTGGGGGGCATCACACCAGATCTCTTCTCAGTAAACCATTAATTAAAAGACACTTTTAAATGTGATTGGTTGTTTTCTTATTTTATTCCTCTACAGCAGTGAAGAAGTAGAGAAATGTGAATATCATTTATGGTATCAACATGGAGAAATGATTTTCTGGACTACAGATACTAATATGAACATAAAACCAGTTGGTACAACACCAGGTGAAAGCCTTGGCTCTAGAAATACCCTGATTGGCCTTTCATCACAAAATGTGCCTATTATACCTAACACTGGACTCAAATCGTATGAATATCAAGGATTTGAAGACAAGCTGTCTAGCTGTAGCAAATATGGGAAAACCTACACTGATTTCCTGTCTTCTCAGAAGCATGCAAAGACAGATGATGCAGAGAAACCTTATGAATATAAGCAATGGGAAAAATTATACTCTTACTGCACTGAAGGAACTACCAGTGAAGAGAAACCCTTTGTATATGAGCAAGATGTGAAAGCCCTCAATACACCCAACTATGTTCAAATCTGGGAAAGAAATCACAGTGGAGTGAATATCTATATATGTACACAATGTGGCAAAAGTTTTAATTCTCACCATTTTATTCAAATACATGAAAGAGCTCATATTGTCAAAAAATCCTACATATCTAAACATGATGGGAAATCCTTCATTAATAGTACTTCATTTGGTAATCATCAAAGAACTCACATTGGAGAGAAACCTTACTTGTGTAAACACTGTGGAAAAGCTTTCAGCACACACAGTGATTGTCAGAGACATGAACGAACTCACACTGGGGAGAAACCCTATGAATGTAAGCAGTGCGGGAAAGCTTTTAGGACACACAGTGATTGTCAAAGACATGAACGAACTCACACTGGGGAGAAACCCTATGAATGTAAGCAGTGTGGGAAAGCTTTCAGGACACACAGTGATTGTCAAAGACATGAACGAACTCATACTGGGGAGAAACCCTATGAATGTAAGCAATGTGGGAAAGCCTTCAGCACACACAGTGATTGTCAAAGACATGAAAGAACTCACACTGGGGAGAAACTCTATGAATGTAAGCAGTGTGGGAAAGCTTTCAGCACACACAGTAATTGTCGAATACATGAAAGAATTCACACTGGGGAGAAACCCTATGTATGTAAGCATTGTGGGAAAGCATTTAGCAGGCACAGTAATTGTCAAATACATGAACGAACTCATACTGGGGAGAAACCCTATGTATGTAAGCAGTGTGGGAAAGGTTTCAGCAGACATGGTACTTGCAGAATACATGAAAGAACTCACACTGGGGAAAAACCCTATGTATGTAAGCAGTGTGGGAAAGGTTTCAGTAGACATACTCATTGTCAAATACATGAAAGTACTCATATTGGGGAAAAGCCCAATGAATGTAAGCAATGTGGGAAAGCTTTTAGTACACACAGTGATTGTCAAAGACATGAAAGAACTCACAGTGAGGAGAAACTTTATGTATGTAAGCAATGTGGCAAAGGTTTCAGGACACACAGTGATTGTCAAAGACATGAAAGAACTCACACTGGGGAGAAGCCCTATGTATGTAAGCAATGTGGGAAAGCATTCAGCAGACATGGTAATTGTCAAATGCATGAACGAACACACACTGGGGAGAAACCCTATGTATGTAAGCAATGTGGGAAAGCTTTCAGCAGACATGGTGCTTGTCAAATACATGAGAGAACTCACAGTGGGGAAAAGCCTTATGTATGTAAGCAGTGTGGGAAAGCATTCAGCAGACACAGTCATTGTCAAATACATGAAAGAACTCACATTGGGGAGAAACCCTATGAATGTAAGCAATGTGGGAAAGCTTTTAGCACACACAGTGATTGTCAGAGACATGAAAGAACTCACACTGGTGAGAAACTCTATGTATGTAAGCAATGTGGGAAAGCTTTCAGCACACTGAGTAGTTGTCGAACACATGAAAGAACCCACACAGGAGAAAAGCCCCATGTTTGTAAGCAATGTGGCAAAGCATTTAGTACACGCAGTCATTGTCGAATACATGAAAGGATTCACACTGGGGAGAGACCTTTTGTATGTAAACAATGTGGGAAAGCTTTTAGCACACACAGTAATTGTCAAGTTCATGAAAGAACTCACACTGGGGAGAAACCCTATGTATGTAAGCATTGTGGGAAAGCTTTCAGCACACCGGGTTGTTGTCGAAAACATGAAAGAACTCACAGCAGGGTGAAACCTTATGTATGTAAGCAATGTGGGAAAGCTTTCACAACACAGAGGTATTGTCGAATACATGAAAGAATTCACACTGGGCAGAAATCCTTTGAATGTAAGCAATGTGGGAAAGCTTTCACAACACAGAGGTATTGTCGAGAACATGAAAGAACACATTGGAGAGAAACCCTATCCATGTAATATATGTGGGAAAGCTCTTAGTGCACACAGTATGTGTCAAAGATATTAAAGAACTCTCTGAGTATAAACCATACGTATGTAAGCAATGAAGAAAAACTTTCAGCACACACTGATATTGTCAAATACATGAATCATAAAGGGTACAAATGCTGTGTGTGTAAGTTACCTGGAAAAACATTCACTTATGCTCTCAGATATTAAGAGGAATTTAACTGTGAGTATATAAAGTGACTTGCATTGACCTGAAAGGACACAAAGTGGAGAGAAGTTCTTTCTTTGTACGCAGTATGAAATATTGAACCCTAATTCTAACTTCAATAACCTCCTAGACTAGGTTTCTGTTTTCCCTCTGTCAAGATAGTTGGTACATTGTTGACAGTTGTACTATAATTTTCCTGAATCCTCAGTAATGGAAGTATTCCTTTGCATGTCCTCTTGGCTTTCTTTGTCAAATCTTCACAAATGTGAACACAAAACCACTCCTCTCAAAGATAGCTGAGTTGATCATCTACACTCCTGATATCCAGCAAGTAGTCAGACCACTGCTTGCTGGGTGTCTGGAGGCCTCAAGTTTGGAACTGTCCTGCTTTGTTCACGGTGCCCAGTCTACATTTTCTCTGTTTTTCTCCTTGTTAAAATGTAGGCAAATATGTATAAATCTATAGTTCCTTACCACATGGTAATTTAGTGTTTAAATATTTTTCAATAAATTTTGTTTCAGGAAGGTTTTTTGGTGAGACTTAATAACATAAATATCCCAGGAAGATTCAGAAATTCTTATAACTGTGCCTTGGGCAATAGTTAAGAGTACCCAGGTAAAATCCTGTTAGATTTATTCTTGTCTTCCCCTTGGATTACCACTGCCACTTCTGCTGTTTTTCCTAAGTTTACCATGTGTCATTGTCACTACCAGTATTCTTTCAGTTTTGAATCCTTGGAATGTTCAATAAGGGGGTATTATAGAAATTGCAAGGAAATGCATTATATGTGGTTTCTTTGTCTCACTATATTTCACATATGCTCATATCTGAGTTAGGGGCAAAGGACTTCCTTATCCATTATGGTGGTCACATGGTTGAAGTTTGCTCAAGTTTATTTTTTATAGATGTGAAAAGAAACATTTTTCTCCAGAACATCGGCATGACATATTTTCTGGACATTGCTATAAAGTCATTGGTCTATAGATATTGGTGTACCCTGAAGTATAGTATATGGTTCTGGTGTGTGTCATTTGATCATTTCTTTTTTCGTAAGTCTGCTTACTGAAAGTTTTTCCCCAATTTCATTTCCTTTGGCTATTTCCTCAACCAATGTCATGGATCTTGTTTATATTTGGTGTTCTCTCGAGTTATAGATGTTTTGTTCATTTTTCCTATGTGTTTCTTGATTTTTACTCAGTATTCAAATTATTTTTATTATATATAGTACAAATAAATTGTTATTTGTCTCTTTTACCTCCTTTGATTTACATAGATTTAAATTTTCCCTAATTCTGATGGCATCATCTCCAAAGATATTCAACTGAATTCTCAAAGTATTTGTTTATCTTTCCATGTCAAGATGTAACTAAGTTATTGTACGTGGACTATGAAGAATAAAGTGCATGTTTCAATACATGGACATGTTTGTCCCTGCCTCCTGTATGAAACAAATGATGATTTCTGCCATTTTGTACATAAGAGCACTATCATAAATCATTATTTTATTTACATGTGAGCCCTTCAAAGGCTCTCTTCCTCTCTCTACTAATAGATGACTCCCCTAGAGGCTTTTAAATCTCTTTCATATCTCTTTTTTTTTTTTTTTTTTTTTTTTAATGTGGGTACCGGGAGTCAACCTCAGGACCTCACGCTTGCCAGCAAGTGCACTGCTGAGTGATATTACCGGCCCTTTTTTTCCTTTATGTGGGTCCCAGGAGTCAAACTCAGGACCTCATGCTTGCCGGGCAGGCACTTATGCCGCTGAGCTATCTTACCAGCCCCTCTTTCCTAAGCAAGGTCTTATCTTGTTTATTAGTCATTGAACATTATAAAACATTTGTTATACTTAACACTTACAATTATTTTTGCCAAATCTAAGGTGAGATTTGGATGCAACAATAATTTTTCTACAATATTGTCATTGTTAGTGCTTGTTAATTTAAAATATTGGTGTTCAATACATACATATTTTGATCATATCCATCCCCCTTCTCTCTCCCTTATGCCACCCTAGAAATGTTTTATATCTCTGTAGCAGGTGACCATTTTTTGTTCTTGAGCTGTAAGATAATATATCTTCCCTGATCTAAGTTCATTGTTCTTAGACATGCTCTAATAAAAACTAATATTTTTATTAACAGTTTAAATTGTCATTCACTAATTTTCCTTATTGTTCAGTTAAGGTTTTATCTATAAAAGTTGGTTCAAGTTTCAAAATGCTGTCTAAATACAATCTGAGAAGGAAGCTATCAATTCCCTAAATAAGTTGACAAAAGATATTTTCTGTGATCTCTCAGAGCAGTTCATTAGATATTTTTCTACCAGAGCTTTTTACATGGATGCTGATCATCTAGGCTCCCTCTTTGAACCATGCTCTAGAGACAGTGCATGTGGAAAACTGAGGTTAACCAGTAGGAGAACCAGAGTTCTTATTCTGCTATTGCTTTAGTAATGAATTTTAGTGTGCTATTAAATTATTATGTGAGATATGTGTATGAATGTAGAGTGTTTAATGACCAAGATATGAAGTAAATATTTAGAAGACTCAGACACATTTCAGCTTGTTATGAGTAGATTTTAGATATTTCATGTGGTGAATCTTGTTCTTCCTGGATATATACGTCTGCTGATTTAGGAGGCAGTGACCTGTGACACTGTGTCCATGAACTTCATTGTGGAGGAGTGGACTTTCCTGGATCCGTCTCCAAAGAAGGTCTAAGGACTTGAGATGTGGGAAACCTTTAAGAATGCAGCTTTTATAAGTAAAGATGATGTCCTTTTTTCATGTATGCAATTGAGCATTTGTTCTTGCTCATCAGTGCAGTTTCCTTAAGTGGAATATGGAAACATTTTGATGACTCTTCCAGGTGTGGTCACATTATACCTTGAATCTGACTGGTACAATGAAACAATCTAATATAGCAAGTCACCATTATATTTGTTTCTACCCTGTAGAAAAACTGGGATGGTGACCAAATTGAAGATGAGTACAAAAAAATACAGGAGGTATCTAGTTTGCAGTCACAAGAATAAGAATGTTCCTCAAAAGTCAGTATGTTAACAGAAACATTAACACCAAGCAAACTACACACTAATTCATATTCAGATGTCTTCAATCTCAAAATTTCTTCCAAGATGCCCAGAGGTTGAGTATTTACAACATGAAAATTAACTATTTAAAATATTCCAACATTTGAAATTTAGGAACCATTGATATCATGCCACAAATCACATTATCTAATGTATCAAAATAAGCAGATTATTTTCCAAGCCAAAGATTATAAAAATATTGTATGAAATTTCACTTAGACATTGAGTATATGTGTGTAGAATGAATTTTGTTTTTAGGCTGGGAGCCAAATTAAACCTATCTAATTATATAAACGTGAGTATTTTCTAAAAACTGCTTTCATATCAATTTATGTAAGAAATGGTATATGTATTTCAATGTGTTACAATAAGCCTCTGGCTTATGATCAAGTTCCATCCCTAGAGAACATTCTTAAGTCAGATTTATAACTCCGACAAAGTCTTACTTTTGACAGAAATAGGCAATGTAAAGCATTAAAAAGTCACACACACAAAATACAGTAGTCTCCACTTGTACTGTACTATTGTACACTACTGCATTGTACAGTAGGCACGCAGCAGCACAACTGTGACAATGTTCAGCAGACATGGGAGCTACTTCCACAATTTGTTTACATCAATGGATGTTTGTAATGGGAGGTCCATTTATATCTGTGAAAGTTTTCAACTTGAATGTTCTTACATCAGAGACTTAATATACACATTCAATATTTGCAAAGTTGCTAACCTTGTGGAAGTATTCAATTTCCAAATGAGTGCCACTATTTTGATAATAGCTGTATTCAAATAACTCCAAGGATTTCAGTTCATTCATGTTCCAAAATATTAGAATGCACTTTCCTATATTGTTGCTGTGAAGGTCATTGTGGTATAGCATCTATGGAAATGTGTAGTTTCCTCAAAAGAAAAACAAAAATAGAAATTCCCTTTTATCAGCTCTATTTCTGGTTAAGTTTTCCCCAAATTTAAAGTAATTGTATCATAATGATACATGAATACCCATTTGTAATGGCACAATTTAAAATAGCTAAGATCTGGAAACAGCATAGATACCCATTCACTGATGAGTAGATAAAAAAGTGGGACAGTCCAGGCAGAATGGTGCATGCTTGGAATCTTAGCACTCTGGGAGGCTCATGCTCAGCCTGGCAAATTTAATGATGAGACTCTGTTTCAAAATAAAAAGTAAATAAGCCTAGGGAGATTGTTCAGTACTAAATTTCTAGGTTCAATCTCCAGCACTGGGAGATTATATGCATATAATCATATATATATGATTGGGGTCAATGAAAATGCAGGAGTCAGCAGAGATGACATAAAAATGTGGCCAGAGAAGTCACAGAAGAAAACTTCCCAAGCATGGAAAAATAATTTAACACAGAGAACTCCAATTAGTCATGAACAAAATAAATCTACACCAATGCATATAATAGTTAAGATTCCAGAAATTCAGCACAGTAACAGAATATTAAAAGCTGTTAGAGAAAAGAAACATCACCTAAAAAGGAAAGCCCATCAGAATCACAGCAGTCTTCTCAACACAAACCCTTAAGGAGAGCTTGGAGTGAAGTATTTAAAGCCCTGAAAGAAAACAATTTCCAACCACATTGATGTATCCTACAAAATTATCTTTCAGAATGGAGAAATAATTTTATGAAAAAGAACTGAAGAAATTCATGATAATCAAACCAGCTCTACAAAGAGTTCCAAAAGTATTCTAGAGAGAAAAAACAAAGCCCACAATTCCAAGAGTACCAATAGAAAGAAGCCACCAGGCAAGGCAAGCAAATAAAGTGGAAAGACACGGAACCATCAACAGGAAAATTGTATGACAACAATTGTATGTATTGATGAGCCAATACATATCAGTTATAACCCTCAATGTAAATGGTCTCAATTCACCAATCAAAAGATACAGACTGGCAGAATGGATCAAGAAATAAGATCCAACAATACGCTGCATTCGAAAAACATATTGAGGGGCCAGTGAGATAGCTCAACGGCATAGGCGCCTGCCTGGCAAGCGCGAGGTCCTGAGTTCGACTCCTGGTACCCACATACAAAGGAAAAAAGGGTCAGTGATATCACTCAGCGGCACAAGCGCCTGCTCGCAAGCGTGAGGTCCTGAGTTCGACTCCTGGTACCCACATACAAAGGAAAAAAGGGTCAGTGATATCACTCAGCAGCACAAGCGCCTGCTCGCAAGCGTGAGGTCCTGAGTTCGACCCCTGGTACCCACACACACACACACAAACAAACAAACAAAAAAAAACATTGAACTCACAAAGAAATTCATAGACTGAATGTCAAAGGAAGGAAAACAATATTCCATGAGACAGGAAAGCAGAAAAAAAGGAGAGGTAGCTATACTATTTGCAGACAATGTGACCTTCAAGCCAAGACTTATCAAAAGAGAAGGCCACAATATACTTGTTAAGAGAAAACTATAAGAAGCAGAGAGAATAATCATAAATATATATGCACCAAATACAGGTGTGCCCAACTACATAAAACAAATACCAGCAGCATGAAAAATCAACAAAGCACTAATGAAACTGTAATGGGGGACCTTAATACCACATTTTCACAAATAGATAACTAGACAAAAAAATCAAAGAAATATCAGAACTGAACCAAAACTGTGTATAAATGAATACAGTAGATCTATACAGAGTGTTCCACACCACAATATCAGAATGCATTCTTCTCAGTGGTACATGAGACCACATACCGACATAGACCACATACAAACCCACAGAACATGCTTAAGTAAATTCAAAAGAATTGAAATTATCCTATGCATATTATCAGACCATAGTGCATTGTAATTGGAAATCAATGGCAAAAGAAACCACAAAAACTCCACAAACACATGGAAATTGAGTAACACCCTACCTGAAGAACCACTGGGTCACAGATGACATAAAAGAAATTAAACAGTATTTACCATTAAATGATAATGCTGATATACTGGAACTTATGGGATGCAATGAGAACAGTCCTAAGAGGAAAATTAATACTGGTGAACTCTCACATCAGGAAAATAGAATGAGCTCAAATAAACAACCTAATGTTGAACCTCAAACTTCTAGAAAAATAAATCAAACCCAAAACTTGTACAAGGGAGGAAATTATAAAGATCAGAGCTGAAATTAATGCAATTGAGACTAAGAAAACAATACAAAAAAAAATGAATCAATGAGTTTTTTCTTTGAAAGATTAAAAAAATGACAAACCCTTACCAACCCTATCAAAAATAAAGGAAAGACTCAAATTCATGCAATTAGGAATGAAAAGGGAGATACCACAATGGAGCCTATGGAAATCTAGATGATCATCAATACCTACTGTAAGAAACTTTAATAAGATAGAATATACAGAAGAAATGAACAGATTCCTAGATATATATGAATTACCAAAGTTGAATCAAGAAGATATAAAAATCTAAATAACCCAATGTCAATCAATGCTGCTGGTGGGAGTGTAGACTGGTGCAACTACTGTGGAAATCAGTGTGGAGATTCCTCCAAAAACTAAGATTAGAGGTCCCATTTGACCCAGCTGTTCCCCTTCCAGAAATCTTCCTGGAAGAATTAATAATATAATACCACAGCAATATATATGCACCCAGGTTTATAGGAGCACAGTTTGCTCCTATAAACCAGCTAAATCTTGGAAACAACCCAAATACCCATCAATAAAAGAATGGATAAAGATGATTTTTTTTTTATATGTTGGAGCACTACTCATCCACAAAGGATATATGAGACATTTCTAGGTAAATGGATGCACTTGAGACCATACTCATTTTTTATTTTTAGTACTAGGAATCAAACTCAGGACCTCATGCTTGCAAGGCAGACACTGTGCTGCTGAGCTATATCCCCAGCCCCGAGACCATACTTTCTTTTTTTTTTTTTTGTTTAATTAAAAAAAATTTTGGGGGGGGGGGCAGTGAGATAGCCTGGCAAGCGCGAGGTTCTGAGGTCAACTCCTGGTACCCACATAAAAATTTTTTTTTTTTTATTTTAAAAAGAAAAAAAAAACAGAACAAAATTTCAAAACAAGTTAACAGGGTAACAATGGTTAATACATTGTGTATTGTTATCCTTATATTAGTTACTCAGAGTACAAGATATCAGCATTCAGTTGTCTCAATATTAGCACAAACCTTTCTTTTCAATGAACTAAGAATGAATTAGTAGTATAACATATATATATATAATTTTTTATTTGCTTTTCCCTTCCTTTTCTCCATTCCCCCAAAAGGAAAGACCATACTCTTAAGTGAAATAAATCAAACATACATGTGTAAATATATCGTTTCTCTGGTGTGAGATACCAAATGTGTGAATAAGGACCAAAGTGTATAAAAGTTATTGTGAAATAGAACAAAATTGTTCAAAAGAAAGGAGAACTAGGGAGGGGAGGGGGAAAGGAAGGAAGGGAGAAGAAAGAGTTCATACTTTTAAGTGAAATAAACTGGACACAAATGTTTGAATATCACATTGTTTCTCTGGTGAGAAAAACTGAAAGGGTAAAGAAGAACCAAAATGTTAAATAGATACTGGGAAACAGGAAGAGCATATTCAAATGGAAAGGGGAACAAGGGAGGGGCAAGGGAGAAAGGAAGGAAGGGAAAAGAAAAAAAAATAGAAGAAAATGGAAACAAAGCTTTTGAAAATAAAGAGAAGAGGGGTTGAAGGGGGGGAGAGGGGCTTAGTGAAAAAAGAACCAAGATATATTGTACAGATACAAACTCCCTCTGATGAATGAGATCATTATGTATATCTAAAGTGTACCCCAAAAAATAATTTTAAAAAGTGTTTAGAATGAACTAAATACTGTTAGCCAAAACAAGGGGAAATTTAAACCCCAGTTAAAAACTCAGGACCATTAGCCAAGTAGCTGCATGGTCAGTGGGCACAGAAGGCTCATGCTTGTACTTTTAACTAATTCAGAAAAGGACAAGGAAAGAAGCTAAGGTATTACCCTGGCCACAGTTATTCTAGAGAATCTTCTTAAAGCAGTTGCATAAAATCAGAGTGCATTTTCAGTTATACAGGCCATGTTGTAATATACACACACACACACACATACACACACACACACACACACACACACACCCTTATATGTCTAAGTCACAAGTAACTAAAACTCCAGGAAACTACAAAGTAGCACAAGCACTTTTATTAATAAGAAAATTACAACTGATCTCTTAACATTTCTCAGTGTCTCTAGCCTCTTAAAGTCTCTTAATCCAAACTTTCCTGTCAGATAAAGAACTTTAAACTCCAGATTGGCTTATGAGGAAGCATCAGAATGGCTGAAGGCCAAATATAGCTGGCATAAGTCCCCAGATAGGTTCATGAGAACCCCCAAAGACACAAAAAAGAAAGGATGAGGCCTACTGTCTCTGAAGGAAGAAGTTAAATGTGCATGTGAATACTGCCTTCAAGGGTACTGTCATATTCCCAAACGGGAAGCTCCCTGGCCAAACTGAGTGCACTGTCAGGTATGAAATGGGGAAACCTTTCCTGCATTACATTCATATGGTAGAGAAGACACACCTCCAGCAGCTCCCCATCATAGAATCTTGGCAGCAATCTGTCCAGTTAATAGGAAGCTTCTAGAAGGTGCTGAAACCCTGCTGCCCATCCTAGAATAAAAGCAGTTATGTTCCCAGGTTTTGGGGTGCTGCAGTCTCTTTCTGGAGGTGGTCTCTAGGTTCTTTCTGTCCTAAGCAAAGAACTGTTCAAGACAAGCACAAACAGTAGCAAAGTTTTATTAAAGGTAGGAAAAGAAAATGGCTCTGCAGAGGGAATTTGGGCTAAGTAAAAGTAGGAAAAGAAATACACCCAATAGCATCAGGGTGGGCCACCATGCAAGAAAGAACACAGTGGCCAGAAACTCAATGGGGATACCTTTTGGTATCACCCTATTCTCAGGTTGGCTACACCAAAACTCTTTACTGGCCACTCAGGTTCATATACCCAGGTTAATTTGCTCCCCACTGATACCAAAGGAGGTCATTTATTTCCTGTTCATGGCATCAGCTGCTTATAAACACTGTTGTTGGTTAAAGTATCTCCAGAAGTTGCCAGAATGTCCCTCCTGTCATGTCCATGTGTTCAGCTCCTTTTCCTCTTTCTTGTAGAAAGAAAATGGCACCAGCCTTCTGGGGCCAGCATCTGGATATTCTGTCACTGCTTTTGGCCTGGGGAGAGGAAGATGTGTTGGTTATGTGCTCAGAGGAAGGAAGTCTGAAGTTGTTTATAACTCTTCTTACACCAGTCAGATGATTGGAGTCAGTATCATAAACCCTTTCTGCCAAATTTGAGCAATAACACAGATTCAGAAAGTGTGAGTCTTAGGCAAAGTTTATTTAGAGTTAATTGTCCAGTTTAATCCTACCTTTTTTTTTTTTTTTTTTTTTTTTCTGAGACGAGGTCTCACTGTGTAGGTGAGGCTGGCCTTGAACTCACTGTGTAACCCAAGCTGGCCTCAAACTCATGGCAATCTTCCTGGCTCAGCCTCCCAACTGCTGGGATTACAGGCATGCACCACCATGCCCGGCTTAATCCTATCTATCTTGTAGTCAGCACTTTAAAACATTAGAATTGGGGCCGGTGAGATGGCTCAGCGGCATAAGCGCCTGCCTGGCAAGCGCGAGGGCCCGAGTTTGACTCCCAGAACCCACATACGAAAAAAGGGCCGGTGATATCACTCAGCGGCACGGGCGCCTGCTGGCGTGCGAGGTCCTGAGGTCAACCCCCAGTACCCACAAAAAAAAAAAACCAAAAACAAAACATTAGAATTTTGACAAATAGTCACAAAGCTTATATGCAGATATAAAACAAACCAGTAAGAGTAAAGCAGAACTAGTCTGTATAGTAGACTACCCTAAGAAACAATGACAAAGTAATTAAGCCAATACTAATGTGAACAAAGCTTACTTTCTGCCAGAAAGTTGAATCAAGTAAATACTTAAGAGTCCCCTCTTTTTGTGAACTGATGTGAATTACCATTTGAGAGTAAGTACACAATTTCCTAATGCCAAAACCAAGAATTACAGTTTAGTAACATCTTTTGGATTTTACAGGTACACATACAGAACTGTAAACATTTTTAATACAGTGTGCAAAAATTAATGTCTATTTTACTGAGAACATATATTTTTGAGCAAGACTGTCTCTTACGATCAAAAATATGGCCTTTGCCAGTTATATGACTATAAGCAATACACAAGGTAACAATTTAGCCAAATATTTACTTTTACAACATATTAAAATAACAATCATGACTGACTACATGATAACACAACAATTACACTTTTAATACTAAGAAAAATCACATAACAGTAGTTTATTTAACCAGAATCATAAAGCAAAACTTTGAACAGATATTTAGGCAAATAAACTTCTTAAGACATTTTTTAAACATATAACAAGACTGTAGAGAACACTAGAAATTATTTTGACAAACGTAAAATTTCCTTTCTATAGTTTTGTTGCAAATTTTACTAAGAACAGATCAATATCTTAAAGCCTTATCATTTTAAACAGATTTTGACATTATCTCTAAACTTAACCTATGGTTTAACAAAAATCTCCATTTCTAGATATTTGAGCACCACCATAAACAACTTTAGGTAGAAGTCACCAGTGTGATTTTGTTTAGTTTGCATCTGTATACTTGGGAAACACATATATCATTTAATGTGAAATTAGCAATAATTAGTATCACAGCTACAAAGAAATCTTTACAAATATTTAGTTTCTACTCTCAAGGCAAATTTTTACTCTTTTAACAGGATTTCTGGTGTGCAACTATACTAACAAGAATTAAAAACATCTTTAGAACTCTTACAAATTTAGGAAACAGTGTTAATGACTGCAAATAGACATATTATCCAATATACAAGTTTATCTCATTTAAACCATAAGAAAAAGGCTTGTTTAATCAAATGCAATAGATGTAGATCAAGTAAAAATGTAAGGATCCAATTTAAAGCGATGTCAAATTTTCATTACTTTATGTGTTTCAGGTCTGAACACACCGTATAAAAGAGAGCACTAAATTACTTTGTATGTATTAAACTTATGTAGTCCTTTTTGTTTTTGTTTTTATTTTTTTTGAGACAGGGTCTCACTGTGTGGTTGGGGCGCTGCTCTTGAACTCACTATGACTGCCCTCTTACTTTCATCAGCTTGTTAGATGGAGAAATTCTCTGAGTTATTTTAACTCAAACTAAGTTTTAAATGTTCAGCAGCTAGGGCTAATTTCTTTCTTTTTTTTTTTTGGTACTGGAAATCAAACTCAGGACCTTGTGCTTGCCAGGCAGGTGCTTGTGCCACTGAGCTGTATCCCCAGTCCAGTAAGGCTAATTTCTGAAAATGGGTACTTGTGGGAAAAATGTGAAGACACTTTTTTTCCTCACTGCTGGGGTAGAATCAAAGACCATGTGCGTGCTAGGCAAGCACTGTGCCACTGAGCTACAGCCCTCCCACAAGATACAAGTCTTGAACTACATTAATGTTTTCCACCAATTTATGACCTTCAGAGACTGTCTCCTAAGAACCTACTTTCTCCTGGTTCAATACCATTTTGCTACAAATCTCTCTTAACTCTTGTGCAGTTTTTCTAACCTACAGCAACCCCAGATATTTCCTAAATAGAGGAATGAGAATAATTGCTAGTGAATCTTACCTTACTCAAGCCAATGGATGGAGTCTCTGCAAAAATATCTTGGATTCGAATTGAGTTTTGGAGTTGAAATTGTGGTTCTGAAATGAATTAGGGGACAAAAAGAATAAAAGTACGGAGAATTACAGAATCAAGAATACCAACAATGTAAGAAGGTACATGTGAAATTTTCAGGTACTCTCTGACAAATATAAGAAGAAAGTACAAAGAGAAGGAATGTATCAGAGGCTAAGGAAAAATTTTAAGGCTTTGCTCTGTGAGGGAAGTTATTAAATCACAGGAACAAAGGATAGAAAATATGGTAGACAACTTGCTTAGATAGGATCCTATGAAGGTGGGGAATGATAGGAAATGGAAATATTAGCAAGAATGTAGAGCTGGAAACTTACTGAAAGAGAAATTAAGGAAACAATACCTTTCACAATAACATCCAAAAAAATGAAATACCTAGGAATCAACCTCACAAAAGATGTAAAAGACCTCTACACTGAAAACTACAGTACTCTGAAAAAGGAGATTGAAGAGGATATCAGAAAATGGAAAGATATCCCTTGCTCCTGGATAGGAAGAACCAATATAGTGAAAATGGCCATACTTCCAAAATTGTTATATAGATTTAATGCAATTCCAATCAAAATTCTAACAGCATATCTCACAGAATTAGAGAAAACAATCCTAAAATTCATTTGGAATCAGAAGAGACCTAGAATAGCAAAGGCAATTCTGGGCAACAAAGGCAAGGCAGGGGGCATCACAATCCCCGACCTGAAATTATACTATAAAGCTACTGTGATAAAAACAGTGTGGTACTGGCAAAAAAACAGACCTGAAGATCAATGGAACAGATTAGAAGATGCTGAAACAACCCCAGACATACTAAGCCACCTTATCTTTGACAAAGGTGCCAAACACATTCGCTGGAAGAAAGATAGCCTCTTTAATAAATGGTGCTGGAAAAACTGGCTCTACACATGCCGAAGATTAAAACTAGACCCATATCTTTCACCATGCACTAAACTAAATTCAAAATGGATCAGAGATCTAAATATTAAAACAGAAACATTAAATCTGCTGGAAGGTAGGATAGGTAAAACCCTTGAAGACATTGGTGTAGGCAAAGACTTTATGAATAAAAACTCAACCGCACGGGAACTATCCCAAAGAATCAACAACTGGGATCTCATCTCATTAAAAGCTCTTGCACAGCAAGAGAAACCACCAACAGAGTGAAAAGACAACCCACAACGTGGGAAAAAATGTTTGCCAGCTGTTCCTCAGACAAAGGATTACTATCGAGAACATATAAAGAACTCAAAAAAATCAGACCTCCCAAATTTAAAGACCCACTCCAAAAATGGGCATCTGAGATGAATACACATTTCTCAGATGAAGAAATACTAATGGCAAATAAATATACAAAAAAGTGTGCAACATCACTAGTCATTCGAGAGATGCAAATTAAAACAACACTGAGATACCATCTCACCCCAGAAAGAACGGCTTCTATAAAGAAATCAACTAATAACAAATGCTGGAGGGGCTGTGGGGAAAAAGGAACCCTTCTTCACTGTTGGTGGGAGTGTCGACTGGTACAGCCACTGTGGAAGTCAGTGTGGAGATTCCTCAAAAAACTAGGGTTGGAGGTCCCATTTAACCCAGCTATTCCCCTTCTGGGCATCTTCCCAGAAGAATTAAAAACATCGTACCACAGCGATATGCACCCATGTTTATAGCAGCACAATTTGTAATAGCCAGATCTTGGAAACAACCCAAATGCCCATCAACTGAAGAATGGATAAGAAAGAGGAGGTATTTTTATACAATGGAGTACTATTCAGCCATAAAGGAGGATAAACTGGAGACTTTTATAGGTAAATGGATGCAACTCGAGAAAATACTCATAAGTGAAATAAACCGGACGCACATGTGTAAGCATCGTATTATCTCTCTAGTATGAGAAACTGAAAGAGTAAATAAGATCCAAAATGTACAATAGACACGGTGAATAAAAAAAAAACTAGTCAAAAGGAAAGAGAGACTGGAATAGGGAAAAGAAAGAAGGGAAAGGGAAAAAAAATTGTATACATATATAAGATGGTTAAGATAGATACACTACCAATTTTACTTAGTTCATTGAAGAGTAAGGTTTGTGCCAATAATGTTTGGACAATTGAATGCTAATGTCTGGTATCCTGAATAACTAACTTAAAGATAATAATACGTAATGCATTAACCATTGTTACCCTCATATTATGGTGTTTTGAAAATTTGTTCTTTTTTTGATTTGTTTTTTCTTCTCTTTAAAATTAAAAAAAAAAAAGAATGTAGAGTTGGGAGGAGCTAGGTAAAGCATACACATGAAAATGTTAAATATGAAGAGAGAAAACAAATACATTGATGAAATCACAGAAAAGCATTAGAGATAAGCAGGAAAGAAGGTAGATTTATGAAGGGAGCTCGAACTAACAGCCTTCTTGCTCAAGAGCACTTAAAATCCCTCCCTTACAACAGCTTCTGAATCTGAGGTTCCTTTTTAGAATCGGAGTCAGTGCTCACCTGGTGCTCACCAGACCAGGCCCTTGGGAAGACGCCTGTCTCCATGGTCCACAGCTCTTCTCTTTGCTCCAAATGGGACACCGTGCTGTGTTTCCCTAATTATCTGCTCACAGGAAAAAAGACATATAGGTGTGTTCAGCACGCCTGGCATGATGCCAGTGCACATATACTCAAGTCTGCAGGGGCTCTGGAGATAGCAAAAGTTGCTTAATGCTGATGGACACAGCAAACCTCTTTCAGTAAGAAAACAGATTCAAGTCCCTTCGCTGGGATATAGAGGACACTGCAGCTATCTGGTCTCCAAAATCCGGGGCCTGACTCTGAGCTACATTTGAGACACCCAGAAACCTTTAATCCTGGAGAGACAGAGAACAGTGCACCATCATATCCATAGGAGGCCCTGGAGTGTAAGTGTCACAGGACTGGACTCGTCTGTCTTTTCACCCCTTGGTATCCCACACCTGCACAGTAACTGGAATCCACACTGGCCTCCTGAGAGTGTGGAGGAAGCAATGAGGCAGTCTTACCAATAGAGGCCAGGTTCCTGAAGATTTCCAGCATCATATCTTTGTATACTACTTTGAGCAGAATCCAAACACACCCATTCTTCTGGGCTGAACACCACACCCTAAAACCCACACCAATTCCAGCTCAGGAAGGGACCACACCCCGACCACCAAACTGCAAGAGGATACTGGGGCTGACAGGACTGAGGAAGCAAGACCCCATGAAGATGTTGTTCAGAGGGGGATGTGTAGTCTCCTGCATCTGCCTTTCAGCTGAAATATCTAAATTAGATCTCTTAGGGGCTGCATGTAGCTCAGTGGCAGGGCACATGGTTAGCATGCACAAGGGTCCACATTCACTCATAAACAAAAATAAGAAATCTCCATCTACTCACTATTCCCCAAATAAAAAGAGGCTCTAACCCATGCCGAAAGACCTCTACTTCATGAAAGGAATTACTTAGCTTCAACTAGCCAATAGCCCTTCCAGGATATATCCCCACCTAGCTCCAGGCATCAGCAGACCTGAGCATATTGCAAGGGAGAGAGAAGTACGTGGTAAATAAGCTCTTTGCCTAGTGAGACCATGAAGCCCAGGCAGCAAGGACAACTCACACCCTTGCCTTGTTTTCCCTCCTGGCCCTCAGCAGCCTGAGGAGTGTCTGAATAAGGGGGTGAGATCACTGCTGGGGTGCTCCCACCGTGGCCTCATGAGGTCGGTTCCTGATAGGACAGAGACCAGCCCTGTGTGTAGGGTCAAGGAAGTCCAGGCAGGTCGCATAAAGGGGCAAGTTCAGCCTCAAGGAACAGCAACATTCTTTGGGGGCAAAGAGGATGACTTCCTTACTGGGGATCGGGTGGCTGGCAACCCAGGAACACTGGCTGCTTCCTCTGTGTCATCCTCTTGGAGCCAGGTGGGGTCCTGAGCAGGCAGAGCTGGGGAAAGAGGGGGCGCATGGTGATTTCTACTGGTTCCTCTCACTTCACAAAAGCATTCTTCTTCTCTTGTATTTCCCAAATCACATCTAACACCTATTTTTCCTCCAGAGCCCTTTTAATGTTGTGATTTATCTTTATTTTTAAGGTGATTTTATCTTTCTCTCTCCAAGTAAAATATGAATCTGCTAAGTACAGACCTGCGCTCACTTTCTTCAGAACGTCACATCCAGCCGCCGTCACAGCGCCTGATGATTACCAAGTACTTTTTATACTCTGGATCGACAAACATGTCAGAAAATATCCAAAGAGTAAGTGACATTTACGGGCCATATGATCTCTGTCACATTTACTTAACCATATGGTGGTAGCACAGAAACAGCCACAAACTACACATAATCAAATGGGCTCCAATAAAGCCATTTGTATAAGCCAAAATTAGAGCAAATTTGGCTCAAAGGCCATCAACTGCTGACCCCTGCTCCCCTGCTACACAAAATGCACCAATCATCAAATTCTCTCAATTCTAGCTCTATCTCAAATAGTGCATATCTCAAATATTCCAACTTTTCTGATTTCACATCTACCATCATGCAACTCCTGAATTTACTCAACCTTGTATATGGGCTGTACATTCATTTTTGCCCATCCTAAACTCTATATTCAATTCAGGCGCAGTCTTCTGTTTAAATTACAAAAGCAATCATGCCACTCCTGTCCTTCAAACTCTGATACAGTGGCTTCCCAATGACCTTACAATACAGTGCAAAGTTTATCGTGACCTTTAGGGTCCTGCTGTCCTACCTAGGTCATCCACCCCCTGCTTTCTGTTCACTAATTTAGCTTTCCCTGTCTTTTCTCAGGTAATGGAACACACCAGGATTTGTACCGGACAAGAGACAGTGCCTGTGAAAGGTTTTCTCAAGTCTCCTCCATGACCATATTGTCCAGACAAACCTGTGATTAGCTACATATAACTCAATCTTTCAGTTCAAACATTTGTCCTTCCAGATATTTTCCCTGACATACTTCCCTGACATATCCTTCTCGAAAGTCTCATATCACCCATGTCACTATTAATTCAAAACCCCTCTTCTGAGCCAGAATGAAACCTCCACAGGGACAAGCACTCTGCATATTTCAGCTGCACTCTTTCCCCAATGTTCAAGGCACCCAGTTCACAAAAGGCACCCCAATGAAAATGTGCCCCAAAGTCAACAGTCCTCAAAAATAACTTAGTACAGCAAATCTAAGAAGATATATACCTACACACACACAATTATATTACAAAAATCAAATGTAAACATGAGTTTAAATGCCTGTCCATCTTATAGCATAAATCAAAATATATTTCAAGTATCTTTAGGAAACAATGCTACTTCTTTCTAGAAAGGCAATGCAAGAATATATTCCTTTTGAAAACAAAACTCTCATCCTTAAAACTGAAATCTGACCTTTAATTTCCCTCCAGAGTTAACTTTCCCTGATATCTCAACAGAAGTGAGCTTTAACCCGTTATTAAAAAGGACACTGCATTTATGACCAACTCAATTTCAACATCTGGTACTAACAAAATTTGTGTCACCTTTTTCTTGGAGTCCCGTGTTTTGAAGATTTATGGTTTTCAAGTTTAGAGTAAGGAATGGAGCCAACATGAAAAGAATTAAGCAGTCTTTCGTTCCTTGATAATAACATTTGTGGCCTGAGAAACATTTCTTAAGATAACTTCACTCTGTAATGAAGAAAGAGTAACTGATGTAAAAACTGATGCCCATTGTCAAAGTAAAAGTTAGAAATAAGAGTTCACTTAAGTGAAAAGAAGGAAAGGAAAAGAAAGGGGAAAAGGAACAAAAGCAAAGCAAAGCTAACATATCGTAAGCTTAGGGATCACAGCTTCTGTCACCAAAACGACTTACATGGATATGAATATAGAGTCCACCAAAAAAATGTACACACACTTCAGGAAAACAAAACGTGTAAAAATATTTTCATACTGAATTTATTGACACATCATGAGATTAATAAGTTACCTTTGCCCTCTACAGTTAGAAGAGGGCAAAGTGGTGGCCATTAGCTTCTAGACATTTGTATTACAAACTGCTACATGGGTGACCCTGGTCAAAGTGTCCATTGAGATTATTGCATATGCATTTTGAATTTCTTCTATAAGGGCTGGCAGTATAGTGAGTTTTCTTCGATATATGACATCCTTTAGGATCCCACATAGATAAAAATCTCCAGGTGTTTAATCAGGAGAACGTGCACCCTATACAAGTTTTTCTTTTCCTGAAGTGTGTATACATTTTGGTGGCAGGGGAGACAAACTCTGTAGATACATCGGACCATCTCATTCATTCCCTCAACTTTTAAAATACATTTGAAAAGTCACTCAAATCAATTTGCACATATAGACCTACCTTTCAAGCGGCAAAGATAGGTATTTCGTAGCATATGAAATGAAACAGTAATTACTAATTCACAGTCATCTTGTTTGAGAGGCAGGACATGCATCTCCTACGTATCAGGGAGCACAAGTGAGAGCTGAGGCTCGGTGTCACCACATTCCTGACCTGGGGACCCTAGACTGGACCTCTAGGCTTCCTTTCTGACAGAACTGTCTGTCAAACTCGGATACTGGAGAGTGAGCCACTTGGGAAGGGGCGCCTGGCTGCCAGGCTCAGCTTGTAAGAGCAAATTTCATAGCAGAGATTAGAAATCAGTTAGTAGCCTCTGCCTAAGCTCCTACTGCCTGTCATGTGGTTAGACTCAGTTAGCCTTGTCTGCGTCCAGCTGCAGTTTGTACATGTGCTAGGTCAGCCTGACTTGAGTCCAGCTGTAATGTCTGTATTTTCCTCTCCAAAAGGATATGTTTGTAGTTTTTCCAGCTTGCTTCAAGGACTTTGGGCCCTGAGCACACCAGCCCACTCACAGACACATTGAACTTTACCCGCTCAGCTCACACCCCCTCCTTTCCTTCCCTGAATGTTATAAACAGTTCCTTATAAGATTATTTAGAATAAGCCTACCTGGCAACCTATGATTTAATTCATGTAACCAATCATGTAATAACCTGCAATCAGCTTGTACTTCCTGCTTGCTAAAATGTATTTAAACTGATCTCTAAAGTGATTGAGAGCTAGTGATTTGGACTCGGTTCCCACTAGCCCACTAGTCTCAAAATAAAGTTTCCTTCCAGCCTCCTCGGTGCCCAGCGTTTTCCTTTTGGTACTGGTTTGTTTTTCTTCTGCAACAAGCTAAGCAGGCCGAACGCCAGACCAGGAACACCCATGAAAGCAGGACCTCAGCCCTACTCTGGGCTGTCCTGGGCCAGACCCCTCACCCTCAGGCGAGCTGTTCACTCCCTGCCTCCCGCACCTCGCGAAGGTCCCAGGCGCACCTGCAGAACCCCAATACACTCTCACCGCCCTGAACAACCGCGGTCGCACACTGCCTCAGGCGCGTGGGCTTCAACGCACTTCCGTTTCCGGTTTCGGGGCACCAGAAGCGGAAGTGGCCCGGACTTGCAGTCTCGGAACCAGAGCTGCCCTTAGCCTGTGGCGGCAGGACTCTTCCCTTCCTCCTCCAAACTTACAGTAGAAATTCTAGTTTCCCTCTGGAGGGATTGAGGATACACTGCAAACGGTGTATCCCAAACAGCCTGAAGTGTGGAGCTGCAGGGGAGCCTACATGCGGTGGGCGGTCCTTAGGCCTGGTGGGCCGAGTAGGGTCTGGGTCTGTCCCCGAGAGCTGTGGGGAGGCTGCGCTGATTGGGCGGGCAGGCCCTGGGGGTGTGGCTAGGGGCGGGGCTTCCTGGCAAGTCCAGGATGCTGGATATTTGACTGTCCCTCTCCTCCTGCTTTTGTCTTTATCTCTTCTTCTACTGGTTTAATCCAACGCCCTACAAGAACATACTTACACCTCAAGTGTGTTTTCTTCAGTCTTTCTAATCTATATTTAAAATAATAGTGTATTTTTATTCTACAGCTTATTTCTCTCACTAGAAATAAATTATTCAGATCTATGCAAGATAATACATAGGTCTCTTTAAAATTTGTGCCTTATGTAAATGTATACATAACATAAATATGTATTTTTCATTTAAATATATAGGAAGAGTTCAAAAAGGAGGTTCTTACTCCATCCTTGTTATCCTCCCTAGAAACAATTGTTACGAGGTCTGTGATATCCATTAGCCAATCTAGTAAAAGTGTGTATTATTTATTTCGGTAAATATCTGGAGAACATCAGTTGACCGCTTTATGCTAGGTGCTAAACTTACAAAGGATAATGAGGCATGGCTTCTTGCAAAAACAGGCCAGATGGAGGAGTGGAGGGGAGGTATAGAGATGGGGATGAGGGTGCTCTGTTCCATAGAACTAAATATATTCTAGTGCGTGCTACATTAGCAGAATATTTATTTCTAAGACATTTAATTATGAACGAGAAATCAAGAAATTTGGTACAATAAAGTTGGATGAAGGTGGTCTTTAAGGGTAAACATCGAGGCACAAGGAATAGTTCATGGGGTGGTGAGAAATGTTTTAAGTTAAGAGTTTAGGGTAGGCAAAAGTAGAGACATGGGAGAAATAAGTGTTCTGAGGACATTGAGTAATATACTATCGCTATAAATTAAGAGTATATTGTGTTATTGTCAAGGAATAAATAACAGCAAAGCTCAAAATCAGACTCAGGCATATGTGGACATCCAGTATGTTAGAGGAAACATTTCAAATCAGCAGGGCAAGGAAGATGTTAGAACAATTGCTGAAGGATTGTTAGGTCCCCATTTTACATCATTCACAAAAAATGATTCCAGGGGACCATTGAGATAGCTCAGCCGCATAAGCGCCTGCCTGGCAAGCGCGAGGGCCCGAGTTCAACTCCCGGAACTCACATACAAAAAAAGGGCCGGTGGTATCGCTCAGCGGCACGGGCGCCTGCTGGCGCGTGAGTCCTGAGGTCGACCCCCGGTACCCACAAAAAAAAAAAAAAAAAAAGATTCCAGATACCTTAGAGACCCAAACATTAAAAAAGGATTTTAGAATATAAGAAGAAAATACAAGAACATTCCTAACAGTTTTTGCTTTGTGTACTTCAAAGAATATTAACTGTATAGTACAAGGGTGGAGTCCTGGCTTTTAACCAACCAACCAATGACAGACCTACCTTCTCCTAAATTGATGAAGGAGAGCAATAATAATAGCGGAATGGGGAGAGTAATGGGCTTTACTAAGGACTGTAAGATATAATGCATGCATATAAAGCACTCATGCCTGACAGGTAATAAGTACTCAGTAAACATTGGATGTTGTCACATTTTTTGAGAACTAATGTAATACGAATACATTTTTAAAAAATCCTCTCGTCCTTGACTAAAACTGACCTTAAATTGGGGGTTTTTGTTTGTTGCTTTTTTTGTTTTTTTCCTTTTTCTTCTACTTTTTTTTTTTTCAGTGTTAGGGGTGAACGTAGGCAAGTGCTTTACACATAGACAGTTGCCTACACCCTCTGTGTCAGCCTTGAAGTTTATTTAATCAGTCTCTAAATATTGCCATGCCATGTTCTTGTTCTTGATACTTGTCTGACATACCTCTTATTTTTAATCTTGTCTTTTTTTTTTAAGTTATCTCTTATAAACAGTACATAACTGGATTTTGGCTTTTAGCATAGTCTGAAAGTAACTTTTTCCAAAGAGGAGAAATTAATTGACTTATATGTAATGTGATAATTGATATGGTTAATGGACTTTTGTACTTTATTTTACATTTAATGTATGTTTCCTGTTTGTCTTGTTTATTCTTATATGTTGACTGAGGTGGATCCCTTTATCCCTCTTGGCAGTTTGCTCCCTGTTTTCTTCAGTATGTTCACTGGAAAAAGTATAAGGTCTGGTCCAAATTAACCTAACACTATTTTTTAGCATTGTTTCCTGCTTATCAGTTATAGCCTATATGAGGTGTGATCAAAATATTCTGTGAATGTTTAAATTTTTAAGCAGTTACACAGTGCAAGACACATTGCTATTAACTCCCTTCAAAATACTCCCCCTCACTTCAAAGAAACTTATCTCATAATTCTTGCCACTTTCTGAAACAGTTTTGGAAGACCTCTCTTATGTCTTTAGTTGTGCTGTTTTGGTTGCCTCCATGTAGTTAATCAATTTGAAATATTTACCTTGCATGATCATTTCAACTTTGGGGAAAGGCCATAAGATGCATGGTGGCAGAGCTTGCAAATAAGGTGGAGGAGGATACACTGAAATGTTTTTATTTGGCAAAAATGGATGTAAACATTTTAAATTGATTCAGGATCATAAGGCAGCCCTGAATTTGCAGTCATGAGAGATGGCTTCCAGAACAGCTTTGAAACAAACATATGTCAAAATGATGACATATGTGTATTCGAATGTAGGGGTGGGGATTTTGAGTTGGATTCTTGCAAAATGTCTTTTACTGTAATAATTTTTTATTTTTAATATAAACAGTTCCTGTATTTTTTGACCACATGTCATATTTTTGTCTTTTTAATTTATAAATCTTCCATATTACTTATACAATATTGTGTAGTATAGAAAAATATGCAAAACAGGAAAATAATGTCTTCTAATATACATGTTCCAAAATTTCACAATACTCTATTCACTGCATACATTTGACCTGGAAACTCATATTTCTCAGTTTGAGGAAATCATGTTATTTTCTTAGTTAATTACCCCCTGTCTGTATTAGTTTGTTTTCCTTTCTTTCTCAAATTCCTCAAACTCTTTGTCTTTTGGTCTCCTTTCTTGGAGATTGTCAACACTTTATATCTAACCCTTTGGTTCAGTTTTTCTTTTGACTGATACTATTTCAATTCTTTAATCTCTTATTTAATTTTTATCAGTATACTTTTGTGATTCACTCACCATGAAGAAATGGTACGTATACATATAGCATCTTAAGCCTTTTTGCTTCCCCTTCATCTCCCCTTTCACCTGTCTCCTCCCATTCTCAGATCTCCTTTCCATCTTCAAAATGTCAACCTTGCTTCCTATTATCTTCATTTTGCTGTGTGTAATATTTATACTATGGACTTCTCATGCAAGAGAAACCATTCTATATTGAACATTCCATGTGTGATTAATTGCAATTAGCAGTATGGCCTCAAGGTGCATTCATATTCCTGAAGTGGTTCAAATTTATCCTTTTTTATGGCTGAGTACTAGTTCAGTATTATGGCTTGTATGTAGATGACCCCCCCCAAAGCCTTGTGCACTCATAGGCAGAATATTTCGAACATGGTGGGATATATGGATGTGTGAAAATGAATTATGCATGTGTGGTAACTGGAATAGTCCACTTACTGGATTACCACAGATCAAGGTGTGGCTGAATGGATTTACTGAAGACAGAAGACCCACTCTTGATGTGAGTGACAACCAATAGGCATGATCCCTGAATGAATAAAAAGCAAAAGCGAGGCTCACTGGTGCTGCTCTTTGCCTGCCCAGCCATGGACTATTTCTCTTCTGCCGTGCCTGTTTGCCTGGTTGCCCTGCCTTGGAGTCAGCCAACTAGTGATCGAAACCTCTAAAAACTATGATCTAAAATAAACCTTTCCTCATTTAATGTATTTAGTCCCAGCAAAAAGAAAATAATGATTGTACATATTACTGTAATATATATATATACATCATATATATATATATATATATATATATATATATATATATATAATTTTCTTTATCTATTCATATGTTGATGGACATATCAGGCTCTTCTAGGATTTAGCTATCATGTGTTGTGCTGCTATAAACATGCATATACATACATGACTATAATATGATGTGTTCAACTCTTTTCGGAAGATACTCAGAAGAGGTACAGCTGGGTTGAATGGAAGTACTTCTTTTTTTTTTAATCAATCTCCATACTGCTTTTCATAGTACTACTTTACATTCCGAACACAGTAGAGAAGGGTTCTTTTTTTCCCACTCAATTACACTAGCTTTTGTAGTTTTTTGATTCCATGGTGATAGTCACTCTTTCTGGGGAAAGATGGAATCTCAGAATTATTTTGATTTGTATCTGTCTAATGGCCAAAGATGCAGGAAAATTTTCATGTATTTATAGGCCATTTGTCCATATTCTTCTCAGAGGTATTTATTCATGTCAGTTGTCCTTTTTTATTGGATCTTATATGTTGGAGGTCTAATTTTTGAGTTTTTTGTATATTCTAGTCATTCCTTTGTCTAAGGAATAGCTTGCAAAATTTTCCCCATTTCCCCACTGTGTGGGGAAAAAATGTTTCCCAGCTGTTCCTCAAAGGATTACTGTTGAGAACATAGAAAGAACTCAAAAAAATCAGACCTCTCAAATTTAAAGACCCAATCTGAAAATGGGCATCTGAGATGAATACACACTTCTCCAATGAAGAAATACAAACAGCAAATAAATATATGAGAAAATGTTCAACATCACTGGTCATTCGAGAGATACAAATTAAAACAAAACTGAGATTCCATCTCACCCTAGAAAGAATGGTTTTTATCAAGAAATCAACCAATAACAAATGCTGGCAGGGCTGTGGGGAAAAAGGAATCCTTCTCCACTGTTGGCGGGAGTGTAGACTGGTGCAACCACTGTGGAAATCAGTGTGGAGATTTCTCAAAAAACTAGGATTAGGGCCAGTGAGATGGCTCAGCAGCTTAAGCGCCTGCCTGGCAAGCGCGAGGGCCCGAGTTCGACTCCCGGAACCCACATACGAAAAAGGGGCCGGTGATATCACTCAGCGGCACGGGCGCCTCCTGGCACGCAAGGTCCTGAGGTCGACCCCCGGTACCCACAAAAAAAAAAAAAAACTAGGATTAGATGTTCCATTTGACTCAGTCATCCCCCTTTTGGGTATCTTCCCAAAAGAATTAAAAGCATCATACCAAAGCAATATATGCACACCTATATTTATAGCTGCACAGTTTGTAATAGCCAAATCTTGGAAACAACCCAAGTGCCCATGAAACAGTGAATGGATAAAGATGTGGGTTTGTTATACAATGGAGTACTACTCTGCAATAAAGAAGGATATGCTTGAGACAGTTCTAGGAGAATGGGTGCACCTTGAGTCCATACTCTTAAGTTAAATAAATTGGACACACGTGTAAATATCACATTGTTTCTCTGGTGTGAGATAACGAAAGTGTAAATAAGGACCAAAATGTATAATAGGTATTGTGAAATAGGAGGAAAATGTTCAGTTGGGGAGGGGGACAAAAGAGAGGAGAGGGGAAAAGGAAAGAAGGGGAAAGTAAAAAAAATGAGAAAAGAAGGAAAACATGGAAACAAAGCTTTGTAAATGGGGAGGGGAGTAGTGGTTAAGGGGAGGGTAGGGGAATTGGGGAGAACAAGTTATATGTACAGGTACAAATTCTCTATAGTGAATGTGATCATTATGTATATTTAAAATATACCAATAAAATCTAATTTAAAAAAACAATTTCCCATTTTGTGGGTTGTCTCTTCACTTTTTGGTTATTTCCTTGGCTGTGTAGAATCTTTTTAATTTGATAATATCCCTTTTTTGATTGTTATTTCTTATTCAATGAGTGTTCTACGCAGAAGTTTTTTATCTAGGCCTATGTCTTCATGTCTTTTGTTTATTTTACCTTCAAGTAGATTCACTGTTGATGTTTTTATATCTATATCTTTGACCCATTTTGACTAGATTTTGGTAAATTGTGAGAATATGGGTCTAGATGTGTTATTCTTCATGTAGATAATCAATTTTGCCTGTACTATTTGTTAAAGGGTTATATTTCCTCCATTTTATGTTATTGGCCCCTTTGTCAAAGTCAGATGGTTTAAGTGCCTGGGTTGTTTCTGCATCCTTCATTCTGTCACTTATCCTTGTGTGTGTTTTTCTGACAGTGCCATGCTGTTTTTATTTTTATTTTTTATTTTTTTTGTGGGTACCAAGGGTCGACCTCAGGACCTCGTGCGCCAGCAGGCGCCCGTGCTGCTGAGTGATATCACTGGCCCTTTTTTCATATGTGGGTTCCGGAGTCAAACTCGGGCCCTTCGCTTGCAAGGCAGGCACTTACACCGCTGAGCCATCTCACCGGTCCCCCCATGCTGTTTTAATCACCATAGCCTTGTAATATAATTTGAAATTCAGGATTGAAATTCTTCCTGCTTTGTCCCTGTGGCCCAGAAGTGCTTTTGCTATTCTGGGTCTCTTCTGGTTCCATATGAATATTACAATTGTTTTTTCTAGTTATCTGAAGAACACTGTTGGTCTTTTCATAGTGTTGTAGTTTATATCTTGTCCCTCAAAAGCCTCTTGCACTCATAGGTAGGTCTTTGTGGAATTGATTGGACTATGAGGCATAATACTCATCAGTGGATTAGTACACTGCTGACTTTATAGCTAGTGTGATGTTGGATGAAGCATAGTTGGAGGAGATAGGTCGCTGAGGGCATGATGTGGAGGTATGTCTACCTCCCTCCTCTTTGATCTATATCTTCATGCTGCCATGCTATAAGCACTTTTTCCTCTGCCACACCTTTCTACTATGCTGCCCTGCCCTGGAGCTAGTCCACTATGGACTGAAACCTCTGCAAACCATGAGCCAAAATAAATATTTTCTTCTCACAGCTGTGAGTGTTGAGTATTGTGTCTTTGTAATGAGAAAGTAACAGCCAGGTGTGGTGGTACTGTAAGAGAAATTTTCCCTTCTGGGAATGCACAGTCTGTACTGTCCCCCTCCTCCCAATGTTCCGGGAATTGAGCTGTTACAAAGCTACCTAAAGTAGATAAAAACAAAACAAAGCTGACCACAGACCAGGGAACTGGGCTGCAAGATAACGACTGACCCTGGGCTAAGAAATTTGCAAGGATTGCAGATTGTGCTGTTCCAGACCACCTGCTGCCCATATTAGAAAACATCCTCCCCGCTCGGTCGGCCAGCCTAAAAACTCCCGTATGAGTGTCTTCTCCCAATAAATGTAAAAAGCTGTTTAAACTAACCAATGCTATCTGCTTCTGTAACCGCGCTTGCAAAGACCCCTCCTCCCTTTGTTCTATAGACATATAAGCCCTGCACAGACAAACCTCGGGGCCCACTGTTCCTGCGTGTTCAGTGAGCCCCACGCATGCTTGGATAATAAAACCCCTTGCCCTTTGCATGAGAGAACGCTTCTTGGAGTCTTCCTTCACGCGGCGGGCATCCCGACCCTAACAGTACATGTAATCCCTGCACTGAGGAGACTGAGAGCAGGCTGGGCTACATAGTGAGTTCAAATCACCCTAAACTACATAGTGAAACCCTGTTTAAAAAAAAAGAAGAAGAAAAGTAATTAAGACACCTACTCATTGCATTAAATCTATGTGATTTTGTTGTTGTTGTTGTTTGTTTGTTTTTTTGTAATATAGTCAGTTGAGTTCTCCCTACCCAGGTTTTTCCATTTTCTGATATTCGCTTCAATCTCTTTGTTTCAGATTCCTACAATTTTTATAATGAAGGTCTTTCACTTCCTTGTTTAGGTTAATACATAGCCACTGATCTTTTCAAAAGCTGTTGTGAATGGAATTGTTTTTGTGTATTCTTTCATGGTGTTGGTGTATAGGAACACTCTTGATTTTTCTGTAATGATTTTGCTTCATAGTTCTAAGCATACTTGGTGGAGACTTTTGGGGCTCCTATGAAAAGAATGAGTACAGTTAGATACAATGGAGCCGAGGAAGTACTGCCTTCCATTCATTTATTTTATTTATTTATTGATTGATTGATTGATTGATTGATACCGAGAATTGAGCTCAGGAACTCGCGCTTGCCAACAGGCACTTGTGCCTGCTGAGCTATACCTCTGGCCCCATTCATTTATTTTAACAGCGCCTTAAAGGTGCTCCTCCTTCTCTTGTCCTAAGAGAGGCAGAAAATCAGGCAGCAATGTCTCCGGAGATCTCTGATGCCTTATGTAAGAGCCCATGCACGTTGGGCCCCCCGCCTGACCTTCAGTCACCTTCACCCCATTCCATCCTCATTAATAGTTCACAGATATGCACTGTATGTCATGTGTGAAATTAAGATCAGAGTGAGTTCTGATGCATGTTGAGAGCTCCTGAGATGGCTCAATGCCCTGTCAGTCATTTTTGTCAATCACATCTAGAGATTCAGGGGATGCCTCTTAGTGGAAGTGCACATTCTTTAAATTATGAAAGCATGATTTATTGGGGACTGTTGTTCCTGCTGTGTGCTGTCTTGATTTCAGTGGTTTAAATGCAACCCTGTCCATCTCTGTCTTCACCAAGCCAGGGAGATCTTACATCACTGCAGCAGCTGTGCTCTGGGCAGAGAGGATTTGCAGGAAATCTTTGTTTTGTGATCTCAAAGGAGCAGAAATCTCTGAATTCCCCATGAATCCCTTCAGGTTCCCATCACCCTTTGTCTTAGTTACTTTTCTCATTACTGAGACAAAATACCTGACACATACAGTTAAATAAGCAAATGTTTATTTTAGCTCACAATTTGTAGAGGATTGACTCCACTGTTGGCTGGCTCCAAGACAGGTTGGCACAGCACAGGTACATCACAGAAGAGAATCAGTTCATGTCGTGGCAGGTAGAAGGCAATAAGCAACCAGCAGACAGCCTGCCTTTCCCTTTTTATCACATCCAAGTTACCAGCCTTTTGGGTGGTTCCACCCAAAACTATGCTCAGTCGAATCAGTGGACTAATTCAGTACCACATACGCTTAACCCCTGTATCACACAAACTAGATCCAGGCAGCTTTGAAAAGCCCCATGTATGAGCACAGGAGGCTTTGCAGGTATATCTGGATAGAAGCTGTAGCACTCTTCCAGATTGGCTTTGTGGAGAAGTCCATGGCAGTGCACTGTAGGGCAGTGCACAGCAGAGGAAGAGCACACAGCATTAGTTGAAAGCCCCCCTTTAATCTGGCTTCTCCTCCAGGCTGTGTCACCTGAGATGATTAAACAGAGGGATCCCTTTCCCCATTTCACACTAACCACATGACATAATGCACACCAAATTGGGTGAACAAAAAGAGTGGAGGTGCAATGGCAGAGTTCAAACAATTTAGGAACAATCATCTAACCTGGTTTGGGTTGGAAAGGTGGACAAATGGAAAAATCTTCAAGGTTTAGAAGCATCGCACAATTTTTGCCAATTCAGTTATTTTTCTCATTCCAGTAGCTTAGTTGCCCAACATAGTTGCCCAATGTAGGCTCCCTCAGTAGCGATTTGGGATTCAGGGAACATGCGGATGTGTCTGGAGTTTCCTCATGACATACAGAGGCTGTGGGAGTTACTGGCAACTTGAGACCTTACACCCCACATGATGCTAAATATCAGACAATGAACAAGGTACCTTCCATTAGAATTAAAATATTTTCTGGTATATTAACAGGATTGATAAGCTTTTTTGGTTTTGATTATCAACTGGGTCTCAAGGCATTTTCCCCTGTTCCACAGGTCCAGTGGGTGGGGTATAACATTTCATCTCACCAGTCAGTTACTAATAAAAAATTATCAAGTCTTGTCTTTGTCAAATTGCTTGGTCCTTCTGGATCTCACCTAATTCCATACAAATAAATTATGAACAGTTCAATGGGCACTAAAACTATCCCTATGATACACAGCACAAAATTTTCACAAGAAATTTCAGGAGTCTGTGAAGACCTCATATCAGAATATATAAACCATGAAATATTCTATGTGTGTTCTCATACTTCCACTGGTGTGACAGGCTGGGGAAAATAGCCATGATAAATTTGCCCCTTGAATCCATTCAAAATAATCACCATAGTCACACAATTTCAAATAGAGGAATGTGATTAAAATTTAGGGCAGGAGCCGGGTGTGGCAGTGCAGCCTGTAATCTCAGCACTTGGGAGGCTGAGGAAGGAGGATCACCGTGAGTTCGAGGCCAGCCTGAGCTACATAGTGACACCCTGTCTCAAAAAAAAATTAGGTCAGTTACACTATTTGAAAGGAGGAGGAACTTACATGATGTTTATGATTTGACTAGAGAAAAAAATAGATATATCTGTAGTTCTGTGAGAGGATCAAGAGATTATTCTGAAAAGGTAAATAGAATATGTAAAATCTGTAGGGAAAGAGCACCTTGTGACAATATTCAACTGGAATTGTGAGGGAACCACCAATGCACAGAAAAAGTGAGCAATTCACATTTGTTTAACTTTTTTTCTGTACATTTTGCCATATGTAAATAACTTTCATGGCACCTTTTTTCCAAAAATTAATGATTCTTGCATGTTGTAAATGCATACAGTATTCTAGAATTTTCATTTTATTCTTCATTTGACAAGCACATAAAGAAAGCAAGGACTCTTTTCCTTTATGTTCAGACTAGAGTTGAGTATATTGCTGTCCTATAACTCACCAATATTGGTGTAAACCAGAATAGAGTAGTGGGGAGTAGTCTAAAGTCCAGCGACTCAAAGCAGAGATATATCTTGAACTTAATAAGGAACAGCCATGATCATCCCCTTGGTCCCTTCTAACTCACAGAACATTTTGTTGCTTCCAGCTGCTCAGAAAAAGTCTAGGACTAATATCCACCACACGCTGCAGAGCAAAGGAGGTGACAAATGTGTAAATCCTATTGCAGATTTTGTCTTTTCCAAGTTTCTTACTGGTTACTATGAGCTTTTCCCTGGAAAGTGGTTTTGATATGCAAAAAGCTGCTGGAATCAAAGTGAACTACAATCATAGGAAGAAAATCTATGAAGAGCACTCACAGAGAAATCTCATTTTTATAATTTTCTAAAGAAACTGATGAGGTATTTGGGATTTTATTTTTTTTAGACATCTATTAATTTCATTATCGTACTATTAATTTTATTATTGATTTATATTAGGTTCTTGGTGTACATACAAAATACCTGACATACATAATTTATGAATAAATGTTTTATTTTGCTCATGGTTTCAGAGATCAAAATTTGTTGCTATTTCACTCCAAAGGAGAAAATATCATTGTGGAAGTCAATGAAGAAAGAAAGGTAACTACTATATGAGAAACAAGAAGTACAGAGCAAAACTTGTACCAGAGAAGAGGGGAGAGGGAGAAGATATGGTCCGTAACGTCACACCCCCATGACTCAACCACACACATCACAATCGTGCTTACTAATGTCCTTCCCACCTTTCCTGACAAACAAGATATTTATCAAGAGTATCATATGACTCCAGGTAATATTTCCCTTCTAGGAATGTTAATGTGTTGAAAGATGGAGAGTTTCAACTTGTGAGAAGGAAACTACAGGACATGGGAAGATTAGAATCTGAAGTCTTTGTTTCCCTTCCTCAAGGCCAGGAAATGCATTTATGCAATAACTGTATATTTAGCACATATTTATTTTTCTTGGCTTAAACGGAGTAAATCGACATACAATGTGAGAAAGTCTTGTGCATTAAGCCAACTATCACATTGCATACTTTTCACCTCTTAAGGTCAAGTCCTCTCTCAAGTACATTGTGTCCAGTCCTTGCCTGGACTCATGCCATTCTCTCACACTGATTTATCCATAGTGTAGTAACTCTGGAACTGTCTTAGCATATGGAGCAGGGGTTTGCCATGTGTGACCCCATTTTAAAGAGAAACACAGGAAGAATCCACTGAGTCCGGGAAAAGTCAGGAGATTTTGGGACTGTTGGTACATGCTTGTAAACCCAGCAGTAAGGGAGTCATACAGGAGAGTAACAGTGAGCTCAAGGCCACTTTGGGCTCTAGAGAGAGTTTAGGAACACAGAAAATTACACATGAGACCCTATAAAAAAGACAGAAGCAGCTCTGCTAAGCCAGGAATAAACTCTGTTTAAATGCACCTTAGACACGTCAGCACGCTGGGAGAGAAACTGGGCTAGAAGCCTCCGGGTTACAATCTAAGATCTGAGCTCCACTCACACCAGTAGGGATCTGTTTCTGGTTGTCACTGTTTTCTGTTGTCACAGCTCCCAGGGAAGGCAATGAAGCAGGAAAGAGCAGGCTGCAAGAACTGTCCAATCAGGTGGGGCAAGGGAGGCGGTCTCTGTTTCCTGGCGCTAAATCCCAGATCCCGAGCACAGTGGTGAGAGCCCCTCGCCTGGCTGCACCGCCTCGCCTTAGGATTTCTACTGGCTGCAGCTGCGTTGGAAGGACCCCGGAAGACCCTCAAGCCACGCAATGGTAACAGTGTGGGACGGCTGCCCTGAGATGGGACAGAAGGGAACGCGATGTTGGTGAGGTCAACCCGGAAGTGGTAGGAACCAGCAATGGCAGCCGGGAGCCTCCCTGCGTGCTCCCGGGTCTGAGTTCTTCCTGGCCTCTAGCCCTGGGTACCCTCCGTCCCTCCTGCCTTGGCTGCGGCTGCCCATTGTGGGTTTCCAGCAGCACGTCTTACACAGCCACCCGGTGAGCCAGTCCCAGGCAGCTCCAGCATCTCCACCTGCGTGGGGAGAGTGGGAGCTGTAGGGAGACCCCGCTTCCGGTGAGGGTTCATTCTGAAGGAGCTGTGCTGTGCTGGTTCCCTGGTCTCACCGCCAGCCGACCCGGTGGATATCAATTTTATAAATGTCTGTGATACTGGGTTTTAAACCCACAACTTACCTTCTCAGGTCAATGCTCCTTCCTGAGTAGAGTAAATTCCAAAATTTCCAGTACGTCCTCACATTGCCATTCACATGATAGTTGATGGAAAATGCCATGAGACTCCAAAGACAGGTTTAACATCATTTTTGATGTGATTCAGTGCTGGAGCGCTTGCATCGTGCAGTGAACTCCAGCGTTACATACATAGAAGTGCAAAAAAATGATTGTGTTGTTTAGGTATCACGTCTACTAACAAATAGACCATTTATGTGAGAACCTCCCATAGAGTTTAGAGTGCTGAGAAAAATGTGGGTGATGTTAGTGTATTAGCAGGCACAGGAGAAAATGTTCCTGCTAATGACTACTTCCAGAAGGGACTGTTTGTTGAATGTACTGTGTGACACTCACTGAACTTGAGCACCTACATTTACGTGTTACGATGGCAACGGAAAGGGGCGTCATCTCATATAATTGCTATAGCCCTTGGACTGTTTGTAGGCATTGCTTTAAAAATGGAAATGCTGATTGAGGTGGGCTTTATATTAAAGAACTCCTGGGGTAGCTCTAGGGGTAAAGCCCTAAATGCGAGGTCTGCAGGTATATGAATTCTCCGGGATAAATGTTTTTTTTTTTTTTTTTTTTTCTGTAGGGAGGAGCAAATAGCAGGAGAAAGAAAGTGGCAGAGTAGAGAGTGGAGAGGGTGGCAAAATCCAAACATATAAGAGAAAAGTTCTACCTCTGAAGTCAGATTGTTTTTTGTGTGAAAATCAATTGTGCCCCAGCTCATTCTGAGCATGCATCAAAGATCACAGGCCTGAAGGAAGGTGAACAAGTCAGTAAAATTTAGATAAATATGTCTTCTGTTACCACTAATCAGTTAACCTAATCATTTTTTAGGAAAAACTGGAAATTAGAAATGTAGCCTTGTTGTAGGCTTAAAAATTGTTGGATACGATCATCTAAGTGTGATGGGAAGGGATTTCTCCATGATACATAAGATTGCAAATTGTGGTTGATGTTTTTATTGCACTAAGAAGTGAACTCAGGGCTTTTTCTCTGAATTACATTCCCCACACTTTCTGATATTTTGCTTCTAAATTTGAGACCAGGTCTCACTAAGTCATCCATGCTGCAGTGAACTTCTGATCTTGTTTTACCCTCTTGCAGTTCTGAGATTACCAGCATGTACCAACATGCCCAGCTAAGACAGGAGTCCTTTTATTACCACTATTAAGTGGCATTACAATGCTCGGTTAGATGAAACTTCAATGAGGCCTATTTTATCCACTTTTTATTCTAGCAACTTGGGATACTGAGGCAGGAGGATTGCAATACTGAAGCCAGCCTGGATAAAGGAGCAAGACCCAGATCAACAGAAAGTATAAATGATGGGGAGATCTAAATGCATTGTAGATCTCCAATCTAAAGTAACTTCTGAAACATGCACAGGCTCTGAATTCAATTTCCAGTACTACAGAATAAAAGAAAAAGTCATTAGTATTCAGTGGAAAATTTACTTTGATTTTTTGAAATTTATTCTGTTTGCACAGTGGTGGTACATGGTACAATACTCATTCAAGATAGTAGGCAGAAGCAGTGATTCACTGCTTTGTCAGTGACAGGACAGCCATATTCTGGAGAATATGAATCTTATTAGGTACTTTCCTGTGTTGAGCACTGTATTAATCATGTTCTCCTGACAAACTGAACTGGGTGGTACACATTATGAAGAGTGTTTGGATAAAGGAGAACTGCTCTGGGTTTTGTTTTGGTTTTGGTTTCACTTGGTTGGATGGATGGTTATTTATTTACCTCTATATTTTGTATTATAGAAAGGTGCACGACTCCATTCATACTGTCCAGCTTGCTTTATCAGGACAAGGCAATAGGATAGAAATCGTCAATAAATAGACATAGTTTTGAGCAGTTTAACCACACACACCAAGCATTTACAATGCTGAAGAGAAAACATTTTCCTTTCTAGTTCTAACTTATGCTGATTCTGGGAACCATTCTATCTCCCTTAATCTTGGAGAAAATATTTGACTTCTTACTTCACCATGTCTTTTCCTTGGCCACTTCCTTGCACTTAATGGGCTGAAGTCACATCTGCCTAGCACTGTCACATCCAAGACTTGGGGCTATTTTTCTTTTGCAGTGACTTGCATCTCTCTGGGGAAAGAGGGGACCATGAGCCTTTGCAGTGTGTTGCATATGTGGGTGGAGTCTATGCAGTCTATGAAATTTACTCATGTTCTGTTGAATTCCCCAAATTCTGTGTACAACTCTCTCATGTTGGTGTCCTGAGGAAGGCCCTGCGAATGGCCTATCAAGAAGGGCACAGCTGACACAAAGCACAGTTGAAGCCACCCCTTAGTCCGGCCCCTAGACCTCCCAGTGTGTGTCATCATAGCATAGCAAAGACTGGATCTGATTTTTACTCTACTGGCATCAGAACGTCAGCCATAGGGGAAGACCAGGAGTGAGAAAGAGTGTTCAAGTACAGACTGAGAGTTATTTGGGTAGAGTCACCCAGCTTGGGTTTGGGTTGCAGAGGTAGAGAGATGGCAGCTCTTGGGGTCTTCTTTTGCCCTCTTAGGATATCATGTCATTCAGGAGCTTACTGCACTTACTAAGTCAGAGTTTCAGCCACTGTGAAGTCATACTTCAGGAAACATGCAGATGTAACCTAACACCTTATTTGCCTTTTCTACAGTTAGGAGAAGGCTGGCTTTTCAAGTTCTGTCAGCGATATAAATGACACAGGAAACATCTTCCTGCCCTAAAAACCAATTTGAGAAAATGCCATCAATGCTCAGGAGCATGTTTGCTAGTGCACAGAGTGCATGTCCATTGAAACTCTGATACACACTATCCATGATACCACTGTTATGGCAGAAGCGAGGCATACACTCAGGAGACCGAGAATCAAGAAACAAGCAAGTTTATTGGAGAAGCTGGTGGCCAGCACATCACTCATAGGAGTCGAGTCTGCTGACCTTGAGCCTTTGTCTCACAGTTCCTTAAATACATGTTTGGGGGTTTTACAAAAAAAAAATCCCTTGGTTGCCATAGAGACCATATCTTTACTACATCATTTCTTTGGAATGTCACAAGATCCTTCTCCAAACATTTGATTAGTTGACACACAGGATGGGGGCAATGGTCATTTTGACCACTTTGTGCTAAAAGTGTTTGTTCCTCCTTTTATAGTTTTATGACTATATGAGGGGAGGGGGCTCTTTGAGAAGTAGGACTTAATAAGTTCATCTAAAGGTTTACCTATTGGTTAAAATGGAAGCTAAGAAACAAAATGGAGATACTCTTGCCCTAATATTTCCCCCTCAAGGGCATATTTTTACTTTCTAGGACAGATACAGTCCTTTATGTGGTGGTGGTTCATAATTTGGCTGACTTGTAGAGATGTTGGCCAACACCATCGTCTGAACCTGACTTACATTGCTTGTGATTCTTTTACCCAATTAATCAAACATGGTCTGAAGGTCAGGACCAATATTATAATTTTTATCAGCCATGTCATCCCAGCAATAATGGAGGCCAGTCCTGGATTCCAATTAAACAATTTGTCATACCACCCCTGATTGTTGTAGTATGTCTTTTCTTGTTCCTTTGACTCTCGTTCTTATTTGTCTAGGGTTTCTACGATGACCCCTGAGTTGTTTGCATAAAAACAACATTTCTCTCCCAGTGTGGCACAGAGTCCCCCTTGTTCCATAAAGAGCAGGTTAAGACCCCTCCTGTTTTGTAGGACCACTTCTGCCAGGGAGTTTAGCTAGTCATGTAATTGTTTAACCACATTTCATACCCCTGCCACACTTTGTTGTAAGCCATGGGTTATTCCGTTGAGTCTTTGGAGACCCATTTCTGAGTGGGCTGTTGCTCCTGCACCCATTCTGAGTGCTCCAGCTATGCTCGCCCTGACTAGTACTGATGTGAGCACATCCCGTTTGTACCATATCTGATGGTCGGCAAGCAGATTCTGGGGTTCAGGACCTCCTCACATAGCTGTTACTCTGGGGACAAGCATTGTCAAGAGCAGGGGCCTGTTTGGGTAAACTTTTGTCTGTGATCTAGACACTTAAACAGTCTACTAGAACAGAAAATCCAGGATCCCAGAGGCGCCCGTTAGGTAGAGTCTTGTGGCATGGCTTGATTGCATGTGCCCTTGTTGTGACCTTGTCTGACACAGAATCCCTGTCCATAAACATTATCTATCATGAGTAAAGGCAGAGGCTCTTCCTCCTCTGGGGTGCAGATTGTTTGACCAGGCATGACCTTAGTCAAGGAAGCTATTGCTTCATAAAAGGGTGGACTTGGTCTTATACACACCCAACAGCTTTTGGCTAAACTGGGGTCTGACATATTGAGCAGTAGGTGAGTCTCACTGAGCATCTGGCAAACCTCAGATTGTATGCTCACCTTGTCTGTATTAGCCCAGACATTTCCTGGGGTTGAGACATTGCCTTTCAAAGGGGTTTTGGGCAGAACTTTTGGCTTGGAACTGTCGAGGTGCTGTAACTCACAAGAGGGTACAGGAAAAGGGGCAGCAGGTTTTGGGGGCATCACTTCTACTCTTGATATGTGGACAAGGATCCGTGGATCTGTCCATCCCTCCATCCTTTGCAAGTGCATATGAATTCTCCAAGTGAGCCCCATTGCCCAGACTGGATCATTGACATCCTTGAGGATAATCCTAACCTGTAAACAAAACTGGTCTGAGTACCCAGTTTTGTAGTCTTCCCATTTTTCTCTATGGACTTGGATGTATTTATTATTTTGGGCCCACCAATGGGTTAGGGGATCCAGGTTTCATGACACTGGGACCCCATCAAACCAAACCCCCCAGAGCCCTATGGTTTCACAGCCCCAGTGTGGACAGTATGTTTCCCTTTCATTGTCACAATCTCCCTCTTGTACTCTTGGGCACATATATAGCCCATAGATCACCAGGTCTGTGTTTGTACTCTTTCTGGCAATTGCCTTTTTCTGGACTTCACATGCCAGCCACCAGTGGGGATTCCAAAAATAGCACATTGGGATGACAAAGACAACAGACTGCTGGTCACAGGGGACACGTTGTGATGCCATCACAGCCTGCTTAAGTCCAATAGAGTTTACCTGTGGGTGTTCAGTTGTATAATTACAGAGATGTTCCCCAAGTCTGTCAGGGCCAATTGTCCTTATCTGTGAGTAGGTTCTCCCTGGGGGTAGTAGCAGAAAAGGTAGCAGCAGAGCTGGAATCAGGACAGCAGCAGGAGTCATGACGTGGGCTCAGTTGCAGTCAGCTTCTGTTGGAGTCTTTGACAGCATCGCAGTGAGTGGATCTCTGGCACAGGCGGTGGCAGTGATGTCGTTGGCTCCTTGGCCCACTTTTGAATGCTGAATCCACGGAGCACAACCTGAAAGTTTCAATGCAGTAGGTGTAGCTAATGTAACCTCATGAGGGCCCTCCCACCTTGTTTGGAGGGGCTTCTCTTTCCAAGATTTAAACATAACTTTGTCACCTGGTTCAAAAGAATGAATGGGAGAGTGTATTGGAATAGGGTGACGTTGCAACACAGTCTGTTGGAGGTCCTTCAGCGTCCCATGCAATGCCTTCGTTTGTTGACATAAGTCCAGAGTCCCAATCTCCTGGAGTCCTAATTCAGGTACGAGTGGGGGAGGCCTCCCAAACACGATCTCAAAAGGAGTCAGCCCATCTCGGTACAGGTGCACCATGACCGATGAAGTGCAATAGGAAGCATCACGACCCAGGTGGCTCCAGTCTCCTGGCAGAATTTGGGCAAAGTGTTCTTTAGAGTCAGTTTTGTCTTTTCATTGGGCCTGAACTCTGGGATCTGTAGGCAGTGCGTAGTTTCCAGGTAAGTCCCAAGGCTTCTGAGAGACCTTGGGTTACTCGACCCACAAAAGCAGGTCCACTATCTGAACCCTCCATCATGGGGAGCCCGTACCAAGGGCTAATCAATTCCATCAGGGCTTTAACCACCTCTTTAGATGATTCTGTCCTTGTAGGAAGTGCCTCCACCCAGCCTGAAAATGTGCAGATCGGGACTAGCAGATACTTTTTATTTCCACTTGTGGGCTTAACTTGCATAAAGTCTACCTCAACATCCTCAAATGGCAGAGTCCCTAGTCTCCAGATGCCCAGTGGCTGCTGATGTCATGCAATTGGGTTGTTATGGGTGCTACACACAGCATGCAGCCACTGAGGTGCACGAAGTCCAAAGCCTCGGCACAAAGAAGTAATGGCCAAGCAAGCTTCACATGGCTATTTTTCCCAAATGGGTGCAGCTGTGTAAGTCCTGTATTACTCAAAGTCTCTGGAAGGAAGACTTTTCCTCCTTGTAACACCTGGCACCCATTTTCCTCTGTGGCCCCTTGCTCCTTAGCCCATAACAATTCCTGTTTTGAATACTTGGGCGACTTGATCAATGGCACCACCAAGGCATGAGACCATCCTCCTTGGGCTGCTTGTTTGGCAGCCAGATTAGTGGCTCGGTTTCCTTGTGCTTCTATGGATTCATTTTTCTGATGTCTGGGACAGTGCATGATAGTTACCTTGGACAGCAGCCAGACAGCCTGCAAGAGGTTCAATATATCTTGGGAATTTTGGGTATCTTTTCCTCCTGCTGTCAGGAGGCCTCCCAGTAGATGATGTTGTGCACATGTAAAATTGCAAAGGCATAGTGAGAATCAGTGTAGATATTTACTCATTTGTCCTTTCCTACCTCCAAAGCCCAGGTGAGAGCAACCAGCTCAGCTCTCTGTGCCAATGTCCCAGGAAGCAAAGCCTCAGACTGGACAGTCAGTTCAATGGTGATGACCGCCATTCCTGCCCTCCCAACCCCTTCGATTACCATGCTGCTGCCATGTGAAAAAAGGGTTATTTCTGGGTCCTGGAGGGGCACGTCTTGCAAGTCTGGTCGGGCTGAGTACATCATCTCAATGGCCTCAGTACAGTCATGCTCTGGTGGCTCCAAGGAAGTGGGCAAAAGAGAGGCAGGATTAATAGCTTGTACAGTCTTGATAATTAACCTGGGGTCTTCTAACAAGGTCCATTGGTGCTGAGCCAACCTGGTTCCTGACAGCCATTTACCTCCAGGCCCTCTTAATAAGGTCTCCACTGCATGTGGCACAAACACATTTAGCTTTTGTCCCAAGGTCAATTTATCAGCTTATTTTACTAGAATGGCCATGGTGGCAGTTGAATGCAGGCAGAAGAGCCACCCTGCCACTGTGGAGTCCAGTCTCTTAGGTATGCCACAGGGCATTTCTGGGGTCCCAACATCTGTGTCAGGACATCCCAAGCAATGCCTTCCTTTTCATGGGTGAACAGCTGGAAGGATTTTGTGATATCGGGTAATGGCAAGGCAGGGGTGCTTACCAGTCTCTCTTTTAAGTCCTCAAAAACAGCCTGCCATTTGGGGTTCCATTCCAACAAAGGGCTGTTTGCTCCTTTCAAGGCCTTATAGAGGGGCCTTGCTATTGCTGCATAATTAGGGACCCAAAGGTGACAGTACCCAACAGTTCCCAGAAATTCTCTCAATTCCTTCCTGGTTACTGGCACTCTGAGGCCCTGGATGGCCTGATTGTGTGAGGTCGACAGAGAATGTGTCCCAACCTTTAATATAAATCCTAGGGATTTAACAGTCTGTACACAAATTTGAGCCTTTTTCTTTGACACCCGATATCCCTTGTCCTCAGGCAATCCCAGCAATTTCTTTGTCCCTTCCCAACATAGTTTGTACCTCTCAGCAGCCAGAAATAAATCACCTACATACTGGAGCAGAGAGATCTTGGGGTCCTCTTAATAAAAATGAATAAAGTCTCTGGACAAGTCTTCCCCAACGATCATTGGTGGGTTCTTAAATCCTTGTGGTAATTGCATCCAGGTTAACTGACACTTTCATCCCCTCGGATTCTTCCCACTCGATGGCAAATATGTCTTGCAACCCACAGACAAAAGAATACAGAAGAAAGCATCTTTTAAGTTTAACACAGTGTACCAGGTTCCCGTGGGAGGAAGCCAGCTGAGCAAGGTATGGGGGTTTGGGACCATAGGGTGGAGAGTAACAACCAAGTTATTTACAGCTCTCAGATCTTGGACTGGTCTATACTTACTAGTTCTGAGCTTTTGGACCTGCAGGAAAGGGGTGTTCCAGGGGGACTGACATTCCTTTAATATTCCTGCTTCAAGTAATCTCTCTACGTGGCAGTTAATCCCTCTTTGTGCCTCCATAGTCTTGGAATACTCTTGCAAACGTACTGGTTTTGCATGACCAACCAACTCCACGATCATTGGGGGCACATGGGCTGCCAAGCCTGGGGCTTTGCCCTCTGCCCAAACCAGGGGAAACTGCTGAGTCCAAGAAGGGAACTCAGGACTTTCAGATATTGGTCCCTATTCTTTTAGCTCAAGAGGCAATAGTCCTCCTGCATAGAAAAGGTTACTATGAGAACATGAACCTCAGAACATGGAGGCTCCTCTCCAGTAGTCAGAATGGTTTCTGAAGGAGTGAAAGATCTGGGTTCGCAGCTTGTGAAGATCCTGGTCCAGGAGGGGGAAAGGACAGTCAGGCATAAGTACAAAGGAATGACTAACTTCTTGTCCGAGCCGGACCTGCCGAGGCTCGCAAAAAGAATAGGTGGAGGTCTGGCCAGTTGCCCCTTGTGCATTTATCCTTTTACTTAAAAGCGGGGCTACTGGTTGAGTAACTATGGATATATCTGCACCCGTGTCCACCAGGAACTTAACAGGTTTCCCCCCAACATTTGTGATTAACATGGGTTCCCTGGGCCGAGAGACAGGTACCCATGACCTCGTCAGTCTGAAACTTCCTCTGTCCCCATCACAAACACTTCCTTTTTCTTTTGCTTCTGTAGTTTCTTTGGACATTCCCACTTGAGGGAATGTCAATAGGCACACTGGTTGGGATCTAACAGAATGCACCTCCCTCCTTGTTGAGAACATTTTCCTTCCTTTTTCTTATCTCCAATCCCTGCCTGTGCTTCCTTTCTTTAAGTTGCTAGCATCACCTTCATCTGTTCTTCCTAAAGTTTCCACTTTTTGTCCTCTATTGTTATATACCTTCTGGGCCACCTCAGTTAGCTGTGTTATAGTCATTTCTGCAAACCCATCCAGCCTCTGCAGCTTGCGGTGTATGTCCGGCATCAATTGGTTGACAAAAGACATGTTTACCACTTGGGCTTTCCCAGCCTGTGGGTTGTACGATGTATATGTATGATAGGCTTCCCACAACTGCTCAAGGAAGGCAGATGGGTTTTTGTCAGTCACCTGATGCACTTCTGCCACCCTCTGCAGATTCATGGGCTGACAAGCAGCCACATGGAGCCCTTTTATTAAAAGCAGTATGATGGTTATCCAAATTCTGGGCCCCACCTGCCATGTTTGGGTTCCAATTTGGGGTTCTCAGGGCATCACAGGTCCTGATCTAGTTGCAACCTCCTGTTCTTGCCCTCTCTGCATTTACACAGTCCTCAGCTTCCTTCCATATCCTTTCCCTTTCCTCTGATGTAAATAGGCTGAAAAGCAACTGTTGGCAATCATTCCAGTTAGGACGGTGAGTCTTTTTTTTTTTTTTTTTTTTTTTTTTTTTGTGGGTGCCAGGGCTCGACCTCAGGACCTTGTGCACCAACAGGCGCCCGTGCTGCTGAGCGATATCACCGGCCCTTTTTTCGTATGTGGGATCCGGGAGTCGAACTTGGGCCCTCGCGCTTGCCAGGCAGGCACGTACGCCGCTGAGCCATCTCACCGGCCCAGGACGGTGAGTCTTAAACGCGGATTCTACCAAATTGATCAGAGCTCATGGCTGTTCTGAGAAAGAAGGATTCTGAGCCTTCCAGTTATACAGGTCACTAGATCAAAAAGTGGTGTACACAAAAATGGTCTGAACCGTTTCCCTGGGCCCTGGCACAGCCCTCTCCTGAAGAGGCAGAACAGGAACTGGAGTGCAGGAGGACACCTCCTCGGCAGGTGGGGAGCCCCTGCCCACCACCACATGGAGTGAACTCTGTGGCGCATTAGGTCCTGAAGGGAGGGGCTCCACTTCCTGGGAGGTGGAGTCCTCCCGCTCTGGAGTTGGGTGTTGAGGAGGTTGATGGCTGAGTGCCCAATAGGGTGGAGGTGGTGGCGCAGAGGGGCTTAGGGGTTCATCCTCTGAGGGTGGGGGTAATATAGGAGGCTTGTCACCAGCAAGTTGCCCATGGATCACCAATGCTCATTCAGGAAATTCCCAAACACACATTTTAAGCCAAGAGGAGTGACATTTTCACCACGAATAACCAAGAGTCAATATATGGAAACTGATCTGGGTGTCCAGGGCTCCTGGTAATGACATTCCATGATCCATTAATTACCTGGGGGTTGAGTGACTCTTCAGTTGGCCACCCCACATTGAACATGGGCCAGTCTAGTTCACAGAAGGTTTGGAGCTTCCCTTTCTTCATCTTAACTCCATAATCCCCTTTGAACTTATCAAAATTGTTAAGCATACATTCCAGAACAGTTAGTTTACTACCAGCAGAACCCATTATGTCAGTGGTTTGGACAATACAGTAACCCACAGTTACAATTTATCTAAGCAAGTCCCGTCCCCTCCACTCAACCAGAAAGGCAAACAAAAATCCAAGACTGGCAAAGTTCAAGAAGATGGCAATTTCTGCAGTGATCTCCTGTTGGCAGGTCGAATTCCTCTGGTCCACTAAGCACAGGGTTGCATAGGGCAGAAACGGCAGAGCCAATGCCAACAGTAGCATGGAGAGCAGGAGAACGGATTCAGCAGTGACCTGGAAACAAGCGAGTTTATTGGAGAAGCTGGTGGCCAGCAGGTCACTCATAGGAGTCGAGTCTTCAGACCCTGAGCCTTTGTCTCACAGTTCCTTAAATACACGTTTAGGGGTTTTACAAAAATACCTTGTTTCCGTAGAGACCACATCTTTACTACATCATGTTTTTGGAATGTCACAAAATCCTTCTCCAAACATCTGATTAGTTAACACATAGGATGGGGGCAACGGTCAGTTTGACCACTTTGTGCTAAAAGTGTTTGTTCCTCCTTTTATGGTTTCATGACTATATGAGGGGAGGGGGCTCTTTGAGAAGTAGGACTTTGCTGAACAGAAATCCTAAATGTTACTGTTTCTCTTCTATTCAAAGTCACCTTATCACTTAAGGCTTTACAAATTTGTATCTGAAGTTTTCTCTAGTCCTAGATGAGAAAGTTATTTTGTTATAATTTCTTCTACAATTCACATTTTCATATTTAATATTTTTGTCATACATCTGATTGGAGTGCATGTTTCAATGTTTGTGATACCAAAATCAAGTTTACTTGGCACATAAACTGTACAACTTATGAGTATAATTGGAAAATGCATTACCTTTTCCTCTTTATTTGTACTGCCAGTCTTAGAAAATCTCAGCTTCAAAGAAAGAATTATTTCTTGAGATTTTTTATAAATTTAATGTGTCTACATGTTTGATGTTCAGACTTAAATGATTGTAACTCTGACATTTCCCCCAAAATGGGAGAGGATCCTTCTCCTCTTCATTTTTATTTGAGAATTGAAAAATAACATCCTGTCCTTTGTTTTCCAGAAGGGAGTCTAGAAGATTTTGTTACATTCATAGTTGATTCAGTGGTATTATCGATGTAGTAGTATAAAGGATATACTTTGACGTATTTCAGGTATATCACACCATTGAATCTAAGCCCATACCTTATTCTCTACATAAGCAGATTGTGTTTCCTAGTTGTTTTTTCTGTTTTTTTGAGACAGGATCTCACTCTGTAGTTCAGGTGGACCTTCAACTCACTCTGTAGCTGGCCTTGAACTTGTGATCTCCCTTGTGATCAGCCTGGCATGTAACACTGTGACTTGTTATCAAATTTTAATTATGTGTAGTTTTTTGAATGTGTTGCTGGTTTTTAAAGAATTTGTTGATAATATTTTATACAGATATAGATACAAATGCTTGTCAGGGTATGAATATATCTAAGTGTTCACAGACTCCTTTCTTTGCAATGATATGTGAGGAGAATTTTCTTATAGAAAACAAAATATTGGCATAGATTGAGAGAAGAAGCTGAATGTAACATCCCTTATATACTTTTAAGGTTGACATTAGAAGTCTTCACAAAAATTTCCTCAAACTTCTAATTAAATGTTTTGTAAAAATGAGGTACTCTGAAATGTTCATCATATTCACATGTCATAGGTATATTGTTGCACTTTTGCTGCTATAAATAACATTTTTTAACTTGCAGTAAATTACAAACCTGTTCTTAAATCTAAAGAAAAGCCCTTTTTTTCTCTGTAGTTACTGAATGTATGCTGACCTTGAGAAAAAGACTTGAGAGCTGTTTTTTTTTATTTATAAGAGAAAAAATGATACAGAATTTCATAACAATAGAAAATTAACAATGGTTAATATATTGCATGTTGTTTTCTTCAAAGTAGTTGCTCAGATTACAAGATACAAGTATGCAAATTTGATCAAACAATATAAGCACAAACCATTCTTTTCAATGAACTAAAAGAAATTAGTAGTGTAATTATCTGAGCTATCTTTGCGTGTGTGTGTATGTATACTTTTTTCTTTTCCCTTCCTTCTTTTCTCCTTTCCCCCATCCCAGTTGTTCTTTCCTTTTGAGGAATTACTTTCCCTTTCACAATATTTATTGTAGATTTTGGATCTTATTTACTCTTTCAGTTTCTTACACTAGGGAGATAATATGATGTTTACACGTGAGTCTGATTTATTTCACATATGAGTATGGTCTCTAATTGCATCCATTTACCTATAAAAGCCTCATGTTTATCCTTCTTTATGGCTGAGTAGTACTCCATTGTATAAAAATACCATATCTTTTTTATCCATTCCTCAGTTCATGGGCATTTGGAGTTGTTTCCAAGATTTAGCTATTAAAAATTGTACTGCTATAAACATGGGTGCACATATATCACTGTGGTATGATGTTTTCAATTCTTCTGGGAAGAAATCCAGAAGAGAAAAAACTGGGTCAAATGGGACCTCTAATCCTAGTTTTTTTGAGGAATCTCCACACTGATTTCCACAGTGGTTGTACCAGTCTACACTCCCACCAACACTGGAGGAGGGTTCCTTTTTCCCCACAGCCCTGCCAGCATTTGTTATTAGTTGGTTTCTTGATGATAGCCAGTCTTTCTGGGGTGAAATGCAATCTCAATGTTGTTTAAATTTGCATTTCTCAAATGACCAGTGATGTTGAACATTTTTTCATATGTTGCCATTTGTGTTTCTTCATCTGCGAATTGTGTGTTCATCTCAGATGCCCATTTTTGGATTTGGTCTTCAAATTTGAGGGACCTGAGTTTTTTTAATTCTTTTTTTTTTTAATGTGGGTACCAGGAGTCAAACTCAGGACCTTGTGCTTGCCAGCAGGCACTTGTGCTGCTGAGCAATATCACCAGCCCTTTTTTCCTTTATGTGGGTACTGGGAGTCGAACTGAGGACCTCGTGCTTGCCAGGCAGGTACTTATGCCGCTGAGCCATATCACCGGCCCTTTTTAATTCTTTATATGTTCTAGATAGAAGTCCTTTGTCTGAGGGACAATTGGCTAAAATTTTTTCCCACTGTGTGGGTTTTCTTTTCAATCTGCTGGTGACTTCTTTTGATATGTAAAAACTTTTTAATAAGATGAGATCCCAGTTGTTGATTCTTTGAAGTACTTCCCATGCAGTTTGGTTTCTGTTCATGAAGTCTCTGTCTACACCTAGGTCTTCAAAATTCCTACCTACTTTATCTTCTATTAGATTTAGTGTTTCTGTTTTAATATTTAGATCTTTGATCCATTTTGACTTTAGTTTAGTGCGTGGTGATAGACCTGGGTCTAGTTTTAGACTGTGGCATGTGGAGAGTCAGTTTTACCAGCACCACTTATTAAAGACACTATCTCTTCCAGTGAACATGTTTGGCCTCTTTGCCGAAGATAAGGTGGCTGAGTGTGTTTGGAGTTGTGTCTGCATCTTCTAATCTGTTCCATTGATCCTCAGGTCTGTTTTTTTTTTTTTTTTTTTTTTTTTTTTTTTTTTTTGCCAGTATCATACTGATTTTATCACAGTAGCTTTGCAGGATAATTTCAAGTCAGGGATTGTGATGCCTCTTGCCTTGCCTTTGTTGCCCAACATCACCTTTGCTAGTTTAGGTCTCTTCTGTTTCCAAATGAATTTTAGGAATGTTTTGTCTTGATCTGAGAGGTATACTAGTGGTATTTTGATTGGGATTGCATTAAATCTGTATAACAGTTTTGGGAGTATGGCCATTTTCACAACATTGGTTCTTCCTATCCATGAGCAAGGGATAGCTTTCCATTTTCTGATATTCTCTTCCATCTCTTTTTTCAGAGTACTGTAATTATCAGTGTATAGATCTTTTACTTCCTCTGTTAGATTGATTCCTAAGTATTTCACTTTTTTGGATGCTATTGTGATAGGTGTTGTTTCCCTAATTTCTCTCTCAGTGAGTTTGTTGTTTGTGTACAGCAATGCTATGGATTTTTGAGTGTTGACTTTGTATCCAGCTATGCTACAGAATTTGGTTATTAATTCTAGAAATCTTTTGGTGGAGTTTTTGGGGTCTTCTACATAGAGTATCATGTCATCTGAGGGTAATGATAATTTAACTTCTTCCTTTCCTATCCTTATTCCTTTTCTCTCTCCTGTGTAATTGCTCTGACTAATGTTTCCAGTACTGTATTGAATAGAACTGGTGGTAGTGGACATACTTGTCTTATTCCTGACTTTAGATTGAAAGCTTTGAGTTTTTGTCCATTTAGTATGATGTTGGCTGTTGGTTTGTCATAGATGGCTTTTATTGGATTTAGGTAAAGATCATCTATTCTGATTTTCTGTGTGGTTTTTATGATAAATGAGTGTTGGACTTTATCAGAAGCTTTTTCTGCATCTGTTGAGATGATCATGTGATTTTTGTCTTTGGCTCTGTTGATATGGTGTATTACATTTATTGATTTATGTATGTTGAACCATCCCTGCATTCGTGGTATGAATACCACTTGGGATTCCTGGTGTATAATCTCCTTGATGATTTCTTGCATTCTGTTTGCTAGTAATTTATTGAGGATTTTTGCATCCATGTTCATGAGGGAGATTGCCTTTAGTTCTCTCTCTCTTTTTTTTTTATCCGGGTACTGGGAGTCAAACTCAGGACCTTGCCCTTGCCAGCAGGTGCTTGTGCCACTGAGTGATATCACCAGCCCTTTTTTTCCTCTGTGTGGGTTCCGGGAGTTGAACTCGACCTCGCGCTTGCCAGGCAGGTGCTTATGCCGCTGAGCTATCTCACTGGCCCTAGTTCTCTTTTTGGTTGGGTCCTTCTCTAGTTTTGGTATCAGGGTAATACTTGCCTCCAGGATTGAGTTAGGGAGGATTGCTTCTCGTTCAATACCATTAAAGAGTTTGAGGGCCGGTGAGATAGCTCAGTGGCACAAGTGCCTGCTGGCAAGCACAAGGGCCTAAGTTTGACTCCCGGTACCCACATAAAAAAAAAAAAAAGGGTTTGAGGAGTAGTGGCATTAAATCTTCTCTAAATTTCTTGTAGAATTCAGCCAGGAATCCATCAGGACTGGGGCTTTTCTCTGTCAGTAATTTTTAATTACATTTTCAATTTCATTAACTGATACTGGGTTATTCAGAATTTTTATATCTTCTTGATCCAGCTTTGGTAATTCATACATTTCTAGGAACCTTTCATTTCTTGTGTGTTTTCCATCCTATGCGAGTAAAGATTTTCAAAGTAGGCATTGATGAACTTCTGAATTTGCACAGGATCTGTAGTGATTTTACCCTTTTCATTCCTCATTGCATGAATTTGAGTGTTTTCTTTCCTTTTTTTGATAAGGTTGGGTAGGGATTTATCAATTTTATTTATTCTTTCAAAGAACCAACTATCTGATTCATTCTTTGTATTGTTTTCTCGGTCTCAGTTGTGTTAATTTGTGCTCTGATCTCCGTAATTTACTCCTTGTTTCGGCTTTGGATTTGACTTGCTCTTCTTTTTCTAGAAGCTTGAGGTGCAATATTAGGCTGTTTATTTGTGCTTATTCTATTTTCCTGATGTGAGAATTCACCACTATAAATTTCCCTCTTAGGACCCCTTTCATTGTGTCCCATAGGTTCCAATAAGTTGTATTTGCATTTTCATTTGATTATAGATATCATTTAATTTCTTCTTTAATTTCATCTGTGATCCATTGGTTGTTCAGGAGGATGTTATTTAATTTCCATGTGTTTTTGCACTTTCTTTTGTCATTAATTTCCAATTTCATTGCACAATGGTCAGATAATATGCATGGGATAATTTCAAATCCTTTGCATTTACCTAAGCATATTCTGTGGGCTAGTATGTGGTCTATTTTAGAGAATGTCATGTGTGCAGCTGAGAAGAATGTGTTTTCTGATGTTCTTGGGTGGAACACTCTGAAAACATCTTCTAAGGCCATTTGTTCACAGGTTTGGTTCAGTTCTGTTATTTCTTTACTTATGTTTTGTCTAGTTGATCTATCTCTTTGTGACAATGGGGTATTAAGGTCCCCCATTACAATTGTATTATTGCTTATTTGATTTTCCATATCTATTAATATTTGTCTTATGTAGTTGGGTACTCCTGTATTTGGTGCATATATATTTATGATTTTTATGTCTTCCTCCTGAATTGCTCGCCTAAAAAGTATGTAGTGGCCTTCTTTATTTCTTTTGATCATTCTTGGTTTGAAGTTCACATTGTCAGCAAACGGAATAGCTACCCCTGCTTTTTTCCAGGTTCCTGTTGCCTAGAAGATTGTTTTCCATCCTTTGACTTTCAGTCTATGAATCTCTTTTTGAGTTAAATGTGTTTTTGTATACAGCATATTGTTGGATCTTGTTTCTTGATCCATTCTGCCAATCTGTTTCTTTTGATTGGTGCATTGAGGCCATTGACATTGATGGTTATAACTGATATGTAGAGGCTTATCTTTGTCATGTTATTTTCCCACTGTTGGTTCCCTACTTTTCCCCTCTGTTTAACTCCTTGCCTTGCTTGGTGGTTTCTTTCTGTTGTTGTTCTTGGAATTGTGGTCATTTTTATCTCTGTCTAGAATATCTTTCAGTACTCTTTCTAGGTTTGATTTGGTGATCATGAATTTCTTCAGTTGTTCTTTGTCATGGAAGTATTATTTCTCCATTAATTTTGAAAGGTAGTTTTGCAGGGTATGTCAATCTGGGTTGGAAGTTGTTTTCTTTCAGCACTTAAAATACTTCACTCCAAGTTCTTCTTGACTTGATGGCTTGTGTTGAGAAGTCTGCCATGATTCTGATGGGCTTTCTTTTATAGGTGATCTGTTCCGTTCCTCTAACAGCTTCTAATGTTCTGTTCTTGGGCTGAATTTCTGTGATCTTGATTATTTTATGTCTGGAAGTGGATTTACTTTGTTCATGGCTAATTGGAGTTCTGTATGCTTCACTTACCTATATGTGAGATTCTGTTCTCATGTTTGGGAAATTTTCTGCTATTACTTCTGCAATTAGTTTTTTTATGTCATTTATATTGACTCCTGCTTTTTTTTAAAACCAATTATTATTTTTTTTTTTTGTGGGTACCGGGGGGTCGACTTCAGGACCTCGCGCGCCAGCAGGCGCCCGTGTCACTGAGCGATATCACCGGCCCCTTTTTTCGTATGTGGGTTCTGGGAGTCGAACTCGGGCCCTCGCGCTGCCAGGCAGGCGCTTAAGCTGCTGAGCCATCTCACCAGCCCTAAAACCAATTATTCTTATATTATTTTTCTTTGCATCATCTTGTATCTGTCAAATTGTTATTTCCCAATCTTTTGTTATTTTCAAGAGATCTTCTCTTTCATGATCAGTAGTTGTGAGCCTGTCTTCAAGCTCTGAAAGTCTGTCTTCAGTTTTGTTCAAGTGGTTTTGCCATCTTTCAGTGGAATTTTTAATTTCCTGGATATCTGTTTGAAACCATTTCATGCATTCTATTTCTTTCCTATATTGATCATTCACGGTTTCTATTCTCTTCCTATCGTCATGTATTATTTTATCTATCTCTACTCTAGATTTGCAGAGAAATTCCTTTATAAATGTTGACATTGTTTTTACCTGAGAGACTATTTCTGATCTGATTTCCTCTATAGACTCATGGATTTATTTCTTTACTTTGGTTGCTATCATTTCAGAAATTGCAGGTTAGTGTCTTCTAATTTCTTCTATGTTGATGTCTCCTGGACTTGTTCTGGGTGGGCTAGAGGTCTGAGATTGCATTTTGCTTGTTCATCTTGTCATTTTGTATTTCAAAAAAATTTTTATTTTTTTTCTGTGATGATCCTTTGAGTTTTTGTAGTAGATAGCTATATCACTAGTATCAAGTCCTCTCTAGGAAAAGTCTGTTCTTTGGGGATGTCTTCTGTGTGTAGGAGATTCTTGGTTTGTGTTTGTCCCAAGATCCTACCTTCCCAATTTATTAAGAGTGGGATGTTGGTATATTTTTGGCTCAGTCCCCAGTCCTTTGTTGTAGGGCTGTGGTGAGTTTATTATCCCAGAGTTCCCAGTATTGTTACACAAGAAGAAAACTGATTACAAGAGATATGACATCCTAGCTAAAATAGTAAAATTGGCAAGAACCATAGCATCAAGCACAATTTAAAAACTGACAAACTGGTAACTATTGATTTTGTTCTTTAGACCGTAGGAGCAAAGTTTATAACAGAACCGATCATAAATTAGGAGTTTGTATGCAAAGTGTTTCCCCTTGGAGAGTGGTTTTACCCTGTGGTGGGGAAATTTAGGGAGGAGAGTGTATAAAACAAAGATAAATGGAAAGGAAGTACAAGCAAGGCTAGAGGACAAAGTATGGTCATGCGAGGTTTGGGAAACTAGAGAGGGGGGCAGAAAAGAAAGAGTGAAGGAGTATTCGAGGGATTATCTGAACTTGGTCTCTGGGTTTGTGTGGTGGGATTAGTTTTCTGTGGCTGAAGTTCTCCCTGGCCATTTAGAAAAGAGAGAAAAAAGATGAAAGAAAAAAGGAAAAGAAGAAAAAAAGAAAAATAAGAGAGAAGAAAAGAAAAAAGAGAAACAGAAAAAAATCTTGAGAGAAAGGGCCAGTTACTGGGTTCTGGATTCTTCCCACACTGATTGCCAGTCCCGTGGTGTAGTGAGAGGGGCAAAGACTTGGTTCACCTGTTGGCTCATATTGTTGCTGTTGCTTCTGACATTTTCGTGCTGCTAGTCCTGCCTGTCCATCCTGTGTGCCCTGGCTGGGGGCCCTAGTGTGCGGCTGGCTGATGTTTCAGCCAGTCAGCCTGTCTTCCTGTGCTGCTTTTCGCCTGGATCCTGGTAGCAGCAATGGGTGGGGCTGGTTTCTGGGTCTTCCTGTGTTTCTTTTCACCTGAATCTTGGTAGGAGCAATGGGTGGGGCTGGTTTCTGAGCCTTCCTTTGCTGTTTCCCTGGATCCTGATAGCTGTGATGGGAGGGGCCAGTTTTTTAAGCCTTCCTGTGGTGCTTTTCACTTGGATCCCTGTAGCTGTGATGGGACAAAGAAAGTCCACCCAGAGGAAGACACCCTCCTAGGCCACATTGAGCTCAACAAAGGCTAAGAACAACCAGTTGTTGTGGAGCTCGCTCAGGAAAGGAAGAAAAAGAAGAGAGCATGGAAGCAGCAGACCCTTGGAAGGAGGAGCCAGACACAGACATGGAGGTGGTGGAGAAGTAATGCAACATGAATGAGTCACACCTAGACCAGGTGAGGTGAAAGGCCTTCCAAGAAGAGATTGGGAATCTGACAAGGCAGAAGCTTCTAAACCCCAAAAGTAGACGGGAACTCAGTTTGACCAGCAGGATACTGCACGTTTTGAAAACAAGGAACAGACACCAAAATTTCTCAAACTTATGGGTGGCTGTAAGAATCTGTCCCCTTCATTCAGCTGCTTCCCTAGCATGATTACAAGGCCCAGCATGACCCTCAGCAAGGCAGCGGCTGACACCCTGCAGCAGAACTTGCAGCAGGACTACGAATGGGCCATGAGCTGAAAGTACAGCCAGGGCACCGGAAATTGGCTTTTCTGCCACCCCCAATAAAGTCTTCTACATCAACAAGAATGTGTACAGATCTGTCAGGTTGGAAGATTAAATGCTAATGTCCTCCACCCAAACAGCCCTGATGGCTGTCTCACTCAGTTTTGCAGGTGAAAGCCATTAGCTGTCCAGGATGAAACACCTGTGGAGACTAAGGACAAATGGGCAGCTTATGTGTCATAGGGGCTAAAACGTTTTCTCTGTTAAACCTTTATCCCTGTGGTGACATGGGCATGTGAATAATGGCAGCTGACAACTGAAATTTGTTGAGGGTATAGCATGGCCCAGGCAATACTGTTTTTTCATTAGTGTATTTAATCATCATTGTGAATTGTGTGCTAACCATGAGGCAGCTGAGGTTCAGGGAATGAGTAATAAAATTACCCAGGGCCAAAAAATGTAAATAAATATGCATGGGTGTCCATATATTGCTGTGTTATGATGCTTTAAATTCTTTTCAGAAGATAGCAAGAAGGGGAATAGCTGGTGAAATGGAACCGCTAGTTTTAGTTTTTTGAAGACTCTCCACACTGATTTCCAAAGTGGTTGCATCAGTCTGCACTCCCACCAACAGTGGAGAAGGGTTTCTTTTTCCCCACAACCCCACCAGCATTGGTTGTATTTTCTGTGTGATTGGGGTTTTATTCATAAAATCTTAGCCTGCAACAATGTCTTCAAGAGTTCTACCTATTGTACCTATTTCTACATTAAAATGGAAACAGATTTAGTGTTTCCATTTTAATATTTAGATCCATGATAGATTTTGATTTTAGTTTAGTATATGGTGAAAGATATGAGTCTAGTTTTAATCTTCAGCATGTGGAAAGCCTGCTTCTCCAGGACCATTTATTAAAAAGGCTATCTATCTTCCAGTGAGGATGTTTAGCCCCTTTGTCAGAGATAAGGTGACCGAGTGTGTTTGGAGTTGCTTCTGCATCTTCCAATCTATTCCATTGGTTCTTGGGTCTGGGGTTTATTATTTACTTCCAGTACTATTCTGTTTTTATCACATTACTTTTGTAGTTTAATTTCCAGGCAGGGATTGTAATGGCCCCTGCCTTGCCTTTGTTGCTCAGAATTGCTTTTGCTATTCTTGGTCTCTTCTGGTTTGAAATGAATTTTAGGATTGTGTTCTCCAATTCTGTGTTATATGCTATTGGTATTTTGACCAGAATTGCATTATATATGTATAACAATTTTGGAAGTATGGGCATTTTCATTATATTGGTTTTTCCTAGTGCAGAACAAAGGATATCTTTCTATTTTGTGATATGCTCTTCACTCTCCTTTTTCAGAGTACTGTAGTTTTCAAAGTAAAGGTCTTTTACTCCTTTGTTAGATTGATTCCTAGGTATTTCGGGGGGGTGCTATTGTAAAAGGTGTCATTTCTGTAATTTGTCTCTCAGTGAGTTTGTGTAGAGGGATGCTATTGATTTATGAGTGTTGACTTTGTATCCTGCTATGCTAATGGATTTCATTATTAAATCTAGGCATCTTGGCTAACACATCACAATTTGACCAGCACTGGAATGATACACAGAACAAAGCAGAAATTCCAAATGAAATATTGCCATTTCAAAACACATAAATGAATAGTATAATATTTGGATTTCAGAAAGATATATCATTTGCCTCATATATGGCAAAGAAAAACAAACTGGTACTGCTGATGTCAACATTTTAACATGATGGAAATATTGATAGGGAAACCTCAACAAAACAGGAGCCTGATAAGGAAACTTTCTACAAAACTAAAGATGGAGTAGATGTTGTTGATGAGTTATGCAGCAACTATGATGTTACTCAAAACATAAAGCATTGTCCATTGTTTGTGCCTCACTTGATCCTAAATATGTGTGCCATAAATATTTAGATAGTATACAAAGAAAATAACAAGTGCAAAATATCATGTAGAAATTTTCTTAGATGATTGGGACTGGAGCTCACAAGAGAGCATTCACAGCAGAGGAAAAACAAAATATTTCTGCCCAGGGAACTGTGCAAAAACATTGTGGAGCACACTGATGAACTCACAGGTGAACAGGCAGGAGCAGCATCACAAAGACCTACTATGACAACAGGAAATCAAAAAAGATGTCAACTGTGCCCTATAAGAAAGGATGGGAAAACAAAACATACAGGCTATCGGTGTAAGTGATACTTGTGTAAGGGATATACTATTGTCATGTGTGAAGACTGCCTTGGGTGTGACAGTTGAAGCAAAGCTTATTTCTTTTTTTTTTTTTTTTTTTTGTGGGTACCGGGGGTCGACCTCAGGACCTCGCATGCCACCAGGCGCCAGTGCCGTGAGCAATATCACCGGCCCTTTTTATCGTATGTGGGTACCAGGAGTCGAACTCAGGACCTCATGCTTGCCAGGCAGGCGCTTATGCCACTGAGCTATCTCACTGGCCCAGCAAACCTTGTTTCTGTGGTAGGCTATTGTTTGCAATTACATTGTAGTTCAAATAGGTTTTTATTTTTGATATTATCTTTTAGGTTTTATGAGCAAGTAAACAGCTGATATGAAAATGCTGATGTCTATTCTAAGTGCCCAATACATACTAAGAATTTAATATTTTATTTTATGGATATCTTATGTTCCTGTTAACTACACAATGTATAATATAATAACCTCCTGACAAAACAGCAAGACCACTGAGATATCAACTATATCTTACAAAAAGGCTCAGAATGCAAAAGACACGTGTTGTCAGTGTAAGCAATACGTGTATTTGGAATGTGCTATTGTCAAGTGCACAGACTGCCTTAAATGTACTAACTGAAGTAAAGATTATTTTTTTGTAAACTGCTATTGGCATTTTCACTGTAGTACATATAAAAATTATTTGTTTTGCTCTTTTTTAGAATTTGTACACCAAAAAACAGTCAATGTTGAAATTTTTGATGCTTTTTTAACATTCAATAAATATTAAAAATTCAATACTTTATTTTTGTGATATTTTTCCTGTTAAATACTCATTGTTTAATATAATAAAACTTATAAAATTAAAATAAATAATTCATCAATAGAAATATTCTAAAGTATAAATGTGGGTCTGACAGACCCATATTTCTGCATCTTGATGATAAATTTAGTCTAATGCTCCTTAAGAGCCTACAAATTACAGGATTTTCACTTGAGAGATTTCAAGAGTTTTACAAGCTTTTGGGTTTTAATCTTTAGACTCTTGCCCAGTAATTTAATATTCTATGTATTTTGTCATAGTTCCTATGGTTTGACAAGCCATAGTGAATAGCCAGAATAAATATCACTGAAATACACCTTATATATCATCATAATACTGTCATACTCCTTCAAATTGATAATTTACATTGTTGGACAAGATTGAGCCTTAGGAAAATTCAGCGTTTGTGCAGTTACTCTTTTTGAAAGGGAGAGGAAATTCTAAGATGCTTAGGATTTAATATTGAAATGAGTACCTGTGTCAATGGAGGTGGGTGAAGAATGGTTTTAAAAACATAAAATATGGGCCGGTGAGATGGCTCAGCGGCGTAAGCGCCTGCCTTGCAAGCGCGAGGGCCCGAGTTCGACTCCCGGAACCCACATACGAAAAAGGGGCCGGTGATATCGCTCAGTGGCACGGGTGCCTGTTGGCACGCGAGGTCCTGAGGTCGTCCCCCTGGTACCCACAAAAAAAAAAAAAAATAAATAAAATATGTAAATTTTCAGGCACAGCAAAATGTTTAACTAGAATTGTGAAAGAACCACCACTGCACAGGAAAAATGGTAGCTAATTCCCATTTGATTAATTGATCTGTACATTTTATCATGTGAAAGTTAATTTTTTGCCCTTTGTTTCCTTTTTCATTCTGGCATGGGGTAATAGACCTATTGCCTCATGCATGCTGCACAAGCACTCTACTAATGAGATACAATCCATGTCCCTATTTTTTAATAAGGAATAATCATTTGCAATCTTTTAATACATATGCAGTATTTTAGAATTTTTTTCTCTACATCTATAAACTCACAAGGAAAGGATTCTTCTTTTTTAGTACTGAAAAGTTTGGATTATCTTTGTTTCATTTAACTTGTCTGTCTTGGTGAACAGTAGGCACATAACAAGAACTTGTCTTTAGAGTCATAATGCTAGTGACTTTAAGCTGAGATTCATTTTTAAAAAATAAAGGCACGGCCTTGTAGTTCCCCTTGGTGTATCTTGCAGGACTCCCTTGCTTATAGCATCTCTCTGTATAGAGCATCTCTAGAAGGACTTTTGACCATGACAAGCTGCACATTGCTGGAAAGCAGGTATCCCATGTGCACATGGACTTGGTGGTCTGTGTTTTCTGAAGATGATTCCATGAGATCTTTTCTTTTTTTCTGGAAAAAAATTTTACATAAAACGTTGCTGTCATCAGACCATAGTTTTTATATACAAAAAATATCTGTGAAGGGAATGCTTAGAGAGAAATACATGTAGGTGTTTTACTTAGTTCAGACACATGCAGTGAATTATATTGTTTCTTGTTCATTTTACAATATGTACCACAAACACAACAGAAGAAGAAATGTATGATATTGGCGCAGAAATTTAAGGATATTCATCCAAGTTCTGTCTCCAGAGAAATACCATGATAGTACAAGATATAAAATGAAAGCTGCCCACCTCTTAGCAGGCAAGAAGCAGAGTAGAGGGGAAGTCTGAGAGGAAGGACTTGGACACAGATAAAGTCTCTAAGGCCGTGCCTTCACGCATGATTCAGATCCACATGTGCTTTACCAATGTGGTGGACATCTCTCAATCCAATCAATTACATCGTTGAGCCTAATCTAAATGACGCCATGTCAAGCTTTTGCTATGGTGAAATTAATGTGCTGAAGGAGAAAAGTTTTCAACATGTGAGAAGGGGATTGTGTAGTACATCATGTTATAATGTTTACAGTGTTAAAACCCTTAGTGTTCCTGCTTCATCACAGAGACCTCTTTGGGGATCAGGGAAGTTATTGATGATGGGGTTATATTTCAGCTAACATTCTGGCCTTTGTGTTTAGAAATATTACTGTAGTCTTCAGAATACAAATGACAGAATACAAATGTGACATCGGAAGTAGTAGATTGGCTGAGACAGTTGAAATATTTCCACATTACTCCAATTTCTTTATGAAATAATTACTTTCATGCTGGTGAGATAGCTCTGCGGTGTAAGTGCCTGCCTGGCAAGCACGAGGTCCTGAGTTTGACTCCCGGTACCCACATACAGAAAAAAAAGGGCCAGTGATATCACTCAGCGGCACAAGCACTTGCTGGAAAGTGCGAGGTCCTGAGGTCGACTCCCGGTACCCACAAAAGAAAAAGAAAAAGAAATAAAGAAATAATTACTTTCTCAGAATGTTTTTATTTTCTTTGCTAAAAATAAGTCAATAGATAAGGTACTAGGAAGTCTGTGCAATGAAGCCACGTGCCTCATTCAAATTTCTACCCTCTGAAAACATTCAATCTTCCTCTGTTACATTTCATTATGTGTTGTTATTGTCTGGACCCAAGTTCTTTGGGGTGGAGGTTTTCTCCACTAGACTTTGAGTGTGGAAATGCAGGGGTAAAATTTGGATACCATTTATAGGGACAAAACATAGGAAGAGTCCATTGAGTAAACTAAGAGGACAGCGACAGTTCTTCGATGCTAGGAGAAAAATCTGCTTCAATGTTACAATTCCCTTACTGTAAGTTAAGTCAGCATTTTGGGAGGAAGCCTGTGCTGAGAAAGGTTTGGGTTGAGCCTGTCATACGAGCTCCACTCAGACAGGTAGTACATTTCTTCTCTTGTTCAGAAGGCAGCAAATGAATCAGGAGTGCATCACTGAAGAAGCACTGGTGCTGACTGAACTGTCCAGTCAGGCACACTTGCCAGAGAAGGGAATCTTCTCAACCAATGCAAAATCTCCTAGTGTGTTGCTAAGAGCCACTCCAACTGCCTCAGACTGACTTGCCGTGTTTATTCTACTGACTGCAGATTACATGGGAAGGACAATGGGAGACCCCCAGTCCTGAAAATAGTGAATGTGCAAGGCTCAATAACCCAAAACAGGAGTGCATTTTTTGGTGGAAGCATAAGATCTGGCTAGAAGAGGACAGAAACATCCTTGGCCAGGCCTGGGCCCCTTCATCCATAGAAGGGTCTCTGTTTCCATATATCAACTGCTCCTGGATGCTTGGTCATTCCAGGCTCTCAGGGTTGGCCTGAGACCACTGCAAATACCTTAGCATCCTTCATCCAAGTGAGCTGAATGCAGCATGGCCACAGCCTCGTTTTGGGCAGCTGTTCCTGCAGCTGCATTTCTCAACATCTCGTCCAGTGACAGTGGCAAGGTGGTTGGGAGACTCCTGACTCTCATGGAAAATTTCTGTATGGGTCACACTGTAGTGTGATGGGTGCCCAGTATTTAACCCATCAGCAGACCTGGTGTTATGATTTGTATGTAAAATGAACCCCAAGTGCCTCATGTGTTTGGAAGTTGTGTCAGTTCTGTGTGAACTATTCTCACCGGTGTGTGCACTTTTTATTTCAGTGGATGAGAGCATTCTTAGGAGGCAGAGCATAGTTATAGTTGGAGGTGGGTTACTGGTGGTGTAACTTGTAAAAGTATATCTCATCTCTTGTTCCTCCCATCTGTCTCTGCTTTCTTGGTGGATAAATTGAGAAAATTTTCTTTGCCATGCTGTTTTTCTGTTTTTTGTCTTTTGTCTTTTGTGTGTAGTTTTTTTTTGTTTTTTTTTGAGCCACTTTACTATGAATTGAAAGTTTACACCAAACTATTCTTCTCCTGCTTTAAATTGTGTGTATGGGGGCCGGTGAGATGGCTCAGTGGCATAAGCACCTGCCTGGCAAGTGTGAGGTCCTGAGTTCAACTCCTGGTACCCACTTAAAGGAAAAAAAGGGCTGGTGATATCGCTCAGTGGCACAAGGACTTGCTGGCAAGCACGAGGTCCTGAGTTCGACCCCCAGTACACACATTAAAAAAAAAATTGTGTGTATGGGATATTTTGTCTGTGGGATGTGACAATGGCTAAGCCACCTTGTGATACTACCTTTGGTAAATGTTCAGGATGCAGGGTCTTACAACATGTCTTTTCAACACTAGGCCTCACTGTGATGACAGTGAATTTTTAAAAAAATGTTATTAGTACATATATGCAATACATAATGATTATGTTCATCATGGTGAATTGGTACATGTACATAAGACATTTTAATATTTAATTAATTTAGTATTTTTTCCTTTCCTTTCCTTTCCTTTTCTCCCTCCCAATGTCCCATTGGAACATTTTCCTCCTACTTCTCAAAATCTATCATCTATTTTGGTCTTTATTTGTGCTTTTGGTTTCTCACACGAGAAATAATCTGATAATTAAACACGTATGTCTTATTTATTTCACTTAAAATTATGTTCTCAAAGTGCATCAATTTACCTAAAAATATCTCAATTTTGTCTTTTATGTAAGAGTATGTAAAAACCACATTTTCTTATTCCATCCATCTGTTGATAGGCATCTGGGCGGTTCCAACATTTAGCTATTAAAAATTGTGTTGCTGTAACATGAGTATGCATATGTCGCTGTGGTTTGATGCTTTTAATTCTTTCAGGAAATACCAAGAAGGGGAATACCTGGGTTAAATGTAATCTCTAGTTTCAATTTTTTGAGGAGTCTCTATACTGATTTCCATATCAGTTGCACCAGTTTACACTCTGACCAACAGTGTAGAAGGATTACTTTTCCTTCACAGCCTCACCAGCATTTGTTATTGGTTGATTTCTTGATAATATCCATTCTTTCTGGAGGAAGATAGAATCTCAGGATTGCTTTAATTTGCATTTCTCAAATGAGCAGTGATATTGAACATTTTTTCATGGCTTTTTTTTTTGTGTGTGTGGGTACCAGGGGTTGAACTCAGGACCTCATGTGCCAGCAGGCACCCATGCCGCTGAGTGATATCGCCGGTCCTTTTTTTGTATGTGGGTACCAGGAATTGAACTCAGGACCTCACGCTTGCCAAGCAGGTGCTTATGCCGCTGAGCTATCTCACCGGCCCTCATGTTGTTATATACTGTTTCTACTTCTTCATCTGAGAAGTGTCTATTCATTTCAGATGTCCATTTTTGTTTTGGGTCTTCAAATTTTATTTCTTTGAGTTCTTTATATATCCTAGATATTTATCCTGCGTCTGAGGAATAGCTGGTAAAAATTTTTTTTCCATTCTGTGGGTTGTCTTTTCACTCTGTTGGTGGTTTCTTTTGCCATTCAGAAGCTTTTTTAATATGATGAGATACCACTTGTTGACTCTTTGTGGTATTTCCTGTGTGATTGAGTTTTGTTCATAAAATCTTTGCCTACACCTATGTCACCTAGAGTTTTACCTATTTTATTTTCCAGCAGATTAGTTGCTTGCATTTTAACATTTAGATCTTTGATCCATTTCTATTTTAGTTTAGTGCATGGTGAGAGATGTGGTTCTAATTTTAATCTTTGGCATGTGGAAAGCCAGTTTTTCCAGGACTATTTATTAAAGAGGCTGTCTTTCTTGCAGTGAATTTATTTGGCCCCCTTATCAAAGACAAGGTAGCTGAGTGCATTTGGAGTTGTTTCTGAACCTTCTTATCTGTTCCATTCATCCCTGTCTGTTTTGTTGTTGTTGTTGTTTGCCAGTACTGTGCTGTTTTTATCAAAACAATATGGTTGTATAATTTTAAGTTGGAGATTTTGATGCCCCCTGACTTGCCTTTATCGTCCAGGGTTGACCTATTCTAGGTCTCTTTTGGTTCCAAATAAATTTTAGGATTGTTTTCTCTAGTGCTGTGCAATATGCTATTGTTATTTTGGTCAGGATTGCATTAAATCTTTAGGACAGTTTTGGAGGTGTGGCCATTTTCACTAGATTGGTTCTGCCTATCCAAGAACAAGGGCTGTCTTTCCATTTTCTGATGCCCTCTTTGATTTCCTTTTTCAGAATACTGTATTTTTTCAACACAAAGATCTTTCATATCCTTTATTAGGTTGATTCCTATGTGTTTAATTTTTCTTGATGCTATTGTGTAAGGTGTTATTTCTGAAATTTTTCTCTCAGTGAGTTTGTTATTTGTGTACAGGAATGCTATTGATTTTAGAGTGCTGACTTTGTAGCTACGCTACTGAATTTGGTTATTAAATCTACAAGCCTTTTGGTGGATTTATTTAGTCTTCTATATATAGTATCATGTTATCCACAAATAATGATAATTAGTGGACCACTTTAGGCCAAACTGCCATTTAAAACAGAAGCCTCAGAGAGATGCACTCTACAAATCTGTAATGCAGAGGCACAAAGTCCAGTGAGTACGTTCAGGCTCTATTCCCTTTAGTTAGTTTATGCTCAAACACTTCAAGCTCTAGCTGGTTGCAGTTACAATCTGCAACTCAGGTGATTCACTTCTATGGGGCACAGTGGACTAATGAATATCTTCACATGCAAACTTCAGTAAAAACAACAGCACCATTCTGGTAAATCAGTTATGCTTCTACCATAGATATGTTATGAGTGTTTTCTTCCTATCCTTGTGTTTTAACATTTAGTTCTTTTATTTCTTTCTCTTCTCTAATTTCTCTGGCTAATGTTTTCACAACTATATTGAATAGGAGTGTTGATAGTGGGCACCTTGTCTTATTCCTGACTTTAGAGTGAAAACTTTTGTTTTTTTACCACTTAGTATGATGTTGGCTGTTGATTTGTCATAGAGGGCTTTTATCAGATTGGAAGAAACCTTGTATTCCAGTTTTCTGTAGGGTCATTATTGGAAATGAGTAGTGAACTTTGTCAAATGCTTTTCTGTGTCTATTGATATGATCATATATGGTCAATGGTTCTGCCTTTGGTTCTGATAATGTGGTGTATTAACATTTATTAATTTGTGTGTGTCGAACCATCCCTGCATCCCTGGGATGAATGCTGCTCTGTCTTAGTTACTTTTCTCTGTGTTGAGACAAAATACCCAACACCAAAATTTAAATTAGGAAATGTATATTTCAGCTCACAGTTTTTAGAGGTTTCAGTCTATAATTATGTGGTGGCAAGGCAGGGTAGCATGACAGGGGCATCACAGAGGACTAAAAAATTCATGACAGAATGAAAACAGCAAGCAGCAAAATAACGAGAGCAGACTAGCCCTCTTTCTGTACCTATTTTATCCACCTTGCACAGAGCACCTTTAATTCAGCCAGAACTATGCCAAACCTATCAGTAAACTGATTTAGTAGTCACACACCCTTAATCCCAGTATCACACACTCTACAGTCAGCTACATCTGAAAAAGCCCCCACCTATGGCCATATGAGGCCTTGGGGGAAACAATCCATAACATTCTATCTCTGTCCCCCATAGAACCATGCCCATCCCTTCCTGCAAAAGGCATTTAGTTCATCTCTAACAGTTACTAAAGTCCTAACAGTTTCAGCATTGCTGAAAAGACCAAGTCAAAAGTCTCCTCTGAGATTTAAAGCAAACTCTTAGCTGGGAACCTCTATACAAATGAAAAGAAAGTTAAACACTTCCAACATTCATTGGGACAAGATAGACTAACTCCATAACTCTTGCATTCTGCATGCAACTAAAACCAGCACCACATGGATGATGCCAAGGTCTGCTATCAGCTGGAACAGTACCTAGGCATCCTTCTCTTTTGGCTGTAGAGGTTGAGTGCCTGGATTGCTGAGCTCTCTGAATCCAATTCTGAGGAACAAATTTTCTGTGTTGCCACCATTCTGGAACATGGTGCAGCCACTACATTCTAGAATGTGTTTCAGACACTGCCATTCTGGAACATGGTGTTCTGGGCTCTCTTCTCAAAGCCAAGTCTTTCATTTTTGCAATTTTGAGGCCACAAAGGGTGGATTCTTGCTGTTTCTTGTGAGCCCCCAGACCACCATTTTCTAGTCTCCTGTTAATTATCAGTAATCAAGATCTCCTCTGCTCTATCTTTGCAGTCCATAACATTACTGGAGCTTCCTTTCTGGCCATCTCATGACATTTTAAATCATTCTGTGGGGACCTTTGCTCTTGATTCTCAAAATGAATCTTGCTAAAAGTGCCCAACAGTAGCCACGCCCCTCAACATTTGACTGCCTTGAAATCTTCTGCCAGATTAATTAGACTGCCATCCTTAATCTCAGTCTTAGGTAGTCTTTGGACACAAGCAAAATGCAGACAAACTTTCTGCCAAGCCATAACACACATGTCTAGAGTCCCACAGTCAATGCAGTTGTTTTTCCCATCACAAACCTCCTGAGCCTGGTCTTTACCAGCTTTTTGGTCTTCTGAGCTCTGACCAGAATCTCCCTTACAGAACAGCCTAAGGCATTCCAGCTCTACTTTTTAGCCAGTATCTCTGAATCATTCCAAACCCTTCCCACAAGCCATTCCCAAAGGCTCCTGTAGCACATGGTCAGATATAATTACAGCAATGACCCTACTTCTAGTACAAATTCTGTTTCTGTCCCTCGTAGCTGAAACAAAATTCCCAGCACCCAAAGTTAAAGGAAGAAATGTTTGTTTAACTCACAGTTTGCAGAGGTTTTAGTGCTGGCTGTAAGGCAGGGTGGCTTGGCAAAGGGGCATCCCGGAAAAGAAACAGTTCATGGCAGCAGAATAAAGCAAAAGCAAGCCAGGTAAGGGAGGGAGAGAGAGATAAACAAGCTTCTTTCTGTCCCTTATATGCAGACTACCTGCCATAAGGTGGGTATAGCACTCACACCCATAATCCCAGTATTGGGCCATGAATCAATAACAAACTCTAGATTCAGCCAACTATGAAAAGCCTGCCCCCCCATCTATATGAGTCTTTGTGGGGGTTGAATCTAGGCACAAACCATAACAAGGGGATAGATTTAATACAGGACATATAATTTACAGGATTATTTTATAATATTCACCCAAAAATTCAAATGCAGAAGAGCTCAAGGGATCTGTCCACGCACTTGAGTCCCAAAGAATCCATCTGAGGGCCTAGATCCCATGGCAATGTCCTGCACGAGTTCACCTGAAGACATATAACCCATGGCAATATCCTCTGTGAGACCCGCCGTAGGCCTAGAGCCCACACCAATGTCCCACACAAGTCTGTTTCAAGGATCTGCACTGAGAAGGCCCGAAGGTCAGTGGTGGAAGCTAGAAAGACTGCACCAGTAGGACAAAGGTTCTGTGCCAGCAGGCTGAGGGATCTGCACCAAAGCCAGGAAGTGACACTCAAGGTAAGGACCAGAGCTCCCCTGAAGAGGACTGCAACTATCCTCAGCAACAGCAGGGACCTGAGCTCCTCTGGTGATGAGAACAGCTGAGTTCATTATCAGGGAAACCAGTATGACAAGCTTCTCCAGTAGAATCAACAGTGCAGCATCTTCCCCTCCACTTCTCCCTTTATGCTGGTGTCAACAATCCTCAGGTGGGCCTTCCACACCCAGCACCACGCTGATTCAGTTCAGCTGGGTGTTACAAATTAATCCACCACACTACCCCTATGGCACCTCATGTGGTTGTAGCTCTCATGGCTTCTCCTTTGGCTGGCTTTGCTCACTCCTTGCAGCATTCCTCAGAGAATCCATGCTCCTGGCCTCTTCAAATATCTGAGGTCTCTACTGCACCTTCAGCTTCATATTCACAGCTTCACATACTGCCCTTTATGGGGCACACTGACTGACCTCTCAGGCCTTCTGCTGAAATCTGTGTGGGAGCCTTCCTGTTCCTACAACTAATCCATTTTATATGCAGCAAAACCCAGCACCACATGGATAACGCCAGGGTCTGCTACCAGCTGGAGCAATAGCAGGCTTCCTTCACTCTTAGTGGTAGTGGTCAACTGCCTGGATCACTGAATTCTCTGGACCCAATCTTGAGTAACACATTCTCTAGACCACCTCTTTCTGGAACATGGTGCTCTGGGGCTCTCTTCTTAAAGCAAAGTCTTTCACCTTTTCAACTCTGAGCTTGCAAACACTGAAGTCTTGCTGGTTCTTATGATGTCCTCAGGCCATCTTTTCTATTCTGAAATACTTGATTTTTTCTTGCTGGTCTTTTCAGTGAACAATTTCTTCTCTGCTCCATCTTTGCAGTCTGCAACTTTACTGGGGCTTCTTTTCTGGCCAAATTCACAATGTTTTAAATCATTGTGCTGTGCTGTTTTCTCTTGATTCTCAACATAAATCTGACTAAAATCCCCAACAGTTGCCATGCCACCACTTCAGCATTAGACTGGCCTTGAAATTTCTTCTGCCAGATTTATTAGTCCCCCATCCTTATTCTCAGTCTCAGGTAAAGACTCTGGACATGATAAAATGCAGACACACTTTCTGCCAAGGCATAACATACATTGACTTCAGACAGAGCAGTCAAAGCAGTCCTTCCCAGCAGAAATCTCCTTGGTCAGTAGAGTGTTCCAGCTCTACTTTTTCAGCTGGCATCTCCAAGCCTTTCCTAACTCTTCCCCTTCACACAAGCAAATTCCAAAGTCTTCTGAACCACACGGTCATGTATAGTCATAGCAATGACCCCACTTCTCTCATACCAAATCCTGTCTTAGTTACTTTTCTCATTGCTGAGTCGAAATACCCATCACCCAAAGTTAAAGGGAGAAAAGTTTATTTAGCTCACAGTTTGTAAAAGTTTCAGTTCTTAGTTTCCTGGTGTGAAGGCAGGGTAGTATAGCAGAGGGGCATTGCAGAGGACAAAACAGTTCATGGCAGGCAGAAGACAAAAAAAGCAACAGAGCAAAATATCAATAGTATAGTACCCCTCTTTCTGTCCTTTATATTTTATGCACCATGGGTGGAGCACCCTTAATCCTACCTCGACCCATGTCAAACCTATCAGAGGTCTGATTTAATACTCACACAGCCTTAATCACACACTCTAGAGTCAGCCACCTCTGAAATAGCCCTCACCTATGACTTCATGAGTCTTTGGGGGCACATCTGTTCATAAACCATGATACTCTTGTATAACCTTCTTGATGTTTTGCTGCATTCTATTTGCTAGTATCTTACTGAGGATTTATTCTTCTATGTATATTAAGGAGATTGGCTTGGAGTTCTCTTTTTTGGTGGGGTTCTTCTCTGGTTTTAGTATGAGAATAATGCCTGCTTCCAGGAATGAATTTGGGAGTATTGCTTCCCTTTCAATTTTATTAAAGATTTTGAGGAGTAGTGGCATTAGATCTCCTCTAAGTTTCTTGTAGAATTCAGCAGTGAGTTGGTCAGGACCTGGGATTTTTTTGTTGTTAGTGTTTAAATTACACTTTCAATTTCATTGACTGAATTGGATTATTTGTAATGTTATATCATCTTGATTCTGCTTTGGTAATTCATATGTGTCAAGGAATATGTCCGTTTCTTTTGCATTTTCCATCTTATTAGAGTACAGGTTCTCAAAGTGGGTGTTGATGATCTTTTGGCTTTCTGCAGGATCCATTGTGAATTCACTCTTTTCGTTCCTTATTGCACAGATTTGCATCTTTTTTTCCCTTTTTTTGATAAGGTTGGCTAAGGGTTTGTTTATTTTATTTAATCTTTCAAAGAACCAGCTCTTTGAATCATCAATTCTTTGTATCATTTTCTTTGTGTCAGTTGCATTAATTTCTGCTCTGATCTTTATAATTTCCTTTCTTAAATGCACTTTGGGTTTAATTTGATCTTTTTTTTATAAACTTGAGGTTAAAAATTAGCTTATTATTTGAGCTCACTGTGTTTTTCTGATGTGGGAACTCATGACTATTAATTTCTCTTGTGGAATAGCTTTCATTGCATCCCATATGTTCTGGTATGTTGTACTGGCCTTATCATTTAATTGTAGAAACTGCCTAATTCTTTAATTTTATCTGTAACCCATTAGTTGTTTAAGAGGGTGATATTTAATACCCATGTATTTATATAGTTTTTGTTGTTTCTTTTGCTATTGATTTCCAATTTTGTTGTTCTGTGATCTGATAATATGCATAAGATAATTTCAATTTTTTTTCCATTGACTTAAGCATATTCTGTGCTTTGTATGTGGTCTGTTTTGGAGAAAGTCCCATATGCAGCTGAGAAGAATATGTATTTTGTTTTTTTGGGAGTGGAACCCTCTGTGGTTATCTACTAAGTCCATTTATTCAAAGTTTTGATTGAGTTCTGATATTCATTTGCTGATTTTTTTGTCTAGCTGATCTATTTGTGACAGTGGGGTATTGAGGTTCGCCATTACAAGTGTATTAGTGATTATTTGGTTTTTCATATGCATTTGTTTCTTTTATATACTTGGTTGTGCTGCTATTTGGTGCATATATGTTCATGAGTGTTATCTTTTCCTCTTGGATCATTCTCTTAATAAGTATGCAGTGACTCTTTTTGTCTTTTCTGAACAGTCTTGGCTTGAAATGTACTTTGTATGCAAATAGAATAAATATTGCTGCTTTTTTTCCTGGTTCTAGTTCCATGGAATATTTCTTTCCATGCATTAACTTTCACTCTATACATTTCTTTTTGCATTAAATTTCTTTCTTGGGTGCAGCATATTGTTAGTTCTTATTTCTTGATCCATTCTGCCACTCTGTTTCATTTGATTGGTGAGTTGAGACCATTTATGTTAATGGTTACAACTGAAATGGTTTGACTTATCCTTGTCATATTATTTTCCTATTGTTGATTCCCATTTCCCCTCTGTTTAATTACTTACTTTGTCTAGTAGATTCATTCTATTGGGATTCATGGAATTGTTGTTTTCATTTTCTTTCTCTAGAATATCCCTCAGAATGGTAGTTTTGTGGTCATGAATTTCTTCTACTGTTGTTTATTATGGGAGTATCTTATTTCTCCATTGATTTTTAAAGATATCTTTGTGGGTACATCAATGTGGCTTGGAGTTTGTTTTCTTTTGATGGTTGGAATACTTCACTCCAAGCTGCCCTTGACTTAAGAGTTTCATTTGAGAAGTCTGCAGTGATTCAGATGGGCTTTCCTTTATAAGTCATTTGTTTCTTTTCTCTAACATGTTTTTGTATGTTCTTGTGTTGCATTTTTGGAATCTCGACTACTATATAACTTGGTGAAGTTTTTTCTGGTCATGGTTAATTGGATTTCTAAATACCTCCCTTTTCTGTGTGTCAGCTACTTTTTCCATGCTTGGGTGGTTTTCTGCCATTACTTCTCACTGTGAAAAGGGTTTTTCAGATCCTTTGTGTTATCTTCTGATTTTCCGTTGATTCTTATCAGTTTTATGTTATTCTTCTTTGCATCATCTTACACCTGTTAGATTGATTTTTCATGGTCCCTTCGTAATTTTAATGTCTTTCATGTGATGATTGCTAACTACAAACCTGTCTTCTAGATCTGTTGTTTTGTCTTCACATTGCTTGATTCTACTGCATATACCTTCAATAGAATCTTTAATCTCCTGTATATCCATTTGAATCTGTTTTGTGGAATCCAGTCCTTTTCCATGTTGGGCATTCATGGTTTCTATCACTTTCTTAAGCTCCTTTGTTTTTATTTTCTATATCTACTCTAGATTTACTAACAATGTCCTTTATTATGGTCATCTCTTTAGTTATCTGCAAAATCATTTCTCAGTTTTTTTTTTTCTAGAGCATCATTTATCTGTTTTCTTACGTCTGCTGCTACCATTTCAGAAAATTATCTGGGTAGCTTTTGATTTTTTTCCACCTCAGTGCCCTTTAGTTTTGCCTCAGGTGAACTGATAGTATGGGGCTGCATTTTGCTTTCATGTCTTTTAATTTCCTATTTTAAAAATTTTTTTTGCATCAATGTGTGTAAAATACTTATGGTAGTTAGCTTTGTTACTAATATCTAGAACTCCTTAGGAAATAACTTTTTAGTGATCCTTTTGGTGTTGCTGGAGTTTGGCTTTTGAGTCTGTCCTAAGGTCCTGCCTCTTCAATTTACTAGGCATATGAATTTGCTGCCTATTTGGCCTAGCACCCAGTTCTTTGGTGCTGGTCTATTATATTACTTATGAACCCCAATCTCAGTATTGGTTTACAAGGAAAAACAATGATCACAACTATGTTACCTTGGCTAAAGTAGTACCATCAGTAAGAACAATAGCATCAAGTACAGTCTAGAAAATGACAAACTGTGGTAACTGTTAATTTGCCCCCTTAAACCATGGGTTCAAGATTTACAGTTATATAGATAATCTAAATCAAATCAGAAAATTATATACAGTGAATATCCCCTCAATAGAGTGATTTTTACCCTCAGGGTAGAAAATTTAAAAGTGATAAAAGAAAAAATAGAGAAATAGAAGAAGACAGAGAGATTAGAAGCAAGCCTGAGACAAAGGAAGATTACCCAAGCTGTGGAAGATTGGTGAATCAGACAGGAATGAAAGAAATCAGGAAAAGATAAAAACAAGAATTAACAAAACCAAAAAAGCCTAAAGATGTGTTCACACTCATGAAAAAACAACAAAAATGAATTTAAAAAGGGGGGAAAAAGCCAAGAGGAAAAAAAAAATTTCCTCCTTTCAGGCTCTGTTTATCTTCTGGGGTATACAGTTTTCTGGTAGTGTCCATTTCAGGGTTTGGCTTTGCTGTCTCTCATAGACAAAGATTCAGACAGAGCCCACATCCATGCTGGATGCTCCCAGAAAGTCTGCAGTAGGATTAGGGCATCATACTGTATAATCCAAGCAAGCCTGCCATAGGAATAGGGCAAGGTGCAGATTCTAGTGCTTTTAGCTCCACAGAATTTCAGGCTGATCCTGGCCTCTAGTTGTGGGACTGGGGGTTGACTTATTCAGCCTACAACAGTCTGGGTGCCTCTTGCCAAACTTACCTGTGCTCACTGGTCCTGGGTATCTCCCAAGGTTGTGACTCATCCAGTTGCCAGGATGCCTGAGAGGTGGCCAACCCATGCCTGATCTAAGTCCTGGATTCAGTTGCACCCTCAGTAAAATGGCATCTGGCAATTATCCCTCTCCAGGGGATGCTTGGGCTGGAGTCACTCACCAGCTTTTATACCACTGTTCCATTCCACTGGTGCATTTCTCCATGGAGCCCTCTGGGGTCCTCAGCCTTCACTGAGTTTCTGTAGATTCAAGCCTTCTCTCTAACACTGCCAGGCAGGAGTTGGGGACAAAGTGCAGCTTGCAACCTCCATTTTCTGCATTGAGGTCTCTCTCTCTACTTTCCCTGTGGGCTCCAATTCTCCCTTCAGATCCTTCCTCCTCCTTTTCTTCCCCATACTGTTATATTCCAGTGTCTGGATTTTGAGTCTCAGAGAGACTGTTGCATACTATCCATTGTCGAAGGCATTATAGGGTGTTTTGGAAGGCCATGAAAATCTGAAAAAAAGTTTTACATTGCTGCATATGAGTCACAATGATACAGCACTTGCCATGTATGCTTAAACTCCTGCTGTTTATCCACAATAATGCAATAAATAATAAATATATAATGTAAATGAGTAAATAGGGCCCATATCATTTAGAAGGCCAAGAAAGTCATTGAGGAATTTAAAAATATAGCAAAGGAAGATGAAGTAATCCTTTAAAGAACACCCTCAGAAGCCACTGATTTTTCAACCCACGCTGAGAATCTCTCTGAAGTAGGGCATTCATATGTATATGTGATTTGTGTACTAGTAGAGATACTGGCAATTTCTCACATAATTGCTATTGTTCATGACTGGTTTATGTTTAATCAAAATGGTGAATACCCAACAAAAGAACACAACCAGCCAGAATTTAGGGTTCGGAGTAGGACCCCAGGAGGCAGCTCCTAAAGGAGAGTCCACCAGGAGTTGACTGAACTGGGTTTTTGCAGATGGTGAGTGGGCTGGGTTTTGGTGGGATAACGAGGGGGAGCATGAGAGTGGGGAAGTAAAAGCAGCTGGGCAGCAAAGGGTGAGGTTCTGGCTTGCTGTTGTTTAAGAGGCAAATCTGGGCACACTGGGTTCCAACAGGCTGGGCTATGAACAGGAGGTGGGAGTCAGTTTGTGGTTTTTCCCAGATCTCAGGTTTTGGAGCCCATCATTCCCAAAACTTGGGCAGGTGTGGGTGAACTAGTGAAATCTACCAGTTTGTAGACACTGTTTTAAAAAATGAAATGCAGAATGAGGTAGGATTTTGTATTAAAGCCGTGCTGCGTTACAAGTAACGCCCCAGATGCAGGTCTGCAGGTGCACCGACAGGCTTAGGGATTTGTCCGTCCTGGAAGGGGCACGGGGAGTAGACACAGTGTGGGAAAGGGGGGCGACGGAAAGTGCCCAGGCCGGCTCCCGAAACAGATGAGGTCTTCCCATGTGGTCTGAACGTTTTCACTGTGACACTAAAAACAGGGTTGTGTGCTAGCTTGGCTTGAATGTGGGTAAATTATCACAGGTCTAAAGGAAATAAATTTAGAAAATGTTAAAGCAATATCTTCTGTTACTACTGATCAGTTTAGTTCATTGATTTTTCGGGAAAATTGGAAATTAAAATCCATTTCTGTCATTGTTGTGTAGTAGCACTGTTGTTGAGTAGCATTATGTGTCACGGGGAGAGGACTCAGGATTGAATACAGGACGTTCACTCTGAACTGCAGCCAATCCTTTTATATTCTTATTTATTTTTTTATGTTGAAACAGGATCTCACCATTGTAGATGCTGAAAACTGAATGTTTTGCGTCATCCTCCCAGGGTGATGTGATTACAGCTGTAGCAAGCCCAGCTTAGAATGGGGGTTTTCTAATCAATTCTATTTACCAAGATCAGAGTGCTTGGTTAAATTAAGCATCATCGTGTTTTCACATTCAGAAAGTCACAATTTTTGTCTGTTGAATATGTGTGAAGAAAGGTCTTGAATGCATCCTTGGATTATTTTCTGCTGTAGATACATATCTGTAAATCTGAGTGTAATTCTGTGAATAGTATGAGTTTTTTTTTTAATGGTCTTTTCCCCATATTCTTGAACAGAGAATCTTAAACTGTCATAATGATCTGAACAGTAGAAATGTCTGTCTCTTTATCATAAGCACTTTGAGGCAATATCTTCATTTTTATTATTGGAGTGGCTCATTGTGCCACCCTTTACTTTAGGATGCTGATTCATGATGAAACATATCACATGCTTTGGGCTGAAATCTGCACATGAGGCATTGCAGTAAGATGCTCTGAATTTGTCAGAACTTTAAAACTGGGGGTATCGGTATTAAATATTGGGCCCCAATTTTTCTGATAGAAAATTGCTTGGTGGTCAAAAAACAACACATTTGAGTTCAGAAGAGGTCAGCCTTCCAGTGACTGTGGGTAAGCGTTGGTTTGTGTTCATTATTCAGCCTGTGGACAAGAGCAGTTTTTCCTTGGGAGGGTGGCTCAGTAGGGAGTAGAGAGTTTTCAGTTCTAAATCTTCTGGCTTCTCGTGTTTCTCCTGATTGCCAACTGGGTGACATGTGTATAATGAAAGTCATGCATGAGCTCTGAAAATTGTGCAACATTCTGAATGTGGGTTCCCTTGTAAAGTGACAACATAGGCTGCTTCCCTGAACTGCTTTCCTCTTGCTTCTTTTGCAGCAAGATGAGTGTATAAAATAGAATTTACCTCAAGGATTTTTTTCATGATGTAACCATAAGATTGTAATTTTTTTGGAAAAAGTATACAGAATGATTACACCTTGAGAAGCATAGACTAATTTAGAAGTAAATTATTTGTTTTACATTTACCTTAAATTTGTATAAAAATCCACAGAATACTCATGCAGGTTAGCAAATTCCAGTCTAGTTCTGTGAATTCACCTAAGCAACCCCAGGGGTGATGGAGGATGAAATTTTTTGGACTCTTTAAAACTTTAGCATCTCGTCTCTAATAGACTGTTACTTGGTTTAAGTTCAATGCAATGTTGAATGAGTTAATAATTTAGGTTAATATAGCATTATTAATACATAGAAATCATAATTTTTGTTTTCTTTTCTCAAACTATTGCCCAAAGGATTTTAGAGAATGTTGTATTTCAGCCACTTCACTCACTTATTTCTCTGCCTCTGGATTTGGATGGTTTCTAGTTTTTAAATATTTTTGATGTAGTTAAAATGTTATTGTTCAGCCAGTGAGATAACTCCACGGCATAAGCGCCTGCCTGGCAAGTGCAAGGTCCTGAGTTTGACTCCTGGAACCCACATACAAAAGAAGGACCGGTGATATTGCTCAGCAGCACGGGCACCTGCTGACGCACAGGGTCCTGAATTTGACCCCCGGTACCCACAAAAAGTAAAAATAAAATAAATAAATAAATAAATAAATAAATAAATAAATAAATAAATAAATAAATAAAATGTTATTGTTGCCACTTTCTGCAAGTAATAATAAAGTAGGATCTTTGAAATGATTTAATGTACTTATCCAAACACAATTTCTTCATGTTTTTGTTGATTACATCTAGAGTTGAGAATTTTTCATATGTGGGCTTTTAATATATGTGAAGTTGTTTCAGTATCCTTCTGTGGAGCATTTGGTATAATGTTTAAAATCTCTAATCCAATAGGATATAGTTGATACATAATTAAATGACAGGTTTTTGGCTTTCCATTCTAGTGATATATACCATGACAGACTAACATTAATTCTAGCAGTTTTTGTTGGTCATTTAATTTTAACAATATAGAACATAATGCTACATGTTTCTTAAAAGAGTTTTATGTTAGAAATAGAAATTGAATCCATTCGGTGAGATGGCTCAGCGGCGTAAGCGCCTGCCTGGCAAGCGCGAGGGCCCGAGTTCGACTCTCGGAACCCACATACGAAAAAGGGGCCGGTGATATCGCTCAGCGACATGGGTGCCTGTTGGTGCGCGAGGTCCTGAGGTCGACCCCCCAGTACCCACAAAAAAAAAGAAAGAAATTGAATCCATTATAAATTATAAATTTAATGTCTGATGCGTTGGAGCACTTTTATAATGGCAGATGTTAAAACTGATTAGATAGGTTATTTCAGAAAATTTTTTCCTTTGTAATGAGAGCAATTTAAATTGACTCCTGTTAATTTTCAGAGTAAATTATACTATTATTAACTATATTTACAGTAGTGTATAATAAATATCTTGAGCTGGTTTCTCTTGCCCAAATAAATTTCTAAATTTTTAAAATACATCCCTTCTCTTCTGTGTGAAATGGATTTTTTTTTCACAGAGAACATAAGTTTTGTCTTGTTTTCTTATCCACTCTCACATGATCTGTTAATTGTTTCTGTAAACAACTCATAAATAAAACAGTATGCTTCTTTCTTACTCATTTCCATTTGGTTTAGTTGTTATGGTTATTTTACATAATTTTGGTAGTTTCTTATTTATTTTAACTGGGAATTTGACATAATTCTGTTTGCTTTTGTTGTCTATGATATCCTGTAGGCCTATGTCTTAAGTTTTTCCTGATTTTAATGTCAGAAATTATCTCTTATTGTGAGTTAGTCACATACTTAAGCATATCCCCAAGTACGTTGCAACCCACATATAATATGTCATTCATACTACATGTCAGACCTTTAACATCCAAGTAGATGGCTGTTGCTATGCATTTAAACATGATTTTTTGCTAAATGCAGGTAGAACCTATGGCATTGGGTTTATTTCAGCTACTTTCTGCACTTGCATAACTTTGTATGTTCTTTTCTATATTGTCTACATCTTTGTGGATGTAACTTTACAAAAACTGCCTTTTCCTACTGTCTTTTGGTCACCTCTACCTGTTTTCCCATTTTTTAGACAGTTTCATGATTGTCTTTATGTAAACAATTCACTGATATCCTCAATTCATTTTTTTAAATTTTTGAGGCATCTTTTCCTTTTTCTTTATTTACAATTTTGGTTGTTCCTGTTACTCATTAGAGGTAATTTCATTAGTTTAATGAGACAAAAATCATAACCTCCTCCTTTTTCAGTGTGGAGCAAGATAGATTAGAGTGCATGAAATTGTGTATCTCACTTCCTGCCAATGATTTGGGTTTAGAAATGTCTCACTGGTTTAGGCTTTGGGGAAATAATTTTTTTTCTAGTCAGAACTTATTTAAACAGAATTTGCAAAATGGTTTTGTTTTCCCCACTTCACTCACAGAATTATGAAGCAATTTTTCTCTGATTATTGCTGTGAGGACCTAACAGTGCTGGTACAGGTAAAACTCACAATATTTTAGAATTCCTAAAACCTGGCCCAAAGAGTCTTACTTCTCAAACTTCTCTTGTCCTTGTTCATCAGGACAATTAATGCATTCCTTCCATTGTTCTGTTCCTGAGTTTCATCAGAGTAATTTTCACTTCTGTCAGGCTACCTCTGTGTTCCTCAATATATAGCAATTCCTCATTTAACAACTCACCTCATTACTGACTGCTCAGATTTATAACTGAGGTGCAAAGTTCAGCCTTGCAACCTACATTTGGATTTACAATGTAGGAATGGCAATAAAAGTCATCAATTGGGGTTGTCTTTGACCATTTCTGAATATGGTAATGTACATATTACGTACCATTCCTTATTTAGTGAACTACTCATTTAATGACTAGTCACAGGAACATAACTCAGTCATTAAACAAGGAGTATCTATAGTCTTTACATGTTGTGGATTTTAAGTTAAGTTGCTTTCTTGTTATTGGAAAAGAAATGTTCCTTCTATGTCTTTCCAGGTAAACTGGAAAGCATAAGTGCATGAGTTCTTTTCTAGTGTTAGTGGTAATATTTCACCCTCAACACTCACTCCCTTTGTGTCCCACTAGAAGACAATGTGATCAGAAGTTTCACTGTTCACGACTTTGGATCTGACCGATGCTTTGACGGTCCAGAGCTCTGACTTTGGGAGTAAATTCTCACTCTGTGGCCCCTGTTAAAATTCAATAATTTCAAAAAAACAAACCAAAAAACCTGCAATGATTTCCCAGGCCAGGCTCCTTTCCTCACTCTGTCAAGATCCTTGGTACAAGATTGAAAGTACTGCTCTAATCTGCCTTAGATCTCAGTTATGCAAATAATATTCTTTTGGATGTCCTCTTGGTTTTCTATGCCATAGAAACATAATTGTGAGCGTAAAAGCCACTCCTTAAAGACAATATAAGATTTTGCACTATCAGTAGAATGTCTACTCATTAGTTAGCTCAGATGTCTGTCTTTCTCTAACTTTCTCACTTGCTCTTGTCCTCATGGGCAACATGCAGTCTGACCACCATTTGCTGAGTGTCTGGAAGTCTTGTGTTTCCAACCATGCTGCTTTGTTTACTGTACCCAATATGTAAATTATCTCTCATTGTTAACCGTGTCAGAATGTGGGTAAATATATACAAAGTAATTTTCTTTCGATGTGGTAATTTAGTGTTTCAATATTTTATAACAAATTTCATTCTCAATAAATTTCAGTGAGATTTAACAATATAATCATACTTAGAACCCACAAAAGTTTTATAACTGGGCTTGAGCATTGTAAAAATGGCTTGAGCCATTGTTAAATTGTAACGATGTCCTATTTATTTTACTATTTTTTCTCTTTACCATGTATTTAATGGTCACTATGCAGTATGCTCTTGGTTTGTCCCCTCAAAATTTTCAACAAGTGGTTTCCATAGAAACTGCACAGAAAAGCATTATATATGGTTTCTTTTTATCAGTAAGTTTCCATTGTACTCATATCTCAGTCAGGGACAAAGTGCTTTTTCATCCATTCTATTGGTCACATGGTTAAAATTTTTTCAAATTTACTTTTACAGTTGTAAAAAGCATCATATTCATTTCCAGAAAAAAATAGCACAATATATTTTCAGGACATTGAAATAAAGCCACTGATCTATAGATGGTATATGGCTGTGGAGTATATCATTTCATCTTCCTTCTTTCATAGCTCTACTTACTAGTTGTATCTTTCCACAATTCTTTTTATTTTGGCTATTTCCTCAACCAAGCTCACGGATCTCATTGTATATTTGGTGTTTTCCCTGAGTTATATATGTTTTGTTCATTTTCCTTTTTATTGTGTACACTGAAAATATTTTTTTCAGTTCTTGTCTCTTTTACCTCCCATGATCTATATAGGTTTCAATTTCTCTGTCTAATTCTGATGGTGTCATAATCTTCTAGGGAAATAGTTATTTCACATCCAAAAGATACTTGACTGTAAATTCTAAAGGCACTTAAGTTTGTCTTTGTACTTTAAGAAGTAACTTAATTATTGTACATGGAATATGAAAGATAAAATGTACATTTCAGTGTATGTACCTGTTTCTCATAGTCCCATTTTAAACAGATTGTGATTCTTGCCATTTTGTACAATAAGAGCTGTATCATGACCCAACTGATGATCCTCTTCCTTTGCTGTTATCCATTTGTCATTCTCTCTACTAAGAGAACTGTGCCTCGAAGAGTGGATTTTGAATCTCTTTACTGTATATTAAAGGAGGTGTCACCTTCTTATTTACTAATTATTTAACATTTCTTATATGGAAAAGTTATAATTTTCATTGACACATCAATGTAAGATTTGGAAGTGAGAAAAGTTTTTCTTCAAATTTTCATTTTGCTCTCAGTGCCTCCTTTTATTTGCAAAATTTTGGTGTTGAGCACATATAATATATATTTTGGTCATATCCATTTCCCCCATTTTTCTCCCATGTGCTACCTTTCAGGTCATTCAGGTATAAAATAATGCATTTTTCTTAATCAATTTCATTGTTCTTAGACATTCTCCAAAAGAATTAATATTTTTCATTAACCTTCCATGAATTTTAGTGTTCAGTTAATGTTTTGTCTATGAGTTAGGTCAAGTTTCAAAATACTCTGTAAATAAAATCAGAAAAGAAAAGGATTAATTCCCTAATCCTAATAAACAGTACATCCAGTGTTCCTATTTTGTTGTTGCTTTGGCCATGAATTTCAATCTAACATCAGATTTCCTTTCTGAGATAGTTATATGGATGGAGAATAAGTGCTTGATGACCAAGACATGAAGTAAACATTTGGAAGACTCAGCCTCATGTTAACTTTTTATAGGTAGAATTGAAATATTTCCTGTGGTGAGTCTCACTCTTTTTCCTGGATATATATGTCTGATGATTTAGGAGGCAGTGTCCTTTGAGGATGTGGCTGTGAACTTCACCACGGAGGAGTGGGCTTTACTGGATCCTTCCCAAAAGAAGCTCTACAGAGATGTGATGTGGGAAAACTTTAGAAATGTGGCTGCTATAGGTAAGGAGGATTTCATTTTCCATTTATGCGTTCAGTGAGTATTGGTTGTTGCTCATCAGTGCAGTTTACTAAATTGGAATGTGGAAACACTTGATGACTCTTCCAGGGATGGTCACATTATACTATGAATTTATCTTGAATCTGTAGACTTTTATGTAATGTAGCGAGGCATCATATTTCTTGTCTTAGTTACTTTTCTCATTGCTGTGACAAAATACCCAACACCCAAAGTTAAAGGAGGAAAGGTTTATTTCAGCTCACATCTTGTAGAGGTTTCAGTCCATAAGCAGCAGGCCACAAGGTAGGGTGGCATGGCATAGGGTCATCACAGAAGGCAGCATGCAACAACAGCAGCTGTCTTTCTGTCCCTTATAACCTACCCAGGCTCCCCACCCTTAGAGCAAGTTGCATTCACACCCAAGATGGGGCACTCTTATGAATCAATGCCAGTATCACATCTTTAATCTCAGCATCATACATTCCAGATCCAGCAACCTCCAAAAAGCTCCACCTATGACTGCATAAAGCTTTGGGAAAACATCTAGACAAGCCATAACATTTCTATTTCTATACTTTAGGAAGGAACTGGGATGACCAGCAGATTGAAGATGAATACGAAAATGGCAGGGAAATTCTAAGGTAATTTATTCCCACAGAATATTCCTCAAGAGTCAAAAATATTAAGACCAAGAAATCTATACAAATGAGGGCCATTTTCAAATTTCTTTAATCTCAGGAAATTTCTGCAAATGCATATATTTCAAGTATCTATAATCTGACAAATATTTGGAATATTCCAATATCTAAAATGCAGACAGTATTGACATCATGCCATAGGTGATATTATTTAATGTATGAGAATAAATTATTTTTCATGCTCAAGTTTATAAAAGTATTGAATGAAATTGCTTTCAGGCATTGATTATAGGGGTATATAAATAGAGTTTATGTTTAGACTGAGAACCAATTTCAAGCTATTCATATTATTTTCCAAAGACCCCTTTCATATCAAACAAGTTATGTAAGGAATGCTATATGTATTTAAGTGTCATATACACATTCTGTATTTGCAAATTTGCATACTTTGTGGAAGTATTTAATATCCAAATGAATGCCAGTGTTGTGTTAATATATGTTTTCAAGCAATCCTCCAAAACATTCAGTGCATTCATCTTCCAAAATATTAGCAGTCACCTTCCAATATTGCTGGTGGGAACATTCTTGAAGTATAACATCTATGGAAATGTGTATAGACATTCCTCAAAAAAGTAAAAATAGAAATTCCATTTTATCCATCTATGCTTTTCCTGGGTGTATTTCCCCGAAATTGAAAGTAGTTACATTACAATGATGCATGCATGCCCCTGCATATAGCAAGACAACCAACAAAAGCTAAGGTCTGCAAACAGTCTAGGTGCCCATAAACAGATGAGTTGATTGAGGAAATATGAGATAGCCTGGCCATGATAGTGTATTCTTGGAATCCTAGGACTCTGGGAAGTAGAGGGAGGTTGATCATACATTCATGCTCAGCCTGCCAACTAAGTGATGGATAAGACTTTTAAAATACAAAACAAATAAGGCTGGGGATGTAGATCAGTGCTAAAACTCTGGATTAAGTCTCCAGCACTGAAAAAAATGTGGTGTATATACATATCAGAATAGTATTCAGCCATAAAGAAGAATGTAACAGTCAGTTGCCAACAACTGGATGGATCTAGAGCCTATAATATTAAATTAAATATTTCTGTCATAAAAATTTCAATAACATGTTATATTTAGTATGAGAAACCCAAAATATGAATTAAGAAAATAAAGGAGAGCTGGTATATTAGAGGGAGGCAGATATTTAGGAGTGGGTGAAGAGGCTCAGTGGAAGGGCAAGATGGTAGTCATGGAGGAGAAGGTATCAGAAATAATCATCAGAAATAATCAACATATAATATACTTATGTGCCAATTCCTAAAAATGAAGGTACTATGTATCACTAATATGTCAATTATAAACTCCCAAATAAACACTCATGCTTTGGTAAAGCTCTTTCCAAGCCATCATCTAGCATGTACAATACACACATGATCAAATATGCTTAGAAAGCATCAAACCTGATCTCCTCCTGATACATCACTGCTGAAAAGACACTTTTATATGTGATTGGTTGCTGTGTTATTTCATTCTTTTACAGAAGTGAAGAGGTGGAGAAAGGCTGTGAATACAAAGTATGGTATCAACATGAAGAACTGGTTTTTTTGACTCCAGATAATCAGATGAATATGAAACGATTTGGTGCAGAAGCAAGTGGAAGCCTTGCCTTTAAAAATCTCCTGATTGGTCATTCTTCACCTACTGTGCCCATCTTAGCTACCACTGAACTCAAATCATATGAGTATCAGGGATTTGAAGAGAAGCTGTCTAACTGCAACAAACAGGGAAAAATTTGCACTGACACCCAGTCCTTTCAGAAGCATGCAAAGACAAATCCAGGAGAGAAACCATATGAGTATAAGCAATGTGCAAAATTCTACTGTGGTTGCACTGAAGCAACTAACACTGAAAAGAAGACCTTTGTATATGAGCAAGATGTAAAAGCCCTCAGTATAGCCAGCTATGTTCAAATCTGTGAAAGAAATCATAGTACAGTGAATACATATGTAGGTGTACAATGTGGAAAGGGCTGTAACTCTCAACATGATATTCAGATACATGAAAGAGTTAACACTAGAGGAAAACCATACGCATGTAAACACTGTGGGAAATCCTTCACTAATAACACTTCATTTGTTAATCATGAAAGAACTCACAATAGAGAGAAACCTTATGTATGTAAGCACTGTGGGAAAGCTTTCAGCACACACAGTTATTGTCAAATACATGAAAGGGCTCACACTGGGGAGAAACCCTTTTTATGTAAGCAATGTGGTAAAGCTTTCAGCACACATAGTATTTGTCAAAGACATGAACAAACTCACACTGGTGAGAGACCATTTCCATGTAAACAATGTGGGAAAACTTTTAGAACACACACTCATTGTAAAATACATGAACAAACTCACACTGGGGAAAAACCCTATGTATGTGAGCAGTGTGGCAAAGCTTTCAGTGCACATGGTAGTTGTCAAGTACATAAAAGAATTCACACTGGGCAAAAACCATATGTATGTAAGCAATGTGGGAAAGCTTTCAGCATACACAGTTGTTTTCGAGCACATGAAAGGACCCACACTGGGGAGAAACCCTATGTATGTAAGCAATGTGGGAAAGCTTTTGGTGCACGTAGTCATTGTCAAAGACATGAACGAACTCACACTGGTGAGAAACCCTATGTATGTAAGCAATGTGGGAAAGCTTTCAGCACACATAGTAGTTGTCGAGAACATGAAAGAACTCATACTGGGGAGAAACCATATGTATGTAAGCAATGTGGAAAAGCTTTCAGCACACGTGGTAGTTGTCGAGTACATGAAAGTATTCACAATGGGGAGAAACCCTATGTATGTAAGCAATGTGGGAAAGCATTCAGCACACGCAGTTGTTGTCGAAAACATGAAAGGACTCACACTGGGGAGAAACCCTATGTATGTAAGCAATGTGGGAAAGCTTTCAGTACATACAGTCATTGTCAAAGACATGAACTCACTCACACTAGGTTAAAACCCTTTTTATGTAGGTATTGTGGGAAAGCATTCAGCACACATGGTAGTTGTCAAATACATGAAAGAACTCATATTGGGCATAAACCATATATATGTAAGCAATGTGGGAAAGCTTTCAGTGCACATGGTAGTTATCAAGTACATAAAAGAACTCACACTGGGGTGAAACCCTATGTATGTAAGCAATGTGGGAAAGCTTTTAGCACACACAGTTATTGTCAAATACATGAACGAACACACACTGGGGAGAAACCCTATACATGTAAGCAATGCGGGAAAGCTTTCAGCACACATAGTTGTTGTCAAAAACATGAAAGGACTCACACTGGGGAGAAACCCTATATATGTAAGCAATGTGGGAAAGCTTTCAGCAGACAGAGTCATTGTCAAAGACATGAACAAACTCACACTGGGGTAAAACCCTTTTTATGTAAGCAGTGTGGGAAAGCATTCAGCACACATGATAGTTGTCAAGTGCATGAAAGAATTCACATTGGGGATAAACCATATATATGTGAGCAATGTGGGAAAGGTTTCAGTGCACATGGTAGTTATCAAATACATAAAAGAACTCACACTGGAGAGAAACCCTATGTATGTAAGCAGTGTGGGAAAGCTTTCAGCAGAAACAGTTACTGTCAAATACATGAACGAACTCACACTGGGGAGAAACCCTATGCATGTAAGCAGTGTGGGAAAGCATTCAGCACAAATAGTTGTTGTCGAAAACATGAAAGGACTCACACTGGGGAGAAACCCTATGTATGTAAGCAGTGTGGGAAAGCTTTCAGGACACACATTCTTTGTCAAAGACATGAACAAATTCACAATGGGGAGAAATCCTATATATGTAAGCAATGTGGGAAAGCTTTCAGGACACACATATATTGTCAAAGACATGAACGAACTCACACTGGTGAGAAACGATACGTGTGTAAGCAATGTGGAAAACCTTTCAGGACACAAAGTAGTTGTCAAAAACATGAAAGGACTCACACTGGGGAGAAACCCTATGTATGTAAGCAATGTGGGAAAGCTTTCAGGACACACAGTTATTGTCAGTTACATGAAAGTAATCACACAAGGTCAAAAAATATATTTTAGCAATTTATAAAAGATTTCATTTAGTAATAAAAATAGACATTAAAAATTGAAAGTAAATTAACTGAAAATATAAAGTAACTTGCACTGACATGAAAGAAACTTCAATGGAGAGAAGCACTTTCTTGGTAAGCCATATAGAAATCCTTCAGTACACACAAGTATCATTACCTAAATTCATAGTGAAGAGACCATGAACATTTGTGATCAGTGGGGAAAATTTTTTATTTTTCTCAATCCATTAAAACACATAGAATAATTTACATGAGAGGGAAGGCCTATGTATGTAATAAAAGTGGGAAACCCTTTAGTTCTTCCACTTACCTTGAAATACATGGAAGAACACCCAGTAAAGAGAGAGCCTATGTAAATAATGTGAAAAAGAATGTTCTGGTTTCAACAATGTCAGAAAACATGTACAAATTCACACAGAGTTAATATAAATGCAGAATGTGAGAAGGATTTTCACATGACTTCATGCAAGCCTGGCATTGCATAGTGGAGAGACTCATGTCAGAGTATATTCTTATAGTCATTTTGGATTAATTCACAGTACAAATACATGCAGTATTCTGAGGAAACATTAATATAAGGGATGTGCTCAAGTATTCAGTTGTCCTATGTGTAAGAATAAATAGTGGATTAAATCCATGTGCCTGTACAAAGTTCTTAGTTGTAAGTCATATTTCAAAATATTTGAACATTTCTCACATAGTGAAAACCTATGCAAGTAAGTCATAAAAACATGATGTGAATTATTTCTCCAGAATATAAGACAAGAGGAGATATCCTAAAGTATAAATATAGTAAGTGTAAATCACTGGACTAAATATTTTTAAATTCAATTTTAAAAATAAATGTCCTTAAATCTGTATATTTTTCTTTGTTTAATTTCTACTAGTACACATTTGCCATACATAATGATCACATTCATCATAAGGGACTTGTACCTGTACAAAATATGTATTCATTCTTCCCCTTTTCCCATTCCGCCACCCTCCATTCAACACTTTTCACTTCTAGATTTACAAAAGATTTGTTTCCATTTTTCTCTTCCATTCTTTTATTTAATCCCATTTCCCTTCCACCTCACCCCTTATTTCTCTTCCGATTTGAGCATGTTCTTCCTAATTCCTGATATCCTCCATTTTCCTCATCATTTACATTTTGCATTTCACATAAGAGAAACAATGTGATATATAAACTTGTGTGTCTGATTTATTTAACTTAAGATGGTCTTAAGGTGCATTGATTTACCTAAAAATGACTCAATTTTATTGTTCTTTATGGCAGGGTAGTACTCCATTATAAATACGTAATACATCTTCTTTATCCATTCATCTGTTGATGGGCACATAGATTTTTCTAAGATTTTTCCAGTATAAATTTTGCTGTTATAAATATGGGTATGTGTATATCTCTGTGGAATGCTTTTAACTGTTTCAGGAAGATACCAAGGAGTGGCATAACTGGGTCAAATGGAACCTCTTGCTTTAGTTTTTGAGGAATCTCCATGCAGATTTCCATCACAGTTGTACCGATTTACATTCCTACCAACAATGGAGAAGTTTCCTTCTCCCCCACACCCTTGCTAGCATTAATTATTGGTTGATTTCTGGATGATTGCCATTCTTTCTTGAGTGAAATGACATTTCAGTGTTGTTTTCATTTCCAAAGTTTGAATAACCAGTGATGTTGAACATTTTTTCATATATTTATTTGCTGTTTGTACTTCATCTGACAAATGTCTGATCATTTCAGATGCCCTTTTTTGGATTGGGTGTTTAAATGGGGGGTGTGTCATTTTAAAATTTTTTATGTATTATAGATATTCTTTGTATAAGCTGTTCTTTTCAGCAGAATAAGTGTCTTAGTTGAGTGCACGGAGATAGATATGGTTCTAGGTTTAACCTTTGGCATGTTGACAGCCAATTTTTCCAGCACCATTTTCTAAAGAGGCTTTCTTCCACTGAAGATGTTTGTCCGCTTAGTCAAAATAATATAGCTGAGTGTGCTTGGAGTTATTTCTGCATCTTCTGTTCTATTGCTACTCAGGTCTTTTTCTTTGGCAGTACCATCCTGTTTTTTAATTACACTAGGTTTGTAGTATAACTTCAAATCAGGGATTGTGATGCCCCATGCCTTGCCCTTGCTGTTAAGAATTGTTTTTGCTATTTTAGCCTTCTGGTTCCATATAAATTTTGGGATCTTTTTCTCTACCTCTATGAGGTATGCAATTGCTATTTTGATTGGGATTGCAATAAGTTTGAACAACAGTTTGGAAGTATGGCCATTTTCACCATATTGTTTTTGCCTATGCAAGAAGAAGGGATGTCCTTCCATTTTCTGATATGCTCTTTGATCTCCTTTTTCAGAATACTATAGTTTTCAATGTAAAGGTCATTCACTTCCTCCATTAGATTGACTCCAAATTATGTCATTTTTCTCAATGCTATTGTTGTTTACTCTGACTTCACTCTCAGTGAGTTTATTCATGTACAGAAATGCTATTGATTTTTAAGTGTTGACTATGTTTCCTGCTATGTTACTGAATTTGGTTATTAATTCTAAGAGTCTTTCAGTGGAATTACTGTGGTCTTCTCTGTAGAGTATCATGTCACCAGCAAGTACTCATAATTTAACTTCTACCTTTTCTATTTTTATTCCTTTAATTTATTTCTCTTTCCTAATTGCTCTGGCTAATGTTTCCAGAATTATATGGAGTACGAGTGTTGATACTGTGCATCCTTGTCTTGATCCTGATTTTAGAGTGAAGGCTTTCAGTTTTTGACCATTTAGCATGATGTTGGCTGGTGTTTTGTCATAGATGATTTTTATCAAATAGAGATAAAGCCATTGTATTCCAAATTCATTCGGGTTTTTATCATGTAATGATGTTGGACTTTTTCAAATGCATTTTCTATTGAGAACATCATGTGGTTTTTGTCCCTGGTTCAGTTAATATAGTATATGACATTTATTGATTTGTGTATTATGAACCATCCTTGCATCTCTGGGATGGGTCCTACTTGGTCATGGTGTATTATCATCTTGATGATTTGCTGCATTCTGTTTGCCAGGATCTTACTGAGGAATTTTGCATTTATGTTCATTAAGGATATTGGTCTGTAGTTCTCTATTTTGGTTGGATCCTTCTCTGGTTTTGGTATCAGGGTAATGCTTCCTCTCAGAGATGACTCAGGGTGTGTTGCTTCTTTTTCAATTTTATTAAGGAGTTTTAAGCAGGAGTGTCATTAGAACGTCTCTATATTTATTTGTAGAATTCAGGAGTGAATCTGTCAGGACCTGGGCTTTTCTTTTTTGGTTGTTTTTTTTTTTTTAATTTCATTGATAATGGGTTTTTAAGAATTTTTATATCAGCTTGATTCAGCTTTGGTAATTCACATGTACCTAGAAATCTATCAATTTCTGCTCAGTTTTCCATCTAATTAGAGTATTGGTTCTTGACATAGGTATTGATCTGGATTTCCACAGGATCTGTTGTGTTTCTGCCTTTTTCCTTCCTAGTTACATGGATTTGGGTCTTTTCCTTTTTTTGGTGAGGTTGGTTAAGAGTTTTTCTAGTTTAATCTTTCAAAGAACCAACTCTTTGACTCATTGATTCTTTGTATTGGTTTCTTAGTGTCAATTGCATTAATTTCTGCTCTGGTATTTAAAATTTCCTTTCATGTATGCCCTTTTTTTTAGAGACAAAAAAGATAAAGAGAAAAAAGATAAAAATAACAATGAAACAGAGTTTCAAAACTCTGTAGGACAGTTATAATATATTGCATATTGTTGTCTTCATAGTAGTTATTCCTACGTATGGTTAATGTCATTATGAATCTTAGCGATATTAAAAACAACAATGCCAAGATATCTAATGGAATGAGTACACCAGGCTGGGCAAAAGTTCGTAGTTGTAAATATCCACATCAGAAAAACAGTGGGCCCACATAAATAACCTAATAATGCAACTCAATGTAAAAAAAAAAAAAAGAATAATCGAAATTACAAAGATCAAAATAGAAATTAATAAAATTGAAACTAACAAAATATCACATGATCATCTTAATAGATGCAGAAAAAGCCTTTGAGAAAACTCCACACTCATTTGTGAATGTCTGCACGTTCTCCATGGCTTACTGTAGTTAACTGTTGTGCATGGCTCCTGATGGGTCATGGCCTACAGAACCAAAGTTAATTCTGGGAACCCCAGGCTTCTGCAGAGAGAAATGCAGTTGAATGTTGGGTTGACCATTGCTGTGACCTGAAGAGAGAATGTAAATTCTGCTTCTAGTGAGTATTTCTACAAACCACAGCTGGTTAGTGACTCTAGCACAAGTGCCTTACCATATCCCTGGAGTGATGGCTTGGTCACACACCATCCCAGGGAAAGGTTGAATTTGTGAACCTGGAACTCAGAGCTACATGGCTCCTCTCCAGGGCTCTAAGTGCTACATTCTCACAGTAACTGGGTGAGAGTCAGCCATTGGAGAGAGCCACAGTCAGGGAGCAGGATGGAAAGAGGTCCCATGAGGCATCTGGGCTAAAAGACACAGGCCCTGCTCCCACAGCCATATCCCATATAAAACCTGAGTTACTCTGGATTTGAAAGTCATAGCACCGACATGCTTGTCCTGCTGTTGGCTGCTGCCAGCATCCAGAAAGATCTAGGTTCTAATTACCTTCTTTATCTACCAGCATGAGCAGGGACATGTCTTGACTTGGATACACACCAAAATTTTAAATCTTGGAGGAAAACCACACACTACACATCCAAAAGCACAGAAATATTTCTTTTCTTCTTGGTTTTTTTCCCTTTTTTCTTTCTTTTTTTTAATGAGTGTGTGTGTTTTCATTTTTCTTCTTCAGTACCTTATGCTTCTTGGGGAGTGTTCCTTTGTCCTTTTTCCTTAATGATTTTTTTCTATCTTTCTTTCTTACATGATTCTTTCTGGCTTTTATCTTTGTTTTTTTCCTCTTCACTCTTTCAATTTCTCTCCCTTGAATTTTTGTCTATTTTATTCTCCATATAAATTATTTCTTCTCTCATTTTTCCTTCTATTTCTCATCAGTTACTTCTGTTGCCCTTTCATAAGTCTACAAATATCCCTACAACATTTGGATCCTTTGCACTCCTTCTCCTTCTCATATCATATAGTTTAAGGTTTCAAATTTTACTTCTTACATTCCCTTGTTCCCAGCTCCCTATATCATTAATAGTAATACTATAAAACTTTATTGATTTTTAGGTATTTTACCCTATACAATTACTGTTGAATAATATTGTGTCATTAGTGGAGATAGTGTTGTCACTTTTTTTTTTGTGGGTACCGGGGGGTCGACCTCCGGACCTCATGTGCCAACAGGCACCCGTGCCGCTGAGCGATATCACCGGCCCCTTTTTCATATGTGGGATCCGGGAGTCAAACTCAGGCCCTCACGCTTGCAAGGCAGGCACTTACGCTGCTGAGCCATCTCACCGGCCCCTAGTGTTGTCACATTTAGTGCATATTAGCTGTGGGTTAATACCTGGGTGGATTTGATGTTTATATTCCAATTGTACCTTTAATTGGTCCCTGTGGTATCTTAATATTCAAAATGTCCTAGATGATACTTTGTATCTGATCTGATTGATATTATTAGGATTGCATAAATGTTGCTATTAGTGGGTTTTCTCTGTAGGCCAACACTAAGATTACACTGGTATCATTAAGAGTAGTGGGATACATTACAGATAGCTCAGTGTTAGACCAGTTACACTATATCCTCCCCTTTCAACTTAACCAAGGTTGTTGAACTTTGGACAGAGGCAAAGGACTATGGTTAGCCATACTAAAGTATATCACTGAAAATTTCTACCTAATGAGATCGGTATACTTAGAAACAGTCTTTACACTTTGAACATCCACAAAACTCAGCACAAAGAAAACCAACAAACAAACAAAACATAGAATCATGAGAATAGAAGGCAGCATAATGCCTTCCAAATTTTCCAACTCCCCCAAAGCCAATAGAGGGGTAATCAAGGGAGAGAAAAGCATGAGCCACACATACAAATTACTCAAAATAACAGAAGAGGTTAGAAAACAAAGTGATACTCATCAAGATCACAGAACATATAACTAAACAGGTTCTTAAAGTAAGCAAAGTAATCCAGTAGCTTTGGACACTAATAAAATGCTAGATGAACTAAATAAAATTAATCATACACAAATGCCCAGTTTAGCAAAGAATTAGTGTCCATGAAATTTTTTCAAACAGAAATCCAGATTAGGAATTATATTGAAAATAGTCAGGCATGGTAGTGCATGCCTGTAACAACAGCACTCAGGAGGCTGAGGCAGGAGGATCACTCTGAATTCGATGCCAGCCTGGGCTACCTACTGAGTTCAAGGACAGCCTGAAATACATAATGAGACCCTGTCTCAAAAATCCAAAAAAAAAAAAAAAAGTTTAATTGCATGCAGTATAATTAAAATTGTCACAGTCATCTTATCAGATCATATGGCAATGAAGCTAGAAATCAGTACCAAAAGAAAACACACAAACACATTGAAATTAAACAATAACATCTTGCATAAAATGGATCTCAAAAGAAATTAAGGAAAATATTAGATGCTTCTTAGAATCAATTGATTCTAATTCCACTACAACATACCAGAACCTATGGTACACAATGAAAGCAGGCCAAAGAAGGAAGTGTTTTAGTGGAGAATGCCCACATCAAAAATATAGAGTGAACTCAAGTAAATACACTAACGATGCATCTCAAGGTCCTAGAAAAACAAGAGCAATCCCAATCCAAAATTATCATAAGAAAGGAAATTAAAAAGACCAGAGCAGAAATAAATAAATTGAGACTAAGAAACAAAACAAAACAAATAACAAAACAAAACACAATGAATCAATAGATCTTGTAATCCCAGCACTCAGGAGGCTGAGGCAGGAGGATCTCTGCAAATTTGAGGTCAGCCTAGGCTACGAAGTGAGTTCAAGGCCAGCCTGAACTGCATAGTGAAACCCTGTCTCAAAAAGACAATAAATAAATAAATAAATAAATAAATAAATAACTGATAACCTCTTAGCTAATTGTACCAAAATAAGGAAAAGAAACACCTAAATCCTTGCAATTAGAAATGAAAGAGTTGAAGTCAAAATGGATTTGTTATTAAACCAGGCAAGGTGAGCAGTTTATGCTTAGAAACTTCCACATCAGAAAAACAAAGTCCACACAAATAACTCATGGATGCACCTCAAGGTCATTAAAAAAAAAAAAAAAAACAAAGAACAATCCAAATCCAAAGTTAGAACAACAAAGGAAATTATAAAAACTGAGAAGAAATTAATAAATTTATTAACAATACAGTACAAAACATACATGATCATCAAAGTAGATGCATAAAAAACCATTGGCAAAATTCAATACTAATTCATGCATGAATACTGAAGAAAATACATATAAGGACCTTATCTCATTCTGAGAAAAGTGATTTATGCAAAGCATACTGGCAACTTTTCATCAAATCACAAAAGACTGAAAGCTTTTCCTCAAAAATTAGGATATATTTCTCAACACTTCAGCATGAGAAATCAAGGAAAAGAAAGGAATAAATAGGATACATATAGAAAAGGAAGAAGTCAACTGTCTTCATTTAAGTATGACATGATTCTCTACAAGGAAGAACCAAAAAAACTCCCAAAACAATCCTAAAATCAATAACCAAATTCAGTAGTGTAGGATGATAGAAAATGAAAATGCAAAAATCAATAGCATTCTTTTATACCAATTATCAATGCACCAATGAAAATTAGCAAAATAATACTATTTGCAACAGCCTGAAAAAAGTCATACATAGGAATTACCATAAACAAGATATGAAAACCTCTATGATGAAAACCATAGTACTCTGAAAAAGGAGATAGAAGAGGACATCAAGAAATGAAAATATATCCAGTGATCCTGGATAACCACAATAAATACTGACCAAATGACCTTAGTTTCAAAGCCAATATCCACACTTAAGAAAATTCCAATCAAAATACTATACAGCATCCCTCACAGAAATAGAGAAAACACTCCTATAATTTATAAGGAATCAGAAGAGAAGGAGAATAGCAAAAGCAATTTAGGGTGACAAGAACAAAACAAGGAGCATCAAAAACACTGATTTCAAGTTATGTTACAAAGCCACAATAACAAAAACAGTATGGTACTGTCACAAATACAGACATGGATCAATGGGACAGAATAGGGAATGGAGGAACAACTTCAGACTCATTCAGCTATCTCACCATTGACAAAGCTAACCAACACATATGCTGGAGTAAGGATAGCCTCTTTCAAAAATAAAACTGGGGGGCCGGTGAGATAGCTCAGCAGCATAAGCACCTGCCTGGCAAGCGCGAGGTCCTGAGTTCGACTCCCGGTACCCACATACGAATAATGGGCCAGTGATATCGCTCAGCGGCATGGGCACCTGCTGGTGCACGAGGTCCTGAGTTCGACCCCCAGTACCCACAAAAAAATAAAAAATAAAAAAATAAAACTGGGACAACTGGTATCTACATGCAGAAGATTTAATCTAGACCTATGTCTCTCACCATGTACTAAATTAAAAACAATATGAATCACAGATCTAAATGTTAGAACAGAAACACTTAATCTTCCAAAAAGTGAAAATGGGCGAACATGTTGAAGAGATAGACATACACAAAGACTGAACAGAACACCAATTGCACAAGAGACAACATTCAGTATAAATAAATGGAATCATATTAAAATAAAAAGCTTGTGCATATGAAAGAAATCCATGAACGGCATGAAGAGGCAAAGTTCAGAATGGGAATTTTTTTTTGCTTGCTACATGATGCAAAGAATACTAATCAAAGAGTAATTGGAGTAAGTGAAAAAACAGAAGATAACATAACAGACTTAAAAAAAAAACTTCACAGAAATAATGATGGAAAATTTCCCAAATATAGGGAAAGAAAGAAACATAGATAAGTGAGGCATATAGAAGCCAAGTGGCCATGACTGAAAGAAGACCTCTCCATCCCACAAAATACTCTAGATGCCAGTAGTACATCACAGGGACAAAATTTTAAAAACTGGTAGCAAAAGGTAATGAATCACATGTAAATTTAAGCACATTAGAACTATAGCAGACTTCTCTACACAAACCTTAAATGCCAAGTGAGCTTGGAGTGAAGTGTATCAAAGCCTACAAGATAACACCTTCCAACCCAAACTTATGTATCCTACAAAATTTTGCTTCAAAATTGATGGAGTAATAAGGTGAATCCCATGACAAAGAGCACCTCAAGAAGTTTATGACCATGAGTTTACCTGGCAGAATGTGCAGTTAAGCAAAAGGAAATCTGCAGCAGAAGCACAATCCAATGACAGGAATATTTCAGTACCTTTTATTAGTATCTCTTAATGTGTATATCTCAACTCCCCAATCAAGGTACGGGTTGGCCAAATGGATCAAGAAACAACTCAATGATATACAGTATATAAGAAACACATTCAATTGAAAAAATTCATAAATTAAAAAGAAAGAGTGGCAAAAAGTATCCCATGCAACATGAACCTAGAAAAAAGAATGAGTGGCTTTTCTAATATCAGATCAATTGTATTTCAAGCCAAAACAGATCAGAAGAGACAAAGAAGATCACTATGTATTAGTTAATGGAATAATTTAACAGGAAGAGATACCAGTTAAAAACATTTATACACAAAACATTGGCATGCTCAACTTCATAAAACAAACAATATTAGATATGAAAAATCAGATAAACTCTAATACATTTATAATTGGTGATCTCAATACCCCACTATGACAAATAGGGTGATCGATTAGACAAATAATCAAAAAAGAAATATCAGAGTTGAACATATTTTTGAACAAATGGTCTTAATGTATGTCCATAGAGTGTTCCACTAAACAAGTAGAGAATATACATTCTTTCCAGCAGCACATGGGTCTTGCTCCAAAAAGGACTACATACAAGCCCTTGAAGTATGCTTAAGTAAATGCAAAAGAATTAAAGTTATCCTATGCATATTATCACATCAGAGTGCAATGAAACTAGAAATAATGGAAAAGAAACCATGGATACCATGAAATATGCAATAAATTTAAATAATAACCTCTTGCATAATCAATGGGTCTCAGAGGTCTTTAAGGAAGAAATGGCACGGTTTGTAGAATCAAAACATAATTCAAGAACAACATACCAGAACATATGTAATACATTGAAAGCAGTCCTAAGAGGGAAGTCTATAGCAGTGAATTTCCACATCAGAAAAACAGAACGAGCTTGAAAAAATGAGCTAATTATGCATATTATGGTCCTAGAAAAACAAGAGCCATCTTACTCCAAAGCAAACATGATGCTAGAAATTAGAAAGATTAGAGCAGACATAAATAAACTGTGACTAAAAAGTACAAAGTATCAATGAATCAAAATGCTGATAGTTTGAAAAAGTGAACAAAATAGACAAACCCTTAGCCAATATGAACAAAATAAGGGGAAAAAATTGAAAATCTATGCTAATAGCAATGAATATGCCAAAAACACACTGGATTGTTCTGAAATCCAGAAGGCCATTGGTAACTATGTTGAAAACCTGTACTCTAATAAATTGGAAAATTCAGAAAAAATGATAGATTCCTAGACACATATGAATCACCAAGCTGGAACAAGAAGATGTGAAAATCCTGAATATTCCAATATCAGTCAGTGAAATTGAGGAAGTAATAAAAAAATCTACTAAGAAAAGCCAAGGTCCTGATATATTCACGGCCAAATTCTACAAGAACTTTAGAGAAGATCTAATGTGAATACTCCTCAAACAGCTTAAAGAAATCAAAAGTGAAGCAGAACTCCTCATGTCATTCCTGATAGAAAGCATTACACTGATTCTAAAAGCAGAAGAGGACACAACCAAAAAGACAACTACAGGCCAATCTCTTTAATGAACCTAGAGGCAAAAATTCTCAATAAAATAGTAGCAAATAGAATACAGCAAATCATCAAAAAGATCATACTTCATGAACATGTAGGACTTATTCCAGGGATGGAGGAATGATTCAAAATACACAAACCAATGGCGTAATAACACTACATAAGCAGAAGCAAGGACAAAATTTCATGATTATCTCAATAGTTGAAGGAAAAATATTTGACAAAATTCAACATCAGTTCGGGATATAAATCTTGAGGAAAATAAGTGGAAGGGCTTTGTCTCAGTCTGATGAAAGCCATCTACCACAAGCTAACAGTCAACATCATATTAAATGGAGAAAAGAAGAAAGCTTGTCCTTTAAAATCAGAAATAAGACAGGGGTGTCTGCTATCAGTAATGTTTTTCAATACAGTTCTCAAAACATTAGCCTCAACAATCAGGCAAGAGAAAAAAATTAAAAGGCTATGGATAAGAAAGAAGAAGTGAAATTATTAATATTTACAGATGACATGATACTCTCCATCAAAGACCACAAAAACACCAAGAGGCTCCAACAATTATTAACCAAATTCAGTAGCATAGCAGAATACAATGTCAACACTCAAATATAAATACCATTTCTATTCAACAAGAGTAAACACACTGTGAGAGAAATTAGAGAAACAATAACTTTCACAATCGCATCAAGAAAAACACAATAGGGCCGGTGAGATGGCTCAGCGGCACAAGCGCCTGCCTGGCAAGTGTGAGGTCCTGAGGTCGGCTCCCGGTACCCACATTAAAAAAAAAAAAAAAAAAAAGTTAGAAATGAACCTAACAAAGGAAGTAGAATACCTCTACAATGAAAATTACAGCATTCTACACAAGGAGATAGAGGAGGATGTTAGAAAATGGAAAGATATCCTCTGTTCCAAAACTTTTACACAGATTTAACACAATCCCAATCACAACAGCAATAGCAGTACTCAAAAATCTGTAGGAAAAAAATCCTAAAATTGAAGTGGAACCAAAAGTGACCTAGAACAGCAAAAGCAGTTTTTGCTAACAAGGACAAGGCAAGAGAGATAACAATCCCAGATTTCAAGTTATACTACAACTCTATAGTGACTAAAAACAGCATGGCATTGACAAATCACAAATGTGTGAATCAGTTGAACAAAACAGAGGATACAGAAACAAGTACAGGCACACTCTACCTTTTTGGGGGGTTGGGGGTTGTGAGACAGAGTTTTACTACATAGTTCAGGCTGGTCTTAAACTCACTATGTAGCCCAGGCTGGCCTTGAACTCGCAACAATCCTCCTGCATCAGCCTCCTGAGTTCTAGGATTACAGGCATGCACCACCACATCCGGCTTCTACTTTATCTTTGACAAGCAGCCAAACGCTTTCACTGAAGGAAAGATTGCCTCTTTAGCAAGTGGTGCTAGGGAAACTGGCTTTCCACACGCCAAAGACTGAACCTAGACCGATGTCACTTACCATGCGTGAAACTAAAATCAAATTAGATAAAAGATCTAAGTAATAAAACATTAACATGTAATTTGCTGATAGACAAAATAGTTAAAACTTTTGAAGACATTAGTATAGGTGAAGACTTTCTGATCAGAACCCAAGTTGCATAAGAAATAATTCCAAGTTTGAACAAATGGGATCACATCAAATTTAAAAGCCTCTGCACAACAAACAAAACTAACAAGAGAGTGAAGAGACAACCTATGGAATGGGAAAAAATTTTTGATAGCTATTCATTCGACCAGAGACTAATATCCAGACTATATGACAAACTCAAAATTATTATATCCACTGAATTTAAACATATAATAAATAATGGGCAGCCAGGCATGGTGGCATATGTCTGTAATCCCAGCACCTGGGAGTCTGAGGCAGGAGGATCGCTGTGAATTTGAGGTCAGCCTAGGCTACAAAGTGAGTTGGAGGCCAGCCTGAACTGCAAAGCGAAACCCTGTCTCAAAAAGAAAAGAAAATCTTCGGCATGTGTAGAGCCAATTTTTCCAGCACCATTTATTAAAGAGGCTATCTTTCTTCCAGCGAATGTGTTTGGCACCTTTGTCAAAGATAAGGTGGCTTAGTATGGCTGGGGTTGTTTCAGCATCTTCTAATCTGTTCCATTGATCTTCAGGTCTGTTTTTTTGCCAGTACCACACTGTTTTTATCACAGTAGCTTTATAGTATAATTTCAAGTCGGGGATTGTGATGCCCCCTGCCTTGCCTTTGTTGCCCAGAATTGCCTTTGCTATTCTAGGTCTCTTCTGATTCCAAATGAATTTTAGGATTGTTTTCTCTAATTCTGTGAGATATGCTGTTGGAATTTTGATTGGAATTGCATTAAATCTGTATAACAATTTTGGAAGTATGGCCATTTTCACTATATTGGTTCTTCCTATCCAGGAGCAAGGGATATCTTTCCATTTTCATGTGTAAGCATCGTATTATCTCTCTAGTATGAGAAACTGAAAGAGTAAATAAGATCCAAAATGTACAATAGATATGGTGAATCAAAAAGAAACTGGTCAAAAGGAAAGAGAGACTGGAATAGGGAAAAGAAAGAAGGGAAAGGGAAAAAAACAATTGTATATATATATATATATATATATATAAGATGGTTAAGATAGATACACTACCATTTTTACTTAGTTCATTGAAGAGTAAGGTTTGTGCCAATAATGTTTGGACAATTGAATGCTAATGTCTGGTGTCCTGAATAACTAACTTAAAGATAGTAATACGTAATGTATTAACCATTGTTACCCTCCTATTATGTTGGTTTGAAAATTTGTTCTTCTTTTGATTTGTTTTGTTTTTTTTCTTCTCTTTAAAAAATAAAAAAATAAAAAAAGAAAAAAAGAAAAAAAGAAAAGAAAAGGGCCGGGGGTGTAGCTCAGCGACACAGCACCTGCCTGGCAAGTGCGAGGCCCTGAGTTTGAGTTCTGGAGCCAAAAAAAGAGAGCGAGAGAGGAAAAAAAAAAAGAGAAAAAGAAATTAATAAATAAATAAAGGACATCTGAAATGTATAGACTTCTCAGGAGAAGCATTAAAGCCAATAAATACATGAAAAAATATTTAATATCAATGACATTGGGTAAATGCAAATTAAAACATCACTGAGGTTGCATCTCACTCCAGAAAGAATGGCTATGTTTAGGGAATCAAATAATAACATGCTCGTGAGGATGTGGGGGAAAAGGAACTATTATTCATTGTTGGTAGAAGTATAAATAACCACTATGGAAATCAGTATGGAGATGCCTCAAAAAACTAAAAATAGATATTTCATTCAACCCAGCTATATACTTTCTATGTATCTTTGCTTTGTTTCTTTAATTTTTTTTGTACTGGTAATCAAACTCATGACTTTGTGCTTACAAAAAATCACAAAAATGTTACAGACATCATACTATAGTGATAAACGCATGCCCAAGTTTTTTTTTTTTTTTTTTTTTTAATGTGGGTACCGGGAGTCGACCTCAGGACCTCGTGCTTGCCAGCAAGCGCTTGTGCTGCTGAGCGATATCACCGGCCCTTTTTTTCCTTTATGTTGGTTCCCGGAGTCGAACTCAGGACCTCACGCTTGCCGGGCAGGCACTTATGCTGCTGAGCTATCTTACCAGCCCTGCCCATGTTTAAAGGTGCACAATTTATAAAAACCAAATCTTGGAAGCAGCCTAAACATGCATCAACAGATGAATGGATATAGAAAATGTGGTACTTATACACATTAGAACGGTACTCTGCCATAGAGAAGGATAAATTAGAGTCATTTGAAGGAAAATACACCACTCATCGAATTCTTTCAATTTTAGCTCCATCTCAAATATTCCATATCTCAAATATTCCAACTTTTCTGATTTCGCATCTACCATTATGCAACTCCTGAATTTACTCAACCTCCTATATGGACTCTACATTCATTTTTGTCCATCCTAAAGTCTATGTTCAATACAGGGGCAGTCTTTTCTTTAAATTATAACAGTAATCATGCCACTCCTGTCATTCAAACTCTGATATGGTGGCTTCCCAATGACCTTAAAATACAGTGCAAAGTTTACCATGACCTTCAGTGTCCTACTGTCCAAACTAGGCCATCCACCCCCTGCTTTCTGTTCACTAATTTAGCTTTCCCTGTCTTTTCTTTCTTTTTTTTTTTTTTTTGTGGGTACCGGGGGTCGACCTCAGGACCTCATGCACCAGCAGTTGCCCGTGCTGCTGAGTGATATCACTGGCCGTTTTTTCATATGTGGGATACCGGGAGTCGAACTCCAGACCTCGCACTTGCCAGGCAAGCGCTTATGCCACTGAGCTATCTCACTGGCCCCTCCATCTTTTCTTACCTACTGGAACACACCAGGATTTGTACTGTGCAGAGACCATGCTTGTTAAATGTTTTATGAAGTCTCCTTGACAACCATATCGTACAGCCAAATCCCTTTGTTACCTACATATAACTCTTCCTTTAGGTTCAAACATTTGTCTCTTTTTAGTTATTTTCCTTGACATACTCCGCAAGTTATCCTGCTCAATAGTGTCATATCCCCTGTATCACTATTAATTTAAAACCCCTCTTCCCAGCCAGAACGAAACCTCCACAAGGACAAGTACTGGGCATATTTTAGCTACACTCTTTCCCCATTGTTCAGGGCCTAGTTCACTAAAGGCACCCCAATGAAAATGTGCCCCAAAATCAACAGTCCTCAAGAATAATTCAGTACAGCAAATCTAAGAAGATATACACCAGCACACACACACACAAAAAAATTATTATATTACAAAAATCAAATGTAAACATGAGTTTAAATGCCTGTTCATCATATAGCATAAATCAAAATAGATTTCAGGTGTCTTTAGGAAAAATGCTACTTCTTTCTACAAAGGCAAGGCAAGAATATATTCCTTTTCAAAAAGAAACTCTCATTACCGAAACTGAAATCTGTCCTTTAATTTTCTTCCAGAATTAACTTTCCTTCATCTCACCAGAAGTGAGCTTCAACACATTATTAAAAAGGACATTGCATTTATGACCAACTCAATTTCAATTTCTGGTACTAATAAAACTTGTGTTACCCTTTTCTTGGAGTCCCATGTTTTGAAGATTTGTAAGTTTCAAGTTTAGGGCATGGACTGGAGCCAACTTGAAAAGAACCAAGCAGTCTTATTTTTCCTTGATAATAACATTTGTGGCCTGAGAAACAACATTTCTTCATTAACTCTGTAATGAAGAAAAAAACTGATGCAAAAATTGATGCTGATTGCCAAAGTAAAAGTTACAAATAAAAGTTCACTTAAATGAAAAGAAGGAAAGGAAAGGGGAAAAGGAACAAAAACAAAGCTAAACTAACAAATTGTAAACTTAGGGATTACAAGTTTTCTGTCACCAAAGTTACTTACATGGATATGGAGTCCAGCAAAAAAATTGTATACACAACTCAGGAAAAGAAAAACCTGTATATTTTCATACTAAATTTATTGACATAGCATGAGATTAATACATGTTACCTTTGCCCTCTCCAGTTACAAGAGATGTTCAAAGTGGTGGCCACTAGTTTCTACACATTTATTCACATGTCAAAGGGCAAAGGCTAGCAGAAACACCGAAACCACACCCAGGATTTGGAAGCAGATTTATTTATGTTGATGGGCACTGATCGGGATCATTCCCAGAACACCAGGCCCTGATCTTTGGTGGTCTAGGGCTTATATGGGATAAGCAAGCAGGAAGTACAGAGGCAGAATGGCTTGTCAATGGGGGATTGATTCTTACAATATGCAAAATAGTGACCAGCTGTGCATCACAGTGACCAGCTGTTTCTAAGAAACAAAAGTAACAGGAACTGGAACTGGAAATATTACCTGAGCAGCTAACAGACTGAAGTATACCGGCTGGGGCGGGGGGGGGTGCAACCTTCTGCTACAAAAGTGCTGCACGGATAACCCTGATCAAAGTGTCCACTGAGATTGCTGCACAAGTATTTTGAATTTCTGCTCTAAGGGCTGGCAGTATAGTGAGTTTTCTTCAATATACAATATCTTTTTGGATCGGACACAGCTAAAATTCTCCAGGTGTTAAATCAGGAGAACGTGTACCCTGTACAAGTTTTTCCTTTCCTGAAGAGGTGGGGGGGTTAATCTATAGATATATTAGATCATGTCATTCATTGCTTCATTTTAAAAAATAAATTTGGCTAGTCACTCAAGTTGCGCATGTAGACCCTGCCCTACCTTTCAAGCTGCAAAGCTAGACAGTATTTCATACCATTTGAAATGAAACGGTAATTATTAATACACAGTCATCTTCTATGAGAGGCAGGCTAGGGCCCCTCTATGCACCTCCTACACATCCGGGAGCACAAATGGTAACTGGGACTCGGTGTCACCGCATTCCTGAGCTGAGGACCCGAACTGGACCTCCGGGCTTCCTGTTCGACAGGACGGCAGCGCTGTCTGCCGGACTCGGATGCCGGAGAGCGAGCCACTTGGGAAGGGGCGCCCGGCCGCAGCCCGGGACCAGGACGACCGCGGGGAAGCGGGCCCTCAGCCCAGGCCCGGGCTGTCCTCGCCCGGCCCCTCACGGCCTCGCGCCAGCCGTTCACGCCCTCCCCGCCCTCCCGAGGGTCCCGTGGAAACTGCAGACCGACGAGCCGCGGCCACCGCCCCGACCGCCCGCAGGCCAGCAGGCCGCGGCCCGGGCCCCCGCACTTCCGTTTCCGTTTCCGGTCTGCGGCGCGGGGAGCGGAAGTGGCCGGGTGTCGGGTTCTGGGAACCAGGGAAAGTCTCCTTTAACCTAGGGCGGGAGCGCTCTACGCATCGTCACCCAGCCTAGAGGAGAAGTTCTAGTTTCCCTCTGCTGGGACTGGGGGCACTGTGAGAGCCAAAACGCCCTGACGGGCGCGGCGGCAGCACAGCCTGTCCCCCGTGGGCGGGTAGAGCTCGGTTTGTGCGTGACGGGGGAGTGGCCCGGGCGCTGCTGCTGTTAAACTTCCCTCTCCTCCCTTCGCTCGTCCTCACGCCTTGTTCCGTGGGCTTAGTACACTGCCGTGCAAAAACATACTCACACCTGAGGTGCTTTGTCTCCTTCAGTCTTTCTAATCCACATTACAAATAGTAGTATATATTTTATTCTACAGCTTTTTCTCTCCCTAGAAATATTCAAATCTATTCAAGGTAAATATGAAGGACCCTTTAAATTTTGTGCATTATGTAAATGTATGCATAACATAAATTTTTAAATGAAAATATATAAAAGGTTTCAAAGGAAGGTTATTATCCTCCCTAGAAACGAGTGTCACCACGTCTGTGATATCCATTATCAAATCCAGTAAATGTGTGTATTATTTATTTCAATAAATATCTAGAGAGCATCAGTTGACCGCTTCATGCTAGGTGCTAAGGTTACAGAGGATAGTGAGGCATGGCTCGCGCAAGAACAGGCCAGATGGAGTGGAGGAGAGCTACAGAGAGGAAGATGAGGTTGCCCCGTTTCCATACAACTAACAACATACTGTAGTACACGCTCCGTTAACAAAATATTTATTTGTAAAAAAAATCACGAAGGAGAAATCAAATCATGAAAGAGAAATCAAGAGTTGGTTGAAGGAGCATCTTTATTAGAGGATGGCTATCAAGGCACAAGGATTAGTTCGTGGGGTAGTGAGAAATATGTCAAGAGTATAGGGTAAGCAAAAACAAACAAGAGAAATGTTCTGAGAACATTGAGTAATATGCTATGGCTATAGATTTAAGGGCATATGGTGTTATTGTTAAGCAACAGATAAACAGCAAAGCTCAAAAGCAGACTCAGGCATATGTGGATATCTAGTATGCATGAGAGGGAGAATTTCAAATCAGCGGGGTAAAGTAGCTGTTGGAACAATTCCTGAAGGATTGTTAGGTCCTCATTTCACATCATTCACAAAAAATAAGTCCAGATAGCTTAGAAACCCAAACATTAAAAAAGGACTTTAAAATATAGGAAGAAAATATAAGAATATTCCCAAGAGATTTTGCTTTATATATTGCAAAGATAGGATATTAACTGTATAGTAGGGGCCGGTGATTATATAGCTCAGCAGCATAAGCACCTGCCTGGCAAGTGCCAGGTCCTGAGTTCAGTTGCCGGTACTCACATTAAAAAAAAAAAAAAAACCTGTATAGTATAAGAATGGAGTCCTGGCTCTTAATCAACCAGCCAGTGATGGTCCTAGCTTCTCCTAAACTGATGAAGAGCAACAATAATAGTGGAATGGGGAGAGTAATGGGCTTTGCAAAGGACTGTAGATACAACACATGCATGTAAAGCACTCATGTCTGACAGGTAATAAGTACTCAATAAACATTGGATATTGTCAGGATTTTTGAGAAACTAACCTAATATGAATACTTTTTTAAAAATTCCTGGGGAGGACCAAGATGGTGGAGTGGTGAGCAGCAGAGAAAAGAGCCCCTCTGAGAGTCACCGTCCAGATGCTGGAATATAGCAACTTGAGGAAGAAAAGAAAGGAAGTGGGTCCGCTGGACCCAGGAAAGATCTGAAGTGCAATTTGAAGCCCATGGAGAGAGTGAAGAGAGAAACTTCAATAAAGAAGAAGGAGGTAGCTTCTGGCACCTTCTCCCTGAGTTGGGATTAGCTGTGTGACAGGAGTGGTTTGAACCTGTGGACACATGGTGACTACCAGCGACCCCAGGAGCCTCTACAGAGAGATGCAGCAGTGCAGGGGAGCAGCGGACATGAAGGACTGCACTGGCTGGCGGTGAGTGCTGAGGGCTCAGTCCTCCTGCTCAAGAGAGCAACTGGCCAGGAGCCATCTTGTGGGGCAGCTGAGCTCAGAACTCAGAGCAGCTGTTGGCTCCATCTACAGCTCCCAGCTGGGCTCAGGACCGTGGAAGGTGCGCTGATGGCTGCAGGCTGAATGAGTCTGGTCTCAGCCAGAAAGTGCAGGCTCGCTGAGATTATCCACTACCCTGCCTAAAAGCTACTGCTGGCTTCCTGGGACAGATCGGCATGGAACGGGACACTGTCTCCACATGTCGTCTACCAGTGACGGCAGAGACAAACCTGGAAGTGAACTTTTTTCTTTTTTTATTTTCCTCTGTTTGTTTTTTGTTGTGGTGGTGGTGGTTTGTTTTTTGTTTGTTTCTTTCCTTTATTGTTTGATCATGTTTTTATATGAGTGTAAATTGAGTTTCTAGCCTCTTTGTGGTTGTGGTTCTGTTCTGTTCTTCCCCGTATCCCTTCCTTCTCTCTTTCCCTCCAGTCTTCTGCACCAGTTTCCCAAAGTTAGGATGATCCCTCTTTGCCCTCCAACCTTACTTCTAATTCCTTCCTCTTCTTCCACTTCTCTATTTTCTCCTTAACTCATTTTTATTTTAACCTCTGAGGGCAAAATTGACATATTAAGGACTTGTATACTGCATATAATTTTCTGGTTTGTTTTAAGTTTTGTTATATAACCACAAGTCTAGTTTATACAGTCAAAAGTGGCAAATAACTGGTCAGCTCAGTCTGACATTTTCTAGGCTGTGTTTGATGCTTTTGGTACCACTATAGCCAAAAGTGACATAATTGTTCTAAACAGCTCTTCTTCCTGGTATTCCATGACTGAGATTGACTAAAGGTCACAGAAAATACTGTGGCACAGTGCCAAAGAACCAAGGAGGAGGCCAAATAGGCAGCAACTTCTCATCTCCAACAAATTGAAGAGGTAGGATCTTGCAACAGACTCAAAACCCAAAAACAAACTACACCTGGAAGATACCTCGGAGTAGTCATCTCCTAAGGGTTTTAAATACTAGCAATAAATCAATCTACCATAGGCAATTTACAAGCATCACCCCAGGAATTAAACTAAAGAAAGAAAAGAAAATGAGATGACACTTAAACAAGATGCAACCCCACACATCCAGTTCACCAAAGGCAAACCCAGGGAGCAGTGAAGTGGGACAATCTGAAAGCCACCCACCTGGCATCTCTGAAGTGTTAACAACAAAGCAATTGAATGAGGCTCTGGAAAAAATCAAATCAGAAATAATTTCTCAGATAACTGCAGAGATGATGTCTGCAATGAAGACCATGCTTAGGGACTCTAGAGCAGATACAGACAAAAAAAAAAAAAAAAAAAACAGAGGAGCTTAAGAAAATTACGGAAGCCATGAATGCTCAGCATAGGAGAGAAATGGAATCCATAAGGCAGATTCAAGCAGATTTCCAGGAGAACAAAAATTCCACTGAAAGTATTTGCAGCAGATTAAGCCAATGTGAGGACAGGATTTCAGATATAGAAGACAGCCTTGTGGTTAGTGATCATGAAAAGAAAGAATTCTTAAAAATAGCAAGGGACCATGAGAAATCAATCTAGCAGCTGCTAGATGGGGCAAAGAACAATAACTTAAGATTGATTGCAGTCAATGAAAAAGCAGGAGATAACATAAATGATATAAGAAAACTATTCACAGACATCATGGCAGAAAACTTCCCTGGTAGAGAAAAAGAATTTGACATACAGATAACTGAGGCATGCAGAACTCCAATTAGCCACGATCAAAAAAAATCTACAGCCAGGCATATCATAGTCAAGATTCCAGAAATTCAACACGAGTAGAATCTTAAAAGCTGTAAGGGAAAAGAAACAAATCACCTATAAAGGAAAGCCCATCAGAATCATAGCTGACTTTTCAGCACAAATCCTCAAGTCAAGAAGAGCTTGGAGTGAAGTATTTCAAGTTCTAAAGGAAAATAACCTTCAACCCAGATTGATGTAACCCGCAAAACTATTTTTCACAACTGATGGAGACATAAAATATTTTCATGACAAAGAACAGTTGAGAGAATTTATGACCACCAAACCAGCACTCCAAAATGTTTTGAAGGACATTCTAGAAAGAGATAACAAGGACTACAACTCCATGAATCCCAACAGAAGGAATCCACCAGGCAGGGCAAACAATTAAAGAGAGGGAGGGAAAAAAATAAAAAGAGGGGGAGCCAACAACAGGAAAATAACATGACAAGGATAAGTCAATACATATCAGTTTTAACCATCAATGTTAATGGTCTCAATTTGCCCATCAAAAGACACAGACTGACAGAATGGATCAAGAAACAAGATCCAATTATATGCTGCATACAAGAAACACATTTAATTCAGAAAGAAATTCATAGACTGAAAGTCAAAGGATGTAAAATAATACTCCATGTGACAGGAACCCAGAAAAAAAGCAGAGGTAGATATTCTTTTTGCAGACAAAGTGAATTTCAAGCCAAGACTTGTTCAGACAGATAAAGAAGGTTACTACATCCTTGTAAAGGGAACAATCCAAGAGGAAGAGATAACAATCATAAATATATACGCAACAAGTACCAGTGCACCCAACTATATAAAACACATATTAACAGGCATGAAAAATCAAATAAGCACTAACACATGTATTAGGGGATCTCAATACTCCACTGTCACAAAAAGGCAGATCAACTAGACAAAAAATGAACAATGAATTATTAGAAATGAACCAAACTTTTGAACAAATGGACTTAGTAGATGTCTACAGAGTGTTCAACCCCACAACATCAGAATACACATTCTTCTTAGCTGCACATGGGATGTTCTCCAAAATAGACCACATACTAGCTCACAGATCATGCTTAAGTAAATGCAAAGGAATTGAAATTATCCCATGTATATTATCAGACCATAGTGCAATGAAATTGGAAATCTATAGCAAAAGAAACCACAAGAACTTTATAAACACATAGAAATTAAATAGCACCCTCCTGAACAACCTATGGGTCACAGATGAAATTAAAGAAGAAATTAGACAGTTTCTACCACTAAATGATGATAATACAACATACAGGAACTTATGGGACACAATGAAAGCAGTCCTAAGAGGGAAATTTATAGTAGTAAAACCCATGTCAGGAAAACAGAGCAAGTGCAAATAAACAACTTAATAGTGAACCTAAAACTTCTAGAAAAAGAAGAGCAGCCTAAGCCAAAAGCTCATACAATGGAAGAAATTATAAAGATGGAGCAGAAATTAATGCATTGGACACTAAAAAAAATACAAAGAATCAATGAATCAAAGAGTTGCTTCTTTGAAAGATTAAATAAAATCAACAAACCCTTATCCAACCTTATTTAAAAAAAAGGAAAGAAAATACTCAAATCCATGCAATTAGGAATGAAAAGGGTGAAATCATAATGGACCCTACAGAAATTTAGAAGATCATCTATAACTACTTTGAAAACTTGTCTTCTGATAAAAGGGACAGTGCAGAAGAAATAGACAGATTCCTAGATACAATATTAATTACCAAAGCTAAATCAAGAAGATATAAAAATACTAAATAAACCAATATCAATGAAATCAAAGATGTAATTAAAAACCTCCCAAAAGGGCCGGTGAGATAGCTCAGCGGCATAAGCGCCCGCCTGGTAAGTGCGAGGTCCTAAGTTTGACTCCCAGAACCCACATAAAGGAAAAAAAGGGCCAGTGATAATCACTCAGTGGCACAAGCACTTGCTGGCAAGTGCGAGGTCCTGAGGTCAACTCCCAGTACCCACATAAAAAAACCCCTCCCAACAAAGAAAAGCTTAGACCCTGATAGATTCACTGCTGAATTCTACAAGAAATTTAGAGAACACCTAACAACACTACTTCTCAAAATCTTTAATGAAATTGAAAGGGAAGCAATACTCCCAAATTCATTCCTGGAAGCAAGCATTACTCTGATACCAAAACCAGAGAAACATCCAACCAAGAAAGAGAACTACAGGCCAATCTCCCCAGTGAACGTAGATGCAAAAATGCTAAATAAGATACTGGCAAACATAATGCAGTAAATCATTAAGAAGATCATACACCATGACCAACTTGGATTCATCCCAGGGAGGCAGGACTCTTTCAACATAAGTAAATCAATAAATGTAATACATGATATTAACAGGACCAAGAACAAAAACCGTCTCAACAAAAACCATTGATCACCTCAATAGATGCAGAAAAAGCTTTTGACAAAGTCCAGCACCTATTCATGATAAAAACCCTACAGAAAATTGGAATAGATGGTCTTTATTTCAATCTGATAAAAGCCATCTATGACAAACGATCAGCCAATATCATACTAAATGGACAAAAACTGAAAGCTTTCTCTCTAACATGAGGAAAAAGACAAGGATGTCCACTGTCTCCACTCTTATTCAATGTAGTCCTGGAAACTTTAGCCAGAGCAATTAGACAAGAGAAAGAAATAAAAGGAATAACAATAGGAAAGAAAGAAGTTAAATTATCATTATTTGCAGATGACATGATACCCTACATAGAAGACCCCAAAAATTCCACTAAAAAGCTGCTAGATTTAACAAGCAAATTCAGTAGCGTAGCTGGATACAAAGTCAACACTCAAAAATCAATAGCCTTCCTGTGCACGGATAACAAACTCACTGACAGAGACATTAGGGAAACAACACCTTTCACAGTAGCATCCAAAAAAATGAAATACCTAGGAATCAATCTAATGGTGGATGTAAAAGACCTCTATATTGAAAACTACAGTACTCTGAGAAAGGAGATTGAAGAGGATATCAGAAAATGGAAAGATATCCCTTGCTCTTCGGTAGGAAGAACTAATATAATGAAAATGGCCATACTTCCAAAACCATTATACAGATTTAATGCAATTCCAATCAAAATTCCATCAACATATCTCACAGAATTAGACAAAACAATCCTAAAATTCATTTGCAACCTCTCAGAATAGACCTAAAATAGCAAAGGCAATTCTGGGCAACAAAGGCAAGGCAGGGGGCATCACAATCCCTGACTTGAAATTATACTATAAAGCTACTGTGAAAAAAACAGCATGGTACTGGAAAAAAAAAAAAAAAAAAAAAAAAAAGACCGAGTGATCAATGGAACAGATTAGAAAATGCAGAAACAACTCCAGACATACTAAGCCACCTTATCTTTGACAAAGGTGCCAAACACATTCACTGGAAGAAAGACAGCCTCTTTAATAAATGGTGCTGGAAAAACTGGCTCTACACATGCCGAAGATTAAAACTAGACCCATATCTTTCACCATGCACTAAACTAAATTCAAAATGGATCAAAGATCTAAATATTAAAAGAGAAACATTAAATCTGCTGGAAGATAGAATAGGTAAAACTCTTGAAGACATTGGTGTAGGCAAAGACTTTATGAACAAAACCTCAATCTCACAGAAACTTTCATAAAGAATCATCAACTGGAATCTCATCTTATTAAAAAGCTTTCGCACAGCAAGAGAAACCACAGAGTGGAGAGACAACCCACAAGGTGGGAAAAAATGTTTGCCAGCTATTCCTCAAAGGATTACTATTGAGAACATATAAAGAACTCAGAAAAAACCAGACCTCCCCAATTTAAAGACCCAGTCCAAAAATGGGCATCTAAGATGAATACACACTTCTCAGATGAAGAAATACAAACAGCAAATAAATATATGAAAAAGTGTTCAACATCACTGGTCATTCGAGAGATGCAAATTAAAACAACACTGAGATTCCATCTCACCCCAGAAAGAATGGCTCTTATCAAGAAATCAACCAATAATAAATGCTGGCAGGGCTGTAGGGAAAAAGGAACACTTCTCCACTGTTGGTGAGAGTGTAGACTGATGCAACCATTGTGGAAATCAGTGTGGAGATTCCTCAGAAAACTAGAATTGGAGGTCCCATTTGACCCAAGTATTCCCCTTCTGGGTATCTTCCCTGAAGAATTAAAAACATCATACCACAGCAATATATGTGCACCCATGTTTATACCAGCACAATTTGTAATAGCTAGATCTTAGAAACAACCCAAATGCCCATCAACTGAGAATGGATAAAAAAGATGTGGTATCTTTATACAATGGAGTACTACTCAGCCATAAATAAGGATAAACTGGAGACTTTTATAGGTAAATGGATGCAACTCAAGACCATACTCATAAGTGAAATAAACCAGACGTGCATATGTAAACATCATATTGTCTCCCTAGTGTGAGAAGCTGAAAGAATAAATAAGATCCAAAATGTACCACAGATACTGTGAAATGGGAAGAAACTGTTCAAAAGGAAAGAGAAGCTAGGATGGGGGAATGGATAAAAGAATATATCCTTTAAATTCTGAAAGTCTTATTTAGGGGCCGGTGAGATAGCTCAGTGGCATAAGCGCCTGCCTGGCAAGCGTGAGGTCCTGAGTTCAACTCCCAGTACCCACATACGAGAAAAGGGCCGGTGATATCGCTCAGCAGCATGGGTGCCTGCTGGCGCGCGAGGTCCTGAGTTCAACCCCCAGTACCCACAAAAAAAAAAAAAAAAAAAAAGAAAGAAAGTCTTATTTGTTGGGGACTGTTGCTGCTGCGTGCTGTCTTGATGGCAATGTGTTAAAGGCATTCCTGTCTATCTCTGTCTCCACCAAGCCTGGGAGATCTTACACCTGTGCAGCAGCTGTGCTCTGGGCAGCGTGGATTTGCAGGGAATCTTTGTTTTGTGCTCACAAAGGAGCAGAAATCTCTGAATTCTCCAAGAATTCCTCCAGATTATCATCACACTTTGTCTTAGTTACTTTTCTCATTCCACAAGTTAAAGGAGCAATTGTTTATTTCAGCTTACAGTTTGTAGAGGTCACAGTCCATAGTTGGCTGGCTCCAGGACAGGGTGAGACAGCACAGGGGCATCACAAGGAGAATCAGATCATGGCATGGCAGGCAGGAAGCAGCAAGCAGTCAGCAGACAACAGACAGCCTGCCTTTCCCTTTTATCGCATCCAGGTTACCGGCCTTTTGGATAATGCCACCTAGAACTATGCTAATTCAAATTCGTGGACTAATTCAGTACCACATACCCTTAATCCCTGTGTCACACAAACTAGATCCAGGCAGCATTGAAAAGCCCCATGTATGAGCACAGGAGGCTTTGGGGGGGATATCTAGATACAAGCCATAACGCCCTTCAAAATTGGCTTTGTGGAGAAGGCCATAACAATTGACTGTAAGGAAGTGCACAGCAGAGGAAATCACACTGCATTAATTGTAATCCCCCTTAATCTAGCTTCTCCTCCAGACTCTGAGTGTCATCTGAGCTCATCAAAGAAAGGGATCCCTTTGCTCTTTTCACATTAACTACATGATATAATGCAGACCAAATTGGGTGGACAAAAAGTGTGGAGGTACAATGGCAGAGTTCAAATAATTTGGAGAGAATCACCTACACTGGTTTATGTTGGAAAGGTGGAGAAATGGAAAAATCGTTGAGGTTTAGAAGCATCCTGTAATTTTTGCCCATTCTGTGTTTTTTCTCCTTTGGGTAGCTCAGTTGCCCAATGTAGTTGCTAGGTCTCTATGGCTCCATCAGTAGTGACTGGATTCTGAGAACATGTGGGTGTGTCTGGAGTTTCCTCATGACATATAGGGGCTGCATGATTTACTGGCACCTTGTGCCTTTAGGCCCAGGATGATGCTAAATATCATACGATGAACAATATAGCTTCCATTAGAAGTAAATAATTTTCTGGTAAATTGACAGGATTGATAAGCTCTTCTGGTTTTGATTATCAATTTAGTATCAAGTCTTTTTCCCTGTTCCACAGGTCCAGTGGGTGGGGCATAACATTTCATCCCACTGCTCAGTTACAAACAAAAGTAGTTGTTAAAAGTCTCATCTTTTCACCATTCTTTGGTCCTTCTGGATTTCATATAATTGCAAACCAATAATCTATGAACAGTTCCCCTGCCACTAAATATCTCACTATGATACACAACACAGAATTTTCACTTAACAAATTTCAAGAGTCTTTGAAGACCTTTATCAGAATTCCAGAACTACAAAAACTAAGAACAAGAAATGTAATATTCTTTGTGTGTTCTCATACTTCCACTGGTGGGACAGACTGTAGAGAATAGTCACAATAAATTTGTTCCTCGAATACATATGAAATATCACCACAGTCCATGTAAAACAATTTCAAATAGAGGAATGTGATTGAGCCTCTAGAAGATTAAAATTTAGGGCAGTTACACTTTTTTAAAGTGGGAGGAACTTAAATGATGCTTAGGATATGACTAGAGAAAAAATTAGATACATCTCTAGTTCTGTGAGGGGGTCAAGAGATTGTTCTAAAAAGAAACAGAATATTTAAAATCTGTAGGGAAAGGGCATTGTGACAATATTCAACTGGAATAGTGAGGGAACCATTGGTACGGAGGAAAAAGTAAAAAAAAAATCACATTTGATTGACTCATTTTATATAAATTTTGTCATATATAAATAAGTTTCATGGCATTTTTGTTTTTCAATAATAATTCTTGAATGTTTTAAATCCATATACAGTAGTTGAGAATTGTCACTTTCTTCTTCATTGATAAGCACATAAAGAAAGCAAGGACTCTCTTGGTTTATATTCAGACTTGAGTCATATAACTCATCAATATTGGTGGAAACCAGATAAATAAAGAGTACTGGGGAGTAGTCTTAAAGTGACTAAAAACTGGGATGTATCTTGAACTTAATGAGGAAGGGCCATGATCGTCTCCTTGGATACTCCTGGCCTGCAGAACTTTTTGTTGCCTCCAGTTGCTCAGAAAAACTCTAGAAGGAGTATTGTCAGCCACATGGGGCAGAGCAGAAGAAAGTAAAGTAACTACTGCATGGGAAACAAGAAGTACAGAGCAAAACTTGTACCAGAGAAGACGGGAGAGGGAGAAGATATAGTCCATAATGTCACACCTCTATGACTCAACCACACACATCAGAAGTGTGCTTTACTAATGTCCTACCCACCTCTCATGTCAAACAAGGTATTAATCAAGAGTATCACACGACTCCAGGTAATACTTTCCTTCTAGTAATATTAATGTGTTGAAAGATGGAAAGATTCAATATGTGAGGGGGGAACTACAGGACATGAGTGTAGAATCTGAAGTCCTTATCTTTCCCTTCCTCAACACCAGGAAGTACATTTATGCAATAACTGTATTCTTAGTTGGCACATATTTATTTTCTTGGTGAAAAATGAGTAAATCAAGAGATACAATGTGAGAAAGTCTTGTGCATGAAACCAACTACTGTATTGCATATTTTTCACCTCTCACAAGGTCAGGCCCTCTCAAGTCCACTGTGTCCGGTCCATGCCTGGACTCATGCCATTCCCTCACAGTGAATTGTCTATGATGTATTAACTCTGGAACTGTCTTAGCATACGGAGCCAAGAGCGCTTGCCACGTGTGACCCCATTTTATAGAGCAACAAACAAGAAGAGCCCACTGAGTCCAGTAAAAGTCAGGAGATTTGGGGAGTGGTGGTGCATGCTTGTAAACCCAGCAGGAAGAGAGTCATACAGGAGAATAACAGTGAGCTCAAGGTCACTCTGGACTCTAGAGAGAGTTTCGGAACACAGAAAATTACACATGAGACCCTGTCAAATAAAAAAGACAGAGGCAGCTCTGCTAAGCCAGGAATAAACTCTGTTTAAATGCAGCTTAGACACGTCAGCACGCTGGGAGAGAAACTGGACTAGAAGCCTCTGGGTTACAATCTAAGATCTGAGCTCCACTCACACCAGTAGGGATCTGTTTCTGGTTGTCACTGTTTTCTGTTGTCCCAGCTCCCAGGGAAGGCAATGAAGCAGGAAAGAGCAGGCTGCAAGAACTGTCCAATCAGGTGGGGCAAGGGAGGCGGGCTCTGTTTCCTGGCGCTAAATCCCAGATCCCGAGCACAGTGGTGAGAGCCCTTCGCCTGGCTGCACCGCCTCGCCTTAGGATTTCTACTGGCTGCAGCCTGCGTTGGAAGGACCCCGGAAGACCCTCAAGCCACGCAATGGTAACAGTGTGGGACGGCTGCCCTGAGATGGGACAGAAGGGAACGCGATGTTGGTGAGGTCAACCCGGAAGTGGTAGGAACCAGCAATGGCAGCCGGGAGCCTCCCTGCGTGCTCCCGGGTCTGAGTTCTTCCTGGCCTCTAGCCCTGGGTACCCTCCGTCCCTCCTGCCTTGGCTGCGGCTGCCCATTGTGGGTTTCCAGCAGCACGTCTTACCACAGCCACCTGGTGAGCCAGTCCCAGGCAGCTCCAGCATCTCCACCTGCATGGGGAGCGTGGGAGCTGTAGGGAGACCCCGCTCCCGGTGAGGGTTCATTCTGAAGGAGCTGTGCTGTGCTGGTTCCCTGGTCTCACCCCTCCCTAAATGTCTGTGATACTGGGTTTTAAACCCACAACTTACCTCCTGAGGTCAATGCTCCTTCCTGAGTAAATTGTGAAGTCTCCAATATGTTCCCACATTGCCATTCACATGATAGTTGATGGAAAGTGCCCTGAGACTCCAAAGACAGGTTTAACATCATGTGTCATGTGACTCAGCGCTGGAGCGCTTACCATGCATGCAGTAAACTCCTGCGTTACATAAAGAAGTGCAAAAAACTGATCATCTTGTTTTGGTGTCACATCTAGTGACAAATAGACTATATAAGTGAGGACCTCCCATAGAGTTTAGAGTGCTGAGAAAAATGTAGGTGATGTCAATGTATTAGCAGAGGCAGAAGAAAGTGTTCCTGCCAAGGACTCCTTCCAGAAGGGACTGAATGTTGAATGAACTGTGTGACACTCATTGAACCTGAGCATCTGCATGGATATGTGATTTATTAGGAGTGGAAAGGGAAGGGGGTGACATGCCATATAATTGCTATAGCCCTTGGACTGTTTGTAGGCATAGTTTAAAAAACAGAAATGCTGATTGAGGTGGGCTTTGTATTAAAGGAGTACTGAACTGGGGGTAAAGCCCTCAATGTGAGGTCTGCAGGCGTATGAATTCTTAAGGATAAAGGTTTTGTTTTGTTTTGTTTTGTTTTTTGGTTTTTTTTTCTGCAGGGAGGACCAAATAGGAGGAGAAAGAAAATGGGAGAATAGAGGGTGGGGAGGGTGGCAAAATCTAAACCTACAGCAGAAAAGGTCTACTAAAGTCAGCTTTTTCTTTGTGTGAAAATCAATTGTTAACCTGAGAGTGGATCAAAGAGCACAGGCTCTAAGGAAGGAGAAGTTAGTAAAAGTTAGATAAATATGTCTCTTGTTTCTACTGATTACTTAACCTAATCTTTTTTGAGGAAAAATTGTAAATTAGGAATGTGGCCTTGTGGGTTTAAATATTGTTGGATATGATCATCTAAGCGTGGTGGGAAGGGATTTTTCCAGGATACAAAAGATCGCAAGATGTGCTTGATGTTTTTAATTGGACAGAGAATTAAACTCAGGGCTTTTTCTCTGAATTACATTCCCCACACTTCTTAATATTTTGCTTCTAAATTTGAGACCAGGTCTCGCTAAGTCGTCCAGGCTGCAGTGCACTTCTGATCTTGTTTTACCCTCTTGAGTTCTGAGATTACAGGCATGTACCAACGTGCCCAGCTAAGACAGGAGTCCTTTTATTACCACTATTAGGTGGCATTACAATGCTCGGTTAGATGAAACTCCAGAGAGGCCTGTTGTGCCCGCCTTTCATCCTAGTAGCTTGGGACACTGAGGCAGGAAGCTTGCAATACTGAAGTCAGCCAGGACAATGGAGCAAGGCCCAGATAGCATAAAGTATAATAATGGTGCTGTGTGTCCAATCTAAAGTAACTTGTATAACATGAGCAAGGCCTTAAATTCAATCTTCAGTACTGAAGAATAAAAGAAAAAGTGATTAGTATTCAGTGGAAAATTTACTTGGATATTTGAATTTTCTTCTGTTTGCACACTAGTGTTGTATGATACAGTACTTGCTCAAAATACTAGCCAGCAGCAGTGAGTCACTGCTCTGTCTGTGACAGGGCACCAAGTGAAAACAACCAAAATTCGGCTCTGGAGAATATGGAACTTGCTAAGTACTTTCCTGTGTTGAGCACTAAATAGGTCATGTTCTCCTGACGAATTGAAAAGGGACACATTATGAGTAGTGTTTGGATAAAAGAGCACTACTCTAGGGTTTGTTTTCTGGTTTAGTTTGGTTTGATCTTGTTTGGTTGGTCGGTTCTTTATTTATTTATCTACCTACTTTGAATTATAGAGAGGTGCACAACTCCATTCTTACTGTCCAGCTTGCTTTACCAGGACAAGGCAATAGGATAGAAATTGTCCATAAACAGACACAGGGCTGAGCAGTGTAACCACACACGCCAAGCATGTACAATGTGGAAAATATTTCCCTTCCTATTTTGAATTTATGCTGATTCTGGGAACCATTCTATCTCCCTTTATCTTGGAGAAAATATTTGACTTCCTACTTGACCCTATCTTGTTTTCCCACGGCCTCTTCCTTGCACTTAATGGGCTGAAGTCACATCTGTCTAGCACTGTCACATCAAAGACTTGGGGCTATTTTTCTTTTGCAGTGACTTGCATCTCTCTGGGGAAAGAGGGGACCATGAGCCTTTGTAGTGTGTTCCACATGGGGGTGGAGCCTGCAGTCCATGAAATTCACTCATGTTCTGTTGAATTCCCCAAATACTGTGTACAACTCTTTCATGTTGGTGTCCTGAGGAAGGCCCTGCAAATGGCCTATCAAGAAGGGCACAGCTGACACAAAGCACAGAGCTTCAGTTCAAGCTACCAGGCCTCCACGCCTCCCAGTGTGTGTCATCATAGCATAGCAAGGACTGGATCCTTTTCTAGTTTTCACCCTAGTGGCATCAGAAAGGCAACCAAAAGTGAAGACCGAGAAAGAGAGAGAGAGAGAGAGAGAGAGAGAGAGAGAGAGAGAGATAGGGAGGGAGGGAGAGAGAGAGAGAGAGGGAGGGAGGGAAGGAGAGAGAGAGAGAGAACAGATTGAGAGTTATTTGGGTAGAGTCCCTCAGCTTGGGTTTGGGGTGCAGAGGTAGAGAGATGGTAGCTCTTAGGGTCTTCTTTTGTCCCGTCAGGGTTCCATTATCATTTAGGAGCTTATGTGTCCATTGCACCTGCTAAGTCAGAGAATTTTGGTCACTGTGAATTCATACTTCAGAAAACATGTGGAGGTAACCTAACACCTTATTTACCATTTCCACCATTATGAGAGAGCAGGTTTTTCAAGTTCTGTCAATGATATAAGTGCCACAGTAAACATTCTCACTGCCTAGAAACAGATTTGTGAAAATGCTGTCGACGCTCAGGAGCATGTTTGCTAGTATATCCATTTCAACTCTGATGCACACTGTCCATAGTGCCACCACCAGGAGGCAATAATTCCTGTTTCTCATAGTAACCAACACCGGAGTACTTCTAACTTGATGAATTTTATGGATGTTAATTGAGATTCATTTCCATTTTTTTCTGTCTTTTGTGACATCTTTCTCTTTGTCTTCATTTTTCTCCTTCCTGTGTAAAACCTTCTATAAATTATCTGTTTATGTGTTCATATTGTGATGAGGATACTTTTTCAATTAAATATTTTTCTCTGTATTTCTTGGTCATTTCTAGAGAATGAAAATACCTTCTGCAACTTTTCATCAGCAGATTAATTTGATCAAATATTTTCTTTGATGAACAGAAATCCTAAACATTACTCTTTCTTCTGTTCAAAGTCACCTTAACACTGTGGCTTTTCAAATTTATATCTGAAGTTTTTTCTACTCCTAGATCAGGAAGTCATTTTCTTATAACTTCTTCCTTAAATCACATTTTCATATTTAATATTTTTGTCATATATGTATATTGAGTGCATCTTTGATTGTTTGTGATACAAAAAGGTTTACTCACCACCATATATGGATAATTTATTACCACTTCCTCTTTGTTTGTACTGCTAGCCATAGAAGAATCTCAATTTGGAAGAAAGCAGAAATATTTCTTGAGATTTCTCATAAATTTAGTGAGTCTACATGTTGTCTGATGTTCAGACTTAAATGACTGTAATTCTATAGTGTTTCCTGAAAAATAGGAAAGGACACTTCTCTTTATTTTTATTTGAGGTTTGAAAAAATGTTCTGTCCTTTGATTTTCAGAAGGGATTGTAGAAGATTTTGTTACATTCCTAGTTGAATCATTGTTGTTGTAAATGTAGTAGTATTAAGGATATACTTTGAAGTATTTATAGTATTTATAAATACTATATTTACTTACAGCAAGAAAGAGGCAGTGGGAAAACAAATCATATCATCAAATCTAAGCCTGTACCTTATTCACTACATATGCAGATCATTTTCTCCAATTGTTTTCTTTTGAGATAGGATCTCACTCTACTGTTCAGGTGTACCCTGAATCCCCTCTGTAGCTCAGGCTGGCCTTGAACTTGTGGGGATCTCCCTGTCACAGCCTCCCATGTGCCACCATGCCTGGCTATCAAATTTTAATCATGTGTAGTATTTTTTGAATATGTAGGTGATTTTTAAAGAATTTGTTGATGATATTTTATAGAGATAGAGATACAAGTGCTTGTCAGGGTATGAATATTTCTAGGATTTCATAGAATCCTTTCTTTGCAATGATACGTGAGGAACATTTTCTTCTATAAAACAAAATCTTGGCATAGATTGATAGAAGAAGCTGAATGGAACATCCATTATCTGCTTTTAAAATTGACATTAGGGCCAGTGAGATGGCTCAGCGGCGTAAGCGCCTGCCTGGCAAGCGCGAGGGCCCGAGTTCGACTCCTGCAACCCACATACGAAAAAAGGGCCGGTGATTTTGCTCAGCGGCATGGGCACCTACTGGTGCGCAAGGTCCTGAGGTCGACCCCCGGTACCCACAAAAAAAAAAAAAAATTCACATTAGTAGTGTTTGCAAAAATTTATGCAACTTCAAACTTCTAATTAAATGTATTTTTAAAATGAAATAGTTGCTTCCCTAAAATGTTCATCATATTCACGTCATAGTTATATCATTGTATTCTTGATTCTATTAATAACAAGACACTTTTCTCTACTTGAATTTCTAGTAAATAAAGAGGTGTTCTTAAACAAATCTAAACAAATGACCTTTTGGTTTCTGTATATTCAGTGTATGACCTTGAGAAAAAGTTTTGAGAACTATTTTTTATAGTATGTGTTGTGAAAGGGAATCACTTAGCTTTATTGTATTAACATAGTTTTAGTGATTATTAGAACTTTGAGAAACTCTAATTTTTTTCAGTTGATCTTCTGTGGCAGGATAGGTGTTCTTGTCATTGTTCTAAAATGTCACATCTTCATAATTTTATCATTTGTGGATGGTGATTTCAGCTCCTCCACTTCAGTGGTTATATCACTTATTTGTCTTTCTTGCCTTACAACACCACACATGAATTTTGGTTTCATGTGACAGAACAGTGGAGGCTGTGAATATGTTTGACTGATATCTGAGAGTAAAAAAATTCATAAAGTGTCTCCATTCAGTGTCCCATGTGTAAGATTTATGGTATGTGTGCTGTATCTAGTTGTAGGCCCCTTTTGATTTTTTTTTAATTAAGGCCTTTAAGAAATAATAATGAATAGAAATTAAGATTTAGAAAATATATTTATGCTAAGATTCAAGCAATCACATGAGTTTATTCTTTGTTGATTTAGGTTTCTGATATTTAACCATCCTTATCTTTGATAAAATAAAAATTTCACATGTGATAAAGTGGCTGTGTGTGTGTGTGCGCATGTTACTTCAGACTAAGCCTAGTGCATCACACAGGCTAGGAAATCATGCTACCCCTCAGCTATGTGCTAAAATGAGGAACTGTTCTCTAGTAAATCCTTTCGTTGGACTAGGTAATGCTTTATACTGGATTTGAAAATCTGCAAGCATAGGTATAATGAGCCCATAATTACCTTTTCTGGTAAACATGTTGCCTGGTTTTTAGGTGGAGATTGCATTAACTTGATGAAATTATCCAAATATTTCTTAACCTTTTAAAAATATTACAGACATGTGTGAATAAGCCCACCTGAGCATATCATTTTTAGGGTAGTGGTTGCATTACTATATGTTTTCTATACATAACAAATATATTCACCATGAGGATTTGGTATATATCTATCTATATCTATATCTATATCTATATCTATCTGTATTTATATCTATATATCTATCTCACATTTTGATCAATATCTTAAAGATTCCACAAAACACTTGTAATGTGATTGGGAGATAAATTTACAAGAGAAAGTTTTTTGATGACCAGTTCAGTTGCTTGCCATTTGTTGGATTCTCCAACATTCTTCTTAATATACCATGTTTGAAAATTGATATATTTCTAAGAATTTATATACCTACTTTCTAAACATCATTAATGACAAGTTAATTATACTTTTTATTTCTCTTATAAAATCCTTGATTAGCTAGGTGCAGTGGTGTGCATATGTACTCCCAGCATTCCAGCTGTCGATGTAATAGGATAAAAATCTGATGTTGAGCATGGGTTACATTGTGATTCTTTGTTAGAAATTAAAATATGTATGATCTTTATAAAACATTCTCATTTTCATTGCATTTTTTTGCTGTTAGCCCTGTCTTGTTCATCTTTCTCAGTGTATCGATTCCTTTTATTAATGGTTGTATTTTACTCCTAAAGTGTTTTGCTAAATGTATTTCTCAAATCTTCATATTTCACTGAGAGTTTTTTATTTCAAACTTTGAGAATATACTTAAATTATTACCTAATTCTGAATATTTCTAGGTCCATTTCATGACTACTTTGAAAACCAGAGTTTATTTAGGAAGGACTTTTGCATCAAAAGCATATGGGTTGACTGGGAATGTAGTGCAGCTGTAGAGCACATGCTCATTGTAACTGTGGTCCTTCAAAAAGAAAACATGGTATTTGTAAAGCTATTCATTCTGCACAGTTTCTAATTTTTCTTTAGTATAGTCAAGATAATAGGTATACTTTGTAAGTGGGAGAAGATTTCATATGTGCTATTAGAATTTTTATAAAAATTATTTGCTTGGAAACATTTATTCTCTTTATTGAATAGTCTATGTATGTAATAACTAGTACGTGAATATTATTAAGTGAATTAGAATGAATCACCTATACTTTTCATTTCTGAACTCTGTTAAAATTGGGAACTACAGTAATCTACCTATGTATTATTGATTTATCTACTTCTACTTCTGTCTCAGTGAAGTTGTGCTATTTAATAATTGAATTTCGGGGAATCATTTTAAATATATTTGCTATTTTATACTGGTTGTCTAACAATAAAAAGTCCTACTAAATTGCTGATTTTGACCTTGGAATGTTGATCTGTTTCCTTTAGATTCCCAATATGTTGGGTTGTGTGTAGCACATACCTTTCTCCTTTCATTTCTTAGACAGTAGGAAATAAGATATCTGGAGTGAACATCAATAATAGAAACTGAGAATAAATGTAAACCAATATATTTTTCAATAATCAATTAAGAGACAAACACTATCTAAAGAAATTTTTCATATAGCAGCCCAATTCAAAATATGTTACTTAGAACACACACTCTGAGAAGCTGGATCATCCATGTCTGATTGCAGTGGCACCAAATGTATGCACTTTGTTGTAGTCAATGTTAGAAAAATTCAATCAGTTACTAAACATTGGCTTAAGTCCTTAAGTATTGGACTCATTTTACTCTATCACCATAGTGAATGCTAAGGACATTATTATTAAATACATATAGAAAGAAACAGAGTAATGGACAAAAAGTTGCTCATTATCATAGAATTATTAAGAAACAGTTACTGGTCACTTAAATTCATATGCTTAGATTCCTTTGCTTGCCAATGACCAATCAAAGGAGGCCATATATTTGGGTAAAAAGATAAAATGGTTTAAACCAAGCCACCAATAGTAAAGCAAATGCAGACTCTGTAGTAACCTTGAACTAAGAAACATAGTGACCAAGTTAAAGAAACCCAGTATTTCTGTGGAGCACGATTAGTTTTGTCAGAAAGGCACATCAAGCCAATATTTAGGAGTCCCCTTTTCTTGTACCTTTTTTTTTTTTTAATTTGGTACCCGGAATCAAACTCAGGACCTTGCGCTTGCCTTTTCTTATAAAAGGTGATTTATATGATCTGAAGAAAAACCAAAGTATCCCCCCACCTTTCTTGTAAATTGATGTGAGTCACCATTTTGGAGAAAACACACAAATTACCAGTGCTAAGAGCAAGAACTACAGTTTAGTAACACTTTAGGATTTTGCAGGTGTACTCATAGAGTATAACCAATTTTCAATACAGTTTTCAAAAATTATGTCTAGTTTATCAACTAATCACCTACATTTTTCAGCAAGATTGTCTCTTATCAAGCAAGAGGTACATGGATTTATCAATTACATGACTATAAGCAATGGAGAAAATAGGCATTTAGCAAAATAATTTAGTAAATTTTACAGCATATTACCTCTATTCTAGAACAATTACATATTTAAAAACAACAAAAATCAAATAAGAATAGTTTATGCAGCCAGAATTGTAAACAAAACTTTAAGCAGATCTAAGTATATATACAATTCTTAAGACTAATTCTTTTTGAGCATTTAAGTCTAACAAGACAATTACATAAATTATTTTGACAAATTTAAAACCTCTTTTTAAAAGTTCTGTTGCAAATTTATTAAGAACCAACCACTATCCTAAGCCTTTTTTTTTTTTTTTTGTGGGTACCAGGGGGTCGACCTCAGGACCTCGCGCGCCAGCAGGCGCCCATGCCACTGAGCGATATCACTGGCCCCTTTTTCGTATGTGGGTTCCGGGAGTCGAACTCGGGCCCTCGTGCTTGCCAGGCAGGCGCTTAAGCCGCTGAGCCATCTCACCGGCCCAGCCTTTTTGTTTTAAACAAAGATACTAATGTTACGTCTCTGTATTTTTTTTTTTTTCTTTATGTGGGTACTGGGAGTCGAACTCAGGACCTCATGCTTGCCAGGCAGGCACTTATGCCACTGAGCCATATCACCGGCCCTGTATTTTATTTTTAATGTTTAAGATATATATCTAGAACAAACCATCTCAAATTAGAAATAACATATATGACCAATCTATAGCAAAAACATAATATTTATATTATAAAATTATGTCTTCCACAGATAGGTTATCATTCATTTTTTTTTTTTTTTTGTGGGTAACGGGGGGTCGACCTCAGGACCTCGTGCGCCAGCAGGCGCCCGTGCTGCTGAGCGATATCACCGGCCCCTTTTTCGTATGTGGGTTCCGGGAATCGAACTCGGGCCCTTGCGCTTGCTGAGCAGGCGCTTAAGCCGCTGAGCCATCTCACCGGCCCGGTTATCATTCATTTTAAAATGTATGTTAACTCATATTTTTGTCTCAACATGTGTCATATATATATGTAAGCACTGTACAACTAGAAAAGAATGTTTAAATACTTGAGGTTGGAAAAATCCAAAATCTTTGTTTCTGACACTTATATAACTCTTCAGTAAAAACAAAATGATTTAAACATAAAAAATCATTTTAATTACTTAATTTAAGCAAGGACGAGACAGTAAAGTAATAACAGTTTTCTTACTCCAATCAGTGCCCCCAAAATGACCTGCAGTATGCCCTAATGCCCACAAATGGTGAAGGTGCTTACCTCAGCATAAATGACCCCGATGACCAATCAGTGGTCCCAAATGACCTTCAATATGTCCAAAATGGCCCCAGATAGTGAAGATTCTTACCTTGCCCAAATGGAACTAGTGAATGACTGAGCTCTAAACTGTGGAGAGAGTAGATCCCTGGAGCGCACCTTCTAAAGGGAAAACACATGAACTCATCAGCTCCCAAACCACCTTTATTCTTTTACCAACAAGAGTTTATAGGCAGCTCATTTTATGAACAAGAAAGGGGGGGCTTTCTGGGTGGAAAAGTGTACCCAGCAGCTGCTGCATGTCCTTCAAGTGCTGACCACTGGCTCAGCTGGGCAGGAGCGGTCAGTCCCTCTTCCCGAGTGACTGTCAGGATGCCTGCCTCTCGGGAGCAGGAACTCACGTCACTTAGTGTTTGCCAGACTGGTACCGGTCACTCAGGCTCATATGCTCACATTCATCTCACTGCTGACCAAATTCAAAGAAGCCATGTAGTGGGGGGGAATAAAAAAGGATATATTCAAAGCTCAGAGGAGATGGAGGGCCTACTTACCTCAGATCACTGTCTGTCTATTACCAGGTGGGCAAGAGTCTTTTATAGTAAGAAACAGAGGGGAGAGGGAGCACAGAGAGAGAATGCAAATCTCCACACTTCATCACGTTTAGCCATCTTTACTTCGTTGTGCCGTTTCTTGTGGAAAGGAAACTGGGCTCTAGGCTTCCTGGTATCAGTTTCTGCGTATTTTGCTCATTCATCTGAGCTGAGGAGAGGTGGGGGAAGCTGTTTATTATGCCTTTGGCCTTAGGAGGCCACTTGTCTCTAAAGAAAAAATCCATGGCTTTTAATGTTGTATTTTGCAGTGCTGGTTACAGTACCGTTTCATCTGTGCTACAGCCTAAGTTTTCACCTTGTGTCTTCACTTTGTTTTGGATCTCAGCAGGTACCACAGTGACGCTTTTTCAGAAATACTCATCTCTTTCTCAGTTTATCCTTTTTGGTTTCTTGGCTTTCTTACGGCAGCTCCAGCCAGTTCTCTTCCTGCTGTACCTGCTGAAATACCTCACACTGCAGGGGGATATTCTCATCACAGTACTGTCTGTAGTCAATACAGACTACACAGGTCCATGTACTTCTTACCTGCTTTCTCCATCTCTAAAATTGTGGTCGGTGTGATTATCAATGCTTAACAACCTGGGGTGCCTCCAATTTTTATCACCTGTTGTCCTAGACTAATGAGATACTCTTTTTCTTCAGCTTTTGCAACACTGAACCCTTGCTCGTGGTTACAGGTTATGCACACTGTGCGTCTTACTTCCTGCCTCTGTGTAAAATGTGCTCATTAGCCCCTGTGACTGTGCCCGTTGTGTGCCTGATTTGTCCTGTAATGTATTCAGCTACGGAGATGATGGTGATCATAGTAGTTGTATATTTTGCTTTCTTTGAATCTAATATCCAAGATTTTCTCTACCACATTTCTCCTTGTAAGTGGGCTTGCAGAGAGAAGAAATCTTATTCATCATGGGTGTGGTGTCATAAGCTCTTTAGTACTCATTGTTCTCTCCTATGTCTTCCTGTGGCTGCTATCTCAACAATTCCTTCTGCTGAGGAACAGCAGGTTGCCTTCTCCATGTGTGCAATCTACCTCACGGTTGGTGTCAAGAACTCTGGTTCTTCATTTGGCATTTACTTTCTACCTAAATTCTGAAATCTGAAAGTAGACTTTTTAAGAGTCTGATTTACCAAGGTCAATAATCCTGTGATATTCTTTCTCAGGTAGAAGGATTAGAAGAACAAAAGAAAGAAGGTCTTTCCCATATAGGACCAACTTGGAAGTTTTGTGTCTAGGGATGTAAAGTACATTGGCCTCTATGATTCTACCTTTTCTCCCATCCTTCAGCCCTCTCTCCTTCCTACTCCCCCTCCCAACTGCTCTTTGTTCTTTTTCCTTAGTTGTGTCTTTTACTCTTCCTTCTCTCCTTTTCTCTTTTCCTTCTTCTTTTCCTTCCCCTATCCTTTCATCCTTTATTCCTCCTTGCTTTCATTTCTTGCTCCCATACCCCTCATCTCTTCATTTCCCTGTCTCACTTTCCTGCACTTCTCCTTTGGTTCATTATTTCGTGGACTGTGAATAACCCTCCAAATTCTTTGAACGTTTATAATCATCTAAGTATTTTATTTTCTGCCAACTTTACTAAGATATAATTTACTTAACACTTGATTCATTCATTTAAAAATATAAATAATCATCACTGTAGTCAATTTAGAATCTTTTCTTTAGCTCCTAAAGAAACTCTGACTCCTTTACTGATTTCTCTATTTTTCCCAAGCCCTATGAACTGCTAATTTACTGTGCACTCTAGAGATTTTTATGTTCTGGCCATTTTGTATAAGTGGATAATACAATACTGTATGCCTTTTTTTTTTTTTTTTTACAATGACATTTGAAGATTAATCTATATGTAGCATTTATCACAAGCTCATTTCTATTTCTGGATGAATGATATTCTTTTTCATGAATACCTTACATTTTGGTTATTCATTAGTTCATGGACATTGGAATCATGTCTACCTTTTAGATTTTATGAATACTAAGCTTTAAACATTCATGTATGGAATTTTGTGGACAATTTTCATAGCCTTTGTTCATATGCCTACAAGAAAATACATGGGAAATATGAGAACTGTTGGAATTTTATACTGATTTTTTTCATTCAAAACTCAGTGTTATAATCTGATTCCCCATGAGATATACTAGACTTTATCTAAGTATAAATGCACAGTTAAGGCACTTGAAATGCAATTATAAATGTATACATTTTCTTTCTGATGTCCCCCTTGTTGAATAATAGACAGAAAAGAGCCCGCACATGCACACTTGGTCCCCTTCCCTGAGATGACTTGTGTGAAATGAAGAAATTTTCCACCTTGGCAAAAACTGTGAGCAAAAGTAAACCTCTTCATTTTTTTCTGTGGGGTAGTTTGTTTAAAACAGAAATGGACTGAGATAATGCCTGTATGTTTCCTTATTACAGAAACTAGAAGTGTGTGTTCACATGAATGCCCATTTATCTTTTCACTCTTTATTTTTAGTACATGTTTGCAATACCTAATGATTACCTTCATTCTGGGAAGTTGGTACGTGCATTTTATTCAATTTTCAGCCCTTTCACTTCCCCTCCCTCTCTGCTCTCTCCTTCTCTTTGTCCCCTTTTCTTCTGCAAAAGATTACTTTCCCTTTTTCCTATTATCTCAACAATGGCTTAAGTTTTCTCCACAGCCTCAGAACAATCGTTACTGTGCATCTTTCCAGCTATTGTCTTATTAATGGCATCCTACTGTGCTACTACAAAGCATTTGCCTGATGACTAGTGGCAAACATATTTTTAAGAGCTTCAAATAAGGGCCGGTGAGATGGCTCAGCGGCTTAAGCGCCTGCCCGGCAAGCGCGAGGGCCCGAGTTCGACTCCCGGAACCCACATACGAAAAAGGGGCCGGTGATATCGCTCAGCGGCAAGGGCGCCTGCTGGCGCGCGAGGTCCTGAGGTCGACCCCCCGGTACCCACAAAAAAAAAAAAAAAAAAAAAAAGAGCTTCAAATAAATTAATATTTTTATCCTAAGAAAGATAGGAGTTTTAGTTCCATTTTGAAAATGAAACAGACACAACCTGTGATGTTGATTCATTGCCTTCATTTTAATTAGTAAGATGGAAAATGTACAAAATATATTGTTAAAAATTAGAAATGAGCGGGGATCAAAAGCATAGTTTTCTGCAGGTGACTGAAGAAGCTAGTGTATTTTAGGAATGTGGAAGGTCATGGATGGAAACAAGAGTCTAATTTTCATCAGCCTCAATGCCATGACACAGTCTTGCAAATATTCTGTCTTAAAATAAGAGGGGGAAATAAGAGTGTGAGACAGAGTCCTGGAGTGTTAGCAGAGTCCTGGTGAGTTTGGCCTAACTGGCTGTCTTGATACAGTGATCCAAAGTAAACCTTATCACTATAATTTACTGAGTGTGAACACATGTGTTTAGAAAAAGAAATGGACTATAATCAAATTTCTGTTAGCAGATGAATAAATATGCATAGGTGTCATGATTTATTAATAAAAACTTTACCCCCAAAAAAATTCAGCTGAAGGGTGAGGATATAGATTAGTTGCAGAATGCTTGCCTAGCATGTGCGAGGATCTGGGTTCAACCACAGTAATACAAAAGAAATTAAGGTAGAAGAAAAAATTTGAGTTGAATCAAAATTGTTTGCACTGAATTCAGACTGCAGAAGATATATCTGTATTCCCATATGTGTTGAAGAATTAATAGACATGGTGTAAAAACAATATAAATCCACTTCAATGGTAGTTTTACTGAGTTTTTTGTTGCTAAGAAAAAAACAGCTGATACACAGTGGACATCTAAAATTTACAGGGGTTACATTGCTAGAGCACCCGTGAATTGTGAAAAACTGCAAATTTCAGATAGTTAGAAAAATGCCTATAAATGTCTATTTTCATTTTTAAACCCTAAATAAGTTGTCTCCCATGGTAACATAATTTCATTTAATAAAACACTGTATACAGTACTGTAATAATTTTTTTATGTGGGTACCGGGAGTCGACCTCAGGACCTCGTGCTTTCCAGCAAGCGCTTCTGCCACTGAGCGATATCACCGGCCCTTTTTTTCCTTTATGTGGGTTCCGGGAGTCGAATTCAGGACCTTGCGCTTGCTGGGCAGGTGCTTATGCCACTGAGCTATCTCACTGGCCCAGTACTGTAATAATTCAATTCAATAAAAAGACTATACATTCAGCAACCTGTTATGATGTGGGAATGCTAGTGCATCTGTTAGAGATGGGTTATATGGCAGCAGCCAATCAGAAGCAAGGAGAATGGAATAATGCTCTCAGATTGGCTACTTGCAAATCTGCTTCCAAAAAAAAATTGCGGAGGATATTTGCAGTTTCCACGAAATTGTGGGGTTTCCCCACAAAATTATTAGTTAGTTTCTAAGGAAAACTCTGCTAATGACTGAGACTATGAACTCTTAACTGCAAATTCATGGAGGTATAATGAAATTTAAAATTATTACTTTCAATCAGTTTTAGAGGATATAGTTCTTGGTCAGTTTGTTTCATTCCTTATAGTCCTGCAGAAAAGCAGAAATATTATTACACAGGGCGTGGTGAGGAAACACTGTTACCCTTTTTTCACTTAGGAAAGAATGGGTATGGAGGATTGGAAGGTACCATTTGAGAGCATATTCTCAGGGACCTTCTTCCTACAAAACCACCAATAAAACACCAATAATCTATGCAAGAGGTCAGAATCTTCATGTTATGTTTAACCTGAAAAAAAAAAAAAATCACTTTGCAACAAAGCCTATAGAACGTGGCATTTCTATTAGTTCTTTATGTATTCTAGATATTAGTCCTTTGTCTGAGGAATACATACATAGTAAAAGATTTTTCCATTCTTTGGGTTGACCCTTCACTCTGTTGGTGGTTTCTTTTGCTGTGCCAAAGCTTTTTAATTTGTTGTGATCCCACTTGTTTCTTTGTAATATTTCCTGTGCAACTGGGGGCTTGTTCATAAAGTCTTTCCTACACCTATGTCTTCAAGAGTTTTACTTATTCCATCTTTCAGCATATTAAGTGTTTCTGTTTTGATGTTTAGATCTTTGATCCATGGTTGCCTCTACTGATTTTTCCATACTTTATAGACAGTTGCCCAATGGTCTTTATATGGATAATTTACTAACATGCTATTTCCTCAATTCATTTTTTTTCATTGTGAGCCATACTTTTCCCTTTCTCCGTATTCTTTGAGAGTTTGTTGTTGTTATTTTTTGCTCACAAGAAATCATTTCATTAGTCTAATGAGGTAAAAGTCAAAATTACATTCTCCTTTTTCAGTGTTGAGGGAGATTGGAGTGGTGGAAATTTGGTACTTCACTTGCTGCCAAGAATTTGGGTGTATCTATCACAGTTGTCTAAATGTTGGAAAAAATTCTGTTTTCTCCCACTTAGAACTTACTTAAAAACCAGAATTTTCAAAATGGTTTTGTTTTCCTTATCCCGCTCATAGAACCATGAAGGAATTTTTCTTTTGCTATCATCATGAGAACCTAGCAGTACTAGTGGAGATAAAATTAAGAAAGTTTTAGGATGTCTAAAATCTGGCCCCGGGAGTTTCCGCCTCTCAAAATTCTTTTATCCTCTTTCATAAGGACACAATGTATTTCTACCCTTGTTTGGTTCCTGGGTTTCTTTGGAGTAATTTTTTCTTTGGAGTAATTTACATTTCTTTCAGTCTGCCTTCCTGTTCTCCCATTTAGTCTTCAAGGGTTGCTAATTTTAAGATAGGTTGCTTTTTTGTTATTAGGGAAAAACCTTGTTTCCAGGTAAACTGCAAAGTGGAAGTGTGTGTTTTTACTGTTTGATTTTTAGTGGCAATATTTAACCCTCAACATGGATTCCACTTGTGTCTCAAAGATAATGTGATCAAATCCTAGGTGTTTACAACTTTGGATGTGACAGATATTTGACAACCCAAAATTCTGCCTCGAAGAGTGAGTTTTTACTGTGTGTTCTCTGTTAACTTCAATAATTTCTCAGGCCAGGCTCCTTTCATCACCCTGTCAAGACATTTGATACATGGCTGAGAGTCCTGCTAAACTATGCCTGAGTCCTCAGTTATAGAAAAAATATTGCTTTGCATGTCCTGTGGGTTTTCTATGCCATATCTTCACAAATGTGAAAATAAAAGCTACTCATCTCAATGATAGTGTAGGATTTTGCATCATAGATAGAATGTCTGCTCATTAATCAACTTGCATGCCTGTCTTTTATTTGCCTTACTTTCTAAACTACATTCCTCCTGATGGGCAGCCTGCAGTCTGCCCACTGCTTTTTTTTTGGGGGGGTACTGGGAATCGAACTCAGGACCCCATGATTGCCAGGCAGGCACTGTACCACTTAGCTAAATCCCTGGGCCCTGCCCACTGCTTCTTGGATATCTAGTGGTCTCTTGTTTGCAACTGTGCTGCTCTGTTTACTGTGCCCAGTCTGTAAATTACCTCTCATTTTTTCCGTGTTAGAATGTAGGCAAACTTGTAAAAATTAATTTCCACATAGTAATTTTGTGTTTATAATTTTTAAAATATTTTATTCTCAAAAATGCTTTGAGTTTTACCAGTAATAACAATATAAATATCCTGGGAACCCTCAGAAAGTTTTGTAACTGGGCATTGGGCAGTGGTTACCAGCACCGAGGTTAAACCCTGTTAGCTCATCTTTGCCTTCCCTATGGATGACAATTGTCGCATTTATTTTGCTATTTTTTCTAAGTTTACCACGTGTATTCTTAGTTTTGCTGCCGTGAAATGTTCAGTGTGTGATTATATAGAAACTGTTTATAAAAGCATTATAGCTTTTTTTTGTCTCACTCTATTGCACATGTGCTCAGGTCTGAGTTAGGGAGAGGCAAAGGGCTTCCTCATCCATTATGGTGATCACATGATTGAAGCTTTTTTAAGATTATTTGTAATAGATGTGAAAAGAATCACATTTGTCTCCAAAAACAACAGCACAGTGTATTTTCTGGATGTTGGATTAAAGCTAGTGGTCTGTAGATTTTGGTGTACCCCGAAGTAGAGGATATGGTTGTAGAGTGTATCATTAGATCCTTCATTCTTTTATATTCTTTTATAAGTTCACATACTGGTTGTGTCTTTCCATAATTTTTTTTTTCTTCTGGCTATTTCCTCAACCAAGGTAATGGGTCTTGCTTATGTTTGGTGTTTTCTATTGAGTAATATATATTTCGTTCATTTTTCTTATGTGTTTGTTGATTTTTACTCAGTATACAAATTCTTATTTTATACAGTGCAAATAAATTGTGTTTATTTCTATTACTGTCATGATTTACATAGGTATCAATATCTCCCTCTAATTCCGATGGCTTCATGATTTTCTTCTGGGGAAACGATTTTTTTTTTTTCATGTCCCAAAGGTATTTGACTAAACTCCCGAAGTATTCAAATGTAGCTTTCCCATTTCAAGATGTAACTAAATTGTTGTACATGAACAATGAATAAAGTGCATGTTTCAGTGTATGTACCTGTTTGTCCTGGCCTCCTGTGTTAAACAGAGGATGATTTCTGCCACTTTATACAATAAGAACTCTATCATGAATCAATAGTCTGTTCTCATGTGGATTCTTCAAAGACTCTCTTCCTTTTCTGTGATCTACTCGTCATTCTCACTAATAGAACAGTACCTTAAATAGGGGAATTTGAGTCTCTTTCCTATATATTACAAGAGCTGTCATCTTATTGTTTCCTAGTTATTGATCATTGTTAAATATTTGTTGTGTTGATAGTTATAATTTTCTTTGACATGTCAAAGGTGATTTGGAAATATCATTTTTTTTCAATTTTTTCCTTATTACTGGATGTTTAGTTTGCAAAATATTGTTAGTCAGTATATATAATTTATATTTTAATCAAATCCATCCCCCATTTGTCTTCCATATGCCTCCTTTTGTTTCATTGAGCTATAAAACATTATGTCTTACTTTTTTTTTGGCACCAGGAATCTAACTCAGGACTTTGCGCTTGCCAGGCAGGCACTGTGCCATTGAGTTATATCCCTGGCTCACTGTGTCTTAATCTACTTTTGTTCTTAGATGTTCTCCAATAAAAACTGTAATTTTTTTTATTAGCATTCTAAATTATCATTCATGAATTTTACTTAGCATTGAGTTATGTTTTTATCTATGAAACCAGGTTCAAGTTTCAAAATGCTATCTAAATATAATCAGAGAAGGAAGGGATCAATTCAAAAAATAATAAGTTGGGGAAAAGATATATTCTATGACCTATGATAGCTGTTCATCAGATATTTTTCAACCTTAGTTTCTTTACTTGGATGCTGATCTTGTAGGATCCCTGTATAAACCCTGCTTTAGAGGCAATGCTCAAATAAAACTGAGGTTACCAGCAGGAGAACCAGTGTTCCCATTCTGTTCCTTTAGCAACGAATTCTAGTCTAGCATCAAAATTCCTGTAGGAGATGTGTATCTGAACGGAGAATAAGTGTTTGATGACCAAAACATGAAGTAAACATTTGGAGGACTTAGGCTCATTTCAGCTTTTTATGAGTAAATATGAGATGCTTCATGTTGTCTCACTCTTCGTCCTGGATATATATGTCTGATGATTTAGGAGGCAGTGTCCTTTGAGGATGTAGCTGTAAACTTCACCATAGAGGAGTGGCCTTTGCTGAATCCATCCCAAAAGAAGCTCTACCGAGATGTGATGTGGGAAACCTTTACAAATGTGGCTGATATAGGTAAGGATAATTGTTTTTTCTCATTTACATATCAGAGAGCATTGGTTATTGCTTGTCAGTTCAGTTTATTTCATTGGAGTATGGAAATACTTGATGACTCATCCAGGCATGGTCACATTGTACTGTGATTCTAACTGGAATCTCTGAATTTTTCCATAATGTAGTAACTCATATTACATTTTTCTTTCTACTCTTTAGGAAGATACTGGGGTGGTAAGAAAATTGAAGATGAGTACAGAAATTGCAGGAGAAATCTAAGGTAATTTGCACTCACAAGAACAATGTTTCTCAAGAGTCAAAAATATTAAAACCAAGCAAACTATACAAATGTGGCCATTTTCCAATTTCTTGAATCTCAATATTTCTCCAAAGATGCATACATGTGGAGTACCTATAATCTGATAATTGAATATTTGAAATATTACAATATTTGAAATGTAAACAATACTGACATTATATCAGAAGTGACATTATCTAATGTAAAAGAATAAACAAATTATCTCCCATCAAGATTATAAAAATTTCATATGAAATTGTATTTAGGCATTGACTGTAGGAGTATATAAAACAAATTTTGTATTTAGGCTGAGAGTCAAATTCAGGATATCAAATTATATGTACCTGTATTTACAGAAGACCACATTCAGGTCAAACATTATGTAAGGAATGCTGTGTGTATTTAAATGTGGTATTCAGATTCAGTAATTTGCAAATTGCTATTCTTGTGAACATTTTCAAAATCCAAATGAGTGCTACTCTTTTGATAATAATTGTTTTCAAGCAACCCTCCAAAGCATTCAGTCTATTCATGTTCCAAAATATTAGAAGGCACATTTCCATAATGTTTGTTGGAATGTTATTGTGGTATAACATCTATGGGAATGTGTATATAGATTCCTCAAAAAAGTAAAAAATGGATATTCCATTTCATCTAGCACTACTTTTCCTGGGCATATTCCCCCCAAAGTTAAAGTAACCATATTACAGTAATGTATGCATACCCTTATTTGTAGTAGTACAATTTGAAAAAGCTAAACTTGAGAAACAATCTAGATGCCCATTCATAGATGAGCTGATTAAGGAAAGATGGGATAGCCTGGAAATGATGGTGCATGTATGGAACACTAGCATTCTAGGAAGCTGAGGCAGGAAGATCATACATTCATGCTCATCACAGGAAACTTAATAACTGATGAGTTTGTATTTCAAAATGAGAAATAAATAATGCTGGGGTTGTAACTCAGTACTAAAACCCTGGGTTAAATCTTCAGCACTGAAAAAATGTGATGTGTATACCTAACACAGAATGAAATGATGTAAATTCCCCCCCCCAAAAAATAGATGAATATGGAATCAATAATGTTGTTACATAATTCAGACACAAAAATTTCAACAGCATATATTATATTTAGTATAAAAAAACCCGAGCTATGAATGAAAGGGCAAAATAAAGGACAGATGGTAGAAAAGAGAGAGACAGATATTTTAGAGAGTGTGAAGAGGCTCTGTGGAAGGGGGAAGTTAGTCATAGAAAAAAGGGTATGAAAAATAATCAACATGTGACATACATATGTACCAGTTCCTCAAAATGAAAGTGTTTTGTATTGTAAACATGTCAATTATAAACTACCAAATGAATCCAGGTACTTTGGTAAAAGCTGTTTCCAAGCATCCTCCAAAGTGTACAGTAAACTCATGATCAAATGTCCTTAGGGGGCAGCAAATCAGATCTCTTCCAAGTAAACCATTAATTAAAAGACACTTTTAAATGTGATTGGTTGTTTTCTTATTTTATTCCTTTACAGCAGTGATGAAGCAGAGAAATGCAGTGAATGTGAATTATGGTATCAACATAGAGAAATGATTTTCTGGACTACACATACTAATGTGAACATAAAACCAGTTGGTACAATACTAGGTGAAAGCCTTGGCTCCAAAAATATCCAGATTGGTCATTCATCACTAAATGTGCCTAGTATACCTAACACTGGACTCAAATCATATGAGTATCAGAGATTTGAACAGAATCTGTCTAGCTCTAGCAAGTATGGGAAAACCACTGATTTCCAGTCCTCTCAGAAGCATGCAAAGATGGATGCTGGAGGGAAACCTTATGAATACAAGCAGTGTGGAATATTATACTCTTACTGCACTGAAGGAACTACCCCTGAAGAGATGCCCTTTGTATATGAGCAAAATGTGAAAGCCCTCAGTACACCCAACTATGTTCAAATCTGGGAAAGAAATCACAGTGGAGTGAATATCTATATATGTACACATTGTGGAAAAGGTTTTAATACTCACCATTGTATTCAAATACATGAAAGAGCTCATATGGGCAAAAAACCCTATGTATATAAACAGGATGGGAAATTCTTCACAAATAGCACTTCATTTGGTAATCATCAAAGAACTCACATTGGTGAGAAACCTTGCTTATGTAAGCACTGTGGGAAAGCTTTCGGCACAAACCATGATTGTCAAAGGCATCAACACATTCACACTGGAGAGAATCCCTATGAATGTAAGCAATGTGGAAAATGTTTCAGCAGACACAGTGATTGTCAAAGGCATGAAAGAACTCACACTGGGGAGAAACTCTATGAATGTAAGCGATGTGGAAAAGCTTTCAGCACACAGAGTAATTGTCGAATACATGAAAGAATTCACACTGGGGAGAAACCCTATGTATGTAAGCAATGTGGGAAAGCATTTAGCAGACACAGTCATTGTAAAATACATGAACGAACTCACACTGGGGAGAAACCCTATGTATGTAAGCAATGTGGAAAAGATTTCAGCAGGTACAGTCATTGTCAAATACATGAAAGAACTCACACTGGGGAAAAACCCTATGTATGTAAGCAATGTGGGAAAGCTTTCAGCACACTCAGTAGTTGTCGAACACATGAAAGAACCCACACTGGGGAGAAACCCTATGTATGTAAGCAATGTGGGAAAGCTTTCAGCACCCCAGCTTGTTGTCGAAAACATGAAAGAACTCACAGCAGAGTGAAGCCATACATATGTAAGCAATGTGGGAAAGCTTTTACAACCCAGAGATATTGTCGAATACATGAAAGAACTCACACTGGGCAGAAATCCTATGAATGTAAGCAATGTGGGAAAGCTTTCAGGACACACAGTGATTATCAAAGACATGAACGAACTCACACTGGGGAGAAACCCTATGAATGTAAGCAATGTGGGAAAGCCTTCAGCACACATGGTGTTTGTCAAAGGCATGAAAGAACTCACACTGGGGAGAAACTCTACAGATGTAAGCAATGTGGAAAAGCTTTTAGCACACAGAGTAATTGTCGAATACATGAAAGAATTCACACTGGGGAGAAACCCTATGTATGTAAGCAATGTGGGAAAGCATTTAGCAGACACAGTCATTGTCAAATGCATGAACGAACTCACACTGGAGAGAAACCCTATGTATGTAAGCAGTGTGGAAAAAGTTTCAGCAGACATGGTACTTGTAGAATACATGAAAGAACTCACACTGGGGAAAAACCCTATGTATGTAAGCAGTGTGGGAAAGCTTTTAGCACACTCAGCAATCATCGAACACATGAAAGAACCCACACTGGAGAGAAACCCTATGTATGTAGGCAATGTGGGAAAGCTTTCAGTACACCAGCTTGTTGTCGAAAACATGAAAGAACTCACAACAGAGTGAAGGTGTACATATGTAAGCAATGTGGGGAAGCTTTCACAACCCAGAGGTATTGTCGAATACACGAAAGAACTCACACTGGGCAGAAATCCTATGAATGTAAACAATGTGGGAAAGCCTTCAGCACACACAGTGATTGTCAAAGGCATGAAAGAACTCACACTAGGGAGAAACTCTATGAATGTAAGCAATGTGGAAAAGCTTTTAGCACACAGAGTAACTGTCGAACACATGAAAGAATCCACACTGGTGAGAAACCCTATGTATGTAAGCAATGTGGGAAAGCATTTAGCAGACACAGTAATTGTCACATACATGAACGGACTCACACTGGGGAGAAACCCTATGTATGTAAGCAGTGTGGAAAAAGTTTCAGCAGACATGGTACTTGTAGAATACATGAAAGAACTCACACTGGGGAAAAACCCTATGTATGTAAGCAATGTGGGAAAGCTTTTAGCACACTCAGTAATCATCGAACACATGAAAGAATTCACACTGGAGAGAAACCCTATGTATGTAAGCAATGTGGGGAAGCTTTCACAACACAGAGGTATTGTCGAGTACATGAAAGAACGCACACTGGGCAGAAACCCTATGAATGTAAGCAATGTGGAAAAGATTTCACAACACAGAGGTATTGTCGAGAACATGAAAGAACACATTGGGGAAAAACCCTATGTATGGAATGAATGTGGGAAGTCTTTGAGCACACATGGTATTTGTCACAGACATTAAAGAGCTCACTGAATATAAACCATACATATGTAAGCAGTGAGGAAAAGCTTTCAGCACACACTGGTATTGTTAAATACATAAATCATAAAGGGTACAAATGCTGTGTTTGTAAATTACATGGAAAAACACTCACTTATGTTCATAGATATTAAACAATTAAGTGGAATTTAACTGTAAATATATAAAGTGACTTGCACTGACCTGAAAGGACACAAAGTAGAAAGAAGGCCTTTTTTGTAAGCAAGATGAAAATTTACCCTAACTTCAATAACCTCTCAGGTCAGGTTTCCTTTTTCACTATGTCAAGATATTTGGTACATGGTTAAGAGCTGTACTGTAATCTACCTGAGTCCTCAGTAATGGGAATAATATTTTTTTTGCCTATCCTCTGGGTTTTCTTTGTCATATCTTCACAAATGTGAACATAGAACCACTCCTCAACAATTGCAGAGGATTTTATATCATAAAGAATATATATACTCATTTATGAGCTTTGCATGACTGAGTTTTCTTTATCTGAGTTTCTAATCTACACTCCTGATGTCCAGCAAATAGAGTACTGGGTGTCTGGAGGCCTCATATTTGGAACTATCCTGCTTTGTTCACTGTACCAAGTCTCTGAGTTTTTCCTTGTTAAAATGGAGGCAAATATGTATAAATCCATAGTTTATTTCCACATGGTAATTTATTGTTTAAATTTTTTTAAATAAATTTTATTTTCAAAAAGGGTTTTGTTGAGACTTAATAACAACATAAGTATCCCAGGAACACTGAGAAATTCTTATAACTGGGCCTTGGGCAGTGGCTAAGAGTACCCAGGTGAAACCCTACTTGACTTACTCTTGTCTTTCCCTTGGATTACCACTGTCACTTCTTTCTCTGTTTTTCCTGTTTACCATGTGTCATGGTCACTACCAGTATTCTGTTTTGAATCCTTGAAATGTTCAATAAGTGGGTATTATAGAAATTGCACAGAAACGCATTATATGTGGTTTCTTTGTCTCTCTATGTTTCACATGTGCTCATGTCTGAGTTAGGAGAAAAGAACTTCTTCATCCATTATGGTGGTCACATGGGTGAAGTTTTTTCAAGTTTATTTTTTATAAATGTGAAAGGAATCAGGTTTGTCTCCAGAAACAACAGCACAATATATTTTCTGGACATTGGAATAAAGTCCTTGGTCTATAGATATTGGTGTACTCCAAACTAGAGGATATGGCTCTGGAGTGTGTCATTTGATCATTTATTGTTTTCATAAGTCTACTTACTAGTAAAGTCCACAATTTCATTTCCTTTGACTATTGCCTCAACCAAGGTCATGAATCTTGTTTATATTTGGTGTTTTCTTTTGAGTTATACAAGTTTTGCTCACTTTTATGTGTTTGTTGATTTTTTACTCACTATACAAATTCTTTTTATTGTATACAGTGCAAATAAATTGTGTTTATTTTGTCTTTTTTTTTTTACCTCCTGATGGCTTCATGATTTTCTTCTGGGGAAACAATTTTTTTCACATCCAAAAGATATTCAACTGAATTCTCAAAGTATTTGTTTATCTTTCCCATTTCAAGATGTAACTAAATTATTGTACATGGATTATGAATAAAGTGCATGTTTCAATATATGTACCTGTTTGTTCCTGCCTCCTGTGTTAAACAAATGATTTCTGGCATTTTGTACAATAAGAACTCTTTCATAAATTATTATTCTATTCACATATGAGCCCTTCAGAGACTCTTCTCTCTACTAATAGATGACTCCACTAAATAGAGGATTTTGAGTCTCTTTCCTATATATTAAGCAATGTGTCACCTTGTTTAGTATTTATTGAACATTGTAAAACATTATACTTAACACATAATTATTTTTGTCAAATCTAAGGTGAGATTTGGATGTGACAAAGTTTTTCTACAATTTTTCCTTTTATTATTAGTGCTTGTTAATTTTTAAAAATATTGGTGTTTATTACATATAAATTTTGATCATATACAACCCCATCTCTCCCTTATGCCATCTAAGAAATGGTTTATCTTTCTGTGACATGTGACCATTTTTTGTCCTTGAGATGTAAGAGAATATATATTCCTTGATCTAATTTCATTGTTCCTAGACATTCTCTAATAAAAGCTAATATTTTTATTAACAGTTTAATTTGTCATTAATTTTTCTTATTTTTCAGTTAAGGTTTTATCTATAAAACTAGGTTCAAGTTTCAAAATGCTATCTAAATACAATCTGAGAAGGGAGAGATCAATTCCCTAAGTAAGTTAAGAATAGATATTTTCCATGATCTATCAGAGCAATTCATTAGTTTTTTTTTTTTTTTTTTTTGTACCAGGAATTGAACTCAGGACCTCATACTTGCCAGGCAGGCACTGTGCTGCTGAGCTACATCCCCAGACCTCATTAAATATTTTTCTATATGAGTTTTTTTACTTAGATGCTGATCATATAGGCTCCCTCTTTGAACCATACTTTAGAGAGAGTACATGTGGAAAACTGAGGTTAACCCATAAGAGAACCAGTGTTCCTATTCTGCTCTAGTTTTAGCAATGAATTCTAATCAACCATCTAATTAATCATTTCTTGTGTGAAATGTGTAATATGAATGTAGCATGTTTGATGACCAAGACATGAAGTAAATGTTTGGAGCATTCAGACACATATCAGCTTGTTATGAGTAGATTTGAGATATTTCATGTTGTGAATTTCATTCTTCCTGTATATATATGTCTGCTGATTTAGGCGGTGACCTGTGAATTTGTGGCTGTGAACTTCACCATGGAGGAGTGGGCTTCCTGGATCCATCTCCAAAGAAGTTCTAAGGAGATGTAATGTGGGAAGGGTTTAAGAATGTGGCTTTTATAGGTAAGGATGATTTCCTTTTTTTCATGTATGCAATTGAGGAACATTGGTTGTTGCTCATCAGTGCCGTTTCCTTAAGTGGAATATGGAAACATTTTGGTGACTCTTCCAGGCATGGTCAAATTTTGCCTTGAATCTGACTGCTACAATGAAGTAATCTAATGCAGCATGTCATCATTATATTTGTTTCCACCCTGTAGTAAGAAACTGGTATGGTGACCGAATTGAAGATGAGTACAAAAAATGCAGCAGATATGTAAGGCAATCTGTAGTCACAAGAATAAGAATGCTCCTCAAAAGTCAGTATGTGAACAGAAACATTAAAACCAAGCAAAGTACAAACTAGGCCATATTCAGATTTCTTCAATCTCAAAATTTCTCCAAAAATGTACACAGGTTGAATATTTCAACCTGAAATTTGGATATTTAAGATATTCCAACAATTGAAATTTAGGAAGTGCCTATATTATGCCATAAATTTATCTAATGTATCAAAGTAAGCAGATAATTTTCCAAGCCCAAGATTATAAAAATGTATGAGATTTTATGTAGACATTGAGTATATGTGTATATAATGAATTTTGTTTTTAGGCTGTGAGCCTAATTAAGGCTATCTATATAAACGTGAGTATTTTCTAAAGACCACTTTCATATCAAACAGTTTATGGAAGGAATGCTATACGTATTTAAATGTGGTACAATAACTTCCTGACTTATGATCAAGTTCCATTCCAAAAAAAATTCTTAAGTTAAATTCATAAGTCCAACAAAATGAGTCTTACACATTTTTGACACAAATATGCAATGTAAAGCATAAACCAAATACAAAATACAGTAAGTCTGTAACAGTACTGTACTAGTGTACACTATTGCAGTGTATCATAAGCACACAGCAGCACAACTATGACAATGTCTGGCAGACATGAGAGCTACTTCCACAATTTGTTCACATCTATGAATGTAATGCAAGGTCTGTTCGTATCTGTGAAAGTTTGCAACTCTAATGTTTGTAAATTGGGGACTTACTATACACATTCAATATTTTCAAAGTTGCTAATGTTGTGGAAGTATTCAATTTCCAAATGAGTACCACTATTTTGATAATAGCTGTATTCAAATAACCCTCAAAGGATTTCATGTCCCAAAATATTAGAACGCACCTTCCTATATTGTTGTTGTGAATGTTATTGTGGTATAGCATCTATAGAAATGTGTATAGAGTTTCCTCAAAAAAAAAAAAAAAAAGTCCATTTTGTCAGCTCTATTTCTGGTTAAATTCTCCCCAGCTTTAAAGTAATTGTAGGGCCGGTGAGACAGCTCAGTGGCATAAGCGCCTGCACAGCAAGTGCGAGGTCCTGAGTTCGATCCCTGGTACCCACACACACACGAAAAAAATAAATAAAATAAAATAAAGTAATTGTATTACAATGATACATGAATACCCGTGTTTGTAACAGTACAACTTAAAATAGCTAAGGTCTGGAAACAGCATAGATTACCCATTCACCGAGTAGATGTTATGGTTTGTGTCCGGATGTCCCCCCAAAGCATCATGCCATTATGGGGGACAGGTTCTTTGGAGGCAGCTGAATCTAGAGTTTGTGATTGGTTCATTGTCTAGTGCTGTGATTGGGGGTGTAAGTGTTACACCCACCCTAGGGCAGGTAGCGTGCATACAATATAAGGGACAGAAATGATGCTGCAAAAACCAGTCTTTGGAAATCAATTTTTTTCTTCTCTTTTTACCTATGAAATCCAAATAAGTTTAGTAAAACAAGAAATTCACTATTTTTTGTGATTCAGATTGTTTTACCAACTTAAAAGATAAATTTATAAAATTACCTCATTATCATCAATAGGGACAACTGATTTTTTTTTATTTTATGGAAAAACGGTAAAGCAAAATTTCATAACAAAATAATAGAGTAACAATAGTTAATACATTACATGTTGTTATCTTTAAAGTAGTTGCTCAGAGTACAAGATATGGGCATAAAAATTTCTCCAATTGATATTAGCACATACCTTCCTTTTTAATGAAATAAGAGATACTAATAGTATAACTGACTTTTGTTTTTTTCTCTTTTCCCTACTGTCCTTCCCCATCCTAGTTCCTTTTTCCTTTTGAGCAACTACTTTACATTTTTGAATATCTATTGTACCTTTTATTTTTATTTTTTTCTGGGTACTGGGGGTCAACCTCAGGACCTTGCACACCAGCAGGCGCCGGCGCCGCTGAGGAATATCACCGGCCCTTTTTTCGTATGTGGGTTCCGGGAGTCGAACTTGGGCCCTCGCACTTGCCAGGCAGGCGTGTATGCCGCTGAGCCATCTCACCGGCCCCTATTGTACCTTTTATACTTTATTTACTCTTTCAGTTTCTCACACCAGGGAGACAATATGATGTTTACACATGTGAATCTGATTTATTTCACTTATGAGTGTGATCTCAAGTTGCATCCATTTACCTATAAAATCTTAAGTTTATCCTTCTTTATGGCTGAGTAGTACTCCATTGTATAAAAAGACCACATCTTTTTTATCCATTTCTTGGTTGATGAGCATCTGGGTTGTTTCTAAGATTTAGCTATTACAAATTGTACTAGTATAAACATGGGAACACATCTATTGCAGTGGTATGACGTTTTTCATTCTTCTGGTAAAATACCCAGAAGGGGAATATCTGGGTGGATGGGACCCCTCCCCTAGTTTTTTGAGGAATCTCCACACTGATTTCCACAGTGGTTGTACCAGTCTACACTCCCACCAGCAGTGGAGAAGTGTTCCTCTTTCCCCACAGCCCTGCCAGTATTTGTTTTTGGTTGATTTCTTGATGATAGGCATTCTTTCTGGGGTGAGATGGAATTTCAGTGTTGTTTTAATTTGCATCTTTTGAATGACCAGTAATGTTGAACATTTTTTCATATATTTATTTGCCATCTGTATTTCTTCATCTGAGAAGTGTGTATTCATCTTAGATGCCCATTTTTTGATTGGGTCTTTGAATTTGGGGAAGGCCTGATTTTTTTTTCAATTCTTTATATGTTCTAGATAGAAGTCCTTTGAGGGACAATTGGCTAAAATTTTTTCCCACTCTGGGTTTTCTTTTCACTCTGTTGGTGATTTCTTTTGCTCTGCAAAAGCTTTTAACAAGATAAGATCCCAGCTGGGGACAACTGATTATTGAAGGAAATAATATATGTATATCATATAGATATATGACATATATCATCTATCTATCTATATATGTATATCCATATTCAATCACATAAAAATTGCAAGCTGTCAGTGTAAACATTCTGGATTGTTTTCTCCATGAATACAGTAGCTGCTCAATTTCCCATGGGGTTACAGTCTTAGGTTTCCATGCTCAGGTGAAAACATAAGTTACAAATGCATTACATATCCTGAATATGGTGAACAATATACCTTATTCTAATGTAATAATATTTTGACAATTAGCCATCAGAAGGGCAAAATCAACAAGTTAGGTCTATTAAAATGAAATATTAAGTGTCATGTAGTTCATGACATATACTGCCTTGAAGAGTGCAGTATCAATTTTTACACATTTGAACATGTGGTTTATTTTACTGCAGTTTATTTCTAATTATTTCCATCATTAAGAATTTGCATATTCCATACTGCTGTTCCAATCAGAGGTGGAATACTGAAAACGGAAGATATTTTATCCTTAGCACATTTAGTTGCCACCATCTTAGCATGAAATATCTTACTGGCACTGGTGGTTCATGTCTGTAATACTACCCACTCGAGAAGCAGAGGTGTAATAGGATCACAGGATTCAAGCCAGCCTGAGCAAATTAGTTGGACCTTGTCTCAAAATAAAATATGAAAACCTGCTGTTGTAACTCAGTGCATTGATACTCCTGGATAAATCTTTATGTTTTACTACAGAATGATTAAAGTTCTGTACTTAGTTATTTCTTCAATTTTGTGTTATGTTTTAGCTACTGTTTATACTGTAATATTACATAATTTTTATGTCATAGCAATTCATCATTGCTTCTGGTGTCCCCAGTTTTTCCTTTCATCTTACAAGGAAAATCAAACAGCATAGGTCTTCAACCAAGCCACAAACCTCATAGTGATCATTTTTCTCATCCATATGGTTAATGTTATTATGCATTTTAGAAAGGAACAAAGAAGTCAATGATGCCAAAAAATCTAATAGAACAAATACACTAGACAGGATGAGCAGTTTATGATTGTAAATGTCCACATCAGGAAAAGAGTGAGTTGATATTAATAACCTAAAGCAGCTCTATGTCCTCAAAAAAGAACAATCCAAATCAAGTACAAGGAAGGCAATTCTAACCATCAAAGCAGAAATTAATAAAATTGAGACTAATAAAACAATAGAAAACATCATGGAATTATCTCAATAGATGCAAAAAATCCTTTGCCAAAATCCATTCATTCATGATTTAAAACCCTGAAAGTAGGTATAGAATCATATTATCTCAATGCAGTAAAAGAAAAGCCTGGAAGCATTATATTAAATGGGAAAAAACAGAATGCTTTTCCTCAAAAGTTAGGAAAAGTAGAAAAGGATGTCTGCTATCACAACTTTTCTTCAATATACTCCTCAAAATTTAGCCAGAGCAATCAGGGAAAAGAGAGACATAAAAAGTGATATATCTATAGACAAGGAAGATGTCAAATTATCATTATTTGCAGATGGCATGATTACATAAAAGACCCCCAAAATGAACTGAATGATAACTAAAGTAAAAAACTGAATTCTGTAGTGTAGCATGATACAAAATCAAAACACAAAAAAATTATAGAATTCTATAATTCTATAGAAACTCACTGAGAAAAATTTGAAAACAATACTATTTACAATAATGTGAAGAAAAATTAATACTTAGGAATTACCCTAAATAAGAAAGTGAAAACCTCTAGTGTGAAATCCTCTAGTGTGAAAACTATCGTACTCTAGAAAAGGAGATTGATATCAGGTAATGAAAGTACATCTGGTCATCCTGGAGGATAAATCAATATTGTTACAATGGCCATAGTTCCAAAATGAATATGTAGTTTTAACATAATCACAATCAAAATATCAAGAATCATTCCTCATGGAACTAAAGAAAGCAATCCTGTAATTCACACGTAATCAGAAGACAGAAAGAATAGCAAAAGCAGTAGTGGGCAATAAGAGCAAAGCAAGAAGCATTCCCTGAATTCAGTTTATATTACTAAGCTACAGTGTAAAAACTGCAAGGTACTGGCACAAAAACGAACACATACATTAATTGAGAAAGTTTGGAGAAACAGTCCAAGGCATATTCAGCTATCTCATTATGAGAAAGCTGCCAAACACACATGCTAGGTCAGTGGTGGTGAACCTATGGTGCACGTGTCACAGTGGGCATGCAGAGCCCTCTGTTGGCATGCAAGCCAAGTCACCCCAGCCATCACTCCCACAGACAAGCATTCAGGTTTATTTTCAGTTTTGGCACTTTGTAATAAATAAATGGGTTTTGAGTTGCAGTTTGGTTACCCACTTTCTAAAATTTCACCATCACTGTGCTAGATGATGTGTAGTCTCTTTAACAAATGGTGCTGAGAAAACTGGTTATCCTCATGTAGAAGATAGACTCTAAACCCTTATCTCTCACTATGTACTAGAGTAAAAACAAATGTATCAGACATCTGAATGTTAAAACAGAAACAATGTTGTGAAACTTATAAGAGGAAAATGTCTTGAAGACATAGGAATGGACAAGTACTGAAGAGAATCCCAATTGCACAAAATACAACATCCAGACTCCACAAATGAAATCATTAAATTAAAAAGCTTCTATATAACAAAAGAAACAATGAACAATGTAAAGAGACAACCTACAGAATGGGGAAAAAATTTGCCTGCTACACCTCAGAAAGAGAAGTGCTGTCAGGGGTAGAATATAGAAAAACTAGAAGAAAAAAACCTCTAAATTCCTAAAATAAAAGACTCAAACTAAATGGACAGTTCAAATGACACTTCTCAGAAGTACAAATAGGCAATAAATATATAAAAATGTTCCATATCCCTGGCCATTAGAGAAATGCAGATTAACACTTACATTCCATCTTTCTCCAGAATGAGTGCCTCTTATCAAGTAATGAAATAATATCAAATCCTGATGATGCTGGAGAAAATGAAAAGCTTTCCATTACTGGAGAGAAAGTAAACTAGTACAACCACTATGGAAATAAGTATGGAGATTCCTCAAAGAAGTAAAAATATAATTTTTATTCTACCCAGTTATTCCCCTTCTAAGTATCTCCCCAAATGTGTTAAAAACATCATACTACAGGTGCTGGGGATGTATCTCAGTGGTAGAGCCCTTGCCTAGCATATGAGAGGCTCTGGGTTCAATCTCCAGCACCCCAAAGAAAAATCACATTACAGTGATATGTGCATACCTATGTTTATAGTAGCACAACTCATATGAGCTAAGTCTTGAAAGCAGCCTATATGTTTATCAATAGATGAATGGGCAAAGAAAACATTTTTATACACAGAGAAGTACTTCTCTGCCTTGAAGAAGGATAAATTTGAGTCATTTATAGCAAAATCAGTGCACCTCCAAACCATGATATTAAAAAAGTTAATAAGAAAGGGTGGGGGGAGATTACAGAGTGGTGAGCAAAAACAACTCCAACATTCAAAATTCAGAGTTTGGAAAACAACAACTTGGAAAAGAACAAAGAGAGAAGTAGGTCTCCAGGAACCAGCAGGAATTGGATAAGAAAATTAAAGTGAATAGAACACAATGTGGCAAAGAGATGAAACCATCTGCACTTTCTCCTCAGTGTGTGGTGGCTCATGGCTCACAGCAGCTCAGTGGTGACTCATGCCTCAAGGCAGCTCACAGCATAGAAAGACAAAGTAAATACAGGGGATTCCAGTGGGCTTCAGGGAGCAACATGGTGGACCAAACTGATGGGCAATTGCTCTGACCTGCAGGCACAGGACAGGACTCTGTTCCCTGTGAGTACTTCTACAAGGAACAGCTGGTGAGTGACTCTAGAACAAGTCCACAAAAATATCCCTGGACACAGTGCTTGGTTGGAAACCATCCCGTGGAAAGGTTGTTTAAACCTGGGCTCCAGAGTAGCCACATGACTCCACTCCAAAGCTCACAGTGTTACAATCCCATAGTATCTGGGCACAAAGAGTTCTGTTTGAGACAATTCCAGTCAAGAAGCAGGCTCAGAAGTGACCCTCAGGTTTGAACTAAAAGACACAAGCCTCGCTCCCTCTGCCAGAGACCAGGCACAGGGTGACGGTCTGACTTGAGAGCCACGGCACTGGTGCCACTGCTGTAGTCTCTGCTGATGCTGGCCTCTGGCATGGATTTGGGTTTAGCTGCCTTCTTCATTTACCACTACGCACAGGGACCTGTCTTGACGGGAACCACTCCCAATAAAAAGAAACCATGAGTTCAAAATCATAAAAAAATTTAAAAATCTTTGTTCTTTTTTTGTTTCTTTCCATTGTGTGTGTGTGTTAGTTTTATTTTTCATCTTTGCTGTTTTATTTAGGTTTATTTAGGTTTGGAGAATTTTCTCTTGTCCATTTTCCTTGGTTTTTTTTTCTTTTGTCTCTTTTTCTTACTTTTTGTCTGAGTTTATTTAAAAAATTTTCCCTCTTCTACCTTTTAAATCTACCTTTAATGATTTTTGTTTATTTTTATTATCATATACTTTCTTTTTTCTCCCTTTTTCTCATTCATTTCTCATCAATTTTTCTGGTTACCTTTTCTCAATTATGTAAACATTTCTTCATCCTCAATAGAGTTCTTTGTCCCACTTGTCTTGCCTTCTTGTATACAATTTAAAGTTTCAATTTTTTCTATTCGCATTCCCCTGTACTAAATTCCTATATAATAAGAGAATAACCATAAAGCTTCATTAGTCTTTAGATAATTGACACTATAAAAGTACTGTTCAATTCTTTTATTTCATTAGTAGAGATATAGATGTCCCATAGGTTGTCTTGGGGATTAAATGGCAATAGTGGATTTCTTCTCCATGGTTAAGGGTGGCACATAATTGGTACCTATAGTATATTAATATACAGTATGTGTTGTATGTACTGTGGCTGATTTGCTTGATATTATCAGGGTCATAATATTATTGCTATTAGTTGTTGTTCTCTGAAAGCCAACACCTACATTACCTTTGTGACATTAACAATAATAAGGTACATTTCCACAGAATTCAGTGTTGAGCAAATTATACTGAATCCTCCCCTTCCAAACTAACTAAAGTGGTCAGATTTTGGGACACAGGAAATAGACTATAGTTAGCCATGCACAAAGTACATTACTGAAAAGTGACAACTAAAGAGATCTCTATATTTGCAATAAAGTCTTTATAGTATAAGCATAAGCAAACCTCAGCACAAAACAAAACAAACAATAAAGAGCAATAATGAATCATGGGAGGACTAGGAAACAAAATTCCTCCCAAAGTTCTCAATTCACTGAAAGCCAATCCAGGTGGCATTGAGAGGGTGAGAATAGCAAGAGCCACACACACAGATTACTCCAAGGACTAATAAGGGTTTTCTAAACAGATCAAATTCATACACAGTGGGATCGCAGAAGATATAACAAACAGGTAATGGAAGTAATAAGAAAATGATCCAGTAGCTTTCAGAAGACACTAATGAAAAGCTAGGTGAGCTAAACAAAATGATACAAAACATGAATGACCAGTTTAGCAAACAATTAGAATCCATGAAAAGGTTTCAATCTGAAATCCAAGGGATTAAAAAAATATACTGAAAGTATGAGCAGTCCAAGCAATCAATGTGAGGACAGAATTTCAGAACTACAAGACAATGATGCCTTCAAAGATCAACCACTCAGACACCTTAAAAGTAACAAGAGAACATGAAAAATGGATCAAACAGCAGCTAGGTTACACAAGGACTAATTTAAGAGTAATTGGAATAAGTGAAAAATCAGAAGGCAGGACAAATGGCATAAAAAATTGGTCTGCACTAGCAATGGCAGAAAGCTTTTCAAATATAGGGAAAGAAATGAACATACCTATTTAAGTGATATATATAGAACCCCAAATAGCCATTGTCAAAAAAGAATACCACCAGACCACATAACATCACAGTTGTAGAAGTCCATCACAGGGAGAAAAATCTTAAAAGATGTTATAGAAAGCCAATGAATCCATATAAAAATAAAGGCACTAGAATTGCAGCAGACTTCTCAACACAAACTTTAAAGGCCAGGAGGGCTTGGAGTGAAGTGTTTCAAGTCCTAAAAGATAGCAACTTCTTACATTGATTTATGAATCTTGCAAAAATGTTTCTTTAAAATTGATGGAGAAGGGGCCGGTGAGGTGGCTCAGCGGCGTAAGCACCTGCCTGGCAAGCGCGAGGGCCTGAGTTTGACTCCCGAGAACCCACATACGAAAAAAGGGCCGGTGATATCACTCAGCAGCACAGGTGCCTGCTGGCACGCGAGGTCCTGAGGTTGACCCCCGGTACCCACACACACACAAAAAAAAAAATTGATGGAGAAATAAGATATTTCCATTACAAGGAGCATCTGATGAAATTTATGACCATCAAATCAGCATTACAGAAAAATCTCTAGAATATCCCAGAAAGAGACCCTGGAGCCAACAAAACCAGTAATGAGAAAAAAAAAAAAAAAAGTATGGCTGGCAGGATGAGTGACTAGGAAAAGGGAAATAAATCTAAAAACCAGCAACAGGAAAAATGCAATGGCAGGAATATGTCATTACCTTTCAATTATAACTTAATGTGAATGGTTTCAACTCCCCAGTCAAAAGACACAGGTTCTTAGAATGGATCATGACACAAAACTCAACCATATGGGGGCCGGTGAGATGGCTCAGGGGCATAAGTGCCTGCCTGGCAAGTGCGAGGTCCTGAGTTTGACTCCCGGGACCCACATACAAGAAAAGGGCCGGTGATATCGCTCAGCAGCACGGGCGCCTGCTGGTGCGCAAGGTCCTGAGTTCGACCCCCAGTACTCACAAAAATAAAACTCAACCATATGCAGTATACAAGAAACTCATTTAATTGTAAAAATCTGCAAATTAATATCAAAGTATGGAAATAATATTCCATGCAACAGGAGCTCAGAACAAAACAAGAGTAGATATCCTAATTTCAGATAAAGTGAATTTCAAACCAAGATTAATCAGAAGAGATAATGAAGTTCACTTTACATACACATTGGTTAAGGGAATAATTCAATGGGAAAATAAAACAATTACAAAGATTTGTGCACCAAATACTGGCACACCCACCTTTATATAACAAACACTATTGGACATGAAAAACCAGATAAACACCAATACAGTCATAATGGGAGACCTCAATACCCCAGTGTCACAAATGAACAGATCAACTAGACAAAGAATCAACAGAGATATATCACAGTTGACACAAACCATTGGAAAAATGGGCTTAATAGATATAATCAGAGTGTTTCAACCAACGATATACAATTCTTTTAAATATTTCTCCAGAATGGACCACATACTAGACCATAAAGCATGCTTAAGTAAATGCAGAAGAATCAAAATTTTCCAATGCATATAATCAAATCACAGTGCAAAGAAACTAAAAATCAATGGCAAAAGAAACCATAGAAACTATGCAAACATATAGAAATTAACCAATACCTTCTTGAATAATCAATGAGTCTCAAAAGAAATTAAGAAATTAGACAGGTCCTAGAACATTGTACTCATACCAGTAAAACAGATATGAACCTGTGAGATACAATGAAAGCAGTCCTAGTAGGAAAGTTTATAGTGGTGAATTTCCACATCAGAAAAACAAACTAAACTCAAATAAATAAGCTGATGATACACCTCCTGTTTCTAGAACAACAAGAACAATTCAAACCCAAAATTAACATAAGAAAGGAGATTACAAAGATTGGAGAAAATTTAGTGGGAAATTGGTATTTTAAAACAATATAAAAATCAATGACTCAAAGAGCTGGTTCCTGGAAAGAACAGACAAAACCTTAGCCACTCATGTTATTTTTCTAAACTTAAAAAAAATTCTATTAGTACATGTTTGCAGTATATGCAGTTTACAGTCTTCTTGGGGAGTGAGTACATGTACATACTATAGCTTGTTTCTTTTTTAAATCCCATTTCCCTTCCCTTCACCCTCCCTCCTTCCTGCTTTAATTCCCCATTCTGATTTTTATTCTTATTGATATTATTAATCTTATCCCATGTTATGATGTCTTAGTTACTTTTCTTGTTACTGAGACAAAGTACCTGACACCCAAAGTTAAAGGAGGGTATACAGTGGAACAGTTCCAGTGGAAGACATGTATACACATACACATATATGTGTCTTTTCCACCAGTCTTATGATATAAGAGAGGACTTTTTAGACTTTCTTCTGCAGTCAGGGTCTGAATACTTCTACAATGTGTGTCTGAGGTCTTGAAAGCCCTCAGAGAGGGAGATCAGTCACTGTTCAAGTGAAGGAGCTAGAACCCTCAAAACAAGATTTAGAAAAAATTCTGCCACAGTCCAAATATGAAGGCTTTGAAGCTCCATGTAGAAGCACTGACAAATGTATGTATTTAAAAGCTGACTGTCTGGAGTCTGAAGTTTATGGATGATGGCAGCAGCAGAAATCACACCTGCTCAAGGTCAAGTATGCACAAGCCGATCCTTTCCACTTTTCAAAATCCACTATGCCCAATTCTTTTGAATGGTACCAATTTTTGCTTTGCACCCAGGTCAGTGACCCTCATGTCAATTGTGTCCAGAAATACCATCACACACACACACACAGGATTGTGCTTTACCTGTTTTGTAGGCATGCTTCCACCAAGACATTTCAATGGTCACAATTAACCACACAAGGCAAAAGTTAATAGAATATCTCATATAGTAAAGTCAGTTAACTATAAATAACAGCATCCTGGATATTCAAGTGTATAAAGATTTTATTACCCTTCCTATGTGTCTGGTGAAAATCTCATGAATATGGCTTCTTACAAATAGGAACCAAAGCCATGGAAATGGGGGTCACACTTGTGACTCAAGAAATGTAGTCACTAGTGTGCCGCACATGTATGTGATGGTCAAAAGTATATGAATTCAATGAATGAGAAATAAAGCACTAGTTTCACTGAGCAAAACATTAATGCAGGGCTGCATCAGTTTTGGAGCGCAGCCTTTGCCCTGTATATGGTGGAGAATCAAGAAAGATAATCAAAGTCTCTCCTCTTCCACAAGTTAACATTCTGCTATTTCAGCAGGTTCTCAAAATAGTTCATTTAAAATTTAGAAACAAAAATTGGCAAATTTTAAATCATGTGTCATTCTTTATAGCATACTGAAATGTCATGCCACCCTGGTCCATCATTCAGTTCATTTCATCTCATTATATAGGTATCATGTGATGTCACATTATGACAAGAAGAGTGAGTACAGTAGAAAGTCATACATTCAGAGAAAGACCACATAGATTGGGTCAAGACCATGACATTGATTGGATCATATTATTATTATTATAACTCTATTTCATTATTAAGTTGTGTTGTTAATCTCTACCTATGCAAAATTTATAAATTAAATTTTATCATAAGTATTTATAGAAAAATGCTCTCTGTGTGTTTGCATTTGGTTTATTATTATTACCTATAAGAAGCATAGACAGGGAGATTGCAACATATGCCCTTCAGTTGAGGGGGGAAATATATATTTTTTCATTAAAATGGAGAGTTATGCCAGACTGTCTTGCTTTTATCAACAGGAAAGGGACAAACATTACCATGTTCTGTCATTTCACTTCAAGCACAGTCAGCAAATATTAAATTTAATATCCCAGAAATGATAACTGACAAAATTTAAATTACCTGCCATTGTTAGTAGCATGATGAAATTTGATAACACTGGGTCCCTCATTCATCTCCATCTCTTTATGTAGGTACCATGTGTTTTCACATCATTACAATAAGGATGAGTATATTGCTATTATAACTCTATCTCAGTATACATACTGTTGTTAGTCTCTACTTGTGCCCAATTTGTCAATTAAATTTCATCATAGATATGTTTATATAGCAAAAGCATGTGGCTTAATGCTATCCTCGGTTGGAAGCAAATATTGCAGATGTTTAAACATAGCCCTTTCAGAGAAGGGAGTATTACTCTGTTTACTTTTCTTTAAAACAGAGAGTACACCACTCTTATCAGACAGTCTGTATTATATCAAGAGGAAAAGAGAAGACAGAAATGTGAGCAGAGACATATTGATGACTAAGACAGGTAAGAAATGTGAGCAGAGAAGTATTGGTGACCAGTGTGCCCAAGACAAGTAACATCTACATGCTCAAAAGAACTACTCTTCCCCATCCAAATCTAAATTACCCCAGTTCTTGAAAACTTTCTGTCTTTACATCACAGCAACACCTTGGCTTCACATGCCATATAATTCAGCCTCAAAAGGATTAAACCTGGGGCAGGTATGACTTTTTTGAGACAGAGTTTTTCTATGTAGTTCAAGCTGGTCTTGAACTCACTATGCATTATAGCTTGAATCTAGATGTCCATAAAGGCTTATGAGCCCTTAGGTGGGGCTTTTCAGAGGTGGCTGGATGTAGGGTGTGTGAATATGGATTAAGGGTGTGTGACAACTAAATTAGTCCACTGATTAGTCCACTGATCAGTTTAACATAGTTTGGAGTGCGAATATTAGGAAGGCCCACTCTAGGTGTGGGTGGCATCAACCAGTAGGCTTGTAGCCTGAGTGGAATAAAGGGAAAGGGAGACTTAATGCTGCTGCTTTGCTGCCTCCTGCCTGCTCTTCTATGCCACCCTCCCTTGGAGACAGCCAACTGTGGAGTTAAATCCCTACGAGCTGTCAGTTAAAATAAATCTTTCCTTCTCTAACTTGTGGGTGTTGGGTATTTTGTCCCAGCAATGAGAAAATAATGAGGGCACTACATAACCCAGGCTGGCTTTAAAGTTGCTTCACTACTTTTGGAATGTTTAAGATTTACTATAGAAAGTCTGTGTGTTTGGTAGGGAGGGTGGGGTTGCGAAAGAGTTTCAAAAGGGTAAAAAGAACAAATCCCTTCCAAGACAGAGAGCACTAGTGGAACACCATGGCCTAGGAAGTTATTTTAGATACTTTTCTCATTGCTGAGACAAAATACCAGACACCAACAGTGAAAGGGGTAAAAGTTTATTAGCTCACAGTTTGTAGAGGTTTCAGTCCATAACTGGCTGGCTCCAAGGGAGGGCGGCATATGGCAGAGGGGCAACAGTTCATGCAGCAGAAGACAGCAAAAGCAACAAAAGAGAGAGCAAAAAGGGGGAAATAAGCCTCTTTCTGCCCTTTTTATCTTATCCAGACTGCTGGGATTAGGGTGGTGCCAATCAATGGAGTGATCCAGCAATCACCCAGCCTTAATCCCAGCACCCTTAATCCCAGCACTGCACTATGAATCATTCACAAACTTTAGATTCAGCTACCTGCAACAAAAGCCTGCCCCCATGACTGCATGAGGCTTTGGGGGGGCATCCAGACACAAACCATAACACAAGCTGTGATGAGTAGAGAGGCAGAGGGCACAGGGGAGAGTTCATGTTTGATCAGTTGTTTTCATACCTCTTTGATAATGTGAAAACAAGAGTTTGGAGAATTCTTTATATTCTCAAAGTAATAATCATTTTCCACTTTTAAAATTCATATAAAGTATCTTTACAATTTTTCTTTTCTATTTTTCAGTAAATATAGTAAGAATAAAGGACTCTCATGTCATATTAAAAGACATCAGTTAAATGTTTTCATCTCATTTGACACATCAATGTTGTGATATCGATGAATCACACCTTTAAGATGAGGCCAATCCTGAGCCTGCAAAGAGGGAACAATAATTCCCCTTGCTGCTTCCTGGGCAGCAGCCATTCCTGAAGGTGGCCTCCAGGTGGTAAGAACACCACAGAAAGAGTGCTAATAATTAAAACCCACAGAGTGGTGGAAACCTGGAGAATAATATGCAGATGCCATTGGGGGCTTCTCTTCTTTCTGAGGTTGTGACCCTACTTTCCTGGGGGCTTTATGATGTATATTTTGGTTTCGATATGTATAGATGCATTGGCATCAAGGTGTAAATTGTCTGCATGAAGAAATTTCTGTGAAGGTCAGCCTCAGAGAAAGACTCATTTAAGTAGTCTCCTGGAGAAGGGGGTGAAAATTTTGGCTCTCTTTTTCAGTGAGAAGCTTGAAGTGATTCCAAGTAAGAGTGTTTCTATAGTTAGTATTAGGGTAGATGAACTAGCATTTTCACAGTGGGAAAGTGGAACCACAGGGCAAGGTCAGTATGAGGGATAGAAAGAGCTATGGTTGCCACATGCTTGCTTTGCTAATTTCTGCATGCCATGAACTGTTTCTCCTATTCTATGGCTGTCTGCCATGCACTCTGCCTTGGAGCGAGCTGATTATGGGATGAAACTTATACAGATAGTGAGCTAGACACACCTTTCCTCATTTAACTAACTTTGGGTGTTGAGTATTTTGTCTTAGCAACAAGTAGAGTAGCTAAGACAGAATCTGGTACTAGATATGTAGGGTCACTGCTGTGACTATATCTGACCATGGAGTTCAGTACCCATTGAAACTAGCATGTGGGAAGAGTTTGAAAAGGTTCAGAGATGCTGGCTGAAAAAGTAAAGTTGGAATGCCCTTGGCTGTACTTGATAGACGATTCTGGCCAGAGTTCAGAAGACCAGAATGCTGATAGAAATCCTGTTGGTAAAGGCCAGTCTCAAGAGGTTTCTGCTGGGAAGAAGGACTGCATTGGCTGTTGGACTCCAGATGATATGCGTTATACATTGGCAGAAAGTTTGTCTGTGTTTTGGTCATATCCAGAGACTTTGCCTGAGACTGAGATTAAGTGAGGCAGACTAATTAACCTTGCAGAAGAAATTTCAAGGCAGTCTAATGTTGAGGCAGTGGCATGGCTACTGTTGGAGGCTTTTAGTCAGATTTATGTTGAGAATAAAGAGCAAAGAGCCCAGCAGAATGATTCAAAACATTGTGAGTTTGGCCAGAAAGTTCCAGTATAGTTGCAGCCTGCAAAGACGGAACAGAGAAATCAGTCATTGAAAAGACTAGCAGGAAAACAAAACAAAACAAAACAAATATTTCAGAAGACAACAGAAAAGATGGCCTGAGGGCTTCACAGGAACCAACAGGACTCCAGCCTTTGCAGGCTCAGAGGTGCAAAGTGGAAAGACTTTGCTTTGTGAAGAGAGCCCTCAAAGCACCATGTTCCATAATGGAGGTGGTATAGAGAAGTTGTTTTTCAGGATTTGTTTCATAGGCACTCGACCTCTACAGCCAAGAGAGAAAGAAGCCTGGTTACTGCTCCAGCTGGCAGCAGACCTTGGCATCATCCATGTGGTGCTGGTTTTAAGCACATGCAGAATGCAAGAGTTGTGGGAGTCAGGAAGGCTTCCTTCCACCCAGATTTCAGAAGAAGTACTGGGAGACTAGGCAGTGTGCCCCTGAGAGGGCAGTGAAGCTGTGAGTGTGAAGCTGAAGATGCAGTGGCAGCCCCAGAAATTTGGAGAAGCCAGGAATGTGGATCATCTGAGGAAAACTGCAAGGAGGGAGCAGAGCCAGCCTCAGAGAGAAGCCATGGGAGCTACAACCACCAGCACTGCCATAGGGGCAGAGCCACCCAAACCTTTTGGAATTAATATCTTGCCACAGACGGCCTCAGACGTGGCACATGGAACTACAGGACTTAATGTTTGCCCTGCCAGATTTTGGACTTGCTTTTTTCCCATTCCTTTGTATCCCCCTATGTATCTTTTGGGATGGAAGTTTATCTTGTGCCACTATGTGCTGGAAATGTTTATCTTTGCTTTCATTTGTATCATTTGTGCTATCTCCTGCTTTTTCATTGACTCCAATCAATCTTAAGTTATTCTTCTTTGCCTCATCTAGCAGCTGCTCATGATCTCTTACTATTTTTAAGAAATCTTTCTTTTCATGATCACTAACTGCAAGCCTGTCTTCTATATCTGAGATCCTGTCCTCACATTAGCTTAATTTGCTGCAGATACTTTCAATGGAACTTTTATTATCCTGGATATCTGCTTGAATCTGCCTTATGGATTCCATTTCTTTCCTATGCTGAGCATTCATGGCTTCCACAATTTTAAGCTCCTCTATTTTTTGTCTGTATCTGCTCTAGAGTCAGTAAGCATGGTTTTCATTGTGGACACCATCTCTGCAGTTATCTGAGAAATTACTTCTGATTTGATTTTTTCTAGAGCCTCATTAAATTGCTTTGCTGTTACCACTTCAGAGAGGCCATGTGGATAGCTTTCAGATTGTGCCACCTCATTTCTCCCTGGGTTTGCCTTTGGTGAACTGGATGTGTGGGGTTGCATCTTGTTTAAGTATCTTCTCATTTTCTTTTCTTTTCTTTTTTAGTTTAATTCCTGTGGTGATGCTTATAAATTGCCTATGGTGGGTTGCTTCATTGATAGTATTTAGAACCCTTAGGAAATGACTATCTCTCTGCATTATCTTCCAGGTGTAACTGATATTTGGGTTTTGAGTCTGTTGCAAGATCCTACATCTTCAATTTGTTGGGGATGAGAAGTTGCTGCCTGTTTGGCCCAGCCTCTGGTTCTTTGGCACTGTGCTACACTATTTCCTGTGACCCTTAGTCAACCTCAGTCTTGGTATACCAGGAAGAACACCTATTTAGAACAATTGTCACAACACAGCCTAGAAAATGACAAACTGAGCTAACCATTACTTTGCCTTTAACCATATAAACTAGATTTGTGGTTATAACCACAAATAACAAAATTTAAAATGAACCAAAAAATTATATACAGTATACAAGTCCTTAATATGTCAGTTTTGCCCTCAGGGGTTAAAATTAAAAATGTGTTAGGAGAAAATAGAGAAGTGGAAGAAGAGGAAGAGATTAGAAGTAAGGCTGGAGGACAAAGTGAGATCACGCTAACTTTGGGAAACTGGTGCAGAAGACTGTAAGGAAAGAGAGAAGGAAGGGATAAAAAGAACAGAACAGAACAGAACCACAACCACAAAGAGGCTGGAAGCCATGTTCGCACTCATATAAAAACAAGATCAAACAATGAAGGGGAGAAAAACAAAAACAAAAAACAAAACAACAATAAAAAACAAATGAGAGAGAGAGAAAAAGAAAAAGTCCACTTCCAGGTTTGTCTCTGCTGTCACTGGTAGACAACATGTGGAGACAGAGTCCCGATCCATGTTGATTTATCCCCGCAAGCCAGCAGTAGCTTTTAGGCAGGGTAGTGGATCATCTCAGTGAGCCTGCACCTTCTGGCTGAGACCAGACTCATTCAGCCTGCAGCCATCGTGCACCTTCCATGGGCCCGAGCCCAGCTGGGAGCCGCTATATGGAACCCACAGCTGCTCTGAGTTTTGAGCTCAGTGGTCCCCTCTCCAAAATGGCTCCCAGCCAATCTCTCTCTCAAGTGGAATGACTGAGCCCTCAGCACTCACCACCAGCTGGTGTAGTCCTTCATGTCCACTGCTCCCCTCCACTTCTGTGTCTCTCCATAGAGGCCTCTGGGGTTGCCAGCCATCACTGTGTGTCCACAGGTTTGAATCACTCTTCTCATTCAGTGAGTCCTGTCTCAGGGAGAAGGCACTGCCAGCTACCTCCTTTTTCTTCCTTGTAATTTCTCTCTTCACTCTCCCCATGGGCTTCAATTCACACTTCAAATCCTTCCTGGGTCCAGGGGACCCGCTTCCCTCCTTCTTGTCTTCCTCATGTAGCTATATTCCAGCATCTGGGTGGCAACTCTCAGAGAGGCTCTTTCTCTGCTTACCACTCCACCATCTTGGTCTTCTGTCAGTCTGTTTTCATTCGTACAGGGGCCCACAGCTAAGTTTTCCTTAAATCTCAGAGGAGACTTGGGACTTGGACTTTTCAGCAATGCTGAAACCATTAGGACTTTGGCAAGTCTTAGAGATGAACTAAATGCCCTTTGTATAAAGGAATGTACATTAATCTTTGGGGAGCCAAGAGGGTAATGTTATGAATTGTGTCTAGATGTCCCCCAAAAGCCTCATGCAGTCAAACGTGGGGCTTTTTCAGAGGTGGCCTGATCTAGAGTGTGTGATGATGGGATTAATTCATGGTGCAATGCTAGGATCAATGGCACTAGGATTAAGGGTGGGACTGCCACCCATTCTAAGTAGCCTGGATAAAATATAAGGAATAGGAAGAGCTGTGGTCATCCCTTGCTTGCTTTGCTACCTTCTGTGCACTATGAACTGTTTCTCCTCTGCAATGCCTGTCTGCCATGCCACCCTGCCTTGGAGCCAGCCAATTATGGGTTGAAACCTCTACAAACTGTAAGCTAAATAAACCTTTCCTCCTTTAACTTTGCATGTGAAATATTTTGTCTCAGCAATGAGAAAAATAACAACAGTCATCTCCCAGAGTTACAGTTTTTTAGGTGTCTTTTCATCATCACTAGAAACTGATCCACTGTGGGGTCCATTTTGGCAATCAGCCTAGTCCTCTCATAAGGAAGTTGTTTAATCTTCTGAATGTGGATTTTTCTTGTGACCCTGGGTGAAGCAGGTTGCTTTTCTTCACTCTTGATTTTTTGGGAAAATATTGCTACCAAATAGCTCCAAGCTATGTATGTGTTTATCAACCATATTATATTGTGGACACATTTTCTTGTCTAAAATGGACTGAAAGTGGGCACACTGGTGCACAGCCATAATCCCAGTATTCTGGGATGCTGAGACAGAATTCCAAATTAATACTGAGACCAGCTAGGACATCTTAGTGACATTGTCCCAAAATAGAATCCAAAAAATGAAGATGGGCATGTAGCTCAGTGAAAAAGGCCCTGGATTCAATCCTCACCACTGAAAAACTAAAATGGAGCTGGTTGACAGATTAGGTGTGAAAAAGTCTTGGCTATGAAGCAAACAGACTCATCCCCCATTCCTAACAGGCCCTTCCTGTTCCTGTGAGGTCTGGCCTGACTTAGGTGCCCCTCCTTCTCTGAGGTCTGGGTTAGGGTTAAGGTGTTCTCTTCTGTCATTCAGGTCCCAGATGGCAGGCTCTGATCATTAGTCATGAGAATACAGGCCAGCTGTATGGGCTGTCCATTGGGAGCACAGGAGGATGAACAAGATGCTCTGCAATGTGGACTCTTCCATTTCTTCTGTTGCCATACTGCACAGGGAGGGTCAAGTGTCCCAGCTCCCATTTTGTGACCTTCTCTGGCTGCAACATTTTTAAAATTACAGGCACTCCCAGAGCTGAAGATGTAACTGTGGTTCTTGGGTCCCTATTCTATCCTTTGTCTCCAATAAAGACCTGATTGCCCTAAAATTTCTAAATATTTGGGTGCCAAAATGCATGAACGGATCCCAGAGATTCTGAAGGCTGACATTAAGTCCATTTTTGAGATCTTCCACTCCTTGTCAAAGTAATTGCAAATGAACATCCAAAAGAACATTTGGCTTGGTTCTCAGGGGAAGTGGAGTCTTGTATCCTAGTGTGATATAATTTTTATCATCCTTGGATGATTGGGTAGCTTTTCAAACTAAATGCTGATTGAAGTAGGGTATTACTTTATTTGAAAGAAATATGCAATAGTGGAAAGCACCAACTAAGTTCTGCAAGCATTTCAATCATTAGGCAAAAATGGGGGTATTTATACTGAGAGGAGCAAACAAGAGCAGAAGAAGCAGGGAAACAGGATGATGGAGGGTAGCAAAATCAGCTTTAGGGCAGGAAAATTTTTCCTCTGAGGTCAGCCTATTCTTAGGCTGACAATAAAGACAGGTTTTGTGCTTTGTTAAGCATTCGTCTCTTCTGACAAGGTTGTCTTGAAGACCACTCTGTCTGAAAAAAAGGATAGCTACTCCTTGCTTTCAGGTTTCTGTGCATGGAATATAGTTTTCCATCTTTTGATTTTTGACTGTGAGCTTTATTAAAAATTAAACGTGTTTTTTGTTTTTTGATCCTATCTACGATCTGTGCTTTTTATTTGGGAAGTTGAGACCACATACATTGAAAGTTATCATTGAAAATTTTAACTGATTTCTCTGTTGAGGTGTTCATTTATTCTTGATTTCATTCTTGCTTCTGCTTAACTTCTCACTATGCCTGACGTATTTATTCTGTTAGGCCCTTAGTCATTGTTGACTTCACTGTCTCCATCTAGAATATCCTTGGGTGTTTTTTGGTAATCATGTATTTTTTAATGGCCTCTTTGTAATTGAAGGTTCTACTTTCTCCATGACATTTGATAGATAATTTTCTAGATTGAGTGTTTTCTTTTAGTGTTTGAAGAACTTCTCTCCAAGCTCTCCTGGCCTGTGAGTTTTCTGCTGAGAATATGAAGAAATTCCAACTGGCTTACATTTATAAGAAACTTGTTTCTTTCTAACAGCTGTTAAAATTCTGCCCATGTGTTGGACTTCTGGGGTCTTAACTATAATGCGTCATGAAGAAGCTCTTTTCTGATTGCAGCTCTATGGGAATCTATATATCTTGATTACTTATATGTTGAATTCTTTTTTTTTTTTTTGTGGGTACCGGGGGTCGACCTCAGGACCTCACGTGCCAGCAGGCGCCCGTGCCGCTGAGCGATGTCACCGGCCCTTTTTTTGTATGTGGGTTCCGGGAGTCGAACTCGGGCCCTCGCACTTGCCAGGCAGGAGCTTACGCCGCTGAGCCATCTCACTGGCCCATGAATTCTTTTCTGATAATTGGAGAATTTTCTGCTATGATTTCTGTAAACAGTTGTTTTATATTATTTATGTTGTTTTCTGATTTTTCTTTAGTTCCTATTAATCTTCGGTTAGTCTTCTTTGCATCAGCTAGTAGCTGTTGGAAACATTTCCCATGACTTTTTGTTTTTAAAGTATACAGTCATGTACATGAGCCCTATCTTCTAGTTCTGGCATTCTTTTCTAACATTGGTCACTTTGTTTGTTTTTTCTTGTTTTTTTGTTTTTTTTTTTTTACTTAATTTTATTGGTACATTTTAGATATATATAATGATCACATTCATCATAGGGAATTTGTACCTGTGCATGATATATCTTGATTCTTTTTCCCCATCTCCTCCCCTTCCTTCAACTCCTCTTCCCCTTTTTATTTACAAAAGCTTTGTTACCATTTTTCTTTTTTATTTTCTTTATATCTTTTCCCTTTCTTCCTTTCCCCCTCCCTCCTCCCTTGTTCCCCTTTCCATTTGAACATTTTCTTCCTATTTCCCAATATCTATTTTACATTTTAGACCTTTATTTATTCTTTTGGTTTCTCACACCAGAGAAGTGTATTTACACATGTGTGTCTGATTTATTTCAGTTAAGAGTATGGTCTCAAGGTGCATCTATTTATCTAGAAATGTCTCAAGTTTATCCTTTCTGGCAGAGAAACAGTCCACTGTATTAAAAGTATCTTTATCCATTCAACTATTGATGAGCATTTGAGCTGTTTCTAAGATTTACTTATTATAAACTGTGCTGCTATAAACTTGTGTGTGCATGTATCACTGTGGTATAATGCTTTTAATTCATTCAGGAAGATATCAAGAAGTCAAATAGGTGAGTCAAATGGAACCTCTAGTTTTAGTTTTTTTGAGGAATCCCTGCACTGATTTCTACAGTGGTTGCACCAGGCTATACTCCCACCAGCAGTAGAGAGTGTTTCTTTTTCTCCACATCCCCACCAGCATTTGTTATTGGTTGATTTCTTGGTAATAGCTAGCCTTTCTGGAGGTGGAATCTCAGCATTGTTTTAATTTGCATCTCTCAAATGATTAGTGATCACATTGGTCACTTTTGCTGCTCATTCAACAAAATTTTTGTCTCTTGTATTTCTGGTTCATATCTTTTTATGGACTTTCATATTGTATCATTTTGATTAGCTAAGCTAGCTATTTATTTCCATTTCTAAATTCATTGATCATTTTGTTAAGTCCATAATTTGTTTAGTTATCTGTTTGAGCTTGCCAAAAACCTTATTTTTCTGTTTTATGTTTCTTCTTTTATAATTTAATATATTTCAGCAATTTGGTCTTTTTTCATTCCCATAGGTGCTTATTGGATCAGCGTTGGGAGAGTTAGGAGTTTTTGGCCATTTTGTTTCATTTTTCTCATGTTTTTATTGTCTATTTGAGGCTGAGAGTTGGGGATTCGAGTAGAGAGAATTTGTTGCTAGTAAGGTGATCTCTTTAGTTAGAGTCTGCTTCTCAGGGCTGTAATTTTGAATCTGGTTGCTTTTTTGTATTTATCTACTTCTTCAGCCTGTAAACTTAATAGGATCAGACCCAGTTAGTGTGTTCAGAAGATAATTTCAACCAGTTATACAAACATCACCAGATCGAACTGTAAATCAGTCATGTACATTAAAACTTGTCCTTTTATCAATGATCCATAGAGTCAGTAATCTACTACTCTCTGGAAGACTGGGATGCATTAGGTGGCATTATAAAACAAGAAAAAGGGAAGGGGTAGATCAGAAAGAAGAGAAGGAGAAAGTAGAAATAACATCAATTAAAAGAAAGAGGGAAGAACAGTCTTTGTTGGTATTTTTACAACAAATAGAGGGCTGGTGGAGAGGAGGTTTGAGTAAATATTTTTGGAAAGGAGAAGGAATGAAGAAGTAGGAAAGTCATTGGAGATTGAGGGAAGCTGTGAGAAGATTGGAATCTGATAATATGTTAATAGTTACCTTGAGTTTGCATACTCTATACACAATTTTGGTGAATTTACACTGACTTGTCCTTGAAAGGTACTATTCATATTATAGCATTTGTTATTTCTTGTTCTCTATTGCACTTAAGCAGAAACCTCCCATATATGTAATATATGGAAGGGAAGGAGAAAGATAAAAGACAGAGTGAGGCAGAGAGAGAGAAAGAGAGGGAGAACAAAAACAAAAACCCCCACACCACTGTAAAACATACACTTAAATCATCCTCACAGTCTTCTTTATATTGCACTCCAAGTTCAACCACTGAGCTCTTCTCCCCATGTTCAAACTGTGAAAGATTTGACTTATAATGGGAGGTCGGATGGATTTGTGCTGGCTGTTTCCTACAACTGTGCCTTCCTCAGTTTGCTACTGTGACCACAAGATGTTACTCCACCACAACCTCTTTCATCTACAGTCAGCTCCTGTTTGCCTCTGGCCTTGTCCTCCTTATGACCTGTCCAGCTGTCTGCCTGTGTGTGCAGAGGTTTGGAGATCTGTATTGAATAATGAGCTGCCACTGTCATGCAAGCTACACCTTGGTCATGACTGACTGAAGACCTTTGCCTTTGTCCTAAAGTCAGACCCTCTTAATTAATTCACAGAATGAAGGGCGTATCAGGGGCCAGTCAGTCCCCAGATCTGCCTAGTGAGGGGTAAGATGAAAGGATGAAATAAGAAACAGAGATGAATTTAGTAATGCCTGACCGGGGGGCTGGAAGGTCAATGCCTCAGGATGGGCAGAGACAATGACACTCTGAGCTAGTCACTTTTTATTGGGTGCACACAATAATTGAAGGGATTATCAGATGACTCAGAGGGCAGCACTGATCTTGTGCTGAGAATATCTTACGCTGATGAGGATCACTTCCAGGGGCTTAGAAGGCAGAGGTGATCTTATGCTGATGAGGACTTTTATGTTGATGAGGATGGTGGGGAGAGATGGTAGGTTAAGAAGTTGGTCCTTTCCCCAAGGTGAAACTCTATTTTTATTACTACTGGGTTCTCAAGGAACCAGGATGTCTTCAGCTAATGCAATCTTGCCCTGGGCAGTCACAGCATCATGGGACCATTGAGGCCTCAACTGTTACTGGAGGTACATGGAGTTATGCTCCTGCATACCACAGCTGGCCTGAATGGCAATGTACTTGGCCTTGGGCAAGCCCTAATCAGAATTTAATTATGAAATGATTTTTCCCCAAAAATTATATAGAATGGTCCTTGACAAGGGTGCAGTATGATAGCCTCAGCACCCAGTTATCTGCACATTTCTGCATGGATCTTCTTGATCTCCACTTTCTTTACTGCATACCAATTCCTGCAGCTGCACTCTGCCTTCCATAAGCCTTCTGATAGATACACTGCAGAAACACTGAAATGACACCCAGGATTTGGAGGCAGATTTATTTACATCAACAGGCACTGATTGGGATCATTCCCAGAATATCAGGCCCTGATCTCTGGTGGTCCAGGGCTTATATGAGATAAGCAAGCAGGGAGTACAGAGGCAGAATGGCTTGTCAATTGGGTATTGGTTTATACAGTGTGCATCATAGTGACCAGCTATGCCTCATAGTGACCTGCCATTTCTAAGAGACCAGAAGCAACTGGAACTAGAGCAGGAACTGTTACCTGGGCAACTAAGAAACTGAAGTATGCTGGCTGGGGGCCATTTTCCATTACAGTTGAGCACCTCTTCCTAGGGCAATCTGTTTATCTTTCTTCCCACTATCTTGCCACTTGCTGTTGTTTCCTCTCACACAATCTCTGGTGCCATGCCTTTTGTCTGCTTTCAAATTGGGGTCTTAATCATTATATGTGGTATTTTAAAACTTTCCTTGAGACCAATTAGTGCTTTCTCAGTCTCTTCTGTCTGGTTTTCAGGGTGTGTTTTGTTTTGTTCTGTATTCTTGGCACCCTAGTCTGCAAATAACTCATTTACTGTGTTCCTTTTCTGGTGGGGAAGGTAGGATGGTTAGGAGCCTATTTCAGTGCCCTGCCTCTGATAAATTTCCAGCTCCCTTTTTCAGATTCATAGATCCTCTCCCAAGATGGTGTGTATGCCAGACCTGTGTTACAAGGGGACACTACATCAGGAACTGTCCAGCTGCCCTTTCTAACCCCCAGCTCTGGATTTGGATCTGGCGGGTTTTTTCTTCAACTTGCCTTCCCGTATCAGGCTTTCTTTGCCACCTCCATTTCCATGTACTATGTTTTCCACAGTGTGTATTTGGAGTCTTACTTATGGGGCACAGTTTGAGTTGACCATGATGGAAAGTCGCAGCCCCTCATTTTTAAACTATCCTTGTCACCTACTGCACCTGGACATTATGGCTGCTCAGTTGCTGCCTGGCACATTGGTTGAAGCTCCAGGACCGTGTCAGTCACCCCCACTGCTGCTGTAACTGTCTGTAATAGAACATTCTGTAAAAGTTACCTCTTAGAAGTAACATTTGTTTTATAAATATTCTAAATGTATCTAATATGTACTGTCTGAATAATAAGTACATATAATTCATAAATTGCCTTTCTGAACACTGTTAGAATTTGCAACTATAATCAATTTTCTGTTCTGCTCCATCTGTTCTGAATCTCGTGCTCTTTTCTACCTTTTCACTTTGGTTCATTGTAATGAGTGACACTGGTAATAGATTCCCCAATTCTTTGAGCATTGTTGTCAGCTGGATATTGTCTTTTCAGCCCATTTTAGTAAGGTATAATTTACTTACCTTATTATCCACTCCTTTAAAAATATACATAAATATCTTCACAGTCAACTTAGATTATTTTCATTTTCTTCTAAAGGTATTCTGTCTACATTTACTGTTGTTCCACTGTTCTTAAACTCTATGCACCACTAATATACTGTTGCAGTCAGGGTTTGCAAGAGAAACATTTTAATCAGGACATATAATTTATAGGATTATTTTATAATAATCACCCAAAGAGTCAAATACAAAAGAGTGCAGGATATCTGTCCACACACTAGAGACACAAAGAATCCAGCTGATTGCCTGGATCCCATGACAATGTCCTGCATGAGTCCAGCTGGAGGCCTAGAGCCCACGACAATATCTCATGCAAGTCTGTTTCATGGATTTGCAATGGGAAGGCCCAAAGGTCAGTGGTGGAAGCTAGAAAGTCTGTGCCAGTGGGATGATCTATGCCACCAGGCGGAGGGATCTGCACTGGAGCCAGGAAGTGACACTCAAAGTTAGGACAAGAGCTCCCCCAAAAAGTACCACAGCTATCCTCAGTGACAACAAGGTACCAAGCTCCTCGATGATGAGAACAGCCAAGTTCATATCAGGAAAGCCAGCGCAACAAGCTTCTCCAGGAGATTGAACAGTGCCCCATCTTTCCGTCCAGAGCCAGGAAGCAATGCTCAAAGCAAGAACCAGAGCTCCCCCAAAGTGAACTATAGCCATTCTCAGTGACAATGAAGCCCTGAGCTCCTCCAACAATGAGAACAGCCAAGTTCATATCAGGAAAGCCAGCATGACAAGTTTCTCCAGGAGAACCAACAGCCCCACCTCTTCCTCTCCAGTTCTTTTTATGTTGTTGGCAACAATTCTCAGGTGGGCCCGCCACACCCAGCACTACGCTGATTCAGTTCAGCTGGGCGTCACAAGTTGACCACCAGTTGTCAATCAACCACATATACTGTGTATCAAAATAGATTTTCCTATTCTTGCCACTTCCTACAAGTTCGATAATTCAACACTTGTCACTGTGTCTATCTTTCTATATTTCCAGGATTCTTCCATGGTGTAGCATGAATTAGAACCTCATTTGTTATGGTTAAGTTTCTATTGTGCTGATACCTTGCGTTGTTGTCCATTCAGCAACTTACTCACATTTGAATAGGTACTACCTACAAACTTTGATTTAAAAAAAAGTGGTAGTGTAAAGATTTGTGTTGATTAATGCCTTCAAGTCTTTTATTGATATACCTAGGAGAGGAAATGATGGGTAATATGGAAACTTTTACAGATGTACATGGAAATTTCCTTCCAATGTACACACTGAAATCTAAACTCCAGGAGTAGATATTGATAGGATAAAACTTTATCTGTCTAAGATATGCATATCTGTGGTCTTTAGGAGGTGACTGGAAATAGACATGCCAGCTTGGCAGGCTTGCCTGTTATTCAATGTAAAAACATTTAAAAGGAGCACAGAGTGCATGTATAGAGACTTAGTCTATTGCTCTGTATGATCCCAGGACTGTCAGAAAGAAAACTGTCACCAGATATAACTTTTCAATTGTGGCCCCAAAGGATCAGTCAATGTAAGCCTCTTTTTTTTTTTTTTTAAACTTACTCATAGTGGAGTATTATGTTGAAGAATAGAAATGGGCTGATGGTAACTTTATTCTTTGCTATTACAGGAACTGTCAGCCAATTTTTCAACATGACTGTCCGTGTTATATTTGCCAGATCAGTTTGTGAGTTTTCACACATCCTCACCAAAAGTTGTTACTGTTCTTATCTGTGTTTCTGACAATACTTTTGACCCTGGTATATTGTGATCTGATGAGTACTGGATGATATGGTCCTAAAAACTTCAAACACATAAATTCTTCCTAAGATGATAAGATTATTAATTCCATTTCAAAGATGGGGAAACAGATACAAGATACACTGGTAAATCATGAAGCATCCTCCCCCTAAAAGGGCAAGTGTAAAAATTAGTGTATTATTAAATTGGGCTTGAGTGAGGATCAGAAATTTACTTCTACCTCTGATGTGCTGGAGAGGCCAGACTATTCCAGAAACAGAAAAATTTATATATAGAAACAGAGATAAATTTCAGCCACCATCAATACCATGAGCACAGAGTTAGAAATAATTTGTTCTTAGAACATGAAGGAAGAACAGCGAGAGAAATGTGAGTGCTTTGGTGAGTTCGTCCTGCTATAGTTCTGGGTCAGACCTTTGTTAGTATATGCACCAATATGCTAAAGATTGCTATGTTTTAATATTATGTTTTTTACCTCAAAAATAACTTGAAGATTGGAATGTAGCTAACATACAGAGCACTTGCCCCACCTATTCAAGGTCCTGGGTTAAATACCATATTTGCCAAAAAAAATGAAAGAGAAAGAAAGAAAGGAAGAAAGGAAGAAAGAAAGAAAGAGAAAGAATTTAACAAATAATTGAGCTGAATTAAAATATGATTTAATGGAAATTTAACTGCACTCCCATGTGTGTTGCAGCATTATTGTCAACAGCCAAACTGTCAAAACAACATAAGTCACCATCAATTGTTTTGTTAATCAGTTTCGACACAGTTGTTGTGACAAAATAGCTGACATAAATTAAAATGAGGAAAGATTTGTTTTGGCTTGATTTCAGAGGTTTCTATCATTGGTCAAATATTCTTATGGCAATGCAGATACATCATTACAAAAGGCAAGATGAAAATAAAATACAAGAGCATAAAATCCAAAAGCAGAGAAAGTATGAGAAATAGAGAGGTGCCAGGAATAAGATATACTGTTTTAGGGCACACTACACCTGGGACATTTTTCCTCCACTATATCCATGAAAAAATACACTGATGATGTCAGAAAGTGCATGATAATGTTAAATTCAGAGTAACCAAGTATTTTGCAAGCAAGAAATTTAGTACATTGTCTTTAAGGAACATTTTACATGAAAATCATAATCTTAGTTGAATGGATAAAGTGAAGTTTATTCATACAGCGAAATATTATTTAGAGTTAAAACAAAGGAAATCCTTTTTTTTTTCTGAGAATGTAGATTAACCTGGAGATCATTAAGTAAAATATTCCAGTGTAGACACATTAAAAGTTGATCATATTTTTTAGCATCTAAAATTGACAAGCTAGGACTTCTGGGAAGATAGTGGAGTGGTAAGAAGCAACAAATCAACCTCTCCAAGATTCAGAATCCAGACACTGGAAAGAACAACTTGGGGAAGAAGAGAAGGAGGGAAGTGGATCCCTGGGTCCCAGGAAGGATCTGATGGGAAAATTGGAGCCTACAGGGAAACTGAAGAGAAAAAAGAGAGTGCAGAAAAAGGAATGGCCAATCTGCACTTTCTCCCCAGCTTCTGGCTCCTGGCTTGTGAGAAAGGAAGATCAAAACTACAGAGACACCGTGAAAGTGGGTGACTCCAGAGGCCTTTAGGAAGAAACACACCAGTGGAATGGAGCAGTGGCTGATGTATGCTACAACAGCTGCTGTGTGACTCCAGTCCAAGCATCTGCCATATCGCCTGGAAAGAGTGCTTCATCAGATGCTGTTCCAGGGAGAGGCCAAATGAACCTGGGGCTGAGGAGTCATGGGTCGGGTTTATCTCAGGGCTCCCAGTGTTAAGCTCCCACAGTGACTGCATGAGGGACAGTCATGGGAGACATCCATGGTCAGGGAAATTATAAGAAAATGCATTTTTTATCTAGGTATGAGAAAAACTTCATAAATAAAATTGGAAACTCACAAATATGCTGATTTTGAAAACATAGAAAACATGTAACAAGATTCCTGTTCAGTAAAGAAAATACTTGGTGAAATTAACATGCAGATAGAAATAAAAGGGTATTTTGATACTCTACAATGACAAAGAAATGCCTAGAATAAAAAATAATTATAAATTAAGAATCTTCATCACAAATATGAGCACATGATAAAAGCAAATAATTTACAGAAAGGCTCAGAAAATAAAGGGAAAAAGAATGCACATGAGAAAGGTGACATATAAGATAAAAATAAAAATAAACAATTGATATCTTATTTCTTGATGGCCATTCTTCTGGGGTAAAATGGAATCTCAGTTGTTTAAATTCATATTTCTTTAGTGGCCAGCAATGTTGAACATTTTTTCATGACTTATTGGTCATTTGTATTTCTTTTTCTGAGAAGTGTGTATTTATTTTCCTTTCCCATTTTTTGATTGGAATTTTTAATTTAGTGGGTCTATGCTTTAGAGTTTTTCTTATATTGTAGATATAAATCAGACATATAAACTTAAATATGGCATGGTTTCTCTAATATGAGAAGCCCAAAATATAAATAAAGAACTAAATAAATTTTAGATAATAAGAAGCAGAGAGATAGATGTTTCTCAAATAGGAAAGTGATCAAGAGATAGAGAGGGGAAAGGAGGGAAAAAATTAGATGCATCCAGGAAAAAAGCAAAAGAAAGGGAACATAAAAAGAATTAAGATGTGTTATGTACATGTAAAAAATTCATAGTATATTGCAAATATATACTAATAAAAAATTTATAAAGTAAGTTAAAAGACCAAGCAATTGAATTTCACTGTGCATGAAATTCATCAAATTAGGAGTCTAGGGTTTTTGGTTATAAGAAATAGGAACTCTTGCCCATTTGTGGTGGTAGTATGAATGGTGTATATTAAGATTTTAAATGCATACACACTATATGCACAAGCAAATATGCTCCTGAGTATATATGGCTTTTTGTCTAATCTGCTTCTAGGGCTGCAAGAAAGGGAATGTTCCTTGTGGCTTTTATATCCTGACAGAACTTGTAAAGCCTGCTTTCCCATAACCATGGAAATGCAAAAGTTGTGTCATGAAGACAAACAGGGGAGTTGCATGTACATACAGCAATGCAGATAAATCTGATAAATATTATGGGATAAATTAAGTGATAACTAGAATAAAGTCACTAACATACTCCTATTTGGGCACACTATGTATACAAATATATTGTAAAAAAAAATTAAAAACCCAAATTATATCCTCAAAGCAATTATTTTACCTTTTCAATGACTCAAGTATAAATTTGATAAAAACACTCTAACTCTCAAAAAATAGATCCTAGAATAAACGAACCAGTCAAAAAATGGGCAACTGAAATGAATAGACATTTCTCAGAAATACAAGTAGCAAAGAAATACATTTTTAAAATTTCAACATCTCTGGCCATTAGAAAAATGCGAATTTAAAAAATACTTGGATTCTTTCCTACTCCAGAATGAACGGCTAGTATAAAGAAGTAAAAATCATAACAAACCTCGGTGGGGCTGCAGGGAAAAAGTAATCTTTGTAAAACATTTGTGTGAACACATGCTAGTACAACCACTACGGAAATCATTAAGAAAACTTCTCCAAAAACTAGAAGTAAAAGCTGCATTTGACTTGGCTCTTACCCTACTTGATGTCTTTCCAAAAGACTTAGACATCATATTATAGGGATACATGCATATTCATTCATATTTTTTATAGAGTCAGAAATCATAATATCTAAATCTTGGAAGTGGTGTAGTGTATATGTCCAGTATTTACATATGATGCAGTACTACTTCACCATAAAGAAGAATAAATTTGAGTAATTTGTAAAAAAATGAAGATACCTTCAGATAAAAATGTTATGTGAAATAAATGAGGCATGCAAGTTTCCAAAGAATCCACCCTGTGGCCATCTTTTGGGGTAGTTAGGTGAAATCAGAGCGATGCATTGGAAATAATCATAGTTTTTGTTTCCCTGCATTATTATTCTATGGCCCTTTATACATATGTATGTTAAATGTAAAACAAATCATTTATTTATAAATTGTTCCTTGATTCTTTTAACACAATGATCTCCACTCAATTTCCAAATAACACCACAATTCTATGGATAAATCATGAAAAAAACCCTAATATCCTTGAGGTAATTTCCATTTTATTCATACTTCCTGCTGCAAAATAAGCACAAAGTTTGGGAGAGAAGCTAAAGGAACCCATACTCAAAAGTCAAACACATTTCAGAGGTTATGCAACAGTGTCACTGTGCATGAGCAGGCCAGGGTGGCTCACTTTTAGGTGGTGAGCAAGGGAGAAAGCAGGAAATTTAAATGTAGGACCATCACACATCCTACTTAACCATATTCCTGGATAATACTGTTAACTCCTCCCCAGGTTCAATTCTCAACAGAGACCAATACTCACCCACAATCACTGCAAGGTTGACCTGTGTCATTTCCCCATTTCTATTCTAAACTCAAATGTGTGTTGTTTGCTGAACACTTAGTAATTCTCCAAAAGGAAATAGTGGACCCAATAGTCCATACTCACATCAGCCAGAATTACCACAATTCTGACAATTTCAAAGAAAAGTCCGAATAAACTACCCAAAGTGTAGATTGCAATCCAATTCATGTACTGTTGTGTTTATCATGAGTCATCATCCTGAAGTTACCAAGGGGTGGCACCCTGAGTTACCCTATTAATAAACATGATGATATTCCCTTGAAGGGGCTCATGATACAAGGATCAATATTCTACTCTTAAGGAAATTACTGTTCTGGAATCTGCAAAACACAACAATTTCTAAAAAATAAATTATACTACATACACAATTAATCTCAAATTTATATACACATAGCCATAGCAGGAAGATTTCAAGGATAGCTTTCAGAATGGCCCTATCATATTCTCAATAGACACAAGTCACAACTTTCTTGATATGAAAACAAAATGGTCGGGCCAGTGAGATGGCTCAGCGGCATAAGCACCTGCCTGGCAAGCGTGAGGTCCTGAGTTCAACTCCCGGTACCCACATACGAAAAAAGGGCCGGTGATATTGCTCAGCGGCACAGGCGCCTGCTGGCACGCGAGGTCCTGAGGTTGACCCCCGGTACCCCCCCCAAAAAAAAAAAAAAAGGTCAATAATTTTTAAACAAGCACAACGACCTTGGTATATGTTATGAACGGCACACTAGAAACCACCCAGAGACAGGCTTTATGTGAGCAAAAGGCAGGACTTCATTCGTCTGGGTGCAGACAGGCTGATTGTGAATGGTATCAGTAGCTTTACAGACAAGAAGTTAGGTTTTTATAGGGTTTGGGGATGAGATTATAATCCCAAGGAATCTGGATGGAACGTTTGGGGTCAAAGCTCCTAGGACATTTGTTGCAGGTATATAGATAATACTGGACATTCTGGCACCAGGGAGATTGTATGTACTGTCCTAAATTTCCTGTATGGCCCTTTTAGTGGCTTCCTGTTTTTTGTGGAGGGCAGCATATGTGTGAAGAGGGTCCCTCTCAGGTCAGACATTACATTGCCATCTTTTTGTTATTATATACAGGGAGGGGCAGGAAAGTTGATGATATTTCTCATGGCTACTTCATGCATGATGAATGGGGTGGCATGGGCAGCCTCATTGTGGAGAAATTTTGAGGAAGGGGGTTATATCAAGGAGTGATTAGAGCCAGCATCTGTTGATATGTAATTGCCTGAACACAATCCTGTAAAAACTGAATGAAGTCTGAGGAGGCATGGCCCAAATACAAGGAGGAGGACAATACAGAAAAGAGGTCAAGTTAGTGGAAGCAGCCATGAGGCCCAGCCCCAAACATCAGTCCAAGAGTCAGACAGGTGTTGTCTAATTTCTGAAGACTTTTCTGTCAGTCTTTTGGCTGTGCCTCACACTATGCCTGATGGTTGGTATAAAAACAACATTCCACTCCAAGGAAGATGCATAACCCACATTTCTTGGTGGTTAGGAGATCTTAATTTCTATGATTTTGGAGGGTCACTGCCGCCAGGGAGTCTGTCTTGCTCTGTAAGGTGAAAATGAAGTCAGCTATTTGTCTGAGGCTGTCAGAAAGCTCTTGAGAGAGAGAGAGCAATAGCAAGTCAGGGATGTAGACAGACCTGCTACACCTGTCCCTGCAGCAGTGGTGATACCCAGACTGATAAGTAGGGGTATTAGTTGTATGGCTCTCTGTTGTTGGACCTGGGCTCTAATGGCAACAGGTAGGCTCTGGTTTCCCAGGGTAGTGTCTATTTTTGGATTGAGGTATGTCAGTGTGCAGGTGACAGTCCTGTTAGTGGGAAGGCACAAGTAGGTGAAAGTCCCACAAAGGAAAAAGACACCTTGGCTGGGTAAGCAGAATTGGTAGTGGATGTTACAGAGATGTGTGATTGATTTTCTCTTTCTCAGATGCCCAGGGTGCCTGCTAGGGCAGCACCTGTTAGGAGCTGGAAGGGCCCTGGCAGGGGATTTGACTGGCACCTATTATTTTGCATTCCCATTGTAGGAAGAATCTTTCGGTTCTATTGGGAGCCATTGTGGGGAATGGTCAAAGGTACACAAGAGCAGGCTATCGGAGTGAGTGGGATATTGATGAGCAGTCCGTGGGAGTATGGTCATGTATGGGACATAACATCCATTGTGGAACTCTGACTGTCTATTGAGCAGTGATGTTGTCACAACCTTGGGAGGACTGGAAAAGAGGACAAGCAGAGTGAATGGGGCATCCTAAGTAAACTGGTAGCTGGCATGATTGCCTGAGGCCAGTAACAGTAGGGTATTACATTGATGGGGGAGAAGATGTGCTAATAATATACTGGAGGACAGATTACACTGAATGTAAATGGGGCTTGGAAGGTCAGAGTAGCATCAGTGGTTATGGGGCGTGTACAGGCTTAGTTGAGCTTTTGTACTTATAGGTGTTAGTGAAATAGGACCGGAGAGTCAAGCCATGAGTCCTGACTGAAAGTATTTTGTCTTGTCAGTGATAGGGAAAGTGCCTATGGATGTTTTGTTGAGGAGTCACAGTGTGCCCTTCATTTCATATTGGGGGTGGTATGTGATGTTAGTAAGGACCCAGAGCTGGAGACGGACTGGAACGGCCATATAGGTTGCTATAGACATGGAAATACAGAGCCAGCAATTTTTGGCTAAGGTAGGATTAGACCAGTTTAGCAAGAAATGAATGAACTGCAGTTTTGTAGAGATAATTAGGGATGGTCAGGAGAAGCTGTGGGGGTGCAACTGTGGGGCATATCAAAAGGAAGAGGAGGAGGGCTAACTGGGCTAAGGGGCATAGAGAAGAGGAAGGGAAGAGCCTAAGTAGGGTGAAAGTGAGTGTAAGCATGAGAAATGGATTCCATCCCTGAGGTAAAACACAATTGAGTTGGACTCCAGCAGAATTGAGAGTAAAACCCACAGGAAAATGCATAATAGAAACAGAGGGTGTTTAAGGTCCTCTCCATCAATCATCAAACCAGAAGGAAGGCTAGAAAGAAGCAAAACAATTCGATATCCTCTGAGAAGTCACAGAGAGTGCCCTGGAAAAGGAGATCTATCTAGGTAAAGGACTCAAGGGTGGAGGTCTGAGAATGAAACCAAATAAATTCAAAACAAACTGAACAAGGGAAGTAGGTGAAGTGGAAGGAGATGCAAGGGTAAGGCATTTAAGAGTCTTCTGGATTTCAGGTTAGCATGAGGGAAGTAGGGGAGATTACTTGCAATCTGTATGAGAAGGAGATGTCAGGCAAAATTGTCAGTAGGGCACAGATTTGTCCTGGATAGATGTACACACTGCAGAGGGTTATCATGGACCAATCAGGCCTGCAACCTCCCCAATGAGTGGATGGTGAAGGTTTAAATAAGAGGCTAGTCGTATGATTTTAGGGCTCCAGGGGGATCAAAACCCTCTAGTAGAATTTGAGATTCTCTGGGGGCTGAGACAAATAACTTCTCTGGGTGGCCCATGTTTATTTGGTTTTCAAACAAAGGAAGGGAATACTGAGGAAAGCGTGGGAAACTGAACAGGACCTTGGGAGTCAGTACGAAGACTTCCTCAAGTAGTAAATTATGCTAACTAGGAGAATTATCTCCAGATTGACATTCACAGCAGAAGTGAGACACCTACAACTATAGTCTCTAGTTAACCTGGGGTTGGAGCCACACATTCTCAGTTGTGGCCTTATCTTGTCCTGTGAGGCATCACGGCATCACAGGCCAGTACAGGCCTCAGCCAGGACCAGTGATTCATAGTTCACTTACTATGAATCTGCTGCCCATCTCCAGACAAGGGGCCTAGGACTTGAACAGGCTCACAAGTAAACATAGAAAGCCAATTGATTAATTTTAAACCCTGCTTAGAGCCGCTTTGTAGTGGTCTCCATCAGAAAGTCTTGTAGATGAACAGCCACTGGTGTGCTATAGATGAGCCAGAAGAGTCCCATCCACTTGGACTGTAGGCACCGGGTTTTTAAATCTTTCAAGACCAATTTGTTAGCCAGGCTATCCTCATAAGGGTGAGTGTCAGGAGAAGGCAGGAGAAGGTTAGCATTATGTCCTATTTCTTTTGGAGCTTGCTGCAGAACTAGAGATAATCTCCAATGGGCCTGGCCTCTGGGCTGAGGTTTAGCCCAAGCAGAAGGGTATGGCCATATGAGAGCTAAAAATGGCTGTGTCCCATAGGCACTTGGGGGGGTGGTGCAGATGTGAAGGAGAGTGATTGGGAGGAAAGAAACTTAGTCTTTGCAGAGCTGAAGTGTAAGTTTAGTGAGGTGGGCCTTGAGGAGGCCATTAGTCCTCTTTATGTTACTGGATGACTGAGGCTGGTCAGGCTAGAAGATTCCATTGGACACCAAATGATTTAGACACCTCCTGAGTAATCTGATTAATAAAAACTGAGCCATTACCTGATTGAATAGAGCTGGGAGGCCAAACCATGGGATAATATCAGCTAGGAGGGAGCTGACAACAGCTGAGTTTTTCTCTGAGCCAGTGGGAAAGGGCTCAACCCATCCAGTAAAGGTATTAACACAAACCAGGAGATATCTTAGCTTTCCCACTCAGGGCATGCAGGCAAAATCAATTTGCCAGTCCTGAGTTGGAGAAAAGCCCCGTGCTTGATTTGTAGGAAAAGGAAGAGGCCTCAGAAAACCCTGAGGTATGATCACATGGCAGACAGAGCATTGAATGGTGATGGTTTTGAGGAGAGTTTTCCAAAAGGGAAAGCAAATAAGAGGCTCAAGCAGTCTGATTAAGGGTCTGTAACCTGCATGAAAATTGTCACGAAAGGATGAAAGAATGGAGTGGGCCTGTGAAGTGGGGAGGAGGAACATTCCCTGATGTAGAAACCATCCATCTTTGGTGGGAAGGTCTTGATATTGTTGGTGTTCAGAAGGGGAATAGGCCAGGGTTATGCCAGAAAAGGGGAAATATTGACCTTTAAGGACATGGGAGGGGAGGCCAGCTGCCTCTTTAGCAGTTTTATTTGCAAAGGTGTTTCTCACAATTATGGGATCTGAAAGCCTCTGGTGTCCTCTACAATAAAGATCTTCCACCCAAGTTGGTAATAGGGTGGCCTCAAGTAGTGCTCTAATGAATGCGGCTTTAATGAAGACACTTGGGAGATGAGAAATCTTTCTGCTCAGATGGCAGCATCATTATGTAATATATTAAATATACCTGGAGTCCACACAGATGTTAATTTGTAAGCCTTTAGTTAGTACAGGGCACAGGTCAGAGTTATTAGTTCAGCCTAATGAGAGGTGGTGGATGGAGAGAGCCCTGCAGTTTCTATGTAGAATCATGGGAGACAACAGGATATGCTGCCCTGGCAAGGGAGTTGGAGGTGGGCTTATACAAACTTCTGCTGATGAACCAGGTATGGTCAGGGTTGGGGAGTGGAGATATGAGGGAAAGGAGGGGTTGCTAGGTAAATTAAGAGACATACAATCTTGTGGCTTTGGCCCTTTAAAGGGAGGTGGTGGGTTAATGAAGGAAGAGGCAGGGTTAAAACCGGTGACTAAAGTAATGGTAACCATGGGAGTTTCCATGAAAAGTTAGTAGAATAGAAGACAGAAGGGGCAGAGAGACTGCGAAAGGTGGGATGAAGACATGAATCCCTGAAGATTATGGACAGTAAAGTGTGAGTGGAGAATATCTAGTGATTTTAAGTGCCTCTAGGAGCCTCAGAGCTGCCACACCGGCAGCACATGGGCATGGCAGTCAGCCTAAGATAGTGGGGTCAAGCTGTTTGGAAAGGAATATGATGGGGCATGTGCTTGGGCCCTGTGACAGAACTGCTGCAATCCTGTGCTCAGTTTTATGAAGATTGGAAGGTTGGGTGAAGTCTGAAGGGGTAAGGAGGGGACTGTTTTTAAGGTCCCTTTTAAGGTTGAAAGGACAAGAGAAGGTCTTGTGAACTAAGGGCTCAGCAGGATCTCCCACTGCAAGTTTGTAGAGGGGTTTTGTGAGAAGGGCAAAGCAAGGAACCCAGAGGCAAAAGTATCCTATTATGCTGAGAAAGGAAAGGAACTGTTATTTGGTGGTGGGAGTTGGGTTCTAGGGGGATGGGTCAAGAGGCATGTTAAGTATTTGTAGGAATGAAGCCAAGGATGGGGTAAAAGTGTCCCAGATTCTGGGGTTGCAATGGGGGGAACTGATGGGAGCTGTGGGGAGGAGAGAAGGGGAGTCATTAGTGTGGCTATAAGGGACGGACATGTCTCGAGGATGGTCAGAGTAGCTGACAACTTGGTTAAGAAGTCTCAGCCTAAAAGGGTTATTGGAGAAGTGTGGATGACTGAAAATGAGTGTGGGAAAAGGTGTTGACCTAATTGGCACCAGACTGGGGGAGGGCGGGAATTAAGAGTCTTGAGACCTTGCCATCAATACCCACAACAATAACTGGGTCAAGGAGGTTGGTGCTTGGAAGGAAGGCAAAGTGGAGTCTGTGGCCCCACTGTTGATCAGGAGTAGGATAAACTTACCCTCCACTGTATGAGTTACCCAGAGTTTGGTATCTGAGATGTTTCAGGGGGCCTCCAAAGCTTCCAGGTGGCATTAGTTTCAACTGGCCAGGCCAAAGAACATCTAGGAAAGAACCAGCCAGAGGGTTCAGGGGGTGAGTTCCAGAGGCCAATGCTAGCATGGTGCAGTTTGACTTCCAGTGTGGGCCCCAGCATGACGGCCACGGCTTTGAAAGAATCCTGGGCTGTGGGCATTTCTTTTTTTTTTTTTTTTTTTTTTTTTTTGTGGGTACCGGGGGGTCGACCTCAGGACCTCGCGCGCAACAGGCGCCCGTGCCGCTGAGCGATATCACCGGCCCCTTTTTCGTATGTGGGATCCGGGAGTCGAACTCGGGCCCTCGCGCTTGCAAAGCAGGCGCTTATGCCGCTGAGCCATCTCACCGGCCCTGTGGGCATTTCTTGACCCATGACCCAGTTGGTGGCACTTGAAGCATGGCCCTGGAGTTGTGCCCTTGGGTAAAGAGGCCTTACAAGAACTTTTAGCCATCAGCTGAGGTTTGGTCCAGCCTGAGAGTTTCTGACAGTGGAGGCGAACATCTGTAGCTCAGAAATGCACTGCTTTCAAGCACTTTCATGTTATTAAAAACATTAAAGGCCAAATTAATTAATTCCTGCTGTGAGTCCTGAGGGCCAACCTCCAGTTTCTGTATTTTTTTTACAAATGTCTGGTGGTGATTGTGTAATAAAATCATTGTTAGGATAAGTTGTCCCTCTGGCTGTTCTGGCTCTAATGCAGTGAATTGCCAAGGGCAGCAGCCAGGCAAGCTATAAGCTGGGCCAGATCTTCATCCCTGTTCTTAGTGGTTTTTTGAGCTTATCAAAATTAACTGCCTTAGGGGCAACCCTGTGAAGTCCCTCTACTAGGTCAGAGACTATGCAATCTCGGTTGCCTATATCCTAGGCCCCTGCCTGATAGTTCCAATTTGGGTCCTCTTGGGAAACAGCCACAGTGCCCACTGGAAGATCAGCCTGAAGGAGTCTACATTTGTCCTTTTAAGACTGGGCCAGGGAGATCTGTCATTCCCATTCATCTGGGGAGAGAGTGGAGCTAAGGATAATGTTTAAATCTGACCAGAGGAGATTACAGAAGCAGGCCACATACTAGAATTCCTGTATATACTGCATGGGATCAGAGAAGGACCCCAGATGCTAATTTGGGACAGGTCTGTCAGGTATTAAGAGTTATGAACTGAGACTATTATATGGGCAAAGAGAAATGCCAGGTAGATAGAAGATTTGCCAGGGAGAGCAGTGGCAGAGGGATTGGCCAGGGACTGACTGGAAGTGGCAGGAGGGTCTGTGGAATGGGGAGAAGTGGCTGTGCCTGCAGCTGCTGCAGAAGGTGCAGAGAGCTGCCAGGGGAGAGCAAGGTCAGTTGGATCTGTTGTCAGACAGGAGTCGTAGTCTGGTGGAGGAGGTGCAGAGGGGAGGGAAAGAAGAATGGCTTGGGAGGAATCACATGGGGTGCACAAAGTGGGAATATTACAGAGTGTAAAGAATGCTCAGACAAAGGCCAAATTGGACCATTTGCTTAATCCCTGGCAGTCATTTTCTCAATCCCATAGAATAGAGATATCAATAGTGCCATTTTCTGGTGAGCATGAACCAATGTCCAGTTTGTACTGTGGCCACGCGATGTTGCAGAAGAATATTAGAACTTTGGGCTTCAGATCAGGGTAGAGACAAAGAGGTTTCAGAAACTTTTAACAGACAGGCTAAGGGAGAGGAAGGAGGAACAGAAGGAAGATTCCCCATGGAGAGCAGACAGAGAGGTAACTGTCACACCTGGTGTGACAAAATGAGAGCGGTGACAAGGTCCACAACAGATGTCTACAGTTGGGACTCAGAGCTGTAACAGAGACAGGACTGAGTGACCAAGGCAGTTGTCACTGCGATTGACCACCAGGGGAAATCAGCCTTCCCTGGGAGTGTCCATGACCAGCACTGGGTTGAAAAGCCATGGAAAGTAGGCAGAGACTCTTTTCCCAAGGGATGAGGGGAGAGAGTGGGACTAGGGAGCAGCAGAAGCAGCAGAGTGGGAGGTCTTAAAGGGGCAGAGAATGTTAAAAATGCAGAAGTACAGAGTATCCACGGTGGCAGCAGTGGGTGTGGGGAGTCTTAAAGATGCAGAGTGTTAAAAGCGGAGAGGGGAGAGAGAGATCTTGCCAGGGCTGAAGCCACTTGGAGTGTGGGCGCTGCCTGGAGCACTGGACCAAGGTCTGGGACCAATGTAACCAGGTGGCCTTGGTGGGCAAAAGGCTCAAGATAGGGTGTAAGACTCTCCAAAGAGGGACTACCCTCTCCCAGTTTCTGGCACCAAAATGCTGTCAATGGCACACTAGAAACCACCCAGAGACAGGCTTTATGTGAGCAAAAGGCAGGACTGTATTCTGTCTGGGTGCAGACAGGCTGAGATCGTGAATGACACCTGCAGCTGGCCAGAGGAGAAGTTAGGGTTTTACAGGGTTTTGGGATGGGATTATAGCCCCAAGGAATCTGGAGGCAATGTTTCGGGTCAGAGTTCCCAGGGCGGTCAGTGCAGGTGTGTAGGTAATACTGGACTCTCTGACACTGGGGAGATTGTATTTCCTGTCCTAAATTTTCTTTATGGCCACCCGTTCTGTTTGCTGAGGGCAGCATGGCCCTTTTAGTGGCTTCCTGCTGTTTGTAGAGGGCAGCATGTTTGCCAAGAGGGTCCACCTCAGGTCACACGTGACAGTATATAAGCATAAATACAAAAACCTTCAGTCCGGTGGGGTTTGGTGATCCACACCTGTAATAACACCACTCTCCATGACTGAGGCAAGATCACAAGATCTATCACACTCCGGCCAACATAATGAGGCCCAGTCTTAAATTAAAAAAATAAATAAATAATAATAATAATAATTATATATATATATATATATATACACATATATATATATGAATTTTTTAAATGGCTGGATGTAACTCAGAATAAAAGTATTACAGACAGCTAAGTGATTTTGAAATATTATAGGCAGCCAGACAGGGCCTGGCCCACAGAAAAGGCCAGTGCAGAAGGCAACTGTGGCTGGAGGTGCATTCACTGAAGGTCAAGAATCAGGATAGAGGAATGATTACACCCACATACTTCTGCTAGGGGTGGACAGCAGTGATCGATATTGTAAATAGGCATCAATCACCTTAGGGAGGGAGCCAAAACCTCCCTTCCAGGAAAAATCCCTATTTTGTCCATGTACACTTGCTATGTAACTTGTTTAGCCATTTGATCCCATGATTATATTCGTAATCTTATTGGTTAACCATAGTTTTGTCCCACCCCACACCCACCTTGTGATTTCCCATTGGATCAGTGTTACCCAAGCAACTATACTTGTAATCTTATTAGTTGATTATAGTTTTATAATCCTTAGACCCTCTTTAGACCCACTTCACCTTGTGGCTTTGCTCTATAAAACTCCCTTGAGAAGTAAGGTCTCCAACAACCCACTCAGGATGCCTTCTGTCTCTCTCAGAATCTTTCTCCCAATAAATACAGCTTTCTTTCACCCAGTAAATGTTTTCTGCTTTTAACCTCCATTGTTCCTTAGAATTCATTCTTTGATTTTGGGGAACATGAACTTGGCATTTTGGACATCTACCAGGTTGAGATATAATACTTCCTTATATTCTTTGGATTACTTGGAGGTCCTATATCATCCCTATATCAAAGGTGCTGTGTTCAGTACACAGTAATACACAAAGACACACACACAAACACACACACACACAGGCATGCATGCACACACACCTGCAATTTTTCTAGGCTGGAAACATCCTTCCCATTACACTCAAGAAACTCTGTCACCCAATTTTTATCTGAAAACAAGGACACAATTTTTGGGTCTCTAATTTTGCCTCAGAAATGATCAGGGGAACTTACCAGTAACATAAGATTTATCAATCTAAATATTTTCTAAATTTCAGTCTTTCCTTTAGGCCTTTTACCTACTTTCAACCAGAGCCAGCATACAAGCCCTCCTCTAATGTCTCAGTAGGAATATTGTGACAACAAGAAAGGATCTAATTTTGATACCCTACATCATCCCTCTTTTTCTTTGTTCTCTCTCCTTCCCCTTTTCTCCTCCATACACACTTTTTTAGGCTTAATGCTTCCACACCTACATTTGGTACTCTAACCTTATGGCAGTACTGCTTTTATAATACTCTTACTACAAAATTCATTTCATTAAAAAAAGTCTACAAAGTATCCAAGAACTGCAAGATTGTGTGAGAGATGGCACCTCTCTCTCCTTCCATTCATATCTAAATCACATGTATGTATCAATGCTTTACTTCAAAGAGTCTCAGTGTTGGTTTAACACAGCCACTTCTGGGAGTTGTCCTATTACAGGGAAAGCTGGGGGACAGGCAGGGAAAGATAAGAGCCTTAGTGGGGTTTCTGGCAAATCCTGACTAGAAAGATATAAAACCTGCGCTGGTGAGATAGCTCAGTGGCATAAGTGCCTGCCTGGCAAGCACGAGGTCCTGAGTTCGACTCCCGGTACCCACATAAAGGAAAAAGAAAGGGCTGGTGATATCGCTCAGCGGCACAAGCGCTTGCTGGCAAGCATGGGGTCCTGAGGTCGACTCCCAGTACCTACATTAAAAAAAAAAAAAAAAAAGATATAAAACCTTTGCGAGAGCAATACATATTTATCAATATCTATATTATATTAATATTAATTATATTACATTAATGCAATATATTAATGTCATATTAATATATTAATGTCATATTAATATACATTATATTAATATACATTAATTATATATTATATAATACATTTGTATATTATATTAATATTTATGTTAATTTATATTACTATTAATATATATGTGTTCTCTTACCATGTTATTGCCCTAAAATGTATATGTATCCCTTTACTAATTGCTAACTTAGCTGTATATGTTCCATCATAAATTTTAGAGATACCACCTTGGCAGGACAAAGAAGGGCTAAATGAACTTACCTAGAATTTACACATAGGCAATGGAGAGGGCCAATGGCCAAATCAGGGTCTCAAAGACTGAAACAGCCAATCAAGTTGTCACAAATTTCAGAGGGGAGAATATTTTTGCCATATAATAAAAGAGGTTAAAAACAAAACCCTCAAGCACCAGCTCCCTGGCTCCCTACCTTACTCCAACAAGGTAGCTGACTATCTCATTTATTTCCTCTTTCTAATAAAGTAATTTTGTTTCTCCTTTTAAACTTATATCTCTAACTTTTTATTTATGTAAGTTTATGATCCTGGATAAATGAATTTTACCCCCATGAGATGCGAGGCTGTGGAGGATCACTTTCATTTTCCACTCCTAACTGATAACTTCCAACATTCCTGGCCTTCTAATCTATATGTGGACCTACTTATTGATTGGCTGATGGATTGCTATGTTTCTAATATGGGAATTTAAGCATGCTTTGCAAGTGCTTTACCACCGGGCCTCATCACCAACAATGTTAAACATTTCTTCAGACTCTCATCTCCTTTATAAACACTCCATAATGACTTTGGTAATATGAGGAAGTATTTGTAAATTTAGTGATTTACTGTCAGTACAGTGAAGCCCAGGGTTGAGAAGACAACTTTTGAGTGTGAAACACTGTATCTTAAACTTTTATCAAAATACCACAAGGTATCTCAGCCACGTTCATGTTACTGGGGCACAATCCACCCCACCCACACACACAACTTAAAGAAAGGTTTATTTTGGCTCAAATATTCAGTCCATGGTCCATGGCAGAAACTGGACGGTGAAAGGGGCATTACAGAGAGAAAGCTGCTCAATTTGCCACAGCAAGGAGCAGAGAAAAATGGGAAGAGCTTCAGACAACAATACACTCTTCTAGGTCTGGTTCCCAGTACACTACCTCTAACGAGGCCACACCTCCTTACAGAACAATCAGCTACTAAATGCTGATTCATCCAATGGATGAATGGACTGAAAACTGCAAGGCCGATATAATCCAATCCCGGCAAGGGCGGCACACAATAGAATAGAGCAATGGCCTAAGTTGTCAGTGGATAGAAACTGGAATTAAGCAATTGGCTTCATTACGCAGCTTTTCTTCTCTCAATTTACTTATTTTCAGCAAAGGAAAACAAGTGTTGAAAAAGGAATGATTTAACAAATTAAAAAACTGGCAGAAGACCATAGCACTGTTATGAACAGGTGTCCTGCTGGCTGGGGAGAGGGGAACCAAGCCCGAGTGCCAATGAACGAGAATAGCTACGATGCATTATGTAGCTAAAGGACTAAAGAGCCAATGACATACTTGAGATAATCACAAAGTGAAGAATTCCTTTTCTTGAATTCCGAAAGTGCCATGTATGGAGTCTTAAAATAGGTGTCAGCACCCAACATACAGGATATGCTTTCACCTTGGCATTTTTACTCTCTTACATGAAACAATGAACTAATTCTAATATGAATATTCTCCTAATGATAAAGTATCTATTATACACTTCACACTGTTCTGAATATTTATTTCACATAAATTTCAAAACAACCTTAGATTTATAAAACCTCAGGAATTTTCATCTGAGAAACTTGGTTCAATGAACACCTTAAACTATATAAAGTCTTTAAACAAATTGAAGGGAACAAGTTAGTTACTTAAAATAATACTCTATCAGAAAGATATAATGGGATATACCATTTAAAGAAAATGTGACTTACTATAGTTGATATGCACCAAAAACCCATTATTGAAAATTTCCTGCAAGTGAAAGAATACTTCATAAAATTCCACTAAGTAACCCATAATAAGTTTGGCATCAGTAATAAGCAAATAAAAATGGTCAGATTTAGCATAAGGACACTGTAAACCAGGAACAATAACATCTTGAGTAAATAAAGTAGGCAAATAGAACTTTTAACGACATGTAGTTTCTTGTTTACTAGTAAATAATCACACCTTTTGAAATTATCTTTTGGTTCAATAATTTCCTTTTCCTCTCAGTAGGTAGTCACTCAGACATAAATTCACACACATACACAGTACATAATTATACAATTCAACTATTCCTGAAGTTTATTAGTAGATAATACGTGTACTTTTCAGTTAATGTAAATTAATACAAAGGTCTGTGTGTATTTTGCAACCTAAAGGAGTGATAAGTGAAAATAAACCACAGTAAATTTATAAATACTAATTAACAATTCAGAAAGGGCTTATTTTTAAATTTCAATAATCATCATAATTTCCCAGTAATTATAAATTGAGAAATCAGTAAAACTATAACTAATGAAAACACTGGTATCCAAATAATCTCGTTTAATGACCCTAGGAGAAGGACTGATATGGCTAAAGTGACTCCGTTTTCTTTTTTTAGATTCCAGTTTCTCTTCACTTAACCCCTAGATGCACTCACTCCCCAACCCTGTTAGATATTAAGGCACTAATCCATAGATAAACTCACTCCTCAGACCCCTTCACAGTTAACCATAAAACCCATAAATGCAGAAACAGTTACAGCAAACAATGATCAGACTGACTGCTGCTCGCATCCTGTGTGTCAATTAACCTGATGTTTTGAGAAGGATCTTGTGACACTCCAAAGAAATGATGTAGTAAAGATGTGGTCTCTATGGAAACCAAGGGATTTTTTTTTTAAAACCTCCAAATGTGTATTTAAGGAACTGTGAAACAAAGGCTCGGGGTCAGCAGACTTGACTCCTGCTGGCCGCTGGCTTCCCCAGTAAAAAACTCACTTGTTTCTCCATTCTGTCTCCTGTGAGTGCATGCCTCACTTCTGTCGTAACAGGATTACTAGAAATGTCATTCTTCTATTTGCACAACAGTATACTGTTACCATCTGACTCCTAAAAACTTGAACAATGGGCTGGTGAGATAGCTCAGCGGCATAAGTGCCCGCCTGGCAAGTACGAGGTCCTGAGGTCGACTACCGGTACCCAAGTAATGGGGAAAAAAAAAAAAAAGGGCCAGTGATATCACTCAGCAGCACAAGTGCCTGTTGGCAAGCACGAGGTCCTAAGTTTGACTCCTGGTAGCCACATTAAAAAAAAAAAACTTGAACAAGATGGAAGTCTTTAACGTCTGTGGTAGAATAACATACCATTCACTACTCAACACGGTTAACACATTATGAACCACTCTTTTATTCACTAAAAAAAATTTAAAGCTCAAAGAAAATACCTCAAAATTTATTACATGTTCTCTGTAAAAAAACACTTTAATAACTGTCAGAAAGCAGTTTTTTTAACACATGACCGATTTCAGAGTTTCATTAAACAGTTTTCAAAATTGAGGCTATGTACTGGACAGGGATATACAAAATGCTTTAAGTTTTGATGAAACAATCTGACAATCTTCACATTTATAGGTTATCTTTCCAGTGTAAATTTTTATATATTGCTTAAGATGTGAAGAACTGTTACAGGTTTTTTCAGAACCTTTACCTTGATGAGATTTTTACATAACATGAATATGGTGATGTTGCCTAAGATTTGAATACTGGGTAAATGCTTTGTCACATTACTTACATTTTTAAGGCTTCTCTCCACTATAAATTCTTTAGTGTTCAGTAAGTGTTAGGCTTTGATCAAATTCTATGCCACATTCTTTACATTTGTAGGATTTCTCTCTAACATATATTATTGGATTCTGAGTAAGATGTGAGCTTCAATCAAAGGCTTTGTCACATTCTTTGCATTGTATGGTTTCTTTCTAGTATGAATTGTCTGGTGTTCATTAAGTGTTGAACTTCTATCAAAGGCTTTGTCACAGTGTTTACATTTGTAGGGTTTCTCTCCAGTATGAATTCTTTGGTGTTGAGTAAAGGCTGAGCTTTGATGAAAGGCTTTGCCACATTCATTACATTTGTAAGGTCTCTCTCCAGTGTGTCTTCTCTTATGTAAAGTAAGATTTGAACTTCCAGCAAATGCTTTGCCACATTCTTTACAATGGTAGGGTTTCTCTCCAGTGTGAATTCTCTGGTGTCTAGTAAGATTTGAGCTTTGATGAAAAGCTTTCCTACATTCTTTACATTTGTAGGGTTTCTCTCCAGCATGAATTCTCTGGTGTTCAGTAAGAGTTGAGCGATATTTAAAGGCTTTGCCACATTCTTTACATTCATAGGGTTTCTCTGCAGTATGGATTCTCTGATGTCTGGTGAGATTAGAGCTTTGATTAAAGGCTTTATTACATTCTTTACATTTGTAGGGTTTCTCTCCCGTATGAATTAGCTGGTGTTGAGTAAGAGTTGAGCAAAATTTAAAGGCTCTGCCACAAACTTTACATTTATAAGGATTCGCTCCTCTATCAATTGTCTTGTGTTGAGCAGGAGCCGTGTTCTGATTAAAATCTCTACAATAATCTTTACATTTGTAGGGTTTCTCTTCAGTTTCAATGTTCTGGTGTTGAGTAAGGGCTGAAGTTTTGGTAAAGACTTTGTCACATCCTTTGCATCTGTAACGTTTCTCTACAGTGTCAGCTGTCTGGTGTTGAATATGGATACTTTGATGGACAGCAAGTTTTGAACACTGATCAAAGACGTCCCCACATTTCTCACATTTATAAATATTCTGCAGAAAATGAATACACTGTTGTTTACTAGGATTTGAGCCATGTGCAAAGTTTTCATGAATTTCATTACATTGACAAGTTTTCTGTCCAATATAAATATCTTGGTAATTCTGTTGGCTAGAGCCCTCACTAAAGACCTTCCCTTGTTCATTATGTGCATCAAGAATTTTCCAATTATCTGTATCTGGATTTTGATTAAGCATCAATGGATGGGTAAACAATGTCCCATACTTGTCAAAATGGTTTATTACGGCAGAAGAAAGATCTATTTGTTGATTGCAGAATATTATACTTTTTATAAAGGAAATCTCTAAATGACCACATCTAGAAGTTTGCTTGTCTTTTTTAAGTCTCTTGTCTACAGAAAAGTTTGAAAGAAAATTTAATCCAACGTCGAAGAATTTGAATTTTTTCAAGTAACTGAGTGAATCACAGGCTAGACACATGTTTAGCTTTTCAAAATTTTCTTTGTAAGGAATGTTACATTTTATAATTTGATGTGAATGTTTAATTACAGAATCACATGGATCACTGAAAGTAAGTGGCATAAATTCAGGTATTTTCTTAGATGTTACATATTTTTGGTCACTGTTGACAGTGAAGTTTCTGTTGTTTTTAGCTGTCCACCACTGGTTATGTCCATTACAAAATGATTTTGCACCTTCACACTTATCAACAATTTCCCATTTTTTTCTAAGCTGTAAATTTCTATGGCCACAATTTTTGTATCTTTGATTTGCCACTTTATGGAAGGAATAATGTACCTCTGGCTCTGATGAAAATCCTTGGATTTGATGAGAAGTCACACCTGAAAAAGTAAAAATAATAATTATTCCAGTTCCTAAACTTGGGTCAATATTTTTACAAATCTAATAGCTAATCTTATAATAAGTGGAATACTTGAGTAGGATAATAGAGTACACTATTAAATACACCATTTAAACATCATTCTACATAATGGCATTTGTGACAATATACCTTGATGACCATGCATTTTATTTCAGTGATATTTAGTGTATGGGATAAGAATTTCACATAATAACCATTATGATCATTCATAAAGTACTCTTTTGAGACAATTTTAATGAATAAAAACATGGTCAACTGCATTAAGGAAATTTCTTTCTGATGCCCTTAATAAATTACATTTGATTAACATCAAGAAGATAGGAAAAGACAGATCATGCAGACAGGTAAAAGCGAGGACTTTGTCCTGGAGAAGAATAGATGGGAGATCACCAGCAGGGTAGAAAGAGATGAGGAGAATTTAAGAGCATAATGAACACAAGGGAGGTAACCTCAGCTTCTGAGAAATCACTTCAATCTTAACAGAGCTTCTTAATCCACATACTAAAGCCTGACTTCCTCCTTGAACTATGAGACTCTCACCTGTTTCCTCTGATTTGTTAATTCTTACACACCTGGAGGAATGGCTGCTGTCCCTTGACTCTTCCCAATCCAAGCTTCTTTCCTTTGCTCCAAAAAGGTGATCAGGTTTGGTTTAGAGACACTTAGACCTATTAATTGGAAAATGGAACATGACTCATGCTTTAGATAATCCCAGCAACCAGAAGATTTTATAACATCATTTCTTCAAATGTTGTTCCAGACAACCATTACATTACATAGGAACCATTTCTAATTTATAGATCCTGAGCTCCATTTTGATGTACTATGAAATCAATATTATGGGGGAGAAACTGACTTTTAAATTATAGGCAACAATATTTTATGCCAGAGAATTTCTGAATTTACTGCAAATGTAAATTAAAGGATAAATACTATTTCAAGGAAGAAGACACAAGGGAGAAACATAAATGTCATGAAAATTCACTTGTCTATACCAAGAAACCTCCATTTTTTTCATGGAAAGCAGGACTTGATGCAAATCAGAAGCTCCCAAGAGATACTCTAAAACTTTTTAAAGAATGAAAATTAATCATTTTGAATTAGGAACTCTATAGGGAAATTATCCTCACCAAGGAAGACCAGGTTTCTGTAATTCTCTAGCATAACTTCCGCATACAACTTCCACTCAGCAGGGTCCAAGCATTCCCATTCTTCTGAAGAGAAATCAATGGCCACATCTCTGAATGTCAATAGTTCCTGAAATATAAATAAGTAAATATCACACTGACCCTATACTCATCAACAGAGCTCTTAATTTGATCCAGTATGAATGGAGAGTTGAAACTCCTTAAAGAGAAGCATGACCTTTATTATTTGGTAAAATACTTTCAAACACAGTAGTATTTTCTAACGTAGTATCTAATTGTGAGATAAGTGTATGACACAAGATTTACAGTGCCAGTGTACATACTAGATACTATAAAATTTAAATAGTAAATGAAGGCATCAACACATCGTATTATTATACAAAGTAAGTTCTGGATATTTCTCAGGTGAGAAAGTCACAATAAAGAGAGTACTTAATGTTACAACCATAAGTTGTAGAACATACTAAAAAGCAGATTTTGACTCAGTAGTTCTGGGGCATGGCACAGGTGTCAGAATATGTAGCAAGCTCAGTAGTGATGCTCAGATCAATGATCTAAAGGGACCATATCTTGGACAGCTAAAAGAGAGAATACCATGGTAGAATTCACAGATTTGGTTCAATGATTTTTACAGTATTTAGACATTTTAATATACTAGCAAGTACAGCAACAAAATACTTTTTTTAGTGTAAATTCAGGAAATATCACCAAGATACCTAATGATAAAGAGAACAGCAATTTTATAGTGAAAATTGTGGTGGGTAGCACTTTAACCAAGTAAATTAAGTTAAATCAGCTGTAAAGGAAAAAACATTTTATCAAGTGTCAATGCCCAGAGATGGAACATCAACACTGCTGTCATATTAGTGGCCAAAAACAATACCAACAAAAAAATGAAAACAGAAGAGACAAAGCGAAGCAGAATCTTACTCTACTCCTGGAAAAACATCAATTTTATTTGAAGTTCAATGTGTGTATGTCTCCTACGGTCTGTATCCTCTTATACAGTATTTAGATAGCCTTTATAGAGCATGATAAACAATGACTTTCTTCTTCTTTTTTTTTTTTTTTGGGTACCGGGGGGTCGACCTCAGGACCTCGCGCTTGCAAGGCAGGCGCTTAGGCCTCTGAGCCATCTCACCAGCCCCAATGACCTTCTTCTAATCCACTTTTTCAGAAGGTTTTACCCATTATTTTTTTTCAAATGTGAAAACATTTTAGAAGCAGTATTATTGGGCTCAAAAACAAAATTAACATTTTCAGCAACATAAAAATTATGTTAACTCAGGTGAAGCACAGGCGGGTGGTTGGCAGGAAACACACTGTGCCAGCTGGGGTGTCAGAATCTACTAAGCTGGGCACCAGCTGTTGGGCAGAGGAAAACTAAAGCTAAGCATTTTACACTATTCTTTACAAAACTGTATTTTGACACTGTGTCAGGGAGAGAAACAAGCTGAATGTGGATTTAGGGAGGTTTGGGCCCAGAAGTGTTTAGACTGGAACTTGTAGGCAGCTTAGTACCCATCCCTTCCTACCCAAATGCAGACCTGTTGGGCCCAGCAAACTCTTGCCCATGCAGAGGCATTCAGAGCACATGACACCTCCACTGGGGCCACGGCCACCCATGCAATGAATGCACTGAGTGAAAAGCTGAGGTCCCAAACCTGGACTAACCTCTCAGATGGGCAAGTGATAGCAAAATCTAGCCCCGTCACATGTACATAAAACACAGACTGAGACACCAAAGGTGAACCTAGCCCCAACACCATCAACTCTACCTCAGCATTCACCTGTAGGGAAGAAGTGAACCAGTCTACAGGCTGCACGCAATGGTGTGACCTATTTTCATAGAAGCCAAGAAAGAACATTCTGGACAGGAGTGTTTTACTTCCCTCCTAACATGAGGCACATTTTAATAGCAGAAGCCCAGAAACAATGCATCGATACCTCAGCAAGCAATGCATCTTAGTCTTGTTTTTACCAGCTTCTGCTTTTGCTTCTATTGTGCTGTCTGTTGTTTTGTTGTGTCTTACCCCAATAAATTTTTCATATACTTAACAAATGTCATACGTTTTAATACACTAACTGGATTTTTCTCATCTCTTTATTTTTTTCCCTCTCTTTCATCCTTTTTCTTTTCTCATATTTTATTCTCTATTCCAGTCACTTTTTTTAATATATGTTTTAGTATTAATAAGTTCCCTATGTTAACTGCCTAATTAATTTTCCCCTTTCTTTTTATGGCTTAATGGAGTCATAGAGATCCACTTTAATTAAGTTTTAAATATGTCAATATATGGTTTGCTTTCAGATGTCATACTAAAGCAGCACTGGAGACTGAACGTAATACTCTGAACATGCTCAGTGGGTGCTTTGATTTACCCACACCAGAGCACAACACAGGGAAAGATGCTTATGACATAGGTCCTCACATAATAGTGGAAGAGTCTTCCCAACAGATGTGCAAATCTCAACTAAGAAACATGAGAAAATAAGAAAAGAGACAACCCAAAGTCCATAACTTCCCAATAACTGAGTCCACAGAGGAATAAGTGGAAGAAATGCCAAAAACTTAATAGAAAAAATTTGACTGTTAAATTCATTTGACCAGTGAATTTAAAGAAGATACTGAAACAAGATCCAATCTCTTGGGCCAGTGAGATAGCTCAGCGGCATAAGAGCCTGCCTGGCAAGCATGAGGTCCTGAGTTCGACTCCCAGTACCCACATACGAAAAAGGGGCTGGTGATAACGCTCAGCGGTATGGGCGCCTGCTGGCGTGAGAGGTCCTGAGTTCGACCCCTGGTACCCACACACACACAAAAAAAGATCCAATCTCTCATGCCGTACAAAAAAAATCAGAGTAGCTCAAAGGCATAAGACCTGAAAGTTCAAAACTAAACTTGAAAAATTATTACATATATATCAAAATTTCTTGTGACAAGAAAGCACAAATACAAAAGAAAAATAAAATCTCACATTACAAAGAGGTTACTATTTTTAGGCTCCTTCTGATACTGAAGTAACACGTTACACGTGCTGCATCTGCATCATGAACCAGCTTGCACACATTGAAATGCTTGGCTGGGAAGTGACTCATTGATCATGACAAGTTCTCTGGCCCCGCCTAACTACAAGGGGACTTGTAAATGTGAGGACTGAATGAAATGTTTAACATCGTAGTTACATAGGCCCGGCCCACATCAGGAGACATCTTCTCAAGGAAACCAGCAGCCTCTTCTCCCACAGGGTTCCTTAAATAATTGCTGTAAAAGTTATGATCTTAGTAGGAAAATGGTTTTCCATTCTAAAGTCAAAACTTTAAAGAAATAATGTAATAAATATTAGAATTAGGAATTTTTGTTCATAAAGAAAGAAAGCATACAATGGTTAAGATATGGAGTTTAAAAAGATGTGCAGTGTACGTTTGTAGTAAACCACTTGTAATACAGACTATACGATATACAGTATATTACCGAGAAAAAAAGTTACCAAAAAAAAGCTAAGAAAATTCAACCAACATGTCAGAAAGGAAGAGACATTCAAATGATAAACAAACATGAACATGACTGGGGTATAGGTCTGTAGAAAATAAATGCTAGCATGTATGGGTGGATGCTCAGTACACCAAAAAACCAAACAAAGCAGAACAATATGTGTATAAATCAGTACCAATATAGAGATGTTAATATTGAAACAAGCATGTATTATTGCACGATCACCAGACAGGTAAAAAGAAAAGCAACACTAGCAGGAAAAAAGTACACTAACAATCATAAATCTTTTCAGGTCTGAAACTGGTAAACAATGCTGCTGGCAGTGCGAACTAGTAGAGCAACTTAATAATAGTTTTGGTAGTAACTTCATATGTGTCTCTTATGAATCATTAATTTTACTCCCAACATGACAGCAATGCAGCTAAAGAATCTATAAGAATGCTCCAACAGTGCTAGTTGGAACAGAAAACTAGTTACCACTACAAACAAAATGGACAAGACACTGATAAAAGAGGGCATGTAGAGGTTTTCTGAAGCATTAGTACTGTTCCATTTCTGATTTTTGTTTTTGTTTCTGTTTTTTATGTGGATACCAGGAGTCGAACTTGGGACCTGGCGCTTGCCAGCAGGTGCTTGTGCCACTAAGCAATATCACCGGCCCTTTTTTTCCTTTATGTGGGTACTGGAAGTCGAACTCAGGACCTCGTGCTTGCCAGGCAAGTGCTTACACCGCTAAGCTATCTCACCAGCCCAGTACTGTTCCATTTCTTGATCTAGGTAATAATTATATTGTGTATTCTCTTGTAATATTCCTTGACCTATATAATTTTGATGTTTTTCCCAATTTTGTCCTAATAATAAGCAGTATATCTATTAAATAAAAGGGGGTGATTGGCAGAAAGAAGGTTCAAAAGACAGCACTAGAGGACACAGTGGTTAACAGATATGTTAGTTATGTTGTCTGCGGCATCAGCTTCATAGATGTGTGATATATGTTAAATATATGCAAATTTTGTGAATTATACTTCAGTAATCTTGTAAAACAAGTATTATGCATGTAAACCTAAGATTAAAAGGAAATATACTGTCTTAAGTAGGTAAAATTAAAAAAGAATCCATTAATCACCTGTCTCAATAACTTACAAAGGACAAATCTCATAAAAGTGAATTCTTAATAAAGCCACAGCCCAGAGCAAGCCCCCAGCAGGCAGCATGCCCCAGCCCAGAGTGGTGGGCGGACAGTATTCCCAGGGGCCAGACAAAGCCAGCAGTTGCAGAGCAAGCCCAGTACACTCCAGCGAAGCAGGGCCTGGTGGGACACTGTTTCCTGAGAGGCCCCGCAGAACCAGCAGTTGGAGACTGAGACATGACCTGGACCGGGACAGTCTTGTGCAGTATGATGCAGCAGTGAGAACACTTTCCCAAGCGGCTCACCCCACAGTCATCGGCTGGTGAGTGAACCAGAGTGGCAGTGCCCCACACCCAGTCACTAGCAGATGGAGGGCAGGACTGCCATTTTAGCTCAAAGTGCTCCAGGGCTCAAACTGCAGCAGCAGAACAGTCTCGGGGTCACTTCAGTGCCAGAGCCCAGGAATGGAATGAGGGAAGGGCTGTCTAGTCACAATGCACAGCTAGCAGTTGGACAGGAGACTGGGGGGAACTTGGTTGAGAAGTAGGAGCTGGAACCCAGATTCCAATCCGGAGAATGCCAAAAACCAGCCCTTAGCCCTAGCTGCAAAGGACTAGGAGCAGCACCCTGGCCTGCGGCAGGACAAGGGCACTCTCCCCGCCACCCTTGGTCCAGAGGCACAAACAGGTGAACAGCCTTGAGCAGGATGAGAACACCACCACCTGCCCTGAGACCAGCAGGCAAATGGCCTTGGCCAGCTGCAGATAAGGGCACTGCCCTCACCCTACCACCAATTCATGTGAGAGGAGTCAGCGGTGTAGCCAAGATCAGCCCTGCACTCAGCAGTAATCCTACTGCAGACCTGGCAGAATTATTCAGTAGAAATTCCAGCTTTGGGCTGGTGATATAGCTCAGCAGCATAAGTGCCTGCCTAGCAAGCATGAGGTCCTGAGTTCAACTCCCGGAACCCACATATTAAAAAAAAAGAGAGAAATTCCAGCTTTGACTAGGGAACTAAGACTGAACTAGAGGCACCAGAAGAATTTTTGTTTTAATAATTTTTTTTCTTTTTTCTTTTTTTTTGGTGGGGGCACTGTATAGGTTTTGACTTTTATTGTTTGGTTTGTCTTCTCTGTCCTGCGTCTCTCTTTCCTCACCAGTCTTTCAGTATTCTCTGAGATTTATAGGTGAATGAACACTGTCTCTAGTCTCTGTTTTGCCTCAAAATTTTTTTGCTTTCTCCTTCATTCTTTCTCTCTTGTCCTCTTCTTCAGCTTCCCAAAATTTTGGTGATCATCTTTAGTCCTTCAGCCTTGCTTCTATTTCTCTTCAACTATCACTCTATTTTGTCCCCTACCCCTCTTAAATTCCCCTTCCACACAGAATAAAATCACCCTACCAAGGGGAAACCCACTGCATACAAATTCTTGGACCATGCTGGAGGCTGTTCTATAACTACACATCTTGCTCCTATGGTTAGAGATACCTAGTTAGCGGTCACCACAGATTATTAGTTTCTAGGCTATGTTTGATGGTATTGTTATTACTAATTGTACTACATTAGCCAAGATGCTATGCTTGTTGTAATCAGTTGTTCACTCTTGTATGATAACACTGTGATAATGTGGAGTCACAATCATCCCCATAGGCCAGTACCAAAGGAATGGGTGCTGAGCCAAACAGATAGCAACACATCATCCCTAATAAAGTGGGAAGACAGGATCCTGGGACAGACACAAAGACAAACAGGGAAGCTTCAATACCACTGATAAAGCTAGCTAACATAAGAAAAATACAAACAACACAGAAAACAAATTAAAATTTTAAAAAAAGACAATGACAAGACACAGAAGCAAAATGCTATCCCAGACTTCCAGCACACCAGAGGCAAATCCAGTATTCAACCAGATAGAGGAATAGAGAAGGTATTCACCTGAATTCACCGGAATGACAGTAGAAGAAATATATACATACATACATGAGGGTACAGAGGGAATCTGAACAGAATCATCTCACAGGTTCAAAATGAGATTACGATCATAATGAAGGACTTCCTAGCAAATCTAGACTTAGACATAGATTTAAAAAATAGAGGAGCATGAAAAATAACAAAAACCAGGGCCAGTGATACAGCTCAGCAGCATAAGTGCCTGCCTGCCAAGAGTGAGGTCCTGAGTTCAACTCCCAGTACCCGCATAAAAAACAAACAAAAACAAAACCATGAATGCCCAACATAGGAAAGAAACAGAATCCATGAAACACATTCAAAAATATATCCAGGAAATTAAAAATTCCATTGGAAGTTTGCAAAACCATATGAAAGAAAGTGAAGATCGAATATCAGAACTAGGGGCCGGTGAGATGGCTCGGCAGCGTAAGCGCCTGCCTGGCAAGCGCGAGGTCCTGAGGTTGACTCCCAGTACCCACATTAAAAAAAAAAAGAATATCAGAACTAGAATACAGGATCTTGGTTAGCAATCACGAAGAGAAAGATCTCTTAAAAAGAGCAAGGGACCATGAAAAAACAATCCAACAAATGCAAGACGATGCAAAGAACAACGTAAGACTGACTGGAGTCAATGAAAACTGAGCAGTCAGCACAAACAACATAAAAAACGTGTTCAGAGAAGTAATAGCAGAAAACTTCCCAAGCATGGGAAAACAACTTGACATACAGATAAGTGAGGCATACAGAACTCCAGTTAGTCATGACCAAAATATATCTATACCAAGGTATATAATAATCAAGATTCCAGAAACTCAACACAAGAACAAAATACTAAAAGCCATTAGAGAAAAGAAACAAATCACCTATGAAGGAAAGCCCATCAGAATCACAGCAGACTTCTTCACACAAAGTCTGAAATAAAGGAGAGCTTGGAGTGAAGTATTTCAAGCCCTGAAAGAAAACAACTTCTAACTCAGATTGATGTATCCTGCAAATTTATCTTTCAGAATTAATGGAGAAATAAAATACTTCCATGAAAAAGAACTGAAGAATTTCATAAAAACCAAATCAGCCCTACAAAGAGTTCTGAAAGATATTCTGAAAAGAGAAAACAAAACTCATAACTCCAAGAGTACCAACAGAAAAAAGCTACCAGGCAGGGGAATCAATTAAACAGAGGGGAAAGACAGGGAATCATCAACAGGAAAATTATATCACAAAGACAACCCAATACCTATCAGTTATAACCATCAATGTAAATGGTCTCCATTCACCAATCAAAAGAAATATACTGGCAGAACGGCTCAGGAAACAAGATCCAACAATATACTGCATTCAAGAAATACATTTAACTCAAAAAGAAATTCATCCACTAAAAGTCAAATGATGGAAAATACTCAACTGGACAGGAACCTAGAAAAAAACAAGGATAGTTATCCTATTCGCAGACAATGTGAACTTCGAGCCAAGACTGATCAAAGGAGATAAAGAAGGACACTACATACTCATACTCACAAATAGTGACGAGTTCAAGTAAACAACCTAATGCTGAACCTAAAACTTCTAGAAAAAGAAGAATAAGTCAAGCCCAAAGCTCCTATAAAGGAAGAAACTATAAAGGTCAGAATAGAAATTAATGCAATTGAGACAAAGAAAACAATAAAATAAATAAATGAATCAAAGGGTTGGTTCTTTGAAAAGTTATTAAATTGACAAAGCCCTGTCCAATCTTACAAAAAAGGAAGAAAGAAAGAAATGAAATCACAATGGATTCTGCAAAAATCCAGATCATTAATACCTACTTTGAGAACCTTTACTCGAATAAGATAGAAAACAGAGAAGAAATGGACAGATTCCTAGATACATAAGAATTACCAAAGTTGAATCAAGAAGATAGAAAAATTCTAAATAACCCAGTATCATTCAATGAAATTGAAAATGTAATGAAAAACTTACCAAGAAAGAAAAGCCCGGTTCCTGATAGATTCACTGCTAAATTCTACAAGAAATTTAGAAAAGATTTAATGCCATTATTTGGCAAACTTTTTAATGAAACTGAAAGGAAAATAATACTCAAAGTCATTCCTGGAAGCAAGTATTACCCTGATACCAAAACCAGAGAAGGACCCAACCAAAAAAGAGAACTATAGGCCAATCTCCCTAATGAACATACATGCAAAAATCCTCAACAAGATACTAGCAAACAGCAGCAAATCATCAAGAATATTATATACACACCAAGACCAAGTAGGATTCATCCCACGGATACAAGGAAGGTTCAACACATGCAAATCAATAAATTTAATGTACCACATTAAAAGACCCAAAGACAAATCCATATTATCATCTCAATAGATGCAGAAAAAGCATTTGACAAAGTCCAAAACCCATTCATGATAAAAATTCTACAGAAAATTGAAATACATGGTTTTTATCTCAATCTGATAAAAGCCATCTATGACAAACCAACAGCCAACATCATACTAAATGGTCAAAAACTGAAAGCTTTCTCTCTGAAATCAGGAACAAGACAAGGATTTCCACTATCACCATCCCTATTCAATATAGTTCTGGAAACATTAGTTGGAGCAATTAGATAAGGGAAAGAAATACAAAAAATAGAAGATAGGAAAGGAAGAAGTTAAATTATCATTTTTTTCCAAATGACATGACACTCTACACAGAAGACCCCCAACACTCCACCAAAAGACTTCTAGATTTAATAACTGGATTCATTCGCATAGCTGGACACAAAGTCAACATTCAAAAATCAACAGCATTCCTGTACACAAATAACAAATTCACTGAGAGATAAATTAGGGAAACCACATCTTTTAAAATAGCATTGAAAAAAATGAAGTACTTAGTAATCAATCTAATTAAGTAAAAGATCTGTACCCTGAAAACTACAGTACTTTGAGAAAAGAGATCAAAGAGGATATCAGAAAATGGAAAGATATCACTTGCTCATGGATAGGAAGAACAAAAATAGTAAAAATGGCCACACTCCCAAAATAGTTATACAGATTTAATGCAATCCCAATCAAAATACCATTAGCATTCCTCACAAAACTAGAGAAAACATTCCTAAAATTCATTTGGAGCCAGAAGACACCTAGAATGGCAAAAACAATTTCGGGTAACAAAGGCAAATCAGGAGGCATCACAGTCACAGACTTGAAATTATACTACAGAGCTACTATGATAAAAACAGTAAGGTACTGGCAAAAAAACAGACCTGAAGATCAATGGAATAGATTAGAAGAGGCACAAACAACTTCCAACACACTCTGCCATCTTATCTTTCACAAAGGGGCCAAATACGTTTACAGGAAGAAAGAAAGCCTCCTTAATAAATGGTGCTAGAAAAACTGGCTTTCCACATGCCAAAAACTAAACTAGACCCATGTATATCACCACACACTAAACTAAAATGAAAATGGATCAAAGTTCTAAATATTAAAACAGAAACACTAAATCCGCTGAAAAGAGAATAGACAGAACTCTTGAAGGCATAGGTGTAGGCAAGCACTTCATGAACAAAACCTCAACTGCACAGGAAATACTACAAAGAATCAACAATTGGGATCTTATTAAAAAGCTTTTACACAGCAAAAGAAATCACCAACAAAGTGTAAAGACAACCCACAGAGTGGGAAAAAAATCTTAGCCAATTGTTCTTCAGACAAATACTAATATCTAGAACATAGAAAGAACTGAAAAAAACTAGATCCCCCAAATTTAAAGAGCCAATCCAAAAGTGAGTATCTGAAATGAATAGACACTTCTCAGAAGAAGTACAAATAAATACAAGAAAAAATGTCCAACATCACTGGTCATTTGAGAGATGCAAATTAAAACACTGAGGTTCCATCTCACTCCAGAAAGAACGGCTATTATCAACAAATCAACCAATAACAAATGCTGCTGTGGCAGAGGGGAACAAGGAATAGTTCTCTACTGATGGCGGGACTGCACACTGGTACAACCACTGTGGAAATCAGTGTGGAGATTCCTCAGATAACTAGGACTAAAGGTTCCATTTGATCCAGCTATTCCCCTTCTTGGTATCTTCCCAAAAGAATTAAAAGCATCATACCACAGCAATATATGCACACCCATGTTTACAGCAGCACAGTCTGTAATACCTAAATCTTGGAAACAACCCCAAGTGCTCATCAACTGACAAACAGACAAAAAAGATGTGTTTTTTTTATAATGGAGTACTACTCAGCCATAAAGAAGGATAAACTTAACACAGTTGTAGCCAAAAGGATGGATCTTGAGATGATACTCTTAAGTGAAATAAGCTGGGTACACATGTAAATATTGCATTGTCTCTCTGGTGTGAGAAACTGAAAGTGGAAATAAGAACCAAAATGTATAATAGATATTGTGAAATAGGAAGTAAATGTTGAAAAAGAAAGGGTAATAATAGGTGGTATGGAAGGAAAAAGAAAAAAAATGAAAAAAAAAGGTAAAACAGAAACGAAGGTTTGTCAATGAGGAGGGGAAGAAAGGGGAGGGGAATGGGGAAAAAAAGGAACTAAGATATATCATGTATAGGTACAAATTCCCTATGATGAATGTGATCATCATGCATATCTAAATTGTACCAATAAACATAATTTCAAAAGGATAAAAATATAAGAGAATAAGAAAATAGGGAGATAGATCTTTTGCCAATGGGGAGAAATAGAGCGGGGAGGGGAGAAGAGGGAAGGGGATGAGAAAAGAAGAGAGATTGTGTTAAAATATCCAACACTGACCAAAACATCACTATGCAGCACATGACTGTATATTATAAATCAGTGTTGATCTGGTAAAGAGATAAGCATACCAGTTAAGCTAAAAACTACGATACATAAAAAGACCCTTTCCTTTTAGACACACGTATATGAACATGACTGAACTGTAGAAGAGGAGAAGAAAAAAGATTCCTTTTCGAATGAAAGCTGCTAGGAAAACAGGGCATCTATGTGGCAAAAATGCTACTGTACCCTTTCCTCATACCACATCATAAATCATTTTCAGAGGTAAGAAATACTTAAGTATAACAGCAAACTCTGCCTGGCGTGGTGGTGCACGCATGTAATCCCAGCACTCAGGAAGCTAAGGCAGGAGGATCCCTGTGAGTTCCAGGTCAGCCTGGGCTGTATAAATGAGTTCAAGGCCATCCCGAACTGCACAGTGAGACCCTGTCTCAAAAACAACAACAACAAAAAGCAAACTCTAACAAGTTCAAACGTTGCTTTAGGAAAAGAAATTATTTCTTTCAAAGTCACATAAAACAATATAAAAAATAAAATATTCATAAACTGAACATTAAGCCATGTGCGGTGGCACCAGCACTTTGGGAGGCTGAGGCTGGAGGATCCAAAGTTCAAATCCAGCCAGTCATTTGGTGACTTAGCAAGACCCTGTCTCGAAATTAATGGAGCTCAGTGTGAAGGCTCTGGGTTCAATACCCAATACCACACACACACACAAAGGACATTAAAATAAAAATTTACTCCTGAATTTAATCCATTACACAGTGCAAAGTGAAGTGACAGAGTGGGAGAAATTATCTGCCTCATATCTAACATTTAAACACTTTAAATAAAAAAGGAAGGCACAGGAGGCTCTAAAACAGGCAAGAGACTTCAACAGCCACATTACATAGGAGACCAAATGTTCAATAATCAAAAGCTCAACATTAGAAATAAAAAAAATCACACCAGATTGACAAACAAACGGTATTGATGAAGACATGGGAGGATGAAGGTATTGATAAAGACATGGGAGGATGAAGGCCTCATGAACTGAAGACGGAGACTGAGCTGTTATTATCCACTTGGAGGAACAGTTCAGCTGGTATTTAGCGGCACAGTTGTCAATGTACAGAAATTAGCGCATACGAGTACCATGATAACAGATGAAGACAGCGGTATTGGTGAGAACAAGTGAAATTCAGGGGGTGAGCGCAAGCGGAGGCACACTCAGGATGAAAGACATAATAAAGCGTGAGGCACTTTCTGTGTTCCAGCCACACTGTAGATTTCACGTGCCCGGCTCAACAAGTCGTAACAAACACCGTGTGAGTTTTATATAATATCACATGTACTTGATATCTCACATATATGCAGGTATTAAACAGGAAATATATAGAATTTGCTAAAAAAATTACAAAGGCACACAGAAAAACCCCAATTACATACATGCTATATAGATAACGAAACTCATTACAAATGTCATCATTTCCCCCAAATTACTCTATATAATTTCATTAAAATTGCAACGTGCTTAATTTGTAATGGAAGGTACCAAACCTAAAAATTCTCCAATTTATCTGGAAGATTCAAATATATGTATATATGAAATTAGCCAAGAAACTTCCGGATTATGAGAGTAATAGAGGTAGCTATCTTGAGCGCACTAACGTTTAGTCAAAATGCAGGGTTTGGGGCTGGGGACATAGCTCAGTGGCAGAGCACGTGGCCCAAAGGTGCAAGGCCCTGGCTTCCATCCTCACCGGCAAAAATAAAGGAAGAGGAGGTGGGCGTCTGGAAACCTCCGAGGAAAGCGGGTGATCCCTGAAGGGCAAGAGGGGCTGGGCACCTGTGGACGACAGCCCCTCTGACACCGTACCTCACACAGCGGGCACCCGCCCCATGATCCTCCACGCTGTCACCCACAATCTGTGCCGCTGTGGGGCTGCAGGGCAGAGCTGCCCAGAGCGGGCCCCGCTGGGGTCTGGAGCCGCTGCGCAGGGCCGCGACAGGTGCGGGCTGCAGGCCCGGCCCCAGCTGGAAGCCGGAGGGGACCAGGGCCCCGCGGCCCAGAAAGGGCTCCTTTGGGGATAGAGTCACCCTCGAGGGACGGGACAGGGCAGGTCGCCCAGCGCCCCAGCGGGCAGCCTAGCCGCCGCCGCGCCGCCACCAGGCCGGGGACACTGCCCCGCGCACGACCCGGGCTGCACACTCCGGAGCCACAGAGGGCCGGGCCCGCCACGGCCGGTCCCCGAGGGCTCGCTGAGCCTCCGCGCCAGTCTCAGGGCACCGGGCCACACACTTACCATGTTTGGCTTCCGGGCACGCGGGGTTCCCTGTGGCTCTACCACTAGCAGGTCACACAGAACTAAAACCGTCCAGCCCGCGGCACAGCCCCCCGCGGGCCCAAAGCGGAAACGCGGAGCTGGGGCGGGACCGGGGCGGGGCGGCTCTCAGACAAAGGCCAGGAGCGAGCGAAAGCCCGCCCTTTCCGCTCCGCGCCGCGCCTGATGCCGTTCTCAACCTCCGATTGGACAGCGACTCGGCCCCGCCCCGGACCTTGAATGACAGTAAATGGCACCAACCCGAGGCTGAATAAGGACAGAATGGCAGGTTCTTGGTTTCACCACCTCTAACCCCTGTGGTGGGGGCTTTCTTTAAGGTAGGACTTCCTTCTCCTGGGAGTGCCTACCGCTTTTTGGACTTCTGCCTTTAACCTTTGTATAAGGTCATAACAGAGCTGGGCACGGTGGTGTACGCTTATAATCCCAACAACACTCTGGTGTGCTGAGCCAGGAGGATCAACATTTGGACACAGCCAGAGCAATTTAGCGACTTAGCAGGACCTTGTCTTTAAAAGGACAACAGCAGCAAAAGCTGGGGGTGTAATTGTGTGCAAAGGCCCTGGGTTTAATCCACACTACCGTGAAAAAAGTAATATGAATTTAACGATTATGTGTGTATATTGCTCAGAAAAGGAAAGAATATTATGAAAAGTATTTTTACTTTTTTGGTCTCTGCTATTGTGAGAAGGTGTTAGGGTCGGGACGCCCGCCGCGTGAAAGAAGACTCCAAGAAGCTTTCTCTCATGCAAAAGGCAAAGGGCTTTTATTATCCAAGCATGCGTGGGGCACACTGAACACGCAGGAACAGTGGGCCCCGAGGCCTGCCTGTGCAGGGCTTATATGTCTATAGAACAAAGGGAGGAGGGGTCTCAGCAAGCGCGGTTACAGAAGCAGATAGCATTGGTTAGTTTAAACAGACTTTTACATTCATTGGGGAAGATGTCTACACGGGGGGTCTAAAGGCTGGGAGGTAATGACCACTACCTAATATGGGCTGCGGATGGTCCGGTATAGCGCATCCTGCAACTCTTGCAAATTCCTTAGCTCAGGGTCAGTCCTTATCGGGTAGCCCAGTTCCTGGGTCTGAAGTCAGCTTGTTCTGTTTTATCTATCTGGGGCTGCTTTTTGTAACAGCTCAATTCTCAGAACACAGGAAGGAGGGGAACATCATGATTTGTACATTCCCAGGAGGAAAAATTTCTCTCACATTCCCCCCTTTTTATTTTTGTAAATCTCTATTCTTAGAGATCAGCATGTCTATTTTGAGGATCTTCTAATAAAGTATATTGTTGTCTGATGAGCATCAGCTTTACATTTCCAATCTGGTTTTGTAACAAGTTTACTATTCTATTTAGTATGCATGGCCCTATGGTTATTATCAAGATGAATATGATTAAGGGTCCTGTTAGGGCCGATAACAAGGTGGTGAACCAGGGAGACTGGCTGAACCAGGACTCAAATAAGCCTTGTTGAGTTTTTCGCTCTCTCTGTCTTTTTTGTAGACGTTCTCTTAACCTAGCCATAGATTTTTTAACCACTCCTGAATGATCTGCATAAAAGCAGCATTCTTCTTTTAAGGCTGCACATAGACCCCCTTCTTTCATGAATAACAGATCTAATCCTCGTCTATTTTGTAGTACTACTTCTGACAGAGATGTTAAGGAGGTTTGGAGGGCTGCTACAGACCTTTTTATTTTTTTGAAATCTTGGTCAATGGCAGTTTGTAATTTGCTCATGTAATGTGAGCTTTGAATTAGTGCTGCCGTCCCTGTTCCTACCCCAGTAGCAACTCCCAATCCAGCAAGGACAGCCACAGTCAAGGATATTGGTTCTCGTTGATACCTGGTTTTGTGTTCTATCATATCTTCAAATGATTTATTTTGGTGGTATATTATCCGAGGAAATATTTTTACCATGACACAATAGTGAGCTGAATTATTAAATACCTGAGTAGAGACACAGGGGGTGATCCCAGTGTTACATGCCCAATGGGTTCCTTGGGGTGGAATTAAGTATGTCGTTGAGGTGGGGATGTTATGAACATATAAACACAAAGTCCTTTTGATGTCATTTGGGGGGTTCCCTATACAGACTCCTTTTCCAGTAACCTCAGGAAGAGTGAGTTTATGGTTGGTATTCCAATCACAAGTAGTACTGGTAGTGACATTGTAGGTATTATTTACAGCAATACCTTCATAGTAAGGTGGAGAGGCCGAAAGGCAGAGCCAGCAAGACTGAGTCAGGTCACCTTGAGTATAGTTTAGGACAGAATAGGCTCCCAGAATTAGGTTGTATAATCTCGAAACAATAGGCAAAGATGTCTTAGTGGTCGAAAAGAGTGAGGAGGGAGCTTGGGTTGATTGAGTCATAATCACATTGTTGAGTGTTTGTAGTTTATCTAGGGGTCGAGGCGTAGGTTTGGGTTGAGCCCCCGGGTTGATAATAGGGTTAGGCCCTACGCCAATTATCTGGTTAGGTATTTTTTTTTTTTTATAAGTATTAAACTACCTATAGTGCCTCTTTCCCAAAACCTAACGCCCCATGTTCGACCTACCGTCCAGCCAGGGTCAGTAGGAGTGATAACTTTGAAAGCTAGATGGCATGTAGTTCGGCTAGAGCTCCAATAAGGGTAGGTCGTTGGAGGAGATTGACAACCAGTAGGACTCCATTTCCATTGGAGTTTTGTGTCAGGGGAGTCAGGCTTCCAACCTGTAGCTAGTGTCTCACAGCCCCAGTAAGCACAATAATATTGTCCTGGCTTATTGCAATAACCTTTGCCGGGGTTAGAGGCGGGACACATATAAATGTGAAGTTTCCAACAATAATGGTGTTCATCATAAGGGGAAGAGAGAAAACCACAAGGGTGGATCCTAAAATCAGGCGACCCAGATCCCTCCCAGGCTAGTAAAATTTTGCCATCTTCCCATCGAGACATTGTCCATCTCCAGGGTTGATGTGGGTTATCAGTTCCCTGGGACGGGAGAATCCCCATCATCCCCACCCATAGCCACACGACGAACTCGTAACCTGAGGGGGTTATCAGTCTTTTCCAGTTTCCAGTGAGACTCTGGCGACGGAGATGCCGGCTTGAGGTGAGATGCATGGATCCAAGACGTGATGCCATCAACCTTAACTGCTGTGGGGGTAGTTAGAAGTACCTGGTAGGGTCCTTTCCAGCGAGGTTCTAGAGTTTGTATCTGATGGCGACGAACATAGACAAAATCTCCTACGTTGTACCGATGGGGTGTGAGTCCGTCGCTTGGCTGGTAGGCCGAGGAGAGTTGACGCCACAGGATCTTTTGAATCTGGTCCAGAGCCTGGAGTCTATCAATTAAGAAAGTATGAGGTAAATGGGCGCCCTTAGGTAGAGGGTTAAGGTCTCGGATTGGGGGAGGAGTTCCATACATAATCTCAAAAGGAGTCAAGTTAGGTGGCTGGGAGAAGGGGGTGTTTCTAGCCCTAAACAAGGCATAAGGTAGGAGCATAGTCCAATCTTTAGAGCCAGTCTCTTTGACTAATTTTGTTAAGGTCTCCTTAATTGTTTTATTCATTCTTTCTACCTGTCCTGAGCTCTGGGGTCTATAAGCACAATGAAGTTTCCAATCAATCCCCAATATCTTGGCCAATCCCTGACTTACTTGAGCCACGAATGCCGGTCCATTGTCAGACCCGATTACCTTTGGCAGGCCAAAACGAGGAAAGATTTCTTCCATCAATTTTTTTGTTACCGTTTGTGCGGTTTCCTTCTTGGTAGGGAAAGCTTCGGTCCATCCTGAAAAGGTGTCTACAAAGACTAATAAATACTTAAGTCCATATTTGGCAGGTTTTACTTCAGTAAAGTCTACTTCCCAAAATTGTCCCGGTCTGGTTCCTCGTAATCTTTTTCTCTTGGTGGTTTTTGTAGGAAAGGCATTGACAATTTGGCAAGTTTTGCAATCTGAGGCGACCTGTTCTGCCAGTGTTTTAATTTGGGAGGGAGACAGTTGATTCTCCGTTGGTAAATTTCTGGCTAATAAGCACAGTTTTTTTGTCCCCAGATGGGTTAACTTATGAGCTTGTTGGAAGTAGGTTAAAAGTTCAGTTTTTCCTATCTTGGGAGATTGGGGAGGCTCGTCTGGATGTGTTTCAGGTGGAGCATTGACCTCCAGGAGCAAAGTAGTAGGGGCACTTAAGGCTGCCTGTTTTGCAGTCTTATCTGCATGATTGTTTCCCAGTATTACGGGACTGGTGCCCTTTTGGTGGCTGTTGCAGTGTACTATAGCTAACTTTTGTGGCAACATAATAGCTGTTAAGAGTCTTAGAATCTCTGTCTTATTTTTAACTTCTTTGCCCGCAGAGGTTAAAAGTCCCCTCTGTTGATAAATAGCTCCATGAATATGTGCCGTAGCGAAAGCATATCGGCTATCAGTATAAATAGTGGCCCTTTTTCCCCGTGCCAACTCTAAAGCCTTTGTAAGGGCAATTAATTCTGTTCTCTGTGCAGATGTACCTTCTCTTAGTCCTGCTGACCAAATAACTTGAGTCCCATCTGTAACCGCGGCCCCCGCATGTCTCTTACCTTCTAGTAAGAAACTGCTACCGTCAGTGAACCAGGTTACTTCTGCGTCAGGAAGTGGCTGGTCTGTCAGGTCTCGGCGAATTCCAATTTCTTCCGCCAGGATTTTTTGACAAGTATGTAAGATTGGCTCTGATGTCTCTTCAGGTAGCAGAGTGGCCGGGTTGAGGGTGGTTGGAAGTCCAAATGTGATTCGATCCTTATTTAGCAGCAGGCTTTGGTAGTGGGTAATTCTGGCATTAGAGAGCCACCTATCTGGAGGCTGACGAATAACACTCTCCAGCGTGTGTGGGGCTACTATAGTCAACTTTTGTCCCAAAGTCAGTTTATCTGCATCCTTAGTTAGGATGGCTGCTGCAGCGATAGCCTTTAAACAGTGAGGCCATCCATTAGCCACTGGATCTAATTTTTTTGACAAGTAGGCCACAGGGCGCTTCCATGGGCCAAAGGCCTGAGTTAGTACCCCGCGAGCTATCCCCCGTTTTTCCTCAATATAGAGGGTGAAGGGTTTTTCTACATTGGGGAGAGCCAGTGCAGGGGCAGACAGAAGGGCCTTTTTAATATCGTCAAAGGCTCGTTGTTGATCTGCGCCCCAGATGAAAGAGGTATCCCCCTTTAGAAGAGGATATAGGGGAGCGGCTAGGGAGGCAAAATCTGGGATCCACAAACGACAAAACCCAGCAGTCCCCAAAAATTCCCGCAGTTGTTTTTTTTACTCGTGGGTGGGGGAATTTGAGTGACTGTTTTCTTTCTGGCTTCAGTGAGCCACCGCTTTCCATCCTTGAGAGTGTATCCTAGGAAGACAACCTCTTTTTGGCAAATTTGGGCCTTTTTAGCAGAGGCTCGATATCCCAACCTAGCTAACTCTTGTAACAATTTTCGAGTCCCATACATACAGTCTGGTTCAGAATCCGCGGCCAGCAATAGATCGTCGACGTACTGGAGCAGGGTCACGGCAGGATGTTGGACTCGGAAAGTTGCCAGGTCCTTATGGAGAGCCTCATCAAAGATAGTGGGGGAGTTCTTAAATCCTTGGGGGAGCCGTGTCCAAGTCAATTGTCCTGACATCCCAGTGTCAGGGTCTGTCCATTCAAAGGCAAACAGAGGTTGACTATCTTTATGTAGAGACAAACAAAAGAAAGCATCTTTTAGGTCTAGGACTGTATACCAAGTCTTTTTGGGACCCAGGGTACTAAGCAAATTGTATGGATTAGGCACCGTAGGGTGTATGTCTTCCACCCTGTTGTTTACCTCTCTTAGGTCTTGCACGGGTCTGTAATCTTCTGTTCCCGGCTTTTTGACCGGTAACAAAGGCGTATTCCAAGCCGAACGACATGGTATGAGCACCCCCAATTTGAGAAACTTTTGTATATTTTTTTTATCCCTTTGTGAGCCTCTTTGTTAATATAATATTGTTTGATGCGGACCGGCGAGGCAGAGGCCTTTAGAGAAATTACCACGGGGGGCTGTAGTGTGGCCAGCCCCAATCCAGCAGTTTCAGCCCAGGAACCAGGAAACTCTGTTAACCAATCTTGGGGTATGGTTCGTGCCATAGGCTGACTATAAAGTTGGTATTCATCCTCAGCTGCTAGCGTGAGCATGGTCACCATAGGTTGACTCACCAAGGGGTTAAGAAATGTCACTTGGGGTCCCTGAGGCTCAAACGTTATTCTGGCTCTCAATTTGGTTAATAAATCTCTTCCCATGAGGGGTGCCGGACATTCTGGAATTACCAGAAAGGAGTGTTGAACTTTTCCTTTACCCAAATCCATAGTTCTTTTGGTAGTCCATGCCCTAAATTTGCTCCCATTAGCCCCTTGAACTAGAGACCTTTTAGAGGAGAGAGGTCCTAATGGGGCTTGGAGAGCGGAAAAGACAGCTCCCGTATCTACTTCAAAATCAATTGGGGTCCCCTCCACATTAAAGGTTACCCTGAGCTCGGGGAGGGGATCCGAGCCCCGTCCCCTCTAGTCTTCTTCTTCTAAGGCTAGTACATTAGGCTGTTGATGTTGTTGAGTCTCCAAAGCCTGTCTTTGTCTTTTTTCTTTTTCTCTCCTTTTTTTAAGCTTGAGACATTGTCTCATGTGATGTCCTTGTTCCTTGCAATATGCACATTGGTTGGGGTCTAGAGGTGGACGACGTGGCTTCTCATCTATCCCTCCCTGAATTTCCTTTACAACTGTGGCCAAGATCTTTGTTAATTCCTTATTTCTCTTCTTATCCCTAATCAGTTCTTCTTCCTTTCTTTCTCTTTCTTTTCTCTGTTCCCTTTCTTCCTCTGTCTCCCTTTTATAATACACTTTATCCGCTTCCTTCACTAAATCCCTTAGGGTTAAATCTTGTAACCCATCAAGCCGTTGGAGCTTGCGTCTAATGTCTGGGGCCGACTGTCCTATAAAGGCCATGGCAACTGATGCCTGTTGCCCTTCATCCTGAGGGTCAAAGGGCGTGTATCTACGGTACGCTTCCATCAGCCTTTCTAGAAACATTGAGGGTGACTCAGTAGGCCCTTGAAGAATTTCCCTTACCTTAGCCAAATTCGTAGGCCGTCTAGCGGCCGCCCGGAGACCCGCCACTAGAGTCTGGCGATAGATGGTCAGATGCTCCCTACCTGCCAGAGTATTGGGGTCCCAATTAGGGCGGCGCAGTGGGAAGAAGTCATCGATGAGATTAGGGAGCTGGGTAGGTCTTCCATCCTGTCCCGGTACTAGCTTTCTGGCCTCTAGGAGAATTCGATCCTTTTCTTCGGTAGTGAACAAGGTTCCCAGTAACTGCTGGCAATCGTCCCAGGTAGGCTGGTGGGAAAACATAAGAGACTCCACCAACCCAGTTAACCTAGAGGGGTCCTCAGAGAAAGGGGGGTTATTATTTTTCCAGTTATATAAATCGGAGGAGGAAAAGGGCCAGTACTGGAGTGCTGGCATCTCCCCTCCTTCCCCATCTTCCAGCATGGGTCCATGTGGTCTGAGGGGGAGAGTAACTGCTACTCCGTCTTGAGGGCCCAGGGCTCGTCGGCTCCGGGTGCCCTGGGCCGGTCCAGAGCCCGCAACCTCGACCAAAGGGTCCTGTGGAGGCAATTCAGAGGCCGGAGACAAAGAAGGCGAGGTAGGAGGAGAGACTAGAGGAGAAGCAGCGGCCGCGGCTGGAGCAGAGAGTGAAGGAGGGTAAGGGGGGGGCGGTGCAGCAGAGTCCAAGAGAATCAGATCGGCCTGTGACTCGGGTAAAACTGGAGGAGGAAGGGGAGGGTAGAGATTAGGTATCACAGGCTGAGCTTTTGTAGGTAAAAGAGTAACAGGTTCGGATAAGGCCGGAGGTAAAAACATTCTTACCCACTTGGGGGGGTTTTCACATAAGTCTTGCCATACCATGATGTAAGGTTGTTGGTCGGGGTGTCCCTGCTGTCCGGGACGGAAGACTATAGCTTTAACTGCCTGAACGAGGGGAAGATGGAAAGTTCCCTCCGGAGGCCAGCCCACTTGAAAGGAGGGCCACTCCGACGAACAGAAAGTCTGCCATTTACCCTTTTTAATAACCAAAGAAAGATTATGAGCTCTCTCTTTCACCTCCGACCAATGGTCCAGTGTGAAAGAGAGGGGTGTGGATTCCGTTTGTCCCATGGTGGATGCTGTGGAACCAAAGAGGTTAGTGGCGCCAAACAAACACAGACAGACAACCAGTACAATCAAGACAATAGACAAATGCCGGCGTACCCGACTTCCCCAGAAGAGGAAGTAAACTGAATCTGATGGGCGGCGAATGGTGACCGCACCAAAGACAAAAGAAAAATCCTGAATCGGTGAATCCACCGCTGACCGGTCCGTCAGACCGAAAGTATCCTGGGGCGTCCCCCAAGGAAAGTGGCCTGTGACTTAAATAAGCCACGCGGATCAAGAAGCTCACGCTCCTTGAGACCAACCACACTGAGTTCCAAGAAGCTAGGATCCAAGCACAACAAAGATCATAAGAACAAAGAACAAGAAATGAAAACGGCCGTACTCACCCAGAGAGGCAGCTGTTGGGGTCGCCTTCCAGCGCAGGGGGCAATCCCCGATCTCGCTGGGGCCTCCAAAATGTTAGGGTCGGGACGCCCGCCGCGTGAAAGAAGACTCCAAGAAGCTTTCTCTCATGCAAAAGGCAAAGGGCTTTTATTATCCAAGCATGCGTGGGGCACACTGAACACGCAGGAACAGTGGGCCCCGAGGCCTGCCTGTGCAGGGCTTATATGTCTATAGAACAAAGGGAGGAGGGGTCTCAGCAAGCGCGGTTACAGAAGCAGATAGCATTGGTTAGTTTAAACAGACTTTTACATTCATTGGGGAAGATGTCTACACGGGGGGTCTAAAGGCTGGGAGGTAATGACCACTACCTAATATGGGCTGCGGATGGTCCGGTATAGCGCATCCTGCAACTCTTGCAAATTCCTTAGCTCAGGGTCAGTCCTTATCGGGTAGCCCAGTTCCTGGGTCTGAAGTCAGCTTGTTCTGTTTTATCTATCTGGGGCTGCTTTTTGTAACAGCTCAATTCTCAGAACACAGGAAGGAGGGGAACATCATGATTTGTACATTCCCAGGAGGAAAAATTTCTCTCACAAAGGTAGCTTGAGATTTGAAAACAGAAGTAATCTCCTAAGGCAGCAAAATTCAGTACGTATAAAATGTGTCCAGACTGTTGGTATAAGGATGATACAGGAACTCCAAATAAAAAAAGGGAAATATCACTCCCAACTTGCTAGATGTCTGAAACACTGAGCTTGCGTTCCCCAAAAGTGAAGAATGAGTTCTAACCAACAACAGAGGTTAAGAGCAAGATATATTTACTGGGAGAAAAATAGCTTCTAAGAGAGACAGAAGGAGTCCTGGAATGTGGGTTACCCAAGAGCCCATTTCTCAGGGGAAGCTTTATAGAGTAAAATCACAACGTGGCTATAAACTGGACAAAACTATGATCAACTAAAAATATTACAAGTATAGTTTTTTAGGTATGTTATCCAATGGAAAATCACAAGGAGGATATAAATTGGGACAAAACTATAGTCAATGTATAAGATTACAGGTATAGTTGCTTAGATAATATTGATCCAATGGGGAAGCAAGTCATGTAGCAACTGTATGTGGAAGGAACAAGGACTTTTCTTGGAGAGGATGCCTCAGGGATTCTTCCTGGCTCCCCACCCTCGTGATTGCTGCCTATTTAACTATCAATCATTGTTGTTTATCACTAGGGGAAGTATGTGGTTGTAGTCATGTTATCTTTTGTCTGGAGGTTTGGCCTTCAAAGAATTCCACGCCACCCACAGTTGTAATGTATTCTCACTTTCTGCACTAACTCCCTGGAGGCCCTAGCCCTGTCTGATTTGCCTATAATATTTTTAACTAACTTACCTGTCTATAACATTCCCCCGCTCAAGAGTTACCCCTAACTGCCATAAGGGGGCACAGGGTGATGGCCATTCTGGCTACTTCTGGCTAAAGGGTGGTTGTAGTTGTGATCAGCAGTCAGAGATACTCTCCAGAGGGTCTGTGTAAACGCCCTCGATAGATGCCAGGCATTTTAGTCTTGGGTAGGCATATAGCTTTAAGTCTGGAGAAGGCAAAGCTTAAGAAATGGTTAAGTACATATGGGCCAAATATTACGATCTACAACATTATTATGAATACAGCCAAGAAAAATTTCCACCAGGAAGAGCTAGCAATAGCTTCCCATAAAGAGGGCAAGGAGAAAGTCTAGGGAATTTCAGAATCTGACATGTCATTAACCTGTCATCTAATATCCTGAACAGCTTTTGAGATATTAGCAAAAGGATCAGGAATGTACACACAACCTTCAGCTTTTACAATTGCAAAATTACCCCCTTGTGCTGCAGTTAGAAAAGTCTAATGCCATCTGATTTTGGAGGACAGCTTGCCTCATTAATTTTACTTTTTCATTTAGGGGAGAGAGACCAGTCATGGTGTCATTTAAGGTGCATTGACTATAGTTAGTTAAGACATCTATGTGTTGCGTGACATTCTCTAATCCTAGGGAAGGAATAAAAGTAGAAGCCAAATGATTGTACCAGTGAAACACACTTCTAGACCATTGATGTGGTAGGCAGGGTAAGTTTGCAGGTTTGTCTATACTTTTGACACTCCTGCCTTGTAATCACACAAGTCCCAGTGTGCAGTAACTCAGTGTGCAGTAACCCAGTGTGCAGTGTACAGTAACTCCCAACCTGTTAAATGTCAAATGTGCTGAGTACGAGGTCTCACAACATTAAGAAACAAAGTTGGGAGCCAAAAGAGGAAATTAGGAGAGTTTTATTGGAAATAAGGATAGCTCCTGGATTTCCAGGAAGGGTCCCAAGTGGGTGGCCACCAAGGCTCTTTGTCAGGGGTCATTTACTCAGCAAAATCACGATGTGGATACAATGTGGGTCAAGCTATAGTCAAGCTATAGGATTACAAGTATAACTGCTTAGCTAATACTGATAATAGAGAAAGAGTCACATAACGAGGATATATGGAAAAAACAAAGGCATTCTTGGAAAGAGATGGGAGTATCGGTCCATATGTTCTGGCCACCCACCTATGCATATGATGCCTGTCTGGGCTCATTAGAACAGGTGGTGCTAATTACAGTATAATCTCAAGTAGCTGTTTACCTCAAGGGAGGCTCAAAGGCCTAGCTATTGCATCTCCATCCTGAGGTGTGTGTCTCTTCAGATTAACCTCCACGCACAATCTTGGTGTGTCTCATCTTTTTCACAGACTTCCTTGAAGACCCAATCCTTCTCCAATTGTATATTAATTTCTAGCTAACTCTTCTAAGGAGGAAATGTTTACTTTGGCTTATAGTTTGTGGAGATTTTAGTCCAGGGTCAACTGGCTCCAAGGCAGGGAGACATGCCAGAAGAGCATGATAGAAGGGAAAGAGATCATGACTTCACAGTGGAAAGTGGAGAGGAAGATAAAGGGAGAAAAGGAGAGGAGATGGGCCCTTCCAGTCTATGCCCAGGAGACTCACCTCCTCCAACCACTCTTTGGAGAAAAAGGAACCCTACATTGTTTGTGGGAATGTAAGTTGTACAATTGTGAAAATCAGTGTGGAGATTTCCCAAGAATTGTAATTAGAAATTTCATTTGAACCAGTATTTCCCCTTATATGTATCTTCCCCAAAAAGCTAAAGACATTGTATTGCAGTGATACATACATACCAATGTTTGTATCAGCACAATTCATAATAGCTCAATCCTGGAAGCAGCCTGTATATCCATCAAAAGATGAATGGATAAAGAAAATGTGATATCTATGCATTATGGAATACAACTTGGCCATAAAGGAAGATAAATTCAAGATATTTGTAGGAAAATGGATACACCTACAAAATATAATATTAACTGAAATAAATCAGACACACAGCTTAAATACTATATGGGATCTCTCATTTGAGTAAGAGAAAGTAAAAAAAAGAGCAAAATAAAGGATCGATAGAAGGAAACAGGGAGATAGATCTTTTGCAAATTGCAATAAATGCAGGAGACCAAAGAGGGAGGAGGGAGTAAAAAAATTTAAGAGGTGTCAAATACATGTACCAAATACAGTGAATGTAAACATTGTAAGTTATAAACATGTACTAAAAATCATAATAATGACAATAATGAAAATAGGGAATGGGGATTTAGAGACAAAGATAGGTAAGTGGGTGGGCAGGAGATGGAGATTAAAAAAAGAATCAAGATATATTTTGTACATGTATCTACTCCCTAAGATGAATGTAAACTTCATGTACTCTAAACATGTACTAATAAAATAAAATTTTAAAAAATTTTAAAAAGAAACACTTCAGGACAGACTTAGAGATATAAATTGCAGCACAATAAATTGTGAATGACTTCAATATTCTGTCATATTCTTCAATATTCCACTACCAATAGTCTGGGAAAAATCAACAAAGAAATATCAGCATTAAATTACACTACATATCAAATGCACTTCACAGACATCTTCCAAATACTGTACTGCATTGAACAGCTGTAGAATACATGTTCATTTCATCTGAACACCATGTTTTTTCAAAATAGAGCATTTTAGGCCACAAATCAAATCAATAAAAATTGTAAAAATGAAATGATTTCATGCGTCTTATCAGACCATAACAGAATGATAATAAATTAACAATGCATCTCAATGCCTTAGAAAAACATGACCAAACCAATGTCACAATAATTAGGAAAAAAGAAAAAAGTAAAGATTACAGCAAAATAATTGAAATAAAGATGAAAAACCAATAGAGAAAATCAATGAAACAAAAAGTTGGCTTTTTGAAAAGATAAATAAAATTGATATATCCTTATCAAAAGTACAAAGATAGAAATAAATAAAGAAAAAGGAATATTACACCAGTTAGGACTGAAATTGAGATTCATCAGGGATTACTATTAAAAATCTTATTCCCATTAACTGGAAAATCTATGAGAAATAGACAAACATCTAGGCACATAACCAACTGAAATTCACCCAAGATGAATGTGGGAATGTGGGTTAGTGCAACTGTTACCAGGGAGTTGAGGGATCTTTTGCTTGATGGAGATAAAAATCATGAATTGCCAAAGTACAACCTTGCTAGTGGCTCTGATATCTCAAGTTGATGCCAGATAATGCTCGAAGTTATTAGTCAGCACTGCCAGGCGCTAGTCTTTGCCTGATGCTGGCTGCTACTATCCAACACCAACTTCTATTGATTGTTGTCTGTCTATTCTGATAGTTGCTGCTCTCTGGACCTGATTTTGTTGGCTGCTGGCTTCTGGAACAATTCGAGGATAACTGCCTCTAGTATTTATTGCTCTTTCTTTAAAGCAACTGCTCTGTCCACATTAGTCAGGATAAAAATCTTGAGTAGATTTACAGGATTTTTAAGCCCACAATACACATGAAATAAACCATGAGCAGATTTACAGGGCTATTAGAGTGAGGCTTTATTTGAACAGGACTTGTGTGGCAGCACAGGGGGGTCAAAACACCAGGAGGAATCTTCCAAAAACTAATTGCAAAAGCGTAAGGGGAGTGTTGCTTATATCACAGCTGTATGTCTATGAGATGTTCAAGTGTAACCCTATAATGGTTCAAGTTTGGGCCTGCCAGTTGGCCCAAGTGGCTGCAGGGGTAAGTGGGGCATATCTCGGACAGCTACAGCTGTCACGGATGCAGTTCAGCAGCAGGTCAGGCAGGTGGGTGGGAGCTGCTCCACTGACAGCTGTCATGTCTCTGTGAAAAATGGTGTGGCTGAAACTATGATATCTTCAGGAGGGCTAGCTGTGTTTACCACCACGTATTAGCATCTGGGGAGGTTGGGGATGTTAATAATGAGCCCAGATTCCTAGCTTCTTCATCATCACCATATTAGGGAGGCCTCAACTCTCTTCAGTGTCTGGAGCATAAGGAGGTGGGGAGGGGCATCGTGATTGATGGCAAAGCTGCGCCTCCTCTCAGAGTGAAGCAGTTCAAGAATGGTGGGAGGACACGAAGGCATGTTGTCCCCATCAATCCTCTGGGACCCTAGAGGGACAAAGGGAAGAGAGGTGGAAGGGCGTGAGAGCTGTGTGCCAAACCATACACCTCTCTGGCTGGCACAGCATAAAGGTGAGTGTTAGGAATTTCTCATCTATCTCACACTTTGGATACATCATGAAGTTTCCTCAATAAATTTATCATAGAACTATCATATTATCCAGGTATACCACTTTTTCTTTTTTTTTTTTTTTTTTTTTTGTCTTTTTGAGACAGGGTTTCATTATACAGTTCAGGCTGGCCTTGAATTCACTTTGTAGCCCATGCTAGTCTCAAACTCACAGCAATCCTCCTGCCTCAGACTCCCAAGTGCTGGGATTACAGGCGTGCACCACCATGCCTGGCACAGAAATGAGTATCACTCAATCTTTAAGAAAAATAATTTGGGGCCACTGAGATGGCTCAGCAGCATAAGCGCCTGCCTGGCAAGCACGAGGTCCTGAGTTCGACTCCCGGTACCCACATATGAAAAAAGGGTCAGTGATATTGCTCAGCAGCACGGGCGCCTGCTGGCGCATGAGGTCCTGAGGTCGACCCCCGGTACCCACAAAAAAAAAGAAAAGAAAAGAAAAATAATTTGACATCTTAATTTCCTATATGTATCTGTTCTATTTCCTTTTCTTGCATAATTGCTCTTTTTAATTTTTTTCTTCTATTAGTACATGTTTGCAATTATGCAGTTTACAACCATCTTGAGGAGTGGTTATATGTACACCTTACAGCTTGTTTCTTTTTCATTTTAATCCCCTTTGCCTTCCCTCCTCTACCCCCACTTCCTCCAGTTCCCCTGTCCCCTTTTTCATACTTGTAGACATTATTTGTATTAGATCACACTATGGCATATAGTGTTTACAGTAAATGGAGTTATTATGTTCTTCTACATGGCATATCTTTATTCCTATCAATTCCCCTTCCCCTCCTCCTCACCCCTCGCCCTTTTTCCTTTGGACCAATTTCCTACTGCAAGAGATTCATCCCCTGTCTCTTTCTATCCATCCTTAATTATTTTCTTTGTTTGTACTTAGTCCCACTCAAATGAGAGCTACCATATTGTCTTTCAGCTTGTTTCTCATTATTTTCACTCAACATTATATTTTCCAGCCGAATCCATTTTCCTACAAATGTCTCAAATGTGTCATTCTTTATAGCCAAGTAGTATTCCATTGTATATAAACACCACAGTTTCTTTATTCAGTCAACTGTTGATGGGTATACAGGCTGCTTCCAGGATTTAGCAATTATATCTTGTGCTACCATAAATATTGGCATGCATGTATTGCTGTAGTGTGATGAATTAAGTTCTTTGGGAAAGATAACCTAGCAGGGGGATAGCTGGGTCATATGGAATTCCTAATTTCAGTTCTTTGAGAAGTCTCCATACTGATTTCCATAATGGTTGTACTAGTTTGCATTCCCACCAACAATGCAGAGGGTTCCTTTTTCACCACAGCCTCACCAGCATTTGTTATTGCTTGATTTCCTAATCATTGCCATTCTTTCTGGAGCAAGATGTAATCTTAGTGTTGTAATTTGCATTTCTATCATGGCCTGAGATGTTGAACATATTTTCTTTTTTTGTTTGTTGTGTTTTGTGTTTTGAGAGAGGGTCTCACTATGTAGTTCAGGCTGGCCTTGAACTCCCTATGTAGCCCAGGCTGGCCTCCAATTCACCATGATTCTCCTGCCTCAGCCTCTTGAGTGCTGGGATTGCAGGCATGCGCCACCATACCTGACCCATATTTTCATGTTTGTTGACCATTTGTATTTCTTCCTCTTTGAAGTGTCTGCTCATTTCTTTTGCCCATTTCTTGACTGGGTCTTTAATTTTAGGTGGTTTAATTGTTTTTTTAGTTCTTTGTATATTCCAGATATTAGTTGTCTGTCTGAGGAGTAGCTGGCAAAAATTTTTTTTCCCATTCTGTAGGTTGTCTCTCCATACTACTAATTGATTCTTCAGCTGTACAGAAGCTTTTCAGTGTATTGTATTATACACTGTGTATTATAATCCATTTGTTGATTCTTACTTTTATTTCTTGTGCTATTGAGGTTCTGTTTAAAAAATCCTTTCCTACACTCATGTCTTCAAGTGTTTTGCCTATTTTATCTTCCAGTAGGCTTAATTTTCTGTTTTTTTTGTTTTTTTGTTTTTGTGGGTACCGGGGGTCGACCTCAGGACCTCGCGCGCCAGCAGGTGCCCGCGCCGCTGAGCGATATCACCGGCCCCTTTTTTGTATGTGGGCTCCAGAAGTCGAACTCGGGCCCTCGCGCTTGCTGGGCAGGCGCTTAAACCGCTGAGCCATCTCACCGGCCCTAATTTTCTGTTTCAATCTTTAGATCTTTGATCCATTTTTATTTTAATTTAGTGTATGGTGAGAGATAAGAGTCCAGTTTCATTCTTCTTCAAACAAATACCCAGTTTTCCCAGCACCACATGTTGAATAGGCTAGCTTTCCTTCAACATATGCCTTTGGCACCTTTTGTCAAAGATGAAATAGCTGAATGTGTCTAGGGAGGTTTCTGTACCCTCAATTCTGTTCCATTGATCCATGTTTCTGTTTTTGTTCCAGTACCATGCCATTTTTTTTACTATTGCTTTGTAATATACCTTGAAGTCAAGTATTGCTATGCTGCCTGTTTTGCTCTTATTGCCCACAAACTGTTTTTGCTATTCTGGGTCTTTTCTGGTTCCATATGAATTTCAGGACTGTTTTCTCTAGATCTGTGAAGTGTGATGTTAGTATTTTGATTGGGACTTCATTGAATCTATATAACAGTTTTGGAAGTATGGCCATTTTGACAATATTAGTTCTGCCTATCCAGCAGCAGGGACATCTTTCATTTTTTGATGTCCTCTTCAATCTGCTTCTCCAGAGAACTGTAATTTTCTTTGTAGAGATCTTTCACTTCCTTGGTTAGGTTAATTCCTAGATATTTTATTTTTATTGATGCTACTGCAAATGGTATTATTTTCATAATTTCCTTCTCATCTCATTCATTGTCGGTGTACACAAATGCTAATGATTTTTATATGTTGACCTTGTATCTCCTACTTCACTGAAATTGGTTATTAATTCTAAGAGCTTTTTGGTGGAATTCCTTGGGTCTTCTATGTAGAGAATCAGGTCATCTGCAAATAATGATTATTTGAGTTCTTCCTTTCCTATATGTGTCCTTTTTCTTTCTTTCTTTTGACTAATTGCTCTGGCTAATATTTCAAGTACTTCATTGAATAGAAAAGGTGATAGTGGACATCTTTGTCTTGTTCCTGATTTTGGGGGGGGGCTTTTAATTTTTCTACATTTATTATGATCCTAGCTGTTGGTTTGTCATAAATAACCTTTATCATATTTAGGTATGGTCCTTTTTATGCCTGTTTTCTTCAGGGTTTTTATCATTAAGGGGTACTGGACTTTGTCAAAAGCCTTTTTCTGCATCATTTCATATGATCATGTGGTTTTTGACACTGCTACTGTTTAAATGATGTATTACATTTATTGACTTACGTATGTTGAACCATCCTTGCATCCTTGGTATGAAAACTACTTAATTATGATGTAGCATCTTTTTGCTAATGTGCTGCATTATATTTGCTAATATCTTCTTGAGGACTTTTGCATCTATGTTCAATAAGGAAATTGGGCTATAGTTCTCTTTTTCAGTTGGTCTTTATCCAGTTTTGGAATCAAGGTGCTACAGGCTTCCATAAATGAATTTGGGAGTGCTCTATCCCTTTCATTTTCTTTGAATAGCTTCAGGACTATTGGTGATGTAGCGTCCTTAAAGGTTTTGCAGAATTCAGCAGTGAGTCCATCAGATCCTGCTAAGGGCTTATCTATTTTATTTATTCTTTCAAAGAACAAGCTCTTTGATTTGTTGATTTTTTTTACAGTTTTTTTTAGTCTCAATTTCATTGATTTTTGTTTTCATCTTTATAATTTCCCTTCTTAATTTTGGTTTGGGGCTGGGTTGTTGCTGTTTCTCAAGTATTTAAAGATTTCTCATAAAGTTATTTATTTGGGCTTCTCTGTTTTCCTAAAGTGAGCATTAAGTGTGATGAATTTGCCTCTTAGGACTGCTTTCATAGTGTCCCAGAAGTTTTGTTGAGTTGTACAGTCATTTTTATTCACTTTCAGAATTTTAAAATTTCTTCTGTGACTCACTGGTTGTTTAGTAGTATGTTAGTAATTTCTCAGGAGATTTTGACTTTTCCAAAATTTCTTCTGTCTTTGATATCTATTTTCATTGCACAGCGGTCAGATAGTATGCATGGAGTGGTTTCAATTCTTTTATATTTACTTAAGCAGGCTTGGTAGACAAATATGTGACCTATTTTTGGAAAATTAATGCTGAAGAGAATGTTGTAGAGGGGTGAAGTACTATGTATATCTTTTAAGTCTCCATGTTCAAGGGTGTGTTTCAGCTCTGAAATTTCATTATTGGTCTTTTTTTAGTTGATCTGTCTCTTTGCAAATTGAGGTGTCAAAATCCCCTACTATGATTGTGTTAATGTTTATTTGATCTTTTAATTTCAGCAGTTCTTGTTTTATAAAGATCAGTGCTCCAGTATTTGGTGAATATGTTGATCAATGTTATCTCTCCTTGTTGGATTGTTCTTTTAGTTAGTATGTAGTGACCTAATTTGTCTCTTCTAATCAGTTTTAACCAGAAGTTTACCAGGTCTGATATTAGAATTGCTACTCCTGCTTGTTTTGGGGGTCCTGGTGCATGAAGTATAGCTTTGCATCCTTTAACTTTTAGTCTATGAGTATCTTTTTGATTAAATGAATTTTTTTTCTTTTTTTTTTTTTTTTTTGGTGGGTACCAGGGGTCAAACTCAGGACCTTGTGCGCCAGCAGGCACCTGTGCCGCTGAGCGATATCACCAGCCCTTTTTTCGTATGTGGGTTTTGGGAGTCGAACTCAGGACCTCGCACTTGCCAAGCAGGTGCTTATGCCACTGAGCTATCTCACCGGCCCTAGATGAATTTCTTTTCTTTCTTTCTTTTTTTTTTTTTGTGGGTACTGGGGGTCAACCTCGCGCGCCAGCAGGCACCCGTGCCACTGAGCGATATCGCCGGCCCTTTTTTCATATTGGGATACTGGGAGTCAAACTCTGGACCTCGCCGCTTGCCAGGCAGGCACTTATGCCGCTGAGCTATCTCACCAGCCCTAGATGAATTTCTTGAATGCAGCAGATTGTTGTCTTCTGTTTTTTGATCCAACTGCTAGTCTGTATTTTTTAATTGGAGAGTTGAGGCTGTTAACATTGAGAGATACTACTGAGATGTGTTGGTTATTTAGTATCGTTGCCTTCTTTATCTTTTGGTGTGTTGTTTGTTTTACTTTTCCTGATCTTTTGTTGTTGTTTATCCATTGACCTCACTAGTTTCTACTGTGTCCTTAGCTGTGTCTAATATTTTGCTTCTGTTAAGAATATTCTTGAGTATTTTCTCTAGAGCTGGTTTAGCACTTTTATATCTTCTGAGCTGGTATTTTTCACAGAAAAACCTTAGTTCTCCACCTATTTTGAAGGATAGCTTTGCTGGATAAGTTAATCGCAGTTGGAGATTAGGGCTTGAAATACTTCATTCCAAGGTCTTCTGGCCTTCAGTGTTTGTGCTGAGAAGTCTGCTGTGATTTGAATTGGTTTACCTTTATATGTGATTTTTTGTGTTTTCTCTGGCTGCCTTTAAAGTTCTTGGGTTTTTTTATTTCTTTTGTTTTTCCTGGATAACTGTGAATTTAATGAGGATATGCCTTGGTGATTTCTCCTTTCATCATAATTGTTCAGTGCTTTATAAGCATCACTTACTTGTATTTTAAACTCTTCTCTTATATTTGGGAAATTTTCTTCCATAATTTCTGTATGTTAGTGTATCCATTTGTGCTATCTTCTAGATTTTCTCTAACTCTGATTAGCCTTAGTTTGGTCTTGTTATTGTCATCTACTAGCTGATGGATAGTCTTCTCTTGTTCTCATATTTTCTTTTCTGCTTTTTTGAGCTCTTCATCATAATTCACTATTTTGTCCTCAATATCAGACTCTCTGTCTTCACATTGGTCATTTCTGCAATGTATGTATTATATACTTTTTTCATTTCAGGAATTTCTATCTGACATCTTTTCAAGGATTCCATATTCTTGTTGACTCTGTGGTTCAAATTTTGAAGTGATTTTGTTTGTGTTTCTGGTTTTTTACCTATTTCTCTGGAATTCACTATGGGCATATTGACTGTCATTGCTGTAAACTGTTGGTTCATTTCGTCTTTGAACTCATCCATTTTGTTCATACTTTCTAAGAATTTTTCATAAAATTCTGCTACCTGGTATTTTTTTTCTTCTTCCTTTTGACCACCTGCTCTGCCTTGAGGGAGTTGTGGGTTTCAGAGATTTTCTATTTCCTTGTTTCTCCATTGTATTTCTTCTATTTATGTTTATTTCTTTGTTTATATATTTATCTTTTTAAAAATTATATGTGGCTCTCTCTTTTTTCTCCTCCCCATTTGCGGGGTGTTACTGAAGATTGGGGACTATCTTCCCAATGAAATGAGAAGAATTTGTGTCTTCTATGGAGAATTTTAGCAGTATGTTCCCTCCATATGAATAATTTTCATTTTTGTATGTCCAGTGCTAGTAATCACTCCTTCTGTTATTTATTTATTTTTTACTCCATCCCTATATTTTGCCAAAAGAATATCTTCTATTTATAAGAGCATCCATAGATTCGTTCTTACAAATCCTCTATAAGATAGTCCTTGCAGTTACTCTTTTACCCTTTTCTGTTCTCTGTGCAAACTATGACTGTTTATTATTTGTGGTTGCTCTGCAATGAGGTGGGTGAGGTGGGATGTGGAGAATGGGGTGTGTTTGGATGAGTATTGTTAGGCACTTAGCAGGAAGTTTAAAAGGGAAACTAGCAGTTGATTAAAAGAAAAAATTGATGTAGGGTCTGATTTTATTGGAATATTTTTAGTTGAGTTGAGTTTTAGTATTGAGAAGTTTCAGATAATATTTTGTGAGGGCAAGGGCAAGATATGGGGGAAAGGAGGTTCAGTTTGTGTTTGAGGAAATCTAGATAGTTACCAGAATTTGCCTATAGGGAGGACAATAAACTAGGTAAGATATGGAAGAGCCAAAGGCTTAGGATGGGGAGAATCAATGAGTTAAACTAGTGAAGATAAAATTGACAGTGAGGGGGGCTAAGTGTGTTTAATTTAAAAACCTGGGAGAAGGAGTTTTTAACTTTCAAAAAAGAATACAGAAATATGGATAATGTTGTCTCAGGGGTTTGAGTTGAAGAAACCTGATGAAGAGCTGAGACAAGGGAGAGAACCTAGACATCTGTTAGGTCAGAGCCAATGACAGAACAAATATACAAGAGTAACAACCTAATAAACACATGAAACCATGAAAAAATACATAACCCCACATTACTAAGTAACTCAAGAAACATACAAAAACTTAAACCAATAAGATGTTTGGTGGGAACACAGATTAGATATTCCAGTGAGACGCTGCATATGTGATTCCCAAGTAGCTTCTTTGTCAGAAGTTCTGAGTGCTCACACCCCAGTAACTCCTCTTATCTCACCACCACAAAACTGAAGTTAACTCAGACTCAGCACCTCTTTCTGCCAGGTTGCGGGCATTCTTGCAGAGTTTGATCCAGTCTGAGTTCTTGGGTTAGGAACTGTTGCTGTCCTTCTCCTTGGGTGTGATGGGGGATTTGGCAGACAAGTTCACTGGCACTGAATTGTCCACTGAATCGGGATTATTCTTATGTAATAAATACAACTGCCGCAGTTACAGGCTAATAGTTACACTGGTATCTATCAGGGCTAGTTGGGAAATAGCGCACCATAAGACCCTGTTTTGGGACTCCCTTTAGCAGTGGGAACACTGTGCCAGTGTGAGTTTCCAATCCTGTGTAACTCAGGTGAAACTAGAGGAACTGAGTCTGTGACCACCAGTCCACGTCTCTCAGTAAGAATCCCCCCAGTCTGCTCTCCAGCTGCTTGCAGTGTCCCCTGACTGTCCTTCCCCCAACCACTCTGGGAACCTGGCAGTGTGAAGCCACCGAGGGGCTGTTCTGGGACTGAAGTTCACACAACCAGCTCTTCCCTACAGTGGCATCCCTGCAGGCTCCTGATGTGTGACTGTGTCCTTGGCTACTTGTAACAGTCACCACCTGTTGACTCTGGAGGGCTGTTCAGGAAGCAGTGTGGCATGTTCTTCCTGCTGTGTCCAACTGCATAAGACTCTCCTGGTCCCAATTCAGTTCTCTGTGAGCAGAGAAGTTGCTAGTTCCACTCTGCCTCCCAGCTGGCAGCCAGCTGACTCCCGTTGGCAGCACCATGGTTGCTCCTCTGCAGCATGGGCCACCTCCTTTATACCACTCAATCCTATTTCCTTCTTCTCTTCAATTCCCCCATGGTTCCCATTTACCCTCCTCTTGCTTCAGTGCCTCTCCACGCTACTGTCCTCCACACTCGACACTTTTTCCTAGAGAAGCTGAGTCACTGGTACTCACCACTTTGCCATTTTGTCTTGAATAATTGCTCTTGCTAGTGTTTCAAGTCCTGTATTGAACATGGGTGGTGATAATGAACATTCTTTTCTTGTTCCTGATTTTAGAGGAAAAGCTTTCCATTGGCAGAGATGGCTTTTATCAGATTAAGATAAGGTCCTTCGATACCTATTTTCTTCAGTGTTTTAATCATGAAAGGAGATTGGATTTTGTCAAAGGCTTTTTCTGCATCTATTGAGATAGGCATGTGACTTTTGTCCATGCTTCTGTTTATGTAAAGTATTACATTTATTGATTTGCATATATTGCTCCATCCTTACATCACTGGCATAAAGCCCACTTGGTCATAATAGATGATATTTTTGATTCACTCCATTCTGTTTGCTAGTATCTTGTTGAGGATTTGCATTAAAAAGATTGGTGTACACAGGTATTCCTTTTTTAATGATCTCCCTGTTTGACAACTGTTCAGACTTATGATCTGTCTTTTTTTTTTTTTTTTTTGTGGGTACCAGGGGGACGACCTCAGGACCTCGCGCGCCAACAGGCACCCGTGCCACTGAGCGATATCACCGGCCCCTTTTTCGTATGTGGGTTCCGGGAGTCGAACTCGGGCCCTCGCGCTTGCAAGGCAGGCGCTTACGCCGCTGAGCCATCTCACCGGCCCCGATCTGTCTTTTTTTTGTACAGTTCTGTACATCTTATTTATGGGGCCTCAATGCTTTCCTTTTTGTATGGTACATTTTGTTTATACAGTAATTTTTGCTGATTGTACTGTACAGTACAGTGCTATAGTTTTATTGTCTGTTATACATTACAGTATTGGATGTAAAAGTTATCCTAATAAAAGCAAAGTCATAAAGTTGGAGTTTCCTTTGACCATTTCTTTGTTGTGAATGTTGTAATGTATGTAGTATATGCAATTTCTCAATTAGTGATCTACCCACAAGAATGTAACTTGGTCTTTAAATAAGAAATGTCTGTAGTTCTCTTTTTGGTTGGATCCTTGTCTTGTTTTAGATTCAGGGTAATGGTACCTTCCAGGAATGACTTTGGGAATATTCCTTCCCTTTTAATTTTATTGAAGAGGTTGAGGAATATTGATGTTAGCTCTTACATGAAGTTTTGTAGGATTCAACAGTGAATCTGCCCAGACCTGGGCTTTTCTTATTTGATAGTTTTATTATTATTATTATTATTATTATTACTATTACTATTATTATTATTATTACTATTACTATTATTATTATTACTGCTTCAAATTTATACCCTGTTACTGGATTACTCAGGGCTTTTAAATCTCCTTGGCTGGGACTATAGCTCAGCGGCATGAGCGCCTGCCTGGCAAGTGCAAGGTCCTGAGTTCGATTTCCGGTACCATAATAAATAAATAAATAAATCTCCTTGGTTCGGCTTTAGTAATCATATCTCATAATCTATCCATTCTGAATTCTTGAAGTTATTGATGTATATGTTTGTAAAGTTGTTGTTAATAAAAATTTTTATTTTGTCAGTGTCCACAGTGATTTTACCTTTTTCATTTCTGATTGCATTGGTTTCTCTCCTTTTTATTAGACTTCTTAATGGTTTGTCTATTTTGTCCATTCTTTTGAAGAACCAACTCTGTAACTCATTGACTCTTTGTATTTTTTGTCCTAATTTCATTGATTTCATCTCTGATTTTTATAATTTCCTTCGTTATACTAGCTTGGATTTAGACAATTCTTGAACTTCCAGCATAGGACTGCTCTTATCATGCCCCATAAATGCTGGTAGATTGTACTAACATTATCATTTAGCTCTGGGAACTGTCTCATTTCTGCATTGATTTTTTTTCTATAACCCATTGCTTATTTTGGAGTGTTTGGTTTAGGTTCCATGTATTTGCATGATTTCTTTGTTTTCTTTGTCATTGATTTATAGCTTCATTTTGCTATAATCTGATAATATGCATGGTATAATTTCAATTATGTTATATTTACTTAAGCTTGTTTTATTGACTAGTATGTGGTCAAGTCAAAATAACATTATTTGTAGACAACATAATCATCTACATATAAGACGCCAAAATCCATCAATAGCTTCTCAGAATTAATAACTGAATTCAGTAATGTAGCAAGATATAAAATCAATAAACAAAAATCAATGGTGTTCTTGTACACTAATAATGAACTAAGGAAGAAATTAAAAAAAACACCATTCACAATTTCACAATTGCAAAATTAAATACTTACAAATTAACCTGACTAAGGAAGTGAAAGACCAATTCAATGAAAATTACGATACTATAAAAAAGGAAATCAAAGAGGACATCAGAAAAAGGAAATGCATCCTCTGTTTCTAAAGAGACAGAATCAATATAGTCAGAATGGCCATAATTTCAAAATGATATACAGAATTAATGCAATCCCAATCAAGCTACCAACAGCATTCTTCACAGATCTGTAGGAAAAAAAACAAAAATTCATATAGAACTGGAGGAGACCCAGAACAGTAAAAGAAGTCCTAGCTAACTAGAGCGAAGTGGGAGGCATCACAATCCCAGACTTGATGTTATATTACAAAGTTACAGTGATGAAAACAGCATACTAGCACAAAAACAAACATGAAGATCAATGGAACAGAATAGAAGATACAGAAATAACCCCAAGCACATTCAACTATTTGATCTTTGACAAATTAACCAAAAATCTACATTGGAAAAAAGATAGACTCTTTAATAAATGATGTTGGGAAAACTGGCATGCATTTCTGACATGCAGAAGATTGAATTTAGACCCATATCTCTCACCATCCACCAAACTAAAATCAAAATGGATCAATAAACTCAATGTTAAAATAGAAACAACCTGCTGGGAGATAAAACTGGTAAATATTTTGAAGTCATGGGCATGGGCAAGGACTTTCTGAATGGAATCCTGGCTGCACAGTAAATACTGCAGTACCAAGAACCAGCAAATGGCATTGAATCAAATTAAGAAGCTTCTGCTCAGCAAAAGAAAAAATCCAGCAGAGTGAAAAGACAACCTAAATAAAGGTAAAAATTTTCCCAGTTACTCCTCAGATAGAAGACTAGAATGTATGAACAATTAAAAACATTTAGACTCTCCCAAAATAGAAGACTTGATCAAAAAACTGGCAAGTGAAGTGTATGGACATTTCACAGAAGTAAAAATGGCCAATGATTATGGAAGAAATGCTCAACGTTGCTGGCATTAGAGAAATGAAATTTAAATAATACTGAGATTTCATATTACTCCAGAAAGTATGGCCATCATCAAGAAATCAAATAATAAATACTGGTGAGCCTGCAGGGAAAAAGAACCCTGTTACATTGTTGGTGGGAATGTAAACTAGTACAACCCCTATAAACATCAGTTTGTAGATTCCTCAAAAAATTAAAACTAGAAATTCCATTTGACCCAACTATTCCCTTTGTATGTATCTCCCCAAAAGTGTTAAAGACATTGAATTATGGTGGCACGTGCATACCCATTTTCAGAGCAACACAATTCATAAGAACTAAATCTTGGAAGGAGGCTATATGTCTGTTAACGGTGGTGCATAAGGAAACTCCTGGAGACAGGCTCCTGTGGGGAAAAGGCTGGATTTAATTCCATTTAGGTACAGGCTGGCTGAAATCAGAGTGATATCAGCAGGTGGTCTGGAAGAGGAGATCAGCTGATATAGGGTTTGGGGACAGGGTTTATAATCTCAAGGAATCTCAATGGAATGTGTGGGGTCAAAGATCCAAAGATGGTTAGCACATGTGTTCAGTACTGCTGGACATTCTGGCACCTGGGAGATTGTATGTCCTGTCCTGAATTTCCTTATGGCCAGCAGTTCTCTTTGCTGAGGGCAGCATGGTCCTTTTAGTGGAATCTTCTTGTTTGTAGAGGGCCACATGTTTATAGGTCTTTCTCAGGTCAGACATGACATGCCTATCTTTCTGTTGCTATATATACAGAGGGGAAGGAAAATGGGCAGTGTTTCTCATGGCTACTTTGGATGTGAAAAATGGGACAACATGGACAGCCTAATTGGGAGAGAACACTTTTGGTAAAAAAGGCTGTATTGAGGAGTGGTCAAAGCCAGCATTTGCCTGTTGGTAATCGCTTATACACGATGCTGTAAAAACTGTGAGAAAAGTCTGAGGAGACATAGCCCAAAGAGAAGGAGGAGGATAATACAAACAAGAGGTACACCTAGCGGAAGAAGCCACGAGGCCCAGCCCCAAGCATTAGTGCAAGAGGCAGACAGGAACTGTCTCATTTCTGAAGCCTTTTCTGTCAGTCTTTTGGCTGCATCTTACTCAATGCCTGACCGATCAGTGTAAAAGCAACATTCTTCCCCAAGAAAGATGCATAACCAACCTTTTTGGTGGTTAGAAGATCTAAAGTTCTATGATTTTGAAAGGTCACTGCTGCCAGGGAGTCTATCTGGTTTTGTAAGGTTAGAATGGAGTCAGCTGTTTGTCTGAGGTTTTCAGAAAGGTCTTCGGAGAGGGAGTGAGAGGAGGGGAGGGAGTTAGTTAGAACTGCTATGCCTGTCCCTTTGGCAGTGGTGATACCCAAACTGATAAGCAGGGGTATTTGAAGTATGGCTCTATGTCATCAGACCTATTTTAATGGCAACAGATGGACTCTGGTTTCCTGGGGCAATGTCTTTTTTGGGATGAGATACGTCAGTGTGCAGGTGCCAGTCTGATTAGTGGGGAGGCACAAGTAGGTGAAGGTCCCACAGAAGAAGAAAACACCTTGACTGGGTAAACAGAATTTGTTGTGGATGTTAAAATGGTGTGTGACTCTTTGATTTTCTCTTTCCCAGATGCCCACAGTGCCTGCTAGGGCAGCACCTGTCAGGGGCTGGAGGGGTCCCAAGTGTGGGATCTCACTGGCACCTATTTTTCTGTTTTCCCATTGTAGGAAGAATCATTTGGAGTCTATTAGGAGCCATTGTGAGGAATGGTCAAAGTTAGGCAAGAGGAGACAGCCTGATTGAATGAGAGATTGATGACAACTTGTCCATGGAAGAAAGGTCATGCACGGGACACAATGTCTGCAGAACTCTGTCTATTGAGCAGTGACATAGTCACAACTTTGGGAGGACCAGAAATGTGGGCAGGCTGAGTGAATTGGGCATCTTGATTAACCTGGTAGCTGGCATGATCATCTGAGGCCAGTAACAGTAGTGTATATTTACATTGATGGGGTAGCAGACGTCCTAGTGATATACCAGAGAACAGATTAAAGTGGATGCAAACAGAGGCTTGGAAGGTCAGAATAGTATCAGTGCTTATGAGGTCATGTATGGGCTTAGTTGAGCTCTTGTGTGCAGAAGCACTAGAGAAATAGGACTGGGGAAGTCAGGCCACAGATCCTGCCTGGAGGTTTTTTGTCTTGTCAGTAAGAGGGAAAGTGACTATGGACATTTTGTTGAGGAGTTAGAGTGGGCTCTTCATTTCATATTGGGGCTGGTATGTGAGGATAGTAAGGACCAAGACATGGGGAGGGACTGGAATGACCATATTGGTTGCTGTACACATGGAAATACAGAGCCAGCAATTTTTGGCTAATGAAGGATTAGACCGGTTTAGCAAGGAACTGGAGAGTTTTGTAGAGTTAATTAGGGATGGTTGGGAGAAGCTGTGGGGGTGCAACTGTCAGGCATGTCAAAGGGAAGAAGAGGGCTAACTGGCCTAAAGGGCATAGAGAAGAGGAGGGGAAGGGCGTAAGTAAGGTTAAAACAAGCATGAGCACGAGAAATTATTCTATATCTGAGGCAAAACACAATTGAGTTGGACTCCCAGAAAAATTGAAAGTAAAACGTACAGGAAAATGCATAATAGAAACAGATGTTGTTTAAAGTCTTCTCCATCAATCACTGAACAGGAAGAGGACAAGAAGGAAGCAAAACAATTTGATTTCCTCTGGGGAGAAGTCAAAGAGTGTGCCCCAGAAAAGGAGATCTATCCAGTAAAAGAAGACCTCAAGGTGGAGGTCTGAGAATGAAACCAAATAAGTTCAGAACAGACTGAATGAAGGAAGTAGATGAAGTGGAAGGAGATGCAAGGGCAAGGCATTTAACTGTCTTCTGGAATTCGGGTTAGCATGAGGGAAGTGGGGGAGATTACTTGTGATTTCCATGAGAAGGAGATGTCTGGTGAATTGTCAGCAGGACACAGATTTGTCTGGGTTCAATGTACCCACTGCAGAGGGTCTTGAACACCCATTGGGGTGCTATAGATGACCTGGAAGTGTCACCTCCACTTGGGCTGTAGGCACTGGGGGTTTAAATCTTTCATCAAGACCAATTTGTTAGCCAGGCTATCCTCATAAGGCTGAGTTTCAGGACGAGACAGGAGAAGATTAGCATCATGTCCTATTTCTTTTGGGGCTTGTCGCAGAACTGGAGATAATCTCCAGTGGTGCTGGCCTCTGGTCTAAGGTTTGGGCCAAGCAGTGTACAGCCATATAAGTCCTCAAACTAGCTGTATCCCATAGGCACTTTGGGGGTGGTGCAGATGTGAAGGAGAGTGATTGGGAGGAGCAAAACTCAGTATCTGCAGAGCTGAAGTGTAAGTTTAGTGAGGTGGGCCTTGAGGAGGCTGTAAGCCCTCTTTACTGGATGACTAACGCCTGTAGGGGGAGTGAAGAGTCCATTGGACCCCATGCAACTTAGACACCTCCTGGGTAACTAATAAAAACTGGACCAATACTGGATTGAATAGAGCTGAGAGGCCAAACCAGGGGATAATACCAGCTAGGAGGGAGCTGACAATGGCCGAGGCCTTCTCTCAGCCAGTGGGAAAGGCCTCTAACAATTAAGTAAAGTTATCCTGTGGCCAGGGTTAAGAAGGGGGAGGGTGAAGATGTGAGGGAAATGAGAGGTTGCCAGGTGAATTAGAGACATACAATCTCGTGTCTTCGGCCCATTTAAGAGAGGCAGTGGGTTAATGAATTGAGAGGCAGGGTTAAAATAGGGGCCTAAAGTGATGGTAACTGTGGGAGTTTCCATGAAAAATATGTAGAGCAGAAAGCAAGGGGCAGAGAGAGAGAGTGAAAGGTGGAATAAGGACATGAGTCCCTGAAGATTACGGGAGGAGTAAAGTGTCAGTGGAGCATATCTAGTGATTTTAAGTGCCTCCAGGAGCATCAGGACTGCCGCAGCAGCAAGACGTAGGTGTGGCAGCCAGTCTAAGGTGGTAGGGTCAAGCTGTTTGGACAGGAATGTGATAGGGTATGTGCTTGGGCCCTGTGACAGAACTCCTGCTGTGCATCCTCTGTGTTCAGTTGTATGAAGATGGAAGGGTTGGGAGGGGTCTGGGAGAGCTGAGGGTGCTGTTTTAGGGCCTCTTTTAAGGACAGAAAGAATAAGGGAAGGTCTTGTGAACTAAGGGTTCAGTGGGATCTCCCTTTACAAGTTTATAGAGGAGTTTTGTGAGAAGGGCAAAGCCAGGAACCCAGATGTGAAAGTATCCTATTAGGCCAAGAAAGGAGAGGAATTGTTATTTGGTGGTGGGAGCTGGGATCTGGGAGATCAGTTACACATTGTATGGAGCGATGGCTTAGGTATGTCTGTGGAGAATGATGCACAGACAAGTGACAGACAAGGAAGAGAGTTGGGCCTTTAGAGGGAGAGACACTCTATCCCTTAGAATCTAGATGCTGCAATAAGGGTGTTTTTACAGGATGACTCATAGTGTTGTGGGAAAAATTGAGTCAACAGTAGCCAGGAGCTCAGGAGAAGAAAGGAAATTTTACTGATGCTCGCAGACCCCAGAGGAGTGATCTCCAAAGTCTGAGGTGGTGATTACAGAGAGCTTGTCTTTTTTTGTAAGATGGCAAACAGAAGTTAAAAGAATGAGAAAAGCTTTTGCTGAAGGTTATGGTACAATGGGTATCTTTTGGTGAGCACAGTCGTATGTAGCAAAGTTGTTTTTAGCACATTCACAAAAGTTTCAATTTGATGACAAATCATATGATTTAGCTGAGTTCAGTGGCAGAGAACAGAATGACTGCAACTGTATTGGACAAAGTGGCTGCTGTTATTTCAGGATCTCTGCTTCAGTAGGAGGGGCTGCAGAGAATGAGCTCATTGACATACTATATGAGGTGAGGGGGATGAAAGGAAAGTAAATCATGTGCAAGGCCCTGACCTAAGTAGTGGGGGCTGTCCCAGAAGCCCTGAGGCAAGATAATCCAGGTTAACTGCTGGGCCTGGAGAGTGTCAGGGCCTGTCCAGGTGAAGTCAATGAGTGGCTGCGAGGGGTACAGGGGAATAGTGAAAAAGGCATCTTTTATAACTAAGATTAATGAGTGCTAGAAGGACAGAGGACAATAGTGTGTATGGGTTGGGCACATGGGATATATGGGAAGGACAATCTGATTGATAGCAAAGAGCTCTTCCACCAGCTTGTAAGAGCCATCTGTCTTTCATACCCAGCGAATGGGGATGTTGTAAGGGAGTGGACAGGAATTAAAAGACCTGTCACAGTAGGCAAGAAATACAGGCTGTAGTCCCCAGAAAGCTGGGTCAGGAATGGAGTATTTTCATCGGCAAGGGAAAGGGTGACCAAGCTTGAGTAGGATGTTAACTGGTTGTTGGAATAAAGCCAGGGATGGGGTAGAAATGTCCTAGACACTGGGGTTGAGATGAGGGGAACTGATGGGAGACATGGGGGAACAGGGAGGGAGTCATTAGGTGGCAATAAGGATGTTTGAGTTCCAGGGATGGTCAGAGTAACTGACAACTTGATTAAGATGTCTTGCCCTAAAAGGAGAACAGGACAGGTATGGATGACTGAAAATGAGTGTGGGAAAGGTGCTGAATCAACTGGCACCAGATTGGGGGATTAAGACTTTTGAGACCTTGCCATCAATACCCACAACAGTAATTGGCTCAAGGAGGTTGGTCCTTGGAAGGAAGGCAAAGTGGAGTGTGAGTCCCCACTAATGATCAAAAATAGGATGGATTTACCCTCCACTGTAAGAGTTACCCAGAGTTCAGCAACTGAGATGTTCCAGGGGGCCTCCAAAGTTTCTAGGTGGCATTAGTTTTCACTGGCAAGGCCAAGAAGGTCTGGGAAAGAACCAGCCAGAGGGTCCTGGGGGTGAGTTCCAGAAGCTGATGCTAGAATGGGGCAGTGTGACTTCCAGTGTGGGCCCCAGCATGAAAGGCACAACTTTGAAAGAATCCTGGACTGTGGGCATTCCTTGGCCCAATGACTGAGTTGGTGACAATTGAAGCACAGCCCTGGAGGGGTGCCCTTGGGTAAGGAGGCCTTAGAAGTACTTTTAGCCATCAGCTAGGGGTTTGGTCCAGTCTGAGGGTTTCTTACAGTGGAGGCTAACATCTGTAGCTCAGAAATGCACTGCTTTCAAGCACTTTCATCTGTTATTAAAAACATTAAAGGCCAAATTAATTAACTCCTGCTGTGAGGCCTGAGGGCCAGCCTCCAGTTTCTGTATTTTTTTACAAATGTCTGGTGGTGATTGTGTAATAAAATCACCTTTAGGATAAGTTGTCCTTCTGGCTGTTCTGGGTCTAATGCAGTGAATTGCCAAGGGCAGCAGCCAGGCAAGCTATAAGCTGGGCCAGATCTTCATCCCTGTTCTTAGTGGTTTTTTGAGCTTATCAAAATTAACTGCCTTAGGGGCAACCCTGTGAAGTCCCTCTACTAGGTCAGAGACTATGCAATCTCGGTTGCCTATATCCTAGGCCCCTGCCTGATAGTTCCAATTTGGGTCCTCTTGGGGAACAGCCACAGTGCCCACTGAAGATCAGCCTGAAGGAGTCTACATCTGCTCCATTAAGACTGGGCCAGGGAGATCTGTCATTCCCATTCATCTGGGGAGAGAGTGGAGCTAAGGATAATGTTTAAATCTGGCCAGAGGAGATTACAGAAGCAGGCCACATACTAGAATTCTTGTATATACTGCATGGGATCAGAGAAGGACCCCAGATGCTAATTTGGGACAGGTCTGTCAGGTATTAAGAGTTATGAACTGAGACTATTATATGGGCAAAGAGAAATGCCAGGTAGATAGAAGATTTGCCAGGGAGAGCAGTGGCAGAGGGATTGGCCAGGGACTGACTGGAAGTGGCAGGAGGGTCTGTGGAATGGGGAGAAGTGGCTGTGCCTGCAGCTGCTGCAGAAGGTGCAGAGAGCTGCCAGGGGAGAGCAAGGTCAGTTGGATCTGTTGTCAGACAGGAGTCGTAGTCTGGTGGAGGAGGTGCAGAGGGGAGGGAAAGAAGAATGGCTTGGGAGGAATCACATGGGGTGCACAAAGTGGGAATATTACAGAGTGTAAAGAATGCTCAGACAAAGGCCAAATTGGACCATTTGCTTAAACTCTGGCAGTAATATTCTAAATTCCATAGAAGAGAGATATCAACAGTACCATTTTCTGGTGAGCATAAACCACTGCCCAGTTTGTACTGTGGCCACGCGATGTTGCAGAAGAATATTAGAACTTTGGGCTTCAGATCAGGGTAGAGACAAAGAGGTTTCAGAAACTTTTAACAGACAGGCTAAGGGAGAGGAAGGAGGAATAGAAGGAAGATTCCCCATGGAGAGCAGACAGAGAGGTAACTGTCATGTCTGGTGTGACAAAATGAGAGCAGTAACAAGGTCCACAACAGATGTCTACAGTTGGGACTCTGAGCTGTAACAGAGACAGGACTGAGTGACCAAGGCAGTTGTCACTGCAATTGATTGACCACCAGGGGAAATCAGCCTTCCCTGGGAGTGTCCATGACCAGCATGGGTTGAAAAGCCATGGAAAGTAGGCAGAGACTCTCTTTTCCCAAGGGATGAGGGGAGAGAGTGGGACTAGGGAGCAGCCACAGCAGCAGAGGGAGAAGGTCTTAAAGGGGCAGAGAATGTTAAAAATGCAGAAGTACAGAGTATCCACGGTGGCAGCAGTGGGTGTGGGGAGTCTTAAAGATGCAGACAGTGTTAAAAGCGGAGAGGGGAGAGAGAGATCTTGCCAGGGCTGAAGCCACTTGGTGTGGGAGCTGCCTGGAGCACTGGACCAAGGTCTGGGACCAATGTAACCAGGTGGCCTTGGTGGGCAAAAGGCTCAAGATAGGGTGTAAGACTCTCCAAAGAGGGACTACCCTCTCCCAGTTTCTGGCACCAAAATGCTGTCAATGGCACACTAGAAACCACCCAGAGACAGGCTTTATGTGAGCAAAAGGCAGGACTGTATTCTGTCTGGGTGCAGACAGGCTGAGATCGTGAATGACACCAGCAGCTGGCCAGAGGAGAAGTTAGGTTTTTATAGGGCTTGGGGATGGGATTATAGCCCCAAGGAATCTGGGTGCAATGTTTCGGGTCAGAGTTCCCAGGGCGGTCAGTGCAGGTGTGTAGGTAATACTGGACTCTCTGACACTGGGGAGATTGTATTTCCTGTCCTAAATTTTCTTTATGGCCACCCGTTCTGTTTGCTGAGGGCAGCATGTTTGCCAAGAGGGTCCACCTCAGGTCACACATGACAGTATATAAGCATAAATACAAAAACCTTCAGTCCGGTGGGGTTTGGTGATCCACACCTGTAATACCACCACTCTCCATGACTGAGGTAAGATCACAAGATCTATCACACTCCGGCCAACATAATGAGGCCCAGTCTTAAATTAAAAAAATATATATATATACACACACACACACACACACACACACAATTTTTTAAATGGCTGGACATAAAGTATTGTAGACAGCTAAGTGATTTAGGAATATTATAGGCAGTCCGACAGGGCCAGACCCACGGAAAAGGTCAGTGCAGAAGGCAACTGTGGCTGGAGGTGCATTCACTGAAGGTCAAGAATTAGGATAGAGGAATGATTACACCCACATACTTCCGCTAGGGGTGGACAGCAGTGATTGATATTCTAAATAGGCATCAACCACCTTGGGGAGGGGGCCAAAACCTCCCTTCCACGAAAAGTCCCTATTTTGTCCATGCACACTTGCAATGTGACTTCCTTACCCATTTGATTCCACGATTATACTTGTAATCTTATTGGTTAACCACAGTTTTGTCCCACCACATACCCACCTTGTGATTTCCCATTGAATCAATGTTACCCAAGGGACTATACTTCTAATCTTGAGTTGATTATAGTTTTGTCCCTTCTTAAACCCACTTCACCTAGTGGTTTTGCTCTATAAAACTCCCTTGAGAAGTGGGGTCTCCACAACCACCTAAGCATCTAAGACAGGATGCTATCTTAGAATCTTGCTTTCTTCCAATAAATATAGCTTTCTTTCACCTGGTAAATATTTTCTGCTTTTAACCTCCACTGTTCCTTAGAATTTATGCTTTGATTTTGGGGAACATGAACTTGGCATTTTGCACATCTACCAGGTTGAGATATAATATTTCCCTTATATTCTTTGGATTATTTGGAGGTCCTATATCATCCCTTTATCAAAGGTGCTGTGTTCAGTACACAGTAACACACACACACAGACACACACAGAGGCAGGCATGCATGCACACACACCTGCAATTTTTCTAGGCTGGAAACATCCTTCCCATTACACTCAAGAAACTCTGTCCCCCAATTTTTATCTGAAAACAAGGACACAATTTTTGGGTCTCCCATTTTGCCTCAGAAATGATCAGGGGAACTTACCAGTAACGTAAGATTTATCAATCTAAATATTTTCTAAATTTCAGTCTTTCCTTTAGGCCTTTTACCTACTTTCAACCAGAGCCAGCATAGAAGCCCTCCTATAATGTCTCAGTAGGAGTATTGTGACAACAAGAAAAAGTGCTCTCTTCTTCAGGATCTAATTTTGATACCCTACATCATTCCTCTTTTTCTTTGTTCTACTTCCCTTTTCTCTTCCATACACAGAAAACTTTTTTAGGCTTAGTAACTTATATACTTCCACACCTACATTTGGGACTCTAACCTTTTGCCAGTACTGCTTTTATAATACTTACTTCAAACTTCATTTCATTAAAAATAAGTCTACAAAGTATCCAAGAACTGCAAGATTGTGTGAGAGATGGCACCTATCTCTCCTTCCATTCATATCCAAATCACATGTATGCATCAATGCTTTACTTCAAAGAGTCTCAGTGTTGGTTTAACACAGCCACTTCTGGGAGTTGTGCCATTATAGGGAAAGTTGGGGGACAGGCAGGGAAAGATAAGAGCCTTAGTGGAGTCTCTGGCAAATCCTGAATAGAAAGACATAAAACCTTTGCTAGAGACAGAAATTAAGAGAAGCAAGAACTGATGAGCAGCATGGCCTCACCTGGCATCAGGGTCCTAATTCACACCTTTCCAACTCCAGTTAAGTACAAAGGAGGTATTTCACCAGAATGTATCTATATATAGAGAATATATAGAATATATATAGAATATATATATATATTTTTTTTTTTCACCATGTTATTGCCCTAAAATGTGTATGTATCCCTTTACTAATTGCTAACTTAGCTGTATATGTTCCATCATAAATTTTAGGGACACCACCTTGGCAGGACAAAGAAGGGCTAAATGAACTTACCTAGAATTTACACATAGGCAATGGAGAGGGCCAATGGCCAAATCAGGGTCTCAGAGACTGAAATAGCCAATCAAGTTGTCACAAATTTCAGAGGTGAGAATATTTTTGCAGTATAATAAAAGGAGCTAAAAACAAAGCCCTCAAGCACCAGCTCCCTGGCTCCCTACATTACTCCAACAAGGTAGCTATCTCATTTCTCTCTTCTTTCCAATAAAATGATTTTCTCCTTTTAAACTTAATCTCTTTTTATTTATGTAAGTTTATGATCCTGGATAAATTAATTTTTCTTCCATGAGATGCGAGGCTATGGAGGATCACTTTCACTTTCCACTCCTAACTGATAACTTCCAACATTCCTGGCCTTCTAATCTATATGTGGACCTACTTATTGATTGGCTGATGGATTGCTATGTTTCTAATATGGGAATTTAAGCATGCTTTGCAAGTGCTTTACCACTGGGCCTCATCACCAACAATGTTAAACATTTCTTCAGACTCTCATCTCCTTTATAAACACTCCATAATGACTTTGGTAATATGAGGAAGTATTTGTAAATTTAGTGATTTACTGTCAGTACAGTGAAGCCCAGGGTTGAGAAGACAACTTTTGAGTGTGAAACACTGTATCTTAAACTTTTATCAAAATACCACAAGGTATCTCAGCCACGTTCATGTTACTGGGGCACAATCCACCCCACCCACACACACAACTTAAAGAAAGGTTTATTTTGGCTCAAATATTCAGTCCATGGTCTGCTGGCTCCATGGCAGAAACTGGACGGTGAAAGGGGCATTACAGAGAGAAAGCTGCTCAATTTGCCACAGCAAGGAGCAGAGAAAAATGGGAAGAGCTTCAGACAACAATACACTCTTCTAGGTCTGGTTCCCAGTACACTACCTCTAACGAGGCCACACCTCCTTACAGAACAATCAGCTACTAAATGCTGATTCATCCAATGGATGAATGGACTGAAAACTGCAAGGCCGATATAATCCAATCCCGGCAAGGGCAGCACACGATGGAATAGAGCAATGGCCTAAGTTGTCAGTGGATAGAAACTGGAATTAAGCAATTGGCTTCATTGTGCAGCTTTTCTTCTCTCAATTTACTTACTTTCAGCAAAGGAAAAAAAGTGCTGAAAAGAGAATGGTTTAACAAATTAAAAAACTGGCAGAAGATGATAGCACTATTATGCAAAAGAGTCAGGAAGAAAGAAAAGGAAACATTTTCACTGCACTTTTAACTGAAGGGCAAACTAATTCATCTAAGATCAGAAAGAAAACTTGAATTCTGCAGACTGATCATGTTCCTCATCAGAAGGAGTAAAATGAGTGTTGAAATATGGCCCTTCCCTCAATCACTCTCTCAGTCAACCAATTTAATCCAAGAGCACAAAGAAACCTTGAATCTGAAGGTTAATCATGTTCCTCAACATGAGGACCAGAATGAGTGCTGAAATGTACCCCTCCCTCAGTCACTTCCTTATGATGAGGTAGGGTCACCTAAGCATTTAACACAGCACACCGTATAGAATATGTATCGTCCCTTCATCACTTGAGTGCCTCTCTCCTTCAATAATTTCACCGCAGACAGGAAATGTTTTGTTTGTTTGAATAGGTCTTCATTTTTTCTCTTTTTCTCACTATTGCTCTTTCAAACTGTTTCCTATTTATTTTCTTGTCTTTTAATCTTCATTCCCTATTATTTATCCTTACCTGGTTTGTTTTTTCTCTTACAGTCATCTAATATAACTAATTTTCCTTCACTCCTTTATAGGACCTTTTACAACAATCTTACCATCTTCCTCCCATCTTGCATTAATTTTTCATAACCAATTTTTTTTCTTCAAGTTTCATTACCTCAGCATTTATCTTTATGAATCTTTAGGTAGTTAATTATGTATACCTACAGATGAATACTGTTCTATTATGAAAGGAGGTAAAATTGCTCTATTGAATAGACATTAACTGAATGTAAATACCTGGTTTGTCTTAGAAATTGTTCTAAAACTATTGATTTTGTTCCAATAGTGAAAGGTGGTACAGTGTTATGAGTACATCATTGTCCAGTTTGTGCTGATAGTCTTGTTATTGTTGTAATGTTTTACCCAAGAAGACATAGTTATTGTGATCAATATGTGTTCTATGTATACCAATATTCAGATTGACTGCAGGTCAGAAACAATATTACCATTACCAAAGAAGTAGGTATTAGGCCAAACAGGCTGAAATCTTTTCTCCTTAACAAACAAAGATGGTAGGATTGTGAAACAGACCCAAAGGCCAATAGCTAGCTAGGCCTATAGGGCATCTCTGAAAAGCTGATGCATTACAACCAGAAGTAATTCTCTCTGCAAAACACAAGGACAGAAACCAAATCACTTAAAGTAAATAACAGAAGGGGCAAATAGTACTAGACATACAAAGCTGAAAAGACTTAACAGGGAAGCAATATCTTACTAAATATCTTCATATAAAACACAAGCTCTCCTCGCTGTACTAGACCTCAACCTGCAGTACTGCCAAAAAAGGAGGAAAAAAATGGATATATCTATATATCTATAATCTATATACCTTTATACCTATATATCTATATCTATATCTATATCTATATCTATATCTATATCTACATGGCATGGAAGTCCCCCAAGATCTCCCAGTTCTCCTAAGGCAGAGCTTGAGGTCACAAAGGGAGAGGAAAGCAAATGCTAAGTAGTAGAACTCTGTGAGAAGTTTATAGAAGAGATGAAGAAACTAGAAGAGTTCAAGTAGGAAATGAACCAAACATTCACAGCAATTTCATTCAATATGTGCATAGTGAATGGGTGGAAATGAATAAAAAACTATGACCAAAACTTGAGTGACAGATTGAACAAATATATAGAATCCTTGAAATGATTTCAGACAGTAATAGCAGAAAAAAAAAAAACTGTATAGAATTCATAAATTGCAGAAATGACCAATGTGAAGACAGACTGTATAAAATTAAGGACAACACAGTGAATTATGATGAAGTACTCAAAGAAACCACAAAGAAAATAACAGAACAAGAAAAGACTACCCAGTGGATACTACTAGATGACAATAAAAAGAAAATACTGAGGCTAATTGGAGTTAGAGAAGAGCTAGAAGATAACACAGACTGATTTACTAAAGTCATGGAAGAAATTTCCCAAATATTAGAAAAGAGATTAAAGTACAGTAAGTGATGTCTAGAGAACACTTAACAAATACAATGAAGAAAGAATCTCACTAAGGCATATCTTTATTAAATTAACAGATATCCACCAAAAACCAAATTTTAAAAGTACTAGGAGAAAAACAAAAAATCACATAAAAAAGATAAACCAATTAGAATTGCAGAAGGCTTCTCAACAAAAAATAAAGGCCAGGACAGCTCGGAGTAAAGCATTTCAAGCCCTAAAAGCAATTAATTTCCAACCCAGATTAACTTACTCAGTGACGCTATCCTGTAAAATAGACGGGGAAATAACGTATTTCCATTAAAAAGACAAGCTGAAAAGATATATGTGTGCTAAACCAGCACTCTAGAAAATACTTAAGAATATCCTTGAGAGAAGAAATGAAACTGACTTAGCTGAAAACCCAGAGGAAATGAAAACTCCAAGTAAGGTTAATGGATAAACAATAAAAATGTCAAACAAAGAAAAGCAAAAGAGTCACCAACAGATAAAGTAGGCAATGATAGTAAATAATCAACACATCTTAGTAATATCTCTCAACATTAACTGCCTCAACTCTCCAATTCAAAGACACAGATTGGCAGACTAGATCAAAAAACAATCCAACAGTCTGTTCCATTCAAGAAACTCATCTAATCCAAAAACATATTCATAGACAAAAAATTAAAGGATGCCAAACAATATTTCATGCACCAGGACCCCCAAAATAAGCAGGGGTAGCAATTTTAATCTCAGATATGGCAAACTTCAAGTTAAAGCTGAATAGAAGAGACAAAGAAGGTCACTACATATAGTTAAGAGAATGACCCAACAAGAAATCATTGATAAGTATTTATGCACTGAATACTGGAGAACCTATCTTCATAAAACAAGAACTGCTAAAAATAAACATCAAATAAACACCAATGCAGTCATAGTTGGGGATGTTAAAACCTCACTTTTGCAGAGATAAACTAAACAAAAAAAATCAATAAAAATATCAGAGCTAAACCACACCCTTGAACATGCAGACTTAATAGATATTTAGAGTATTCACCATTCTACAACAGAGTATACATTGTTTTCTCCAGCACATGGTACTTTTTCCAAAATAGATGACATGCTAGTCCACAAAGCCTGCTTAAGTAAATATAAAAGAAATGAAATCACCCCATGCATACAATCAGATCACTATGAAATGAAAATAGAAATCAATAACAGAAGAAATCATAGAAAAGGTAGAATCTCCTGGAAAATAAATAACACAATCATAAACACCCAATGGATCACAGCAGAAATCAAAGAAGAAATTTTAAAATTTCTGTATGTTAATGACAGTGACTGTACAACTCACTGAAACCTCTAAGACACTATGAGAGAAGTTCAAAGAGGAAAGTTCATTGCAATCAATGCTCACATTAGGAAAACAGAGCAAGCCCATAAATAACCTTAAGAGAAATCTTAAGATACATATGAAACAACAACAATTCAGGCCAAATTGAGATTGAAGAGGGAAATTACAAAGATGAGAGTGGAAATCAATGAAAATTAGACTAAAAACAGTAAAAAAGAAGTCAATGAATCAAAGAGCCGGTTCTTTGAAAAAATTAAAAAAAAAAAAAAATAGGTAAGACCTTAGCCAGACTTCCCAAGGTAAAGAGAGAAAAGACTCACCTCAATGCAATTAGAAATGAAAAAAGTGAAATCACAACAGACATTGTCGAAATCCAAAAGATAGTAACTACTTTGAAAAATTGTATTAGAAATTAGAAAATTCTGAAGAAATGGATGGATTCCTAGAATCACACAAATTTTCAAAGATAGCCCAAGAAGACGTAAGTATGCTTAACAACCCAATAACAAGCAATGAAACTGACATAGTAATAAAGAATCTACCAACTAAAAAAAGCCTAGGACCCAATGGATTCACTACTTAATTCTACAAAACTTTTAATGATGTTCTATCACCAATACTCCTCAAGGTCTTCAAAGAAATTGAAAGGGATAGAGTACTCCCAAATTCACTTATGAAAGCCAGTATCATCTTGATTCCAAAACTGGATAAAGATCCAACCAAAAAATATTATAGGCCAGTCTCCTTAAGAACGTAAATGCAAAAATGCTCAACAAGATCTCAGCAAATAGAATGTAGCACATTATCGAAAATCCTAAAAGATCATATATCATGACCAAGGAGGTTTTATCCAAAAGATGCAAGGATGATTTGACACGTTTAAGTCAATAAATGTAATATATCACATTAACAGAAGCAAGGGCAAAAACCACATGAACATATCATTAAGTCCAGAAAAGGCTTTTAACAAAATCCCAGACTGCTTCATGTTAAAAACCTTGAAGAAAACAGCTATAAAGGACCATATCTTAATTTGATAAAAGCTATTTATCACAAACCAATATCCAGTATCATAGTAACTGGGGAAAAATTAGAAGCATTCCTCCTAAAATCAGGAACAAGACAAAGATGCCCACTATCACCTCTTACATTCAACATGGTGCTTGAAACATTAGCCAGAGCAATTAGGCAAGAGAAAGAAAGAAAAGGGATTCATATAGGAAAGGAAGAACTCAAATTATTATTTGCAGATGACATGGTACTCTATATAAAACACCCAAGGAACTTCACAAAAAACTCTAAGAATTAATAGCATATTTGTTTACATACTGACTCTCCTGAGCCTGCTTGCATAGGTGTCATTTCAACCAGTCAATTACTGTATTGAATAATTAGATAAAATTTTTGTTTTTCTATTTCCTGTTATATTATCTTATAAAAACTAATAAAAATATGCAATATTTGGTCATCCCATATTTGAGTAATTGGACTAGTAAGTGGTTAATAACCAACTTCAGCAACATGGCAGGTTACCAGATCAACATACAAAAACCATTAGCATTTGTGTATACCAATTATGAATGCAATGACAAGGAAATTATTTAAATAATGCCATTCACAGTAGTTTCGAGAAAAGTAAAATACCTAGGTATTAAGCTAACCAAAGAAAGGATCTCTACAAAGAAATAAAGAAAACTACAGTATTCTGAAAAAGGAGATTGAAGGGGACATCAGAAAATGGAAAAATGTCTCCTGCTCCTGGATATGTGGAATGAATATTGTCAAAAAGTTCCAGACTCCCAAAGCTGTTAAACAGATTCAATGAGGGCCCAATCAAAATACCAACAGTGTACGTCACAGAACTAGAAAAAACTATCCTAAAATTCATATGGAACCAGAAGAGACCCAGAATAGCAAAAGAAATTTTGCATAACAAGACCAAAGCAAAAGGCTTATAATACCAGACTCCAAGCCGTATTACAAAGCAAGAGTAATAAAAATGACATGGTACTGGAAGAAAAACAGATACATGGATCAATGGAAGAGAACAGAGGATAGTGAAACATCCCAAGGCACATTCAGCTATTTGATCTGTAACAAAAGAATCAAAAGCATACATGGGAGGAAAGGGCGCTTATACAACAAGTGGTTCTGGAAAAACTGGTTATGTGTTTGTAGAAGATTGAAACTGCAATTATATCTCTCACTGTGTACCTATTTAAAATCAAAATGGATCAAAGGTCTAAACATTAAAACAGAAACATTAAACCTACTGGAAGATAAAACAGGTAAAACACTTGACATAGGTGTAGGAAAAGATTTCCTACACTGATCCTCTATAGCACAGGAAATAACAGCAAGAATCAACAAATGGGATTATATCAGCCTGAAAAGCTGTACAGCAGAAGAATCAATTAGTAGAATGGGGAGACAATCTATAGAATGGGAAAAATTTTTGCCAGCCACTCCTCAGACAGAAAGCTAACATCTAGAATATGTGAAGAACTAAAAAAACAAACAAACAAAAATAAAACTAGACCACCTAAAAGACAGTTCAAAAAATGGGCAAGTGAAATGAATAGACACTTAATACAATACAAGGTACAAATGGCCAACAAGTAAATGAAAAAATGATCAATATCACTGGCCATTAGAGAGATGCAAATCAAAACACGAAGATTCCATCTTACCCCAGAATGAATGTGAATCATTAAGAAATTTTAAAAAGTAACAAATGGTGGCATGTCTGTGGTGAAAAAAAGACCCCTCCTACCTTGCTCCTTGGAAAATAAACCAGAGTAAATTTATAAATACTAATTAACAATTCAGAAGAGGCTTATTTTTAAATTTCAATAATCATCATAATTTCCCAATAATTACAAATAGAGAAACGAATAAAACTATGACTAATGAAAATACTGGTATCCAGATTATCTCAAGTTCAAAGATGCTAGGAAAAGGATTACTAGAAATGTCATTCTTCTATTTGTCCAATAGTATACTGTTACCATCTGTCTCCTAAAAACTTGAACAAGATGGAAGAGTTTAATGTCTGTGGTAGAATAACATACCATTCACTACTCAACACTGTTAACACATTATGAACCATTCTTTTATTCACTAAAAAACATTTAAAGCTTAAAGAAAATAACTCAAAATTTACTGCATGTTCTCTGTAGAAAAAACTTTAATAACTGTCAGAAAGCAGTTTTTCTAACACAATGACAGATTTGAGCTTTTCGTTACAGTTTTCAAAATTGAGGCTATTTGACAGGGATGTACAAAAAGTGTTAAATTTTGATGAAATGATCTAACACAATCTTTGCATTTGTAGGTTTTCTTTCCAGTGTACATTTCTGTGTAAGATGTGAGGCTTTTTCAGAAACTACCTTGACGAGATTTTTATCTAACGTGAATATGGTGATGTTGTCTAAGATTTGAATACTGGGTAAATGCCTTGTCACATTACTTACATTTTTAAGGCTTCTCTCCACTATAAATTCGTTAGTGTTCAGCAAGGGTTAGGCTTTGATCAAATTCTATGCCACATTCTTTACATTTGTAGGATTTCTCTCTAACATATATTATTGGGTTCTGAGTAAGATAGGAGCTTCAAGCAAAGGCTTTGTCACATTCTTTGCATTGTATGGTTTCTTTCTAGTATGAATTGTCTGGTGTTCATTAAGTGTTGAACTTCTAACAAAGGCTTTGTCACAGTGTTTACATTTGTAGGGTTTCTCTCCAGTATGAATTCTTTGGTGTTGAGTAAAGGCTGAGCTTTGATGAAAGGCTTTGCCACATTCATTACATTTGTAAGGTCTCTCTCCAGTGTGTCTTCTCTTATGTAAAGTAAGGTTTGAACTTCCAGCAAATGCTTTGCCACATTCTTTACAGTGGTAGGGTTTCTCTCCAGTATGAATTCTCTGGTGTCTAGTAAGATTTGAGCTATGATGGAAGGTTTTCCTACATTCTTCACATTTGTAGGGTTTCTCTCCAGCATGAATTCTCTGGTGTTCAGTAAGAGTTGAGCGATATTTAAAGGCTTTGCCACATTCTTTACATTCATAGGGCTTCTCTGCAGTATGGACTCTCTGATGTCTGGTAAGATTAGAGCTTTGATTAAAGGCTTTATTACATTCTTTACATTTGTAGGGTTTCTCTCCCGTATGAATTAGCTGGTGTTGAGTAAGAGTCGAGCAAAATTTAAAGGATCTGCCACAAACTTTACATTTATAAGGATTCGCTCCTCTATCAATTGTCTTGTGTTGAGCAGGAGCCGTGTTCTGATTAAAATCTCTGCAATAATCTTTACATTTGTAGGGTTTCTCTTCAGTTTCAATGTTCTGGTGTTGAGTAAGGGCTGAAGTTTTGGTAAAGACTTTGTCACATCCTTTGCATCTGTAACGTTTCTCTACAGTGTCAGCTGTCTGGTGTTGAATATGGGTACTTTGATGGACAGCAAGTTTTGAACACTGATCAAAGACGTCCCCACATTTCTCACATTTATAAATATTCTGCAGAAAATGAATACACTGATGTTTACTAGGATTTGAACCATGTGCAAAGTTTTCATGTATTTTATTATATTGACAAGTTTTCTGTCCAATATAAATATCTTGGTAATTTTGTTGGCTAGAGCCCTCACTAAAGACCTTCCCTTGTTCATTATGTACATCAAGAGTTTTCCAATTATCTGTATCTGGATTTTGATTAAGCATCAATGGATGGGTAAACAATGTCCCATACTTGTCAAAATGGTTTATTATGGCAGAAGAAAGACCTATTTGTTGATTGCAGAATATTATACTTTTTATAAAGGAAATCTCTAAATGATCACATCTAGAAGTTTGCTTGTCTTTTTTAAGTCTCTTGTCTACAGAAATGTTTGAGAGAAAATTTAATCCAATGTCGAAGAATTTGAATTTTTTCAAGTAATTGAGTGAATCACAGGCTAGACACATGTTTAGCTTTTCAAAATTTTCTTTGTAAAAAAAGTTATGTTTCATAATTTGATGTGAATGTTTACTTAGGGAATCGCATCGATCACTGAAAGTAAGTGGCATAAATTCAGATATTTTCTTAGATGTTACATATTTTTGGTCACCATTGACAGTGAAGTTTCTGTTGTTTTTAGCTGTCCACCACTTGTTATATCCATCACAAAATGATTTTGCACCTTCACACTTATCAACAATTTCCCATTCTTTTCTAAGCTGTAAATTTCCATGACCACAATTTTTGTATCTTTGATTTGCCACTTTATGGAAGGAATAATGTACCTCTGGCTCTGATGAAAATCTTTGGGTATGATGAGAAGCCATACCTGAAAAAGTGAAAATAATTATTCCGTTTACTAAACTTAGGTCAATATTTTTACAAATCTAATAGTTAATATTATCATAAGTAGAATACTTGAGTAAGATAATAGAGTAGTAAACACAAAAGTACTCTTCACTTTCTCATAGATACATGAGCCGAACAAGCACTCAAAATCTGTCAAAAGTTTACAGCAATCCTATTGAGTACAACTCTAAAAAGGCACGGGAGTGTACTAGTTAATTCTGTCAACCACAACTCTTTCTCCTGCCTATTCCTCACTGGGTAACTATAAAAAAACTCCCAATCCACTCTACCCTAGGAAACAGAGGACTGGAATATATAGACACATCTATGGCTTTGCGGGGGTTATCTAAAAACTGATTTGCATCTGCCCTTAAACACCAAGGGGAAGAAAATAGGTATATTTTGTATGACAGTTCAGGCTATTTGAGACTAAATCTAAGTAATTATTAGATTAATAAAGTGAGCACAGTTCCACAGATAGTCAACAAGTATAGGAAAGATTGGAGTCTTAAGAAACATGGATAAACTTTTTAACTGAAAATTCACAAATATAATTCTAGGACAGACACATACTAAAATAGGTTTGAAAGGCAGCAATCATATCTAGCACAGCACAATATGTTCAAATTATGCATCAGTTTACATAACTGTCTTTTCTATGCTAGCAACACTACATATATTCAATTAGTGTTTCTTACATATGCAACATATTAACTATCTTCTTCATATTGTACAGTATATCTAGAGCTTTTTAAATTTTGTCATTTAAAATTTTGTAATCTAACACTACCTCAACCCATTCTCCAACAATCACAGAACTGGTAACCCCATTTTAGTCTCTCTGTGTATGAAACTAACACACACACATTTAAGATTCACATATAACTGAAATTTCAATAACTGTATCAAGATTACTTCACTTATAAAATCCTGCATGTTTGCCTGGAATGCATCAAATTTCAGGATTATCTGTTTTTATGGTTGAACAGTGACTGTGTTCTTATTTATTCATTCACTGAAGAGAACTTTGATTGAGTCCATATCACGGATATTATAAATAATGTGGCAGGTAACTGCATTGTAGATCTCTCTTCAACATAATGACTCATTTTCCTTTGCCTACAGATCTTAAAGTTTTATTGCTGAATCATATGGTTGTTCTATTTTTTAAAAATTTTTATCTAGTACATGTTTGCAGTATATAATGATTACATTTCTCATAGGGTATTTTTATTTTTTATTTTTGTTCCCGAGGATCAAACCCAGGTACTCATACATGTTAAACAAGTGCTCTCTAACTGAGTCACACCCTCAGCGACTTTCACACCATTAGCCATAAAGACTGTACTGATATACAGCAGTCTGCTTTTTAGTGCACAAATCTCAACAAAAGATAACAGGATAACGAAGAAACAAGAAAAATTTCCAATCAAAGGAACAAAGAAAAACATTAGCAGTTAATCCTGAGGAAAATTGCATTTATGAATTGCCTAAGAAATCAAAATACTGAATTAAAACATAAATAAAGAGCAAAATAGAAGACAGATAAATACAAAGTAGGGAGATCTTTTCTAAATGGATGAGGGAGCAAGAGATGGAGGAAGTAAGGAGGGAGAAGAGGGAAAGGGGATGCAAAAAAAAGTAAAAGGGGAACGAAATGATGAAAATACAGCTTTACCAAATGAGAAAAAGATCAAGAGTTGGAAGGAACATGGAGGGAGAAGAGGAGTAAGGGATGGAAAAAGGATAGAGAAAAGAATTAAGATGTATTATGTATATATACTAACTCCTCATGATAATTGTAATCATTATGTACTGAAAATGTGTACTAATAAAAAGAAAAGAAAGATGGTCTGCTGGGCCACATATACAGAACTGCTCAATGGGCTAAAATAAGAACACAGAAAAGTGTGGGAAATGAGGAAAACAAGAACATTAACACATAAAAAATTGTTACTAGAAACAAAGAAAAATGGTGTAGTTCAAGAATTTAATGTAACAATGCCTGAGATATTCCTTAATATGAGGAAGGAAAAAGGCATTTAAGTTCAAGTAGGTCAATTATCTCCAACTAGGATATACACAAAGAACCTCAAAAGGGAATACATTAAAATCAAAGTTTCAAAAGTCACAGAGAATCTTCAGAGATGCAAGAAAAAAAAAAAATGTGTTATCTATAATCTTGCTTCTCTGTGACTATCAGTAGATTTCTCTGTAGATTCCTTGAAATCAGAAAGGAATTAGGGAAAACATGCAAAGTGCTGATAAAAACAAAAACTGCATACCCACAAAAAAAAAAAAAAAAAAAAAAAAAAACTGCAAAGAATATTGCATCCAGCAAAACTGGCCTTCTATTGAAAACAAAAGTTAATACTTTCCAAGATATAGAAATGCCCAAATAGTTCAACACCATTAGAAATTTAGAAGAAATACAAAGGGGATAGCATCCCATTGAAAAATAAAATAATGTTGCATAGCAATACAAGTCATATTAAATTTTATACCTCACAGAGAAATTCATACATACATACAGCATTTGATACCGAAAGCAAGGTGGAAAAACCATTCTCAAGTGTGCTACAGAATTTGAAACATAAAAGGATACAAAACATCACGATACATCAATAACTTTAACTTGTATATAACATAATTATGGCATCAATAACAATGCTGAAGAGAATATAAATAGAATATTTTAAATATGGAATTCAAGTTGATTGCTACCAGCATAAAATTTTTTTCTAATTTAAAATGTTTTTAGATAATTCACAATGTAATGACATTAAAAAACTACATAAGATAAAAAAAGGAAAAATATGCAAAATATGTCAATATAAAAATCAGTGAACAAAAAGTAAGGCAATTAAAGTAGGAAAAATAATAACAAGAAATAAATAATGTTAAAGCGGTATAAATTTCTTACTTTTAACTCAAAAACTGACACACGAGTCAAAGGAGGATGTCCTATACAGGTGAAAGTTATCTAATCAATATATGTAATAAGATTAATTGATGAGGGAATACTCTCAAAATTGAATCATGGAAAATAAAATTGTAAAACAAGACAAAGAGAAAATTTAACTTTTATAAACCTGAATAAATATAAATACACTATTCAAATATTATTCTACATAATGTCATTTGTGACAACATACCCTGATGACCGTGCATTTTGCTTCACTGATATTCAGTATATGGGATAAGAATTTCACATAATATCCATTATAATCATTCATAAAGTACTCTTTGGAGACAATTTTAATGAATAAAAAAATGTCAATTGCATTAAGGAAATTTCTTTATGATGTCATTAATATATTACATTTGATTAAATCAAGGCATTAAGAAAAAATAGATCATTCAGGCGCCGGTGAGAGAGCTCAGCGGCATAAGCGCCTGCCTGGCAAGCGCGAGGTCCTGAGTTCGACTCCCGAAACCCACATACAAAAAAAGGGCCGGTGATATTGCTTAGTGGCACAGGCGCCTGCTGGCACACAAGGTCCTGAGGTCGACCCCCGGTACCCACACACACAAAAAAAACAGATCATGCAGACATTCACAGGTAAAAGAGAGGACTCTGTCCTGGAGAAGAATGGAGGGGAGAGCACCAGCAGGGTAGAAAGAGACTAGGAGTATTTAAGAGCATAATGAACACAAGAAAGTAACCACAGCTTCTGAGAAATCACTTCCATCTTAACAGAGCTTCTTAATCCACATATTAAAGCCTGGCTTCCTCCCTGAACTATAAGACTCTCGCCTGTTTCCTCTGATTTGTTAATTCTTACACACCTGGAGGAATGGCTGCTGTCCCTTGACTCTTTACAATCGAAGCTTCTCTCCTTTGCTCCAGAAAGGTGATCAGGTTTGGTTTAGGGACACTTAGACCTATTAATTGGAAAACGGAACATGACACTTGCTTTAGATACTCGCAGCAACTAGAAGATTTTATAACATCATTTCTTCAAATGTTGTTCCAGATAAGCATTACATTACATAGGAACCATAGGATCTAATTTATAGATCCTGAGCTCCACTTTGTCCTACCATGAAATCAACATTATGGGGGAGAAAATGACATTTAAATTACAGGCAACAATATTTTATACCAGAGAATTTCTAAATTTACTGCAAATGTAAATTGAAGGATAAATACTATTTCAAGGAAGAAGACACAAAAGAGAAGCATTAATGTCATGAAATTCACTTGTCTATACCAAGAAACCTCCATTTTTTCCACCAAAAGCAGGACTTGATACGAATCAGAAGCTCCCAAGAGATATTCTAAAAATGTTTAAAGAATGAAAATTAAATAATCATTTTGAATTAGGAACTCTGTAGGGAAATTATCCTCACCAAGGAAGACCAGGTTTCTGTAATTCTCTAGCATAACTTCTGTATACAACTTCCGCTCAGCAGGGTCCAAGCATTCCCATTCTTCTGAAGAGAAATCAATGGCCACATCTCTGAATGTCAACAGTTCCTGAAATATAAATAAGTAAATATCACACTGACCCTATACTCATCAACAGAGCTCTTAATTTGATCCAGTATGAATGGAGAGTTGAAACTCCTTAAAGAGAAGCATGACCTTTATTATTTGGTAAAATACTTTCAAACACAGTAGTATTTTCTAACGTAGTATCTAATTGTGAGATAAGTGTATGACACAAGATTTACAGTGCCAGTGTACATACTAGATACTATAAAATTTAAATAGTAAAATGAAGGCATCAACACATCGTATTATTATACAAAGTAAGTTCTGGATATTTCTCAGGTGAGAAAGTCACAATAAAGAGAGTACTTAATGTTACAACCATAAGTTGTAGAACATACTAAAAAGCAGATTTTGACTCAGTAGTTCTGGGGCATGGCACAGGTGTCAGAATATGTAGCAAGCTCAGTAGTGATGTTCAGATCAATGATCCAAAGGGACCATATCTTGGACAGCTAAAAGAATACCATGTAGAATTCACAGATTTGGTTCAATGATTTTTACAGTATTTAGACATTTTAATATACTAGCAAGTACAGCAACAAAATACTTTTTTTAGTGTAAATTCAGGAAATATCACCAAGATACCTAATGATAAAGAGAACAGCAATTTTATAGTGAAAATTGTGGTGGGTAGCACTTTAACCAAGTAAATTAAGTTAAATCAGCTGTAAAGGAAAAAACGTTTTATCAAATGTCAATGCACAGAGATGGAACATCAACACTGCTGTCATATTAGTGGCCAAAAACAATACCAACAAAAAAACTAAACAAAAGAGATAAAGTGAAGCAGAATCTTAATCTACTCCTGGAAAAACATCAATTTTATTTGAAGTTCAATGTGTGTATGTCTCTTACGGTCTGTATCCTCTCATACAGTATTCAGATAGCCTTTATAGAGCATGATAAACAATGACTTTCTTTCAATCCACTTTTTGTGTGTGTGTGTGTGGGTACTGGGGGTCGATCTCAGGACTTCACGCACCAGCAGGCGCCCGTGCCCCTGAGCGACATCACTGGCCCTTTTTTCATATGTGGGTTCCGGGAGTCGAACTTGGGCCCTCGCACTTGCCAGGCAGGCGCTTACGCCACTGAGCCATCTCACTGGCCCCTAATCCACTTTTTTCAGAAGGTTTTACCCATTATTTTTTTTCAAATGTGAAAACATTTTAGAAGCAGTATTATTGGGCTCAAAAACAAAATTAACATTTTCAGCAACATAAAAATTATGTTAACTCAGGTGAAGCACAGGTGGGTGGTTGGCAGAAAACACACTGTGCCAGCTGAGATGTCAGCAGCTGGGTAGTAGAAAGTAGAATCTACTAAGCTGGGCACCAGCTGTTGGGCAGAGGAAAACTAAAGCTAAGCATCTTACGCTGTTTTTTAAAAAAACTGTATTTTGACATTGTGTCAGGGAGAGAGACAAGCTGAATGTGGATTTAGGGAGGTTTGGGCCTGGAAGTATTCGGACTGGAACTGGTAGGCAGCTTAGTACCCATCCCTTCCTACCCAAATGCAGACCTGTTGGGCCCAGCAAACTCTAGCCCATGCAGAGGCATTCAGAGTATATGACACCTCCACTGGGGCCACGGCCACCCATGCCAATGAGTGCACTGAATGAAGAGCTGAGGTCCCAAACCTGGACTAACCTCTCAGATGGGCAAGTGAGAGCAAAATCTAGCCGCATCACATGTACATAAAACACAGCCTGAGACACCAAAGGTGAACCTAGCCCCAACACCATCAACTCTACCTCAGCATTCACCTGTAGGGAAGAAGTGAACCAGTCTACAGGCTGCACGCAATGGTGTGACCTATTTTCATAGAAGCCAAGAAAGAACATTCTGGACAGGAGTGTTTCACTTCCCTTCTAACATGAGGCACATTTTAATAGCAGAAACCCAGAAACAATGCATCAATACCTCAACAAGCAATGCATCTTAGTCCTGTTTTTACCAGCTTCTGCTTTTGCTTCTACTGTGCTCTCTGTTGTTTTGTTGTATCTTACCCCAATAAATTTTTCATATACTTAACAGATTTCATATGTTTTAATACACTAACTGGATTTTTCTCATCTCTTTATTTTTATCCCTTTCATCTTTTTTTCTTTTCTCATATTTTATTCTCTATTCCAGCCACTTTTTTTTATATATGTTTTAGTACTAAGTTCCCTATGCTTACTGCCTCACTTTTTAGGCTATTCTACATTAATTTTCCCCTTTCTTTTTATGGCTTAATGGAATTGTAGAGATCCACTTTAATTAAGTTTTAAATATGTCAATATATGGTTTGCTTTCAGATGTCAAACTAAAGCAGCACTGGAGACTGAACGTTGTACTCTGAACATGCTCAGTGGGTGCTTTGATTTACCCACACCAGAGCACAGCACAGGGAAAGATGCTTATGACATAGGTCCTCACATAATAGTGGAAGAGTCTTCCCAACAGACGTGCAAATCTCAACTAAGAAACATGAGAAAATAAGAAAAGACACGACCCAAAGTCCATAACTTCCCAATAACTGAGTCCACAGATGAATAAGTGGAAGAAATGCCAAAAACTTAATAGAAAAAATTCGACTGTTAAAATGACCATTGAATTCAAAGAAGATACTGAAAAAAGATCCAATCTCTCATGCTGTATAAAAATCAATTCAAAGTAGTTCAAAGGCATAAGAGCTGAAAGTTTGAAACTAAAATTGAGAAATTATTACATATGTATCAAAACTTCTTGTGACAAGAGTGCGAAAAGAGGAAAGAAACAAAAATTCACAGTGCAAAAAGGTTACTATTTTTAGGCTCCTCCTCATACTGGAGCACCATGTTACAGGTGCTGCATCTGGATCATGAACCAGCTTGCGCACACTGAATTGCTTAGCTGGGAAGTGACCAACTGATCATGACAAGTTCTCTGGCCCCGCCTAACTGCAAGGGGACTCGTAAATGTGAGGACTGAACGAAATGTTTAACATCATGGTTTAAGTAGGTAACATAGACCTGGCCCACATCAGGAGACATCATCTTCTCAAGGCAAACAACCAGCCTCTTCCCCCACAGATTTCATTAAATAATTGCTATGAAAGTTATGGGGCTGGTGAGATGGCTCAGCGGCTTAAGCGCCTGCCCGGCAAGCGTGAGGGCCCGAGTTCGACTCCCAGAACCCACATACAAAAAAGGGGCACGGGCGCCTGCTGGCGGGCAAGGTCCTGAGGTCGACCCCCTGGTACCCACAAAAAAAAAAAAGTTATGATCTTAGTAGGCAAGTGGTTTTCCATTTTAAAGTAAAAAATTTGAAGAAAAATGAAATATTAGAATTAGAAATTTTTGTTCATTAAGAAAGAAAGCACACAATGGCTAAGACATGGAGTTCAAAAAGATATGTGCAGTGTACATTTGTAGTAAACAGCTTGTAATACAGAATATATGATGTACTGTATATTACCAAAAAAAGTTACTAATAAAAGCTAAGAAAATTCAACCAACATGTCAGAAAGGAAGAGACATTCAAATGATAAATAAACATATGAACATGACTGGGGTATAGGTCTGTAGAAAATAAATGCTAGCATGTGTGGGACACTGGGGTGGATGCCCGGTACCACAGAAAAACAAAGCAAAACAATGTGTGTACAAATCAGTACCAATATAGAGATGTTAATATTGAAATAAGCACACATTATTGCACGATCACCAGACAGGTAAAAAGAAAAGCAACCCTAGCAGGAAAAAAAAAAATACACTAACAATCATAAATCTTTTCAGGTCTGAAATTGGTAAACAATGCTGCTGGCAGTGTGAACTGGTAGAGCCACGTAAGAATAGTTTTGGTAGTAACTTCACATGTGTCCCCTATGAATCAAGCTTACTCCCAGCACGACAGCAATGCAGCTAAAGAATTTTTAAGAATGCTCTCACAGTACTAGTTGGAACAGAAAACTGGTAGTTGCCATTACAAAAAATGGACAAGACACTGATAAAAGGCATGCAGAGGTTTTCTGGAGCATTAGTACTGTTCCATTTCTTGATCTAGGTAATAATTACATTGTGTATTTCTTTCATAATAATTAATTGACCTATATAATTTTGATGATTTTCCCTACTTTGTCTTAATAATAAGCAATATATCTATTAAACAAAAGGTGGTGATAGGCAGAAAGAAGGTTCAAAAGAGAGCTCTAGGGGACACGGTGGTTAATAGATATGTTAGCTATGTTGTCTGTGGCACCAGCTTCATAGATGTGTGATATATGTTAAATATATGCAAATTTTGTGAATTATATTTCAGTAAATTTGTAAAACAACTATTACACATGTAAACTTAAGATTAAAAGGAAATATACAGACTTAAATAGGTAAAATTTAAAAAGAATCCATTAACAGGGCCGGTGAGATGGCTCAGTGGCATAAGCACCTGCCTTGCAAGCGCGAGGGCCCAAGTTCGACTCCCGGATCCCACATATGAAAAAGGGCCCGGTGATATCGCTCAGCGGCACGGGTGCCTGTTGGCGCGCGAGGTCCTGAGGTCGACCCCCCGGTACCCACAAAAAAAAAAAAAAAAAAAAAAAAAAAAGAATCCATTAACTAATCATGTGTCTCAATAACAGAAAAGATAAATCTTATGAGAATTCTTAATAAAGGAGCAAAATTTAATTTTATTGAAAATGAATATATTATACTGACTAGCACCAATGTCAAATATTGGTTCTTTTTTAAAAGACTAATAAAATTCAAAGAGTTTTGGGAAATTTGATAATAAACAATTACATATTGTTATATACTTGTAAAAATATATATCCATATATAGTTGTGGCTCATTTAAAAACGGGGATACATTTTGGGAAAGGCAATGTTAGATGATTCCTTTATTGTGCAAGCATCACAGTGTATTTACACAAACACAGCTTACTACACACTCAAGCTGTATGTTACAGCCACTATTGTGTTAAAATATCCAACACTGAGCAAAACATCACTATGCAGCACATGACTGTAAGTTATAAATCAGTGTTGATCTGGTGAAGAGACAAGCATACCAGTTAAGATATGCATACCAGAGATAAGCTAAAAACTATAATACATAAAAAGACCCTTTCCTTTTAGACACACATATATAAACGTGATTGAACTGTAGAGGATGAGAAAAAAAAAAAAAGACTTCTTTTGGAATGAAGGCTGCTAGGAAAACAGGGCATCTATGTGGCAAAAATGCTACTGTACCCTTTCCTCAAACATCATAAATCATTTGCAGAGGTAAGAAATACCTAACTATAAAAGCAATACCTGGGGGCCGGTGAGATAGCTCAGCGGCATAAGCACCTGCCTGGCAAGCGCGAGGTCCTGAGTTCGACTCCAGGTACCCACATAAGAAAAAAGGGCCAGTGATACCGTTCAGCGGCACGGGGGCCTGTGGGTACCCCTGGTACCCACAAAAAAAAAAAAAAGGCAATACCTCCTGCCTGGTATGGTGGAGCACACATGTAATCCCAGCACTCAGGAAGCTAAGGCAGGAGGATCCCTGTGAGTTCGAGGCCAGCCTGGGCTGTATAAATGAGTTCAAGGCCATCCCGAACTGCACAGTGAGACCCTGTCTCAAAAACAACAACAAAAAGCAAACTCTAACAAGTTCAAAAGTTGTTTTAGAAATTATTTCTTTCAAAGTCACATAAAACAATATAAAAAATAAAATATTCATAAACTGAACATTAAGCCATGTGCAGTAGCACCAGCACTTTGGGAGACTGAGGCTGGAGGATCCAAAGTTCAAATCCAGCCAGTCATTTGGTGACTTAGCAAGACCCTGTCTCAAAATTAATGGAGCTCAATGTGAAGGCCCTGGGTTCAATACCCAATACCACACACACACAAAGGACATTAAAATAAAAATTTACTCCTGAATTTAATCCATTACACAGTGCAAAGTGAAGTGACAGAGTGGGAGAAATTATCTGCCTCACATCTAACTAAACATTTTAAATAAAAAAGGAAGGCACGGGAGGCTCTAAAACAGGCAAGAGACTTCAACAGCCACATTAGATAGGAGATCAAATGTTCAATAATCACCAAAAGCTCAACATCATTAGAAATAAAAAAAAAATCACACCAGATTGACAAACAAAAGAGTACTGATAAAGACATGGGTTTGTTAATACATGAGAATGTTTACTTGTCTTTAAAAAAAGAATTTAATTTAATTTAAAAAAAAGAAAGGAAATGATAGAAGAAAGAAAAAAAAATAAAGACATGGGAGGATGAAACTCTCATGAATAGAAGATGGAGACTGAGCTGTTATTATCCACTTGGAGGAACAGTTCAGCTGGTATTTAGCCGCACAGTTGTCAATGTACAGAAATTAGCGCATACGAGTACCATGATAACAGATGAAGACAGCGGTATTGGTGAGAACAAGTGAAATTCAGGGGGTGGCGCAAGCGGAGGCACACTCAGGATGAAAGACATAATAAAGCGTGAGGCACTTTCTGTGTTCCAGCCACACTGTAGATCTCACGTGCCCGGCTCAACAAGTCGTAACAAACACCGTGTGAGTTTTATATAGTATCACATGTACTTGATATCTCACATATATGCAGGTATTACACAGGAAATATATAGAATTTGCTAAAAAATTACAAAGGCACACAAAAAAACCCCAATTACATACATGCTATATAGATAACGAAACTCATTACAAATGTCATCATTTCCCCCAAATTACTCTATATAATTTCATTAAAATTGCAACGTGCTTAATTTGTAATGGAAGGTACCAAACCTAAAAATTCTCCAATTTATCTGGAAGATTCAAATATATGTATATATGAAATTAGCCAAGAAACTTCCGGATTATGAGAGTAATAGAGGTAGCTATCTTGAGCGCACTAACGTTTAGTCAAAATGCAGGGTTTGGGGCTGGGGACATAGCTCAGTGGCAGAGCACGTGGCCCAAAGGTGCAAGGCCCTGGCTTCCATCCTCACCGGCAAAAATAAAGGAAGAGGAGGTGGGCGTCTGGAAACCTCCGAGGAAAGCGGGTGATCCCTGAAGGGCAAGAGGGGCTGGGCACCTGTGGACGACAGCCCCTCTGACACCGTACCTCACACAGCGGGCACCCGCCCCATGATCCTCCACGCTGTCACCCACAATCTGTGCCGCTGTGGGGCTGCAGGGCAGAGCTGCCCAGAGCGGGCCCCGCTGGGGTCTGGAGCCGCTGCGCAGGGCCGCGACAGGTGCGGGCTGCAGGCCCGGCCCCAGCTGGAAGCCGGAGGGGACCAGGGCCCCGCGGCCCAGAAAGGGCTCCTTTGGGGATAGAGTCACCCTCGAGGGACGGGACAGGGCAGGTCGCCCAGCGCCCCAGCGGGCAGCCTAGCCGCCGCCGCGCCGCCACCAGGCCGGGGACACTGCCCCGCGCACGACCCGGGCTGCACACTCCGGAGCCACAGAGGGCCGGGCCCGCCACGGCCGGTCCCCGAGGGCTCGCTGAGCCTCCGCGCCAGTCTCAGGGCACCGGGCCACACACTTACCATGTTTGGCTTCCGGGCACGCGGGGTTCCCTGTGGCTCTACCACTAGCAGGTCACACAGAACTAAAACCGTCCAGCCCGCGGCACAGCCCCCCGCGGGCCCAAAGCGGAAACGCGGAGCTGGGGCGGGACCGGGGCGGGGCGGCTCTCAGACAAAGGCCAGGAGCGAGCGAAAGCCCGCCCTTTCCGCTCCGCGCCGCGCCTGATGCCGTTCTCAACCTCCGATTGGACAGCGACTCGGCCCCGCCCTGGACCTTGAATGACAGTAAATGGCACCAACCCGAGGCTGAATAAGGACAGAATGGCAGGTTCTTGGTTTCACCACCTCTAACCCCTGTGGTGGGGGCTTTCTTTAAGGTAGGACTTCCTTCTCCTGGGAGTGCCTACCGCTTTTTGGACTTCTGCCTTTAACCTTTGTATAAGGTCATAACAGAGCTGGGCACGGTGGTGTACGCTTATAATCCCAACAACACTCTGGTGTGCTGAGCCAGGAGGATCAACATTTGGACACAGCCAGAGCAATTTAGCGACTTAGCAGGACCTTGTCTTTAAAAGGACAACAGCAGCAAAAGCTGGGGGTGTAATTGTGTGCAAAGGCCTTGGGTTCAATCCACATTACCATGAAAAAAGTACCAAAAGAATCAAACCAATGTCACAATAATTAGGAAAAGAGAAAAAAGTCAAGATTACAGCAAAATAATTGAAACAGATGAAAAACCAACAGAGAAAAATCGATGAAAAAAATGTTGGCTTTCTGAAAAGATAAACAAAATTGATATATCCTTATCAAAAATAAAACAAGTGAGAGAAATAAAATTCCAATAAATAAATTAGAGTAAAAGGAGGAATATTACACCAGTTAGCATTGAAATTGGGAGCCACCAGAGATTATTTTAAAAATATTATTCCCATTAGTTGGAAAATCTGGAAGAGATAGACAAACATCTAGGCACATAGCCAAGTGGAATTCACCTAGGATGAATGTGGGAATGTGGGTTAGTACAACTGTTACCAGGGAGTTGAGGGATCTTTTGCTTGGTTCATATAAACATCATGAATTGCCAAAGTACAACCTTGCTAGTGGCTCTGGTATCACAAGTTGATGCCAGATAATGCTGGATATTATATTTATCTTTTTAAAAATTATATGTGGCCCTCTCTTTTTTCTCCTCCCCTTTTGGGGGTTTACAGATTGGGGACTAGTGAAATGAGGAGAGTTTGTGTCTTATATGGAGAATTTTAGCAGGATGTTGGCTCCCCATGAATAATTTTCAGTTTTGTATGTCCAGTGCTAATAATCACTCCTTCTGTTATTTATTTAAGTAATTTTGAATCTGTCCCTATGTTTTGCCAAAAGAATATCTTCTATTTATAACATCACCCATAGATTCAATCTTACAGCTCATCTATAAGATAGTCCTTGCAGTTACTCTTCCCCCGTTTCTGTTCTCTATGTGTAATATGACTCTTTATTATTTGTGGTTGCTCTGCAGTGAGATAGATGAGGTGAGGACAGTGGGATGTGGTAGGATGAGTATTGTTAGGCATTAAGCAGGAAGTTTAAAAGGGAAACTAGCAGTTGATTAGAAGAAAAAATTGATGTAGGGTCTGATTTTATTGGAATACTTTTAGTTGAGTTGAAGGTTTACTGTGGAGAATTTACAGATGATATTTTGTGAGGGCAAGGGAGAGATATGGGGGAAAGGAGGTTCACTTTGTGATTGAGGAAAGCTAGATAGTTACTGGAATTTGCTTATAGGGAGGACAATAAACTAGGTAAGATACGGAAGAGCCAAAGGCTTAGGATACGGAGGGTTGAGGAATTATACTTCTGAAGATAAAAGTGACTGTGAGGGGGACTAAGTATGTTGAATTTGAAAACGGGAGGACTTTACATGTTTTGAAAAAGAATTAAGAAATATCTTATTAATATTTTCTCAGGGGTTTGAGTTGAAGAAACCTGATGAAGAGCTGAGACAAGGGAGAGAACTTAGATACCTATTAAATCAGAGCCAATGACAGAACAAATATACAGGAGTAACAACCTAATAAACACATGAAACCATGAAAAAATTCCACATTACTAAATAACTCAAGAAACATACAAAAACTTAAACCAATAAGATGTCTGGTGGGAACACAGATTACATATTCCAGTGAGACGTTGCATATGTGATTCCCAAGTAGCTTCTTTGTCAGAAGTTCTGAGTGCTCACACCCCAGTAACTCCTCTTATCTCACCACCACAAAACTGAAGTTAACTCAGACTCAGCACCTCTTTCTGCCAGGTTGCGGGCATTCTTGCAGAGTTTGATCCAGTCTGAGTTCTTGGGTTAGGAACTGTTGCTGTCCTCTCCTTGGGTGTGATGGGGGATTTGGCAGACAAGTTCACTGGCACTGAATTGTCCACTGAATCGGGATTATTCTTATGTAATTAATACAACTGCCACAGTTACAGGCTAATAGTTACACTGGTATCTATCAGGGCTAGTTGAGAAATAGCGCACCATAAGACCCTGTTTTGGGACTCCCTTTAGCAGTGGGAACACTGTGCCAATGTGAGTTTCCAATCCTGTGTAACTCACGTGAAACTAGAGGAACTGAGTCTGTGACCACCAGTCCACTTCTCTCAGTAAGAATCCCCCCAGTCTGCACTTTTTCTTAGTTGATAGGTTTTCTTTTATTATTATTACTGCTTTGAATTTATAGCCTGTTACTGGACTATTCAGGGGTTTTTAAATCTTCTTCATTCAGATTTAATAATCCTATCTTGGAATCTATCCATTCTGAATTCTCCAATTTATTGATGTATATGTTTGCAAAGTTGTTGTTAATAATAATTTTATTTTGTCAGTGTCCACTGTGATTTCACCTTTTTCAATTCTGATTGCATTGGTTTGGGTCTTTTCTCAACTTTTTTTGTTAGACTTGTTAGTGGCTTGTCTATTTTATTTATTCTTTTGAGGAATCAACTCTGTAACTCACTGACAGTATTTTTTGTCTTAATTTCATTTATGTCTTCTCTGATTTTTATAATTACCTTCCTTATACTAGCTTGGTTTGGACAATTCTTGTTTCCATGGGAGTTAGGGGTCCATCATTAGGTTATTTATTTGAGCTTACTCTGTTTTTGCAATGTGACCATTCACAGATACAAACTTCTCTCCTAGGACCACTGTTATCATACCCCATAAATGTTGGGATGTTGTACTGGCATTATCATTTATTTCTAGGAACTGTCTTATTTCTTCACTGATTTTTTCCTATAACCCATTGCTTATTTTAGAGTGTACTGTTTAGTTTCCATGTGTTTTCTTTATCATTGATTTCTAGCTTCAATGTGCTATGATCTGATAATATGCATGGTATAATTTCAGTTATGTTTTATTTACTTAAGCTTGCTTTATTGACTAGTATGTGGTGAAGTCAAATTAACATTATTGTAGACGACATGATCCTCTACATAGAAGACACCAAAATCCATTAATAGATTCTTAGAACTAATTCCTTCACTTTTAATTTTATCGAAGAGGTTGAGGAATATTGGTGTTAGTTCTTGCATGAAGTTTTGTAGAATTCAACTGTGAATTTACGCAGACCTGGGCTTTTTCTTAGTCGATAGGTTTTCTTTTATTATAATTACTGCTTTGAATTTATAGCCTGTTATTGGATTATTCAGGGGTTTTTAAATCTTCTTCATTCAGATTTAGTATTCCTATTACCAAATTCAGTAATGTGGCAAGATATAAAATCAACAAACAATAATCAATGATGTTCCTGTACACTAATAATGAACCCACTAAGGAAGAAATTAGAAAAAAAATACCATTCACAATTGCTACAATAAAAATTAAGTACATAACTCTAAGAAAGTTGATAAAAATTAAATAAAAATGAAGCTAACTCTAAGGAAGTGAAAGACCTATTCAATGAAAATTACAATACTATAAAAAAGGAAATCAAAGAGGATACCAGAAAAGGTAAATACATCCCCTGTTGCTGAATAGGCAGAATCAGTATAGTCAGACTGGCCATAATTTCAAAATGATATACAGAATTAATGTAATCCCAATCAAGCTACCAACAACATTCTTCAGAGAACTAGAGAAAAAAAGGCCCTAAAATTCTTATAGAACTGGAGGAGACACAGAACAGTAAAAGCAATCCTAGGTAACAAGGAAAAAGTGTGTGCATCACAATCCCAGATCTAATGTTATATTACAAAACTACAGTGATCAAAACAGTGTGGTGCTAGCACAAAAACAAACACAAAAATCAATGGAACAGAACAGAAGATGAAGAAATAACTCCAAGCACACAGCTCTTTGATCTTTGACAAATTAGCCAAAAATCTACACTGCAAAGAAGATAGACTCTTTAATAAATGATGTTAGGGAGAATGGCAAGCATTTCTGGCATGCAGAAGATTGAATTTAGACCCATAGCTCTCACCATCCACCAAACTAAAATCAAAATGGATCAATAAACTCAATGTTAAAATAGAAACAACCTGCTGGGAGATAAAACTGGTAAATATTTTGAAGTCATGGGCATGGGCAAGGACTTTCCGAATGGAATCTTGGCTGCACAGTAAATACTGCAGTACCAAGAACCAGCAAATGGCATCGAATCAAATTAAGAAGCTTCTGCTCAGCAAAAGAAAAAATCCAACAGAGTGAAAAGACAATTTAAATAATGGGAAAATTTTTCCCAGCTACTCTTCAGATAGAATGTATGAATAACTAAAAACATTTAGACTCTCCCAAAATAGAAGACCTGATCAAAAAACTGGCAAGTGAAGTGTGTGGACATTTCACAGAAGTAAAAATGGCCAATGAATATGGAAGAAATGCTCAACATTGCTGGCATTAGAGAAATGAAATTTAAATAATACTGAGATTTCATATTACATCAGAAAGTATGGCCATCATCAAGAAATCAAATAATAACAAATATTTCTGAGGCTGCAGGGAAAAAGGAACTCTTCTACATCATTGGTGGCAATGTCAACTAGTACAGCCCCTGTAAATATCAGTTTGTAGATTCCTCAAAAAATTAAAACTAGAAATTCCATTTGACCCAACAACTCCCTTTGTAGGTATCTTCGCAGAAGTGTCAAATACCTTGAATTACACTGGCACGTGCATACCTTTCTTCAGAGCAACACAATTCATAACAGCTAAATCTTGGAAGGAGGCTAAGTGTCTGTTAACGGTGGTGCATGAGGAAACTCCTGGAGACAGGCTCCTGTGGGGGAAAGCCTGGATTTAATTCCATTTAGGTACAGGCTGGCTGAAATCAGAGTGATATCAGCAGGTGGTCTGGAAGAGGGGATCAGCTGATCTAGGGTTTGGGGACAGGGTTTATAATCTCAAGGAATTTGGATGGATTGTGTGGGATCAAAGTTCCAAGAATGGTCAGCACAGGTGGGTGGACACCACTGGAGGTTCTGGCACCTGGGAGATTATATATCCACACTAAATATCTTTGTGGCCATCAGTTCTATTGGCTGAGTGAAGCGTGATCCTTTTAGTGGAATCTTGTTGTTTGTAGAGGGCCACATGTTTATTGGGAAGGTCTTTCTCAGGTCAGATATGACATGCCTGTCTTTTTGTTGTTATATACAGAAAGGAGAAAGAAAGTGGGCAATGTTTCTTGTGGCAACTTTGGGTGTGAAAAATGGGACAACATGGACAGCCTAATTGGGAGAGAACACTTTTGGTAAAAAAGGCTGTATTGAGGAGTGGTCAAAGCCAGCATTTGCCTGTTGGTAATCGCTTATACACGATGCTGTAAAAACTGTGAGAAAAGTCTGAGGAGACATAGCCCAAAGAGAAGGAGGAGGATAATACAAACAAGAGGTACACCTAGCGGAAGAAGCCACGAGGCCCAGCCCCAAGCATTAGTGCAAGAGGCAGACAGGAACTGTCTCATTTCTGAAGCCTTTTCTGTCAGTCTTTTGGCTGCATCTTACTCAATGCCTGACCGATCAGTGTAAAAGCAACATTCTTCCCCAAGAAAGATGCATAACCAACCTTTTTGGTGGTTAGAAGATCTAAAGTTCTATGATTTTGAAAGGTCACTGCTGCCAGGGAGTCTATCTGGTTTTGTAAGGTTAGAATGGAGTCAGCTGTTTGTCTGAGGTTTTCAGAAAGGTCTTCGGAGAGGGAGTGAGAGGAGGGGAGGGAGTTAGTTAGAACTGCTATGCCTGTCCCTTTGGCAGTGGTGATACCCAAACTGATAAGCAGGGGTATTTGAAGTATGGCTCTATGTCATCAGACCTATTTTAATGGCAACAGATGGACTCTGGTTTCCTGGGGCAATGTCTTTTTTGGGATGAGATACGTCAGTGTGCAGGTGCCAGTCTGATTAGTGGGGAGGCACAAGTAGGTGAAGGTCCCACAGAAGAAGAAAACACCTTGACTGGGTAAACAGAATTTGTTGTGGATGTTAAAATGGTGTGTGACTCTTTGATTTTCTCTTTCCCAGATGCCCACAGTGCCTGCTAGGGCAGCACCTGTCAGGGGCTGGAGGGGTCCCAAGTGTGGGATCTCACTGACACCTGTTTTCCTGTTTTCCCATTGTAGGAAGAATCACTTGGTGTCTATCAGGAGCAAGGTTAGGCATGATGAAACAGTCTGATTGTGGTCCTGCAGCAGACAGAACATTGAGCAATGAGAGCTTTAAGAAGTTTTCCAAGAAGGAAAGTAAACAAGAGGCTCAAGGAGTCTGGTCAGGGGTTTGAAACCTGTGTGAAAATTGACATGCAAGGATGAGAGAATGGCATCGCCCTGTGAAGCGGGGAGGAGGAATTTTCCCTGACTTAGGAACCATCCATCTTTGGTGGGAAGGTCTTGATATTGTAAGCATTCAGAAGGGTAATAAGCTGGAGTTATGCCAGAAAGGGCAAAATATTGACACTTAGCGGTGTGGTAGCAGAGGCCAGTTGCCTCTTTAGCAGTTTTACCTGCAAAGGTGTTTCCAGCAACTATGGCATCTGAAAGTCTCTTGTGTCCCCTGCAGTGAAACACTACTGCCCATGTCACCAATAGCACAGCCAGAAGAAGGTCTTTAATGAGTAGGGTGTTAATGATTATAGACCTTTGGGCGGTGGTGAGATATCCCATTTCTGCCCAGATGGCAGCGTGGTTATGCAGTATATGGAATGCATACCTTGAATCTGTATAGATATTAACTTGTAAGCCCTTAGCTAGTGTGAGCTTACAGGTCAGCATGGTTAATTCAGCCGGCTGAGACATGGTGGATGGAGGGAGGGCTGGAGCTTGTAGAATTCTGGGAGATGATTGTGCATCTCACCCTGCAAAGGAGTTGGGGTTGGGTTTATACAAACTTCCATGGATGAACTAGGTGTGGTGAGGGTCAGGAAGGAAGAGGATGGAGATGTGTGGGAAAGAAGAGGTTGCTAGGTGAATTAGAGACATACAGTTATATGGCTTTGGCCCTTTAATGGGAGGTGGGTTAATAAAGTGAGAGGCTAGGTTATAAAGTCAGGGCCCAAGGTGATGTTAACCACAGGAGTTTCTGTGAAAAGCACATAGAGCTGAAGAAATGAGGGGCAGAGAGAGATTGTGAGAGGTGGGATGAAGACATGAGTCCCTGAAGATTATGGGAGGATCAAGGGTGAGGGGAGCATATCTAGTGATTTTAAGTGCCTCTAAGAACATCAGGGCTGCCACTGCAGTAGCACACAGGAACAGCAGCCAGCCTGAGATAGTGGGTTCAAGCTGGACAGGAATACGATGGGGCATGGACCTGAAAAAAAAAAATGAACCCTGTGACAGAACTCCTGCTGCACATCACCTGTGTTCAGTTGCATGAAGACTGAAGGATTGGGTGGGGTCTGGAAGGCCTAAGGAGGGGGCTGCTTTTAGGCCTTCTTTTAATGTCCTTTCAGGACTAGTGAGGAGAAGTCCTGTGATCTAAAGGCTCAGCAGGGTCTCCCTTTACAAATTTATAGAGGGGTTTTGTGAGAAGGGCAAAGCTGAGAACCCAGAGGTGAATGTATCCTATTATGCCAAGAAAGGAGGATAACTGTTGTTTGGTTGTGGGAGTTGGGATCTGCAAAATCAAGTGCACATGGTCTGGAGGTGTGGCTTGGGTATGTTTGTGGAGAATGATGCCCAGATAGGTGATGGACAACGAAGGGATTTGGCCCTAGAGGAAAGGACATGATATCCCTTGGAATCTAGATGCTAAATTAATAAGAGGTTATCTTTATGGGATGACTCACAGGAAGGGCTGCAGTGAACGAGGTCATCTACATACTGTATGGGGGGGGGTGAATGGAAGGTATATCATGCACAAGGGCCTGACCCAAGTACCAGTGGTTGTCCTGGAAGCCCTGAGGCAAGATGGTCCAGGTTAACTGCTGGGACTGGCAAGTGTCAGGGTCTGTCCAGGTGAAGGCTAAGAGAGGCTGTGAGGAAGGGTGCAGGGGAATAGTGGAAAAGGTATCTTTTAAATCTAGGACAGGTTAATGAGTGGTAGATGGAGAGATGGAGGACAAAAGTGTGTAGGGGTTAGGTACCACTGGATGTATGGGAAGGACAATCTGACTGATAGCACACAGATCTTGTACCAGCCTGTAAGAGTCATCTACCTTTTGTACCAGGTGTTATAAGGGAGTTGACAGGAACTAAATACCATGTCACAGGAGGTGAGAAATAATAGGCTGTAGTTCCAGTAAATCTGGGTTAGAAATGGGGTATTGTTTTGGGGCAGGGTAGGGGCAATTGTTGGAATGAAGCTAGGGATGGGGTAGAAGTGACCTAGACTCTGGGGTTGAGATGAGGGGAAATTATGGGACCCTTGATGGGGCAGGGAAGGAGTCACTAGGGTGGCTATAAGGGATGGTTGTGTCCCAGAGATGGTCAGAGTAGTTGACAACTTGGTTAAGATGTCTCACCCTAAAAGGGGAACAGGACAGGTAAGGATGACTTATAGTGAATGTGTGAAAAGGTGTTGAGCCAATTGGCTCCAGACTGGGGGCGCTTTTAAGATTTTGGAGAATTTACCATCAATACCCACAGCAGTAACTGGGGCCAAGGAGGTTAGTCCTTGGAAAGAATGCAAAGGATGCAAATGGAGCGACAAGTGCCCATATTTATTAAAAATGGGAGGGACTTGCCCTCCACTTTAAGAGTTACCCATTGTTCAGCATCTGAAATGTTCCAGGGAGCCTCTGCAGGTTTCAGGCATAGTCTTCAGTGGCCAGGCCAAGAAGGTCTGGGAAGGAGCCAGGCAAGGGGTCCCAGGTCCATAGCCCAGAGGCAGCAGGGGAGGCTGCCAGTGTTGGGCAATCTGACTTCCAATGGGAACCCTCACAGGAAGGACATGGCTTTGGGACATCCAAGGCTGTGGGCATCCCCTAGTCCAGTGACCATTCTGGTGGCATTTAAAGCATGGCACTGGAGGGGATGCCCTTTGGAAGTGTAGCAGAAAAATGCCCCCCACCCAGTCTGTTATTACCCAGGTAATAGTTCCAGTTACAGTTCCTGTTACTTTTATTTCTTAGAAATGGCAGGTCACTGTGATGCATAGCTGGTCACTATGATGCATATTGTAAGAAGCAAAGACAGCCAGGTACTCTGCCTTTGTACTTACGCGTGCAGACCCCATAAAAACCTCCCAACCTGAGCTTTTAGGGCCTGACATTTTTAAGGATAATTGATTCCTTGTCAGTGCACATCTGACATTAAATAAATCCTCCTCTCTTCTATCCACTATCCTTCTTAAATTTGCCCACCACAGGGTAAAACCACTCTACCAAGGAGAAACACTTTGCATTCAATCTCCCAAGTTACAATTGGTTCTGTTATATAATTGTAGATTTTGCTCCTATGGTTTAAGTTACAAAATTAATAGCTACCACAGTTTGACAGGTTCTAAACTGTGCTTGATGCTATTGTTATTGCTAATTATATTACTTTAGCTAGGATGTTATATCTGTTGCAGTCAGTTGTTCTACCTTCTGTAACAATACTGGAAAGCTCTGGGATAATAACCTCACCATAGCCCAGCACCAAAGAACTGGGGACTGAGCCAAAGAGATAGCAATATCCCACTCTTAATTAACTGGGAAAGTACAATCTTGGGACAGTTAAAAACTAAGAACCTCCTACACACAGAAGACATCCCTGAAGAACAGACTTTTCCTAGAGAGGACTTGATACTAGTGACATAGCTACCTACTATAAAAACTTACAAGGATCAACACAGAAAACAAAATAAAAAATTTTCAAATAGAAAATGACAAGATGCAGAAGCAAAATGCAATCTCAGACCTCCAGCCCACACAGAACAAGTCCAGGAAACAATGAGATAGAGAAAAATACAAGTCACACACCTAAAATTTCTGAAATGATAGCAAAGGAAGTAAAGAAACAAATCCATGAAGCTACAGAGGAAATCAGATCAGAAAAAAGTCTCTCAGGTAAAGAAAGAAATGACAATAATCATAAAGGAAATGCACAGTAAATCTGGAGTATAGATAGATTAAAAAAATAAAGGATGATCAGAAAATGAAGGAAACTGTGAAAGATCAATATGGGAAAGAAATAGAATGCATGAAACATATTCAAAAAGATATCCAGGAAATTAAAAATTTCATTGAAAGCTGGCAAAACTGCTGGAACAAAAGTGAAGAAAGACTTTCAGACCTTGAAGACAAGATCATGGCTAGCAATCATGAAAGGAAAGATCTCTTAAAAATAATAAGGGATCGGGCCGGTGAGATGGCTCAGCGGCGTAAGCGCCTGCCTTGCAAGCGCGAGGGCCCGAGTTCAACTCCCGGATCCCACATACGGAAAAGGGGCCGGTGATATCGCTCAGCGGCACGGGTGCCTGTTGGCGCGCGAGGTCCTGAGGTCGACCCCCCGGTACCCACAAAATAATAATAATAATAATAATAATAATAATAATAATAATAATAATAATAAGGGATCAAGAAATAACAATTCAACAGCTGCAAGATGATGCAAAGAAAAAAACATAAAACTGATATGTGTCCATGAAAAAGCAGGAGTCAAAACAAATGACATAAAAAGACTATTTGCAGAAATAAAAGCAGAAAATTTCCCAAACATAGAAACAGAATCTGAAATACAGATGAGTGAGGCATACAGAACTACAATTAGCCATGACCAAAATAAATATACACCCAGACATATAATAATTAAGATCCCAGAAATTCAGCACAGAAACAGAATATTAAAAGCTGTCAGAGAAAAGAAACAAATCACCTATAAAGGAAAGCCCATCAGAATCACACAGACTTCTCAACACAACCATCAAGTCAAGAAGAGCTTGGAGTGAAGTATTTCAAGTCCTGAGAAAAAACAACTTCCAACCCAAATTGATGTACCCTGAAAAACTATTTTTCAAAATTAATGGAGAAATAAGATACTTCCATGAGAAAGAACAACTGAAGAAATTCATGACTGCCAAATCAACCCTACAAAGAGTACTGAAAGATATTCTAGATAGAGATTAAAATGACCATAATTCCAAGAACAACAACAGAAAGAAACCACCTATTAGGGCAAGCAATTAAACAGAGGGAAAAGCGGGGACCAACAGAGGGAAAGTAACATGACAAGACAAGCCAATACATACCAGTTATAACCATCAATGTAAATGGCTTCAATTCACCAATCAAAAGAAACAGACTGGCAGAATGGATCAAAAACCAAAATCCAACAATACGCTATATACAAGAAACACATTTAACTCAAAAAGAAATTCATAGACTGAAAATCAAAGGATGGAAAAAATACTCCATGCAACAAGAACCCAGAAAAAAGCAGGGGTAGCTATCTGTTTGCAGACAATGTGAACTTCAAACCAAGAATGATCAAAAGAGATAAAGAAGGCCAGTACATACTTGTTAGGGGAAAACTTCAAGAGGAAGCGATAACAATCATAAATATGTATGCACCAAAATACAGCAGCATGCAATTATATAAGATAAATATTAATAGACATGAAAAATCAAACAATAACACAATTGTAACAAGGGACATTAATATCCCATTGTCACAAAGAAATAGATCAACTAGAATAAAAATCAGCAAAGAAATATCAGAACTGAACCAAACCTGTGAACAAATGGACTTAGTAGATGTTTTCAGAGTGTTCCACCCAACAGCATCAGAATACACATTCTTCTCAGCTGCATATGGGATGTTCTCTAAAATAGACCATATACTAGCCCACAGAACATGCTTGAGTAAATGCAAAGGAATTGAAATTATCCCATGCATATTATCTGACCATAGTGCAGTGAAATTGGAAATTAATGACAAAAGAAACAGCAAAAACTCCATAAACACATGGAAATTAAATAACACCCTCCTGAACAAACAATGGGTCACAGATGAAATTAAAGAAATAAACAATATCTACAATTAAACAAAAATGCAGATACAACACAGCAGAACCTGTGGGATGCAATGAAAGCAATCTTAAGAGGGAAATTAATAGCAATGAATTCTCACATCAGGAAAGCAGAATGAGCACAAACAAACAACCTAATATTGCACCTCAAGCTTCTAGAAAAAGAAGAGCAAGTCAAGCCTAACACCCATACAAGGGAGGAAATTATAAAGATCAGAGCAGAAATTAATGCAATTGAGACTAAGAAAACAATAAAGAGAATTAATGAATTGAAGAGTTAGTTCTTTGAAAGAATAAATAAAATTGATAAACCCTTATCCAACCTGATCAAAAAAGGAAAGAAAAGACTCAAATTCATGCACTGAGGAATAAAAAGGATGAAATCACTACAGATCCTGTGGAAATTCAGGAGATCATCAATACTTACTTTGAAAATCTTTACTCTCATAGGATAGAAAACACAGAAATGGACAGATTCCTAAATACATATGAATTACCAAAGCTGAATCAAGAAGATAAAAAATTCTGAATAACCTAATATCAGTTAATGAACTTGAAAATGCAATTAAAAACTTACCAACAAAGAAAAGCCCAGGCCTTGACAGATTCACTGTTGAATTATACAAGAAATTTAGAGAACTAATGCCATTAATGCTGAAACTCTTTAAGGTAATTTAAAGGGAAGCAGTACTTCCAAAATCATTCCTGGAAGCAATATTGCCCTGATTCCAAAAGCAGAGAGGAACCCAACCACAAAAGAAAACTATAGGCCAATCTCCCTCATGAATATAGATGCAAAAATCCTCAATAAGATACTGGCAAACAGAATGCAGCAAATCATCAAGAAGCTCATACATCATGACCAAGTAGTATTCATCCCAGGGATGCAAGGATGGTTCGACATACACAAATCAGTAAATGTAATACACCATATTTACAGAACTAAAGACAAAAATCACATGATCATCTCAATAGATGCAGAAAAAGCATTTGACAAATTCAACCACTCATGATAAAAACTCCAGATGGTCTTTACCTCAATCTTATAAAAACCATCTATGACAAAACAACAGCTAACATCATATTAAATGGTCAAAAACTGAAAAATTTCACTCTAAAATCAGGAACAAGACAAGGATGTCCACTAACACCACTCCTATTCAATATAGTTCTGGAAATATTAGCCAGAGCAATTAGACAAGAGAAAGTAATAAAAGGAATAAAGATAGGAAAGGAAGAAGTTAAATTATCATTATTCACGGATGACATGATATGCTATGTAGAAGACCCCCAAAACACCAAAAGACTTGTAGATTTAATATTCAAATTCTGTAGTGTAGCGGGACATCAAGTCAACACTCAAAACTCAATAGCAGGGGCCGGTGAGATAGCTCAGCGGCATAAGCATCTGCCTGGCAAGAGCAAGGTCCTGAGTTCGACTCCCGGTACCCACATACGAAAAAAAGGGCCAGTGATACTGCTCAGTGGCATGGGTGCCTACTGGCATGCAAGGTCCTGAGTCCAATGCCCGGTAACCACCAAAAAAAAAAAATCAATAGCATTCCTGTACACAAGCAACAAACTTACAGAGAGAGAGAGATTAGGGAAAACACACTTTTTGCAATAGCATATAAAAAAATGAAATACATATGAATTAATCTAACAAAGAAAGTAAAAGATCTATACACTGAACATTACAGTATTCTGAAAAAAGAGATTGAAGAGGATATCAGAAAATGGAAAGATATCCCTTGCTCATGGATAGGAAGAACCAACATAGTGAAAATGGCCCTACTTCCAAAACTGTTATACGGATATAATGCAATTCCAATCAAAATATCATTAGCATACTTCACAGATCTAGAGAAAACATACCTAAAATTCATTTGGAACCAGAAGACACCTAGAATAGCAAAAGCAATTCTGGGCAACAAAGGCAAGTCAGGGGCATCACAATCCCTGACCTGAAATTATACTACAAAGTTACTGTGATAAAATCAGCATGGTATTCACAAAAAAGACAGGCTTGAGGACCAGTGGAACAGAATAGAAAATGCAGACACAACCCCAAACACACTCAGCCACCTTGTCTTTGACAAAGGAGCCAAACATGTTTACTGGAAGAAAGATAGCCTCTTTAATAAATGGTGCTGGGAAAACTGGCTCTCCACATGCCAAAGACTAAATCTAGACCCATGTTTATCACTATGCACTAAACTAAAGTCCAAATGGATCAAAGATCTAAATATTGAAACAGAAACACTAAATCTACTGGAAGACAAAGTAGGTAGAAATCTGAAGACATAGGTATAGCTGAGACTTCATGAACAAAACCCAGACTGCATGGGATATACTACAAAGAATCAACAGATGGGATCTCACCTTATTAAAAAGCTTTTGCACAGCAAAAGAAATCACCAACAGAGTGAAAAACAACCCCTAGTGTAGGAAAAATTTATAGCCAGTTGTCCCTTAGAAAAAGGACTTCTATCTAGAACATATGAAGAATTGAAAAAAATAAGGCCCCCAAAATTCAAAGACTCAATCCAAAAATGGGCATCTGAGATGAATAAACACTTCTCAGATGAAGAAATACAAATGGTAAATAAATACATGAAAAAATGTTTAACATCATTGGTCATTTGAGAGATGCAAATTAAAACAACACTGAGATTCCATCTCACCCCAGAAAGAATGGCTGTCATCAAGAAATCAACCAATAACAAATGCTGGAGGGGCTGTGGGGAAAAGGAACCCTTCTCCACTGTTGGTGGGAGTGCATACTGGTGCAACCACTATGGAAATCAGTGCACAGAATCCTTAAAAAACTAGGATTAGAGGTCCCATTTGACCCAGCTATTTCCCTTCTGGGTATCTTCCCAAAAGAATTAAAAACACCATACCACAGCAATATATGTGCACCCATGTTTATAGCAGCACAATTTGTAATAGCTAAATCTTAGAAACAACCCAGATGCCCATCAACTGAGGAATGGATAAAAAAAGATGTGTTTTTTTAATATAATGGAATACTATTCAGCCATAAAGAAGGACAAACTTGAGACTTTTATAGGTAAATGGATGCAACTCGAGACCATACTCATAAGTGAAATAAATTTGATTCATGTGTGTAAACATCATATTATCTCACTACTGTGAGAAACTGAACAAGTAAGTAAGACCCAAAATGTATAACAGACATCATGAATTGGGAAGAAAGTGTTCAAAAGAAAAGACACACTGTAATGGGGGAAAGGGGAAAGAAAGGAAAGGAAAAGGGAAAATATATATGTATATACAAGATATTTATGATATCTCAATAGATGCAGAAAAAGCTTTTGACAAAGTCCAGCACCAATTCATGATAAAAAAAAAAAAACCCTACAGAAAATTGGAATAGATGGTCTTTATCTCAATCTGATAAAAGCTATCAATGACAAACCAATAGCCAATATCGTACTAAATGGACAAAAACTGAAAGCCTTCTCTCTGAAATCAGGAACAAGACAAGGATGTCCACTGTCCCCACTCTTATTCAACATAGTCCTGGAAACTTTCGCCACAGCAATTAGACAAGAGCAATAAGTAAAAGGAATAATGATTGGAAAAGAAGAAGTTAAATTATCATTATTTGCAGATGACATGATACTCTACACAGAAGACCCCAAAAACTCCACTAAAAAATTGCTAGATTTAATAAGCAAATTCAGTAGTGTAGCTGGATACAAAGTCAACACTCAAAAATCAATAACCTTCCTGTACACGAATAATAAACTCACTGAGAGAGAAGTTAGGGAAACAACACCTTTCACAATAATATCCAAAAAAAATGAAATACCTAGGAATCAATCTCACAAAGGAGGTAAAAGACCTCTACACTGAAAACTACAGTACTCTGAAAAAGGAGGTTGAAGAGGATATCAGAAAATGGAAAGATATCCCTTGCTTGTGGGTCGGAAGAACCAATATAGTGAAAATGGCCATACTTCCAAAATTGTTATACAGATTTAATGCAATTCCAATCAAAATTCCAACAACATATCTCACAGAATTAGAGAAAACAATCCTAAAATTCATCTGGAACCAGAAGAGACCTAGAATAGCAAAGGCAATTCTGGGCAACAAAAGCAAAGCAGGGGCATCACAATCCCTGATTTGAAATTATACTATAAAGCTACTGTGATAAAAACAGCGTGGTATTGGCAAAAAAAAAACAGACCCGAAGATCAATGGAACAGATTAGAAGATGCAGAAACAACCCCAGACATACGAAGCCACCCTGTCTTTGACAAAGGTGCCAAACACATTCACGGGAAGAAAGATAGCCTCTTTAATAAATGGTGCTGGAAAAACTGGCTCTGCACATGTGGAAGATTAAAACTAGACCCATATCTTTCACCGTGCACTAAACTAAATTCAAAATGGATCAAAGATCTAAATATTAAAACAGAAACATTAAATCTCCTGGAAAATAGAATAGGTAAAACTCTTGAAGACATTGGTGTAGGCAAAGACTTTATGAATAAAAACTCAACCACACAGGAACTATCCCAAAGAATCAACAACTGGTATCTCATCTTATTAAAAAGCTTTTGCACAGCAAGAGAAACCACCAACAGAGTGAAGAGACAACCCACAACGTGGGAAAAAATGTTTGCCAGCTATTCCTCAGACAAAGGATTACTATCGAGAACATACAAAGAACTCAAAAAAGTCAGACCTCCCAAGTTTAAAGACCCAATCCAAAAATGGGCATCTGAGATGAATACACACTTCTCAGATGAAGAAATACAAATGGCAAATAAATATATGAAAAAATGTTCAACATCGCTAGTCATTTGAGAGATACAAATTAAAACAACACTGATATTCCATCTCACCCCAGAAAGAATGACTATTATCAAGAAATCAACCAATAACAAATGCTGGAGGAGCTGTGAGGAAAAAGGAACCCTTCTCCACTGTTGGTGGGAGCGTCGACTGGTACAGCCACTGTGGAAATCAGTGTGGAGATTCCTCAAAAAACTAGGGTTGGAAGTCCCATTTGACCCAGCTACTCCCCTTCTGGGTATCTTCCCAGAAGACTTAAAAACATCGTACCACAGCGATATATGTGCACCCATGTTTATAGCAGCACAATTTGTAATAGCCAGATCTTGGAAACAACCCAAATGCCCATCAACTGAGGAATGGATAAAAAAGATGTGGTATTTTTATACAATGGAGTACTACTCAGCCATAAAGAAAGATAAACTGGAAACTTTTAGAGGTAAATGGATGCAACTCGAGAAAATACTCATAAGTGAAATAAACCAGATGCACATTTGTAAACATCCTATTGTCTCCCTAGTGTGAGAAACTGAGAGTAAATAAGATCCAAAATCTACAATAGACATGGTAAAACAGGAAGAAAGTGTTCAAAAGGAAAAATATTGTTTAGATAATTGAATGCTGATAACTTGTACCCTGAGTAACTAATTTAAAGATAACAATATGGAATATATTAACCATTGTTACCCTCCTATAATGTTGTTTTGAAATTTTGTTCTATTTTTTTTCTTTTTTTCTCTCTTTAAAATAAAAAAAGATATTTATGATAGTTATACAGCTAATTTCCCTTAATTCATTGATAAGAAATGTTTGTGCTAACTTTGTTTGGACAAGATTTCATGCCTATATCGTGTACTCTGAATAACTATTACAAAGATAACAATATGCAATGTATTAATTATTGTTACTGTCCTACTAGCCTGTTCTGAAATTCTGTTTCATGTTATTCTTTTCTCTCTTTAAAATAAAAAAAGATAGCACTAGAAGTTTCCAAAAAAAAAATCTTATCATATTTTCTGAAGGATGCAACATAATCCTTTGACTAGAGCCACAATATATGCTTTTTGACAGGAATCCTTTAACGAGACAAAATCTCTAATGACTTCTTAAAATCAGCTCTGGTGGCTGTTTTGTTTTCTCTATTGATTTAAAATGTGAAAATATATTCTATTTTTTTTTTTTTTTGTGGGTACCGGGGGGTCGACCTCAGGACCTCGCGCGCCAACAGGCACCCGTGCCGCTGAGCGATATCACCGGCCCCTTTTTCGTATGTGGGATCCGGGAGTCGAACTCGGGCCCTCGCGCTTGCAAGGCAGGCGCTTACGCCGCTGAGCCATCTCACCGGCCCTGAAAATATATTCTAGAGACTGGATAATTTCTTTGATTGTCTTTTCTTCTATTTGCAATGTCACTCAAAGAATTTAAAGCTGGAATTAGTTTAATTTTATAAATATTATCAGCTATTCATTACAAGATCATAGTCTAGAGCCCAGGAAAGACCTGTAACCAAATAATTATAATGCAATGAGATTTGTGCTAAGATTAATATAGCACATGTCAGAGAAATACTAAAGTGGAACATGGGAAAAGCAAGAGTAACTATTCTATTTACAGACAAAGTGAATTTCAAGCCAAAACTGATCAGAAAGGGCAACAAAAGGCCACTATATACTTGTTAAGAGAACAATCCAAGAGGAAGGGATAACAGTCATAAATATATATGCACCAAAACCAGCACACCCCATTATATAAAATAAACACTAACAGATATGAAATATCCAATAATCACAAATACAATTATAGTGGAGGGGCTCAACACCCTACTGTCATAAGTAGACAGATCAACTAAAAAAAATCAACAAAGAAATATCAAAGCTGAATGAAACCACTGAACAAATGGACTTAATATTATCTACAGAGCATTCCACCCAACCACAGAATACATATTTTTTCAGTAGTGCATGGGACTTTTTCCAAAATAGACCATATTTTAGCTCATGAACATGCTTAAGTAAATGCAAAGGAATTGAAATTGTCCCGTGTGAATTATCAGATCATTGTGCAATGAAATTGAAAATCAACGGCAAAGAAAACCATAAAAACTACATAAACACGTGGAAATTAAATAATACCATCTTGAACAACCAAAGGGTCACAGATAAAATTAAAGAAGAAATTACAGTTTTTACAATTGAACAGTAACACCAGTGTGACATACCAGAACCTATGTGATGCAATGAAAGCAGTCCTGTGAGAGTTTATAGCACTGAATTTCCACATCAGGAAAACAGCAAGTACAAATAAATAACCTAATGTTGAACCTCAAGGTTCTAGAAAAGGAAGAGCAAGTGAAACCCAAAGCATGTATGAGGAAGGAAATTATAAAAATCAGAGCAGAAATTAATATGATTCAGACTAAGGAAAATGTACCAAGAATCAATGAATCAAAGAGTTGTTTCTTTGAAAGTTTAAATAAAATAGATAAATCTCTAGCCAACCTCATCAAAAGAGGGAAAGACCCAAATCCATTCAAATAGTAATGAAAAAAGTGAAATATGAACAGATTCTGCAGAAATCCGGAAGATCATCAGTGCCTACTTTGAGAAATTGTACTCTAATAAGTTGGAAAATTCAGAAGACATGGATTCCTAGATACCTATGAATCCCCAAAGCCGAATCAAGAAAATATAAAAATTCCAAATAATTAAATATCAGTCAATGAAATTGAAGAAATAATTTTAAAAACTACCAACAAAGAAAAGCCCAAGTTTTGATGGATTCACTTTTGAATTCTACAAGAAATTTAGAGATCTCGTGCCACTACTCCTCAAACTCTTTGATGAAATTGAAAGGAAAGCAATACTCCAAAACTCAATCCTGGAAGCAGGCATTACCCTGGTAGCAAAACGAGAGAAGAACCCAACCAAGAAAAAGAAGCACAGGCCAATCTCTTTAATGAAAGTAAATGTAAAAATCCTCAATAAGACACTGACAAACAGAATGCAGCAAATCATCATGAAGATTATGCAGCATGATCAAATAGGATTCATCCCAGTGATGCAGGGATGGTTCAACATACACAAATCAATGTATGTAATACACCACACTAGCAGAACCAAGTGTAAAAATTACATGATCATCTCAATAGATGCAGAAAAAGCATTTGACAAAGCCCAATACTCATTCATATTAAACCCCTAAAGGAAATTCAAATAGAAGATCTTTATCTCAATCTGATAAAAGCCTTCTATGACAAACCAACAGCCAATATCATACTAAAAGCTTTCACTCTAAAATCAGGAAAAGGGCAAAAATGCCCACTATCACCCCTCATGTTCAATATAGTTCTGGAAACAGTAGCTGGAGCAATTAGACAAGACAAAGAAAAGGAACATGGATAAGAAAGGAAGAATTTAAATTATCATTATTTGCAGGTGATATGGTACTCTACAGCGAAGATCCCAAAAACTCCACTAAAAGACTCCTAGATTGAATAACCCAATTTGGTAGCATAGCAGGTTACAAAGTCAACACTCAAAAATCAATAGCATCCCTGTAGACAAATGGTGAATTCACTGGGAGAGAAATTAGGGAAAAAACCCATTTCATAATAGCATTGAGAAAATGAAATACCTAGGAATCAATCTAATAAAGGAAGTCAGTTAGGAAGATAAGGCATGGCTTAAACCAGCTGGAAAGGGAGATGTGGCAAGATCCGAGAACACCTGCACAGAACCGGCTCTCAGTACCCAATGTGGGCTTCTCATGAGAACTCAAGTAGGTTCTTGATTGGATGAAATAATTGTGATATAAGTGTGGAAAATATGAAAAGGAATAAAAAGGAGAGAGTCAACAAGAGCTCACTATCATGCCTCTCTTGATGTCTTCTTCTACCCTATTTTATAGGATATGCTTTTATATTTATTTTTATTTTACTTTTTCCTCCCTTTTTACTCAACCCAAACTCACTATGCAGAGCACATTTTTCCACTACCTTTTTTAATATATGTTTTTTTTTTTTTTTTACCTCTAATAAATGTCAAACTTTGCCACTGCTTTCCTTGTTTCATTCAATTCTTTTCTGGGACAGAAAGAATCTAGAAATCATCTCTATGTAGTGACTCTAGTGTCCCAGAATCTCATAACATAAGTTGGCTTAGCCAAAGGAGACCAAGGAAGGCCCTTTGGGGACATTTTTTTTCTCTCTTTCTAAAATCCATAGCCATGAAGGTTTTATTTTCCATTTCTCTGTCTCTTTCCTCTAGGCTGGGGAACTCAGGGGACTCTTCTTATGGAATGCCAGAAAGTGTTTCCTGCTTTTCCTACCATGTGGGAGAGGAAAAAGGAAATGCACGGCCTGTTTTTCTTCCAGTCACAGTAGACCTAAAGACCTGCTTGAAGTTGGTCTCTTGTTTTCTTTCTTTTTCTCATTTGTGGTCACTCCATGGGTACAAATTAAGTAGCTAGAGAGCCTATTTTTGACCCAGTTGCAGGGCAGATCATTCCTGGTGCTATGTGTGTGACCTAGAATTTGGTATGCCCTCTTGTCCACATGTTTCTCTTTGCCATGGTAATTTGCTGCTCCTTTTGGTTTTGCTACTCCTTTGAGAAATTGGCCCAGTCTCTGACTACCCCAGTTTGTTTCTTTTGAGCTCAGGGTCCTGTTTGTGCTTTTGCCCTGGATAGCTCTTTCTTACTCAGTATGCTATTTTATTCTGGGACACCATCTTGTCTTCTCACATGCTCAGGTGCCTTCTTGTCTTCTCAACATGGCTGGCTGCCATTTTGGGTCAGCTGCCACCATTTTTGTTGTTTGTTTGTTTGTTTGTTTGTTTTTGCCAACTGGCCTTAGAATACCTGGAAAGCTCACCCTTATACATAGGACACAAGTCTTCAATTTTAGAAAACATGTGACCTTCCTCCCTCTTATCTTTTAAATTGGGCTAGATCCCTTCCTTGTTTCTTTTAACAAAATTCAGGTAGTTTAGACCTATGTGTGAGGGCCTGAGCAGAACAAAAAAGTAGCTAGTGTTATGACTTGTATCTACATGTCCCCCCAAAGCCTCATGCAGTCATAGGTGGGGGTTTTTGGAGGTGGCTGGGTCTAGGGTGTGTGATGCTGTGATCAAGGATGCAATGCTAGGATTAAGGGAGTACTACCTGCCCTAAGGGTGAGTAGCCTGGATATAACATAAGGGACAGAAAGAGGCTTGTTGCTTTTTTGTTTATTGTTGCTGCTGCTTGTCTTCTGCTCTGTGATGCCTCTCTGCCATGCCACTCTTCCTTGGAGCCAGCCAACTATGAACCGAAACTTCTATGAACTCTGAGCCAAATAAACTTTCCTCCTTTAAGTTTGTGTTTTGGGTATTTTGTCTCAGCAATGAGAAAAGTAACTCTGACAGCCAGTAAAGCTTAAAATAAAATTAAAACATCAGTGGAAACTTTCGATATCCCTTAGACTTATAAACTAGAGGTCGTGCTACTGAGAAATTCCTACACTGTTGCATGCTACTATCCAAAAGAGCTGATAGCACCTTTGAAGACACACTCATAGCTGGTACAGAAGCCTTGTAAAACTGCAATCTGGATATCAGTGTGGCAGATTAGCAGACATTCCAGTGAGCACCTGCACACACAGGTGAATGTACCTAGGATATACACAGACTCTGACAGCTCTTGCTGTTTGGTGTTACACACCGCACTCTATGCCATTTTCTTCCATTCACTTCTATCAAGAGATAACTGCTACTGAATATCGAGGCCTGCAACCTGAAATTAAAACAGCAGAAGAAACCTTGGATATCCGTTAGACTTATAACCTAGAGTTCATGCTCCAGAGACATTCACATCACTGTTGTATCCTGCTTGTCCACAGAGCTGAACAGCACATTCTAACAAACATTTCTATGCGGTGTAGATCCCTTACATATTTGCCCTATGAAAAGCAGTGTTGTAGATAGGCAGATATTCCAGCAGTGTGTGGATACCTCATGAGCATGAACCTAGGTTAGAAATCTAATGGACATCAAAGGGTTCTTCTGCTGTTCTAATTTCAGGTTGTAGCCCTGGATTTCCAGTAGCAGTTTTCTCCTCATAGACGTGAAAGGAAGAATAGCACACAATGTGCAGTGTGTAACTGCAAACAGAGCTGTCAGTGTTTTGGTATAGACTAAATATACTTAAGTCAAACCTAGAGTTCATGCTGCTTACACATTCACAATACTCTCCTAGCCCACTTTACTCAAGAACCTAATTCTGGTATCTAAGAAAAAAATCATATTCAGTAAACAGTCTTATAAACTTTCACTCTGAAAATCAGTATCAGAGATAAGCTGAAGAGGATATTCCAGTGAGCACAGGCAGACTCAGGTACATGCATTGATTCTATTCCCAAACACTCAAAGCTCTAGCTGTGTTTGCAGCTACAAACAGCACTTTATGTACTGTTTTACCATTCGCTTCTATGGATAGCAAACTCTCCTTGAGAATCCAGAACTGCAGCACAAAAGAAAAGTTGTAGAAGAAATCTTTGATAGCTGTTAAGCCTTAAACCAAGATTTCATGTTGCTAAGACATCCACACACTGACATTCACATCCAGATGGTAGCCTGCTTTACAGGACAGATGCATAACATTTCCTAAGAAACCCTCACATTCAGTAAGTTGACTTATTTTCTTGAACTTTGGAAATCAGTATTGAAGATAAGGCGATATTATAGTGAGGATAGGCATACTCAGGTACATGTGTCTAGCCTATACACAAACACTCCAAGCTACAGCTCTTTGAAATTACAAACTGCACTTGATACCTTCCATTAGTTCCATTCATGCCTAGTAAGCTCTCATTAAAAATCTAGGCCTGCAGTCTGAAAGTAAAATTGTGGGTGGAATCTTTGATATTAGTTAAGCTTTAAACCTGGAATTCATGCTGCTGAGACTTTAATAAAATTCTGGTACCTCACTTTACACAAAAACTGAATAACAAATTCTAAGAAACACCCATGTTCAATAAATCATCCTTATACTTGCACTCTGAAAATCTGTAGTGGAAAGAAGTAGACATTCTAGGTTGACTGCCTGGATAAGTAACGCCAGTTTACGAGCAATAAAAGTGGAAGGCCTAACAGTGCTTATAGTCTACTTTCTAAATGTGCAGAACAACAGATATGAATATTTTTGCATACATGAGATTCAATGACATGGATGTGTACATACTCACTGGGATCTGTTTCACTCCAATACTGCTCCATCCAGATGTATAAGGGTCCTTTGGCTTGAGTCTGTGTTGGTTTTAAATTGTCCTTTAGCTTTTGTATAATATAGGTTATACTGGTTTTGTAAACATCCGAGAAGCCTCGAGTCAAATTTTCAAGCCTAGCTGATATCAATTATTTCTTCTCCTACTTTGTGTTCAGTTTGCCTGCCTCGATAAGTAATGGCAGTTTACTTGACATAGAAGTGAAAGGCCTAATAGTACATGTGGTGCAACCAGAGTAGATTCAGTGAGATGGATGCGCACCTACTCACTGTGAGCCCTGTGTCACTGCAATACTGCTGTTTAGATATCAAGATATAAGAGATTTGGGACTTGCATATATGTGGTTTTTTTGGAAATTGCTTTTCAGCCATTATGAAAAGCTGCCTATCACAGTATTATAAATTCCCAAGTATCTTCAAGTCAAGTTTTCAAGCTTCACTGATAGCAACTATTTTTGTCTCCTGATTTATTTTCAGTTCTGCTGTCTGGATAAGTAAAATCAGTTTACTTTCTAAATCCAAAGAACTATACCTAAGAATATTTGTGTATAACCTAGATTCAATGGGATGGAATTGTGCATACTCACTGGAAGCTCTGTTTTTACTGAAATACTTTTTAAATACCAGACATATAAGTGACTTTCGGCTTGCATACATGTGATTCCTTGAAATTGCTATTGTGCTTTTGAGGAATGCAGCCTAACACAGGGCAGTAAATGTCTGAGAAATGTCAGGTATAGTGGTCAAGCTTAACTGACATCAATAATTTCTTTTCCTGCGCTGTTGTCAGGTTGGTTGCCTAGATACATTAAGGCAGTGTATTGATATAGGAGGAGAAAGACTCAGTGCCTATCGTGCACTTTATAAATGCAAACGACAATAGTTAGGAACAATAGTTAGGAATGCTTATGTAGAGATCACATTTGAAGATGGATGTGTTGCTACTCAGTGGAAACTCAGTTTCACTGCAATGATGCTTTATAGACATCCAGACACATAAGGGACTTTTGGCTTGCATTTTTGGGTTTCTTTGAAATTGTCATTGAACTATTGTCAATGATAGCATAACGAAGTTTTATAAATGCATGAGAAGCAGCACCTCAAGTTTGCAATCTCAAATGATATGAGCTATTTGTTCTCCTGCTTTGTTTTTAGGTTGGCTGCCTGGATTAGTAATGGCAGTTTACTTGCCATAGAAGTGAATGGTCCAATAGTATCTATAGCACCCTTTCTACATGCAAAGAACTACATCTACAAATGTTTGCACATAGACTGGATTCAATGAGATGGATGTGCACCTACTCACTGGAAGCCCTGTTTCACTGCAAAACTGCTTCATAGATATCCAGGCATATAAGGAACTTTTGGTTTAGAGATCTGTGTTTCTTTGAAATTGCTATTGAGATATTTTGAAAAGCAGCCTAATTCAGTGTTGCAAATGTCTAAGAACCTCAAGTATTAGATCTTGACTGATGTGAACTGTTTTTTCTTCCGCTTTGTTTTCAGGTTAGGTGCCTAGATAAGTAAAAGAAGTTTAGTAGCTATTGAAGTGGAAGCCCTAAGAGTACCTATAGTGCAGTTTCTAAAAGCAAAGGCCTACAGCTAGGAATGTTTGTGAATAGGCTAGATTGAATGAGATGGATATGTACCAACTCACTGGAAGATCTGTTTCAAGGTAATATTGATTTTTAGATACTGAAATATTGTGTATAAGGACTGTCCGGCTTGAATATGCATGTTGATTTGAAATTGCTTTTGATAAAACAGGCTATCACAGTGTTCACAGAGAAGCCACAAGTGAAGTTTTCAAGCTTAATTGATATCAAGTATTTCTTCTCCTTTGTTCCCAGGTTGTCTGCTGGATAAGTAATGGCAGTTTACTTGTCATAGAAGTGAAAGGCCTAATAGTGCCTATAGTGTAGTTTCTAAAGGCAAAGAACTATAGCTAGGAACATTTCTGTATAGACTAGATTCCACAAGACGTGTACTAGTCAATCCTCACTAGAGAAGCAGATTAATGTAAGATATATATATATATCTTTATATATATAATATATATTATATATTATATAATATCATATTATTATATATCATATATTATATTATATAATATATATTAAAATATATATATTATATATAATATATTATATATAATATATTATATAACATATTATATATAATATATTATATATAATATATTATATTCTCTATATATTATATATATAATTATATATATAATTATTATTTATAATTATTATATATTATATAATTATAATATATATTATATAATATTATATATTATATAGACTATATAATATAATAATATATAATGTTATATATATATTTTTATATATATAAATATATATATTTTAATATACATATTATATATTATATTGTATTATAATATATTATATTATATTATTAATTATAATATATTATATATTATATAATAATATTATATATAATATATATAATATTATATATATAATATATATTATATTATATATATAATATATATAATATTATATATATATATATATATCTTACATATATTCTTACATATATATATATGTAAGAATTCACAAGGTAGGCTTACAACAGTCTTCCCCAGAGCCAGTGGAAGAGTGCAGAAGGGCTGTCTGCATGTAGGAGATCTAGAGGATTCAGTCAAAGGTCAAAGGCCAGGAACTCACGGTAGCATCCCATGTAAGTTCATATCAGGAGGCTGAAGAGTCTGTGCTGGAAGAAAGATGATGTCCAAGTTGAAGGTGAAAACTGGAGCTCCTCCAAAGAAACAGAAGTGAGCCTTCTTTCTTCACTTCCCTTTTATTCCATTCAGGCTACAAGCCTGTTGGCTGGTACCATTCACACCCAAGATGCATCTTCTGTCTTTAGTGACTCTCCTCAACCGCATTCAGAACTGTGCTAATCCAATTAGTTGAGCATTTCTTGCTCAAATTGCCATCACCAGTTAACTATCACAATCCACCCCTTGTTAACTTGACAACCAGACACATTTCCTTAAGTCATACTTAGTCTCCAGATACAAAGACAAGTTCATAATTATGCCTAATATGTTACGACTATCCTGTGTACAAATCAAAGCACACTAATTCCCTCCACAGACCAAAAGGCAGGTTTACTTTGGTGATGCTTACTCCTAACATTTCATAATCTGAACATTATAACATACATTTAACATTAAGACTATCAACATTGTATCACATAGGAAGCATATTAGGAGAGAAGTATTATAATTACAATCCTAATTTCTGTAACTGGTATTTAGAACTACCTTCTACTACTCATTCTGTATTCTCTTGGCCTTCAGCAAGCACCTCAGGAGGTCTTGGCTCTTTCCATAGTGGAGTGACCCATACCTTCATTCCTGCAGTTTCTGGGCCATTTGTCATCCTCCTTGGATTGGGTGGTTGTAGCTTCCCACTGATTTTAATAACAGGGCATGGTAACACTGGAAGGCATTCTGAGGAATCTCCTGCTTTCCAAGTATATTCTTCCTTTCCTCCATTGCAGAGTAATAGTCCAGTTGCCCTTGATAATCTGGGTCAATTACACCTGCTAATGCTGTTACTCTGTTTTTAGCTTGTTTACTCAGAGACATGGGGAGACCAAACTGAGCAGGGGGAAGTCTTATCTTCCAGTTCAATGAGTCATTGTTGTTCTTCCTGGTACAAGTCTTCCCCCATCTAGAATGAAGACATCTAGGCCAGCAGAACATGAGGTCAACAAAACAGGGAGCAGAAATTTTCCAAGTGGATCACTAGGGTGGTACCATTCCCACTTCCACCCCTTGATTCCTGGAACTAGAAAGATTGCTGGGCCAAGAGGACAGACAATATTTTGGCCCTGGCCCTCCAAATTCAACGAGGACCAGAGACATGAGGGGACCTTTTTTATGAGATCCTACAACTTTGGTGAATCACCCAACCTCCTGAGCAAGGAGATTTCTGGACCCTAGAGGACAAGAATTGACAAATGTACAGTGTGCCAAAGGAGGGTCACCAAGAGAAAAAAAAATCTCCCATGCTTTTACAGAAAGCAACATGGTCAAGTAAGGCTGTGACCCATCCTGATGGCTGACACTGACAGAACAGCTGAGAGACTCTATACATGGTTCCAAAGAAATGCCCAAGGAGACTTCTGACCTTGATAGACAGCAAAAAGGTTAATTTTGAATAACACAGGTCTCACTTTAACTTAGTCTTGAATGCCCAGCAGAAAGTATAACCAAAAGATATATAAAACAAGGCCATAATAATAGGGTAGATATAAAAAGGAGTTCCAATTGCTGACACCTTTTGGCAGTTTCTAGCTATACGGGTAGCTAACCACTGTTATGGGTTAAAAAAAATGTTTAAAAACACAATTACAAAAACAAAAATGGGGAGCACCATTACCTCTACAGGCACAATTAGATCTATCTTTACCTTAAATTTTTTAAACCCAGTTGCAGAAAGTAAATACACTCCATCAAAACTTCATTGGCAACAGGACAAATTGATGTGCACACCTAGGGGTCAAGTCCTATGGAAGGACATCAAACAGGAAAGTTGGATGGCCCAGTGCCATTAATAACTGGGTAGTTTGTGTGTTAACAGACAATGGAATGTGCCTCTCTTTTGGCTGTAGGGGCAGCCAGATGCAACAACTTATCTTTTAACTTAGAGGGGATGTCTCAGCATGCCCCACTTTACTGGACTCCTAGAAATTTCACTGAGGTAGAAGGACCTTGAATTTCAGTTGAAATTATTTCTCATCCTGTGGCTCACAAATGCTTTACTAATAAATCCAGACTGGTTGCTACCTCCTGCTCATTTGGCCAAATTAGCACAATATCCAACATAGTGGACCAGTGTGATACCTTGTGGGAGAGAAAGGTGACCAAGATTCCTGTGAACAAAGTTGTGATACAGGGCTGGAGGTTTCATATAATCTTGAGGTAGGACAGTGGGTGTGCATTGCTGACCTTGATGGCTGAAAACAAATTATCTCTGATGGGCTTTATGGATAAATACGGAGAAGAAGGCATTTGCCAAATCAATAGCTTCCATTTGGCCTCTCCAATCATAATAACCCTTACACTACAGGTTAAGGAACCAATGTGAAGATTCTGCCAAGTGTTATGTATATCTGTCCCAATTATGCATTCTGGAACAGGGAAAATGACTATAGGATGGAATTGAGGACCTACTGGACACACTGTGAGACAGATCTTTGCTAAACCTCTGTTGATTGCCTGGCTTCCATAGGCCACTACTCTTCCTGGAGGGCCATGGTGATGTTTTGGATCCCCTGGAATCAGCATTAGTTCAGAATCAGTGTCCAGTAATCCCCAAAATGTCTGATCATTTTTCTTCCTCCAATGTACAGTTACCATGGAAAAAGGCCTTAGGTCTCTTTGGGGAAGGATGAGAGAAAGAGCAACCATATACATTTTTGGTGGTGCATTAGGGTCCTTCCTCAAGAGGACCCAGCCTTCCCTACATTCAAGGGGTTCTGGATCTTCAAACTGCCTCAAATCTGAGAGCTGATTGAGGGGCCAGGCTGTTACTTTGATTTGAAGTACGTTTCTGTTCATTTGCCCTTAAATTTTTGATTATATAAATCTAGTAAAAATTTAGTAGGCTTCTTATCTATTTCACTTTTGGGAGCACCATGGCTAATCAGCCAATACCACAGGTCTACAGGGGTCAGACCATTCCAATAATTGTTCTGTTTCTGCAGTCCATTATGATGTGTGTACTTTGCCTTTGGCAGTTAAGTGCTGCCGCTTAACCCCTGCTACTCTAGGATCCAATTACAACCATCACCCTTAAATTTCCCAATTGAGTAATCATGGTCCCCATCATAAGGGGGGTGTGAGTTAACAAATACAGAGAAGAGTGGTGACAGGGCTCTTCAGGAATACTGGTGCTCCCCTATGAATCTGTTTGTCAAAGTGTTAGTGAAGGGCATATTTTCTGGATTATCTCACTGTAGAGGATTAGGTTTAACATGGCAAATCCACCCCAGCATTCCCATTTCCCTGCGCCTTTGAATCCCCTCATCAACAGTAAACCACAGAATATCAGGCATAGCAAAGTTATTCACAATGGGTCATCTTTTGATGCATACTTCTGCCAACCAGGCAAATAAACTGTTAACACCTTTTTTTACTCCACGAGCTACAACATTAAATTCAGAAACTCTGCATAATGGGCGCATATCAACTAACTCAGTCTGATCCAGCTGTATGTTTTTGCCACCATTATCCCATACACTTAAAATCCATTCCCGCACTTTCTCATGAGGATCCTGCCTCTAAGAATTGGAAAACTCAAGAAGTACTTTGGGAGAATAGCAGACCTCCTCATGGGCCACACTATGTACTTCACCCTTAGGAGACTTCTATGGTGTAAGCCTAGAGGCAAAAGTGGGTGTTGAGGGTGGGAATGCTGAGGAGTGTAAGCATTATTGTGTTTGGTCAACGTAGGACTAGTTTCCTGAGATATACGAGGAGAGGCCAACACCAGAGGGGGGTGTGGGGATGCCTCCACCAATGTGGGGGATAAATCTCCTCCTCTGTCAAAATAACCTCACTAGAATCTAGGACAGTGGTGGTAAACCTATGGCACACATGCTGTGGTGAGTATGCAGAGCCCTCTCTGTCAGCACCCAAGCCAGATTGCCCAATCACTCCAGCAGCTGAGCATCAGATAACAGCATGAATAGTAGCTATGAGCATGCTTGCAATGGAGCGGTGGCACCAGGTAATGATGTCATGAGCTGCAGGCATGAAGAGCCCTCTCTGTCAGCATGTGAGCCAAGTCATCCCACCATCACCCCAGCAGCTGAGCATCAGATAACAGTGCACAAAGGGGTCATGCACATGCTCAGAAAGGAGTAGCAGGGGCTGGGGTTATAGCTCAGTGGTACAGCGCCTGCCTGGCAAGTGTGAGGTTGTGAGTTCGATTCCTGGTACCAATTAAAAAAAGGAGTAGCAGCACCAAGCACTGACATCACAACTTGTGACTCATTAGTTGCAACTCAACCAAGCTTTCACGTGGTTGGTCAGTGGACTGTCAAGGATATATATATATGTTTGCTTGGACTGGCTGTGAGTTGTAATACATTCATTTTTATTAACACAAGATTTTAGCTCTGAATTTTCTTATGAGAAATTGAAATTTAGTATCTAAGATTTAGCAAGGACATGTTCTATTAAGAGACTGAGATTCTTTTATTAGTGTTGTGTTGTCCTCCTGGCATATTTGAATCTGCAGCATCATATTTAGTTGTTTGTGAAAAATTTATTAAAACAAGAGCAAGGACATATATATTTGCTTGGACTGGCTGTGATTTTAGCAGAATGTAAACTTTTGCCTTTCAATAAAAAATCTGTTTATATCATTGACAGCTCTGTTATTGTGGGGTTTTTTTAATGACAAAAGATGTTAATGTATGAGTTGTTTTTCTAGACTAAAATTTCAGTATTCAGGTTTAATTGTAGTGTTGGTACTTGGCAATAAATAACTGGCTTTTGCATTGTAGTTCGGGGACTCAGTCTCCAAAAGGTGCACCATTGCTGGTCTCAGATCCCAACATCCTCAGCCTTGTCAGGATCCTTCCAACATCTCCATCCCAGTTTATGGGATCACATTCTTTTCCAATCAGTGCCCTCAACTTTACTTCAGATACCATTGAAGGCTGAGAATTAAACCTATGCTATATTTCAGCCAGTTGAATTGTGAGGGCCTGAGCTTGGGTTTCTGCAATCTCAGCCCTGTGGCTAAAGGAGAGGAGATTATCTTTCAGGACACGCTTGGACACTTTTAGTTTCTTTATGTGTGTCTGGGCCTGGGAATTTGAATCTTTGAGCTCCTTATTTTCCTTCATTAATTTTTCCTTACAGTTAAAAGACTTTAGATTTCCTAAATGTTTGAGTTCATTATTTTCCTTCACTAGTTTGTCCATAGATGTTAAGAGCAATCAGCTAGCATCATTATATTTCCCACTCTGCCAAAAATATTCAGAAGTATCATATATACTGTAAATTCCTTACATCCCACAGGTGGTGAATTAGGATACTCAAATGGATCTACATTGTGTATTACTTTAAACAGTTCACACTAAGGGCTATCAGTATTCTGCACATTATCAGAAGGAGAAATCATGGCATCCTTAGGCCTCATCAAATTAGATAGCCAACTCCAGGAACCACAAAACCCATTAAAGAATTTCATCTTTACAATTCTTTTTCAATACAGCCACTCTGGTACCAAAATCTACACCAGTCAGTGCTTACTAGAGAAACAGATTTCATGTGAAATATAGATGTGTAAGGATTTACACTGTAGACTTACAATGGCTGCTTATCAAGTCAGGTGTGGAAGAGTGCAAAAGAGCTATCTGTCTGCAGGAGATCAGAAGGATCCAGTCAAAGATTGAAGGCCTGGGGCTCACTGTAGTGTCCCATGTGAGTCCATATCAGGAGGCTGAAGGGTCTGTGCTAGAAGCAAGGAGACAATGTCCACACTGAAGGTGAAGACTGGAGCCCTCCAATGAAACAGAAGTGAGCCTTCCTTCTTTATTTCCTTTTTATTCCGTTCAGGTTGGGTCTTCTGTCTTCAGTAAATCCCCTCGGCCACACCCAGAACTATGCTAATCCAATTAGTTGGGTATTTCTTATTCAAGGTGACACAATCAGTTATCTATCACTAGATGGATGTGCACCTACCCACTGGAAGCTCTGTTTCTCTGCAATACTGCTATTAAGACATTCAGATTCATAAAAATCTCTTGGCTTGCATATGTGTATTTCTTTTTAAATTGCTATTAAGCTATTATGAAAAGCTGCCTATCACAGTTAAGTTTTCAAGCTTAACTGATACCAACTATTTTTTCAGGTCGTCGCTGGTTAAGTAGAAGCAGTTTACTCGCCACACAATTTAGAGGCCTACTAGTGGGAATAGTGCAGTTGCTAAATGTGAAGAACTACAGCTAGGAATATTTGTGTATAGACTAGATTCAGTAAGATGGATGTGCACCTACTGAATGGGAGCTCTGCTTCAATACAATACTGGTTCTTAGATATCAAGATATATCAGGAAGTTCAGTTTGGATATGTGAGTTTCTTTTAAATTGCTATTGACCTACTGTGAAAAGCAGCATATCACAGTGGTGTAAATGTCCGAGGAGCCTCAAGTAAAGTTTATGAGCTTGACTGATATCAACTACTTTTCTTCATGCTTTGTTTTCAAATTGGCTGCCTGAGTAAGCAAATGAAGTTTACTTTCCACAGAAGGGAAGGCCTAAGAATGCCTGAAGCAAGTCTCCACCGGCAAAGACTTACACTTAGTGTGCTTGTGAACATAGGAGAATGAATGAGATGGACGTGCACTGTCTCATTAGAAGCTCTGTTTCAGTGAAATACTACTTTCTATTTTTTTATTTATTGTTTATTGGTACAATTTAGATATACATAAGATTGTGACACGTCTCTCACTGTGTACTTTTTAAGTATCAAGACATAAGGGTCATTTGGCTTGAATATGTGTGTTATTTTGAAATGGCTTTTGATTTTGTATAGTGCAGGCTATCATAGCATAGTAAATGTCTGCGAAGCCTCATGTGAAGTTTTCAAGCTTAACTGCTATCAAGTACCTCTCCTGCTTTGTTTTCAGGTCAGTTGCCTGCACAAGTGATGGTAGTTTACTTGCTATAGATGTGAAGGCATAATTGTGCCTATTATGCATTTTCCTAATGCAAAGAACTACAGCTGGGAGTGTTTGTGCGTAGAATAGATTCAATCAGATGGATGTGTGCCTACTCACCGGCAGCTCTGTTTCACTGCAAAACTGCTTTGTAGATATGCAGATATATATTTGACATTTGGCTTGCATATATGTCTTTCTTTTAAAGTGTTATTAAGCTCTTATTCAAATAAGCCAATCATAATGTTGTAAATGTCTGAGAAGACTCATGTCAAGTTTTTTAGCTTAAATGACATCACCTACAGTATTTGTTCTCCTGCTTTGTTTCCAGGTTGGCTCCTGGATAAGTAAAACAGTTTACCGGCCATAGAAGGAATGGTCTAATAGTGCCTGTAATTCACTTTATAAATGCAATGAGCTACAGCTAGCAATATTTGTGTATAGAATACTTGCAATGAGATGGATGTGTGCCGCTTAGAGGAATTTCTGTTTAACTGCAATACCAGTTTTTAGACCCAGTTATATAATGGACGTTAGGCTTGGTGTGTGAGTTTCTTTGAAAGCATTATTGAGCTGTCTTAAAAAGCAGCGAATCAGAGTATTTTAAACATCTGGGCAGCTTCGACTCAAATTTTCGAGCTTAACTCATATCAGGTATTTCTTCTCCTGCTTTCTTTTCAGGTTGTCTGCCTGGATAAGTAATTGCCATTTACTTGCCATAGAAGTGAAAGGCCTAATAGTGTCTGTGTGATGCTTTTAAATGCAAAGAACCACAGCTAAAATGTTTGTATATACATTAGATTCAATGAAATGGATGTGTATGTACTCCCTGGAAGCCCTGTTTCGCTGCAGTACTGCCTTTTAGATAACCAGATATATAAGTAAAGTTTGGCTTGCATATGTGTTTCTTTAAAATTGATTTAAAATTTATTTAAAATTGATATTGGGCTCTTATGGAGTACACATACATCATGTATACTGTTCAAGCTTAAGTATTTCTTCTCCTGCATTGTTTTCACCTTGGCTGCCTAGATAAGTAACAGCAGTGCACTTGTGAAAGACGTGACAGGCTTAATAGTGTCTATAGTGTACTTTCTAGATGCAAACAACCATAGTGAAGAATGTGTATAGATTACATACACCTACTCGCTGCAAGCTCTGTTTCACTGCAATACTGCTTTTTAGATATCCAGATATAAGGCACTTCTGGCTTTCATATGTCGGTTTCTCTCAAATTGCTATTGAGCTTTATGGATAGCAGCCTGCCAGTTTTCAAAATGCCTGAGAAGCCTCATGTCAAGCTTTCAAGCTTAACTGCTATCAACTATTTGTCTCCTGCTTTGTTTGCAAAGGCGAAGAACTTATAGTTAGGAATATTTGTGTATAGAGTAGATTCAATGAGGTGGATGCATCCCTACTCACTGGAATCTATTTCACTGCAATGCTACTTTTTAGATATCCAGACATAGTGTATGAGGGATATTTGGCTTGCATGTGTGAGTTTCTTTGAAATTGCTTTTGCATAATGCAGGCTATCAGGTTGTAAATATCAGAGAAGCCTCAAGTCACATTTTCAAACTTAACTGATACTAGCTATTTTTTTTTTTCTGCTTTGTTTTCCAGTTGAAAACTTGGAAAAGTAATGGAAGTTTACTTGCCTTAGAAGTGAATGGTCTAATAGTGCCTATAGTGCACTTTCTAAGTGCAAAGAACTGCAGCTAGGAATGTTTGGGTATAGATGAGATTCAATGAGATGGATGGGAACCTACTCCCTGGAACTCTGTTTCACTATCTCGTGGCTTTTTATATACCACATACATAATCGCCATTTGGCTTGGGTATGCTAGTTTCTTTAAATTGCCATTGAGCTCTTGTAGGAAGCACGCAACCATAGTGCTGTAAATGTCTGAGAAGCATCGTCAAGTTTTCAAGTTCAACTGATATCCACTCTTTGGTCTCTGGCTTTGTTTTCAGGTTTGCTGCCTAGATAAATACTGGCAATTTACTAGCCATAGAAGTGAAAAGCCTAGTAGTACCTATGGTTCACTTTCCAAATGCAAAGAACTACTAGAAATGTTTGTATATAGACTGGATTCAATGAGATGCATGCGGACCCACTCACTGGACGCTTCTGTTTCACTGCAATACTACTTTTTAGATATCCAGATATTTAAGAGTGCTTGGCTTGAATATGTGTTTCTTTGAAATAGCTTTTGAGTTCTTATGAAAAAAAGCCTATCACAAATTTTGAAATGTGATTTAAATGTAATTTCAGATCCCACAAATTAAATTTCTACACTTGACTGATGACTATTTCTTCTGCTACTTTGCTTTTAGGTTGGCTGTCTAGATAAGTAATAGAAGTTTACTTGCCATAGAAGTGAAAAGCCTAAAAGTACCTGTAGTGTATTTTCTAAATGCAAAGTACTACAACTGGGAATGTCTGTGGACAGCCTAGTTGCAATGAGATGCATCTGTACCTCCTCACTGCAAGCTCCATTTCACTGCGGTACTGCTTTTTAGATATCAGGATCTATACTGGATGTTTGGCTTGAATATTGGTGTTTCTTTGAAGTTGCTCTTCAGAAAAGAAGCCTACCAACAAAATTATACATGTCTGAGAAGCCTCAAGGCATGTTTTCAAGATTAACTGATACCAACTATTTCTTCTCCTACTTTGTGTTCAGGTTGGTTTCCTGGTTAAGTAATGGAAGTTCACTTGCTGTAAAAGTGAAAGGCCTAACTATGCATACAGTGCAGTTTCTAAACAGAGTTGACTACAACTATGAACGTTTGTGTATGGACTAGACTCAGTGAGATGGATGTGCGTGCACTCACTCACTGGAAACTCTGTTTCAGTGCAGTGTTTCTCTAGATATCCAGATATTCCAGGGCCATTTAGCATGAATATGTGTGTTGCTTTGAAATTGCTATCGAACCCTTGTGAAAGGAAGCCTACCTCAGTGCTGTAAATGTCCAAGCTATCTCAAGTCAAGTTGTCCAGCCTAATGGGTATCACTTATTTCTTTTCCTGCTTTGTTTTCAAGTTGCCTCCTGGTTCCCTTTGAGCAATACAGGATATCTCAGTGTTATAAATGTGTGAAAAGCCTCAAGTTAAGCTTTCAAGCTTAAATAGTTTACTTCCATAGAAGTGAAAGGCCTAATATTGCCTGTAATGCAGTTTCTGAATGCAAAGAATGTCATCTAGGAATGCCGGTATATTGACACCAATTAAATGAGATGGGTATGCATCTACTCACTGAAAGCGCTGTTCCACTCAATACCGCTTTTTAGATATCCAGAAGTATGAGGAGCCATTTGCTCGAATATTTGTGTTTCTTGGATACTGCTGTTGAACTTTTGCCAAAGGCAGGATATCACAGTGTTGTAAATGTCTGAGAAGCAACAGTTGAAGAGTTCAAACTTAACTGACAGCAACTATTCCTCCTCCTCCGTTCTTTCATCTTGGCTGCCTGGATATGTAATGCAGGTTTACTTCCCATAAAGTGAATGGCCTGTGCTTATAGTGTAGGTTCTAATTCTAAAGAGCTAAGAATGTTTGTATATTGAGTAATTTCACTGAGATTGATGTGCACGGACTCACTGGAACCTCTGTTCCAATGCAGCACTGCTATTTAGATGTTCATATATAAAAGGACCTATAGTCCTGATACGTATTTTGATTTGAAATCGCTACTGAGGGCTTGTGAAAACCAGGGTCACAAGTGTTGTGAATGTCTGAGAAGCCTCAGTTCAAGTTCTCAGCCTAAACTGATGTCAAGTATTTCTCCTGCTTTGTTTTTAGGGGGCTGCCTGAATATGTAATGGGAGTTTACTTCACAAAGAAGTGAATAGTCTAATAGTGTCTATAGTGCAGTTACTAATTGCAACAATCTAGAGATAGGAATATTTGTGTGTTGACTACATTCAATGAGATGGATGTGCAACTGCTCACTGTAAGCTCTGTTCCACTGCAACACTGACTTTTAGATATCCAGATATATAAGGGATTATTTACTTGAATACATATCTTTGGGACACCAATCTCTTGTAAAAGCAGGCTGTAATGATGTAAAAGTTTGAGAAGCCTCAAACCTGGTATCATTTGCTTTTTCAAACCTGATAGCATTTCCTTCTTCAAGCCTGAAATCATGTATTGGTCCTCCTGCTTTGTTCTCATGTCGAGTTCCTGGATAAGTAATGGCAGTTTACTTGCCATACAAGTGAAAGGCCTAATAGTGCCTATAGTGCCGTTTCTAATTGCAAAGAACTAAAAGTTTGCGTATGGACTTGATTCAATGAGGTGGACATACACCTGTCACTGGAAGCTCTGCTCTGCTGCAGTCCTGTTTTTTATCTACCCAGATAGATAAGGGCCAAGTTGCTTGAGTATGTGTATTTCTTTGAAATTGCTACCTCACTCTTTCCAAAAGCAGGATATAACAGTGTTTTAAATGTCTGAGAAGCCCAATTTAAGTTTTCAAGCTTAACTGATACCAACTATTTCTCCTCCTGCTTTGTTTTCAGATTGGCTGCCTGGCTGTGTAATGTGACTTTACTTCCCACACAAGGGAAGTGCCTAATTGTGCACAGACTACAGTGGCTAATTGAGAAGAACCACAGCCAGGTGTTTGTGTGTAGAAAGATTCAGTGAGATAGATGTGCACCTGCTCCCTGGAAGCTCCATTCCACTGCAATACTGCTATTAGATAGCCACATACGTAAGGACCCTTTTGCTTAAATATGCATGCTTCTTTGAAATTGCTGTTGAGATCTTGTGAAAAGCAGGCTATCATGGTGTGGTGAATGGCTGAGAAGCCTCAATTCAAGTTTTCAACTAAACTGATGTCAACTCTTTCACCTCCTGCTTTGTTTTCAAATTGGCTGCTTGAATATATAATCAGAGTTTACTTTCCATAGAAGTGGAAGGCCTACGGGTGCCTGTAGTACAAATTCTAATTGCAGAGAACTACAGCTAGGAATGGTTGCATGTAGACTAGATTCATTGACGTGGACATTCACCTGCTAACTGGAACCTCGGTTTCACTGCAATACTCCTTTTTAGATATACAGATATGTAAGGGGCCATTTGCTTGAATATGTCTGTTTCTTTGAAATTGCTATTGAGCTCTTGCCAAAAGCAGGCTATCACAATTTTGTAAATTCTGAGAAGCAACAATTAAAGTTTTCAAGCTTAACTGATATCAACTACCACTTCTATTTTTTTTTTTCAGGTTGGCTGCATACATATGTAATGGGAGTTTTCTTCCCACACAAGCAACTGGCCTAATTGTGCATGTAGTGCAGTTTCTAATTCCAAAGAACGACAGCTAGGGTACTGTAACTGTGTCTAGACTAGATCCAGCGAGATGGATGTGCACCTGCTCACTGGAAGCTCTGTTCCATTGCTATGCCAGTTTTTAGATATCTATTGCGCACTCCTTTCCTGTTTGCTCCCTCCATCCCCTTTCCCATCTTTAAAAGTCTACTTTCTAATTTCCTGTCATCCCTCATTTATTTTAAATTTAGATTCTGATAAAAAGAAACTACATGACTCTTGACTTTCTGAAATTACATTTTCCCGCAAGTGACGTGGTTTCATTCTTTGTGGCTGAATAATATTCCATTGTGCATTACACTCCATTTTCTTTATCTCATTTCTTGATTAGCATCTAGGCTGTTTCCAGTTTATCTATTTTATGAGTTGCATTGCTATAAACATAATTATGCATTTATCACCAGAATATACTTTAACTCTTTTGGTAATATACCAAGTCATGGTATAACTGGATTAAACAGTATTTCCATTTTTAGATTTTAGAAGAATTTATATACTGATTTCCATAATGGTTGTGCTACTTTACATTCCCACCAACAATATAGAAGTCTTTTTTTCTCCACGTCCTCACAAGCATTTATTGTTTTTTGCATCTTAATGATAGCCATTCTGACTGGAATAAGAAGAGATGTCAATTTAGTTTTGATTTGCATTTCCATAATAGCTAAAGATGTTGAGCATATTTTCCTGTACATATTGGCCTTTGTCCTTCCTCTTTTGAGAAGTGTCTATTCAATTCATCTGTTTACTTACTAACTGGATTCATTTTCTGTCTAATTTTTGCAGTTAATTTTTGAGATTTTATATATATTCTAGATATTAATCCTCTGTTTGAAGAAAGGGCGGCTAGCAAAGATATTCTCCCATTTATTCCACAAGTGGTGACCATACCCTGTTGATGGTTTCCCTTGCTGTGAAGAATCCTTTTGAATTGATGGAGTCCCATTTGCTGCTTCTTGATATTATTTCCTGTGTTTTTGCTGTTCTATAGAGGAAGGCTTTGCCTGTGTCTATGCTTCAAGTGTTTTCTCTAGGCTATTTGTCCATAGTTTCAGTGTTTCCAGTTTCCCCAGCTCCATTTGTTAAGGAAGCTCTTTTACCCAGCCTAATTTTTTAGCACCTGAATCAAAACTTGGACAGCTATAGCTACATGAATTTGTTTCTGTGTCTCCAGTTCTGTTCCACTGGTCTACCTACCTGTTTTTATTCCAGCCCCGTGTTTATTTTGGTACTGTGGCTGTGGAGTATAATTTGACTCAGATGTTAGGATGCTTCCAGCATTGCTCATTTTGCTCTGGACTGTGCGGCTATTCCAGGTCTTTTGTACTTCTGTATGAATTTTAAGGTTTTCTAAGTCCATAAAACTATTGTTGAGATTTAATTAGACAGCATATTGAATCTGTAGATCACCTCTCATAATATGACTATTTTTACAATAGCAATTTTGTTGATCCATGAACAACGGAGGTCTTTCCATTTTCTCATGTGTATTCAATTTCTTTGATTTCTCTTTTTATTTTATAGGTGGATTTCACCTTTTTGGTAGGTTGACTCATAGGTATTTTATTCTTTTGAAGCGATTGTGAGTGGAATTGTTTTCCTGGTTTCTTTCTCAGCAGGTTCATTATTGGTATACAGGAAAGCTACTGATTTTTGTGTGTTGCTTTCATATCCTGCCACTGCTGAATTTATTTATTAGATTTAAGTGTCTTCTGGTGGAGGTTTTAGGGTCTTTTATGTAAATGAATATATCATCTACAAATAAGGATAATTCGACTTCTTCCTTTCCTACTCATATCCCTTTTATTTCATTTTCTTGCCTAATTTCCCTGAATAAAGTTTCAAAGTACTACATTCAACAGGAATGGTGTGAGTAGATACCCTTCTTGTTCCACATTTTATTTATTTATTTTTTTATGGGTACCGGGGGTCGACCTCAGGACCTCGCGCGCCAGCAGGCGCCCGTGCCGCTGAGCGATATCACCGGCCCTTTTTTCATATGTGGGAACCAGGAGTCAAACTCGGGCCCTCGCGCTTGCCACGCAGGTGCATATACCGCTGAGCCATCTCACTGGCCCCTTGTTCCACATTTTAAAGGAAATGTTTAAAATTTCCCCCATTTAGTATAATGTTAGCTGTGGGTTTGTCATGCGTAGGTTTTATCAGTTTGAGGATAGATCATTCTCTCCCTATTTTCTCTAGGGTTTTTATCCCTATCTAAGGTAATGTTTTATAGAATTGAGTGCACCAATGTTTGGGGCATATACATTTACAATTGTTCTCTCTTCTTAGTGAATTATTCCCTTTTCCAATATGTAGTGACCATCTTTGTCTCTTATTTCAGTTTAAAGTCTGTTCTGTCAGATACAAGTACTTCTTTCTTTCAGGCTCCGGCTACTTGGAGAATCATTTTCCACACTTTCAGTCTCTGTATGTCTTTGCAGGTAAGGTGTGTTTTTGGCACCCAACATAGTTGGTCTTGCCTTTTGACCCAGTCTGCCTGTTTGCATCTCTTAATTTGAAAATTAAGACCATTTCCATTAAATATTATTAATGGAAATTACGTACTAATTCCTGTCATTCTGTTGCTTTTGTAGTGTTTGATTGACTTTGCTACTCATTTATTTATTCTCTCAACAAAATTTATTCTTTCCATTGGTCACATGGTTGTGATTTTCTTCTTCTGTGTTTCGAATTCTAAGTACTTTCTGCAATGTTGGCTTAGAGGTCATGAATTTGTTTATACTTATTTTGAAATGTCTTTATTTCTCCAATTTTAAAGGATAATCTTTCAGGATATAGTAAGCTAGGCTGACAAATATTTGTGTTCAGTGTTTCTCTTATCTGGTATTATGCTAATAGTTTGTCATTCTAAGTGATTTAAGGGTTTCTACAGCTTTTAATATTCTGAGTCTTTGTCACTTTGACTGTGATATGTGATGGAGAGATTCTGCTAATGTCTTTTTAGGATTCTAAGTGTGTCCAATACCTGGAAATCCCTCTTATTCTCAGATTTGAGACAATTTCTGGCATAATTTCAGTGAATAGATTTTTTCTATGCCATTTAGCCTGTGCTTCTTCATCCTCATCAAATGCAGTGCTAAAAAATTTGGTCTCTTAGAGTTGTCCAAGGACTCTTGAATATTCTATTGCTGTTGTTTTTTGTTGTTTTCTTTACTACTGTTTGCATTCTAGCACATCTACTTTGTCTTCAAGCTTAATATTCTTTCTTCCAATTCATCTAACCTACTACCAAGATATTCAACCTAGTTTTTGTTTAACTTACCAAGGTTTTATTTCCAGGATTTTTGCGTGATTCTTTTTTAGAAGCACGATTTCTCCTGAGGTAGTGGTGAGACAGGAAAATAGGATGTAGCTAAAACTGACTGGGACAGGAGGCTGACAAGATCCCAGGACACACATGCGGAACAATTCTCAGAGCCCGTCATGTGGACTTCTCATGAAAACTTGAGCAGGTTTTTGATAAGATGACTTAGGCATGCTGCCAGCGAGGGAAATATAAAAAAGCGAGTCACCATTAAGCAATTGCCATTGTGTCTCTTCATGATAGCCCACCCTACACTGTAGAATGTGGTTTTTTGGGTTTTTTTGTTTTGTTTTGTTATTGATGTTGTTTTTTGAGTTTTTTGTTTGTTTGTGTTTTGAGACAGGGTCTGTCTATGTAGTTCAGGCTGGCCTGGACTCACTACGTACCCCAGGCTGGCCTCGAACTCGCAGCAATCCTCGATCCTCCTGCCTCAGCTCCCTAGTGCTGGGATTACAAGCGTGTGCCACCATGCCTGGCGAGTAGGATGTATTTTTATTCCTCTCTTTTTCTTTGTCCCAATCTTGCTCTGTGGAGCCCTTTTTTTCTCTACCCTTCTGTTTTTTTCCTGCCTTTAATAAATGTGAGATTTTGCCACCATTTGTGCTTGTTTCATTCAATTCTTTGTCCATGACAGAAAGGAGGTAGAAATCACCTCTAAAAGGAGACTCCAGCACACCAGAACCCAGTAACAGTAGTTTATATCCTGGATTGTTTTCCTTAATTAACTCAGTGGCTTATTTGTATCTTCTTTGATCTCACTGATCATTTTAATAGTTGTTTCATTCAGCTGCTTAATTTGTATTTTCTTTGATCTCACTGATCATTTAAACTATCAATTGTTGTTAATTCTTTGGAATTTCATCCACATCCATATCTGAGGGATCAGTTTTTGGAGAGCTATGAATTTTGGGAGGATTCTTATTACCTTATTTTCTCATGATTTTTGGTGTTTGTGTGTGTGTTTGTGTGTGTGTATGTATGTGTGAAGTGATACATTGATTACAATGGAGATAGAGATTTTTATATTCATCATCAAGATACTAGGCAAAGGGTTATTTTGTTTTAATCAGAATGTCTTTGGTTATAGAAATTTTACTTTCTTCTCATGCATTCCCTTCTTTGGGAATTACTTGATTAAATCCATTGCCTAATTTTTCCTGGAGAAAATTTTTTTCTTTTTATAAGTGTAAGACTCAATTTGAACATGACTCTCCCAATACCCAACTTGTCTGCCAACAGAGGCATTGTTCTTAGCTCAGCACTGGGGTGCCCTCAGCAAACACAGGATGTCTTAAAAGAGATAAGCTGGAACACGGACTCTTGCAAGCACCTGGATATCTAAAGACACCTAAACATTCACATGGGACACCCCAAGGACTTCGCTCACCGAGGCACAAAACATCAGAGAATTTCGACCACTGATGTTTATTAAGATCGTCTCACCTAATGGCCCCTGCCTTCTTTCAAAAGAAGGTTAAAAAAAGCCCATTTCTCTTTGTTCCCTACAGATGGCCTTTTTGCCCTCTGTCTGCCTGTACCCAGGCACAATAAATTCCACGCCATATTGCCTTTACACAAGCCGAGTGGTCTCGGCTGGGCTCTGCCTTATGCCATTCCTTACAATAAGATCTTTGCTTATTAAAGATACCAATTTCTTATATTAAATATGGCAATATGGCCCATGGCTAGTGAATTTCAATCTTGTTTATAATGATTTGTGGCTAAGATTTCAAATTGTGTAGTCAGAGCACCAATATTTATGTTTTTTTCTTTTCTGTTCATTTTCATCATGAGGTAGTTGAACTCATGGAACACTTTTAAATATCTGCAAACCAGGAGGATCAGCTTTATAAGAGACCAATTACTGAGAACAATGATTCACTGTCAAAACAGGAAAAAGTGTAATTATATGTTAAAATGTGTAACAATATTAAAATCCTTGAAGACCCCTTCATAAAAGTAATGCAAACATTTAAGGTGTATCTTAGTAATATTCATTTCAAAATTGCACCTCACTCCATCTTCCCAAATATTATAATGTCCTGTGTGATAAGTTTGAGAAACATAATACAAAAACGATCATCAGGAATAAGGGCCAGAAAAAGGAAGCCTCGTGGTTCTGTAAGGTGCTACATGAAAACACATAAAATACAATTTGTTTAAACTATTTAGAACTTTCTACAGAAATAAAAGCATTTTAAGTGAATCTGTTCTTTAAAGGTTAACATTATCTACACTATTCTAATTGAAAGGATATATGCACATATTTCAGACATGATGACCCCAATAGTGTCAAAACTTAGTTTTATTTTAGGCATTTTATGTAAACATTTCAGTACTTTTTTCTACTTATACAATCATTTAACAAGGCAGTTACAGTTCAAATCAGAAAGTAGAAATTAAAAATTACTTTATCAAAAAAATCTACTTGAAATCCCTTTGTGAATTTTATAATGAAATTAAAACCATTATTCACTCTCCCATTTGATGATGACTTTATTTCCAATCCTTTAATTAGGAAGTGTCTAAAGACTCTGCACTTGATAACATTATCTTCAATTGTGCCAGGAAGTGTTAAATATGTAACTATCTAATCCAATAAGTGCTTTTGTTTTTAGCTTGATTTGATGTTATATTTAAGCAAAAATATTAAAAAATATTTAACATCTCACATGGTCACAGTTCACTAGCGCTTTGCTCCAGCCTGGACACTGACCATTGAGAAATAGACGCCTTTCTGCGCCAGCAGCTGCTGGTGTGTGCCGCGCTCCTGCACCTTGCCGTTCTGAATCACCACGATGACGTCCGCGTTCTGGATGGTGGAGAGGCGGTGCGCAATCACGATGCAGGTGCGGCCCTCTCTGGCTTTGTCGAGGGCTTCCTGGACAACCTGTTGCATGATCACATAAATTTATTCTGCTAATAAGTTCTCTTCCTTTAATTTCCCCTCCGTAACAAGCCTCATGATTTCTCCAATCCATATTTAACAGTTATGTCACTGAAATATAACAGATTTTTAGAAACCAAGGCATATGTTACACTAGAAGTAAATTCACCCACAGTTTAGATAGTTCTGAGACAAAAGATGCCTGTTTTTAAAGTTATAGCAGTAAATAGAGTTCCTCCAAGTATTTGAAAACATTTCCAAATGTTCTTCACCACATAACATCCCTAAAAGCAGCTCCCTGATGCAGCTCCACAGAAAATCAGGAAGCCGGAGCTAACGCCAAACACAGCCTCCTCTGATGCCAGTTGTTTGTTTGTTTTCAATACATGTTTGCAGAACATAATATTCACATTCCCTGTGTGGAGGTGGTCAGTCTGTGTTTCAAATAGCTGAGTTCTTAGCCTTTTTTCAAACTGAAAATGATCACCCACATTTATCCGAGGACTGTACAGCCGGATTTTAACCTTGCCACACACTCTGTAAGTAACTGTTCACAGTATTGCTGACGGGATGCACCAGCAGACATGGGGAGTATGCCTCCTGCATGCAGCTGCTTAGATGAACACAAAGGGATGCTAAGCTGTGCTTTGAAATGTTCCTGCTCGAGACTAATTTGTATCATCTTAGCTTTCCTAAATAACAGCTCCAGAGAGTGTTTAAATTCCAGTGAAAGCTCACATACACAACAATTAACATGACTGACAAAGCTGTGTTCTCTACTAATAGCAAGATAAACACAAATTTAAGCCCTTGAATCACACATGATTCAAGTATGGATGAACCCAATTTAAATTCTTACCTTTTCACTTTCGGCATCCAGAGCTGACGTAGCTTCATCCAAAAGCAAAATACGAGGCTGTCTGACGAGGGCACGGGCGATGGCGATGCGCTGTTTCTGGCCGCCGGAGAGCTGGGTTCCTTTGTCTCCCACTTTGGTATCATATTTCTGCCAACAGGATTTTGTAAGTATGAAAGTCAAACTGATTGTAAAGGTCAAACACACATTTTTCACATAGAAAAGAGGTTAATTTTTTGAAAAGACAATTAGAAAATTTAAGTTCAGAAGCCAAGAATGGATGCATAGAAAGTTAAGCAACACAAAGGCACTACATGGTAGGTTTAATCTCTATTTTGGAAGATAGACATTTGGGCCTTACACTTGCATACTTTACCATAAATCAGCCAAGAACAGTGTTGCAATATTATTGTTTCCCATCTTCGGGATTCATTATATTTGGGACAAAAATTGTTAGAAAGGAAATTTGCTTTGAAGCTATTATATTTGCTAGACACATCATAATTGAAGCTCATCACACATATAACCAGCAGGTGACACTCTGCATGATTTTAAAGGGAGTAAAAATACTCAGAAGTTAGCCTTTTTGCGTCTGTTTTTATGAAGCCATCTTTTGACATTTAAATCATTTCAATGGACGCTAAGGAGCTCCACTTTGATATCTCACTTTTAAAACTGAAGTGTCTTTAAAATTTTGAATAGAGAATGTCATTAACTATTAAATAGGCTGATAGGGACAGGAATAAAGGCTATATAGAGGAAAGCAGAAGTGAAATGTGATCACATGTTTATCCTAGAGAACAGTACTATCTTGTCATTTTAGTCCCTTGCCAGGCTGAAATTATACTGTGACCTTAGGCTCTGATACTTACACCTGGATTTTGCCTATAAAATTCTACCCAGTATTGGCTATTTTTTTTTAGTAGTACACATTTGCAGTACGTTAGGATTACATTCATTGTGGGGAGTTGGTACATGTACATAACACAATTTAATTCTTAACACATCTTAATTCCCTTCCTTCATGTCTCTCCCCCTCCCTCCTTACTCCCCTTCCTTTTTGCAAAAGGTTTATCTCCATTTCGTATTATCTATCTTCTTTTTGCTCTTTATTTATACTTTCAGTTTCTTATATGAGAATCCATGTGTTATTTAAGCTTGTGTGTCTGATTTACTTCACTTAACATTATAGTCAAAGGTGCATCCATTTTCCTACAAATGGCTCAAATTTAACATTTTTATGGCAGAGTAGTACTTTGTTGTTTAGAAATACCACATTTTCTTTAGTCATTCATATTTTGATATATAGACCACTTCCAAGTTTTAGCTATTATGAGTTGTGCTGCTATAAACAAAAGTATGAATGTATCATCTAAGTAATATGATGTCTTTAACTCTTTTGTAAAGAAACCGGTAAGGGGAACACCCAGGTCAAATGGAATTTCAATTTTTCACTTTTTGAGGAATCTCCACACTGATTTCCAAAGTGGTTGTACTCATTTACTTTCCCACCAACAGTGGAGAAGAGTTCCTTTTCTTCACAGCCTCACCAGCATTTGCCTTTACTTGATTTATTGATGATGCCCATACTTGATGGGCTCTCAGTGTTGTTTTAAATTGATTTGTCCAATGGCCAGCGATGTCAAGTATTTCTTCATCCATTTATTGGCCATTTGTACCACTTCTTCTGAGAAATGTCCATGCATTTCATATGCCTGTTTTCGATTGGGTCTTTTATTTGATTGGGTCTTAATCACAGAATAAATTCATGAATAGAGGCACCACTGTACCAGTATTGGCTATTTTATGGGTTCTTTAATCTGTTTTTTTAGTATTTTATATATTCTAGATATTAGTCCTCTGTCCAAGATGTAGCTAGCAAAATTTACTTCCCATTCTATAGGCTTTCTCTTCACTCTGTTGGTTTTCTTTGCTGTGCAGTAGATTTTTAATTTGACATAATCTCATTTGCTGATTCTTGATGTTATTTCTTATGCATTGGGGTTTCTGTTCAGAAACTCCTTGCCTGTCTGTGTCTTAAAGCGTTTTCCCTATTTTATCCTACAGCAGATTGTTTATGTTTTAATATTTGATCCACTTTTGTTTTAGTTTAGTAGATGGTGAGAGATACTGGTCTAGATCAGTGATGGAAAATCTTTTAGAGACTGAGTGCCCAAACTGCAACTCAAAACCCACTTATTTATCACAAAGTGCCAGCACTGCAATTAAACCTGACTACTGAGGTTTTAGTTTAGAAAAAACAACTCATACATTAACATCTTTTGTCTTAAAAGAAAAACACAGTAACAGCTTTCAATGATACAAACAGTTTTTTTTTTTTTTTTTCTTTGTGGGTACCGGGGGGGTCGACCTCAGGACCTCGCGCGCCAGGAGGCGCCCGTACCACTGAGCGATATCACTGGCCCCTTTTTTCGTATGTGGGTTCCGGGAGTCGAACTCGGGCCCTCATGCTTGCCGGGCAGGCGCTTAAGCCGCTAAGCCATCTCACCTGCCCCACACAGTATTTTTTTTTAAAGGTAATGTCTTGGTTACTTTTTGTTGCTGAGACAAAAACGGGAAGGTTTATTTAGTTCATAGTTTGTAGAGGTTTGAGTTCATAATCGGCTGGCTCCAAGGCAGGGTGGCACATGGCAGAGGGCCAACAGTTCATGGCAGCAGAAGACAGCAAAAGCAACAAGAGCAAAGGGAGTAGTGAGAGAGACAAAGACAGAGAGAGACAGAGAGAGACAGAGAGAGAGAACAGGTGGGTGTAGCACTCACACCCTTAATCCCAGCACTGAACCATGAATCAATCACAAACTCTAGATCCAGCCACTTCTGAAAAGCCTGTCCCCCATGACTGCATGAGGCTTTGTTGGGGGACATCTAGACACAAACCGTAACAGGTAAATTTTTGCCTTCTGCTAAAATCAGAGCCAGTCTAAGCAAATATATACATTCTTGCTCTTGTTTTCATAAATTCTTTACAAATAACTATAATGCTGCAGATTTGAATATGCCAAGGGGATAGCACAGCATTAAAAGAACCTCAATCTCTTAATTACAGCATCTCTTTGCTAAATCTTAGATGTTAAATTTCAATTTTTCATAAGAAAACTCAAAGCTAAAATCTCGTATTTGTAAAAATGAACGTATTAAAACTCACAGCCAGTCCAAGTAAACATATATACACACACATATATACATAAACACATATATATACACACACATATATATATATATATATATATATATACATATACATACACATACACACACACACACACACACACACACACATATATATATCTCTATGTGGCAAGCACACTGACCAGCCATGTGAAAGCTCAGATGAATCACAGCTAATGTGTCATAGCTCATGACATCATTGCCTGGCACTGCTACTCCTTTCCGAGCATGCACACGGCCCCTATGTGCGCCGTTATCTAATGCTTGGCTGCTGAGGTCATGCTCAGGTGATGCAAGTCACATGTTAACAGAGACTTGGCAGCAGCACGCATACCACAGGCTCACCACCATGGGTCTAGATTCAACTTTCTACATGTGTATAGCCAATTTTCCCAGCATCGTTTGTTAAAGAAGCTGTCTTTCCATCAGGGTATACTTTTGGCCCTCTTGTCAAAGATCAGATAGTTGAATATGCCTTAAATTGTTTCTGCACACGTTCTTCTGTTCAACTGATCTACGTATCTTTTTGGGCAAGTACGGTGATACATTGGCTCATGAATGCTTTTGTTTGCAAACAGAAGCATTTGACAAAATTTTGTTTTTCTTTGCAAACTCTACATCAGGTGACAAACACAACCATGACCATCTTTCCCAAACAAACAAAAACATGGCCATCTTTTCCAAAATCACAGAATAAATTAAGTTCATGAACAGAGGTACCACTGTACCATGCTGTTTTTATAACTATAGCTTTGTAATATAACTTGAATTCAGGATTGTGATGTGTCCTGCTTTGCTCTTGTTGCCCAGGATTGCTTCTGCTACTTTGGGTCTCTTCTAGTTCCATATGAATTTTACATTTTCTCTAGTGCTATGAGGAATGCTATTGGTATTTTCATTGGGAAGGCACTGAATATATATTTTGATTTTGTGAGTATGGTCATTTTTATTATATTCATTCTGCCTATCCAAAAATAGGAGACATCTTTCTGTTTTCTGATATCTTCTTTGATCTCCTTTATCAGAATTATATATTTTTGTTATAGTGGTCTTTCACTTCCTTGGCTGGGTTAATTCCTAAGCACTTTGATGCTCAATAGCAACAATTCTCAATAGTACGGTATCATTTTCCTAATTTCTCTCTCAGTGAGTTCATTATTGGTGTATAGGAACGCTATTGGTTTGTGTGTGTTGATCTTGTATAGTGTTACACAATTGAATTTGGTTATTAATTCTAGGAATTTTTAGTGAAATTTTTTGCACCTTATATGTGAATAACTATGTCATTTGCAAATAATAAGTTGGGTTCTTCCTTTCATACATATACCTTTTACTTCTTTCTCTTGCCTGATTGCTCTGGCTAAAGATTTGACTACTGTATTGAAGAGGAGTAATGATAGTGGACACTCTTGTCTTTTTTCTGGTTTTAGAGGGAAAGCTTTCAGCTTTTACCCATTTAATATGATGTTAGCAGTAGGTTTGTCATAAATGGTTTATATCAGATTGAGAGAAGGTCCTTCTCTATTTTCTTCAGGGTTTCTATCATGAATAGATTGATGTTGGATTTTGTCAAGGGTTTTTCTGCATCTTTTGAGGTGATCATGTGATTTCTGTCCTTGTTTCTGTTTATGTGTTGTATTACATCTACTGATTTGCATATGTTGAACCATCTTTGCATCCCTGCAATGAAGCCCACTAAGTCATGACATATGATGGTTTTGATGATTTGTTGTATTCTGTGCATACTTTTGCATCTAACATTCATTAAAGAGATTACTCTGAAGTTCTTTTTGGTTGGATTTCTGTCTGGTTTTGGAATCAGGGTAATACTAGCTCCCAGGAATGAATTTGGGTGTACTCCTTCCCTTTCGGTTTCATTAAGGAGTTTAAGGAGTATTGGTGTCAGATATCCCTTGAAATTCTTGTAGAATTCAGTGGTGAATCCATTATGTCCTGGGCTTTCCTTAGTTGGTAGGGTTTTTTTTTTTTATTATTATTATTATGGCATCAATTTTATCACCTATTATTGAATTATTCAAAGTTTTCATATTTCTTGGTTCAGTTTTGGTAATTCACATGTATCTAGAAATTTATCCATTTCTTTTGGACTCTCCAATTTATTGGAGTATCGGTTTTCAAAGTATTCAAATCATTAATAATCTTCTGGATTTCACAGTGTCTGTTGTGATTTCTCCTTTTCATTTCTAATTGCATTGATTTGGGTCCTTGTTTTCCTTTCTCTCTCTCTCAGTCTTTTTCTTTTTTTTGTAAACTGACTAAGGATTTATCTCTTTTGCTTATTCTTTCAAAGAACCAGCTCTTCAATTCATTGATTCATTGTGCTATTTTAATCTGAAATCATTTACACTCTCATCTTTATAATTTCCTCTTTTATGCTAGTTTTATATCTGGATTGTTCTTATTTTTCTAGGACCTTGAGTTGCATGATTAGGTTATTTGGGCTCACTTTGTAATTCTGATGTGGGCATGCACAGCTATAGACTTCCCTCTTAGGACTGCTTTTGTGTCCCATAGGTTCTGATATATGGTACTAGCATTTTTATTTGTGATATCTACCATGCCTAGTCCGTGGTGCTCCAACAAGGTTTCCCATTTGACAACAGAGTGAGAAAACCCCTGCTGATGTTTTGGCAGACTCAGAACTAACTCCGCTGCGGAGCTTTGCTATTTCCGAAGGCAGCTACACAGAAGTGTGTCTCATGTGAGTGCAGTGTTACCAGCTTGCACTGATATAGCACTGATCCCCCTGAGGTAGAGGACTGTTGTAACCCCACAGGAATGAGAAGCTAAGCCAGCCTCTGCAGGGTTAGGTGAATCCTAGTGCTAATCACTCAGAAGTAGCTCTGTAGACAGACAGCAGGACTTGGCGTGTTGGCCTAGACATGGAAAAAAGACACACAATGTCTGCAGGTGTGCTGTGTGACAGATACAGAAAAATCCAGAAGGATGGAGTCCTTGTGATAGGCAAACACCAGAGTAACAGGTTATATTTAAATACTGGATAATAATCATAATCTATGTTTGTGTTTTATAATCTGCATCACCCAGGCTATTAAATCCCAGACTATTGCGTTCTACTGCCAGAATTCCTTAGTCAGCACATGCGAGGCGGGGCCTAAAGACCTGCATTTCTAATTAGGTTCTCGTGTCCGTCCTTTGAGAACCACTGATTTCTCATTAGCACAGGGGGTCATAATTTTATACTTTCAATGCTAAGCCTCAAGAAGAGACAGTTGTCCCTGGTTGGACTAGACTGTCAAAGGAGAAGAGGGGGACAGCGACTCCTCTTCTGCAGCCTGTGCTCGGGGGCAGCAGTATCTGAACGAGAGACTAAAGAAAAGGGAAATCTTGGAAGGAGTTAGGGCCATTCGGTGTTGCTACCTTCACCTGAGGAGACTGCCTGCCTCATCAGATGAGATTGCTGGGCTTTATTTTTAGGGGCACCATCTTGAAATAAACAACATAAAAGTGATAATGGGAAGAGGTAGATCAGCTAAATTACTATGTTTTTCAAAACACAGGAAACTAACCAGCCCTAAGAGACAGTAAGTGGTTGCACTTATCTAACTTGGTAGAGAAAATACATCCATAAGGCATCATCCAGGGAAGATTTCAACAATCAGCCCTATAAATGGAGCTTGGGGCCAACAATATGTACAACAATTAGAGATTACAAGATACCACGGTCACCCCATTGGGTATCAGAGAGAGCCCTCTTTCTGCCGTGGGTCCATTTCTCTGGCCTGGCCTGACTTCACAGAGCCAGGCTTAAAGCTTCAAGAAGTACTGCAAGGTGGCAGAAGGAAGTAAAAAGGGAAGGGATCATCATGTTTGCTGCTCAAGCAGTATCAGAAGCAGCATGGCCACTGATGCTGCCTGTAGGCCTTATTCCTAGACTTGGAGGAAAAAGCCTTCCAGATATCCTACTTATTCCTAGGATTAAAACTGGTGGAGCCTCAAACCCACAAATCCAAGAACTATTCTAGGTCTCTTCACCCTGCAGTTTCTCCTTCACACATTTTTTGCTTCCACACAGAGAGATTCAGTGGACCAAGTAAACAAATTGCTAACTGGGATAGGAAGTGTGATCAGAGGCTTTCAGTACAGCTCAGTGTAGAATGATTGAAACTGTCAGGCCCTGGGTCTGATCCTCAGTATGACAAAGAAAGAATGGGAGAGTGTGAGTGGGGGGAGGAAGAAAGGAAGGAAGGGAAAAAAGAAAGACAGAAAGAAAAGGAAGAAAGAGAAAGAAAAAAAGAGAAAAAAGAAAAGAAAGTCAAGCATGGTGGTGTACACTTGTAATCCCAGCACTTGGGAGGCTGAAACAGGACAATCACTGTGAGTTCGAGGCCAGCCTGGGCTCTTATAGTGAGATCAAGGGAGATCAAGGCCAGCTTGAACTACATAGGAAGACCCTGTCTCAAAAACCAAAACATAAAAAATAAATAAAATAAATTTTAAAAGGAAGAGAAGAAAACAAAGGTCAAGGAAGTGAGGCTGCTCCGTGCTCCTGGGTTCTTACTTTGGAGGGACACTTACGTCAGGCAGAGACTCGATGAACTGGTGGATGTTGGCCTCCTTGGCTGCCTTCACGATCTCCTCCTGGGACACGGTCCGGCTGTTGTCTCCGTAGGCGATGTTCTCCCCGATGCTGCAGTCAAACAGGACGGGCTCCTGAGACACAATGCCCAGCTGTGCTCGCAGCCACTGCACATTCAGTTGCTGTATTTCTTTGCCATCCACAAGCTGAAAAGAAGGATGCACCCATCACCTTCCAGACCAGCACTTTGAATTTAGCAAAATTAGTCCCATTATTTCACGCTTTAAAAGAGTCAAGGTACTTTCAGATTAAGGAAAAGGTTGGTATGTTTTACTTTGGATTGTCAAAGTTAATCTAACAAAGCCATAATTCTACACTTTCATAGAACATCCTGTTTGTAATTTTTTAACCCCTGGTTCTGACCTATGCTCTGGTAGGCAGAATAATGCTCTACCTCTCTAAGATATCCATGTCCTAATCCTGGGAACCTGTGAATATACTGTTATATGTCAAGGAGGGATGGAAATAGCATGTGGAATTACAGCTGGTAAATAGCTGACCTTAAAATATGACAAATATTCTGGATCACTCTGGTGAACCCAATACAATCTTAAGAGTTATTAACTGGGGAATGGGGAGGTGGGAAGTAAGAACCAGAGAATGTAATATGAAAAGATTTTCCAACCATTACTAGCTCTGAAGAAGGAAGAAGGGGACATGAGCTAGAAAAGGTAAGGAAATGGATTGTCCCTTACAGCCCACAGAAGGAACCCTGATGACACACTGATTTTAAGCTGAGAGTTATTTTGGATCTCTAACCTCCATAACAGTAAAGTAATAAATTTGTATTGTTTTCACTGCTGAATTTGTGATCAGTTATTTGAGCCATAGGAAACTAACACAATATCTCATTCTTCTAGGCTGTATCCTGGCATTCTTATTCTTACATCTTAGTTTTTCATAGAAAAAAGTGGGCTGGATCAGAGTGGAAATAAATAGTAACTATGACCACACGCTGGGTTTGTAGCCTGGGTTTCTGATCTGACACGTTTGAAGAACCAGATGCCCTAACTAGATAGAATGGAAGTATCAAAGGGCTGCTGCTACATTTCTCAGTAGTTGTTGATCTTGGGACACTGAATGTCTCTGACTTGACTGCCCTGTGGGAAAAAAATGAGAACGATGATAATTCCTCAACTCCCAAAGCTGAGAATTAAATGAGATCATAAATGGCCCCATGTAGCACAGCACTAAGTGCACAGTAAGTGCTCAGGGACCAACAGCAGTTTTAACTGTGATGCGCCTGGAGCCACAGAGGATGAAGAGATAGACAAGCACATGGAAGGACAGATGGAATCTTCAGTCCTGAGCCAAAATGTAGGAAAAGGGAGATTGCCTTTTACCTAGTAATCCAGCTGCCCGAGTGTCCTGCAGAGCCAGAGGAGGGCCCCTTACAGCCTTGCTGAGAGCAAGCCCTACTCTCTGGCACACAAGTATCTCCACAGTAATCTGCTTGGCAGAGAATTTTCTGGCATTCATATGACAGAGCTGTTCATGACCATTCAGGAGGACTGCTGGGACTTGGCTTTGAGTTTTTCCTATAGTGCTGGTAAGTGTACAGGAAGCCACATCTACTCTCTGTATTCCTGTGTGCCTTGCTAGGGCCTCTGAGAGACAGCTGGTCAACGTGAAAGTAGATCTTTGCTTAAGGAAAACAGCTTGTCTTTGTAAAAGTGGCAGGTACAGGGATGGAAAGCGCAACTATGGCCTTACTGGTCCCAAGTCCTGTTGCCATGGAAACCTCTGAGAATTTGTGCTCTAGGCTTCCTAACAGTATTAATGGGCAAAGGTGCAAAATAGAGGGTGGAAAGAGGAAGTAAAAGCTACACAAAGATGTGGCTTAAGCAGCAGATCTTTTTAGATCAACATAGAAATTTGAGAAAAGGTGGAGTTAAAATTCTTCCAGGTTTATGTTCCTGGAAGAGTAAACATTGTCCAGCTAATACAAGCACAGGCCACTTTGAATGGTACCAGTAAGTTCTGATCCATTTTTTCATTACACTGAATATGTAACACTCTTTCTTGATCCATTCTGCCAGTCTGTCTTTTGACTGGGGAATTGAGACCATTCACAGAGTTATTACTGAGAAGTGTGATTTATGACTGTCACTGCATTATTTTCCTGTTGCTGATTTCATTTTTTCCCCCTTTTGCTTAGCTGCTTATCCTACCAGGTATATCCATTCTTTTTACTGACATTGTTGGCTTCATTGTTTCTTTCTAGGATAACTTTGAGAATGTTTTGTGTAGGGCTGGTTTGGTGGTCATGAATTTCTTGAGGTGCTCTTCATCATGGAAATACCTTATTTCTCCATCAACTTTCAAGGAAAGTTTTGCAGGGTACATAAGCTGGGGTTGGAAGTTGTTATTTTATACCGCTAGAAACACTTCACTCCAAGCCCTCCTGGCCTTTGAGGTTTGTGTAGAGAAGTCTGCTGTGATTCCACTGGGTTCTCCTTTGCATGTGACTCATTGCCTTTCTCTAACAGATTTTAAGATTTTGTCCCTGTGCTGGACTTCTGGAACTTTGAGTATAACGTAGCATAGAAAGGTTCTCTTTTGGTCATAGCTATTTGGTGTTCTATATGCCTCACTGATCGTATAATTATTTCTTTTCCTATATTTGGGAAGTTTTCTGCCCTTATTTCTGTGAACAGGTTTTTATGCCGTTTGTGTTGTCTTCTGATTTTTCACTTATTCCAATTATTTTTAGATTAGTCTTCTCTGTATTCTCTTAGCCACTACTGGATCAATTTTTCATTTTCTCTTGTTGTTTTTAAGGTGTCTTTAGTTGGTTTTTGAAGGCATGAGTCTCCTATCTCTGAAATTCTGTCCTCACACAGGTCAGTGCTGCTGCCCACGTTTCCAATATGATTTTTAACCTCCTGGATTTCTGATTGAAACCTTTTCATGCACTCTAAAACTTTCATGCAGTTTGGTAAACTGCTCATTTACATGTCATATCATTTTGTTTAACTCATCTAGCTTGTTATTGCTGAATTCTGAGTGATCCTTAATCTTTTCTGGTTACCACTACCACTATCTGATTAGTTATATCATCTCTAATCCTGCTGAATATCTCTTTGAGCTGTTTTCTAGCCTCCTCTGCCAGAATTCAGGTGTGCGCCTTATACTATTCTTCCTCTTGGTGCCCTCTGGATTGGCTTACGGGGACCTAGGGTTTGGGGAGGAATTTTGTTCCCTTTTCTTCCCAAGTTTCTATTGTTTTTTATTTGGTTGGGATTTTTTTTTTTTGTTTTTATTTGTGCTTAATTTTGTGGGTGCTTATAGTCTAAAGACATTGTTGTTAGTACAGAGACCTCTTTTTTTTTTTTTTTTTTGTAGGTACCGGGGATCGAACTCAGGACCTCACGCGCCAGCAGGGGCCTGTGCTGCTGAGCGATATCACTGGCCCTTTTTTCATATGTGGGTACCGGGAGTCGAACTTAGAGCCTCGCACTTGCCAGGCAGGCGCTTATGCCGCTGAGCTATCTCACCAGCCCCCATAGAGATCTCTTTCTTAAAAATTTTATTGGTACATTTTTATATACGTAATAATCAGATTCATCATAGGGAATTTGTACCTGTACATGATATATCTTGCTTCTTTTTTTCCCATTCCCTTCCCCTTCCTTCAACCCTTTTTCCCCTCCTTATTTACAAAAGCTTTGTTTCCATTTTTTCCTTCTATTCTTTTTTTTCTTGTCCCTTCCTTCCTGTCCCTCTGCCCTCCTTTGTTCCCCTTCCCATTTGAACATTTTCTTCTCATTTCTCAATATCTATTGTACACTTTGGACTTTATTTACACTTTCAGTTTCTTACACCAGAGAAACACTATGGTACTTAAACATGTGTGTCCAATTATTTTAAAGAGTATGGTCTCAAGGTCCATCCATTTAGCTAGATATGTCCCAAATTTATCCTTCCTTATGGCAGAGTAGTACTCCATTATATATAAATACCATATCTTCTTTATCCATTCATCAGTTGATGAGCATTTGGGCTCTTTCCAAGATTTAGCTGTTACAAACTGTGCCGCTATAAACATGGGTGTGCATATATCACTGTAGTATGGTTCTTTTAATTCGTTCAGGAAGATACCAAGAGGGGGAATAGCTGGGTCAAATGGTATCTCTAGTTTTAGTTTTTTGAGGAATCTCCACACTGATTTCCACAGTGGTGCACCAGTCTATACTCCACTAACAGTGGAGAAGTGTTCCTTTTTCCCCACAGCCCTGTCAGCATTTATTATTGATTTCTTTTTTTTTTTTTATGCGGGTACCGGGAGTCAAACTCAGGACCTCGTGCTTGCCAGGCAGGCACTTATGCTGCTGAGCTATATCACCAGCCCTATTATTGATTTCTTTTCTTTTCTTTTCTTTTTTTTTTTTTTGTGGGTACCAGGGGTTGAACTCAGGACCTCGCGCTTGAGCACTTGTGCCGCTGAGCGATATCACCGGCCCGTTTTTCCTTTGCATGTGGGTACCGGGCGTCAAACTCAGGACTTTGCGCTTGCCAGGCAGGCGCTTATGCCGCTGAGCTATCTCACCAGCCCTTGATTTCTTGATAGTAGCCATTCTTTCTGGAGTGAGATAGAATATCAGAGATGTTTTAATTTGTATCTCTCAGATGACCAGTGAAGTTAAACATTTTTTCATATATTTATTTGCCATTTCTACTTCTTCATCTAAGAAGTGTCTATTCGTTGCAGATGCCCATATTTGGACTGGGTCTTTAAATCTGGAGAGGTCTGATTTTTTTTTTTTCAGTTCTTCATATTTTATAGATATTGGTCCTTTGTCTGAAGAACAGCTGGCAAACATTTTTTCCCACTCTGTGGTTTGCCTCTTCACTCTTTTGGTGGTTTCTCTTGCTGTGCAAAAGCGTTTTAATAAGATAAGATCCAAGTTGTTAATTCTTTGTGATATTTCTTGTGTAACTGGTGTTTTGTTCATAAAGTCTTTCCTTATACCAGTATCTTCAAGAGTTCTACCTGTTCTATCTTCCATCAGATTTAATGTTTCTGTTTTAATATTTAGATCTTTGATCCATTTTGATTTTAGTTTAGTACATGGTGATAGACATGGGTGTAGTTTTAATCTTCAGCACATGGAAAGCCACTTTTTCCAGCACCATTTATTAAAGAGGTTATCTCTCTTCCAGGAAAGGTTTTTGGCCCCTTTGTCAAAGATAAGGTGGCTGAGTGTGTTTAGAGTTGTTTTTGCATCTTCTAATCTGTTCCACTGGTCTGTGCCTCTGTTTTTTTGCCAGTATCATGCTGTTTTTATCACAGTAGCTCTGTAGTATGATTTCAAGTCAGGGATTGCGATGCCCCCTGTCTTGTCTTTGTTGCCCAGAATTGCTTTTGCTATTCTAGGTCTCTTCTGGTTCCAAATGAATTTTAGAATTGTTTTCTCTAACTCTACATGATATGCTATTGGTATTTTTATTGGGATTGTATTAAATCTGTATGACAATTTTGGAAGTATGACCATTTTTACTATATGGGTTCTTCATACCCAAGAACAAGGGATATGTTTCCATTTTCTTACATTCTGTTCAATCTCTTTTTTCAGGGTACTGTAGCAATTAGACAAGAGAAAGAAATAAAAGGAATAAGGATTGGAAAGGAAGAAGTTAGATTATTATTATTTGTGGATGACATGATACTCTACACAGAAGACCCCAAAAACTCCACCGAAAGACTTCTAGATTTAATAACCAAATTCAGTAGTGTAGCTGGATACAAAGTCAACACTCAAAAATCAATAGCATTCCTGTACAGAAATAACAAACTCACTAATGGAGAAATAGGAAATACCTAGGAACCAATCTAATGAAGTAGAAGACCTTTACATTGAAAACTACAGTACTCAGATATCTCTTTAGTTACTTTTCAGTGATGCACATTGGGGATGGCTAAGTATAATCTTCAGCCACATACCCAAGATTTGATCACCTTGGTTATTTTGGGAGAGGAGGATGCAGTGTAGTTAGCCCACAAGCAAGTTCTCTAGGAACGTACTCTAGTATGGTTAATGTCACAAAGGCAATCTGAATGTTGGCTTACAGAGAAATAGTGACAATCATGTGACTGTTAATATCAAGTGAAACAGCTACAGTAGTATTTCCTGAGACAAATTTGATATTAACATACCATAAGAACCAGTTATGTATCCCCCTGAATCTTAAAGAAACTAGCAATTATGATATAAACATTAAGGCAACCCAGGTATTGACTTACAGCTAATACGTACTAAATGCAACAGCTGTATCTGCTAATGGTAGAAAAGAATTCAACAGTAATTTTTCAGAGTTAAATATCAAAACGTTAACAAAGATTTATGGTTATGGTTATATTAAAGATATAGGGTTTGGGAATGGGCATACAAAAGGAAAATTGGAAACATTAACCTCTATGATACAAGGAGGAGGAGAAAGAAGTAGTACAAAGGATCTTATTGGGGAGCAGATGGATATCTATATAATTAGGTAAAGGTAGGAAAAAAAACTTGCAAGAACTAGAAGATAAAAGAAAGAGAGGAGAACAAAATTATATAGTGAGTAAAATTATAAAAGAAGTAATTAAGGGGGAAATTAATAGAACTAGAAGATAAAAGAAAAAGAGGGAAACAAAATTATATAGTGAGTAACATTATATAGTGAGTAACATTATAGGGAGAAGAGGAAAAATAAAGAAATAAAAGAAAAAGAGATTAGAAGCAAGGCTGAAGGACAAACAAAGATTACCCAAGCCCCAGGAAACTGGTGAAGAAGACAGGAGGGGAGGAAAGAAAACAAACACAAAAAAACAAAAAACAAAAACAAGAACACAAAATGAAAAAACTAAAATCAATGCTCATGCTCATAAAAAAATCAGAAACAATAAATAAGGAAACAAAAAAACTAAGGAGAGAGAGAGAGAGGGAAATTTCTCTGTGATTTCCAGCCTTATCTTTCAGGGTCTATTTTGTCAGTATCCAATTAAAGACATGTCCCTACTCTCAGTGGAAGACAAAGGAAGCAGTTAGAGCCCAGATCCATGTTCGTTAAGGGCACAATTCAAGAGTTAAAAATTATGAACATACATGCACCAAATATTGGTACACTCAACTTCATGAAACAAACATTAATGGATGGAAAAATCAGATAAACACTAACACGATTGTAATGGGGGACCTCGGTACTTCACTATCTCAAATAGACAGGTCAACTAGGCAAAAAATGAACAAAGAAATACCAGAATCAAACCAAATCTTCAAATGAATGGACTTAATAGATATTTACAGAGTGTTCTATCAAACGACAATAGAATACACATTCTTCTTAGCAGCATATGGGACCTTCTCCAAAACAGACCACCTACTAGCCAATAAAGCATGATTAATAAGTAAACACAAAAGAATTGAAATTATCCCATGCATAGTATTGGACCACAGTACAGTGAAGCAAGAAATCAATGGCAAAAGACCCACAGAAACTATACCAACACATCAAAATTAAATACTACTCTCTTGAATAGTCAGTGGTTCACAGATGACATTAAAGAAAAAGTTACACAGTTTCTATAATCAAACGATAATGCTGGGCCGGTGAGATGGCTCAGTGGTGTAAGCGCCTGCCTTGCAAGCGCAAGGGCCCGAGTTCAACTCCCGGATCCCACATACGAAAAAGGGGCCGGTGATATCGCTCAGTGGCACGGGCGCCTGCTGGCGCGCGAGGTCCTGAGGTCGACTCCCGGTACCCACAAAAAAAAAAAAAAACAAAAAAAAAACGATAATGCTAGTGTGACATACCAGAACCTATGGATGCAATGAAAGCAGTCCTAAAAGGGAAGTTCATGTCAGTGAATTCCCCCATCAAAAAGATAGAACAAGCTCAAGTAACCTAATGATGCACATCAATGTCCTAAAAAAGCAAGAACAATCCAAACCCAAAGCTAATATGGGGAAGGCAATTATAAAGATCAGAGCCAAAGTAATGAAATTCAGACTAAAAAAAAAATACAAAGAATCAATGAATCAAAGAGTTGTTTCTTTGAAAGATTAAACAAAATAGACAAACCTTTACACCCTTACCAAAATAAGAAAAGACCTAAATCCATGTAATTAGAAATGAAAGAGGTGAAGTCACAATGGATTCTGCCAAAATCCAAAGATTATTGGTAACTACTTTGAAAACCTGTACTCTTAATAAAATGGAAAATTCAGGGGAAATGGATAAATTCCTAAATACGTATGAATTACCAAAGCTGAACCAAGAAGATACAAAATTCATGAATAACCCAATATCAGTCAGTGAAATAAAACAAGTAATTAAAAAACTACCAAGAAAAGCCCAGGTCCCTACAGATTCACAAGAACTTTAGAGAGGACCTAACACCAGTGTGCCTCAAACTCCTCAATGAAATTGAGAGGGAAGCCATACTCCAAAAGTCATTCCTGGAAGCTAGCACTACCCAGATTCCAAAACCAGAAAACGACCCAACCCCCCCCCAATAAAATACAGGCCAATCTCTTTAATGAACATAGATGCAAAAATCCTCAGGAAGATACTGGGAAACAGAATGCAGCAAATCAAAAAGATCATATATCATGACCAAGTAGGATTCATTCTAGAGATGCAGGGATGGTTCAACACACACAAATCAGTAAATGTAATACACTACATAAGCATAAGGATAAAAATCACATGATCATCTCTATAGATATAAAAAAAGCACTTTACAAAATCTAACATCTGTTCGTGATAAAAACCCTGAAGAAAATAGGAATAGAAGGACTTTATCTGAACCTGATAAAAGCCATCTGAAAACCAACAGCCAACATCATACTAAACAGAGACAAGCTGAAAGTTTTCCCTCTAAAATCAGGAACAAGACAAGGACATCTGCTATCACCACTTCTTTTCAATAGTTTTTTGTTTTGTGTTTTGTTTTGTTTTGTTTTTGTTTTTTGAGACAGAGTCTCGCTATGTAGTTCAGGCTGGCCTTGAATTCACTATGTAGCCCAGGCTGGCCTTGAACTCACAGTGATCCTCTTGCCTCAGCCTTCCAAGTGCTGGGATTATAGGCATACACCACCATGCCTGGCTGTTCAATACAGTTCTTAGAACATTAGCTAAAGCAATAAGACAAGAGAAAGAAATAAAAGGGATATGGATAGGGAAGGAAGAAGTTAAACTATCAGTATTTGCTGATGCCAAGATCCTCTATATAGAACATTCCAAAAGTTCCACCAAGACTCCTAGAACTAATATCCAAATTCAGTAGCATAGCAGGATACAAAGTCAACACTAAAAAATCAATAGCATTCCTGTACACAATAACAAGTTCACTGAGAGGGAAATTAGGGAAACAGCGTCAAGAAAAATGGAATACTTCGAAATTAACCTAACCAAGGAAGTGAAAGACCTCTACAATGAAAACTAGTACTCTGAAAAAAGAGATAGAAGAGGATATCAGAAAATAGAAAGATATTCCCTGTTCCTGGATAGGCAGAACCAATATAGTCAAAATGGCCATAGAGTGGTACCTCAGTTCACGAACTTAATTTGTTCCACAATTCTGGTTGAAACTGAATTGGTCACAAACCAAATCAAATTTCCCCATAAGGTTCAAGGTACCCCAGTGCATAGTTTGCAAACAGAAGCAAAATTTTGCCAAATGTTTCTGTTTGCGAACCAAATTGTTTGCGAAAAGAAGCATTCACAAACCAAGGTATTACTGTACTGTATTTCCCAAACTGTTATATACATTTAATGGAATCCCAATCAAAATACCAACAATAGCCCTTACAAAATTGGAGAAAACAATTCTAAAATTCATATAGAAACAGAATAGACCTAGAATAGCAAAAGCAATTCTGGGCAACAAGGGTAAGGCAGTGGGCATCACAATCCCAGACTTCAAGTTATACTACAAAGCTACAGTGGTAAAAACAGCATGGTATTGGCAAACAAACAAACAAACAAAAAACAGAGTGGTGTAACAGTGGAACAAAAGAGAAGATGCAGAAACAACTCCAGGCACACTCAGCTCTGTTATCTTTGACAAAGGGGTCAAATCCTTCACTGGAGGAAAGATGGCCTCTTTAACAAATGGTGCTGAGAAAACTGGCTTTCCACATACCAAAGGTTGAACCTAGACCCTTATCTCTCACCATGCGAAAATCAAAATGGATCAAAGATCTGAACATTAGAACACAAGCACTTAATCTGCTGAAAGACAAAACAGTTAAAACTCATGAAGACACAGGTATAGATAAAGACTTTCTGAACAAAACCCCAGTTGCACAGGAAATGATACCAAGAATCAATAAACAGGATTGCATCAAATTAAAAAGCTGCACAACAAAGGAAACCACCAACAGAATGAAGACACAACCTACAGAATGGGAGGAAATTTCTACCAGCTAGTCCTCAGACAAAAGACAAATATCTAGACTATATAGAGAACTCAAAAAATTACACCATCTAAAATTAAAGACCCAATCAAGAAATGGGCATCTGAAATGAATACACTTTTCAGATGAAGAAATATAAACTGCCAATAAATCCACGAAAAAAATGTTCAACATAGTTGGCCATTCAAGAAATGCAAATTAAAACAACACAGATTCCATCTCACTCTAAAAACAATGACTATTTTCAAGAAATCAACCAATAACAAATGCTGGTGCAGCTGTGGTGAAAAAGGAACCCTTCTCCACTGTTGATGGGAGTGTAAATTGGTGCAACCACCATGGAAATCAGTAAGGAGATTCCTCAAAAAAACTAATAATAGAAATTCCATTTGTTCCAGCTATTCCCCTTCTTGGTATCTTCCCAAAAGATTTAAAAGCATCATACCACAGTGATGATGTATGCATACCCATGTTTATGGCAGTGAAATTCATAATAACTAAATCAGAAACAGCCTATATGTCTATCAACAGATGAATGGATAAAGAAAATGTGGTATTTATACACAGTGGAGTACTACTCTGCCATAAAGAAGGATAAACTTGAATCATCTGTAGGAAAAAGGATGCACTTTAAGGCTATAATGTTAGGTGAAGTAACTCAGACCCACAAGTTTAAATATCACATGGTTTCTCTAATATGAAAAACTCTCTCTAGAGAGAGAATTTTCCATAACATACAAAATAAAAAGACAGATAACAGGAAAATGAAAAAAAAAAAAAAAAAGGTATTGTAATCCCATGGGATAATGTATCTAAAAGTACATCAAATTAGTATAATTGTCTTACATGTTTTATATGTTCTTTGGCCTATTAGTCTGATTTTCAACCTGTGTATATGATAATTAACTTTATAAGGTCTTACAAATAAATGAATCTGATGCTGGAAAAATAAAAGGAGGGTAGAGAAAGGGGGGAAAAATAGAACAGAAATGTGTTATGTACATGTACCAATTCCCTACAGTGAATGTAATCATTATGTATGGCAAACATGTACTAATAAAAGTAAAAAAAAGAGAAAGAAATTTAATTAGTTCATGAAATAAAAGAAAAAGAAAAAACTGTGTTCTACTCCTTTTAAAACATCAGACCAGTGCATGGCATACCACAAAACGTAATACAATGTTACTAAACACCGTATTCAAATATTAAACCTTCCAAGCACATGAAGATCATCTTCTGAAAGCCAAGCTGCAGTGTGGTAACACTAAGGTCTTTTTACCTTTGTGGGCAATTTGCAAACAATTCTGTAGTTGTATAAAAGTCTCTCCTGTCACTTCAACATCTGCTGTACTTCCACAAAACTCTGCTGTCCCAAGTTTTCGGGAGCTTGGGGCTGGAAGCCTGGGGCAGCAAGCACCTTTCGCCTGGCTGAGGCTGCTGAGGCCAGGGTCTGCTGGCTTCCTCTGCGGGCCCCTTGCTGGCCAGGACCCTAGGCAGTAGGGACGCAGGGTCATAAGAGGGAATCATTTTCGCATGATGAACCTGAGACCAGGAGCTTTAAGGTGCTAATATTCACATTCCATTATAATGTTTCTCACTTGCAGTACATACTCACTTTTGCATATAGTTTTGAATCCAAAGTTTTGTTTTGTTTTCTTTAACTAAAATACCTAAAATTTTGTAACTTTCAGGTCCCATAATTTGGATCCTTCCTTCTTCACAATACTGCTGCTTTAATATTTCAAGATTTTCCACAATTTCAATTTTCCTAAACCTTCCTTCAAGTTTAGGAACTTGGTTCAGCGATTCCCAAGCTATAGCTGGTATCAGAATCACCCAGGAAAGATATAAAAATAAAAGGCCGGTTGGTATTTGTAAATAAAGCTTGGCACCTTTGCTTGGATATATTGGGGATACTTCTTGCTCTGCATCACTTGGCAATTTTTTAATGATCTAGTTCAAAAACCAGAGGCAGATACTGCCTATTCCTGGAATAAACGAAAACACGTTGTTTTCAGCGTATTATCTGTGCTGTCTTGAGACAGCCGCTACCCTGTGCACTCAGCGCGCCACCCCCTTGCATATGTGAGGGACCAGAAGGCTAAAACTTCTCCCAGGCTCCCTGGGAGAGCCGCTGTGTAGAATCTGGAGGCAGAGGCGAATCCTCCCTTAGTAGCAGGAGTAAACTAATACGTGTGTTCTGCCAGGTGGGAGTTTTTGTAACAGCCAGACCCTGGCCTTGTATCTTTAGATTTGGAAGAACTATGAAAAGGCATAATTTTTTTTTTTTTTTTGGGTACCGGGGGGACGACCTCAGGACCTCACGCGCCAACAGACACCCGTGCCGCTGAGCGATATCACCGGCCCCTTTTTCGTATGTGGGTTCCGGGAGTCGAACTCGGGCCTTCGCGCTTGCAAAGCAGGCGCTTAAGCCGCTGAGCCGTCTCACCGGCCCTGAAAAGGCATAATTTTTGACAAATTTCTGGTTATAGGATTCTAGCTGCAGTGCTGTGACTTGGATAGCTGGGAACAGCCTCCTTAACATCCACTCTTCCAGCCCTTTCAAAGAATAAGCACCTAATTCCCCTTATTAAATACTTTCCTTCTTGAAATACCTATAGTGATTTCTGTTTCCTCAACTGAACTGCATGATACTGTCCATGTTTTAAATTACTTGCTGTTTGTGTTGGTGTACTTACAGAATAATCATTAATTACTCCCTTCTGGCATATTTATTTTCCTGTTATTATTGTTTTCAACTCCAACATTTTGTTATCGCCAAGTGTTTATTCCCCTGAAAAGTGACTGAATGCGTTAGAAGTCTTTGAAATTTCTGAACCTTTAATGGCCAATAATCTGAAAAGTCTGAGAACCACTACTCATGTTAATTCTCTATTTCACCTGAACTGTCCTGTTTGCTGCACTGGGATCAAATCCTTTATCAGCCACAGTCCACATTATCTCTTGCACTGACTGCCATCTCTACTGCTCACCCATCATCGAATACTATTTACCCCCTAAGAAAACCTCAAGGCCTAACTTCTTTAATGTAATGCATGAAAGTGTACGCTTGTCTCCTCATTTACCATCTGTGAAGGCAGACAACGTGCCCCATAACTCATTAATAAAAGCCTGCTGAGGACCTTCATCAGAGTCTGAAAGCTCATATTTTCTCCTCTGATTGCTTTAGATATCAGTGGGGACTTCACTTAGAGTCCTATGTTCAAAATCTAACCACAAAATTGAAGCATAGAATCAGATGTAGCAAATATAAAACAGGAACAAAAATAAGCAAGCTTTTGTAACTATTAATGAAGATTGAGTAAAACCAAAACTGTCTTTGAACGTAATAAAAATGTTTCTGAGAAACAGTGATTAATTGCTGTGGGGAAATAACAAAGGGCCTCTGACACAGGAAGAAAATTCTCCTTATATTTTAGTCATTACTCAAGAAGGACCCCACGGAGCCAGTGAGCATCAGTCTTTGTTCAAAATTTTGTATATTATCTTTGAGTACAACCAATAACTAACTCCCCACATAATGAAAATTTATCTCTCTAATTTCTATTCTTTCCAGTTTTTCTGTTTTCGCATCCATCATAAAAATAATTTAAATTCACTACTCCCTTAAGGCTCTGATCTCAAGTCTGGCACTAAGACAGTCCCCCAAAGTTTTGCTGAATATATAATTCTGGCTTTTCACTCATCGTTTAGGTTAGAAAACTAAAGGGCATTCTTACACACCCTTTATTCACTCCCCAATATGTCGACCTTGCTTTTTATTTATGGATTTTTTGGCCTTGGAAAATGATTCAGTGCTCTCTCTCCATCACTAGTTGCCCTCTCTCATCCTCAGTCTTAAAAATGCTCAAGAGTCCCCTCTTTAAAATATCCCCTAGCCGGTGAGATGGCTCAGCGGCTTAAGCGCCTGCCTGGCAAGCGCGAGGGCCCGAGTTCGACTCCCAGAACCCACATACGAAAAAGGGGCCAGTGATATCGCTCAGCGGCACGGGCGCCTGCTGGCGCGCGAGGTCCTAAGGTCGACCCCCGGTACCCACAAAAAAAAAAAAAAAAAAAATATCCCCAAACTGTTACTTGCCTCTCTTACCTTTGATCATCTTCATAGCTTATAAACACTTAAACCTGCATTTCCCCTCCTAAACGTCCTTTAGACATGATCAGCTCTCTCCTACCCTCAGCACTTCCCTGAGAGTATAAAATTCAGAAAGAGCCTATGCATGCTGGAGGCTACCAGGTATGCTTGTCTTCATCTACCTAGTTTCTCTACAGCACTGCCCTTACTGATCATCTTCATCTTCTTGAAACATGCCTCATCCTTGGCTCTCATCTCTCCTGTTTCTCCTAGCACCCCTTCTCTGTCCTTCTGGCTGCTTCACTCTCTGTTGCCTGTCTGGTGTCTGCTGAAATTTAACCCTGGTAAGAGACATGCACGGTAAGAAGGCAGTTCACAAAGATGGATGAGGAACAGCGCTGAGGGAGGTGATAGAGAAGTCAGCTGGACAGACAACACAGCCTGAGCACCAAACCTAAGCTATCAGACTTTATCTAAGTGGTTTAAAGGTATGAAAAACTCTGGCTTGTCACGAAGAATGCATGGTATCTATGTGGTTCGATGATGAAAAGCCTGAAATGAGCTGAATGGGAGAGCGCTCACCACTGTCCCAGCCAATGGGTTGTAGAACCGCTCCAGGAGCTGGACCGCCGTGCTCTTCCCACAGCCACTGCTGCCCACCAAAGCCAGCGTCTGGCCCTTCTTCACCTGCAGGCTCAGCCCCTGAAGCACCGGGATGTCTGGTCGGGTGGGATAGTTGAACACAACATTGCTGAAGGTCACATTTCCTTCCAGCATATTCTAAAATGAGGACAGCAACAGAGTTTGAGTGCTGCAATACACAGGGTAGAGCTACCCCCCTCTACCAGCAGGTGTCAGAATGCAGTGAACTCCTTCCTTGTTAAATAAAACCTATCAGGAAAATAGCCTTGAAAATCAGAGATCAAAAATGCCCGCCCCCATCAGCCCATCCTTCCCTTACCTGCCATCACTATTCTCTTGCTTGGTGGCTCCTCTGTAAGGCAGGTAAGGCCAGGAGAGGCTGACTGGGGCTGGCATTTTTTTTTTTAATATGCAGGTACCAGGAGTCGAACTCAGGACCTCGCACTGCTGTGAGCTATATCACCGGCCCTGGCTGGCTGTTTTTTTTTTTTTTTTTTTGGTGGGTACCAGGGGTTGAACTCAGGACCTCACGCGCCAGCAGGCGCCCGTGCTGCTGAGCGATATCACCGGCCCTTTTTTCGTATGTGGGTTCCGGGAGTCGAACTCAGGACCTCGCACTTGCCAGGCAGGCGCTTATGCCGCTGAGCCATCTCACCAGCCCCCCTGGCTGGCATTTTTGATATCTAGTTTTCAAGGCTAATTATTTTCCAACTGGGTTTTATTTTCAGGGAAACAGAGCATTAGAGTTAAAATTCATTTCGAACAGCTAGAATTTAATAAATATGATATAAAAGAGTAATTGCTTTTATGGCAGGCATTGTTAATGTAATATAAATGAACAATACAAATGAGATAGATCTGTTCTGCCAGAAACCAGTAGCCCACATATCAGAAAATATGATTAATAGGATTTATTTATAAGCAGGCAGTATTCTTATTTTTCTGTAAGTATGTCATGTAAAAGAATATATTAATAGCACTTAGTAAAATAAATCCATGACCTAGAAAATTTTACAGTATGATCGTCACACAGGAAAGTACACATTTTATTACATTTCCCCGTTGAATGCTTCTACTCAGCAATTAGGAGCAGATCAGACGGCGGAAGCCTCAAACTCACCGGCTTCAGGCCTTCTGTGCTGTAGCTGTCGATGGCGGGGACTTTTTCAATGATCATGATGACGTGGGAGGCTGACACTTTGGCTTTGGCATAGTCAGGGGCAAATGAACTGACCTGCCCGACCGCCATGGCGCCAAAGACGATGGCTGAAAATACCCTGGGGAACAGAAGACCAAACGCAGGCACAGTTACGGCTGCACTGTAGAAAGCTGACACGTCTACAAGCAGGGGGCACTGTCGCGAGTAATTGTAAAACAAGTTAAGAAGTAAAACAAACACATTTCCCTGTAAATTCAAATTACTGTGACAGACTGATTACAAATGGCCCCTTTTTCACCTGCCTTTGTGTCCCTGCCTTCTTCCAAAGTGACCTTTGTAGAACTTCTGTTTAAGAAGTAGAACTTACTATCCAACCTCTGAATAGATTGGCCTGTGACTTGCTTTGGCCCACAGGATATGATGGAAGTTACTGTTGCCTGTAACAAGCCTGTGACTCAGGTCTCTCTCTCCCCCCTTCCTCCCTCCCTCCTCTCTCCCTTCCCTCCCTTCTCTCCCTTTCTCTCCCCACTTCCTTCTCCCCATCTCATTATCTAATCAGCCCACAACACACTGCAGACACATGAATGTCCCCAGCTGAGATCCACCATGCTCAACCCAGATTAGCAGAACTGACCCATAGTCATGGGGCAAAATAAATACTTATCATTCTATGCCACTGAAGTTTAGTTAGTGGCCGGATGTTACACAGCATTACTGGGCAATAGAAAATGAATACTGTTGCTGAAATGACATCAGATTCTTAGAAAACCTGTGAATGTGCAACAAAGCACTCCTTACACACCCAGCTAGATATCCACTGCTCTTATCTGCATTCTTAATCTATGCCATGGGAATCAATGCCATCCAAGCTTGGAAAGGATCTCAGAAGCATTAAGTCCAGCTCTCAGTATTTGTGCCTGGACAGTTCGCCTAAATTGGCTTCGGCGCTCTGCATCAGGAAGTAGCACGTCTGGTTGTCTGATGAAGTCTATCATTTAAAAGCTTTTTTTAAAGCTGAAGAACAATCTACTTCCTCTTTCGGGGGACACTCCTTCAATATTGGAACATGGTTGAAAGGTCAGTTGTGTCTTTGGTAACTCTTTCCACTGTTCCGTGGACGTGTTTATCAATGTGTCTTTTTAAACAGTACACGGGCCGGGAGCTGACCTAGTACCTGAGAACCCGCCCAGAATACTGCAATCTGTCACCGCTTCTTCTCCAGACTCTACACTTGGCTAAAAGCAGCACACTGTGCCATTAGTGTTGTTGTTTTGTTTTTTAACCTAGCTCTAAATAAATCACACAGTTGGTTAATCTTGTCCTTGTTATCATTTAACCCTGTGGGATTTTGTCACATAGGCTGCTCCCCTGACAGGTCTCCCATTTCCTTAACTTACTTGGAAGACTCGTATTAGAAACATACTGACAGCAACTTTCATTAATTCAAAGCACTGGAGTAAAGCAATAAAACAATTATTCAATCAAGGCCCCAACGCCTATGATGCCTGACTGATCTTTTGGTCTTAATGATAAGTAGCGCCTGCATGTTGTTTGTCAGACATATGTATTAAAAAGTGGAACATTTGAAACTTCTGTTAGAATGATCCTGAACTAGTACAATGCTTCAACAGGATAAAATTTTTACTAACACATTAACATTGTGAGGCTTATAAGATTCCGGTTTCAGTGTTGCACAGTATCACTACTTGTTATATGTGCTATGAAAGGGCAGTCTTGTGTCACCAAGCATAGATCTTTCTGATCATGCACACTTTTCATTACTAAACTACTTATTTTGGTACTTTAGTACTATAATTAAGTTTAAGTTTGACTTCGCCAGGTCATGATATAATTTTCTATATCTACAACAGTGTAGCAGGAAAAAACGTAATTTTTCCTTTGTCATTTTTAAATTTCTCCAGCACTTACCTTGTAACCTTCTCTTTCCTTGTATTCAGGAAAAGGAAATTACCCTGGATCTCCCCGGGTGTGTGGAACATGGGGTACAGCACATTCCCAACTCAGTTACACAGTTAGAAAGCCCTTTTTATGGAGCCTTTCCCTGCTCAAAATTAGGGTTCTTCCAAATGCTAAGGCATTCTTTAGATCCCCAAGGTGAGTGAGCCACCCAGCCACAGATTTGAAAAGGTTAGATGTGTGTGATATCCACTGGGAAGAGAAGATGTTACTGATGAACAGATGTTTCCATGGGAACACATGGAAATGCAGAGGCAAAATGCCAGGATCTCAATCACCAAAATCTCTTCGTAAGGCTTCACCAAAGGGTTTTCTTCCACAGCAGAAGCATGTTGATCCCAAGTATAATTTCAGAGTTAAATTGTCAATATTAACCCAATACTTACAACATAACATTTTCATAAGTCATGATTTCACGGGCCACCAAGAAGGCGCTAAACCGGAAACAAGCAGCATAGGAAAAATACATCATTGCCTGGGTGACGGAAAACGTGATTCCAAAGATGTGTGCTTTCCTCAAAGAATTTCTGAAAAGACATTTGAAAAATTACTTCATTTCTCAGCCCTGAAAATATAACTTCTCATAGGTTGGCAGAGGACACAGTATACCGGCAAAAATTGATTTAGTTTCCAAAGAATTAAGTTTCATCCTCATTTTACTCACCAACTGTGTAAATCTAGTTATATGCCTCAACTCTGAGCCTCAGTATCTTTATCTTTAATGAAGTAATCAGTTAACTATACCTCAATGTGTTGACACAATGATAAACTAAACCTTTGAATTCTGTACAGAGCCTGTAAGAAATTAATAAATGAAAGTTACCTCCCTTTTTCCCAAATATTAGACAGAGAACACATGTTTCCTGTGTAGTCAGGCAGTACACACATCTACCTAACATGTACAAACTTCAGGGTCCGTGCTGTGTAAAACAGAGGAACAGGGATGTCCCTTGACCTTGGGAATCTAGGAGTTAAGCTGGATAATCACTTACCAAGGGCGGTACCTTATGAACAACACGTTAGAGAAATAAAGAGAAAGGACTTTACTCTGGTGAAGTTAGAAAAGGCATTATTACAAAGAAATTAAGACTCTAAGTTTTCTCAGGGACACAGAATTCAGTGATGTGGAGGGATGGGCAGGAGTAGGTCGGTGAGTACGCAGCCCTCTGGGCTTCCTATTCCTGCTTCAGCTCTATCAACTCGGATTTTCTGTCATACAGCTGGACTTCAAATAACAGCCTTTTCAGGAAAAAGGGCCCTACTATCACTAAAAAAGTAATGTCTGACAACCCATCAAGAAATTCCAGCTCTCTTTTTACTAGAGAGGAAACACAGTGGTTGGGCTTGCTCATTTTCACATCACGTATTAAGAGCGCTCACTGGGATGGCAAAGGAAGAAGTGAAGGAAGTTAAGAAAAGTATGTTTTGGAAGCACTACTCATGTCACAGACACTTCAAACTGCATGGCCCATGAAGAGATCAATTCCTCAACTGAAGTGAATAATATCTCTATCCAAACTGGACAACAGGGAGTTGTTCTCACCATATGCTCCATCCACTTCTCTCATGTGTCACCAGCCATGCCAGGTTCTACCTCAGAGATGCGCTCCCCAGCTGGGTTCCGAGCACTTCTCTCCTGATTAATTACAAGCGCTGTCCTATTGGTTCATTTCTAGTACTTTCGCCACTTGCATCCTATGTTCTAGACACAGTAATGCTTGTGAAAATGAACCTGATGACTGAAAAACTCCTCACACTTCCCTCTCACTCTTCAGCGCTTATTACCTGTATGGTACCTGCAAACTCTGTGCATACATATGTTCAAACTTCTGCTCCCGGGTCAAGGACACGACGGTTCGGAAGTTTTCTATCGCTTCAATAGCAATCTGCAACAGACATCGCCCATCACCAAGAGGCACGGGGCAAACAGGGGCAGTTAATTTGAATTCTCTAAGCTAGTAAAATTAGTTTTATGATTACATACTATCAGTAATCATTTAGTGTTATCTATGAGCATCTTCTCTATGGAAAAGAACATGAAGGACATTTATCAAATTAAATTTCAGACATGGGAGGGAGATCAACTAATTGAATTTTCCCAGCTTGATAGTAAAAGATGTTTAGGCTTAAAGGGATGAGGGCACTCCCCTAAAGCCTCGTAGCTTTATAATATTAACCTGAGACCTAGGTGGTTTACAACATTTTCAGTGCTCCTTCTTCAATAATGGTCACACTTTTAAGTTTATCTGCCATGTTTTAAAAAAATGTGATATTTGTAAGTTTGTCTTCACAATTGCCACTCATGACAACTCAGTATTTGGAAAATTTTGAAAAGATATAGAAGGTAATTAAAAGTTACATTGTGGTATATTTTATGTATTAGGTTATTAGGTTATAAATTGCTTTTTCTTTTTGCTAAATATACACACATACACATTTTGTGTGTGTGTATGTGTTAACTGGGACCTCACACATGCATAGGCAACCTCTCTGCCACTGAGCTACAGCCCCTTTTCTTCTTTTTTCTTTTTGAGAGAGAAGAGCTCAGTAACTCACCCAGGCTGTCCTTGAACTTGGTGATCAACCTGTCTCCGACTCCCAGTTAGGTGGGATTATAGGCATATGCCACACCTGCTTACTACATCTTCCACTGAATGGCGACAGAATTCTACATCTGGTTGTTTATCATTTTTTACCTTTGTAAGTATCATGAGTACTTCCCAAAGTCATTAAGTATACATTAATAATGGGATTCTAGTGGTCACATAATATCCCAGCCAATTAGGTATTCCTTTATTGTTATATTTTCAATTGTTTTCTCATTTAAAAACAACTTTGTAGTAAACATCCTTGTACTTTAACATTTACCCATATTGAGTGATTTTCTTAGGAAAGTTCTTAAGATTGAGATTACTAGATAAAGGAAACAAACTCCTTTTTAAGGAACGTATCACATTATCAATTTTATCCAGAAACTTTCTGTCATTCAAATATGTCCTAATTACATGTTACTTCCTACAAGACTGACTGCTTTACCACCATTTGGATTCTGAGTAAAAGGATGTGGAGAACGCAAAGGACATTAGCGCCCTCAATGAGATTCCGCCTATGTCAGCCACGGGACCTTGAATCACCACTTTGTCCTATTTTCCTCACTGTGAAATGAACAGCATGGACTAAAGGGTCTCCATGGTCCCTCAAATTCTACAATTACAGGTCACCAAAAGAAATTATAATGTTTTAAGATGCTCTCTTCCTATGCTCTTCCTACTTCTGGCCTTCATACTACTCACAAGTGATTCTAATGAACACATATCCCGTTAATTTAGAGTAGTTTACACATTAAAAATTGGGGCCGGTGAGATGGCTCAGTGGCGTAAGCGCCTGCCTTGCAAGCGCGAGGGCCTGAGTTCGACTCCCGGAACCCACATACGAAAAAGGGGCCGGTGATATTGCTCAGCGGCACAGGTGCCTGTTGGCGCGCGAGGTCCTGAGGTCGACCCCCCAGTACCCACAAAAAAAAAAAAAATCATAAACATGAAGTCTTTATTTGTCATTGAATCCTACACAAATTATCTAACTACAAAGATAACAGCAAATATTTCATAAAATGTCAGTTTTGATAATTAATGCAAAAGGCTATTTGAAGAAAAAATAACTTTTTTAAAAATTTTACAAACTAAAATTAAAAACATTACTCTCTGATTAAAACAGACAAAGAAAATTGAAGTGTGTTTTTACCATAAGCTACTTAAAATGGCAGGAAAATATCCAGACTTAACTTATGTCAAAATATTTTACAAATTTCTTTAATACATTTAACAAACAATGTACCCTCATTTTAGAAAATCCCCAAAATTCAACTTCTTTAAAGAGTTTGAGGAGAATTGGTGATAAAACATCCTTAAAGGTTTTGTAGAATTCAGCAGTGAATCCATTGGGTCCTGGCCTTTTTTAGTTGGTAGATTCTTTACATTGGCTCAATTTTAATTGCTTTTTATTTGTTTGTTAAGCATATTTATCTCTTCTTGGGTTAGCTTTGGTAATTTGTATGAGTTTAGGAAGCTGTCCTTTTCTTCAAAAGTTGCTAATTTGTTGGGATACAATTTTTCAAAACGGTTACTAACTCTCTTCTGGATTTCAATAGAGTTTTTTTTTTTTTTTGGTGGGTACCGGGAATCGACCTCAGGACTTCATGCTTGCCAGCAAGCGCTCGTGCCACTGAGCAATATCACCGGCCATTTTTCCTTTATGCGGGTTCTGGGAGCCGAACTCAGGACCTCGCGCTTGCCGGGCAGGCGCTTATGCCACTGAGCCATCTCACCGGCCCCTCAATAGAGTTCTCGAGAGCATCAAATCAGACAATATGTGTAGAGCTACACCAGTATCACACATAGCATATAAATATTCAAAATATTATTTTGAATATAAATATTCAAAAAATGATAATCTGAGAATAGAACCGGAGTTGATTTTTAATATCATGTAGACTGGTTGGTGCAGCAATCCCTGCGTTCTCTCTGCACCATCATCCTTCTCAGGAGTCATCACTGAACTACAGCTCGTGTCTCCTTCCTGACGGTTACGCAGAAAACCTGCCATCCTCACACTCACCCACATCCACTTGCACCCTCTCATTCCCTGGATGGACTCCAAGAGTCTTACATGGGATGCACTGCTTCAGTGTGCTAACCCTGGAGACCAATTAATTACCTCAGGATCAGTCATCTTCTTCCCAGAAACCATCTACAACTCATTATGATTTCAAATATCTCACTAATGACACCGTGCTTTTTCTTTTTCACATGTTTACCCTATATTTTGCCATATTTTCCTCAGGTAAAGAGTCAACACCATGTGGGGAAAGAAACCCAGAGTCCATTATTAAATGAAGTGACTGGCAAAGAGTAGATTCTGTACATGGCCAGGGCCAGTGTTATCAGAGTCTACAAGCAGACCCTGGGTATCAGCCCCATCTGCCCAGAGCCTGTGCCTTGTGGGAAATCTGCCTCCCACAGACACTGGTTGGGAAATACTAAAGCTGGTCCAAAGGAGTTTAAGAACCAGAAGGCAACAGGGCAGAGTCTAAAGAGATGCAGGCATGCAGAGGACAAAGTATCTGAGGTGAGAAACAACCTCCAGGACCCGCCTCGTCATTCACACCGTTGAGGCTCCTGAGAGCCAGAGCCACACTCACCCGCCTGGTACAGCCCTAACTGGGGACCTGGAATGTGCACTGCTAGATGTTTCTCTGTGTAGACATCAGGACCAGTTCTCGGATGAGCCCTCTTCTCATCTCTCACTTTTGCCATGAACCTCACCACGTGTTATTAGATCGTGTTCTGCCGTCAGAGGACTTCTTTGTTTTCTAGCCCACAGGAGCACAACTGTCTGAGTTTGAATCCTAACTCCAAAACTTACCAGCTCTCACACACTGGGGCCACTGAACCGTAAGGTGATGAGAGAATCTACTTCAAGGTTGTGATAAGGGTAAAACGTTTGCAGGAAACACAGTGAGTACCACATGTTTTGTGAATAACGAGAAAAAAAGAGACCAGCATGCAGACAAAAAAAAATATTAAGGGAAGAAGAAGCAGGAAGAAGGGAGGAGGCATGGTAAAAGTGAAAGAGTAGCCATCATTTAAACCATATAAAATAAATACGGTTAGAATTTTCCATACTGAATCTTCCCACATATGTAACAAACTAGGCCTACCATCCTCAATAATCAACCGATTTAAGCTTACTTGAAAGAAACAAAGAGGTAGAGAGAAAGTGAAAAGGTAGGGAGGGAGAAAAAGGAAGAAAGGAAATCAGTAAAGAACTGAAGCAAGAAGGGGACAGAAGGGAAGAGAGAAGAGTGTGTATAAACTGGTCTTAAACCAGGAAAGCTTATTAAAAGTGTGGTCAGTCTTTGAGCCTAAGGATGTGTTTGCTATTTTTCATTTTCTAATCTGTGGGGTTAAGTGTAAACAATATTGCTTTGAGGAATGGTTATAAAAATATTTTCAGGGCTGGTGATATAGCTCAGTGGCATAAGCGCCTGCCTGGCAAGCACAAGGTCTTGAGTTCGACTCCCGGTACCCACATATAAAAAAAAAATTTTTTTTCAGAGCATAGTACATGGCAGGCAGTAACAAAACAACATTGATTTTTCTCTACTTAGATAAGCAATTATATTTTCTTTGACTTACCTTTCCAGAAACTTCCAACTCTTTCTTATCTTTGAGTGCTTGTCCAGACAACATTTTCATCTCAATAACTCCTGCTACTACAATGATGGGTACAACTACTAAGAGTAAAAGTGTCAACTGCCAGCCATAAATGAAAGAAATAATAATTCCTGTCCCAAGATTTGCTACATTCTGAGTAAGTACAGCAAGTCTGGCACCAACAGCCTGAAAAACAAAATAAATTACAGGTACATATTTGTATTATATATAAAACCCATGCTTGTATATTCTTTTTTATTAGTACAAGCTTGAGGACATAATACTTACATTCTTGTGGGAAACTGGTTCATGTACATAATACATCTTAATTCATCCCTTTCATTTTTCCATTCCTTTTTCTTTCCCCTCCATCCATCTCTTGATCCCTTTCATTTTTTGTACATGTTTGCAAATACATAATGTTTATATTCCTCGTGTGGAGTTGGTACATGTACACAATACATCTTAAGGATTATGACAGTTCATTTTCCTAAAAATCTATGAATTACCTTCTTTCTCAGTTATGAAAGAAGAGTAAAGATTTACTCGTACATTGTTTAATGGTTTTCTAAAATAAGGATCTCCATGACATCTTGATAAATGCAAAAGAAGTACAGTAATCCAGAGTTCAATTACATTTTTCTCTGTTCTGATTTTTATTTTTATTTTATTTATTTATTTTTTTGTGGGTACCGGGGGGTCGACCTCAGGACCTCGTGTGCCAGCAGGTGCCCGTGCCGCTGAGCGATATCACCGGCCCTTTTTTCGTATGTGGGTTCCGGGAGTCGAACTCGGGCCCTCGCGCTTGCCGGGCAGGCACTTAAGCTGCTGAGCCATCTCACCGGCCCCCCTGATTTTTAATATCAAGACAACCTTTATTAATCAAAGCATGATCAATATAGCAGGTTCTGCCAGATAGCAAGATAATGTCTGATAATTACATTAAACAGATAGAAATTCCCAATGTTAGATATATAACTACTTATAATTTAAGGTTAGAAAATTTTATTAAGGATATTCAAATACACCTGGACCTACTTGAGATACTTACTATGTTTATTTAGCCTGTAATTGATTTGGAAAAAATACATTAAATTTAGTTGCTATTAAGCACCCATCAGAACCTTCACTTCAAATGCCAGGAGGAGCCTGGGCTTGACTTTCAGCAGTGTGCCGTGACTTCCAACTCTAAAACCAGAAGTCAATCTACAAAGTCAACTCTGTCCACCACTATATATTTCAGTCCATCACATATCCTCTGCCCTGGGAATAGCCTACACCCTCTAGCCTTTCCAAATACCTGCTGTGGATCCCATACCTACTTTGTCTGAAAGTGGCCCATGTTGTTGTCTATCCTGAAAAATTTCTTCTGCCCACTAAGGCTGTTTCAGATAAAGATGATGAAGTACAATCTAGGATAGCCACCACCATCTCTGCGACTTTGAACAAATCTCCTCCAACACCCAAATGAGCAGGTGCATTGATTAATATGCAAAGCTATCTGTTCTGAATTCTGCGCCAGAATTCTTTATAATTCCCTACATCAATATCCACAAAATCACTGAATATCTTTCTGATATAATCACTAGACTAAATACTTGGGCTGGGGCGGGGGGGGATGATGCTACAACCACAATTAGCCTTTATATACAATAAACACAAGAGCAGACATTTTTTCAGGGCCAAAAGACACAGTGTAAGTAATAAAGCACATTAATTTTTATTTGATGCAATCAAAGTGACACTTTGCAAAATTTGGCACAAGCCAAAGAGTGGAGGAGTCTTCAAAGCCAGCTCTCTGTCTTACGGATCTCATGTGAAGGTCAAAAGATGGAACCTGGGGAATCTGCAGCACAGATGAGGTAAGTTGCTCCTGTTCTCAGGATCTACACGTCCTTCTGATTTCCCACAGCAGCTGCTGACTGAGGGAAGCACTCAGAACATTCAAGTTCACAGCAGAGGAATTACCATGGCATGTAACCTTCACAATACAGATATCCAGCTTTAGATGGCAGTCGAGGACCACATCTTTTGCTTACATCACCATATCTTTAGGGCCTTCCTTCCACAACCACCAGCCAGCCCCTAGCCATATATCCCACCTCCACTTATTGCATGGTACTTTATGACAATCTGACCAACCATGCAGACTCTCCACCAAGGCAAGATCACTGTCTCTTTTGAAGAAGTTCAGGGGGCCAGTGAGATGGCTCAGCGGCATAAGTGCCTGCCTGGCAAGCATGAGGGCCTGAATTCGACTCCCGGAACCCACATACGAAAAAAGGGCTGGTGATATTGCTCAGCGGCACAGGCGCCTGCTGGCGCACGAGGTCCTGAGGTCGACCCCCGGTACCCACAAAAAAAAAAAAAAAAAAAAGAAGTTCAGAAGGAGGGACAGGGAAGTAAAAAGAATTAAGATGTGTTGTGTAAATGTACCAACTTTCCATGATGAATGCAACAGCAAACATGTGTTAATAAAAATTTGTTAAATTTTTTTTTAAAAAAAGAAGTTCAAAGTTATTTTAAGTAGTGTTCATTTTGTTGTTAGGTTTTATACAACCTGATCTAAATGTTCATTTTTGTGAACGTGTTTGCTTTAAACAAAGAGAACTGTGTTAAAACCATAATTCTTAAGATTCACATTGCAATTTTGCACCTCTGTGTGCTTTGTAACTTATTCCTACACGTGCCTCATCTGCTATGTAGAAGAATTATTAGTATATTACTGTCTCACAGGAAGACTAAAATGTGAAGACTAGTAAAGTTCAAGGTAGGGGAAGAACAGTAAAGATCATATATTTTTTTTCAATTCTTCATCATTTTGTACATGTTTGCCAGGAAAAGTTGTAAAGAAATTGTCACTTCAGTTAAAAGTCAAAACATTACAACACATTAAAGTTATTCTTTCCAACCTTGCTTTAATTTTCCAAGTGCTTTTCACTTGTTTCAACCTATATTTTTAAAATCTTTTTTCCTTCTCTTCTGAAATCCAATGTCCCAGCGTAGGGCTGCTGTAGCCAACTACACATCCTTTCAGGAGTGATCACGATTTTCTGTTGATTGAGCACTGTACTAGCCTGATCTTGAATAATGTGCTGAAAAGTCCTTCTTTTCCAAATAACTGTTCTTCTACATGCATCTGGTAAATAGTACCAGTAACACAGGAATATGAAAAGGAATTTTACAAGTTATCTACACATTATAGAGTATATTATGTTTTAATAGTCAATGTTTTTCTATAAAGCATGCATCACTTATGGGACAGATGTCTATTTAATATTTTCTTAATGATGATGATAACTAATATCTATGCTGAAAAAATCACCATCATGCTGAGGTTCAAAATGAAATGAATACAATTGTGAACAGAGAGGAGGCACGTACCCCTTTCACTTGAGCAGCATCAGTGGCGAGCCTGGTGGTCAAAGCTCCAGTGTTATTTTTATGATCATCAAACCAGCTCACATCCTGTGGCACAGAAGAGATTTTACCTTAAACCCTCCAGGAGGAAAGTGAAAGATCAGTGTTGAGTATCAATTATATTCCCTGCATCTGGCACTCAGTAGTTTATGTTCAATAGACAAGAAAAAGACTTAATACACAAAAACATCAATACATCATTTCATTTGTCAAAAACTTATTGAAAGATAGAAGATGGCGGGGCAGCAAGCAGCAAAACCAGCCTCTCGGAGATTGGGAGACTAAGTGCTGGGGTAGAGCAACTTGAGGAAGAGAAGTAGGGAGATGGATCTCCAAGACCCAGGAAAGTTCTGAAGGGTGAACTGAAGCCCACAGAGAGGCCAGCAAAATTTCTAAGTGTTAAAACAGTGAACACTACCAACAAATTAACTATTTTCATAAAGCTTAGGTCCTAGCAGCAGAAGATATAAATACACATTCGTCATCTTGTCGGGCCTGACCTGATAGTGACCGGAGAGAGACCTGGGATGCCCACTACAAACAACAGACCTCCACTATCAACAATGGCTTGCCCTCTGCAAACAAGAACCAAAGGCCATGCAGGAGTTTAGGACCGGACTTGGAGTTGTCCTGGCACCGGTTCTATCTACACACCTGGGCTGACTGTCTCTCCAACTCTGACTTCACACATTTCATCCTGACCCTTTGATACTATGACCCCGACTCTAGCATATGTGCTGCCGAAGCGAGCACATGAAACCCAACTCTAAACTCTGTATATAGTTAGCCTCCCCTCCAGACAGCTGCTGATATCCCTCCGACGTCAGTCTGCCTGTATGTAGATAAATAAAATCTGATCTTTCCCTCAGCCTCGTTCTCCGAGCGCTGCCGCACACTGCCACTTACCTAACATATCCTGGGTGGTAATAAATTCTATGAAGGTAAACAGAGCAAGGTATAATCGTCTACCAAAGTGCTATAATTCATTATAGCAAAGGAGTGAGGGAAGATGCTATTTTAGGAAGTGGGGAAAGGACAGAGGCCTATCTAAGGCCACAACTGAGGAAAGATATGAAAAATGAAGACATGAGAATATGTAAGGGAAAGAAATAAGGCACACACAAAGGCTCTGAACCAAAGGCACACTTCATCTTTCAAACACTAGCAAGAAAGCCTCACTGGCTGTTGGGAGCCAAAAAGGAAACTTTTTGTAAAGTTGTAAAAGCTGCTTCCACTGGCGAGATTTCTAACCTCATGTGCCCACCCCCTCTCCTTACACTGCAGCAGTGAGTCACACACCGTGCTGGTCACGGGTGAAGTGTAGGAGAGGGGTCTTGGAGGTGGGCAGTGTACATCATGTATGGACTTTAGGTGGCTGTAAAGATTCCAGACTTTACTCTGAGGGATATGGGTAGCGGGTTTTGAGTACAGAGAGGTGATTTGACATCTCTTTCAGAAAAATGATGCTGGCATTATAGATGAACCTTCCAGATTGGGATGAGGATAAAAGCAATGAAACCAGGTGGGAAGCTATTGCAACATTAGACACAGAGAGAGGAGGCATCAAGACTCTTAGTCTCAACAACTGGTAGAGAGGTACTGTTATTTCTGATATGGGCAAAGAGTAAAGAGTGAGCCTGGTGGGTTCAAGTTTGAAAATTTTAAAGTATGAAAGACTTATTCGACATCCAAATAGAGAAGGTGAAGAAACAATTAGATAATTGTAGTTCAGGGCAGAATAAATGAATTGGGTTAAAAACAAATCAACAAAAGCGATGCGGGTTAGAATGTGAAATTCAACATAAAATAGATTTTCTCTGTAAAACTACTTATATTTTTAAATATACAAACACAAGACTATGAATTTGAATTAAGAATTGATGTCTGTCACAAATGACTATGGTCCCTAAGAAGTTATCTAAACTGTTGATTTGCATTCAAACAGTAGCTATCATTTTTATCTAAAATAGTTGAGAAAAAAACAAAGTACTATAATTCATTATAGCAAATATCAATTTGCTTTCTAGTCTCCTCACGTGCTTCAGGGCTTCCCCAGTAGAATGGGACTTTCTTGAAGATAGAAACCATTCAAATTTGAAAGCCTGGGGCCGGTGAGATGGCTCAGCAGCATAAGCGCCTACCTGGCAAGTGTGAGGTCCTGAGTTCAACTCCCAGAACCCACATAAAAAGGAAAAAAAAAGGGCTGGTGATATCACTCAGCGGCACAAGCACTTGCCGGCAAGCGCGAGGTCCCGAGGTCGACTCCTGGTACCCGCATTAAAAAAAAGAAAAGAAAAGAAAAGCAAAAAAATTTGAAAGCCTTACAATATTCAGTACTATGCCTTTTAAACAGAAGGCCCTAAGATACATTTGCCCCACTTAACAGTTGGTGGAAAACGCATCACCTAACTTGTCCCCTCAGCTCCCAGTCACCCTGGATCTATAAGCTGGCCCGGGGGGGCGGGGGGTGACAGGGCACTGGGAGTGGAGCAAAGTCAACCTCGAGCCTAAGTGGAATCTTGGTTATGTACAAGATTTGGCCTGAGAGACCAAGGGCAGGATACCCTGTCAAACACTCAGCAGATTCAGCCCTAGCTCTGAATTACTAGCTGTTAGTTCACATACGTATGTCCTTCTAAGTGGTGGTGGGAAGAGTAGGAAAGGACAATAGAACCACAGACAGCTGGAAAGATGTGAACATCCTGTAGAAATCCTCACACAGCATCAGGGGATCTGAGGCAGGATCCTACAGCACCATTTTAGTTGATGGCAAGTGGTTAGGGATTTTAAAAGAAGTTATTTAAAAAACACAATATTTTCATGATGCTAAACCCCTTTGAACTGGGCTTCTCTTTCCCCCAAACCCCACCCCCTAAGGAAAACATCCACAGTGTCTGTTGTTAGGGTCATGAAAGTACAAAATGTGAGAGGCATTCCATCAAGCTATTATCAGCCAGATAAAACTGCAGCTTGAATTAGTATGTTATTTCACTAATTCAAAGACACTGGAGAGTGTGCAATGAGCCATGATGATAAGTTTGGATTTGTGGAATGGAAGAATACAGAGGGCATCTGTGGTGGACACGAAACAGGATGAAGGATCCTGGATATTCCAGGGGAAAGGAGAAAAGAAAGGGCAAACTTGAGGGGCAATGATGATCACTTCTGCCTACGGTGCCCTCATCTGCTGAGATAAAAAGCTGGAGGTGAATCCAGGCAGGAGACTCCATTTGTGTCCACCAGTCCAGGCCCTTGTGCTCACCCTCAAGAAAACAGACTGCAGGGCCTGGGCCTGCACCTGGGGACGGTTCCGTGCCATCTCTGAGACTGAAGGAGGCCCAATACAGGAACTGAGCCCCAGCAAGTGACAGAGCCCCCTCTGCCTGCATCCTGGCTGCCAGCAGGAGTCCCGCACATCTCAGGGCTCAACCCTCAGCAGACATACCTGTCTCAGGATGGACCTGAAAACCAGGTACCGCAGCCGCTTGGTGAGAATCTCTCCAGCTTTGCCAAACGTGAAGCCCTATGAAGAAAAAGGACAGGTCACACAGGAGGATTGTCAGACACTCTGACACCTGATACACAAAAGGAAGGGGGCCTGATGTCATAGCCAAAGCAGGACACCAGACAGAGTTGGAAAGCCTCATTTCCAGAATTCGCTACACTCCTGTGACCATGTGCTACAGAGCAAGGTGCACGGGTACACTGGTGTGTAGGCAACGGTCAGGTTTTGAAATTGGCGCTGCTGCTCCCAGCGAGCTAACGGCTGGCCAGAGGTTTACAGAAAACATGTTCCTGTGTTTCTCACTCCCAGACTCACTCACTTCCTCAGTGACCATGGATCTCTCTCAGGAAGCTCATACTTTTTCCAAGACTGAAGGGCTACATCATGTATCTTCTAACTTGGGACCCTCGTCAGAGTGAAAAGGGCCCTATTAATCATTACACAAGGACTTAAAGTATAGTCTGGGAAAACATAAATTTATAGTCACACAAGCCTTTAAAAGATGGAGAGCACAAAGTTACCCAATACTTTTTTTTTTTTTTTTTGGACAGTACTGGGGGTTGAACCAGGGCTGCAGTACTGAGCTATGTCCCCAGCCTTTTTATTTATTTATGCTTTCTATTTTGAATCAGGGTATTTCAAAGTTGCCCAGAATAACATTCAACTTGTGATCCTCCTTCCTCACCCTCAAACTCTTTGTGGTCAAGTAAAAGGAAAACCCAGTGTTCTGGAGCAGAACAGCTCGAGGTAGAGGATCGCTCAGAGAATTCTCTCCACCGTACTTTCCTATCCTTTTAGGCTCTAATAGTCCGTGTCTGGGAGAAGGGAATACAGTTCCTGGGAAACAATAAAGTAAGGTGTGAGTGCACTGCCAAGCTAGAGCACAGCTGTGGCATGAGAACGGAATCCTCACTCTGATGAGCTTGGGGCCAGGACTAAGAAGCAGTGCTCCTCCTTCCTTGTGGAACCAGGAAGTAACAGCTGGCAGATGAGACCTGCCACGTAAGGCCTGGGGAAGCAGATGAAAATTGTTGTGTGGGGCATCTGAAGAGGAGAGGCCCTGATAATAACCCCATTCCCGCAGAATCAGAGAAACAGAAGAGGGCACCCGGACCTCCGTGGTACTCCCAAGCACTGGGCTGGACGGTACTGAGAGGGAGGGAAGAAGCACATGCAAAGGGCACTAACAAGGAAAGAGCCATCTCTACAGTGGTAAAGGGGGACCGATAACTGAAGGCCATATGGGGCCGTGAACCCAGCACAATGGGGGCTACACAAGGTCCACAGACCAGTGCCCTCCCCACAAGCTGCAATGCTATATAACCCTCTGCTAATACACACCATCCATGCAAGCAGATGGAGGAGAAGGGAAGAATCCTAGATTAAGTGAGGCTAATCCTAAAACTACTAGTGCCTATGTTTACTTGGGATGATCACATGAGGTTTTCTGCTGTTGGACTAAATGGAATGTGACATGGCTTGTCCACTTCAGGAAAATGACTCCTGTTATTTTTGTTGAGAGCTATCCTTACTGACGGTGTACTTTACCTGCATTATCTCATTAAATCCTTCTCACAACCCTATAATCACCATGTTTCAGAAGAAGCTGAGGTTTACAGAGGCTGGTAAGCTTCCAGAGGCTACAATCATAAGGTGGCAGAGCTGGGATCGAAATAGTTCATGAGAATAAAATCTGACCATACAAACAATTCCTAAAGATTTTGAGGACTGACAGTTTTCATCATTAAAAGAGTTCTTTTTCCTTTAGCAAAAGATGAATTACAAATTTGTCAAACACTTTTCAAACAAGTGTCACCTCCTTAGGGAATTTTATTTGTTTCTTGTTGTTTTTATAATATAGGAAGACTTGTCTTTGAGTATTAAAATTGACCACCAGTACTCACTCCCAAAATTATATCCAGAGCTTCCTCAAAGCCATTTTGACGTCCCACCCTTCATTTTCAGTCAGGATATGAGAACAAACAATCTATTTCCTCTGATTTCATCAATATTTCTAGTTGAAGAGGGGTGACGGGGGATAAGGTAAGAAAGGGAGCCAAAGAACTCAAATAATTGGGGCTGTTGATGGCAAAGTTCATAGAAGGCAACTCTATTAAAGGAAAAATTATACAGATGGTTGTAAATTCCCCCAAAATGAACAAAGTAAAAATTTAGACATTTACCTGAAGGAAAAATGTAATAAAAGAGATAATTCCCAGCACTAGAAATAATAGTGAAAAGAGATTACTGTTCTGTCGTTTTGTTTCAGGATCATCATTTCTTGTAAAGAGCTGTGAGGAAATATTTAAAGTGTTGTTAGTTCACTCACTAAGAAGTGATCCTCAGTCTGATTCATTTACCATAGAAATGGTTTGCAGGGTGAGGAGAGCTTTAGTATACTGGAAATCAGGACTGGCTTTCCTAATACTGCCCTCAAAGACAGCTATCTACATTAGAGACCAAGAGAGGCACTGTTATTCACAAATTGATCCAATAATTCCGCTCAGGTAACCTCCTGGAGTAATGTGTGTTACCCTACTGTGTAAAAGTAGAAATGCAAGTACTTGTCACTTGGTAAAGAACTATATTATATGCCAATCCATTGTGTCACTATGGAGATGTTTCAAACTGTCCCAAGGTGTCTGGAGAAAATCTGGTGATGTGGTTTTTGGGACCACAGAGAGGTGTTCATTTATTCAGTCCAAGCTTTCTAGAAGGAAATGAGTCTCCTGAAGCAGCATTCCTTGTACAATGGCCAGCCAGCCAGTCAGGTACTAAAGCCAGCTGCCTGAGTACCATATGTGGAAATGTTTCAAGAAGATGGTTAGAAGGGTTACAGAATGTCATGGGTCCAAGGAAAAAAAATCAGTACTGTAGGAGAGAAATACTCCTAACTCAACCCAGATAATTTCATCCTTTAAAAAAACTGAAGCCAGGTGTGGTGGCACATGCCTGTAATTCTAGCACTCAGGAGGCTGAGGCAGGAGGATCATCATGAGTTTGAGGCCAGCCTGGCCTACATAAGTGAGTTCAAGCCCAGCCTGCACTACATAGTGAGACCTTGTCTCAAGAAACCAAAAAAAGGGGGGGGGGATTATAAGACGTTGTATCACTGTTTCTTTAGTAGTCATGTCAGCAAAAATAATTACTGACAATAACTGAATTCTTACATTATACCAGACATTAAGCAAAGTATATATTTTCTTTCTTTTATCCTCTCAACCATCTCTAGAAGTTTGTTTCATTATCATACCATTTTATACAGAGAGAAACTGAAGCACAGAGATTAGTTAACTTGCTGAACATAACACAACCAGCCAGGGGTGACTCAAAGACACAAACCTAAACAATGTGACTCGGAGCCCACCATCTACGATGGGATGGCTGCCTGACTGTTACCTAGGAGCTTGTGTGCTGCCCCTGGATCACTGACCTCCAGGATTACTGTTGTATGAGTCATAAGAAAAAAATGCAAAAAAATCCATAAATTGAATTTTTCTGACAAATAGCCAAATCCATTTCTAACTTATCTACTTCCATTTTTTTTTTCCTCCTGTTGACACCACTGTCTACCTCCATGCCTGCAAGACACATCAGAACAGAGACAGCAAACTATGGGCCACTGGCTAAATGTTCGTATCAAAAGTTGGTGGAACACAAAATGTTCATTTGTTTTCATAGTGTATATGGAGCATTTTGCCCCACAAAAGCAGAGTACAAGATTTGCAACAGAAACCATACTGGCTGCAAATCCTAAAGTATGAGTTGTCTTCCCCTATGTAGGAAAAGTCTGCTGCTCCCTGTCCTAGAGTACAGGCCACGCTCCACAGATTCAGACATTTTATCTGCTTCTCAGTAAACTTTCAGGACATATAAAATGACCTGACACAAAGCAGACCATGAGAAACATTTCTTTCCTGTTTCTGTACAGAGGCTTGAACCCAGGGCCTTACACCTGAAACGCATGCTCTCTACAATTGCGATACGTTCAACAGTTGAAGAGAGATTTACTGAGTAGGTACATTAAACATGAACGACAACCTGAAATGACCTAGCCAGGCGTGCTCCCTTTTTTTGTTGTAGAATCGAAAGCTAGGGTTTGGCTTATGCTTCTTGTGGGAATCAATCTCTCTCTCCACAAAGTTCTTAGCAGTATGGCAAGGATTTTTGAAACATCTCTCACTAAGTGGAGAACATGACTCTCCAGATTAACCGTTTTTTGAAAATGGCACCACTAAAATCAGGTGGAAGCAACATGTCAACCTCAATCTTTAGGAAGCTGATTCTTTATTTCATTCTTAAGAAATGAGATGAAAATTGTAATACCTTACACAGGTGGCAAGCTTGGCCTGGTCATGTCCTGCCAAGTGAGACTGCTGCGGAGCAGCTCATTTTCAAGTCAATCTGACACACACTTAAGGAAAACCCTTTGTGCAACCATGAGGTGAAGGATGAAGGTTTTGCTTAGAGCCCGGTGGTGGCAGATATGAGAAAGTCATCTCACTAGTTTTATTTACTATTTTAGGGAGCTGGTACCCTGAGCCTACGGAAGGAAACCCACAAGGTCCTGGGGTAGAAACCAGGACAAGGAAGATTTACAAAACTAGCTTCTCTCTCACAAATCAGACTTCTGTTCTTACACCTTCAATCAGGTTGGTTTCATATGAAGGGGCATAATTTTTGTGGCTTATATATACTGGTACAAATACAAACAGTTCATTAATCCTTCAATCAGCATTCACAAGCCAATACAAAAATTGGACATACAAACTTACCCCTATAATCTTTGAAAATATTACTGCAAATGCTGGTTCCAGGCCTCCATTTATAATGGCACAAAAAACACCTACCACAAAATAAGGCCATTCTGTTATGTTCAGCTTTAGGATCCTCCAGAATGAAACTGGAGGTACATTTTCATCCTAGAAAACATAAAATATTAGAAACTCTTAAAGTTGATAAATGACTTTAAGATGTATAATTTGTGCATATGCAGAAATTTGCCAAATAAATGCATCAAATTCTTTATCAATTGATGGATCTTCAGCTTCAAAAAATCTTCTGACAAACTTTATTATGGTATCTCTTTGTTTTTAAGAAACGAATGATACTTTTACAAATATTTCACCCTTGGCCTGACATTCAAAAGATAACAATTTTTACAAGTTGAAATGAACAGAATAGAAATTTTAATATTTGAAGTCCCACTAAGTCTCTTTGTAAATGTTTTTGTTTTTGTTTTTGTTTGTGGGTACCGGGGGTCGAACTCAGGACCTCGCGCACCAGCAGGCGCCCGTGCCGCTGAGCGATATCACCGGCCCTTTTTTCATATGTGGGTACCGGGAGCTGAACTCAGGACCTCGCACTTGCCAAGCAGGCGCTTATGCCACTGAGCTATCTCGCCAGCCCTCTTTGTAAGTTTTAATTCTAAAAAACTTCCTACAAATTCTTATTCTTAAATTACAAATGGATTGTAAAGTGTTGACATTTCTGGTTCGGGGACAATGTGAAGTATTGGGACAGAAAAATTTGGGAAAATCAATTTTTGTTCTCACTCTTAACCCAGTAGGAGCCCACCCAACTAGGACAAAGATGAAGGGAGTAGGACATAAAACTACATCCTCCTCCACACCAGAGCCTCTTTTGTACTAAGCTTTCTGTCTTGTCCTTGTGGTCCACTGGTACTCTTCCGAGTTGATCTTTTTAGACTGGATCCTGAAGCTTTTAAAGACATTGCCAAGGCATCACTTTCACTTTCAGATTCACAAACATCATTTTCTAATTCATCTCCACTTTCTACTGTCTAAAAAAATAATAAATAAATAAATAAATAAATAAATAAATAAATAAACAGACAGACAGACAAACAAGAAGTATGCACAAGCTGGCTAGGTTTAGTTTACCAGTGAAACTGATTAATGAACATCAGATACCATGGAAATGGTAATGTAAGGATAGTACTTACAAAAAATGTTGAAGTTAAACAGCTATTCTTTTTCTGTAACACACTTAAAAAATAAAATCACTAATAAGAAAGAGTCCCACTGACTATGCTAAAATAGCACATCTCTTCTATGTATCTTATTTAGCCATCTTCTTTCTGCGGGTATTTTGCCTCAGTGAAGTTTGCTTTGGGCCACTGTTGTCAGCAGAAATATGATACAAGCCCTTACATGAGCCACATTTCTCAATTGTACTTATCTAATAGTTATAATAAAAATGTGAAAAGGGTAAAATTAATTTTACCTATATATTTCACTTAACCTAATATATCCAAAATACTATAGACAGCCAATGATATTATCATTTCAACATGTAATCAATATATAAAAACCCTTGAAATGTTTTGTGTTTTTATATGTAATAAGAGACCAGAATCTGGTTTACATTTACTACTTACAACATTTCAATTCAGATTAATCACAACTGAAATGTTCAGTAGCCACATGTTGCCAGTGGCTACTAGTGAGTAGCTCACCTTTAACCTCGATAAAGCATTCTTTATTTATCTTCTTTAATGCCTCTCTTTTCAGGAAAAAAGAACAAAACTAAAACACGGGTATGTTGCTGAATTCACCAAGTATTTTTTCTTACTTTTCAAGGTAAGTCAAATAATACTTATTTTCAGCAGAAAATATAGCTATATCAGCTTATCCCCTCCAAAAAAAAGTCAGGGAAATTCTGGAATTAAACTATACCTGCATTGTGACAAGTTTGTAGTAAATGCCTTTCTCTTTCATGAGCTCATCATGAGTTCCTTTCTCCACAATGACTCCATCATCAAACCCAGCAATAACGTCAGCGTTGCGAACTGTGGATAAGCGATGAGCTATCACAATGGTGGTCCGGCCTTCTCGGGCCTAATGAGACAGCAATTTGCTTTTGAGTACATTATCAATTACATGCAAAAACTCATTCATTGAGGGCTGGTGAGATAGCTCAGCAGCATAAGCGCCTGCCTGGCAAGCACGAGGTCCTGAGTTCGACTACCAGTACATACATAAAGGAAAAAAGGGCCGGTGATATCGCTCAGCAGCACGGGCGCCTGCTGGCACGCGAGGTCCTGAGTTCGACCCGTGGTACCCACACACAAAAAAAAAAACTCATTCATTGAACTTCTATGTATTGAACACTGATGTGCTGAATATTGATAAGACTACAGAATCTATAGACGCTAAGTTCAATAAATATATAGTGAATTGATAATGATTTAAAATGATGTTTTATTATACTACAAGTAAACATAAATATAGTACCTAAATATTGATATTTTGTATGCCTCTATGTATTTTATTTAATGTATATCAGCCTAAATTTTTAGTAATAATTATGGACTTCTACAGAATAAGAAAACCCTAAAGCTCAGGCATTGACCAATAAAAACAAACACAGGCCATGTGCTATACTGAAATATGCCACTTGGAATGAGTCCTAGGAATAATGACATCCCATCCCAAAGAACCATGTGGATGATCAAGGCAGATATCAAATACAAAGCCAAAGAGTCTATCTGTAGTGTCATATTGACCTGAATTCAAATCTTGGGTTGAGGACCAGTGAGATGGCTCAGCGGCATAAGCACCGACCTGGCAAGCGTGAGGTCCTGAGTTTGACTTCCGGTACCCACATAAAAAAAAAAAAAAAAATCCAGAAGATAATAACTACTATGAAAAATTATAGTCCAACAAATTGTAAAATTTTGAAAAAATGAACAGATTCTTGGTCTCACACAAATCACCAAGCTAACCCAAAAGGACAAAAAATTGCTGAACAAGCAGTGAAACTGAGGCAGTAATAAAGAATCTACCAACTAAAAATTCCCAGGACTTGATGGATTCACTGATGAATTCTACAATAATTTTAAGGATGTTATATCACCTATACTATATATACTCCTCAAGCTCTTCAAAGAAATGAATAGGGATGGAGAGCTCCCAAATTCATTTATGGAAACCAGCATCACTCTGATTCCACAACCAGATAAAGACCCTATTATAAAAGAAAACTACAGGCCAATCTCATTAATGAGCATACATGCAACAATTCTCAACAAGCTATTAGTGAACAGAATGTAGTATACTATCAAAAAGATCAAATAGGGCGTGGTGGCACATACATGTAATCCTAGCACTCAGGAGGCTGAGGCAGGAGGATCATCATGAGTTCAAGGCCAGCCTGCACTGCATTGCGAGACCTTGTCTCAAAAAAAAAAAAAAAAAAGATCGTACATTGTGACCAAATGGGTTTCATCTCAGAGATGCAAGGATGGTCCAATATACATAAGTCAATAAATAAATACATTGCATAAACAGAAGCGAAAGAGGGTAGGGGAATGGGAAAAAAAAGAATCAAGTTATATCCTGTACAAGTACAAATTCCCTACAATTAATGTGGTCATCATGGATACCTAAAATGTATCAGTAAACTTAATTAATAAAAAATACCACATGATCATATAAATAGATGCAGAAAAGATTTTCAACAAAACTCAAAACCCTTTCATGGGCCGGTGAGATGGCTCAGCGGCATAAGCGCCTGCCTTGCAAGCACGAGGGCCCGAGTTCGACTCTCGGAACCCACATACGAAAAAGGGGCCGGTGATATCACTCAGCGGCACGGGTGCCTGTTGGCGCGCGAGGCCCTGAGGTCGACCCCCCGGTACCCACAAAAAAAAAAAAAACCTTTCATGATAACAACCCTGAAGAAAATAGGTATAGAAACTCATACCTGAGTTTGATAATAGCTATTTACGACAAACCAATGGCCAACATCATATTAAATAGGGAAAAACTAAAACTTTACCCACTAAAATCAGGAACAAGACAAAGATGTCCACTATCACCCCTTCTGGTCAACACAGTACCTGAAACATTAGCCAGAGCAATCAGGCAAGAGAAAGAAATACAAGGAAAGGAAGAATTATAGCAAAGGAAGAACTCAAATTATCAGTATTTCCAGATGACATGATACTCTACATAGAAGGCCCAAAGAACTCCACCAAAAAACTCTTAGAATCAATAACCAACTTCAGCAGTGTAGCAGGATACAAAATGAACACACAAAAGTCATTAGTATGTGTACACCAATACAGAACTCAATGAGAAGGAAATTATAAAAACAATACCATTCATGATAGCGTCACGGAAAATGAAACACCAAGGAATTAACCTAACCAAGGAAGTGAAAGACCTCTACAAAGAAAACTACAGTTCTCTGAAAAAGGAGGCTGATGAGGACATCAAGATCCAAATAAAGACCAATTTTTGTGAGTCTATATTTCTCAATGTTGAATTTAAAAGATTTACATATATTTTTAGGTGAATATTCATTCATTGTCATCTAAAAAAAGAACATCAGAGAAGCATAGAGGTTAAACAAGCAAACAAACAAAAAAAAAATTGCAGGCCTGCTGCTTTTATTTTAGTCAGTAAGGAGAATCACCTTGAAGCTGCCAGAAATGTATTTTCTAAGGCCAAGATTAAGAACAATTCACAGGGGGATGTCATCGTGCTGAAAACCGGCTGGTGCAGACCGGGGCTCACAGACCTTGTCCAGGGCCACCTGGACCACTGCTTCGCTCTCTGTGTCCAGGGCCGACGTGGCCTCGTCCAGCAGCAGGATCTTGGGGCTGCGAACCAGGGCGCGTGCTATGGCGATTCTCTGCTTCTGTCCACCACTCAGCTGGGCCCCTCTCTCGCCAACCAGGGTGTCAAATTTCTGCAACAGAAAAAATTAACAAAAGCCTTAGGAAAAGCACAAGTTATTTCACATCACATTTGAGACTGGGAAGTAATCCCATCAAACAGCCAAGCCTCATGGGAGATACAATCCAACTCTTCAAAGCTAGCAACACATAACCCCAGTTTTTAAAACTACGTATCAACTGCTCACTGACACTGCTACATTCAGGTAATCTTGATTTCCATTCTCAGGATACTCCTCCATCCTAACTTCACGTGGGTCCTGTTGGACCGGAGTTCCACGCTTTGCATCTCCTGAATGAACCACTCACGTGAGGCAGCTTCATGATGAAGTCGTAGGCGTTGGCTTCCTTGACAGCTTTCTCAATCTCATCCATGGTGACATTTTCTCGACCATAGCGAATGTTTTCAGCTATTGTGGTGGCAAACAGCACAGGTTCCTGACTCACCACGCCGATAATTTCCCACAGATACCTCACATTTAGGGTCCTGATGTCCTGTCCATCGATAGTGACCTGAAATACAAAGCGAGTGAGGTTTGCGTGCATTTGTAGTTGAGACCACAGCACGAGAAAGCTCTCAGCGGGAACTGCCGAGGGCCCGCGCCTGGCTCACCGCGCCCTTGGTGGGGTCGTAGAGCCTCTGCAGCAGCTGCACCGTCGTGCTCTTCCCACAGCCGCTGTTTCCGACCAGGGCCACGGTCTGCCCGCTCTGCACCTTCAGGTTGAGGCCCTTCAAGATCTACCGAGGTAAGTGAGAAACAGACGTCGAGGCAACTCACACGGACAGACGCAGGGCGTGGGAATGAACGGTTCAGTTCAGTACTACAGCGCAACACGCAGGCATTGTTCTTTTTTACAATCTCTTAGTGTCAGAGACTTTTCCCTGAGCACACTGTTTAATCACTGATTAATCACTTATCATCATACCTTGACTTCTTTGCGAGATGGGTAACTGAAGTGAATATTTCTAAATTCCAAATTTCCCTGAATATTGTCTGGTTTATAGCCATTTGTTGAGAAGCTGTCAATGCGTGGCTCCTAAAGAAAATATAATGTTAAATTAGTACATTACAATAATTGCTTTTTAGTGACACTTAGTGGAGAACAAGACAAAGTGATGACAATAGTGACTCTTAACCGGAAAATCCTCTACAAGATAAAGTACCAGCTCAGACTTACATTATCAATTATTCTGAATATTTCATAAGCTGCTCCTCTTGCGTTGGCAAATGCTTGAATGTTCGGAGATGCCTGTCCAACACTAAAAGCCCCAATTAATACAGAAAAGAAGACCTGAGGAATGTGAAGGAAAATCAAGTTAGTGTTTACTACAATTTTTTTCCATACTTTTTTCCAACATAACTCATTCCATTTTAAAATTGCAAGGCAACAAAAGGATAGGAGATGTTAAGAATATTTTGTTTTATAACTAAGGGAGTAACTTTAAAATGTACCACTATAAAAATGAAATTAAGGAGGTGACAGATGTTAATCAGTTTGATTTAGTCATTGCACATCACACGTGATAAAAACACATTCTACTCCAAAAATTACAACAACTATGACAAATTATGGTTTGTCAACTGAAAATAATATAATTTTTTAAAACATAAAAAATCTTTAATATTTAAATCCTTTTATTTAGTATGTATACAATGCAGAATGAGTCTCATTTACTCAGTGAAACAATGACATATGGTCTATATGACCACAGCACTTTAATGGAATATTTTTTTATTTCTTCACTGGTTAGAAATTTCATTTAGATCATCAGGAGGATAAAATGAAGCAGAATGATAACTTTGCTTTTGTTCAAGGTTGAAGAGAACTAATGTCATTGTTCATTTCTTTCTAAGTCATTCAGGAATTCTACTGAACGATAATTTACCTAGAAGGAACTTTGCTAAGCATTTCGATATTCACTATCTCAGTTAGTCCTCACAACAACACTGAAAGTTGGGGCACATGTTTTCCGCCATGTCCACTTGGCAGAAGAGGTAACAGAGGCTTGGAGGTCGAGGTGGCTGACCCAAGCCACACAGCTGGAACATGAACGACATCGGTCTGTGCCAAGTTCCGTACTCACAATTCTGGACACCTCCAGGTTAGGAAGCAGATTATTTGCAAATTATTTCACTGTCTTTAAATAAAAGAAGATAACAAGTGGCAACACTTCTGTACTTAATGTAAAGCTGTATAATACAGAAAACTTGTAAACAGAACTTCTTTTTCTGAAGAATGACAACTTTTACTTCCATAAACTTGTGAGGTGAACTAGCTGCCATTGAAAAGCTTAAAAGTTAAACTGTATATTCTACCATTTGTAAAGAATAAATCAGAAAATACAAGTACAGTGCTTAGCATGAGGTTTGACACAAAGAAATAATCTCATCAAACAAAAGCTCATGCTAGAGAGATACCTGAAAAGTTAATGCTTCTTAGCTACAGAAGAAATTGTGCAAGAGATCTGCAAAACATCAGGAAAACGGCTTATTAGGGGCACTGAATTTGCTTTTCAGTCTCACCTAGTAATATATGTCTCTTTGTATTTTCAATAGTTTTTCAAAATATATTCTTCGAAAGTCAAGCCAATATCACTCATTGGTATTTTTAATGGTGACTGTCTTAGTTATTTTTCTCCTTGCTTATACAAAATACCTGACACCCAAAGTTAAAGGAGGAAAGGTTTACGGTAGCTCACAGTTTGAAGAGGTTTCAGTTCAGAGTTGGCTGGCTCCAAGGCAGGGTGGCATGGCAGAGCGCTGGCGCAGAGGAGAAACAGTCCATGGCAGGCAGAAGGCAGAAGCCAGCAAGGCAGCAAGCAGCAAGCTACAAGCAACAATCAACAACAGCAGCCCTCTTTCTGTCCCTTATATACATGCAGGCTACCTGCCCTTAGAGAGGCTAGTACACACACCCTTAATCCTACCCAGAACTATGCCAAACCAATCTGTGGACTAATTTAGTAATCACACATCCTCAATCCCAGCATCACACACTCCAGATCTCTGAAAAGCCCCACCTATGACTTCATGAGGCCTTGGGGGGACATCTAGACACACAAGCCATAACCAGTAACTCATTTCTTTTTACAACTCACATAACACTTACAGTGAGCACTTGTCCGATGGAATATTCATTTGAGAGGACCAAAGTAGTCCCATACCAGAAGGCCAGAGCATATGATGCATAGATCAGCAAGAAAGCGAAACCAATAGAAATGTTGGCAGTGATCGCTTTCTTTATCCCAATTCTTTTAGCATCTTCTAAATTGTTATTGTACCTGGGAGAAAAACAAAAAGTATTAAATATATTCATACATTTTTATGAACTGTTATCAATGTAGCATGCCACTGCTGAGCAATTATAATATGCCCAGCCCTATGGTATATAAGATGTGATCAAATATATGGTAAATGTTTGAATTTTTAATAATTTATCACAGTAAAAGACACACTACCACTAATCACCCTCAAAATACTCTCTCACACTTTAAACATACTTCTCCCATCATTCTTGCCACTTTCTGAAGTAGTTATAGAAGTTTTTTGGGGGTCTTTATGAGGTTTGACAAAAAAAAAAAAATGGTAGGGCCGGTGAGATGGCTCAGCGGCATAAGCATCTGCCTGGCAAGCGCGAGGGCCCGAGTTCGACTCCCAGAACCCACATACGAAACAAAAAAGGGCCGGTGATATCGCTCAGCGGCACGGGCACCTGCTGGCGCGCGAGGTGCTGAGGTGGACCCCCGGTACCCACAAAAAAGAAAAAAAAATGGTGAAGGCTTCTGCTGCATGCCATCTAATGGAAAGGCAAACTCAAAATAAGTACAGTGTGCCCTCATCTACTGGATGGGACTCTATAGGTCTTCTAGCTCTTCCCCAAACTCATAACGCCCATGAAAATAAACAATCAATTCTACACAATGAGGTAGCAATAACAGTGCAACCAAAGGCACAGAAAAGGACTTCCAGAAGGGCTTCAGAAAGTGGAGGTACGATGGGATAAGTGTGTGCAAAGGGTGGGGGAATGTTTTGAATGGGATTAATGGCAATGAGTGCTTTACTGTAATAATTTTTTAACATAAACATTCACCATAATTTTCAATCACAGCTCACACATATCTGTTCTCTTGTTACCCATACAGTGACCCTATGCTGTTATTACTACTATTATTCCCTTCCTGCGGAGGAGATAACTGAGGCTTATGGAGTGTTATTTGTGAGGGAGTCTTCTAAAAGCTCTTATCTTAGCCTTAACAAGACTGAAGTGAAGCAGAATTTAGCAAACTTTTAGAACATATTTTGTTTAATACACAAAAGGAATGGAAACATGAAAAAAACTTCTCTTTGAAATTTGTATGCCACTTTCACTAGTTAACAAAATGCAGACAAAATACTAGAGAGTACTAAACAGAAGAGAGTCACTTCAATCTCTGGACCTGGGGAATCTTTGCAATCTGTCCCTTGTCCTGCTCCATCTGGGACTGTTTTGTTGGAAGGACCCACTGTGAGATTACATGTGTGAAAGAATATGGACAGCTTTGACTTACTATGTAATATTTTTTCTTAAATAAGCTGTATGATTTATCTTATTTCTACAGATATCTATTTTTTAAATTACTAACCTATAAAAGATATTTGGCTTTAAAATATATAATAGTCCATCATTATGAATCAGTGTGTCCCTTTCATCTTTTCGCCATATTGTTAACATAGCCTTCTCAACTTTCCTCATGCCATGGTAGCTCACTGATTGTGTAAAGGGATCTGCCTTAGTGGCTGAGAAAATCAAAATTTCAGTACATCCACAGCCTTGTAACTGGTTTACAGCACAAAGTTCATGAAGAACACCCTTCGAGACTTCTTAGAAAAAACATGAAGAATTACACAAAGCGAGGTGGGGGGGCAAAAAAAGCAAGCAAACAAACAAACAAACAAAAAATTCAATGCTGGAATCCACTGGCTCATTTTGTTTCTCCAGTTCCAGTGAGTTCATTCCCACATGATAATTCCACTACTTCTGAACCTTCCATGAGTGGATAATTCCTTATGCTAAAGCGAGAGGGGATGGTGTCTGTAGCTTAACCTCCATTTCAAAGGAACATACTATCTTTCTCAAGAAAAGCAATGTGGAGATAAGCTAATAGCGCCTAGAGAACTCTGCAAGGAGAGCCAAAGTAAATTATTAGACACAGGACAGATTACACTTGAGCCTTAAATCAATCTTAATCCACTTTACCAGAAGTCTCTGAAGAAACTGGAGACTTGCCTTGCATGAAGGAGCTCAAAATTATTGAAATAAAATAACTCAATTCTACAGTTAATTCATATTTTGAAGTCCTTCCTCCACTAAATGTATGATGGTGTGAACATTATATTAATTGTCTTACAATTTAATTTCTTCAGACACTATCAGAGTTCAAATCCTTCTTAGATATGAACATTCTCTCTGGCTTTCATGACTTTTTTTGTTTTGTTTTGTTTATGTGGGTACCGGGAGTCGACCTCAGGACCTCGCGCTTGCCAGCAAGCGCTTGTGCCCCTGAGCGATATCACCAGCTCTTTTTTCCCTTTATGTGGGTACCGGGAGTTGAACTCAGGACCTCGAGCTTGCCAGGCAGGCGCTTATGCTGCTGAGCTATCTCACTGGCCCGTCATGACTATTTTTTAACTGGCTGCTTTACCACAATTAAAAAGCATGCCAAGTAAAATTTATAGGCAATCATAACCCCTGAGATGAAATTTAAACATAATATTTTAATGATAAAATATTTAAATCCCCAATTTGCCAGTTATACTCTGAATAAAAACATTATTTTTAAGAAACACATTCAGGGGCCGGTGAGAGAGCTCAGCAGCATAAGCGCCTGCCTGGCAAGCGCGAGGTCCTGAGTTTAACTCCTGGAACCCACATACGAAAAAAGGGCCAGTGATATCACTCAGCGGCACAGGCGCCTGCTGGCACACGAGGTCCTGAGGTTGACTCCCGATACCCACCAAAAAAAAAAAAAAACAACATATTCAGGGGCCGGTGAGATAGCTCAGCGGCATAAGTGCCTGCCTGGCAAGCGCAAGGTCCTGAGTTCAATTCCCAGTACCCACATTAAGGAAAAAAAGGGCCGGTGATATATATCGCTCAGCGGCACAAGCGCTTGCTGGCAAGCGCGAGGTCCTGAGGTCGACTCCCGGTACCCACACAAAAAAAAAGAAAGAAAGAAAGAAACATATTCAGGTGTGTGCGTGTGCGTGTGTGCGTCCCATTTTAGGAACCGAGTTAAGGGAAAAGATACACAGCATAAAGTATAATGTTACTACATTAAAGAGCTTCAATGTTTATGATTCATATTTATCATCTACTGATTTCAGGTCTCGCTTAGAGTAACATCAAAACCATTTCTCCAATATGATGTTGTGCAGCCAGAGGAAACTTGCCAGGAAGAAGCGACAACAAGGAAGACAATCATTTAGATACCATAAAAAATAAATGAAAATAAAGGCTTAGAGGAGCAAGCAGACATTAACAATATTCCTTTTACATAGGCTTTTTGTTTAGTTTTTCAAAAACAATGTCACTCATATAAAGCCAGATTTCAAAATCATTCATTCACTTAAAGCTTTAGTATAAAAATAATAAAGGAGGAGTTTCTAAGTAGGACAGAAGTAATATAACAAAACATTATTATTTTTAAAACACAGTAATCTTATAAAAAGACAAACTTGTTGAAGATGTGAAAGGAGATCAGAGGAGGAAGGAAATAGAGGGTAGGAAGGAAGAGTAAAATGATAAAAAATGATGAAGATATGCTACATACATGTACCAATTCCCCAAAAGGAATATAATTATGATGTGCTGCAAACACACATTAATAAAAATATTCTTTTTAAATATATGAAAATTTTTGTCAACTACTTGTCTTTTAAGTAGTTTTCAAGTAACTACTTAAAAGAGCAAAGACAAATAGGTTAAGCAAAAGAAATGAGTACCAGTATACAAATGACACATATGAGAGAAAAGTATTTTTAAATTATGGAAAACAGAACTATTCCATTAAATTAAATTCATTTATAATTCCAATTAATTTCCATTCCAAGAGACCCAGCCCTTTCTTGTACCTGCTATTTTAAACAGAATGTCAGGCTGGGACTTGATTGTTTATCCATGTGGTAGCAGAGAAGAATGGGAGAACTATAAAGAAAACTGAAGGATTACTCTTGGTCTAAAAAGACTTACCAATTCTACTTACAAATTAAATCCAAAATCTCTGTCCTTGTCACCCCTTTCCTGCCTCCACTCTAGATCAAGCCACCATGGCCTCCCTCCTCCCGACAACTGCGCCAGCCCCCACTGCTCTCCCCGACCCCAGGCTTTAACTTTTCTCATCCACTCACCAGAGCATTTATAGACAGAGCAATGGTATTAAAACAGAATGTGAGTGGTCATTCTATTTCCCCATGCCCTTGAAATGAAATCCTAACACTTCTCCAAGGCCCACAACTCCCCACACTCTGGCCTCTGCCCACCCCAATGCCCCTTTTCTAAACTGGACTCTAGTCACACAAGCCTGGGCTACTTTCCAGAACGTACTGAAGTCTTTGCCACCTCAGAAAATGTGAAAGACTCCTTCTGACACATCCGTTCCCTATCGCAGTGATGGGAGGATGTTCTCATCCCTCAGGTATCCACCTAGATAAAACCTCCTCAAAGTGGCCTCCCCTACCACCACATGAAAATGTTCCTTCCTCACCCTCATCAGCGCACACTTTCATTTCATCAGGGCACTTTTTTAAATATGTAATTTAGCGCATCTCTAAATGTACCCCTACGGCTCTGGGCATGGGTCCTGTTCCTAGCACTCAACTCCTCATCTTCCCACAGGTAACCATTATCCTCACCTATTATGGCCTTAACACACAATGTGTAACTTTATACACAATAGTTTTGTTTCTCCTGTTTGCAAGAAATACATATCCATAACATGAAAATGTGTCAGAATATTATCACGATATATGCTGAATTTTAAAGAAAATCTCTTGCTCCTCAGAAATCACTGGATCTAATGAACAGTATGAATTTCAATAAACTACTATCCATACTCTCAGAAATCTAAGAAAAGAGAACAGTCACATGGATGGTACTAAACAATGCATCACAAAATAGATTTTCAATTTTTGTACAACTGTGCTCTTTGGTTGTATTTTTATCTTCTAAATGATGGAGCATATTTCAACTAAGTAGGAGCCTGGACAAGAAGGGAAATAATTCACAGACTAAAATGACCCCACAGATCCTATATAAAATACTCATTCAATCCTAGCAATCAAGAATTGGCTTGATAGGCCCCAAATCATCAGAGATATAAAATACATTTCAGCCTTAGAAAATTATTCTTATGTTGCAGCCTAGAAAACTACAGAAAACTCTTCGAATTAGCAGATATAAAGAGTATACAACAAAATTGCAACTTCTCCAGAATATCAGTAATGATGTAATAGGTCCATTTAAGGAAACATTTATATTGGGAAAGTATCTTCTAATCCACAATGTCAGCCTGAAGGGTATATGAGATGACAGAGAATTTAATATTTCTAGCAACATTAAAAAAGAGACTCAGGGGCCGGTGAGATGGCTCAGCAGCATAAGCGCCTGCCTGGCAAGCGCGAGGTCCTGAGTTCGACTCCCGGAACCCACATACGAAAAAAGGGCCGGTGATATCGCTCAGCGGCACGGGCGCCTGCTGGCGTGCGAGGTCCTGAGGTCGACCCCCCGGTACCCACAAAAAAAAAAAAAAAAAAAAAAAAGAGACTCAAACCTTTCAAGTTCTTTGTTTTGTCCTCCAAATGCAATCACAGTTCTAATGGCTGCTAAGACTTCTTCAGCCACGGCTCCAGCTTTTGCATACGCAGAAAGCTCTTTATCAGTAAATGAAGACAATAGCTGTTTTAAAACACAATTTCAGGTCATTTAAACTTTTAAACTTTTTATCTTTTGCAATGTAAATATATATATATGAATGTTGCCGGCATATTAATGCATGTAAAGAACCAAATTTTTCTTTGAGTTGTCTTTGGTAATCATGTTCTATATTTTCACATAACCCTATAAGCAATCTCAAATCCATTTTAGATGGGCGTGATAGATAATAAATCAGTTAACTACATATTTTATTTTCCCACTGAAAACCTCTCAGATCTTCATCTGAATAAATATAACTGGAAATTTTGAGATGTTGAATTTCAGAAAAAAAATATACACAAGCATTACATCAACAAAATACGGTATGCACTAATCATACCAATTGTTAGTGATATTCTAGTTCAAAAGTGTTAAAGTGGGAGGCCAGAAGAACACAAGGGCCCAAGTAACTTCAAGAAGGTTTCACAGACCAGGGTAACCACAAAGTTTCCTCTGCTGGTGCTCTTGGGAATAAGAATATATTCAGCCACCAGGCAGGTCTTTCCTTTCTGGATGCTCTTTGATCCTTCTGTTTATTCTGTAGACAGAACATTACTGGTTGCCTTTTATGTGTAGGTTCTCATTTATTGCTCTCAACTGTACAGTGAAATAGATAGTATTTCCCATACTTTACACATGAGGAAATGGAAACAACAGGAAAGGCTGAATAATTTGCTAATAAGTAAAATATCCAGGATTCACATCTGAGTCTACATGCTGAATTAACGATAATCACTAGAGGAAATCAAAAGACTAAGGTTACTGTTTCTACCAGGAGTGTGAAGTGAACAACCATCTAAATATGTATTACACACAACCAATTTATCATAAAAAATTAGTTAAACAGTATTATAGTCTTTTGATATGTAACTCTTAAATTTTGATCTTTTCAATGTTGTTTTGATTATAAATAGTGCATTTCTTCCTTAACTGTGTAAGAAAGTAAAGGGAGCTATGACAGACTCAGGAATGGGTAGACGGAAGCAAATGAAATACATGAAAAGCAGAGAGACATTTTTTGGTGGGGTGCTCGGGCTTGAACCTAGGACCCTGCACGTACTAGGCAAGTGATCGGCTACTAAGCTACATCCCCAGCCCCAAACAAACATTAATGATGTTCTCTGTGCAGACATTATGCTGCATCTGTCTGTTCTCTTTGGTACCCAAAACAATGTCCCACTAATTCCCTGGGCCTTCCCGGCCTCTCAAAGCTGTCTTCCTAGGGCTGCACCACCACACTTGCCTGAATCTTCACAGCACTGGGTGTGAGTTAGAAAGCTCAGTGCCATGCTTGCGCACACAGTGAGAGAATACAGACAGCTCACGCGACAAGCTTCAGCAACGGCTCTCTGCTCCTCCTGGAGCCTCACAGCGCCAAGCTGCCCTCCCCGCAGACAGCTAACAGGAGCATCACCACCACACGCTTTTTAATTAGGAGTTTAAATGTCTGCTATTTCAATTTATTGTTAACATATCAAATACCATACTGAATTCAACAAATTTAACTCCTTTTTCCTTCTATGAACTTCCAAAACGATAAGCAGATAAGAGTAGAATATTCACTGTTCTTTTTTTTCAAGAGTCTGTCTGTTAAAAGAATAAATACACTCTCAAAACTATTCTTAGGGATACAAAAAGCCAACTTCTACAATTCTCCCAACATGAAATAATACGAAGGCAGCACTTCCATTAGTACAATTACCCAGATAAACTACATAAATTATTACCAACCCATTCCCTTTCCAAAAGCTGATAATTCCATACTTAAACCTAAAAGGCACACATGAGAAGGTTATTTTCACAAGTTAAATGTTGTATAATATTGGCAATTTTGTATTATTCAAACTAATATGTCCTGAAGAAATACTGTTGACTACTAGAATATATCTGCCCACATTTTTATCTCAACTTTCCATTTCTAAAGATAAGCTTTTGTTTTATCATTTATATTTTTAAATTTCAGTTTCTATGTTTATTATTAGTTTGTAAAAATGCAATTGATCTGGTACCCTGTGGCCTCTCAGAACTTAATTATTACTTATAGATTTTCATAGATTCCTTTGAATTTTTATAAAAAATAATGGAATCTATAAATAGATATGCTTTATTTCTTTTTTTCTAATTTATATCCCTTTATTTTTCTTGTCTTATTACAGTAGCTGGAATCTCTGGAGCTTTGATTAAAAAAAAAAAACTAGTGAGAATGGACTTCATTTTCTTATTCTCAATCTTAGGGAGAAGGAAGTCCTTCACTTTCAGCTAAGACGTTAGCTGTAGAGATTTTGTAGATTATCTTTACAGAGTTGAAACAGCATTCAATTCCTAACTTGTTGAGACTTCTCATCGATGAGTATAAGATATTGTCAAATGCATTTCCATGTCAAATGATGTTTTTTCCTCTTTAGTTTGGTGGTATAGTAGGTTACACTGACTGATTTTCAAATGTTAAGACAGCATTCCATATCTGAAATAAATCTCACTTGGTCCTGATCTATAATTTTTTTTATACATTTTTGAATGTGGTTTACTAATATGAGGTGTGATCAAAATATAGAGAATGTTTAAATTTTTAAAAATGCATTAAAGGATACATTGTCATTATACCCCCTCCAAATATCCCTCTACATACACAACTTGCTTTTCACATACTTAGCCCATCATTCTTGCCACTTTCTGAAGCATTTCTGGAAGTCCTCTTTTGAAAGTGTCTTTATGAGGGTGTGATTTAAAAATATGATGAATGCTACTGCTGACTGAGTCCATGCAGTGTAATAATGGGCTCTTAAAAACATGACAGTATGTCTTCATCCACCTTATTCTCCAGATCTGGCAAAGTGCAATTTTTGGGTCTTCCCCAAAGTGAAAATGACCATGAAAGGTAAATGTTTTAAATTGCTTTAGGACATTAAAACAGTCACAACAGCACAACTAAAGACTTTCATGCAAAAGGACTTCCATAACTGCTTCATAAGTAGCAAGAATGATGGGATAATTGTGTTTGAATCAAGGGAGAGTATTTTGAGGGGGATTAATGACAATGTGTCTTTTACTGTCACTGATCTTTTAAATTTAAATATTTATGTTTTTTGTCACAGTTCATATGTTATTAAGAATTTTTATTCAAAATTCCTGAAAAGTATTGGTCTATATATTTATTTTTCTATATTTTCTTTGTCTGGATTTGGTAGCAGGGTAATCTTAGCTCTATAAAAGGAATTAGGAAGTGTTTCTCTTTTTTTCCCTTGGGAAGATTATATAAGTTTGGTGCAAAATTTCTTTAAATATTTGGTAAAAATTTCCAGTGAGACCATCTAGGTTTAGAGTTTTTTTCCTTAAATTTGTAAACTGAAGTGACAAGTTTAATCTCTTTAATGATTACAAAGCAACTCAGGTTGTCCAGTTCATCTCAGTTGAGTTTTGCTAATTCTTGGTTGTCAAGGAATTGAGATACTGATCCCTAAATTATCACATTAACGAGCATAAAGTTGTTCATAGCACTCCCATCTTTCTAGTATGTGTAGGATTTGTAATGACATCCCTATTTGATTTCTGATATTGCCTATTAGTATCTTCTTTGTCATCTCAAATTGATAGGCTTCTCAGTTTTGTTGATTTTTTTGTTGAAGAACCAGTTTTCACTTTAATTGGTTTTCTTTTTTTTAATTTTCACTTAGTTTTCTGCACTTACCTTTATAATGCCTTCTCCTTTTTTTTTTACTATGGCTTACTTTGCTATTCTAATCTCTTGAGGTAGGAATTTAGATTATTGAATTGGGACCTTTCCTCATTTCTAATATAATCACTTAATACTATAAAGTTCTCTTAGCACTCCCTCAGCTGCATCCCAAATATTTTTATATTGATCTATGTATTTTTAATTTCCTTTGAGATTTCCTGTTTAACCAATGAGCTACATAACTGTATTGTTTAACTTCCATGTTTAGAAGTTTTCTTATCTTTCTGTCATTGGTTTCTAGTCTGACACTGCTAGGGTCGGAAAAAAGCAAACTTTATGGTTTCAATTCTTTAAATTTCCTACGTATGTTTTATGGCACGGAATATGATCTAATGTGGTGAATGTTTCATAGTTTTGAACATATTTTTGCATTGTGTTCACAATAGTTTCTGTGGGTATTGTAATATTTATATGTGAATTGCAAGAGTCTACTGGTACAAACATTTTACTACTAACAATTTTTGTTTTACCATCAAATATGATTTATAACTCTCATTACAGAAAGTATATTGCATATGTCCATCTTGCTGCCCTTTTGCTATTCCTTTTCTCTTGTTAATGCCCCTAATATCCCTTTTATTATCATTTCCATTCTTTTTGAAGAACTTTACTTAGCCAGTTTTTAGCAGAAGGCAAACTAGTGAAAACAGTTTTAAAGTTTCCTTGATCTTAGACCAGTGGTGGTGAACCTATGGCAGGTTTGTTACTGTGTTTTTCAGACAAAAGATGTTAATGTGTGAGTTGTTTCTTCTAAACTAAAACCTCAGTATTCAGGTTTAATTGCAGGTTGACACTTTGTAAGAAATAAGTGGGTGTTCAGTTGCAGTTTGGCACTCGGTCTCTAAAAGGTTTGCCATCACTGTCTTAGACTGTTCTCATTCCTGAAGGATAGTTTTACCAGGTATGATACTCACATTTGATAACATTTTGGTGGGGTGGAGTCTTTGTTGGTGTTGTTATTTTGTGTACTTGAAAAATATTGTGTCACTTCCTTCTAGGATTCATGGTTTTGGTGACAAATATGCTATTCAAATTGGTCCCATGTTAAATAAAGAAGGTGACCACCTCCTAAAATATAAGATTCCCATTAGGTAATGTGTTGTTTCTCTCTGGCTTACTTTGATGTTTTTACTACTTGTCTTTATTTTTCAATAGTTTAAGTATGCTTTTCTCTAGAATGGATTTCTCCAGGGTTATCCTATTTGGGGTCAAAAACTCCACTCTGTCAATTGAATTTAACCGAACGAGCCCCTCCAGCATGGCTCTTTAATTTTCCAATTTCATTTTGGTCTTTTTTAATAACTTCCATTTTGTGGCTGGTGTTTTCTATTCTATTGCTCCAAAGAATTTGTAATTGACTACAAAAGCATTTTTGTCATAGCTGCTTAAAAATCTTTGTCCGATAATTCCAAGGTCTGCTCTATTTCAGTGTTGGAGTCAGTTCAGTTTTTGTTTCCTGATTTAATTTTTGATTTTATGGCTTGATAAAACAGGTGATTTTCTATAGTATCAAGGATATTTTGTCAATTATGTTCAGAGACTCTGATGTCTACTTAAATCTTATATTTTAGGAGGTTGTCACCTTCTTGATCTAACATGGGACTCTTCTCCTTACTTCTGTGACCTGTAGCTCCAGTAGCCATTTGACATTTAGACCTCTGAGGTATTATTTTTCCCAGCGTGGTTTTTCTGGAGATGTCGGGACTTCCACCAACTGCTGCTTGTACCCTCTGAGAAAACTGAAGTGGTTTCTCAAGGTCAGGCTGCAAGGTATTTCTTGGTAAGGGAAGAGTGTGGTGACCTCCCCACCAGTGCTCTCTACCTGCCCCAATATTTCTGAGCAGGTGAAAGAGTCTTGGACACAGGGGTAGAAAAGGACTTTCTGGTCCAGGCTGCTTGCTGTCATTGGATCTCTTCTGATTCTTTTGTTTGCTCCAGGAGCCTTGAGTTGGGGAAGAAAGCCTCAAGTTCATAGGGAGAAACAGGCTTACTAAACTAGGGTATATTTCTTTTTTAATGTACCTAACAATCAAATAATTCAAGAAATATGTTTAAAATGATACCAAAAGATCATGGCAGACTAAGGATTAAAACAGGTCTCAACAGTCAGCCGAGGAGTCCTTTTATGAAATAAATAGCATCCAAAACAGTGCATAATTCCTTATTAAAGATTAAGTCTGTTTTCCTAACTTCACCAGAGCAGAAATCAATAAATTTTAAATAGTTTCAATAAGTGCTGATGTGAAGAGTTTGCACATAACTTGCTTAACATTTTAGTAAACAGAAAAATCAATTGACATCAAGAAGCTTTTGCCAACTATTTCAACGAACTGATAACCATCAGGAAGATCATTTAAACCCTGTGATACTCTCAGTAACAAATTAACAGGATCCTCAGAACTTCAGTTTCTTCCTTTACAAAATGCAGTAATATCTATACTTTAGAAAGAAAAAACTATGTATTTACTTGACATAGCAGGTGGTCAATAAATGGGAGTTACAGTTTGCAATAAAAAAAAAATCCATTCCACAGGGAAATTTTTCTAAAACTTCCAAATACTTACAACCTAGCTTATTTTTGTTAGGCTTGGCTTTGGTTGCCCTTCCACTGTTTATATCTTTTTGCTATACAAATTCATTGAATATTTTCTAAATTACGTGTAACCTGAGAAAAACTATACATTAGAATAATCTTAAATCACATTTGTTCATAAAATGAATATCATTCCCACCCAGGAAGGAAAAACAAATTTTACACAATCATTGGAGGCAGGTGTTCAAAGGTGGGGAGGGCCACTCCTGTTCTACCTTCATAACTGGGTGAGAAAACTGCAGGCTAAGGATTTATAGGGATCCAGGGCTGAAAAGCATCTATTTTCTTAAATCATTTTTATAACAATGCATTTAAATATATATGAACAGAGAAACACACTGATGACAAAACTGTAAAATCAACATACAAAATAAAGTCTGCAAAATCAAAAAAACATTTAAACTGAACAATGTTAATGGAATGGGACACGCGAGGTTCACTAACTTAAATCTCTAGTTGTTGTGTGACTACGGCATTTTTCCACCAATCACAAATCTTCACAGTTCAGTAGCTTTTTTTTTTTTTTTTTAAGAAAACAGAAAATAAGATATAAGAGTTACTTCCTTCTTTCTCACACCTTTCTAAATAATCACATGGTCCAGGACAGTACAGAGCCCTGGCAGGGGCAGCACTCAGTGAGACTGCATCAGCTTACCCTACTGATTTTGAACAGAAGACATAAAAACAAGTACGAAATACCTCAGGCTATGATGGTTCAAGACCCTTCCATGGGATATAGGGAGGAGTTAAAACCTGCATCCACAGGCTTCACCTACCTTTGCCCAGACTGCAGCTGATAGCCCAAGAACAGGGCTGACGGTCAAAATCACAAGAGTGAGCTTCCAACCACGTGTAAATCCTACTATAAAACCAGCCAAAAATGTTGCCAGTGACTGAACCAACATTCCAATTTTGTCACCAATTCCTTCATTAATTTTGGAGATGTCACTAAAGAACAGATAATGTCAGAAGCCATGTCAAAATTACAAACACAGCACATTTCTCCTATACCCAGTTTTGTGTTTTGCTTTTTGTTTTGTTTCATTTCATTTGTTGAGTGTGGCATAAATCAGTTCATACCTAGTTTCATTTAGCAGCTTTTATCAGTTTATATCTAGTTTCATTTAGCAGGGTGTCAGTTCCTAATAGAAAATTCAGTCATTGACAACGGAAATCCATGGTCCACATGGCCCCAGGAAATGAACGTGGTTACTCAAGAAGTATGCAATGCAGAAATTTCAAATTGCTTGGAAATTTAACCAGTAAGTATCATATTATTGCTATACTTCATACTACTTTACTGCACACCCTCCGAGTATTCCTTAATTTAGGTAAGTCCACTCCTCTTTCACTGCCAGACAAGCAGGTCCCATCATTCCATGCCAGGTACAAAAGACATGGTTGCTATTCAGAAAGAACTTAGTCTTCTGAGTGATGCACTAACATCTCTAAGAAATCTGATGACGGGATTCTCTAAAGATGGCGGATGAGTAAGAAGCAGGCAGCGAAACTCTCTCTAAAAGTTACCATTGGAACACGGGAATATAGTGACCCGGAAAGCGCAGGAGGGGGGGAGATGCCTCCCCGAAACCCAGAAAAGTTCTGAAGCGCAATCTGGGACCCCCGGCACCAGTGACGGGTGACTTCCAACAAAGAAGAAGGAAAGAAGGAGCAGACCGCACGCGCGCACCTTCTACTATCCCGGGAGTTGCAGCGCCGTGGAGGCTCAATTCTACGGACACACGGTGGCAGCTGGCGCCCAGGGAGCCCCCACGGAGGATCCTGAGACAGCGGCGGGGCAGGGGAGCGGCGGAGAACGGTGCTGACCGGCGGTGAGTGTCTCTCAGCCACAGCTGCCCCGCGCCAGAGAGCGACCGGCCGGGCGCCATTGTGGGGGGTGTGGCGAAACTCAGAGCGGCTTGGAAACTGCTCTGGGAACTTGTGCTCCGGACAGGGCAGCACGGGGCCTGGGCCTCTCAAGCCCACGAAAGTGTGCTGAGGTCAGCAGGTGAAAGAGACTGGACTCTCAGCCACACCTGTCCCACGCCAGAGAGCGACTGGCCCGGCACCATTGTGGGGGGGCGTGGCGAAAAACCAGAGCGGCGGGAACCAGTGCAGGGAACCCGCGCTCCAGACAGCACGCTGAGCCTCTCAGGCCCAGGGATCGTGAAAGGGCGCTGAGAGCGGAGGCAAGCTAGACTGGTCTCTGCCTGAAAGTACGTGCCTCTGCTCACCGCCCGCCAGAGGGCGCTCCTGGCTTACTGGGACGGACCTGCACAGAACAGGACTCTGTCACAAGGTACCTGCCTACAACAGAGTCAACACCTGGAACTGATTTTTTTTTTTTTTTTTTTTTTTTTTTTTTTTTTTTATATTTTTTTCGCTGATTTGTTTTTTGTTTTGGCGAAGGGTTTTTTTGTTTTTGTTTTGTTTTGTTTTGTTTTTTTCGTGGGGTTTTATTTTTGATCTGTCTGTTTTATTGTTTTTATCTTCGTTTTTGTTTCTGTATGTGTATTTGCTCTTTCCTTCATTATTCTCTCTGGTTTTTTATATGAGTGTAAACAGCGCCTCTAACTTCTTTGTAATTGTGGTTGTGATCTGTTCTTCCTTTTATCCCTTCCTTCTCTTTTTACCACCTGTCCTCTGCACTAGTGTCCCAATTTTAGTGGGATCCCTCTTGGTCCTCTAACCTTACATCTAATTCCTTCCTCTTCTCCCAATACTCTATTTCCTCCTTAACTCATTTTAAATTTAAACTCCTCAAGGAAAAATTGACATACATAGGACTTGTATACTGCATATAATTTTTCTGGTGTGTTTTAGATTTTGTTATATAACCGCAACTCTATACAGCTAAAAGTGGTAAATAACTGGTTAGCTCAGTCTGTCATTTTTTAGGCTGTGTTTGATGCTTTAGTTAACATTATAGCCAAATGTGAAATAATTGTTCTAAACATCTTTCCTTCCTGATATTTCATGATTGAGATTGACTAAGGGACACAGAAAATACAGTGGCACAGTACCAAAGAATCAAGGACTGGGCCAAACAGGTAGCAACTTCGCATACCCAACGAATTGAAGAGGTAGGATCTGGCAGAAAGCTCAAAACCTAAAAGCAAGCTCCACTTGGAAGATACTGCAGAGAAGTAGTCATCTTCTAAAGATCTTAAACACTAGCAATAAAGTAACCTACTATAGGTAATTTGCAAACATCACCCCAGGAATTAAAGAAAGAAAAAATGAGACGACACTTAAACAAGATGCAACCACACACATCCAATTCACCAAAGGCAAACCTAGGGAGCAACGAGGTGGGACAATCCGAAAGCCACCCACCTGGCCTATCTGAAGTGGTAACAACAAAGCAACTGAATGAGGTTCTGGAAAAAATTAAAACAGAAATAATCTCACAGATAACTGCAGAGATAATGTCTACAATGAAGACCATGCTTAAGGACACTATAGCTGATACAGACAAAAAAATAGATGAACTTAAGAAAACTATAGAAACCATGAATGCTCAGCATAGGAAAGAAATGGAATCCATAAGGCAGATTCAAGCAGATATCCAAGAGATAAAAAATTCCATTGAAAGTATTTGTAGCAGAATAAGCCAATGCGAGGACAGGATCTCAGATATAGAAGACAGGCTTGCAATTAGTGATCATGGAATGGAAAAATTCTTAAAAATAGCAAGGGACCATGAAAAATCAATTCAGCAGCTGCTAGATGACTCAAAGATAAACAACTTAAGAATAATTGGAATAAATGAAAAAGCAGGAGATAGCATCAACGACATTAAAACCTTGTTCAAAGACATAATCAGGGAGAACTTTCCTGGAAGAGAAAAGGAATTTGACACCCCTATAAGTGAAGCTTTTAGAACACCAACTAGACATGATCAAAAAAAAACTTCAGCCAGACATATTATAGTCAAGATCCCAGAAATTCAACAGAAGGGCAGAATCTTAAAAGCTGTTAGGGAGAAGAGACAAATCACCTATGAAGGAAAACCCATCAGAATCACAGCTGATTTTTCAGCACAAACCCTCAATTCAAGAAGAGCTTGGAATGATGTATTGCAAGCTCTAAAGGAAAATAATTTTCAGCCCAGATTGATGTACCCTGCAAAACTATCTTTCAAAATTGATGGAGAAATAAAATACTTTCATCACAAAGAACATCTGAGAAAATTTATGACCACCAAACCAGCACTCCAAAACGTTCTGAAGGACATTCTAGAAAGAGATAGGAACCCCAACAGAAGGAATCCACCAGGCAGGGCAAATAATTAAATAGCCGGAAAGCGGAAAAACAAAGAGTGGGAACCAACAACAGGAAAATATCATGACAAGTCAATACATATCAGTTTTAACCATCAATGTTAACGGTCTCAATTCACCAATCAAAAGGCACAGACTGGCAAAATGGATCAAGAAGCAAGATCCAACAATATGCTGTATACAAGAAACACATTTAATTCAGAAAGAAATTCATAGACTGAAAGTCAAAGGATGGAAAACAATACTCCATGCCACAGGAACCCAGAAAAAAGCAGGGGTAGCTATTCTTTTTGCAGACAAAGTGAACTTCAAGCCAAGAAGGATTCAGAGAGATAAAGACGGTCATTACATCCTTGTAAAGGGAACAATCCAAGAGGAAGAGATAACGATCATAAATATATATGCGTCAAATACCAATGCACCCAGCTATATAAAACAAGTACTAAAGGACATGAAAAATCAAATAAGCACTAATACAATTATATTGGGAGATCTCAATACTCCACTGTCACAAAAAGATAGATCAACTGGACAGAAAATCAATAATGAAATAGTAGAACTGAACCAAACTTTTGAACAAATGGACTTAGTAGATGTCTACAGAGTGTTCCATCCCACAACATCAGAATACACATTTTTCTCAGCTGCACATGGGACGTTCTCCAAAATAGACCACATACTAGCTCATAAAACCTGCTTAAGTAAATGCAAAGGAATTGAAATTATCCCATGCATATTATCAGACCATAGTGCAATGAAATTGGAAATCAATGGCAAAAGATCCCACAAAAACTCCCTAAACACATGGAAATTAAACAGCATCCTCCTGAACAACCAATGGGTCACAGATGAAATTAAAGAAGAAATTAGTCACTTTCTACAACTGAATGATAATGACAGTACAACATACCGGAACTTATGGGATACAATGAAAGCAGTCCTAAGAGGGAAATTTATAGCATTAAACACTTATATCAGGAAAATAGAGCAAGCGCAAATAAACAACTTAAGGGTGAACCTCGAGCTTCTAGAAAAAGAAGAGCAGGTTAAGCCAAAAGCCTGTACAAGGGAGGAAATTATAAAGATCAGAGCAGAAATTAACGTATTGGAGAATAAAAAAAAACAATACAAAGAATCAATGAAGCAAAAAGTTGGTTCTTTGAAAGAATAAATAAGATTGACAAACCCTTATCCAACCTTATTAAAAAAAGAAAAGAAAAGACTCAAATCCATGCAATTGAAAATGAAAAGGGTGATATCACGACGGACCCTGCAGAAATCCAGAAGATCATCTATACCTATTTTGAAAATTTATATTCTACTAAGATGGAAAATGCAGAAGAAATGGACAGATTCCTAGATTCGTATGAATTACCAAAGCTGAATCAAGAAGATTTAAAAATCCTAAATAAACCAATATCAGCCAATGAAATTGAAGATGTAATTAAAAACCTCCCAACAAAGAAAAGCCCAGGCCCTGATGGATTCACTGCCGAATTCTACAAGAAATTTAGAGAAGACCTAACGCCCCTACTTCTCAAACTTTTCAATGAAATTGAAAGGGAAGCAATACTCCCAAATTCATTCCTGGAAGCAAGCATTACCCTGATACCAAAACCAGAGAAGGACCCAACTAAGAAAGAGAACTACAGGCCAATCTCCCTAATGAACATAGATGCAAAAATCCTTAATAAGATACTGGCAAACAGAATCCAACAAATCATCAAGAAGATTATACACCATGACCAAGTTGGATTCATCCCAGGGATGCAGGGATGGTTCAACATATGTAAATCAATAAATGTAATACAGCATATTAACAGAACCAAAGACAAAAATCACATGATCATCTCAATAGATGCAGAAAAAGCTTTTGACAAAGTCCAGCACCTTTTCATGATAAAAACCCTACAGAAAATTGGAATAGAGGGTCTTTATCTCAATCTGGTAAAAGCTATCTATGACAAACCAACAGCCAATATTATACTAAATGGCCAAAAACTGAAAGCCTTCCCTCTAAAATCAGGAACAAGACAAGGATGTCCACTGTCCCCACTCTTATTCAACATAGTTCTGGAAACTTTAGCCAGAGCGATTAGACAAGAGAAAGAAATAAAAGGAATAATGATTGGAAAGGAAGAAGTTAAATTATCATTATTTGCAGATGACATGATACTCTACACAGAAGACCCCAAAAACTCCACTAAAAAACTGCTAGATTTAATAAGCAAATTCAGTAGTGTAGCTGGATACAAAGTCAATACTCAAAAGTCAATAGCCTTCCTGTACACAAATAACAAACTTACTGAAAGAGAAATTAGGGAAACAATACCTTTCACAATCACATCCAAAAATACGAAATACCTAGGAATCAACCTCACAAAGGATGTAAAAGACCTCTATACTGAAAACTACAGTACTCTGAAAAAGGAGATTGAAGAGGATATCAGAAAATGGAAAGATATCCCTTGCTCCTGGATAGGAAGAACCAATATAGTGAAAATGGCCATACTTCCAAAATTGTTATACAGATTTAATGCAATTCCAATCAAAATTCCAACAGCATATCTCACAGAATTAGAGAAAACAATCCTAAAATTCATTTGGAATCAGAAGAGACCTAGAATAGCAAAGGCAATTCTGGGCAACAAAGGCAAGGCAGGGGGCATCACAATCCCCGACTTGAAATTATACTATAAAGCTACTGTGATAAAAACAGTGTGGTACTGGCAAAAAAAACAGACCTGAAGATCAATGGAACAGAATAGAAGATGCTGAAACAACCCCAGACATACTAAGCCACCTTATCTTTGACAAAGGTGCCCAACAAATTCGCTGGAAGAAAGATAGCCTCTTTAATAAATGGTGCTGGAAAAACTGGCTCTACACATGCCGAAGATTAAAACTAGATCCATATCTTTCACCATGCACTAAACTAAATTCAAAATGGATCAGAGATCTAAATATTAAAACAGAAACATTAAATCTGCTGGAAGGTAGGATAGGTAAAACCCTTGGAGACATTGGTGTAGGCAAAGACTTTCTGAATAAAAACTCAACCGCACGGGAACTATCCCAAAGAATCAATAACTGGGATCTCATCTTATTAAAAAGCTTTTGCACAGCAAGAGAAACCACCAACAGAGTGAAGAGACAACCCACAATGTGGGAAAAAATGTTTGCCAGCTGTTCCTCAGACAAAGGATTACTATCGAGAACATATAAAGAACTCAAAAAAATCAGACCTCCCAAATTTAAAGACCCACTCCAAAAATGGGCATCTGAGATGAATACACATTTCTCAGATGAAGAAATACTAATGGCAAACAAATATACAAAAAAATGTGCAACATCACTAGTCATTCGAGAGATGCAAATTAAAACAACACTGAGATACCATCTCACCCCAGAAAGAATGGCTACTATTAAGAAATCAACTAATAACAAATGCTGGATGGGCTGTGGGGAAAAAGGAACCCTTCTTCACTGTTGGTGGGAGTGTCGACTGGTACAGCCACGGTGGAAGTCAGTGTGGAGATTCCTCAGAAAACTAGGGTTGGAGGTCCCATTTGACCCAGCTATTCCCCTTCTGGGCATCTTCCCTGAAGAATTAAAAACATTGTACCACAGCGATATATGTGCACCCATGTTTATAGCAGCACAATTTGTAATAGCCAGATCTTGGAAACAACCCAAATGCCCATCAACTGAGGAATGGATAAGAAAGATGTGGTATTTTTATACAATGGAGTACTATTCAGCCATAAAGAAGGATAAACTGGAGACTTTTATAGGTAAATGGATGCAACTCGAGAAAATACTCATAAGTGAAATAAACCAGAAGCACATGTGTAAGCATCGTATTATCTCTCTAGTATGAGAAACTGAAAGAGTAAATAAGATCCAAAATGTACAATAGATATGGTGAATCAAAAAGAAACTGGTCAAAAGGAAAGAGAGACTGGAATAGGGAAAAGAAAGAAGGGAAAGGGAAAAAAAATTGTATATATATATATATAAGATGGTTAAGATAGATACACTACCATTTTTACTTAGTTCATTGAAGAGTAAGGTTTGTGCCAATAATGTTTGGACAATTGAATGCTAATGTCTGGTGTCCTGAATAACTAACTTAAAGATAGTAATACGTAATGTATTAACCATTGTTACCCTCCTATTATGTTGGTTTGAAAATTTGTTCTTCTTTTGATTTGTTTTGTTTTTTCTTCTCTTTAAAATAAAAAAAAAAAAAAAAAAAAAAGAAATCTGATGACGTCTATCTCATTTCATTTACAATAAGAACCATATCTGAGCTACACATAAAACTAGGTACTTACTCTGTGAGGCGGGTATTCAGCTCCCCAACATCATGCACATCAAACCAGCTTATCTCCTGCTTCATTATAGCATGGAAAAACTGCTTTCTGATTTTGTGTATCTGTCTTCCAGCTGCCAGACACCAAAATGAAACCTGAATGTAAGCAGCAATAAGCACACCAGCACCGATTCCAGTATAATAATAGGCGTACCTGAAAAACAATGAAATAGTACACACATGCTCTGTTTCCCAGTCAACGCACCTCTCCCAGACAGACCAATTATTCTTTACTTTTTTCACTTTCCTGGTATCTCAACATCCTTAACAAGGAAGAAGGGGCTGCAACAAGCAGAGTTGATGATCAGTATCCAATTATGTCAACGCCAATACATAGGAAGGTTAAGAGTGGTTTCTGCTTTGGCTCATTCCTACTTCTTCACTTAAGTGCTCTACAGTCTCTGGGAAGCTGCTGAACCTTCCCAAGCCTCAGTTTTCCAATTGGTAGAATGAAAATGAAGATAAGAACCATAAGGTAGTCACATGTGCAATATATGTGCGCCAGTGCCTGGCACAAAGTACACACACAATGCCTGTGGCTGTGAATAGGTACGTAGTGTATTGCAGTACCAGGTAAAATACATCACTTTAGTCTATCTAAACTACATCAGCATCAATTGATATGTGGCATCTACACATTTGGGGATGGAAAGAAGTGACAGAACTTTTCAGAAAGTGGAACAAAGAGATGGGAATGGTCTCCTGGCTTTTGAGACAATTAGTCTACTGCATCTGGGATGTTAACTGACAATTAAAAATGAAAAAGTATCTTTATATCACCTGATGAACTGGTCATCACTAGCCATCCTAAAAGGCTCTTAATGGCCCATTTCCAGTTTCCCTTCCAGTTTAAACTCTTAATAGTAAAAGCCAGTTAGAAGATGGTTATAACTTCTAAAACCAGGCCCTTCATACTAGAAATAGTGAAGTAATGTTTCCTTGCTCTGAGTCAATTTTTACTAAAGCAAATAACTCTTGAGTTTCATTAACCAATTAATTTTTAGGTTAAAGGGAGACATTCCAAAATGAAATACAGGATACCAAGTTTCCCAGTTTTGAAAGTTCTATGCTTGCTATCTTTTAAGAAAAATGTCTATACCATGCAGTAGCTATGAAAATAGTTATGTAATAAGCAGATAGTAGCTAATGCTATGGCTCAAAACTCTGTGGTCAACTCATTGGGAATTTTGCTAAGAAAACCTTCTTCCAAGCTACACTTTGCTATTTACAATGTACTTATCAGAAAAGATGAAATTGGGACAGTGGAATTTAGCTACCAGTTAACTCAATAATTATTATCCAAGTGTTAATGATATAACAAGAGAGACCTATAAACAAATCTGATTTCACAAGCAGAACTTGTGCTTTTACAATCAGTAATGTGTTTTCAGTGATATTTTTTAAAACATCCATATATGCTGGTTTTCCCAATGTAAAAGACAATGCCTCTCCACAAGAATAGCTGGAAGTATTTCAACCTGCAAAATATAAACAACTGGTTTCATTTTCTTCAGATCTATCACATAATTTATAGAATAATGCAGAATCATTATCTTCTGATTTACTAACATGTATCTTTAGAAATCTGTTATAAACTATTATAGGGAGTAAACTGCAGAATGTATAAATCTTTAACAAAGTTTTCCAGAGGTGAGCTAAGGTCAGAGTGACTGCATTTCTTCTAGGATGTTTTATTTCTTTGTTTAGAATTAGATGCTGAATTTTAAAAATTCCTGTTGGCTGATCTTACTATCATATCATGACTGAAAAAATCCAAGAGGCAAACCAGTAACTACCAAGCCACTGAAAATAATGATTCCTAACTCAACTATATTTTACAAGGCTACTTTAAACTGCTCTAATTTTCCTGTGTATGGTATTCTTTATTTCCCACTACATTCTTAAGTCTAATTTAGGCTAATCTTAACTTTAGTACATCTTATGTAGCAAATATTTTTCTTCAAAAAAAATTCTACATTGTAGCTTTTTTAAAAACCTAACACTGGTATTGCTATCCTCAAAACTGAAATTTTTACTATGATAACACAAAATTTTAAGCATTATTTTGGACACAGAAAATATTAATAAAATAATAGTAAGGAAAATGTCTAATTACGTGGTCATCTCTTCCTCTAGATGTCTGAAGATCAGTGTTTTGTTGATCACACCTAGATCACCACAAAACAAACATATACCATTTATGTCTCTTTGGTCTCCATCAGAAATCAGCATATACAAATGAATCAAATACATTTCACGCTATAATTTACATAAAAATAAGTGAAACTAAGTTTTAAGTGTGTATAAGCATAATGGCATCCATTCAAATCCTTCCTTTCTAGTTGTAACCACACAGTTTAAATTCTCTGATGTGTATTTGCAAGAAGAAATCACATTGAGTAATAAGTATCAATGCATACTTGACATTTAAGTGCATATGTAAAATACAATACTGCATTTCTCCAGTAGTAATTTTTATTTAAAACTTATCAAATACAAATGCAACAAACACCACTAAGTATCATCTAATATTAACAAATACTATCATTTTTGGACCACATTAAAAAGTCCTTTATAATTTTAACCTCCATCCTCAAACATGCACAAATGCAAACAATCACTGTTCAGTGTGTGTGTATATTTCCACATTTTCTCTAATGTATGCCATACCAATATACACACATATACACACATACGCTAAGTTTCTTTTTTTTTAAATAGAATCACAGCCTATATTCCACAGTAAATTTCCCACATCAGTATATGTATCTATTTTCTCAAGCCACATCTATATTAGTAGTTTCCTATAATTTACTATTACATAAAATCCTACATTAAACATACTTATAAACATACACATGTACTACAGTAAATAATTTATGCACTATGTGTCACAATTGTGACTGCCAGATTGATGGGGAGGCATAATTTAAACCTTGTAGTCATTGCAAAAAAGTTAGGTTACAATGTGAGAGCACCTTGTTGTGATGGTGCACAGGTATGGAAAAGGGGAAGAAAAGGATTTCTAGCAACATTACCAATACGGACAGAAGTCTAAAGCCCATTTGAAGAACACATGAGCTGGTTTTGCTGGGCGGGGGGGGTGTTGTGTGGATGTAAGGAAGATTATGTGGCTGAAAAGAGTCTGAGCCAAGCTGTTACGATGAATGAGAAAAAACAAGCAGGCATGCACAGGTTTTGAGCCAAAATGGATATAGACAGAAGTACAGTCCAGGAAGATTTAGCTGCCAGCAATCCACAAGATTAAATGGAATTGAGAGACTAAGGAACCTGAGTTATTGCCATCATGCAGCATAGGAGATCTGAGTGAGAATGGAAAATACACACAGGATTTATAGAGGAAGAAGCTATAGGAACTGGCATCTAATAGAATACAAGCAGAGTAAAAATAAAAGTAATCAAGACCTCAAACATAAGCATTTGGAGTCAGCGAAAAAAAAAAAAAAGTTGGTCTAGATAGATGAAGGAAAGTTATTAGTTCAGCCTTGAACATTTGCGTTTTGCAGTGCCTGGGATGTTCAATTGAAGATGTCCAATAAATGTTCAGACTGTGGGTATCAAATTCTAGAAGAGTTCAGAAATAAATATTTAAGGGCCGGTGATACAGCTCAGCAGCATAAGCGCCTGCCTGGCAAGTGCGAGGTCCTGAGTTCAGTTCCCGGTACCCACACAAATAAATAAATTAACTGATTAATTAAAAATTTTAAAAAAGAAATAAATATTTAAGACTTCTGGTCCAGGGGATATAATTAAATTCAGAAAAGAAAAAAAATCATCTCTCCTTATCTGTAAGGCCAAGATGGCAGGTACATTGGAAATGGCAGACCTCTGTCAGATCCTCAGGAAAACTAAGTTCAAAGCTAGGACAGAAATCAAGGAAGCAATAGAGAAATACAGACATAGCAAAACACACAGCAATTTGCTTCATGCTCTGTCAATATAATCATAAATGTTTCAAGGTTGATTTTTATTTAAATCTATGAGAATTCTTATTTCATATTTTCAAAAATACAAGCAGATGAGGATCAAATCTAGACCAATTTTCAGGTCTAACGAAATATTTTTTTCTGCTTATTGCTATGATAGATAGAATATTCCATAACTCATAACTGTCTCCCTACACACTTTTTTTTCCCCAGAATTCTATTCATGCTCCCAGGGTGACGTTAACCACTTTTACAGCTTCGGTGACCCCAAATCTGCATCTAGAGCTACTGAATTCCTGTCCTTTGTCACAGTTAATACTGTGGTTCAGGTTCCCATAATCTCAGTCTCTGCTCCAACAAAAGCCTCTGACTCCTTACTCCATGCAGCTCTTTGTTTTCTCACCACATTTTAACTTTGGAATAAAATAAAATAAAATAAAATAAAATAAAATAAAATAAAATAAAATAAAATAAAATCCTGTCACGCCCATTTGTAATCTTCAATGACAGCTCACACCACAAAAAGTATAAAATACAAAACCCATAGCATGTCTTATTAATCATTTTGCAATCTTGTCACAATACGTACGTGACAGGATAATATTTTTGAAACATCAGCTAATGATTTCCCAGATGTTTCCTTCATCCCCACACCTTTCTCCTCACTCCAGTGGCCACAGCATTCTGCAGTAGCTGTCACAGCAGAGAGCTACTGTAGCATAAAAGGAAAGGGTGTGTAGGTTTCCTCTCGGCTTTTGTGTACTCAAAGCCTACCCCCTTTCAGGGTGGAGAGGTACCCGAGCATGCAAAAATATTTTGCTTAAGTTTCATAAGGCTAAGCTCCACCTTTTTAGACTGCAAAATATTTTCCTCATGCTGTGAAAGAGACACTCAGTTGAGAACTGACAACAGCATGGGCAGGGGAGGGCCCAGGAAACAGAAGCCTCTGGTTATGATTTATATCTGGATGTCCTGCCAAAGCCTCATGGGCTTAGAGACAAGGTTTGTAGAAGTTGCCTGGATTATAGGGGCAGTACAAAGTGGCAGTCACTGTGGGCGTCATCTGGAAGAGCATATTTCCCTAGCGGGATCCCTTCTCACTCTGCTTCCATGAGGTGAGTTTTCTTCCACCCAGACCCTTCTACCATGCAAAGACTGAAACTTCTAAAACATTAGCCAAAATAACCCTCACTTCCTTTAAGTTGCGGGTGTCAGGTATTGTGTCTCAGCGATGAGAAAGTGCCTAAGAACCCTGTTTTTTGCTACATAAACAGACCCCGCAGTTAGAAAAGGAATTTTTACATAGTCTGTGGAGAAGACAGCCTCAGGATAGCAACCCAGAGCCTCCTTGCATCTAGAGAGATGCAAAAGGTACAGAATAATCCTAAGATTCCTGAGAATGGGGAACCGCAGCGTACGATAGAAGGCCTGTGTAGAAGACGATGCTGATCACCTGGCCATCTCACACATCTGGAATTACACTGGCCTTCCCAATAAACCTTAAGGAGAAGTAAAGGCTACCTTGAAAAAACTGAGACTGGGGGCCCGTGATATAGCTCAGCAGCATAAGCACTTGCCTGGCAAGCGCAAAGTCTTGAGTTCGATTCCCAGTACCCACAATAAAAAAAAAACTGAGACTGGATGTCCACCACATTTGCTATGACTGACTCAAAACTGAAACTATGCTGTTACATAAAAGTGACATTTTTTGAACACTTGGGTTCTGACATAACACACTCACTATGCAGCTTTCCAGCCTGCATTCCCATTGCCTCACCCCATCTTCTTTAACTTTCTCCTTTTCCATGGAGTGCCATCTCTAAGCTTGTGGAGGGGTTTCCTGTTCTCTAACTATTCTACCCACCGTCTTTCTCCCACACTTCCTTCACTCCTCTCTCTGCCTCAGTATCCTTCGTCGAAGTTTTTCACCTGGAAAACACTCCTCCATAACTGAGGTAAAACATGGCCTTTCCTAAAGTGGCTTATCCTTAGGAGAGTGGCTCACCTGGTCATAGATTTCCATACTAATTAACACATGATTCTCATAACCAAGGCAATCCTAGAACAGAAACATGAGTGCTTGTATCTGTCTCCTCTCACTCTCACTGTTGTGAGCTGAGAAAACTGGACTGTGTCTGAAGTTTATCTGTGTACCCTCCATGGCTCGGCCCACTCTCTGTGCTGTAACCCAGTCTGTCCCAAAGACCAACAAGTGGTTCAGAGACGCCCAACCAAGCATCCCTCTACTCTACACGTAAGTGTCTCGCAGAAGAGTAAAAACAGACTCACAGGACCGTTCTACTCAGCAAGGAAGGCCTTCTCCAAACCCAAGCACGACTTCAAAAGAACTAAGCTGTGAGACACTGTGAGTAAACACTCCGGGCCATTCGGGGTTCCCGTTATGTTACATTTTAATCTGACCTGTGTATCTCAGTGTGTTGACTAGTTTTAAGTACTGAGCGCTGAAGAAAAGAATAAATAAAAAGTATGTGATTGGTGATATCCTCCCCGGCTGATTGAGGTTAGGTTACAAGGGTGATTTTCAAACCATCTTCCACAGGGCCTTAGGGCTGGCACTGTTGTAGACAGTGGTGCTATCACTCACAATGAGAGCTACGTTTTCAAATCTCATTAGATTTCTACTCCAACAGGAAATTCTTTCACTTTCAGGCTCCAATCCTCATTAGACAAGGCAGTCATAGTGAAATATCTAGCCAGGTTTCCCCCAAAGTGTTCCCCTTTTTCTCTTATTCCTTTCCCCATGCAAAAAGCTGAAATAAACCAAGCGAGTCACAAATGAACAAGGTAATTTTAGAGTAATAACTAAATAGCAGGATTCCTAGCCCAGGAACTCAGCTCTGTCATCTCTAGCAAGCAAACTCGTCGTGGCTACATTGTGCAACTTTCCAGCTGTGGTTCCCTCATCTGTAAAATGATGGCTCTGGGCCAAATACTGTCCAGGTTTCTTACAAAATTCTATGACTAGTCTTGCAGTTATTCAACCCATTTCTTAAGCATCTAGAATGGGTCAGATGCTGTATGTCTTTATTTTTGTTTATTTTTGCTGTTTTTACAATGGATTGCAGAGATCATATTTTCAGTAATCTACTCTTTTGCTAATTTTTACAGCAGTCTCCAAACAATCCCCACCCCATAATCTTACTATACTCCACATTATTCACAAAACAAGAACTAGTTTCTTTAAACCTAAAGTTTAAAAATTAACTGCCAAAATAAAATAATATACTTTGAAATACTTTATCGTTGATAACCAATTTTCCAAAAGTTTATTTTTAGCAATTTTCCCAGTGAAACGGTTAATGGTAAAAGAAAGCTTGAGCAAATGAGTGAAAACTGTTTCAATATTACCTTACAATCTTGTGTGACTGTGTTCAGGATGCTGTCATCGGAGACAGAGATGACAATATTTTCTTTGCTTACAACAACAGTCTTCAAACACATACAAGATCTACACCAGATTTATATGTTTACAGTGTAACCATCAGAACATACACACAAGTAGAACATTTCCATTCCAAAAATCCAAAGCCCAACGTGTTCCCAATTCCAAAACTTCTTGAGAGCCGACATGATGCCACCGGTAGAAAATTCAACTGCATAGAACTTTGTTCAATACACAAAAACTTATTTAAAATATTTTATGAAGTTACCTTCAGGCTATATTTATAAGTTGTACATGAAATATAAATAAGTTTCTGGTTTAAACTTCAGTGTCATCCCCAAAATAATTTACTTATGTAAATATTCCAAAATCTGAAAAATTCCAAAATCCAAAATGCATTTGATAAGTGATACTAAACTATATGTTCTATGCTATGCTATTTTGAGAGCTGGCTTTTTGCAAATAGTTTTCATGTTCCTCTTGAGTTTTAGAGCAATGAAAGTAAAAGTGGCAAAAATTACTTCCATTTTCATACATGGGAGGTTGGTATGGTATTATATATATATTCATCTGCATTATTAACTCATACTACAATTTAAATGTGTCTTCTTTTCTCCATTGCTCTGCCCGCAGTCTGAAAGGGAATAAATAGAATCAAACATAACATACTTATGGAGAAAAAGAAAAGTCATCAATGTGATGTGCCACATTGAATCATTAGAGAAAATAAATATTCAAGAGTTTATTTCAAAAGAATCTTTGGGCACCTACATGGCAGATACTCCCACTCTGTCCTTTAATTTCTGAATTAGTATGTTATCCTCAGTCTCCTTCTCTCTAGGTGCTTCTCTATTGCCGTCAGTGTATGAACTCAGCACCAGCCTGCCCAACTCTACTACTTACTGCGTGGCCTTTGGTAATTTAAATTTACTTAATCTCTCAGGGCTCCATCTTCATCATCTGTAAAATATATATACTAACATACCAAACTCCTATGTATGAAAAGATTAAAGGAGTTAAAATAAGAAAAGCACTGAGAACAGTGCCCAACACATAATAATGCTCAATAAACGTTATTTTACTTACTACCCTACTTTTCTCCATATCCTAGGCCAGGAGGTTTAACAATCCTTCCAACTCACGTACTGCAAAGTCTCTAATTCTACGCATTATAACTAAAAGATTATAGCTATAGCGCTATAAGACTCAGTGCAATTTCTGCAACTACCTCAATGTCATTTACACTTGTACCCAAGTTGCCTACCACTTTCAATATAAGACATCTAAAACTACAATGGTCACATCTAGATAGTAATAAGGCATATGAGAAGATGACAATTCACAGAATACTGCAGAAAATCCTCAGTGATCAGGCTTTGTTCATAAAATTGGGGTGGCAGGCCTAGAGAAGTCCGTATGTCTCAGTCCCCATCACCAGATTTTAAGGTAAAGTCTGCACAAATTCTATCAAAAGCTAAAGAGAAACAGTATTAGGGTGTTAAGAAATCAAGCCATAGTGAAATAGGACCAAGTCCATGTAAGATAGACTGAGAAGGCTTCAGGATGAGAAAGCCCATAGTGGTTTACTGTGGCACCAAACAAAGGTGGGCCCACTTATGTCTTCACAGAGCTGTCTGATTGAAACCTGTGTTTAGTAGAGGCGCTCAGGTCTTCAGGGAGAGGTTTCTCCTTATGCAAGGAATATGACTCCAACAAGCAGGCTCTGATGTCTAGTCTGACCCCACAGAGAGGTAAGGAAGTTCTGCCCAACCAGGGCAAAAAGGTCTGAGGACACCTGGGGCCCCAGCCACCCAGTAGGCTGGTTTTCCCTCCAGAAGCTACACACAGCATGTCCGCCCTCTTCTCAGGGACCAGTATCACATCTTGATGCTTCACCTGACCCCCCCCCAAGCCCCCTCATCCAAGCCATCTCTGCAGCTGAGCGGGGTAGTGAGAGCATATTCAGTGTTCTAGAGTAAAAATTAAGGTAGAGGCAGCGTGCTGCTGCCTTTGGAAAGGTGAGGAAGGATATATAACGGGGGTAGCAGTGAGAATTGCAGTGGGAAGGTCATTAAATTTACTTCATTTACTTAATATTTATTTTTAAGTGATTTCACTTGTTACACAGAACATCTTTATGTTGTATAAGAGGGAGACGCTGATAAAACAGGGTCATCACCTCCTCTTGCTGATTCTTCCATATGGGGTCAGGCACCTTTCCTCTCCTTTCCCGAAAGCATTTGGAATATCTCTGCCCCACTGCTCTAATCATACCCACATGCATCTGCTGGTTTCTTCGTCCATCCCTCCCATTATACTGTGTTCTTGAGGGCTGGGAATGAACACACCGGGTACTGTGGCTGGCACACAGAAAGTTTTTATACAAAGTCACTGATAGCTTGATTGAAGACAATAAGCCCTCGCTTCATACTTCTACTTCAAAGATCAGCACTTTTTTCTACTAATGGACAGACAGTAAACATTTAAGTTTTGAAGACTATCGGTTCCCTCTCACAACTACTCTACAGCATCACTTTGACATGAAAGCAACTAAGTGTGGCTGTCTTAGTCATTTTTCTTGTCTCTGGGGAAAAAAACACCTGAAACCCAAACCTTAAAACAGGAGAGGTTTATTTTGGCTCATGGTCTGCTGGCTCCAGGCAGAAACAGCATGGCGGAAGGACCTGGGGGGAGGACAGCTGCTCGTGTAATGGCAGCCGGGAGCCCGGAGGGAAACAGACCTTTTCATGTCAGGCCCCAGGTGATGGTCTGTAATCAGGTCCCACCTCCTAACAGCACCCTCAGCCCCTGAACTCACCAGCGGATGAATCACCAGCAATCTACTCGCCTTCCTAAAGCCCTGCCTCTGAGCACATGAGAGCTTTGGAGGACATCCCAGACCCAAACCGTACCAGAGGCTGTTTCCTTAAAACTGAAAACTAAATTTTTTATAATTTTCATACATCTGAAAATATTTCTTCTTTTGAATTTTTCAGTAATTTAAAAATGTATGAATTATTTGTAGTTTATAGGTTATATAAAAAGCGGCAGGAGGCCAAATCAGGCCAAGTCAGGCTGTGGATAATAGTCTGAGCATGTCTACCTCTACCCTCCCTGAAAGGCAAAGACTGGTGACTCAGTTACTAAGGAAATGCTGCTTGAAGGGATGTTTATTCACACCTAACATAGGTACTGAGTAACTCTGGGTATGACCCAAACTTTGAACAACTAGATTATTTGTTGGCAACTATTACATGCTATTGGGTAACAAAGGAAAGTTACTATCAGTCGTGTACACTTGGGCTGCTATAAAAAAAAAAAAAGTAGCTGAGTAGGTGGTTTATAAACAACTAAAATTTACTCTCACAGTTCTGGAGGATGGGAAGCCCAAGACCAAGACAGATTTGGTATCTGAGGAGAGCCTCGTTCCTGGTTCATAGACGGCATCTTCTGTGTCTTCATATGGTAGATGGGGCCAGGCAGTTCTCTGGGTCTCTTTTATGGGGATGTTAATCACATGTATAAGGGATCAACCCTCACGACCTAATCACCACTAAAAGGTACCTCCTCCAAACATTGTCACATGGGAAGTCAGGATTTCAACATGTAAATTTTAGAGAGCATATTCAGACCATGGCACTCTCCTCACAAGTCTTAGGTGGCCTGGATAAACCTATGGTTACTACTTTTGCCTAAAGATATCACTGGTGTCCTTATGAGAGTAAAAGCCAGCTGGGCACAGTGCATGGTGTAATCCAAGCACTCTGGGAGGTTGAGGCAGGAGGATCACAAGTTTAAGCCCAGCCTGAGGAACTTAGTGAGTAAAAAGAGCCTGTCTAAAAATAAAAATTAAAAAGGGCTAGGATATGGGCCAGTGAGATAGCTCAGTGGCATAGCACCTGCCTGGCAAGCACGAGGTCCTGAGTTCAACTCCTGGTACCCACAAAAAGGAAAAAACGGGCTGGTGATATCGCTCAGTGGCACAAGTGCTTGCTAGCAAGCACGAGGTCCTGAGGTCGACTCCAGGTACCCACATTAAAAAAAAAAAGGTTAGGATATAGGTCAGGGTCATGGCCCTAAGTTCAAACCCCAGTTTTCCATAAGTAAAAATACGTAAACAAAAAAGTAAATAAGTAAATGTTTTTAAAAGAATAAAAGCCAATTAATGTTGGGTGATGGAGATGTAACACAAATGTCAATGTCATGATAAAACACTAGTGGATATAAAACAACCTTAGTTTATTATGGCCCATCAGAGCTCAGTTTTTGATGCTCTGCTTATCCAAGATGGGCCCAACATTCAACAACAATTTCCGTATTTGTACACAGATGAGTGCAACAGCCGTTCCTTTGTGTAGTGTATGCAGAAGCACATCGTGATTATTATTATAACACCTCTGGTAGTCATAGAGCAATGGTTGTGTTTGTACTCATGACAAAGTGGGTAGGATCAGAGTGGGCAGAAATGTGCATTAGGTCTGCTGAGCTACCAAGGAGCCCAGAAAGATCTGCTGATTCCACTATAAATCAGGGAGAGAGCTAACTCCGCACAATGGTACCCAGCACATGATATATGGCAAACAGGGAATTTACAAAGCACTGAGGACCTCCTATTGTGCACAGCATAAAAGAAAGATGCCAGTTCAAAGGCAGCACAGCATCTTGCTGCAGGTGCCTTTGAATGCCATGACAGTAGGTGATAAGTACATAAGATTTTACATAACTAAAATGTATTACATGTTTTACTAACCCAACTCTCTACCTGCACTCACAGAATTGAAGTAGTCCTGCTCAGAGAAAATAACGTATCTTCAGGATCATAAATAAGTGGTTCCCAGGTTCCAAGGACAAGTACCAAATGTTCTACAGATACCCCCAATGGACACAAATGTTTATGTGCATATTTCTGAGAAAAAATTCATAGCATTCATCAGTCTTAGAAGATCGAATGTTCAAGGATCATTGTAAGCCATGTGATATAACTGTATTTTCAATGGTAGTGTCAAACAGGCATTTTCAACACTTTTATCACCTGAATGCAAACTGAATTGTAGGTCTTTGAGTAGTTTACTTTAAGTCAACCTACCCTTGACCAGACATGTTCTGAAGATTGAAACTCAGATCCATTAATCTATCTCCCCCCAATGTGAAAGTGTGTGTGTCACCCCGAAATCATTTCAGTAATCCACTCAGGTTCCCACTTCCTAGAGGGCTACTGTATGGCTCCTTTATCAGCCAAGTATCTTGCTTCCTACCGCATGAGAAACCTGAAGGGCACTAGTGCCCCCTTACCCACAATTTCATTTTCCATGGCTTCAGTTATCTGTGCTCAACTATAGTAGTCTATTTATTATCTTACCAAAACAAGGGAAAGGACAACACAATAAAATATTTTGAGAGAGAAAAAGATGAGAGAGAGAGAGAACAAGTGAGTCCAAACACTTATTTACTATTATATTTGCTTTATCTTATTATTATTTATTGTTGTTAATTTTTCTGTGCCTGATTTACATATTAGAATTTAGCACAGGTATGTATGTATGGAAGAAAACATAGTGGATATGTTCAGTTCTCTCCACAGTTTCAGGCATTTCCTGTGATCTCAGGACATATCCCCAGCTAAGCGGGAACAGTGGTAATCAGGGGAAAACTTCCAGTTTTCACCTACTCAGGTCCCCACCATATCATTCGAAGTCTTTTTCTGCACATTCCCAATAAAATCGGCACAACAAACAACACTTACTTTGATTAGTCATGTTTGATGAAATACTGTTTCCTGCATTTGAAAAGCTGTCTGTCATTTCCCCAAACACCAGCATCATCAGGGGGAGTGCAGTTCCATGGATAACAGCAGCCAAAGTTCCCAGCACCATGTAAAACCTGTCAAGCTTACCTGCATAGCGAAACTTAGAAAGAAAAGAAAATACACCATAGGTACAATCAGTACAGTTTTATAGATGGTTTGCTCTCTCTTCAAAATATATCCAAAATCCAAACATTTTTCACACTATCAAGCTACCACTCCAGTCTAAGCTACTCTCTGCCTTTGGTAAACTACTTCAATAGCTCAATCAGAAAGGACATTTTATTTTTCTAGTAAGAGGATGAGAGAGAGAGAGAGAGAACAAGTGAGTCCAAACACATATTTACAGAATTTTGAATACAGTATACTATTATTTTGCTTTATTTTATTATTATTTATTGTTGTTAATCTTTCTGTGCCTGATTTATGTATTAGAATTTAGCACAGGTATGTATGTATGGAAGAAAACATAGTGGATATGTTCAGTTCTCTCCATGGTTTCAGGCATTTCCTGAATTTCAGGAGTAAGTTCTGGACTAATTTTTCATAATGAATTTAGTCTGTCTCTTTTTCTTATGTGATGTCCGATGAGAATTCTGAAAGTCTTTAATGGGAGTATAGTAGAAACACAATACGTGTTTTTGTTGCCCTGGTTTCTAAGAATAGCAGTCACTTTCCATCTCACAGGAACAAACTTGAATGTCACAGGCCCCTGTTGGGACCCAACTGAGGAAAATTTTTGTCACTTCAAGAAAATGTCAGCTTAAAGACCTGCTGCCCAGTGGGATTAGCATAAACATAAAATGATTTTAATATAATCAGGCCTTAATGTGGGGAAGAAGAGGAAAAAATGAGTTGGATACATGCCAAGGAACATTCTTCCAGAGAAGTTAGAATCTGGTCATAATGAGTGACCAGCGCAGATCTCCTAACTTCTTTAGTGGCAGGCAAGTCACAAGAAGGAAGGAAAGACTTCTCTGAATCCATAAAGTGATGGGAAAAGAGCATAGTAAGAAGAATGGGTTCAGGGCCACCTGGGAAAACTTAATGCTTCTCTTATGTAACTCAGTGACATCCAGGAAGCAATCAGAGAAATCCAGCAGAATGGATACTCCATAGAACAACTGGTGCGTTCTATCAAGAGTTGACAGTATTTACAGTGAGGATGAGACTGTTGTATGATCAGGAGACAAAATATACAAAAGACATCATTGACTGGATTCTGTTTTGAACAAATCAACTGTAAATGACGTGTTTTGGAGATAAGCTGAAAAATCTAAATATAAATGGAGCATTACATAACATTAAGAAATTATTCTCCATTTTGTTGAATATGATCATCCCAATATGTTTTTTTTTTTTTGTGGGTACCGGGGGTCGAACTCAGGACTGCACACACCAGCAGGCGCCCGTGCTGCTGAGCAGTATCACTGGCCCTTTTTCGCATGTGGGTTCCAGGAGTCGAACTCAGGACCTCGCGCTTGCCAGGCAGGCACTTACACCGCTGAGCCATCTCACCGGCCCCCAATATGTTTTTTTGTTTTTTTTTGTTTTTTTTTTTGTGGGTACCGGGGGTCAACCTCAGGACCTTGCGTGCCAGCAGGCGCCCGTGCCGCTGAGCAACATCACCGGCCCCTTTTTCGTATGTGAGTTCCGGGAGTCGAACTCGGGCCCTCGCGCTTGCGGGCAGGTGCTTACACCGCTGAGCCATCTCACCGGCCCCCAATATGTTTTGTTTTGTTTTGTTTTGTTTTGTTTTGTTTTGTGGGTACCAGGGGGTCGACCTCAGGACCTGCGTGCCAGCAGGCGCCCGTGCTGCTGAGCGATATCACCGGCCCCTTTTTCGTATGTGGGTTCCGGGAGTCGAACTCGGGCCCTCGCGCTTGCGGGCAGGCGCTTACGCCGCTGAGCCATCTCACCGGCCCCCAATATGTTTTAAAGAACAATATTTGGCAGCAAAAATTTTGAGAGATGCCAAATGAAGTAGTTAGGTATGAAATATTATGAAATAAATAATTTCAGATGTGACATTTGGCAAAATGTTAGTTATTAGGTATAAATGATGGGTATACGAGTGTGAGTTTTACTATTCTCCCTTCATACGTTTGAAATTTTTATCATAAAACTTGGTAAAGAGAAGATGGCTCTCGAACAGGCAAAAGCATGTCTCTTCATCTCATCCTGAAAGGAATGAGCTGGGTAAATACAGGTATAAGGAAGCTGCCGGAAGTAAAGCCAAAAAGCGGAAAGGGTCAGAACGTCACACTCTTTCCTGACTGGAAGCAAGAGGGATTTCTGGAAAGAAAGGGTGAGAAGAGGGCTTGAGGAAAGTGCTAACACAACACTGAGTAGGACGAGAGTTGCAATCAAACGCCACAGCTCTGTAGTTGGTTAGGAAACAATTTTAGAGGAAAAAATATCTCTTAATAACCTTGAGCCTCAGTTTCTACATTTACAAGATGAGGGAAATATTCATACATACAGGAACCCTTACATAGTTCTTATGAGGGCAAAATGAGACTCGATACAAACCAGAGAATTACTATTATTGGTTCTGCAAATGTAATAATAAGACACTTCAGGTTCATACAGTCAAGAAAAAGACAGAAAAAAAGTTTTAACTTACGTGAAATGCAACCCACACATATAAAATAAATATAATTGGAATGCTTTTTAAAAAGTGGAATGAAAAATATTTGGTTAGATGTTAATAGGAGAAAGACAGAAGGTAAACCAGAACCACACAAAAGGAAGGTTAATCAGTGATGAAACCCAAGGAAAAGGATTCCCAGGGCAGAGAGGTAGAGGGTTCTGGCAGGAAAAGGATTAATGTAACATTCAGTATGCCAGATGCCAACATGATCTTTCCAACATGCCCAGTTTGGAGAGGGAAGTCAGTAAACTCATTCATTCATTCAACATTTTAAAAGTACCTGATGAGCACCCAATAAGGCTCCTGCTTGATTCTGGGCATTGACAACAAGAGTGACTAAGAAAAGTTCCTTGTTCTCATAAGACTTATATTCTAGTGTTAACAGTAAAAGAGAAAATAGATATATTCAATATCTAGGTACCTATTAAAAGTTACAGGTGCTATTCTAGGCACATAAGGTACACACTTCCTACCCTCATGGAGCTTACATTCAGAGAGAAGACAAACATGGGCAAGAAATCAGACAACAGTTAAGTATTATTGAAGAGAAATATCATACAGGGTCATGTTCCACAGTCTAGGCAGAGGCAGCTGGTTTAGGCTGGCTAGTCAAGGAATGTCTCGACGAGAAAGGACCTCGGGGACAGGAAGGATGCAATTTGTCCTGTGATGGCCTGGAGACAGGGCATTCTAGGAAGGAAGAGCAAATGCAAAGGTTCTCAGTTGGAAATGATTTTGGTGTGTCTAGGAGTCACACCAAATGAATACTGTGGCAAGAGCAGAGCAGTGGGAGGACTCGTCTACGGCAAAGCCACAGATGAGACAGAGATTAGGTTACGTGGAGTACTGCGCAGCTTTAGGAAGGAGATTGGGTTTTACTCTCAATTTTGCATATACTGGAAAGTAAAACCAATCCAACATTTGGAGGAAGGGACTGAGTGATGTCATGCAGATCCTAGGGGGAAATGTTTAGAACTGCAAAAGTAGAGGAGGGATACTAGGAAGAAAGAGGTCGAGAGAGTGAAGTCTTGACCAGGTATCATAAGCAGAACAATAAAACACACATGCACGCATGCACGTGCTCAAAAAAAAAAAAGAAAGAAAAAGAAAAAGAGCAGGCCACCATCCTAATCCCAGGAACCTGTGACTATGCTTTTTATATGATAAAAGAGACTACAGATGCTAAAGATCTCAGGATGTGGAGATCAGCCCAGGTTATCCAGGTTGACCCAACGGAATATCACAAGGTGCTTCCAAGAAGAAGACAGCGGCTCTGAGTCTTCAGGAGATGCGACAGCTGACATAAGAGGCTGGAGGGATGCAAAGAGGGACCACAGGTCTAGGAGTGCAAGTGCTTTCTAGAAGCTCCAAAAGAGAAGGAAACAGATTCTCCTTTCCTCCAGAAGGAATGAAATCCTGCTGACACCTCGATTTTAACCCAGTAAAAAGTCTGACTCTAGGGCCGGTGAGAAAGCTCAGCGGCGTAAGTGCCTGCCTGGCAAGCGCGAGGTCCTGAGTTCGACTCCCGGAACCCACATACGAAAAAAGGGCCGGTGATATCGCTCAGCGGCACGGGCGCCTGCTGGTGCGCAAGGTCCTGAGGTCGACCCCCGGTACCCACAAAAAAAAAAGTCTGACTCTAGAACCATTAGGTAATAAGTTTTTGTTGTTTTAAGCAAATAAGTTAGTGGGTATTATGCTATGGCATCAAAAACAAATGACAAGACAACTTTGAAAGAAGGTTAATAAACAGGAATGCTACTGGTCAAAGAAGGAGACATTTGAGTTTAAGATTTCAGAGAAAGCTGTCTGTGAGGATAAACCCAAGGGCCTCACAGACAAGTGTAATTTACTAAGAATGAGTATGGCTAAAGTTGTTGCAATGGAAAAGATCAAAAGATGTTGAGTTTCAGACTATGAAGAGACTAAATAACGGGGGAAGAATAATCATAGCATAGTGAATGAAGCTGAAGCAATCAAATGCAAAAGTCCTAGATGAAAGAGGCATAAGAGAAACTGACAGAGCTCTCCCCTCAAAATGGATAGAAAATTGCATAAGTCTGCAGAGTGAAACTCAAATGAGAAAGTAATGTTATGCGATGATGAAAACAATCTGACAATGGCTGTGTAGAACTGTTGAAATGTCAACACCATCACTAATTCCTGATAAGGAGTCAAGGGACCTCAACTTCACAGGCAAAAGCAACTCAAAGAAAAAGCCAAAGAGCTGAGAGGAAAATCAGCACGCTAAAATCACAGACGGTAGAAGAAGAAAGAATATGGTGAACAGGGTTAAGGGCTGCTGAGAGGTCAAGATAGAACTTTTAAATTTCCACTGAAGTTCAAGAGTGGTGTGGTCAGAAGCAAAATTCCATAATTTGAAAACTGGAAGGTAAAAGAAGACATAAATGTAGGCAACTTCTGTGTAAAGGGCCTGGGTGGGGGCTCCAAGAGGGAACTAAGAAAATAAAAGACTTGACTGTCCATGCCAATGACAGAGTGGAAGGTGAAGACATGGAAGAGAAAGAATGATAATAACGATGCCAGGCCCTTGAGAAGACAGAGGAGATGGGAGGCAACGTACAAGTGAGTGACTCTTTTTTAAAACTGGGTGTTTCCTCTGTTTCAAAAAATAGCAGAAGGAATAGATCCCAACTGAGGCAGGTTTGTTCCATTACTATAGTTGTAAAAGTCAAGGAGTGGTTCTTCATGTAACAATAAAAGTCACTCCAGCGGGCAGGAGACCAGGAATGTGGAAAGGTAGATATGGATCAAAGTGGCAAAGTCCTCCATGAGCAGGTGGTCAGAAGATAACAGTATCAACAAAGAATTCTTCAATTCTAGTCAACAGTTTGAGCAATCATAAGCTGTCATAAACAATTACAGCAATTAAAAGCAACTAAGCACGCATGGGCAAAATCTGGCCCTGGGCCTGCCTACTTATTAGTTATGTGACTCTGTGACTTCGACTGCATTTCTAAACTTCTCTGAGTCTGTTTCTTCATCAGGAACACAAGGATAACATTAGCTCCTACATCATAGGGTTATTGTGAGGATAAATCAAATAATGCATGTAGGGTACGTAACTATCTAGTACTTAACATTGATAACTATTACCTACTTAAGAAATACTAATGCTTCAATAAGATACATACTGTGGAGAACTCGGGTTGAATCTGCAGCACAATTCTGGCAAGCATAGATAATCTTTAAGGAGTTCATAGTGTGCAGGAATTTCAGCCTGACTTTTATTTTTCTTAATTTTATTTCCACTTTTCCCATTTCTTCACTTGCTTTCAAGTTTATTCTACTTTTGTGTTTCTACAATTGCTTACACAAAGTCTGATATAAATAAAAACTAGTAAAAACAAGTTTGGTTTTATTTCTTCCTTCAACACGTTGTGAAAACTAAAGTCTGAGTAAAACTAAGTTGCCAGGCATTGTGTGCAGGGAAGAGTTCTGCTGTGTTTAGAAAGACCTACGTGCAAGGTTAACCCTCGGCTGGCACCTGGAACCTGGGCTTGGGGACAGTCACCACCGGGCTCATGCATGAAGGTGGCCAACCTTGTATACAAGCTGCAGTTGATGTTGAACATCTTCTGTGCCCTGGCTGTAGAATGTTGCTACATGCTGGAAAGCGGGTGCCAACATGATCATCACCAATAAAAACCGTGGGGCATTGGGTCTGTGACTTCAGTCATTCCTGGTGCTACAAGTTATTGCTGGGGAAAACAGGGGTAACTACACTAGAAGAGGACTCTCGGAGCCTGTGCCTGGTCTCCTGGACATACCTCCACGTGGCTTCTGCCACGGTTAGTTTTGTTTGTTATTATTTTGTTATCATAAATCTTAGCTATAGTCTTGTAAATGGCAGTATCACAGCCAATGTGATTTACATGAGGTGCAGTTATTGCTAATTGAAAACACTTCCCAGCGAGGACAAAGACATGCAGAGTCCTATGAGTCCTCCCGGCAAGTCATTGAAACTGGGGCTCTTGGAGCTCCCTGATACACATGGGGCCTGACCCTTCCTAAAACTTAAAATATAAGCACCGCTGGTAAGACCATGCTACCATTAATCTTCCTGATCTTGGCCCTGTGTTATAGGTTTTATAGACAAGTTGGATTCACAGTTTTCTATGTCAGCTCTTCAAGAAAAAGACAGGGGAAGAAATCATCTAAGTAGTACGGCATTCCGTCAAAGGGTTTAAAATGTCTGATATCTATCCTGGCTCCACTGTGTGTCCTGAGGTAAGTTCATGTCTGGCCTCAGCTTCTTCATCAGTGAAATTGTAGTAAAAGTATCTACTTCAAATAGAGTTTTAAAGTCATAAGAATGTAAAGTCCTTAAAACAATTCTTTGCACATAGCACTATGGATGTGTTATTATTGTCTTACATTAGAACTCCATATTTTTATCCTTTACTATTGTTAGTATTACATCTATAGAGTAGGTCTGTTATATTTTGTAAAATGTAAAAATCCTAAGTTGTTTTACAAAATAAAGCTACAAATACTGAAAACTAATGTAGAGGGCTGGAGGTGACACAGCATGTATGGCATTCAATTCCCAGCACCAAAAAAAAAAAAAAAAAAAAAAACAAGAAAAGAAAAAAGAAAGGAAGGAAAATAAATAGATACAAAAACATACAAAAAATTAAACCATAGAAGACAGAAGTGTCTCGGTGTCAAAATAACAAAACTAAAATTAAATTTAGGGGTAAATCCAATTTTAACGTAAAAGTTTCTTTCCACAAGAATGTAAAAGTGAAACCTTAAACTAAAACTGTCATTTGGTGATTCAGATAGCCTTTCTGTGAACGACTGAGCATCTAATCTCATCTCTCGGATCCCAAAGGAAGCAGAGACAATAAAAAGAGAAATAGCAGCAAAAGCAACTGCAGCACATGAAGGTGAAGAGGGTGGAGACAGCCAGAGTGCTCAGTGCAAAAGTCCTGCGAGTGGTGTTTCCCACCCATAACTATGTTTATTTTCAAATATTAAAATCCATTTTCAGGATATTCCACCCTTTCCTCCCCATTTTTGAACATGTTTGCTCGGTAATGAGTGAATTATAAAGGGCATGCTACAAAACTTAATTGGTTCAACAGTTTCCAGGTACCAGTTTCTGGGTCAGTTTACCTCAAAAGTTCACATAACTGTGTGTTTTTAGAAAAAGAAAAGTAAAGATCCAGGGAACTAGAGGTAACATATCCATAAACTCCTATTTTATTCTAAGATTAAAGAAAACCTAAATAATCACCATAAAGCCAGAAAATGTAATGAAAAAATTACGTCAAGGTTTTCAAATTCTAGATTTTTAGCTACTCAGCAAAGAGGAATAATGGCATATGCTAAGTCACAGTAATAAATAGTCCATTGCTACCTTTTATTATTATTATCTGCTCTTAGGACTTTGATCTTAAACCTACCAGGATTACAGCAGCATTAAAGATGACACACAATATAGCAGGCTTGCTCTATCCCAACGGCAAAGACCATCATTCAGGGAAACGTTTGTGTAAGTCACAGGTCCCTGGCAACATAACTAACTACTGAAATCTACTCCAGCAAGGGCGGCTGCAGATATTCCATTCGCATGGCAAATTATGAGGAGCATTTTTCTGAAAATAAGCTAAATCCAACCAGTCACTTTGCCTCTCATTACTGGATTATCTAAGAAATACCTCTTTTCTAGGGGAGGAAAAGCTGGCTTTTCAGAGTTCTTTTTTGTTTTTTTTTTGTGGGTACCAGGGGTCAAACTCAGGACCTTGCACACCAGCGGGTGCCTGTGTCACTGAGAGATATCACTGGCCCTTTTTTCGTATGTGGGTACTGAAAGTCAAACTCAGGACCTCGCGCTTGCCAGGCAGGCGCTTATGCCGCTGAGCCATCTCACCGGCCCTCAGAGTATTTTGAATAGGGAACAAATCCAAAACTCACCACAGCAAATGCACTGACAGTTGGTTTCTTTTCCTTCTTCTTTTTACTAAAAAAAATAATAAAGGAATTATATAAAACTTTTAAAAAATAGTTTTTTATATCACTAAATTAATGTTCAGTGCTTATATTTAGTGACAATTAGAACAAATACATTTATATTATTCAGTAAAAAATAGGTTAATAATATGATACAATTTATGAAGTTTAAATATGTTTACTGTATCTTAGATATCTATGTATACGGTTATCACTGGATGTTGGGATTTCCATAAAAAAGTGTTCTTCCTTGTGCCTTGTCTATTTCCTAGTTCTCTATGATGAACACACATACATCCTTCACAATTAGAAAATAATCCATACTAAAACGTTTCCTCAGGCCGGTGAGATGGCTCAGCGGCGTAAGCGCCTGCCTGGCAAGTGCGAGGGCCCGAGTTCAACTCCCGGAACCCACATACGAAAAAAGGGCAGGTGATATCGCTCAGCAGCACGGGTGCCTATTGGCGCGCGAGGTCCTGAGGTCGACCCCCGGTACCCACACAAAAAAAAAATAAAAATAAATAAAGCGTTTCCTCCTTTTACTTTAAATAGAAAATCACTCATTTCCTGTGAAATAAATTTTCTTAATTCCCATCTGAGTAATTCCAAAAGTAGTCTGTGAAATGTGAAAAGGCCAGCTGTTCTTCGGAGTCCAGATTCAGGTGCCTCTAACTCGGTAAACAAAGCTCTCTGCTGTGTGCCACTGCCATCTCCGACATGAGAGCAAACTAACCACAACGAACCAGTCTCAATGTCATATACAAAGAAGAAAGAGTATTTTAGAAAACAGCATTATTTTTGCTGCCACTTTTACATTCAAAATTTAAATTAATTTCTGTCCTTGTTCTTTACCGTAAGTAAGGTCAGAAGAAGCAAAGTCTCCTAAAGAAAAAGCCGAGTTTCCTCAGATCTAGCTTTGTAGTGGTGTTGGACAAAAACACAGAAGCATCTCCAGGTTTGGTCCCACCCTAATCCCAGGGAAGGCCTGGAGTCAGTACTCCTGGCAACAGGAGGAGAGGGTGAAATAGCCATAAATAGTTGACTTTTTAGCTCTGAGATTTTCATTTTTTTTTTTATCCTCTAAAACTGATGCTACTTTGGAGAATGTATAGTATCGATAATATTTATAATATTTCAAGCAGTGGCTAAATAAGAATTTTCCACATATGATTCGTAAACAACTCTCAGGCAGGCAAAACTTTATCCTTCTTTTAGAGATAACAAAACCACAAAGGGTCCGGTGAGATAGCTCAGCGGCATAAGCGCCTGCCTGGCAAGCACGAGGTCCTGAGGTCGACTCCTGGTATCCACATAAAAAAAAAAAAAAAAAAAAAAAAGAAAGAAAGAAAACCACAGAAAAGTGAAAAGAGTTAGCTGCCTTGTCCAAGGTCCCATGGCCGAAAGAAAGCCAAGATTTAAACTGCCAAGTCTGTCCCCTGACCACCGAACTTTTAAGGTGTAGCCTCGAAGGTCTGAGATACCGCACTGCACGGAAATACATTTTCATAGGAACTCTCACCCCTACCATTTAGCTCCATCAGCAGGAAACACTTCACAGAGGCAAGTCACTCATAAAACATCATTTTAATGAAGAATGTTTGTATGAATACAGATACTCAGGATTGCATAATTCATCAGCAAAGCCAAACACTTCCTACAATCCCATGTTAAAATGAATAGTTTTAAGAACAGATTAAAATCAATGGTGATGAGCATAAATTAGTAAGAACTACTTAATTTTTTTAAAATCTCTACTTTGAAGTCTTCAGGCCATGACAGTAACAATGCAGGATCAAACATTGTTTGCCATGTCCCTCCACATACCTTCAATACTTCTTACTCAAATATCTCTGTTCTAAGAACATACTTTTTTAAACTGTCATGTTTTGAAAAAACAGTTAAAAACAAAAACTAGTGGTGCTTGTCTGTAATCTCAGCACTGTGGGAGGCTGAGGCAGGAGGATCACAAGTGTGAGGGCTGGGAATGTAGCTCAGTGCAAAAACCACAGGTTCAATCTCCAGGAATGAGGGGAAAAAAAGTACCCTCTACTCTGTGGAATCTTTTTCTTTGTTTGGGGGAAAATTGTACTGTGAAAAAATTTACATAAACAGAAAAACTGAAAGAATAGCATAGTGACTTCTCATATAATCAACCTAAATTCATCAATTACTAACATTTGGGCCACATTTTTTTATAAGGAAGTATATGTCATCATTTATTAATATTTGGCTCAACGATTTAAAATTAAATTGCAAACATTATGGTACTCACATGTACCTAATTTTGGTATCATTTAGTATCCAATTCACACTTGCCGAGAATGTTTTCTAGAAGGGTTTCTCTCTTCTCAGCTCTCATTTAAACTTCATACCTTACGTTTAGGGCTTATCTCTCCTCTGTCCCTATTAATCTAGCTTTCATCCTTTTTTGATACTAACTTTTTTAAGGGACGAGAGCAGTTATTTTACAGAATGTCTCACATCTTGGATATAACTGAATATAAGTGCGGCTGTACATTAAAAATACACACTTTGGAGGACTTAGTTTAAATAAGAGAATGTAAACATTCTTATGAATAATTTTGACTATGTGTATAAATAATTTGGATGCATATTCCATTAATTTTTCACAATTTACTTCATCTGTTTCCTTTTATTTTTAATGCTGGTACTAGAAATTTTTAAAATACACATGTGGCCCATATTACATTCCCCTTGGACAGGATCAGTCTACAAGTTTGATTGGATTCAGATTAGATATTTTTGCAAATGTACTATCTACGGGGTGTTGAGTAACAATACAGTCAATGCCAGCCTCAGTGATACTAAGTCTGGTCACCATATGAAAGTGCCACTTGTAAAATCTCTAACTGGAAAAGCACATTTCCCTTCTTCCCACTAGGAATAAGTGCGGAGATAAATATAGACACAGCCCTCCTCTGAAGGATGTAGGACACAGTCAAAACCAAATCCGCGCCTGAATCAGCGATTACGGCGCGGGTTTCGGCGTGACAGACACAGGTTCGCCTTTCTGTAAAGAAGGTTCCCCTTCTTTCTCTACCTCTCATACACTTTATTTCGGAGCTGCGGACTAAACACACATTGCCTGTGGCTCTCAAGCTACGAAGGAAAGCAAGCCGCCTACCTTTTCTCGCCCATCTTCAACTTGTTCCCTGCTCCTCCACTGGGGTCTTCTTCACCTCCCTGGCGACCTAGGAGACACCACAGCCGCGGGCCATACTGCCCGCCGGATCGGAGGGGAGGCCGGGCGCGGGCTGGAGGGCGAGGGCGCGGGGCTGGAGGGCGACGAGGGCTGGAGGACGACGAGGGCTGGAGGGCGACGAGGGCTGGAGGGCGACGAGGGCTGGAGGGCGACGAGGGCTGGAGGGCTCGGACTGCAGAGCGCGGGCGAGGGCGAGGGCGAGCGGTGGAGGGCGCGGGCGGGGCCGGGGGCGGGGCCCAGCTCCGCCCCGCCCCGCCCCCTGCTGCCCGCTGTGCGCGGCGACCTCCGGCTGCGCTCCGCCGGGCCGCGGGGGCAGCCGGCGAGCTGCCCGCAGCCCCTCCTGCACCGCAAACACCGTCCCGCCCGGAGGGATTTCCGCGCCTCCACCCGCCCGGAGCCTCCGGTCCCGCAGACCCGGGAGTCGGAAAGCCAGACCCTTCCGTCCCGCCGCGCGCCCCGCCGAGGCCTCGGCCGAGCGCCCGGGCGGCCCGGGACCTGGAGTCCGACTGCGCGGGAGGCCGGGTCCGCGCCCGCGGCGGCCCGCGCTCCTGGAGCCGCTCCTCGCAGCCTCCGCCGTCCTCGTCCTCTCCGGGAAGGAAAGCGCAGAGCCGGCCCGGCCGCGCGGGATGGAGCTGGAGAGGCTGCGGAACACGTGGGTTTCCGGGAGCGCCCCGGCCTCTGCCGCCGGAGGCCGCCGGGATCCTCAGGAGCGAGAGCAGGGACCCATCCCGCTCGGCCGCGTGGCGAGCGCAGTGCGTGGCTGCACCACGGTCCTCGGTCTCAAGTGCCAAAGGGACACTTTCTGGCATCAGAAAACGTCGGACTTTGCCCATTCTGTGAATTTCCCCCCGCAACACCTCCAAAAAGACAGGGAGAGAATTTTTCTACCCGAAGCTGTCTTCAGTATGCCTGACAGTGTCCCCGGTAGATCGCTTCGTCTCTTCTGAAATAAACAGGAAATAAAAAGGAAGAGTTTCGAAGATGTTTACATGGAGATGGGCATTTCAGAGGAGAAAGGGTATTTAAAAGTGTGTAGTCTTTTGAACGTTAGCTGATAAATCAATGTCTATGTTTTTCCCAGACTTTTTCAAGATCCAGAGCTTTGTATGTTTCTTTGAAACACGGAGGAAAGTGCTATTTGTAACTTTTAGTCTTCATTCTCTGGGTTACACATGCTGCTGGGCAGCTTGCTGCAGACATGCAGCAGAATAAAATCTATTCACTGCATAACCTAAGTATATTTCCCCTACTTTTTATAACTAACATACTTCGAAGCCATGATTTTCTTTTACTCCAAATTCCCCTTGATTTTTTTTTCTTTGTTATATAATAGAGTTTCTTTTCCTTTACAAATTTTTAATGTCTTTTTGACAGGTAACTAATTTTTCTCTGTTCTAATTGAATAGCACATGTACTGCATTTGTTCACAGCTTGCAGGCTTACCAAGCTGTGACCGTTTGCCTGTGACACACCTGGGCAAAAGTGAAAGTTTTCATCTGCATCTCACATTTCTACTCAGGCCTCTGCTGTGTTTCTACTTGGTTCCATTATCTCCCGGTGATGATTAATTATGATTATCAACTTGATTGGGTTAAGATAAACCAGCAGATTATTAAAGAACACTTCTGGGTGTGTCATGGTGGTTAGGAGGGAACGTGGCCTTGAGAAACTTGCCTGTTCCTGGCCCTTTCCTCTTGAGCCTTCTCCCCTGGGCCTGGGCGCTACCCTCCTTGATCAAAGGAACTTCGGCCCAGTGTGCCCTTCCGCCAGGATGTTTCTGCCTTGAAGCCAGCAGATCCTGGACTGTGAGCCAAAATAAAGTACTTCCTCCTGTTATTTCATGCCTGCAAGGGGAAAGCTGACCAGTACACCCACCTTTAGTTTATACAATCATGTTACATTTTATATATCCTTTTGAATAGCCTTACATTCTCCCTAGAATAGTGCAGGACACAAAAAAAGGATTATATTATTCTGACTATATTATTTCTACAGTCTTCAGCTTTACGTGAAGAACTCTCAAGGATATAAGTGGATGAAAGATCAGAACAGCACAGAGGTTTTTCTTGTTAAAACACTGCTCTACCATTCTATTTCTTGAGTTTCTTTGCCACAGTGACATGCAAACTTGAATGTAAAGTATGATGGCTCTAAAGCTGTGGACAGTCTAGCTCTTACCACTTCCATGCCACAGTCCTTGACTTGACTTAAAGACACTTACTTCTGACATTACTGCCTACCACTCTCCCCAAGTTGGATTTGGTGGTTTTTCCTTTGCTTCATTGGTTCCCAGTGAAATCCAATCACCCTTCCCCTTCTAAATTGTCATGCATCTTCATTCAAACAGCTGTTTCTACTTTGTGAACTGAGCTTCTCCACAGCCTACACTTCCTGTCCTCCACCCTGGGTGATCATTTCACCAACTGTCTGCACCCTGCTGATACTGAACACTGAGTCCCTGCTGTACTATATCCTGCGCATACTGTTTGGAATAGCAATAATAATAACAACTAACATTTACTAAGTACTGCTCATGTATCAGGAGCTGGCCCAAGCACTTCAAAGGGATTAAGGTATTTAAACCCTACAGGAACCCTGTGCAGTGATGACTTAGTGTTATTCCTATCCTGTGCTGATAGAAACTGAAGTTTACACTGTTTGCTCAAAGTCACACAGCTCGTAGCAGCTGATGCGGGCCTTGGCAGCAGACCTCTCTCATAGCTCCGCTCCACCCCCACCCTGTAAGTGGGAGCGGCTGTAGCACACTAGCGTGCTGCCTTTACGAGCTCCCTGAGATGGTTGCTGTCATGATCCTACCCTAGAAAAAGCTATGGTGACTTTAGGCCAGTACATGGCACCTGAGAGTTTCTACTTAGCTTTTACCGAGTGCAACATACTATTTCTCTCTAGCCTTCTCCATCTACTTCCTTTCTTTAGACTGTCTCTCCCAACACCTACATGTTCATTGCATTTCAAACAAGCTCCCTATGCCTCACAGAAAATTTGCTGTTTTTTCTTCACTCATTTCTTTTCCATACATAAATCTTTAAATTCATTTACCAAAGAAGTTTCTTCTTCACTACTTAACTACATTGAAAAATGTGGGCTTCAAGACCTAGAATAGCAAAGACAAACCTGAGCAACAAAGGCAAGGCAGGAGGCATCACAATCCCTGACTTGAAATTACACCACAAAGCTATTGGGATAAAATCAGCATTGTACTGGCAAAAGAACAGACCTGAGGACCAGTGGAACAGATTAGAAGATGCAGACACAACTACAAACACACTCAGCCACCTTATCTTTGACAAAGGGGCCAAACATGTTCACTGGAAGAAAGATAGCCTCTTTAATAAATGGCGCTGGAAAAACTGGCTTTCCACATGCTGAAGACTAAACTAGACCCATGTCTAGCATCATACACTGAAGTCAAAATGGATCAAAGATCTAAATATTAACACAGAAACACAATCTACTGGAAAAGAAAGTAAGTAGAAGTCTTGAAGACATAGGTGTAGGCAGAGACTTCATGAACAAAACCTAGACTGCATGGGAAACACTTCAAAGAATCAACAACTGGAATCTCATCTTATTAAAAAGCTTTTGCACAGCAAAAGAAATCACCAACAGAGTGAAAAGACAACCTGCAGAGTGGGAAAAAATTTTAGCCAATTGTCCCTCAGACAAAGGTCTTCTATCTAAAACATATAAAGAATTGAAAAAAATCAGACTCCCCAAATTCAAAGACCCGATTAAAAAAATGGGCATCTGGGCCGGTGAGACGGCTCAGCGGCTTAAGCGCCTGCCTTGCAAGCGCGAAGGCCCGAGTTCGACTCCCGGAACCCACATACGAAAAAGGGGCCGGTGATATCGCTCAGTGGCACGGGCGCCTGCTGGCGCGCGAGATCCTGAGGTCGTCCCCCCGGTACCCACAAAAAAAAAAAAAAAAAAAAAAAAAAAAAATGGGCATCTGAGATGAATACATACTTCTCAGATGAGGAAATACAGATGGCAAAAAATGTACCACATCATCAGATATTTGAGAGATGCAAATTAAAACAACACTGAGATTCATCTCACCCCAGAAAGAATGGTTATCATCAAAAACATCAACTGATAACAAATGCTGAGGGGCTATGGGGAAAAAGAACCCTTCTCCACTGTTGGTGGGAGTGTAGACTGGTACAATGACTGTGGAAATCAGTGTGGAGAGTCCTCAAAAAGCTAGGATTAGAGGTCCCATTGGACCCAGCTATTCCCCTTCTGGGTATCTTCCCAGAAGAATTAAAAACATTCCACAGCAATGTATGTGCACCCATGTTTATAACAGCATCATCTTGGAAACAACCCAAATGCCCATCAACCAAGGAATGGATAAAAAAGATGTGGTCCTTTTATACAATGGAGTACTACTCGGCCATAAAGAAGGATAAACTTAAGACTTTTATAGGTAAATGGATGCAACTTGGTACCATACTCATAAGTGAAATAAATCAGACTCACATGTGCTCAATAAATACGTTAGGTAAATGAATGAATTTGTAGATTACTTTTGGTAATATAGCCATTTTGAAACTGTTAATTCTGCTGATCCATGAACAAGACAAGCCTTTACATTTCCAAATTCAATGTAATCTTCAATAAAATGCCAACAATATTCTTCACAAAACTAGAAAAATAATCCTAAAATTCATATGGAATCACAAAAGATCTAGAGCCAAACTACTCAATAAAGCTATGTTGGAGGCATCACAATATCTGACTTCAAATTATACTGTAAAGCAATAGTAACAAGAACAATATGGGACAACTATGAAGAAAAATAAACGAGTCGTGTAGGAAAATGGAGCACCTTGAGATTATAACATCAAGTAAATTGGATACACAAGCTTAAATATCACATGATTTCTCTTATATGAGAAAACCAGAGTAAAAATAAGGAGTAAAATTAAAGATAAATAATAGGAGGTAGGGAGATAGATCTTTCTCAAGCGAGGAGGGAACTAAGAGATGGAGGGAGGGGGAGAGAGACGAAGGATAAAGGGTGAAAAAAGAAACTGGGAAGTGTTAGGAACATGTACCAACTCCACACAAGGAATGTAAACATTATGTACTACAAACATGAACTGCCCCCCCAAAAAAAAACAAGGAAAGGGATGAGAGATGGGGAAGAGAGAAAGGAAAGGGGATGAAAAAAGGAATTAAGGTGTGTTATGTACATGTACCAATTTTCACAAGGAATGTAAACATTATATCTTACACACATGTACTAATATGATAAAATTTTTAAAAACTAAATGATATACCATTTGATCTGGCTATATACTCCATAGTAAATTCACAAAAGAATTAAAGAGAGCATATCATAGTGATTCATATCATAGTATATTCATGTTTAGAGTGGCACAATTCACAATAGCAAGGCTGTGGAAGTGGCCTATATGTCCATCAAAAGATGAATGGATAAAGAAAATATGGTATACTGTATATGCACAACAGAGTATCTCACAACCATAAAGAAGAACAAAATCATGTCATTTGCAAGAAAACAGATTGAACTATAGACCATAATACTGAGCAAAACACTCCAGTCTTCATAATTAAATATTGCATTCTTTCGCTTATATAAGCAATCTATAAATAAGTAAATAAATAAATAACAGGTAACTTTATTGTCAACTTTTAGAAATGAGGAAAGGGTCAAGGGGAAGGGAACATAGGGAGATGAGGGTAATGGAGATGAAAATAATCAAAAGATATTGTACAAAAAAGATATATGAATGTACCAATATACCAAAATTAACCTCATTATTCTGTATTACTAATATACACCAATAAAGAATCCTGCATTAAAAAGTACAAGCTCTTAAGGTGAATTTGGTAATTGGCAAAGAGGCCGTTTATCTTACCATCATTTAGCGTGTACTGCAACAGCCACAACTTGGGTGAAATGATGACTAGATAATAATGAGTTCGTTTAAATTTATTTTTTTTTTTTTTTTTTTTTTTTTTTTTTTTTTTTTTTTTTTTTTTTTTTTTTTTGTGGGTACCGGGGGAACGACCCCAGGACCTCGCGCGCCAACAGGCACCCGTGCCTCTGAGCGATATCACCGGCCCCCTTTTTTCGTATGTGGGATCCGGGAGTCGAACTCGGGCCCTCGCGCTTGCAAGGCAGGCGCTTAAGCCGCTGAGCCGTCTCACCGGCCCAAGTTCGTTTAAATTTAAAAGACTCATGATCTGCTGTAGGTAGAAGCGATTGCTATTCTCCAGTTTCGGTCCTCATTATCTGTACCTTTTATTTGATATTTATTATTAAGATTTTATAAAATAAATTTCTTTTTGTATTCTTTGTACCTTATAAAACTATTCAATAAATTAATGAAAGTACAGTACTATATGCTGAGAGTGTGATATCACAGGCAGCTTAATTGGAGGTAGGCCAGTAGCCTGACTAGAGTTATCTTTGTGGTCCCTTGAAAGTTCTGTTGCTATCAACCATCTCCTTTCCCAGTCTCTAATAACCATCTTTAAAATTCCTTTTGAGAACCATGCCTCTGAGTAAATAACAAATAAACCTACCATAATAGCACAAGAAGACTTTTTGGGTAACTAAATGACAGAATTAATGGGCGCAAGGACAAAGGATTGAGATCAAGGGAAAGATAAGACTGAAGTGTGGGCTCAGGGAGACTTGAATTCCAGTTTTATTGCTTATCAGTTGAGACCCTTTGAACAAGTTTCTCAGCCCCTTACAGACCTTGATTTTGGCATTGCTAAAATGAAGACAATAATGGTCCACATAGGCTGTTTCTAAGAAGTAAATAAGGTAGAACTGCACAGTGTTTAGTAGAAAGGTTATTGTTACCTAGATATTCTAATGAAGATGGTGTTATGGCTTGTATCTAGATGTCCCTCCCAAAGCCTCATGGGCTTATGGGTGGGGCTTTTGAGAGGTGACTGGATCATGGATGTGTGATACTGAGGTTAAGTGTGTGTGATAACTAAATGGATTTGACATAGTTCTGGATGTGGATAATGGAAGCCTCACCCTGGCTGTGGGTAGCACCAATAAATTGGCTTGTACAGTGAACCAAAGTCAATTCGTTCACAAGGGCTGGTTGTAACTCAAATATTACCATAGAAGACTTCTCTCTTGGCAGAGTAAAATGTCATTTCTGTTTAATTTTTAAATTAGTTTTTTTTTTTCCATAATCATTGAACTTACCTAACCTCATATGAACTCTCTCTTGGAAACAAGCTGATGTTCACTCATTTATTCTTTCAAAGATTTTCTATTATCTCAAAGGACGTACTTATTTAAAACATACTTCCATATGTTTCAAATGTTCTGATTTTATAATGCTAAGTTACGGAAATTTCTTTTTATATTTGTTTTAGGAATGCATTCATTCAGCAATATGGAGTACATACTAGATAATATGTGCTTTTGTAGGTACATGCACAACAAAAATCTCTCCTCCTGTGAAACTTACATTTTTTGGTAGGAGTTGACAGACAGATGGAAGCACAATAAATGAGTAATTTAGTATGTTAAAAGGTGAAAAGTGCTCTAGGGAAAAAATGGAACAGGGGAAGGAGGCTGGAAGTGCCAGGAAAAGAAAGATTGTAATTTTAAGTAGTATGCTCAGGGAAGACCTCATCAAAGAAATTACATCTACACCAAGACAAGATGGAACTGGGGAAAATTTGGAGTGACGCAATTAAGATCCTGGAAATATGTGACTATCTGTACTTTTGAAGTTGTTTCTTCACCATTGTTTCCACTATAGACTAATTCTTGTGCTCTACAGTAACAGATATTTGGCTTGTAAGAGAAAATAGAGGTCATCTTAATTTAGTTCCTTTATTACACCGAGTCTCTGAAACGCTAAAGAAACTTCACTAAAGCCACTCAGTCAGTTAGAAGCAGGGCTAAATCAACATCATCGGTTATCTGGCGTGGAGTTTGCTGTTCTTCTGGTCATACTGAAAGGGGGCTTTTAATAGTGAGGATTTCAGATTGGCTTGCGTGGCGTGTGTGTTGGAGAGTCAAAAGCAATCCTGTTCTGTAGCCTCTTACTTCACCTTCACATCAAGTTTCTCTTGTCTTAATTTTATTTTTGCATTTAACCAGTGAGACCAACCCATTTCAGTTACCACTTCAGAGTCCAGTAGAAGTATTGTTGGCAATAGAATGAAAACTTCCTAGTTGCCATAGTAGTATCTGCAATCCAAATATCTAGGATTCCAAGGCTAGCCAACGGAGGCTGAAGGTCTATTTTAATGAGCAATACTCAAAAAAAAAAAAAAATGAAATTTTGATCATTACAAGTTGCACTTTTGTTGCAATTAATAGTAAAATTGTCTATAAAATATCTAAAACAATATTAACACAGAGGGAATGACGTTAACCTCAGTAATGTAAATATTTTGCAAAATTCCTTAATTTATTTTTTCACCCTTTCTTAAGACATAGATGAATTCTGATTCTTATCTTTTAGTTGGTTTCTCTTGAGTTAGTCCTTTCCAGTGAGGTATTCTGTAATTCTGCCAAATATTTGGCTGTTTTACCCCTATTACTTGGCATAATATTCCATGTCCTTATAAGTACTGTTTTCTTACTGATTACCAAATCCCACTAGAGTGTGCTTGTGTGGGAAGTAGCTTTAGTTTGTGATTCATACTGTTGATGTAAAATAATCACTCTGCTTTTTTTTTTTTTTTTTGGTGGGTACTGGGGGTCGACCTCAGGACCTCACGCGCCAGCAGGCACCCGTGCCGCTGAGCAATATCACCGGCCCTTTTTTCGTATGTGGGTTCCGGGAGTCGAACTCGGGCCCTCGCGCTTGCCGGGCAGGCACTTACGCCGCTGAGCCATCTCACCGGCCCCCACTCTGCTTTAAAGAAAATAAGAAAGTAGTTTATTCTGAGGCAAATATGAGTAGCCATGGCCCAGGAACTAAGATTCAAGTTACCCTGAATGATGTGTTCCACTTTGCAACGGGTTACATGAACTTTTAAAGTCACACAATAAGAAAAAAGTTGCCAATTAATATATCTAGCAATTGTATTGGAGGGAGCATCAGGTAAGTGGGCCACAGGAAAGCAGAAAACCTCTTCTACAGGTTCCAGATGTTATAACACGCTCGGCCTTAAGGTTGGAGCATCTAGAGATCTACTAAGTTTAAAGATACATTCCAGGGCCGGTGAGATAGCTCAGCGGCATAAGCCCCTGCCCAGCAAGCACGAGGTCCTGAGTTCAACTCCTGGAACCCACATAAAGGCAAAAAAGGGCCGGTGATATCGCTCAGCGGCACAAGCACTTGCTGGCAAGCGTGAGGTCCCTGAGGTTAACTCCTGGTACCCACATAAATAAATAAATAAATAAATAAATAAATAAATATACATTCTAAGAGGTTTACATAACAGGAGAACGTTAGGTCAGATCAGAGTTAAGGTAAATGACTTTCAAAGGCCTAAGACTGTCCAGGATAATTATGGCCCTGGACATTTTATCTTTCCACAGTGATGACGTTCTAGTTAGCCAAGGCCAAACAGAAGGATCTTTAATATAGATGCAGCTTCTTCTCCAATATGCTGCTATGATTTTTAAGCTTTGTTCCTTTTTATTTTATGCGGCAATTATTCATTACAATCAAATACAACTCACCTAGACCAGGTATATTATCCTTATTACCATTTCATCACATGGAAAGGCAACTATTCTATTTCATAGTTGAGTTTTCGTCATTCTTCATCTTTGTTACCACTTCAAACGATAAATTATAAATGTTTGCTGTGGAAATTGCCACTTGTGTGTTTAAACCGTCACACATTTACCACTGCCCAAACAGAGCTCTTGACTCTACCCCCAACTGACTTCTCTTTCTGTATGCGTCTCTAACCAATAGCATTTCCGGTGTCAGAAACGGGATAAAAGGACAGAGACCTTTTTGGTAGTCCCTCTCTCTTACTCCATACGTCCAATTGGAGTCTTTTTTTTTTCCAACAATAAATTTATCCAAACCATTACAAACATCATCCTCGCTTATATGGACTATATTAAGAGATTCACGGCTACTTTCTTCACATCCATTCTAGTTTTATTCTACTTCGCTCTTTACACAGCAGCCAAAATAACTTGTAAAGTGCATATAAGACTATATCAGGGCCAGTGAGATGGCTCAGTGGCATGAGCACCTGCCTGGCAAGCGCGAGGGCCCGAGTTCGACTCCCGGAATCCACATACGAAAAAAGGGCCAGTGATATCGCTCAGCAGCACGGGCGTCTGCTGGTGCACGAGGTCCTGAGGTCGACCCCCGGTATCCACACACACACACACACACAAAAAAAGACTATATCGTGCCCCTCAGTAAGACGAGGAGTGGTGTCCAGTTCCCCAGGTTTAATTCCAAATGCCCTCCATTGTCTGACTTCTGCTTACCCCTTAAGCATCAGGCCACATTTCCCATCACTCATTCATGATGCAGCCACTCTACCACACTAAAGTTTTGCAAGCTTTTGGAGCTTTGCTGTGTAGTATGTTCTTCGTGCCTATCTCCCAACACTATGTTTCTCTATCCTCTCTCATTTCCCTTAATTGTCCAACACACACACAAACACATATCCCATCAACTAGCTAAGGGATTCATTCTTTTTTTTTTTTAATGTGGGTACCAGAAGTCGAACTCAGGACCTCGTGCTTGCCAGCAGGCACTTGTACCACTGAGCGATATCACCAGTCCTTTTTTTCCTTTATGTGGGTACCAGGAGTCGAATTCAGGACCTCATGCTTGCTGGGCAGGTGCTTACATCGCTGAGCTATCTCACCGGCCCAGAGATTTATTCTTAAGGCATAGTTTAAAAATCACTTCCTCAGGCACTTTCTCTGTGATTCCTAAGTTTGGTCCCCTTGATATAGTAATTCACAAAGCATCTTGTAGTTCTTTCTCCTACTAGACATTGCGATTGCAATTTTTGCTCATTAGCAAATGTATCTTTCCTATTGAATAGGGGCAAACAATATTTCATTCATTTCTGCTTTCCAGCAGCTGAAGCAGAGTAGGTACTCTGTAAGTATTTACTGAATAGAAGGAAAGATAAGATTAATATCAGTCCTTATCCTCTGGCTTTCTGTTCCACTCTGTCTTGCTGAGCATCTCTTTTTCAATCCTTACTCCACATTTTACAATAATACTCCAGAATCTTAGTTGGCAGACAACATCAGTGCTTTCACTTGAAATTCTCAGAAAGATTCCTGTCTGATGAAACCATGAAGAAAATAGTGATTACTATATTTCTTTTTTTTTTTTTAATGAGGGTACACGGAAGTCAAACTCAGGACCCCGCGCTTGCCAGGCAGGCGCTTATGCCGCTGAGCTATATCACTGGCCCAGCTGTATCACTGGCCCAGCTGTATCACTGGCCCTATATTTCTTAAATGCTTAAAACATGTCTGAATTCTTTGATCCCTTTGAATTTTAGTTTTGTGCAGTTTTGTGCAGTTTTGTGAATTTTAGTTTAGTTTATGTTATAAATTTAAAAATCAGGACATGGAGTTTCGCAAAGTAATTGGTTTTGTTTTTTTGTTGTTGCTTTTTTCTCCTTCAACAGAATTTCTTCTTTTATAGTTTTTTTTTAGCTTTTTTTATTTTAAAGAGAAGAAAAAACAAAACAAATCAAAAAAAGGACAAATTTTCAAAACAACATAATATGAGGGTAACAATGGTTAATGCGTTACATATTATTATCTTTAAGTTAGTTATTCAGGATACCAGACATTAGCATTCAATTGTCCAAACATTATTGGCACAAACCTTACTCTTCAATGAACTAAGTAAAATTAGTAGTGTATCTATCTTAACCATCTTATATATATATACAATTTTTTCCCCTTCCCTTCTTTCTTTTCCCTATTCCAGTCTCTCTTTCCTTTTGACCAGTTTCTTTTTGATTCAGCATGTCTATTGTACATTTTGGATCTTATTTACTCTTTCAGTTTCTCATACTAGAGAGACAATACGATGCTTACACATGTGCTTCTGGTTTATTTCACTTATGAGTATTTTCTCGAGTTGCATCCATTTACCTATAAAAGTCTTCAGTTTATCCTTCTTTATGGCTGAATAGTACTCCATTGTATAAAAATACCACATCTTTCTTATCCATTCCTCAGTTGATGGGCATTTGGGTTGTTTCCAAGATCTGGCTATTACAAATTGTGCTGCTATAAACATGGGTGCACATATATCGCTGTGGTACGATGTTTTTAATTCTTCTGGGAAGATGCCCAGAAGGGGAATAGCTGGGTCAAATGGGACCTCAAACCCTAGTTTTTTGAGGAATCTCCACACTGACTTCCACCGTGGCTGTACCAGTCGACACTCCCACCAACAGTGAAGAAGGGTTCCTTTTTCCCAACAGCCCCTCCAGCATTTGTTATTAGTTGATTTCTTAATAATAGCCATTCTTTCTGGGGTGAGATGGTATCTCAGTGCTGTTTTAATTTGCATCTCTCGAATGACTAGTGATGTTGCACATTTTTTTGTATATTTATTTGCCATTAGTATTTCTTCATCTGAGAAATGTGTATTCATCTCAGATGCCCATTTTTGGAGTGGGTCTTTAAATTTGGGAGGTCTGATTTTTTTGAGTTCTTTGTATGTTCTCGATAGTAATCCTTTGTCTGAGGAACAGCTGGCAAACATTTTTTCCCACGTTGTGGGTTGTCTCTTCACTCTGTTGGTGGTTTCTCTTGCTGTGCAAAAACTTTTTAATGAGATGAGATCCCAGTTGTTGATTCTTTGGGATAGTTCCCATGCGGTTGAGGTTTTATTCATAAAGTCTTTGCCTACACCAATGTCTTCAAGGGTTTTACCTATCCTACCTTCCAGCAGATTTAATGTTTCTGTTTTAATATTTAGATCTCTGATCCATTTTGAATTTAGTTTAGTGCATGGTGAAAGATATGGGTCTAGTTTTAATCTTCGGCATGTGTAGAGCCAGTTTTTCCAGCACCATTTATTAAAGAGGCTATCTTTCTTCTAGCGAATTTGTTGGGCACCTTTGTCAAAGATAAGGTGGCTTAGTATGTCTGGGGTTGTTTCAGCATCTTCTAATCTGTTCCATTGATCTTCAGGTCTGTTTTTTTGCCAGTACCACACTGTTTTTATCACAGTAGCTTTATAGTATAATTTCAAGTCAGGGATTGTGATGTCCCCTGCCTTGCCTTTGTTGCCCAGAATTGCCTTTGCTATTCTAGGTCTCTTCTGATTCCAAATGAATTTTAGGATTGTTTTCTCTAATTCTGTGAGATATGCTGTTGGAATTTTGATTGGAATTGCATTAAATCTGTATAACAATTTTGGAAATATGGCCATTTTCACTATATTGATTCTTCCTATCCAGGAGCAAGGGATATCTTTCCATTTTCTGATATCCTCTTCAATCTCCTTTTTCAGAGTACTGTAGTTTTCAGTGTATAGGTCTTTTACATCCTTTGTGAGGTTGATTCCTAGGTATTTCGTATTTTTGGATGTTATTGTGAAAGGTATTGTTTCCCGAATTTCTCTTTCAGTAAGTTTGTTATTTGTGTACAGGAAGGCTATTGACTGTTGAGTATTGACTTTGTATCCAGCTACACTACTGAATTTGCTTATTAAATCTAGCAGTTTTTTAGTGGAGTTTTTGGGGTCTCCTGTGTAGAGTATCATGTCATCTGCAAATAATGGTAATTTAGCTTCTTCCTTTCCAATCATTATTCCTTTTATTTCTTTCTCTTGTCTAATTGCTCTGGCTAAAGTTTCCAGAACTATGTTGAATAAGAGTGGGGACAGTGGACATCCTTGTCTTGTTCCTGATTTTAGAGGGAAGGCTTTCAGTTTTTGGCCATTTAGTATAATATTGGCTGTTGGTTTGTCATAGATAGCTTTTACCAGATTGAGATAAAGACCCTCTATTCCAATTTTCTGTAGGGTTTTTATCATGAAAAGGTGCTGGACTTTGTCAAAAGCTTTTTCTGCATCTATTGAGATGATCATGTGATTTTTGTCTTTGGTTCTGTTAATATGGTGTATTATATTTATTGATTTACGTATGTTGAACCATCCCTGCATCCCTGGGATGAATCCAACTTGGTCATGGTGTATAATCTTCTTGATGATTTGTTGGATTCTGTTTGCCAGTATCTTATTAAGGATTTTTGCATCTATGTTCATTAGGGAGATTGGTCTATAGTTCTCTTTCTTAGTTGGGTCCTTCTCTGGTTTTGGTATCAGGGTAATGCTTGCTTCCAGGAATGAATTTGGAAGTATTGCTTCCCTTTCAATTTCATTAAAAAGTTTGAGAAGTAGTGGCATTAGGTCTTCTCTAAATTTCTTGTAGAATTCGGCAGTGAATCCATCAGGGCCTGGGCTTTTCTTTGTTGGGAGGTTTTTAATTACATCTTCAATTTCATTGGTTGATATTGGTTTATTTAGGATTTTTAAATCTTCTTGATTCAGCTTTGGTAATTCATACGAATCTAGGAATCTGTCCATTTCTTCTGCATTTTTCATCTTAGTAGAATATAAATTTTCAAAATAGGTATAGATGATCAGATTCTGGATTTCTGCTGGGTCCATCGTGATATCACCCTTTTCATTTTCAACTGCATGGATTTGAGTCTTTTCTTTTCTTTTTTTAATAAGGTTGGATAAGGGTTTGTCAATCTTATTTATTCTTTCAAAGAACCAACTTTTTGCTTCATTGATTCTTTGTATTGTTTTTTTAGTCTCCAATACATAAATTTCTGCTCTGATCTTTATAATTTCCTCCCTTGTACCGGCTTTTGGCTTAACCTGCTCTTCTTTTTCTAGAAGTTTGAGGTTCGCCATTAAGTTGTTTATTTGCGCTTGCTCTATTTTCCTGATACAAGTATTTAATGCTATAAATTTCCCTCTTAGGACTGCTTTCATTGTATCCCATAAGTTCCGGTATGTTGTACTGTCATTATCATTCAGTTGTAGAAAGTGTCTAATTTCTTCTTTAATTTCATCTGTGACCCATTGGTTGTTCAGGAGGGTGCTGTTTAATTTCCATGTGTTTAGCAAATTCTTGCGATTTCTTTTGACATTGATTTCCAATTTCATTGCACTATGGTCTGATAATATGCATGGGATAATTTCAATTCCTTTGCATTTACTTAAGCAGGTTTTATGAGCTAGTATGTGGTCTATTTTGGAGAACGTCCCATGTGCAGCTGAGAAGAATGTGTATTCTGATGTTGTGGGGTGGAACACTCTGTAGACATCTACTAAGTCCATTTGTTCCAAAGTTTGGTTCAGTTCTACTATTTCATTATTGATTTTCTGTCTAGTTGATCTGTCTTTTTGTGACAGTAGAGTATTGAGATCTCCCAATATAATTGTATTAGTGCTTATTTGATTTTTCATGTCCTTTAGTACTTGTTTTATATAGCTGGGTGCACTGGTATTTTATGCATATATATTTATGATCGTTATCTCTTCCTCTTGGATTGTTCCCTTTACAAGGATGTAATGACCGTCTTTATCTCTCTGAATCCTTCTTGGCTTGAAATTCACTTTGTCTGCAAAAAGAATAGCTATCCCTGCTTTTTTCTGGGTTCCTGTTGCATGGAGTATTGTTTTCCATCCTTTGACTTTCAGTCTATGAATTTCTTTCTGAATTAAATGTGTTTCTTGTATACAGCATATTGTTGGATCTTGCTTCTTGATCCATTTTGCCAGTCTGTGCCTTTTGATTGGTGAATTGAGACCGTTAACATTGATGGTTAAAACTGATATGTATTGACTTATACTTGTCATGATATTTTCCTATTGTTGGTTCACACTCTTTGTTTGTTTTTCCCCTTTCCCTCTATTTAATTATCTGCCCTGCCTGGTAGATTCCTTCTGTTGGGGTTCCTATCTCTTTCTAGAATGTCCTTCGGAACATTTTGGAGTGCTGGTTTGGTGGTCATAAATTTTCTCAGATGTTCTTTGTCATGAAAGTATTTTATTTCTCCATGAATTTTGAAAGATAGTTTTGCGGGATACATCAATCTGGGTTGAAAATTATTTTCCTTTAGAGCTTGAAATACGTCATTCCAAGCTCTTCTTGACTTGAGGGTTTGTGCTGAAAAGTCAGCTGTGATTCTGATGGGTTTTCCTTTATAAGTGATTTGTTTCTTCTCCCTAACAGCTTTTAAGATTCTGCCCTTCTGCAGAATTTCTGGGATCTTGACTATGATATGTCTGGCTGAAGTTTTTTTTTTTTTTTTAATCATGTCTAGTTGGCATTCTAAAAGCTTAATTTATAGGGGGTCAAATTCTTTTTCTCTTCCAGGGAAGTTCTCCTTGATAATGTCTTTGAACAAGGTTTTAATGTCATTGATGCTATCTCCTGCTTTTTCATTTATTCCAATTATTCTTAAGTTGTTTATCTTTGAGTCATCTAGCAGCTGCTGAATTGATTTTTCATGGTCCCTTGCTGTTTTTAAGAATTCTTTTTTTTTCATGATCACTAATTGCAAGCCTGTCTTCTATAGCTGAGATCCTGTCCTCACATTGGCTTAATCTGCTACAAATACTTTCAATGGAATTTTTGTTCTCTTGGATATCTGCTTGAATCTGCCTTATGGATTCCATTTCTTTCCTATGCTGAGCATTCATGGTTTCTATAGTTTTCTTAAGCTCATCTATTTTTTTGTCTGTATCAGCTATAGTGTCCTTAAGCATGGTCTTCATTGTGGACATTATCTCTGCAGTTATCTGTGAAATTATTTCTGTTTTAATTTTTTCCAGAGCCTCATTCAGTTGCTTTGTTGTTACCACTTCAGATAGGCCAGGTGGGTGGCTTTTGGATTGTCCCACCTCATTGCCTCCTAGGTTTGCCTTTGGTGAATTGGATGTGTGGGGTTGCATCTTGTTTATGTGTCATCTCATTTTTTCTTTCTTTAATTTAATTCCTGGGGTGATGTTTGTAAATTACCTATGGTAGGTTACTTTATTGCTAGTGTTCAAGATCTTTAGAAGATGACTACTTCTCTTCTTTATCTTCCAGGTGAAGCTTGCTTTTGGGTTTTGAGCTTTCTGCCAGATCCTACCTCTTCAATTCGTTGGATATGAGAAGTTGCTACCTGTTTGGCCCAGTCCTTGATTCTTTGGTACTGTGCCACTGTATTTTCTGTGTCCCTTAGTCAATCTCAATCATGAAATATCAGGGAGGAAAGATGTTTAGAACAATTATTTCACATTTGGCTATAATGGTAACTAAAGCATCAAACACAGCCTAGAAAATGACAGACTGAGCTAACCAGTTATTTACCACTTTTAGCCATATAAAGTAGAGTTGCGGTTATATAACAAAATCTAAAACACACCAGAAAAATTATATGCAGTATACAAGTCCTTAGTATGTTAATTTTTCCCTGAGGAGTTTAAATTTAAAATGAGTTAAGGAGGAAATAGAGTATTGGGAGAATAGGAAGGAATTAGATGTAAGGTTAGAGGACCAAGAAGGATCCCACTAACATTGGGACACTGGTGCAGAGGACTGGTGGGAAAAAGAGAAGGAAGGGATAAAAGGAAGAACAGATCATAACCACAATCACAAAGAGGTTAGAGGTGCTGTTTACACTCATATAAAAACCAGAGAGAATAATGAAGGAAAGAGCAAACAGACAAACAGAAACAAAAACGAAGACAAAAACAACAAAACAGACAAAACAAAAATAAAACCCCACCAAAAAAAAAAAAAAAAAAAAAAAAAAAACCTTCACCAGAACAAAAAACAAATGAGGGAGAAAAAAAATAAAAATAAAAATAAAAAAATAAAAAGAATCAGTTCCAGGTGTTGACTCTGCTTGTAGTCAGGCACCATGTGATGACAGAGTCCTGTTCCATGCAGGTCCGTCCCAGTAAGCCAGGAGCGGCCCTCTGGTGGGGCAGTGAGCAGAAGCGTGGACTTTCAGGTGGAGACCAGTCTCGTTCGCCTGCCGCCCTCAGCGCACTTCCACGGGTCTGAGAGGCGTGGCGCTGCCCTGTCCGGAGCACGAGTTCCCAGCGCTGTTTTCGTGCTGCTCTGATTTTCGCTGCACCCCCCACAATGGCGCCCGGCCAGTCGCTCTCTGGTGCGGGACAGCTGTGGCTGAGAGACACTCACCCCTGGCCAGCGCAGTTCTCCGCCGCTCCCCTGCCCCGCCACTGTCTCGCGATCCTCCGTGGGGGCTCCCTGGGCGCCAGCTGTCACCGTGTGTCCGCAGCTTTGAGCTTCTGTCGCACGGCGATTTCTGGGATGGTAGAAGGTGCGCGCGTGGTCTGCTCCTTCTTTGTTGAAAAGTACCCTTCACTGGCGCCCTGAGTTCCATCCTGCACTTCAGAACTTTCCTGGGTTCCGGGGAGGCATCTCCCCCGCTGCTGCGCTCTCCCGGTCACTATATTCCCATGGTCCAACGGCAACTTTTACAGAGAGTTTTGCTGCCTGCTTCTTACTCATCCGCCATCTTTTTCTGATCCCTCTATAGTTTTTTTAAACCTTTTTTTTTTGTACCAGAAATCGAACTCATGACCTCGTGCTTGCCAGGCAGGCACTGAGCTATACTCCCGGCCTTATTTTTTATTAGTATATATTTTTCATACATATTGATCACATTCATCATAAGGAATTTGTACCTGTACATAATATATCTTAATTTTTTCCCCATTCCCTTCCCCATTCTTCAACCACTCCTCCCCTCTCCATTTACAAAAGCTTTGTTTCCATTTTTTCCTTTCATTTTATTTTTCCTTTTCCCTTCTTTCCCTTCCTCTCCCCCTCCCAAGGAATTGTTATTATGATTTTCTGTATATAAAATATTGCAAGTAAATTATATTTTATTATGCCCATAGAGAATCACCTTTATGTAAAAGGAAGAAGTTGTTTAAGTTTGACATTTCTTACAGGCTCCATTATGATCAGAATCTGTGACCAGTATTAGAATGACTTCCCTGATCTTTGCCCCCACACACTGTATGCTGGTAATCTAATGCTGTGTGCAGTATATTATAAATTTCATTTTAGCATGCTGCAGATGGCTCCCTCAATTCAGATTTAAGAGTTTCATAGGAACAAAATTTAACAAATGTTTATTGACCAATTGTGCTGGGCATTCTAGATACAAGAAGAAATGAGTTAGTTCTTGCCCTCAAAGGACTGTCTACTGCAGTTGAGGGAAGAAAATAAAAATAACAAGAGAGAGAGAAAGAGAGAGAGAGAGAGAAAGAGAGAGAGAGAGAGAAAGAGACAGAGAGAGAGAGAGAGAGAAAGAGAGAGAGGAAATAGCCCTGAGCCTGAGAGTAAGGGCATGAACCTTAGTGTAGGTGTCTGGATTCCACAGTTCTGTGTACTCCTGAATGTTTTCTTGACTATAAACCTCATGAATATTTTGTGTGCTAATTCTATGACAGTGAGGGCACACTGGTCTATTTCAGTGTTTTCATGATACAGTTCTATGATTTTAGACAGATGGAAATAGGAACCTGGTGAGTCTGGATGGCAGTATGTGCAGGATATTCTTCCCAGAGTTCTTCACCAGAAAGCTGGTTCCATGGCATAACTCACAAGAAAAGCAAGAGGGATTCTTAACCTATGGGGCAGTAAGAGAATTCCATTCCAAGAATCTCAATCTCACAATTAAACTGTGAAAATTGTACTGATCTGTTTCAATGAGGTGTTTGAATCAGGATATAAAGTCATTTAGATTTTAAAAGAGAAAAAAATCGCATCCTTTCTAAATAAGTCTTTATCCAAAGGATTACAAGATCTGAGTTCTTTCCTAGAAAAGCAAGAAAGAAAATACCTGGGAAAATTTAAGATCTTTGTTATTTATTTTATAAGGTTTTATGAGACTAAAACAGATTATAATTTAGAATGATTAATTTATATATTATAAAAATTCATTTAATGTCATTTTCCACTTAAGCATCTGATTGTATGTTCGTGGGAGACCTTGTGCTCTTGGCACTAATCCTATGATAGATAACAAGGAATAAACACTCATTCTTAAAGAATCTCAAATTAGAATGAATAACTTCCTGACTGTATAAGAATTTATTTTTATAATTAAATCAGGGAAGATATACTGTGGAAAACACAGGCAATATATGTTTGTGAGGAAGAACATACATACTGTTTAAAACTTTATTTCTGAGTTACTAAAGCTTAGACTAAATTTTACAGCTATCTAAAAGGTGGGCATGCCAAGCTTTATAGAGGCAGTGGGTAGAAACGTGGAACTTGCTGCACTCATGTTTGGTGGGAACTTGCACACCCTGAGTCAGCATGCAAAAAGCAGAATCACCTGCCACACAGGCAGGGCGGCACCTGGGTGCAGGCTCACCTCACAGGAATGAGTCGCCATCAAGCACTAACAACACCTACAAAAGCAACTGGACTCCTGTGTTTGGAGTCCACATTCTCAATCCACATTCTCCTACTTGACTCAACTTTTCTTTAGATTTATCAGTACTTTAACATATCTCTGTTCATGTATATGTCGTTTTTGGCAACTCTGTGTTTAAGATATTTTGTAAGTTCCATTCTGAGCCAGTAAATATAGGACTGAAATTTTAACTGTCAGGGCAATAGGATTTTCAGGTTCAGTGGGAAAATTTCATTACAGCTTTTAGGAACAGACAGCAAATACTTTATTATATACAACCATGTCTAGTCAGTTTTATATCCTTTCACTGTATTTTTTTCTTTTTGTAATTTATTTCACAGACAGCTAGATTATTATTAGAGTAACATTATTTTAAAAATTATTCTACCCTGGGCTGGTGAGATGGCTCAGCGGCATAAGCGCCTGCCTGGCAAGCGCGAGGGCCCGAGTTTGACTCCCGGATCCCACATACGAAAAAAGGGGCCGGTGATATCGCTTAGCGGCACGGGCGCCTGCGGGCGCACGAGGTCCTGAGGTCGACCCCCCGGTACCCACACAAAAAAAAAAATTATTCTACCCTGAGATATAAAACCTGAGTTTCTTTAATCAAAAAACTGAATCTGGAAAAGGAAATTACCAGTATTAGAAGTTTTATTCTTATTTATTAATCTATAAATTCTTGGCTTTCTTAAGTTATCCTTGGGATTCATGATAATATTTAATATCCTCTCCTAGCTTACTCTTCATTTGACCAAACAAATCTAAATGACTTTTTTACTTTATGAAGCTAGCTCTCTACCAATAAATAAATGAAGAAATGAAGTTATATTATGATGAAAAGGAAACCTTAACTAACATTATGTACCATAGATTACATTTCCTGGTTTATGACATCGTAAAGTTCATGAATGACTTGGCAGCACAAAACATCAGATCAAATAAAGATATTTTGTTCCAATGTAAAATAAAGGAAACAGATATGTTAAGAGTCAGCTGGTTTAGGCATTTATAATAATTGGTATTGGTTTTGTTATTTATTCTTATTACTCATTTCTTATCTCTTCTGCTACACTATAAATCCAGGAAGGAGATTCTATCCACCACCCCCCTTTTTTGATGCAGGGTCGCACTGTATACTCCAAGTTGGCCTGGAGCTCATAGGCAGCTTAGGCTGGCCTTCAACTTGCAATCCTCCTGACTCAGCTTCCGGAGAGCTGGGATGTAGGTGAGCTTGTCCACTTTTATCATGCCTGAAAGCATGTGCACACTGTGCTCTCTTTGGCAGCACATATACAAAAGCATATGCACAGAGTAGCGCACATCAGTGTTGGTTGAATTAATAAATGATAAATATGTTTACTCCACCGTGAGTCAACAAGAGGTCTAGGAATTAAGAAAAAAGTGAGGAGTCTTCTGAAATAATCCACCTCCTTGGCTTCTTGCCTCTGATCTCAAGTCCCTCTCATTCAAATTCAATATTGTCACCAGTCTCCTTCTAAATTTTGCTAGAAAAACAAATCTGATCATGGAAACTTTTGGTTACATCCAACTACTTAAATGCTACGATCCAAACCCCATTGCCTGATACATGACAGCTTCTGAATTCTGCCTTCTGTTATCTGTTTCAGTGTTCTCTGTGTCTACCCTCTGCTCCTGTATTACCTAACCAATTGCAAGTCCAACACCCCCCATGTTCTTTCATGCCCCACATTTTTGTTTATGCTGCACACTGCTTTGAATACTCTTCTGAAAGTCCTCTCATTAACATCTATTCATCAAATCCTCCTTATTTTTTGCTTGGCACTGGGAATTGAATCTGAGTTCTTTGCACCGAGCTACCTCCCCAGTCCATTTTTTAATTTTGAGATAACTGTCTCACTAAGTTGTTAAGTTGCCCGGGCTAGGCAATTGCAATTCTCCTGCCTCAGTCTTTCAGAGTTCTGAGATTACAAGCATGCACCATCAGGCCCAGTAGCAACTCTTTCTTTTTCATCTCTGGTGCCTCGATAAAACTAACCATGTTCCCTTTGATGTTTCTATGTACCAGTATGTAGTTACGTGACCAGGGTACTTGTTAGTGTGATGGAATTATTGGTGTCCATGTTTATGTTTTCCACTTGTCTCCAAACACTTTAAGGGATGAGCTGATGTTATTTTCTGTAACCCCAGATAATTTTCACCAGCTAGTAGCAGAAGTTGTAAATTTGAAGCATCGTGAGGGCTTTGATACACTGTTATCGGCTTGAAGATGGAGAAAGCCATGTGCAAAGGAAGTGATGGTGACCCCTAGTTAATGATCAGCCAGGAAATAAGGACCTCACTCCTACAACTGCAAGGAACTGGATTCTACCAATAACCTGAATGAGCTTGAAAGTAGATTCATTCACAGGCCCCCCAGGATGAGAACACAGGGCAGCTGACGCCTTGACTTCAGCCTCATGAGACCTTGCTCAGAAAACTCAGCTGAGTTGTGGCCAATTTCTGACCTACAGGACCTTTAGCTCATATACGAGTATTTTTAAACTATTAGGTTCATGTGATTTGTTATACAGTGATAGAAAACTTATATGACCATGACACAGGCTACCAAATTCTGCCAAGAAACATTTGAGAGACTATTAACACTATATATATATATATATATATATATATATATATATATATATATCTGCTGATACATTAAGGCAAAACCATTAATGCCATTGTTATTTTGTTAATATTATAAACTTCCATAAACAAAATTTAGTACTAATATGTATGTAGCTCTCTTGAATTTATGGATATGTCAAGGAGAATTTTGTTTAAAATTAGTTTAATGGAAAAAATCTCAGTAGAATTTAAGAAATACTTTCATGATATCGTGGCTAAAAATCCTACTTAGAAGTTTTGAGCTTGGACTTCTAGGAAGATGGTGGAGTGGTGAGCAGCAGAGAAAGACCCTCTCCGAGACTCGGTGTCCAGACATTGGAATACAGCAATGTGAGAAAGAGAAGGCAGGAAGTGAGTCCCCAGGACCCAGGAAGGATCCGAAGTAAGAATTGAAGCCCACGGGGAGAACAAAGAGAGAAACTTCAACAAAGAAGAAGGAGGAGGCATGTGGCACTTTCTCCTTGAGCCTGGACTCGCTGCATGGGAGGGGCAGTTTGAAACTACAGATGCACAGTGATTGCTGGCAACACCAGAGGTCCCCATGGAGAAGCACACCAGTGGAGCGGAGCAGTGAACACAGTGGACTGCAGTGGCTGGTGAGTTATTTGGGTTCAGACCTCCTGTAAGAGAGGGTGATTGGCTGGGAGCCATCTTGGAAAGGGGCCGACTGAGCTCCAAACTTGGAGTGGGTGCTGACTCCATATAGTGGCTCTCAGCTGAGTTCAAGCCTGCAGAGGGACTGCTGTGGGCTGGGCAGGTCTGGTTCCAGCTTCATAGCTGGAAGCCATCCTGAACTTCAGTGGAAATACGGGCGCAGGCTCACTGGGATTATCCACTACCCCACAAGGAGCTGCTGTTGGCTTGCTGGGATTCATCAATGTAGATCTGGACTCTGACTGCCCATGTTGTCTACCACTGGCAGCAGAGACACAACTTAAAGTGGATTTTTTGTTGTTGTTTTCTTATTTTCTTTTTCTTTTTTTCTTTCTCTATTATTTGTTTGTTTTTCTGGGAGTTTTGTTTGTTTGTTTGTTTTTCTACATTGTTTGTTCTTGTTTTTATATGACGTGAACATGGTTTCTAATTTTTTTGTTGTCGTTGTTCTGTTCTCTTCTTGTTTTTATTTCTTCCTTCTCTCTTTCCCTCCTGTCTTCTGCACTAGTTTCCCAAAGTCTGCATGATTCTCCTTTGTCCTTCAGCCTTGCTTTTCTCTTCTTTTTCTTCTATTTCTCTATTTTCCCAACAAATCCCTTTTAAATTTTTTCCCCTAAGGGTAAAATTGCCATATTGAGGCCATATTTGCTGCATACAATTTTTTGATTTGTTTTAGATTTGGTTATATAACCACTAATCTAGTTCGTATGGTTAAAGGTGGCAAATTAATAGTTACCTCAGTTTTGTCATTTTTTAGTCTGTTTGATGCTATTGTTACTGCTGATTGTACCACTGTAGCCAAAGTGACATAATTGTTCTAGCCAGTTGTTCTTCCTGGTATACTGAGATTCAGATTGCCTAAGGGTCATAAAAAATACTACAGGCCAGTGCCAAAGAACCAGGGGCTGGGCCAAGTAGGCAGCAACTTCTCATCCCCAACAAATTGAAGAGGTAGGATCTTGCAACAGTCTCAAAACCCAAAAGCCAGTTATACCTGGAAGACACCTCTGAGAAGTAGTCATTTCCTGAAGGTTCTAAGTACTAGCAATAAATCTACTCACCACAGGCAATTTGCAAGCATCAACCCAGGAATTAAACTTAAAAAAAAATACAAAATGAGAAGACATTTAGAAAAGATGCAACCCTAGATATCCAGCTCACCAAAGGCAAATCCCAGTGGCAATGAGGTGGAACAATCTGAAAGCCACCCACCTGGACTCTCTGAAGTGGCAACAGCAGAAGTAACAAAACAAATGATTGAGGCTCTAAAAAAAATCAAATCAGAAATAATTTCTCAGATAATACAGAGATGGTGACCATAATGAAAGACATGCTTAGTGTCTCTAGAGCAGATACAGATTAAAAAAAAAAATAGAGGAGCTTAGGAAAATGATGCAAACCATTAATGCCCAACACAGGAAAGAAATGGAATCCATGAAACAGATTCAAACAGGTATCTAGGAGATTAAAAATTCCACTGAAAAAATTACACAGCAGAATGAACCAATGTGAGGACAGAATCTCAAATATAGAAGACAGGATTGTGGTTAGTGATCATGAAAAACTAAGATTTCTTAAAAATAGCAAGAGACCATGAGAAATCAATCTAGCAGCTGCTAGATAATGCAAAGAAGAATAACATAAGATTGATTGGAATCAATGAAAAAGCAGGAGATAACGAAAATGACATAAAAAAACCTGTTCACAGACTTCATGGCAGAAAACATCCCAAACAGGAAAAAAGAATTTGACATACAGATAAGTGAGGCATATAGAACTTCAATTAGCCATGAGAAAAAAAAAAAAAAAAAACTACACCAAGGGGCCGGTGAGATGGCTCAGTGGCTTAAGCGCCTGCCCGGCAAGCGCGAGGGCCCGAGTTCGACTCCCGGAACCCACATACGAAAAAAGGGCCGGTGATATCGCTCAGCGGCACGGGCGCCTGCTGGCGCACGAGGTCCTGAGGTCGACTCCCCGGTACCCACAAAAAAAAAAAAAAAAAAAAAAACTACACCAAGGCATGTAATAGTCAAGATTCCAGAATTTCAACAGAAGAACAAAATATTAAAAGCTGTTAGGAAAAGAAACAAGTCACCTATAAAGGAAAGCCCATCAGAATCATGGCAGACTTCTCAACACAAACCCTCAAGTCAAGGAGAGCTTGAAGTGAAGTATTTCAAGCCCTAAAAGAAAACAACCTCCAACCCACTGATGTACCCACAAAACTATCTTTTAAAATTGATGGAGAAATAAGATACTTTCATGACAAAGACAATCTGAAGAAATTCATGAACACCACACCAGCACTCCAAAATACTCTGAAGGACACTCTAGAAAGAGATAACAAGGATTGCAACTCCATGAACCCCAACATAATGAGTCTACCAGGCAAGGCAAACAATTAAACAGAGGGGGAAAAAAGGGAGCCAACCACAGGAAAATAACATGACAAGGATAATTCAACACATATCAGTTATACCCATCAACATTAATGATCTCAATTCACTAATCAAAAGAAATAGACTGGCAGAATGGATCAAGAAGCAAGGTCCAACAATATGCTCCACACAAGAAACACATTTAATTCAAAAGGAAATTCATAGACTGAAAGTCAAAGGATTGAAAACATGAGACAGGAACCCAGAAAAAGCAGGGCTAGCTATTCTATTTGCAGACAAAGTGAATTTCAAGCCAAGACTGATTAAGAGAGACAAAGAAGGTCACTGCATCCTTGTAAAGGGAACAATCCAAGAGGAAGAGATAACAATCATAAATATATATGCAACAAATACCAGTGCACCCAGCCATATAAAACAAATATTAACAGACATGAAAATAGACATACCATAGTCTTTGAACCATGCAGATATCACAAAGATATTATTTTAAACTATCTGTAAATTTGATGTGATGCTAATCAGAATCTATATAGCCAATTTAAGGAGGAGAATGTGTCAAAATGATTCTAATGTTTTTATGAAAGAATAGACATTTCAGAATGACTTAAGAATTCTGAAAGAGAGTGATAAGGAGAAACTAGTCTTACTAAATATGAAGAGCTAGAAGGCCTCATTAGCCTTTGACAGATTTTGCTACCTATAGCTCACAAATGGCAGTGTTTCCTATTTCTTTAAGCCTCAACAATATTCCATTGTATATATATACACACTATGTTTTCTTTATCCATTCTTCTGTTGTTGAGCACCTAGGTCCACACCTTAGCTCTTGTAAATAATGCCAGTGCCATAATAAACCTGGGTATGCAGGTATCTCTTTTGTATGTTTACTCCATTTCTTTCACATAAATACCCAGGAGTGGTATAGCTGGATCATATGATAGTTCTGCTTTTAGTTTTGTAAGAAACCTTCGTACTGTTTACTTTAGTGACTGTACTCATTTATATTTCACCAACAGTGTATAATTTTTTCCTCAATATCCTCGCCAACATTTGTTATTCATTTTTAATTTTTTTAATTTTTGGATAATAATCATTTTAACTCTTATGAGAAGGAATCACATTTCTCTAGTGGCTAAAGCTACTGAGAAATGTTTCATATATTTATTGTTGAACCTCAAACTTCAAAGAGCACATTTAATGCAAAGATCATACAAGGAATAAAATTATGAAGATCAGAGCAGAAATTAATGCAATGGAGATGAAGGAAACAATACAAAGAATGAATAAAGAGTGGGTTCTTTGAAAGATTAAGTAAAATATACAAACATTTTGACATCCTTATAGAAACGAGGAAAGAAAAGACCCAAAAACATGCATTTAGGAATGAAAAGTTGAAAATCACAAGAGATGCTGCAGATAACCAGAAGATCATCAGTACCTACTTTGAAAATCTTTATGAAAAATTCAGAAGAAATGAACAGATTGCTAGATACATATGAATTACCAAAGCTGAATCTAGAAGATGTAAAAATTCTAAACAATTAAAGCAGTCAATGAAATTGAAGAAGTAATTAAAAAAAACTACCAACAAAGAAAAGCCCAAGTTCTGATACATTCATTGCTTAATTCTATAAGAACTTTGGAGAAGACCTAATGCCTCTAGTCCTCAGACTCTGTAGCCTTTGGAGCATAAGAATAATTTTGTCATCAAGGTACATAAACATGGGTCTGTCAGATCCATATTTATTCTTCAGAATATTTCTATTGATAAATTACTAATTTTAATTTTATGAGTTTTATTGTGTTAAATAATGAGTAGTTAACAGGAAAAAATATCAAAATAATAAAGTATTGAGTTTTTTTGTATTTATGAGTATTTATAAAAAAGCATCAAAATTTTCAACCTCCACTGGTTTTTGGTCTAAAAAGTCTAAAAAAGAACATCAGAAATAAATTCTTATATGAACCACAATGAAAATAATAATAGCACTCTACAAAAAAATCTTTACTTCAATTATCACACTGAAGGCAGTCTGCACACATGACAACAGCGCATTCCATACACATGCATCACTTTCACAGACAGCACATGTCTTTTGCTTTCCTGGCCTTTTTGTAGGACATACTTCACACTGTAGTCGTCTTGCTGTTCTGTCAGAAGGTTCTTCTTATATTATACACTGTGTAGTCAACAGGAACATAAAATATCCATAAAATAAAGTATTAAACTCTTAATCTATATTGTGCATTTAAAATAGACATCAACATTTTCACATCAGCTGTGTACTTGCTTACAAAACCTAAAAGAAAAACATCAGAAATAAATTCCCATATGAACTACAATGAAAATACCAATAGAACTCTACCACAAAAATAACCTTTGTTTCAAGTGTCACACCCAAGGCAGTTTTCACACATGACAACTGCATGTTCCATGCACATTTCTTGCTTACACTGACAGCACGTGTGCTTAGCTTTCCTTTCCTATGTGGCAGTCATGTCACTTCTCTTCTCTTCCTGTTTTGTCAGGAGCTTCCTACTATATTGTACAACATGCACTTAGCAGGGAAGTAAGATATAAATATAATATAATATAATATAATATAATATAATATAATAATATAATATATGTAGTGAGTGCTTAGAATAGACATCAACATTTTCACATCAGCTGTTTACTTGCTTACAAAACCTAACATCAAAAATTAAAACCTATGTGAACTACAATGTAAACACAAACAAAAGTCTACCACAGAAAGAATCTTTGCTTCAACTGCCACACCCAAGGCCATCTTCGCACATGACAACTGCATATTCCATACACAAGTATTGGTTACACTGATAGCACATATATTTTGTTTTCCTATACTTTCTTGTAGGACAGTTGAGGTCTTTTTTGTTTTTCTGTTGTTGTAGTAGGTCTTTGTGATGCTGTGCCTGCCTGTTCACCTGTTAGCTCACCAGTGTGCTCCACAATTTTTTTGCATAGTTCTCTGGGCAGAAACATTTTGTTTTTCCTCTGCTATAATGATCTCTTATGAGCTCCAAACCCAATCCTCTGAGAAAATTCCTCCATGATGTTTTGTACTTGTTAATTTCTTTGTAAACTATCAAAACTATTTATGCCACACATGTTTAGGAGTGAGTAAAACACAACCGCTGGGCACTGCTTTGTGTTTCAGGTGACATCATAGTTGCTACATAATTCATCAACAACATCTACTCCACCTTTGGTTTTGTAGTAGAAATTTTCATCTCAGGCTTCTGTTTTGTTGAGGTTTCCCTATCAATATTTCCATCATGGTGAAATGTTGACATCAGCTGTACCAGTTTATTTTTCTTTGCCATATATGAGGCCAATGTTATATCTTTCTGAAATCCAAAGATTGTAATATACAATGCTCTATTTTGAAACTGCAACATTTCATTTGGAATTTCTGCTTTGTTCCTGTGTACAGTTCCTGTGCTGGTCAATTTGTGCTCTGTTAGCAAATGTAATATCATTTGGAAACTGGTAAACTAACTGTTGAATGTCATATTCTGATTTGTTTGGGAGATGGGAGCAACAAGTCTGTTCACAACATCATTTAGCTTATTACTATATTAATAAGGACCTGATGGCTGAATTCCAGGAAAAAAATGACTAAATTTAAAGCATAGTAATTCTTCACATCTACAGGAGCATACATTTTTAGGCCATGTTTTGATCCACCGCTTTTGAATAATTTTTTACATTCCCATAATCACCATGAGAAATCCCTGCTAAGTACAGTAGACCTATGAATGCTTTCAGTTCAGCTAGTGAGGTCTTATAATAAATACATTTTTAATATGGCTATTGGTGCATATAGAACATTTTACTTGCATTTCAGTCTTTGTGTATTTCACAACAGCTTGTAACACTTTGTCTATTACAATTTCCAACATCGAATGGCATTGCTGGCATTCTGTCTAATACCTTTCACCCTTGCCAAGCTCCTCACTATATTTTCAGACCTAGTTCTAACACTGGATCTTTCCATTTGATTGCATGGCTATTTTGAAACATTTTGACTAGTCAAATATATACTCACATTGCTGTTTTCTTCATCATCTGAATCAAGGAGGTCTGCATTCCTTGTGTGTGTGTATCAGTGGATTCTTGCTCCATTTCACAGGAACTTTGGGCAACATCAAAGTCATCATCATTATCATTATACACCCACACCACTCTTCTGTTATGAATGCATGTATTTTACTGTAATGGATCATCTTCATCATCCTTGCATGAGTAATCTGATGATTCACTTTTGATCTCCTTCAAAACTTGCAAATCTCTGGTTTTTCATGTGCCATTGTACTGAATTGGGCTAGCTCTACCAGAAAAATCAAGAAAACTTCTGTTTTAAACAAATCCTAGAGTGGTGTGGGGTCTATTGGAACTTCTGTGATGCTCAGGTAAGCATAAGCAAAATCAGTTACACTGAGCATAAAGTGAGGGAAAATCCCATTTTGCCAATTTTGCACATGTGCACACATCTTGCCATTCATCATACCAAGGGGGTAAACACATAGATTGCTTCCTGTATCCCTCAGAGAAGGGTACTGAGACACACAACTGGTTATTATAATGCTAAAATACAAATTTACAATAGAAATAAGGGATGGGTGCACTGGACCCAGTCTTAGGTACCTAATTGAGAAGGCTGTTCTTTTTCCTTGTATCTTTTTATCATGTTTGTTGAAAAATCAGTTGGCTGAAGATGTATGGGTTTATTTCTGGGACTTCTTTCTGTTCCATTGCTCTATGTGTCTGTTTTTATGCCAATGCCAGGTTTTTGCTACTATGGATCTGTATTGTGCTTTGAAATATTATTATTTTAATAATTCTAGTCTTGCTCTTTTTATTCAAGATTGCTTTGGCTACTTGGGACTTGCTTTCATATGAAAGTTAGATTAATTTTTCTAGTCCTGTGAAAATGTCACTAGTATTTTGGTAGGGACTGCATTGAATCAGTAAGTTGCTTTGACTAGTATGGATAGTCTAGCAATATTATTTCTTCCAGTCCATAAACACAGAGTGTCTCAACATTTGTGTGTGTATTCAGTTACTATCATCAGCATTTAAAAAGTCTTATTGTGTGAATCTTTCACTTCCTTGATTAAATTTATTCCTAAAGTCTTTTGGGGGGAGCTATTGTGAATGGGGTTGTTTTTATGATTTCTTTTTCACCAAGTTTGTTATTGGTGTATAAAAGTGGTACTGATTTTTTTTTTTTTTTTTTTGTGGGTACCGGGGGTTCGACCTCAGGACCTCGCGCGCCAACAGGCACCCGTGCCACTGAGCGATATCACCGGCCCCTTTTTCGTATGTGGGATCCGGGAGTCGAACTCAGGCCCTCGCGCTTGCAAGGCAGGCGCTTATGCCGCTGAGCCATCTCACCGGCCTGGTACTGATTTTTGTATGTTACTTTTGCATCATGCTACTCTACTGAATTTGTTCAACAGTTCTAATAGCAATTTATGGTATCTTTATAGGTTTTTCTATACATAGAATCATATCTGAAAATAGGTAGAATTTACTTCTTCCTTTCCTTTTTGCATACCTTTTATTTCTTTTTTTCCTCCCTATTATTCCAGCTAAAACTTTTAGCACTATATTGAATAAGAATGGTGAGAGTGCACATTCTTCTCCTGTTCCAGGTCTTAAAGAAATTACTTTCAGCTTTTACCTGTTCAGTATGACAGTGGGTTTATCCTATCTGGCCTTCTGTTTATTGGTGTATAATCTTTCAATACCTCATGTCTTCAGGATTTTTATCATAAAGGGATATTGAATTTTCTTTTAATGTTTTTTCTCCATGTATTGAGATGATCATATGATTTTTATCCTTCGTTCTGTGGATGTGATGACTCACACTTACTGATTTGCGTATGCTGAACCATCCTTGTATCCCAGGAGTAAATACGATTTGACCAAGATGGATGGTTCGCTTCCTTTTAATGCTTTGAAATACTTTGAAAAGAAATGGTACTAGTTCCTTAAAGGGTAGTAAAATTCAGTAGGGAAGCTATCTGACCCGGGGCATTCATTTGTTGGAAGATTTTATTACTCATTCGACCTAGTTACATAGATTTGGTCCATTCAGGTTTTTACTGTACATACATGGCTCAATTTTGGTAGGTTATATGTTTCTAGAAATTCATCCATTTCCTCTAAATTTTCCAATTTACTGCCATATAGTTGTTTATAAGAGGCCCTAATGATCCTGTCAATTTTGTATATATATTTTAAAAACCAGCTCTTTGATTCATTGGTAATTTCTATTTTTTAGTTTTTATTTTGTTTATTTCTGCTCTGATCTTTATTTCTTCTGCTCATTGTGTACTTGATTTGTACTTGCTTTTCTAGATGCTGGAGATGCACTGTTATGATATTCAAAGTTTTTCTTTTCTTTCTTTCTTTTTCTGATGAAGCAATTTATTGCCATAAACTGCACCTCCCCATCTCCCAACCCAGCTTTTATTAGTGCTGGAAATCTAATTCTGGGCCTACAGCATGCAAGACAATCATTGTACCACTGAGTTATAAGTTCAGTCCCTAAACTTCCCTTTTAGTTCTGCTTTTGCTGTGTCATGTAATTTTTGGTATGCTGTGTTTCCATTTTTATTTTTTGAGAAATTTTTACATTTCCTTTTTTATTTCCTTAATGATTTCGTTTAAAAATATGTTGCTCAGTCTCCATGTATTTGTCTAACTTCTGAAGTTCCTTTAGTTGTTGATTTCTAGTTTTTTTGTTCCCTGGTGGTCAGATAAGATACATGTTTTCAATTTTTAACTTATTAAGATTAGTTCTGTGACCTAAAACATAGTTCACTCCAGGGAATACTCCACATGTTGATGAGAAGAATGTGCACTCTGTAGTTCATGGATGAAATGTTCTGTATGAGTCCTTTAGGTACAGTCAGACTATAGTATAATCTAACTATAACGTACCTGCTGATTGTTTGTCTGGATGATTTGCCCATTGATGGAAGTGTGATGTTTGAAGTCCTCCACTGTTACTGCATTGGAGCCTGTCTGTCTTAGTTACTTTTCTCGTTGCTGAGACAAAATATGTGACATTCAAAGTTAAAGGAGGAAAAGTTTATTTAGCTCACAGTTTGCAGAGGTGTCGGTTCATAGTTGGCTGGCTCCAAGGCAGGGTGGCACATGGCTGAGCGGCATTGCAGAGAGAAATAGTTCATGCCAAAGCAGGGCAGGCAGAAGTCAGCAAGCAGCAAGGGACAAGTGACAGATTCTTTCTGTTCCTTTATATTATATCCACTCACACCCAGAGTGGGGCACCCTTAATCCTACCCAGAACCATGACAAACCAATCAGTGGACTAATTTAGTAATCACACACCCTTAATCCCAGCACCACACACTCTAGATCCAGCCACCTCTGAAAAAGTCACACCTATGACCACATGATGACTGCATGGGGCTTTGGAGGAACATCTAGACACCAGCCATAACACCATCTTTCCCTTTACATGTAATAAAACTAGATACTCCAACATTAAGTGCATGTCCATTTGCAATCAGCATACCTTGATCATTAAATAGTGACCTTTGTCTCTTACACATTTAATCTTCAAGTCTATTTTGTCTGATAAGTATAGCTACTCCTGCTTGTTCTGGGTTTTCATTTGCACAGAATCCTTTCACTTCCAGTCTTTTCCAGTGAAGTAAGTTTCTTTACAGGCAGTATATTGTTGGTTTCCTCCCCCCACATTCAATTTGTATCGTTTTTTTGGTTTTTTTTTTTTTTTTGTAATGCGGGTACCGGGAGCCGAACTCAGGACGTCGCACTTGCCAGGCGCTGAGCTATCCCACCGGCCCCAGTTTGTATCTTTTAATTGGAGGATTTACTCCATTTACATTCACAGTTATTGATAGGTAATTACTTCTATCATTTTGTTGATTTTCTTGTTCTGTTGTTTATAGGTTGGTGGTTGCTTATTATGATAAGGTTTATTTTTAAAATTTGTGTGTATATGCTCTTGTAATGGGTTATGGGGGTCAACTTTCCAAAACTGACAAAATTCTTGACAAAAACAACTTAAAAGAAGAAAGGCTTACTTTGGCTTGTGTTATAGAGGTTTCAATCCAATGCCAGCAGGTGGCACGGCAGAGCCATATGATGGCAGGGTATGGCAAAGGAGTGATGTTCACCTCATGACAGCCAGGAAGCAGAGAGGACAAGAAAGTCTGAGGGCTTGTGCTAGCAAATGTACTCCTTCTACTAATGGATGGTGCTGTCCACACTCAGGGCAAGTGTCTTCTGCCAGCTTCCTGGCTCACATGCCCATTATCTCCTGAAACATTCTCACAGACAGAGCCAGAAATGTGCTTTACTAATTTTTTAGGTGTTTGTCAACTCAAATTATCAATCATGATTAACAATTAATGTGAGTTTTATACTTTCATATCTTTTCATGATGGAAGTTATCATGCTTTTGCTTCAATATAAAGCTCCCTTAAGCATATTTCATATGGCTCATCTGATGGTAGTAAGTTATCTCAGTCTCAACTTGTCTCAGAAGGTCTTTATTATTCGCTTGTTCATGAAGGATAGCCTTATTGGCTATAGTATTCTTGGTTGGTTGTTATATTGAGTCCTTGCGTATATCATCCCACTCCCTTCTCTGTAAGTTTTTGGCACATTCTATTAGTTGAATGGGCATAACTTTGAATGTGACTTGGTGCTTTTTTTTCTCTTGCAGTTTTCAGAATTCTCTGTTTTGAACTTTTGACAGTTTGAATCTATATGTCTTGGTGAAGATCTCCGGTCATGTCTAGTTCAGGTCCTGTAAGCCTCCTGGACCTGGAAGCCGACATCCTTCCCAAGACTAGAGAAGTTTCCACCTATTATCTCACTTGAATAGTTTTTCTATGTCCATCCTTTTTCACTCACCTTCAGGTATTTCTTCATTTCACAGTATCCCTGAGGTCTCCAAGGCTGTCTTCATTCTTTCTCTTTATCTCTATTTGTCTCTCCTTATTTTTGTGTCTGAGTGTGATATTGCCAAGGACCTGTCTTCGAGTTCAGATATTCTTATACTTGATCTAGTCTGTTGAGAATTCTAGTTTTTGTTTTGTTTTTTACTACCAGGGATTAAACTCAAGGGTGCTCTGCCCCTGAGCTAGATCCCCAGCCCTTTTTATTTTGGACAGGGCCTTTCTGAGTTGCCAGGCATTGTATCAATAGCTTCTCATGGAGATCTGTTGCCAGTTATTGTGTTCCTTTGGGATGCATCATGGGTACCTTGTTTTCTCATATTTCTAGCCACCCAGTGTTCAGATTTGTGCATCCGGTAAATTGGTTGTCTATACTATTTTTATAAACTAGCTTTTGTTCTAAATGGCTTTCTTCTGAAGATGTGTCTTGGGTACCAGTTTGGAAAGCTATCTTGGCATTGCTTCTAGGTGAGCATCCTGGCAGGGTTTCCCTATAGCTTCTCCGACTGTGAGCAGTAGATGCGAGCGCGGTATGCATGGTGGTACAATCAGAGTCGTCTGTCTCTGTCATGCGAAGGAGTGTCTCAGTCACTTTCTCACCTTCGAGACAAAAGAGCTGACACCCATGACTTAAAGGAGGAGAGATAGTATTGGCTCAGTTTTTAGATGTTTCAGACCGTGGTTGGCAGACTCATTCAGAAACTGCATAGTAGAAAGGTCTGCTGCAGAGGAAAGCTGCAGCCAGGAAGCAGAGAGAGAAGGGAGAGAGGGAGGGAGATAAAGGAACCTCTTAACAGCAAGTCAGCTACAGCGCTCCCATAATCAATCACCTTCCAGATAATATGGGGCTTGTGGGGCCATTTTAGATCTAAATCATGATAGAGGACAGGCACTGTAGTAGCCCAGGCAGGTGTTATGCACACAGCAGTAGATGTGCGGTGACCACTGTGTGGCTACTCTGGCGATAGAAGTGATGGTGCTGGAAACATTGGTGCACGCTGCTTTTATAGCAGCAGAAGCAGCAGCAGGAGCAGGAGCAGCAGCAGCAGCAGGAGCAGCAGGTCCTTGCTCGCAGCAGCATTTCGGGTAACTGGGGGTTGCCTGTTGTATCAGGAGGCATGATGCATGGAACACATACTTTGGCCCAGCAGAGAGTGGCAGCTCTGGCTAATTATGGCTTGGGTTACATAGCTTGGGTCTATGAGGGCAGCAGTTCAGGTGACTGTGCTTGGGTAGATTATAGTGACAGCTTCAGCCGGTTAAGGTAGATCTTGCATCTTAAATTGATTAAGTTGGCTTGGGCAGCCCTGTATGTATCTTTGCTCCCAATATTCCGCCCATATTGCAGCTGCTCGGGACCTGTGGGTTGAGGGGCAGACCACACACATTCCTTCTCTGGGCCAAAGCTACACTGAAAACTCCTGGCAGCTCTTTGAACTGGGCTCTGGGCCTGCCCCTCCTGTCGTTGGGGTTGCCACCATCTGCAGCGAGGTCGCCAGCGTTCACAGTGGGGCCTGTTGAGAGCCTGCTGTTCCCCTTTTCCCTTGCTGTGGGAGACTCCCTGGAAGCAGAAACAGGACTGCAGCTGTGTGCTTTATTCTACTCTCTATATCAGTATCCCAGGTTTCCGCATCTTGCAAGGTTCCTGTCTTTCCTTTGCTATGTTCCAAAGTGCCACCCACCCCAAAACTCAACTACTTATTTGCTATTCTGCTTCTCCCTAGTAGAGGAGGAGGCAAGCACTGGGAACCTCTCTTAGGCTGTCCAATTTAATTTTTTAATGATTCCACTTTGTGAATGTGACAAAACTTAATGCATAATTGTTTACTGTTATTTAGATTATTCCAGTTTTTAATTTTATAACTAATAGTCCAATAAGCAACCTTTATATATCTCTTAATTAAATTTATTTTCCTAGAACTGAAATTGCTATCCCAAAGGATATCCATTTTAACGGCTTTTGTTATGCTGTTAATCACTGAAATTTATGTCAATGACTGAGTCCACTGTAAAGACTGTCACCATAGAGGTTTTCTTTTATCTATCATCAAGTTACTAGGCAAAAAAGTATTATGTTTTAATGTCCATTTTTTTGGTGATTGAAATTGTACAGTTTTTTCTCATGCATTTCTCATCTTTGAAAATTACTAGATCACATCTTTGACCATTTTTTCTTGGAGAAAAAGCCTTTGTTTTTACAAGTTCTTTGTATATTAAAGATATTAACTGTTTATAGTAAGTATGGCAAATATGGCCCTAAGCTTATGATTTTCACTCTGGCTTATACTGCTTTTGCATTAAATTTATGTAAAATTTTGCAGACAGAGGACCAGTTTTTGTGATATTTTCTTTTTTTCTTTTTTCAGTTTTGAATCATGAAGTATTTAAACCCATGGCACATTCTAAACATCTGTGAATCAGCAAGATCAGATTTTTAAGAGACTGACTACTGGGAACAGCGATTCATTATCAAGACAGAAAAAGGTATAAAAATATTAAAATCCTTGAGGATCCCTGTATAAGAGCAATACAAAATATTTAAGGTAAATCTGAGGAATATACACTTTACAACTGCCCCCCACTCAACCTTCCCAAATCATGTTAATCTGTGTGGTAGGTTTGTTTCATAATAATATGGAAGTGCAAGAATCAGCAGGATCTAGTTCTAGAAGATAGAAGCCAGATGGTCTGTAAAACCAAACATGAAAAAATGAATGAAATGGACTTAAACTGTGTAGGTATATTTCCACAAAAATTAATGGGTTTTTAAAGAATCCATTTTTTTGGAAGTCAAGATTATCTATACTATTCAAATTGCAAAAATACATATATTCACATGCATTTTAGACAATATAGCCCCAAGCATATGAAAGTTTAGTTTTATTATAGGCACTTTTGGCAAACATATCAGTACATTTTGCTATTTATATAATCTTTTAGCAACAGTCAGTTATAGTTCAAATGACAAAGTATAAATAAAATTACACACTTTATGAAAAATTACATCAAATCCTTTTATGAATTCTGTAGTAGAATTAAAACCATTATCCATTCCCCATTTGATAATGGTTCTATTTATGATCCTTTAATTATGAAGTCTCTGAAGATGCTGCAGTTGAAATTATCTTCAGTTATGGCAGGCAATGTTAAATAGGTAACTTCCTAGTCCAATCAGTGCTTGTTTTTCGATCTGGTCAAATGTCATATTTAAACACAACTATTTCATATTTAAGATCCTGTGTGGTCACAGTTCACTAGCGCTTTGCTCCAGCCTGGACACTGACCATTGAGAAATAGACGCCTTTCTGCGCCAGCAGCTGCTGGTGTGTGCCATGCTCCTGCACCTTGCCGTTCTGAATCACCACGATGACGTCCGCGTTCTGGATGGTGGAGAGGCGGTGCGCAATCACGATGCAGGTGCGGCCCTCTCTGGCTTTGTCGAGGGCTTCCTGGACAACCTGTTCATTATCACATGAATTAATTTTCATAATAATATGTAATATGCAATATCACCCTTTAATTCTTCTTCCATTACAAGCTCTGCAGCTTCTCTCATTTGTTCTTTAACAGTTGTGTCAAAAAATATAACAGATTTTAGAAACCAAGGGGTCTGTCTCATCAGAAAACATTTGAGTCCTAGTTTAGCTAAATTCTGACATGGATTACTTCTGTTCTTAAAGTTATAGCCATAATTAAGTTCATCCAATAACTTGAAAACATTTCCCAATGCTCCTTACCATCCAACATTCCTAAAATCAGCCCCTTCGGGCAGCTCCACAGCAAATCAGGAAGCAGGAACAAAGGCCAAACACAGCCTTTTACTGTGTGTGTGTGTGTGTGTGTGTGTGTGTGTGTGTTTCAGTGCTAGGGATTGAAGCTAGGGACTTCACACTAAGCTACATCCCCAGCCTTTTAAAAATTGTTTATTTTGAGACAAGGTATCTCCCTTACTAAATTGCTAAATTGCCCAGGCTGAGTTTGCATTTTGATCCTCCTGCTTCAGCCTCCCGGAGTGCTGGGATTACAGGTATGCACCCTCACACCCAGCTCAGAAAACCTCTCATAAGCAGTCTGTCTTTTGAATAGCTGAATTCTTAACTATTCTCAATCTGAAAATGATTGCCCACATTTACCTTCAGGTACAGCCAGATTCTAACCTTGCCTTACACTTTCTTTTTTTTTTTTTTGTGGGTACCGGGGGTCGACCTCAGGACCTCGCGCGCCAGCAGGCGCCCGTGCCGCTGAACGATATCACCGGCCCTTTTTTCGTATGTGGGTTCCGGGAGTTGAACTCGGGCCCTTGCACTTGCCAGGCAGGCACTTTCGCCGCTGAGCCATCTCACCGGCCCTTGCCTTACACTTTCAAACAGGGCTGCTGCAAGGATCTGCCAGTAGCCATGGAGAACACGCTTCCTGCATACAGCTTCTCAGCGGAACACGAAGCGACACTGAGCTGGTTTCTGCAGTGTGTGTGTTCTACTGCTCACTTACCTGGTCTCATCGTAACTCTCCTGCTTGACAGTTACAGAAAGTATTTGAATTCCACGGAATGCAGCCATGAGCAACAAACAATATATCCGCCTAAAGTTTGCTTTTTTATTTTGGAAGAGAAAAGCATACATTTAAGCCTTTTAAGTACAACTGATTCAAGTAAGAATGAACCCAATTTAAATTCTTACCTTTTCACTTTCTGTGTCCAGAGCTGACGTAGCTTCATCCAAAAGCAAAATACGAGGCTGTCTGACGAGGGCACGGGCGATGGCGATGCGCTGTTTCTGGCCGCCGGAGAGCTGGGTTCCTTTGTCCCCCACTCTGGTGTTATATTTCTGTAAAGAGAAGTTTGTTATTACCGAAGTCAAACACAGTTCATTCTCAGAAAGTGGGATATTGTTCTTATAGAATGATCAGAAAAATTTAGGGGCAGAAACTAAGAGTGTGTTTATGGAGACTTCAACAACAAAAGTACTCTAAATGGTAAGTTTAATCTCTTTTGGAAAATATAAATTATATGTTTTATTGTAAGTCAGCCAGACGTTTCATGAGGAAGAATATTGTGGCAATGCTATTATCTTCCATCTTCAACTTTCATTATTTTGAGGACAAAGATTGGTAGGAAAAAAGAAATTTTATCTGAATAGGCTGTGCATCGTTATTGAAATACACCTACTTATAACCAGCAGCAGGCACAATCTGCATGATTTTAAAGAAAGGGAGGAAAAATCTTGGGATGTAAGTCTTCTGGTAGCTGTTTTTATGAAGCCATCTTCAACACTTAAACCATTTCGATGGGTGCTAAGGAGTTTGCTTTGATATCTAACAAGGAAAACTGACGTATCCTTTCAAAAATTGCTCTTTTTAAAGTCTTCCAAAATCCTTCCCATACTGTTTCCCACAGTAGAGAATGGTGACAAAGGAAAGCAAAAGTTGGGTAGAGCGGCATGTACGTCTTAGAAAACAGTAGAATCTTATCATTTTCAGCCCTTGTCAGGCTGAAATTATAGGCCATGGGCTCTGATTCTTACACCTGGATTTTGACTATAAAATTCATCTTTTCCATAATATTGTCTATTTTTATTTGTGATATCTGGCAACTCTGGTCTATGGTGCTTAGAACCAGAGAGAGAGAGACAGACAGACACAGACAGAGACAGAGACGGGCAGAGATAGAGTCAGAGAGAGATCCCCTGGTGAGGTTTTGGCAGATTTTGGACTGGCTCCAGCCAGAGCTGTAGCAGGTACAGTGCAGTGTGTCTCATGCTAACGCAGGCACCACCAGACTGCACCAATGCAGCAGGTGTCCTGTTGAGGCAGAAGAGAGAGTGCTGTAATCCTACAGAAGAGGAACCTACCTCAGCCTCAGTGGGTGTAGGTGAATCCTAGTGCTAATAACTCAGAAAAAAAATGTATCCTTAGATAACAGAACTTAATTATCTAAGAACTTAGTGTGCCCATCTAGACTCTGAGGAAAGCAGAGTAGGAAATCACCTCTGATGTCTACAGGTGTGATGGATAGATACCAGGAATCCAGAAAAGTGGGGTCCCTGTGGTAGACAAAGACCTTATTTAAACAGTAAATAATAGTTATTCTGTGCTGCACTCCACCACCAAAGTTTTAGTAAGCAGAGGTAGGACTGGGTCTGAAAATTTCTAGCGAGCGCCCAGGTGATGTTTATACATGTGCATACTTTGAGAATCACTGACTTCTCATGAGTGAAGGGTGTTGAACTGGAACACCCAGCTGAACTGAGTCAGCGCGAGGTTCTGGCTGTGGAAGGCCCACTTAAGGAGGATTGTTGCAGAACTGGGTAAAAGGAAAACAGGAGGAAAGGATTTCAGCTGATCTTCTGTGGAGGAGCTTCGCTGCTGATTTTCTGTGGAGAAGATTTGGCTGTTCTCCTCGGAGGAGCTCCGGTCTTCACCTTCGCCAAGGATGGCCACTGCTCTCTTCACAGGTGCTCTGGTCTTCACCTCTGCCTTCAGCATAGTCTCTTTGTTTCCAGTGCAGATTCTTCAGCCTCCAGCACTGGCTTTTTGGCTTGCCAGCGCCATCTATGAGTCCATCTGTGATTTCTCAGCCTCCTGATACGGACTCAGCTGGGACATTGCCGTGGGCTCCAGGGCCTCAGCTGAATTCTTCAGATCTCTAGTGCTCAGACGTATCTCTTGTACTCTTCTACATTTGACTCTGTGGGTGGATATTGAAGCTGATGGTGTGAATTTCCGTGTCCTGCATTAAATCTGATTCAGAGCATGTGCAGGCTTTTGAGGAGCCTTGCTCCAGCCCTGCAAGCTCTTGTAAGCACTGACTACAATAGTTTGGAAGTTTACATCTTAAATGTTCAAGCCTCAAGAAAAGTCAACTATCCAGAACTGTTAAAGGAGAAGAGGACAGTGCCTTTGCCCTGGGGACTGCATTAGGGGCAGCCGCATCTGAAGCACAGCCTTAGGAAAGGGAAATCTTGGAAGGAGTTGGGACTACCTGATGTTACCACCCCTTATCATGAGAAGACTGCCTTCCTCTCTGGTTTGAGGCTACTGAGCTTTATTTTTTTGGAGTGATTCCTTGTAATAAAGCACATAACTAGTGATAATGGGAGGGGATAGATTAGCTAGGTCAACATGCGTTTCAAAATACAGGACCTACCAGGCCCAAAGAGAAAGTGAGAGGTTCCAGTTACCTAAGCTCCTAGAGCAGTGATGGTGAACCTTTTAGAGACGAGTGCCCAAACTACAACCCAAAACCCACTTATTTATCACAAAGTGCCAACACTGTAATTCAACCTGAATGTTAAGGTTTTAGTTTGCAAAAAACAACTCATACATTAACATCTTTTGTCTTAAAAGAAAAACACAATAACATGTGTGCCACAGGCTCATCACCACTGTCTAGAAGAATTCAAGGCACAGAACAAAGCCCAAGATAGATTTCAACACTTAATCATAGAAATGGAGCGCAGGACCCAGGGAAGGCATGATGATTACAAAATACCACGGTCATCCCAATGGCTCAGTTGTGTTCAGAGAGAGCCTGGTGACTCCATAGAGTGAGACAGGGGCTTGGAGAAGAGCAGCAAGGAGGCACAGGGAAGACAAATGAAGGAGAGAACAGGAGGGACGGTCACGCCTGCTTCCCTGGGAGGCCCAGATGCTGCCTGCAGGTCCTGTCCTTGGACTAGGAGGGAAAGGGAAAGGCCTCCCAGATATCCCATTTACCCTAGGGCTGAAGAAAGTGGAGGCTCAAGTCTACAAGTTGGAGAGTTGTTGCAGGCCGCTTATCCCAACAAAACTCTCACCTAAAGCTGAATTCAACACTTTCAACCCTTCTTCACAAGGAGAATCAGGTGACCAGGTAAACAAAACTAATAACCAGGGCAGGAAGTGTGGCCAGATACTTGAATACATGTGGGACTATGTTCTGGTTCTCACTTTCTCCTCACCTTTACAAACCAGACCTTTAGAAATCCCATGATAGGGCTACATCATTTGTTTACACTCACTGTAGCTCAGTGGTAGAGCACTTGCCTACCACACACCGGGCCCTGGGTTTGATCCCTAGCATTGCAAATGAAAAGGGGGATGAGGATAAGGAGGAGTAGGGGGAGGAGGAAGAGGAAAGGAAGAAGAAGAGAAGGAGGAAGAGTGAAGAGAATGAAAATCAGACAACAAGCAAAAGATTCTGCTCCGTGCTCCTGGGTTCTTACTTTGGAGGGACACTTACGGCAGGCAGAGACTCGATGAACTGGTGGATGTTGGCCTCCTTGGCTGCCTTCACGATCTCCTCCTGGGACACGGTCCGGCTGTTGTCTCCGTAGGCGATGTTCTCCCCGATGCTGCAGTCAAACAGGACGGGCTCCTGAGACACAATGCCCAACTGTGCTCGCAGCCACTGCACATTCAGTTGCTGTATTTCTTCACCATCCACAAGCTGAAAAGAAAAGTGCACACATCACCTTCCGGATATAACAACCAGCACACTTTGAATTTAGCAGAATTAGCACCATTATTTCATACTTTAAAAGAATCAAGGTACTTTGAGGTTAAGGGAAAGTTATGTTTCTCTTGCTTTGGGTTGTCAAGGTTAATCTAACAAGGTCGTAATTGTATGCTTTGAGGAAAGGTCGTGTTTCTGATGTTTTAACATGGGTTTCTCTTACTCCTTCCCCAAGGTATCTGCGTTTTAATCTGGGAACCCGTGGATATATTATGTTATATGTCAAGGAGGTATTAAAGCTGCAGATGGAATTAAGGCTGCTGATTAGCTGACTAAAAACGATTATCCTGTATTATCTTGGTGAGCCCAGTGTAATCATAAGGGTTCTTAACTGTGAAAGAGAGAGGCAGGGCGGTATCTGTGCACACAATATAAGAAGACTTGGTCAGACACTGCTGGCTCTGATGATGGAAGAAGGGGTAAGGAGCTAGAAAAGGCAGGACAACAGATTATTCTTTGCAGCCCACAAAAGGAACAGAGCTCTGCTGATACCCTGCTTTTTTCTCAGTGAGAACTCCCTCAGATTTACAACCTCCACAAGTGTAAGGCAATAAATGTGTGCTGTTTTAAGCCAGTAAATTTGTAGTTATATGAACCACAGGAAACTAATACTCCATTCTACTGGGCTGTACCCTGGAATCCTTATTCTTGTTTTTTTTTTGTTGTTGGGTACCGGGGTCAACCTCAGGACCTCGTGCGCCAGCAGGCACCCGTGCCGCTGAGTGATATCACCGGCCCTTTTTTCGTATGTGGGTTCCGGGAGTCGAACTCAGGCCCTCGCGCTTGCCAGGCAGGTGCGTACGCCGCTGAGCCATCTCACCGGCCCTGGAATCCTTATTCTTACATCTCAGTGTTTCATACTAAGAACAGCCTGAATCAGAGTGGAAATAAATACAACTATGATCACACGATGGGTTTGTGGGTCAGGTTTCTGATCTGACCCAAGTTTGAGAAGCCACATGCAGTGGTCACATGGCACAGCAGTGCGCACTGCAGGGCAGTGGTGCATCTCCGTGCCTGCTGATCTCGGGAAAGACAATCCACTCCTTTTACTTCCTTTGAGGGCAACACAAGAATGCTGACAATTTCTCAATTCACAGAATTGAGGGTTAATGAGATCATATACAGACCCCTTTAGCACAGCACTGGGCATAGGATAAGTGCTCAAGGGCCAACAGCAACTTACTCTGTGTGATGAACCTGAAGCCACAGAGGATGGAAAGGTAGACAAGCATTTGAAAAGGCAGATGCAGAGGGCATCTTCAGTAATGAGCCAAAGAAGCAGGAAAGGAGAAGATGTCCTTTTTTCTGGCTATCTGGCTCCCTGAGTGTTCTGGAGACCACTCGTGAAGTCTCCTCACTGACTTGCTGGTGAAGAGCCCGTATCTCTGGTGCAGACACACCTCCACAAGGTCTCTGTTAGCAGAGAATTTTCCACACTCGTGTGACAGAACTGCTCGTGACCTCTGTGGAGGACACAAGTGACTCAGCTTTGAGCTTTTCTCATGGTGGCAATGTGTGTTCTGAGCCACATATGTATTACATCCCCTGTGCCTTGTGGGGCCTCTGGGAGCAGCTGGTCAGGGTTAAGTGATATCTTTCTTCAGGAACACAGTTCTTCTTGTGCAAGTGGTAGGTGTAGGGGAAGCCATGGTCCCATTGATACTAAGCCCTGTTCCCATGGAGACTATTCTGAGCATCTGTGCTCCAGGCTTCCTAAGAGTCTTAATGAATGAAAGTACAAATTTGAGGGTGGAGACAGGCAGTAAAAGCCAAATAAGGATATAGCTAAACAGCAGATCTTCTTAGGTAGGATACTGTACCTAATAAATAGATATTTTGAGGTAAAAAATAAGTTAAAACAATCCTTCCAGGTTTATACCCCTGGGAGAAAGACAAATACTGTCTAACTAATATGATCACAGACAAATGTGGATAAATTTTGATGAATTTTGATGAATTTTTTCATTACGCTGAGTAGGATAACACTTTTGGCTTCCTTTGCCTGGCATAATACATTGAAAGTGGAATCTATTTAAAACCTCTGCTAGCTAAAGAATTTTTTCTTAAGGAAAATATGTTTAGAAGCCCATAATATAAAACAGATCAAGGCACAGCTGTTTTTGCTTGAGGTTTGGCGGTGGTCTGATGGAAAACCAAGAAAGTCTGAGCAATTTATGAAAATCGCTCAAAAGATTCCAGCCTAAATAAAAGCATAACTTGGAAAGTCAATATTGATAAAGAATAATGTAAAGCTAAATTCAAATGACTAGCTATCTCTACAGCAGATTGTTAAATCTACTTGCTCTGTTTAGCACAAATAATCAAATGTTAAGCACACAGTATAGGTATATACTCTGAAATAATAAATGAAAAATCAAGCAGTGATTATATAGTAGATTCTGTGATAAGTGTGCCTCATACATTCTCTTGTTTGATCTTCACAACAACTCTTAGGAGGTAACTGTGATGTTAATCTCTATTTTATAGATAAAGAAATGAGCATAGTGAAGTAAATTACACAAAGTCACACAGTAAATGAGGGGACAAAGTAAGCCTGGATCTTAACACTATAGGTTGGATTTGACAACAAAAGCATCTCATAACTGAAAGATATTCTCTGTCCTCCTTTAAAAAGGCAACACCCCCACTTGCCCCAGGCATCTGCTGGGTTATAACATATATCCTAAAGCACGGGCTGGTGAGACAGCTCAGCAGCATAAGCGCCTGCCTGGCAAGTCCGAGGTCCTGAGTTCAACTCCCGGTACCCACATACAAAGAAAGAGCCAGTGATATCGCTCAGCGGCACAGGCGCCTGCTGGCGCGCAAGGTCCTGAGTTCAACCCCCGGTATCCACAAAAAAATAAAAATAAAAAAATAAAGCAGATGAAGGGCTCTGTGGTGCCTGGGATGGACTGCAAACTATATGCCTCTTTTGGGCAGAAAATGCAATATTCTGACAATTCAATTGTAACTTTAAAAAAAACTAGTTTCCTTACCAAACATGGATGTTCTGGACAGGGACCTACCATCTGCGACAGCACTGAACTCTCATCAAGGGACGACCGAGAACAGCTATTTCCTTCATGCAGTTCAGTGAGTTTGACCTTGTCCTATACCTCAAGTTACTCCAGGCAAACCTGGTCATCTAGAAAGAGCTTCTACCCTACGACATCTCTTCAAAGTACTCCTTATGTCTAATTAAATGAAAGCTATCAGTATTTAAGGGAAAACAAACATTTGTTAAGTATTTTCTATGAGTGTCTTCCTAGGAATAGCACTTCCAATATCTCAATAACTCCACGCAAGCAGGCATACAATTTTCTAGACTGTTAATTTCATTATTCAAAAAAATGAAGGAACTATGTCTTCCTAAGTTAATTTAGGTGCCTATGACGACTAACTAATTCATGGAAAGGACATGTAATACATGCTATTCGACAGAGGTAAGCATAAGGAAACAAGCAAAGATTTAGCTACTTGTATTTGGTTTAAAGAAAAAAAAATGTGCTCTACTACATATTAAATATCTGACAAGTGCACTATTCTGCAGAACTTAAACACAGTGTGGTTAAACACAACATCCCAACATTAAACTTCTCAAGTTCATAAAGATCATCTGAAAGATAAACTGGGCTTTTCTGATACCGACCTTTATGTGAACTTATAAAACTTCCCCCAACAATGTCTGAAACCAATCTTGATACTTATTAGAAAGTCTGATGTAAGAAAATGGCATCTAAAGAGTGAGAGATTTAGGACATCATCTCAATGCCCATCTTCAGAATTTATCATCAGAGGACTGGTCATTTTCATGCCTACTTCTTTGTATTTCCCCAAAGACTTGTTTTCTGGATTCTAACTCTGTGTTTTAATATTCAGTCTTTCGGCTGATATTCGTGCTGCGAGCCTCACTGGCATCTCCGTGGAATTCCATTTCTGCTGTTTCTGAAGGGCTAGGATTCTCCTAGGCATAGCAGCTGTGCAGGCAGACAGTGAACTGGGCATTGCACTGTTGTGATGTCAGGAAGACGCTGCTTATCCCTGCACAACCCTCTGTGAGCGAAGAGGAGACGTCCTTCCGACAGTGAGTCATTCTGTCGTAACAGTAACGTAACACATTGGTTTTACATTTATGTGGTGGAGGAACTGGGTATTTGGCTTGCATGTCTTGCATTTCTATACAATGAGGCTTTTCAGGAGTTACAACGCCCTGCCAGGCTATGAGCACTTGTGTCCTCTGCTGAGCAGTGTTCACCTTGGTCTGCAATTGTGATCGTTGCAACTTGTCAATAAACAGGTGGTCCACACTGCCAGAAATGTGCTCTCCCTGACCTGAGACACTGTGCTGAGGGAGATGCTCTTTAGGTTTGGTTGAGGAAGGTGACCCAGCTCAGGCTGGAAAGGAGGCCCTTGTTCACTAGCACTCAGTTTCCGAAGTCTCTTCATCTTTGTGAGTAGGATGTGAAAGTCTCTCTTTTTCTAAAGTTGTTTTACATGACTCGATGTTATCTGGAGAGGAACAGCCAGGAACTGGTGATGAAGTATCAACTTTCCGGTCAGAATTCTGACCCTCACTTATGTCCACATCAGCTCTGCAACTGCTTTTGCCTTAGCTTACAACCTAAACTAACGGAATGAAACAGTACACTTTTGTCTCCACCTTTTTCGTGTTCGGTAACAGCTGCTTACAGTTTGGCAATATTGTGTTAGATCTCTTTAACTTTGCCAGGCAAATTCCAAATGGCCTTTTCATTGTTCAAGTCAGTCCTGGTACTTAAGTATCTCCTGCAGTTGCACCAAACTCCACTGCTCTGTGTCCTTGAAACCTTGGGGCTGAAGTCCTGGGGCAGCAGTGATGTTCTGTGGGAGGTGAGGATGGCAAGGCCAAGGACACATGGCTTTCCATGCAGGGCCTGCTGCAGCCTGGGACCCTCCATCTGCTGCGATGTATGGAACATCACTGTCCCCGACGAGCCTGGGACCAGAATCTTTGAAGTTCTTGTACTTAGATTTTGGTGTGAGTTTTTAAATTTGAAGTATTCACTCCTAAATAATTTTGAATTTAAATTTTTGTTTTGATTCTTTTAAACAGAATCCTTAAAATCACATAATCTTCAGGTGCCACAAACTTGGATCCTTCCCTCTTCCTAATCCTGCTGCTTATGTTTCAAGACTTTCCACAATTTCACCTAAACCTTCCTTAAAACTTACCAGTTCAGTGGTTCCTACACTACAGCTGGCATCAGAATCACCTATGAAAATTGTAAAAATGAAAGGCCAGGCCCTCGTGCACTTGCATGATCCAGGCTGGCTGTGTCTGTGATGGCTCTGTAAGCCATCCTAATACACCCCAGAGTTTCAGAGCCACTACTCCAGGTCAGGATTTCTCAAAGTTATGACTCATGGACCCCTGACAGACTTGTGAATTTTCTGATTTCAAGGTGGTCCTCCAGGTTCAGTCCTTTCTTAAATTTTTATAATCAAATGATGCTCGAATCCATCATTCTTACATGGCAGTAAGATCTGATTGGTAGTATCTTACTCATGAACTATCAAGCGTTGCTAATTGATATTTACCATCAAAACTTGGCACGTTTACTCGAGTTTACTAGGGACACTTCTGATGAGAAGTCTGGGTGCCATACAGCCCTTGGCAGTGTTTTAAAGGTCCCGTGCCATGCACAGAAGCAGACCATGGAGCTTACTGTAACAAACGAGAAGAGTTTGCTTCCAGCACATACATCTTCAGGGGTGTCACGAGACGGTTCCTGTCCTATGGACTCAGCGTTTGTTTCCGTAAACTTCGGTATCTGCCCTTCCATATATCAAGGGACTAAAGGCTGAAACTCTTTTCCAGGCTCCATTGGTTCTGGAGATAACTTAGGTTCTACAAGTGAGAAGCAACATGTCAAACGTGGGGGCAGAGGCCGATCTCCAGCAGATGAGAATTTTGCAGTAGTCAGACCCCAATTTGAGGTGTTTAGGTTTGGAACCGCTATGACATCTGCATAGTTCTGTGTGGTGGCTCGGTCAGAGTGGTCTCATGGCTACAGTGCTGTGATTTGTAAAGCTGAGAGCAGGTTTTCTTCCACTTGTCCAGCCCTTCCAAATAGCACTTAATTTCCTTTATTAAATACTTATCCACTTGTAATACCTACAGTGATTTATATTTCCTACACTGAAATGTAAAAGATACTGTCTGTGTTATATATCATGCACTGGTTGTGTTGATGTACTTGTAGAATTACTAATCCCTAACTAATCTCTTCTTGTATAATCATATACAAGACGTGTCCCTAATAAACTCAAGTAAATGTGCCAAGTTTTGTTTGTAAATATCAATTAGTAACCCTTAATAATTCAGTTAGTAGGTTATTATCAATTAATTCTTACTGCCATGTAAGAATGATGGATTTGAGCATCATTTGATCATAACTAATCCCTTCTTGTATAATTATTTACTGTCCGCCATTGTTTTCAACTCCAACATTTTATTATCATGCATTTTCTTTTCCTACTGAAAAGTGACATGAATGCATTACAGAGCTGTGAGATTTTTAAATCTTTCATGACTGATAATCTGTAAAGTCTGAGAGTCTGAGAACCACTACTCTTTTTTATTGGTGCATATTAGTAATACAAAATAAGAGATTTGTTATCTCACATTACTACATGCATATAACATATTTTGACTGTTTTCATCCCCATTAGTCTCCTTCCCCTTTCCTACCCTGTTCTCCTCATACCATTCCCCATCTCTAAAAGTCTCCTTTCTAGTAGATTTCCAGTTTACTGTCATCTCTACTTCATTTATTTTTAGATTGCTTATATAAGAGAAAATATGTAATATTTAACTTTCTGAGATTTGCTTATTTTGCTTAATGTAATGGTCTCCAGTTCTATCCATTTTCCTGCAAATGACATAATTTCTCCTTCTTTGTGGCTGTATAATATTCCATTGTGTATTATAGCATATTTCCTTTATCCACTCATTGCTTGATGGGTATCTAGGCTATTTCCACAGCTTAGCTATTGTGAATTAATTGCACTGTCATAACATAGGTATGCATGTATTAATATACTATGCTGTCTTTAAGTCTTTTGGGAATATACAGAGGAGTGATACAGCTGGATCTAGTCTTATATTTATTTTTCTTTTCTGAGGAATCTCCATACTCATTTTCTGTACTAGTTTGTACACCCACCAACATTGTAGGAGGGTCTTTTTTTCCAACATCCTCACCAACATTCATTGTTGCTTGTATTCTTGATGACACCCTTTCTGACTGGAGTGAGATGGAATCTCCATATAGTTTTGATTCCCTAATGACTAAAGATGTTTAACAGTTTTCCTATACTTACTGGCCATTTGTACTTCTTCTTTTGAGAATTTTTTATTCATTTGCCCATATGTTGATTGGGCTGTTTGTTGTTTTGGTGGTTTCTTTAGTTCTATCAGAAGAAGAGCTACCAAAGATTTTCTCTCACTCTGAAGGTTGTCTCTTCACTCTGTTGTTTCCTTTGCTATGCTGAAGGTTTTTTTTATTTGCTATAGGTCCATTTTTTTTATCCCTGTGCTACTAGAGTCCTACTCAGAAATCTTGACCTGTGCCTATCACTTCAAGCACTTCCTTGTGTTTTCTTCCAGCCGTTTCCAAGATTCCAGGCTTATATCTAGGCCTTTGATCCATTTTTATTTGATTTTTAATACAATACAGGGGGAGAAATATCTAGATTCAGTCCTTTGCATACGGATATCCAGCTTTTCCAGAGCATGATTTTGGCCCCTTTATGAACCATCAGACAGCTAAGTGTGTGGGTTTGTTTCTGTCTTCTCTTCCGTTCCACGGGTGTACAGGTCTGCTTTCATGCCCATACCATATTGTATTTGCTACTATGGCTTCATAGTATAATTTGAAATGGGATATTTGGATGCCACCTGCTTGCTTTTATTGCTCCAGAGTACTCTGCCTAGTCTGGTTCTTTTGGGCTTCCATACGAATTTTAGAATTATTTTTCTAATTCTGTGAAGAATGTTGTTGGTATTTTAATAGAGATCACATTGAGTTTGTACACCACTTTTGGTAATATGTCCATTTGGACAATATTAGTCCTGCCAATGCATAAACAAAGGAGGTCTTTCCATTTTCTAATGTCTTCTTGAATTTCTTTGTTCAGTGCTGTATAATTTTTATTACCAAGGTCTTCCTCATTCTTGGTTAGGTTGATTCCTAAGTGTTTGTTTTACACTATTGTGAATGGAATTGTTTTCCTGATTTCTTTCTCAAGTGGGTTCATATTTGGTATTGGAAAAGCTGTTGAGTCTTTTTTTTTTCGGGAATCAAACTCAGGACCTTGTGCTTGCCAGGCAGGCGCTTGTGCTGCTGAGCTATATCCCTGGCCAAGCTGTTGAGTTTTGTGTGCTGGAGTTTGTATCCTGGAGAACCAGTACTATTACTAACTTCCTATTTAAGCTGAACTGGCCTATTTCTTGTGCTAAGATCAAAAACTTATCAATTATTGCCACATTATGTATTGCACTGACTAGCATTTCTACTGTTCATGCACAGGAAAATCCCATTTATTCCTTAGAACCAGCTCTGGGTCTGCTGCTTTAACGATGCATGGAAGTGTATTTCCATGTTCGCAGTTACCATCTTCAGGGACAGACACGCCCTCGAACTCATTACAGAACGACATTAAATATACTGCTTAATCAAAGTCTGATGAGGCTGGGTAAAGTCATAACTGTTTTTGAGTACAATAAAAATTTTTTCTGAGTAACAGTGATTAATTGCTGTGAGGAAGGGAAAAAAAAAAAAAAGAGCCTTGCACTGCAGGTTGAAAATTCTTTTGCATTTCAGTTGTTACTACAAGCAGGGTCCACATGGAGCTGGCAAGCGTTAGCCTGCTGGTCAGTGTCCATACTACTCCAGCTATTTCATACTTTAAATATTATCGCTGAGTATAACCAATAACTAAATGCCAACATGAGAAAAATTTCTCGTTCTACCTTCTCTTCCTTCCTACTCTGGCTCTTTTCCTATCCCCCATTATAATCGTTTAAATTCACCACTCCCTTCACGACTCTTAGCTCATGCCCAGCATCTAAGACGGTCCCCTGACAAGCATTCAAACATTTTGCTGAATGAACAATTCTGACTCTTCTTAGCGCATCTTCTTAGTTCAGAAAATGAAAAGATATTCTTTCACACTCTTCATTCAGACCCCCAAATGTTTCACTCTTGGGGTGTTTGGGTTTTATTTTGTTCTTTTGTTTGTTTCTTTGTTTTCCCTCGGAAGATGTTTCAATGCCTTCTCTCCATCACTTATGTTATCTCATCCTTAGCCATAAAAAGGCTCCGGATTCTCCTTCCTAAGCATGTTCCCTGCATTTTGCCTTCCCCACTCAAGCTGCTGTTCTTAGTTGCCTCTTTTGCCTTTGATCTTGGTACTCCACACCTTCTTAAGTCTCATTTCCCTTCCTAGCCATTCTGCAGCCATGGTATACTGTTTACCAGCAGCACTTCCCTGTGAGTATGAAATGTCAGAAGTAGCTTACGCATTGCCAGAGCCCACATGTCGCCTCAGTCCTCAACTTCCCTAATCAGTCCGTAGCATCTGTTTTTGCTGACCATCTTCTTGAAACACACCCCATCCCTTGTTTATCTCCCTTGTCTCTCCTAGCTCCCCTTCTCTGCTTTCTGGGTACTTCACTTTTTGCTGCCTTTTCTGATGTGGCCTCAGATTTAACCACACAAGAGAGATGAGTGTTAAAAAGGTGACTCAGTGGCAGTGCTGAGGGAGAGGCTGGAGGCAGATGACACAGCCTGGACACCCAGCATATGCTATCAGACTTTCCCATCAGACTTTCCCTAAGTGGGGCTATTATTTAAAAGATTGGAAAATAATGACTTGTCCTTGAGAATGAAAAACACATCCAGGCCTCAAGATGATGAAAAGCCTGAAATGAGCTGAATGGGAGAGCGCTCACCACTGTCCCAGCCAATGGGTTGTAGAACCGCTCCAGGAGCTGGACCGCCGTGCTCTTCCCACAGCCACTGCTGCCCACCAAAGCCAGCGTCTGGCCCTTCTTCACCTGCAGGCTCAGCCCCTGAAGCACCGGGATGTCTGGTCGGGTGGGATAGTTGAACACAACATTGCTGAAGGTCACGTTTCCTTCCAGCATATTCTAAAATGAGGACAACAACAGTAAGTTTGCTGCAACGCTGAAACACAGGGTAGGCCTAAGCCAGTGCTGGCAAACCTTTTAGAGATGAGTGCCTGAACTGCAACCAAAACCCACTTATATATCACAAAGTGCCAACACCACAATTAAACCTGAATATCCAATGCTCGGCTGCTGGGGCTACTTGGCTCACATGCCAACAGAGCGGGCTCTGTGTGCCCGCTGCGGCACGCGTGCCACAGGTTCACCACCACTGACCTAACCCTTCCACCACCAGGTTTCAAAAGGTAGTGGAATCCTACTAGAGGTAAGATTGATTCATACTCTTAAAATTAATAAATAAGATCTGAGTCAATGTTTTTACTGAATGAGTTATTAATCCAATACAAAAGTACGATACAAATGGGCTAAATTTGTTTCCCCAGAATTGAGTAACTTACAAATCAGAAAACTTGATTACTAGGATTTGCTTATAAAGCCAGCAGTACACTTACCTCCCCATAACTTTGTTATGTAGAAGTACTGAATGTTAGCACATATTATTACCACTTATGTAATAAACACATGATTTCAAGTTTTTATATTACTATCAGCATTTCAGAAAGCACGCATTTTATTATATTTCCTGTTGAATGCTTCTACTCAGCAATTAGGAGCAGATCAGATGGCGGAAGCCTCAAACTCACCGGCTTCAGGCCTTCTGTGCTGTAGCTGTCGATGGCGGGGACTTTTTCAATGATCATGATGACGTGGGAGGCTGACACTTTGGCTTTGGCATAGTCAGGGGCAAATGAACTGACCTGCCCGACCGCCATGGCGCCAAAGACGATGGCTGAAAATACCCTGGGGAACAGAAGACCAAACGCAGGCACAGTTACGGCTGCACTGTAGAAAGCTGACACGTCTACAAGCAGGGGGCACTGTCGCGAGTAATTGTAAAACTGAAGTTTTTTTACAAACTGAAGAAAAACCTGTCATCGGACTGCCCTTCAAGTATTAATACTGTTGTAAAGGTCCTTTGTGGCTTTAATAACTCCTCTCACCGCCCTCTGGATACATTTATCAAAGTGTGTGTTTGAATAGCAGACCTGTACAACTGTGTTAAAGCAGCACACTGTGCCATTAGTTGTTTCTTTTTTTAAAAAAAGTTTGCTCTAAATAAATCACACAGATGGTTAATCTTGTCCTTCGTATCATTCAAACCTTTGGGATCTACTTATTGCCCTTCACACAGGTCTCCTCTTTCCTTTACCTACCTGGAATACTGATTTTGCAAACCTAAATGTGTGAGTGACAGCAACATTCATCAATTCCAAGTAAAGCGATATATCAAATAATTAACCAAAGACAATAGCTAACTTGGATCTTTAGGTTATAATCACAAATAACACCTGTACATCATATGTCACACATACATATGAGACGGTAGACATTCTAAATCTTCTGTTAGGGCCATCCTGAATTAACTATAATGTGCAAATAAGTCAATGAAGCAATATTATACCAATGCGTTATATTCTGAGACTCATATGATTCTGATTTCGATGTAAAACTTTATTACTTCTACTTTTGTATCCTGTCAAAGGACAGAGTTCTACCAGTCACCAAATCTACAAGATCAGAAAGATCACACAGAGTTTTCACTACTAAACTGGTTATTTTGGTATATTAGTAGTATAATTAAGTTTAAACCTGACTTCTCTGGACCACAGTATAATTTTCTATAGCTGTGGAAATGTAGCAGAAAATCCTCATCTAGCTTTTCCTTTGTCATTTTTTCATTTCTCCAGCACTTCCCTTGCAACTGTTCTCTTATTGAGGGAAAGTGAATTTATCCTGGGATCTTCCAGGATGTGTGGAATGTGGACACTGATTTCATGCCCTCCCTGCTGTGCTGTACGGCCCTCTACATGGAGTCATCGGGCCCCTCGCTTGGGCTCAGGCTTCTTCCCAAATGCCAGCGCCCTCTGGAGACCTTTGAGGTCACTCACAGCCACAGACTTGGAAAAGTCAGACGTGTGTGAGTTTGCAGTGGAAGAGCAGAAGTTACTGCAGAAGTGGGCATTTCCATGGGAACACACAGAGACCCAGAGGCAAAATGCCACTTTGTCAACCACCAAAATCTCTTCATGAGGCTGCACCTAGGGTTTTCTATCTAGACATGAAGCGTGTTCATCCCAGGATTACTTCTTCAGAGGTGCATTGTCAATATGAACCCAATACTTACAACAGAACATTTTCAAAATCCATGAAACCCCGTGCCACCAAGAAGGCGCCAAACCGGAAACAAGCAGCATAGGAAAAATACATCATGGCCTGGGTGAAGGCAAATGTGATTCCAAAGATGTGTGCTTTCCTCAAAGAGTTTCTGAAAAGAATATATTTGAAAACTTACTGTGCATTCATTTCTCAGTCCTTAAAATGTAACTTTTCATTGGTTGATGGTGGGGCACAGAAGTGTGACAGACAAAAATAGGTTTAATCTCCAAAGAACTGTTTCATTCTCATTTTACTTTCTGGTTGTGTGACTTTAGTTATGTGTCTCAATTCTGAGGTTGTGTCTTCATCCTTAGTGAAGGATTAATTGCATCTCTGTGTATTGATGTGGTGAGGTACTAAGACTTTGAAATCTGTACAGAACTTGTGAGGAATTAACAAATGAAAGTCCCCTCCCCTCCCCGAACTACTCAACATATAACACGTGTCCTGTATAGTCAACATTCACTCCACATTTACCCAACACCTGCAAACGGAAGGTACCATGTCATGTGACACAGAGGAATGGGGATCCTCTTGCCTTTGGGAACCTAGGTGTTTGGCTGGATATCTATTTATGCAATGGAGGTACAGTACCTTATGAGCAAACATGGGAAGTAAAAAGAAACACTCGATTTTCTGGGGGACTTACTGAAGGCATTGCAAAAGGACTGAGACTAGGTTTTCTGAGGGACGTGGAAGTCAGTGACGTGGAAGCGTGGGTAGGAACACATTGGTAAATGGGTGGCCCCCTGGGTTCAGACTCACGCTTCAACCATATCAACTTTATTTTTATCTTTGTCATATATTGGGATTTCAAGTGAAAATGTTTTCCAAGAAAAGGTCCTACTATCACTAAGGAGAAAGAAAGCCGGAAAACCTATCATTAAGGTCCAGCTATCTCCTTTTGAAAGAGAAGAAGCTGAGACTCGGAGACCCAGGGCTTGCTCGTACACACACCACTTGCAGAAGCCCTCCCTGGGACGGCTGCCTGAGAGGAAAGCAGAGGTCCCACAGAGGAGAGGGAAGAAAGTCACAACATGTATACCAGGAAGTGCCACTGCAGCGTGCGCTGACTTCAACCTGCATGATCCGCACAGAGCCTGCATCCCCAACCAGAACAAATAGGGTCACGATCAAAACTGGAGCCCGGGATTCATTCTTAACATCCTCTTCCCCTCCACTCCCGCCTCCTGCCAGCTGTTTCTACCTAAGAGATGCCCCTGACTCAGCGGCGTCTCAACACTCCTCCCCTGGCTAAGTACAAGTTCTTCCCATTTGTGCCCTGCCTTCAGAGCAAAGTAAGCCTTCCGAAAACAACTAGGCTAATGGAAAAACTCCTCACACTAACCTCCCAATCTCCAGTGGTTTTTACCTGTATGGTACCTGCAAGCTCTGCCCGTACATGTGTTCAAACTTCTCCTCCCGAGTCAGAGACACGACGGTTCGGAAGTTTTCTATCGCTTCGGTAGCGATCTGTAACAGACATCACCCATTGCCAAGGGGCACAGGGCGAATGCGGGCGGTTAGTTTTAATTCTGTAAAACCGGTGAGTAAGGTTAGTTACATGATTACACACTATTTATTTATCATTTAGTATTTCCTATGTGTATCTTCTTTATGGAAAAGATAACTTATCAAACTGAAAGGAGATCAACCAATCTAAACCTTCCCTCTTTACAGAAAGAGAAGCCAAGGCTTAAAGGATGAAGGCGCTTGCCCAAAGCTGACCTGGGAACTCGGGATTTTCCATTGTTTGCAGTATTCTTTCTTCTAGGATGGTCATATTTTAAGTGTACAGTACAGTTTTTTTTACATATTTTTAAATGTGATTCTATTTTATCTTTTTAACTGCTATTCAGAACAACTCAAAAATATTTGAAAATGTTGAAAACTTACATTTTCAATAAAGCAACAAAAAGTTACATATTGGTGTGTTTTACACATTAGATCATATACTGTTTTTCATAAAGCATACATATCACGCACACAGGTGTGTGTGTGATTATGTGTGATTATGTGTGCGCGTGTGTGATTACGTGTGCATGTGTGTGATTATGTGTGCACGTGTGTGATTATGTGTGCGTGTGTGATTATGTGTGCGTGTGATTATGTGTGCGCGTGCGTGATTATGTGTGCGCGTGCGTGATTATGTGTGCGCGTGCGTGATTGTGTGTGTGATTATGTGTGCGCGTGCGTGATTATGTGTGCACGTGTGTGATTATGTGTGCGTGTGTGTGATTATGTGTGTGTGATTATGTGTGCGCGTGCGTGATTATGTGTGCGCGTGTGTGATTATGTGTGCGTGTGCGTGATTATGTGTGCGCGTGTGTGATTATGTGTGCGTGTGTGTGGTGTGCACGTGTGTGATTATGTGTGTGCGTGTGTGATTATGTGTGCGTGCGTGTATGTGTGCGCATGTGTGATTGTGTGTGTGATTGTGTGCGCGTGTGATTATGTGTGTGTGATTATGTGTGCACGTGTGTGATTGTGTGCGCGTGTGTGATTATGTGTGTGCGTGTGTGATTATGTGTGCGTGTGCGTGATTATGTGTCTGTGATTATGTGTGCGCGTGTGTGATTATGTGTGCGCGTGTGTGATTATGTGTGCGTGTGCGTGATTATATGTTCGCGTGTGATTATGTGTGCGCGTGTGTGATTGTGTGTGATTATGTGTGCGTGTGTGTGATTATGTGTGCGCGTGTGTGATTATGTGTGTGTGTGCGTGATTATGTGTGCACGTGTGTGATTATGTGTGCATGTGTGTGATTATGTGCGCGTGTGTGTGATTATGTGTGCGCGTGCGTGATTATGTGTGTGATTGTGTGTGATTATGTGTGCACGTGTGTGATTATGTGTGCGCGTGCGTGATTATGTGTGCGCGTGTGTGATTATGTGTGCGTGTGATTATGTGTGTGCGTGTGTGATTATGTGTGTGATTATGTGTGCGCGTGTGTGATTATGTGTGCGTGTGTGTGATTATGTGTGCGTGTGTGTGTTTCTGAAGGATGAACCCAGTGCCTCATCCATGCTAGGCCAGTGCTGTACCAGTGAGCTACAGCTCCAGACTTACTTATTTTTATTTGTTTGTTTTTGTGGTACTGGGGAAGGAGTATCTACACTAGATCTACCTCTGTGCTACATCCCCAGCCCTTTTTATTTTTCATTTTGAGACAAGGTCGTACTAACTTGCCTGGCTTGCTTCTAACTTGGAAGCCTCCTGTATCAGCCTCCTCAGTAGTTGGGATGTCAGTGGGTGCCACCATGCCTGGTTTCCACATTTAGCCAAATAGGGACAGAATTCTATATTTGGTTCTTTTTCATTTTTTGCCTTAATAAATATAAAGACCATTTCCCATGGTCATTAAATATACATTAATAATGAATTTCAGTGGTCACATAATATTCCAGTTAGGTGTTCCTTTATTCTTTTTCTTTTTTTTTTTTTTTTTTTGTGGGTACCGGGGGTCGACCTCAGGACCTCGCGCGCCAGCAGGCACCCGCGCTGCTGAGCGATAGCACCGGCCCTTTTTTCGTATGTGGGTTCCGGGAGTCAAACTCGGGCCCTCCCGCTTGCCAGGCAGGCGCTTACACCGCTGAGCCATCTCACCGGCCCTCCTTTATTCTTATAAATGTTTCTTTGCTTATTAATAATAGCATTGTGATAAATATCTTTCTACTATAATATTTGCCCATATTAAATGATTTTTAGGAAAAGTTCTGAACACTGAAATTACTGGATCAAAGAGAACAAACTATGTAAGGAACATGGCACACATAAATAGTTTTTTTCCAGAAAGTCTCTGCTGCTCAGTTTATGAGCCACTTGTGGGTTACTTGCAACAAATCTCCTTGATTGGGACAAATCACTCTGCACCACCTTTCACAGTCCGGCTAACAGGCATGGAGGATAGCAAAGAACAGCAGCACTCACAGTGCGGCATCAGCCTGCCGGCCAGGGGACCTTGAACTCGGTCTCGTGGTTCTCATCTGTCAGCGAGCAGGAGGGACGGGAGGGTCTCAAAGCTCCTTGAATTGTTTCCATTATAGATTAACAGGAGGCGCTACTCACATTGTTTAAGATGGTCTGTCTTTTTCTAGCCTTTACACTGCTCAGAACTGACTCTCACAAAGACGCATCCCATTAAAGCAATTGCACCTTAGAAATTGCAAGCATGCAATCTCACTTATTCGTCACCGAATCAAACACAAATTATCTAAAGTCAAAGATAACAGCAAATATTTCATAAGACACTGTCAATTTTGAATATTAGTGCAAAAGCTATTAGAAAAAAATTAATAACAGACTTGAAAACAAAACTTTCTTTAAAAAATTAAAAATAGTATTCTAAGCTGGGCATGGTGGCACACAGGAGGCTGAGGCAGGAGGTCTCAAGTTCAAGGTCAGCCTGAGCTACCTAGTGAGATTCTGTATCAAACAAGCAAAAATAATAATATTATCTGATCCAGACAATCCAAGAAGACTGAACTATGTTTAACATAAGTTACTTAAAATGACAGGAAGATATCCAGACCTAATTTATGTTAAATTTTTTTGTGTGTGTGGGTACCGGGGGTCGAACTCAGGACCTCGTGCACCAGCAGACACCCATGCCGCTGAGCGATATCACCAGCCCTTTTTTCGTATGTGGGTACCGGGAGTCAAACTCAGGACCTCGCGCTTGCCAGGAAGGCGCTTATGCCGCTGAGCCATCTCACCAGCCCCCTAAAATATTTTATAATTTCTTTTACACAATTTTTTGTATGTACCTTCACAATGAGCTACATCTCCAGCTCTTTAAAAAAATTGTATTTGGAGACAGGGTCTCACTGAGTCACTAAGTTGCCAAGGCTGGGTTCCAACTTGAAATCCTCCTGCCTCAGCTTCCCAGAGTACTGGGATTACAGATGTGCACCACCATGCTTGGCTTTTTAAAACATATTTAATAAATAGTATATGCTCATTTTAGAATCCTGAAAGTACAGATAGTAAGGCGCTAGAGGGAGTTTATAGAGAGCATTAAATGAGACTATGTACGTAGAGCTCTTACTATTGTGAAGTAAATGGTAACCTGAGACACATCACCAGATGAGGGTGGATTTTCACTGTATGGACTGGTTGGTGCCTCAGCCACCTTTCCCCATGAGCCTCTGTCCCTCTCAAGAACCACCACCGAGTTACAGCTCTGATCATATTCCTGACTTTATTCCAAAAGTCTGCCACGTTCACTCTTGTCCACACCCATCTGCAACCCTCTCCTCACTCCTGATCGAACTGCATGAGTCTTGCATCTGGTCACAGCTTCAGGGCTGTCAACCTTGGATGGCAATGAATCAGCTTAGGATCAGTCGTGGGCTTCCTGTAAATAATCTAAGACTACTTTCTCAGACAGTTCAAACACTTCATAAAATAATGACACTACTACGAAGTCTTTACTTTCTTCTCTTACATTTCCCCCTAGATTCTGCCATATTCTCTTCAAGTGAAGAGTCACACCACGGGGGAATATACCCAAAGTCTACTTTTAAATGGAGTTACTGACACAGGACTTTCCAGGCTGGGGCCAAGGTTACCTGTTCCAGACCATAACCTAACCCGGGTGCCAGCTCCATCCTGCAGACAGCTCAAACAGACACCCATGTGAGATCTATATGTGGTTGTTCTTCATTTTTTGTCTTAACAAATATCAAGACACTCGGTGGTAAGCACTAAAGCTGGTCCAAAGGATTTTCCCAGAAGAACCCCAAGCAAACAGGGCAGAGAGTCTGAGGAGGGGCAGGCATGCAGAGGACAAAGTGTCTGAGGTGAGGGACAGCCTCCAGGACCTGCCTCGTCATTCACACTGATGAATGTCCCTGGCCCAGAGCCAGCCCTGGTCGCCTGGGTCTGGATACTGCCATAACTCTGGGGACCTGGAACGTCCACTGCTAGATGTTTCCCTGCCTACACATCAGGACCAGTTTGGAGGCCAGCCCTGTTCTGACCTCTCATTTCTGCCATGACCCTGATCATGTGATGTCAAATCATGTTCTGCCATCACGGGACTTGTTTGTGTCTCTCACAGGAGCACAACTCCCTGAGTTTGAATCCTGGCTCCAGACTTACCAGCTCTCAGGCACTGGAGCTGGACAATAAAAAAAGAAAACCTAGTCACAGGGTCGTGATAAGGAGTGCAGCCTTTGCAGGAAACACAGTGCATGCCACATAAGTATGTATTAAATAATGAGAAAAAAATAAGCTTGCAGCAAAATAAGTAGCAGGAGGAGAAATCGAGGTAGGATGAAGAAGGGGTCATGATTAAAGTGAATTATGGGCCCTCCATATTGAGTCTCCCCCATCGTGGGTAATAAAATCATCCTGCTTTCTTCCATAGAGATGGATTTAACTTTGCTTAAAAGGAACAAAGGGGGAGAAAGAAAAAAGGTAGAGTGGAAAGACAGGAGAAAGCAAAGAAGGAAAGAACTAAGGCAAGGAGGTGAGAGCAGAGAAAGAGAAGAGTCTGAGGACAGTGGCATGGAGCTGCAATTCCTAATCTGCGTAATAGGTGTAAAAACATCACCTTGAAAAATGGTTATAGAAATCATTCTTGGAGCACAGTAAGTACTGAAATAACAAAACATCAGTGATAAGAATATTTTTCTGCTTAGGTAGCAATTAGACTTAGCTGGACTCACCTTCCCAGAACCTTCTAACTCTTTCTTATCTTTGAGTGCATTACCAGACAGCATTTTCATCTCAACAACTCCTGCTATCGCAATGATGGGTACAATTGCCAAGAGTAAAAGTGTCAACTGCCAGCCATAGATGAAGGAAATAATAATTCCTGTCCCGAGATTCGCTATATTCTGGGTAATTACAGCAAGCCTGGAACCTATAGCCTGAAAAGAAAAACAAATTAGAGACACATTTTTATATTAGATTTAAAATCCATCCTTATATATTCTTTTTTTTTTTTCCTTTGTGTGGATACTGGGAACCAAACTCAGGACCTCACGCTTTCCAGGTAGGTGCTTATGCCGCTGAGCTATATCACCGGCCCTATTCCTAAGGATTATGGAAATTCACTTTCTTGAGTATCTGTTAATTATCATCACAGTTATGAAATAAAAGTGAAGATTTATTTGAAGGACATTTACCGGGTTTCTAAAACGAAGATTTCCATAATTTCTAAATGAATACTGAAAGTAGAAGATCAATAATCCAGAGTTCACCGTACATTTCTCTCCTGAGTTTTTAAAAGTAAGAAAATCTTTATTACTCAAAGCATCATCGGGTCGGTGATATAGCTCAGCAGCATAAGCGCCTGCCTGGCAAGTGCAAGGTCCTGAGTTTGGTTCCCGGTACCCACACAAAGAAAAAAAAAAAACAAGCATCATCACTAGAGCAAGCTCCGCCACTTAGAAAGATAAGAGTGTGACTATTATACTAAACTGGGAACGGTGCAAATTCCCAAGTGTTAGTCACATAGCTATTTATAACTTAAGGCTAGAAGTTTCCATTAAGGATATCCAAATATATCTGAGCTTATTTGAAATGCTCCCTATGTTTAATTTAACCTGGAATGGATCTGCAATGAATACATATAATTGAAAATGATCAGATTTAATTTGTGTCAAGCAGGGATTACAACCTTCAGTTTGAATGACAGAGGGAGCCTGACCAAGGCCTTTGGCAGTGTGCAATGACTGTCAACTTCAAAGCCAGACGGCGAATTTGCGTCATTTGTAGGTAAACGGACGCACCTTCAGGCCAAAATGTTAAGTGAAATAAATCAGACACACAGCTTAAATATCGCAAAGTTTCCTAAAGTATAAATAAATTAAACAGAAAAATAAAAGATAGATAATAAAAGGCAATAACAGGGAGAAAAAAATCTTTTGCAAATGGGAAGGGGATCAAGAGATGAAGGGAGGGGGAAGAATGAGGTTTAGGGGATGAAAGAAGCATTAAGATGTGTCATGTACATGCACCAGCTCTCCACAATGAATCATCTTATGTACTGCAAACATGGACTGATAAAAAAATAATAAAAGGGAACTCCATAACACGATTAAAAAAAACCCAGAAGTCAATCTATAAAGCCAATTCCATCCACCACTCTGCATTTCAGTCCTCCAAATCCCTTCTACCTGGAAATGCCCTGTGTCCTCAAGCCATTCCAAATTCCTGCTCTTGCCCCGACCTGCTTTGTCTGGAAATGGCCTGTGCTCTTCTCCTCCCCTAAAATTTCTTCTGCTCAAGTGGAGCTGGTCTCAGATAAACACAATGAAGTGCAGCCTAGCCGGTGCCATGACTGTGACTTCGTACAAATCCTTCCCAAGTAAGACCATCAGGAAGTATGTTAATAATCAAAGGTATCTACTCTGAATTCTGGGGAAGACTTCTTCATAACTCCCCACATCAGTGCCTCTAAAATCATTTCATACCTTTCTGACATAATTACTAGACTAACACTTAGTGGGGAAAAGGAGCTACAACCACAATTAGCCTTTATATACATTAAATTCCATAATAGACAACTGCACCAGGGCTCAAAGAGACAGCAAAACTAATAAAGCACATTTATTTTTACCTGATACTATTACTGAGCTCATATTGAAGGGCCGCTTTGCAAAATTTGGCACAAGTCAGAGTACAATGATCGTCAGTGCCATCTCTCTGTCCTGCACCTTTCTATGTGAAGGTCAAAGGATGTAACCTGGAGAATGTGCATTGCAGGGACAGTATAGGTTGCTCCTGCTCTCTGGTTCTACAAGTCTTTCTCCTAATTTATTTCCTACCACTAATCTTCGTACATACAGATGTCAAGCTCTGGATGGTAGTCAAGGACCAGAGAAATAAGATAATTCTTCTTAATGTACAAGAAAGCTGAACTTAAAATATCCAGGACTTTATGCTGCAGGGAGATTGAGCCCCTTAGTTTTGGCTGACACTGCACTGGTGACCATTGCTTATTCTAAAGCCTAACACTCACTGTCTCACATCTATTCCATAGGGCTCTGAGGCCCAATCACTTGTCCCTGTGACTTCCTCTCCTGCTATTTCTTCCTCAAAACACCATCACAGCACTGAAAATATAATTTAAAAGTATTTGTGCTAATTAGACTAAAACTCTATATCCTGAACTTCCTTCTGAGTTTAGGAATATCAAAATTCACCATAACCTCACTTTGTCTCACAAAAAAAAAAAATAATTAAAAACCTAGCTGCTTTTGATTTGTATACGACTCACCTTTGCCTTTAACTCTGCAGAACTTTGGCCCACATACCAAAATAAAATTAAAAGGCCCAACATGACATAGGAAATTATTGAGTTATATTTTATTCTGGTTTATGGTTAGCAGGATTAAGACATTTTAATAATTTTCAAATACGTCTGAGAAGAGGTTTCATCGGTGGGGAAGTTAAATATGAACAAAAAATTAACCTAGGCGCACAAATATCAGTAACTACATAAACACACATTTGATGTGGCCCTGCCTTGGGTAGCATGAATTTGTGACAGCATGGCTGCCATCTAACATTTTCACATAAAAAAAACTAATCACATTACTTCCCATTGTGGAATACAGACAAACACACATGTACATACGCAGGAGTATCCATGTCTGCATATATGGGTACAAATGTCCTTGCTACTCACACACACATACACACCAAGTGTCCATGTCATTTACACACATATACACACCCCATAAACAGCCCAGCCAGCAGAATCAACAGACTAGGATCTCCTTGTCTGATGGTTGTCACCAACTTGTTTAACCTCGTGAACACTTTAGCCACTATTTTAAATTCTGGGAAAGAGCTCTGCCTTGGAGTGGTTCACACAAGAACTAAAACTAGGAATTCCATTTGACCCAGTTACTCCCCTTCTAGGGGTCGTCCTGAAAGAGTTAAGGACATCATATTACAGTGATACATGTATACCCACGTTGATAGCAGCACAATTCATAATAGCTAAATCCTGAAAGCAGCTTGTAGGCCCATCAACAGATGAATGGATAAAGAAAATGTGGTATCTATACATAATGGAATACTAATCAGCTATAAAGAAGGATATATTTGAGGCATTTGTAGGAAAATGGATGTACCTGGAAAATAAAGTGTTTGGTGAAATAAATGAGACACACAAGCTTAAACACTGTATGGTATCTCTCATTTAAGCAAGGCAAAGTACAAACAGAAAGCAAAATAAAGGATGGACAGACGGAAATGAGGGGATAGATCTCTTGCAAACAGAAAGGGGTTCAGAAGTCTGAGAAGGATGGGAGAAATGGAGGGAAGGGAAGTAAAAGGATTTAAGATATGCCATGTATAGGTACCAAATACCACAATGAATGTAAGCATTATATTTCATAAACATGAGGTAAGAATAATGATAACAACAAGAATGAAAATGGGGAAAGAGGCTTTAGAGACTGAGGGAGAGAGGAGGGTGGAAAGAAGATTTGAAAAAGAAATAAGCTGTGTTATGTACAGGTACCTACTCCCCAAGATGAATGTAAACTTCTTGTCCTGCAAACATGTACTAATAAAATAAAAACAAAAAATAAAATAGAGGGCTATAGATTTTGTTTAAAAGAGAGAACAAAATGGAGGGAGGAGGAAGATGGAAAGGAGATGAAAAAATGAACTAAGATGTGTGCTGTCCATGGACCAACTCCACACATGGAATGTAAGCATTATGTACTGCACACATGGACGAATAAGATTTTTTTAAAAGCAAGGTAGGCAGGTGTCAACGTTGATGGGGGCATCGAAGTTGCAGATTGAGAGGTTTTGAGGAAACAAGTGAAAAGCAAAAGGTCGACACCAGCAGACAGCTAGAGACTCAAGGATATTGCAAAGGGCCTAGCAATGACCCTGTGGAGAGAAACGATTCCCCACAAATTTTACAAGCACAGAAAAGTGCTGTAGCGTAACACAAGTCTTAACTTCAGAAGAACTTCAGAAGTGGGAAGAAGTACAGTGAGGCAGAATGCCCAAGCTGCGTCTATCTGCGCGGGGTTCTGCTGCAAGGAACTGAGTTTGTACCGCTTATAGCATTGGGATACAGGGCTGCACGTGTCTATCAAAGCACACAGACACATATGACAGGGTCCCGGGGAAGGTACACTGAAGTTTGGGCAGTAAAGATTTGCTGGTGAACACAAGCCTGGAAGACTGAACTTCTCCACAGTGATCGCCATCCTAGCAAAACGGACTTCCCCCGAGATCATTTATTGATTCTATAGATAATTAAAATAGAATACAAGTCAATACTTGACTGTCCTCCTCCACCAACCGCCCCATTTCTCTGCCCCATTTAGCAGTCTTTGCGCCATGCATCCAGCTGTGCCTCCTTTCTCTTCCACCACTTTGGTTCCTACCACACACCAGGAACAGGTCTTGTTAGAATCACGAGCACTTCCGAGTCACCGGAGCATGCGAGCTGTTCCTTCCCCTTACCAGCCTGTTTCCAGGACACTTCCTTCTCCCTCACTGCCTACTCTCTCACACTGTTCTTTGCTGCTTCTTTCTCACGACTCTGACTTCGAACCCAGGGCTTGCTGTTAGCCACACACACTTCCTTGGCTATCCCATTCAGTGTCATGGCTTTAAAAGCCACCACTGCACTGAAAAATCTCCAAATATATACTGTACTTCCAGACAAGACTTCCCTCTGCTAAGACTTGTCCAGACATACAAAAACATCCCCATCTTTTTTTTTTTTTTCGAGACAAGCTATGTAACTCAGGCTGACCTCGAACTCACAGTGATCCTCCTGCCTCAGCCTCCCAAGTGCTGGGATTACAGGCATACTCCACCACGCCCAGCCAACACCCACATCTTTGACATCTATTTCCATGTGGATTTTTAATGGAGGCATCACAAACTTACCATGTCCCACTAAGAATGTTCAAGTCTCCTTCAAACTTACTTATCCAACAGGCTTCCCAATGTCATTAAAAATCAATTCCATTTTTTCAGTTGTGCAAGTCGAAAATTTTAGAATCATCTTTAAATCCCTTTCCTCTCTTAAATCTTATCTAATTCAACCAACAAATTCTGTAGGTTGTACCTTTAAACTAAACCCAGAATTAACCACATGTTGCTACTGTTAATAAGACACACCAATCTAACCCAACATCACCCACTCTTGGATGACCGTAATAAATTCTCTGCCTGTATCGATGTCTCCTTCAGCATTTTCACACAGCAGTCAGTGATCCTTTTAAAATTTCATCCCTTTGGTCAAACTCTACAATGGCTTACCATTACAGTTCTTTTGTCTTCACTCACTGTAATCTACCCACTATATTTGGGAACAAATGCTAGGATGCTCCAGCCCCAGGGCTTCTACACTTGCTGATTTTCTCCAGACACATACAGAGATGGCACCTGTCCTCTTTCAGGCCTTTTGCCTGTATCACTATCAGTGTGGCCTCTCTTCCTCAACAACCAACTGGCCAGCCTCTACTCCATCCCTTCCTATCATTTTCCCAGGGCACTTTTTGGTGATTTGGCAAACCTCGTAGACTTTATCAGGGTAAAACTGCTATCTTTTTTAGAGAGTTCAACGTGATTTCAAGCAGTGTCCATTTTGTTCTATTAGTTTTCATACAGCTTGATCTAAATCTTGGTTTTTGTTGATGTGTGTGCTTTAAGCAAAGAAGTGTGGAAGACAATTCTTAAGATTTATATTGCAAATTTGCAGCAGCCCTCTGTGTGTTCCCACATTCATAATCTAATTGTTCTTATAGAAGCCTCATCTATTATGCAGAAGAAATGTCAGGATAATGCTGCCTCACAGGACAACTGAAATACAGGGACTGACACGGTTCACGGCGGGGCGAGACACAGCAGAAATCACATTTTTTCTCAAAATTTCATATCGTTTTGTAGATTTTAAACATGAAAATTTGTAGTTGTAGAAGAAACTGTCACTTTAGCTAAAACTCGAAATCTGATGGTTTGATAAAGTTATTCCTCCTACACTTGCTTTCATATTTAATACGCTTTTCACTTGTTTCAACTATTTTTAGGAGTATTTTCTTCTTTCTCTTCTGAACTGTTGTCCCTGAATTTTTAGACAGCAACTACATGCATCCTTCTTTCAGTAGCAATTACAATTTTCTATCGATTAAGCACTAAAATACAATAATCCCGAATAATATGCTTAAAATCCTTTCTTCCTGAAAGCATGTTCTTTTCCATACATCTTCTTAGTAGTATGAATAACACACCAATAAGAAAAGAAAGCTTACGAGCTACACTGTATAGTAAACCATGTTTAGAACACATTTTTGTTATTCATCATGATATATTTATGGGTTTGATGTCTATTTTCTTAATGATGATAACACCTGCAATGAGAAAATCAATGTCATGCTGAGGTTCAAATTGAAATTAATACAGTCACAAATGGGAAGGAGACACATACCCCTTTCACTTGAGCGGCATCATTCGCAAGCCTGGTAGTCAATGCTCCAGTGGTGTTTTTAGGGTCATCAAACCAGCTCACATCCTGTCGCACAAGAGAGATTTTACCATATTAAAACTCTTATTTATGGAACTCACAGCTCCAGGAGGAAACTGACAGGGTCAGTTTTGTTAATCACTTATATCCCCTCATTTGACGCTCAGGATTTGCTGTTTAATACACAACAAAGAGAATTAATACATAAGGCATCAATACATTTTTTTCGTTTCTCAAATATTTTCTTGGTCGGAAGAGACAAAAATGGCTACTACACACCGGTAAAGGGAACAATTCAACAGGAAGAGGTAACAATTGTAAATATATATGTACCAGATGTTGGCGCACACAATATCATACAGCAAAAACCACTGGACATAAAAGGACAGATAGACGCCGATGTCATCACAGTGGAAGATTTTTCAGTATCCCAATCTCACAAATAAACAGGTCAACTACACAAAAAAATCAACAAAGAAATTTCAGAGTTAAATCACACCATTAAGCCAATGGATTTAATAGGTATCTACAGAATGTTTCATCCAATAAAAACAGAATATACATCTTTCTCAGCAACACATGGAAATTTTTCAAAAATAGACAGTATCTTAGGCCATAAAGCATGCTTAAATAAGTACAAAAGAATTACAATAATCCCCTTTTTACTTTTGGATTATAGTGGAATGAAACTAGAAATCAACAAATAGAAAACCCACAGAAACTACACAAACTCATGGAAATGAAATAATACATTATCAATGGGTCACAGAAGAAATCAGGGGAAAAGTTAAAAATTCCTAGACTCAAATAGGAATAAAAACATATCAAAATGACAAATAAAATGAATCAAAATCTATACAACACAATGAAAGCATTACTAAGAAGGAAGTTTATAGCTGTGATTACATACATTAGAAGAATACAGCAATCCCAACCACATAGCCCAATGATGCAGCTCAAGGTCCTAGAAAAACCAAGAACAATACAAACCTTAAACTAGTAGAAGGGAAGAAATTATAAAGATCGGAGCAGAAATTAATGAAATTGAGACTGAAATGGCACAATACAATGGATCATTGAATGAAAAAATGGCTTCTTTGAAAGAACAAACAAGATTGATAAACCCTTAGCCAAACTTACTAAAAGAAAGAAAGAAGAACCTCATATCCATGCAAAAAGAAATGAAGGTGAAATTAAAATGGACACCACTGAAATCCAGAGCACTATAAGAAACTATTTCAAAGACTTATATTCCAATATATTAGAGAAACTCAAAGACACATATAAATTACCAAAATTGAACCAAGAATATATAAGTTGCCTGAATAGACCAGTAACAGGCAATGAAATGGAGGTGGTAATAAAAACCCTGCCAACTAAGAAAAGCCCAGGAGTCACTGCAGCCTTCTACCGAACAGTGAGGGAACGTCTCAGGCCAATGCTCCTCAAACGCTGCCATGCAACTGGAAGAGAAGGAGCCCTGCCAAACTCATTCCTGGAAGCAAGGATCGCCCTGACGCCAAAACCAGACAAGGTCTTCCAAAAAAGAAAACTATGCGCCAATTTCTTTAATGAACATAGATGCAAAAGTCTTCAACAAGATACTGGCAAAAAGAATGCAACAAATCATGAAAAAGATCACACATTGTGAGGAAGGGATGCAGGGATGAAATCAATAAACACAAAACATCACATTAACAGAAGCAAGGACAAATATTACATGATCATTTCAGTAATGCAGAAGAAGTCCTTGATGAAAATACAACATTTAATCATGCTAAAAACTCTGATGAAAATGGGTACAGAATGAACTTTCTCAATGTGATAAGTCATTTATGACAAACCCACTGGCGACATCATACTAAGAAGAGAAAAATGGAAAGCGTGTCCTCTGAAATCAGGAACGAGACAAGTGTGTCAACTCTCACTATTCCTGTTCAATATACTGCTTGAAAATTTAGCCAGAGAAGTTAAGCTAGAAAAAGAAAGAAAAGAGATATGTGTAGGAAAAGAAGTCAAATGATCCTTATTTGCAAGTGACATGATCCTTTGTATAGAAGACCCAAAAACCTTCACCAGTAGACTTCTAGAACTAATAAATTCAGCAAAATAGCAGGATACAAAATCGATGCACAAAAATCAATAACATTTCTGTACATAAACAATGAAAGAAAGAAGTCAGGAAAACAATCCCATTCCCAATAGCCTCACCAAGAATTAACCTAACCAAGGAAGTGAAAGACCTCTATAACAAAAACTATCCTACTTTGAAAAAAGAGATCGAGGATAACATCAGAAAACAGAAAGCCATCTCTTCTTCCTGGATAGCAAAACCAATATTGTCAATATTGCCATATTACCAAAATTATATGTAGATTTAACATAACCCCAATAAAAATAACAAAAGCATTCTTCACAGAACTAGAAAAAAAAATCCTAAAATTTATACAGAACTAGAGGAGACCCAGAATAGCAAAAGCAACCCTGAGCAACAAGAGCAAAGCAAGAGGCATCACAACCCCAGATCTCAAACTACGTTACATAGCTACTGTGATTTAAAAAAAACAAAACAAACAAACAAACAAAACCAGCAGAACGTCAGCAAAAAACATGGATATGTGGATCAGTGGAACAGAATAGAGGATGCAGAAACACTCCAGGCACTTTCAGCCATCTGACCTTCAAAAAGGTGCTAAAAACATTTTCTGGAGAAAAATAGCCTCTTTAACAAATGGTGCTGGGAAAACTGGTTATCCACATGCAGAAGATTGAATCTAGACCCATATCTCTCACCCTGTACTAAAATCAAAGATCTAGATATAAAAACAGAAATAAATTGGAAGATAATCCAACTGTGGGGTTAATCTGTTGGGAGATAAAATCTGTTGGAAGACAAAGTAGCTAAAACTCTTGAAGATATGGCATAGGCAAGGAGTTTCTGAACAGAACCCCTTTGCACAAGACATAACACCAACGATCAGCAAATGGTGTTATATTGAATTTAAAAGCAAAGGAAATAGCAGAGTTTAGAGACAACATACAGATTGGGAAAAAGATTTTGCCAGCTACTCCTCAAACAGAGGACTAGAATATATGAAGAACATATAAAAATTAGCCCCCCCAAATAAAAGACCCAATCAAAAAATGGGCCATTGAAATAAAGAGATACTTCTCAAAAGAAGTATAAATGGCCAATAAATACATGGAAAAATGTTCAGCATCTTTGGCTATTAGAGAAATGTAAATCAAAACAACACAGAGTTCATCTTACTCCAGTAAGAATGGACATCATCAAGAACTCAAAAAACAACAAATTCTGTTAAGTTTGTGGGGAAAAAAGGAACCCTCCTCCATTGTTGATGGGAATGTAAACTAGTATAACCACTATGGAAATTAGTATGGAGATTCCTCCAAAAACTAAAAATGGAAATTTCATTTGACCTAGATATACCTCCTCTGGTATAAAAACACGAGATTACAACGATACACGCATACCCATGTTTATAGCAGCACAACTCATAGTAGCTGACGCTGGGAGCAACCATCATCAGGTGAATGGATAAAGAAAATGTGGTGCATATACACAATGGAGTACACTCAGTCATTAAAAAGGATAAATTTGAATCATTTGTAGGAGAATGGATGCACCTTGAGACCATATGCTAAATGAAATAAATCAGACACAGATTAAATATCACATGATTTCTCTTATATAAGAGAACCAAAGTATAAATAATTTAAAGAGTAAAATAAACAACGGATCATAGGAAACAGGGAAATAGGTGTGGAAATGTGAAGGGGATCTGGGGCTGGGGGAGAGGGGAGAGAGAAGAGGGGAAGGGTAAATAGAAAGGATCAAGATGCAATATGCATATGTACCAATTGCTCATGATTAATGTATATATGATGTATCACAAACATACACTAATAAAAAATACATAAATTTGTAAAAAACATTTCTTGAAAGGATTCTTTGTCCTGACCATGCTTTCTAAGTGTTGGACAGAACAATGAAGAGTAACAATAAATTCACTGTTTATTCATGAAGTCCAGCTTTTAGAGACAGATGGCACAATTACATACACATATACCATCTCAGGTGGAAACAAATGCGATGAAGAAAAGTAGAGCAGGGTAAGGACAAAGAAGTGAGGGAAGATGCTGTTTTAGAAACTGGGGAGGGAAAAGAGAAGCTCTCTCTACAGTGACATTTGATGAGAGACTTAAATGAAGGAAGGGATGAGAATATATAAGGAAAGGAAGAAGCATCCCACCAAAGGCCCTGGGGCAAAGGCACGCATGATCTGTTCATACACTAGCAAGAAAGTCTTACAGGCTGCTAGTAGCCTAAAAAAAACTTTACGTGAATTTGTAAAAGGTGCCTTTTCCCCTGCATAGATTTCTGTCCTTGTGTAGCTCTCACACCTATACAAAGATCTAAAGTGTGGGGTATGTTTTGAGGCACAAAGGTATACAATGTAGGGTTTTAGTACAGCAGAAGTTATTAGTGCTGAGATTTGAGAAGTGGGCGGAGGGGCACATCATGCTGGCCTTTAGATAACTGTGAAAACCCCACGCTTCACCTTGGGATATACATATACTTGGCAGGTTTGGGACAGAAGGATGCAGTTTAACTTGTATTTTAGAAGAATAACTCTGCCTGTTATGAGGTGAACCTACTGACTCAGGATGAGGTTTGAGGCGATGAAACCGGCTAGGAGGCTATTGCAACATTAGGCACAGAGAAGAGTCACCAAGGTTTTCAGCCTGGCTCATTTATACAGTGGTGCCATCATTTACTGATAAGGGCAGAGTCAGCGGGGCAGGGAGATAAGAATGAAAAGTTCAAGTTCTAGTTGAAAATAGTGAACTATGAAGCATTTACTAAACATCCAAATAAAGAAGGTGAACAAGCAGTGGGATAACTGTAGCTCAGGGCAGAATAAAAGAATGGGGTTAAAAACATAAAAAAGAAACCATCTAGATTAAAATGTGACATTCAACATGAAATAGGACTTTCTTTGTAAAATTATTTATATTTTTAAATATACAAATACAACATTGTAAATCTGAAGTATGAATTATATCTGTCACAAATACCTATGATCTCTAAGGAGTTAGCTGAACTGATGATGTGCATTAAAGCAGTAGCTTATCATTTTTATAGCATATATGAATTTGCTTTTTAGTATTCTCAAGTGCTTAATTTTCTCCCCACTAGAACGTAACTTTCTCTAGGACAGACGCAATCCAAATGTAAACACCTTACAAACAGCACTATGCCTGGCAGGCAGAAGGCCTTAATATGTTTTTCCTACTTAACAGCTTATGGAGAGGGCATCACACAGTCTGCCAACTCAGTATAATGGACCTGGGAACTGGCCTTGAGCTGGTGGGAAAATGTAACATTTGGCCCTGGAGCAAAGTCAGCTGCAGCCCAAGTGGAATTTCAGTGTAAACGTGTTTAGATCTGAAGAGGCCAGGGCAGGATCCCCCATCCGACAGTGCTCCCTCACTCGGCAGAGTCAGCCCTGGCTCTGCACATCGTTTACTCAAATTCTCATAAACGTGACATTTTAGCTGGTGGCGGGAAGATGGGAGGGGACTACAGAGCCAAATCCAGCTGGGAAAATATGAACGTCCCCTAACAATGTTAACACAACAAACTTATGTTTCCTGCCTGGGGTTCTGGCACCACTGGCACATCTGGGGCAAAAATCCCAGGGAATCATTTTATTCAATGGCAAGGGATTAAGGATTTTAAAAATGAAGTTATTAAGTTACATATAAAGTTTTCTTGATTATTAAACTTTCCTCTTTAAACATAAATTTTGTGTTACATTCTCCAAATCCTCTGTCTCTTCCCTTCTTTCTTTCCTCTTTCTCTCTCTCTCGCTTTTTTTTTTTTTTTTTTTTTTTTTGTCCTGGAGAATGAACCCTGGGCCTTTGCACTGAGCTACACTCCCGGCCCTTTTTATCTTTATATTTTTATTTTGAGACAGGGTCTCACTCAGTCACTAAATTGCCCAAGCTGGGCTTGAACTTACAACCCTTAGCCTCCCAGAGGCCTGGGATTACAAGAATGCACACACCACCAAACCCAGCACCCCCTACCACCCATTCTAAGGAAAATGTTCACATTATCTATTGTTAGTGTTGCAAAAGTACGACAAGTGAGAGCCATTCCATCAAGTCATTATTAGCTAATAACACTCCAGCTGGAATTAGTATGTTAGTCTACTGATTCAAAAATACTGGGAAGTGAGAAATGAGCCATGGTGATAAGTCTGGATTTGTGGAATGGAAGAATACAGAAGGTACCTCTTGTGGGCAAGAAACAAGATGAAGAATTCTGAGTTTTTGAGGGAAGGAGGAAAGAAAGACGGAGGGAAAGGAGGGGAAATGAAGATCACCTTTGCCTGTACTCCCTATAAATGCTGAGACAAAAGTTGGAGGTGAACCCAGTCAGGAGACCATTTATGCAAAGCAGTCCGGGCCCTTGTGCTCCCCGCAGTCAACAGGCTGCAGGACTTCAGCCCTGTCTCGGAGGAGATTCTGAGGGTCAAGCAGTACAGGAGTGGGTCTCAGCAACGTGACAGAGCCGCCCCCCGCCTGCATCCTGGCTGCCAGCAGGAGTCCCGCACATCCCAGGGCTCAACCCTCAGCAGACATACCTGTCTCAGCATGGACCTGAAAACCAGGTACCGCAGCCGCTTGGTGAGAATCTCTCCAGCTTTGCCAAATGTGAAGCCCTATGAAGAAAAAGAACAGGTCACATAGGAGGATTGTCAGAGACTCAGCCACCAATTTCACAGGCAAAGTGACCAGAGATTTATTACAAGTGTGTTTCTCTGTCCCCTCCCTTTCAGCCCTACTTGTTTCCCCAATGAACATGGGTCTATCACTCAGAAAGCTGGAGTGGTGCCCAAGGCAGGGGACACTGGAAACAGGATGCCCACATGTATCATCTAACTTGGGACACTTGTGAAAATGAAAAGGAGTTCTATTGAAATGGGTCCTGTTATACAAGACATTGTAACGTAATCTGAGAAAACAGGAAATTATGGTCACCCCAGCCCTTAAAATATGTAGAGAATAAGGTATTAAACTCTTAGTTTTCTAGTGGATAAAAGCCAAAATCTGGGTTTCAGTAAAATGGCGAAATAGAAGCATCCTTTGCATGAATCCGCAAGTGAGAAGAGTTACAAGTGAGAAATGAGAAGCTATATTCCAAAGAAAGAAAGGGCTGCAGGAATCCAAAAAGAAGTGACAGAAAACCTAAAAATCAGAAAGAAACAGAAATAAATGTAAGGCAGTGAAAAGTGTGAAGCAATCAGCAACGCCAAGCCAGCTATGGGAGTGGGCTATTCAACTCTTTAAGTACAAGGTAAGCCCGGAGCTGGTGGCCCCAGTAACAAACAATGAACCAGCAGCCCCAGGCAGAAGAAACCAAGGTTGCTGTAATCTGTAAATCCAGGGTGAGGATTTCGTCTGAAAGCGACTCCTCTGCATTGGTAGGCTAGCTTTGGAGAAGGAATCCATTGCAGCACTGGCCATATTTTGCAGTGGTATAGCCAGAACCCATCTTGAGAGGGGGCTTATTGTTTGAGACTCAGCTATCCCAGGAGACCAGAAGTCACAGAACAGCAATACTCCAGGGTCCCTGGGGACACTCTATGTCAGTGACAATACTGAATCTCAAATTACAGGGCAAAGCCACAGTAACCAAACCAGGGTGGTACAGGTACAAATACAGACACACGTACCAATGGAATAGAACAGAGGACACAGAAACAAACCTACAAAACTATAGCTATTTGATTCTTGACTAAGGGACCAAAAACATACCAGGTGCAAGTGAATAAAAAAAATTATTACAGTAAAAGACACATTGCCATTAATGCCCCTCAAACACTCCCCCTCGCTTTGAACACACTTATCCCATTGTTCTTGCCACTGCCTGAATCAGTGCTGGAAGCACCTCTTCTGTGAATGTCTTTAGTTGTGCTGTCATGGCTGCCTTCATGTCTTGAGTTGATTCAAAACATTTACCTTTCATGGTCATTTTGCCTCCGGAGAAGATCCAGAAGCTGCACACTACCAGATGCAGTGAGTAAGGTGGATAAGAACACGTCATGTTTTTAGGAGCCTGCACTCACCAGCAGCATTCACCGTACTTCTGATTATACCTCATAATTGAGAAAGTGGCAAGAATGATGGGATAAGTATGTCTGAAGTAGGGGAGGATATTTTGAGCACTAGCGGCCATGTGTCTTTCACTGTAATAAATTTTGTGTAATTTAAACATTCACTGTATTTTTCAGTCACCACTTATACGTTGGAGAAGAGACAGCCTCTTTAACAACTGCTGCTGGAAAACCCAGATATCCACATGTAGGAGGTGGAAGCTAGATCTTTATTCATGCCCTGTATAAAAATCAATTCAAAATGGGTAATAGCAAATTATAACATCCAAAAGGTTGAAACTGCTGAATGAAAACATAGGGAAACAACTGAAGTCTCAGGCACAGGCAGAGTTCCTGAATAGGATTCCTATAAACAGGAAATAACAGCAAGAATCAACATAAAGTACTACATTTAATTTAAAGCTTCCGAACAGAAAAAAAAAAAAAAAAATCAGAGAGAAGAGACAGCCTACAAAATAGGAGAAAATTTTTGCCAGTTACTCTTCAGATAGAGGATTAATATCTAGAATATATAAAATCTCAAAAAATTTAACATCAAAAAATGGGGGGAGCAGGGGAGAGGAAAGGAAGTAAAAGGAACTAAGACGTGTTATATACATGTACTGACTCCCCTGATGAATGTAATCATTATGCACTACGAACGTGCTAATAAAAATTTAAAAATAGATAAAATAAATATTTTCTCCTTTAATTTGTTATTTTCAGGTCTGTTGTCACAAGGACAGAAAGCTAACACACTATGTGTAACACCAAACCTACAATTCCTTACCTTGCTTAACTTACAGAGCATTTTCTTTATAGTTTTATTTCAGCCAAATGATATGTGACCTGTAAAATCTGAATCCATAAATAGTTCCTACAGCTTTTATTTGAGGATTGCTATTCTTCCTTCATTAAAAGAGTTATTTTTCCTTTACCAAAAGTTGAGTGAGGGTGTCTTATTTGTTGTTTTTAGGATAAAGGAAAACATTTCTTTGCGTATTAAAATTGACCAGCAGCGCTTACATCTAAACATATCCAGGGCTTCCCCAAAGCCATTTTTGACTCTCCACCTTTGCTTCCAATCAGTAAACACAAGCAAACTATGCCCTCTGATTTCGTCTCTATTTCCGCATGGGGAGGGTTGAGGAGGAGGGGACGGTGAGCAAGGGAGGCGGAGAACGCAAAACAACTAATAGCCAAGTTGGTGGGGGTGGGGATTCAACTAAAAGGGAAATTACACAGATGTTTACAAATTCCCCCAAATGAGTGAAGTAAAAATGTAGACATTTACCTGAAGGAAAAATGTAATAAAAGAGATAATTCCAAGGACTAGAAACAATAGTGAAAACAGGTTACTGTTCTGCCGTTTTGTTTCATCATCAACTTGTTTTGTAAAAACCTATGAAGAAAACAGTTTAAGTGTTGTTAGTTTAATTGCACTGCCTGTGACCCACTTGCTCTCTGGCATGGTTTTGGGGCAGGGAGAGCCTTAGTATACTGGAAATGAGAATGGGCCTCCCTAATACCAGTCTCCACAGCATCTACCTGTATTCTACCTTCCTTGGAGACCGAGAGAGGCACTGTCATTCGCACACTGATCCAATGCTTCTCCCGCTCAGGTAGCCTCTTTGGTACTGTAGGCCACTCTAGCGTGTAAAGTAGAAATCAAACACGTTTCTCTTCCCTTTGTGATAACTGCATTGCATGGTGATTCACTGGGGATATTTCACACTATTTCACGGTATCTGGAGAAAATCTGGCGAACACAAAGAGGTGCTCATTCACTCAGCCCAGGTTTTTCAGAAAGAAAGGAGGTCCTGAGCCAGCATTCCTTGTACGATGGCCAGTTAGAGAGCCAATTGGGAACAACAGCCAGCAGACCTAGCACCATTCACAGGAACCTTTCTAGAAGATGGTTAGCAGGGCTACAAAATGTCTTGGGTTAAAGAAAAACTGTGAACAACCCATATCTCCTTTCACAGAGCCAAAATCAGTCTTGTAAGAGAGATGCAATCCTAACCCAATCCTAACTTCATACTTTGTTTTAAAAAGAATTTTAGAAGAAATTAATTTTTCTGGACTAGTCATTTAAAAAAATAACAGCCAAAGATCACTGTATTCTTACTCGGTGCCAGGCATCACTCTAAACAAATCCATGGGTACCATTCCTTTTATCCTCACGACCACCTCTGGAAGTTCCATTTCACAGAGAGAAACTGCAGCGCAGAGGGATGCAGTGACTTCCTCAAGACAACACAGCCAGCAAGCGATCACACAAGAATACGGACCCAAGTGACCCGGCGCACCGTCCACTGTTTACAAAGGGTGGATGACACCGACCTCACTACCCAGGGGATCCAGATCCAACCCGGGATCACCAACAACCAGTCAATATTTGCAACACAAACCACATGGCCTGAAAACATAAAGTATTTGCTTTCTTACCCTTGGTAAGACAAGTTTGTTGCTCCCTGTCCTAGAGTACACGCTCCATGGGATCAGACATTTTGGGCCTTGGTATTTTCTCAATATATAAAAAATACCTGGCCCAAAGCAGACACTGGGTTTTTCATTCCTGCCAACACTGAGCTCTAAGCAAAACCCCTGAGCTTTCACCTCACGAATGCGCAGATGGCCCCTCATGTGTTTGTCAGACTGGCTTGAGAATGAGCTTTTTGTAACATACACACTTGCCAGGGCAATACCAGGTCTAGCGCGCCACCTAAGAGTGTATGTTATGAAAACCAGGACACAGAAGGTTTTCTAAAGTTAGCTTTCCTCTCACAAACTAGACTTCTATTCTTATGGTTTCACATGAAGGGTCGTGTTTTTTGCCACTGCATGTACGAGTACAAATACAAACAGTCCAATTATTCCTCCATCAGGACTCATAAGCAAATACAAAGAAGAATAGACATGAATAGTTACCCCTATAATCCTTGAAAATATCACTGCAAATGCTGGCTGCAGACCTCCATTTATAATGGCACAAAACACACCCACCACAAAATAAGGCCATTCTGTTAAATTCAGCTTTAGAATCCTCCAAAAGGAAACTGGAGGTACGTTTTCATCCTAGAAAACATAAAACATTATACAACAAGCTTGTTTTTAAAAATTAATAATTGATTTTATGATTTGTGTACCATATACACAAATTTTAAAAAATAAATGTATTCTATTCTTATTGGTGGTTTCCTCTTCAAAAAAAGAATGGGGGCCAGTGAGATGGCTCAGCGGCGTAAGCGCCTGCCTTGCAAGCGCGAGGGCCCGAGTTCAACTCCCGGAACCCACATATGAAAAAGGGGCCGGTGATATCGCTCAGCGGCACGGGTGCCTGTTGGCACGCGAGGTCCTGAGGTCGACCCCCCAGTACCCACACACACACAAAAAAAAAAAAAAAAAAAGAATGGACAGGTTGTTATAGTACCCTTTTGAATTTTCAGAAATGATATTTCAACAAAGTTTTAATTCTTGGCCTGGCATTCAGCAGAGGACAAGAATATTTGCAAGTACTGATAAACAATAGAAACTTTAAATTCTAATTCGAAAAATCTTTACATGATTTCTTAACCTCAAATTCAACTGACTGCAAACTACTGACATTTTAGATTATGAATCACTCTGGAAGACAGGATAGAAGATCCTGAAAAATCACTTCTTGCTCCCACTCCTACAACGGTGTAAGCCCACCCAACAGGGAGAGCCACGAGGGAGAATGCAGGACATGAAACTCTAGTGTCCTTCTTACCAGCTCCTCTTTCATGCTAAGCCTTCTCTCTCGGTCTTGTGATTCACACATACTCCTGCGAGTTGATCTTCGTATTAGACTGGATCCTGGATCTTTTGAAGATACCAACGCATCAATTTCATTTTTGGATTCAATAATTTCATTTCCTAATTCAATTTCATTTCCTCCTGTCTAAAATAAACAAGAAATATACATAAGCTGGTTACTCAGTTAACTAATGAAAATTAATAGTTAAACATCAGATAGCAAGGAAATGATAATTTAAGTGATAACAAGAAAGGATGGCATTAAACTGCTATTAGTTTTGGTATGATACACTTGAAAATGCAACCGACTGAACAAGAAGGAGTCCCACTGAGTATACTAAAACAACATGATATCTCTTCCAAATATTTTATCTAGTTGTCTCCCTCCTGTGGGTATTTGGCTCCTTCAAGTTTGTTGTGAACCACAGCAGACAACAAAAATACAGTTCAAGCCAAAGTGTGAGTCATACTTGTCATTTATAATTTTCTAGGAGTCACATTAAAAAATGTGAAAAAGAGGTAAAATCAATTTTATATGTTTTATTTAACCTAATATATCCAAGATAGTACTGCTATTACTGATTACTGATATTTTCATTTCCATATGCAGTCTATGGTTAAAATAATTGAGGTAGTTTGCATTCTTCACAATAAGCCTTCAGAATCTTATTTGTGTTTTCTACTTACATTTCCATTCAGTTCAACCACCATCAAATGATCAGTAGCCACTTCCGGCTTGTGGCTCCTACAGTGGAGAGCTTATCTTTAAACCTATAATACTGGGGCGGTGAGATGGCTCAGCAGCGTAAGCGCCTGCCTGGCAAGCGTGAGGGCCCGAGTTCGACTCCCGGATCCCACATACGAAAAAAGGGCTGGTGATATCGCTCAGCGGCACGGGCGCCTACTGGCGCACGAGGTCCTGAGGTCGACCCCCGGTACCCACAAAACAAACAAACAAACAAACCTATAATACTTTTATTTATACTTCTTACCTTCTTATCTTTTAAGAAAAAAATTCATCTTTTGTTGACTCCCCTAAGTATTTTTCCTGCTTTTCAAGGTAATCAGATCAACTAACACTTACTTTTAGCACAAAACACACCAATATCAGTTTATATCTAAGATAATATAAGAAAATTCTAGTTACTAGACCTGCATTGTGACAAGTTTGTAGTAAACGCCTTTCTCTTTCATGAGTTCATCATGAGTTCCTCTCTCAACAATGACTCCGTCCTCAAACCCGGCAATGACGTCAGCGTTGCGAACTGTGGACAAGCGATGAGCTATCACAATGGTGGTCCGGCCTTCTCGGGCCTAAAGATACAGAAATTTGGCTTTTGAATGCATTAACAATTACACAAAAAAAACTCCTCCATCTAATTTATATTTACCACTGATTTAGACACTGTAAAACAGAAAAGCTATAGAAGATAGCCTCTGACCTCAGTGAATGTACAATCGATATGTTCTCAAATGTTGTGTATATGTTTTACTTAACATCCATCATTCTATACAGTATTTGCAGTCATAATCAGGCCTTTATCAAAAGTAACAAAAACCTACAGCCCAGGCATTGACCAAACAAGACAAGCACAGGCCAGGGTCCTGCACTTGCACACACAAGCCAGTGACCAGGCTTATGAATCGCACCGTACTACTATCCCAAAGGGCCACCTGCATGGTCAAGACAGATCGTAAATATAAGACCGCAAATGCCAGGCTTCATCATCATATTGACCTGAATTAAAATTCTGGTTCTGCCATTTATAAATCCCAGCATTTTATCCGAGTCTTTTAACCTGTGTGAGGCTCAGTTCATTCTTACGTCAAGTGGGGATATCAATGCCTACTTCTTAGAGTAGCTCTCATTACTAAAAAAATAACGCATGTAAAGAATTTAATACTGTACTTCGACGAGAAAGTGCTTAGTAAATATTTGTTTCTAGTTAAAAGTGAGTGCTCTGTAAATGTTTTTAAATGCCCAGTTTCATTTTTAGTTTAATACAGAACAGAGGCAGATAATCAGCACTTGTCTAAAATTTCTTTAACCTTTGTAACTTCTCAATGCTTGTGATTACTGTCACTCTATATTTGTCTCCAGTAAGAAGCAATAAAATTGAAAATAAACACATACAGAAAGATATCACAAAGATGAAAAAAAATCCTTAAAAGGGAAGAAAAATGTGTGAGAACAATTAGGGCGTGGTAACTAGAAAGAGAAACTCTGCACCAACTCATTGACTATTTTGAGAAAACAGGTGCATGTGAAATTAAATCCAAAAATTTGTATTCTAAAGACAAATATTTTAAATAAAATCTTGCAAAACTGTTTTTATTTGTAATTTAATACATGGCTCCATTTTGGAATAATATGAAAACAAAGATAAGGAAACGATAGGAAAACACAGATGTGAAGTCACAGATACGCTAAGTGGGAAAAGCAGTAATAATCCCATCTGCTTCTAGTTTGGTTCACAGAGTGTTTAGCAAACTGCTTCTTGCTTCCTCAATAATTTACTAAGCACACTGATAGGATGCTTAAAGGAACATAAAACGTTTTATTATTAGAGAAAGGAGAATTATAATGAATGTGGGTTCATCTTTGAAACTTTGTGACTCACAGAGGTAGCCTAGTTACTAAGAAAGTGAAGACCAAGCACACAGTGTCTGCCTATACAGAAGGAGCACACTCGGATTGTATACAGTGAACAAGTCTTTCATGTACTCAAGTATGGCTAGGCGGTGGCTATGGCTTGTATCTAGATGTCCCCCCAGCGCCTCATGCACTTATAGGTGGGGCTTTGGGAGGTGGCTGGATCCTGGCTGTGTGATACTGGATTAAGCATGCATGATACTGGATTAGCCCACTGAGCATAGTTCTGGGTGTGGCTGAATGGATTTACTGAGGACAGAAGACCCACCCTGGGTGTGAGCGGCACCACCCAATAGGTTTGTAGCATGTATGCGATAAGGGAGGAAGAAGGAAAGCTAACTGCTTCCTGCGTGCCCTGCTGTGAAGTATTTCCTCTCTACCACACCACCCTGTCAGAGCCAACTCTGGACTGAAACCTCTACAAACTGTGGGCTAAAATAAACATTTCCTCCTTTAACTTGTGGGTGTCAGGTATTTCATCCCAGCAATCAGAAAGTAACTAAGACAAAGGTAAACCTTTGTTGATAATCAATGACATTTCACACCTGAAGTAGGTAGACAATACCATAGACTTTCTGCCTTTATCTTGGGGACACAAAATTTCTCATTCCCAGTGTCTTAAAGTGACATGTACAATCTGGTAAATTAAATGTGAATCTTCAGATTGTATTTTCATTTTGTTGACAGTATTATAAACTCTCAAAACATAAAAAACAGGGTTATCCCTGTAGCAAAGCTTTCACGATCACAAAGAAGACCAATTTTCTTTTGAGTCTACATTTCTTACTGTTTAATTTAAAAGATTTACAACTGTTCTTAGACAAAAGTATATTCATTGCCATGTTAAAAAAATGATCAGAGAAACAGAAATGAAACAAGCAAACAAACAGAAAATATACTGGAGGCCTGATGCTTTGAATAAGTGAAGGAATCACCTAGGTGGAAAAAAAATCAGAAATAAATAAATCAGAATAAAAAGAATTAACAAAAGAAAGCTATTGTGCTGAAAACCGGCTGGTGCAGACCGGGGCTCACAGACCTTGTCCAGGGCCACCTGGACCACTGCTTCGCTCTCTGTGTCCAGGGCCGACGTGGCCTCGTCCAGCAGCAGGATCTTGGGGCTGCGAACCAGGGCGCGTGCTATGGCGATTCTCTGCTTCTGTCCGCCACTCAGCTGGGCCCCTCTCTCGCCAACCAGGGTGTCAAATTTCTGCAACAGAAAAAATTAACAAAAGCCTTAGGAAAAGCACAAGTTATTTCACATCACATTTGTGACTGGGAAGTAATCCCATCAAACAGCCAAGCCTCACAGGAGATGCAATCCAACTCTTCAAAGCTAGCAACACATAACCCCAGTTTCTAAAACTGTATATCTACTGCTCACTGACACTGCTACATTCAGGTAATCTTGATTTCCATTCTCAGGATACTCCTCCATCCTAACTTCACGTGGGTCCTGTTGGACCGGAGTTCCACGCTTTGCATCTCCTGAATGAACCACTCACGTGAGGCAGCTTCATGATGAAGTCGTAGGCGTTGGCTTCCTTGACAGCTTTCTCGATCTCATCCATGGTGACATTTTCTCGACCATAGCGAATGTTTTCAGCTATTGTGGTGGCAAACAGCACAGGTTCCTGACTCACCACGCCGATAATTTCCCGCAGATACCTCACATTTAGGGTCCTGATGTCCTGTCCGTCAATAGTGACCTGAAATGCAAAGCGAGTGAGGTTTGCGTGCATTTGTAGTTGAGACCACAGCACGAGATAGCTCTCAGCGGGAACTGCCGAGGGCCCGCGCCCGGCTCACCGCGCCCTCGGTGGGGTCGTAGAGCCTCTGCAGCAGCTGCACCGTCGTGCTCTTCCCACAGCCGCTGTTTCCGACCAGGGCCACGGTCTGCCCGCTCTGCACCTTCAGGTTGAGGCCCTTCAAGATCTACCGAGGCAAGTGAGAAACAGGCGTCGAGGCAACTCACACGGACAGACGCAGGGCGTGGGAATGAACGGTTCAGTTCAGTACTACAGCGCAACACGCAGGCATTGTTCTTTTTTACAATCTCTTAGTGTCAGAGACTTTTCCCTGAGCACACTGTTTAATCACTGATTAACCAGTTATCATCATACCTTGACTTCTTTGCGAGATGGGTAACTGAAGTGAATATTTCTAAATTCCAAATTTCCCTGAATATTGTCTGGTTTGTGGCCATTTGTTGAAAAGCTGTCAATGTGTGGCTCCTGCACAAGATCAAAGTTTAGAAGATCAGTAAGTTAATAAGTTACAGTAATTACCTTTTAATGACATTTTGTGGAGAAGAAGATAAAATGATAACTAAATTGACTTTTAACAGAAAATCTGTTCTTAAATGGGGATAAGCCAGCTCAGACTTACATTATCAATTATCTTGAAGATTTCATAAGCTGCTCCTCTTGCATTTGCAAATGCTTCAATATTTGGAGATGCCTGTCCAATGCTAAAAGCTCCAACTAATACAGAAAAGAAAACCTGAGGAATGTGAAGGAAAACCATTGAGTTACTTGGTGTTTACTGTATATTTTCCATATTTCTTTCTTCCATCATAACTAACTCCATTTTAAAACAGCAAGGCAACATAAGAATACTGAACGTTAAAAATACTTTAGGGGGCCGGTGAGATGGCTCAGCAGCACAAGCACTTGCCTGGCAAGCGCAAGGTCCTGAGTTTGACTCCCGGAACCCACATACAAAAAAAGGGCCGGGGATATTGCTCAGCAGTACAGGCGCCTGCTGGCACACGAGGTCCTGAGTTCGACTCCCAGTACCCACAAAAAAAAAAAAAAAAAAACTTTAGAAGTTTAAGAGAGTAAATTTTAAATGTACCACCTCGAAAAATATTAAGTAAGGTGACAGATGATAACTAGCTTGGTTAATCACTGTATATTGTATATATATACCAAAAATTAATTATACTCCACAAGAGTAATAGAATTATAATTTGTCAACTGAGAGTAATATACTTTTTTTAAGTGTAAAGAAATTTTAATGTTTCAATTTTTTTTTATTTAGTATATGAAGAATGCACAATTGGTCTTACTTGCTCAGTGAAACAATGATGTAAACAATAAGTGATCATAATATTACAATAGAATATTTTTTATTTCTTTAAAGGCTTGGAAATTTTATTTAGCTCACTGGGAAGGCAAAATGGAACACAAGACTTATCTCTGTTTCTATTACAAGTAAAAGAGAACTAATGTCACTATTCATTTTCTTCCTAAATCATATAGGAATTACATTGCCCAAAAGTTTACACAGAAGGAATTTTGCTAAGTGATCCTATATTCACTATTTCACACTCCACAACAATACTGAAAGTGAGGGCATACTCTTCTCCACACATTAGTTTGACAGAAGAGGTGACAGGCCCGCAGGATGTAGGTGACTCCCCTGAATAACATAGCTAGTAAGTGCAGAGCTGGAATCTGAACCACCTTTCTACTTTTTCTTTTTCTTTCTGTTTTGTCTTCTGTAGACCTTGGGACTGAACCCAGGGCTTCATGCATGCTAAGTAACCACTCTAATACTAAGCCATATGCCTGACCCTTTTTATATTATTTTTGAGACACAGTCTTGCTATGTTGCTCAGGCTGGCCTCAAATTTGACAATCCTCAGCCTCCCAAATAGATAGAATTACAGGCCTGTGCCATCTTGCATGTCTCTGTACTATTCAATCATTTTTCAAAATATGTTTTTCCAAAGTCAAGCCAATACCACCCAGTTTCATTGCCATCTTTAATGATGATTCATTTCTTTTTATAACTCACATATAACTTACAGTGAGCACTTGTCCAATAGAATATTCAAGTGACAGGACCAAGGTGGTCCCATACCAAAATGCCAGGGCATAGGATGCATAGATCAGCAGGAAAGCAGCACCGATAGAAATGTTGGCCGTGATGGCTTTCTTTATTCCAATTCTTTTAGCTTCTTCCAAATTTTTATTGTACCTGGGAGAAAAATGAAAATTATCGGGCCGGTGAGATAGCTCAGTGGCATAAGCGCCTGCCTGGCAAGCACAAGATCCTGAGTTCGACTCCCAGTACCCACATAAAGGAAAAAGGGCCGGTGATATCGCTCAGCGGCACGAGTGCCTGCTGGCACGTGCAAGGTCCTGAGTTCGACCCCAGTACCCACAAAGAAAAAAGAATGAAAATTATCACATACACTGACAAATTTTAGGAAAAATATGTCAATGTAGCATGATGGTACTGAGGAGTTACAATGTGCCCAGCCCTGTGGTATGCATTTATTTTCTCCTTTTGCACTTACAGTGACCCTATGAAGTTACTACTACTTCTTCCCCTTCTTCTAAAAGAAAAAACTGAGGCTTACAGAGAGTGGGTTATTTGTGGGGAAATCTGAAAGCTCTTATCTTGGCCTGAGCAAAAGCAAAAGAAGTGCAGCAATATTTTGCAAACCTACAGGACATTTATTTTTCATACATAAGACAAAATAGAACTATACCAAAAAAAATCTCTTCAAAATCTACATACTTCTGTCATTAATTAACATTACGGAGATACAATGCTAGAAAGTGCTAAGCAGAAGAAAGGAATTTAAATTTCTGAACCTTAAAGAAGTGTGGAGTCTGACCCTCGACCTGCCTCTCTTGAGGACTATTGTAAGGACCAACTGTGAGATTACTTGTGTGAAAGCATTTTGACAGGTTTGAATTGCTAGGTGATATTTGTATATTGAAATAAGCTGTAATATATCTTAATTCCATACATATCTATTTTAAAAGTCACTAATCTACAAAAATATTTTTTAAATATATTTAAAAATATGATAGTCTATCATTATTCATCAGTGTCCCCTTCTTTTAGCCTTTCTCTATGTTGCCTATATATCCTTCCTAGCATTTGACATTCCATGGCTGCTGGAAGCTAGAACAAATGGCTCTTGCACGTGGCTTGGGTCACCCAAGGCTTTCTGGCTGTAGGGATTGAGAAAACCAAAATGTCACTACATGGACAGCCCTATAACTGGTTGACAGCACAAAAGTCTTGGAGAGCCATCCATTAAGACTGCTTGGAACTAATATAATGAATTCTATAAAAGGGGGTGAAAACAAGGAAGTGAACAGAAAAACCAAAACCCAATTTTGTTGTCTACTGACACATTTTTTCTTCACTTCTTATGATTTATTTCTCAAGTGATAATTTAAGTACAGTAAAACCTTGGATTGCAAGTAATGTGCTATGCGAGTGTTCTGCAAGATGAGCAAACATTTCTAATAAATAATGAGAGATATCTTGCAATACAAGTAGTATATGATGCCAAACAGTACATGATCACAACTGAGCCAATGATTCCCCCATGGGGATTATGGGTAATTCTCTCCCAACAGCTAGAGGTTATGGAGGAGATCTCATCTGCAGTGGAGGAGAAAAAGGCAGAGTCTCACTTCAAATGAGGTTAGGGAGATGTGAAAAATGTGGAAAACAATGCAAAATTTGGTAGAAAAGTACCACCCGAATAAGGCTGTAGCAGTGTGAGCTATGAATCTGTTTAATGATAATCCAATGTCACATTTCCCCAAAATCCTCAAAAGGAGACAAAAGCAAGTGTCAATGGGTAGGTTTTTTGTTAAAGTTGTGCAAAAAGAATTCTATTGAGCCAACAGATAGCAGTGATTCCGTGAGTGATAGTGAAAGTCATCCTACACAATAACCCTCCTCCCTCTTGCCTCCCTCACACTAGCCATGAAGGTTTTCAAAAGTAACTACCAGTTAATTTATTTATTTTTCTTTATATTTTGTATTTTCTTTATTATTTTGTATTACATTCAGTTTATAATCATTTTTATATGAATTTTTTTGGGTTGTAGAATGAATCACCGGAGTTTCTACTATTTCTTCTGGGGAAATTTACTTTGATATACAAGTGCTTTGGATTACAAGCATATTCCTGGAATTGATTATGCTCACAAACCAAAGTTTTACTGTACTTTTATATCTGTGAAGACTGAACAATTTCTATGTTAAAGCTAAAAGAAATGGTGTATGCAATCTTACCTTCATTTGAAAGGAATACAGGAGATTATTCTGCTTAAAAAGAGAAATGTGGATATAAGCAAGTAGGGCCCAGAGTTAAAGAGAAGGATAACTTTGAAAATATAGAACCAAGGTGAAATTACTAGAAAAAGGACAGAATAATTGAGCCTTAAATCTGTCATTATCCTATTTATCAGATCTCCCTGAAGAACTTAGAGTACTGCCTTGCAAAAAAACAGCTTATAATTATTGAAATGAAAGAACTTTGTTCAATAGAGAATTCATATTTTGTATCTTATATTGATTAAATGCATGAGTATATGATTGCAAATATATACCAGTTTTTGTTGGAAAGTTCTTTCATTTGTATGTACAGTAGAATTCAAGCCCTGGCCAGATAGGAGCATGCATTCTTTCTGGCTTTCATGACTACTTCTTAAAACTAGCTACTGTACCATAGTTACAAAAGCATGCCAAATGAAATTTATATGACAATTGTGTCCACTAAAGACCAAATTTAAGCATAACTTTATACTGCTAAAATATGTAAATCCTGCCCCGCCCACAAAATCTTTGAATAAAAAATTAATTTTAAGAAACATGTTTCATTAGGGCATGTGTGTGTGTCCCATTTTAGTAGTGGAGCTGAAATAAAAGGTACCACTTGGCATAAATTATACATGATTACGCCAAGGAATTTTAATGCCTATGATTCATATGCAGTCATCTCCTGTATTTCAAGTCTTGCTTACCGAGACTGTGGAAATCATTTCACTGATATGATGTTGTCCTATGCGGCAAAAAGAAACATTTGCACAGAAAGAAGGAACAATGGGGAAGAAAATCATTTAGATGCCACAAAAAATAAATGAAAGTAAAAGGCAGAAAAAGGAGCAGACAAACAATATTCCTTTTGACTCACAGTACTGTATTTACCTAAAGAATATTTCTTCCAACTGGTATATTAGATGCTTGTTTATTTGTAGCTGTCTGTACCCTTCCCCTCCTCCTATTATTTGACAAGATGTTGGGCCAGTAATTAAGCAATACTTGCCATTTTATTAATCGGACATTTTAAAGCAAAAGCAAAACCCTTGGCAAAAATCATCAAGGAAAGTAGATACTGCCTTCCTTTAAACTATGGAACTTTGCTATCGTGCATTATCTTTATGAACAAAAGTGAACTCCAAACACATAGGTATGCTGTAAAAAAAAAAACCAAAATTCTACCCTGACTATTGATTTAAGCATAGCTAAGGTGAAGAAAGAAAACGCTGTCAGAACTGGACAGCCACAGGCCACGTGTCCTGCTCTTACCACACAAGCTCTCATCTTGTCATAGGTAATATAAGTCATATTCTGACTTATAAAAATTCTCCTTATGGCTTTACAACACAATTTGTAACTCCCTAAACAAAATGGTTTTTCTCTATATGTGTATTAAATGTTACTACTCAGAAATCAACAGATCTGATGACTATTATGAATTTCAAAATTTTAACATTTATGCTCAGAAATCTGATTAAAGGTAAGTCACAAGAATAATGCTAAGCAATGCATTATAAGAAAGATCTTCAGTTTTTTCTAACGATGTGCTTTTCAGTTATATTTTTATCATCTCATAGAATATACTTCACCTAAGTAGGAACCTGGGCAAGAAGGGAAATGATCCACAGATTAAAATATTCCATAGATGGGCCGGTGAGATAGCTCAGCAGCATAAGCGCCTGCCCGGCAAGCGCGAGGTCCTAAATTCGACTCCCAGAACCCACATAAAGGAAAAAAAGGGCTGGTGATATCGCTGGGCGACACAAGCACTTTCTGGCAAGCGCAAGGTCCTGAGGTTGACTCCCGGTACCCACATAAAAAAAAATTTTCCATAGACCTTATAGAAAATAAACATTCAATATTAGAGAGTCACAAATTAGCTCAATAGGCCCAAAACAATAATAATCAGAGATATAAAATATATTTTAGCCTTAGGAAATTATTTTATAGATTATTTATAAATTAACTTTGTCACTGCCCATCTAGACAACACTAGAAAATTAAGAAGAGTATGACTAGGGCTGGTGAGATAGCTCAGTGGCATAAGTGCCTGCCTGGCAAGTGCGAGGTCCTGAGTTCGACTCCCGGAACCCACATACGAAAAAAGGGCCAGTGATATCGCTCAGCAGCCCGGGCACCTACTGGCACATGAGGTCCTGAGTTCAACCCCCGGTACCCACAAAAAAAAAAAAAAAAAAGAGTATGACTAGAATTGCAAATTTTCCATTTCTAACGTTGCAATATATCCATTGTTATTTAAGAAAGCATATTTATACTGGAAAAAAAACCTCTCCTAATTAAAACTGTCCCCAGAACATAGGAGCTGACACAGAATTTAGTATATCTATCAATTTAAATAAGAAACTCAGAGCCAGGATGGTGGTGCATGCCTGTAATCACAGCACTTGGGAGGCTGAGGCTAGAGGATCGCCATGAGTTTGAGGCCAGCCTGGGCTACATAGCAAGACCCTGTCTTAAAAAACCAGGAAAAAAAAAAAAAAAAAAAAAAAGAAAAGAAAGAAAGAAAGAAAAAGAAACTCAAACCTTTCAAGTTCTTTGTTTTGTCCTCCAAATGCAATCACAGTTCTAATGGCTGCTAAGACTTCTTCAGCCACAGCTCCAGCTTTTGCATATGCCAAGAGCTCTTTGTCAGTAAATGAAGACAATATCTGTTAAAATATTAAAATTGCAACTTGATTATGTTTTGCAAAGTAAAAATACACAGACATACAAATGCTGCTGGTATATCAATGCATGTGAAGAAAACAATTTTTTTGAGTTGTGTGTGGTCATGATGTTCTATATTTTAGCATATATTCACTCCGTAAGCTCCTATTGTTTTAGTCTAAGATAGTATATAATAAATTAGATTAATCCCGAACATTTTCCATGAAAACCTCATGGATCCTTATCTACATAAATATAACTGAAATGTTGAGATGTTAAATTTGTACTATACTATAATCATAAACAAACACAGAATACAGGATATATGTATCAGTGAAATATGGTGTGCACTGAACACACTAATTGTTAATGATACTGTGGTTTAGAAGCAGGAAGGTGGAAGGGGAGAGGAATGCAGGGGACCCCTGACTCAAGAAGGCTCCATGGGCCAGGGCAGCGGAGTTTCCTCTGCTGGTGCTCCTAGAAAAACAAACACATGCAGCCACCAAGGGACGTCTTTGTTCCCTGGATGCTCTTTGCTTCTTCTGTTTGATTCCTGAGCATTTATTCTGTAGACAAAAGATTTTACTTATTCTTCATAATTGCACAGTGAATAGGTATTAATTTTCCCACTTACATATGAGGAAATGGAAATGAGCATGAAGCAATTTGCTAGTAAGTGGACTATCCAGAATCCAAGCCTAGATGCTGTGGCTTCAAAGCCTGAATTAACAACCACTGGAGGGAATCTCTCTCTCTGGAGCCACGGATGTGTGAACCCTTATGAAGGTTGGATCAACTGGTATGGGCAAAGCACTAAGATTTCTGCCTGTACAACCATGTAAGTAAGTACTACACACAAACGATGTGTAATAAAATTCTGATTAAGCCATATTGTACTCTTTCAAAACCTAATGCATGATACTTGTAGACTCAGTCATCTAATTAATAACAGTATATTATTTCCTGGTATAAAATGATCAAAGTGACTTGAACAGTGCATTTCATCTTTTCCCGTGTGTGGAAGTAAAAGGAGCCATGATACATGCAAGAATGGGTGGATGAAGGCATATGGACACGTATTAATCATGTTCTCTGTGCAGACATTATGCTGCAAGTATCTGTCCTCTTTGATACCCAAAACAGTGTCCCACTGGTCCACGAGACCATCCCGACATCTCAAAGCCATCTTCTGAGGGCTGCCCCACTCCGTTTTCCTCAGTCATTTAAGCACTGGGTTAGGGTGGTCAGTGCCGTTCCTGAGCCAACAGGTCTGCAGGACACAGAGCTCATGCAGCAAGCTCGGCCAACGCTTCTCTCCTGTCCTCCTAGCGCCAACAACAGGAGGATTACTGAGACACGATTTTGAATTAGGAGTTTTAAAATATGTCATTTTTATTTATTGTTAATATGTCAAGTACCATGCTGAATTCAAGACATCTGACTCCTTTTTCCTTCTGTGACCTTCCATAATATTAAGCAGACAAAAATATGATCATCTTCATTAAGTGTTTTTTTTTCCTTCAAAAGAGCATGTCTGTTAAATGACAAAGCTATTACATATATCCTCAGGGATATGAAAAATCAACTCCTACTACCCTTCCAATACAAAGTAAAGAGAAGACGCTTGATTATTATAATTGCTCATAAAACTATGTAAAGTACCATTAGCTCATCCCTTTCCCAAAGACTGATAATCTCTTACTAAAGTCTAATGGATATTAATTTGAGACAAATGGAATAGTTATTTCCACAAGCTAAAAATTGTCTAATATGGGCAATCTTGTATTATTCAAACTGATAAATTCAGAAGACATATTCTGGACTAGAGAAACGTGACCACATCTGTATTCTAGTTTTTCATTTCTCAGTGTAGGTTTCCGTAGAGTTAACATTTTATAAATGCTTTACTTATGTTGTTTTAACTTTTTATTTTGAGACAGATGCAGATTCACGTATATTTGTACAAAACAATACAATGAGATCCCACAGAGCCCTCAGTCAGTGCTCCCTGAAGTCTGTCACCTATTTTAGATTTGTGTGACTACTGCCTCAGTCGCAGTACAGAACGATGCCATCACAAAAACCCCTCATGGCACCTTTCATAGGCAGAGGCACCACCCCCTTATTGCTCATCTCCCCTGAGATCCCTCAGTTCTGGCACCCACTAACATATTGCCATCTCTATATTTACATCATTTTAAGAAGGTGATACAAATGGAATTGTATAGAATATGACCTTATAGAAGAGGCTTTTTCATACAACACAATTCTCTAGAGATTCACTGAGTTGTTGCTCTTCCATTTTTTACTGGTGGGTAATATTCCATGGTATGAATGGCAATGCATGTTTAGTTTATAAGAAACTGTAACTACTTCCTTGGGGCTGTGCTGTTTTCCACACCCACCAGCAATCTCTAGGTGACCTAGTCTCACTGTATTCTTTTCAGCATTTGTGTTTTTCTATTTTAAAATTTTTGTTTAGTTTATTAGGTTGTAAATTTGCTATCTTTATAGCACAGACTAAGAGATTTTGGAGAATAGTACAAAAGATTTTTCAGAACTGAATGACTTTTTTCATTAATTTTTCCTAAAATTTCTTTCAGTTAATTAATTCATTAAAAAGGAGGGAGTTTAATTTTAATGTGGTTCCACAAAAATGAGAGTCAAACGTTAAGAGAATTTGTCCTAAGCTATACAAGGAATTAGTGGAGAAGGCAATACCCAAATCCAATTCATTAATTCCATTTTTTCCTTTTTGTAGTATATGTTGTCTACATTTGTCTTCAGGGGTAGGTATATGTACTATGTATTTTTTAGTTCATGTTTGAAACACGTAATGTTTACATTCACTGTGGGTAACTGGTGCATGTACGAGACACATCTTAAATCTTTTTATGTCCCCTTTCCCTCCCCTCCTGTTCCCTCCTCAGTCTCTTGATCCCCATCCCATATGCAAAAGATCTGCCTCACTGTTTCCTTTTATCAATTTTTTATTTTATTCTTTATTTATACTTTGGGTTTCTCATGAGGGAAACTATTAATATTTAAGCTTGTGTGTCTGACTTATTTAACTTAACATTATAATTTCAAGGTGCATCCATTTTTCTATAAATGCCTCAATTTTTTTTTCTTTTTTTGTAGGTACTGGGGGTTGACCTTAGGACCTCGCGTGCCAGCAGGTGCCCGTGCCGCTGAGCGATGTCACCGAAATACCTCAAATTTATCCTTTACAGGTGAGTAGAATTCTGTTTTTAGCCATCCTGATAATGGTAGTGATAGCTCATTCTGGTTTAATTTGCATTTTACTGATGGCTGCTGATGCTTAACAATTTTCTGTGTGTGTTCTTGCCATCTACCTGCCCTCCTTTCCGAGATGTCTGCTCATGTCTTCTGCCCTTTCTTTAAACGGACTGCTTGGTTTTTTTCACTATTGATTCTTGAGAATTTGTTATATAATCCAGGAGTTCTTTGTCAGATGTGTGGTTTCCAGATGCCTCTTTCCTAGTATGTAACTTGTTCTTTCATTCTCTTCACACAAACTTTCACAAAGTACAAGTTTCATTTTGATAAAGTATAATTTATTATTTTTTCCTAATAAAGATCATGCTTTGGTTACAAATCTAAGAACTCTGCCAACGCCTAGATTTCAAAGATTCTCTCCCCACTATTCCTTTCTCAAAGTTTTTATAGTTTAAGTTTTACATTGAACTCTGTGATCCATTCTATAAATTAATTTTTATATAATGTGTGAAGTTTAGGTCAAGGTTATTTATTTTTTTTTTGGCCTAGGGCTGTCTGGTCACTCTAGCACTATTTTTGGTTTTGGTTTTCTGTTTGTTTGTTTTTAGTAGTTGCTTGTGATATACAATAATTACCTTCATCTTAGGGAATTGATACATATAAATATAACATCTTGATCATTTTAAACCCCTGCTGGGCCTTCCCCCCCACTTCTCCCTTTTCTCTAGGTCCCCTTCCCATCTCCACATTCCTACCATCTCTTTTATTTTGCATTCTAAGTTATTTATGAGTCTCTCATATTAAAGAAACGATGTAATATTTTAACTTTTTGTCTAATTTATTTGACTCAAGAGCCATCCCTTTTCTTACAAATGACTCCAATTTATTCTTCTTTATGGCTGAGGAGTAATCCATTGTGTATATATACCATATTTTTCTTTATCCATGTAGAATATTTGTTGATGGGCATATAAGCTACTTCCATAATTTAGCTATTGTGAGTGGTCCAGCACTATATTTGAAAAAGCTTTCCTTCCTCCATTCAATTGCTTTTACATATTTGTCATAAATCAGCTGGGCATATTTACACAGGTCTATTTCTGGGTTTTCTAATCTACCTCACTGATCTTCGTGTTTACTCCAACAATACCATACAGTCTTGATTACTACATAAAGTAAGCCTTCATATCAGGTAGACGTCTACTTCTAAGTCTACTCCTTTTGCGATTGCTTTAGGTATTCTAGGGCTTGTGTTTTTCCATATAGATTTTTAGAATGCACTTGTTTGTCCATGCCACAGAAAGCCTTACTGGAATTTTTAAACGAATTGCTCTAAACCTACGGGTCTGCTGGGAAACAGTGACGTCTGTACTCTGTCAAGTCATCTACTATAATTCATGAATACACTGTTTCTCACCATTTTTTAGTCTTCTTTGATTTTTTCCTCACCAGCAATTAATAATCTTCACTCTACAGGTTCTATACTCTTAAGTGGTTACAACCTTAGAAGTTTTATTTGGAATGATTATAAAAGGTATTAGAGTTTTCATTTCAGTTTCTATGCATTCACTATTTGTGTATAAAAATGCAATTGATTTGCTACCCTGTGACCTTTCTGAACTTAATTAGATTTATTTGCAGACTCCTTGGGAATTTTTATTAACAAATTATGCAACCTGCAAATAGATGTGTTTTTATCTCTTCCTTCCTAGTCTGTACACCTTTATTTGTCCTCCTTATTTCAGTAGCCAGGCGTCCTGGCGCTCTGATCAAGGCTGATGAGAGTGGCATCCTTGTCTTATTGCCAGTCTTTGGGGGAAGGCAGTCTTTCACCATTACAAACAATATTAGCAGTAGGGGTAGCATCTGAAGAATTCTTTATTTATTTAATGGTTTCGGGACAATTCACATCACCTAGTTCATTTCAGTTGAGTTTGGGTATTTTGTGGTTATTAAGGAGTTGATCCATAAAACGTCAAATTTCTGACGTAAAGTTGCTTGTAGCATTCCCTTATCTTTCTAACGTCTGCAGGATTAGTGACATCCCCTACTTGATTCTGATATTGGCTACTTGTGTCTTCTGTCTCTATTTTTATCCACTTCACTAGAGGCTTGTCAAATTTATTGATAAATTTTTTAAAATCTATATTCTGTTTCATTGTTTTATTTTACTTTTTTCCTGTTTTCAATTTGTTTTCTGCATTTACCTTTGTAATTTCCTTCTTCTACTTGTGTGGTCTTATTTTACTTTTTCTAGTTTCCTGAGATAGGAACTTAGGTTACTGCACTGAATTGAGCCATTTTCTCATTTCTAATATAAATATTTAATACTATAGATTTCTTTTTGTTGTTGTTCTATGTGCTATTAAATTTACTTTGAGATTTCTTGCATGATCAAAGGATTATATAAAAGTGTGCTGTTTCATTTCTATGCGTTTGGAAATTTTCATATTTTTTTTCACTGCTATAGTCAGAGAAAAAACACTGTATGGTTCACATTCTTTAAACTCCCTGAGGTTTGTTTTAGGGCAAAGGATGTAGCCTCTCTTGGTAAATGTTTCCTGAGCATTAAAAAGAAAATAAATTACCTATGCCACTGTTTCAAAATATTTTCATATATATGCTAACTTGTTACGTTTATATTACTAGTTTCTCTTAGTTCACTGGAAAGTTTTATTCTATTATCTGTTTCTTCTTTGTTAGAGAATCTTTTTGTCTGTGTCTTGTACTCTGAGTAACTACTTTGACAATAATGACACACAGTGTATTAACTGTTGTTATTCTCTTATAATTTTGTTGTGAAATTTTATTTTCATACAAAATTAAAATACAATTAATGTGTGCACTAACCCTAACCCTAACATAGACTCTAGAGTTGAGTGTATATATTTTATACAGACACAGAATGAGATATAAGAGCTCCTTCCTTCTTCTTACCCCTTCCCCAATAACCACATGTCTATGGACACCACAGAGCCCTGACAGGGGCAGCACTCAGTGAGACTGCATCAGCTTACCCTACTGATTTTGAACAGAAGACATAAAAACAAGTATGAAATACCTTAGGGCTATGATAGTTCATGACCCTTCCATGGGATATAGGGAGAAGTTAAAACCTGCATTCACAGGCTTCACCTACCTTTGCACAGATTGCAGCTGATAGCCCAAGAACTGGGCTGACGGCCAAAATCACAAGCGTGAGCTTCCAACCACGTGTGAATCCTATTATAAAACCAGCCAAAAATGTTGCTACTGATTGAAAGAACATTCCAATTTTGTCACCAATTCCTTCATTAATTTTGGAGACATCACTAAAGAACAGATAATGTTAGAAATAATGTCAGAATTACAAACACAGAACTCTTCTCCTAAACTCATTTTCATTTTGTGGACTATGGCAAAAATCACTTCATATCTAGGGTCTTTCTGTGTATGCTTGTTTCATTTAACAGGGTATCAGTTCCTGTTAGAAAATTTGTCATTGACAACAGAAATCCATAGTCCACATTGTTAGGTTTGGCGCAAGTAAAGACAGAGGAGAGAGATTGAGGGAAGCCTTTATTGCCGGCATAGGAGGGTTGCATAGAGTGCAAGAGACCCTCAGAGGAAGGAGCGCAAGAGAGGACTTTACACAGAGCTTTTTACATGAGCTCAGGGGCGTCACATCAGAGGGGGCGTGTGACCCTGGGATTGGACAATATTTGGTGGGTGCACAAAAAGGAAGTGGGAAGTCTGTTTTGGGACTGGACAAGAACACGGAAGTCTCTTCGGGTGGGACAGGCTGTTGTCCTTTGTGTGGGCACCATGTTAGGCAGGCACCATTTTAGGAGTAAGGGGACCATACATGCATGGCCCCAGAAAATGAACGTGGTTACTCAAGTATGCAATGCAGAAATTTCAAATTGCTTGGAAATTTAACCAGTAAGTATCATATTATTGCTGTACTCCATACTGCTTTACTGCACACTCTCCGAGTATTCCTTAATTTAGGTAAGTCCACTCCTCTTTCACTGCCAGACAAGCAGGTCCCTTCATTCCATGCCAGGTACAAAAGACATGGTTGCTATTCAGAAGGAACTTAGTCTTCTGAGTGATGCACTAACATCTCTAAGAGATCCGATGACATCTATCTCATTTCATTTACAATAAGAACCATATCTGAGCTACACATAAAACTAGGTACTTACTCTGTGAGGCGGGTATTCAGCTCCCCAACATCATGCACATCAAACCAGCCTATCTCCTGCTTCATTATAGCATGGAAAAACTGCTTTCTGATTTTGTGTATCTGTCTTCCAGCTGCCAGGCACCAAAATGAAACCTGAATGTAAGCAGCAATAAGCACACCAGCACCGATTCCAGTATAATAATAGGCGTACCTGAAAAACAACAAGAATGCTGCCCACACTCTATGTTTTCCAATTAATGCATTTCTCCCAATCAGACCATTCATTCATAGTTTTTTAGTTATGTGTCACACCTCTTAACAAATAAAAAAGGGTTAGGATAAGCAGAGAAGATGATTAGTATGCAACTACATCTGTAGCAACGTACTGTATAGGAACAGTTGAGAATGGTTTCTACTTTGGCTCCAATCTTAGTTCTTGGCTTAACTGCTGTATAATCTCAGGCAAGCTGCTGAAATTTCCCAAGGCTCAGTTTTCTAGTTGTTAAAATGGTGATAAGAATAGCAAGGCAGTCGTGCATGAAATACACTTGGGCCAGTGCCTGGCACACAGTAAGGCTCAGAAAATGAGTATCACAAATGACTGTGTGGGATGTTGGAGCATCAGGTAAGAAGGGTCACTGTAGTCCTGTCTACTTTTACTACATCAGCATCAGTTGATGAGCTCTTCTGCATGGTATCTGCACAATGACAGATAGAAAGAAGTGACAGACCTTGTCAGAAAGTGGAACAAAGAGATGGAAATGTTCCTCTGGTCTTTTAGGCTATTCATCTAGAAGTTGGACGTTAAGAGACAAGTGAAAATAAAAAGTACATTTATACTACCTGCCCAACTGGTCATCGTCATGAGCTGTCATCTAACATGAGCTGTCCTAAAATGTTCAATGGGTCATTTCCAGTTTTCCTTTCAATTTAAACTCTAATGGTAAAAACCATAAGCATCTCTAAAAGTGGACTCTGACACCAAGAAATATTGAATAAATGTTTCTTTGTTCTTAGTGTTCATTTTTACAAAAACAAATAATTAATTAGGCTTCAGTAAGCAATCAATTTTTAGATTAAAGGCATACATTCTAAAATGAAATGCAGAATACCAATTTTCCCATTTTTAGATCTCTAATTACTGTAATGTAATAAAAATTTGTGTAGCATGCACAGGCTATAAAAGTGAATGTATGATAAGCAGATACTCTCTGATAGTGCTATTCAAAATTCTGTGCTCAACCACCAGAAATAATATGAAACAATCTTTCCCCCAAACAACACTTTGTAATTTACAATATACTTATCAGGTAAGATATAAGTGAGATGCGGAATTTTAGTTAATAGATAACTCAATAATTATTATCCAGGTGTTAATGATATAGTAAGAGATACAAAGAAATCAATTTTACAAGAACTCAGGTTTTGACAAACAGTAATATTTGTGTGTGGTTTTTTCTGTTTGTTTTTTTGAGACAAGGTCTCACTCTGTAGTTCAGGCTGGCCTTGAATTCACTATGTTGCCCAGGCTGGATTCGAACTCTTGGCAATTCTTCTGCCTCAGCTTCTTGAGTGCTGGGATTACAGGCATGCACCACCATGCCTGGCTAGTAATGTGTTTTAATGCAATGTATTTTAAACCACCCAGGTGTTCTGGTTTTCCTAGTATAAAAAAATCAATGCCTCTCCACAGGAATATCTGAAGACATTTGCTTTTCAACTTTCAAAATATAAACTGCCTCCATTTTCTTCAAATCTTTTATACAATTTATACTATAATGTAGAATCATTATCTTCTGATTAACTAACATACAAGTGGTACCTCAGATCACAAACTCAATTCTCTCCATGATTCTACAAATTTCCCATAAGGTCAACATTGAACCTAACCACTGAATTTGATTCGGTTCCTATCCAACTCAGTTTGCGACCAGAATCGTGGAAAGAATCAAGTTCATGAACTGAGATATCACTGCATATGTTTAGAAATCAGTTATAAACTATTTTGGGGAGTAAACGTCAAGATGTGTAAACCATGAACAAAATTTTCCTGAGCTGAATTAAGATCAGAGTAACTATATTTCTTCTGGGATATTTTATTTCCTTGTTGAGAATTATATGCTGAATTTTTAAAATTCCTGTTTCCTTATGACGAAACATATCCAAAGGGAAAACTAATAACTACAAAGCCATTAAAAATAATGATTCCTAATTCAACCATTTTAAAAATCTACTTTAGACTCTTCTAACTTCCATGTGCATTGTACTCTATATTTTGCAATTCATGTATAACTATTTAGGCTTACTTTTACCTTAGTACATCTTCATTTTTTTTTTTTTTGTGGGTACCGGGGGGTCGACCTCAGGACCTCGCTCGCCAGCAGGCGCCCATGCCGCTGAGCGATATCACCAGCCCCTTTTTTGTATGTGGGTTCCAGGAGTCGAACTCGGGCCCTTGCGCTTGCCAGGCAGGCGCTTACGCCACTGAGCCATCTCACCGGCCCCCTACCTTAGTACATCTTCTGCAACAAATACTTTTGTTTAAAAAAATTCTACACTGTAACCTCCTTGAAACCTAACAATAGTATTATTCTCCTTAAAATTTCAATTTCTCACTAGGATAATGCAAAATTTTAAACATTTCTATAACGGAAGGGATAAAGGAAAGGTTAATAAAGTAATCGTAAGGAAATGTCTACTTACATGGTCATCTCGTCCTCCAGACTGCTCATTGTACTGTAGTTTTCGCCTACAACACCAAAAAACAAACATATGCCATTCATGTCTTCATCCCCATTAAAAATAAGCATATAGAAATGAATTAAACTCATTTAATCATTTACATAAAAATATGTAAAATGGACTCAGTTTTACTTCTGTGTAAGCACCATAGTATCCAAATATTTTCTTGCTGTTCTGTGAAACTGTACACAGACTAAATTCAATGATGTTTATTTGCAAGAAGAAACCATACTTATAAATACATACAAATGCACACTTGAACTTAAGTGCACATTTGAAATCTAATACTGCATTTCTCCAGTTTTTGTTTTTATTAAAAATTATCAAATACAAAGATTAGTATAATAAACACCAGAGGGTATCACCCAATATTAGCAAATGTTAACATTTTTGGACTAAGCACATTAAAAAGTCCTTCATAACTTTAACCCCTGCCCTACACATATACACAAATACACATAACCACTGTTCAACACTTTTGCATGTATATTTCCAATTTTTTATGTATGCATTTTCATAGACATACAAAGACACAAGCACACAAACATACACATGCTGTTTTTTTTTTAATGCAATTACAGCCTATATTCAGTGGCCAATTTTCCACATCAGAATATGACTGCAAACATACTTGAACACATACCTATACATATATTGTAAGTATTTTATAGGATAAATGATCAGAATCAGGAGTGCTAGATCAATGGCTTTAGATCTTAGAGTTGTGGCAAAAACTTAGGGTACAATGTGAGAAGGTCTCCTTCAGATGACCCTGCTCTGGACAGGTGTGGGGAAGGGGAGGAAAAAGGTTTTTGGCAATGTGAGCAATATAGACCAAAGTCTAGTACATTTGAAGAATGAATGAGCCAGTCTGGCTGGGGCTCAAGGTATGTTGTATGGTTATAAGAAGACAGACAGTAGTTGGAAAGAATCTGGGCCAGGCAAGTATAGTAAAAACAGACAAACAAGCATTAATGGTTTTGAGCTAAAATGGATATAATTAGAAGCACCGTCTGGGAAGATTTCATAGCCAGCCATGTATGAGATTAATTGGAAGGGACTTGAGATACTGCATTTATATAGGGAGAGAAGGTCTAGACGAGAATATAAAACCAGGAAAAAACAAGACTTACAGAGGAAAATACTTTAGGAACTGGCATCTGATGGAATACAAGCAGTAAAAATAACAAGTGATCAAGATGCAACACCTAAGCATTTGGAGAATGGTGGCATCGTGGCAGTAAAGAAGTCAGCAGAAACAGCTGGTCTAGATGACTGAAGGAAGATTATTAATCCAGGCTCGAACATTTAAAAATTCTGTAGTGCCTGTGACATTCAACTGAAGATGTTCAGTTAGTATCGCGACTGTCATTCTCCAGTTCCGGAAAGAGCTCAGAAAACTTCGGGTCATGTGCTATAGGCTGGAGCTAAATTCAGGAAGGAAAAGCCATCTCTCTCTACCTAGAAGGACAGGTTGGCAGGTAAGGGAGATGGCAGGCCAAGCACAGAGCACTAGGAAAATGACAATGATGAATAAGGAAGAAAGTAAGGGAGCAATAAAGAAATGTAGACACAGGAGAGACCCCCGACTGCTTCACCTTGTGTCAATTCAACAACAAAATCTTCAAAACCGAATTTTTATATAGATCAATCAGTTGAGATTTCTTCTGTCCCACACATAAAAATAAAACGGGATATTCAATCACCAAAGGATTTTTCTCCAAATCAATCTTGTGAAATCTCTCACTGTATATTTTCTAATTTCTCTATATGTCAGAGAATATTTAGTTGTCACTAGCATGTATTACTACAAAAGACAAATCAAGACAAATTTTAAAGTCTAAGTATCTGTTTTCTGTTCACTGTTACTACAGATTGAAATTCCCTTATCTAAAAAGCTTGGGACTACAAGTATTTCAGATTTTAAAACTTTTCGGAACTGTTTGAATTGTTTGTATAGATGTCACAGGTTGAGAACCCCCAAAACAAAAGAAACAAAAATCCAAAATGAGCACTGATGCTCATAAAAGTTTCCAATATCAGGACATTTCAGCTTTTAGGTTTTCAGATTTTGCACTAAAGTTTAGGAACCAAGAGAATTTAAATACAAATTTTTTGGCAATAGTGGCTTGTAAGTCTAGAGTCATTTTCTTGTAATTCTAAAATTTCTGAAACAGTTCTGGAAGTCCTCTTTTGTAAGTGTCTTTTGGAGATGTGATAAAAAATACAGTGAATGCCACTGCTGAGTGCCATCCCATAAAGGAAAGGGAGGCTCTTGAAAACATTACGGTACATCCTCATTGACCTATTCACCAGACCTGGCACCATGCAACTTCTGCGTCTTCTCCAAGTTGAAATGACCATGAAAGGTAAATATTCTGAACTGATTCAGGACAATAAAGGCAGCCATGATAGCACAACTAAAGACGTGAAAGACGACTTCCAGAACTGCTTTAGAAAGTGGCAAGAATGATGGGATACGTGTGTTCACATCCAAGAGGAGTATTCTGAGAGGTATTAATAACCATGTGTCTTTTATTGTAATAATTTTTAAAATTTTAATACTGTATTTTCGATTACCCCTTATATGGGCTATGCACATGACTTACACACTCATAGTTCAAGCATCGAAAGACAAATATAATGAGTCATTTGTAGAAATATGGGTGCACCTGAGACCATAGTGCTAAGTGAAATAAATCAGACACACAAGCATAAATATTACATGGTGTCTCTTATATAGAAATCCAAAGTATAAATAATTTAGAGCACAATAAAAGATAGATAATATGAAATAGGGAGATAAATCTTTTACAAATGGAAAGCCAATCTAGAAAGGGAGAGAGGAGACAAAGGAGAAGTAAAAAAAAATTAAGATGGGTTATATATGTGCACCAACTCCCCATGACCAATGTAATCATTGTGTACAGCAAACATATAATAAGAAACATTCTAAAAACTGAAATAAATATTCAAAGGACAAAAAAAGATAAACACAGGTTAATCGTTCCTATTCAGAAAATCTAAAATCCTAAATGAAACTTTTTGAGCACTGCCATGATGTCACTGATAGAAAATTCTAATTCATCAAACTTTGTTTCATGCACAAAATTATTTTTAACAATTTATAATGCTACCTGTAAACTATGTGTATAAGATACAGTCCAGACTCAAAGTACATTGTTATGTGCATGCAAATATTCCAAAATCTGAAAAAAATCCAGAATGCTTCTGATAAGGGATAATCAACCTGTACTATTTTGAGAGCTGGCATTTCACAAATAGTTTTACTGATGAGTTTTAAGGCAGTGAAAGTAGAAATTACAAATGTAAAGATAAATTATTTTCATTTTCCCCTTTTCATATAAATTATTAATGCATACAAGATTTTGAGTGTCTGATTTTCTCTATTTCTCTGCCCATAATCTGGTAGGGAATGAATAGAAGCAACCATTTTAAGCTTTTGGAGAAAGAGAAAAGCATCAATGTGGATATATTATAAACTGAATCATCAGAGACAATGAATAGTCAAGAGTTTATTTCAAAAGTATCTTTGGGTACTAACCACTATAAGACATGGAAAATCCTCTCAGGGCCTTAATGTCTGACTTAGTAGGTTATCCTGTCTCTTCTTCTCTGGATACCTCTCTATTTCCCTCAGTGCATGGACTCAGTACCAATCTGCTACTTAAATACTAACTCTGCTGCTTACTGCGTGTTATAGTTTGTGTCTAGATGTCCCCCCAAAGTCTCATGCGGTCATAGGGGGCGGGCTTTTCAGAGGACTCATAGAGTTCGTGATCAATTCATGGTCCAATGCTAGGATTAAGGGTGTGAGTGCTACACCCACCCTAGGGCGGGAAGCCTGCATACAGTATAAGGGACAGAAAGAGGCTTGTCTCTCCATTGTCGCTTTTGCTGTCTTCCACTGCTGTGAACTGTTGCCCCTCTGCCATGTGCCACCCTGCCTTGGAGCCGGCCCATTACGGACTGAAACCTCTACAAACTGTGAGCTAAATAAACCTTTCCTCCTTTACCTTTGTGTGTTGGGTATTTTGTCTCAGCAATGAGAAACGTGACCAAGACGCCGTGTAACCTCAGGTGATTTAAATTTCTCTGGGTTCCATTTTCCTCACTTAACAAATATATAGAATATCAAACTCCTGAAAGGATTAAAGGAGTTAGTGTAAGTAAAGCACAAAGACCAGTGTACAGCACATATTAAATGCTGAAAATGTGTTTCCTTTAGTTATTGTCAACAACTGAGCCCTTCCTCAAGGTTTAGGGCTCCCATTCCTATGCCAAAAGATTTAACTTTTCACATACTGAGAAGTTTCTAATCCTATTTGGCATAGCCAAGACTCAGTGTTGTTTCTACAACTACCTCAATTTCACTTACACTTACGGCCCCCATCCCTGGCCTTTCACCTTCGAGACAAGACATCTAAAACCACAATGGCCATTACATAGGCCGCATCCAGACAATGGCCAGGTTTTAAAAAATGTAAATTCACGGAACACTGTAGAAATTCTTCAGTGGTCAGGCTTTGTTCATAAGAATGATGTGGCAGGTCTGAAGAATTTCCTAGGCCCCATTTATCAGATGATAAGGCAAAGTCTGCACAAATTCTAACAACTAGCTAGAGAAAGATAGGAATAGGGTGTCAGGAAATCAGGCCCACAATGAAATACTAGGATGGAAAGCTATGTCTAATAATCCAGCAAGGCATCAAGAGCAGAGAAAACTCACAGGGGTCTTTTTCAGCCAGGGAGAAGAATGGGCCCATACGCCTTTGTAGAGCAGTTTGGTTAGACTCTGTGTCTAGTGTGAAGACCTCAGGCCCTCAAGAGCCTTGGCAAAGCCAAGAATAAGTAAAGCAAAGACTCTCACTCCAACAAGGAGGTCCTGGTGTCTAGTCCCGCCCACAGAGTGCTAATGAGGTTCTGCCCAGCACATGCAAAAACAAGAAAGATTTGCGAGTAGGCTGGTCTTCTCTCCAGAGCCTTCACAGAGAGCGTTTGCCCTCATCTCTGGGACCACCATCACAAACTCAGGTGCCCTTCCTTTCCTTTTTCAAAGCATTCTGCAAACCTCTACAACACTGCACTAATCATACCCAAATACATCTGCTTGCCAGGAGTGGTGGTACATGCCTGTAATCCCAGCACTCGGGAAGCTGAGGAAGGAGGAGTGCCGCAAGTTCAAAGCCATCCTGGGCTGAGTTCAAGACCAGCCTGAAATACACAGCAAGACCCTGACTCAAAAAAAAAAAAAGATCTAAACCAAACACATCTGCTGATCACCTTCTCTGTCCTTTCCACCACATTAAAGATCTTGAGGTTTGAGTGAATAGAGCAGGTATTGTGGCTGGCACATAGAAAGCTCTAATACCAATTCATTGATAGGCTGATTGAAGACAGTAACTCTATTCGATACCCTACTTCAGAGATCAGCACCTTTCTCTGTGAAGCACCACACAGTAAATATTTTAGGCGGTGCAGACCACATGGTTTCTGTCACAACTGCTCTACTCTGCCTCTGTGGCATGAAAGCAGCCACAGTCAACACAGAAGTGAAGAGCGTAGCTGTTCTGTTACAACTTTATTTTTAGAAACTGAAAATTTCATATCACATAGGAAACAGGGAATTTACAAAGCACTGAGGACCTCCTATTGTGCACGGCATAAAAGAAAGATGCCAGTTCGAAGGCAGCACAGCATCTTACTGCAGGTGCCTTTGAATGCCAGGAAGGTAGGTGATAAGTGCATAAGATTTTACATAACTAAAACGTACTGTATGTCTTTCTGGCCCAACTCTCTGACCCAATTCACCGAATCGAAGTAGTTCAGAGTGAACAATGTATTCTGCAGGGTCATAATCAAGTGGCTCCCAAGACCCATGGACAAGTAGTGAATGTTCCATCTATACCCCAAATTGGTATGAATATTAATGGGCATGATTCTGGGGGGAAAGATTTATAGCAATCAACAGAGACTTAAAATTCCAAAAGGTGAAGGGTTATTACAAGCTATGAGTACTTTTTCAAGCATATTCTCAAACAGGCAGTTTCAACGTTGTTAACATTTTTAACACCTGATCCCAAACTGATTTGTGAGCCTTTGTCAATCTAGTCTTGACTGGAGGTCTCCTGAAGATTTAAGCTCAGAGCCATTAATCAACCTCCCCCCAGTGGAGAGTATGTGTGTTACACACAAATTATTTAATAGTCTGTTTGCTTTCCTACTCTCTTAGACAGCTGTTCTATATCTCCTTTCTTTACCAGCCAAACGTTTTGCTTCCTACATCACTGAGAAAGCTGAAGTGCACTAGTGCACCCGCACCCACAGCTTCACTCTCCATGGTTTCAGTTTCTTGTTGTCAACTGTGGCATTGTATGGTCTCATATCACTACAACTGGGAGAGGACAATACCACACGACACTATGATAGAGATCACGGGCAGGCACACATACACGTAACTTTTAGTGGAGTATATTATTATATTTAGTGTTATTTTATTACTAACTATGGATGTTAATCTCACTGTGCACTATTTATACTGTATATTAAACTTTATCATAGATGTGCATATACAGGAAAAACACAGTATACATACAGTTCAGTACCATCCATAGCTTCAGGTACCTCTTGGGGGTCTTGAAACATATCCTTTGCAGGTAAGTGAGAATGACTATCATCAAAGGTAAACATCCAGAGTCTGGTCTCATCCACCTAGCTTTGGACTCTTGACACTCAAATACTCTCCTCCCATTTGTTATTGTACACAAACTGTCCTCACTTCTATCTAGAGCAAATCTTATCTCCTGGCCATTGGATTTCATCCTTTCTCAAGGATATAACTTTAACAAGTTTTTACCTTTTCTGTTCAAACATCATGTATTACTTTTTCCTCTCTTCTGAATTATTTCAATTAACAAACACATTATTTCTTCCACCCTAAAATAGGCACGCACACACACACACACACACAATCGCACAATCACAAACTTCTTAGACCCATTTCTCCCTTCCTGCCTAATCCATGACAATATCCAAAACCAAACTGCTGATATTCACTGCCCAGACCTAGTTTCCCTCCATCTTCCTCATCTCAGTTGACAGTAATAGCAACCTATCCAGTTTCTCAGGCTAAAACTGTGGAATCACCCTGGATCCCTCTCTTACAATCACATCCAATCTGTCAGGAAATCTTGTAACTGATTCCAGTTTCTCACAAAGTCCTGATTAGATTTTTATTTCCTCCTGAAACTTTCTACAGTATTTCTGACTTCATAGAGCTCTCTCCTTTTCCACATAGCTCTGTCAGCATTCCCACTGGGCGTTCTAATGCTTGTGAGCACTATCTTTTCAAATTCATGACAAGCACAAGCTACACTCAGACCCTCTACCTCCCAGAGCACTAAACACAATAGTGCATATTCAGTGATATCATCCTAAGTGTTTTCCTGCATGCTTCTAATAAAAGTACCACAAACAGTACTTACTTTGACTAATGTTTCCTGCACTTGCAAAGCTATCCGTCATGTCTCCAAACACCAGCATCATGAGAGGGAGCGCGGCTCCATGGATAACAGCGGCCAGAGTTCCCAGCACCATGTATAACCTGTCCAGCCAATCTGAATAGCGAAACTAAGAAGAGAATAAAATAGAGCACAGGCACAATTAGCAGTCTTCTAGATGGTTTCTTCTACCTTCAGAACATATCCCAAACCCAATTATTATTCAGACTACTACTGCTATCACTCAAGTCCAAGATACCCTCTACCTTTGCTACACTGTTGCAATAGCCCAATTAGAAAAGAGCATTTGATTCTTCTATTGAGTTCTGGCTTAGTTTTTTACACTGTATTCTGTCTTCTTATGAGTCAAATGAGCCTATAATAGAAATATACTATTTGCTCTGCTTTCTAAGAGAAGTTACTTTTTATCTCACAAGAAAAAACTTAAATGTCACAGGCTACTTAAAAGGTAACATTTTGTAAATTTTACAAAGTATCTTGGTTTAACTTACCAAGAGAAGGAAAGAAAAGATGCATATTAATATAATTTAAATGAAAATGGTGAAATCACAATAGACACCACCAAAATCCAGAAGATTATAAGTAAGTACCTTAAAAACCTGCACTCCAATAAGTTGCAGAATCTAGAAGAAATGGATAGATTCCTAGATATATATGAATTACCAAAATGGAACCAAGAAGATATTAAAACCCTGAACAGACTAACAGCAGGCAATGATATCTGAGGCAATAATAAAAAAAATACCAGCTAAGAAGAGTCCAGGACCCAATGGATTCACCACAGAATTCTACAACTTAGAGAAGATCTAGCATGAACATGTCTCAAACTCTTTAATGTTATAGAAAGGGAAGGAGTACTGCCAAACTCATTCCTGGAAGCTAGCATTACCTTGAACCAAAACCAGACGAGGAGTCAAAAAAGAAAACTAGCCGGTGAGACGGCTCAGCGGCTTAAGCGCCTGCCTTGCAAGTGCGAAGGCCCGAGTTCGACTCCCGGAACCCACATACGAAAAAGGGGCCGGTGATATCGCTCAGTGGCACGGGCGCCTGCTGGCGCGCGAGGTCCTGAGGTCGTCCCCCCGGTACCCACAAAAAAAAAAAAAAAAAAGAAAACTATAGAGCAATCTCTTTAATGAATATAGATGCACAACTCCTAAACAAGATACTTACAAACAGAATGCAACAAATCATTAAAAAGATCACACATCATGACCAAGTAGGCTTCATTCCAGAGATGAGGATAGTTTAACACATGCAAATCAATAAATATAATATATCACATAAACAGAAGCAAAGACAAAACTCACATGATCGTCTCAAAAGATGTAGAAAAGGCCTTTGACAAAACCCAACATCTATTCATGATTAAAACCCTGAAGAAAATAAGAACAGAAGGGCCTTATCTCTATGTGATAAAAGTTATTTATAGCAAACTCATTGCCAATATCATATTAAATTGGGGAAAACTGAAATGTTTCCCTCTAAAATCAGGAACAAGACCAATATGTCCATAGTCACCACTCCTGTTCGATGTAGTGCCCAAAACTTTAACCAGAAAAATCGGGCAAGATAAAAAAATACACAGGATATGTAATAGGAAAGAAAGAAGTCAAAACTATCCTTATCTGCAGAGGACATGGTCCTTTACATAGGAGACCCAAAATATTCTACCAAAAAACTCCTAGAACTAATAAACAAATTCAGCAAGGTAGCAGGATACAAAATTAACACACAAAAATCAATAGCATTACTCTACACCAATAATGAATCCCCCAAGAAAGAAATTAGGACAATATCATTAACAAAACATCTAGAAAAATTAAATACTTAGGTGTTAAACTAAGAAAAAAAGTGAAAGATCTCTATAATGAAAACTACAGTACTCTGAAAAAGGAGATAGAAGAGGACATTAGGAAATGGAAAGATACCCCCTCTTTCCTGATAAGCAAAATCAATATTGTCAAAATGGCCACTTTCCCAAAACTTATAGATTTAAAGCAATCTCAATCAAAATGCCAGCAGTGTTCCTCACAGAACTAGGAAAAATAATCCTAAAATTTATGTAGAACCAGAGGAGATACAGTATAGCAAAAGCAATCCTGAGAAACAAGAGCAAAGCAGGAGGCACCACAATCCCAAATCTCAAGCTATATTACAAAACTACTATGATAAAAAAAAAAAAATAGGGTACCAGCAAAAAAAATCACAGATATGTGGATCAATGGAACAGAAGAAAAGATCGCAAAAGTCCTCCCCAGTACATTCAGCCATCTGATCTTTGACAAAGGGGCCAAAAATATATGTCAGAGAAAAGACAGCCTCTTTAACAAACAGTGCCAGAAAAACAAGCTATCCACATGCAGAAGATTGAATCTAGACTCCTATCTCTCACCGTGCACTAAAATAAAATCAAAATGGATCAAGATTTACATATTGGGCCGGTGAGATGGCTCAGCGGTGTAAGCACCTGCCTGGCAAGCACGAGGGCCCGAGTTCGACTCCCGGAACCCACATACAAAAAAAGGGCCAGTGATATCGCTCAGCGGCACGGGCGCCTGCTGGCGCGCGAGGTCCTGAGGTCGACCCCCGGTACCCACAAAAAAAAAAAAAAAAAAAAAGATTTACATATTAAAAGAAACACTTCAAGTGATGGAAGCTAAAATAGGTAACATTCTTGGAAACATGGGCATAATAGGCAAGGACTTTCGGAACAGAACCCCGATTGCACAAGAAACAACATCAAGGATCAACAAATAAGATTATGCCAAACTAAAATACTTCTACAAAACAAAGGAAACAAACAACAGAATAAAACGAAAACCTACAGAATGGGAAAAAAATGTTTGCCAGCTATTCCTTAGACAGAGGACTAATAGTATCCAGAATATATGAAGAACTAAAAAAAAATTAAGACTCCTCCCCAATAAAAGATTCAATCAAAGAAATGGGCAATTGAAATGCATAAACACTTCTCCAAAGAAGAAGTACAAATGGCCAACAAATACATGAAAAATATTCAACATCTCTGGCCAGTAAATAAATGCAAATTAAAACAACACTGAGATTCCATCTTACTCCAGAAAGAAATAGCTATCATCAAGAAGTCAATGGGCCGGTGAGATGGCTCAGCGGCTTAAGCGCCTGCCCGGCAAGTGCGAGGGCCCGAGTTCGACTCCCGAAACCCACATACGAAAAAGGGGCCGGTGATATCGCTCAGCGGCACGGGCGCCTGCTGGCACGCGAGGTCCTGAGGTCGACCCCCCGGTACCCACACACACAAAAAAAAAGATGTCAAATAACAAATGTTGGTCAGATTGCATGGAAAAAGGAACTCTTCCACATTGTTGTTGGGAAGGTAAACTAGTATAACCACTATGGAAATCAGTATGGAGATTTCTCAATTTCTAGAAATTCTGTTTCATCCATCTAGTCCCCTTCTAGGTATCTTCCTGAAAGAGTTAAAGACATCGGATTACACTGATACATACATACCTGTGCTTATAATTGCATCATAGCTAAACAATAATAATGGCTAAACCTTGGAATTGGTCTATATGTCCATCAACCAATAAATGAACAAGGAAAATGTGATATTATGCACAATGAAGTTCTACTCTGCCATAAAGAGGTATAGATACATTTGAGTAGTTTGTAGGAAAATGGATGCATCTTGAGACTATAATGTTAAGTGAAATAAAGTAGGCACACAAGCTTAAATATTACATGGTTTCTCTTATTGAAGAAACCCAAAGTAAAAATACTTTAAAGACAAATATAAAGGATAGATAATAGGAAACAAATAGATGTTTTGCCAATGGGAAGGGGATCTAGAGATGGAGGAAGGGGGAGGCAGGAAAGGGAAGGGGAAGCAGATGTGTTATGTCCATGTACCAACTCTCCACAATGAAGGAAATCATTACGTACTGCAAATGTGTACTACTAAAAAAAGTGTCTTTGCTTAAAGAGCTGCTGCACAATGCCATTAGCATAAAGGTAAAGTGATTTCAACATAATTAGGCCTTAATGAGGAGGAGGAAAAGAACGAATTGGATGCATGCTTCCCAATAAACATTTTTTTGGAGAAGCTGGAATGTGGCCATGATGAATGACCGATGCAGATCCTTATAACTTCTTTACTTATAACCAAATTACAGGAAGGAAAGGCTTCTCTGGATCCTAAAACTAATGGGAAGAGACAGGAAGAAGAATGGGCTCAAGGCAACCTAGGAAACAGTTAGTGCTTCTCTCCTGTAACTCAAGGAACTGGTTAAGAATTGAAAGATAATCAAATGAAAGAAAGGAAACAAAAAGTGCAACAGGACCAATCTAGCAGTGGGGGTCTCAGATAAAGTCCAAGGCAGGTAGCTCTCCTGTAGACAAACCACAGGCTCCCTGTAGCACGTTTGTGGTCTAGAGAGAAAATGGGGCAGAGTCCAGGCAAGGAGAGTAACCTAAATCAAGATCAGGAATCAGGCAACATAAAAGACAGGGCAGCAGAAGTAAGAACTTAGAACTTTATATACTTCATATGGAGAAAGAAAGTAATACTAAAGTTAGCTATCAAGGAACTTACTGCTATTGATATGGCTAAAGTGACTCCATTTTCTTTTTAGACTCCAGTTTGTCTTCACTTAGCCCCTAGATGCACTCACTCCCCAGCCCTGTTAGATATTAAGGCACTGACCCACAGATAAACTCACTCCTCAGACCCCTTCCCAGCTACCATAAAACCTATAAAAGGAGGAACAAATAGCTACAGCAAACAGACCAGATGTTTGGAGAGGGTCTTGTGATAAATCTAGCGATGTTCTTGTGAAATTCCAGAAAGATGATGTGGTGTAATGTGGTTACTAAGGTTACAGGGTGGGGGACTTATGGGGAATTTGTAACATATAAAAACCCCTTAGAACAAAGACTGGGTGATTGATGCCTTAGCTAAAAACTGGGACATCATCCAGCTGGCCAATAAAGCTCCTTGTGTCCGTGCTCGGCCTCTGTGAGTGAATCTTGTGATTTTGCTGTAACATTTTGGAGGCCCCAGTGAGATCCCTCACAGAAAAGTCCTTATTTGAGGGGGCCCTGTGCGTCCTTGCCTGACAGTCTAACCTCAGGTGGCAGGGCACCCCGGCTGACTTCAGCTGGCCACCTGTGGTGACCGTAAGGAGGGACACCTGTAGCTAAGAGGCAGAACAACTGAGCCCCACCTCCCGACCAAGGTAAGAATTCGGATTTGGTTTTTAGTTTCACTTTTGGGCTCGTCCTGGGACTTGCTTTCTTTGGACTGGCATTTGGTTAAACTTGTGAAACATCTGTGAAGGGCCCAGACCCCAGACGCGGTGGTCATTTGGTCTCAGTGCAGGCTGGGAGTTTGGTCAGAGCTTGCAGTCCCTGAATTTGGTCAGAGTTTACCTCTGAATTTGTTTTCCCAGCGTACCTGTGAATTTGGTTAGAGCTTGTCTCTGAATTTGTTCCAAATTGTCAGGTCGGGAATGGTGAATATTTTTTCTGGGTTGTTTGTCCTTTTGTGTGTTTGTTTTGCCCCAAAGGCACCTGCAATTTCAAGTCACAGTTGAATCTGTCATTTGGTTTGGAGGAATTAGTGGCCACTCTGTTTCTTCCTTTTCTGCCCCTCGCACTTCTGTACCTGGAAACTCCGGGGACCCAGATCATCTACCCCACGCCATCTCTGTAACAGCTGTCTTCTCAAATTTCATCAGCCTCGGACTTTTGTTCGTACTGCTGGGAGAGTGGGGGAAGGACAGTTTGCCAAGGTAAGCTGCTCTTTTGTTCTAAATCAAGCTAAAATGAGCTTGGACGGCAGGAAACCAACTGTTTTGGAATGCATGATTAAGAATTTTGGTAAGTTTAAGGGAGACTACCAGGTAAAGATAAAGCCAAAGAGGTTCCACACCCTATGTAAATTAAAATGGTCCTCTTTTGGCATTGGCTGGCCAGCGGGTGGGATGCTCCGTCCCCAGGCAACCAGTAGGATATAAAATATTGTCACCAGAAAGCCTGGACACCCAGATTAGTTTCCATATATAAACTCCTGGTTGAGTGCAGTGCAAGCACTACCCCAGTGGCCAGCCCTGATGTTGTTACCAGCCTGGCGCTGCCTGCAAGCATCTAGGAAAGTTTTACAGGGGAAATCAAATTACAAATTTTAACTAATTGGCAATTATACTTTTGGTTTTCAGTTTGAATTGATGTGCATAAAACATTTCTTGTGCACTACAAACTCCTAAGTAGCAATTAGTCAAAATTACTATCTGAAAAATAAAAAGAAGGAAAAAAGGGGGAGGCACAAGCAATCGCAAAAGGGGAAATCATTGGCACCCTTGCTTGCTTCCCAAATGAAATTCAAGGAGATGCAAAGGATGAGAAGGCTCTGTGGGAAAAGCTAACTTCCCAGACACAAAAGTCTTTAAAAAACAATCAGTCACCACTGCCAGAGGTGTTGGAGGAAAGAATTTAATCTGCAAGCCTGGAAAAAAATAATAATAAACCAGGACAAATCTATCTAGACCCTCTGCAGGCTTTTAAAGGGATAACTCAGAGCCAAAAACATGAAAACAGGGAGAAACCACTGTTTTGCACTCCTCTCACCACTTCCCATAGACCCCCGGGCAAGGGAGGAATGTAGATGCCTGCTTTGTCAAAACATCAAGTAAGCTGCAGCAGGAAACTCAAGCTGCGCCCCCGGTTCAAAGCACCTGGAGACCACAGCTTTGTCCCAGAGCCGACTGAGAGCCGCAGCTCACCTTTCCTGAGCCTCAGTCAGCCTGGAGCGCGCCGGTGCCCACCCTTTCTCTGCACAAACACAGGGTCTCTGCTCTTAAATCACGAATGGCTGCAGCATTTGCAGCCAGCAGGAAACTGTTAGGGTGTAGTCATAGCAACCCAGGAGCAAGGGGTCAAAGTGAGCTTTGGCAAAGATATATCAAAGGAAATTTACATAAATGATATTCTTACAGAGAGAATGCTAATAGAATAAAAGAAAGATTTGAGTAGTGACAGAGGGTGTGGAGATGACTGAGCTGGAAGCTACATAAAAGAAAAACAGGAAAGTTGTCAGTATTTTTATGAGGGAATTTATTTTTTTGTTTCTTCCAAATTCTTATAAGAGATCTCTGCTGTTGACCTACAAATAATTCCGACTAGTCTATTTATAGTTACAAACTTCTAAAATTGTAAAAGAGTTACTATAATTCAATTTGGCCTATATAGATATAGATATAGATATAGATATAGATATAGATATAGATATGCACTCTGATTTTATAAACAGATTTGTCTGTGTACTTTGTTTGTCTGTGTGCCCAACCTGTAAACAGCTGTTTTATTTGAGCTCAACAAATTTTTCTTTTTTTGCATTTTTGGATTTTTTTTCTTTTTTTTTTTTGTGGGTACCGGGGGTCGACCTCAGGACCTCACACGCCAGCAGGCGCCCTTGCCGCCGAGTGATATCACCGGCCCTTTTTTTGTATGTGGGTTCCGGGAGTCGAACTCAGGCCGTCGTGCTTGCCAGGCAGGCGCTTATGCCACTGAGCCATCTCACCAGACCGAATGTTCGGATTTTTAAAACATCTGTCTGATATGCTTCCACCAAAAGTTGCCAGCTGACCAAAATGATGTTAAAACTGGTTTTATAAATGTAGTGCATGTTTTTGTTTATCATTTATTGTTGTATTATGATTTGAAAGTTTCTCATTGTTCAAAAACAATGTGTTAAATAATATAATCTGGTTTTCATAAGTCTTCAAAAATTGTTAAGCAAAATATATTATTGTGATATGTTTACATTGGTCATTGTCAGGTTAATTTTTCTAAAAATAGGACAATGAGGTTTTCTGATTTAAAGATGCTCTGGTACAAAACTAAATTAAGAAACAAAAGTTTTCATATAGCTATGATGATTCATTATTGCTACTCTCATAGTGTATTATGTGTATTCATATCTTCCAGATGTACAGATCTTCTAAAATATAAAACCAGGTTTTTTTATGGAGATAAACACTTTCTTTCAGATTCAGACATCTGCCTTTTGCCTGTGTTCCAGATATTTATGATAAGAGGTTCATGCCAGTATGAGTTCACCAGTCAAATGTTAATTTTTGACAAAAACGTATGTGATGTATATGCTATATACATGCCACAGTACTTAGAAATGACTAGATATTAAACAGTCCAGACAATGTCATAAATTTCTTCAATGACATCCTATTAAAAGACAAGTTAGATAAAAGCTTCTTATGTACTAGATAGAGATGATTGACTAAAAGGTTCAAATTTGTATGCCAACTGTCAATTTTTTAGGGTTTGTGTTACAAGATGGGACACACATGCTGTCAGCTTCATATATACAGGCCCTTTGGGCCTAAAGGAGCCTGACACTAGAAAGGACTTAAGGGAATTCCTGGGAATGGCTGGGTACTGCCGTCTCTGGGTTCCAAATTTTGCAGCCATTGTGAAACCCCTTTATGAGGCCTTAAAGGGAGAAAACAACCCCTCACTTGAGTGGAGCCCTGAGCACCAGCTAGCTTTCAAGACTTTAAAAAAAAATTGTTGAGTGCCCCCACCTTGGCACTTCCTGATGTTACCAAGCCTTTCTTGTTGTTTGTACATAAAAATAGGCACAGCCTGGGGTGTTTTGACTCAGACACTGGGGCCTTGGAAGTGCCCCATGACATATTTGTCAAAAAAAAAAAAAAAAAGAAACTAGACCCGATGACAACTGGGTGGCCCCCTTGCTTGCGGGCTACTGCAGCCACCACAACCTGGTGAAAAAAGCTGATAAACTGACTCTAGAACAAAAATTAAATGTGTTTATTCCTCATGCTATACAGACCTTGCTGAGAGCACCTGATGATAAATGGCTGTCAGAAACTAGACGGGCTCGATATCAAGGTGTTCCTTTGGAAGATCCCAGACTAACTATTAAAACCATCCAGGCTCTCAACCCAGCCTCCCTTTTGCCCACATCCTTGGAGCCACCTAGACATGACGGTGCAAAGGCAATCGAGACGTCTACTCAGCCCAACCGGATTTACAGGACATTCCCCTCCAGAACCCCAATATGACCCCGTTTTCAGATGACAACAACATGGTAATCGATGGGGTTCGGAGGGCGGAAGCAACAGTTGCCACCTTGGAGCGAACCGTCGGGTTAGAGGCTCTGCCTCCTGGACATCCGCTCAAAAAGCTAGGTAACCCTAACCACACCCACTGCTCTTAAAGTTACAGGTTGTGCTCCATGGATCCATCACCCCCGAGTCAAGAAGTGGACACCTGAGCTCACAAAAGTGTGACCATCTGCCCTGGAGACCTTCAGACCTCCAGGCACCAAGAGACTTCAGCAAAAGCTGCTATGGCAAAACAACAACAGGACTCCGGTCACAGCCCTCATCCTGTGTAGCCTCCTCCCAGGACGAGGAGGGTTATGCGCAGCCTTGGGGGGGAATGCTGTTTTTATACAAACAACTCTGGGATTATAACAGATACTCTAGACAAGATAAAACAGAGATTAGATGAGTGAGCTAAAGCTTGTCAAAATAAGCAAGGATGATACGAACAGTTATTCAGTTGGAATCCTTGGCTGACTTCCCTTATCACTGGACTTGCAGGGCCAATAATAATTCTTATTCTGGTCTTTACCTTTGGGCCCTGCTTGATTAATTGGATAAGAGATAAAATTCAAAGTACTGTGAGCCAGGTACAGATGATGGTGTTAACTAAAACAACTAAATATGAGCCACCACCATATGAAGGACTATATATGTCCTAAAAAAAATATGTCCTTGAGTGGGGAATGATATGGCTAAAGTGACTCCATTTTCTTTTTAGACTCCAGTTTGTCTTTACTTAACCCCTAGATGCACTCACTCCCCAACCTTGTTAGATATTAAGGCACTAACCCATGGATAAACTCACTCCTCAGACCCTTTCCTAGTTAACCATGAAATCCATAAAAGGAGGAACAAATATCTATAGCAAACAGAACAGATGTTTGGAGAGGGCCTATGATAGACCTGGTGAAGTTCCTGTGAAATTCCAGGAAGATGATGTGGTGTGACATGGTTACTAAGGTTATGGGGGGGACTTGTGGAGAACTTGTAACATATAAAAACCCCTGAGAACAAAGACTGGGCGACTGATGCCTTAGCTAAAAGCTGGGACATCATCCGGCCAGCCAATAAAGCTCCTTGTGTCCGTGCTCAGCCTCTGTGAGTGAATCTTGTGATTTTGCTGTAACACTATATATATATAATTTTTTTGGGGGGGACAGAGTCTCCCTATGTAGTTCAGCTGGCCTTGAACTCACTTATGTAGCCCAGGCTGGCCTTGAACCCATGGCAATCCTCCTGCCTCAGCCTCCTGAGTGCTGGGATTACAAGCATGCACCACCACACCCGGCTTACTGCAATATAATACAACAGTAATAAGTGGGATGAAAACTTAATTGTCAAGGGAAAAAATAAAGAAGAGAGTAGCTCCGGATGGTAGTGACCAGAAGCCCATTAAGGAGGAGAGGAAAAGTGACATCAAATTATGAAATGATTACTGAAAATTAAGGTTTGGTATAAGAACATCTAGTATATACAGTACTTAGATATGTGCATTAAACCTTCTCGGTGTCTTAAAGATGCAATCAGGTGAGCTTAAATGCGGTTTGAAAAAATGACTTCCCATACCCCAGATATATCATCTCTGTACAAATTAATACCTAATAAAGGAATCATGTCTTGGCATACTTCTTCATATTTCACTGAAGAACTGGCTAACTTTTGCCACCATGTACTGCTGTCTTGACTAGGCATTCATCCTTGTCCTTAAAAAACTAAGAGGGGATGAGATAGGCAGAAACTGTTTGTCTTCTACAGAATCTATTAAAGGGACAACATACTAAATTCTTCAGTGTAGGAAGAGGAGATCATTGACATGGAAAGGCTTCTCTCATCGACACCACAACAGGAGGCTGGGGATGGTGGTGCATACCTGTAGTTGCAAGCACTCTGAAAGGCTGAGGCAGGAAAATCATGAGTGCAAGCCCAATCTTGGCAATTTAGCAACTTAGTAAGACCATGTCCCAAAATAAAAACTTAAAAAGACTAGGGATGCAGCTCAGTGGAAAGGCCCTGGGTTCAATCCCCAGTACCTTTTTTTTTTTTTTTGTGGGTACTGGGGGTCGACCTCAGGACCTCGCGCGCCAGCAGGCGCCCGTGCCGCTGAGCGATATCACCACCCCTTTTTTCGTATGTGGGATCCGGGAGTCGAACTCGGGCCCTCGCACTTGCCAGGCAGGCGTGTACGCCGCTGAGCCATCTCACCGGCCCCCCAGTACCTTTAAATAAATAAATAAATAGCCTGCAGGACACTTTACTTCAATAATTACTCAATGTTTAGAATAAAAGCAAGAGGCTGGGCAAGTAAACACGTGCTGAATGCCTACTTGGTAACAGATAAAAGCCAGAAAATAAATACCAAAGCTATAGCCCCTGCTTTCAGAGAGTTTAAAGGAGGTAGACCAAGCAAAAAGTATATGCAAGGCACAATCTGCATTATTCAACAATATCACAATAGACACAAAATCAGACAAAAGGTCCTATTCTCCTTGGTGGGAAAAAACCCATAGAAAAACTGCTTCCTCTCAGCCTTGAAAGTAGAGCTGATGTTTAGAAGTAAAAAGAAGGCATTCTAACCAGACAGAACAGAAAACAGAAGCAAGAAAGAGCACGATGCCTTAGAGAAGTATGGGGTTTCTTAAGTTGAAATGTTGACATACGGAAATATCAAGAAAAAGCTTGCTGACCAGCAGGAATACTTCAAGCAACTGAGGCAAACCAGAAAAGGCAAGGTTTGAGGGGATGGACAGGAGAGAAATGAGTCTGATTTAAATGCTCACGCTGGAAGTGCTAACCAGGAAGCACATGGAAAGAATTTAAAGTCTTAGGCAGAATTTTATAGCAGAAGACAGAGAAGTAGAAAAGATCATCCAGAAAGAGATAAAGAATGCATGGAGCTAAGAAAAGGCTGGAGAAGAAATAATAGAGATACACGTTGGCTGTCCTTTTGATGATCTTAGAGCAAAAGGAAGAAGAAAAGAAATGTTTACTATAGTAGGATGCAATGAAAGTGGGAGTTTCTACGAAAGTCTTATGTTCAGAGAAAAATCACCTAAAGACAGAGAAAACACAGAAAGTAAACTCGGGCCCAGAGAATAGAGGAAACACTTATTCAAGACCCTGCAGCAGGAGATAATCAGTAGATGTTACCTAAGGTGAGGCAAGATATTCCCAGAATGCCCAAGATTCCTTCAAAGTGGCAAGAGCCTAGAGATCACTCTATGATAGGGGGATATAATGTCACCATCTTAAAGAAATGGTAAAACTTAGAATCATGAGGAAAAGTGAAATACCTTAACACTTAATGTTTCAAGATGTGATAAGATCTGAAGTATTACAGCACCCCCCATGCAATTTTCTTACAGACGTGCTACGTGCTTAATCAGATTGTAATAATATCTTTAGACCTAACTTTCAGCGTATAAAACATGTGAAGCATGGAAGAGCACATTAAATGATATCAAGGGGGGCAATCAAAGCAGGGCATTCTACAGGGCAACAGGAAGACTGTCAGCACATCAATGTCATGTACAAAGACACAGGAGACAGATATCCAAATGTGGTCACTAACTAAATTCTGCTTTGAATGAAAGAATTCTAAAGGATATTTTTTGAAGGTACTTTGAAAAATATGTGTAAGCAGAACATTACATAATATTAAGAAATCATTGTTTGTTTTGTAAAGTATAATTATTTTTGACTTATTGTATTATTTTGTAAACTTTTACAGGCATTTTTGAGAGATTTAAACTGAGGTAGCTAGGTATGAAATGTGAAATCCCAGATGAAACACAGCAAAACATTAATTAGCTATAAGCAATGCATGTAAGTGTGCCCTTTACTGCTTTAACTTTTTATGTCTTTGAAAATTTTTACCATGACACTTGGCAAAGAAAAGATGCTTCTCAAACAGAAAAAGGTCTGTTTCTTCATCTCATACTGAAAGGTACAAGCTAGAAGTGAATACAGGTACAAGGAAGTGTCCAGGTATCATCTTTCTCCGTGAAATAAGACAAGATTGATTTCCGGAGAGAAAAGGTGAGAAGATTTGAGGAAAGTGGTAAAATAATGCTGAATAAGACAAAAGCCAAATGTCCGAGCTCTGTAGTTTAGAAAAGATAGTTTCTGGGGGAGGGAAATCTCTTAAAACGTTGAGCCTTAGTTCCTACAATTACAAAATGTGGAAAATATCCATTCACATAGAAAATCACACATAGCTGTTATGAGGATTAAGCTAAGACTTAATACTACAACCTTTTATTAAACATATAATAGAAAACGCACAATAAGCAGTCACTATTACTGGTTTTGTAACTGTAATAATTACTACATTTTTTCAGGCTACTACAGTCAGGAAACAGGCAGAAAAAAGCTTTGACATATCAGATGATATGTCACATAAAACTGACTATAACTGGAGTATTGTTTAAAAAGGAAATACAAAATGTTTCATTAGATACTGATAGGAAAGGGACAGTAAACCTGAACCACATAAAAGGAAGGTTAGCCAGTGTGGAGAGTTAAAGGTCTGAATTTCCAAGGCTAAGAAGTAGAGGGTGCGGGCAGGAAAGTTCAGGTAATATTCCGCAGGCTAGATGGGAACATGACCTTACCCTAGTGCCTGACTTGGACTTGGAAGTCAGTGATTCATTCCTTCATGTATCCAGCCATTTGTTCAGTATTTGAAAAGTGTTTGATGAGCACCAAGTAAAAATCATGCTTAGTTCTGGGTACTGGCAACAACAGTGACTAAGAAAAGTTTCCTGTCCTCCTGAAGCTTATATTCTAGTGCAAATATTAAAAGAGAGAAGGGAGGTATTCAATATTCATTCAGTATCTGGGGACCTATTAAAATTCCAGGTACTGTTCTCCGAACTTGACATACAACAGTGAAGAAAGCATACATATACCTCACCTTCATGGAGCTCGCATTCAGAAAGAAGGCAAACATGAGGAAGAAATCAGAGAGAAGTATTCAGAAGAAATATCATACAGGGTGGCAAATGCCACCAGGACTGGCAGGGACAGCTGGTTAGACTTGCTAGTCAGAGAATACATCTCCAAAAAGGGAACTCAGGAACAGAAAGGATGCACTTTATTATGTAATGATGTGGGGACAGGGCATTCAAGGCAGGAAGAACAACTGCAAAGGTTCTTACATGGAAACTAATTTGGTGTGACTCCAGGATCAGAACGGACACTGGGGCAAGAGCAGAGTGAGGTTTGTCTGTGGAGAAATCACAGAGGAGACGGTGGTCATAGTTTTGGGTCTTGCATAGTTTTAGGAAGGAGATTGGGTTTTTACTCTAAATTCTGTAAATAAGTGAAAAGGAAAAGCAATCAAATATTTGAGGGAAGGGACTGAAGTGATGCGATGGGGAGGCTATAGGTAGATGTTTAGACCTGCAATACTGGAGGAGGGATACTAGAAGGAAAGAGAAGCTGAGGCTTGATCAGGTATGGTAGGCAGAATAATGGTCCCCACCAACATGTCCACATCATAGTCCCATAGTCCCTGTGAATATACTTCCTAGAGACAGAAGATGCTAAAGACTTCAGGACTGAGAGATTACCTGGGTTATCTAGGACTGATGTGGAGCCAGTGGAATTACAAGGGTGCTTCTATGAGGAAGGGAGGGGCTCAGAGCCAGAAGGAGATGTGACAGCAGAAGTGCAGAAGTGCGAGGCTGGAGAGGTACAAGGGGGGGGGCCCTGCAACTAGGAATGGAGGTGCCTGCCAGCAGCTTGAAACAGAAACAGTCTCCCCTGCAGCTACCAGAAGGAATTAATCCTGCCAACACTGTGATTTTGCTCTGATTCAAGAACCGTAAGATAAATTTGTTTTAACGTCTAGCCTCATTTCTTCAGCTGTAAAATTGTAAAGACGATACTACCTACTCCAAACAGAATTTTAAGAATTAAATGACTTTGCATATAAAGTAATTAGAAAAATGTCTTCCACACTGTGCTATGTGTGTGTGTTTGTTATTGTCTCACATTCAAATTCCAGTTTTTTATTTTTTGTGGCTTTAATTGAATGTTGAGGGTATTACCTCTACAGAGTAGTTCAGTTAAATTTTCTAAAATATAAGATCTTGAGTATTTAAAAAAAATAATAACCTACAAGTATTAACAATGAGACTCTAGGGTTGGAAACGAAGCTCAAAGGCAGATCATGTGGTTAGCATATGAGGTCTGGGGTTCAATCCCCAGCACCAAAACAAACAAAACAATCAGACAAAAAGCATACAGAAGTAAACTAAACTAGAAAAGACAGAAAGAATCTGGTCTCAAAATAAACAACTGAAAATATATTTTGGGCTAAATCCAACTGAGACTTAAGTTGTTAGATGAAATTTAAAACAAATAGAAACTGCCATTTGGTTACTCAAGTAGCTTGTCTATGAATTACTAGGCATTCAGTCTCATCTTCCAAAAATTCTACATGAAATAGAGATAGCAAATAAGGAGCCACATCAACAGAAACTGTAGCATGGGATTGTGAAGATGGTAAGAGATAACCACAGCATCCTCAGGGCAAAACTCCTAACTCTTTTAAGAAGATACCTAGAAGGGAAATAGCTGAGTCAAATAGAATTTCTAGTCTTAGTTTTTAAGGAGTAATCTCCATACTGCTATCCATAGAGGTTGTACTAGTTTGAATTCCCATAAATAATATAGAAGGGTTCCTTTTTCTCCACAATCACACAGCATGTGTTGTTTTTTGTTTTGTTTTGTTTTGTTTTTTGGGGTTTTTTTTGTGGGTACCAGGGGTCGACCTCAGGACCTCGCACGCCACCAGGTGCCTGTGCCACTGAGCGATATCACTGGCCCTTTTTTCGTATGTGGGTACTGGAAGTCGAACTCAGGACCTCGCGCTTGCCAGGCAGGTGCTTATGCCGCTGAGCCATCTCACCGGCCCTGCATGTGTTGTTTTTTGAGTCCTTAATAGCCATTCTTAATGGAGTAAGGTGGAATATCAGTATTGTTTTGATTTGCAATTCTCTCATGGCCAAAAATGCTGAACATTTTTTCATGTAATTATTGGCCATTTGTACTCTTCTGAGAAGTGCCTATTCATTTTCACTGCTCATTATTTGACTGGGTCTTTTATATGGGGGGGCCTGATATTTTTTGTTTTTTATATACTCTAGATATTAGTCCTCTGTCCAAGGAATAGCTGGCAAATATTTTTTCTCATTCTGTAGATTGTCTCTTCACTCTGCTGTCTCCTTCTTTGCTGTGCAGTGAAGTTTTTGAAGTCCTAAAAGAAAACAACTTTCAATTCTGTTTAATTTTGTTTGTGTCCTGCAAAAATTTCTTTCAAAATTGATAGAAAATAAAAATTTTCCATAACAAAGAGCAGCTAAAGAAATTCATGACCACCAAGCCAATGTTGCAGAAAGTACTCAAGTATCCTAGACAAGAGACAAGGAGGCCAAAATCACCAAAGAGCTCAAAGGAAAGAGTTCATCTAATTGGATGGATTGCTAAACAAAAGCAAAAAAATAAAAGAATCAGTAATGGGAAAATAACACCACTCTTCTCTAGTCCTCTGCCCTTGCCAAACTGTCTGACTACACTCCCAAAGAGTCACTACCCAGCCACACACCGCACGGTACCTAGGGCTCAGCAGCTTTTGGCTGGGTGGGAGGGTTCCAGCAGCGGGCAGGACATCCTGCAGTCACAAACTCTCTGGTGTCTGGGGAGTGCCTGCTTGGCACCAATCCAGGATCTCTTCTCCCCGCGTGGATCACACCAGTCACAACTGCTGCCTAACCCCTGTCCCTCACTGAGACGCTGGCCTGGAGCCAGTTTCTGGTTCCAGGTCCCTCAGGACCATGTCCTTGTTTGTTACTTTCCCAAGGGCCTGCTGGTTCTAACTCAGTCACACCCTCCGAATAATTCTCTAGCTTTCACTTTCTCTACTGCCCTGATCTGCAAATATTTCTCCTAGTTGGCCCCTCTCTCAGGGAGAAGGGAGCCAGGATAAGTAGGCACTGGATGGTGCAGTGGTTGCCAGGCTAGGAGCCCATCACAGCAGTCCAGCTGCCTACCGTACTGGGCCCCCTCCCTCACGCCTCTCCCAGGATGACTTGTTTGCTGTGCCTGGGGCAGCGCAGCTTCCCTTTCTATATACCCCTGACGTGGACGCATCTGGTGTGCTTCTTCTTCAGGTTGCCTTCCTCTATTTGTGTCTATTGGTGTTGTCTCCCCACCACCACACTCCACTTCCCAGTGGACTTCTTCAGTGGTGACTTATACACCACGCATAGAGTCACCCAGGATGGAGCTCCCAATAAGGAATCTCCATGACTCCCCTTTTATGTTCAATTTACTAAGAACCTGCTTTACAACAATCTATCCATTCTTCCCCACTTAAAAAAAGAAATTCTAGTGTGTAATGAGTGAATTACAAAGTGTCTGTTGTAAGACAGCTGTTTCAGTAGTTTCCGGGTTCATGTTGGTGGAACAGTTCACGTAAATAATTTACCCAAGTTCATCTAAGTTTACACTCTAGTGAGACAGATCATCAGCAACCACCCATATCCATAAAGTTCCTGAAAGGCTTGTAGATAATCACCATGCAACCCAAAAATGAAATAGACTTAGGTTAAGATTTTCAAATTCTCGATTTTCAGCTATTCAGCACAGAAAAATAATGACATTCTAAATCATAGTAACAAATTTTCCACTGCTACCATTTATTATGGATGCTTGGAACTTTGACCTCAAAGCTGTCAGGATTTCAGACCATTAAAGACAACATGCAATGTAACTGGCTTGCTCTATCCACATGGCAAAGTCTATTACTAGGAGACACGTTTCTGCAGGCAACAGATCAATGGCAATATACCTAATTAGGAGAATACTGAAATCTAGTCTAGCAAGAATGGCGGTTTCCAAGCAAGTGATGGTGAGTATTTCTCTGAAAATAAACTACTGTGAATCCAACTAATTCATTTTGCCTCTCCATTACCAGATCTTCTAAGAAAATACTATATCAGAAGAAATACTTTTCTATATGTGTAATTTTGAGGGGTGTAACCAAGGGTAATGGGGAGATGGATATGATCAAAATATATTATACACATTCAAACCCAATATTTTGTAAAACTAGGCACTAATAAGGAAAAAATAACAAGAGAAAAGTAAGAAATACCTTGCTTCTAGAGAAGGAGATGTCCAATTTACAAAACATTTTGGATAGTAAATAAACTTAAAACTCACCATGGTAAATGTACTGACAGTTGGTTTCTTTTCTTTCTCCTTTTTACTGAAAAATACAACAAAGCAATTACAAAACACTTTAAAAATTACACAAATTTTTAAATTACCAAATTATTGTTTCATGCTTATATTTAATGAGAGCAAGGACAAAGAAAGATGTTTATGTTATTCAATTAAAAAAGGGTTAGGGGCCGGTGAGATGGCTCAGCGGCGTAAGCACCTGCCTTGCAAGCGCGAGGGCCCGAGTTCGACTCCCGAACCCACATACAAAAAAGGGGCCGGTGATATCGCTCAGTGGCATGGGTGCCTGTTGGCGTGCGAGGTCCTGAGGTCGACCCCCCGGTACCCACAAAAAATAAAAAATAAAAAAAATTAAAAAAGGTTAATAGTTTGATTTAATTTATAAAGTTTACAAATGTTTACATAGGTCTTAGAAATCTCTATCCATAGTTATCACTGGATATTAGAATTTCTATAAAAAAGTTTCTTCCTTGTGCTCTTGGGTAAATATTTTAATTTTCTATGATGAATACACACACACAGATACACCCACATTGCTCATAACTAAAAAGTTACATACTGAGGTAAGAGTTTCCTCTTTCTAATTCTAACTAGAAAATCATTCATGCCCTCTATAATAAGTCTCCTTAATTACCATGTGAGTAATTCTAGCAGTAGATATTCTATCTATTTACTACCAGATATTATTGGCAAGCAGTGATGATCAGATGTTGGGCATAACTAGCCTAAGAAAAAAATAATTAACTTCCCTTATGAGCAAGTCTGATTCTGAAAGGATGCCTGGAGACCTAAGTTATAAAAACATGTTAATCTAGAAAAGCTACAGCCTAAAAATCTGTTCTACAAATTGTGAGAAAGGTGTCCTCTGGCATAAAAAGGCCAACTATTATTTCAAGGCTAGTTTCAAAAGAATCTAACTCACTAAGCCACGCTCTCCGCTGCATGCAACCGCCACCTCGAACATGAAAGCAAACCAACCTCATTTTTGTAAACATACAAGAGAGACTATTTTAGAAAAGAGCTATATTATTTTTGAAGAGATTTTCAAGTTCAAACAGTAAATTCATCTTTTTCTGTTCTTTACACAAAATGAGGTAAAGAGACTTCTAAAGAAAAAATCCAGAGTTTATGAATATTTGGCTTTGGAGTGATGTTAGCGAGAAAACGCAAACGCCTTCAGGTTTGGCCCCACCCTACTCCTAGTAAAGGCACGGTGTCAGTACTTCTGGAAGCAGAACCAGAGGAGTAGAATAGTCGTACTATTTTTAAGACCTAAGCGCTTTCTTTAATTTTTTCATTTTCTAAAACTGATGCTACTTTGGAGAATTTACAAAATTACAGCTTTCCTACATGATTCACAAACAACTCTGACGAAGGCACACTTTCTGTTGTGCTTGTGGAGATAAGAAAACCACAAAACAGTGAGAAGAGATAGCTGATGTGTCCAAGGTCCCACCACTGGAATAAAGCCAAGGTTTTAACTGCTAAGTCTGTCCCCTGACCACTAACCCGTAAGCTGTGACCTCAGACCTCAGAGACACCGCACTGCATGGAAATACACTCGCACAGGAACTTCGACCCCTACCAGTTTCCTCATTTAACCCCAACAGCAGGGAACACCGAGCTTATAAAGGCAAGTCACTCACAAAATACCATTTCAAAGAGGGTGTTTACAAACACAGGAACTCCAGATAGTACTGTTCTCCCGAAACTGTCTAATAGCAAAGTCAAATGCATCTTTACAACCCCACATGAAAATGTATAGTTCTAATAACAGATTAAAATCAATAGTGATGAGCACACTTTATTAAGAACTAGTTAAAAAATCTCTACTTTAAGGAAAAGTCTATAGGCCATGGTAGTACCAATAATAAAATGAAGACATATAGAGAATCAACCACTTTTCTTTACCGTTTCCCTCTACATAGCCTCAATTTTCCTACTCAAATATATCTAAATATTTGTGTCTTCAGGATATAAACTACCATATTTTAAAAAGCACTTAAAACCAGACTATGTGGAGTCTTTTTGATTACGTGTTATGAGTTTAAGTTTTTCAATATGAAAAATTCCAAATGAACAGAAAAATTCAAAGAATATAAGGGCTTCCCACACAATGCACCTAGATTTATCAATTAATGAACATTTTGACTATATTTTTATTTATACAAGACAGCATATATTCCCATTTGTTAATATTTTGCTGAAATATTTAAAGGTAAGTTGTAAATATTATGGTAACCATGGATTTTCCTACCATTATCACATCTAAGAACTTTAATAGCAATTTTGACATCATCTGATATTCAATCCACATGCAGTTTTCCCAAGAGTTGTTTCTATAGGTGGTTCTCTTTTTTTAAACTCTGATATAATCAGAGTTCACACATTATATTTGATGATTATGTCTCTCTTTTTTTTTTTGCACTGGGAATCGAACTCGGGACCTTGTGCTTGCCAGGCAGGCGCTGTGCCGCTGAGCTATATCCCCAGACGATTATGTCTCTTTAGTCCCTCTTAATCTAGCAGCCCCCATCTTTTCCTTTACATTAACTTTTTTAAATGTGCAAGAATAGTTGTTTTATGGGATGTCCCACATCTTGTATATACTGGTTTTAAACTGAGTGGAGAAGTACAATAACTGTAGAATACACAGCAGATTGGAGGTCTTAGCATTAAAGAGAAAATGGCAACTCATATTTCTATTGGACAGCACCAGTCTGGAAGCTTAATTGGATTCACATTAAATTTGTTTGCAAACATACTATCTTTGTGGTGTTATGCACCCAAATTCCATCTCATGCTGAGTAATTTAACAGAGTCTATTCTACCATAAGTGATGCTAAGTCTGGCCACTTGGTTAAGATGGCAACTGCAAAATCTTTCATTGGAAAAGCACATTTGCCTTCTACCTGTTAGTAATAAATGTGGAGATAGTTATTAGATACGACTTTTCTCTGAATGGTTTAGGATCCAGTGACCATACTTGCCTGAATTAATTATAACAATGCAGATTCCAATATAATAAATTTAGCTGCATTTTTCCGTAAAGGTTCCTTTATTTTCCTTACCTCTCATGCCCTCTTTCACTTTTCCTCCCCTCAGAATATTATTGGGGATTTATCAGTTGTATTATATTCAATATCTCAAAATCGTTTATAGTTATTACTTCCTTTAATGTTCAAAGTGTCCCAGACTTGGCTAGTGGAGGTCCCTTGAAACCCAGTTCCTGTGTTTTGACTATATTATTGAACTCTACTTCTTTGTTTTGGGGTATACGAGATACCCCCAGCACACTGCCTGCCCAAGACCTGGTTGAAATTCATTATTTTTCTATGGGGTGCTCTTCCTTTTTAATAAGGGGTAGTGTTTAGAAATCAAGATCTGGCACTGAAAATGTGTCTTTTTTAGTGGAAAGAAAACAAACTATTAAAAAAACATGATTTCATACTGGAGTTTCCAATACAAGTTTAACCTCTTTAAACCCAGATTTACACATTTATATCTATTCACTTACACTGGAAAGCTTGGTTTCTAGTAATATTACTATATTTAATAATGTACTCTTTTGTACTAACAAATGAACCTATGAGTGAAGTTTAAAATTTCTCAGGCAGAGTACTGTGAACAAACGTACTTAAAAGAATTATTTTCTTTCTGTGGTTACATTACCAATTTTATATGCACATAGTTATTGCCAGTTAACACAAAACAAAAATAACCTCGATGTAGTTTTGGCCTTCTGTTCCATCTGCCATGCCGCAAACGTGCAATGTTTATGTCGCTGTTTATGACAAGATACTGGATCACAGAGCAGAGCCCACACAGCGGATGGCTCAGGTGTGTGGGGATCAATGTTGCTTGTAAAGCAAAAGATAAAATAACAAAGAAGGATGTGCGCGATGGCCAGTCGGGGCTAGGAGCCTCACCACGACCTCAGAAAGACACCTACGCTGCGCCCAACCCTGCCAAGAACCCTCTTCTGCCCTAAGCAGTGAGACTGCTTCCAAAGCCGGCTTGCACCTTTGAAGATTCTAACAGCCACAAACACTCATTTATGTCCGAGCTGGAGGCTAGAAACAAGCTGCCCAAATCTTTTAAGCCATGTAGGTTATGAAAGCATAACAAACCAGCTACCTTTTCTTGCTCAGCTTATAGAAATTCTTCCCTGCTCTTCCACCGACGTCCCCTTCGAGATCCATGGCGACCTGAGGAGAAACCACAGCCCATCAGTCAAAGGTGCAGCTCGCGGGAGAGCGCGGAGGACCAGACCTCTGCCGCGCGAGGCCGGAGGCGGTGGGCGGTGCGCGCCCGGGTTCTCCACGGCCGAAGCCTGGACGGTCACGGCGCGTGGGGTTCCTGTGGCTGGGCCCCCAGGTACCAGGCGAGGGGACTTTCCCCTCTCCATCCCGTTCTTGTCCCCGGAAAGCCGGAACGCCGCAGCTTGCAGCCCCAGCCCCATCCCCGGGTCCCGCCCCGCGGGGAGCGCGCTGCGGGCAGCGGGACCCAGGGCGCGCGAACTGCGCCGAGATCTACGCGCTGGGGCTGCTCCGGGGGCGTCTCATCGCGGGCGACTGTAAAAGTGACCCCACGCGGTCCTCACGGACTTCCACAGCCCCCGCTTCTAAGGCGCCCTTCGTCCACGCGGACCACCCTGTAGAGCCCGACCTGCCCGGGAACGACCAGCTGCGTGCGCCCTGCCTCGGGCGCTGCGGGGGACCCACCGCGACCCGGCTTCGGGAGAAGCGCGCGCCTTCAGTGCCAGAGGGAGGAGCGACCTCTACTTCCAGGAGCCGGCGTGGGAAGAGCCGGGCTTCTTGTAGCCGGGGGAGTGAGGTGTACGAGGACAAGTCACCCCTGGGCGTGGTCCGACCTAAACCCCAGCGCGGTGTCGCGGGTCGCTTCCGGCACGGCCCGCTGGATGTACTTTCTGGGGAAGTTGGAAACGGGCTGGATTTCCAAGGGTGTCCTGGCTTCTTTGGCCCCGCTTCGAAGGGCGCCTGAGTCATCAGGAGCCAAATGTACACCTGTCCATAAAAGTCTCTAAACTTTAAGTGCATACAAGTAGTTAAATGTCGTTCCCTTTCCACGCCTCTAAAAATTCACTGAGCAATTTTTGTACATGAGTCTTTTCTCAGTGTTTCTGAGGTGTAGCTCTGCATTTTTCAGGGTAATTAGGAGGAAATTAAAAGGAAGGTTTTCGACTATGTAAATAGAAATGAGAAATTCAGGGTAGAAATATTACTTAAACGTGCGTCTGATATTTTTAAAGTTTAGCTGTCAAAGCAATGTCCATGTTCCCCCAGAGCATTTCAAAACACTATTTTAATTAGGATTATTAAACAAGATATTTTAGCATATTGCTTTAGTAGGGGTTTCTTTGTATATCTCCTTAAACACTTAATATTTTCTCTTGTCCATACTATATTCTTAAGAAGAAACAAAAGTAAATGCAAACTTCACAATTCTACTTAACAAAGCAGTATAAATTAACATCAGAGCTTTTCATGCTTATAAACACAGAGCAAATAGTTCTTTTAACAGCTAGTCTACATACACTCACTTTCACATATTCTGACCTTTCAGCTTGCTACAAAAAGTTCAGAAGAGAAACCTCATATTTTGCAGCATAATGTGGGAGGATATTTCCCCTAAGGTTTTTTTTTTTATTTTATTTTTGGGGGAATAGCGTACTTCAAAGCATTATTTTCTATTTTTTACTTGTAATTTTTATTGCCTCTGTTTTTTTCTTTACTGTGTAGTCACTTTTTTCTTACATGCCATTTTTTTTTTCCTCTAGGTTCTAATTGAATATGCTTGGTTACAGCATTGGTTCACTGCTTAAAGGGTTACCCTGTGACCCACCTGGACAAATGTACACGCTTTCATCTTAATCACATTCATCTTTGGTTCTATTTATGCCTCTACTATTTCCCCTTTTACACTATATCCCATTATCCCACCATTAGTTTACGCAGTCTTGTTACATTTTATGTACCCTTCTGAGTGGTCTCGAATCTTCTGTGAAATAGTGCAGCACGGTTTAAAAAGCTTCATATTATCCTCGCCATATTATTTCTAAAGTCTTGGGCATTAAGTGGAGTCACTCATCAAGGACACGTCTGGGTTAAGGGTTACACTAGCCCAGAGATTTTTAGATAAGGCTCTACCATCCCATTATTTTTTGAGTGTCTCTGTCCCAATGACATGAAAATATGAATATAAAATACGATAAACCTAAGGCGACGGCTAGTCCTGCCTCTTGCTACTTCCACACCTTAATCCTTGGCTTATTTAAAGATCCTTGTCTTGCATTATGCCTACCACTGGTTTCTCCTTAGCTTCATTAACTTCCAGTAAAATCTAGTCACCGCCCCTTCCAAGCTGCCCCGCAGCTTCATTCAGCTGTTTCTACTTCCCGACTCCAGTCCTTCACCCTGAGTGGTCATTTCGCCCACTTGTTGGTGCCTTCCCAACAATGAAGACTGGGTCTCTGCTGCTCTCTGTCCTGTATATGCCAGTTGGAATAATGATAGTAATAGTAAAAAAATTAACATTTAAAAATTTTTATTAGTACACGTGTACTGTACATAGTGTTTACATTCCTCTTAGGGAGTACATAATATACCTTAATTCTTCTTATTCCCCTTCTCCTCCCTTCCCTTCCTGCTTCCTCTAGCTCTAGATTCCCTTGTTCCAATTTTTTTGTTCATATTTGTGATACATAATGATTACATTGATTGTTGGTGGTTGGTACATGTAGGTAATATATCTTAATTCTTTTTGTGTCTCCTTCCCCTCCCTTTCCCTGTTTCCTATTTACCTGTTTCCTATTACCTACTTTGCTCTTTCATTTATTTATACCTAGAGTTTCTCATGTAAGAGAAATCATATGATATTTAAATTTGCATGTATGATTTACTTCATTTAACATTATGGTTTCAAGGTGCATTCATTTTCCTACAAACTACTCAAATGTATCCTTCTTTATGGCAGAGTAGTACTCCATTGTGTATAAATGCCACATTTTCTTTATCCATTCACCCGCTAATGGGCATATAGGCACTGGTCATGTAACTCTCCCAAGAAAGTCAAGGAGATTAATAAATTTAATCCTCATAAGAACCCTATGAAGTGTTGACTGTTACTGTTATTGCCATTTTAGAGTGGGAGAAACCGAGGTTTTCACTGCTTCGCCACGGTCACACAGCCTGTAAGCAGCTGACTCAGGATTTGAAAGCAGACCACGTCTCATAATCCCGCTCTTAATACTGTGCAACGCTACTACCTGCCTTTTTGAGCCCGTTGTAACTCCGTCTTAGAAAAGCTGCCGTAGCTCCCTGCCACCAATTACATAATAGCTAAGAATTTTTACCTCCAACACATTGCTTCTCTGTAGCCGCCATCTTCATCCCCATTACTTCCTCACACTCTCTCCCGACTCCCCATGCTTATTCCACTCCAGCCCAACTCACTACACCTGTCAGATGGCTGACTGATATCTTTTTTCACTTTGTGCTTTTCCACATATAAATGTTTAAATTAATTTACCCAACTTCTCTTTTTTTACTACTTTGCTCCATTAAACAAGCCTCAAAGTCAGAAAAAAAAAAAATTCAAGCACGCTCTCTGCTGTTCTTCCTGTGTATGTTTGAACAAGCTACTTAATCTTTTTGTCCCTCAACTATCTCTTTGGTAAAGAATAGATACTAATGGTATCTTATGATGTTTGTGATATTAAGTGATTTATGGATACAAAAGTCTCATAGAGTGATTAAAACACCCTAAACACCCGACAGTGGCTACCGTACCTGTATATTAGCAATAAAACCTCCTTTTCAATCTATTTTTGCCTTCCTCGGCATTCTTCAGCACTCATGCATGTATATACATTTGTTTATCCATAAATGTTTAATCCACTATTCTGATTAGCGCTGCAGGACACAAAAAGGTATCCACATTTTCAACAGCAATAGAAAAGGTTGAAGAAAAACAAATATAATAACAAAGAAAACAAATACATATAATAGCATTTCACAATTCTGCATTTCTCCAACCTTCAGTCATCTGGGATATTACAACAACTTTGTAAATGTTCTCTCTATTTCTACCTTGACCCCCTCAAACGGCCTCCCTTTATGCCCCAGGATTTTCTTCAGAGTAAAACAACTGAAATCCTTTCACTATCTCTTGGCTTCCCACCTCACTCAGAGCAAAATGCAAAGTCCTTCGCATCCTGCGTAGGTCTCTGCGAAATCTGGGCCTCCTCAGCCTGACCTCACCCCTGCCACCTCAGCCTCTCCCAGGTTGATTCCCGTCTGGATCACCAGCTGCTTTCTGTTCGTTGAATACTCACCTCAGGCTCTGGGCCCTTAATGGTTACCTTGACCTGAAACTCTCTTCCCTTAAGTCAGCTGTACAGAAAGACTCGGTTTTTCATTTTTTCCAGATCTTTACTCAAATGTCATGCTATTTTGTTCACAGCACCTAGAAACAGTGCCTGGCACATAGTACACAATGTGTTAGGTGAATGAAGTAAAAAAGACCTAGAAGGTTGATTCAGCAAAGTGTGGACTACATATAAAATACATAAAGACTTTGGTGCTAAGAGAACGTTGCTCTAATTTTGTATACTGCTTACATTTTAATACATTATTTGAACTTACACTCAGTGATATGTGTCTCTGTAAATCAGGGCTTTCATTCAGCCAATATCACCCAAATATTTAGGGAGTGCCTGCCATATACTAAATACTGTGCTGCACTGAGGTGATACATTATAAAGGTTACACCCCTCTGAGAAACTGTAGATTATCAGGAATATTTCTGCAGCCCCCATGGAGCCTAAGGACTGTGTCGCTGATTTGTTTTTTTCATACAGCCTTTAGGACAGTCCTTTTTTAAAGTGGTAGGCATTCCAGAAATACTAGCAGTCTAGTTGCCTTATTTTCTTTGAAACTGTTTGCCATTCAATTAACATTATGCTGTACTGAAACACAGCTTTCTACCCTACCTCAAGCAAAACTACATGCAAAAATTTCACAAACAATGCCTATCCTAGATCCCGCCTGCCTTTATTACAAGTATTTATTAATAACAAATTTATAACACTTAATACTTAAACAAAAGAACAGCTGTTCACGTCTTAGGACATTTCACATTTGCTTAACTTTTAAATTATCATGTTTCAAAATCATGGTTTTGTAATTGCTAAGGCTTGCTATGCCAGGTTATTTGATTATAATTATGTTTTGAGGTAATTTTGACCACAAAACATCTTTTTCTTACATGAAAAGCTGTACGCAATTTGAAATTACTCAAATGATGTCTTGATCTGAAGCATAAATCCCAGGTAGTTAATGTTTTTAATAAAATAATTGTGGTGTGGCACTGTGGGGACATTAGGGAAGGAAAAAAGAATGATGGGGGTGCAGGACAGAATGGCCTAAACTAAAACTAAGTGAATTGCACTGCAGGTTTTATTTTTTAGAAATCCTTATTTTGGATAAGAGGGTGGCGACAAAGTGAAAAATAAGCCAGTAAATGTATTTTGTAGAAGGCAGTTATTATTATTATTATTATTATTATTAAATGATATCTTCGATATTTGGAATTGTTACGTAGAGTATTCTTTTAAAGGTGGTTAGCTGTTGCCTTTATTTTACAGTGCTTACTGTGATCAACTTTTACTTGGATTTCCTATAAAAAGAACAGTATGTGTACATCCACCACAGAAACAGCACCAAACTATTCTCAGATTAAACACTTGAAATACTGTATTGTGACAATTAAGAATTCTTAGGACATTTGTAAAATTGGGTTATTTCCAAAAAGGTTACTGATTTTTTTGTAACCTGAGATGGTTTTTGCAAGCTAAGTAATATTTTGGCTAAACAAAACATTGGTAAATATAAATGTTTGAACAAAAAGTGACTTGTATAATTTCTGTAAATTATATTTGTTCTAAAAAGAACAATGTTTTAATAAATGACATCGAAACTAGTCTTTATCATACCCCTCATTTAATTTTCTTATTCTGAGCTGATAAAATTCTATAAATTTTCCAATTCAGTTACAGTTCCATCTTTTTAAATAGTTCATGGCTTTTACCTATTAAAATATAAACATACCCAGCAAATTCACTGAGAACTAAACTATAATATAGTGTTTACTGCAACTCAAACTATTGAATATCTTATCCTACTTAAAATTTAAAATGAACTTATATGAATTAAGAACAGCTTCTGTTAATAAAACTTTTGACTGAAAAAAACAAATTTATAGAAATTAAAGAGCTTTTCACCATACAAGCTGTTTCGCTACTTATATTTTCCCTCCTGCAACCCTGATTTCAACTTTTCTTCTAACAGCTCTAATTCTTTTAAGTAGAGAAGGATCTTGCAAACCTAAGATCTGATTACTCACTGCACTCATTGTTTCTGTATGTTTATATACACATACATGTGCACATATACACACATATAAATACATAGAAAACAGTTATTTCTATATCTGTATACGTATTAAAACCCCTTCGGTTCCTGCTAATACTTGCAATTCCAATCCAACACCTCAAAGGTCTTTCTAGCCCTCATTCCATGTTAGCAATCCCTTCTCAGAGTGAGAAACCTGACTCCTTTGTTTTCAAGATATTTATTAAGGTTAACTAATCTTCCTAACTCTTCTGGTTGCCTTTTCTGTCTGCCACCCTATTACTGCAAACTTTCTTGGCCAATGGAGTGCAATGTCATTGATATATTTAAAAGACATAAAGGCTCCAACCTTTTTGGATACTGGGCACCACTGTCAAGAAGGGGAGATGGGAAGTGATATGTGCTACTAAAACTGGAAATATGTTCATTATTTTTCTTACTCATACCCAGCACTATATATGACATATAAAGAACACTGTGAATACTGCATGAATCAATGAGTAAATAGGAGAACAAATGAGTGAACAAACTTGCACAATTGTGCACTGTTTGTGAATATTACATAGGAATTATCAGAAGATGAGGATACAGTAGGTTAGACTGAAGCAATTCTATATTTGGAAAGATTTTTATTAATTTTTTTCACTCAAGCAAGTAGCTTTAGAAGGCTACAGCAGAAAGGGACTAGATATGGGTATACCTGCTCAAGTAGCCACATGACCTGCCTGGAACTCTGGTCTGGAGTGTATCAACGGCACGGCAGCTTGTCTCCTTATGAGGCACAGCCCTGAGTACATAAGGGTCCTTGAATCAGGTGGTATAATGATGAAAACAACTGCAAGGCTCAGTCTGAACTTTGATTGCTTCATTTGGTTTGTGCTTGGGTTGATGTGTGTGTGTGCAAGTGTATGTGTTAGTGCTAATACAAGTCAACACCCCAGGGGGAAGAGTTCCTCTCCATCTGTGTGTTTTCTGACATTTAATTTGCTTTGCAGTGTAGTTTTTAATTTCAGTGTATTGTCTAACTCTACTGGGATGTGCAACTTTATAGTAATAAGATGGATAGCAATATAAACAGTTGAGATTTATTGAAAACTGACTATTCATATATTTATCCTTGAAGGTGTACATATCTTGGCGTGCAAATTCTATACATTTATAAATAAAAGGCAAAAGCCCTATGGAGAACAAAAAGAAGCTTTTCACCTATTTCCACTTCATTCCCCAAGATTTTTAATACTTCAGGAGGTTTTTCTGAAGAATAACAGGGTTTGCAACAATTTTATTGCAAATCTTTTGTCTCTTTCCCTCATCTTTGTAATGGTTTATTTCTCCGATTTTTTCTATCTCCTCTACTTAGCCAATCTGAGTCCAAACTGGGTATAACCTGAAAGAGTATGTCTCGAAAGAAGGAATGAAATTCACCTTAATGAACTTCTTGGCCTGAGTCAGGAAAACAAAAAACATGTTCTCAGTTCAAAGAGCAAGACAAATGACTCCACTATGGTAACAGTAACGAAGGGTCCACCCATTTATATGTAACCGATTTTTAGGTGTGAGAGACACACGGCTGTCTTAATGACAGGAGACAATGAATGACTGTACTCAAACCCACACTGGATTACATCAGTTTGCTATTTAAAAAATCCTTTACTTAAAAGTCCAAACTCTCATGGTGAAGTTGGTGGTTTCCAAAGATATTGTTTATCTTACCATATTTAGTCAGTACTGCAACAGCCACAGTTTGGGTGAAATGTTGATTCAGTGATGTGCTGATATTATATGCTCTAGGCAGAAGTGGTTTCTACCCCTCTTTCTTTTTTTTTTTTTTTTTTCCTTTATGTGGATACCAGGAACCGAACTCAGGACCTCGCGCTTGCCAGGCAGATGCTTATGCCACTGAGCTATATCATCGGCCCTCTATCCCTCTTTCAATCCTACTTCTCATTAATCTCATTTGAGATAGGGTCTTTTCTTCTTCTTCTTTTTTTTTTTTTTTTTTTTGAGACAGGGTCTCACTATGTAGTGCAGGCTGGCCTTGAACTCACTATGTAGCCCAGGCTGACCGCAAACTCACAGCAATCCTCTTGCCTCAGCCTCCCAAATGCTGGGATTACAGGTGTGCGCCACCATGCCCGGCTCTATACATCTCATTTGGTACTTATTATTATTACTTTGTATGATAAACTTCTTCTATTCTTTGTAACTTACAAAAATAAAAATTCAATAAATGCTTGTGGAAATATTGAGTGCTGAGAGTATATCACTGGCAGCTTTATTGAAGTTAGACTAGTAGATTAACTACCTGAGTTATGCTTGTGGTGTTTGAAAGTTCTGTTGCCCCCAACCATATCCTTTCCAGCCTCTAATACTGTCTTTAAAACTCCATAAGAGAATCATATCTGGGAATAAGTCAGTGTCTTGTATTAAAATAAACCTACCATAGTGGCACAAGATTCTTTAGATGACAGAATGACAGAATTACGGTGAGAGAGGACAAAGGGGTGAGATCAAGGGAAAGACAGGGCTGAAGTGGTGGCTCGGGAGGGTTTGAGTTCCAGGTTCATCACTGACAGCTGAAGACCTTTGGACAAGTTCCATAGCCTCAGAAACCTGAATTTTTGCATTGTCAAAATGGAGACCGAAACAGTACCCACCTGGGGTGTTTCTAAATGTGAGTAAGATAGGATTTGAAAACTGTTCAGTAGAAAGCCTGCTGTTACCAAATATCCTAATGCAGGTGGTCAGTGCAATACCAAGATGTGAATAAGAATTAAATGTTTGAGAGTACAACTGTAATGACTGGAAAGGGCTAGTGAGGGGCATCAAATGTAAACAATGGTACGGAAACAATTATAAGTGATGATCTTACTAAAACTACACAAATGAACAGGAAAATTAACTTGAATAAATTCAGAGTCAAATACAACAATCTAAATAGCTATTTATTACAAAGATTACTATGGGTTTATAGTTTTAATTTATATAGGGGTCATAAATGAATGAGAAGAAATTGAAGGCCCAAATAGAACTGCACAAAAGAGGAAAATAGGCATTTCATATAAAATAAAAAAGGAAATCGTACACCAGTGAACAAATAGGGACAATCTGGAATATTCCTGCTAATTACAAAGAAATATACATGAACTCAGCAAACATATTTTGGAAATGAGACTACCAAGTGCCTGCAAGAGTCAAGTAAAACAAGTTGAAGTTGAAAATAGGTAAAATGAATAAAAGAAACAATGTGGGCCTTAAGTATATATTACTCATTAATGTTTGTTTAACTCATTAATTAAATTTGAGTTTTGACTCAAATTTGTATGTTTGTTAATTAATTTTAGGAAATCTACCTTAACAAAATAATACAAAGTAAAGATTTAAAAAATCACGCACATAAGAGTTCATTGCTGCTTTATTTTATAAAGCGAAAAATAAGAAGTACCCTAAATACTTAACACTTATGTATGGCTGAGTAAATTATGATATATTCTCTTAAAGAAAGTAGTAATATAAAATGTGGTTACAAAGTTTGTAATAGTATTGTAAAATACGTATGTTAATATGCAGGAAAAAGGGCAGGTGAAAACTATAACAGTATAATATTAATTATTATAAAATAAATCAATTTCTACACTATTAGAAATAAATATCAAAGTTTTAAGAGTTGTTATCTTTTAGTGATGGAAGTTAGGTACATTTTTTCACTTTCAACTTTTCTGTATTTTAAAAATTTCCAAAAAAAAAATTTCCTATCCTAAAAGTTGACAAAACAAAATGAAAATTCTTTACTAAGCATTAGAATAAGGCAGGGTACCTAGGCTATTGGTTATCGTTATCTACGTCTCAGTTGGTTTTGCTGTTTATTAAGGCACAAATGGTCGCATTTAAGGAATGCCAGAGTTACCTGCTAAAACAACCAACATTGAGAAGATCCATAATTCTGTATTTCCTCAAAAATTTCTCATTTTTCTAAGGAAAAGAGAGAAAGGGAGAGAAATAAAGGTAGAGACAGAGATGATCTTAAAGTGCTAAGAAAATACATGGTATACTGAAATAAATGAATTCTAGGTGTTTGGCCATCCACTGCCCATGCAACTTGAATACACTTTTTCTACTTGCTGATTTCCTACCAATCTTAAAGAGTTATGGAGATGATTAAAGGCCTTGAGGTGCCTAACTAACCACCACAGACTTCTACTTGAGGAAGAAAATAAAGAGAAGCTTAATTCAGCATTTAATGGCCATATCCCTGAAGGGCTTAGGTCCTGTAAGAGTAGAAATCCTATCTCTTTTTTCATGCTGTGTACAAAGTGTATCCCAGATAGTACATGCTCAGTTCCTGCCTGGTAAGTGGAGTTAGGGAAATTTCCATTAACAATATTATTTGATATATATTAAAGTATATTTAAACAAATAAAGCTGGACTTACTTTAGCTGGGAGATTATTTCTTCCTTGAATTCTTACGATTATTTTTGAGCACTATGTGGCAGGCACTTTGCTAGATGTTAATGATATGAAGATGAAAACCCCTCAAGCTGTTTGTGCATGTGTTCAGTGGTGAAAATAATTAGGATAATATTAGCCTACAGGGTGATTATTTTGGTTTCTTTTGTTAAACAAAAGTGAATTTATACATCTACATGACCCCTATCCTTTTTCAAGTAAATATCTAAGGAAACTATGAGCCAATTTTAGTGATGCCTATAATAAATAAAGCAGTTTGGACTTTTAAAAAAATTGTCTTCAGAGTTTACAGGAATATGTTTCGAGTGCCCTCAATAGTAGCAAATTTCACATTTCAATGAAGTTTTAGAGCCAAGAGAAAATTTAGCATTGCAGTTAAGAACATGTACTTCAGCATCAAACCAGTTGAGTTTACATTCTGGGTATCCCTTTTTGTTTTTGTTTTTGAGATAGATCTGCCCCTTCAGAACAATTACTTATTCTCTCTGCAACTGTAATTCCTCATTTGTAAAATGACATGGTGAATGTAAAACAGTTAGCTTGGTATCTGAATGTCTAAATTCTGAAACTTTATTTGTGCTGTTGTTAATGTTATTTTTAATAGATTAGTGAATGAAGATTACTAAGAGAAGTTTTAATGTAAACTAAAATATGACTATAAATAATAAGCCTATTTTTTGTGTGCTTAGTAAATTTGTTCTGAAGATTATTCCTAAAGAAAAATACTGGTTATATTCAATAAGTATTTGAATGAAGCAATCCTGGTATAAATCTATTTAATCATTCTCTTTGCTTTATAGCAAAACCCTTCACCATCAGACATCAGCACTAAGCAATTCCTGATAAAAATAACATTACCTTAAAGGTTTTTCACTTGGCAGAGCTCATCTGAAGTGTAATTTCCTGTTTAGTTTTTTTAATTGCTTTATGATTCACAGACTTTGAACTTGCCTAAACTCAACTGAACTCTCTTTTGGGGACAAGGTCAGATGAATTCAATGAGGTAATGTTCTCTGCCTTGTCTTTTTAAAAAGTTTTGTTTTTATTTCAAAGGACATCTCCATTTAAAATATACTTCCATAAGTAATAAACACTGTTCTAATAGACCAGCGAGAAGTTGGTTATGTCTGATTTTACAATTGTAAATAAAGTTAAGGAATATGTCATCCTGAATTTGTATTCAAAATTCATTCCTTAAACAATATTAAGTGACCACCTACTAGATATTATGTGCTATTCTAGGTACATGGTATATACTATTAGCAAAACAAAAACCTCTGCTCAGGTAGAATTTATATTCGATGGTGAGGGTAATAAAATGAACGAAAGCCTAAAGAAAGTAATTTAGTATGTTAAAAGGTAGAAAGTGGGGCCGGTGATATAGCTCAGTGGCATAAGCACCTGCCTGGCAAGCATGAGTTCCTGAGTTCGACTCCTGGTACCCGTGTATAAAAAAAAAAAAAAAAAAAGATAGAAAGTGCTGTAAATAGAACACAGGATAAAAAAATCTACATGATCATCTCAATAGACACACAAAAAGTTTTCAAAAAATTCAACATCCCTTCATAACAACATACCCTGTATAAAATAGGTATGGAAGGATCTTTCCTTAAATGGATAATAGCCATATGTGACAAAACCAAACCCAATATCATATTGAACAGGGGAAAACTGAAAGCATTTCCACTAAAATAACAATGAGACCAGGGTGTCCATTCTTACTATTTTTGCTCTACATAGTGCTCGAAACTCTAGCCAGACCAATTAGGCAAGAGAAAGAAATAAAAGGGATACATACTGGAAAGGAAGAAGTTAAATTATCACTATTTGATATGATCCTAAAGAGTCTAAAAAAATTACACAGAAGGGTCTAAGGTCTGATAAATTCAGCAAAGTTGTAGTATACAAAATCAACACACAAAAATCAGTACTTTTTCTATACACCAATAACAAATGTACCAAGAAGAAAATCAGGAAAATAATTCTTTTAACAATAGATTCAAAAATAAAATAAAATAAGATGCCTTGGAATTGGACTAACCAAGAAGCTGAAAGATCTCTACAATGGAAATTATAAAAGACTGAAGAAAGAAATGGAAGAAGACATTAGAAAATGAAAAGACCTCACTTGTTCATGGACTAGTGGACCTAATATTATTAAAATGCCCATATTACCAGAAACAATGTATAAATTTAATGTGGTCTCTATTAAAATAACAACATTGTTTGTGTTACTAGAAAAAATAATTTTAAATTTTTTGTAAAAATACAAAAGACCTAGACTAGCCAAGCACTCTTGAACATAAAGAGCAAATCTGGAGACATCACAACATTATACTATAAAACCACAGGTACAAAAACAATATGGCACAAAAGCAGACCTCTGGACAACCGAATAGAACAGAAGACACGGAAACAAAAACAAGTACCTACAGCTGTTTGATTCTGACAAAGGGGCCAAAAACTTACTCTGGAGGAAAGACTGCTGCTTTAACAAACGGTGCTGGAAAACTAGGAAATCCACAAGCAGAAAACTCAACTAAATCCTTATCTTTCTCTCGTACTAAAATAAGTAAAAACAAATCAAACACTAGATATAAGACTGGAAAGCTGGAAACTGCTGGAAGAAAACATAGGGGAAACAGGACTCAAATAGCACAGAAAATAACAGCAACAATCAACAAAGGGGACTTCATCATATTAGAAAGCTTCTACCATTCACTGGAAACAATCAACTGAGTGGAAAGAAAAATCTTTGCTAGCTACTCCTCTGATAAAGGATTGATGACTAGAATATATAAAAACTCAAAACACTTAACACCAAACAAACAAACAAGAACAAAGTAGCCCAATCAATAAATGGGCAAAGAACTTGAAGGGAGAATTCTTGAAAGAAGTACGTGACCAGTAAGTATATGAGAACATGTTAAACATCTTCAGCCCCTAGGGAAATTCAAATGGAAACTACATTGAGATTCACTCTCACCCTCAGTTAGGATAGCTACCATCAAGAATACAAAATATATAGATAAGTAAGTAAATGCTGGTGAGGATTTGGGGAAAAAGAAACCCTCCCACAATGATGAAAATGTAACTTAGTACAACCATATGGAAATACCTCAAAAAAAAAAAAAAAAAAAAAAAAAACTACAAGTGGATATGCTACTTCTTCCAGCTGTGTCAATCCTTGGTAAATTCACAAAATAATTAAAGACGGTACACTATAGTGATATACGCATATCCCATGTCTAAAGGGGCACAATTCACAATAGCTAAGCTGTGGAAACAGCCTAGGTGCACATCAACAGATGAGTGGATAGAGAAAGTATGGCATATTCACACAATAGAGTATAATTTGAAGGAAAATGGGTAGAAATGGAGATTGTGGTGGTAAGGGAAATAAGCCAGTCTCACAAAGTTAAATATTACATGTTTTTTCATACATAAATAATGTAAAATAAATTTAAAATTTAAGGAGCTATGACAGGAAACTAAAAGGTAGAATTTGAGAGATGGAGAAGGGAATCCAGAGTATGGGGTAAAAAGGGATTACCGGGGATGAAATTAATCAAAATATGAAATATGCAGATATTAATATATCAAACAAATCCTTATTCTGTGTCACTAATATGCACCAATAAATAAAGGAAGAAAAAGAAAAGAATCACATCATTTCCAAATAAATCTTCTTTATCCAGAGGGTTATAGGATTTATATGATTTCCTATAAAAGAAACAGAGGGTGTTCCTAGGAAAATTTAATCTTTTAGCTATTGATGTTATAAAGTTTTAACAAAATACCCATAATTATAATTTGGAATGAAGAATTTATATATTTTTAAAAATATCTTTAATATCATTTTCCCCCATTTAGGATTTGGTTGTGTGTCAGTATAAGGTCGTGTGTCCTGCAGAGGCCCTGTGACAGTGACAAGGAATTAAAGTTTGCTTTTGGCTTTATGAAATATGACTAGAATGGATAAAGACTTGACTGCGAAAAAAAACACCTAGTTTGTAGAGATAAATTTAGGAAATGTATACTGTAGAAAATATAAGTCATTTATATTTTAGAGGAGGAATGTACTCTTCAAAACTTTTTCTGAGTTACTGACACTTAATTTTGCAGCAATGTAATGGGTGTGTTGTTTACCTGAAGGCATTATGCCAGCCTTATAGAGGAAGTAATTGAGACACGTAGAAATTACTGTATTTATCTTTGGTGGAATCTCACATATCCTATGTCTAAGTTCACATTAGTGAATCACCTGCCACCCAGGACAGAGAGACATCTTGGGTGAGGGCACATCTTACACAAATGAATCTCCCCTGGGCAGGACCAGCACTCAGAACAACTACTACAGCTTTCTGCTTGGTCACCCAGATTCTTAGAGTTCATGCAGTGTTTCTCCTCAGATTTACTAGTACTTAAACGTATACTCTATCATGTATCTTAGTTTCCTGGTGACTTTATATTTTAAGATATTGTGGTATGTTTCTATTCTGATAAATTATACAGGGGTTTATAACTATGAAAGGGCAGTATAATTTCCATGTATAGTGGGAAAACAGCATTACAGCTTTCAGGAACAGACAACTACTTCTAATACCACCATGCCTTCTTCATTTTATATTTTTTCTTTACTTTTTGGACTTTATACAATTTATTTCTCAGAGATATATTACAGAAACTTTATTTTTAAAATTTACTCCTATTTTCAGATATACAGTCTGATATTCTTTAATCAAAAATTAGATCTAGGGCCGGTGAGATGGCTCAGCGGCATAAGCGCCTGCCTGGCAAGCGCGAGGGCCCGAGTTCGACTCCTGGAACCCACATATGAAAAAAGGGCTGCTGATATCGCTCAGCGACACGAGCGCCTGCCAGCATGCGAGGTCCTGAGGTCCACCCCCAGTACCCACCAAAAAAAAAAAAAAATTAGATCTAAATAAAGGAAATTATCAATATATTGGAATTTTTATACTCATTTATTGGAATTTTTATACTCATTTATTAACCACTGGCTTCTATTAAATTATCTTGGGGTTTCAGGATAATATTTGATATCCTCTCTTTGCTTGCTCTTCATTTTGACTAAACAATTCTACCCTTTATACATAAATAAACCTTATGAAGTTAAAATCCTAGAATAAATAAATAATATCCCTAAATAAATTATAGCAAGATGGAAGGAGAAACCTTGATTGGTATTTTTTTACTACAGATTGCATCATTTTTTAGTTATGGCATTTCAAAGTTCATGAATGACCTTACATCACAAAGCATCAGATCAAATAAAGATACTCATCAAGGCGAATGTGTGATGAGTAAGAAAAGTGTTGCAATCTACAATAAAAGATACTAATATGTGATAAGGGTCACAGAGTTTTGGGTTTGCCTTTTGTTTTTATTACTTTGTTTCTTCTCTCTTCTGCTACATTATAAGGTGATATAAAAATCTCTGTCTTCTGAACTTCTATAACCCTGAAAACCTGTGCAGAGAGGGTCAGGAGTTCACCAGTGTTGGCTGAATTATCGCATGAATAAGGTTGGGCTGCGTGTTTAGTTCATTGAGTGGCAAGGAGGGGGCCAGGAATTACCTACAAAGAGAAAAAAATTGGGAGTTTTTCTAAACTAATCCACCTGGTTGGCTTCTTGCCTCTGATCTAAATTCCTTCTCGGTGAAACTGAGTACTTTCACCAGTGTCCTTTCCAAATTTGCTAGAAAAGCGAATGTGATCATGATACCTTTTTACAGCTGTGTAAGTGGTACAACCCAAACTCCTCTGCACTATACACACCGCTTCAGAATCCTATTTTCTGTTATTTATTTCAGTCTCCTCTCTGGCCACCCCTTCCTCCAGTACTAACTATCTGAGTACAGCTCCAAAAACCACCATGTCCTTTCATGCCCCAGACTTGGTTCATGCTGAACTCTGCTCTGAGTGGTTTTCTTCCCAGTGTCCTCTCAGTAAAATGATAATCTATTCAGCAAATCCTTCTTTCCCTGTGGCAGTGGCCACTTAAAGCTTCTTGCCCACTTTGATGTAATAGCAGTATAATAGCATGTGGTTACGTGACAGGTTTGCCAGTAAGTTGAAATTATTGGTGTCCATGTTTAAGTTTTCCACTAGTCTCTGAGCACATTTTTGCCACTCCCTCCATAACACCTAGAACATGTGTTTAATAAACGATGAGTAAATTTTAAAAAGTGAAATGGAGAAAGAAAGCTGAGGCTGTTTTATTGATTTAAACAATAATAATTGAACACCTATTATATATCAAGTATTTTTCCACACTAGCAAATATAACTTTTTCTCTGATGGAGTTTACATCTTAGTAGCGATGACAAAAAAATGAACAAATAGGTGAGTGAAAAATAGAATACTGAGATGGTAACAAGTGCTAGAGACAAACAAAGCAGTGAATAAAGATAAGGAATTCAGAGGAAAGGTGTTTGCCACAAATAGGGTACCTGAGTAGGTGATTTGCTGGAAGCAAGAGAATGAGTTCCTGCTGGCATCCAGGGTAGAGCAGTGCAAAGGCCCTAGGGCAGCAGCACTTCTGTCACGTCCAAGGAAGAGGAGGAAGTCAGTGCGGCTGGAGCAGAGTGACCAAGGATGGAGAGCGACCAGTGATAATATCAGAGCAGTGTCATGTGATTAGATCCTCTTGTGCTTTGTAGGTCATTATAAGGACTGACTTTTACTCCAAGTGAGAGAGAACACTGTTGGAGAGTTTGGAGCCCAGGAGTAACAAAACCTTACCATTCTAATTGGTAATTGGCCTTACATGCTCTATAATGTAATTTGTAGATCTGTGTGATAAAGTTGTTAAAATATTCTCTTAATAAGTGACTAAGGAAGGAGAAGGAGATCAAGAGGTCATATCAGAATCTCCAGGGTTTGTAAATTTGAAAAGGCACATTTAATGTAATTTTATATTAGCAAAACCTGCTTTTAATACAAAATCTTCTTGACAAGTGGATCTGGGAGGGGATATTCAGAAGATTAAGGACGCAAGTATTGAGAGAACCTAACAGTTAACCTTGCAGTTAGCTTTAGTAACTAAGTAAATAAGTGGAAGTAAGTAAGTGGAAGGTCATGAGTTTCTGGTTATCGCCTGTAATCCCAGCACTCTGATCCTCCTGCCTCAGCTTCTCAGTGTACTGGAATTACAAGCATGTACCACCAAGCCTGACTCCAAGCCCTGTTTTTAAGATTTACATTTGTTGCTCATTTAATCTTTTCCAAAATCCTATGAAATAAGTACTATCATCATCTCAATCTTAGAGATCAGAAAGCTGCAATACACAGGAATTATGTAATTTCCATCATCACATGGTTTGTGAAGGGCAGAGCTAAGAGCTATTGCATAGTCTCGTGATGAGGGCAGATAGAATCTTTTTCAAAAGAGCTCTGAAAAATGCATTCGCTGCTTCCTTTATCTAACAGACAACAGACAAACATGTGCAAGGCACTCTTGAGGCAACATGTATGGAATGGGCTTGTTTGGCAAAGCAAGGATGAGCTCAGGAATAGGATATGAACTGATACGGTTTGTATGTTCTATTTAGTCCATCCTACAAATTAGAGTTCAGTCTGGCCATGTAAGCTTGGCACCACAAAATTACTAAAATAAGCTTATCTAGATCTGCTGGCTTTAGGGTACTCTAAAATGTTTCAAGGCCCTGGGCTGCTTGCTAAATTTCACTTAAGAAGGGAAGACACTCAAGCATAACTAGGACAACCTTGCACTTAGGCATTCCTGTTAAAGATGATTCGTCTGAGTCAGTGTGGTACCTGTAGTCCCAGCTACTGAAGAGGCTGAGGCAGGACGATCACTTGAGCTCAGGAGTTTGAGACCAGCCTGGACAACATAGCAAGATACTATCTCATGAATAGGAAGAGGAGGAAGAAGAGAAAAAAAAAGAAAGAAAAGAAAAGAAAAAAGAAAAATACTATACATCAATTATCCAGGAAATTCTTGTCTTTTTTCCAATTTACTTTTTTTTCCTTTTTGATAGACAATAATAGTTCAGAAAACCAAAACCTTGATGAGGCATATGTCAAGTGGTCTCTCCCATATATTACAAATGAAATTTCCAGCAGCCTCACTTTGTTATATGTTAGAAAATGCTAACAACAACAACAACAACAAAAAATGCTGGGCAATGACAGCATGTGGCAAAACCATGGTACGGTATTGAAAAAGCAGCAGAGGTTTTCATTATTGTTTTTCCTCCTCTCTGTGAAACACAACTTGGCTCAGGTACATGAGATTACACAGTACTTGGGCCTATTATCAGGAGCTCACTCGACTTTAAAGCAGCAAATAGAGCTTGCAGTAACAGAGACTGTCAAACCCAGGTTAGCCGGGAAATTTTTACGAAGTCCTGCATTCTGAGTACTGCCAAATCATTATGCAGCCGTACTTTCTACATCACATTTTCAGTTATTCTCCACACGTCAGGCAGAGGGAACATTTCATAACACAAATCTCATCTTGTCAGGCACTTGTTTCAAACTTCCAAGGGTTTTGAAGTGCTCTGAGAATAAAGATAAAAACGCTGAATGTGATCAGAGAGCCCCTGTGTAAAGCAAAGCCTATCTTCCTCTCTGGCCTTGTGTTCAGCTGTAACCTTCTGATTCCCCTTGATATCCAGCCACATTATTGTCACGCTAATGATAGTATTTCCTCCCGCCACAGACCATTTGTACATGCCCTTCTTGACTGGATGCTTTCTCCCACCCCTTACCTAGACACAGTGTCTTCTGGAGTCCTCTCCCCAACTTCCTCTTTTATACAGTCTCCTCTTCTTTGGATAACTCATCATACTTTGTAAGCATTTATGTGTTTATTTAGTTAGATTTTTGACTACTATCTCTCTCCCCTATCTAAACAATAAGCTCTATAAAAGCAGGAACTTTTGCTCACTATTGCACTCCTACAACCTAGCATAGTGTCTTTCACATAATGGGCAACTAAGAAATATTTATTGAGTGAATGAAAGTGACAAATATTTTCCGAAGACTTGGAGACCATGAACTGATTAATGACCTCTTTGAAGTTAGTTGTTTCAAAATTCCTAGAAGTGGTTGCATGCCTATAATCCCAGTGTTCTGGGAAGTTGAGGCAACAGCATCTCAAATTCAAACCTAGCCTGGGCAACTTAGTGAGACCCTGTCTCAAAATAAAATATGCAAAAAAAGGCTGGGGATGTAACTCAGTGTGAAGGCCTTGGGTTTAATCCCCACTGTTGTGGCTGCAAAAAAAAAAATAAAAACAAACAAAAAAACATAAAACTATAGCAATATCAATAAAAAAAAATAGTTGGGTAGGATGTTGCCAAATAGTTGGGAGGATGTTGCCAAATTAACAGAAATTTAACAAAATAAATCTCTTTAGAAAATGCATTCCTTCTTTATTCTGTGGTTAGGGAGAATTCTAAGATGGCCTTCATGGTCCAGGTCCCTGGTATTATTACAACCATGCTTACATTAGTTTGCAAAGGAGATTTTGCACAGATAAATAAGGTTATTACTCAGATGACCCTGACTTTGGGGTCAAATCATATGAGCCCTTTTAAAGCAGCACCTTTATCCAGCTAAAGGCAGAAGTAGTTGTAAGTTTGAAGTTGTACGTTTGAAGTTGTAAGGGCTTCAATGCACTATTGCTAGCTTGAAGATTATGGGAGCCATATATAGTAAAAAGACTTGAGAGTGACCCCTAGTTTACAGCCAGTCAAGAAAGAAGGACACCTAAAACTTCAAAGACTGGATTCTGCCAACACCCTGAATGAGCTTGAAACAGATCCATTCCCAGAGCCTCCAGTTGAGAACACAGCTCAGTGGACACCTTGATTTCAGCCTTATGAGACCTCGTGCAGAAGATCCAAATGAGTTGTGGCAGACTTTGACATACAGGAATTTCAGCTCATGAGCCAGTAGGCTGGTGTTTGTTATATAACCAAAATTTTATATAACCATTATATGTAATCTTCCAAAAATGCTATGAAATATTTGAGAGGATATTAACATCATTATCAAGGTCAAGTATATGAACCACCACGAATAACATATGTTTGGTAAAGATCTGAATAATGAACACAGCATTCCCTCTCCTAATGTTTGTTGGTTGCCTCAAATAAATACAATTGGTCAAAGATCTTAGTTTATACACATACACAAACACACACATGCACCCACCCACACACACACCTACACACACACACACGCACCTAACTCAATTGGTCCCAAGATTTTGAGATTTCACTGGAGAATCATTAATACCATTGTATTACCTTTTATGCTTGTATAAGCAAAATTGTGACCATAGTGAATTGGTGCCAAAATATATTTTAATTACCTTGACTTTATGGATTTCTCCAGGAGAATTTTTTTTTTTTTTTTTGTGGGTACCGGGGGTCGACCTCAGGACCTCGCGCGCCAGCAGGTGCCCGTGCCGCTGAGCGATATCACCAGCCCTTTTTTCGTATGTGGGTTCCGGGAGTCAAACTCGGGCCCTCGCGCTTGCCAGGCAGGTGCTTATGCCGCTGAGCCATCTCACCGGCCCCACTCCAGGAGAATTTTTAAAAAATTATTTTAGTGAAAAAAGTCAATAGAATTAAAGGAATATTTTCTCAATATCATGACCGAAAGTCCCATTTAGAAGTTTGTGAGTACCCCATTTCTCATGAATTTATTCTTTATCAAAAAAGGTGATTTTTTAAAAAATTATGTTTGAATTTGTTGCCTAACGTATTTTATAGAAAATTACTTTTTAGAATTGGTATTGAATCTCAAAATCCTGGATGAAACCACCCCTTACTTCAAATGTTAATAACTGAATATTTGTGAACCCCCCCACACTGTATTCTTATGTTGAAACCTTAACCCCTAATGTGATGGCATTTCGAGATGAGGCTTTTGAGAGATAACAGTTAGTGTGTCATGAGGGTAGGGCCCTCATGATTGGATTAGTGTCCTTACAAGAAGAAATACCATAAATTTTCTCTTTTGCACACATTGAGGAAGGGCCATACAATCACACAGTGAGAAGATGGCCATCTGCATGCCAGGAGGAAAGCCAACTTGAGGAACCAAATTGGCCAGCACCTTTACCATAGTCTCTAGGATTATGAAAAAATAAATTTCTATTGTTTAGTGCACCCAATATATAGTGTTTTGTTATGGCAGCCAGAGCTAAAGTAGTAACAATATGGTGGACACTGTTTTGTAAATTCATGATCACCAATCTCAAATGAATCCTCAAACATTAGTCAATTCATTCATAAGAAGGACTATTTGAATCCTTCAGCTAGTGATATTATCCTCTGTTTTGTAGAGAAAAAAGAAGCCATCAGGTGGGAACTTCCTTGACTTCTTAATAGTGATAATTCAAAACTGTATCTGTCCCATACTCACACCGTTCTCTCTGGTTACAGCTGAGAACTGGTAATTTCAGCCAAAGTACAACCTGTCTGTCTGTGCCTGAATGCCATCCCTTTTCTGCATCCTCTCATCTCATCATTTTTTCCTTTCTTGCATTACTAACCTTTCCCACCCAGTAAATCCATCCCATCCACTTTAAAATGTGCTCAAGTCACTTTCATGACGTCGCAAAATAAGAGTAATAAACCATGGGCTGGTGAGATGGCTCAGTGGCATAAGCACTTGCCTGGCAAGCACAAGGTCCTGAGTTTGACTCCCGGTACCCACATACAAAAAAAGGGCCGGTGATATCGCTCAGCAGCACAAGTGCCTGCTGGCAAGCGCATCGTCCTGAGTTTGACTCCCGGTATCCACATTAAAAAAATAAAATAAAATAAGAGTAATAAAGCAACAAAACCCTTCAACTACCTCTATCCCATCCCCTTTCGCAACAGCCTTTTAAGAGTTTTTGATCTTCACTTCCCACCTACTTTTCACTCACTATTTGGCTTTCACATTTACTGTTCTTTTAAATGTTTACTAGTGCATATTTCTCTGCAGGAGAGCTTTCTACACAAGGAAATTAGGTCATTAAAGATGAGTTTCAAAAATCTTAGTCTTTCATTTTTTTGTTTGATTTTGCCTATAGTGGTACCTGATTTATGGATTTGAGAAACAGTTGTATCATTAATTTTTCCATTCTTTTCCGTGTGGGTTTGTGACATAGTTAGCAAGTTCACTTCATTTTTTTTTTTTTTTTTTTTTTTTTTTTTTTTTTTTTTGTGGGTACCGGGGGGACGACCTCAGGACCTCGCGTGCCAACAGGCACCCGTGCCGCTGAGCGATATCACCGGCCCCTTTTTCGTATGTGGGATCCGGGAGTCGAACTCGGGCCCTTGCGCTTGCAAGGCAGGCGCTTACGCCGCTGAGCCATCTCACCGGCATTTCACTTCATTTTTGACACTAAAATAAACTATGGTCTGGTAATTTCTTAGTATTATAACATTTTGTATTTGAGGAATTTTATATGTTACACTTGTAATTTTCTTTTGATGAGGAAGAGAAAGCTAGGAAAACGGTAATTGATGATGGTCTGCCCACTCAGTACTACAGAATTCCTACAGGTTTGATTAGGCATCTGCAGTTTTCATGATTTTTATTGTGAATCTTCTTATATCGCTAAGTGGCTTTTATTTAAATGTTCAAATAAATAAAGAATTGAAATAGGTGCCAAAAAGAAATTCAAAAGTAGTATGAAAACTAATGAGGTCTCTAGTACTATACGTTGCATTAAATATAATTGATTAGTACTCTCCAGATTAGCTATCTAGAAAAAGAAAAACCCAGGTAACTCAGGAAAAGCCCTCCTTTTTCAAATAAGCGCCTCCTCCCCTGGCAGTTTAATGACATGCTGTACAAAGAAAAAAAAAAAAATGCTAGTCCTGTTGCAAAATCTAAGCAAGTACCAATACGTCGCCTGCATCCTAAAAGAGACAGATGAAAAATAACATCACCTACTCATTTAAGATGAAATTTTACTAAGTCTTCAGTCATATATATTACTTCACAGTACAAATAACATAATGCACTTACTGCTGGGAAGTCAAAGTTGAGCATAGTAACATTTCACTTCTCTTGTTCTAACATGACCACTTTTCTTGTTCTCAGTAAATGCCTCCGAGGCATGTGTGCTCTCTCTGTACCTCCAGACACACCAAACATGGGTAACTAATGGCTTTTCATTCTTTTCCCTATGCAGGATTAATCTGTGGTTAAAAAATAACAGCGTCAATTTGAGTGGTATTTGACATTGCCCTATACGGTGCATTTGTTTCCTGGTGACTACTTCTAAATTCATACTGTTGGGCTGGCAAAAAGAGACAGTTCCTAAGAAGGGAAGCTTCCTGACCACGCCTTCGCGTCACACACAGTAGAGTAGACATGTTTGGAAAACAGCTCCTCTGGTATTAACGTGAAACATAAAGTTTAAAGGCTGTCTAAATTATTTTCTCATGATATCAACGTGTATTTATTGTAGTAACTTGGTTAAGACATATTTTCTCTCTGTATTTTTACCTACCATAATAAGACTTATCAGGTGAAAGAGATGAATCTTGGCCCCAATGATTTTTTTTTTTTTAATCAGGAGGCTCAGGCAGGAGAATCGCTGTGAGTTCCAGGCTAGCCTGGGCTATACAGTGAGTTCAAGGCCAGCCTGAACTACCTAGAGATACTGTCTCAAAAACAAAGACAAAAAACAAAAAATCTGAATTGGACAGTTTATATTCTAAAACACACATGAATCTGTACCAATTAAATACAATAATGTTGAAATGGAACATAAATTAGTTTTTTTTAAACAGACAATAGTAAAATACCACAGTCAGCTCAATATGCACAAGTCATGACAGAAGGCTTTTTTTTCCAATAAAGTCTCCAATATCTCACTCATTTACCGATTCTCATAACTTAAAAGGTACAGGAGGCTGTCCCCATTCACTCGCTGTCCTCACGTTTACAGCTGTGCCTCCACACCGAGTGTACAGGCATTTGCAGAATAGGTCATAACGTATTTCTGTAAAAATTTCCACACACGAATTTACATCTTCGTGCGGAGAATTTTACAAACGAAGACATACAGCAGGGTCGCCTGCACTCAACCATCTCCTACGAAGTGTGAACTAGTGAGTTTAAACAAACCTTTTCAATGTTTAAAAACCTCAGAGAATAGCAACCTACAGTTTTCATACAAAACTCTATTAAGAAAAAAAAAAAGCAGCATTCAACGTAGCACAGGACTCCTGCACTCTGTACCTAACAGTACCTCCTGTGTCACGGCACAGTATATAAGAACGGAAATAAAAAGATACATTCTGTAACTTTCTTTGGTAGAAACTTCAAAACCAAAGGCGGAAGTGAAATGGATTTCGGAGCCGCTAAAACTGTGGAATTTCCCTAAGAATAATGCCAAATGTGACCTCCCATCACAGGTAAGGGACCCGTAGGAGGAAGCGCTCTGCTCGGTCTCAGGAAGCGGGCACCGAGGCGCCGCCCGCGGCCCGCACGAGCTCCTCACGCGCGGCTCCGGGCGGCGGGCGGCCCGGGCGCAGGCGGACGCCCGCACCGGGCCCGAGGAGCTTCCCGGGCGATCTCCCCCTCGGGCCACTGCTGGGCGGGCGGCTTCGGCCTGGGAGGGCGCAAGGGCAGAAGGAGGCCCCGCCCTTCTTGGGAACCAGCCCAGGTCAGGTGCGGGAGCCGGCGCGGAAGCTGTGGAGCCCACAGTCACTACAGCTCGACTCAGCCGCTCAGGAGCGGCCGCCCAAGGGTCCGCCGTGGCTCCCAGGCATTCCGGGGGTGCCCGCCGCTCCGCTAGCCCGGCGCTTGACAGCTGCCCACGCGTCTGGGCGGGGCTCGAGTGCAGTCCTTTAAATACCACCGCGGCGGGCCCCCTCCTCCCATGGGCTGTGATTGGCTCGAGGTGGCGCAGCGTTGATCCGATTGGTGCCGGGAAGCCGGGGCTTCGCGCGCGAGACTGGGGGCTTGGCCGCGGCGGCCAGGCTGAGGCGAATGTGGCGGCGGCGGCGGGTGTGTGGTTAGGCTCGCGGGGTAGCGGCTCACGCGCGCAGGCTGCCCAGGTCCCGGCGGAAGTGGGAGAGAGTCGGCCGCCTGCTGCACGCACCGCCCGGCAGCCGTCCGCGCGCGAGCATGGTGGTGCGTGCGTGTGTGCGCGCGTGAGTGTGTGCGCGCGCGTGTGCGTGGAGCCGGGGAGCGCGCTAGCCGTCCCCGCGCGGTGCCCGTCCCGCGGTGGTCACGCGCTCCCCGGCCTCGTGTCTCGCCCGCCGCCGCAGCGGGGCCAAGGCCCTGGGACAGGTGCGGGAGCGCGCGGGTGCGCGAGACAAAGGCCCGGCGCTGGCGGCTATGGCGTCCCGCGGCCTGGGGAGCCTGGGGGGCCTGGGTGCGGGCCTGGGCGGGGGCCGCGGCGGCGGCGGCAGCGGCAGGAAGAGCCTGAGCGCGCGCAACGCGGCGGTGGAGCGCAGGAACCTCCTCACCGTGTGCAGGTACGCGGCCGGCGGGCCGGGGTCCCGGGCTGGGGTGCAGCCGGCGCCCGCCTCCGCCGCTCCGAGGGCCCGCGCCGGGCGCCGCCGAGGCCGCGGCTGGCCCGCAGCTCTGCTGCTGCCCGAGGCGCGGGGCTGGGCTCGAGGCGGGGCCGGCGAGGTGTTTTGAACGTGCGCTCCGGTGTCCGAGTGAAAGAGGAGGGCGAGGAGGAAGAGCGCCTTGGTTTAGTGCACGTTAAGCTGGCAGCCAGCTGCTGGCACAGGGGTCCCTGCGAGCGTGACCGCGGTGCCCCCAGCTCGAGGGCAGTTTGTTGTTTTGGACTGTTGACATCCGTCTTCATTCTTTTCGTCCCGCACATACAGTGTGCCTACAGCTCTGCAGCCAGCCATTGTGTGATGTGGCGGCTGTGTCCTGCCCACTTGCAAACTACAGCGCGACTGCTGTCTGTGCCCTGGCGGAAGAGTGGGGCTGGGGTACACCTAGTCATCGTGTCAGTGATGTACCCCAAGGTCTGCCTTTTTTTAAGCGTTTTCTAATTATGCATGTAGTTTTCCTTTCCTCTAGACGATACAGAAACAAAGGAATAATTACTATCTATAAGCCTAGTCACCAGAGAGATGATTTTTAATATGGCGATTATTTTGAGCCTTATACCTGGATATCTTTTTAAGGATGAAATTCTAGGCATTCATTTTTGAGGAACTTCTCTGGACTATTAAATTGTTTTAAAATTTGTTCCATTAAACCCTTTAATCATCAGTGATAATCGGATGGTTATGAAACCTTTTCCTCCTTTGTAATTTGTATCTGTATATTTTTTCTCAATTTCCTTGTGTATAAATCTGTGTAGCATTTTAAGCAGAATATAAATATTTGTAGTAGGAGTTATAGTTGATAACTTTGAGTGACTTTTTTGCTTCTTTGTTTTTAGAGACAGGGTTTTGCAGTGTAGTTCAGGCTGACATGAATTTGTGGCGATCCTCCTGCCTCAGCCTCCAGAATGCTGGGATTACAGGTGTGCACTACCACACCCAGTTTTGAGTGACTTTTTAAAAATTTGGGTTATTATAAATATTCGTCTATCTCGAAGATCTGCCTCGCTGGCAGCAGGCACACTGCGTTTTAAATGGTAAAATAATACGGACTCTATTAACCATTTGTGCTTTGTGGGGTGCAACCTTTTGAGAGAAATGGGCTTTATTAAATTCTTTTAAATTGAGGAAAATATTTTAAGATAGGTAACTAGAACAATAAGCTAGGCCTTTTGTCTTATCTTTACAGATATTAAAAAATAATTATTTTTTAAAAAATGAGGGTAGTTCCAAATCAGATTCCAACACATACCATGCTTCTTGAAGGAATATATTTCATAAAAGCTCCATAGGTTAAACTTCACAAAGGTAGTGATCTCATTGGCTTTTGCGTAGTTTTTCAAATTCTTCCCTGTATAGTATCTGACACTCCGTAAATATTTATGAGTGAAGAGATTGTGTTGGCACTATGCCTGTTGCTTCTCTATTTTAATCTTGGTTGGTTTTAAATCACTTACTCTTCACTTGTTCCCTCATCAGAGGAAGTTGAGGAAAAGAAGAGGATACATGTTTATATTTAGTGTAGGACCTAAAATAAATTTCAATTTCTGGGGTAGATTTCAGTTTGTGTATTTATTAATGTAGATAATATTAAGGCTGTTGTGCATGTCTAAATAGTTGATGGTGCATATAAATGGTCATCTGTGTGGAGTAATGGGACCTATTAGATGGTCTTTGTCTAAACAACTTTTATTGTTTTGAAAAAGTCAGTAGAGGCCATTTGTAGATTTTGAGTACCCCCACCACAAATGTGCAAAATGAACAAAGAAGTATTTATGCTGCTTTACTTTTCAGAGCTACTAATCTCTGGATATTTTACCCATGTCTTTTAATGAATTCACTTTTAAGATCTAAAATCAGAGATCATTTGATATTTAAATTTGGAAGAAGTCACTTTTAGTGGAAATATAACTGAGTGCTAAGTTGACTTTGTCATTAGCTAATACTATGTCATGTAACAAGCCATGTAATCTGCAATATAATATTGGACTAGATAATTGGTTAACCTTCAGAGATAGCCCTAACAGTAAAGCAAAATGTGTTCATATTTGAATTCCTCAAAATATGATCAGAGTAAAAATGCAGAATAACAGCTAGATGAGGCATGTGTTTTTTTCCTTGTAAATGGAAAACCTTTTTGAAATGTACCTCCTGTTTTGCGATTCTTTACCAATGCTCTGAAAAAATTTAACAGTTTATAAAACCAAAATAAAAACAAAACCCCACTACCACACACCATTCTAGTGTATCTACTTACACAGTGATGTTCTTTCGTTACACCTGAAATAGTTTAGGCAAGTCTGGGTTTAGGTTCTGAGTCATTACAGAACTACACAGTCATTTATGTTTAAAGTCTTACCACATGCAATATTAGTATAGTTTTGAATTTTGGAAGTGGGTTGTTTAGGTAAGATAGGAAAAAAGCTGAAGTGAATTTTGGCTCATTATGATTGTATATGTAATTATTTTTTTCAGTAAACATTTACAGATTGTAGACTAAAACATGTGTATGGTATTTACCTGAGCCTGTAAGTATGGTTTTATCATATTTTTTCACAGATTGTGGTGGAGAGAACATATACCTGTAAGTCATTTAAGGACTAAATCTTTCATACTGAATTCCAAAATATTCATACACTGACTTTGGCTCTGTGCACCAACTAATGTTCTCCTTATATATTCTGTATCATTCAGAACTTTGAAAGCTTCATTTGTTAAGGTTTTTCAGACTTCTTTTCTACTGGCATTTTTCATTCATAAAAAATTAGGTGTTAGTCATTTTTCTGTTAAGATTACTGAAAAGGGCTGGTGATATAGCTCAGCGACATAGGTGCCTGCCTGGCAAGCGTGAGGTCCTGAGTTCGACTCCCAGAACCTGCATTAAAAAAAAAAAAAGATTACTGAAAAGCTGATATATTCTTTTGGTTTTAGTTGTGTTGGCAAAGAGAATTAAAACCTAAATTATCTTTCAATGGATTAACAATATTTTATGAGAAAATTATGCATGTTTAATGATTTGCATAGACATTTTAAAATAGTATTTGTCAAGCTTTTAAATCAGTGTTTAAGAGAAGCTTCCTATTACAAATTCATCATTTTCCTGTCTTGGGAATAGAAAAGGACTCACAAGATGGATTTGAGGAGATAGAGTGATGAGTTAAGCAGGGTGGAAATGATGATTTCTCAGTTAAAATACTTTTAATAGCTTAGATTAGCACCTCATTTTTTCAGTGTAGTCAGCAAATAAAAAGCTCATATTTTATATGTAACTATTGTTTAAACTTATAATTCTTCCATCAATTGTAGTGCTATACTTAATGTGAGTACAGTCTTCTACATAGCTGAAGCTTGTAATTTAAGTGCTCAGATTTAAACCACAATAAATAATACTTAAAACATTTTGAATGAATTGGTTTTTATGAAAGGATTACACATTTCCCTACCTTCTTTTGAAAGACTGTGCATAACATAATATAATGCTTATTGATGACCTTATTTTGGATCTGTTTTTGTATGTGTACTGTACAGACCTTTTGACTAAATAGCTCCATTAGATTACATGTGAAGAGTTCTGTGTGATTGCATTCTGTTATTTTTTCCTTCAAAGTTAGCTTTTGTGTTTTACAACTTGTCTGTTTCTCTCCTCTCTTTGCTTAGCACTTCCAATCTTGACTTGCTGATTCTAATTGTTGTTAATTAGGAAATCTGATAAAATTCTGTGCTTAAAAAAAAAAAAGCCCAGAGGCCCGAGTTAAGTGAGTAAAATTTAGCAGTATAAACCTCTTAATATTCTGGTTGCTGAATAATTAGAAAATATGTCTGTTGGAGATAAGTGAAACTTCACTGAAATATTATTGGCTGTGTAATCCTTTAAATAACTTTAAATGCCTTAACTCCCATTTCACGTTGCTGTTTCCTTGAGTATGCCTCTTAAGACTGTTCAGACTTGTCATGATAATGCTTTGACCACAGTTTTTAAATCATGGTATATGTGGTAGAACTTTGGGTCGGGACCTTGACTTAGACTATTGCCTTGGAGCAGGTTCGGTGTCATTTCTAAGGATTCTTAGTGCCCTACTACTAGTAGGTGTTCAAAGTGGAGATTATCTTCAGCTCCTGGTCTTCATAGAATTTTCATCATTCACAAAAGGTCATCTCTACCTCCAGCTAAACTGGGTTCAGATTGTTACAACGAATAGCAGGCATTTAGTAAGCAGTATTTATTTCATCTTCATTGCCATTTGACAAATGGCAAAAGTTTAGTTGAGAGACAGTATTCATGGGGGCACGTTTGAAGCTTTCCACTCTTCACACTTACAGGTTTATAAAATATATTCCTGGGTCATTCCAAATCATAGAGCACCTGCTTTTGTAGACTGCATTGGTCTGCACTCTTCTGCCCCTATTTTCTTTTACCTGGCTGTGCATTGATAACACTTTATAAGTGTAAATTGAGGATCATCAATATATGCAATCACAGAGAGTCTTGAAGTTATTATCAAGGACATTGCTTATTATATCCAAAAGCAGTTTTTGTGAAGATTTCTGTGTGATTGTCTCATTTTAATGCCAACAATTTTTGTGCTGTATTTCTATGCAATTTATTTACTTATATCTACTAAATTCATGGGTACATAGCCACAACTTTATTTTCTACTTGTACAGTTCTTAGAAATCTTAGTAACAAATCTGTGGCCAATCTCGAAGTGATATGTATGCAGGACATTATAATGCATTTGCCCTTATCTTTAGCTCTACTGTGTCCCTACATTTTTAGTATAAATTTTACCGGGCCAGTGAGATGGCTCAGTGGCATAAGTGCCTGCCCAGCAAACACAAGGTCCTGAGTTCGACTCCCGGAACCCACATAAAGGAAAAAAAAAAGGGCTGGTGATATCGCTCAGTGGCACAAGCACTTGCCCGGCAAGCGCGAGCTCCTGAGGTTGACTCCCGGTACCCACATAATATAAATTTTACTGACTTTCACGTGCAGGAAAGTACACATAGCACAAGCATATTGCTCAATGTATTTTTTGCTTCTCCCATTTGGTGGCTTTGTATTTTACTTTATAGTATGTTTTGATGAATAGAAGTTCTTATTTGTAAAGTAGTTGGTAAATTTCCTTTGTGGTTAACACTGTGAACTAGTTAAGAAATCATTTTACTCCAAAGTAATGAAAATATTGTCCTGTTTTCTCTTAAATCTTTATTGTTTTATTTTTTAATTAGTATCAAAAATCCATCTGTAGTTCATTTTTATTTATACTGTGGTGTTGAATGTGGTAGTCATGATTAAATATTTTCCTTAAGGGAAATAACTTGACCTAGTACCATTTTTTTGAAGCTTGTGTTTTCCCCACTACCTGCAAGTATCCTTTGTACCTTATCAAGTGACTGGCTCACTGTGGGGCTATTTCTGAATCCTCTTCTGTTGCATTGGTCTATTTGCCTATCTTTGCGCTTATACTACACTAGCTGATTAACTATACCTTTAAAGTGTCTTGATGTTTGATATGTTTTCGAGCCTTATTTTTGAAGATTATCTTGTGTATTATTGGCCTTTTGCAAACTAACTTTTAGGATCCAGTTGTCATTTTCCATTAAACAATCTAGGATAAACATGACTTCTCCCTCTTTTTGTCTGTTCATGTAGTGAATTGTATTAACTTTTGCATATTAAATCACTCTGGAATAAAAACCCTTGGTTGTGATGTGTTAATCTTTCTGACATACCTTTGCATTAAAAAAAGTTAACATTTAATTTGGTATTTTTGCAAACTTATTCGTGGGAGAGATTGGTCTCTAATTTCCTTTTTGATGTCCTTATCTGATATTTGTCTTTAAGGTTACCTTGCTTTATGAAACAAGTTGGGAACTGTTCTTTTTTCTGTACTGAAAAAGTGTTTATATAAAATTGGTATTATTTCTTAAGTATTTGGAATAATTCACCAGGGAAGCATCCTGAACCACAGATAGTCTTTGTGGGAAATCTTTTAGTAAGAGAATCAATTTAATGGTGAATGAACCATTTACATTTTCTAGTTCTTGTATCAGTTTCAATAAGTTTTGCAAGGATATATCTGTTTCATTTATACTGTCAAGTGTATTAAGGCTTTTCTTAATATCCTCTGAATATTTTTATTATTTGTAAGATCTGTAGTGATTATCCAGTTAACTTACTTGATATTGGTAGTAGGTACTGCCTCACTTTTTCTGCACTACGGCTTTATACATTTTATTAATTTTTTCAAAGAATAAGCTTTTGACTTTGTTAATTTTGTCTGTTTATTCGTGGATTATTTAAAGATGTATGCTTTAACTTTCAAGCAGTTGAAATATTCTAATTATTTTATGTATTGATTTATAACTAATTCCACAGTGCAGAGAACATATTCTAAAAGATTTCAAGCTTTTGGAGATTTCTTGATGCTTTATGATGCAGTGCACGGTAATTTTAATAAGTGTTTCCTGTGCATCTGAAAATAATTATGTCTTCTCATTGTTGAATGCACGTTGTATACATGTCAGTTAAGCCTAGTGTGTTGTGTCATTTATATCTTCTCTAGCCTTACTAGTTTTTTATATGTTTAGTCTTTTCGGTGTGAGAGATGTGAGATATGTTAAGAGTCTACCTTTCTGAGTATGGATTTGTTTTTCCTTTTAGTTGTCATTTTTTCCTGTGAATATTTTGTTGCCATATTACTAGTTGTATGCAGATTTAGAATTGTGATCCTTTCTTTGTAGTTTGACTCCTTTGTCCTTGTGAAATCTCCCCTTCTATGCTATTGTCTAAAAATCTAAGTTTCTTTTCTAGGCAGGATAGAATCAAATTTTGCAATTTACCAAGTCTGATAATTTTAGTCTTTTATTTAAGGTATTTAGCTCATTATACTTAGTGTTATTTTATTTGAATGTATAGCTATCTTAATTTTTTTCTCTTTACTTTTTTCTTGCCATGTATTGTAGTTGTTATAGTTTATATCTGGATGTCTCCCCAAAGCATCAGGAGCTCATAGGCGGGGCTTTTGAATGGTGATCTGATTATGGAGCATTGTAGCTGACTTGATGTTAGGAGGTTTGTCTGGTCAGAAAAGGTGGTCACTGTGGGTATGATTCAGAAAGACGCATCTCCCTTGCTGGATCCTCTCTTGGCTCTCTGCTTCCTGGCCTCCATACCTTCCTGCTTTGGAGCCAGCCAACTATGCACCAAAAACGTGAGCTGAACCTCTCCTCCCTTAAGTTGTTGTCAGGCTTATGTTGCAGTGACAAGACAGTGACTAAGACATTAGTAGTTTTATGATTCCATTTATTCCACTAATCAGTTTTTCATTCTGTAAACTTGTTAGTCATATACAGTAATACCTTGGTTCACAAACGCTTCTATTCACAAACAATTTGCTTCTCAAACAAAAGTGTTGTACGGAATTTTGCTTCCATTCACAAATTCCACATTGGGTGGCAAGCACAAATGCAACCATTTTCTCTAGTATCATAAAACAAATTAAGCTTGTGAACTTAGGTACCACTGTATTCTTTCTCTGTTTTTCTCTGTATATACGTACAGAATATTCAATTTCTATTCTTTTGGCAGTTACCATTTATTTATTATAGTCCAATGAAAATTATAGCTTTAACTGCTTCTCCAGTGGTGGAAAGAAACCATTTACTTTCCCTTATCATAAAATACACTGTAAAATCTCCACATATTTTCATTTGTACAAGATTATTGTGTTTTATGCTTGATAGTAAGTATACTTTTATATTTATTTAAATATCTACCTTTTCATTTTTCTTCTATCAGTTTTAGAGAAACTTTTGGGCATTATCTTTTCAATACTCCAGTTGTAGTTTTGTTAAACTTTGCCAGGCCTCACTTGATTCATTCCTTTCTATAGTTTTTCATTCTCTTTCTCTATGCTTCAGTTTATAGGTTTTCTATTAACTTCTCTTCCAGTTCATTAAGCATGTCTTCTGCTGTGGCTTTTTGCACTGCTTAATCCATGGAAGGAGTTTTTAAATTTTAGATAGTTCCAGAATTTCTGTTTGGTACATTTTATAAAACCCTTCCTCAAGCAGGTCCTAAACTATAACTTTGTGTACCTAAACTACCAAATATTTCACTTGATTTTCAGATGCTTTCTGTTTAGGATTTTAGTCTCATGTACCCCCACAAGTCCTTGTCCCACCCTAGCCTCAAATAAAGGAAAAATGTTTGAGGCCTTCTCTTGGCTACTTAAAAGCTTTCGTGGTTTTTTTTTCCCTCCCCATAGAAGCCTTCTATGGGTACCAGACCCTACTAGCACTCAGAGTTTGCAGACATTCTTGTATAAAAGCAGCTATAAAAAATCAACCCATGGGCCGGTGAGATGGCTCAGCGGCCTACACGCCTGCCTGGCAAGCGCAAGGACCCGAGTTCGACTCCCGGATCCCACATACGAAAAAAGGGGCCGGTGATATCGCTCAGCGGGATGGGCGCCTGCTGGCGCGCGAGGTCCTGAGGTCGACCCCCGGTACCCACAAAAAAAAAAAATCAACCCACTTTTTAAAGCTTTCCCTTCTCAGAAGTCTTAGCCACTCCAACTTTTATTGTATCAGGAACTCTCTGAACCTTAAAATATATGATTTCTGTAACACCACTGCCCCAGCCCCATTTTTCTAGTTGTTCTCTATGAGAGTATGCTCTGTCACTATCTGTTGCCTCCTACTTGTAAGAAATGAAAGTCTGTTTCCTTTCTCTCTGGTTTTAATTTATGCCAGCCAACTGATTATAAAAGCAATCTTAAATACAGTGGACCCTCAAGTTGAGTTATGACCAGAACTTTTGATTTAACTTAAGACCAAAGTCTTGTTACAACCTGAATGCTGGCTGCTTGTGCGGTTGTAAACAAAGATGCCAGAAAATCATGTGCGTCACTCTGAGCCCAGATGTGTGTGTTTGTGGACGTGATTTCAGTCAGTGCTTTACATAATTGCTATGATTACTACTATCAATGGCCCCAAAAATGCTAGAAAAGAAGCTAAGGAAGGTAGAGAAGGTAAAGAAAAAGGAAATTGTGGAGAAATATGAGAGTGGCGTTTGTGTGACTGAACTCGCTAATGTGTACAGCATGTCAAAATCTACCACCTCGACAGTCTAACAGAGAACAGATTTGTATGAGGAAGCTAGTGTTGCTAAAGGTGTCACTCAAATTAGTAAGTTAGGATCAACAGTGTTAGATGAAGTAGAAAGGCTATTATTAGTTTGGATAAACCAAAGGCAGATGGTAGGTTATAGTCCATCTGAGTCCATAATTTGTGAAAAAGCTAGGGCTATAAATGCAGATCTCATAAAAGATAATCCATCAACAAGTGATAATGGTGAAACATTTCATGCCAGTAAGGGGTGGTTTCACAATTTTAAAGCAAGAATGGCGGTTCATAGTGAAACTAGGCATGGTGAAGCAGCTAGTGCTGATAAAAGGGCTGCTGAAATTACGTATACCACTTCGAAATGATGATACAGAGAAATGGCTTTTGCTCTCATCGAGTTTTCAACTGTGATGAAACTGGCCTTTTCTGGAAGAAAATGCCCAGGAGAACATACATTACCCAGGAAGAGAAGAATATGCCAGACCACAAGCCTATGAAGGATAGACTAGACTTATTGCTATGTGCCAATGAGAGTGGTGACCTCAAGATAAAGCCTCTCTTGTTTTATTACTCTGAGGCTCCTAGAGTGTTCCAAAAATATAAAGTCATGAAGAATAGGCTAGGGGGTCATGTTGCGATCTATCACAAAAGCCTGGGTAATGAGAGTACTTTTTCTTGAGTGGATCAGGGAGGCTTTCTCTCCTACTGTTAAGAAATATCTAGAGGAAAAAGGTTTACCACTCAAGGCTCTCCTCACCATGGACAATGCTCATCCCCAGCCATGAGATTTGGAAGAAGAATTCCCATGGCTCTCCATTAAATTCCTCCCACCTAATACAATTCTTCTACCGCAGCCTATGGACCAGCAGGTTACAGCTAACTTTAAGAAGCTATACATCACGGAACTGGTCCTGAGGTGCTTCCAGACAGTCTCGTACAGATTCAACCCTTGAAGAGTTCTGGAAGGAACATTGCAACATCCTTTCCTGTTTGGGGTTAATTGAGAAATCCTGGGGCAGTGTCTCTCTAAGGACACTGAGCTCTGCCTGGAAGAAAGTGTGGCCTAAAATTATATAGGAGACAGACTTCAAAGGCTGTGTAGAGGAGCCTCAGCCTTCAATTGACCCTGTGGGTGATGACACTGTCACTATAGCACAATCCATAGGCTTGTAGGTAGACAGTGGTGATGTTGAGGAACTGGTGGAGGAACACTCAGAAGAATTGTCTGCAGAGGAACTTCAGCAGCTTCTGGCTGAGCAACAGAGAAATGAGCTTTCTGAAGAGAAGGGAGAGTATCAACAATCAGTGCAACAAAGTTCTTCTGAAATAAAGGAAATCCTGAAAAAACAGAGCTATAAACATCTGTAGAGAGGACCCACCAGGACAGAGAATAAGGCAATCATTGCATTCACTTGCTTATTGACAATGTCATGTCATACTACAGAACAGTGTTAAAGAAAACACAGAAACAGACAACCTTAGACCAATTTTTAGTTCTGAAAAGGTTGAGACCTAGTGACCCAGAAGCAGGATCAAGTAGACTGTAGCCTCTTCCAAGGAGAGAAAGGACACCAGAGAGCCAGATTCCTGATGTTCTTATGGAAGAGGACTCTCCTTCCAAACAATAACCACCTTCCATTTTATCCTCCCTTCCTGCAAGCCAAAATTGTCAATTTGAATGGCGAGTACAGTATGAAATTGTTGTTTCTGGTATACTAGGCACATTTTATAACTTTTTGGTGAATACACTAGGAAAATTATTGATGTTTCTGGTAAATTACGCACATTATACAACCCTTTGTACCATGAAAAGGTTAGTTAAGGGGTGCTTTGGGAGGTTCAGAATGCATTATGGGTATTTCCATTATTTCTTATGGGAAAAATAGTCTTGACTTACAACCAAGTTGAGTTACAACCAGCCCTTATGAATGAACTGAGTTCATATGCAAGGGTCCACTGTATTTTCTGAAAGATATTTAAATATGTATATATATATTTAACATGTATATATTTAAATGTGTATATACATATTTAAAATGTCATCTTAAAATGTAAAAACGTGTTTTTTATGTGTCTTTCAAGTAGAGGAATCACATTTTATTCAGCATCTAGTTTATTTAAAATCTAGTATTAGTTGATGAGGTAATTCTAACTGGTGAGGAATAATAGCAGTGGACCTTTCCAAACCGAGTTTGAAGGTTAAAGAACCATCTTTACTAATTTTAGGTACTGTCTAATGCATGATAGTACCTTCAACCATAGAGTTTGCTTTCCTTTGAACAAAATTTTTCTAATTAAAATTTAATATGGAAAAATAAAAATATATCTCTTCCAGTTTTTGAGTAAAAAAATAGATTTGAAAAGGGTAAACGTTGAATGAAATTTTATGTTTTTGATATATACTTTCCCAAAATAATCTTTGTCTATTTTAAGAAATAACATTTTGCATTGTTTTGAAAATATTTTACAATAGTATCGACTACACAGATTTTTAGTGTCCATTTTCTCCAGTAGCTATGATTGTACTTAGAATAGGAAGGAAAAACAATGTTCTCTAAATCTTCAACTTTAATATTTGACTTTTGAGATTTTAAAATCTCCCTTACTATTTGTAATTATAAAACCAAATATGGCACCAGATGTGGTGGCACACCTCTGTAATCCCAGCAAGAGGATCACTTCGAGTTTGAGGCCAGCCTGGGCTACACAGTGAATTCAAGGCCAGCCTGCACTACACGGGGCAGTGATGGTGAACCTTTAGAGACAAGTTTTCAAACTGCAACCCAAAACCTACTTATTTATCACAAAGTGCCAACACTGCAGTTAAATCTGAATACTGGTTTAGTTTAGGAAAAACAACTCATACATTAACATCTCTTGCCTTAAAAAAACTAAAACCAAATAACACGTGTGTGATAGGTTCATCACCACTGGGAGACGCTGTCTTGAAACAAAACAAAATAACCTCAAACCTGTTACATTCCATATCTAATCTCAAAATTAATGTCAGAAACAATTTTAACTAAGTTTTAAACCCCACAAAACATCTGTGTCTAACATCAGAACATAATATATGTATTTAATTTATATCCTGCATGGAGAATATGGATTTTGGAGGAAAAATCCTAGCTTGAGCCTTTATAACTAATAATGGAAATTCTAATTTCACAATTTTTTATTTAAATTACATTTACTTTCCAGAATTTAAACTCACATGTGTGACCTAAAAAAATTTATGTTTTTCCTCTTGTACCGTGCTGTCTTGCGTGTCTATGATACAGGTCAACTAGTTCTAATGTGTGTGTGTGCACGCACATGCATGCTTGAGCCATAGAACTGGAAACTTAGCCATCTCTTTTAGCATCTCTGGTGTCCCATATATTATGCTTTTTAAAAATCTGTTTACATGCAGATGCTCAGAACTCCTGCATTCCTTTTCTATTCTTTTTTTTTTTTTTTTTTTTTTTTTTTTTTTTTGTGTGGGTACCGAGGGTCGACCTCAGGACCTCGCGCGCCAGCAGGTGCCCGTGCCGCTGAGCGATATCACCAGCCCTTTTCTCGTATGTGGGTTCCGGGAGTCGAACTCGAGCCTTCGCGCTTTCCAGGCAGGCGCTTACGCCGCTGAGCCGTCTCACTGGCCCTCCTTTTCTATTCTTAGATGTCAAGTGTAATGATGATAATCTGGAAAGACATGTGTGCTAACATATAGGTTTTGTAGAAGACAACATTATATTAGTATCTTCCGCATGCTATCTCTTTTCTTTGTAATAATTAGGTAATTCATTACTGAGGATCCAACAAGTATAATTTTACTTTTTATTTGTTCTTCTCACCTTTTTTATGTTTTAATATTTTTAGTTACAGCTGTGTTACAAATCTATGCACTATGGAATAAACTAATTTGAGTATAACAAACACTTTTTAAATACATTTTTTGGTAACTGTCTCATTTCTCTCAGTGTATTGCCAAATAGATAAAGGTAGTTCTCACTTCCTAAGGTTTGAAGATTTTAGTCAGAGTCCTTTCTTATTTCTAAGCTAACAGAACTTTCCTTTGGACATTGAATATAGGAAAGAATCTTTTTAAGTAGACATTTCAAAAATTGTATTTCAGAAACTTGTTACAAGTCTTGTTTGTGTATATTTTAACTTTTAACTTCTTATGTAAAAGTTATTACTTAGGTTTGAGTTGGTATTTTTAAATATTCATCAATTGTCATTTCATTATTTAAAAATCAGTCCTTTTCAGGAAATGTGACTAATATTAATGTCATCATTATCAGGAAATAGCTTAGTATCTGTGTAATTTTTTTTTAGATACATAGAAATTCTTTTTCAGGTTTGTTTTTTGTAGCATAACTTAGCTAGTTACTATGTTACAGAGGAAAGAGTCTCCTTATTCTGGCATAATAGAACTAGCTACTTGATTTGAACTGGAAGAGCTGGCAAGATAGAAGAGTTGAGCTGGAAGAGAGTTTTTAATGTTTTAACAAAAAATTGTAAGGATCACAGAACAGTTATGATTTTTTTCTTAGATTTTCTTGCTGTATTATAGATGGTACTCAGGGCTTCACACTGAGCTAACCCCCCTGGCCCATTTTTAATATTTTATTTTGAGATGGGGTCTCACTAAGTTGCCAGGAGTAGGTTCAAATTTTCAATCTTCCTACCTCAGCCTCTAGTCATGCTAGGATTACAGGTGTTCCCACCATACCTAGATAATTTTTTTTTACAGATTATTAAGATAATTTTACATAGTTTCAGATTGCACAATTATTTTTATGGTCCTGCACCACTGTGTTAGTAAAGATTGCCTGTGTTGGGCCGGTGAGATGGCTCAGCGGTGTACGCGCCTGCCTGGCAAGCGTGAGGGCCCAAGTTCGACTCCCGGTACCCACATACGAAAAAAGGGCCGGTGATATCGCTCAGCGGCACGGGCGCCTGCTGGCACGTGAGGTCCTGAGGTCGACCCCCGGTACCCACAAAAAAAAAAAAAAAAAAAGATTGCCTATGTTTATAATTCTCTGTTCAATTTTGAAGATGTAAATAATAATATAAACAAACCCATATAAACAAATCTCTGTATATTTTCCTTTATATGTTGTCTTTTTATATGTCCTATCCTAATTGAATAGTACAACTATCAAGCCTAAAACATAAGAAAGAGTTTGTGTTCTTTTATCTTCTTACTTTCGTTTCTGATTACTTAAGAACTCTCATAGTTATCCCCGCTGTTTGTCTGGGGACTTATCTATCGTCCTTTGGAGGATACAAATACAGAAGGATAGGAAGACAGAATTGTTTGAGGTGACAGAGCTGCTTTGTATAATGTGCTTGATGATTATACGAATCTATCCATGTTAAATGCCACAAATATTTTAATTTTGCTGTGGTATTGACATTTAAATATTTCTTTGCTATTCTTGAAAGATTAGCGCTTTCAAGTAAATCAACAAGTACTCACTGAGTACAATGTTGAAGGCATTGTCCTAGGTGCTGAGGAAGACACAATGCAAAAAAGACCTATTTCTGCCCTGCAGGACTTTATATTCTGATAAGATAAGGACAGGTAACACAAATGACAGCAGTGAGTTAAATTGTAATTGTCTCTCAAGGGAGATACAAAATGCTAGTTTGTTCTAGGAATATGCAAGAGGATAATTTTTCATTGCAGAGATGGCATTTGAGCTGAGATTTGAAAAATACGTTGATTTTTGGCAGTCAAAAATAGAAGGTATATTCTGAAAAGAAATACAACATGAGATAAGATTAATAATAAGAATGAGAATGGAGAAGGGGATTTCGAGGAAGGAAGGAAGGAGGAAGGCAGAGGAAAAGGGTAGGGGTTTAAAAACAAAGAACCAAGCTGTATTATGTACATGCATGCACTCCTCAGGATGATTATAAACTGCATGTACTGCAAACATGTGCTAATAAAAAGATAAAAAAAGAAATTAAAATTAGCATTTTTATGTATTTTCAAGTTTTCCTATTTATAGCTCATAAAAACTGGATTTATATTCCATGAATGCTCACATCCTATTTTATTCTGTTCTGTGCTTGAAAACTTGTAAAGCATTTATTTGAATCCGAACCTCAAATTTCATACAAGAACAGATGCTCCTTGACTCAAAATGGGGTTATGTACTGATAAACCAATTTTAAATTGAAAATATTACAAGTCAAAAATGAACTTAGTACACCTAATCTACTGTACATTGTGGCTTAGCCTAGTCTACCTTAAAGATGCTGAGAAAACACATTTAGGTAAAATCCTATAACACAAAGCCTATTTAATTATGAAGTACTGAGTAGCTCATGTAATTTATTAAACACTATCAAATGAAAAACAAAATGGTTGTATGTGTACAGTTTTGTACCATTGCAAGGTTGAAAGAACAGTAGAACCATCATAAATTGGGAACTGTCCATAGCACTATGGCTTCTGAGTATTTTGGAATTAATAATTTAAGTCATATTTTGATTCAGATTTTCATGGCTGTGAGGAAAGAACTATTCCAGAGTCTTAGTTTGGTTGACAGGTAATGTCTCAGTTCCTTGAGGCTGCTATAACAAAGTACCTTAGACTGAATAATTTATAAACAGCAAATCTTTATTGACCACAGTTTTGAAGGGACCAGGATCAAGGTGCCAGCAGATTCAGTATCTGCTGAGGGTTCTACAGCATATTTGGTGCCTTCTGCATGTCCTTATGTGGCAGAAGAGGCAACAAGCTCCCTTGGGTCTCTTCTACAAAGATACTAATTAAAAGGCCCTCAGCACCTCCCAAACGTCCCAACTCTTAATACTTTTCTGCTGGGGTTTAGGTATCAACGTGAATTTGAGGAAGACACACGTTGACCACAATATATGTAAGTTAAAAGCCTAACTTTTCTGTAATTTTTTTTCTGTTTACACAGTGATTTTGAATAGAGTTTTGAGAATATATGTTTTTATTTTAAGGAGAAAAAAATAAAACAGACTTTCAAAATGATAATAGGAGAATAACAATAATCAATATATTGTGTATTGTTATCTTCATAGTAGTTACTCAGAGTACAAGATACAGGCATGAAATACTGTCCAAACAAAATTAGCACAAAACTTTCTTTTCAATGAACGAAGAGAAACTGGCTGTATAACTATCTTAATTGTCTTGTGTGTATATATATATTTTTTTTTTTCCTTTTCCCTTCCTTCCTTTCTCCTTTCCCCCATCATAATTCCTCTTTTCTTTTGAACAGTTTCTTTCCAATTCACAATATCTATTGTACATTTTGGCTCTTGTTTACTTGTTCAGCTTCTTACACTAGAGAGACAATGCAATGTTTACACAATGTGGGTCTGATTTATTTCACTTATGAGTATGGTCTCGAGTTGCATTCATTTACCTATAAAAGTCTCAAGTTTATCCTTCTTTATGGCTGAGTAGTACTCCATTGTATAAAAAGACCACATCTTTTTTAGCCATTCCTTGGTTAATGGACATTTGAGGTATTTCCAAGATTTAGCTATTACAAATTGTGCTGCTGTAAACATGGGTGCACATATATCGCTATGGTATGTTTTTAATTCTTCTGGGAAGATACTCAGAAGGGGAATACGTGGGTCAAATGGGACCTCTAATCCTAGTTTTTTAAGGAATGGCCACACTGATTTCCACAGTGGTTGCACCAGTCTACACTCCCATCAGCAGTGGAGAAGGGTTCCTTTTTCCTACAGCCCCTCAACCAATAACCAGAATATATAATTTTATAAAATGTAATCTTGGGCCAGGGATGTAGCTCAACAGCACAGCACCTGCCTGGTAAGCAATTTGAACTGCCTGAGTTCAATTCCCAGATATCAAAAAAAAAAAAGCAAAAAAAATGTAATCTTTCACAAACTTGCCTTCCTCCCATTTTTCATACTTAATGTAAGTGAATTAACTCTGCCTAACAGCAACAATAATTTTTTTCCTAGGTTTTCTGTGAAGACCCTGATTGATCGGTCTTGCTTTGAGACAATTGATGATTCTTCTCCTGAATTTAACAACTTTGCAGCTATTTTGGAACAGATTCTAAGCCACCGGCTAAAAGGTAACAACATTAATGTATTATTTACTCTCCTTAATTTTTTCTTTATAATAAGCTTGAAATTTTAGAAACCATACAGCCTGGTGTGATCTAGATAGTGGCCATGGTACATCTTGAGAACCTGATATCACAGTGCCTTATCTTTGTGCCTGTCTCCCTAGAAAAGAATCTCTGTTATCAGATTTACCCTTATTTCTAGAATGCATTAAAAATGTTGAGAATATTCATTGCCACATACAAGAACGAGGTCACTTTCCATGAATAATTACAATAAAAGTTTAAAGTAAATGGTAGCCCATCTCAAAGCTTACTCGATGATATTTAGTTAGGGTATAAGAAGCATTCCAGGCATTAAGTTTGTTTGCTTAACATCTATGTTCTTAAATTATGAACCTTTGAAATATTTTTAGCAAGAAGTAGATTAAGGGCCGGTGAGATGGCTCAGCGGCTTAAGCGCCTGCCCAGCAAGCGCAAGGGCCCGAGTTTGACTCCCGGATCCCACATACGAAAAAGGGGCCGGTGATATCGCTCAGCGGCACGGGCGCCTGCTGGCGCACGAGGTCCTGAGGTCGACCCCCCGGTACCCACCAAAAAAAAAAAAAATAGATTAAAAGGGAAGTATGTAAGAGAGATGTTTGACCTTGCTTTTTGTTTTGTTTTGTTTTGTTTTTTGTGGGTACCGGGGGTCGACCTCAGTACCTCACGTGCCAGCAGGCGCCCGTGCCGCTGAGCAATATCACCGGCCCTTTTTTCGTATGTGGGTTCCGGGAGTCGAACTCGGGCCCTTGCGCTTGCCAGGCAGGCGCTTATGCTGCTGAGCCATCTCACCGGCCCTTGACCTTGGTTTTCTTAACTCAGTGAATATATTTATATCATAAATACAAATTTCTTAAAATTTAGAGGGGAATATGGGAGCTACATTCTCTCTGAATTCTTCTAACTTTTAAAATTAAAACTTTATTTCTTTAAAATGTAGTTGAGCTGGGGCATGGTGGCACACACCTGTAATCCCGGCACTCGGAATGCCAAAGCAAGAGGATTACCGTGAGTTTGAGGCCAGCCTGAGCTACGTAGTGAGTTCAAGGTCAGCCTGAACTGTGTAGCAAGAGCCCGTCTCAAAGCAACAACAAAAAGTTAAAAATTAAATGTAGTTGATAAGAATCAAGAATTACATAGTATAAATTTTTTAAAGTCTCATCACATTAATTCTATTATATAGTCTTCAAGAGAAAACTTGATCATTATATATTTTCACGTAAGTTTTAATATATTTACAATCTTAAAGGTATAGTTTCAAATTAGGAGTAGTAATCTGCTCTGATAATAAAATTTATGAGAATCTCTCAAGTGTAATATGAAGGTTAATTCTATTCTGTACTTTTTGTGTGTGTGTGTGTGTGTGTGTGGGTACGGGGGGTTGACCTCAGGACCTCACACGCCAGCAGGCGCCCGTGCCGCTGAGCAATATCACTGGCCCTTTTTTCATATGTGGGTTCCGGGAGTCGAACTCGGGCCCTGGCACTTGCCAGGCAGGCGCTTACGCCGCTGAGCCATCTCACTAGCCCCTCTATTCTGTACTTTTTGATGGATGACATCATCCAGGTTTCATGAAATGTTTAAATCATTTGAGCAGCCCTGCGGGTGAGAAGAAAGGGTCAAATTTACATGGGAGAAAAAAACATGGATGAAATGAACATTTTGCAATTAAAATGGAGTCCTTAAAATCTCTGCTACCTTTGCTGTTAATTATTTTGCATTTGCAAAGGTTTTTTTTCCCTCAATTTGCTGTCCCATGTTTCCTTACTTTTCTACCATCAATACCTTACTTTTTGTAAGAAAATATATATGCTTTCTTAAGAGCAAAAATATGAAAGCGTTTTGAAATGTTGTCAAGGTTGCTATATATATATATTTTTTTTTTTGTGGGTACCGGGGGTCGACCTCAGTACCTCGCGCGCCAGCAGGCACCCGTGCCGCTGAGCGATATCACCGGCCCCTTTTTCGTATGTGGGATCCGGGAGTCGAACTCGGGCCCTCGCGCTTGCAAGGCAGGCGCTTACACTGCTGAGCCATCTCACCAGCCCAAGGTTGCTATATTGTATGATGGTCATATTTTAAATTTTTATACATAAATTTATAAATAACTGACAACGGCTAAAATGTAACAACATTACTGTATTATTTACTCTCCTCAGTATTTTCTTTATAATAAGCTTGAAATTTTAGAAACCATACAGCCTGGTGTGACCTACATAGTGGCCATGGTACATCTTGAGAACCTGTTTACTACAGTAAACACCCTTGTATCTTAGTGCTAACAAGCCTTTTATCTTAAGAAAGTTACCTTGATTTGGTATACCACTTAGCATTGTCACAAAATACATTTAAAAAACTACCAATAACAAAACAATAATGGCCGTGCTGAGATTCCCACACCGAGAGATCAGCCAGAACTGCTACAATGGGAGTGGACTCCGTCTACACATTAGACTGCAATCTTCTATTGTGCCTTACCAAAATGCAGATTGTGAACCGTTAGGATCACTTCTGAGCAATCAGACCTATTAACATGACTTCTGAGGCATACTAGATAAAAATACAGTTCCTAGATGAGTTATATACAGTGTCTACTAATGTGACTCAGTAAGAAAGCAGACACAGTAAGGTTTGTGTTAATGTTTTAAACTAGATCAATAATTCAAAACATGCTTTTTAAATTTTTATTTTAAAGGAAAAAAATGAAAACAGTGATACAGAATTTCAAAACATGATAATGGGAGATTAACAATGGTTAATATATTGTGTAGTTATTTTCAAAGTACTTGCTCAGATTACAAGATACAGGCATGAAAAATCAATATAAGCACAAACCATTCTTTTTAATGACCTAATGGAATTATCTTAGTTATCTTGTGCGTGTGTGTATATATATATATTTTTTTCTTTTCCCCTCCTTCTTTTCTTCTTTCCCCCATTCCAGTTGTTCGTTCCTTTTGAGTAGTTTCCTCCCCTTTCACATTTTGGATCTTACTTACTCTTTCAGTTCTTTACACCAGGGAGACAATATGAGATTTACACATGCAAGTCTGATTTATTTCACTTATGAGTATGGTCTCAAGTTGCATCCATTTACCTATAAAAGCCTCAAGTTCATCTTTCTTTATACCTGAGTAGTGTTCCATACTATAAAAATACCACATCTTTTTTTTTAATTTTAAAGAAAAAAAATAAAAACAATGGTACAAAATTTCAAAACAAGATTGTAGGAGAGTAACAATGGTTAGTACATTGCATACTGTTATCTTTAAAGTAGTTGCTCAGGTTACAAGATAAAGGCATGAAAAACTGATCAAACAATATAGGCATAAACCTCTCTTTTCAATGAACTAATAGCAATTAGTAGTATAACTATCTTAACTATCTTGTGTGTCTATATATATATTTTTTTCTTTTCCTTTCCTTTTTTTCTCCTTTCCCCCATCCCAGTTTCTCTTTCCTTTTGAACAGTTTCTTCCCATTTCACAGTATCTGTTATACATATTGGATGTTATTTACTCATTCAGCTTCTCACACTAGGCAGACAATATGATCTTTACACATGCAAGTCTGATTTATTTCACTTATGAGTATGGTCTCAAGTTGCATCCATTTCCTTATAAAAGTCTCTCAAGTTTATCCTTCTTAATAGCTGAGCAGTACTCCATTGTATAAAAAGACCACATCTTGGGCCAGTGATATAGCTCAGTGGCATAAGCACCTGCCTGGCAAGTGCGAGGTCCTGAGTTCAACTCCTGGTACCCGCATATTAAAAAAAAAAAAAGACCACATCTTTTTTATCTATTCCTCGGTGGATGGGCATTTGGGTTGTTTCCAAGATTTAGCTATTACAAACTGTGCTGCTATAAACATGGATGCACATGAATCACTGTGGTATGATGTTTTTAATTCTTCTGGGAAGATACCCAGAAGGGGAATAGCTGGGTCACATGGGACCTCTAATCCTAGTTTTTTGAGGAATCTCCACACTGATTTCCACAGTGGTTGCTCCAGTCTACACTCCCACCAACAGTGGAGAAGGGTTCCTTTTTCCCCACAGCCCCTCCAGCATTTGTTATTGGTTGATTTCTTGATGATAGCCATTCTTTCTGGGGTGAGATGGTATCTCTGTGTTGTCTTAATTTGCATGTCTTGAATGACCAATGATGTTGAACATTTTTTCATATATTTATTTGCTATTTTTTTTTCATCTGAGAAATGTATATTCATCTCAGATGCCCATGTTTGGATTGGGTCTTTGAATTTGGGGGGGGTCTGATTTTTTAAAATTCTTTACATGTTCTAGGTAGAAGTCCTTTGTGTGAGGGACAGTTCGCTAAAATTTTTTCCCACTCTGTGGGTTTTCTTTTCACTCTGTTGGTGATTTCTTTTGATGTGCAAAAGCTTTTTAATAAGATGAGATCCCAGTTGTTGATTCTTTGAAGTGTTTCCCATGCAGTGTAGGTTTTGTTCATGAACTCTCTGCCTACCCTTGTGTCTTCAAGATTTCTACCTACTTTCTCTTCCAGTAGATTCAGTGTTTCTGTTTTAATATTTAGATCTTTGATCCATTTTGACTTTAGTGAAAACATGCTTTTTTAAAAAGTTCCTGTAAATTGATTTCTGTGGTCATTGTGATTGGCACAGAAATAAATCATGGGGCCGGTGAGATGTCTCAGTGGCATAAAGCGCCTGCCTGGCAAACGCGAGGGCCTGAGTTCAACTCCCGGAACCCACATACGAAAAAAGGGCCAGTGATATCGCTCAGCGGCAAGGGCGCCTGCTGGCACGCGAGGTCCTGAGGTCGACCCCCGGTACCCACAAAAAAAAAATAAAAAATAAATCATGAAATGCAATATAACTTTTTTTGAGGTATTTTAATTTTTTTTGTGTGTGGGTACCGGGGGTCGACCTCAGGACCTTGCGTGCCAGCAGGCACCCATGCCCTTTTTCGTATGTGGGTTGCGGGAGTCAAACTCGGGCCCTCGCGCTTGCCAGGCAGGTGCTTACGCTGCCAAGCCATCTCACCAGCCCCCTTTCTGAGGTATTTTAAAAGACCCAAATGTCTGAAATTTTCATGTATCATTTTCTATTTTTAGTATTCTGATATACAACACATTTTGTTTTATTTTTGGATAAGTTATATAATTATTTTGATAGTATACTATGTTTACTTTAAGTTATATAAATTAATTTTTTCAAATTTTTAATTTATGGAAGTACAGATCTAAAATGTATAACTTCATGAGATTGTAAGATTTACTTTTCTCCAGCTACTGCTTGTTTTTGAAGTAAAGGGCATTTGGTTTGAGCACTAAATTTTCCCAGAGAAATATCAGTTCTCCCGCAGACAAAACGTGCACTGTGTTGACACAGGCAAAGTGAAGCACTGACAGGCTTACCTAGATAATTCCCTCTAAAAGGCCCATTATTGAAGAAATGGAGGCTTTTAAGACCATAGACATTAATCTTATTTGCAGTAATCCCTCAATAAGATGATAGTCTACTTTTTCTGGAATATAGCAATAAAGTAGGAATTATTCACAGAATATTAAAAATGAAAGACCTTAGATCAGGTTTTTCAGTAATTTTTGAACTTTATTCTAAGACATGCTATTTGTCTTTATTTGACCCCCACATTTCTTAACCAGCGCTCCTGCAGAAGAAGCTGGATGCATAAATGGAACATTTTGTTGAAGCTAGAGTGGAGAAGTCAGGCATTTTGCCCACTCAGCAATGGTTCTACCCCACCTGCACCCCACCCCACAACTCCAGAGCAAGACTTGAGGTAACACAGTGCCAGGAATCACATACTAGGAAGCAGTACTGTGTTCTGCTCTGTCTTCTATTGAAAGAATCTACTCGGCAGCATTTCTGTCTGAAATATGTCCTTTTGTTTTAACACTCTGATCTTTGGCAATTTAGTAAAGAAGTCCATCACTTTTTTGGACAGTTCAAATTGCTAGAAAATTCTTATGTGTGTGAAGCCAACTTACTTTATTGTGCTTTGATCTTTAGCTGCTACATTTTTCAAATATGAAAAAAAGATTGCTATTATATAACCCTTTCCTTCAATTCTTTTTTTCTCTCCCCATTTAGATATCTTAGTTCCTTACATCTTCTGGAACTACCACAATCGTAGTTGTTATTCTGGTTTATCACTGATTTGTCTTAAAGTCTGGTACTCAGGACTGTGTAAAATGCTTCACATAGGTGAAATTGTGTATTACTCAGAAGTTAAGATTGCACATTGATTTGTTTTTATTCCTACATCCTGTGTTTGGTTCACATTGAAGTTGAGGGCAAGTAAAATCTGAAGGCTTTAAAAAATTTTAACTACAGCTTATCTTATTCCAAGAAAAGAAAGAAAAAGAAACTAGCCAGTGATGGCAAACAATGTGTATGCATTGCAGAATTAAGAAAACTTAGCAATTGGTTAGTGGAGGCGGGGGCTGCTGAGGATAGGAGTGAGGCCAGTATTCCATTCTAGATGTGGCCATTGCACAAAGATGCTTTAGAAGGAAAGGAAAAACATGTTTGGGAAAAGAGAAAACGCCAGCGTTGGTTTCGGGCATTGAGGAAAGCAACACAGAAGAAAAAGAAGAAGAAAAAGAGAGAAGGAAAACAGGGAAATGAAGAGAAGTTGGATAAGAAAGGAGACTAATTTCCCAAAAGAGAGTTGGGTTTAGTCAAAGTTAAATTGATAGCTTCAAAAAACCTGATTCTTTGTTGTAATTTATATAGAAAAAGCAGTCTTTTTAAAAAGTTCATCATTGTATCATGATTTGTCACTTTCTTGCAGTGTTATTCATCTGTCACTGAGCTACTTAAATTTTTGATTACTCATCAAAAACCATGTGATGAGTCAACTATAATACATTATTTAATTACATTTATTGAGTGCCTAATACATCATATACTGTTGGAGGTTTCGAGCATACATTATGAATAAAACAATCTATGCCCACACAACTATCAAATTAGGGAAAATATGCAATTTAGGAGTTCTACTTCTGGGAAGAGGAAGTTGACACACTTTTCCGTAATTCTCCCACTAAGTAAAACCAAAGATGTTCGACATTATATATAATACAAATACAAGAAGACTCAGAAAGAGAAGTAAAAAGAAGAAAGACTGACTAGAGCCCTTAGGAATAATGCAGTAGTAGGATCTCTGGATTTTCTTTTTGCCTCAGACATCCCAGACTGGGTTCTGGATGAGCCAGGAACCTGTAAATGTCAACAGGCACAGAAAACTAAACTGGAAGAAGCCGTTCTCTGTAGCCAAAGGATCAGGAAAAGTGTGGCCTGGCAAGACAGAAAACATTCAGACAGTATCTGTTCTACCTTAGTCACATACCACGGAAAAACCATGACATCACCCATTCTAGGAGAGGCTACCCGGGGAACTAGAATTCCATCCTTATAAGGCTATAACAGATGTCCCATTACTACAGTTAGGGTGGAATTAAAAGGGACAACATGGACCTGGGACTTCTTCCTTCCTGGCTGATCATGATCCAGCCCCCCATATTGATAGGTACCATTTTGGGTAGCATGAGCTTCCATTTCATCTAGCAATAATTAGGTGCCACTTCCCAGACAATTGGGGTGGTGTCATAAGGACCTATTAGAGAGTTTTATATTGTTACCCAACAGTAGGGAGGCTATCCCCAGTGCAGTGTCAGTGGAGACCACATGGGAAGCCAGGGATTCCCACCCAGCAGTAATGAGGAATCTGCCTTGGGTGTCATTGAAAGCCAACTGGGAAACCTGGACTTCATCCTCCACTTGGCCAATATGAAGTGTGCCTTCCCTTCCTGTCCACCCATGTTTTCATGCTGGAGCGATATTATAAAAAGCCAACTAAAATAGAAAGTTCAAATAAGATCCAGAGTTTCATAATAAGAGCATTTCCAGATTTTACCTGAAAATCATTTGTCATAACAAGAACCAGGAAAGTCTCAGATGTCAACACACATGTCAGAGATGTTAGAATTATTGAGAAAAATTATAAAAGAGCCATGATTAAAATGCTTCAAAGAGCAATTACAAACATTCTGGGAACAAATGGAAACATACAAAACCTCAGCAAAGAAATTGAAGTTGTAAAGAAGAACCATCAGGAAGTTTAGTGCTACAAAAATACAAAATAGAAAGCTCAGTAGGTGGGCCCAATGGGAAAATGGACACAGGAGAAAAAAATTAGTGAGCTGGAAGACAGAATAATACATTTTCCAATCTGAATAACAGAGAAAAATCAGATTTAAAATGAATAGAGCCTCAGGGATGTGTAGGATTATAACAAAAGATGACTTTTGTCATCAGAGTTCTTGAAGGAGAGAAAAAAAGAAACTCAAAGAAAAAATGACAGAAAATTCCCCAAGTTTACAAGAGAAATAAACACATAGATTGAAGAAACTGAGCAAACCCCGCGGGAAAATGTTTAAAGAAATCCATGCCTAGACACATAATTAAACTTGTCGGAGTTAAAAGACAAGAAAAACTACTGAGAGTAGCCAGAGAAACCATGGGTGGGAAGATGGGAAAGTAAAGGCCAGCAACGTATCCTAGCCTCTCAGAACCTGGAATTGACACACTGAAAAAACAACTTAGTGAAGAGAGACAAAGAGCTCCAGAAATTAAGAAAGAGCTGATAATAAAACTATAAATCACAGAGAAATTGGAGGAATAAAGACAATACAGAGAAAAGAAGGAAGCAGTCTGAAATGGTAACCTTGGCTCTTGGGGAGGGAGTCTAGGAAGTTACAAGATAAGTTCAGAGAGGGTCGGCAGCTCCAGAGAGACAAAAGGCTGGCAGTGCTAGTCCCAAGAGAAGCCCGTGGTTATTGTGATCTGCAAATACAGTGACTCCTTCCACATAACAGGCTAGGTTTAGACAAGAAATCCATTGCAGCACCTGCCATATTCGGCAGTGATTAATTTGGAACCATTTGGGGAAGGGGTTTATTAAGACTGAGCAACTCCAGGAATTACAAGTCACAGAACAACTCTACCTCGGAGTTTCTGGCATCCCCGAGCACAGTGACTGGTTTGGAGGTGGCCACAGCAGATCAGCGTGGAGGTAGTTACACAACCCCTGGGAAGTTTAAGCCACAGCAAGCTCAGACTGGGAGGGAGACGGTGGTCCTGCTGTCTGTAGTGAGAAGCAAGGCTGGTTATGTGTAGTTTTTGGAGGGCACTGGATCTGAAAGAGCTGGCATGAAGTCCCACAGATCACTTGACCCCGCCCCCAGCTCACTGCATACTTCCAGCACAGAACTTGGTGGTCTGTTTGCTTCCCCAAATGCCAGTGATCAGGGATATGCCTCAGCTTGGATGATTCCCACACCCACAGTGTACGACAGAAGGGCCTCTGGAGCAGGAAGGGGGCCTCACAAGCCCACGGGACCTACAGGTAGATGGAGACAGCAGTGACGTGGAGCCCGGAAAGGGGCACACTGTAAGCCACTGGAGTGACTACGGCCCTGAGATAGACAGCACACCTTTGACCCTGCCAGCGAAAGGACGGGGCAGGACTCAGCATTCACAAACAAGAAAGGGGTTCGGAAGCAAGTCAGGTCCTAGTTGTGGCTCACTGTCCTTCCCCCACATCCAGTGGAATCAGTCCTAGAGGCCTGAGAAAGAAGTCACCCACTCAGAGGCAGTTTTTGGCCTCATTTCTGTTTTGTTTTTTGTTTTTTTTTTTCCCTTTCTTTTGCTCTTAATTTTTTTTGTTCCTATTTTTCCCATCTGTTTTTTCTTTTACATAATTCTATTAAATTATTTTATTCTTTAATTGGGTTCTTTTATTTATTTATTTATTTATTTTTAATTTATTTTTTTTGAGACAGGGTCTCACCATGTAGTTCAGGCTGTCCTGGAACTCACTATGTAGCCCAGGTTGGCCTCCAACTCACTGTGATCCTCCTGCCTCAGCTTACCAAGTGCTGAGATTATAGGCAGGTGCCACCATGCCCAGCTTAATTAGATTCTTTATCTCACTTTTTTCCCATCATCTTCCTTTTCTTTCTCTTTCAAATTTTCTTTCATTTTTTTCACTTTCCACAACCCCAGTATTTTTATTATTCCTACTATTAGGCTTCATTAATTTTTAGATATTTACTTGATGCTCTGCTATTCCTGGTGAATTATTTTCTGTTGTTAATGGTGGTAAAGTTGTTACATTTAGTAAACATTTACTGTATGTCAATATTAGGTCTGTCTTTCTATTCTATTATGTCAAATCTCTTTTCTGCTGTTGAGGGTAGTAAAGTTTTAACTTTTGCACACATTCAGATTAAAATTGGATCTCTACTACGATGATTCCTACTTCCTCATGATTTAAGTGGAAACTAACATTTAAATGAACATTAGCATCAAGTGGTGTATACATTTGCTTGATTTAGTTTTTTTATGATCTTAGCAGTTTTTAGTTGGCATCACGCCATTTCATAGATAAAGGAAACTTAAGTATATTGCTGCCCTTTTAAGTTTTCAAAAGTGTTTAAAAGTTGCATTGTGTTTATTTTTTAAAAATTCAGTAACAAAAGACTAAAACCTTCTTTCAAAAGAGGCATCTGGGCCGGTGAGATGGCTCAGCGGCTTAAGTGCCTGCCCGGCAAGCGCGAGGGCCCGAGTTCGACTCCCGGAACCCACATACAAAAAAGGGGCTGGTGATATCGCTCAGCGGCACGGACACCTCCTGGTGTGCGAGGTCCTGAGGTCGACCCCCCAGTACCCACAAAAAAAAAAAAAAACGAGGCATCTAAACATGTTCTTAATTTTGTATATGCGCTTAGGTTTTGTAGCCAGTAAAAAAAGCTCCTACCAAATATGATTTTTTAAAAAGCTATTGTAGTAAAAACAGCATGGTACTGGCACAGAAACAGACGTGTGGATCAGTGGAACATAACAGAGGACGCAGAAACAATCTCAGGCGCATTCAGCCATCTGATCTTTGACATAGAGTCCGACAACATACTCTGGAAAAAAGATAGCCTCTTCAACAAATGGCACTGGGAAAACTGCAGAAGAATGCAAAAGAATGAATCTAGACCCACGTCTTTCACCCTGTACTAAAAGTAAACCATAATGGATCAAAGATTTAGATATAAAAACAGAAACACTGAGTCTACTGGAAGATAAAATAGGTAAAATTCTTGAAGACCTAGGCATACGCAAGGACTTAGAGCCCCAGTTGCACAAGATGCAACACCTACAATCAACAAATGGAACTATTTCAAATGTAAAAGCTTCTGCACAGCAAAGGAAACAACCTACGGCATGAAGAGACAACTGACAGAGTGGGAAAATATTTTTGCCATTGCCTGTGGCTTATTCGTTAGCCACAGGCCCAATATCTTGAATATAAAAAGAACTCAATAAAATAGACCCCCCCCCAGAGTAAAAGATCCAGTCAAAAATTGGCAGTTGAAATGAATAGACACTTCTTAAAAGTACAAATGGTTAATATGTGTATGAAAAAATGTTCAGCATCTTCGGCCATTAGAAAAATGCAATTCGGAACAACGAGAATCTTAAGACCTGAAACTGTAAAACTACTAGATGAAAACATAGGAAGAAAGTTCCTTGATATTCATCTCATCTTTTTTAGATTTGACACCAAAAGCGTATAAAACAAAACAAATACAGTACAAGTTGAACTACATAAAGTTAAGTTTCTGCACAGCAAAGAAGGCAGTCAACAAACTGAAAAGAGAACCTAGGATAAAAAGAAAATGTTTATAAACCATATATCAAATAAGGGGTTCATATCCTAGGACAGCGATGATGAACTTTCTAGATATCTAGTGCCCAAACTTGAACCCAAAACCCACTTGTTTACCACAAAGCGTCAACACTGCTCCTTTGTGCGCTGTTACCCTATGCTCAGCTGCTGGGGTGATGCTGGGGCGACTTGGCTTGCCTACTGATAGGGTTCTGGTGACTGCTGTGGCATGCATGCCATAGGTTTGCTACCACTGACCTAGGATATATTACTTAATAGCAGAGCCAACCAACCATTAGGTGTTTGTTGACCAACAAACACCTAATTAAGAAATGGGCAAAGGACCTGAACAGACATTTTCCCAAAGGAGGCATGCAGATGTCTACCAAGAATATGAAAAAGTGCTCAGGAACAGTAATTATTAAGGAAATGCAAATCAGAAACTCAGTGAGATATTACTTCATACGTGTTAGGATGGATGTTATCAAAAAGTCAAAAGGTAACATGTATTAGTGAGGATGTGAAGGAAAGGGAATGCTTGCACAAAGTTTGGGTAATGTAAATTACAGCCATTATGGAAAACAACATGGAGGTTTTTCAAAAAATTAAACATAGGACAGCAGCATGGTCTAGCAATTCCAATCTGAGTATATAGCTAAAGGAAACAGAGTCAATATTTCAGATATTTGCACTTTCATTATTTATTGCATCATTGTTCACAGTAGAGACATGAATACCATTTAAATATCTATTGGCAATGGATGGAAAAAGAAACTATGGTATATGTATACATAGAACACTCTTCTCCCTCAACACAGAAGGAAATCCTGCTGTTTGCAATAACCTGGGTTAACCTGGAGGAAGACCTAAGTGAAATAAGCCAGATACAGGAAGACAATACACAGTCGCATTTATGTGATATATATATATATATATACACACACACACACACACACACATATATATATCAAACTCCTAGTAACAGACTAAAATGTTGATAACCTAAAGCTGTGTGGTAAAAAAAAAAAAAAAAAAAACTGGTCAAAGGTACAGACCTAATATACACATAATGACTGTGGTTAATAATAATTTATTGTGTATTTGAAAATTACTGGGACACACACAAACACACACACACACTCACTCCAAAAATCTAACCAAAACCCTGCAGACCCCTAGAAATATACACTCAAAGTTAGCCTCTCCTAGAGGCATCAGATTCAAACTTCTACAGATAAAAGATAAAGAAAAAAAAATCTTGAAATCAACCAGAGAAATGGACTTTATTACATATACTATCTTAGTTACTTTTCTCATTGCAAGTACCTGACACCCAAAGTTAAAGGGGGAAAGGTTTATTTAGCTCACTGTTTGTAGAGGCTTCAGCCCATATCAGCTGGCTCCAAGGCTCCATTGCAGAGGGACAACAGTTCATGGTGGCAGAAGACAGCAAAAGCAACAAGAGCAAAAAAGAGGAAACAGGCACACACACCTTTGGCAGCTGGACCGACCAGAACCTCGAGACCCAGGACAGCTGGGCCCCTGGTGCACGGGTGCACACATGCCTTTGGCGGCTGGACTGAAGGGAACCCTCAGGATCCAGGACAGCAGGTCCCAGGTGTGTGGAGTAATCAGCGAGACTAGAAATGTGGCATTGTCTGAAGCAGCAGTGAGGACCCAGCAGTTGGGCTTCGGAGAGCTCCACCAACAGACCAGTCCCAGCCTCCACATCCAGAGGCCAAGACCAGCTCCATACCCAGCACAATTCCCGTGGCAAACTTGGCTGGCGTACACAGCACATTTCTGGGATCTGACATGGATGCTATCACAGAACTGTAAATACCAGAGGTATTTTACTTCTTTTGTTCTCCCTTGTTTGTCTGATTCCTTTCCTGTCTGGTTGGAAGTCATCTTGTTTTGTCTTATATTTTATGGTTATTTTTGTTTTTGGATTTTTTTTTTCTCCTCTCTTTCTCAGGTCTACTTTTTTTCTTTTCTTCTTTTCTTCCTTTTCTGTTTTCTCTTTTTTTTTTTTTTTCACTGTTTAGGTTTCTTACCTATCTTTTTTGCTTTCTTCTATTGATTCTCTTTCTTTCCTCAGCTACTTTTTGAATTTGGACTTTCAAGTGAGGAAATACTGTCTCTTCCCTTTCTGATTACCCCTGAGCATTCTGTTTCATTTTTCTCCTCCTGTGTCTTCCAGTTTCCCAAAACTCAGGTGATCATCCTTTGACCTCCAGCCTTGACTCTACTGTATTTGACCCCGTTCATCACTTTATCCTGTCCCCTACCCATCTTAACACCCTCACCCCCCACAGAAGGGTAAAATCACTCCACTAAGTGGAAAATCACTGCATACAAATACATGGTATATGTTTGATTTTGTTATATAACTTTAGAGTTTGCTCCTGTGGTTGGAAGTAGCAGGTTAATAGTTACCATAGTTTGTCAGTAGTTAAGCTGTACTTGAAACTATTGTTATTATTAACTGTACATGTTATAATCAGTTTTTCTCTGTATAATAACGCTGTGATTGTATGGGGTCATAATCACCACCACAACCGAGCACCAAAGGATTGGGTGCGGAGCCAAATAGTAACTTTGCATCCTTTACAAATTGGGAAGGTAGGTTCTTGGGATAGCTGTAAAGAACCACCTACATTTAGAGGACATTGCTGAACAGACATCTTCTAGGGAAGCCTCAATACTAGTGACAAAGGTACCATAAGAAATTGGCAAACATCAACATAGAAAACAAAATAAAATAAAAAAGAGAAAATAGAAAATGACAAGACACAGAAGCAAAGCGCAACCCCAGATCCCCCAGCCCACCCAGGACAAGCCCGGAATAAAAGAGATAGATGAAATTGGAAGTCAAACACTGAACTTTCTGAAATGATAGCAATAGAAGTGAAAAAACAAGTAGAAATGGTTATAGAGAGAATAATCTCGGGTACAAAAAGAAATAATGATTAAAATCAAAGGTATTAGAAAAGACACAGATAATAGATGAGCTTAGAAAAATGATGGAAAAAATAAATGCCCAACATAGGAAAGAAATGGAATCCAAGAAACAGATCCACACAGAAATCCAAGAGATTAAAACCTCCATTGAAAGTATCTGCAACAGATTGAATGAAGGAGAGGATGGAATATCAGATCTTGAAGACAGAATTGCAGGTACTGATCATGAAAAAGAAGATATCTTAAAAATAGCAAGAGAACCTGAAAAATCAATCCAAGAGCCAAAAGATGAAGCAAAGAAGAATGACATAAGATTGATTCGGTTCAATGAGAAAGCTGGAGACAGGACAAAAAAAAAAACACTTCACAGAAATAATGGCAGAAAACTTCCCAAGCATAAATAAAGAATTTGACAACATACAGGGCCAGTGAGATAGCTCAGTGACATAAGCGCCTGCCTGGCAAGCGCGAGGTCCGTCCTGAGTTAGACTCCCGGAACCCACATAAAGGAATAAAAGGACCAGTAATATCACTCAGTGGCACAAGCGCCTGCTGGCAAGTGCGAGATCCTGAGTTCAACTCCCAGTACCAACATTAAAAAAAAAAAAAAAAAAAGAATTTGACATACAGATAAATGAAGCATATAGAACTCCAAACAGCCATGACCAAAATAAAAACACATGAAGACATATAATAATCAAGATCCCAGAAATTCAGCACAAGAACAGAATATTAAAAGCTGTTAGAGAAAAGAAACAGATAACCTATAAAGGAAAGCCCATCAGAATCACAGCAGACTTCTCAACATAAACACTCAAGTCAAGAAGAGCTTGGAGTGAAGTATTTCAACTCCTGAAAGAAAACAACTTCCAACCGAGATTGATGTACCTTGCAAAATTATGTTTCAAAATTAATGGAGAAATAAGATACTTCCATGACAAAGAACAACTAAAGAAATTCAAGACCACCAAACCACCCCTACAGAAAGGACTGAAGGATATTCTAGACAGAGAGAAAAACGACCACAATTCCAAGAACAGCCATGGAAAGAAACCACTAGGCAGGACAAGCAGTTAAAAGGAGAAAAGCAGGGGAAAAAAGCAGGAAAATATCATGACAAAGATTAGCCATTACATATCAGTTATAACCATCAATGTCATTGGCCTCAATTCACCAATCAAAAGAATCAGGCTGGCAGAATGGATGAACAAACAAGATCCAACAATATGATGTATACAAGAAACACATTTAACTCAAAAAGACATGCATAAACTGAAAGTCAAAGGATGGAAAACAATCTTCCATGCAACAGAAACCTAGAAAAAAGCAGGGGTAGCTAATCTGTTTGCAGATAATGTGAATTACAAACAAGAATGATCAAAAGAGATAAAGAAGGTCACTACATACTTGTTAGGGGAAAACTTCAAGAAAAAGAGATAACAGTCATAAATACATAGGCATCCAATGCAGGAGCACCCAACTATATAAGACAATTATTAATAGACATGAAAAATCAAATAAGCAGTAAAACGATCGTAACAGGAGAACTTAATAACCCTCTGTCACAAAGAGATAGGTAAACTAGACGAAAAATTAGCAAAGAACTATCAGAACTGAACCAAACTTGTGAACAAATGGACTTAGTAGATATTTTCAGAATGTTCCACCCAACATCATCAGAATACACATTCTTCTCAGTTGCACATGGGACATTCTCTAAAATAGAGCACATACTAGCCCACAGAACATGCTTAAGTAAATGCAAAGGAATTGAAGTTATCCCATGCATATGATCTGACCACAGTGCAATAAAATTGAAAATTAATGGCAAAAAACCCCGCAAAAACTCCATAAAAACATGGAAATTAAATAGCACCCTCCTGAACAACCAATGGGTCACGGCTGAAATTAAAGAAGAAGTTAAACAATACCTACAACTGAACGAGAAAGCAGATACAACATACTGGAAGTTACAGGACACAATGAAAGCAGTCCTAAGAGGGAAATTTATAGCAGTGGATTCTCACATCAGGAAAACAGAACAAGCACAAATAATCTGATGTTGCACTTCAAGCTTCTAGAAAAAGAAGAGCAAGACAAGCCCAAAGCCCATACAAGGGAGGAAATTATAAACATCAGAGCAGAAATTAGCACAGTGGTGACTAAGAAAACAGTACAAGGCATTAATGAGTTGAAGAATTGGTTCTTTGAAGCAATAAATAAAATTGATAAACCCTTAGCCAGCCTTATCAAAAAAGGAAGGAAGATTCTAAATTCATGCATTGGGGAATGAAAAGGTGGAAATCACTACAGATCCTGTGGAAATTCAGAAGATCATCAGTACCTACTTCAAAAATCTTTACTCCCATAGGATGGAAAACACAGAAAAATGCACAGATTCCTATATATGTATGAATTACCAAAGCTGAATCAAGAAGATATAAAAATTCTGAATAACCCAATATCAGTTAATGAGATTGAAAATGGAATTAAAAACTTACCAACAAAGAAATGCCCAGGTCCGGATGGATTTACTGCTGATTTCTACAAGAAATCTAGAGAAGATTTAGTGCCAATACTCCTCAAACTCTTTAATGAAATTGAAAGGGAAGCAGTTCTCCCTAACTCATTCCTAGAGGTTAGTATTACCCTGATACCAAAAGCAGAGAAAGACCCAACCAAGAAAGAGAACTATAGGCCAATCTCCCTAATGAACATAGATGCAAAAATTCTTAGTAAGATACTAGCAAACAGAACACAGCAAATCATCAAGAAGATTATACACCATGACCAAGTGGGATTCATTCCTGGAATGCAGGGATGGTTCAACATATGCAAATCAATACATGTAATACACTGTATTAACAGAGCCAAAGACAAAAATCATGTGATCTTCTTAACAGATGCAGAAAAAGCTTTTGATAAAGTCCAGCACTCATTCATGATAAAAACTCTACAGAAAATTGGAATAGATGGTCTTTACCTCTACCTGATAAAAACCATCCATGACAAACCAATGGCCAGCATCATACTAAATGGACAAAAACTGAAAGCTTTCACTCTAAAATCAGGAACAAGACAAGAATGTCCAGTATCACCACTTCTATTCAATATAGTTTGGAAACAGAGCAATTAGACAAGAGAGAGAAATAGAAGGAATAAGGATAGGAAAGGAAGAAGTTAAATTATTATTTGCAGATGACATGATACTCTACGTAGAAGAACCCAAAAATTCCACCAAAAGACTTCTAGAATTAATAACCAAATTCAGTAGCATAGCTGGATGCAAAGTCAGCACTCAAAAATCAGTAACATTCCTTTACACAAACAACAAACTCACTGAGAGAGAAATTAGGGAAACCATGCCCTTCACAATAGCATCCAAAAAATGAAATAAATAGGAATCAATCTTACGAAGTAAAAGATCTATACATTGAAAATTACAGTACTCTGAAAAAAGAGATCAAAGAGGATATCAGAAAATGGAAAAGATATCCCTTGCTCATGGATAGGAAGAACCAACAGTGAAAATGGCCATACTCCCAAAATTGTACAGATTTAATGCAATCCCGATCAAAATACCATTAACATATCTCACAGAACTAGTGAAAACATTCCTAAAATTCATTTGAAACCAGAAGAGACCTAGAACAGCAAAAGCAAATCCAGGCAAGAAAGGCAAGGCAGGAGGCATCACAATCCCTGACTTAAAATTATACTACAAAGCCACTGTGATAAAATCAGCATGGTACTGGCCAAAAAAACCCAGACCTGTTGACCAGTGGAACAGATTAGAAGATGCGGGGCCGGTAAGATAGCTCAGTGGCATAAGTGCCTGCCTGGCAAGCGCGAGGTCCTGAGTTCAACTCCCAGTACCCACATACGAAAAAAGGGCTGGTGATATCGCTCAGCGGCACGGGCACCTGCTGGCGCATGAGGTCCTGAGTTCGACCCCTGGTACCCACCAAAAAAAAAAAAAAAAAGATGCGGACACAACTATAAACACACTCAGCCACCTTATCTTTGATAAAGGGACCAAATATGTTCACTGGAAGAAAGATAGCATCTTTAGTAACGGATGCTGGAAAAAGTGGTTGTCTACATGCCGAAGACTAAACCTAGACCCATGTCTATCACCATGCACTAAGCTAAAGTCAAAATGGATCAAAGATCTAAATATTAAAACAGAAACACTGAATCTACTGGAAGAGAAAGTAGGTAGAAATCTTAAAGACACAGGGGTAGGCAGAGAGTTCATGAACAAAACCCAAACTGCACGAGAAACACTTCAGAGAATCAACAACTGGAATCTCATTAAAAAGCTTTTGCACATCAAAAGAAATCACCAACAAAGTGAAAACACAACACACAGAGTGGGAAAAAATTTTAGCCCACTGTCCCTCACACAAAGGACCTCTATGTAACTAGAACACATAAAGAATTGAAAAAAATCAGACTCCTCCAAATTTAAGACCCAATCCAGGGCTGATGAGATGGCTCAGCGGCTTAAGCGCCTGCCCGGCAAGCGCAAGGGCCCGAGTTCAACTCCCAGAACCCACATACGAAAAAAGGGGCCGGTGATATCGCTCAGCGGCACGGGCGCCTGCTGGCGCGCGAGGTCCTGAGGTCGACCCCCCGGTACCCACAAAAAAAAAAAAAAAAAAAAAAAGACCCAATCCAAAAATGGGCATCTGAAATGAATATACAGTTGTCAGATGAAGAAATACAAATAGCAAATAAATATATGAAAAAGTATTCCACATCATTGGTCATTCAAGAGATGCAAATTAAAACAACACTGAGAATTCATCTCACCCCAGTAAGAATGTCTGTCATCAAGATATCAACCAATAACAAATGCTTGTGGGGCTGTGGGGGAAAAAGGAACCCTTTCCACTGTTGGTGGGAGTGTAGACTGGTACAGCCACTATGAAAATCAGTATGGAGGTTTCCTCAAAAAACTAGGATTAGAGGTCCCATTAGACCCAGCTATTCCCCTGCTGGATATTTTCTCAGAAAAATTAAAAGCATCATACCACCGTGGTACATGTGCATCCATGTTTATAGCAGCACAGTTTGTAATAGCTAAATCTTGGAAACAATCCAAATGCCCATCACCGAGGAATGGATAAAAAAGATGTGGTATTTTTATACAATGGAGTACTACTCAGCCAAAAAGAAGGATACACTTGAGACTTTGTAGGTAAATGGATGCAACTCAAGACCATACTCATAAGTGAAATAAACCAGATGCACTTGTGTAAACATATCATCTCCCTAGTGTAAGAAGCTGAAAGAGTAAATAAGATCCAAAATGTACAATAGATATTGTAAAACAGGAAGAAACTGTTCAAAAGAGAAACTGGGATGGGGGAATGGAGTAAAGAAGGAAGGGAAAAGCAAAAAACAAAACAAAACAAAAAAAATATATATACATATATATAAGATAAGATAAATACACCACTAATTTCTCTTAGTTCATTGAAAAGTTTTTGCTAATATTGTGTGGACAATTGAATGCCGATATCTTGCACTCTGAGTAACTAATTTAAAGATAACAATACACAGTGTATTAACCTTTGTTACCCTCCTATTATGTCATTTTGAAATTTTGTTCTATTTTCTCTTTAAAAGAATTAAAAGAAAAAGATCATATTGTCTGCCTAGTGTAAGAAGCTGAAAGAGTAAGATACAAAATGTACAGTAGATATTAGGAAATGGGAAGAAACTGTTCAAAAGGAAAAAGAAACTGGGATGGGGGAAAGGAAAAAAGGAAGGGAAAAGGAAAAGTAAATATATATCTATGTATGTCTATATACATCTATCTATAAAAGTTAAGCTAGCTATATGCTATCGTTTGTGTCTAGATGTCCCCCCAAAGCCTCACGCAGTCACGGAGGCGGCTTCTAGAGTTTATGACTGATTCATGGTCTAATGCTGGGATTATGGGTGTGAGTGCCACACCCACCCTGGGGCGGGCAGCCTGCATGTAATATAAAGGAAGGAAAGAGGCTTGCTCTCTCTCTTGCGCACGCTTCTCCCTTTTGCTCTTGCTGTTTTTGCTGCCTTCTGCCGCCATGAACTGTTGCCCTCTGCCATGTGCCACTCTGCCTTGGAGCCAGCCGAGTATAGATTGAAACCTCTACAAACTGTAAGCCAAATAAACCTTTCCTTCCTTAATTTTGGGTGTTGGGTATCTTGTCTCAGCAATGAGAGAAAAGTAACCAAGACACTATAATACTAATTTCTGTTAATTCATTGAAAAGAAAGTTTTGTGCTTATATTGTTTAAGCAATTTTTCATGCCTGTATTTTGTAATCTGAGCAACTATAACAATAAGCAGTGTACTATAACCATTGTTACTCTCCTACTATCTTGTTTTGAAACTTTGTATCATTGTTTTTGTTTTTTTCTCTTAAAAAAAAAAAAAAAGGAGTCTCTTTCTGCCCCTTTTATCTTATCCATACAGCTGGGATTAGGGTAGTGCGAGTCCAATTAGTGGATTTATCGCAGCAATCACTCACCCTTAATTCCAGCACCTATAATCCCAGCTTTGCACTACGAATCAGTCACAAACTCTAGATTGAGCTGCCTCAGAAAAAGGCCCATCTAAAAGTGCATGAGGCTTGCAGGGGACGTCCAGACAAACCATAACATATAGGAAACAACAGTTCAAATGACTACAGGTTTTTCAGCAGAAACCGTGAAAGGCAGAAGAGAGTGGAACAGCCTCTTTAGAGCTGTTTAAAAAAATTCCCATAATTCTATATTCAGTGAAAACATACTTTGGAAAGGAAGTCAAATTTCCAGGAAAACAAAGAATTGTCACTAGCAGACCTGAACTAAAAGAAATACTAACAAAAGTTACTCAGGCTAAAGGAAAATGACATCAAAAGAAAGCTTGGAACTTCATGAATGAAGAAAGAGCAACAGAAATGATAAATTTCCAAATATAGAGGTTGTTTTTCTGTTCTTACAGCCTTCCAAAATAACCATTGAGCTGGGTGTGATGCTGTACTTCTATAGTTCCACCTACTAAGGAGACTTAGGTTGGAAGATTGCACAGTTACAGGCCAGCCCAGGCAACAAAGGGAGACTTTATCTCAAAATAAAATAAATTGTGTATTGTAGCTCAAGCAGTTAATCTCAGCACTTGGAAGGCTGAGGCAGAGGATCACAAGTTCAGGGCCAGCCTGGTCTACATAGTGAGTTCAAAGCTGGCCTGGACTCCTGAGTAAGATCCTGTCTTTAAAAAAAGGGTAGACTGGGGATGTAGCTCCATGGTAGAGTGCTCGCCTAATATTCATGAGGCCCTGGGTTCAATCCCCAGTGCTGCAAATAAGACAAAAACAAAGGTTGTGAAAGCAAAAATTACAGCACTGCTAAGGTGGATGTTTCAATGCTTTTACATGTAATAAAAGTGATAGTTAAAGGCTGGAAAGTAAAGGCACCTACATAATTATGTATTTTACTTGAAATGGTGAAATGCTTAACTTTTAAGTAGACTGCTAAGGGTCCCTTTTTTTGTCTTTATGAGACAAGGTTTCACCATGCAGTTCAGGCTGGCCTTGAACTCACTTAATATCACTCACTGCAGCTTTCATTCAGTTAGTTGCTGTATGGAATATATTTTTCTACCCTTTAAGCCTATCTTTATCAGTATACTTAGTGATTTTCTTGGTATATTGTCATTTTTTACCTAACCAAAACATCTCTTTTAATTGGCATGTTTAAAGCATAAATTTCATATAATTATTAAAATGGTTGGGCCGGTGAGATGGCTCAGCGGCGTAAGCGCCTGTCTGGCAAGCGCGAGGTCCTGAGTTCCCGGAACCCACATACAAAGAAGGGGCCAGTGATATCGCTCAGCGGCATGGGCGCCTGCTGGCACACGAGGTCCTGAGGTTGACCCCCAGCACCCACAAAAAAAATAAATAAATAAAATAAAATGGTTGGATTTACTGTTTGTTTGTTTTCTGTGTGTCACTTTTATTTTTCTGCCTTTTATTGGATAATTTCAGTGTTTTTAGCACTCAATTTTTATTTATTTGCCTTTGGGATAAATTTCTTAGTATTTTTATAGTTACTGCTTTAAGGATTATAATATGCTTCTTAGCCAGGCATGGTGGCACACACCTATAATCCCACCACTTGGGAGGCTGAGGCAGGAGATTTCTAGAGGCAGGAGTTCTGCCAAAAATGGCAAAAGTATGAAAATTGATGAGGTACACACTTACATATAAGAAACAGATCTGTCAGGAAAAGAACAAATCTTAAATATGCAGCTACAACAGAGTTTCAGAAAGTAAAAGCTGATAGAACTGGCAGGAGACTTAGAAAAATACACAATTACTTGGCAACTTCAACACTCCTTTTGTAATAAATCATTATAGTGAGGTAGTCAAAAATCAGTAAAGATATAAAATATCTGGACAATATTAGGAACCAGCTGATCTAATTGACAAAATATTCAGCACCAGAATGTATATTCTGTGCAAAGAAAAATGGAACATTCAAGAATATAGATCTTATTCTGGGTCATTAACAAACCTTAACAAATTTAAAAGAATTGAAATTATTCAAAGTGTATTCTTTGGCCATAACAAATAATATCAAGAACAGATAGATACCTGAAAAATTATCAAAAGTTTGGAAATTTAGAAAACATACTTTTTAAAGAACCCCTTAATAAAAGAGAAATTGTCCAGGTTATAAAATATTTAGAAGTGAGTGAAAAATCAAAATGTATCATATAAAAATTTGTGGGATGCAGTTAAAGCCATGCTTAGGTGAAATTTAAGGCATTAAAAGTTTATTTGGACAGGCAGAAACTGAAGAAAGTAGAGCAAATTAAAACCAAAGGAATGAATGAAATAATAAATACAAAAACAGAAACCAATGGAATTTAAAATACAAAAACAATAAATACAATCAGTAATATGAGAGGCTGATTACTTTAAAATACCAGTAAATTTATAAACATCAAGTTATACTGACCAAGAAAGAGTTAAGGTTGCAAATGACAAATATTAGAAGGCATATCACTACAGGTCCTCCATTTACAGTGTAATATGTGAATACTTTTAACAATTCTTGTCATAAAGTTGACATGTGGATGAATTGGACAATTTTTTGAAAATAAATAGTCATAAAACTTATGAAGGGCCGGAGATATAGCTCAGAGGCACAGCACCTGCCTGGGAAGTGCGAAGTCCTGAGTTCGATTCCCTGTACCAAAAAAAAAGTATGAAGAAGTAATATAAGCAGTCCTATATGTATCAAGGAAGTTGAATTAGTATCTTAAAACCTTCCAGCAAACTTCAGCCATAGGTATTTTTATTGTTGGTAGCAACAAACCATTAAATAAAGAGTGGTAGTCCTACTCAATCCTATTCAGGAAATATTACAAGTAAAGGAAACTACACACCAGTACCCCTTACAGATAAGGTGGTACTAGAATCCTCAATAAAATATTAACAAAGTCTGAAATGCAAGAATGTTTCAGTATTTGAAAGTCAATTGATATATTTTATGAAAATACTAAAAAAGAATCACAGGATCATGTTAATACATGAAAAAGCATTTGATAAAATTCAGCATGCATTAAAAACTTTATACACCGCCACTCTTCTCCCCCCCACAAACTCCTATATGCATACATGCTTTACATGAAACAGGCTTAAAAGGCAGAAGGAGGACATTAAAAAATTATGTGTGTAATCATGTCATCATGTCATAGCAGAAGTATTACTCATGTACTACAGAAGAGTAAATCATCCATTCTGCTTCATTCTGGGAAGGTTTCACATAGGAAAGGGGGATAAAAGTGCTTCAAATGAAAATTACAATTTAATTTTTGAAAATGTCATCTGTGACTTTATGGATTAGTAGGCCAGATAGTTTTAAGAAAACAGGAAGAAATTTAGTCATAAAGTGGTGAGAAACAACCTTATAAAGTTCATCTAAGTCATGTGTGGATGGAATACGTTAGTAAATTTTATAAGGTTATATAGAAAATAAAGTATTAAAATGAAAAAACTGGAGAATTACAGGCTGTAAATTAAAGAAAAAATCATCAAGGCTAATGAGTCATGATGTCATTTCCCATGACTCAATCTAAGGATAACGAGTCATCATATCATTTCCCATGACTTAATCTAATCATCCTAATGCTGGGGTAGTTGACTCATATAGTCAATTCAGATTTTGCACTGATTCTGAACATTTTTTCCATTTATGCTTGTTACAGCTAGTATTTTCTTTTATCCTTAAGTTGCCACACTCTACACTCATCCATCTTTTGTTTTCCTGACATTCCAACATAGTGTATCACCGCATGGCTGTTGCCTGTGTAAGGGGCACATATATCCCAGAATCTGCTTAGCTCTCTTCCCTGTTTAAGAACTACTCAGCGAGACCTAAATCTTCAATAATATTTTAAATTCCAAATCACCTCCCATTCTCACATCCCCTAGAAGTCTCTTGACCTCTTTTTCTCTGTCATTACTATTTTTTAGTCTTAACATCTAGCATATATGTTTTACTTATTATTTGTTGTTTTTATTTTTGTAAGCCTCCCCGGGATAAGATTTTTGTCTCTTTTGTTTATTGATATATCCCAAATCTCTACTATAGTGTCTGAGAGATGGTAGGCATTTAGTGAAAGTTCACTAGAAAATTGAATGTTTGATGCAGGATAATAAATTGTGGGTTTTTTTGTTTTGTTTTTTTGTTTTTGCTAATATCACTTGAATTCAGAGTCTTTAACAGGAGTTAGAACTCCTGTGACTGATATTTTAGAATTTCTGTAATCCAGTTTACCCATTACACCTAAGCACTGCTCAGGAACTCTGGCTTAGACCTCAAAGCTCTTCCTGACTTAGGCAGTCACCTCCCGCGAGGCCATCTTTTGAAGTTCATTATAAACGGGTCTAAACAATGGGTAAAGAGAAACCTGTGCATTTGGCCTTTGAGTTTTCTTTGTTCATTTTTGAAGGCTTTCCAACTTTTCAGTCTTGGTTTGCACACAAAATGAGACTTGAATTGTTTCTGGATTAACATTTGAACACAAGTTATCCAATGAAAACTAATATACTCAGGCCAAAACATGGTATGAGAGATAAGAAAATGGTTCTGAGGTTGCGAGATTTTGGCTTTAGACAATAAACAAAGCCCCTCTGAGAAATACCCTTTTAAGTTATGTACTTGCAAATTTAAGGAAGCTCCAGCAAATTCTGTGTCAGAAAATCCTAACATTCAAGTAATTGAAGCATCCAGGGTTAAATATACCATGGTAAGTTTGATTCAGTGTCTTCATTGCACAAATTAACCTCTATGAATGTTTTATAGTAAATTTAAGGTTCAGGAGTAAACAAGTAACAGTGTAGATTCTAAACAGAAAGTCCTAGTCTCTAAAGCAATTATGGGCTGCTGGTGAGGGTGGGGGCAGAGTGGGAGGCAATCAGCAGAGCCCACGCCCCCCAACTGCGGTGTGGACCCCAACCCACACCAGCCTGCTGGCCCAGGCACAGGACTAAGTAAGTGAGGCTGAGCCCCAGCCTTGGGTGCTGGCAGTTGCACCAGGGAGCTGCCCACTGTGCAGACCTGGAGGCGAGGTGGGCACCTACAGGCGCTTATGAGCCCTGCTTGATGGTGGCCGCCCCCCTCTTCCTGCTTGACCCAGGCTGAGGAGGCAACAGCTTCTCTGCTGGCCGGCCATCAGCAGGCTCCAGGCTTCCCTTCTTGCTGCTGAGCCTCCTGGGCTGTGGGCAGCAGCAAGCACCACTCTGGGGAGGATTTGACACATTTGGTAGAGCAAATATTAGTGATACAAAAGATCCTAATTATCTTATTGCTAATAAACTTATGAACCTGATGAACATGGCCAAGCTGAGTATCAAGAGCTTGGTTGAATCAGCTCTGAACCTGGAGAAGGCTGCAGACTCTGTGTGCCCCTCCAGTAATCCTTCCTGGTGATGGAACACTGAACATGCTTGAAAGCCAAGAAAACTTTTCTTGGACAAAGTGAATCCTTGTGGGGTCTCTACAGTGGGTAGAAAAACTTACACCAGAAGCTTCAGAGGTAACAGCAAGTGTTAAAGATCGTCCAGGACAGAAGACACCAAGTAGGCAGAGGAAGAGCCTGGCTTCCTTAGGCATTAATGGAAAATAACCAATAATTGGATAAAGAAAATGTGGTATCTATATACTGTATAATGGAATACTACTTGGCTGTAAGGGACAAATTTGAGAGATTTTTTTTTTTTTTTTTTTGTGGGTACCGGGGGGTCGACCTCAGGACCTCGTACGCCAACAGGCACCCGTGCCACTGAGCGATATCACCGGCCCCTTTTTTGTATGTGGGATCCGGGAGTCGAACTCGGGCCCTCGCACTTGCAAGGCAGGCGCTTACGCCGCTGAGCCATCTCACCGGCCCAAATTTGAGAGATTTGTAGGAAAATGGATGTACCTGGAAAATATAATGTTGAGTGAAATAAATCAAGACACCTAAACTTGAATACTGTATGGTATCTCAGTCATCTGAGTTAGGGAAAGTGCAAACTAAGAGAAAAATAAAGGAAGGACAGAATGAGACAAGGTGTCAGATCTCTTGCAGATGAGAAGGTGTTCGGGGGTGAGGAGGAAGGGAGAGGAAATAGAGCGAAGACAGGCCATGTACGAGGTCCTAATAACTTCAGTGAATATGGACATTATACGCCATAAACATGAACTAAGATTAATAATATCAACAAGAATGAAAAGGGGGAGAGGAGAACTAGAGGAGGTAGGGAAAGAGATTTAAAAATGAAGTTGTATTATATACATATACCAACTCCCCAAGATGATTGTAAAATGCATGTACTGCAAACATCTACTAATAAAGTTTAAAAAACCAAAAAGAAAAAAAATTTCAAAATATACGAAATCTTTGATCAATAAAAAGGAACTTCTCAGTGAATTCTACGAACCAAATGCCCTCATGATGGAAGAAGGAGGAGCTGTAATTTCTGGTCTGTTGGTGGGTGTGAATGTCATTGATGCTAATTGCTGTACGAAAGAATATCTGGAGTCTCAGGTTGGAATTAGAGATTTTGTATGTATCTCAAGGATGGGAACATCAGTAAGGATGTTTAAAGGGATGATCAGATTACTGCAATTCTGGACTGGAAGAACTCAACAGACATCTGAATTCTACTGTAAATAACCTTCAGGCAAAAGTAGATGTATTAGAAAAACCCAACACTAAACTGACACAGGAGCTAGCACTTGCAAACAACAGCATTATTACCTTGCAAGAAGAAATGGAATCCAGTCGGAAGGGCCCTAAGCAAGACAAATCCAGATCAGCACGAGACAGTGTGGGGGACTTGGCCAGGAGTGAATGGTTAAACTGCAGGACAAAACTGCACAACTAAACTGGGGGCCAAAAAGCACACAGACTTTGTAAGAAGTAAATACTTAAACTGCGGGGCAGAAGAACACACAGGCTCTGTGAGGAATGAATGATTAAACTGTGGGGCAAAAGCACACAGGCTCTGTGGGAAGTAAATAAACTGTGGGGCAAAGAAACAGGCTCTGTGAGGAGAGAGTGATTAAACTGGGGCAAAGCGCACAGGCTGTGTGAGAATCAAATGGTTAAACAGCAAGAAGTTTAGATGAGTGAAGCATGGTGTGTCTGGCCGTTGTCTGACTTTCCCCAAGAAAACTGCCTAGCCTTGAGGCAACTCCTTGCTCAAATTGTTTTTCTCCTGCCTTTTTTTTTTTTTTCCTTACACTAATATTTTAAATAAAAGGCAGAGAGTTCATGGCTTCAGGGTTTTTTCTTCTCCAGAGAGTCTCAAAGAGTAGCCCCTCTGGGTCTCTCCGTACTTGAACTAAGTCTCATCTCGAAGTAGTCTTTTTCATCCACTACACTGTCTGCAGTTGCTCACTGCAACAAGACAGAGATGGAATTGGCAATGAAGATGCTGGAGAAGAAGTCTGTGAGAAGCAGGAGACCCTGGTGTCTCTGAGGCAGCAACTGGAAGATCTCACACCTCTCAAGCATGGACTTGGCCTTTAAGCTGCAGAGTTCAGACTTAGGAGTAAAACAGAAAAGTGAACTAAGCAGTCATATGAAGAAAACACTAATCAGATAATTGCTGCCATTAAACAGCTGGAACAAAGACTCTGTCAGGCTGAGTGAGGCCACCAGCTGCTAAGGTAGACAACCAGCTCTTCTAACAGGACTCCAGGGACAGGATCAACAGTCTGTAGCTGGAAGTAGAGGAGTTCATCAGGCAGCAAAACCATCTTGAGTTAGAACTAAACAAGAGAAAGAAATAAGGTTACAAAATAACAAGAAGCATGCCAGGAAAGGTTCCCTGCAGCCAGAACCCAAGATGAATGGCAAACACAAAGCCCCTGGAAGAAATCCACAGGCTGCAGTCTCACCCTAAGCATGAACAGGATCAGTTGTTGCTCTCTGAAAAGCCACAGGGGCTTCCTATGCCAGGAGGATGGCAGCCTGACAAAGAAATACAAGAGCTGCCAAGGAACCCTCTGCAATGCCTATTCAACAAACAAACTGCCTCCTCCTCCAATCCTGAGCGAGTGTGCAGTCCCTGTCACAAACAGCAGATGAACCAGTATTCCACCAGCCCACCATGAGAGTGGAGGCCAAAACTGGGACTAGAACGTCCGTGCGAGGTCCTGATGTCAGCACCCCGAAGCCCAGTCCTTAGAATCAACTAGAGAGTTGACAGAAATGGTGTAAGTAAACCATGTCCAGAAAGAAAAGGCAGTGTTGGGGGTGCTGGAAGTTCTGCTCATTTTCCCTAAGGACTAAATAAAAATTACTCAGTTGAGCCTTTCTTTTCTACATCGAAACCAACCCACCTGAAGGGTTTATTTTATACCGTATCTTGGAAAGGCTGTTTTTAAGAATAGTGATAATACTGGGGTTGATGCAATATGAGAGAGTCCAAGCGGATAAGAATAAAAAAGGGCTGGAGTTGCAGCTTAGTGGTAAAGCACTTGTGTAGCATACAGGAGACCCTGGGTATTGTCCCCCAGCACCACAGGGAGTGAGGAAAAAAGAAAAAGAATTTTTAAAAAATGATCATGTCCATCTATTACATTTGGAGCTTCAGGGGAAAAGGTAAAAAGTTGAGATCAACATGACAGATGTTGCCTATTTTCCCAGGTGCTGGCAGACATAAACATTGTTTCCTCTTCACTCCTACTGACTGCCTCTTCTTTAAAGTACCTCTACCAAACTGCTTGAGGAAAAGAGAATAATATACATCTGAATGCATTGAAAATATTGTAATATAATTTCAGAACTGACCAGAATTTTCTAATCTTGGCCTACAGGTGTTTTCATTAGCAGACTAAGAAAGAACATTTGTTGTTGTTGTTTTTAATTTTATTTTAAAGAGAAAAAACAATAAAAACAATGATACAGAATTTCAAAACAAGCTAATAGGGGATGGACAATGGTTAATATATTACATATTGTTATCTTCAAAGTAGTTGCTCAGATTATAGGATGTAGGCATGAAAAGTTGATCAAATAATATAAGCATAAACTATTCTTTTCAATGAACTAATAGAAATTAGTGTAATTATCTTAGCTATCTTAAGTATATATATATATTTTTTTTTCTTTTTTCCCCTTCCTTATTTTCTCCTTTCCCCATCCCAGTTCTTTCCTTTTAAGCAGTTTCTTCCCCTTTCACAATATCTTTTACATTTTGGATCTTATTTACTCTTTCAGCTTTGTACACTAGGGAGACAATATGGTGTTTACACATGGGAGTCTGATTTACTTCACTTACAAGTATGGTCTCAAGTTGCATCCATTTACCTATAAAAGTCTCAAGTTTATCTTTCTTTATAACTGAGTAGTACTCCATTGCATAAAAACGCTACATCTTTTTTTATCCATTCCTCAGTTGATGGGCATTTGGGTTGTTTCCAAGATTTAGCTATTACAAATTGTGCTGCTATAAACATGGATGCACATATATCGCTGTGGTATGTTTTTAATTTTTCTGGGAACTTAACCAGAGGGAGTAGCTGGGTCAAATGGGACCTCTAATCCTAGTGTTTTGAGGAATGTCCACACTGATTTCCACAGTGGCTGGGCCAGTCTGCATGCCCACGAATAGTGCAGAAGAGTTCCTTTTTCCCCACAGCCCTGCCAACATTTGTATTTGGGTAATTTCTTGATGATAGCCATTCTTACTGGGGTGAGATGGAATCTCAGTTGTTTTTTTGTTTTTTTGTTTTTTTGTGGGTACCGGGGATTGACCTCAGGACCTCGCGCGCCAGCAGGTGCCTGTGCCGCTGAGCGATATCACCAGCCCTTTTTTCGTATGTGGGTTCCAGGAGTTGAACTCGGGCCCTCGCACTTGCCAGGCAGGCGCTTACGCTGCTGAGCCATCTCACCGGCCCTCAGTTTTGTTTCAATTTGCATTTCTCAAATGACCAATGATGTTGAACATTTTTTCATATATTTATTTGCTATTTGTATTTCTTCATCTGAGAAGAGTGTATTCATCTCCGATGCTCATTTTTGAATTGGGTCTTTAAATTTAGGAAAGGCCTGATTTTTTTCAGTTCTTTATGTATTCTGGATAGAAGTCCTTTGTGTGAGGGACAGTTGGCTAAAATTTGTTCCCATTTTGTGGGTTGTCTTTTCATTCTTGGTGATTTCTTTTGATGTGCAAAAGCTTTTTATAAGATGAGATCCCAGTTGTTGATTCTTTGAATTACTTCCTGTGCAGTTTGGGTTTTCTTCATGAAGTCTCTGCCTATGCCTACATCTTCAAGATATCTACCTACTTTCTCTCCCAGTAGATTGAGTGTTTCTGTTTTAATATTTAGATCTTTGATCCATTTTTGACTTTAGTGCATGGTGATAGACATGGGTCTACTTTTACTTTTAGTCTTGGCATGTGGAAAGCCAGTTTTTCCAGTATCATTTATTAAAGAGGCTGTCTTTCTTCCAGTGAACATGTTTGGCCCTTTTGTCGAAGATAAGGTGGCTGAGTGTGTTTGTAGGTGTGTCTGCATCTTCTAATCTGTTCCACTGATCCTCAGGTCTGTTTTTTTGCCAGTAACATGCTGATTTTATCGCAGTAGCTTTGTAGTATAATTTCAAGTCAGGGATTGTGATATCTCCTGCCTTGCCTTTGTTGCCCAGGATTGCCTTTACTGTTCTAGGTCTCTTCTGCTTCCAGATGAATTTTAGGAATGTTTTCTCTAGTTCTTTAAGGTACGTTAATGGTATTTTGATTGCGATTGCATTAAATCTGTACAATTTTGGTAGTATGGCTATTTTCACAATGTTGGTTCTTCCTATCCATGAGCAAGAGGTATCTTTCCATTTTCTGATATCCTCTTCGATCTCTTTTTTCAAAGTAATGTAATTTTCAATGTATAGATCTTTTGCTTCCTTTGTTAGATTGATTCCTATGTATTTCATTTTTTTGGATGCTATTGTGAAGGGTTTGCTTTCCCTAATTTCTGTCTCAGTGCATTTGTTGTTTGTGTACGTGAATGCTATTGATTTTTGAGTGTTGAATTTGTATCCAGCTACGCTACCAAATTTAGTTATTAAATCTAGAAGTCTTTTGGTGGGGTTTTTGGGATCTTCTATGTAGAGTATCATGTCATCTGTGAATAATGATATTTTAACTTTTTCCTTTCCTATCCTTATTCCTTCTATTTCTCTCTCTTGTCTAGTTGTTCTGGCTAATGTTTCCAGAACTGTATTGAATAGGAGTGGTGATGGTGGACATTCTTGTCTTGTTCCTGATTTTAGAGTGAGAGCTTTCAGTTTTTGTCCATTTAGTATGATGTTGGCTGTTGGTTTGTAATGGATGGCTTTCATCAGGTAGAGGTAAAGTCTATCTATTCCAATTTTCTGTAGAGTTTTTATCATGAATGAGTGCTGGACTTTATCAGAAGCTTTTTCTGCATCTGTTGAGATGATCACGTGATTTTTGTCTTTGACTCTATTGATATGGTGTATTACATTTATTGATTTGCGTATGTTGAGCCATCCCTGCATTCCTGGAATGAATCCTACTTGGTCATGGTGTATAATCTTCTTGATGATTTGCTGCATTCTGTTTGCTAGTATCTTACTGAGAATTTTTGCATCTGTGTTCATTAGGGAGATTGGCCTGTAGTTCTCTTTTTTTACTTGGGTCTTTCTCTAGTTTTGGAATCAGGGTAATACTTGCCTCCAGAAATGAATTAGGGAGTATTGCTTCCCTTTGAATTTCATTAAAGAGTTTGAGGAGTATTGGCATTAAATCTTCTCTAGATTTCTTGTAGAACTCAGCAGCAAATCCATTGAGATCTGGGCTTTTCTTTGTTGGTAAGCTTTTAATTCCATTTGCAATCTCATTCACTGATATTGGGTTATTCAGAATTTCTATATCTTCTTGATTCAGCTTTGGTAATTCATACGTTTCTAGGAATCTATTTCTTCTGTGTTTTCCATCCTATGAGAATAAAGATTTTTTGAAGTAGGTACTGATGATCTTCTGCATTACCACAGGATCTATAGTGATTTCACCCATTTCATTCCTCAGTGCATGAATTTGAGTCTTTTTTTTTTCTTTTTTCTTTTCTTTTTTTGATAAGACTGGCTAAGGGTTCATCTATTTTATTTATTCTTTCAAAGATTCATTAATTCTTTGTATTGTTTTCTTAGTCTCGATTGCATTAATTTCTGCTCTGATGTTTATAATTTCCTCCCTTGTATGGGCTTTGGGCTTGTCTTGCTCTTCTTTTTCTAAAAGCTTGAGCTTCAACATTAGGTTGTTTATTTGTGCTCGTTTTGTTTTCCTGATGTGAGAATTCACCACTATAAATTTCCCTCTTAGGGCTGCTTTCATTGTGTCCCTTAACTTCCAGTATGTTGTATCTGCTTTCTCATTTAATTGTAGATATTGTTTAATTTCTTCTTTAATTTTATCTGTGACCCATTGGTTGTTTAGGAGGGTGTTACTTAATTTCCATGTGTTTATGGAATTTTTGTGGTTTCTTTTGCCATTAATTTCCAATTTTATTGCACTATGGTCAGATAATATGCATGGGATAATTTCAGTTCCTTTACATTTACTTAAGCATGTTCTGTGGGCTAGTATGTGGTCTTTTTTAGAGAATGTCCCATCTGCAGCTGAGAAGAATGTATATTCTGATGATGTTGGGTGGAACACTCTGAAAACATCTACTAAGTCCATTTGTTCACAAGTTTGATTCAGTTCTGATATTTCTTTGCTAATTTTTTTGTCTAGTTGACCTTTCCCTTTGTGACAATGGGTTATTAAGTTTTCCTGTTACAATTGTGTTATTACTTATTTGATTTTTCATGTCTATTAATAATTGTCTTATATAGTTGGGTGCTCCCTTATTTGATGCATACATATTTATGATTGTTATCTCTTCCTCTTGAAGTTTTCCCCTAACAAGTGTGTAGTGACCTTCTTTATCTCTTTTGATCATTCTTGTTTGTAATTCACATTATCTGCAAACAGATTAGCTACCCCTGCTTTTTTCCAGGTTCCTGTTGTATGGAAGATTGTATTCCATCCTTTGACTTTCAGTCTGTGAATTTCTTTTTGAGTTAAATGTGTTTCTTGTATACAGCATATTGTTGGATATTGTTTCTTCATTCATTCTGCCGGTCTGTTTCTTGTGATTGGTGAATTGAGGCCATCTACATTGATGGTTATAACTGATATGTATTGGCTTATCTTTGTCATGATACTTTCCTGCTTTTGTTCCCTGCTTTTCTCCTATTTGATTGCTTACCCTGTCTGATGGTTTCGTTTCATGGTTGTTCTTGGAATTGTGGTCGTTTTTCTCTCTGTCTAGAATATTTTCAGTACTCTTCATAGGGTCGGTTTGGTGGTCTTGAATTTCTTCAGTTCTTTGTTATGGAAGTATCTTATTTCTCCATTAATTTTGAGACGTAGTTTTCAGGGAACATCAATCTGGGTTGGAAGTTGTTTTCTTTCAGGAGTTGAAATACTTCACTGCAAGCTCTTCTTGACTTGAGGGTTTGTGTTGAGAAGTTTGCCGTGATTCTGATGGCTTTTCCTTTATAGGTGATATGTTTCTTTTCTCTGACAGCTTTTAATATTCTATTCTTGTGCTGAATTTCTGGGATCTTGATTATTATATATCTGGGTATAGATTTATTTTGGTTATAGCTAATTGGAGTCCTATATGCTTCACTTATCTGTGTTTTAGATTCTTTTCCCACGTTTGGGAAATTTTTTGCTATTACTTCTGCAAATAGGTTTTTTATGTCATTTATGTTGGCTTCTGCTTTTTCACTGACACCAGTTATTCTTATGTTATTTTTCTTTGCATCATCTTGCAGCTGTTGAATTATTTCCTGATCTTTTGTTATTTTCAAGACATCTTTCCTTTTGTGATTGCTGGCCACGATCCTGTCTTCAAGGTCTGAAAGTCTGTCTTCAGTTTTGTTTAAGTGGTTTTGCCAACTTTCAATGGAATTTTTAATTTCCTGGATATCCGTTTGAATCTGTTTCATGCGTTCTATTCCTCTCCTATATTGATTATTCACAGTTCCATCCTCTTCCTATTGTTGACTATTTTTTTAATCTATCTCTACTCTAGATTTGCTGAGCAATTCCCTAATAAATGTTGACATTTCTTTTTTTACCTGAGAGATTATTTCTGATCTGATTTCCTCTATAGCCTCATGGATTTGTTTCTTTACTTCGGTGCTGTCATTTCAGAAATGTCAGGTTGTGTCTTTCATTTTCCTCTATCTTGTTGCCTCCTGGACTTGTTCTGGGTGGGCTGGAGGCCTAAGGTTGCATTTTGCTTCTGCATCTTGTCATTTTCATTTTCCATTTCAAAAGTTTTTATTTTGTTTTCTGTGTTGATCCTCATAAGTTTTTTTTTTTTTTTTTGTGGGTACCGGGGGGACGACCTCAGGACCTCGCGCGCCAACAGGCACCCGTGCCACTGAGCGATATCACCGGCCCCTTTTTCGTATGTGGGTTCCAGGAGTCGAACTCTGGCCTTCGCGCTTGCAAGGCAGGCGCTTACGCCACTGAGCCATCTCACCGGCCCCTCATAAGTTTTTATAGTAGGTAGCTCTATAACTATTATCAAGGCCTCTCTAGGCAAGGTTTGTTTTTCAGGATGTCTTCTGTGTGTAGGAGGTTCTTGGTTTGTGTCTGTCCCAAGGTCCTGCTTTTCCAGTTAATTAAGAGTGAGATGTTGCTGTTAGGCTCTGTCCCCAGTCCTTTGGTGCTGGGATGTGGTAAGGTTATTACGCCAGAACTTCCCAGTATTGTTACAGAAGTGAGAACAACTGATTAAAACAGATATAACATCCTAGCTAAAGTAGTGAAATTAATACTGACAGTAGCACCAAGCACAGTTTAGAAGCTGACAAACTGTGATAACTATTAATTTTGTACCCTTAACCATAGAAGCAAAGTCTACAGTTATGTAACAGAACTGATCATAAATTGGGAGCTTGTATGCAAAGTGTTATTCCCTTGGTAGAGAGGTTTTACCCTGTGGTGAGGAAATTTAAGAAGGATAGTGGATAGAACAGAGATAACTGAAAAGAAATAAAGTAGAAGCCAGGCTGGAAGACAGAGGATGATCACACAAGCTTTGGGAAACTAGAGAAGAGGGCAGAAGAAAAAGAATGAAGGAATAAGCAAGGGATCATTGAAGTTGACCAGAAAAAATTAGACTATTCACTCCTATGACAATATGATTAAGTCTAGAGAGGTAAATTGAGGAAAGGGGAAAAGAAGACAAATAGATTAGAACAAAAATATAGGTAAAAGACAAAAAAAAAAAAAAAAAGGCAACGAGAAACAAACCAGTAAAAAAAAAAAAAATTAAAATAAAAAAATTCCTTTGGTGTCCACCAAGAGTCCAAACCTACTGGATTACACTGCCAAGCCTGCAGTAGAGTTTGTGCTGGATTTCAGGCTGATCTTGGCCTCCCAATGTGGGGCCCTGGAGCCACAGTCTTCAGCCAGGACTTTCTGTATGTCCCTTAGCGGCCTCCCTCTCCTTACCCTGTTTCTCTTGGCGGTGTCTCTCTCCCAGTTGCTGTGCTGTTTTCAGACAGGGACGGGGCTGCTCCCAGTGCCATGCACCTTTGGCTCCTCCTGGTCCTTGCTCAGCCTCTGTGCTCCTCTTCCCCTGGCGAGTCTCTGTCCCTCAGGTCGTTTGTTGCGGGGCGGGGTGGGATGCCGTGATGTGGTCCGGTCCTCTGCTCCTGCTGTTGCAGTCCAAGGCTGCTCAGCCCCAATTCTCACTCCTCTCCCGAGGTGGGTGCTAACTTCCCATTCGTCACTTTACGAGTTCCGCTGCCATCGTCACCCACCTCTGCTGTAGTCTGTAACTTCCTCAGGGGAGATTGGGGTGCTGTGGGTGCCTTTCTGCTCTCGCCCCCAGGAGCGTGGGGACAGCCTGGGGCTGCACAGTCCCGAGGTGCAAGGCTGTTTAATTCCCCGGCACCTCTGTAACCACAGGTCATGGGGGGGGATTAGCTGTTCTGTTTACTGTGCACCCCTGTTGTCTTTAATCTTGTTCCTCGCAGTTCCAGTTGCTGTGTGCACAAAAGCAATAGGAAGAAAAGAAAAAAGAAAAGAAAGAAAAAGGAAAGAAAAAAAAAAACAAAAAAGGGAAAACTGGCCTATCATCAGGGAGGGAGCAGTTCGTGTTGGCAGAATTTCTGTCCTGCTGGACTGTAGCATCTTCTGTTTGGAGGGAGGCAGGAGAGGCAGGGGACCTTATATCCCAAGTCTGTCCTGTATGGCTTGATTTAGCCACACCATTTTAGTGTATCCTTTTTTTCTCTTCTTCTAAGATTCCAAGTATGGCAGGCAGTCGTTCCAATCCGGTGACCCATTGGCAACCAGGTGGGCTGGCTGGCCATTTTATTAAGTCATTTATCTATGTTTGGCTTGATCTGTTCATCTCTTATGTCAGATTGATTTTAGTTTCAGGGTGTATGTCCCTCCCCTTTTTTCCAATAACCTGTGTTTTACTTGACTTTCTCTGAGTAGCTCTGAACGAGGCTCCTCCTCTATTCAGCCACGTTGAATCCCTGCTCTGTTCTTTTACTACTTTATGGCTTTGAAAGTAAGAATCTGCCCTTGCCAGAATCCGCTACTACAAAACAAGCCATCAAGAGCTCTTCCTAGTCTCTCCACGTCATGAGGTAAATTTCTAAGGAGTTTTACACTAAAGTTTTCTTTTACAAATAGGAAGTGTTGATTAAATCAAAGCTACGTTAGGCATAGAGTAAAGCAAGTTTAATTTGTTGATGGCTGAGAATAGTTAGCTCATTATTAACTTGCTCCTTGAATAAGAAATTCTTTAGTCTAAACCAAGAATCGGAGATGGTAAACAGGTTTTGTGGAAACACTCAAACATGTTTTAGTAAGAAATTCTGTGGGGGGGCCGGTGAGATGGCTCAGTGGTGTAAGCGCCTGCCTTGCAAGCGTGAGGGCCCGAGTTCGACTCCCGGATCCCATTACGAAAAAGGGGCCGGTGATATCGCTCAGCGGCATGGGTGCCTGTTGGCGTGCGAGGTCCTGAGGTCGACCCCCCGGTACCCACAAAAAAAAAAAAAAAAAAAAAAAAGAAATTCTGTGGGGAAGAAGAGAGTGCATTCAGTGAAGGAGCTAAAGAAGTGGTGTGTGCTATTTCATGTTGTGACAAGTGTCTCGATTGTTTGCATCTAATTAATACATAGGAAGACATAATTTTATTACTAGAATTCTGTGATATCTATATCCTGGACCATGTTATTTAGTAAAATTTGTATCCTGTAGGGGGTTAAAGCCTGAAAAAAGCTTATTCCATAAGTCTGGCCTGTTACTTGGTGAAGCTAAAGTTTAATAGTACTAAGGGATAATAAAAATACTAGTTCTGACCTAAAATTAAAAAGAAAAAAAAATGAGTCTGGAGCATCACATAGTACTAAAAAATAAAAGATTTTAAAAGGGTAACAGTATGGTGTTAAGAAAAGTTGAAGAGGGGCCAGTGAGATGGCTCAGCAGCATATACGCCTGCCTGGCAAGCGCGAGGGCCCAAGTTCAACTCCTGGAACCCACATAGGAAAAAAGGGCTGATGATATCGCTCAGCGGCACGGGTGCCTGCTGGCGCGCGAGGTCCTGAGGTCGACCCCCGGTACCCACAAAAAAAAAAAGAAAGAAAAGTTAAAGAGCAAAGACGCCAAAATGAAAGAGCTGCCAGTGGCCAACAAACTGTTAGAATAAACAATAGTTTTGGATTAAAACCGATGACAGAAAGTGAGTAGATACTGATAGAAATAAATAGTTGAAATATACAATTGAGGGAAAGGGACAGTTCTTCCTTATGAAAGAATTTCTACTACGAATTAGGAAAATAAAAAATAACCATTAACAATAGTAATAAGTACTTCAATAACACAGTAATAAGAATCCATCAATGGCTAAGAAGATATACTTGAGAATGTTAAAATTAATGTGAAGTGAAGATATTTGCGTATCTCAAAATTTCTTTAGATACTAATTATAAAAGGTAAAAATATTACCTTCATAGTAGAAAAGCTCAGCAAGAAAGACTGGGCAATCATAGGTTAAAGACTAAAGAGACAGGACAGCTAAGCATAATATGGGATACCAGTCTAGATCTTAGGATATAAAAATACCAGTGGAAAACACTCATAATTATATGAATAAAATTGGTAATGTAGTAAAAGGTCTTGTATCACTGTTAAATGCTTACTTTTGATATGCTAGAGTATGCACAGTGTTAACATAAAAAGAGTAAAAAATATTTTAAAAACCTACCATACAACAATATCAATTCTATGTATTATTTACCTGAGTAAAATGAAAAATTCATATAAATAATTGTACACAAATACTTACAGGCTCTTCATTCATAATTATACAAACTGTAAACAATCAAATGACCCACAACTGAGAAATGGGTAACAAACTTTTTATATATAGAATGAACTACACAGTAATAAAAAGGAAGTGTTTATCAATACATGCAAAAATAGAAATGAACTACAAATCAATTGTGCCAAGTAAAACCAGACTAAAGAGTGGAGCAAGATGGTGGCTGAGTAAGATTCTCTGGCACCCGTTCCCCACAGACACCATGTTGAACAGCCATTCACACACCAAACGTCCAGCCCAAGAGCTAAGGAAATCAGGTGGAGGAATGAACCAACTGTGGATATTCTAAAAGTCACAATTGAACAGAAAAACAAAGAACTTCCAGTAGTAAATAAAAGAGCAAGTGGAACAAACAAATCAAACAAGAATTCTCTACATCTTACAGGATGCTAACAAAGTAGTTTCAAATATATGTTCTAATCATGTCAGATTATCACTTAAAAATGCCAAAGGCCCAATGTTAAATGCTTGGTCAGCTTGAGGTGTGGTTAGGAGGTGGTGGAACCTTTAAATGGTGGAGAGGTCTTCCAGTCACTGGGGCGTGCCCTTGATGGGAACACTGGGTCTATAACCCCTTCTTCTTCCTCTCTTTTGCATCCTGGCAGTGAGGTAGTTTTGCCACATGCTGCTGCCATTAATGTGCTGCCTTGCCACAGGTCCAAAAGCAATGGCGTCAACAAATCACGGACTGAAACTTCCATGACTATGAAACAAAACAAGCCTTTTTATCTTTATAAAGCTTATTATCTCAGGCATTTGTTACAGAAACAAAGTTACCACAGGAAATGGGTACCAAAAAGTGTGGTGGATTATCACTGCTGTGACTACCTGATGATGTGTGTTACAGTTTGTGTCTAGATGTTCCACCAAAACCTCATGCAGTCATAGAGTTTTTTGGGAGGTGGATGAATCTAGAGTGTATGATTGATTCATAGTGCAATGCTGGGATTAAGGGTGCTGGGATTAAGGGTGGGTGATTGCTGGATCAGTCCACTGATTGGATTGGCACTGCCCTAATCCCGGTAGACTGGATACAATGTAAGGGACAAAAGAGGCTTGTCTCGCTCTCTTTTTTTGCTTTTGCTGTCTTCTGCCACCATGAACTGTTGCCCCTCTGCCATGTGCCACCCTGCTTTGGAGCCAGTGGATTATGGACTGAAACCTCTACAAACTATGACCTAAATAAACCTAACCTTCCTTAACTTGTGGGTATCAGGTATTTTGTCTCAGCAGTGAGAGAAAATTAACCTAGACAATGTGAAAGGGCCTTTAGAACTGGTTTGCAGGAGGAGACTGGAAAGGTTTGGAGAAGTAGGCTAGAGGAAGCCTAGAATGCTGTAAGCTGAGCTTAACACACATTCTGGAGAGGGCTCAGGAGACTAGAATGTTAATAGAAATACGGACAGTAAAGGCTATGCTGATGATGTTTCAGGTGGGAGTGCGGATTCTGTTAGAAATTGGACTAAGGGCCCCCGTGTTACACTGTATTACACTACCATTATGTGTTGCCCAAACACAGGTCCAAAAGCAAAAAGGACCAACTAATCATGGGTGAATAGCTCTAAAACTGTGAGCCAAAAGAACTGTTTCTCCTTATAAGTTTGTTACCTCAGGTTTTTGTTACAGCAATGGAAAACTGACTACCACAAAGATCAACAGAGTTGACCAGGCAGAAGGAAGAACCAGCAAGCCTGAAGATGGGTCAGTTGACATTACCCATCAATGGGAATGAGAAAAATAAAAAGACTGGGGGAAAATTAGCAGAGCCTAAGATATTTTGGTACATTATAAAGCATCCTAGAAAAGTGGAGAGAAAGAATAAAAAGAGTAATGGTCCAAAACATCACAAATGTGATAAATTTGATGAAAGAAATGAATCTGCTCATCCAAGAAGTCTGACACATTCCAAGAGATCCAACAAAGACACGTTATAATCAAACTGCCAAAAGCCAGGCACAGAGAACCCTGAAAGCAGCAAGAGAAAAGCAGTTCATCACACTAAAAGGATCCTCAGCAACATTAACAACTCCAGAAGCACTGAGGCCATGAAAGAAGGGTAACATTCAAAGAGGTGATAAGAAAATAAGACTGTCAAACAAGAATTCTATACTTAACAAAATTATTCTCCAGAATTGAAAAATTAAAACGTTCTTAGATAAAGCAAGACTACCTACCCTAAAAAGAGTAAAAAGCACTGGACAGCAAATGAAATTCATATGAAGAAACAATACTGGGAAAGGTAACAATATATTTCAATATATGAGATACCTAAATGCATTTTTTACTTGTAGTTCCTTTTTTTTTTTTTTTTTTTTTTTTGGTGGGTACCGGGGGGTCGACCTCAGGACCTCGCGCACCAACAGGCACCTGTGCCGCTGAGCGATATCACCGGCCCCTTTTTCGTATGTGGGATCTGGGAGTCGAACTCAGGCCCTCGCGCTTGCAAGGCAGGCGCTTACGCCGCTGAGCCATCTCACCAGCCCAGTAGTTCCTTTTTTAACCTATCAGATTTTCTTTTTTTTTTTTTTTAATGTGGGTACCGAGGGTCAAACTCAGGACCTCATGCTTGCCAGCAGGCATTTGTGCCACTGAGTGATATCACCGGCCCTTTTTTCCTTTTTATGTGAGTATCGGGAGTCGAACTCAGGACCTCGCGCTTGCCAGGCAGGCGCTTATGCCACTGAGCTATCTCACCAGCCCCGACCTATCTGATTTTTAAAAGTAACTGCATAAAACAAATAAAATAAGTCTATGTTAATGGATATATAACATATGAAGATGTAGTTTGAATGACAGTAGCACAAAAGGGTAAAGGGAATGGAACTATATTAGTGCAAATGTTTACAAATAAATATTGAGTCCCATTGGGATTAACCTAAACTACACATTAAAAGTGAACACAAAAATTGCAACTTTCCCATGCTAAGCAACCACTAGGACAATAACAGAATGAAATAGAAGAATCAACAAAAGAATTAAAATGGTGTGAGAACATCTGTTTAAAACAAAATGAGGTAGTAATGAAAGATTGGATGGAACACAAATACATATATAGAAAGATAAGCATCAAATAGCAAAATGACAGGTATATATACTACTTTACTAAATGTAATGGATTAAAAGCCCATTTAAATGGCAGACACTGGCAAAAAAAAAAAAAAAAAAAAAAAAAACCAAAAAACAAAAAAAACTATACCCTGGTGGTAAAGTCAGTTCTCTCATCAATAATGTTATGAAATATAAATGTACTAAACTCTCCACTTAAAAGGCAGCGACCAAAAGGAGTTTTAAAATACCCAACTCTAAATTGTGTACAAGAAACTAATTTTAGAATACTTTTAATGATAAAACTCAACAAAAGGTAAAGAACTAGAAGACTTGAACACTATAAATCAAATAGACCTAACAGATGTGCAACTCATACATTAACATCTTTTGTCTTAAAAGAAAAACAACACATGGGCCATAGGTTTGCCAGCTCTGGGTTTTTGATACACATTTTTGAAGTAAAATCCTTGCCGCAATGTTTTCATGGAAATTGTTACTACTTTGGTAAGTTTTTGGGTCTCTAAACCATAAATAATAGAAGCTTGTCTCAGGACAGAGATAATAAATATGATTTAGACATTAAGAATTAATATTATCTGTAAGGGCAGACATTCTATTCTAATTTGCATTTTAATGTTGAGAAATTTTCATTTTAGTTTGTTGTAGCAAGAACATTATGTTCTAATATGAGCATCAACTAAGGTACTAAATTATAGGTCCTTTTAGATACGTGTTCCCAAATTTAATGTTTATTAAAATGCTACAAAAGGATAAAGAATTAATGGTAGAAACAGAGATAGGGTACAAATATGTAGATCTTCCTTTTATTTTTCATGCTACAGTACTGGCTGTGTTTGTTTATTATTTGGTTTTCTAGAAGATCTAAGGATTTGGAAATGCATGGGACTGTATCCCATTGGAGGTTTCAGTGTTTGCCTATGAGAAAAGGAAATTTCATTTGTTGGGAATGTGACTTTAGAAATTCGACATTGGAGTTTTCCCTGGTAATTATAGTAGTTTTCAAACAGTATGGTGAAAATTAATAGGACTTTTCCAGATGGTGATGATTAAATAATAATTGGAAGCTGTAGCAAATAGAATAATATTTTTCCATAGAGAAAGAATTTAGTCAGTGTTGGTTAAACTGATAAACATTTTACTTGTCAAAATGCTTCTCTCTTAATTTAGGAAATAAAAAGCACATAAACTTTAACACTTCTTAGGAGGGAGGAGGAGAACTGCTCTTCCAAAATGTATTTGTTTATAACTTGTACAAAGTTAATAGTAAAAAATATTTAACGTTAAAAACTGTCTGAGCTACACAGGTCAAAAGTGAGTAATTTTTCCTAACCAGTCATATAAATTTTGAGGGGCAAAGTGAGCAAATTCAGCCAAGCCCGTACTCATTTTGAAGTTCTACTGTCATCATCAGTTTCTACATTTGGGAAAGAGCTGGAAGGAAAAGTGAGCAGGAACAATTGCTGCTGAGACTTAAAGACACCTCCGCCTCTCCAGTGGAGCAGAACACAGTGGCAGCTCACATTTATACTAATTGAGTTCATTACACTTACTAGTGACAAGTAGTGTTTTTTGCTTCAAGATAATGTGTACTCCTGTTATTTGAACTACTTGGTTTGGAACTATCAGCTTAATCGTAGGTTTCTTAAATATATGTATGTTGTTGTTTATTTTTTTAAAGAGATTTCTCAAAATTGCAGATGGCCGACTCATCTCCCAGTACCTCTTCAAGGTACTGTGTACTGGTGATGTCTCCTGCCACTAAGCTGCTTGGGAGCATGGGATTGGCTTACTGGGCAGGGCTGGATCAGTTCAATGATCTTTTATAATACATTGCATGGGTTTTGCAAAACTTTCAGTTTGTTTTTGTTTTAATCCAGAGGGCACAAATAAATTTATACTAACTTTTAAAATTAAAATCTCACTTTAAAACCATATATAATAATGTATTTGTTCTTCTTCTTCTCCCATATGACCCAGTATACTTCTTAATGTTTCCTGGTTTAAGTCACTGTTTTATTACTTACGCATATCAGTCTTATTTGCATTTTATTATAGCTTTTAATGATTCAAGGTTTATTTATTATTTCCTCAGTTTTGTAAATGTGTGTGATATTTGACGATGTGCAAACTGGAGGCTCAGAGAAGCTGTGTGCATTTTTTAGTCATTAAAACATAAGTGGGTGCTATTAACAATTGCTTTGCTATTCTTGAAGCATTAGTGGGACTATATTTCTTAGTCCCTTTCTCCCAGGCACAATGTATACATTTTTATTAGTGACTTCCTACTAGTATGTATATGCAAAAACACTAATGGGGCTGTGTACTTATGACCTTACCTTTTATTAATTTTAAAATTAAAACGGTCATGTTTTAAAGATTATAATTGAATGAAGTATAAAATGTAGGAAATACATATTGTCTTGTTTCCTTAATCCTAATTCTCACAAGTACTTATTTTAAATAATTATTTTTGTTTTATGTTTTGTATGTATGACCTTAATCACTACTAAAACAGGTTACATACATTTCTTCAAGAGTGGACATTTCTTCAAGGATACACATTTATGTGTGGCATTCTATTTGGATGTCAACCTTCAGTATTCTAATTCAGTCCACTGGAATGATAAGCCTTATGTCCTGTATTTGGAGACGTGGTAAAGTTACTGGGGTGGAAAAGCCTTTTAAGTCAGTTCAATTTTCAGATTTTTTTTTTTTTTTTGTAAACCTAATACTCTTAATTTTTTTTTTTTGTTTTGGAAGATGAAGAATTGGCTAATTTTTATGCAGTCTTATTTTTTTTGTTTGTGATGTATTTCTTATCAGGGAACTAGATATTGTAATAAAAGATAATAATTATATTTTATAAATGATGTAGTGGCTAAATTATTTATATGAGGCACTCTGTAACATACATGGCCAGCAGTATAAGTACAACTGAGTACCTGGTCTAGATTTTGACTTCTTAAGATTCAGTTTAAAGTATAACTCAAATTATTTTTAGATGTTAAGATATTTTCCTGTTTTTAGTACATCATTATGAGATTTTAGTTAGAAAATTAATAAGAATTTAAGCTTCAAAGCTGGATGGCCTAAATATAAGCCTCAACTAGTAACAGTACTTTTGTTAAAGGAAAAAACTCTGACCTCTTGCAAAAGTGAGAATTTGTTCTGTATAGTGAAAAATAGTGGAGAGTGTTACATTGGCTTTTATAAATTAGTAGTATGAAGTTTAGAGTGGCTGCTACAAAATTTAAAGTGAAAAATTAAAATTTATGTATGTAAACGTTAATATAGTGGCAAAATATATTCATAAGTAACCAATTTCCTATAAGTATCTGCTGTGTTTTGCAGTGATACTGGAGTGTTTTATTAAAATTTGGTGGTACTATCTTATCTTTTGTTCTTGTCTAAATGAATAGCAGCTCTTTGATATTTTCAGGTAGGTAGTGTTTTTTTGTTTTTTTTTTTTTGGGTCCTGGGAGTCGACCTCAGGACCTCACGCTTGTTAACAGGCGCTTGTGCCACTGAGCGATATCACCGGTCCTTTTTTTTCTCCTTTATGTGGGTTCTGGGAGTCAAACTCAGGACCTTGCACTTGCCGGGCAGGCGCCTATGCCGCTGAGCCAGCTCACCGGCCTGGTAGTGTATTGTTAACTTTAACAGAACTTCGGTTATGATACTAGTTTTTCATTTCCCATTTGCATCTCTGAGCCCTCTTACAAAATATGTAGGAAAATCACTTAACAGATTCATTTTTATTTTGTGCGACATTATTAAAAGACGATATATCATTAACCACTGCTTAGTAGAGAACTACTTTAGAAAATTTAGTTCCTATTCTTAAAATGTCTTATTCTGGCCATAAAATAAGACACAAGCAAAACATGGACAAATGGTAGGATGCAAAAATATGTAAAAGAATGTAGAAGAGTAACTTTAGAGTAACTTTGGACCCTAGAGATCCCAGGCTATTTTTAGATGCTAAAAATGAGACAATTTAGTGGGAAAGACATCAGATGGTTGATCACTAGCAGGTTGTCTTTTAGTCTAACAAACTTTAACCACTTATTTCTGTGTCTAAAATGAATTAGAGTTGAATTGATGTGATGCAAATAAATTTTCAAAATCTCCTATAACTTTGTCATTCATATACAATAATAAGTTCCAGTATTTATAATTGAAAGTGTGTACTCATGTCTATACTCATCAGAAAGTTTAAAATGAAACTTGTTAGTAACGGTATATCTCTTCTTTGGAATAAATTTCTCCAAGATATTGTCAATTTCTTGTTATTTGATTTTCTTTTGTGATTATTTTTAAAGAAAAGGAAAGTGGGAGTGGTTATTTATTAACTTAGTGTTTACATTTAAAGGCATGATCAGCTTGTAGCTTTTTTTTTATTTTCCAATTGAATACTAGTTACAGACTCACTAGCAGTTAATCTACATTCAAGTAAAAGTGATATTCAAATAATAAAATCTGAAGTAACCAATTGAACACTTCTATTTTATGTAACTAAATTTGGCTCTTTTTGTGGATACAGAAATTAATGTTTTAAATAAAATTCTAGGACATACAGACAGTTGACGTGAGAGCTTGTTTGAAGACTCCGGCAAGGGAATCCAACTTTTCTTGAAGCACGTTCTTTTGACTGTGAGAAGTTCAGGGTCTTGCATTACAAAGCTTACTTTGGAATCATCGCACGCACAAGAACCGGGAAAGGAGGCAGACCCTCACCTCTAGTTCTGAGTCAGAAAAAAGTGTCGTGAAGATACCCCTGGTTTACGAGGTGTGATGATACGCCACCCTGCTAATTGGTTTCTTGTTTTGTAATTTAGGAAATCTTGCCATGATCTTTTATGTAGAAGTCTTTGTAGCCTGTCCATGGCCATGGTCCCAAGGGTTTAGTGGCCACTTTTTCTCTACTCAACCTAAGCCTAAATTTCTAGCTTTCTGTATCTTTTCTCTTCTCCAAATGGCACTTCATCTCTTTCATTCTTTTCTTTTTCTTTCTTTCTTCCTCCTTTTCTTTCTTTCTTTCTTGTTTGGTTTTTGACAGGTTTACTTTACAACTTACAAATTTTTTTTTCTCAGCCATGTGAAATTCATATGAAAATTTAAAATTGTGTTGCAGAAAATCAAATCAGGCCCTATGCAAAAATGCTAGCATCTTGTGTATTTCCTTACAAAGGAAATTCTTCTGGTCATGGGAATCTATGCTTCACCTTTCTCCTTGGTTACCTGTCTGCATTTCCACCACTGGCATTGCCACCAGTTAATACAGTGTTGCCTTTTCCTTGTCACCTTCTCTGACTTCTGTTTTTATACTGCCTTTTTAAGAGAGATTCTTGTGACACTCTTTCTTCTCTGCCAGTGTATGGTATTCCATTTCTTGAGGGAAGTCTGGCAGCAATACCTATCAGTTTGAAATTATAGAATGACCCAAAATATTAAAAGGCAGAGAAAATTGGTTGAGATTCAAACCATTCTGAAGAGGTAAATTTATAATGGTTGATAATGGGGAAAGGTTGGATTAGGAAGTAAATTTTAAAATTTTTTCTAGATTCTGAGCAATTGGAAAAACTTAACTTTGAATGTTATTACCACTCTGTTTTGTGATGCAAGGGGAGCTTGGTTTCCTTAAGTACAAGTATTTGTAGCAGTAGTTAATAACAGTACCAGTAATTAAGGTTAATCTACTACTAATATGAAGTAAGTTGTATGCTACTTGCCGTGCGTGTGTAGCCTCCTCTAATCCTCAGAGCAGTGCTGGTGGGTAGTAACTAACATCATTCTCAATTTGCAGAAGAGGTTCAGCTCTAAAGAATGAATTTGTCATTTCCTAATGTCTTATAAATAGAAAGTGATCTAATTCAAGCACACCTGACTCAGAAGCCTGTGTTCTTACCCTCCTGGATATCTTTCCATCCCTGTGTTCATCCTGCACATGGCTGACAAACCGGTAACATGAAAAGTACCCTAAAGGCAACTTGAAGATAGCAGCCAAAGGAAAAGTGGTGAAGAAAGATTAAGAGAAAGAAGGGAGATACAAATATTTCTATAGATTTCTATTTGTAGATAGTAGGATTTGATTGTAAAGATACATTGAATTATAGTTATTTGAATAAGGATTTATAGGTACTTTGAATTTTTATTTATATAGACACAGTTATGTGTATTTGTCTAAATAATTGATAGTTATACTCTAGCATACAGATAATATTTGAATGTCATCAAAACTGTTACTATATAAGGGTACTAGTAGGATTTAAAAAATACAAGTTGTTAGGTTTATTGTCATTAAGATGATCTGTTTGTGCTGACTTGCCAATTCATTTGTTCAACAGATATTTATTGAATGCCTATTGTGAGCCAAACATGGTGTCAAGCGCTGGAGATTGATCTAAAGACAAATAAGGCACAATTCCTGCCTTAGTGATTTTACCACCTAATATGTAAGATAATCAAGTAGAGAATTATAAGAAAGAATAATCTCACAGTATTGTGCCAAAAGTGGGATTAATTGTAGAGATCACACCCAGCTTACTGTGAGAGAAAGGGAGGCTTTTTAAAAATGTCCTGAATGCAGAATTGTGATTCTTAGAATTTCTGTTGGTTGCTCAGCCATGAGTACATCATTAGAAATACCAGGGGAACCTTTTAAAAAATACCAATGTCTCGGCTTTCCCCTAGTGATTTACTATTCAGTTTGCAGGGAGGCCAGGCACCAGTATTTTTAAAAAGTGATCTAGTTATTCTGATGTTATTCCATAGTTGGGAACCACTTGGATGTAATTTCAGACATCACTCTTAAAATGGTGCTTGCTGAGAAGAATAGTTTTTGATGTCTCTGAAAGTTATTACTGGGGACGGGAAGATTTGGGATAAATATAATTAATTCAAAATGAAGCACATACTTAAAATATAAAAGTACCTTCTTCTACATTAAGATTTTACAACTCCCCTCAATAAGACTAATCACTGTGGACTAGTAAAGAAAGTATTACAATGTCTCTTATATCTTATTCAAAAATAGTAAGTGGTTCCCATGGGCTTAATACTTAAGAGTCCTACATAGAAATGCTAATACTAGTATAAGGTATACACGATAGAATACTTGGTCATGAACAGGCAGTGACCTAAATTTGGGAGGTGAGAATGTTAAATGCCTGAAGTGTTTTTCATGGGTTAGTGACTAGATGAGAACAAGTGAGTGACAGTTAGAGGGGAGATTTGTAGATAAGAATGGTTGAGTAGAGGATTACGAATCATCAGTGAATATGGGATTCTCATTGATCTTATTTTTTTGTAAGATGGACCACACGTTGTTTCATGTTTTGAAATATCCCTTGAAGAGGAAGAGGTTGTCATTTCTTTTCTGTTTTTCAAAGTAGAAGGCTTAGAGTTCAGCTGGTTACATTATTGTTCAACTTAGTGTACAGGAAACACAAATAAGATTTGTTATGCACTAAAAGATTTAGATAAGATTTTAAGCTGCAAGATATTTTTTGTGTCTAGTTCCTTTTTATTTCATTTAGCTTGATTGTTATTGTTGAGAAAACTATGATCCATACAGAGTAAGTCAGTTTTCCCAAGTAAAATGACTAATGAAGGATAGAATGGAACTATGTTTAAGGCTTTTGACACCTAGATAAGTGCCATTTCCACAATATCACACTGTATTACTCTTTATTTTTCAGAATTGTGCTGTTCTTACAATTTGAATTTTCTAGTATAGTTTTTCTTTTACTTTTATATTGCAATTTATCTCCTGAAGGTCAAGTAACCTGGTTTGGTTATGAAAGTCCTCGTAGCTTCTGGGACTATATCAGAGTGGCTTGCCGGAAAGTTTCACAGAATTGTATCTGCAGCATTGAAAATATGGAAAATGTCAGTTCCTCTAGAGCGAAGGTAAGACATTGGTAAAATGCAGTGTGTAATCTAATTGTAAATAGTTTTGACCTAATTAGAAAAGCTTGGAACTCTGCAGTTAAATAATGTTTATTTTCTTTCTTAGTTGAGATTAAGCACCTAAGTTTAACATCTCTTATAGGCATTTTTCTTTTTCTTTCTTTTTTCATTTCATGTTGCTCTTGAGTCTTTACTGTTGCATCTTGAACTACAGGAAGGTATGGAAATAATAAAAATTCCATTTTAGGAAGCACAAAATATTTTTTGTTTTAATTTATTGAATTATCTAAGCCAGTGGCTCTCAATGTCCTGAAGAAACTTGGCGGTGCCTGTGACCCTTTCGGTAAGGGTTTTTAATCTCAAAACTGTTTTTATGTAATACCACGTTATTTTGCCTTTTCACTCTGTTAATATTTGTAGTGCTGATGCATAAGCAATGGTGAAAAAACTGCTGGTGCCTTAGCACAAATTGAGGCAGTAGCATCAAACTACACAGTGGTAGTAGGATTTGAGTCTTTCCCTACTATACACTCAGTATACAAAAGTCAGTTTCCAGGCCAGTGAGATGGCTCAGCGGCATAAGCACCTGCCTGGCAAACACGAGGTCCTGAGTTCGACTTCCGGTACCCACACACACACAAAAAAAAGTCCGTTTCACTTAGAATGCCCATAATTGTGCAGTACACATTGACTTTATCAGTCCTCAACCTTTTGGTTTATCTCTTCATAATATCCTAAGTGACAAAATGGAAAACATGCATAAAACATTTTGATAGCATCTTGAAATTTGTGTTTGCCTCAAGAAAGGCATTAGTGTGATTGTCTGAATTATACACTGAACTAGGTGCTTTTTTTCATGTAACACTAGTTTTACTAGAAAGAAACTTACAAATTATAATTTGTTAGGCTTAAGCATTTGGTAGACATTTTCTTGGAAAAAAAATGAAAAATAAACTTCCTTCTTGAAGAAGTCACTTGAAGAAACAGATGACAGCACTCACTGCCAAAATTAAAGCTTTAAGTAAAAACTAGACTTTTGGAAAACTCATACTTACCACCTCATGCTTGATAACTTGATGAATCTTGACAAAGGTTTTTCTGGTAACATCAATTTCATATTAACAAGTATATTTTTAGTTATTTAATGGAATTATTAACATTTGCTAGACCTGCGTAGATTATATTTTCCAAATGAGCAGTTCATGGAATTACAAAATCATGCATGGGTAAAAGATTAAAGTGCAAGATAGACCAATGGTTTTAATGCAATATAATATTAAAAGGTCATTGATTTGGTTGCATATTCCATTTTGCAACTAACTTTTTAGAAATTATCTTACTGAGTTTTGGTATAGAATCAAGGAAGAACATCCACAAGTGTCTGAAAAAGCTATTGAAAGGCTCCCTGTCCAGCTATCTGTGTGAGATAAGATTTTCTTCATATACTTCATCTAAAACAACACATTATAACTGATGGAATGCAGAAGCAGATATCCTGTTCTCTTTTATTGTGCCAAATATTAAGGAAATTTGAAAAAAAAATGTAAAACAACCACTTTTCTCACTTTTTTTTTTTTTTTTTTTAATATGCGCGTACCGGGAGTCAAACTCAGAACCTCGCGCTTGCCAGGCAGGCGCTTGTGCCGCTGAGCGATATCACCGGCCCTCACTTTTTGTTTTTAAAAAATAGTCATTTTTCATAAAAAAATATTTAATGTTAATGTGTAATGGGTTACTTTCTAAATTGCCCAACATTTTAAAATTTTCTAGTCTTGTAATGCAGTAAATATGATAGGTATAACCTATATAGAAGGTTTTTTAAGGTCCTCAACTGTTTTTAGATTGTAAAAAAAGTTTGAGCTAAGCCATATCAGCTTTGGTTTAGGGATTTTATTTATGCTATTAGGTTGCCATAAGTAAAAAATGAAGAGTGGAAATAGATATTTACAGTTTGAAGATCAAGACTCAATTCATTCTTTATGTTAGAATTATAAAATTATAATTCCATCTTGGATGAGTTTGTATTAATTTTCTCTTCATGTTTTCCTTATGGTTTAAGAATATCTTAATTTTTTAGGTTAAGATTAAAAGACTACATGTGATTTGGATGAATCAAATCTATAAAAATAAACGTTTACGGTACACAAGCTTTTTATTTTCAGATTTAAAGTAGGAGACATGTATGTGCGCCAAGTGCATTTCTTCAACGCAGGAAAGCATTTATTTATAGAACTAGTGTGTCCCCAGTGTCCAGAAGGTGACTGAGGAGCTAATAAACATTAGAAATGCAGCATTTGGACCTGGGTGGACTAAAGAAACGCAAAGCCAGCTGCCTGACACTCTTAATGAGACTCTTGGGACTAGTCCCAGCATGACAGGATGTTGCCCAGCAGAGTTAATGTGTATTCTTTAAAAATTCTGTGTTGAGCATCAAAACACTGTAGAAAAATCATGTTCCAAATCCTGCATTTGTGACTTTCTTTGCTCAAGCCTCAAACGGATTCCAGTTAGTAGTGTATGTGCTGCTGAGGCAAGTGCCAGATTCCAGTTAGTAGAGGAGATCTTTGATTTGCCTGGCTGTGCTGAGAGAAGTGTAAGGGCAAGATCTACTCAGTTCACAGCGCTTCCAAGATCAGGATCGAAGGATCAGATGAATATGTAAGATGGCAGTTTTATTGCACCTAGAGCTGCAGTCCCAAATGACTGCACTTTGGTACTGCCTTGACGTGTGAAAAATGTATCCGAGCTAAAGCACCAAACTTGCTTGATAAATAATATACAAGTACCAACTTTTGGTACTTGGGACCAAAAGAGCTTTACTTTTTAATACTAAATAAGGGGCCAGATTTGGTCTGATTATACCTTTAGAATTAAGCGTATGACAATTTAAACAATGGGAGGCATAGATGCACTCTAGGCTGATTATGGAGAAGTGACCAATTTGGTATAGAAACATTTAAAACATTTTTTAATTTTTTTTTTTTTAGTGTTGTGGATCAAACCCAGGCCCTCGTGTGCTAAATAAGAGCTGTGTCAGTGAGCTATACCTCCACTCTGTTCTTTAAATTTAGAAGAGTTGAATCTGAATTGTATGTGTCCTGATACCACTGTGCCACTATACAATACTCAAATGGTATTGTATAAACTTGTCACAATGGGAGATTTGATACTTAGTCTCCTAGTTTAAAATGAAACGCACACTATTCCATTTTTTTGACTGACCTGTGACAAGTTGAGCCTGTTTACCAAGATCTAAACATAGCTTAACAACAGAATAGAATGTTTAAACTGAAGATTATGTCTACAATCTTTACATCTCAGGTTATATTTGCAGTATTTCTTTCTATAATGTGCAAGGATTCTGAGACATGAATTTTTTTTTTTTTTTGTGGGTACCGGGGGTCGACCTCAGGACCTCGCGCGCCAGCAGGCGCCCGTGCCACTGAGCGATATCACCGGCCCTTTTTTCTTATGTGGGTCCCGGGATTCAAACTTGGGCCCTCATACTTGCCAAGCAGACGCTTACACCGCTGAGCCATCTCACCGGCCCCGACATGAAATTTTTGAGACGTAGAATTACATAGGTTTCAGAGTGGATTCACAACCCTTAGAAAATTGACTTCAGAAAACACCAACTTATTTCACTCTTCTGAATCTTCACTCAATGGAATTTTCCTTATCTATTTTCATGCTAATTACTTATAATTATATGTAATATAATGGTTATATGGTCATATGATCATTGACAAAAAACACTCATAATTGACCAGTTACAGTAACTACCGTTACTGAATTTACATGTATTTGCATTCGGTTTTCTTAGTATTCTGTTGGTTTCAAACTCAAGAAATCCTTCTCTCTCTCTCTCTCTCTGTCTCTCTCTGTCTCTCTCTGTCTCTGTCTCTCTGTCTCTGTCTCTCTCTCTCGTTTTCCTTTCAAAGTATGAGCTCTATATTGTTCTTGAATTCTTCCTCCCTTCTAGCACACTTTTTGTATGGTTTTCACTGTCTTTTCATTTTTAAGAGTTCTTTTTTTAGGTAAGTTTGGCTTTCCTAGTTGGCGGTTGTTCATGATATACATTTCTTTTATTATTTAGTTGACATTATTAGAACAGTTTCTGAATAGTAGTCACATTAACCATTCATTTACACATGCATCCTTCCATTGAGCAAATTTTTATTGAGCACCTAAACCAGGTCAGATCTGAATGTAATCCTTAACGCATTTTCATGACATATATCCTAGTCCTATTCTTCCTAGTGTTTTTTTTGTTGTTGTTGTTGTTGTTTTGTTTTTGTTTTTGTTTTTTTGTCTTATTGCATACTTTGTCCCTGGTTCAGTAGCTGGCCTTGTCACTGCTCGGTCTCCGAAACAGGTTAGCCACTGACAGAATCAGAGGTAGAGGGGTATTAATCACAGATGCACCTGATTTATCAACTACTAAAACTTTACAGTAAGCTTATATTGAGAAGAGACCATTTCAATTATTGTTTTCTATTATTGACTTACATATCATTTTCTTCTTTCTTAACATCCACTTGATGTTTCCCAGACCCAGTTCTTTCTGTGTTGGTGTAAAAACTGGAAAATGTCTGAAAACCTTGGGAAGCTTAAAAATAGTTTCCAAGGCAGAAACTAGAGAGATTCTGCTTCTGCCCATTTGTTTATTCATGTAAAATACTAGCTTCAGATGAATCTTCCTAATACATTGCTGTCATTGCATCACTTTTCTCTCCTTGGCACCAGTAGTTCCAGTACTTAGAAAGCTGTGAGCAAGTTACTTATCTCCTTCTGTTTTATCCATTTCTTCAACAAGTATTTATTGAGTGCCTATTACATGACTGTTATAACTGTTATACTGGGGATATAGTGGCAGATGAAAAAGATGGCGAAGAGCAAATGCTTTGTACATTACATTATAGTAATACAACAGATTTACACATGCACACATGGTATAATCTTAGAAGCTATGAAAAGAAACCAAAGAAGAGCTTAAAAAGTGATAGGAGGGCCGGTGAGATAGCTCAGCGGCATAAGTGCCTGCCTGGCAAGTGCGAGGTCCTGAGTTCGAATTCCGGTACCCACATACAAAAAAAGGGCCAGTGATATCGCTCAGCGGCACGGGCGCCTGCTGGCACACAAGGTCCTGAGTTCGACCCCCGGTACCCACAAAAAAAAAAAAAAAAGTGATAGGAGTGGTGGTAGAGGGCACACTTTTCTTAGGGTGGTGAGGAGGAAATAACATTTGATTCAAGACTTGAATTAAGGAAAGCAATGTGCTATGCAGTTACGGGGTGGAGAAAACGAGATAAAGAATAAAAGATACAGTCATGATTAAGAGTTCGGAAGTTATTCTCAGTGCAGTGGGGGGTATTTGAGAGGTTTGTTTGTTTGTTTTGCTTATTTAGAACAGTAGAGTACTAAGATTTACACTTTTAGAAGGTTCACTCAGTGCCATATGGAACATACACAAGGAGAGGGCTGGAAGCAGAGAATCTAGTGAAAAGGGTATAATTGGAGTCTAAAACAGAGATGCTTCTGGAGGTAAGGAAATAATGTTTCTGGTCCTAGTGACAACAAAATAGCTTGTATCAGAGGAACTTTCTGTTAGAGTGATTATAAAGGTTGAATAAAATACACAAAGCTACAAATTTAAGGCATAAGAGAAGAACCAAGCCATGAGAACCTGAGTAGCCACTATCCTGAGAGAAAGATTACATGAGCTGAACTCCACGTGTGTATTGGCTTTACCAGAGGTCCTGTATGTTCTTACAGGTGTAGAGGTTAAGCACAAAGTGATGGAGGTGGGTGTTGGTTGTTTTCTGTTTCTCTGGGCTACAAAATGTAAGTTGGAACATGGAACTGCCAGTGAAATCAGGGTTTAGAGGAAAGATCTGCAGACAAACATGTCTGAAATTGTGCATGCAGTTTTGCTACAAGGTAGTTACCAGTGAAGCTGACCAGCAGGTAAAATGTAAAACGGCTAACTGAAGACTTCACAGTCTTGTTCTGGAGTGATAAAGGTAGGGGTATAAGGACAAACAGTATGGAGGGGCACTGTTAACACTCCAGGCTTTCATTGGAGGCCCCAGAAAGGTTTCACTTGGGATAAAAGGAGAATTCAGAAGATCACCTCTAAAAAAGCCTTGAAAGTGGTACCCTAAATGATGCAAGACAATTTTCTAGTACTGTGTATGCCTGCCAGAAGAAAATAAATTTACTCTGATGAGAGGTAGTATCAGAATTCTACCACTTTTTAAAGTGTCCATTATTCATTCCAAACTTATCAGGTATATTACAGAAGATCAAATGACTGAAACCAAGAAAAATAAAAAGGACAATTGAAACAGACCTATGAATGATAAAGATTATACACTTTTAAGTAATTAAATTTAAAAATAGAAATAAATATGAATACTATTGGAAAACGAATTTTTTTAAACGAGCTAACTGCAAGAGGTACATTCTTATCAAACCCACAAAGGACTTATATAAAAATTTGTTCATTTCAACAAATTTCAGAGGATTGGAGTCATGTAAAGTATGTTCTCTAACCACAGTTAAATTAAGCTAGAATTAATAAGAAAAATAATGAGAAAATGCTTTTATTAAGGAAATCAGAAAGAACTTCTAAATAATTTATGTATGAAAAAGGAAATCAAAGTGGAAATACATTTGGAAAATAATGATAATAAAATGCAGCATATAATGAATTGTACTTAGAGGAAAATATACTTTTGTGTGTTTTTATAAAAGAGTAGAGGCTGGAAATCAGTGAGCAAAGCTTTCATCTCTGGAAGCTTTTAAGAAAAGTAAGCTGCAAGTGAAAAGAAAATAATGAAGAGCAAATTTTTAATAAAATTTAAGCAAATATATACTAGAAGAAAATCTAAAAGTTAAAAGTTATTTTTTAAAAAGCAATACAATTGATAGACTTCTAACAAGACTATTCAAGAACATTTCTATGAATATAAAATAGAATAGAAATTATCAATATCAGGAATAATAATAGAGACTGATATACCCTGTAGACGTTAAAAATCCTAAAAGAGAATATTATTAACTTCATTCTGATAAATTTGAAAGTTAGATGAGTAAATTCTCTGAAAAATGTCACTTACCAAACCTCACATAAAAAGGAGGAGGACATCTGTGTATCTTTATATCTGCTACTCATATTGTATGTATAACTAATAACCTTCCCCTCCTGTGCTCATTTTTTAATTGAGTTGTCTTTTTATTACAGACTTTAAAGATTTTTTTGTATATTATGATTGAGAGTCTTTTGTTAAATACATTTATAATGCAAATATCTTTTACCTACACTATATTTGTCTTTTCACTCTCTGAAATGATAATAATTCATCCCCTAAAATAGGAAGGTAGAGTATATGGGTATTAATGCAATTAGATTGGTCAGGATTGTGAGAAAATGAGCTTCCTTTCTTTGAATTATATCTTTTTTTTTTTCTTCATACAGTAAAGTACAGATAGTATTGTAATCTAACACATAATTTTTGGGAGGATTAACTATCTTAATGTACATAAAGCTCTTAAAACAGGACCTACCATATATTTATTATATTCTTAAGAAGTATTGACTAGCTTTAGTATTGTTTTCAAAAACTTCTATTGATTTACTAATAATTCTTTAATGTAGCTCCAGCTTTTCTACTTATTGACTCCAACAACCTTTATGTCTGTTTAGCTTATATTCTAGTCAAAGTTCTTTTGTTGAAAAGAAAAGAAATCATTAAAATAGGCACATTTTCATAATAGAGAATTCCATACACATCAAGGACAGGAAACTAAGTGCAGCTAGTTCTGTGTGGATTAAAATTAATAAGTTAGGAAGCAGGAATTTCCCATATTTCTTATCAACAACAGCACAATCTCCTGTGCCTAATTTTCTCAAGGTAGCAACTTTTCCTGCTTCTGTATTGGTAACATTGTGGCCTTTTGATGCAAGATGTCACTATTAGTTTCTGTGTTTTTAGAGGAAATTTCAAGAGAGAATCTTGAGCTACTGGCCAGCTAATGGCTTGCCTCTTCCTTCCTCTGTTCCAGTACCACAGCTTATTTTAGGTTTTCTAGGCTTATTCAGACCGAGCACAGGGGAAGATGAGAGGCAGTGCTGAGCTTGGTAGGCAGATTCACTGAGCTGCTAACTACATCTGTGTTACTCCTTTTCTTCTCAGCAGTACTGCTGCTTTTAGCCTGACTGGTTTTATCATTGCCTAGACTGACTCCTTTTTGACATTTTCTAGCCAACAGTTTGTCAAATTCACTAGACTTGCAGACATTTTCATGGGTTATTCCCCCTTACTGGTACTTGGCTATCATCCATATTGATTAGTATCACCTTTATTCCTCATTGCCACTGCCAGGTTTCAACTTTCTGTCTATTCAGTCTTCATAAATTTTTCTGGAAATTTGTGAAATGGTTGAGTGAAAATGAAAATTACTGAATATTAAAATTATCTCTACAAATATGATCTTCTTTCATTCTAAATAGTCTGTAAGACATACTTAGGAGTACTTAAAAGGACTGATTAATCTCAACTATTGAAAGATACTAATACTTTTCAGTACAATGAAATTATTTGTAAATAACAATTATTTGTTTCTGTGATTCTGGCTCAAATATACTAACTTCTGGGGTTTTTGTTCTATTTTGTGTTTTGGTGCTGAGGATTGAACCCATGCTAGGCAAGTGCTCTTACCCCTGAGCTACATGCAAAGTTTTTTGTTTTATTTTTTTTTAAGTTTAAATATTTGATAATAGGTTTTAGAATTCTCAGGGGGCTCCAGGTTCGAAAGCTTATGATTTGGGTACATGATTCATCATGCAGTTTGGAGTTCACTGTTAGTTGGGTAAAAGCTGCTTCTGGAAGGATAGGATGGGAAATCCTCTTAGTGGTGTTAGAGTGATTAGTGTCAGGAGAATGCCCTGTTCCTCATGTTTTATAAGGAGACTTCTTATAAATTAAAATGCTGACTTCAGGGTTGAAGTAGAGAGTTTCATCTTATGATTATATTATATGACTGGAAATAAGTCTCTAATGTAAGTAACTCAGTATTAACATTTTGCCCTATCGGAGGATAGAAAGTTCATTTGACACACTGTACCCTACACCTTCTGAGAAACAAAATACACATTATATATTCAAAATTTGCTACTTTTATCTACTTAAATATTTTGTTAGTCTTTATTAAATGTATATTTTGAATGAATTGTTATTCATGTGTTAAAGTGCTTATATTATCTGTGGCATAGTTGGCAAAAATATTTTTAACTTTTTTCATATTTCTTTCTTCTTCCTTTTAGGGTAGAGCCTGGATCAGAGTAGCCCTCATGGAGAAACACTTATCTGAATACATTTCTACAGCTCTGAGAGACTTCAAAACAACCAGGTTTAAAAATCTTTAATTTTCTCACAATTCATTTCAATCAACTAAAGAATTAGAAATCATAGTAGAATACAGTTATTTAGTTTCTAAAGCCTTCAATTATTTTATTTCCTGCTTTTCTTACTGCTTCGATAAAGTCAGTATCTTCTCAGGAAAATGTAATTTGTCAGTCAAGCATACATTTACCTAGGTTTATGTAAAATATATACTTTATACCTGGAATATCCTTTTTCTGAATCATTTCTGATTCTCATTCTTTCAACAGTTGAACCTTTGTTCTTTCTATAGACTTTTCCCTGACCAATTTGAAGAATGATCTGTGAAATTCTTATAGATTCTCTTCTCTTTTTATACTACAGTTTTTCCTTATTTCTTTGTTTGTAAAGAATATAATTGAATCATTTACTTTTTCGTTTGTGTGGTACTGGGGACTAAACCTAGGACCTTTGCACTGAGCTACATCTCAGCCCTTTTTATGTTTTATTTTGAAACAGAGTCTTGCTAAGTCACTAAGTTGCCCAGGCTAGGATCTGTTTACCTCTCTAATTCATATATATATATGAATTAATGATTAATGATTGCTTGACTGTGTTGTTAGGGCAGCTTATACCATTGATTTTTTTTTTTTTGCATTATATGGACTTAAGGGATAATATACTGGAGCCATCTAAAAAACAGGACTATGTTAATTTTTTATGATGGTAGAAAATAAGGTTCATTCAGGACAATGGTTATTCCTGTTTAGCTCTGTTTTGCTGATCTATATTTGTTGTTGAAGAAACCACTTTTTTCCATATCAACAGTATTTATGCATGAAAATATTTAATAATTTCATTACCTTAGACCTGTACTGTCTAGTGCCACTAAGTACAAGCCAACCATGTAAGTTAAAATTAATTATAACTACATAAAATTCCAAATTTAGTATCACATTTCAGGTGCTCAGTAGCCACATGGTTAATGGGTAGCACAGATGTGGAACATTTTCTTTTTCACAGAAAGTTCTGTGGGCATCGCTGCCTTACATGCTTGTCAATTACCATACTTACTTCCACTTTACTAGTCATACTGCTGAAAAAGAAGCCTAAATAGTGACAACTGTAAACCAGTTTTGATAGAGAAAATTAAGCAACAAGAATTCATATTTCTGCAATCTTAATTTTCATGTCCTGATACATTTTTAACATTCTGGATTTTGAGAAAACCTAAGCAAAGTTATTATGACATAGTCTTTTAGCTAACCAGCTGGTACAAATTACAGTATCTTTAATTAGATCCCTCTATCTTGTAGTTAATAAAGTAAACAATTTGAGAGATTCAAAGAAAAATGATCATGATTATTAATTTGGCCAGGATAGAAAGACTTCTCACTAAAAAATTTGCATAAATCATGTATATGTATATATACCTTGCCTTATTTTCTCACAGAATGATGTTCAAGGTATTTCTAAAGATGGATACATTTCTGCATTTATTATTTCTAGTAAATGAGTTTAATTATGAAAAATAAATATTGAGAATACTAAAGCTTTGAAAATAAAAATACAGCATAATAATGGATTCTAGTAGGTGAAACCTAAAAATGCTAAGTTAATGAAATCAAAACTAAGTTTATGCAATAATCATATCTTACTGCATCTTTTCTAAGTTGAAATTAAAATGTTAATAATCTTTCTAAGTTGTTAGCCTTATTTCTTAGTTGAAATAATTGGGTGGGATAGAATAATTCTTGAATAGATTGTTTTTAGAATAAGTAGTTTAAATATTTAAAGCAGAATGTTTGTTGCCTTGTTCATAGGTGGTAGCCATGCTTTTTGATAAAAAGGAAATGATTCAGCTCTTAAAAGTCTATGAAGTAAAAATACTCTTGTAATAATACATAAATATACTCTAAACAGAAATGGTCTTAGGATATAGGTGCAGATACACATACACACACATTTATATGAATAACAATGTTTCCATGGAATGTAATGGTTTTGTAATTCCTAAGAAAGGAAGTAGGGAATTATTTTAGAATTCTCATCTTAGAAATAAAAATGTTAAAAAATAAGAAAGGTTTTCCTTTTACTAGTTACACTTTTACTGAAATAACCAAAGAAACTTTAAGTTATAAATAAATTTGAGTACAATCTCTAAGCAAACAAATATATTTGGAAGATTAAATTTGTGAAATGTAAGTGAAGTATTGGAAAGTATAGTCGTACCTTACCTTTTATATGGATGCTTCCTGAGATAGGTGCTTGTAATGGGATGAGAAATTGTTTCTAATCCTTTAGGAATCTTGAGAGTATGTGAATCAACTGGATTTCTTCTTGTTCTGTCTGACTTCACAGAAAAAGAGTAATGATATCTTTTAAAATAGTTATACAAGTATTTATGCCAGTACAGGAGGAGGAGGAGCTACATGAGCTAAGGCAGGCAACTTTGAAGACACTAAGCAGTAAAAGTCCAAGGATAAGTCCAGGAGGAGGAATCGGGGGGAGTAGAAATACAGGTTTTCTTAGAGGACGTGACTGGCTGCAAGCATTAAACGGATTAATGTGATCTTTTTGCTAAGGTGGAAAATGTCCTAGAGAGCAACTGAAAAAAAAAAAAAAAAGCTACCTTGAAGAGTTTCATGTTTAAGAGATTGGATATTATTGGGAAGTCGATTACTAGAGTTGGGAAGTTGGAAGTGTGAAGATTAGAATCTAAATTTTAAAAAGAAAAGAAAAAGTAAGTAGAGAATTGCTTTGGTCTATTCCTGGGGAGATCTGCAAAAGAGAATAAAGTTAGAATTGAATTAATTTGCTTAAAGCTTTAATTTCTCTCCAACCACAGACTGAAAAATAATTAGAATTAGAAAAGTTAAACTAAAAAATTACAAATGTGATATTAGAAACAATATTGAAAATATTTTGGGAAGAACTTGAAGGATCAGATAAGGAAAATATAAATATATAATTAGCTTTATGGACTCTCACATATTTATAATTACAACACAATTAATTTATAATGACATTCTGAAGAAATGTTAATTTTCACAATATTTTAAAATGGAGTAAACTACAAAATAAAACTGTAAATTACTGAGCTGTCATGGAAAGATAATATGAGTTTGTAAACACTTTTCTCAATTTTAGAAAAGTAAATAGACTAGTAAGTAATAAGTTACCAAAATCTTTAAAGAGCCAAGAAAGAGTTTTGAAATATGGATATACTTAAAGGTTTTACATTAATATAATCCTCCTATATCCAAGGATTTGCTTTCCATAGTTTCAGTTACCCACCATCTGAAAATACTGAATGAAAAATTTTGGAAGTAAACAAGTAATAAGTTTTAAGTAACTTTTGTTATGGTCTGTTGTTAATAATTATTCTACTTTATTGTTGATCTCTTACTCTGCCTAATTTATAAGTTAAACTTTATCCTAAGTATGTGGTATAGGAAAATACAGAGTATATACGTTTGCTCTATGGCTTACCTTGGGGCTTATATCCCTATAAACCTGTGGTGACTTGAAAATATTGTAAGTCAAAAATTCATTTAATACACCTAACCTACCGAACATCGTAACTTAGTTGAGCTTACCTTAACATTCTTAGGACACTTAGATTAGCCTTCATTTGGACAAAATCACTTAACATGAAATGTTTTATAATAGTAATCATGTGATTGCATGGCTGACTAGGAGCTGCAGCTCACTGCTGCTGCCCAACATTACCCAAGAGTATTGTACTTTATATCACTAGCCCAGGAATTCAAGACATGATGTACAGTGTTGGACCGAATGCATATTGCTTTCTCAGCATCCTTACGTACAAAAAAATCCTAAGTTTAACCAACCCTTACTAGGAGGCTGTCTATATAAAGTTTGCTGTTACTCAGTTTCAGGTATCTGCTGAGGAGCTTGGAACATATTCCCCATGAATAAAGGAAGGCTGCTGTATTCATATGAAAAATAAACTTTATTAAAGGATGCTTTTGAGTCTGTTATCTCACAGCCTATTCAAAAACCTCAAATGGATTAGACTTAAATGTAAGGTTCTTAGAAGACAACATACATGTAAATTTTGTTTTGATTGGGAAGTAGTTTCCTATGATAGCAAATGTACAAAGAACAAAAGAAAAATAGATAAATTGGGCATAATTAAAATTAAAAACTTTGTGCTTCAAAGGAAAGAAAAGGAAAGGAAACATGACCCACTGAATGAGAGAAAATTTAGGGGAACCATATATCTGATAAGGAACTTGTATCTAGAATATGTATGAAGAACCTTTGCAACTAGTTAATAAAAGACAGCCTATTTAAAATGCACAAAGAATCTAAATCAGCATTTCTCCAAGGAACATTTACAAATGGCTAATAAACACCAAAATGAATCCCAACATTTAGCCATCAAGAAAATACAAATCAAAACCACAGTAAAATGTTGCATATCATCTAAGCTGGCCATATTCAAAAGATCTCATGATAACAAATGTTGATAAGAATTTGGAAAAATTGGATCCCTCACACATTGCCAGTGGGGGAAGAGGGGAATGCTGTAGCTACTTTGAGAAACAGTTTGACCGTTCCTCTAAAAGTTAAACATAGGGCCGGTGAGATAGCTCAGCGGCATAAGCGCCTGCCTGGCAAGCGTGAGGTCTTGAGTTCGACTCCCAGTACCCATACAAAAAGGGCCGGTGATATCGCTCAGCGGCACAAGGGCCCGGCAAGCGCGAGGTCCTGAGATCGACCCCCGGTACTCAAATTAAAAAAAAAAAAAAAAATTAAACATAGACTTAACCGTATGACCCAACATGTAACTCTTTAAGTGTAGATGTATAGGTGTCTCTTTGTGTATATATCTATCTCCAAGAGAATGGAAAACATATTTACAAATAATGTGCTGGGCATGGTGGTGCGTGCCCATAGTCCCAGCACTCAGGAGGCTGAGGCAGGAGTATTGCCACAAGTTCAAGGCCAGCCCGGGCTACATAGTGAGTTCAGGGCCAGCCTGAACTACATGGCAAGACCCTGTCTCAAATAAAAATAAAGTATACACATATATTCATAGCAGCATCATTCATAATGGCCCCAAAGAGGGAACAATCCAAACGTCCTGATGAATGAATAAATAAAATATAGTATATTCATTTAATGGAATATTATTAAGCCCTAAATGAATGGAGTACTGATACATGCTTAAATGTGGATGAATCTTGAAAACATGCCAAGTCAAAGAAATCAGTCACAAAAGACTGGATAGTATAGAATTCCACTTACTCTACATTATGAAATATCCAGAATAAACAAGTCCATAGAGACATAAATAAAGTTAATGGTTTTATAGACTAGGGCTGGGAGAGTGGTTGGAAGGAAACACGGGGTGAGTGCTAACACATACATGGTTTCCTTCTGAGGTACTGAAGGATGTTAAAATTGATTGAGGTGATGACGGCACACTTTGTGATAAAGTTGATGCCATTGAATTGTACTTTAAATGCAGTTTATTTTATTTTATTTTATTTATTTTTTTTTTTTCTGTGGGTACCAGGCGTCGACCTCAGGACCTCGCGCTTGCCAGCAAGTGCTTGTTCCGCTGAGTGATATCACTGGCCCTTTTTTACCTTTATGTGGGTTCTCGGAGTCGAACTCAGGACCTCGCGCTTGCCGGGCAGGCGCTTATGCCACTGAGCTATCTCACAGGCCCTAAAAGCAGTTTAAATTGGTCAGTTGTGTGGTGTGTGTACTAAGCTGCTTAAAATATGTTAAGGCTTTTTGAAGTCATATGTTTGACCGTTTGATTATTGAAAGATAAATAATACAGGTTATAACAGGGTAGAAAAATGAATTCCTCTATTGCACAAAGAAAACATAAGATCTCAGTAGATTGTCTCTAGTATAGTTCACTTTAAATATTTATTGTCTTCTTGTCAAGAAAAATGTTTGACTTACTAAATATCTAAAACTTCTAATAAGTGTCACTTCAAAACTTCTTTTAAAATTTGCATCCAATCAGTCATTCCACATATTCCTGGAAACAAGTAAGAAAAAGCTTCAGGATATATTTGGCATTTTTCTATAGTAAAAATAAGAATAATCTTCCAGCTCTTCCATATAGATAGGGAATCTAAGAGTAGTAAGTATTCTAACTGTCCTTTTAAAATTGCTATTTAAAGAGAACTGGGGGGCTGGTGAGATAGCTCAGCGGCATAAGTGCCTGCCTGGCAAGCACGAGGTCCTGAGTTGGACTCCCGGTACCCACATACAAAAAAAAGGGCCGGTGATGTCACTCAGCGGCACGGGCGCCTGCTGGCGCACGAGGTCCTGAGGTCGACCCCCAGTACCCACAAAAAAAAAAAAAAAAAAAGAACTGCGAATTTCCATTACGTTATTAGTACAAAGACTTCCTTTAATATTTTGTTCTCTATTATTTAGTTTAGCTTTACTCTGTCGTCATTCCTTGCCTGTAGCCCAATGTAATTTTCTGTGTCCTTCCTAGGAATACCCCATACCCTTGCAGAACATGAAATTTCTGTGCCAGTTCTCTTTAAAGTAAAGCTAGTATCCAAATAATGAAATATAGCCAGTTCCTTTCTGTAGTTTCTGTTAGTGATCTAATGTGTAGTACAGTTTTCTTGAGGAAATACAAATGAGCATTCATGCTGGCTTAATGTCTTACTAGAAGACTTTCACAGTTTTTAAATGATGAAAGCATATTTCATGAAATGATATGGTCTTGCATTCTAGCATTATTTTCTCATTTAACATATTTGTTTATGTATCTAAATGGGCAAATAAAATTGTTTATATTCATTGTGTACAATATATTGTTTTGAAATATGTACACATTGTGGAAAGGCTAATAGAGCTAACATATGTAGTTACCTCCCACACTGATTTTTATGGTGAGAACATTCAAAGTCTCTCAGCAGTTTTCAAGAATGGAACATATTAACTGTAGCCACACTCTTGTATAGTTGATGTCTTAGACTTATTTGTATCTAACTGAAATGTTACATCCTTTGACTGACATTTCCTCAACCCTTCCTGCTCCCCAGCTCCTGGTAATCACCTTTCTACTCTCTACTTCTATGAGTTCGACATTTTTAGATTCCACATATAAATGAAAACACAGCATTATTTTCAGAATTAGATATCAAGATTATGTAATGCTTACATCATGTTGAGGGTGTAAGAAAAAATAGATCCTGGAGCTTTCGGGCTAATTCCTTTTACTTTGGGGGAGTACGATAAGTATTCACAGTGGAAGACAAACAGTAGGACAAATGGAAGTTGAAAGATGTTTCCTATCACTTTTGTCAAATCTTCCAAGAAGAGTTTTGTTTGTCTAAAATGATAAATTCCCATTTAACATATATTCTGATACATATTTAATGTATTTCTTTGTTTATATTGGATACTTGACTTTAAATTTCATTTTCAGTACTATTTATAATTGTTTTCTTTATATAGAAAATATAGAGAATTCAAAAAATCTAGGGGTGTATAATCATGTTTATTACTGAAAATAAATTAGCTATTTTTAAATCTGACATATTTTCTTTTAATCTTTTTAATGAACACATTCTTGGAATAATGATTACATTGTGCTGTTTCCTTCATTATACATCCTGCTTTTAAATTTCATTTCACATTATAATAGTAAGCATTTTCTAGTATAACACTTTCATAAACATTCTAGTGGGCATTCAGTATGGACCATAATATACTTCCTTTTCCAGTTGCTTATTAGACTGCATGGTTCCTTACTGTGATTAGTAAGGCTTCAAAATGTGTGAAATAATGTGCTCTAAGCCAGGCATGGTGGTATACACCTGTAATCCCAACACTCAAGAGGCAGGAGGATCGCCATGAGTTTGAGGCCAGCTTGGACTACATAGGGAGCTCAAAACCAGCCTGAACTACATAGTGAGACCCTGTTTCAAAATAATAATAATAATAATAATAATAATAATTATAATGTGCTCAAAGGTTTTTTTCTCTGCAGAATCATTGCCTCACGTAAATCTTACAAACAGCATCATAATGTTAAATGGTATGAGTGCTTTAAAGTTTTTGACACACATTTTCAAATGGCTGTCTAAAATGATACTATTATTTTTTACTTCTACCAGAAGTTTGAGAATATCTTTTCACTACACCCAGAGATGTGTAAGTTTTCATGGTATTACAAAGGTCTTACATAACTTGCCCAATTGTTTAAAAATCAACTCCAGAAAATGAGTATTTTCATGTCTATCATCCAGTAAAGATTATTTCATAAGATTATTCATGTTTTCTTAGATGCTTGTTTATCAAGTATTTAATTGTTAGTTAAGTGAGTCATAAATTTTTCTTGAGAAGTCTCTAGTAATTTGTACATAGGACTAAGTGATAGCATGTTCACAGTAAGAGGAGACTTACACTGTCTCACTTCGGGTCAAATAGACCTGGGTTTGAATCCTAGCTCAGTCTCCACCAGCTGGAAGAATAAACTAGTAAATTATTTTTCTTCTTTAAGCCTCAGATTTTTTCATATATAAAATAACAGTAATGTGAATTTCATGGGGTTCTAGGCATTAAATTTGGTAATTCATTAAATTAGAAATATTTAGCCAGTTTCTTATACAAAGTAAGCATGTATACCAAGAAGTTGGTTACAGTACATAAAATCAATGACAGCAAGATGTAATGAAATAATTTTGTAATGTTACATGTTTAAATTTTGTTATTAAAATTATTTTTAAATAAATAATTTTGTAATGTTGCATAAAATAAAAGTCCACAATGATTTTCAGGTTCAAGTTCATAAACAACTGGCATCGAGTACCTACCAATCCTACCTGTTAGCTCTGCTTTTCCACTCCCCCATAATGAATATATTCTACTATTTCCTTCCTCAGCAAATCCCTTGATAGCCCCCTCCCATGCCCTTGCCTTATCTTCCAGTTAGAAAATTGAACCCATCATAAATAAATGAGTTGTGCCAGTCCCCCAACACATGTCCGTCATGTGCTCTGTTTCTCATGAGGGAGCGTCTCTCCTGTCGGAGACCGCGCTCTTCCGGATCCTGTCCTCATTGTCTTCCTCCTGCAGTTGTCACCTATCTCTGTCCTCATCCTCAGTCTCCCTGCTGTTGAACCATTCCTACCGACCTGGAACACATACTGGTATCTCCTACCTAAACAGAAAATCCCCCCCACTTCCCCCACATACAACTGCTCATTCCCCTATTCTGCTTGATTTTTTAACTTCTCAAAAGTGCTCATACACAGTTTGCATTTCTTCATTAAAATTTTTTAAATTTTTATTAGTACATCTTTGCAGTACACAATAATCACATTCATTGTAGGGAATTGGTAGAGGCACATAACATACCTCAATTCTTTTTCCCGCCTTCCCCTTCACCCCCTTTTTTGGCCAGCATCAGATTCATTTAGTTATCTTATAAATCTTTGTGAAGTTATCATACATACAGATTAACAAGTAGACTAATACACCAAAAACGTAAAACACATAAGACAATTATATTAAATCAAGGTACATGTTTAGATACATTGTTTATGCTGGATTATAATAATTTTTTCTCTAGCTTTTCATATTGTCTTTTATTTTGCACTTTATATATTGAATTTCTCAGAGAGAGACTATGTGATATTTAAGCTTCTGCATCTGATTTACTTCATTTAACATTATGGTCACAAGGTGCATTCATTTTCCTAAAAATGGCTTGTTTATCCTTCTTAATGGCACAACTCCATTGTGTATAAATACCACATTTTCTCTGTCCATTCATCTGTTGATGGACATATAGGTTGCTTCCAAGATCTGGCTATCATCAATTATGCTGCTATAAACATGGGTATGCATATATCACTGTTGCAAGATGCTTTAACTCTAGAAGATGGGAAGATGTCTAGAAGGTGAATAGCTGGGTCAAATGGAACTTCTATTTTTAGTTTCTTGAGGAATCACCATACTGATTTCCACAGTGGCTGCACCAGTCTACACTCCTACCAACAGTGGAGAAGGGATCCTTTTTCCCCACAGTCTCACCAGCATTTGTTACTGGTTGAGTTCTTGATAACAGCCATTCTTTCTGGAGTGATACGGAATCTCAGTGTTGTTTTAATTTGCATTTCTTGAATGGCCAGTAATGTTGACCATTTTTACATGTATTTATAGGCCACTGTTACTTCTTCATCAGAGAAGTGTTTATTCATGTTAGATGCCCATTTTTTAATTGGATCTTTAAATTTGAGGGGGTCTAATTTTTTTTTGAGTTGTTTATATTCAAGGTAAATATTAGTCCTTTGAGGAGTGGCTGGTAAAATTTTTTTCCCATTCCGTAGGTTTTCACTCTGTTGATGGTTTGTTTTGCTGTGCAGAAGCTTTCTAATTTGATGTGATCGCATTTGTTGATTCTTGATATTTCCTGTGCAATCAGAGTTCTGTTCAGAAAGTCTTTCCCTACACCTATGTCTTCAAGTGTTTCACCTATTTTGTCTTTGAGCATATTAAGTGTTTCTGGTCTAATGCTTAGATATTAGATTCATTTTGATTTTAGTTTACTGCGTAGTGAGAGATATGGGTCTAGTTTTAATCTTTGGCATGTGGAAAGCCAATTTTTCTGGTACCATTTATTAAAGAGACTATATTCGAGTGAAAGGATTTGGTCCCTTTGTCAAAGAGGTAGTTGAGTGTTCCTGGAGTTGTTTCTACATACTCTGTCCTGTTCCATTGGTACACAAGTCTGTTGTTTGCCCATGCCCTGCTATTTTTATCACTGTAGCTTCATAATATAACTTGAAGTATGGTGTCTTAGTTACTTTTCTCTTGTTGCTGGGACAAAATACCTGACACTCAAAGTTAAAGAGGGAAAGGTTTATTTAGCTCACAGTTTGTGGAGGTTTTAGTCCATAATCAGCTGGCTCCAAGGCAGTGTGGCATGGCACAGGGGCAACAGTTTAAGGTGGCAGAAGACAGCAAAAGCAAGAGCAAAAGGGAGGGGAGCAAGATTCTTTTCCTCCCTTATATTGTAAGCAAGCTACCCCCCTAGGGTGGGTGTAGCACTCACATCATCTCCATGCCCTCCTTTTGTACAGAACGAGGATGTTTACAAAGTGAGGACCCTGGCCCCCTGCTGTGTCACTTAGTTAAACTTCTAAACTTCTCAATCCCTTGTCAACTTAGCAACCAGACACATTTCTTTAAATTGGTCTCTAGATACAAAGACATTGTAACTTGAACATTATAACACAGGTTTAAGAATCCTTAAGTGCATTAGAACCATAACATTCTGCCCCTGGCCCCCCAGACTCATGTACATCCCTTTATGCAAAAGGCATTTAGTCCATCTGCAAGAGTTGCCAAAGTCCTAACAGTTTCACCATTGCTGAAAAGTCCAAGTCCCAAGTCTCCTCTGAGATGTAAGGCAAACTCTTAGCAGCAAGCCCCTGTACAAATGAAAAGTTAAACACTTACAACATTCAGTGGCACAAGATAAACATTTTCATTCCACAAGTTACAAATGGGGATACAAAGGATTCAGACCAAAGAAAGTCCAAAATCCAGCAGGGCAAACATTAAGTCCTGTAGTTCCATGTGCACCATCCAAGGCCATCTGTGGCAAGTTGTGAGGTCCATGGGGCTTGAGTGGCTCTGCCCCTGTGGCACTTTCGGTGGTTGTAGCTCCCACAGCTTCTCTTGGGCTGGCTTTGCTCCGTCCTTGCAGATTTCCTTAGACAATCCATGTTTCTGGCTTTTCCAAACTTTTGGGGTCTCCACTGCACCTTTGGCTTCACAATCACAGCTTTACACACTGCCCTCTCAGGGGAACACTGCCTGGCCTCCTAGGCCTTCTGAAATCAGGATGGAAGCTGCCTTAACCATATAACTTGCATTTTGCATGCACCTAAAACCACTGCCATGTGGATGCTGCCAAGGTCTGCTGCCACCTGGAGCGGTAGCCAGGCTTCCCTCTCTCTTGGCTGCAGGGGTTGAGTGCCTGGATTGCTGGGCACTCTGAATCCAATTCTGAGGAACAAATTCTGTATGCTGCCACTGTTACAGCAAGTGTTACAGCTCATAAAAGGTGTTTACAGCTCCTACAAGGTGTTTACAGCTCCTAATAAGCGCTGCAGCAGACCAAGACCAACAAACTGAGCAGCACCCGAGGTTTGGAGGCAAGTGTACAGCTTTATCACGCGAGCAGGCTTGGTTGGGATCGTTCACCGAAGAGCCAACCAAGCTCCTAACTCTCAGGGAGCAGGATTTTTATAAGACTTACAACCAAGTAGGAAGTACAAGAACAGAGCATTCACTGTTAGTTGTTTGGACAGAATTACACTGAATTTCACCTTCTTTGCATATAACTAGGATAAGTTAGAGGTACATGATTGGCCAAGAAAGTTACACTGAATTTCACCTTCTTTGTATATGGTGGAAACAGGGACAAGAGGTTACATCATTCCAGGGAAAACTGAAACTTAACAGAGAATGAAAGGCTTATTGAAGGCCAGGAAAAGGGATGCTGAAGGGCGAGGATTCCTGTCTGGGAGCAAGTGTTTTTTCTGCTTTACTGCCATTCTGGAACATAGTACAACTGCCGCCATTCTGGAACATGGTGCTCTGTGGCTTTCTCCTCAAAGCAAAGTCTTTCACTTTTGCAGTTTGGAGGCTGCAAAGGGTGGAGACTTGCTGCTTGTGATGCCTTCAGGCCATCTTTTCTAGTCTCCTGTTCCTTCTCAGCAATCAGGATCTCCTCTGCTCTATCTTGAGCTTCCTTTCTGGCTAAACTCACATTTTAAATCATCTTGCTGTGCTCTTTGCTCTTGATTCTCAACACAGACCTGGCTAAAAGCCCCCAACAATAGCCATGCCACTGCCTCAACATTCGACTGCCTTGAAATTTCTTCTGCCAGTTTTATTAGTCCACCACCCTTAATCTCAGTCTCAGGCAAAATCTCTGGACACGAGCAAAATGCCGATAAACTTTCTGCCAACCCATAGCACACATCATCTGAAGTCCAGCAGCCAAAGCAGTCCTTCTTCCTAGCAGAAACCTCCCAAGCCTGGACTTTACCAGTTTTCTGGTCTTCTGAGAGCTGACCAGAATCCCCCATACAGAACAGCCTAAGGTGTTCCAGATCTACTCTTGCAGGTGACATCTCTGAACCTTTCCAACTCTTCCTACAAGCCATTCCCAAAGGCTCTTGAACCACATGGTCAGGTACAGTCACAGCAACGACCCCACTTCTCTGATACCAAATTCTGTGTTGGTTACTTTTCTCTTGTTGGTGAGACAAAATACCTGATGCCCAAAATTAAGGAAGAAAAGGTTTATTTATTTATGTATTTTTTTGTGTGGGCACCGGGGGTCGAACTCGGGACCTCGCGCTTGCCAGGCAGGTGCTTATGCTGCTAAGCTATCTCACCAGCCCAAGAAAAGGTTTATTTAGCTCACAGTTTGTGAAGGTTTCAGTCCATGATCAGCTGGCTGCAAAGCAGGGTGGCATGGTAGAGGGGCAACAGTTCAAGGCAGCAGAAGACAGCAAAGCAACAAGAGCAAAAAGGGGGGGGGAGAGCTAGTCTCTTTTCCTCCCTTGTATTGTAAGCAGGGTACCCCCACCCAGGGCAGGTGTAGCACTCACCTATCTCCCTGCCCTCCTCTTGCACAGGCTCAGGATGTTTACAAAGTGAGGAGCTTGGCCCACTGCTGAGTCACTTAAACTGCTAAACTTCTCAAGTTGACACAATGTATCAGCCATTACATATGGTGTCATGATGCCCCCAACCTTGCCCTTGTTTCCCAGAATTGCTTTTGCTATTCTAGATCTCTTCTGTCGCATATGAATTTTAGGATTGTTTTCTCTACTTCTATAAGGAATGTTCTTGGTATTTTGATTGAGATTACATTAAATCTGTATAACAGTTTTCAGATGTATGAGTGTTTTCACTATATTGGTTTTACCTATCTAGGAATGGGGGCTATCTTTCCATTTTCTGATACCCTCTTCAATCTCCTTTTTCAGAGTACTATAGTCTTCATTGTAGAGGTCTTTCACTTCCTTTGTTAGATTGATTCATAAATGTCTTGTTTTTCTTGGTGTTATTGTGAAAAAGTACTGTTTCCCTAATTTCTCTCACAGTGAGTTTGTGATTGGTGTAGAGGAATTCTATTCACTTTACTTTTTAAAATTAATTTATTTATTTTTGTCTTTTTGAGACAGGGTCTCACTATGCAGTTCAGGCTGGCCTTGAATTCATTTTGTAGCCCAGGCTGCCCTCAAACTCACAATGAACTTCCTGCCTTAGCCTCCCAAGTGCTGGTATTGCAGGTGTGCACCACCATGCCTGCTGCTATTGATTTTAGAATGTTGACTTTGTATCCTGCTATGGTACTGAACTTGGTTGTTAATTCTAGCTTATTAATTCTAGGAATTTTTTGGTGGAGTTTCTGGGGTCTTCTACGTAGAAGATCATATTGTCTGCAAATAATGATAATTTAACTTCTTCCTTTCCTATCCATATCCCTTTTATTTCTGTCTCTTTTTCTGACTGCTCTAATGTTTTGAGAACTTTATTGAATAGAAGTGGTCATAGTGAATATCCATGTCTTGTTCTTGATTTTAGAGGGAAAGCTTTCAGCTTCTCTCCATTCAGTATGATATCGGCCATTGGTTTTTCATAGCTGGCTTTTATCAGATTCAGATAAAGACCTCTATTCCTATTTTCTTCAGGATTTTTATGATGAATTTTGGATTTTTTCAAATGCTTTTTCTGCATCTATTGAGATGACCATGTGATTTTTGTCCTTGCTTCTGTAGGTGCTATATTACATTTTCTGACTTATGTGTGTTGAACCATCCCTCCACCACTAGAATGAAAGCTACTTGGTCATAAAGTAAGATCTTTTTAATGATTTTCTGCATTCTGTTTGCCATTATCTAATTGAGGTTTTTGCATTGATATTAATTTAAAGAGATCGGCCTGTACTCCTTTTTTGGTTTTGGTTCTTTTCTGGTTTGGGAATCAGAGCAATGCTTGCTACCAGGAGTGACCCTGGGAGTACAGCTTCCCTTTCAATTTCATTAAAGAGTTTGAGGATTATGGATGTTAGATATTCTCTAAAGCTCTTGAAAAATTTAGCAGTGAATCCATTGGGACCTAGGCTTTTTTTAATTGGTATTTTTTTTTTATTCTTCAATTTCACTGGCTGATACTGGATTACTGAGGATTCTTATATCTTGATTTAGCTTCGGTAGTTCATATGTGTCTAGGAACTTATCCAAGTCTTGTGAATTTTCCATTTTATTAGAGTACAGCTTCTCGAAGTGGCTACCAATAATCTGGCTTTTGACAGAATCATTGTGATTTCACCTTTTTAATTTCTAATTGCATGGATTTGGGTCTATTCTCAGTGTTTATTTTATGAAGCTGGGTGTGCAGGTATTTGGTGCATATGTGATTGTAATTGTTAACTCTTCTATTGGATTGTTCCCTTAACCAATGTGTAGTGAACTTCCTTGTCTCTTAGAAGTCTTGGCTTAAAATTCACTTTGTCTGAAATTAGGATAGCAACTCCTGCTTTTTTCCTGGAATATTTTTTGCATGGAATATTGTTTTCCATCTTTGATTTTTAATGTGAGGGTTTTTTTAATTAAATAAGTTTCTTGTACACTGCATATTGTTGTATTTTCTTTCTTTATCCATTCTGCCAGTCAATATCTTTTGATTGGGGATTTGAGACCATTCACATTGAGAATTACTACTGTGAGGTATTAACTTATTTCTGTCTCAGTTACTTTTCTCATTGGTGAGATCAAATACCCAACACCCAAAGTTAAAGGAGGAAAGGTTTATTTCAGTTCACAGTTTGTATAGGTTTCAGTGCATAGTTGGCTGCTTCCAAGGCAGGGTGGCATGACAGAGGAGCATCACAGAAGAGAAATAGTCCATGGCAAGGAAGCAAGAGACAGCAAAGCAGCAAGCAGCAGCAGGCAGAAATAGCCATACCTTCTTTCCCTTAGGGTGGACTTAGGGTGGGGTGCCATTAATCCCAGCATCACACACCCTAATCCAGCCACGGTTGAAACTCCCCACCTATGACTGCATGAAACTTTGGGGGATCATAGTACAAACCATAACACTGTCATTACATTATTTTCCTTTTGCTGATTTCCATTTTTCCCCCCTTTTGCTTAGTGTATTGATTCTTTTTGATTTATTGTCATTGTTGTCTTTATGATCTCTTTCTAGGATGTCCTTGAGAATTTTTTGTAATGCTGGTTTGGTGATCATAAATTTCTTGAAGTGTTCCTTGTCATGGAAATACTTTATTTCTCCATCAGTTTTAAAGGACAGTTTTGCAGGGTACATAAATCCGGGTAGGAAGTTGTGATCTTTTAGGCTTGAAACACTTTACTCTAAACCCTCCTGACCTTTAACTTTTGTGTAGAGAAGTCTCCTGTAATTCTAATGGGTTTAAATTTACATGTGATTTGTTGCCTTTCTCTAACAGCTTTTAAGATTTTGTCCCTGGGGACGACTTCTGGTACTTTGAATGTAATGTGCTGTGGAGAGGTTCACCTTCAGTCATGGTTGCTTAGGGTTCTATATACCTCACCTAGCTGTATATTTATTTCTTTCCCTATATTTGGGGAGTTTTCTGCCATTATTTCTGTGAACAAATTTTTGTATGCCATTTGTATTGTCTTCTGATTTTTGACTTATTCCAATTATTCTTGTATTAGTCTTTGCATCATCTAGCAATTGTTGGGTCCATTTTTCATGTTCTCTTGCTTTCAAGGTGTCTTTGTGTGGTTGGCCTGTGAAGGCCTGTGAAATTCTGTCCTCACATTGTTTGGTTCTGCTGCCCATCCTTTCAGTATGATTTTTAATCTTCTGGATTTCTATTTGAAATATTTTAATGGACTCTAATTCTTTGGTAAACTGGTCACTCATGTTTTGTATCATTTTGTTTAGCTTATCTAGATTTTTATTGGTGTCATCTGAAAGCTTCTGCATCATTTTGGTTATTCCATTATTTGTTTAGTTATATCTTGTCTAATCCTGCTGAGTGCTTCTTTGCGCTGTTTTCTAATCTCTTCTTTTATTCTTTTGACAAGTTCATTTCTGTATTATTCTGCCCCTCAAGTGCCCCTGGATTGGCTTCAGAGGAGTTGGGAGTTTGGAGAGGAATTTTGTTGCCCTGTCTTTTCATGTTTCTATTGTTTTTGTTTGTTTGTTTTATTTTGTGCTGAGGTTTGTGGATGCTTATAATGTAATGACTTTGTTCCTGTCATAGAGATCTCTAGCTGATTTTCAGTGGTGTACGTTGGCTGTGGCTAACTCTAATCCTTTGCCTCAGTGCCACAATCTGACCACCGTGGTTTATTTAGGAGGGGAGAATGCAGTGTAGTTATCCCAGCAACCAAGTTCTCTGGGAATGTACTCTAGTGTTGTTAATGTCACAAGGTAATCTGAATGTTGGCTTACAGGGAAATAGCAAGAATTATGCAATTCTGTGAATGTCAAGTGAATCAGCTGCAGTAGTATTATCCAAGACAAATCAGATATTAGCATACCATAACAACCAATTATGTACCACCCTTAATCCTAGAGAAGAAATCTGCAGTTACAATAATACCTTGGTTCATGAATGCTTCTGTTTGTGAACAATTCAGTTTGCAAACAGAAGAGTTCAGCAACATTTTGCTACTGTTTGTGTACTTCACATTGGGTGACAAACAAGACAATGGCCATCTCTCCCACATGAACACAAACCCAGCCATCCTCCCCAGAATCATGGAATGAATGAATTTCATGAACAGAGGTACCACTGTGTGGCACAAAGATTGAGGCCACCCAGGTATTGATGTACAACCAATATGTACTAAATGCAACAGCTATGTCTCTGTTAATGGTAGAAAAGAATTCAACAGAAATTTTAAATAGTTCCCTACCAAAAGAATAACAAAGCTTTATGGTTATACTATTAAAGATACAGGGGGTTTGGGAATGGAGGAATGCAAGAAGAAGACTTTGAAGCCTTCAACTGTGATATGAGAAGGAGAACAGAGAAGTGGAACAAAGGCTCTTGTTGGGAATTAGGTAAAGGTAAGACAAAAAACTGGTAGGAAACAGGAGATAAAAGGAAAAGAGGAAGAAAAAAATTATAGAAAGAGTAAAAATAAGAGAAATGGGCCGGTGAGATAGCTCAGTGGCATAATGCCTGCCTGGCAAGCATGAGGTCCTGAATTTGACTCCCGGTACCCACATAAAGGAAAAAAAGGGCCAGTGATACCGCTCAGCGGCACAAGCACTTGCTGGCAAACACGAGGTCCTGAGGTTGACTCCTGGTACCCACAAAAAAAGAGAGAGAGAAATAATTAAAGGGAGAAAAACTAAAAGAAAAGAGAAAAAGGGCCGGTGAGATGGCTCAGCCGCGTGAGCGTCTGCCTGGCAAGCGCGAGGTCCTGAGTTCGACTCCCAGTACCCAAAAAAAAAGGAGAAAAGGATAAAAAGAGAAGGAAGAGAAAGAGGTAAGAAGCAAAGTAGGATAAGGGAAGATATTCCAAGCTCCAGGAAACTGGTGGAGAAGAAAGTAGGGAAGGAAGAGAAAAAGAAAAAAAGAAAAATTTCTCTGTGATTTCAAATGGATGGTTTTCTTCCAGGATCTACAATTTGGGGGCAGTGTCCAATTCAAGTCGAATCTCTGCTCATGCTGGTAGATAAAGAAAGCAGTGAGACCCCAGATCTGCGCTAGATGCAGTCACCAGCAGATAGTAGGATTAGAGTAAGGGTTCCAGTTCTGTGATTTACAAACCCAGAGTGATTCAAGCTGAGCCTGACCTCTGGCTGTGGGGGTGGGTCCAGAGTACTTTAGCGTAAACCCCTCTGGTGGTCTCTTGCTGTCCTGACTGTGCATCCCTCACCTAGTCACCGTGGTAGCGTAACACTGGCAACCCTGAAATGAAGCCAGTCCATGGGTACTCTTGAGTCCCAGGTTCCACTGACCGCCCCCCCCCCCCCCGGAATGGCATCCAACCACTCTGTCCAGAGGAGACAGCAGGCGCTTGGACTCGAGTCACTCATCCTTTGTTGCAAGGCAGCATCTGCTGGTCTGTTCTAGTGCTGCGTTTCTCCCTGAAGCCCTCTGGAGTCCCCTGCTTTCATTTCGTGTACATTCAGTCTTTCCCACAAGCCACAAGTGAGGAGCTAGACAGAAAGTGCAGATGGCCCCTTCCTTTTTGCATGTTGTGTTCTGCCTCTTCAGTTTCTCTGTAAGTTCCAATTTTCCCATCAGATCCTTCCTGGGTCTCAGAAATCCATCTCCTCCTTTCTTTCTTCCCCCAGTTGTTATTTTCCCTTGTCTGGATTCTGAATCTTGGAGAGGATGGGTTGTTGTTGCTTACCACTTGCCATTTTTCTGGAAATCTCCCAGATTTCTTTAGAGTCAGTCTTCTGTTCACTTTTGTTTGGCTTTTGTTTCTTATTACTCCACCAAGGATCATTCGTATTAAAAGAATATTTATAATCTACAAGCTACCCAACTTAGAGGACATTTCTTTGTCTGTATTGTATGCCACCTCCATCTATTCCCAGTATCATCTCCCAGTATCAGTTGACCACTTCCGGTATCTTGATAAACCTGTGTGCTTTTTTTTTTTTTTTTTTTTGTGGGTACCGGGGGTCGACCTCAGGACCTTGCGTGCCCGCAGGCACCTGTGCCGCTGAGCGATATCACCGGCCCCTTTTTCGTATGTGGGATCCGGGAGTCGAACTCGGGCCCTCGCGCTTGCCAGGCAGGCGCTTATGCCGCTGAGCCATCTCACCGGCCCCAACCTGTGTGCTTTTAAGTTATGTAATATTCCCTGGCTTCTTCTACTGCCTCTGAAATTTCTCACCCTCTCTCGCTCTCTCTGTCATCATCATCATCATCATCTTCTCAGCTTCACAACTTCTGAATGTCAATATTGTCTTGATTCAGTCTTACAATGTGTGGTCCTCTCTATATTCATTTTTTTTTCCTCTGTTCTCTCTTTCTGGAATTTCATCCATCTCCCCTGGCCTTAAATACCATCCATATCATCATGACATACTTCTAAATCTCCAGCGAGATAGCGAGGTATCTTGATTTTTTCCCCTGTAATGTTTTTCACTCCTTCTTAGCAGATGATATTACTACTTACCTACATGATTGAATAAATGAGTCTAAAATTTATACTTGATTTCTTTTTCTCTTTCATTCCTTATCAGTCCACTAACAAGTCCTGGTGATTCTATCTACAAGAACTATTTTGAATCTATTTACCTTTACCTCCAAGGACTGTCAATCCAGACCTTCCTCACTGAATGTACAGTTTGCTTCTTTCTAATAGCCGTCCATCTGCAGCCAGCGCTAAAGATAAAAGGCATCTTGTCAATTCCCACTTAAATCATTGAGCTGATTTCTCATTACTTCAGCTGGCAGGTTGTGCTTTCACATTTTCCTTGACTTAGATTCTGGTTCTCACTGCTTTGTAGCTGTGGAATCTTGAGCAAGCTCGTCAATTTTTCTGGCAAAGAATGTATAGTGGCAAAATTAAAGAAGATAATTCACATAAAGCAGTTATAACTATACCAGGCACTCAGTAAATGTTCATTATTAATAGTGTATGGCCTACAAAATCCTGCACGAGTAAGACTATGTGGGCTAATGTTTCAAGTTAAAGATTTATTAATACCTTTCTTAATGACTCCAAAGTTAGGATCTTTTTTCCTCTTCTGTGACACACTGTTTATTTACTTTATACTGTTATCATCTGTAGTTATCTTTTTCTTTTCCTTGTTGCTTGACTTGTTTTCTTGTGCTGTAAACACCATAGAGAGGCACTTGTTCACCGTTATAATTATAGTACCTAGCATAATTCTTGTCATATAGTAAGAATTTATCATATATTTGTTGATGAAATATTTAGTATATCTGACATTCTTAGCAAAACCTTTGGAGATTTATATTTTGGTCAGTTTTTATTATTAGTTTAACTAAATGTAATATTTATTTATAATGCTATGATCTGTTTTGTATGCCATAAGGGAGAATTTTCTTTTATCCCTGTCTTCCTGTTTCTTATATACAGATAAAATTGGGGAAGAGAACAAGAATGTCAATAATGAAATTTCTTTGGCTTATAAAATAGCTTTTTCCTATCCAAATAATGTACTTTTAAAGTGTAGAATAACTTTGATTCTCAAGGAAATTTGAAGCATGGTATTGTACATTATTAACGTAATCTATATTGGAGCTCATCCAAAGGATATTTGTTATTGAACTACCTGAAAGGCCTTAAAATACTCTTATGGAATAAATGCTAAGGTAGTATTACAGGAACATATTTCAATTAAGTTATTTGTGATTTTTAAAGTGTATTAGCTTAGAAGTACGTTATTTTAAATGTTTGTAATTAAGAATAATTTTCTAGCTAGCATATAAATAATTGGAAAGCATATACCTAAACCAAGTGTGGTGGCAGACACCTGTAATCCTAGTTACTTGGGAGGCTGAGGCAGGAGGATTGCAAGGTTGAGGCCAGCATGGGCAATTTAGCAAGATTCTGTCTTAAAGTAAAAATCAAAAATGGTCTGGGGATGTAGCTCCTACAGGTTCAGTCTCCCACACTACGATCAAACAATCATTCTTAAAGCGGGGGGGGTGACGCAGTGTGAGACCCTACATTTAATCCCCAGTTCCAGGGAGTGGGGAGAGTTGGGATGATGAGGTAGGATCTTAATAAAGCCTGGAGTGTTTTACTCCAGATCACAGTAATTACTTGTAATTTTTCCTTGCTTTCGGAATGAAAAACTATACTTAATGACATCATCTAACAAATAGTTAATGGAGTTTTATGTGTTTTTTACCTTGGTACTTTCAGTATTTATATGTTCTTGGAACCGTTTTGTGTACTGAAAAGTACTGGGCACCCTAGACACATTATAAGAGTCATTCTGGAAATTATTTTTAAAAGAGATGTAAATACTTAGAATCTTTTTGTTATAGCATCAGGTTGTCCCCCCCCCCTTTCAGTCTAAATATCTTTAAGGCTTCAGTGATAAAAGTTTTTTATACCAATGAATTTGCATTCTTTCTATGTTATTTTGGGCTGCAAATGACTTCTTGGGATCAAACTATTCTTTTTAATTTTATATATTTTTTTCGTTCTTAGGAGATTTTACGATGATGGAGCAATTGTCTTGGGTGAGGAAGCAAATATGCTAGCTGGCATGCTGCTTGGGCTCAATGCTATTGATTTCAGGTACATAGTATTCAACTAAATGAGATCTTTTTACATTATTCTACCTCTTACTAGTTTCTGCTCATAATTTTTCAGTGTTCAAAGTAAAACAGCTGAATGTCAATATTTGACTCATGTTGTTCCTTTCCAAATCAATTTATTTTCTAAATGAGTTTTCTCTTAGAAAAGAGATGGTCTCAAACTTAAAGAACTGACAGGCTTGCTCTTTAGCCTGGGTAAAATGAAAACTTAGACTACATCTGCCTTATATTGCCACTAGGTACTACGCTGCCAGCACTGAAGGAAGGTTTTGGATCTTTCAGCTACTGCTTTAAAATGAAAAGAAATGGACTGAAAGTAGATTCAAAGGAAGAAAAATTCTCACTTTTGTATGTGTTAAGATAAGGAACATTCTGGCAGGCTGTGTTGGGTATCTTACATTGTATTATTTGTCTAGAATATAACAAATATTAATATTTGCTTTTATTATCAACAAGGTGAATTGGTTTCAGACTAAGATAACAAGTACTAAAACTAGCCATTCTAAGTTCTTTCTAGATTTATGGAAGCATCTTTTTTATTTCTTTAATTGATACCAGATTTTATATTATACTAAAGGTAAAAGGTATACACCAAGTGTGGTGGTGCATGCCTGTGATCCCAGCACTCTGGGAAGCTGAGGCAGGAGGATCATAATTTCAAGCCCAGCCTTGGCAAGTTAGAGACTGAGCAAGACCCTGTCTCAAAATAAAAAATAAAAAAAAGGGTTGATGAGGTACCTCAGTGGGAAGGTGCTACAGATATAAGATAAAATAAAAGTTTGTCTATAAGAAAACTGAAAGAATGAATGAAAGAGTATATTTTTATTGAAATAGAGGATTTCAAAATGGCTTTAGGTCTTGAATATAAAAATCTGCCATTTTCACTGAAGTTATCTTTTTTTTATTGAAGTTATCTTTATCTATCTAGTAAATCAGTTTTCCAAATGTTATTTGTAACTTTCTTCTGATTTAATAAGCTAGTATTAAGTTAATTCATTTGATTTTTAGGGTGAACTTGATAGGTAGAAAGATCTTTTTGATTCCTGTAAGGTTGTTAACTTTTTGCATGGCGTGTCCTTGGCTTTTTCTAAATTCTCTAAAACTTCCTTTTATTTGTTTGTTGTTTTTGGTTAACAAAACAAAACACCTGGTATAAAGATGTTAACTATTGGTTTATTGTAAACCATTGACACTGTGTAATCATGTGAAAGCAAGTATCTTAAAGATATATTAGTAATGTTTCTCTAAATTAAAGAAAGCCCATATAAAGTGTTGTCACTTTAATTACATCCTTATTCAAGTCTAGAAAAGTATCAGTATTAATACAGTGGAATAAGTATTTAAGCAAGCAGACTTCTGAAACAAGCTAGAAGTTGGTAGTTTATGGATTATTTTTTTCCTTCGAAAGATCAACCTACATCTTATTGTATGCCTATAAGATGTCCTTTTTTAGTGACAGACATCTTTCTAGAAGATGTTATTTATTCTTTTAACAATAGAAATAATAAAACTAAAGAACTTTTTTTGTAGGTTCCATCATTTAAAATTAACCACGAGCTAGATTTCCTTTGTTGGCTCTACAAGGCTCACCGCATGACTTTGGGCAAGTCGCTTGATCTTGCCTTCTTCCCAAGACCTGAAGGGCTGACTAGAGATGAGAGGATTTTCAGCATCCTTCCTAGGTCTAAGATCCAGCCTTTGCAACTCTTATTTTCTAATCCATCAGATCTTTTATCACCTGAGAACCTGCTTCTAAATGTAAAAAACAAACCATCGTTTGAAAATTCTCTAGTGACATGCTAAAAGTCTGGTAGAGACCAAGACACTATCAGACAAGATTTGAGCAGATTTCTCAGCAAATTTTCCTTTTGCTTGTTGATAAAATATTATTTAATAGTGTATTTGTACAATGCTTTGTCATTGGTATTGAAGGTAGAATATTTTTGAGGGTTTTTTGGGAACAAGTAACAAATTGCAAACAAAAAGAAATTCACCTGAAATGTGATGAATGTTGTTCAGCAAAAAAATTGTTTTTAACAGTTAAATGTGATCTAATGTTTATGCATTAATATGGAATGTTTATTGTCTATGTTCTTAGCTTCTGCCTAAAGGGAGAAGGTTTGGATGGCAGCTTCCCTGCTGTAATAGACTATACTCCATATTTGAAGTTTACACAAAGGTATTTGCCACTTTGAAATGTGTCGTGAAATCGTAACTCATAATTGAATGTCTGTGGTACAGTGATCATCTAGGTTAGGCTGCTTTTTGTAAAACATTTGTTTCAGTTTTAGAAATGATTAAGTATAAGTTCCAATTGCATTTCAGTGTTTATATAACTATATACATTTTGCATAATTACAGTATCAATATATGATTTTTTTATATATACAAAAACATTTATATTCCTACAGTTATAGAACAGTAATAAGTGTAATTGCTCTGAAATAGTCCATTGGATTTCAAAACTATAGGTTACTATTTAATTATTTGCCATTTTATCTCCTTTATAAAGAATAATGAACATCATCATACACATCAATTTTCCTTTTGTTTCTATTATAATTTTTCAATTGTTTTAGATAAATTAATGAAAGATTTGATGATGCTTAAAAAGTGTATTTTTATAAAAGAGATATACTAATTTATCCTACTACTACTACTACTGTGTGAGATTTCTGGATTTCCCAGTCTCATCAGCATTAAAAGTTAATCGAATGAGCCAGGCCCAGTGGTGAATGCCTGTAATCCCAGCTACAGTCCTTGGGAGGCTGAGGTAGATAGATTTGAGGCCAGACTGCACAATTTCGTGAAACAGTGTCTAAAAATAAAAAGGGCTGAGAGTATACCTCAGTAGCAGAGCACCCATGCATTCAATCCCCAGTGACATAAGAAATAAAAGCAAGAAATAAGGAAAGGAAGGGAGGAAGCAAGGGAGGGAAGGAGGCTATGGATGTATTTAAGGACTACTTGAAAAATTGATCTCCCGAATAGCATGATAATCTGTATGTACTTCTCAAGTTACAATCAGACTGAAGGTAAGAGATTGTGTGTGTGTGTGTGTGTGTGTGTGTGTGTGTGTGTGTGAAAAGGATATATGCATGTAATACAGGGACACCACACATGCATGCAAAATGCATTTATTGAGTGTGTAACATAGGAAAGGTATTTTGCTAGCTGTCAGAGATATATAGCTGTTAAAACTAGAGGGACTCCAGGAACTTCTGAAAGAGCACAATCTCTGCCTGAAGAAAACCACCGTCTAATAAAAGAAGTCACTGATATTTCAGAAGTAGGAATTTGAAGATATTTTGAATGGTGTGGAAGAAGGAATAATGCATTATGATACCAAGATTTCTAACTCAAGTAAGTACATCCCTTGGGAAAAGGGATGCTTCTTATTAAATTAAGTCTATAAAAAAATATACCAAGATGTTTTGAGCAAGCATACAATTATACCATTTAGATTATATTGAATTATAGAACATTTTGGGAAGATAATGAATACTTTAAAATAATAATAATACTTACTGAATGTTTATTATATATCAAGTATTATGCTAAGTGCTTTATTTCTGTTAATTTATTTACTCCTCACAAACAGTGAGGTGGACAACACTTTCTCTTCAGGAAAGTTGAGACACACAGAGGTTAAATAACTTGTCATGAATCTCACAACTATTTCTGGCTGACTGGGCAGAATGCAAGTCTGGAATTAAGAGTAAGATGTCATCTGGAAGTAGGAATTAAGTCATCAACTTGTAGGTAGAAAGGCTATTTCCAGTGATTTAGAAATGACTTAATTAAAACGTAAAGCTAAATGTAAATACTTATTTTCTTACATGGAAGAGGCTGTAGTATGTATTACAGTGCTTGAAAGATACAATAATGGAAACTCGTCAGTTGGTGCTCTCTATATTTAATAATATAATCCTGTATCCTCAATTGCTTAGTTACTTCTTGTCTAAAATTTTTATACAACTACTTTTTATGTACTAATCCAAATGTAATATAGCCTGTTCATTTTCATATACTGAAGAATTCCTACAAAGGATACTAAAATGAAAAGGGAAACACCAGTTCAACCCAGTCATAAGCCAGTTAGCATTACTGAACCTGAAGTTTTTCTTACTAGAAAGATTTAAATTATCCTAATTATCATAAATAACCAACAGACTCACAATTGAATTGCTTTCATAGACACATTAGACATAATTTTTATTTTTTTTTTATTTTTTTTTTTTATTTTTTTTTTTGTGGGTACCGGGGGGTCGACCTCAGGACCTCGCGCGCCAGCAGGCGCCCGTGCTGCTGAGCGATATCACCGGCCCCTTTTTCGTATGTGGGTTCCGGGAGTCGAACTCGGGTCCTCGCGCTTGCCGGGCAGGTGCTTAAGCCGCTGAGCCATCTCACCGGCCCTAGACATAATTTTTAAAAACCCTACTGGGTTCCTCATTTTAAGAAACCATCAGTCTCTCTCCTTTCTCCCCAAGTTACTGCTTTTAATTTATTTAGAAATACGTATTCCTTGAGGAAAAATTAGAAAATACAGAAAAGTAGAAAAAATGTTAAGTCACTCATTGTCTACCTTCAAGAAACAGGTGCGGAAGTCTTAACATTTCGTTGGATAGCTTTCCGGTCTTCTCTAGGCATTCATTTTCTTTCCTTTAATGAAGATGTAAATATAATATACATGTATTGTTTTTTCCCTTCAAACTATATAATGAACAATTTACATAACATTAACTGTCTGTCTTCAGCATCACTTCCTAAAATGAATAGAATTCTGTAGAAATAAGCATTCTATAGGATGCTTATCCAGTTATTGTTGGACTTTTAGGATATATTCAGTTATTCATTGTTACATGCATTGCTGTAGTCAACATTCTTGTAATTATATATTTTTTATACAGAATCTTGATTATTTCCTTAAGTTATTTTAATTCCATTAGAAATGAAATTTCTGGGATGAGTGCATATATATTGTTAACCTTCTGAAATACCCTGTCAGATTGCCCTCCGGAGATACAGACCAATTAAGTCTGTATCAGCAGTATGTGAAAAACTCTGCTTCCCACTCTGTCCAGTCTTTCCAACTAAACAGGGAGAATGTGGCCAATTTTATAAATAAAAAATGATATTATTATTTTAATTTGCATTTGTTGAGTTACTGGTAAAGTTTAGCTTTTTAAAATGTTAAGTTAAAATGTATTTTTTAAATGAAGTTTTATCCTTATGAAATTAAACATACAAAATACATGAATAGAAGACAGTTTATATTTAAAATCAATGTATGTTTCAGATTATATACCAGTGAGATAACAGTTACTTTCTCCGTGTTACTCTTTGCCATAAATTTAAACGTCTTAAACACTTTTTTCCCTTTTTCTCAATTTTTTATTAGCATAGTTTGCCATACATAGTAAATACAGTCATTGTGAGGGTTGGTATACAAATGTACCCCACATTGTCTCTTCTCACTTCTCCCCCTCCTCTCCCTCTGCCTGCCCCACCCCAGATCCCCTCCCCATCCTTTCAAAGAACCAACTCTTTGATTCATTGACCCTTTATATTTTTTTTAGTCTCAGTTTCATTAATTTCCACTCTGATCTTTGTAATTTTTTTCTTTCCATTAGTTTCAGATTTGGATTGTTCTTATCTTTCAAAGACCTTGAAATACATCATAAGTTTTTTTTTTTTTTTTTTTTTTTGTGGGTACCGGGGGGACGACCTCAGGACCTCGCGCACCAACAGGCACCCGTGCCACTGAGCGATATCACCGGCCCCTTTTTCGTATGTGGGTTCCGGGAGTCGAACTCCGGCCTTCGCGCTTGCAAGGCAGGCGCTTACGCCACTGAGCCATCTCACCGGCCCACATCATAAGTTTTTTAAGTCCTTTGCTCCATCAGTTGATCTCTTCCATTAATCATCCCTCTTTTCTAAGAGTTATGGTAACCCAGCCCTCATGGGGGAAGTAGGCCTGGGAAGGACGGAAATGGGGACTCAAGGAAGTGACGTGTGAATGGGGAGGGATAAGCAGGGAAGGGTGGAAGAAACATGCTGGGAGAAATGGATCTTCCACATATCACAGTTCTAAGACCAGAGTAGCGAAACAAACTCAGTTTCTCCTCCAATCATAGATCACTTCTAGTGACCCCCAAATGTGTGGGAATTTCTCCCCACTCCACCAAGCAGTTCTGCAGTGGACACCAGCTGGGTTTCTTCAGTTCAGTCTAATTCTGATGTTATTTACCTGGAGATACTGTCAGTCCCTCGAGACAGAGCCCACTTCAGACCCTACTCACAAGTCTGGGCATCTGCGACTTCTGACAGACCAGCTACAAATTGGGTGGCTTCCTGCAACCCATCTTTGTGCTCAGTTAATTTGCTAGAGTGCCTGGCAGAACTCAGGGAAACACTTAGCTGCATTTGCTGTTTGTTGTAAAGGATACGAGTAAGCAGTCTGACGAAGAAATACATAAGGCAAGGTGTGAAGCATGCAGGAGCGCCTGTCTTCGTGGAATTGAATTACACTGCCCTCCCAGCAAGTGGATGCGTTCTTGTTCAGCTTTCTGTAAGCCTCTGTATGTCCAGCTGCCCCAAAGCTCTCCAACCTCTGTCTTTTTGGCATTTTATGGAGACCCCACTGCACAGGTGCAACTGAAGCACTGGCAACCACGTGGAAATGGGTGTGATCTAACGCTGGTAGACTGAGGACACTTGAGAAGGCAGGTCTGCAGTTCGTTGCTGGCCTCTCTAGCATTCTTTCCTCCTGGGTATGGAGCAAGACCTCTTCTGAAGTGAGGATATTGTCAGAGAAGGTAGGTCAGAGAATTGCTTTATGGGTAGCTCTAAGACAGAAAGGCAGGGGAGTATTAAGGTATATTTTTACTTTCCCTGACCCATCTTGAGGAAGACAAATTCTGGTTTTATTGGCAGGAGAAAGGCAGCCAGAAGGAGAGAGAGAGAAAGAGAGAGAAGGAAAGAGAGATTGATTTTGCTTTATGAGGCCTAAAATGGCCCAGCATTATGACAAAAGACTCTTTCACCTTTACTTCTCTGAAAGTGTTTGAAAATTGCTCTAAGAGCCAAGAATAAAAGGCCAAATACTTTAACCTATTGTTTTAGTATTTAGAAAATAACACAGGTTGTAGAGTTACAAGCCAAAAACTATGTATGAAAGCATATAGATATCACATTACATAGCCATGTTATTTTTCCCCATCTTAAAAACAAAATAAACCCTTTTGTAACCCAGAGTTACTTCTAGATATTTCTCTGTCCCGTCTCCTTTTATTACAGATATGTTTCCAGGGTTTGTTTTTTGTTGTTGTTTTTGTTTTGTTTTGAATTTTGCCTCTTGAACTATTTAAAGTTTAAGCTTTAATTAACAACCAAAGGCTGATGTTTTCAAAGTCAGCAGTGATGTCTCATTGACAAATCCAAGTGGATTACTCTCTTCAGAACTCCTCTGATTTACCTTCTTTTTGTTCCTTTTCACTCAGTTTTAAGTTTCTTCTCATTTCCCCAACCTCTAAATGTTGAAATATTACAGGAATTGTTCCTGAACCATCTTCTGTGTTTACACTGACTCTTTGTTTTTTTGTATGTAACCGTATACAAAATTGAACTCCTAATTTCTCCAAAAAGTTTTCTTCCTTTTGTTTTTTCCTATTCCAAAAATAATAGCTCCATCATTATAGTTACCTACGGTGTAACTTTGAGTTAGTCCATACATTTTCTCTCCCATAACCCATGACATGCGATCCATCAGCAGTGATCGGCAGTTCCTCCTCAACTTAAACCTGGAGATTTGCAGTAGTCTCCAGGCCTTTGCCTTTGGCTCCTATAGTTAACTCTGAGCCAGGGGGATCCTTCTTGAAATATAAGTCAGATCATTTTATTCCTCCGTTCAAAACTTTCCAGAAGCTTTTTTTCTGTCTACCTCAAAGTGAAAGACAAAACTCCTTTGCGATGTGGTCTCCACTGCCTCTCCGACCTCGGCGGCTCCTCTCTCGCACCAGCCTTGCTGTCTCTGTAGTGCACAGGACACACCTGTGCATTAGGGCCTTTGAAGCAAGCCAAAGCCTCAGGGGGTCAGAGAGAAGAACGATAATGAGAACAGGGCAGTTGAGCTCACAGACTCCTGGGAATCATTGGCGCATCTCATGAGAAGGATAGGAGATGGTGTGAAATTGTAAACATGGCATTAACTCACACTGTCAGTGCCCATGAAGAAACAGCTGTAATGCAGAAAACAAAGAGCACTCAAAAAGGAAACTTCAGCAGTCACCGCAGAAAACTTCCCAAGACATGTCATTTTTAATTTTTTTTATTATTTATTTATTTATTTCGTGGGTACCAGGGGTCGAACTCAGGACCTCGTGCTTGCCAGGCAGGCACTTATGCCGCTGAGCTGTCTCACCGGCCTGACATGTTATTTTTAAAATAAGATCAGAATTCTGTGAGAATTAAGTAGAGAACAAGACTGTGCTCCTAAAAATTAAATATATATACTGAAATTAAAAGTTTAAAAAATTGAATAAAAAGTTAAGTATCCTGAAAAGTTGGTTTTTATATTGTCATAATAAAAACGTTATTGATGTTATTAATAATTGCAACTCTTAGGAAGAGTTATGTAGTGGAAAGTTAATAATGCTGAGGGAAAATCAGTGTCTCAGTTACTTCCCTCCTTGCTGGGACAAAATCCCTGACCCACAACTAAAGGCAGAAGAGGATTATTTTGGCTCATGTTTCAGTCCATTGTCAGCTGGGTCCAAGACAGGAAGGCATGGCAGAGGGGCACAGCAGAGAAGAGCTGCTCATGGCATGGTGGACAGGGAGCGGGGAGAGGAGGGAGGAGCTGGGGAGAGAGATTAAACCCTTCCAGGCCACAGTCCCAGTGACTGGACTCCTCGTACCAGACCCCAGCTCCCAACAACAAGCAGCGACATGCCCCGTAGTCCAGTTACCTTCTAAGCACATGAGACTGCAGGAGCTACTTTAGATCTAAACAGTAATAGTACATGATCAGTAGGAGTGATGGAGATGATTTAGAAGAAGAATGACTAACAGAATGAAAAATTATTCTCCTAGCCGAGCATGGTGAGTCATGCCTGTAATCACAGCTCTCAGAAGGCTGAAACAAGAGAATTGCTTCAGCAATTCAAGGTCAGCCTGGACAATACAGCATGATCCTGATTAATAATAAGACTGGAACTGAAGGAGAGCAGAAGTGAGATAGGAGGTTGTTATTTTTATTATGAGTCCATACTTATTTGGGGAGGGGCATCTAGAGATTTAGTCAATCACATATAAAAACACTGAGACGTATTTCCTTTTTAAAGAAGATTGAAGTATTTGTCAGTTATACCAAACTAAATGTAAGTCCTTGATTTTAGAATATCCTATTCAGTTTCTTACCAAAGTCTCAATTTTTGGAATGTAGGGCATTATTACTACAGAGTGGCGTAAAATAATTGCTTTGATTTTTTATTCATAAAAAAGTCCTATAAGATCTTCTTTCTTTTTTATATGTTTGCACACATAATGAATACATTCATCCTGGGTAATTGGTACATACACACATTGCATCTTAATCCTATTTACTTCCTCTTCCTCTCTGCAGCCTCCCGTCTGCCCCCCATCGTCCAATCCACTTCCTGTCTCTATAAAGTCAACCTCCTTATTTCCTATTATTTTGCTCTTTAAATTATTTATACCTTGGGTTTTTCATATAAGAGAAACCATGTGATATTTAACTTTCGTATCTGATTTATTTCACTTAGCATTATGTTCTCCAGGGAAATACGTGTTCCTACATATGACTCAAATTTGTCCGTCTTTATGGATGAGTAATGTTCCATTGTGTAGCTGTACCACATTTTCTCTGTCAGTTGATCTATTGATGGTCATATAAGCCACTTCCGGGATCTAGCTATTATGAGTTGTGCTGCTATACACATGGATATGCATGTTTCTATGTAGTGTGTTGCCTTTAACTTGTTCAGGAAGAAACCCAGAAGAAGTATAGCAGGGTCAAATGGAATTTCTATTTTTAGTTTTTTGAGGAGTCTCCATTCTGATTTCTGTTATAAGCATTGAGCTTTGTCAAAAATTGTAACTGGATGCCCTGTTTAGATTTTTTTAACCTATTGTGAACTTAAACAGAAAAATTTATGAAACGTAAATATATAGGATAAGAAATGATTAAGTATATACTGAATAGGCATTAGTATAGGAAAAGAAAATATTGTGAAAAGCCTCATTTTATCCCTTCATAATCACAACCTCTATTGGCTCCCAAGAAATAGTCACTGTTCTAACATTTTTGGTAATCATTTTACTGCTTTTCTTCTAAGAATTTACTTTATCCCCAAGTTACACTTGTTATATAAATGAAATAATAGAGTCTGTTCTTTGGCATCTGGCTTATTTTGCACAGCATTATTTGTAAGGTTCATTTGTCTTGGTATATGTAACTGTTAATCATTCATTTTTATAGCACAGTGGTGTTTCTTTATATGACATAAAATAATGACTTTCATACTGAGCTATAGCCCCACCCCACCCCTTTTTTTTTTTTTTTTTTTTTTTTTTGAGACAGAGTCTCATTAAGTCATTAAGTTGCCTGACCTGAGTTTGAACTTGTGATTCTCCTGCCTTAGCAGGGATTACAGATGTGTGTCACCACACCTACTTTATTTATCCATTTTACTCTTAGCAGATATTATGGGAAAGTTTCAGTTTAGAACTAGATGTATAATGCCACTGTGGATTTTCCTCTATATTTCCTTGGGCAAACTGCATCTGTATTTGTCTGGTGAAAAGGTGTATCTATATTGAACTCCAGTAGAAAATGCCAACTTATTTTGGAAAGGGTTGTGGTAATTTAAACTTCATTGCTTCTGATCCTCACCAGTAGGCACAGTTACAGTGAATAGAATCTCATTGTGGTTTTCATTTGCATCTTCCTGATTTTTAGTAAAACAGAAGACACATTCATATATATAATTTCCATTCTTCATTTGTGAGTTGTCTGCAAAATATTTGCCCCCTTTTGTACTGGATTATCCATCTTTGTCTTACTGACTTGTAGGAGTTTTTTATACAGACTGAATATGAGCCCTTTGGTATTTGTGTAGCAGATGTCTTCTCCCAGCCATTAGCTTGCCTTTTTACTGTAGTATGGGGTGTTTTGATGAGCAGAAGTTTTAACTTTGCCCTTTCAGATCCTCATGCCTCTTCACCCACTGGCAGACAAGAGAACAAATGATAGGAGGGGAGCCAGCTCAGCTAGTAGCGATTGTTCTGATGCAAGGAAAGGAGAGAGACACCAGAGCACCACCGAAGCAGGCCTCCCTCATCACTTCCCCAGTACTGGTGTGTTTGTGCCTGGGAGACACCCAGCCCACACCCAGCCTTTGGTGCCCCCTTATGAAGCCTCCCACCAAAAGCCAAAGTGGCTGAGCGCCCTGAGCCCTGGGCATCACAGAGTTCACAAGCTTTGTAGTGATACTTTGTGGAGTGTGGATTCAGGGGCAAAGAACCAGAAAGAAGCAGTGTAGCCAGAGCAGGTAGCACAGCACACTCACTCAGAACCATATTAAAGAGTACACATAAGAAACTGCAGGGGTTATCACAGAGGGAAAGGGAGAGAAACAGAGAAGGCGCTGTTACTGCGTCCCGGGCAGGTACAGTTCAGGCTCTCGTATATGACAGGCAAAGAATCGCCAAGTGTAGACCTCGTAGCAGGTACCACGCAGCTACATTTAGGGGAGGGGGTACTGGGAATCAAACTCAGGACCTTGTGCTTGCCAGGCAAGCTATATTCCCGACCCCAGCAGCTACATTTATTGAAGCAGCATGGGAAGTTGTGCTCAGGGCAAGTCCATGCCAACAAAAGATAAGGCATAAACAGAAGATGCTAGGGTGACAGAAAAGTAAAAGCACTCCACACAGGTCATAGCACATAGAAGGAGCAACAGCAGCAGCCCCCGATTAATCAGGCTCTTTGAGTTTAAAGGATGTGTACCTCGCCCAGGTACCTCCCCCGAATGTCTAGGTGCGATTGATAGGCATGATTGACAGGGTGCTGTGTCATCTCAGGAGCTCTCAACACATTTGTACCAGAATTCACTCTGATCTTAATTTTATGCATGACATGTAGTGCATACTTATGAACCATAATGAGGTGGGAGTATGGTGATGGTGACTAAAGGTCAGGCTAGGAGATCCAACACGCATGTGCACTTGCCTAGAGCATCAGATCTCCTGGGGTTTTGTTTTATTTTCTACCTCTCAGGACAAGGGAAGAAGGAACAGCTGTAGAGTACTGTTCTGAATCAAGTGGATGGAAGGGAGTGGCTCCCGTCGTTTCCTTTTTGGTTGCTTGTTTTTTGAGACAGGGTCTCATGCTGTAATTCAGGCTGGCCTTGAACTCACTATGTAGTCCAGGCTGGCCTTGAACTTGAGGCCTCAGCCTCCTTAGTGCTGGGATTACAGGGGTGCACCACCACACCCAGCTCCATTGTTTTGAACTATATTAGCCCCTTTGGAAATCAGCTGAAGACTGGCCACTTGACCAGCTACAATTTGCTTTCTCCCCCTCTGATACAATTGCAGGTATCCTATCATAAGACAGAGGCAAAAAACCAAAACAAAATAAAACAAAAAAACACTGGCTGCCACACCAACAGGAGCTCAACTGAAATTAAGCAAAGCACTGCCTGCAGAGGAAATGAGGCAGATGCAGCAGTCCATCCAGACCCCTCCACATACTATGCAGAATTTCTCCATTTGTGCCTGGGGTTATTTCTATATCCCCTATTCTTTTCCATTTATCCCTGTGTCTGTTTTTGTGCAGCATCATGCTGGTTTTATCATGGTAGCTTTGTAATATAACTTGAAATCCAGGATTGTGATACCTCCTGCCTTGCTCTTGTTGCTCAAGATTACTTTTGCTATCCTGAATCTCTTTTGGTTTCATATGATTTTACATCCTGCTACATTGCTGAATTTGGTTATTCGTTCTAGGAATCTTTTGGGAGTGCTTTTTGGATCTTCTCTGTAAAGGATCATGATATCCATGAATAAGTATAGTTTGATTTCTTGCTTTCCTATCTGTATTCTTCTTATTTCTTTCTTTTGCTTGATTGCTCTCGCTAAAGTTTTGAGTAATTATCAATAGGTGTGGTGACAATGGACATTGTTAAAGTCAGTGCATGAGGAAACACTGGAGACAGGCTCATGTGAGAAAAGGCTGGATTTAGTTCCATTTAGGTACAGACAGGCTGAAATCAGTGATATCAGCAGGTGGTCTGGAGGAGGGGATCAATTAATATAGGGTTTGGGGATGGGGTTTATAATCTCAAGGAATCTGGATGGAATGTATGGGGTCAAAGTTCTAAGGATGGTCAGCGCAGGTGTTTGGACACTGCTGGACATTCTGGCAGCTAGGAAATTATATGTCCAGTCCTAAATTTCTTTATGGCCATCAGTTCTGTTTGCTGAGGGCAGCATATATATTGGGAAGGTCTTTCTCAGGTCAGGCCTGGCAAATATTTTTGTCTTGTTCCTGATTTTAGAGGAAAACCTTTCAGTTTTTCCCCATTTCATATGATGTTGCAGTAAGTTTGTCACAAATGGCTTTTATCAGCTTGAGATAATGTACTTCTATACCTATTTTCTTCAGTGTTTTTTATTACGAATGGGTGTCAGATTGTGTCAAAGACTTTTTCCACATTTTTGAGATGATCATATGGCTTTTGTCCTTGCTTGCATTTATGTGCTATATTAAATGTATTGATTTGTATATATTGAATCAACGTTTATCCCTGGAAGTAAGCCTACGCTTCAGGATGTATGTTTTTGATGATTTGTTGCATTTTGTTTGCCAGTGTCTGTTGAGGATCTTCGCATCTATGTTCATTAATGAGATTGATGTGCCTGGCCTCTCAGCTTGGAGAGCACACCTCCTGTCTCCTGGCCTGAGCTTAACCTTCTCACAGGGTCTACTTATGAGTCAGGCACCTTCTCTGTGACTGTCTCTTATGGCTGTCTCCCACCCAGTTGCTGTGGTACGCTGACCCCAGAAACCCTGAAGTGAAGTTGTTCTGCAGCTCAGTCTTAAATGATCCTTTCCCCAAATGGCTCCTGATTAAACACCGTCCAATGTGGCGGGCACTGCCCTGGATTTCTTCTCCAACTCTAGCCTGCTGCACAGAAAGAATCATTTTCATAGTAAAACCCCAAGATGTTTTTGCAGTTTACAGTAACCATGGGCTTTTCTTGGAGCTAGCAGTGCCAGCCTGATTTTGTTTTCATTGTTTCTCCCTGGAGCTGCTGACCCTCTTCAGGCTTACCTTGTGTTAGAGGAGACAGGACCTCTTCACTGAGAGCTGGGTTAGCTTTCCAAACCGCTTCATCCTTTTCTCTGCATTGTGCTCTGTTTCTCTAGCTTTTCTGTAGTTTCCAGTTTTCCTGTTAACTCACTCCTGATTCCTGGAGGTCTACTTTTTTTTTTTTTTAACCTCATCAAATTATTGTTTTCTAGGTTGCTCAATTCCAGGCCCCAGAGAGGCTGTATTTTGCCAGTCTTGTTTCACTATTTTATTCTGGTTGGGTTCTGACTGCAGTATACAGGGCTGAAAGGACTGTTTTGTGTGTGTGTGTGTGTGTGTGTGTGTGTGCGTGTGTGTGTGTGCGTTTTCCTGTTCTTGTCTTTTTCTTCTTTCATCTAATACATACATATATATGTATAGGTACACACCGTATACGTGTGTGTGTGTGTGTGTGTATATATATATATGGTATTTATATGGTATACATATGGTATACATATAAATATATGGTATATGTATATGGTATTGGTATATGTGAAAAGGTGAATAAGAAGTAATTAGTGCTTTAGTTTAAATAGTATCTTTCACAGGCATGTCAGGTTAACCTTCACCAAATATCATGTACATTCAAACAGAAGCTTCTTGTTAGCACATTAACTGGTTCCAAACTTCTTACAGATTATTTCCCTTCCTCTTAGTTTTCTCACACCTGCAAATATTCTCTCAAACTCCCTCTCCATCAGCCCTCCACTCCAGATATAAAAATATAAACAAAGGCCTCTTTTCTTTCATTTGCTTTTATCTTTTTTCTCCTTTCCTTCTTTCTGAATTATTCTCTTCCTTTTTCTTTTCTGTTTTCCTTCCCTCATCCTCTGTATCCCAGCCTAGTAGATCACAGTCTTTCTGAGTTATTGAAAAAAGGGTGAAATTGTAAAACAAGTTTTAAATTGCATAACTCTGTAGATGCTGATATAGCTGGTAGTGGGTCTCTCCTTGCGAGACAGCGACCAGAACTGAGCCTATTATGTTGAGTAGGTTAAGGAAGTGTATAAATACCAAACATAAGCAAAGCCAAGATCACATTACAGGGAAGCATACGTTAACTAAGGAGATCTTCACAGCAGTGACAGAATTTTTCTACCCTAGCTGATCCTCAACTCTCAGCATAAAAACAATAGAAACATGAGAAAACAAAGTAACAAGAAGCCTCCAAAAATTCTTAATTCTCCAAAAGCTGATCTCTCTGGTACTGAAATATAGGAAGCTAGAAGCCAAATGGTTACAATATTTGAAGAGATCAAGGAAGAAACGAACAAATCTGTCACATGTTTAGTGAACTCAAAGAGGATGTACATAAACAAAGGATTTAATTGATGAAAATGATCCACTGGTCTCCCATCACCTCTCCACCTCTGCGGGAACCCAGGTGAACTGCGCTGGAGAAGAGCAGCCCCTCCCGTTGCCTCTCTGGCAGGGCCACCAGGCGAACCGCCCTGGCAGGCCTAAAGAATGGCCCCTCCCATCGCTACTGCCAGGACTTAGGCGAACTGTTCGGGGAGGCCCAGAGACCAGAGGGGACACCAGCAACACAGCAGGGTCCCAGCTAAGGCGCACAGGATGGACAGGCGAGACTGGTGCATGAGAAGTCCAAGCAGCAGTAATAGTACAGTGTGACTGAGGCCTCCAAGGGACCGGCAACCAGCTGGGGAAGAAGCCAGGATGTGGTAACCGGCCCTTTTCTCTCAATTTTTTTTTCTTTTCTCTTCTTTTTCTTTTCTTTTTCTTCTTCTTCTTCCTTTTTTCTCTTTTTTTTCTTTCTTTCTTTTTTTTTCTTTTGTTATTTTTTTTCTCTCTTTTCTAAACAGCTGGGGAGAACTCCGGCCACAGAAAACTAATCCCATCCTCCAAACCCAGAGACCAAGTTCAGATAATCCCTGGAATACACCTTCATGCTTTCTTTTCTGCCCTCTTCTCTAGTTTCCCAAACCTTGCGTGATCATCCTTTGTCCTGCAACCTTGCTTCTACTTCCTTTCCAGTTATCTTTGTTTTATATGCTGTCCTCCCTAAATTTCCCCACCACAGGGTAAAACCACTCTACCACGGGGAAATACTTTGCATACAAACTTCTATGCAGTTGGTTCTGTTATATAACTATAGACTCTGCTCCTGTGGTCTAAAGTACAAAATCAATAGTTACCACAGTTTGTCGGTTTCTAAATGGTGTTCAATGCTATTGTTATTGCTAATTTTACTACTTTAGCTAGGATGTTATATCTGCTGTAATCCATTGTTCCCTTTCTGTAACAACACTGGGAAGCTCTGAGGTAATAACCTCACCACAGCCCTACACCAAAGGACTGCTCCAAACAGATACCAACATCCCACTCTTCATTAATTGGGAAGGTAGGATCTTGGGACAGACACAGACCAAGAACCTCCTACACAGAGAAGACATCCCTGAAGAACAGACATTTCCTAGAGAGGCCTTGATACTAGTGATAAACCTACCTACTACAAAAACTCACAGGAATCATCACAGAAAACAAAATAAAAATTTTTTTTGAAATAGAAAATGACAAGATGAAGAAGCAAAATGCAATCTCAGGCCTCCAGCCCACCCCAGAACAAGACCAGGAGACATCAACAGAAGAAATTGGAAGACACACACCTTAAATTTCTGAAATGATAGCAACCAAAGTAAAGAAACAAATCCATGAGGCTATAGAGGAAATCAGATCAGAAATAATCTATCAGGTAAGAAAAAGAAATGTCAACATTTATAAAGGAATCGCTCAGCAAATCTAGAGTACAGATACATAAAAAAAATAGATGATAGGAAGAGGATGAAAAAAGTGAATGATCAATATAGGAAAGAAATAGAATGCATGAAACAGATTCAGACAGATATCTAGTAAATTAAAAATTCCATTGAAAGCTGGCAAAACCACTTGAATGAAACTGAAGACAGACTGTCAGACCTGGAAGACAGGATTGTGGCTGTAATCATGTAAGGAAAGATCTCTTGAAAATAACGCAAGATCAAGAAGTAACAATTCAACAGCTGCAAGACAACGCAAAGTAAAATAATATAACTGGTGTCAATGAAAAAGCAGGAGTCAACACAAATGACATAAAAAACTATTTGCAAAAGTAATAGCAGAAAATTTCCCAAGCATGGGAAAAGAATATGACATAAAGATAAGTGAGGCATATACAACTCCAATTAGCCATAACCAAAATAAATATACACCCAGATATATAATAATCAAGATCCCAGAAATTCAGCACAAGAACAGAATATTAAAAGCTGTTAGAGGGCCGGTGAGATGGCTCAGTGGCGTAAGTGCCTGCCTGGCAAGCGCGAGGGCCCGAGTTCGACTCCTGGAACCCACATACGAGAAAAGGGCCGGCGATATCACTCAGTGGCACGGGCGCCTGCTGGCGCGCAATGTCCTGAGGTCGACCCCCGGTACCCACAAAAAAATAAAAAATAAATAAAAGCTGTTAGAGAAAAGAAACAGTTCGCCTATAAAGAAAGGCCCATCATGGGGCCGGTGAGATGGCTCAGCGGTGTAAGCGCCTGCCTTGCAAGCGCGAGGGCCCGAGTTCGACTCCCGGAACCCACATACGAAAAAGGGGCCGGTGATATCGCTCAGCGGCACGGGCGCCTGCTGGCGCGCGAGGTCCTGAGGTCGACCCCCCGGTACCCACCAAAAAAAAAAAAAAAAAAAAAAAAAAGAAAGGCCCATCAGAATCATGGCAGACTTACCAACACAAACCCTCAAGTCAAGAGCTTGGAGTGAAGTATTACAAGTCCTGATAGAAAACAACTTCCAATGCAGAATTGATGTTCCCTGCAAAACTGTCTTTCAAAATTAATGGAGAAATAAGATACTTGCAAGGAACAGCTGAAGAAATTCATGACCACCAAACCAACTCTACAAAGGTACTGAAAGATATTCTAGACAGAGAGGACAGTGACCACAATTTCAAGAACAGCAACAGAAAGAAACCACCGAGCAGGGCAAGCAATAAAACAGGGAAAAGCAGGGAACCAACAGCAGGAAAGTAACATGACAAAGATAAGCCAATACACATCGGTTATAACCATCAATGTAAATGGCCTCAATTCACCAATCAAAAGAAACAGACTGGCAGAATGGATCAACAAACAAAATCCAACAATATGCTGTATATAAGAGAGACATTTTATTCAAAAAGAAATTCACAGACTAAAAGTCAAAGGATGGAAAACAATATTCCATGCAACAGGAACCCAGAAAAAAAGCAGGGGTAGCTATTCTGTTTCCAGACAATGTGAACTTCAAACCAAGAATGATCAAAAGAGATAAAGAAGGTCACTACATACTTGTTAGGGAAAAAATTCAAGAGGAAGAGATAACAATCATAAATATATATGCACCAAATACAGGATCACCCAACTATATAAGACAATTAATTATTAATAGACATGAACAAAATAAGCAATAACACACTTATAATGGGGGGACCTCAATACTCCATTGTCACAAAGAGAGAGATCAACCAGACAAAAAAATCAGCAAAGAAATATCAGAACTGAACCAAACCTTTGAACAAATGGACTTAGTAGATGTTTACAGAGTGTTCCACCCAACATCATCAGAATACACATTCTTCTCAGCTGCACACGGGGCGTTCTCTAAAATAAATAGACCATATACTAGCCCACAGAACATGCTTAAGTAAATGTAAAGGAATTTAAATTATCCCATGCATATTATCTGACGAGAGTGCAATAAAATTGGAAATTAAGGGCCAAAGAAACCACGAAAACTCCATAAACACATGGAAATTGGATAACACCCTCCTGAACAACCAATGGGTCACAGAAGAAATTAAAGAAGAAATTAAACAATATCTACAATCAAATGAAAATGTAAATACAGCTTGCATTGTATTTGTCTGGAACCTGTGGCACGCAATGAAAGCAGTCCTAAGAGGGAAATTTATAGTGGTGAATTTTTACATCAGGAAAACAGAACAAACACAAATAAACAACTTAATGCTACACCTCAAGCTTCTAGAAAAAGAAGAGCAAGAAAAGCCCAAAGCCCATACAAGGGAGTCAATTATAAACATCAGAGCAGAAATTAATGCAATGGAGGCTAAGAAAACAATACAAAGCATTAATGAATTGAAGAGTTGATTCCTTGAAGGAATAAATAAAATTGATAAACCCTTAGCCAGCCTTATCAAAAAAAGGAAAGAAAAAATTCAAATTCATGCAATAAGGAATGAAATGGGTGAAATCACTATAGATCCTGTGGGAATTCAGAAGATCATCAATACCTTCGAAAATCTTTGCTCACATAGGATGGAAAACACAGAAGAAATGGACAGATTCCTAGAAATGTATGAACTACCAAAGCAGACTCAAGAGGATATAAAAATTCTGAATAATCCAATATCAGTTAATGAAATTGAAAACGTAATTAAAAACTTATCAACAAAGAAAGCCAAGGTCCTGTTGGATTCACGGCTGAATTTTACAAGAAATCTAGAGAAGATTAAATGCCAGTACTCCTCAAACTCTTTCATGAAATTGAAAGGGAAGCAGTTCTCCCTAACTCATTCCTGGAGACAAGCATGATACCGAAACCAGAGAAAGACCCAACCAAGAAAGAGAACTACAGACCAATCTCCCTAATGAATATAGATGCAAAATCCTCAATAAGATACTAGCAAACAATGCAACAAATCACCAAGAAGATTATACACCATGACCAAGTGGGATTCATCTCAGAAATGCAGGGATGGTTCAACATATGCAAATCAATAAACGTAATATACCATATCAACAGAGTTGAAGAGAAAAATCACATGATCATCTCAATAGATGCAGAAAAAGCTTTTGATGAAGTCCAGCACTTGTTCACGATAAAAACCCTACAGAAAATTGGAGTAGATGGTCTTAACCTCAACCTAATAAAAGCCATCTATGATAAATCAACAGCCATACTAAATGGACAAAAACTGAAAGCTTTCACTCTAAAATCAGGAACAAGACAAGGATGTCCACTATCACCACTCCTATTCAACATAGTTCTGGAAATGTTAGCCAGAGCAATTAGACAAGAGAGAGAAATAAAAGGAATAAAGATAGGAAAGGAAGAAGTTAAATTATTGTTTGCAGTCAAAATGATACTTTACATAGAAGACCCCAAAACTCCACCAAAAGACCTTTAGAATTAATAACTAAATTCAGTAGCATAGCTGGATACAAAGTCAACACTCAAAACTCAATAGCATTCCTGTACACAAACAACAAACTTACTAAGAGAGAAATTAGGGAAACCATACCCTTCACAATAGCATCTAAAAAAATGAAATACATAGGAATCAATCTAAAAAAGGACATAAAAGATCTATACGTTGAAAATTACAGTACTCTGAGAAAAGAGATCAAAGAGAATATCAGAAAATGGAAAGATATCCCTTGCTCATGGATAGGAAGGACATAGTGAAAGCGGCCATACTCCCAAAACTGTTGTACAGATTTAATGCAGTCCTGATCAAAATTTCATTAGTATGCCTCACAGATCTAGAGAAAACATTTCTAAAATTCATTTGGAAACAGAAGAGACATAGAATAGCAAAGGCAATCCTGGGCAACAAAGGCAAGGCAGGAGACATCACAATCGCTGACTTGAAATTATACTATAAAGCTACTGTGATAAAGTCAGCATGGTACTGGCAAAAAAACAGACCTGACGACCAGTGGAACAGATTAGAAGGTGCAGACACAGCTACAAACACACTCAGCCACCTTACCTTTGACAAAGGGGCCAAACATGTTCACTGGAAGACAGGTAGCCTCTTTAATAAGTGGTGGTGGAAAAATTGGCTTTCCACATGCTGAAGACTAAAACTAGACCCATGTCTATCACTATGCACTAAACTGAAGTCAAAATGGATCAAAGATCTAAATATTAAAACAGAAGCACTCAATCTACTGGAAGAGAAAGTGGGCAGATATCTTAAAGACATAGGGGTAGGCAGAGACTTCATGAACAAAACCCAAACTGCATGGGAAACACTTCAGAGAATCAACTAGGATCTCATCTTATTAAAAAGTTTTTGCATGTCAAAAGAAATCACCAACAGAGTGGAAAGAAAACCCACAGAGTGGGAAAAAGTTTTAGCCAATTGTCCCTCATACAAAGAACTTCTCTCTGGGACATATAAAGAATTGAAAAAAATCAGACCCCCAAAATTTAAAGACCCAATCCAAAAATGGGCATCTGAGATGAATGCACACTTCTCAGATGAAGAAATACAAATGGCAAATAAATATAAGAAAAAATGTTCAACATCATTGGTCATTCAAGAGATGCAAATTAAAACAACACTGAGATTCCATCTCACGCCAGGAAGAATGGCTATCATCAAGAAATCAACCCATAACAAATGCTGGAGGGGCTGTGGGGAAAAAGGAACCCTTCACTGTTGGTGGGAGTGTAGACTGGTGCAACCACTGTGGAAATCAGTGTAGAGACTCCTCAAAAAACTAGGATTAGAGGTCCCATTTGACCCAGCTATTTCCCTGCTTGGTATTTTCCCAGAAGAATTAAAAACATCATACCACAGCGATATATGTGCACCCATGTTTACAGCAGCACAATTTGCAATAGCTAAATCCTGGAAACAACCCAAATGCCCATCCTGGGACACTAACCCTGGCTCCTGGGGAGGGGACTCATCTGTGTCCACAAGCACAAGGGCAAACACAACTGAGCTCTATCCCCAGACCCTTTTTATTTTATATTTTGAGACAGGGTCTCACTAAGTCACTGAGTTGCCCAGCCTGGGCTCAAACTTGTGAACTTGCCATCTTCCTGCTCCAGCCTCCCAGTGTCCTGGGGTTCCAGGCATGCACCACCAGTCAACTTAGTTTAGTTCAATATTAAATATCATTTCATATATATGTATGCATGTATGTATATACATGTATATTTATTTTACTAAGGGATGTTTGAAGTGTAATTTTCAGATATTTGCAGGGCTTTTTGATATGTAATTAATAAGTGATCTACCTAATCACACCTTGCTGAAATTGGTTGACGAAGAGTCTAGAATAGGCCAATGATCCTGTGTTTGATTATGCCAGTTCACGGTGATATTCTGATATTCTGTATTCTTTCTGATTTTTATGTTCTTAATCTTTTAAATTATGAAGATGATATATTAAATTCTTTTCTGTGATGTCAATTTGTCAGTTTTTCTCATGGTAGTTTTAAGTTTTGCTCTCTGTTTTTTTTGAAAGTTACTTATTAGATGCACTCATTTAGAATTCTTAAGTTTTCTTTCTGAAATCAATTTTGTAAATGTGTAATAGCCATAAGTATATAGTAATAATTTATCCCTTAAAGTATATTCGATATTAATAGAGTCCCATCAGTTTTCATTTGGTTAGTACTATTTTCATATATTCTCATCTTTTTTAAAAACTATATTTCAATTAATATGCCTTTATTATACATGTATCTCAATTCAGAGATATTACTATCCCTGGCTATCCTACTCTTTTGCATTTCATTTTCATGTAAGAAAATGGCTTGATGGCAATAGTAATATGTCATCAGTTGCAAGGCATATCTTGATTTCAGATATGTTAATATGTATAAATGTATCAATAATATGTATGTGCGTAAATAATATGTATAAATATATGTATAAAAATGTACACCAGGAATTTATGAAATATAATGTTTTCAACCTTCCTGTGTTCTTATATTTTAAGTATGTTTTTTTAAATGATACCTCTTGAAAAAAAAAATTTTTTTTTATGTGAGTACCAGGAGTTGAACTCAGGACCTTGCGCTTGCCAGGCAGGTGCTTATGCCATTGAGCTATCTCACCAGCCCTACTTCAAAAAAAAATTTTTTTGGGGGGTGTACTGGGGGTCGAACTCAGGACCTCGCGCACCTGCAGGCACCCGTGCCGCTGAGCAATATCACCGGCCCTTTTTTCGTGTGTGGGTTCCGGGAGTCGAACTCGGGCCCTCGCGCTTGCCAGGCAGGTGCTTATGCCACTGAGCCATCTCACCAGCCCCAAAATTTTTGAATCTGCTCTAATATGCTTTGCTTTTTAACTGAGGTGTAGGATATTTATTGATGTATTTATACTGATAGCTACTGCATTTTTTGCCTTCTGTATCCCTGGCTATCCTACTCTTTTGCATTTCTGTTTTCATTTCTTCTCTCTTCTTTCTTGCATTTTGTTGGATAGATTTCCTTCCGTCACCCATTGCGTTCCTCTACTAGTTTAGAAGTTCCACATTCTGCTTCTTTCCCTGTTGCGCCATTATTTTTAATGTGCAAATCTAAAATTTAAGTGTCTAAAGTTCATGTCTACACCATTGATCCAAATAAATGAGGATACTACACTGTTAAACTCTAATAAATATCTTTCTTGACATTTGCTCTTGCTATGCAGAATTTAGGTGTGTTGTTGATTTATATAAAATTTATACAAAGTAGGCATCAGTGTTACTATTTCAAACCCTTAATCAGACTATGCCTAAATAAGCATACTTTCCTCTGATTATTAGCTCTTTTCTCATTTTTTTCACCTTAATCTATGGCTCCTCTGCCATATTGGTGTCATACAGAATTTAAAGTGTGGATTTTAGTGCATAGTCTGTCTGTTGTACCTCTGCTGCTTCTCTTCCTCCCAATAGGAAATGCTTAGGAATAACTGGTTCTTCTGAACTTACCTCCGCGATGCTGAAGCTGAGCTGACCCTAAATCGTACCCTGTTATACCCACTGCCATTAGCTGGTAGTGCTGTGTTTCTGTCTCAGCGTTAGAAATTGGACAGATAGTAATCCACCCAGAGCAATAAAAAAACCAGCTAGAAAGCAGTTAACAGCACATCTGGAGTTTGGTTCTCTTCACTTCTTTTTTTCTTTTGGGTTTTCTCACAGTTTTATGTTAATTTTTTAGATCTGTAAATCTTGAACATAGCATCTCTAGGCATGGTTTTGTGAGATGGAGTCAGCAGCCCATGCTAGCTTGTTATTTTTTTTGTTTCAAGAAACTAATGTCTTTTATGCTAAATATTTTGGAGTTTGCTTACCAGTAGCTTACAAATACTGTATAGCAGTGTTAATTTAAGAATCAAATTAGCACGTGTTATTTACTTTGTTTCTTTTTTCACCTTTGACCTTCACAGTTCTGATAGTATCAGCAGTGATGAGGAGGAGCTCAGGACTTTAGGAAGCAGTGGCAGTGAAAGCAGCACCCCAGAGAATGTGGGGCCCCCCTTCATCATGGACGACAACAGCTGGTTCAACAAGTGTAAGAGAGTGAAACAGAAGTATCAGCTTACCCTTGAGCAGAAGGTATTTATCAGTTGTCAGTTCTTTGACTGTACTTACTGTGTTGCACTGTCACGACGAAGTGTGTGCGTGTGTGTGTGCGCGTGGTACTGGGGATTGAACCCAGGACCTTCACACGGAGCTATATCCCCAGCCCTTTTCTATTTTTTCATTTTGAGATGAGGTCTCACTAATTTATTAAGTTGCCCAGCCTGGGCTTGAACTTGTCATCCCCTACCTCAGTCTCCCAGAGTTCTGGGATTACAGGCATGTGCCAGCACACCTGGCACAAGATCTTCTAACTGAATAAAATTATCTACCCACTTCCCATCTGTTTCTGACGTGTCTTCTTAATTAAAAATCAGGCAGAATTTAGGAAAGTTTTTTGTTTGTTAAAAATCTTCTAATTTTTGTTTAATACAAAATAAACCAGTTTATTCTTTTTGTAATCAGTTTAATTTATATATTTGAGATTTTAGTTCCTGTGATTAATTTTGTGAAACATTTGTTTTGTGAAAATGTAGTAATTTCCTGAGCACATTTTGTCTGTTTTTGTTGTTGTTGTTTTGCACTAGGGGGAGGAGAGTGGTTGCAGGCTTTACTGGGGATTAAATCTGGGGTCTTCACAGTAAGCTACATCCATAGCCCTTTTTATGTTTTATTTGGAGACAGAGTCTTGCTAAGTTCCTAAATTGCACAGGCTGGGCTTGAATTTGTGATCCTCCTGCCTCAGTCTTCCAGGGTGCTGGCAATACAGGCATGCTGGTTTTTTTTTTTTTTTAATAAGTTAATTTAAAATTTTTTGTCTGCTAAGTACTGTACTAGGCAAAGTGAAGTATATAAAGAAAAAAAAATGAACTCCATTTTCTTGAGTTTGTAAGCTTTATGTTTTTACCATATTATCTATTTTTTCCTTTTCCCCTTCTTCAAACTCACCATTATTCATAGATGATAAATGCAGGGAAAGCCCAATGGAATTAGCAATGTAAATATCAGAACAACAACAACAAAAAACTCCAAAAAAGCTATAAAATAAATATACAAATATGAATAGACTTCCTAATATAGCTACTTCTTACGAAATATTTTAAAATCTCAAATATAATAGCTAGAAAAGTTTGCATTATCTGTATAGATAAACTTTCATACCTCATTAAAGGAGGCTGTTGGTACCAGCACATAATCTGAATAAGATAATCGGAAAAGCTTTCTATGCAAAAATACAGACACAATGAATAGAATACAGTTTTTTTTATATATAATTAAGTTTATTGGTACAATTTAGATATGCATAATGACCACATTCATTGAGGATTAGTGAAACAGATTAGAAGATGCAGACACAACTACAAACACACTCAGCCACCTTATCTTTGACAAAGGGACCAAACAGGTTCACTGGAAGAAAGATAGCCTCTTAATAAATGGTACTGGAAAAACTGGCTCTCTACATGCCGAAGACTAAAACTAGACCCGTGTCTAACACCATGCACTAAACTAAAGTCAGAATGGATCAAAGATCTAAATATTAAAACAGAAACACTAAATCTACTGGAAGATAAAATAGGTAGAAATCTTTAAGACATAGGTATAGGCAGAGATTGCATGAACAAAACCCAAACTGCACGGGAAATACTTCAAAGAATCAACAACTGGGACCCCATCTTATTAAAAAGCTTTTGCACATCAAAAGAAATCACCAACAGAGTGAAAAGACAACCCACAGAGTGGAAACAAATTTTAGCCAACAGTCCTTCACACAAAGAACTTCTATCTAGAACATATAAAGAATTGAAAAAAATCAGACCCCCAAAATTTAAAGACCCAATCCAAAAATGGACAACTGGAATGAATACACACTTCTCAGATGAAGAAATACAAATGGCAAATAAATATATGAAAAAATGTTCAACATCACTGGTCACTTGAGAAATGCAAATTAAAATAACAGTGAGATTCCATCTCACGCCAGAAAGAATGGCTGTCATCAAGAAATCAACCCATAACAAGTGCTGGAAGGGCTGTGGGGAAAAAGGAATCCTTCTCCACTGTTGGTGGGAATGTAGACTGCTGTAACCACTGTGGAAATCAGTGTGGAGATTCCTCAACTAGGGTTAGAGATCCCATTCCACCCAGCTATTCCCCTTGATATTTTCCCAGAAGTATTAAAAACATCATACCACAGCAATATATGTGCACCCACGTTTACAGCAGCACAATTTGTAATAGCTAAATACTGGAAACAACCCAAATTCCCATCAACCGAGGAATGGCTAAAAAAGATGTGGTCTTTTTATACAATGGAGTACTACTCAGCCATAAAGAAGGATAAACTTGAGACTGTTATAGGTAAATGGATGCAACTTGAGACCATACTCATTAGTGAAATAAGTCAGACTCTCACGTGTAAACATCATATTGCCTCCCTGGAATGAGAAACTGAAAGAGTAAATAAGGTCTAAAATGTACAATAGATATTGTGAAATGGGAAGAAATTTTAAAAAGGAGAAAGGAAGTAGGATGGAGGGAAAGAGGAAAGGAAAGAAGGGAAAAGAGAAAAAAATGCAAGTTAGTTATACTATTAGCATCTCTTAGTTCATAGAAAAGAAAGGTTTGTGCTTATATCGATTGGAGAACTTTTTATGCCCATATCTTGTACTCTGAGTAACTACTGTAAAGATAATGATATGCAATGCATTAACTATTGTTATTCTCCTATCATCTTGTCATGAAATTTTGTTTTACCTTTTTTCATAAAATAAAAAAATAAAAAGATAAAAAAATGTAATTGAACAGTTAAGTATATAAGAAATAGCAAATGACAACCAAACCAGTTCAAAAGTAGAAAATTAATAATACTGATAAAATGAAAAACAGAAATTAACAAAAACAAAAACTGTTTGCAACTATAAATTAAATAAACAAATCCTAGCAAGTATATTTAATTTTTTTTAAAGTTAAGGCACAAAAAGACAAGGTTTGAATGAAAAGGAAGTAGATGGCATAACTATAAGAGCAGCAGAAACCCTCCCAAAAATTATTAGAGAATAATTTTCAACTTTATGTCTATTCCTAAAAATATATAGATGACTAATTTTAGATAAATATTATTTCATAAACTGATAAGCCTATAAACATTTGAAAATTGAATAAGTAGTTTAAAATCTATCTGCCCTTCCCTAAAATAATCATCAGATTTGGATAGTTTTGGAGGTAGATGCTACCAAATATTCTAAAGGCAGGGATCCCTATTTTGTAGCATTTGCTGTAGTAATTATTCCTGAGAATATAAAAATAAAGAGTACTTTCAATAAATTAAATGAATCCCATACAATGCTGATATTAATATAAGATCATGTAAATATAATATCAGGTGGGAATGTGGTTATTATAAAAACATAAACAGTAGTTAGAACAATTTGACATTATTTGATAAATATAAAGATATGCATGCCCTATGCCCCAGCTGTCTACTCCTAGTCTTATATCTTAGAAGCTCAGGGGTGTATACACCGGAAGAAATAGCTGAGTGAGTTTACAGCGATTTTAGGTTTAACCCAAATGGCGATTGTCTGGAGAACGAGTAAACTACACCACTCATGCAATGGGGTCCTACACGTTACTGAGAGTGAATTAACTGTATAGCTGATGCATCAGTGTAGATGAAAAAGCAGGTTTCAAAAGAATATGACAAACTCAGGGAAATAAAACAATATATTGTTTAAAATTATAAACATTTGCTAAAAAACAGGAAGAAAATAAGGGGATGATAAGCATGAATCTCAGGATATGGTTATCCCTGGAGGGATGCAAAGGAGTGTGACTAGAGAAAGGCAGCGGATTGGCTCTTAAGGCAGTGCTGACTGATCTAGGTGGTAGGTGTAAATAATCTCTCATAACTAACCCTTAAAATATATACAGTGTATATTATGATAGAGTGTAGTATTTCACTTGTAAAAGTTAATATTTAATTGTTGAGATTTTATTAAGGAAAATATAATATTTGAAAATTATTGGGAAAACTATGAAAATGAAGCTCATTGGGGAGAAAAGCACGAGTTACTACTTACAGGTATCATAAAACTGAAAGAACTGAAACAGTTAATGGCACAGAATAGGATAATATGTAATGAGATAGAAGAATACTTCAGCAAAAACAGACTATTCTAATTAATATCTTCAGAGAAATTTGAAAGCACGCTGCAATGAAGAAGAGGAGGACGAGGCTAAAGGCGTAGCTCATGTAGCTCAGTGGTAGAGGCTCTGTTAATCCTCAGCACAGAAACAAAAACAAACAAACAGGCAAGACATGAGAAGAAGGTAGTCAGAAATCTTGAACAGTCCGCTGAAAATTAAAATGATTTATTGAATTCAAAAATTCAGCATAATTATTTTATAGAGTATACATTCAATAAAGTCTCCCAGAAAGCAGAACAAAAGGACAAATGTGAGTAAATAAGTAAAAGGATAGAAGGCAGAGTCTCATATCTTTGGGTAGTTGCTAGTAATAATAGCTGATAATTATATATGACATGTGATGTACCAGTTGCTCTTTTAAGCAGTTTATCTATATTGATTCCTTTAATTCTCCTAACAAGGTGTTCACATTGTTCCTGCTTTTTGTACAGTGAAACTATGGCATAGAGAAGTTAAGTAACTTCCCCAGGTACCCATAGCAAAACTGGAGTGTAACACTAGGCAGTCCATAAAGCTGCAACCTAAAACATTATACTCCCTCCCACTAAAATGTTAATGCCCACACATTAATATCTGTGTGTTTATAAAAATTAATCACAAAGAGAAAACTTTCTAATTGGTCATTCTGAAATAGAAATACTAAACTAGAAATAAAAATATTTCCTATTTTGATGCTAAGAAGTAGGTGTTTATCACTGTCGTGGAGCTTACAAAGTACAATGCTCTAATAATATATGAAAAAATGTTTGGCACTGGTCATTTGAGAAATGCAAATTAAAACAACACTGAGGTTCCATTTCACTCCAGAAAGAATGGCTATCATCAAGAAATCAATCAGTAACAACTGCTGGCGAGGCTGTGGGGAAAAGGAACCCTTCTCCACTGTTGGTGGGAGTATAAATTAGTACTACCACTATGGAAATCAATATGGAGATTCCTCAAAAAAATAAAACTATAGGTTCCATTTGACCCAGCTGTTCCCCTTCTGGGTATCTTCCCAAAAGCGTTAAAAGCATCATATCACAGTGATATATGCACACCTGTGTTTATAGCAGCACAATTTATATTAACTAAATCTTTGAAACAGCCAGTATGGCCATCAACAGATGAATGGATAAAAAAATGTGGTATTTATATACAATAAAGAAGGATAAACTTGAGTCATTTTTAGGTAAATGGATGCACCTCGAGACCATAGTGTTAAGTGAAATAAATCAGATACACATATTTAAATATTATATTGTTTCTCAGAGAAACCTAGAGTAAATAAGGAGCAAAATGGAGGATTGGTATTGGGAAGATAGGAAGAACATGTTCAAATGGAATGGGGAACAAGGGAGAGGGGGAAGGGAAGGAAGGGAAAAGGGAAATAAAGAGAATTGAAGGGAAAAAAAATGGAAACAAAGCTTTTGTAAATGGGGATGGGAAGAAGGGTTGAAGGGAGGGGAGGGAAATGGGGAAAAAAAGAGTTAAGACATATGTGCAGGTACAAACTCCTTATGATGAATGTGATCATTATGTATGGCAAATATACACTAATCAAGCAAGACAAAAAAACTACAGTGCTCATAAGTTTTGCCTTAAATTGCATATTTCCTCAAACTTTAGGAAAGACGGTTAAAGAATGGGGAATGTATGTTAATGTTTTATTCAATTAAAGCAAAGTTTTTCACTAGTTCATCAGTAATATTTTGAAATTGTTTCACTACAATATTGATAAAAATAATGCTTAAGCTGCTCACCATTTACCCTCAAAACATCTATTGTAATTTGGCAGCCGCTATTATCCCAGTGATACTGTATTTCCAGGGTTATCTTGAAGAACTCTTACGACTGCGAGAGAACCAACTGTCTGAATCTGTCTCCCAGAATAAAATACTGCTTCAAAGGATTGAAGATTCTGATCTGGCCCATAAATTGGAGAAGGAGCAATTAGAATATATCATTGTGGAACTTCAAGATCAGCTGTAAGTGAGATCCTTTTAGAAAACTTTTGGCATTATATAAACATAAGGGCAAAATGATTATGTCATAGGACTCGAGTTCTAGGAAATCTGTCTGCTACAAAGTTTTTTTCACTTTTTAAAAAGTTTACTTTTAAATTTCTTACAAAAGTATTCCATGATCTTTGTTGAAACATTGGGAAATATAAGGAAAAAATAAAAATCACCATCAGTTGTGCTATCTACTGTTAAACTGGTATATGCTCTTCCAAATGCAAGTAAATAATTTTCTAGGTAGTTGAGTTATTAATTTATTGATTATAAAAGATACTATATTAGATTATTGCTACTCAGAATGCAATCACAGTACATAAATTGTTAGCCAATTTATGCCTGAATATTGCTATATATAGTTTGGTGTGGCTTACTTTTTATGTAGAAAGACTTTTTTTGATGAAATAAGGTATAATATATAGAGCTACATTCTGGTACAAGTTCCTTAATTTGTTACCGTTCAAAGCACTTATACTACTTGTATCATTTTGTTAAATTTGTTTTTAATTATATATAGTAAAAATCTTCACACTAACGTTTATTTAATCTTAAGGCATATTTCTTGTTTCTTTTTTTGTTTGTTTGTTTGTTTTGTTTTTTTGGTACTGGGAATCGAACTCCAGAACTTGTGCTTGCCAAGCAGGCGCTTGTGCCACTGAGCTATATCCCCGGCTCCTTAAGGAATATTACTTTTTTTTTCTTTTTCTTTTTTTTTTTTTTGTGGATACTGGGGGTCGACCTCAGGACCTCGCGCACCAGCAGGCGCCTGTGCCGCTGAGCGATATCACCGGCCCTTTTTCCGTATGTGGGTTCCGGGAGTCGAACTCGGGCCCTCGCGCTTGCCAGGCAGGCGCTTAGGCCGCTGAGCCATCTCACCGGCCCCCCTTAAGGAATATTTCTAATTTTTAAATTTTGAAATAATTTCAAGCTTCCAGAAAAGTTATGAAGGTTTATGTTGGATTTTGATTTTTCCCTAGATTCACCAATTTTATTTTTCAGTACCAGCAATTGAACCCAGGGCTTCACACTTGCTAAGCAAGTGCTCTAGCACTGATCTACATCCCAGCCCTTTTTAAAAATTTTTATTTTGAGACAGTTTTGCCAAGTTCTCCATACTGGCTTCAAAATTCTTGTCTTCCTGCTTCAGCCTACTGAGTGGCTGAGATTATAAGTATGTGCCACTGGGCCAGTTAGATTCACAAATTTTTAACATTTTGCCACATTTTGATTTATAACTCTCCCTCTCCTCCTGTCTGCATACATATTTTAACCACTTGAGAGATTACATGCATTGTAATTATTTGTGTTTTAGTGTTTTGGTGCATATTCCCTAAGAACAAAGATATCCCCTTGCATAACCCTAGTTCAATGGTCAATTTAAGAAATCTAAATTCATATAATATTGTCATCTTAGCTGTAATCTATAATTCATATTGCAATTTTATTAATTGTTCAAATAATCTCCTTTACTGAAACTTGTTTTTCTGGTACCAGATCCAATTGAGGATCACTTTTTGCATTTGGTTGTCTGTCTCTTCAGTCATAAATTTGAAACAGTTCCTTAGCGTTGTCTCACATGAGACTGGTATTTCTAAAGGATGCAGGCTAGGAATTTTACATTTATTTGCTTCTTCCTTGATTAGAATGAGCTGGTCCATTTTTGGCTGGACTACCACATAAGGGGTGTCATGTTCTACAGATGTCCTGTTAAGTCAATTGGCCCTTTATTAGTGATATTAATTTTAATAATTTGGATGTTACTTTTCTATATAGTTACTGTTGTTCCTTTTGTAAATAATATGTAATTTGCATGAGATACTTTGAGGTTAAATATAGAAGTTTTTAAATAAAAGTTTTACTACAGAACAAAGCAGTTTAATATTTTCTAGGAATTTGTATCTTGATGAGAAGAATTATGTTCACATAGTGTTTCTTCCGTGTTTTGCTAATGTAAAGAGGGTTTATCCTGTGGGGTGTCACTCACTGAGGGACAAGTTAACCTCTTCCGTAGTCCCTCAGTTCTATGAAGCAGAGAGAAAAATATCAAGAGTCACATAATAAGATTTCTGGGGCCGGTGAGATGGCTCAGTGGCATAAGCGCCTGCCTGGCAAGTACGAGGGCCCAAGTTCGACTTCCACAACCCACATACGAAAAAAGGGCCAGTGATGTCACTTAGCGGCATGGGCGCCTGCTGGCGCGCGAGGTCCTGAGGTCGACCCCCGGTACCCACAAAAAAAAAAAAAAAAAGATTTCTGGTTTTTCCTTTATAATTAAGAGATTATTTTGCAAGTGATGCTGGCAAACTACTGTTTAAATGGTCTTAACCCAAAAATAATTGTGGTATTAGTTTTTATTTTATCAAAAGAGATGTCTTCCCTAGGAGAACTGAATTTGAGTAAATCAAGTTTATTTTACTTTAGGTAATTTAAACAAAGACTCAGACATTTTAGTTGGAGAAAATAATTTTGGAAAAGTGTCATTGATCCTCTTGATTTCACAAAGAAAACATAATACTGTTTTTAAAACCTTTAAGAAAAAATAATATTAATAGAAAATAAAAATTATGGCCATTGATCAAAATTAGACTATTTTCTTGAATTTTGATGTTAAAGATTTACTTTCATGTAGTATGGCTACAGCCTCTAAATAGGTAAAAATTATTGTCTTTCAAGATTCCTTTTATAAAACCATTTTATAGTATGCTGGACAGAAGAATAAGATAAATTCCTTTTGAATGTCCGTAACTCACAAATTTTATCAAAATTATCTTTAAGATGCAAAATAGTAGCTAGGAATGTAGCTCAGTGGCAGAGGGCTTGCCCCATATGCCTGAGGCACTGAGAGGCCCAGGTTCAATCCCAGTACTCTCATAAATAAATAAGAGAGAGAGAGAGATACAGAATAGTATGGGCAGTTTTGTAGCTGTAGGAGGAGAATGAACATTTTTACCTCTATGTTGCTGGATATTTTACCAATAGTAAAAAGGCCTGCAGTCAGAGTTGGGCACTAAAACTCCTTTGTGTTCATCCTGAGAAGATAAAAGTAGCCCTGAAAAGATTAAAATTTAAGACATATCAATGAGAAAAGGTCAGAGAATGAATACTACGAGGTGGAGTATGAGACATGGATTGATTATCTTTTCCAGGTCATTAAAATCCTTTACTCTTTTCATTTTTCTTAATGGTTTTATGTATTTTGGATGACTATTGTTCTTTGATTGTATCTTTGAATACTCATAAAATCGGACCATCTCGTAGTTCTGATGATGGAGTGCACAGTAGTGCAGTGTAGACGCGAGCATCCTGAGGTTTTTGTGGTGAATCAGGCTGTCCTTGCGGGATCCCGGCCGCAAGCTCGGCCTTAGTGTCTCAAAGCTTCTGCTTCATCCGTGCAACAGGTGTCACTTGCACCTGTCCTTTCCTCGTTTCTCTGTTTGACAAAATGTTAATTTGGAAAACTTTACAAGGCATTAACTAACATAGGTACATTTGAATAAGTTTATGGCTGCTAGTTTTAACATTTCAAAGCTTTGGGCCAGTGATACAGCTCAGCGGCATAAGCGCCTGCCTGGCAAGTGCAAGGTCCTGAGTTCGGTTCCCGGTACCCACCAAAAAAAAAAATAAATAAATAAATGTTCAAGGCTTTTAAAATCTGCAAATATGTTTAGGAATAATGTTACTTCATTTGGGAGATATAAGATTATTATAGGTGTGAGTCTCATAGCCTTGAAATCAAGATAGCTTGATTTTATTTTGCTTCAGTACCTTTTAACTATATTTTATATTAAAATTGACTCAAATATAAATAAGCTTAAAGTATTATACTTTGGATCAATATATAGAAAGTTTGTCATAAGATTATGAGATGTATTCCTTTTTATTATAATACTTATTTGTGCTGATTAATGGGAAAACTTTATATTTTAATTTAATTCTATTCCATAAACATTTATATAAGTGTATATTTTGCCCTTGGGATCATACTAGTAGCTGTGAATACAGAGAAAAACTGGGCATGAACTTTTTTCACAAGAGATTTGTAAGCTGGTAAGATAGAAAGACATCAGCAATCACATTGTTATTTGAAGAGTGCCGTATGTGTGAGGAAGGCTTTGTCAGCACCCACAGACACGCCATCAGAGAGGTGATTTGTACAAACGGCGCTTTGCAACACATACATTGCAAACCTCAGCAATAGCCACAGAACACTGTAAAACCTGCACTTTTGTTATACTTAATACCAGTAAAATGTGTGTACGTTTTTTCTAGTTAGCTGATGATTTCTTTTTTTGTTAATGGTTTGAAAGGTTCTATCAACAGTAACATGTCCTGTAGGGTTCCATATGGAGGGAACTGAGGAGTTTAAATAAAAGTAAAGACTCATTCGTTGAAAAAACTAGGTCACTATTGCAGTTCAGGAACCAGTTAGGTAGGGTCTGAGGACATGGCTCAGTGCTAGAGTGCTTCCCTATCGTGCATAAAGCCATGGTTTATGTCCCCAGTGGCTCGTGGTAAGTAGTGATGGTGGGTTCTCTGGGCCTGCAAACCATAAGTCTGTAGTACTGTGCCTGCCTGGTTCACAAGTGAAAGCTGAATGATTTAGATACTAACATGATGGGGCAATGATGTCATCATGCCTCATTTAAAAATGGACAAATTATGAAGGTTCCTAGTCATCTGGTTATGTATATATTTGGCAGGTACCAATTACTGTTAAAACTTTAAATTACAACCATGTTACTACACATTACATAATCCATGGTCTATATGAGGACAAAAGCATTACGAAAATGCAGTCAGAAGATAAAAAGAGCAGGTACCACATAGGTAAAACCATGTTCTATTGTACTTTTCTGGATATTAATGGAAAATTAGATAGAATACTAATTTAAGAAAAGGTACTAATTTGATAGGATGGCATTTCATTGCCTTTAGTTATATTCCATTAAAACTGCAGATTCTCCTACAAAGCAGATGTCTGTATATTTATTTGAGTCAGGGGCCTAGCAACAGATGAGACTACAGTATATTTAACCGAGAAATGACTCATTGGGATAGTGAAAGGACTCGCTCTTGGCATCTTTGTTTGGCAGAGGTTTTACATGGAATACATGGAGGGGGAAAGCCTCCCTAAATTACAACTTATAAATAACACACATATTGTTATTGTACAATATAACTTTTGTTTTTTGCAGTTGTTTTAATTCTTTAGCATTTAGTTGACCTTTATAAAAGTTAGAGGATTCTGGGAAGATGGTGGAGTATGAATCATCACAAACCTACCTAGGCAACAGAATCAACTCTAATGGAACTATCTGGGAACTCTAGAGTGTTTTGAAGGCTTGCACGTTTCAGGGGATGGCTTAGATATAAATTGCAGTCAATTTCAGTTTCAATGTTAACATTTATCACAGTAGCTACCCATTCTCTATCCAAGCTCTGCAGTAGGCAGATGTGCAGATGTTTTGGAGCAACATGCACACAGCTTGTGGGAGCCAGATGGTCACAAAACACCCTGTCTCTCAGATATCATGGAGCTGTGCTCTAATAATGATGACTGATAACTGTTTCTGGTCACCGAAGTGCAAAGAGGTAGGTTTGGGAGATATTTTTCACACACTTCTCTCCGCTCTGGTGAGAGGCTGCTGGGGGATTTAAAGCACACCTTTGTTTTCTCCTTCATTTTTGTTCTGTTTCCCTCTGAGAATGTAACATTAAAGATTAAGACATTCAAAACAACTGTGTATATGGAGATTAGAAAGTTCCCATGCACACTGAGAGGAAGGCTCAGATTCAGAGACAACCTTAAATTTACACCTCAGGCCAATCCTTAGCACAGAAACTATGAATAATAATAAAAAATAACAAACAAAAAAATCCCAGCAAACCATGAGAAGCAGAGAGCATATTATTTCCGAAGCTACTACATTATTAGATTTTAAATGAAGGCATGCAAAGAAATAGGGAACTATATTCCATTCAAAGGAAAATTAAAACAAATCAGTGGAAACTCTCCTGAAAACAACCTGATATCTAGAAAGCAATGACTTGGTCTTTTTTATTTATTTTTTTATATGCGGGTACTGGGAATCGAACTCAGGACCTTGAGCTTGCCAGGCAGGCACTTATGCCACTGAGCTATATCAGTGGCCCTTGTTTTGTTTTTTGAGACAGAGTCCACTGTGTATTTTAGGCTGGCCTGGAAATTGCAGTGACCCTCCTGTCTCAGCCTCCCAAGTATGGGGATTATATACATGCCCCACTATGCCTGGCTAAGGCAAAGACTTTAAAGTAATTGTCTTAAAGATGTTCAAAGAATTTTTTTGAAAGATGTGGTGAAAGCCAATAAAATGATTTATTAACAAAATGAAAATATCAGTGAAGAAAAATTGAGAAAACAAAAAGCAATTCTGAAGCTGAAAAGTGCCATAACTGAAGTAAAAAATTCACTAGAAAGATTCAAAGGCAAATTTGAGCAGGCAGAACAAAGAATCAGTAAACTGAGTATAAGTCATAGAAATTAGCAAGTCCAAGAAGCAGAAGGAAAAAAAAAACTGAAGGAACATGAAGATTCTGAGGTGTCTGTGGGACAACATCAAGCAGATTAAAAGATTGTGAGGATTTCAGAAGAAGAGAGATATGAAAGGGCAGAGAGAATACATGAAGAAATAATGGCAGAAGATTTCCCAAATTGGACAAAAAGCATGAAAAGAAACACCGAGGAACCTCAGTGAGCTCAGGCCAATATGAACCCAGAGACCCACACGGCAGTACACTACAGTTAAACTCCTAGAAGACAAAGAGTGACTCTGGGCCACAGTGACAGAGAAGCCATTTGACACCAAGTATCCTCAGTAAAGTTACGAGCAGATTTCTCATCAGAAAGTCTGGAAACCAGCAGATGGGGCCAATATGCTCAAAGTTGTAGAAGAAAAAACTTTCACCACAAATCTGATATCCAGCAAAACCGTTCTTCAAAAATGAGGAAGAAATTAAGACATTCCCAGATAAAAGCAGAGGGAGTTCATTACCACTCTGCTTGCCTTGCACAATAGAATACTACAAAGTAAAATGAAAGGCACCAGACAGTAACTTGAAGCTATGTGAAGAAATGAAGACCATGTTAAATAAAACCACTTGATGCAACTGCATGTTGTCTACAAGAGACTCACATCAGATGTAAAGATCCAATATGGAAAAGGATAGACCATGCATATGGCAACAGAAAGAGAACAGATATTTTTATACTAATACCAAAAGAAAAATAATAAGTCTTAAGTGAAAAGGTTTATGAGGGAGAAAGAAGGACATTAAATATTGAAAGGTGACTTCCGGGAAGATGGTGGGGTGGTGAGCAACAGAGAAACAGCCTCTCCAAGGTTTGGTGTCCAGATCCTGGAATATAGCAACATGAAGAAGAGAAGAAGGAGGGAAGTAAGTCCCTGGGACCCAGCAAGGATCTGAAGTGAGAATTAAAGCCAACAGGTAGAGCGAAGAGAGGCACCTCAATGCAGAAGGAAGTGGCAACTGGCACTTTCTTCCTGAGCCCTAGCTGGTGGCATGGGAGGGGTGGCTTGAACCTGCAGACACACAGTGACTACTGGCAACCTCAGTGGCCTCCATAGAGAATCACACCAGTGGATGGAGCAGTGGACACTGCAGACTGTAGTAGCTGGTGAATTATTTGGGTTCAGATGTCCCCCAGGAGAAGGTGATTGCCAGTCACCATTTTGTAGAGAGGCCAGGCGAGCTCAAAACTCAGAGCAGCTGCAACTTGGCTCCATCTAGTGGCTCCCAGTGTCAGGATGAAGCGGAGCCAAGTTCAAGTTGGCAGGAGGTCAAGGAGCCGAGGTACACAGAGTGTTGCTGGCTGAAAAACTCGGGTTCCAGCCGGAACTTCAGAGGAACTAAAGATGCAGTTTTGCTGGGATTATCCACTACCCCTCTGTAAATCTGCTGGCTTGCTGGGTTTAATTAACATGGATCTGGGCTCTGTCTGCACACACTATCAGCGACAGCAGAGACACACCCTGAAAGACATTTTTCTTTTCTCCCCTTTTTTCCTAATTGTTCTTGTTTTTATATGAGTATGAACATTGTTTCCAGTTTGTTTTTGGTTGCTATTGTTTTGTTTTGTTCTGTTCTTATTTCTTCCTTGTTTCTTTCCCTCCTTTTTCACCAGTTTCCCAAAGTTCGTGTAATCTTCCTTTATCCTCTAGCCTTGCTTCTAATCTCTTTTGCTTCTTCTAGCTCTCTATTTTTCCACCTAACCCCTTTTAAAGTTTCTCTGCTGAGGGTAAAATCACCATATCAAGAGCATATTTAATATATCCAGTTTTCTGGTTTCTTCTAGATTCTGTTATATAACCACAAATCTAGTTCATACAGTTAAAGGCGGCAACCTTTAACAGTTACCACAGTTTGTCATTTTCTAGGCTGTTTTTGATGCTGTTATTACTGATTGTACTGCTACAGCCAAGGTGGCATAATTGTTCTAATCAGTTGTTCTTCCTGGTTTGCTAAGACAGATTGCCTGAGGGTCATAAACAGTATTATAGGCCAGTGCCAATGAACCAGGGGCTATAGACCGAATAGGCAACAGTTTCTCACCCCCAATAAGTTGAAGAGGTAGGATCTTGCAACAGACTAAAAACTCACAATCCAGCTACACATGGCAGACATCTCTGAGTTATTTCCTAAGGGTTCTTGTTGCTAGCAGTAAAGCTACGTGCCACAAGCAGCTTATAAGTATCAACCCAGGAGTTAAACAGAAAAAAAAAATAGAAAATGAGAAGACATGGAAACAAGATGCAAACCCAGATGTACCGCTCACCAAAGGCAAACCCAGGGAGCAGTGAGGTGGAACAATTCAAAAGCCCTCACCTGACTCTGAAATGGTAAAAGCAGAAGTAACAAAGCAGATGAATGAGGCTCTAGAAAAAATCAAGTCGGAAATAATTTCTCAGATAATACAGAGATGGTAAAGGACATAGTGAATCTAGAGCAGATACAGATTTTAAAAAATAGAGGAGCTTAGAAAAGCGATAGAAACTATGAATGATCAACATATGAAAGAAATGGAATCCATGAAACAGATTCAAACAGATATCCAGGAGATTAAATATTCCATTGAAATTATATGCAGCAGATTGAGCCAGTGTGAGGACAGAATATCAGATATAGAAGACAGGATTGCAGTTAGTGAACATGAAAAGAAAGATTTTTTTTTTAAAGAGAAGGAAAAAACAAATCAAAAAAGAACAAATTTTCAAAACAACATAATAGGAGGGTAACAATGGTTAATGCATTACATATTATTATCTTTAAGTTAGTTATTCAGGATACCAGATATTAGCATTCAGTTGTCCAAACCTTATTGGCACAAACCTTACTCTTCAATGAACTAAGTAAAATTGGTAGTGTATCTATCTTAACCATCTTATATATATATACAATTTTTTTTCCTTTCCCTTCTTTCTTTTCCCTATTCCCCTATTCCAGTCTCTCTTTCCTTTTGACCAGTTGAAAAGAAAGATTTCTTTAAAATAGCAAGGGACCACAAAATAACCCAACAGCTGCTAGATGATGCAAAGAAGAATAACATAAGATTGATCAGAGTCGATGAAAAAGCAGGAGATATTGCAAACAACATAAAAAACATGTTCACAGAAGTAATGGCAGAAAACTTCCCAAGCATGTAAAAAGAATGTGACACACAGATAAGTGAGGGATATATGACTCCAATTAGCCATGATCAAAAGAAATCTACACCAAGGCATACAATACTCAAGATTCCAGAAATTCAAAAACAGAACAGAACATTAAAAGCTGTTAGAGAAAAGAAACAAACGACTATGAAGGAAAGCACATCAGAATTCCAGCAGACTTCTAAACACAAACCCTCAAGTCAAGGAGAGCTTGGAGTGAAGTATTTCAAGCCCTAAAAGAGAAAAACCTCCAGCCCAGATTGACATAATCCCCAAAACTGTCTTTCAAAATTGATGAGAAAACAAGATACTTCCATGACGAAGAACACCCAGAGAAATTCATGACCACCAAATCTGCACTCCAAAATGTTATGAATGACATTTTAGAAAGAGGTAACAAGGATTACAACTCCATGAACCCCAACAGAATGAATCCATCAGGCGAGGCAAGTAAATAAATGGGGAAAAAGGAAAAGAACATGGCAAGGATAGGTCAATACATACCAGTTACAGCCATCAATTCACCAATCCAAAGAAACATCCTGGCAGAATGCATCAAGAAGCAAGATCCAACAGAATGCTACATACAAGAAAAACATTTAATTCAAAAATTCATAGACTGAAAGTCAAAAGAAAGAAAACAATACTCTATGTGACAGGAACCCAGAATAAACAGGGGTAGCTATTCTGTTTGCAGACAAAGTGAATTTCAAGCCAAGACTGATTAAGAGAGGCAAAAATGTCACTGCCTCCTTGTAAAGGGAACAATCCAAGAGGAAGAGACAACAATCATATGTGCACCAAATACCAGCACACCCAACATATAAAACAAATATTAATAGACATGAAAAATCAAATAAGCACTAATACAGTTGTAATGGGGGACCTCAATACCCCACTGTCACAAAAAGACAGATCAACTAGACAAAAAATCAACAAAAAAATATCAGAACTGAACCAGACTTTTGAACAAATGGACTTAGTAGATATCTGCAGAGTGTTCCACCCAACAACATGAGAATACACATTCTTCTCAGCTGCACATGGGACCTTCTCCAAAATAGACCACATATTAGCTCATAGAACATGCTTAAGTAATTGCAAAGGAATTGAAATTATCCAATGCATATTATCAGACCATAGTGCAATGAAATTGGAAATCAGTGGCAAGAGAAACCACAAGAACTTAATAAACACATGGATATTAAATAACACAGGTCACACATGAAATTAAAGAAGAAATCAGACAGTTTCTACAATTGAATGGTAGTGCCAGTACAACATACCAAAACTTACAGGACACAATGAAAGTAGTCTATGAGGGAAATTTATAGCAGGGAATTCCCATATCAGAAAACAGAGCAAATTCAAATAGACAACCTAATGTTGAACTTCTAGCTTCTAGAAAAAGAAGAGCAAGTCAAGCCCAAAGCTCTTATGAGGGAGGAAATTATAAAGATCAGAGCCAAAATTAATACAGTGGAGGCTAAGAAAACAATACAAAGAATCAATGAATCAAAGAGTTGGTTCTTTGCAAGATTAAACAAAATTGACAAACCTTTAGCCAACTTTATCCAAAAAAGGAAAGAAAAGACTCAAATCCATGCAATTAGGAAGGAAAAGTGTGAAATCACAACAGATCCTGCCAAAATCCAAGATGCATCAACACCTACTTCAAGAGCCTGTATTCTAAAAAGATGGAAAACACAGAAGAAATGGACAGATTCCTAGATACATATGAATTACCAAAGCTGAATCAAGAAGATATAAAAATTCTTAATAACACAATATCAGTCAATGAAATTGAAGATGTAATTTAAAATCTACCAACAAAGAAAAGCCCAGGTCCTGATAGATTCACTACTGAATTCTACAAGAAATTTAGAGAAGATCTAATGCTGCTATTTCTCAAACTCTTAAATGGAATCGAAAGGGAAGCAGTACTCCCAAACTCATTCCTGGAACTAAACATTACCATGATACCAAAACCAGAAAAGGCTCCAACCAAAAAAGGTATCTACAGGCCCATCTCCCTAGTGAACATAGACGCAAAAATTCTCAATAAGATACTGGCAAACAGAATGGAGCAAATCGTCAAGGAGATTATACACGATGACCAAATAGGATTCATCCCAGGAATGCAGGGATGGTTCAACATATGCAAATCAAGAAATGTAATACACCATACATATTAACAAGAGCCAAGGAAGGAAAGGAAACCATATAATCATCTCAATAGATGCCGAAAACGCATCTGACAAGTCCAGCACCCATTCATGATAAAAAAAAAAAACTTACAGAAAATTGGAATAGAAGGTCTTTATCTCAACCTGATAAAAGCCATCTATGACAAACCAATAGCCAACATTATATGAAATGATCAAACACTGAAAGCTTTCACTCTAAAATCAGGAACAAGAAAATGATATCCACTGTCACTACTCTTATTCAATATAGTTATGGAAACATTAGCCAGAGCAACTAGACAAGAGAAAGAAATACAAGGAATAAGGACAGGAAAGGAAAAAGTTAAATTATCATTATTTGCTGATGGCATGATACTCTACATAAAAGACCCCAAAAACTCCAACAACAGACTTCTAGGTTTAATAACTCCATAAACACATGGAAATTAACACCCTCCAAAACAACCAGTGGGTCACAGATGAAATTGAAGAAGAAATTAAACAATATTTACAACTAAATGAGAAAGCAGATACAACATACCAGAACTTATGGGACACAATGAAAGCAGTTCTAAGAGGGAAATTTATAGTGGTGAATTCTCACATTAGGAAAACAGAACAAGAACAAATAACCTAATGTTGCACCTCAAGCTTCTAGAAAAAGAGCAAGACAAGCCGAAAGTCCATAGGAGGGAGAAAATCATGGAGATCAGAGCAGAAATTAACATGATGGAGACTAAGAATATAAAGAATTAATGAGGGCCGGTGAGATAGCTCAGTGGCATAAGTGCCTGCCTGGCAATCACAAGGTCCTGAGTTCGACTCCCAGCACCCACATACATAAAAAGGGCCAGTGATATCACTCAGCAGCATGGGCGCCTAGTGGCGTGCGAGGTCCTGAGGTCAACCCCCAGTACCCACACACACAAAAAAAAAAATTAATGAAGAGTTGGTTCTTTGAAAGAATAAATAAAGTTGATAAACCCTTAGCCAACCTTATCAAAAAAAGGAAAGAAAAGACTCAAATTCATGCATTGAGGAATGTAAAGGGTGAAATCAGTGCAGATCCTGTGGAAATTCAGAAGATCATCAATACCTACTTTGAAAATCTTTACTCTCATAGGATAGAAAACACAGAAGAAATGGACAGATTCCTACATACGTATGAATTACCAAAACTGAATCAAGAAGATAACAAAAATTCTGAATAACCCAATATTGGTTAATGAGATTAAAAATGTAATTAAAAACTTACCAAAGAAGAAAAACCCAGGTCCTGAGGGATTCATTGCTGAATTCTGCAAGAAATTTAGAGAAGATTTAATGCCAGTACTCCTCAAACTCTTTCATGAAATTGAAAGGGAAGCAATCCCTAACTCATTCCTGGAGGCAAGTATTACCCTGACACCAAAACCAGAGAATGACCGAAGCAAAAAAAGAGAACTATAGGCCAGTCTCCCTAATGAACATAGATGCAGAAATCCTCAATAAGATACTAGCAAACAGAATACAGCAAATCATCAAGAAGATTATACACCATGACCAAGTGAAATTCATCCCAGGATTGCAGGGATGGTTCAACATATGCAGATCAATAAAGGTAATACACCATATTAACAGAGCCAAAGACAGAAATCACATGATCATCTCAATAGATGCAGAAAAAGCTTGTGATAAAGTCCAGCACTCATTCATGATAAAAACCCTACAGAAAAGCAGAATAGGTGGACTTTACCTCAACCTCATAAAAGCCATCTATGACAAACCAACAGCCAACATCATACTAAATGGACAAAAACTGAAAGCTTTCACTCTAAAATCAGGAACAAGACAAGGATGTCCACTATCACCACTCCTATTTAATATAGTTTGGAAACATTAGCCAGAGCAATTAGATAGAGAGAAATAAAAGGAAAAAGGATGGGAAGGGAGGAAGTTAAATTATTATTTGCAGTCAAAATGATACTCTACATAGAAGACCCCAAAAACTCTACCAAAAGACTTCTAGAATGAATAACCAAATTCAGTAGCATAGCTGGATACAAAGTCAACACTCAAAAATAGGTAGCATTCCTGTACATAAACAACAAACTCACTGAGAGAGAAATTAGGAAAACCACACCCTTCACAATAGCATCTAAAAAAAAAAAAAAAAACCTTAGGAATCAATCTAACAAAGGAAATAAAAGATCTATATATTGAAAATTACAGCATCCTGATAAAAGAGATAGGAGAGGATATCAGAAAATGGGAGTATATCCCTTGTTCTTGGGTAGGAAGAACCAATATACTAAAAATGGCCATACTTCCAAAATTGTTTTACAGATTTAATGCAGTCCCAATCCAAATACCAATAGTATATCATACAGAATTAGAGAAAACAATCCTAAAATTCATTTCAAACCAGAAGAGACCTAGAGTAGCAAAAGCAATTTGGGCAACAAAGACATGACTTGAAATTATACTGCAAAGCTACTGTAACAAAAACAGCATGGTACTGGCAAAAAAAAACCCTGAAAATCAGTGAAACAGATCAGAAGATGTAGAAACAAGTCCAAACACACTCAAAGCCACCCTATCTTTGACAAAGGGGCCAAACACCTTCACTGAAAGGAAGATAGCCTCTTTAATAAATGGTACTGGAAGAATGGCTTTCCACATGCCAAAGATTAAAACTAGACACATATCTCTCACCATGCAGTAAACTAAAATCAAAATAGATGAAAGATCTAAATATTAAATCACAAATGCTAAGCTATTCCTCAGACAATGGACTACTATCTAGAATATATAAAGAAGTCCAAAAAAATCCCCCCAATTTAAATACCTAATCCAAAAATGGGCATCTGAAATGAATACACACTTCCCAGATGAAGTAAAAATGGCAAATAAATATATGAAAAAAACTTTCAGCATCACTGGTCAGTCAAGAGATGCAAATTAAAACAACACTATGATTCCATTTCCAGGAAGAATGGCTGTCATCAAGAAGTCAACCAGTAACAAATGCTGGAGGGTCTGTGAGGAAAAAGGAACCCTTCTTCACTGTTGGTGGGAGTGCAGACTGGTGCAACCACTGGGGAAATCAGCATGGAGAGTCCTCAAAAAAGTAAAACTAGAGGTTCTATTTGACCCAGCTGATCCTCTTCTTGGTATCTACCCAAAAGAATTAAAAGCAGCGTACCACAGTGATACATATGCACACCTATCTTTACAGTGGCACAGTTTATAATAGCTAAATCTTGGAAACAGCCCATATGCCCCTCAGCCAATGATTGGATAAAGAAGGTTTTTTTTTATACAATGGAATACTACTCTGTCAAAAAGAAGGATAAACGAGACATTTCTAGGTAAATGGATGCACCTTGAGACCATACTCTTAAGTGAAATAAATTGGACACACATGTAAATAGTGCATTGTTTCTCAAGTGTAAGAAACCAAAAATGTAAGGACCAAAATATTTAATAGATATTGGAAATTGGAAGAATATGTTCATATAGAAAGGGAAATGGGGCAGGGGGAGGAAGGAAGGGACAAAAAAGAGAATAGAAGGAAAAAATTGGAACATAGCTTTTGTAAATGAGGGGAAGAGAGGTTGACGGGAGGGGAGGGGGTTGGGGAAAAAAGAAACAAGATATATCACGGACAAGTACAAATTCCCTATGTCAAATGTGATCATTATATATATCTAAAATAAAATTCATCTCCCAAGGGGAGGAAAAAAATATTAAAGGATTCATGCAGCCAGATGTAACAATATTAAATACTATTTTGCATGTAATGACAAAATATATGAAGCAGAAAACGACAGAATTAGCTGCATGGTGTGCATACCTGTAATTCCATCTACTAAGGAGGCTGAGGCAGGACAATCACATTTGAGACCACCCTGGGCAACATTGTGGTACCCTGTCTCAAAATGTAAAAGAACTGAGGATGTATAACTGATAAAGTGCTTAGTTAACATTTGTAAGGCCCTAGATTCAGTCCTCCCATTGAGGGGTGAATTGAAGCAAGTAAAGGGAGAAGGAGATAGTTCTATAATAACAGTTGGAGACTTCATTACCCATTCCAGTAATTAATAGAACAACCAGACAAAATATAAGGACATAATACAATAAACTAATTAGAACTGAAAAGCATATTCAGAACAACTACCCAAAAGTTGCAGCAGCATACACATTAAATTCTTCATCAATTTGAAAAGATATCACACGGTGTATCTTTTCTAGAAGAATGGAAAAGCCAAAGGTAGCATGTCCACACAATGAAATATTATTTAGCTTCTAAAAGAAAGAAAACTGGAACATGACACAGATGACATTTGAGAATGTTACTTATGCTGAGTGGAATAAGCCAGTCACCAAAAGACCGTACGAGTACACGGAAATGCTACGCTTAGAACAGTAGAAATCATAGAGACAGAAAGTGGGGGCTGGGACAGATGGGGAGTTACTGTCTAGTAGGTAGAGTTTCAGTTTTATAAAAGAGTTAGAGAGGGCTGATCATGATCATTAAATGCCATTATGAATAATACATAATGCCATTGAACTGTATACTTGAAGTGGTTAAGATGGTTTGTGTGTAGTTTACCCTAAGTAAAATATTTTTTAATTAAAATTAACATTTTTTCCTAAAACTATTATGTTTTCCATTTTTATTAAGAAATTTTCAAGAGCTCTGTATCAGTCTCCAAACTCCACGCTTTCTCCATGACCGCTTCCAAATGGGCCCTGCTTCCCCAGGATCCACTTGCGTCTCTTTTTTTTTTTTTTTTGTTTTTTTTTTTGTGGGTACCAGGGGTCGACCTCAGGACCTCGTGCACCAGCAGGCACCCGTGCCGCTGAGCGATATCACCGGCCCTTTTTTCATATGTGGTACCGGGAGTCGAACTCGGGCCCTCGCTCTTGCCAGGCAGGAGCATATGCCGCTGAGCTATCTCACCAGCCCCACTTGCGTCTCTTAATCCAGTCAAGCTTAACCCGCACAGGCCCACAAAAGAAAATCATAAACTGTGGTGCTGCACTCCTGTAATCCTAGCAGTCTGGGCGGCTGAGGCAGGAGGATGACAAGTTCAGTCTTATCTGGGCAGTTTAGCAACTTCGTGAGATTTGTCTCAAAAAAAAAAAAAAAAATTGTTAAAAGGCTAAGGATGTAACTGTGGGCGAAGCTCTCTTTCCTTCTGTCTTATGCTCTTTCTCTCCCTCTTTTGACTGAACTATCTGGAGGAAATCATATCCTTCCATTGTATATACTTTAGTGCTCTAAAAAAGGGGGCATTTCTCACATAATCACAACTAATAAAATTAGGGACACTCTTTATCATGCAGTCCTCATGCAAATCAATTTTGCAGTTATCTAAAAATAAATTTTTTTTGGCATTCATGGGAATTGAACCCAAGGCCTTCACTCAGCTATATCCCCATTCTTTTTTTTTTTTTTTTTTTTCTCGAAACAGTCTAAATCACTAAATTGCCCGGTTTAGATTTTAACTCAAAATCTTCCTGCCTCAGCCTCCCAGAGTGCTGGGATTACAGGCATATGCCAACACGCCCAATTCTCTAAAAAGTTCTTTTCACACTTCAATTTTTTGAGGCCAGATGGAAAGTCAGATGTACAGTTATAGCTCTTGAACCTCTTATAGTCTCCTTTGCATACTTTCCCTATAGAACATCCAGCATTCTGGAATGTTCTACTGCGTTTTCTTTAACTTGGTCTTCTATACTTTTACTGCCCAGATCATTGGCCACTAGCTGCATGCAGCTGTTGGGCACTTGAATGCACCAACCTGGTTCAAGGTGTGCTGTTGAAGGGGAGTATGTTCTAGGTGGTGGGGAACAGTGAGAGTAAAACATCTCAGCAACTTACGTTAATATTTTAGATATTTGGATTAAATAAGTACATTTTAAAATTAATTTCACCTGCAACTATTGGAAATTTAAAATGACATGTGTGACCCTTTTGTGGTTCTGCTGGACAGCGCTGATCTACATGCTGTCTATCCTAAGCCAGCCAGCTGCGTCTGCGTCACCTCAGAGCCAGGCCTGTCCCGTCAGGATTCCCAGAGGAACGAGTGACTTATTCGGGTTTGAGAAGCGCCACTCTGTGCTGCAGATCTTCTTAACTAACTTAGTGATTCTCAAGTCTGATTGCACATTAGAATCACCCAGGGAGAGTTAACATTTTTTTAAATGCAGATGCATGACTGAACATGTCCGGAGAGCTTGATTTAGTGGGTTAAATGTGGGACCCAAGCAAGTGTGTGTTTAAAAAGCTTCCTGTGTATTCCTGATGCACAGTCAGAGCTGGGTACTTCTCTAAGGGACTGGGTTAAGTTTAGTTTAGCCTTTGGGGTGAGAATATTTTATAGGTGGTGCTGTGTATTTCATATTGTACCACATTGGGAAGCGCGTTGGTTGTCTCACTGTTCGTGGTTTCTCAGGTTTTACAGTGGTCTCAAGTGTGACAATCTGATTTCTCCTTTGTGTGCACTCACATCAGCCTTTCATCTAATGGCTTGGACCATAGGTGAATGTGCGCAAAGAAATCGGTTCGTTTGGGTTTGTAAAATGATTTCTAATTCTTATTTCTTCTGCATTCACTGACTGGAATTAGGTATAAAGAAATTTCCCTTGTGAGGCTCTTTGGTGGTTAACTTGAAATATAATTCCTACTGGATATTATTGGCTTTCAGAGTAAGATGCTGATGTCCTACTTGTTTCAAATCATTATAAATGAGATTAATATTTTTGTTCTTTTTCTCTTTTGGAGGGTAATTATGAATTTTTATGTTTATTATACTGTATTTATGATTTTATATTTATTGTATTTGTTATATTTTCTACAATGGGAATTAGCTCATACAAAATTCGTAAATAAAAAGATGATGTCAGTGTGGCAAAGAGGTCCTCTTAATTCATAGATGATTTTTCCCGGAGTTGGGCGCGCCTTAACACCAGATGAACGCAAGCCTCGCTGATGCCACGTAATGCTGCCAACCACCAATAGATGGCGCTCTCTTACTGCGCCTTGTGCTCTTTCGCACTGCGCTCCTTTGGTTCAGTTTAAGTCTCGGGGGCATCGGTAGCAGTTACTCCCTTTCCTTTCATTCTGCCCTTGCCTTCATGGCAAGTCTCACTCAGCTCCAGCATCTTAAACCCTTCTGTTCTATCAGAGGTTCTTCGTTGTGGTTAAAGTCTAGAGTTATTGTAATATTTCTTTACTGTATAATTTGACAAATACTTTCAATTGGGTTTGTAGTTAGAGTAGGACTGTTTGTTTTCCTTTGCGTTCCACTTAGAACACTGAGTTAATTTTGAGTCATGAGCCCCTAACTCAGTCTTCCCTTAAGGCCGGTTATTTTGATTGTTTTTGTTTGTTCCTGCTTTGTAGCAGAAATGTCTGCACTCACTTTGCTTTTAGTATTTTCATTCCTTTTTCTTTTTGGTACTGGCACTGTCCTTTCGTACTGATTCCTGTGTTCTGACATGATCCTTTGTCAAGGTATCCCAAGCTCATCTTGTCATTTTCCTGCCTCCACTTGACATTAGTCATTCCTGTAAGGAGCCAAGGTTTATCTTACATTCTAAAATGGGGGAAATAATGAGCTGTTTGCTTTTATTTTTGAAGTTCTAAATTAATAATGTCTTCCTTTTTAAAGGATAATGTCAAGTTAAATTCTAAAACGTAACCAGGGTTGAAAACCACTGCTGCTTTTAGAGTCTTGGTTAGACAAGAGTTGAACTTTTGGGCCAAGAATATTTCATAAGTAAGTAGGTGAATAATAATTTTTGTATACCTGGGTCCTTTTTGGGCTTTTCTTTGAAGTGTTTATTTGAAGAGAAATACTTGCAAAGCTATGTAAAATGAATCTTTATAATGATGTCTAAAACTAAAAATGGGGCCGGTGAGATGGCTCAGCAGCATAAGCGCCTGCCTGGCAAGCGCGAGGTCCTGAGTTTGACTCCCGGTATCCACATAAAGGAAAAAAAAAAAAGAGCCGGTGATACTGCTCAGTGGCACAAGTGCCTGCTGGCAAGCACGATGTCCTGGGTTCAACTTCTGGGACCCACATTTAAAAATAAATAAATAAATAAATAAACTAAAAATGAACATGACACAAATGAAGACTGCCTTCATATAAACATTATGAAAAAAGATATTCGCAAGCCATTTAAGCATTTTTGGATTAAAAAACTCAAAATCTTGAGTAAAAAAGTATAAAACTTTAAATGAATAGAGTAAAATTTCATTACTCCTCTTGGTATTAAATTGCTGTTTAAACTTCTTTAATATTCTTTCACTTATCTGACAAATACTTATTGAGAATGTACGATGTGTAGGGTCCGTTCCACATGCTGGTGACTCAACAGCGATGACATGATCCGTGCCCTTAATACGCGCAGAGACCAACAGTAGACAGGCGACCTCTGAGACATGGGCCTTTTCCTTTGCCAAAGCGTCGAAGGAAGCAGGAAGTACTGTAGTTAGCTCTGTTGTGCTGTCATACCTGAGGGTGCTATGGGGTTTAAACCTTCATCTTTAATGATTTTCCCTTTTTTGACCTTCAGTACTCTCTACTCAGCCATTCTTCCCATTAACATAAAATTCTGCATTATTGTAGTATATTTGAGCCTGTGTTTTCTTGAAGTTTGTAGCTTGAGATTTCTTCAGTGTGCCATGTGCTTAAGAATTATAGCACATCAGACAAGTGATAGTAGAAAATAACAGGTTTGTAGTAATACTGTCTTAGTTCATTTTCTGCTTATAGTACCTGAAACTGGGTAATTTATAAAGAACAGACATTTGTTTGGCTCACAGTTCTGGAGGCCAGGAAGTCAAAGAAGTTGATGCCGGCAGGCATGTGGTAAGAGTCTGCATCCTGTGTCATCCCATAGTGGAAGGCAAAATGGCAAAAGAGAGCAAGAACAAGCAAGAGGTCTAATTGGAATCCTCAAGCCCTTTTATTAACCCATGAAGGCGGAGCCGCCCTGGCCTAAACACCTCCCATGAGATACCACCTCCCAGCACTGCGAAGATTCAGTGCTTTTCGAAGGACACGTTCAGATCATACCAAGTATTGGTGTTAGGAATTTTATTAGACTCACTCTCAGTACTTATTTATGAGCCATGTCCTTCAAATGTATTGCTTTATTAAAATTAAAAATTACTTCATGTTATGAAACTTTGGGATTATATATGAATACTTGGAACCAGAGATGTTAAATTCCTTGGTACCAAAGATTTTATGCCTCGTAATGTATATCCAACAGCCGAAAGTATGAGCACGTTGATAGGTCTGATCCCCATCTGCTCCTACCAGCTGCCCACATTCCTGCACCATGGGAACAATCAGCCCATTCCTGCATCCGCAGGCCCCCACCTGAGCCCAGGAACAGTGGCTTCTCTGGTCAGGCACGACACAGCCACCCACCTGATAGGTCACAGCACCCGCTGTATAGCCATGTACTCACCCATTCTCCCTCCCCCAATCTTACGTACCCTCCTTGGTGTCACCCCACATAAGCCCATCCTACTAATCCCCCTTCGCTGTCCATAAAAAGACCCAGCTCAATAAACTGGACTCGGACTCTCCTTTAGAGTAACTCCAGGAGGTCCCACCCAGAACCCCAAATTAGGCCTGGCACTGTGTTCTTTACTGGATCATCACTGTTTACCTAACATACATCATAAGCATCAGCATGGCTGATGAGATATGAAAGCAGCAAAATAAGGGAGATAAGATAACCCTCAGGTCTGGAGCCACAAATAAAGAATCAAACAAATGAACAGAAGGACAGCTTTGAATTGGCTAAACATTACCATCAATGAGAGAGTTTATTGAAACACAGACCTGAGCTTAATTTCTGCAAGGAAGGAAAGAGACCAAAGTGTGGAAATCTTTTTCTCTTTCATTTTAAATAGCGAATGAATGTAATGACCCGGACTCATTTTTGAAGCCAGAGTACTCAGTGTGTACAGGGAAACAAAGACTTTGAGAACAGAGTAGAGGGAATCATTGAGACAACAACATTTAAAGACTAAGTGGAAGAAAAAGACACCAAAAAGAAATAGCTAGAGAGATGTGTAGTTTTTTCACTTCAGAAGAGAAAAATGAGATTGTGTTTTGTGTGTGTTAGTTTGGCTTAGAGGATATAAAATATATAATTGCTTAAGCCCCACCATCATAGAGTCTCAGTACAGTGATGTGAGATGAGGCTTGGGTATCAGTATTTTTAAATTCTTCCCTAGTTGTTATTCTGATAGGGTAGCAAACTATTACACTACAAGTTTGTTGTGATATCTAGAGGAGCAAAAAAAAAAAAAAAAAAAAAGAGCGAGAGAAATCAGTTTCTTCCTAAAAAGACAAACGATTCACAGTGAAAAAATGTTTAGTGTTTATAACCAGTCCAGAGTTTTATTATCATATTGCATTTTGCTGTAGTGTACTGAGTCAAGATAAGCTAAAAATAATCATAAAAATTCTAAACCTAGGTAGAAATAAAGGTTTTGGTGGCAAATTATATATTTATATATATTATAAATTATATACGTAGAAAGTCTAAGGACTTCTCAGTTCAGCTAGGTGCTACAGAATAAATTCTATTCATTGGCTTCTATCATACGAAACAGGGCTTGCTTAGAGTATTGAGCTGTTTTTCCTTTGAAATATAAAACAGCTCTTTGACCCTTAAATGAAAGGTCTTCAGTTTTCTTTCAAACTACTTTTAGGAAAACTGAATTCTGTCTTTCATTAGATAGGCTTTGGGTTTGTAAATCCACATTATTTTGAATTTCATGTAGCCATCAAAGACATGTGCAGGTCAGGCAATTGAAAGTATGTTTATAGAACTCATGAAGTAGTTCATGAATGGTTTATACATTAATACCAACACACATTTCAACATAGTTACATATGCAATTGAGATTTTACTTTCAAATAATATATTGTTATCTGCTGAATAAAAGACCTTTATACAAAAGCAAGACAAGGATTTCTTAAGGGCCTATAAACCAATTATTGGGAATAATAAATTATTGGGAATAATAATAGAGAATTGAAATTGTACTTTCTGTACTTCCTCTTCTATGAGGATGTCTTATGAAAAAATGTGACAATCCAAATTTTGGATTATTATTTTTTTGTATTTTTAATAATATTGCCATCTTATACATTTACTTCATGAATATTTTTTCAGTTGTGAAAAATGCTGTCTATGAGACATTTTGTAAATTTAAATTTATAGGTTAAAACTTTTAAATTGAACAATAGATACTGAAAAAATAATAAATCACTATAGGAGCTTTGTATGATTTAACTGATTTAAACCTTATAAAAATTCTGTGAGTGGGTACAGCTGTCATCCCCACTTTATAGATGTAGTTTGTAAGATTAAGAACACAAAGTCATATAATAGTAGAACTCTCACTAACCACACAGTCTGACTCCATAGCTCTTGATCTTAACCTTTTGCTATGAAATGGCGTGTGGAGAAACGACAGCAAGGGCTCCGCCGCTGAGCTGGACCATCTCAGCCCGAAACTACAGATATTTTCAAAAGGCTCCCAATGTTATGCTAACCATTCTACAACGGAGACATATGAAACAAAGCCAGTATCCCCAGGTAGCTTATAATCAAACTAGAGGAACTAGAAGACATGAAATTATTAGGGTAATCGATTATTAAATTATGAGACTTACTACAAAGCAATACAAGTTGTATCACTGGACAGAGTAGTCTAAAGATCTTCATGAAAGAGATATAAAATGAAATGGACATTGGGAGATGGATATGTTTGATCTTTTGAAATATTTGGGATGTAGTTACCACTTAGGAAGCAAAGGCAAAGAGATGATAATATTTTCAGTATATAAGGAAACTCAAGTTTTGAATATTTTTTCCTAATAGTGTAGCAACTAGTGTAGCAACTTGCTACACTATTTCAGTAACTCTATTTTAGCATTAAAAGTGTTAGAATTGCCTCATAATTGGCTTGAGCGAGTTACAAGGACTGGAGAAGTGGGTCTGAGGCTGGAGACATAGCTCAGTGCTAGAAAGCTGAGCATGCGTGAGGCCTTGAGTTTGATCCCGAGCACCATTTTAAAAAAGAGCATCTGGAAAGAGGTGGGCAGAGCTCCTCCAGGGGACTGGTGGCAGGGCCTGCAGGAAGGACCCTGCTGATACACTCTGGTCAGGACCCCACTGCTACCGTGAATAAGTGGCTTTGTCTGTCTGCTCTAAATACAAATCCAGAATCCAGGGATGCGTTTCACCCTAACTTTATGCGTTTGCTGTGCGCAGAGGGAATGCTGGAGGGTTCTCCAGGAGCCTTTCTCTTCAGAGTGGCAGGGCAATGGCCACAATTTGCTACCTCCATGTTCCTCACAAAGATGAAAAATAGATCCTCCCCGGACAAAAACCAACCTACTCCTTACACCGAAAATCTCTTACATTCTTTTTCAGAGGACCAGGCAGCTGTCCATAGAAAACCGTATTATTAGGATTTCTAAGATAAAGGTCAATAGACAGCATCTTAATTTGTTAATTTGTTAGGAAAAAAATTCTCTGCGGACAACTGTTACGTAAAAACTTTTGTGAAATTTCAGGGTTTTTTTTTTTTCATTTTATGAGGTATAAAAGTTTTCAGACAGAATATATTATAAATTAGAAATTGTTCAGTTACTTATTATTAACCAATTTCTCCCAATGTCATTTTCTCATAGATAACATTTGTTTTTCTCACATCCTGCTCTGAGTACTTCCTTAGAGTCAGTTATGACATTGAGTTATTTTCCAGTGATGTTCGCTTGGAACCATCGAAAGAGGGAATGTGTAAAAGAGCAAAATCTACTAAAAGTACCGAAAATAATGGTAGTTTTTTCTAATAGATTATCTAACCAATAATCTTTATTTCTGCTTTATATGATTTTTCCATAAATCTTAAAGTATTTGTAAAGATTTACTATTTTCATTGGAAAGCACTAAAATATCTTAAAATTATTTTTTAAGTCTTTATTTTTTCTAGTGAAATGAAATTGTGGCAACTAGCCAAAAACAATGTTTTAAGAGGATACATTGTCACTGACTTTTGCCTACTTTACCTTTCATATCACCTTCTGAGAGGGAACCTAGTGTTTCCACCAGATACTGTTTCTGTTTGAAGATAGTGGGACAAATATTTTTTAAAATTAATTTTATTGGTACATTTTAGATATACATAATGATCACATTCATCATAGGGAATTTGTACCTGTACATGATGTATCTGGATTCTTGTTTTTTCTCCATTCCCCTCCCTTCCCTTCCCTCTTCCCCTCCTTATTTACGAAAGCTGTTTCCATTTTTTTCCTTCTATTCATTTTTTCTTATTCCTTCCTTCCTTCCCCCCCCCTCCCTTGTTCCCCTTCCCGTTTGAACATTTTCTTCCCATTTCCCAGTATCTATGATACATTTTGATCCTTGGAACAAATATTTTTTTAACATACCTAGGTACCATGTCAAATCTGAAATATATGCCTGCAGCCTGTTAGAGACATGTAAATGTGGCACTGTTAGAATCATCGTTAATAGAGGGTGTGCAGGCTGATTTTCTTTTGGAAAAGATTATACTGCCAGCACCTCAGACTTTATTTAGGGTGTTTGAGAAGTAGCATAAGAACTTTTGTTTTGTTTTGTTTTTGTTCTTTCATATAACTTCCCATAAGGACTGTAAATATCTATTACACATAGGTACTAATAAACTAAAATTTTTTTAAAATAATTTTGTTTTTAAGTTTTCTTGAAACATCAAATCAAACACTGAGTTAATGTTCTTTTTGGTTTTGGTTTTCGTTTTGGTTTTTTTTGTGGGTACCGGTAATCGAACTCAGGACTTTGCATTTGCCAGGCAGTGCTGTGCCACTGAGCTAATTTCATGGCCCCTGAGTTAATTCCTGGCCCCTGAGCTAATTTCCTGGCCCCTGAGTTAATTTCATGACAATGATCAGTTGGCAAAATAATCCTTTTACAAGTTGTTATTAACAAAATTTCTATAAAAACTAAAATCATGAATTGTTAGAATTGCCCCATTCTATAGTTAAAATATTTCCAGTGGATCAGTGCATTGTCATTGATTTAATCATCTTCATAAAGATTTATTAGTGATCACTTCTGTCAAAAAGAGTTATGGGAATCCCATGGGTTTTTAATATTCTACTGCACTTTTTTTTTTTTTTTTTTTTTTTTGAGACAGGATCTCACTTTGTAGCCCAGGCCAGCCTCGAACTCATGGCAATCCTCATGCCTCAGCCTCCTGAGTGCTAGGATTACAGGCACCACGACCACACCCAGCTGCACTTCTTTTTTTTTTTTTTTTTTTGTATGTGGGTACCGGGAGTTGACCTTAGGACCTTGTGCTTGCCAGCAAGCGCTTGTGCTGCTGAGCGATATCACGGCACATTTTTCCCTTTATGTGGGTTCCAGGAGTTGAACTCAGGACCTCACGCTTGCCAGGCAGGCACTTATGCCGCTGAGCTATCTCACCGGCCCTGCGCTTCTTTTTAAACATTTCATTATTATTATTATTTTTTTGTGGGTACTGGGGGTCGAACTCAGGACCTCACATGCCAGCAGGCGCCCGTGCCGCTGAGCGATATCACCGGCCCTTTTTTCGTATGTGGGTTCCGGGAGTCGAACTCGGGCCCTCGCGCTTGCCAGGCTGGCGCTTATGCCGCTGAGCCATCTCACCGGCCCTAAACATTTCATTTTAATTGCTTTTTTTTCCCTTGAGTTTCATTACTTTTAGAGGTTGTTTCTAAATTTTGAAGCTAAAAAAACTACACATGTGGAATCTTTACTTTCTCTTCTATTTTAACTGCCACTTGATAGCCTGTATCTTCCAGGTATCACCATTGTTTTTTTAGTTAAAATGTAAAAGTGCTGCTTGGAATCTGTAGTCTTTAGAAATACTCTCTATGGAATCAATAGGAAGTTTGAATTTCAACAGTAGCGATCTGTTGTGAGCAGTAGGGAAAGAACGAAAGGCACAGATTGCATGAGAAAGTAGTGGTAGTCCTAGCCAGTTTCGCTTAGTTTGTTCACAGCCTACTGACATGCCATTTTTACAGTATTACTTTGGGGGGCCTAAATTGATACCATTAGGTTCCTCTGCCATTGTAGAACAGTGAAGACAAAAGCACTCACCATCTTAATATTCACAGGACTGTGTTAAAGAATAATGATTTAAGATCAAGACAAGAGTTAACTGCCCACCTCACCAACCAGTGGCCTTCCCCAGGAGCTCTGGATGCCAATGCTGTTGCCTTGGATACGTTGCTTTACCGAAAACACAATAAACAGTGGTATGAGTAAGTGTAATACTTTTTTTTCCAACTAATTACAAATTCACTTGTCCCAAAACATGTGGTAATCCACAGTGTTGTCTCAGTTATTCTTCTGAATTTATTAGAAGGAAGGTAGATTTGGGACTACTTTGGTAAGGTTACATTAAAACAAAATATGTTAACATTTCTGAAGCCAAGGCACCCTGGGGAAGTAAAATATCTGAGAGTTTCTTATTTAGTATTATTGCTGGTATGCAGTACCCACCGGTCCTTCAGTGATATACAGGAGCTTGTATCTAATGAGCTGCTTACTTTTCAAGTCTAGCTTTGGTGTTATATTTGCCTAGAATTAGTTTTCCTCTTTGTCAGGAAAACATTAAATGCCAACTCATGAAAGGATGAAAGACATACACTTGTTCTTTGTGGTCTAAAACAATTTTGTTCATTCTCAATAAAGCTAGTTTTTAGGAAGTATAGTATATATAATCACTCCACCTAGGAGCCGCAGAGCCTTTTGCTGTTCCTTTGTCTGATGTTCAGGAATATTCATTAGTTATAGCACCTCAATGTTGACTGAGCTGTAAAATCTTCTCTTAGGTACTTTGATATTAATAGATCGTTACCACCTTCTTTTGACTTCTGCATCATAATCATTTGTTTTCACTATATTTTTGTCTTCAGCTAATCTATTTTGCATGGTGTCCTTTCCTCCTGTCCTTTTCTGTTTTGTTCCCTTCTCCCTCTCCCTTTTGTCTCTTTCCCTCTTTTCTGCCCTTCTTTCTGTCCTTTATCCTCTCTTCCTTGTCTGCCCTCTTTTTCTTTCTCTTTTGTAAGAGTCCTTGTTTTCAGATTTCTCTGACAGAGCCACACCCTCACCTGTGCTTTTTAGGGTGCCTTTTATAGGTAGTCAGTACACATTCATCTAAGGGATGTTTCAGCGGGGACAGTGCTTTTGCTGTTTATCAAAAATAGAATTCAAAATAAGTTTGGCCTTTTATTGCTGAAAGAATTGATAGGGACTTTAGTCCTTGTTTCATTGATTATTAGAAGTGAGCAAATCATTTGTGGAATAAATCAGTAGTACTCTTCAACTACTAAATCATGTTTCTTCATGTAATTCAAAGTGTTGACTTCGGATATTTCATGTATTGGGATCTAGTTCTTTATATACTCTTACGAAGTTTTTGAATATTAGAGTATATTTCACTATACTTTTGTGTCATGGTAATAGAGAATATTTATTTTTATTTCTAAATTATGATTGAAAAATAGACTTTATAGTAATACTTAATATATTTTACAGTGTTACCTTGGTTCGTGAACACTTTTATTTGTAAGTAATTTGGTTCATAAACAGAAGCGTTTGGCAAAATTTTGTTTTTGTTTGAAATTCTGCATAAGGTGACAACACAACCACAGCCATCTTGCCCAAACAAACACAAACATGGCCATCTTTTCCAATTGTGAAGCAAGGTACCACCCTATATATAAAAACATGAAATGCTCATGCTTTAACTGTGAAAATATTGTAACAACATTAAATCTCAGTAAGTTAAAAAAGACTGCCTTTTCAATTGCAATATCTACATTGTCATCTGAGGTAGCCACAAGAGGTGAACCCTTGTCTGCCTACAAAATTACCTGTTGAGCCAGTAAAGAACCTAAAGTGGAAAATTTATTTCTAGTTTTCCCCTCTGTATGTGTAATAATAACTGATTTTTACAAAGCAGTATAACAGCAGCAGAAGTAATTGCAACCTCAGAAAACAGGCAGGGAAACTGCTTGCTCTGTTGAGCATACCTCCAGAATTTATGCTTGATTTAGTTACTCCATTAGCTTAAAAAGGGATGTCTCTTCCTGCCTAGCATTCCCGTTTAATCTGACTGTCAGAAAAGGTTCAGAGAATTCTGCCCAGCAGTAGAAGCAACAAGCTTTTATAGACTGACAGGGAAGCAAAGCAGAGAAATCGTCTGAGGGCTACAGCTAAGCATCGGCCTTATTTGGGCACAAAGTGAATAGGCATTTATCTGACTTAGGCATGTTGTGATCAGTTGGCCGCCTGTGACCGGCTGAAGGTTGGCTTCTTGTTACAAAAAATATACTCCTAAATTAGGTTTTAGTTTGTTTATGTACTGTTAAGTTACAGTTTGTTCTAGGAACTCAGAAAAGTGATACAGTCTTACATTAGTGGCCTCCTGCTTAATTTTTAATGTACTCTACTGTTTAAGGGATTTGTTGGTCTTCTTTTTTTTTTTTTTTTTTTTTGTGGATAGCGGGGGTCGACCTCAAGACCTCGCGGGCCAGCAGGTGCCCTTGCCGCTGAGCGATATCATCGGCCCCTTTTTTCATATGTGGGTTCCGGGAGTTGAACTCGGGCCCTTGCGCTTGCCAGGCAGGCGCTTACGCCACTGGGCCATCTCTCCGGCCCTGTTGGTCTTCTTTATATTTCCAAAATTGAGCTGTTGGATAATTTGGTTATATTATTGTCTGCTCAAGGAAGGATGCCTCTCACAATAGATCTGAAATCTATTCCCACTTGCTATGCTGTTTATAAAATTTTTTAAATATGATTTCTGATTTATTTCTTGTTTAGGTAAGCCTCGCAATATTAGCCATGTTGAACTTTATATCTTTTCCTTTCTTTCAAACATAATAATACTCTGTTTAAAAATTAATAGAAATTACAGGCTTACAGTAAAAATTCAACTGTGAGTATATAAGGTATGATCAAAATATACCATGAATGTTTAATTTTTTTTAATTTATTATAGTAAAAGACACATTGCTCTTAAGTTCCCTCAAAATATTTCCCCTAGCTTTGAACACATTTATCCCATCATTTTTGCTACTTTCTGACGCTGTTCTGGAAGTCCTCATTCGTGAGTGTGTTTACAAGCTTTGATTTTTAAAAAATACAGTGAATGCCGCTGCTGAGCACCATCCAACAGAAAGGCAGACTCCTGAAAACATTATGGTGTGTCCTCATCCACCTTATTCTCCGGATCTGGCACCGTGCAAATTCTGGCTCTCCCTCAAAGTCAAAGTGACCAAAAAAGGTACATGTTTTCTATTGATTCAAGGCTTCCAGGCAGCCACAACAGTACCAACTAAAGACATGAAAAAGGACTTCCAGAACTGCTTCAGGAAGTGGCAAGAATGATGGGATGTGTTCAAGTGAGGGGAGGATTTTTAAAGGGATTAATTGTGTCTTTTATTGTAATAATTTTTTTCAATTTTAACATTTACCATATGTTTCAGTTAGACCACATATAAAGAATATTTTCTTGGGCCAGTGAGATGGCTCAGCGGCGTAAGCGCCTGCCTGGCAAGCGCGAGGGCCCGAGTTCGACTCCCGGATCCCACATATGAAAAAGGGGCCGGTGATATCGCTCAGCGGCATGGGTGCCTGTTGGCACGCGAGGTCCTGAGGTCGACCCCCCGGTACCCACAAAAAAAAAAAAAAAGAAAGAAAAAAAAAGAATATTTTCTTTACACAGCATAGAATAACTGTTTACTTTTGTTTCAAATAAGTTCTGTTTTAGTAGCTTTTTTTTGTATAAAATATAGGTAACATGAGCTTCTTAGATAACTTCATTAGATTATCTGTTAGATATCTGTTAGATAATCTCATTATATTATTGCCTGACCTACCCATTCTTATCCCAAAAGATCAGATTCATTGTCATATTTATATTTTTTAGTTAAACTTTAGACCTTTTTTTTTTTTTGGTACTAGGAGTCGAACTCAGGACCTCAGGCTTGCGAGCAGGCACTTGTTCCGCTGAGCAGTATCACCGGCCCTTTTTTTCTTTTGTATGTGGGTACCGGGAGTCGAACTCAGGACCTCGCACTTGCCAGGCAGGCGCTTATGCTGCTGAGCTATTTCACCGGCCCCTAGACTTTTATTTATTTATTTTTTATTTTTTTGTGGGTACCAGGGGTCGACCTCAGGATCTCATGCCACCAGCAGGTGCCCGTGCCGCTGAGCGATATCACCGGCCCTTTTTTCGTATGTGGGTTCTGGGAGTCGAACTAGGGCCCTCACGCTTGCCAGGCAGGTGCGTGCGCCACTGAGCCATCTCACCGGCCCCCTAGACTTTTAAATTTATCATTGACTCTCAATTTGGCTATGACTTAGATTGTAAAATTATGAGATTCATGAGCTTTTCTATACCCTTTATGGTCTATTGTTTAGGCTTTTATTAATGACTTTTCCTTCAAATATATTAGGAGTTCTCCTTCCCATGTGTGTCCTTCAAGCACTTTTAGAGTAGGAGTCTCTAAAGCACTGAGGCTGCAAAAAATATTTTACATTTTGTAAGTTGGGCATTGACCTAACTCACATATACCGTTCCCTATCACACTTTCCTTCTGTCCTTCTCTCACTTTAATAAAGTAAATACAGATATTCTGCTACAACACATAATTATTTTGTTCTTTAAACATACTTCTGGGAAGAAAAACAAGAATAGAAATAACATTATCTTCATTTACGTGCATGCGCCACTGTATATGCAGTGTGCACGTATTTTTGTTTTCTACACGTGGATAAGATTCATATCCTTCTATGTATCACACTCTGCTGCCTTGCACAATAACTACCAGATAATGTAAATTGTTATTGACCTCAATAAATGACAAAGGTTATCCATATTATTATTTCTGATCATTGATATAAAATGTAAAGTTATAAAATATTAACCAGTAAGTGGCTTCAGGCCTTTTACTGTTTTCTTTTAATTTGCCTTTCTTTGGTTCTCAATTTCATGTACATGAGTGTTTGTTTTTAAGTGATTTTTAAATATTTAAATAGATGGTTTTTGTACAGTAATAGATTTTATTATATCCCCAGCGTCCATGACTTATGACATAACTCCCACAAGTTTAATGTAAAATATATTTAACAATGTAATGGCATATATCAAACTACAGTTTTGTATATAGTCAGAGTGTATGATTTACTGTTTTGGGATCTGATTTAGATTAAGTTAAGCCAATGTTTTAAAAATTAATAAATGAAAAAATAAAAGTTTCATAATGAAATAATAATAGAATAATACACTGTGTATCATTTTCAGAGTAGTTACTCAGAGTGTAAGACATAGATAAAAAAAATTCTTGCTTACAGAGAAGAAAGAGACAATAGCACAAAACGAGTCAAGCGTTGTAAAATAAGACTTAGCTGTGTGTGGCCTTTAAACACAGAGCTCTCATTGTTGGATAGTTTACTGTATAACAAGCAAATATTTGTCCCTTGGAGCTGCCAGTTCCACTGGAACTCAGGTACTGTATCCTGTGGAAGCCAAAACCACTCTTTGCCCTACTGAGAGCAGCTGAACTAGTTTCCTTCCAGACGGTGGGCGCGCGGTCATCTCAGGCACAGGAGGGAGTGAAAGGTCCTCTTCTTAATAGCTTATGAAGTACTTAATTTGGGGTTGGAATGTGTATTATGGCTTCAAAGCATCATTTCCTACATTGTTTCTGTTTTCATTGGCATTTATTTACATAAAACTTATATTCTCAAGACTTGTTCACTAAGTTTAATTAACTGTGACGAATTAAAGGGTAGAAAGGTTTGAAATCACTTTGGATTTGGAAGTGGACTATTCTAAAATGACCTTTCGTAGTCACACAGAAAGCTCATTTGGTCTTGCTGTTCTAAGGGCTGCTTTTACAGCGTGGCCCCTGTGGGTGGCAGCCTGGAGATTATCACAGATGTATGCTGTCACAGTCAGTGCTTGATGAATGCCATGTCCTTTGCTTATGGGTATTTCGTTGTTTGTAAATATTTCTATATATAATTTTTAATTTAAAATATTAACGAATTTTCCGTGATGAAAAATGAGGATCAGAAACTCGTCTTAAGCTATCAATTTAAAAAGCAGGCTTCCTACCTATTGGACAGAGAAAAAATAATTTGGAAAACAAACATTTCTCATTGCTCATTAGATTATGTTCCTACTGTCTCTATAGCTAAAGAAATAAGATTTTAATAAAAATCAAGTGAAATTTTTAGCATGATGATTAAGTATAGTATAATTTATGTTTTTTATTTTAGCAAATAAGTCTGTTCTTTGAGAAGGTTTTCTAATAAAATAGGAAGTCAAATCTTTTCTTTCTATACTGTAACAGAGATAAGAGTACTTAACAGAATTAAGGCCAGGCTTAATTTTAAATCTCATATCCATACACCCAGTTTCCTCTGCTGTAAAGTGAAGATAATAATAATTCCATCTTCTTAGGGTACTTAGGAAGATTAAATAAGTTAAGACATATATGATTTAGCATGTAGCAAGTGCTGTATAAATACTGAGTATCCTTTTATTACATAGCTCATAAAGTGCTATCAGCTATATCAGAGGTTTCCTATAATAGTAGAATTTTCTACTACTTCAAAAATATAAGGCCTTTGATACTCTCAACATTTGAAAAGTCATCATATTATAAATTGAGAAAACTGTTTGTATTGTAAACAAGTAAAGTTCCACTACCTCACTTCATCTCCTTATGCTTCACTTCTTAAAAGGAAAAACAAATAGACACTTGCGGTATATATGCCCTATGAAACTCTATAAAATTTTACACTAATAAAATTGGTAGATAATAAGCACAAAAGCTGTTTATACTAACTACTGTTTTAGTAAACCTGTTGAGATCTGCCAGTTTAAAATAAGCAATGTAGTTTTAGTAAATTAATTTTTTCTATTTCTTCATTTTTGATAGAATCCTTATATAAAATAGCATCTAAGCATAAATGTTCATGCCATATGTAATATATGAACCTTTAATAAATCTGTAACTAAGGCCAGGCTACCAGTTTTAAACCTAGTGTCTATATGCCCAGTTTCCTCTGCTGTAAAGTGAAGGTAGTAATAATTTCATCTTCTTTGGGTACTTAGAAGGGTTAAATAAGTTAAAACATATATGATACGTGAAACAGTGCCTGGAATGTAGAAAATGTTATGTAAATACTGTGTAAGTCTATTTTTGTGTGTATGAATAGAGATAATTATGAAATAGGTCATTTAAATTATATGTGCTTTCCTATAAATATTATCATATAATATATAAAGAACTCAAAGAAATTAGGCCTCATAATAAAAGACCTAATCAAAAAATGATTGGGCAAGTGAAATGAATAGATGCTTCACAGAAGAAGTACAAGTAGCCAATAAATACATGAAGAAATGCTCACTATCGCTGGCCATTAGAGAAATGCAAATTAAAACAACTTCCTTCTTACCCCAGAAAGAATGGCCATCATCAAGAAATCAAATAATAACAAATGCTAACAAGGTTGTGGGGAAAACAAGAACTCTTCCATGCTGGTGGGAATATAAAGTAGTACAAGCACTATGGAGAGCAGTATGGAGATTCCTTAGAAAACTATAACTAGAAATTTTATTTGACCCAGCCATTCGTATCTTCCCAGAAGAGTTAACTGTATTACAGTGATATGTGTGCACCCATGTGTACAGCAGCAGAATTCATAATAGCTAAATTCTGGAAGCAACCTACATGCCCATCAACAGATGAATGGATAAAGAAAACGTACTAACACGCAGTGCAGTGCTACTGTGCCATAAAGATAAACTCGAGTCATGGGTAGAACAGTGGCTACAGCCTGAGACCATAATGTTAAGTGACATAAGTCCGACACTCAAGTTTAAATATCACATGGTTTCTCATATGTGAGAAATCCAAAATATAAATAAAGAGCAAAATAAAAGATAATAGGAAGTAGGGAGATAGGTCTTTCTCAAATGGGAAGAGGATCAATAAATGGAGGGAGCAGGGATGAGAGAAAGGGAAAGGGGATGACAAAACTAATTCAGATGTGTGCTGTCCATGGACCAGCTCCCCACAAGGAATGGAAACATTATGTACTGCAAACATGTAAAATAAATAAATAAAAATCCATCAATCAGTCTAGGAAATCGAATGAGTTTTGGCTACCTTGTGAAATAGATATTGAGCTTGAAAAACATTCCTTTTCCTAGGCCAGTTATATTTAGAAATGATAATGAAGTCTGCTCTTTTATATGAAAGGTGAATAACCCCAAACCTGATTGTATCTTTTGAAGAACCAAATGTAAGAAAAGGTTAATAATAAGCTTTCATTAACTTTCCATTTATAACACTATTTAACTTCTGATACAAATCATTTCTAATTAATTAGCTTAATGTAAACTGGGCCTCAAAATAGCAAATGAAGGAAGGAGTTTAATTTTCTCCATGATGTGTAAATACAAATAAGTATCTAAACTTCTAAATTATAGTATAGGGATTTGTAACTATTTGTTATTGTTGTTATGTAATTACTGTCTATAATAGTATCAAGGCATTGAAAATTTTTGAATTGCTTGAGACACTGGTCATTAAGTTATGTCAATTTTGTTTCTTCATTAATAGTAATGTGTAAAATTTCTGTTTGAAAATTATAAATAAATCAATTAGAAGTTCCTTTTTTTTTTTTTCGTACCAGGAATTAAACTCAGGACCTTGCATTTGACAGGCAGGCACTGTGCCACTGAGCTATATCCCGGCCCTAAAAGTTCCCATTTTTAATTATCTGATGAATAATCAATGATTGCTGTGAAAATTTTAATTTTTGACAAATTATTTTTCTTTTCTATTTTCAGTGAGTAAAACAAATATACCTGCGAAGAGGATACATAGAAAAGTAAAATGGAGAGCAAACTGAGACTGTTAATAAAGGCAAAACTTAGAGACAGTGTTAGGAGAAAATTAACCAGAAATTTAAGAAACTGAAATATATTAAAGAAATATCTCCAGAAATTCATTTTTGTGAGAAGAAATTCAAGGAGCATTTTATCCTTGTTTTACAGGAAAAGTTACCAAAGTCTTGACCAGTTATCAGCAGAAGTTAGCCTTTCTCAGACTTCACTGGATCCAAGCCAGTCACAAGAAGGAGATGGAAAACAAGACACATTAAATTCAATCAGCGAAGGCAAGAAAAACAACCTTTTTGAAAGTTACCTTTTGCTATACTATATATATTTTGGTTGTAGAGCTTGCTGAAGAGTAATAGTGACATTTCTGTGAAGCATGCTAGAAATTAAGCTGCTGTTAGATTAAAAATGATCAGTCCTTGTTTCTTTCTTAAGTGTTTATGTTTAACCTTCTCAAAAGGCTTATTTATACCTATCGCCTGCACTTCCTCACTCCCTTACTTAGGGTGATTAACCACGAGTGTACTGCTGAAGTCAGTCTCCTGTCTCCCTCCGACTAAACGTTCAGTAGCTTTTGACAAAGCCGACTGCTTCCCCATTCTTGCATCACTCACGTTTGGTCCCTGGTTATTCGTGGGGTCCTCGAGAAACCTTAGGAACAAACACAGTAGTGTCTATTTTTTAGTGTGTCTTCATCACTGTTCCCATCGGAGTGCAGCTTTACAGACTTTTGTCCGCTGCCCTAATTTTCCAGGCTGCCTGCAATGCTATGGCCCCACTGTGGTCTCCACACCTCAGGCTTCATCCTAAAACATCAGTAACTGTGTGCCTCTGATTTCCATTGCTGTGACAGAATACATGAGATAATCAGCATGAGAAGAGTAAAGGTTGGTTTGGGCTCATGATTTCAAAGGTTTCAGTCCACAGTCACCTGGCTGCATTGCTCTGGGCCTGTGGCGAGGCAGAGTGTCAGGGAGGGGGTTGCTAGCTGGGAAGCAAAAGGAGAGAGAGGGGGGCAGGAACACTCCCCAAGTGGCCTGCTTTCCTGCCACGGGGCCCCACCCCTAAATGTTGCACCACCTCCACCTCCCAATAGCTCCACCAGCTGGGGACCAAATCTTCAAAACGTGAGCCTTTTGGGAGGCACTTGAGACTCCAGCCATGCAGCAGTGTAGTTGTTCAGAGCGTGTTACTTTCCCTCCCCGAACTCAGGCAGGAGCTGCCTCTGGCACCTGGGGTTTGACGAGCAGTGCTGGTATGATCTGATGCTCACATCTTTTCTCCCTCCGTCCCACTTCTTCTCCTCTTGTATCTTTAAGTGATAGGAAAAGACAGACGGGTTTTTACCTCAGTGGAATTTGCACCCCGTGCTTCAGTCTCCCCGTCTTCTCCATTGCAGTGAATGGTGCCACCATAGATATCATCCTAGATTCTACTTTCTCCGCACAGCTGCGATGTCGTCTCTCCATACCACACGTACTGTTCGTGGCAGCGGGCAGCGTCTTCTCCGTTGCTGAGCCCTGCTCTCAGCCCTCTGCCGCAAGCCTCTTGGCGGAACTAGGGAGACAGCTTTTTCACTGGCCTTTTATCTCCCTCTTTTGCCCCTTCCCAGTCCATTGTCTAATGATAATGAGTAATGTTGTAAAACTCCGGAATGGCCTTCAGTGGCAATTAGAACACAGTCCAAACTGCTTATCATGTGCTCCTACCTCATCTCGTCCAGTTCTCTCCTGCGTTCTGCAGACCCAGCACGCTGACCTCCTAGTTCCTACTGCAGCCATCTTTGCATCTGCTTTTCCTGCTGCCTTGAAACTTCTTTCCTCAGGTCTTTGCGTGTAAGCTGTTTATCGGATCTCTGTTCAAATATCCTCTTCCTAAGAAGATTTTGCTGACTCCCGAACTTCTCATGGCCATCATCCCCATCTCCAGCCTCTCCAGGCTCTCTTTATCATAGTGCTGTGCGTCACACCATGGTTCCTGTTACCCCCTCTGAAATGCAGTCTTCGTGGCGGTAGAGATGGTCTCTTACCTTGTCCACCTATATGTTACCAGAGTCTGATACACAGTAAGCAACTATTAAGTATTTGTGGATAAAATAAGTATGTAATGAATGAGTGTTACAGATGTAACTAATAGAAAAATTCAGATAACCAGGGAGTTCAGGCAATGTCATTATTTGTGTTGAACTGAATTTTCTGCTTCCATTAAGTTGGTTGTTAGAATGTTTTCAAAGGATCTTAGTCTATTTAATACTTTAGTAAATAGTTTTTTGGATAAATTTATATGTATATTTAACAAACTACCCCATACTCTGAGTGGATTTATTTGTGACAACTCTTCATCTGAAAGACATTTATTTAGAATTTGAGCCTAATTTCTTACAAGTATTATAATATCAATACTGCTTACAATTCCATAAAATGTACTAGCTTTAAAAATTCAAGTTTAAATAACAGATTTAAAGTTACTTACAGAATTTCCATATCCAAATACATAATGAAATAAATAAAATAAAACTAAAAATTAGCCAAAAATTCACCAACTTCAACCCAGCAAGAAAAAGTGCTATACAGTAAATCTAATAGATTAAAAACTGGTTATCAGGAAAGAAACAAATATTCTCAGATGAGTTGGTAAGATTCCTGCTATGTTCAGTATCTTCTAAATCTGGTTAAAATAACAAATCTGGTGGTAGAGTTGAGATGATAGCAGTGATGCTATTTGAATCACCGTATATTATAAAAGTATATCACCGTATATCATAAAAGTATAATTAAAAGCCAGTTGTGCTGGTTTGTGCCTGTATTCCCAACCACTTGAGAGGCTGAAGCAGGAGGATCTGTTGAGCCCTGGAGTTCAAGGCAAGTTTGGGTAACATACAAGATATTGTCTCAACAAACAAAGGTAGTATGTACATATGTAAAATATTGTACATATTGCATATACATAATATGTGCATATCATATATACATAATACACACACATATATATGCATTTATATACATAAAGCAAGACGAACAGATATAACCATTCACAACCCAAGATCTCAATACTACTAAAAGATGCTGAATAAACAGTCTTTAAATGGCATATGAGTAGAAGAATAAATACCAGCTTCCAGCAACCTACTGTAACAAGAGGTTATAAGCAAAGGAGTCCAGGAAAAACTAGACTATGCAAAAGAAGGAATTGGGATGTTAGGGTCTCTGATTGAACAGAAGTCACCTCCAGAAAGAAAAAGTCAACTCTAAGTGTGAAAATATTTTTTTAAACTCTTGGTAGAACGGACTTTATGTGGAATGCAAAGAAGTAGTGCTAAAAAGATAAAGAAGAGAGTTAAGAAAGAAATTTTGAAAACCATGTAGTTGGAAGGGAAAAAGTACAAGAGAAAGTTTAGGATTATATAAAACAGAAGAAAAAAATGCCCGGTGTGGTAATGCACGCCTGTAATCCCAGCACTTGAGAGGCTGAGACAGGAGGATCACCGCGAGTTCATGGCCAGGCTGGGCACCATTGTGAGTTCAAGGCCAGTCTGACTACATAGCAGGACCCTGTTTGCAAAAGAAACACAAATTTTAAACTGAAGAACACACATCCTTTTCACCTGTAGCACCATTCTCCATCAAAAAGTCATATAGTAAGAAGATCACACTTTGGTACAGAAAAGGGTACTCTTGAAACAAAAAGTCATAAACCTCGCAAATCAGCTGGCGATGCCTGTCCACAAGAGTCCTGAGGAGGGAATACTCTATCTCTACAGAATTCCTTTTAAAAAATAGAGCTGGGGGTGAAGCTGATCGATAGAATATATATTTAGCATGAGTGAGGCCCTGGGTTTAGTCCCCAGCACCAAAACAATAAATAAAAATAAATCACATACATTCAGAAGAAAATTAGGCTGATGAACCCAATCTCTGGAAAACACTAGTGAGGGAGAAAAACTGTAAAATATATATATAATTTTATTAAATATCCTCAAAATCCCATTACACATATGATAGGAAAATTACAAATCAGAAGTTAAAAACTAAGAAAAGAAAGAGGAAGACAAGAAGTGACCATTGATTAAACTCTAGAAAGAAATGGAAGGAACATATAAAGTTATATCAGAAGTAAAGATTAAACTATAAGATATCCTAAAGAATAAATTTGAATGAAAACTTAATGTAAAACATTGAAGAAAAGCAGGGAAACAAGATGATGAAAATGTGATAAAGAAAGGAATAAAAGGGCCGGTGAGATAGCTCAGCAGCATAAGCACCTGCCTGGCAAGCGTGAGGTCCTGACTTTGACTACTGGTACCCACATATTAAAAAAAAAAAAAAAGAAAGAAAAAGGAATAAAATTAGGAAGAATTAGGAAGTGGCTGAATTGAAAGACAAGCAAAGAATATTGAATTCACTGGAGACACTGAAGAAGAAAAGCAAAAGCTGTAATTAAAGAACATATTGCAAGTGAATGAAGTCCTAATGTACAAATCGAAAGGGCTAACCAACTACCAGAAAAAAAAATTAATCCACAGTAGTCAATTACAAGACATAGCCTACTAAAATTATCAGATAGCAGCAATAGAGAAACATACTTAGGACTTCCAGGCAGAAAGATCGAACTACTTACAAGGGGAACAGACTGACATTAAACTTCTCTAGTTGTATAAAGAAACAAGTAGGAAAAAAATGCAAACTCTTATAAAAATGTTTAAAAGTAAAGTACGTCGTCATGTAATAAAAAAGCAACAAAGGGAATAGCAGCAAAATAATGTATCACACTTGAAAGAACACCAAAAGAAATATATAAAATAAAATGGCAAATAAAACTATCATGTAAAGAAACATAGTAAATATAACAATATACACATAAAATTATAATGGAATTCTGAGTCATTCAGAATGACTAAATATACAGAGATAGCCAAATATGTACCAGGAAAATTAAAACACAAAGAAATCAGTAACAAACCTGATATCAGACGAGAATTTATGCAAAATGCATTAGACATAAAGAAGGTGAGGTTTTAATGCTGAAAGCCACAATTAAGATATAACAGAACTATGCACCAAACAATGGAATAAGGAGACATAGGTAGACATAGATAGAAATCCAGTGACAAAAGGAGGCTTCAGGGCCGGTGAGATGGCTCAGTGGCTTAAGCGCCTGCCCGGCAAGCACGAGGGCCCGAGTTCGACTCCCAAAACCCACATACAAAAAAGGGGCCGGTGATATCGCTCAGTGGCACGGGTGCCTGCTGGCACGCGAGGTCCTGAGGTCGACCCCCCGGTACCCACAAAAAAAAAAAAAAAAAAAAAAGGAGGCTTCATACATTGTTCTCAATATAAAACAAATTAAATAGACCAAAAAAGTCAAGGATATAAAATACCTATGGCAGGCTCTGCCTGTAGTCTAGATTGTAAATGTCCCCTAAAGCCATTGATTGCAGATTTTGTGCGGCACTGCTGGGTCAGGATGGAAACTAAGAGGTAGGGCCTGGTGGCTCTGAGTCACTGAGGGTATGTGTGCCCTTGAAGAAGAGCGGAGCCTAGCTCCTCCTCTTTCCTCTGCTTTGCTTTGGATCATGAGGTGAATGGCTCTTCTCTTCCATTCCCTCCCCACCGTGATAAGCTGCTTCACCCCAAACCAAAAGCAGCAGGGCCAATTAACGATGGACTGGAACCTCTGAAACTGAGCCAAAATAAATCTTACCTGTCTTGGTTACTTTTCTCTCATTGCTAAGACAAAATACCTGACACCTAAAGTTAAAGGAGGAAAGGTTTATTTAGCTCACAGTTTGTGGAGGTTTCAGTCCATGATCAGTTGGCTCCAAGGCAGGTTGGCATGGCAGAGGGGCAACAGTTCAACTCCCTTATATCATATGCAAGCTACCACCCTAGGGTGGGTGCTCTGTACTCTAGGATGTAGAACTGCTGAGTCACTTAGTTAAGCTTCTAAACTTCTCAAATTGACACAGTGAATGAACCTTTACAACATCTTAGGGCATAAACAGCTGTCCTAGGGCAGGTCCTCTACACCCTAGGATGTAGAACTGCTAAGTTAAGTTTCTAAACTTCTCAAGTTGACACAATGTATCAACCATTACAATCCACTCCTTGTCAACTTGGCAACCAGACACATTTCTTTAAACTGGTTTCCAGCTACAAAGGCATGCTTATTCTTATTTCACAACTTGAACATTAAAACACAGATTTAACAATCCTTAAGAACCAGTATTAAGTTTATCAACGTTACATTAGAACCATAACATTATCCCTTTATAAGTTGATTATCTCAGGTATTTGTTATAATAACAGAAAGCTCGCTTTCTATTAGGATAGAAAAGGCCTAGACAGCATCAATAAGGTACATCTTATGAATATATGATAATCCTCCTTCTTAAGTGTAAACAGAAAAGTGACGAAAATAAATTAATGAAGTAAAGCATTGCAAATAGTATTCTCTGACCATAATGTAAAAGAACCCTAGAAATTGTTAATAATCTTTTGTTCAAAGGGAAATAACCTTTTATTACACCACTCTTGGATAACAGAGAAATACAAGCTGAAATTAGAATTTCTAAACATATTGGTAATGGATTTTGTAGGGTTTACTTAAAGCAGTAATCAGAAATATTTACAACTTTTACATACTTTCATGAAAAATAAGCAAATTATATTTCTTAGCAAAAAAAGCTAGAAAAAGAACCAAATACAAGAAAATAAGGATAAAATCACAAATGCAATAGAATAGAAAGACAAGTTTTTTTAATCAACAAATTGAAAATATAGTTGATTTAATCTCTAAAGGGGGGAAATACAAATAAAAAAGAGGAAACAATCATTGAAAGAGAAGAAATTTAAAAGTCTGAGACTACAGTGAGACCCCTATGAAAATAAATTTGAAAACCTAGATGAAACAGTTTCTTATGTAAATACACTACCAAATTGGCCATATTAGAGATATAAAGCTTATACAGGTCAATATCCAGAAAAAATAGAGTTATTGAGGAACTAATAAAACACAAGAGAAGGGCAAGATTCACAGGACTTCTCAGGAGCATTGTAGCTAAGTGTCAGAGGTCTAGTATTACCTCAGCCCTTCATAAATTTCTATTCCAAGCGCGGTTTCACTCGCATTTACGCGCACTCACTGTGTGTGTTCAGTTCTGCCGCTGCACAGGGAAGCTTGTGCAAACCACGGAAACAGAACGGCTCTGCTGCCCTCCCAACCACAGCCACTTCCTTCCCAGCCCCACCTTGGCTCCACTCTGTCCTAATCCATGCAAACAGTAATTGGTTCTCTGTTCCTGTAATTTTGTCGTTTCAAGAGAGCTACGTAAATCGCACCGTACACATAAGACTGTGTAGTTTAGAAAGATAGCATAGACACTATTGGGATTGGCTTTTTCACCCAGCGTATTCCCTTTAGCTCTGTCCAAATGGTGTGTATCAGTTTTTCATCTTTTTTTATTAGCAAAAAAACTCCATGGTATAAATGTACTATGCTTTTGTTTTTAACAATTTACCCATTGAAATACATTTGGTTATTTTTCAATTTGGAGATATAAATTTGCTATGAAATTTCTTTTCTTGGTTCTTATATAAACAAGTCATTTCTTGGTGATAAATACCCAGGAGTATAGTTGTTGAGTTGTGTGAAGAAAGCATCAAATTATTTTTCAGAGTTGATTTACCATTTTGCATTCCCTCCAGCAATGTAGTGACCCACTTTCTTCACATCCACCACATTGGGGGTGTCGCTACTTTTTATTTTATCTATTCTGATTCATTTATAGTGATGTCTCGTCGTGGTTTTAATTTGCATTTCCCTAATGGCCAACGATGTTGAATACCCTTTCATGTATGTACTTGTCATGTTCATCCTTTTTAGGGAAACATCTCCTCGTGGTTTTTGCCTTTTCTCTAATTAGAACATTTATTTTTTTATACTGTTGAATTTTGACAGTTCAATAAATAATTCTAAAATTGATGCTTACAGTTGAAAAACTCAGACATAATGAGTAAAATAAATGCTTTTCATATTCTCTAAAGTTGAAGTAATCGTTAAAAAATATTCCTAAGGTAAAAAATTTTTATTGCAATTTTAAAATTTATTATGCTTTTTAAAAATTGAGTTCCAGTCCAAAAAATGAAAATTTCATTTAAAAACCTACTTTTATAGTATTATTTCTACTTTTGTTACTGAATGTATACTAGATGATATATTTAACATTTCTTATGTACTTTACTATGTTAATTAAATTTTTTAGAATGAACATGACTTTACAAGGATCATGAATAGATCTTTAAAAGAAACAAAACTGGAAGACAAAGATGTAAGAAGTTTAAAGGGATAATTTTGCTGGTGGAACTATGAATGACTGCTTTTGTATACTTTATGCATACTAATATCTATTAACATCTGCATCTGAAAAGTCTTAAAAAGTAGAAATATACTATTTATTATTTTTAAAATAGCACTTACATATGCTAAATTTTGATTTAAACAGAAAAGCAGGGCTTTTGTTTTGTTTTTTGCAGTGGTGGGGATTGAACCTAGAGCTTCTTGCATGTTAGGCAGACACTCTAGCACTGATCTACACCTCTAGCCCCTACCAGGACTTTTAAATGCCTTTTCATTGGCCCATAACTTGCATTTTTTGAGATTACTTTAATAAATATTATAGTAAAAAAGCATAAAACAAAAACTAATTCTACATTTCTACTAATTATTAAAAGAATATTTCAAAAGTTAAAATGCACTATAATCATTGCTAGAAAAGAGTGAGGAATTATCATTTTTTAAGGAAATATTTATTAAGCTCCTTGTATGTATTAGGTATTTTGGTACTGTAGTCCATCAAATCTAAGATGCCCTGGATTTTAAATACATTTTAAAATACAGTATACCACTAAAAGAAAAGAGAAACAAAATGCCATCAATTAAACTTTGATGTACAGTATTTCCAGGTCTTAGAATTTTTGTATTTAAAGAATTATTTAAATATAATTCACATACCAGGCATGGTGGCACATGCCTGTAATCCCAGGACTTGGGAGGCTGAGGCAGGAGGACTGCTGTGAGTTTGAGATCAACCTGGGCTACATAGTGAGTTCAAGGCCAGCCTGGACTACATAGCGAGACCCTGTCTCAAAAAAATACATATGTAAATAAATAAATTCACATAATATAAAATTCACTATTCTAAAGTGTACATATGAGTGGTGATTAGAGTGCTCACAATTTGAATAACTTTCACCACTGCCTAACTTCCAAACATTGTCATCACCAAAAAGCAGCCTTATACCGATTAATACTCAGGCCCAGTTGTCCCTCACCCTATACCCTGGCTTCTCTGTCTCTTTGGATTTGCTTCTTGGCCTTTCATATAATAGAACCATACAATAGCTAGCTTTTTTAATATATGTGGCTTCTTTGACTTAGCATGTTTTCAAGGTTGATCCATGTTTAACCTATATTAGTTTTTCATTCCTTTTTATGGCCAAAAAAATATTCCATTGTATGAGTATGCCATAATTTTCACATTTATCAGTTGGATTTTGGGGTTGTTTTTACTTTGGGGCTATTATGAATAATGCTGCTATGAAGATTCATGTGTAAGCTTTAGGTAAACATGTTTTTTTGTTTTTCTTGAGTATAAACCCAGGAATGGAATAGACTAGGTCATGTGTGTGACCATTTGAGGAGCTGCCAAACCTGTTCCAATAGTGGCTACACAATTTTATAATCCCACCACCACCATGTAACGGTTTCAGTTTCTCTGCATTCTTACTAAAGCTTACAGTTAGACTACTGTGTGTCTAACTGTAGCCATCCTAAGGAGTGTATCTCATTGCAGTTTTAATTTGCATTTCCCTATGTAATGATATTAAGTGCTTTTCATGTGCGTATTGGCCATTTGTATGTCATCTTTGGAGAAACATTTGTTTAAAACTTTGAACATTTTTAAATTGCACTGCTATGTCTTTTTTATTGATGAGTGAGTGATTGGTTGATTGGTACAGAGATTAACCCAGGGATCCTCTACCACTGTGCTACATCCCCAGCTCTTTTTACTTTTTTAAATTTGACACAAGATCTCACTAAGTTGTCCAGGTGGCTTTTAAACTTGTGATCCTCCTGCCTCCGCCACCTTCAGTGCTTGGATTAGTTTTTAATTTTGACGAAGGCCTATTTATCTAGTTTTTCTTGTGCTTGCTCATGTTTTTGATATCACATGTAAGACATGGATGCCTAATCCAAGGGTCATGCAGATCTATACCTTTATTTCCTTCTTAGAGTTGTATAGTTCTGGCTTTCACAATTAAGTCTTTGATTCATTTCGTATATGGTATGGGCAAACGGTTCAACTTTATTCTTTTGCGTGTGGATATCCTGTTGCCCCTACATCATTTGTTCAAAACAAAACAAAACAAAACAAAACTCTTCTTTCCCCCATTAAATGGTCTTGGAACCCTTGCTGAAATCTGTTGGCCACTCACATATAGACTTCTCTCTGGGCTCTCAATTCCATCTCACTGGCGAATCTGTCTTCTTTACTTCAGCATCGTAGTAAGTTTTGAAATCAAGATGTTTGAATTCTATAATTTTGTTTCTTTACAAGATTGTTTTGGCTACTTGGGGTCCTTTGCACTTCCATATGAATTAGAATGAGCTTATCTTTTCTGGGGAAAAGGGCAGAAAATTTTGGTAGAAATTGCATTGACTCTGTCCTGGGGGGAGTGTGCCATCTTAACAATATTGTCTTCCAAACCATAGAAAGATGCAACTTTTTTTCATTTATTTCTATTTACTTCAGTTACTCTCAATAGTATTTTATAATTTTCAAAAAAGTATACAAGTCTTGCATTTCTTTGGTTAAATTTATTCCTAGCTATATTAATCTTTGAGATACTATTATAAATGAAATGGTTTGCTTAATTTCATTTTCAGATCATTCATAGCTTTTTTTTTTTTCTTTTCTTTTCTTTCTTTTTTGACATAGGGTATCACTATGTAGTTCAGGCTGGCCTTAAACTCACTCTGTAGCCCAAGCTGGCCTCAAACTCATGGTGATCCTCCTGCCTCAGCCTCCCAAGTACTGGGATTACAGGCATGCACCAACACACCTCGCTTGCATTCATAGCTTCTTTTAGATTTACAGCATAGATTTAAAATTATATTTTGTGGTGGTACAGGATGGAACCCAGGGATGCTGTGTCACTGAGATACATCCCCTCATCCCCTTTTCTTGTTTTTTTTTTTTTTGAGACAGGGTCTCAGTTGCCCAGGCTGATGTCAAGCTTGTGATCCTCCTGCCTCAGTCTGCTGAGTTGCTGGGATTACTGGTGTACATTCCCACATCCAGCTTCTGAATCCTTTTTTGGATAAAAATTGTCAGTGACCATGTCTTTCCTCTCAGTATTGTCCTCTTTGCCCACAATGAGCCATTTTCTCAAACAATCCTCTTCCGTAGGAATTTCCTTTCAAACAAGCATTCTGCACATTTTGTGCACTTCCCTTTATACCTTAGTTTCATTTTTTCCCTCAACTAAATCAAATACTTTCAGATATTAAGCACCTTTGCTCCAAAGGCAAGTGCTGTAGGCCTGTAATCCCAGCCCTTTGGGAGGCTGAGGCAGGAGGACGGCAAGTTCAAGCCTACCCTGGGCAAGTTAGTGATTTAGCAAACTCTGTCTTGAAAGAAAGCAAGGAAGGACAGGAGGAAGGGAGGCCAGAGGAGGAGAGGCCAGGAGGAAGGGCAGCCGGGAGGAGGGGAGGAAGGGCTGGTGAAACCAGGAAGGCCGTGGATCCAATCCCCAGTACTTGGGGTGGGTAGGAGCTTTATGACAAATTGGCATCTGACATCTTAACAGAAATCGTGTATGACACATCAACCAGTCACACCTACTGCTTTGTTGCGTCAGTTTTTCCTTTTTCTTTTGCAATGCTGTGGATCCAGGACTTCACACATGCTAGGCAAGTAAGTACTCAACCACCGAGCTACAGCTCCACCCCAAAACTTCTTTCCTCTCTTCTGGCTCTTTCTCCACCTCAGCTACCTGCTTGGTATGTGACAAGCAATCCTTTTACATATGTCACAAAGCTGCCTCTACTTGCAGGGTATTTTCCTTTCTTAGAGATTCTTTTCTTTCCTTTTTATTTTTTTATAGGCACTCTGTTATTTCCTAGGAAAGTATGAGTTGCAGTGTTTCTTCTAATGACATACATTTGCTTCAGTAACATGAAACATAACTGTAGCCGTCTGTTTTTATCTTTTTCTATAAACATCTTTTCATTGTAGGGCCCCATGATAATGTTTTTGAGGCACTTTAAGAAGCATATACTCAGCACTGGCAGCTCCAGTGCTGTACAGATAACCCGATTAAAGTGATACACGCATGAGTACCTGGGACCAGGTCACACAGCACAGGCAGAAACAACCGTAACACGAGCCCCTTTCAGTCAGTGACCCCACGGGCTCTTTCAAGTGGTTTCAAATTTTATTGCAGAGAGTGTGTACTGCTCCTTTCCTCTAACACTGATCTGAAAAGGTGACATGGCCCTTACACAACAGCTGCCTAGAACTTTTCTTTAGCGGGTTTTGATGGACACTAAGGCATCTTCAGGTGTTCCTAAATACGAGGTGCACACTCACTGCCTCACCTGTCCCCCGAGGCCCTGCGCCGCGCTGCCTGAGAGCAGCTTCCACCACCCGTGCGGAACAGGGCTGGGCCGCTCTTGGCTCCTCCCACCTGACGCTTGGCTGTCAACAGGCCCCTTTGACTCCGAGATTTCCAGTTCTGTTCTCTGTAACTACTTTACTACTAACCTGGTTCAGACACCCGCCGCAGCTTGCTTGCTGGTTCCCCTACGTTTTCTTTTTTTTTTTTTTGATGTGGGTACCGGGAGTCGAACTCAGGACCTCGCGCTTGCCAGGCAGGCTATGCAGCTGAGCTATCTCACCGTCCCTACGTTCATTTTTGATTTCTTCAAAATAATGTTTCGTAGGGCCCCTAAATATTTAAAAAACAAACTAAACAAGTAATTCTCATATGTAACAGGCTTTAGTGGTTCCCTTCTGCACAAGAGCACGACCAAGAATAGTCTCTAAATTTGGACAATTTCATTTCAATCCTTAATGAGTGATGGTCCTTTTCTTCGCACATTTATCCTCCCCTCCAAAACGGAAGACACTCACAGGTCTTACGTTACAAGGTTATTAAGAATTAACTGAGGTGATTCATGTAAAGCCCTTAACATGGGGTTTGGCTGTAGTTAGTTATTAGTAAATACTAATTGCTGTTATCCAAGCTGATATTGGTAACAGTCGTTAGCACTTACACAGCAGGAGTAACCTTCTCTGGGCTGTGTTGCAGACTTTCTGCTTTTTGCTTTTGCAGTACTGGGAATTGAGCCCAGGATCTTTACATTGAGCTATATCCCCATCCCTTTTCTAAAATTTTTGTATTTTGAGACAGGGTCTCACTAAGTCATTCAGTTGTCCATGCTGGGCTCAAACTTGCTGTCCTCCTGTCTCAGCCTCCCTGAGTGCTAGGATTACAGGAGTGAACCACCATGTCCAGCTTATATTGGATACTTGCAAAATGAAGGTAAGTTTCAGATTTTAAGATACCAGGAGTTTTCGCCTCTTTGTTTTCTAGACTAAATAATATTAGGCAGGAGGATCACGAGTTTGAGGCCAGCCTGTGCTACATACCGAGACTCTGTTTCAAGAAAAAAGAAAAAAAGACATTATTATTCTGGTTTCACCACTCTGCTTAGGACATTTCTTTTTTATTTGCAAATGTCCCAGAAAATATGGGTTTCTTCACTGCCTTGGCGGGGCAAGTCCAGAAGGCTTTGTCCATAACCGGTGGTCTGTTTCCCTTCAGGCAAGAATTTAAAACATTGAATTTCAGTCAAAAATTACTGCTTTTTAAGGAAAATTCAACGGGCAGGTCCCCCTGTTATTTAATAGGAATGTTACACTGAAACCTGACTCACTTTGGACAGATTTCGTCATCTGTCTGTGTGTTCTTCCGCCTTATACGCCGAGACAGACACGCCATGTGGCGTGAAGTACGTCTGTGAGAGGGGAACGCGGGTCCTAACTGCGGATCTTGTTTCTCAGGGGTCACAGACACAATGTCATTCATTACATGACAGTGCCAGAAAGCTTTAAACCTACAACAGACATTAAGGCTCTCCGGGAACAAAACAGTATTTTGAGGAAAAAATTATAGAGTGATGAAAAATTTCAGACATGGTTATGGTTGCACAATAATATGAATGTAATGAATGGCACTGAATTGTACACATAAAACGGTTAAAATACTACACTACGTGAGATATGCATGTGTGTGTGTATATATATATATCTCACAATACAGAAAATAATTCTGTAAGTATGTATAATTAGCCGTAAGTCTCTTTTAAAGGGTCAATAATGAAGTACAAATTTGGAGAGACTATCCAACTTGATTCCTGGAGCGGTTAGCAACAGAGCTAATTTTGGTCTGAAGGAAGTCTCTAGGCTCACACATGAAGGAGGTACTTAGAACATTATACCTTTTATTCTAATGCTGCATATCATAAACATTTAAAATACGAGTATAATAATTACTCATCCATATCTTTTCCTAGCACTGTTCTAGTTCCTGTATTTTGTAGTTGGCATAGCCAGTCATCTTTTTGTATGCGTTGCCATTTTACAAAGGAAAGCTCATAGCTGATGCCTTGACTGAGGTCACACAGCTACAAAAGACATAGGTGCTAGACTGAGTCCTACTACGATTCCAGTGAACCATCTTTCATTTGCTAGTTATTTAATGAGCATCTACTATTTGCTAGGTGCTGGGAATATAATCATAAACATACAAAGACCATGGCCATTCTCAAAGAATTTATAATCTAATAAAAGATACATAATCCCTGCAGTTACCATACCAGGTGACCATGTGGTAGGGTAACTACAATGGACGATGAGACCCCTTCTGAGAACTATTTGAAATAGTACATAATATTCCAAAACACCTAATGTCTAGCTCAGTTTATAGTTCTATAACTACATGAGTGAAGCCTGAGTTTTTCATTATCCTTGGAAACTTGCTGATTATAAATGTTTAATTTTACAGCCCAAAGCCAGCCATTTAAAGCTAGTACATATATGGTGTGCATTGAAATTTAGCTCTGGAAAGAACTTGTTTTACCTCAACAGCCCTTCTACCATTCCTTCTTTGTGGTTCTGTTGAAGTCCAGCACTTGAAAGTTCCTGGTGCATAAAAGATACTGAATAAAGTCAGTACATGAATAAAGTCTCCTCAAGTCAAGCCTTCCTGTTAAGTTGAGAAGCTCAGTCTGACCAGGTCAGTCTGTCCCTAATCCATCACTTAACCTCAGTATGGATTTCCCGTCTCTCTGAGCTGATCGCTGTTGCTGTTACAGTACTCAGCTTGGACTTTATTATACTTTACCAACCAACTGAACACAAACATGTTCTCAAAAATAGGCAGACTTCATTTGGCTCTACAGCATTTTGTCTTTAAACTCTGACATCTGTAAGTTTAATGAAAGCAGAACTAATCTTGTACAGTATTTTAAGGGTGATGTTGAACCTTCTGAAAGATCAAACGTGTTTAGACATAGATCTTTGACTTTCATGGTTAAGATATATTTTCATTGTCTTGTAAATTAAGGAAATTTCTAATGGTTTTCTTACTGGTATGATTCTTCTTTTTTCTTTTTGTTTTTTGTGGGTACTGGGGGTCGACCTCAGGACCTCGCGTGCCAACAGGCACCCATGCCGCTGAGCGATATCACCGGCCCCTTTTTCGTATGTGGGTTCCAGGAGTCGAACTCGGGCCCTCGCGCTTGCCGGGCAGGCGCTTATGCTGCTGAGCCATCTCACCGGCCCTGGTATGATTCTTAAAGGCTGTTAATTTATTCTTTTATCCTTATTTTCAGGTAAAGAAGATACCCCTTCATTACTTGGTCTCTGTGGGTCTCTAACATCAGTGGCAAGTTACAAATCTCTAACGAGCCTAAAATCAAATGACTGTCTTCCAAGTCCTACAACAGAGATGACAAGTCCACGCCTAACTCCATCCTGAAAAACTTTATGGAAAAGCCCGAAGTTTCAATATTGTCATGTTCAATTTACATAAGTTTGACTGCAGGGGAGACCTTTGAAATTTTATACAGTATTGTTCTGGTACATGTCTGGAATTCTGTTGCTTAGGGAATTCAGTAGTCCATGTAAACTTACGAGGGAAGAACATAGTAGTCCTGCCATTTTTATTTTAAAAAACTTGTATTTCTCATTGAAGAGGTTTTAAATTGAATAGGCTTTACAAAACTTTCAGAGATTCTCCAAAGTAAAAGTTCAGTGCAAATTGTACATTATTATTCAGCTGATTTTTATGTATGTTTATTCCAGAGACTTAAGCTACTGCTTTTCCCTCCTTTGTTTGATGATTAAATGTTCCAAAAGAAGGCAACTAATTAATTTTACTTTTATTTATTTCCTAAATTCTAATGTTTAAATGCTGCACTTTCATATCAAGAAAGGTTGTGATGACACGGGGGCATTTTCCGTTCTCCGTGAACCCACAGCCTTGTGCATGCCAGGCAAGCACTCTATCACTGAGCTTGACTTCTGGACGCTCAGTTTTTCTTTAGCTTTTATCATTTGGTACCAACTTAACATTCCACTTAACATTTTATAAATTTTGTAGGAAAGTGCCTTTTTAGGCAGTTACTAACTTATTTGTAAAGGTGATAGGGAAAGTATTTTGTATACACATCTTTTTTTTCTCAAGATTTTCTTCAAAGATTATCAATTTTAAAAGGTGATCAGGTATGCCTGAAAAGTTGACAACATTTCCAGATATAGACTAGTGAATGTTGATAAGGGGTTATATCAGAGAGATTTCAAGTTCAGTGAAGAATGTGAGAACAAACACGTCTAGGGTAACCGCTACACCTAACGATAAACATGTCCGGTACAGTGCTGGTTTTTTCTCCCTTGTGTGCAACAGTGAATCTTGACACGTATGTTTTACAGCCTCTATCACTATGCCATGATGTCATTTTAAAACTGATGTTAATGTTTAAAAATCCCTACATTTCTGCAGGTATTTTTTTTTATAATCCATGTTGTAAATCTTCCTGCAATTTTTGAAAGTTACATTTGTCCCTAAAAATTACACCATATTGAAAATGAAAATAAATGAAGTATATTTTCTATAGTTAGTAGTATGAAGAAAATATGGTTAGTTGTGCCAAAGAAATTTTATATGTTGTTTATATGAAGAGGCCACAATTCCTATTGGGAACTTCATATGGTATTTTTGTTTATTAATAAAACATTGCATTCAAATATAGTAGCTTTGACATACATGAATGTTCCTCCTAAAACAATTTTTTAGAAGAGCTGAATTTACAGCATTCATTATTTGTTTTAGAAATGTAGGAGTGTGATGGTTCTCTGCAGTAGTTAGAGCTTGATCTCATAATCCAGAATACAAAATTTTAAGGACAGTCTTCCATGTGAGACAGTCCAAACAGTGTCATTTCAGGGACAAAGGAGGACTGGAGGCCCTCGCGTTATCTTGGATATGCCAGAGCATTGGCTTTATTCTTTTAGTTTAAGGCTTTAACACTTGTAGAGATGCAAATATTCCTGAGAAATGGCACCTTTAACTTTAATCTGTTCTCAGTTCTGTATACTGTATTAAGAATGAGGTATCCAAATCGGTTTTTAATCTGTATGGAGGTAGAAGAAAGGTATCAAATGAAGATGGTAGAAACTCTGGGAGGATGGAGTGAAGAAATGGGTAACGATGGGAACTTGGGGAATTTTAGGCTGGCCTTGAGCACAATTGCTGCTTTCCTAAAAAGTATCAGGATGTTGAAATGATTTATCATCCATGATCCATACTCAGCTGATATTTATTGTCCTTTAGTAACTAAATGAAACTGTCAAATGTTCCCATACATTTTTATAATGTATAAGGAAATTCAAGATTACTAATTGGTAGTTTTTCAGATTTATCCAATGGAAACAGTAATTTGTGCATCTTAATGTGCTGCTAAATGCAGATTTAAACATGACATCCAAGGATCATGACTTTTCCTCCTTTCTTGGAGATCCCACTAAAAAATTCATCTGCTGTTGTGAAATTCAGATTTCCACACAGTTAATTTCACACTAGTTATAAGTAGTTTGTAAATGTTTGCATGAGGAAACAATGTATGTCTCAATCTTTAATTTTAGATGGTAGTGTTTATTTTTACAACCCCCCAAAAGAATGCTGAAAATATGTTGATATTTCCACATGTATTTTGTTGCCTTGATGTACTATACTTGTTGCATGTATATTAAAGATTTTGTACCATGAAGTAATAGTCTTTTTTCCTTGACCAAAAGTTACCTGATTGAAATTGCACACTGAACTTTGGTTTCAACTAATGTAGATGTTCACATCTAAGAGACTAATATGAAAGCTTTAGATAAATCCTTATTTCAACTTGAATATTCTTTATTTTTATAAATAATGTACCACATAACATTCCAGTCAGTGGTAGCCAACATACATGACAGTGGTCTCACAAGATTATGATGCAGTAGAAAAATTCCTATCACTAGTGACACTGCAGCTTTTGTTTTGTTGTGGTTGACACAAGAAAAGTTCTGAGATGACCTAAATTTAATTACAGGGGATAAAGATAGAGGGAAAGGTAAAGGAGGTCAATCTGTTAACAGCTTGCAGGTAAAACCCAAGAAAAGACCGTTCACATTTCTGAAAGTATGTTGAAACTCTGACTTACATCCCATCACTTGCAACCACCAGGGCCACTGTAAGCTGTTTAAGTATAAACCTAACCCCAGCCAATCCAGAGGCAAGTTGCATCTCCTCCCGGACTGCCGTACTATCCCAGCCTTTCCCTGCTTTGTGTTATACTGTCCCCCTCATCTGCGGCCAATGTGGGTTTCATTTATCCTTTCATTCCTCGAAGAGGTGTTGTAAAACGCTTAGCTGTAGGTCTAGTGAACATTTTTTCAACTATCAGTCTTGTTGCTGGCAGTTGAAACTTGTCCCAAGACCTGGTCTTTTTTCTGGCTAGCATCTATAAGAGATCAGTAAACTCTTTTCTTCCAAAGAACCCTTGGTCTCAAGAGTTTGGGTTTAATGTTCGATGGCAGAAACTGCACCAAGTTTTCAAAGGAGCGGAAGACCATACGATGCTCTTGAGGGCTGAGGATTTTGCCACAGTAGCAGTCCTGAGACTCAAACCAAGTGAAGTGCCTCCTGCTGGGCCCCCTGACAGAAACACTAAATCGGCTGGAAGGTAGAATAGGTAGAACTCTTGAAGATATTGGTGTAGGCAAAACTTTATAAAAACCCAATTGCACAGGAACTGTCACAAAAAATCAACAACTGGGATTGCATTAAAAAGGTTTTGTACAGCAAGAGAAACCACCAAGAGTGAAGAGACAAACCACAGTGTGGGAAAAAATTTTTGCCAGCTGTTTCTCAAAGAACTGCTATCTAGAATACATAAAGAACTCAAAAAATCAGACCCCCCACAAGTTCAAAGACCCAATACAAAAATGGGCATCTGAAGTGAATAGATACTTCTCAGATGAAGTAGAAACAGCAAATATATGAAAAAATGTTCAACATCACTGGCCATTTGAGGAATACAAATTAAAGCAACACTGAGGTTCCATCGCACCCCAGAAAGAACGGCTGTCATCAAGAAATCAGCCAATAAATGCTGGCGGGGCTGTGGGGAAAAAGGAACCCTTCTCCACTGTTGGTGGGAGTGTAGACTGGTGCAACCACTGTGGAAATCAGTCTGGAGATGCCTCAAAAAACTAGGAGTAGAGGTCCTGCTAGACCCAGTTATTCCTCCTCTTGGTATCTTACCTAAAGAATTAAAAGCATCGTACCGCAGCGATATAAATAACCCGTGTTTATAGCAGCACCGTCTGTAATAACCAGATCTCGGAGACAGCTCAAATGTCCATCAACCTATGAATGGATAAAGATGTTCTTTTATACAATGGTGTACTACTCAGCCATAAAGAATAATCTTGCGACATTTCTCGGTAAATGGATGCACCTTGGAAACATACTCTTAAGTAAAATAAATCAGAAACATGTAAATACCATGTAGTTTCTCTGGTATGAGAAACCGAAAGTGTAAATAAGGACCAAATGTATAACAGATATCGTGAAATAGGAATAAAATGTTCAAATGGGAAGGGGAGCTAGAGAGGGGGGAGGGGGAAAGGAAGGGAAAAGAAAAAAATGAGAAAAAAAAAATGAAAACAAAGCTTTTGTAAGGAGGGAAAGGGGCTGAAGGGAGGGTAGGGGGATGGGGGGAATCAAGATATATCATGTACAGGCACAAATTCCCTGTGATGAATGTGATCACTATGTCTACCTAAAATGTACCAATAAATTTAATTTTAAAAATGCAGAAGAAATGGATAGATGCCTAGATACATATGAACTACCAAAGCTGAACCAAAAAAACATAAAACCTCTGAATAATCCAGTATCAGACAATGAGACTGAATAAGTAATTTAAAAAATTACCAACTAAGAAAAGCCCAGGTCCTGATGGATTCACTCCTGAATTCTGTAAGAACTTTAGGGAAGATCTAACACCAATACTCATCAAACTCTTCAATGAAGTCAAAGGGCAAGGAGTGCTCCCTAAGTCACTCTTGGAAGCTGGCATTACCCTGACTGCAAAACTAGAAAAGGACTCAAACACAAAAGTGAACTACAGGCCAATCTCTTTAATGATCACTGATGCCAAAATTCTCAAGATACTAGCAAACAGGTGGAATCACCAAAAAAGATCATATCATCACCACATAGGATTCCTCCCGGGGACCCAGGGATGGTTCCATATGCATAAATCAATCAATGTAACACACCACATTAACAGAAGGAAAAAATCACACGATAGTCTCAATTGATGTAGAAAAAGCTCTTGACGAAATCCAAAATACATCTGTGATAAAAACCCTAAATAGTTATACCACGATAGCCCATGCTGTGTTTCCCAGACACAGCAGAGTTTTATTTTGCTTTTACCCTCTTTTTCTCTTTACTAGGCCCAAGCTTGCTCTGCAGAGCCAGTTTCTCTCCCATTCTTCACTTTTACTTTCTCGAATAAACTTTGTCACTGTTAAAAAAAAAAAAGGAAAATAGGTATAAGATGGACCTTATCTCAATCTGATACAAGCCATTTTAAAAAGCCATTTATGATAAACCAATGACCAAAATCATATTAAATGGGGTAAACGCTTTCCCTTTATAATCAGGAGCAAGACAAGAATGTCCACTATCACCTCTGCTGTTCAACATAGTATTTGGGAGGATGAGACAGGAGGACTGCAAGTTGAAGGCCAGCCTGGGCAAGGCAGTGAGAGTCCCTGTTTCAAAATAAAATCTTAAAAGGGTGTGGGATGTAGTTCAGTGATACAGTGCCTGGGTTCAAGCCCCTGTCTTTAGTAAAGCAATCTTTTAAAAAGGGATAAGGAGTGTGACCTTCCACCTTAGAAAATCTCACCTGGCGATTTCATGGGAAAGACATCGCCATATAAATTATTTGCAACCCACTATAAAGATCCTTTCTAGGGACTTCCTGTGAACCCCTCTGCCGCCAAATTTTAGGAAATTGACTTCTGGATCTGTATTTGCCACTTTAAAAACAGTCTAATACACACAAATGGTCCAACACTCCCATCATCAAGCATCATCTGACCAGGAAAAGTTGCGGTAGTAATTTTGCTCTTAGGAGTATTGTTAATTTTGATTGTGCTACACGAAGAAGGTCCGCTTCCTTGTGTTTCTGTGTATTTCAAGGTTTGTATTTACGGCATAGTGACCCACCTCAGCCAAAGGGGGTTCACTTGTTTGGACAGCTGGCAAATAGGCCAGAGCTGCTTAGCACATTTTATTACTCCCCTCTCCCTTTACACAAAAATTCAGACTCCATCAAATGAAGAAACAAGAGGTACATGCTGGTAGGTTACCAAGATGATCAAGGCAAAGCAGAACTGGATTTCTTGTTCCTAGTGTTGATGTTTAAACAGGGACATGATCAGAAAACATTCGCCACCAGTGGTCAAATAGAAGACAGCGCTAAAAGTAATGCTGCCCAAGAAAACCCGGTGTTATACGTACTCCACAGACTGAACTAGCTACCTATACCTTTTCAGAAGAAGCCACTATCTAGAAAAAAACTGGTTTCCTGGTGGTGATAAGGTGAATGCTCCATCTCTCGTCCTCTTTAGCCACCCTCTTATTGCCCATAATTGGGTTAAAATTTTTTTTTCACTATCATTACTTATAGTTTCCTTCCTCTGTGGGACACGATGGCCTACGAATAAGCCTTCTTAGTTACTTTTCTCTCTTTGCTGAGACAAAATACCCCACGTCAAAGTTAAGGGAGGAAAGGTTTATTTAGCTTACGGTTTGTAGATGTTCATAATCGGCTGGCTCCAAGGCAGGGTGTGCATGGCAGGGGGGCAACAGTTCGTGGTGGTGGAAGACAGCAGAAGCAACAAGGGAGAAGAGAGAAGAGACAAGCCTCTTCTGTTCCTTATATTGTATGCAGGCTACCCGCCCTAGAGCAGGTATAGCACTCACACCCTTAATCCCAGCACTAGAAAATGAATCAATCACAAACTCTAGATTCAGCTACCTCTGAAAAGCAACACCCCATGACTGCATGAGGGTTTGTGGGGACATCCAGACACAAACCATAACACCTTCCCAGCAACTTGGATGTACTCTTGACTTAAAAGTGTTAATCAAACATGATAAAAAACAATGCAAGTATTCATCAGTGATACTTTCTACAAAAAGATCTCAATGAAAAGGGCAAATGATTTTTTAAAAAGTATTGAACTATCATAAATTTAATACATGAGATGGTAAAGGAGAAAGATTCACACAGGAATGTAATCAGTTGTTTCTTTATAAGAGAATCTTTTTGTCTATGTCTTGTATTCTGAATAACAACTTTGAAGATAATGATATATGATATATTAACTATTGTTATTCTCTGGTTACAAAATTTTATTTTTTCATAAAATAATTATTTGTTAAAAGCTTGTAGGCAACCCCCCACCCCAGGAAAAAAAAAAAAAAAAAACTTTCATATTCCTACATGTATGGTAGAACTTTGACTTAAATTCTGGCTGACCATTAGGGCTACCACACCCTGTTTACTTATAAACCTTGCAGACCATTAACCTCAACCAGTGTAGAAGCAACAGTTACTTCTTACGGGCTTCCTTCCTATCTCAAAGCTTTCTCTACTTTGCTTCACACCACCCTTTTTACCTATAGTCAATAAGCTCAATCTGTGCTTTCCTGAATCTTCGTTATAAAAGTACTCTTCCCTCTAGGCCTAGTGAACATTTTTCCAAACTGCCTCACCCCTCGTTGCTGGTGACTGCACAAACTTGTCTTGGGATCTGGTCCTTTTTCGGCTAGCATCTTTAACAGCTCAATAATCCTTTTTATTTCAGAGACCCCTGGGTCTCAAGAGTTTTGGTTTACATTCCCCAGTGCATTACTAACATGTTTCTGGTGATACTGACAAAAACAAACTTACTGCATTCCTAGTCCTATAAAAATATGGCACGATTATATACTGTGTGTTGATATTTAATAAACTACTGGTTTTCTTTGCCATATATATTTTGGCGGGGTAACCAGGAATCGAACTCGCGACCTTGCTCTTGCCAGGCAGGCGCTGTGCCGCTGAGCTACATCCCCGGCCATATTTATTGTTTTAAAGTGTATTTCTTCTACCTAGAAAGATTTTACTGAAAACAGTGCCTGTTAGACCAGCACAGGCTCATACATCTTGTGTTTCCCATGTCTACTGACTGATACTCTTTCTTTCTCTTGCCTGACTGCTCTGGCTAGGACTTCCAGAATTATGCTGAAATGGTAGTGTAACCATTCTTGTCTTTTTCTACATCTTAGAATGCTTTCAGCTTCTCCTAGGGAAGTTTTCAAAGGAAAATGAGCAAGGTATTTCAAAACAATAATCCTCGGCCACAAGGATGACACTAGTCTGAGGTTGAGGACACAGTTGCTGGGCAGGCGTCCTTGCAAAAGTATTGTTTTGTGGAAAGTTGTGATTCTGAAATTCTTTTGTGATAGCTACCAGTCAACTGTGTGTGAGAATCCTTCTTCATAACCTCATTTCTTCATTCTTTGGTCAAGCTACTCATTTTGATTGACAACCTTCGTAAGTTCTAAAGAGATGACAAATGCAAGCTAGTGTTAACTATGGTTGGCAGACATATAAAAGGCAAGCAAACTAAGATAGTTTTTATTTACATCACTTTTTATTATATCTGTGTTATGAAGGAATCATAAATTATCTCAAATTTATACCTTGTGAGAGGCCTTTGTTAAAGTTTCTATTAGTAGATGAAATGTCCATATTTTCCTAACCTAACAATATCACATTACCTCTGAAGTGTCATGAGCCTGCTTTGAACCTCAGGGCTCTCAAAAAAAAAAAAAGTTCAGTTTACTTTGTTCTTCTAACCAAGCCAGCATGTACTTAGCTTTAGCATTTCTTTTCAGCTTATACAAGGCAGAAGAGAAAATTATATCTTAGTCATTATGGCACATTTTAAAAGTACACTGTAATATAAACCAAAACTTTTACATTGTTTTTAAAAGGTTATTTCATAAGCCCCATTTTCCACACCGTCAATCATCTTTCCAAAATCCAAGACTGATTTACAGCTCAGTGAAAAATCCTTGACTTCCTATGGCCTTGTTCCCCCTTTGACATAAAAGATCTCTGACTACATTTCCAGTGTGATCTCCCCCTCACCATTCCCACGGATACACTTTGCTCAAGCCACAGAGAAAATATTCCATTGCTTTATTGAGTCCTACCTTCCACCATGTTAACTGGCTTGCCCTGTCAGTCCTAACCTTAAATATCTTGACAAATCTTTCTCTGCTTCCATGATGAATGAAGAGCTCCTCAAAGTTCCCATAATTCCCTTTGCATACTTCTATCAATCATAGTTATGAAACCTCCTGTGACCAGTGGTAAGACCCAAAATATCTTCTTCGGTATGCTGGATTCTGCCTGCTACATAAAAGATCTCAAAAAATGTTGACAGATTAAAAAATAAGAATTATCTTTTATTTTAAATGTTAATTTTTTGGAAAATAATTTAAAAGTTAACACACTAAACTAAATTTACCCATATTCCTAATATTTGTATACAGAAAAAGGAAAGAAGAATTTAAAGGACTCATATGCAGTTTGCAGTTAAGTAAGCGAAGTAATATTTTCCTAAAAAAACACTAATTTTAACTTCACACCAACTTTTTAAAAGCTATATGTAAAAGCTTCATTCAGTAATTGAATGTTCGAGATATTTCTTTAAATTTTTACATTTAAGTAATTAAATGTTATAGAATTTAACTTTAATATTGCACAACTGTTTTCTTTAGAAACATCACATTACCTTTTATTTTCAGTGTCCTTTCTTATTATGTTCGTGATACATAACAACTACAGTCATCTTGGGGACTGGGACATACACAAATGACATCTAAATCATTTGCACTTCCCCCTCCGCCCTCCTGCCTTCCCCCAGACCCTTCCCACTTCCACAGTCCACCTCCCTGTTTCCTATACTCTATCTTAGAACACTGTTTAGACTGCGATTTGTAAATATTGCAATTCCTATTTACATATGAATCAAAAAGACTGGGAAGTTCTATGGCTCAAAAGTACTAATGTGATGTGAAGCTGAGGATATGCATTCCTGCCAGTAATATTTCCATTGTAAGACAGAACTTCGGGACAAAACTGAAAAATTAACACTAATTATCCTAGCTATCTCATGGACTAAGTTTATCCAGGTGTTCTCTCGACAACAAAATACAATTACTACTAAGGCAAAATGCTGAAATAATTTCTAGCAAACCCTTTTTGTTGCTAATATATTTTTGAAGTATTAACATTTCTTTTTTTTTTTTTTTTTGGTACCGGGAATTGAACTCAGGGCCTCGCACCTGCCAGGCAGGCGCTGTGCCGCTGAGCTACATCTCAGCCCAGTAGTAATGTTTCCTTACCACTTATGTACACAGTAAGTCCCCCTCTTACAAATGAGCTCTGTTCCAGGAGAACGTTAGCAAGTCAGATGCCTTCATAATCTGACAAAGAGAGTCTATACAAGACACCTGTGAAAGTCCATGATTCAAATGTTCGTCAGTCAGGGATTCACAGTACAGAAAACTTCAATTCAGCCTTCCATTCGTTCAGATACACTGTTTGTAATATGTCATAGAAAAACCACTAGGGAATCAGATTTATTTAACTTATTTATAATTAAGAATTTTCTTCAAGTGTAATACTGGGGTGTCGGAAATGGAAAGTTTTTTGATATTCGTAAGTGACATTTAGTTAAAATATGTGACTTTGAAAGCAAAATACTATTCCTTCCTTTTAATATCAATAAATTGTTGAAAAGCATAGCAAAACAAAGGTAAATATAATAAGGTCACACAGCAGTACTAAAAATAAACTTCCAAATACATAAAGTATGGCATTACATAATAAAGTCATTGATAACTAACTACAAACACAGTGATAATTTTAAGCATAAAATATTTTAATAAAAATAGAAAATCATGAATATTTAAATTTATATGGATGTGTATTCAGTAAATTTCAGGTAAATCAACAGGATAAAATAAACATAAAAGGTTACATACAAATTCTATATAGTTTATTTCTCATGAAACATATAAATACTTTTCTACTACAATACAAAAATGCATTAATTCCCCTACCAACACTAGAGAAGATCTGTCGCCAAAATACATCACTATATTTTAGTGGGGGAAAATGCATCACATTTTCATACAATATAAACTGAATGCAGTAAACTTCTTTTTCATGTAAGATAGATCCTACAAAAATCAAGCAAAAACATTAAAAAAAAATACCATATCTCATCCTGACTTGGGGAGAGGGAGATAGGGCTAGGGATTGATCCCAGGGCCTTACTCATGCTAAACATTCTAAGACTGACCTCCATCCCCATACCATTCAGATTCTTTTTTTTTTTTTTTTTTTTTTTTTTGTGGGTACCGGGGGCTCGACCTCAGGACCTCGCATGCCAGTAGGCGCCCGTGCCACTGAGCGATATCACCGGCCCCTTTTTCGTATGTGGGATCCGGGAGTCGAACTCGGGCCCTCGCGCTTGCCGGGCAGGCGCTTAAGCCGCTGAGCCATCTCACCGGCCCTCAGATTCTTTTTAAAATCTCATTCCTATAAATTGTGTTTAGCTAAATTCTTTAATCATATATAATTTCTGGAAGAAAACAGCTTCTTGTTTAGTCTCTTGGCCTGTCATATTAATGTGAGATACCGTAAATCAAGACATTCTGAAAGTATTTCGTGACTTTTATCACAGTATAGATTCAGTATTCCCTATCCAAAATGCTTACGACAAAAAACGTTTTAATTTCCTTTTTTTCTTCCTTCAGATTTTGGAATATTTGCACATTTATAGGGAAATCTTAGGGAAGGAATGCAAGTCTAAATACAAAGTTCATTGAAGCTGCATAAACCTCTTATACACATGGCCTGAAAGGAATTTTATGCAATTTATTTAGTGTGCCTGCATTCTGACTGCAACCCTTATCATGTGAGGTCAGGTATAGAATTTTCCACTTGTGGTGTCAAAAAGCTTCAGGTTTTGGAGTATTTCAGATTTTAGATTTTCAGATTAGAGAAGCTCAACCTGTAATGATTTCCATATTGTTAGAAAAGTATCAACAGAAATGACCCAGAGAACCTCTTGAACGGTGACAACTGCATCGTAAGTTGGCTAGAATCCAGAGGCCGTTCCAGTGCTGAAAGATTTATTTTTACAGTGTAATTGCAACGTGGTTTCCACAGAAGACCCATGTCTGAGTGAACATTCACTACAATCAGTAAAACCTCCCTTTTTTAACAGGAACAATAAATATGGGTTTTTATTCACCAAAAATGTTAAGATCCATACCATACAAACGATATTTTACATCATACAAATAAAATATATATACTTTTAATCAGAGAAATTACAGCCCACATGAGTCTTTGAAACAGTAATGTGGAAGGAAAAACTAATGCATATGTATTAAAGAAATTATAAGGTGACTGACAAATGTGACAAATGCTATTAAATGACTATCTTCCATTACCTCCTTTCCTAAAGTATCTATGTACATGATTTAAATGTGCATAAACCGTGACCATTTTTCTTCTAGACATTATCAAGTACAATTCAAAGGATTCTTTCTTATCTGACACACTAAGTTACGTTGAAATCAAACTCAAGAGTGCTTTTGATGCTAAGCAATAATACTTCTTTTGCTGACAAGAAAACAAAATGGTTGTGATTTCTGGAACATTTTCTTAAATCTCCAAAAATAAGAAAATTTTTATTTTAAAACTAAGAGTATGATTTTGAGGTAGAATAGAAATTGCTGTTCATTTAAATTATAGGAAAGAAAGAAATAAAATCGTTTTAACAGAGTAAGAGGGAAAAAGCTCCTGCCTAAGAGTCTCCGTCTTATTTGGCTGTGGCTCTCCCAGGCTGAAACTGCTGCCTTTGGACATTCTGCCTCTGGAAAAAAGCCTTTCCAAATTCGTAGGTACTGATCATAATGGCACAGGCAGGAGCAATTTTAATTAAGCGAGGAATCAGACCTAAAAGGAGAATGGGAAAAAAGAACAAATTTCACCTTATTTTTTAAAAATATAACTTATTTGGCTCCATTCTTATAATTAACAAATTGAATGGAGTGATAGATAAAATTCTGTGCCATGAATGGATAGCAAAGAAGAGGTCAAACTACTTACTCCCAACCTCTCTCCTTGAGTTCCAGGTGATACAGAAATTTTATTTTACTAAATCTACTATTATTTAGCATTTCTTTTGCTTTTCTTTTCTTTACCTTTTCTTTTTTTTTTTATGTGGGTACCAGGAGTCAAACTCAGGACCTCACACTTGCCAGCAGGCACTTGTGCCGCTGAGCAACATCACCGGCCCCCTTTTTTTTCCTTTATGTGGGTACCAGGAGTCGAACTCAGGACCTTGCACTTGCCAGAAAGGCGCTTATGCCGCTGAGATATCTCACCAGCCCTACCTTTTCTTTTTTTGAGACAGCGTCTCAGCCATATAGTTCAGGCAGGCCTTAAACACATGGCAATCCTCTTGCCTCAGCCTCCAATGGCCGGGATTACAAGCATGCACCACCACAACTGACTAGCATTTCTTTCTACTTAAAGCAAAGACAGTTACTTATAGCAAAGATATTTACTTTAACAAAGATACTTTACTTATAGCAAAGATATTTAAAATGTTACCTGTAACTTTCTCCTGAAAGTTAATTTTACAAGGTGACAGATTTAAAACTAATCATTCTACTCAACGACCAGTAAAGCAGATGTTTTTACCTGCAAATAATCCAGAAAATCCATTTTTAGCAACAATGTTCTTCATTATAACCCAGGTTGACATATGCAAAGGCACAGAAACTGAAAACAAAAAAAGCTATCAAAAATCACAATTTAATAATTTCTAATACAGATAATACATACATAACGGTATTCATTGCTTTAGGAGTATATGATTTCATTATATTAAAAACAGATCTGTTCACCTAAGAGATATTTTCGATCTTATTTTTAATAGACACATTTTTAAAAAAGGATTTCAAGTAAAAAGGTGTACACAACTGGATGGAGTCAAGGGCACAGTATACAGAAAGCTTCTTTGGAATTATGGTCTGTATCATAAAACTTGCTGGTATTATTCTTTATACCTTTTGTTACATATTAAAAATCTTTCACAATGATTTCTTAAAACTATGTATAGAAATTTTTATGGGGTATCTAAGTGCCAAAGAAATGTTACATAATGATTTTACTTTGATTTTATATTGTCTACAGTTTAAAAAAACTTTTTATTCCTAAAAACAGGTTCTGAGGAAATAAGTCATTCTTTGTAGTAGTGTCCTGCTTTATTACACGTAAATTAGAACAATGTCTCCTTCAGAGGGCAGGTTTTAGATAACAGATCTGTACCATCTGTTATTAGCAACCACTCTACTACGGGGGGGATGGGGAACTATTTTTAAACACAGCCTAAGTAGAAGTCGCTAAGTTCAAACATAAAGTTTATGAATAACTGTACACGAAGTTTACTCACCCTCATTTTACACACTGATTCTAAGCAGCTAACTTAGCCTGCAGAGTACAAGATGAAATAAGTTGCAAAGAACAAGTCTAAGAGGCAGGCATTCTATCAAGGAAACATCATGCCTTCTGATAGGCTGCTAACTTCAAAGTCTTGGTTTGAGACCAGCTAGACGGTAGGCAAACAATCTTATCCTCTTCAGCTTTTGAAAACTGCATAATAAAATGCCACAACATTTACACTGATGGCTATCCTTATTTTTATTAGTGACTAACCCCAATAGAATAAGGGAAAGACTACAGAAAAGTATCTTCAGAAACGGCCTTTTTAGATACAGACTGGATGAACAGATTTAAAAAAACAGCACTCGACAATATGCTGCCTACAAGAAACTTGTGGTACCAATAATGAAATATATGGACTAAAAATAATGAGACGTTCCATAATCATTAACTGTTTATGATAAACTACAAAAAAACTATATCCCTACTATACTAAATAGGTCACTGAACAGGGCAAATACATTCTAATGAAAAGGAAGAATAAAACTTTTTTGGAGGGGTGCAGCACTGGGGGGTGAACCTAAGAGTGCTCTTCCACCGAACTACATCCTCAGCCCTGTTTTTAATTTTTTATTCGACACAGGATTTTGCTAAGTTGCCCAGGCTGGCCTGAACTTGCAATCTTCCTGCTTCAGCCTCCCTAGTATGTAAGATTACAATCATGTGCCACTGTGTATGGCAAACAAAATAATTCTGAACTGTCAAGGAAGGACAGATAGAGTTTAGGCAGCAAGAATGTGCATACCTGAAGCAGAGAACCCTGGTGTAACAAAACTCTGATTACCTCCCAGGTTTTCATCGGTGTCTTATATTAGAGGAAACTAGGTTTTTGGTAGGTCAAACACAAGGCTGTCACCAGTATCGATGAGATTCATCTGTAGAGCCTATAGTCTATGTTTCTTTCAACATTATAACACTAATTCTACATTTTATGCGAAATATTACTTTATAAATTGTTTATTTGCATTACAACAGGCTATTATAGGTTTACATAACACAATGTTGAATGGATAATTTCCCATGGGTTTACACTATACTTGCTAAAGAGAATAAATGATGACAGAAGAGAACTTGTAGAAGCAAATAAGAGTGACACTTTTGTTCTAAGAGAAATTATAGGCTATAAAGAAATAGAAAGAGATGATAAAATAGGAAAAACACATACTAAAAGAAACAAAGTTAAAACCAACCAAACAAAATATTTACAAATGCTCACAAAAAGCACAAAAAGAGAAGAAAAACATTACCGGTCATTTCCTATCCTTTATACTGACTTGTCTACATTTATTTAAAAGATAAATACTACTAGAAAAATAATAACACATTTGAAGGAGACTGGAAACAAACTATATATCATTCAACAACTTAGCTTTCGCATGACAAATATTTGTTCTTTATAAACGGTAAGAGATTTAACTCATGGCAGTCAAGAAATAAACTTTAAATTTTCTTAAATTTGTTTGGGATTATAGTATTTTTTCTGGGTATTCCACTTTAACAGTACACATTCGTTTTATTAAAGAAAGAATAAGGTATAATGAAAACAATCTTGTTTTTCTTATTTTTAGATATACCTAAGAGTACCTAGAAATAAAAACAAAAATGGCATCTTAAAAATGTCTCAACTTACTTTTATGACTTTCATATGTCCAAAGTTGTGTCTGCTTCTGTGTTTTTACCACATCAAATGGCAAAGTTACAACAGCTGCAAACTATCAGAAAGTAAAATTAACTAAAATCTACCTTTTAATTTTTCCCAAAATAGTCTTAAACTCCCCTAATTAGCATATTATTTAACAAGGATAACAATGAAAATCAAAGCTAAACTGAGGTTTAAAACGAAACCAAAGGAAAGTTTTTATTGAAATACTCCTCATAAAATTCGGATGTAAACGGCCATGGGGACCTTCTTTTACCTCCCTGAGATCACACAGCCACTACTGGCAGAGCCAGAATTCCCCTCAAACCTCTGACTGCAAGACAAATGTTTAAATCAGAAATTCCCCAAGTATCTAGTTAGCATCTAATAATTTCCAGCAAATGTTTTTAAAACAGATTTAAAATATTAAATTTTAGTACATGAAGAAAATGAACTTGGTCTATATACCTTTTCTTAATGAAAATCAATATATTTATCAACTATAGTTACATTGGTTCAAAAATCACATTTAAAAAAAAGACTTTTCTCAAAGTTATTTGACTTAGTAATTATTTCTATAATGCCTTAGGTAAGGGAGTTTTTTTGTTTGTTTTTACGGTACTCAGGATTGAACCCAGGGACTTCACACTAAGCTGCATTCCCAGCCCTACTTAAATTAAAATAAAGTTTTTGAGGCAAGGTCTCACTGAATTATCCAGGCTGTGCTTGAACTTTCAATCCTACTGCCTCAACCTCCCAGAATGCTGGGATTACAGGTGTGTGCTACCATGTCCAGAATTCTTTTGTTTTTAACAAAAAATAATTAAATTTCTTTAAGAACAGTCTCACAGCCGGGCATGGTGGCGCACACCTGCAATCCCAGCAGTTGGGAGGCTGAGGCAGGAGGATCGCTGCAGGTTTGAGGCCAGGCTGGGCTACAAAGTGAGTTTAAGGCCAGCCTGAACTGCATAGCGAAACCCTGTCTCAAAAAAAAAAAAAAGAAAATGTTCGCACAATATCTGATACTAACGGCCACATAAAATCTGGTATCTACTTTTTGTTTCCCAATTTGCATTTGAGCCAATATGGTTATAAAATGCCCCTTAAAATCACTCACGTTTTATTTTTATCTCAATAATCTGGTGATTACAGTTTTGAAATCAGTTTCAAAGGTTACAGGTGAGATAAAATCAATTACTGTTTCTCCTTCTCCGCAAGGTACTGCATAGTGGCAACATTGTCATATATACCTTTTTGGCACTTTTTAAATGACCTTTACACTGTTGGTTTTTAACAGAAAGCCAGGACCCTGTCATACTCATACGCTTTTTCTGTTGCAGAGACAAATCTTTACTTCAAAACTGTCCAAAGCCAGCAATATTTTCTAAATCATTAAAAAACAAGTTTTCTATATTAAGTAGAAATGGTAAAATAGAGACCTTCCCTTATTTTTCTGTAAAGCTGGTACATCTTTTTTCTTTTCTTTGGTTTTTTGAGACAGGGTCTTGCTATGTAGTTCATACTGGCCTTGAAATCACTCTGTAGCCTAGGCTGGCCTCGAACTCATGGCAATCCTCCTGCTTCAGCCTCCCAAATGCTGGGATTACAGGTGTGCACCACCACACCCAGCTGGTACAACATTTTAAAGTCATTATTCAACAATACTAATTTCTTTAATGACTCAATGGGCTTATAATCATCAGGGCTTAATTTAAAGATCTTTGACCTGACAACATTCACATCTCAGTCTTGAACTCAACAGCAGTGACTTCCATAGCATGGGTTTTACAATGTATTATTCCAATAGTTTTCTGCAGGTCTTTATCACCTCACACCTATTTTTCTATGGCTCTGAAATGTCAGTGTCATGCTATACATTCTCACAAGCTAATCTTCCAAGAATGTGTGCATAAGAAAACTCTCTATGGCCAAGGGCATGGTGATATGGATCTGCTTCTAAAAACTACTGTGCATCACTTTCCCTTACATGGACAGACTGGAAAAGGTGAACTTTCTATTACTCAAGGGTCATTTGACATTCTCCCCTTCTGGTTACAATTTTTCTTACAATTATTTTAAGAAGTAAGCAAAATGTTTCTAAAGAAACAGCAATTGACAGAGGATAGAACTGCTTCTACTTAATTCAATGATACATATGGGATAATACTCCATGAACTATTACCTAATCATATGTACTAGCATTTATTGAACTAATGTATTATAAAAGCTCTATAAATAAAGGACTTTCATGTATAAAATGATTGTAACTAGAGTGATCTAACAAATCCAAGTTTCTCAGAAAAATGTAATGTGTAAAATACATAACAACATATAATGTAAAAACATCGACACAAAGTACATTTTAAACTTTTTTTTTTTAATACGCGGGTATCAGGAGTTGAACTCAGGACCTCACGCTTGCCAGGCAGGTGCTTACGCCACTGAGCCCTTAAACTATTTTAATTATTTTAATAATTTATTTTCTTAAAAGATGATAAAGAAGTTTAAAAGTATTATAGCTCAAAAAGTACTCTCTGAGGGCCGGTGAGACGGCTCAGCGGCTTAAGCACCTGCCTTGCAAGCGCGAAGGCCCGAGTTCGACTCCCGGAACCCACATACGAAAAAGGGGCCGGTGATATCGCTCAGTGGCACGGGTGCCTATTGGCGCGTGAGGTCCTGAGATCGTCCCCCTGGTACCCACAAAAAAAAAAAAAAAAAAAAAGTACTCTCTGAATATATGTGAAACGCTATATAATATTTAGTTATTTTAATGCAACAGTTATCATTTTCCTAGAATAGTAACAACAAAAGAATAAACTTACAGAACCAGACAATGCCCCTGAAGTAAAGTTGATCATAAAAGTCGGTTCATATAGATCAGATTTCTCACATAACCACTTCTTTAAAATTTCATAGTTATACCAGTATATTGCTATAAAAACAAAGAATGAAATGAGCACATTCTTAAAAATAAAATGTGGCATTTAAAGAAAAGACAAAACTTATAAACCAAAGGAAAAGAGAAATTCTAACCTTGACACATCTTGCTTTCTGCTTAGACTATCAGTCTTATAAACACAAATACTCCTCTTTGCGTCACTATGATACAACTATAATTCCAAAACCTGACAAGGACATGTAAGAGAGAGGAAAAATAAAGGCCTGTCTATAGATGAATACAGAGAAGAAGTCTTTTTTTAAAATTCAGCAAACTGAAGCAAAAAGTGAAGTTAGTTAATATAATAAAATGTAATATACCACATTAACAAAACCAGGGAATAACCTAATGATGAAAAAAAAGCATCTGATGAAGTTCAACACTTCTACTTCAGGCAAACAAATTTCTTGAAAATCTAGAGATAAAAGGGAAACTTAACTTGGTAAGTATGCATCAGAACCCAGTGGCAAGAGTAATTACTAATGCTGAAACAACAGAATTACTTCTCTTACACTGTGGAAAATGATAGGATGCTCGTTGTTACCCCTACTGTTCAAAACTGTACTAGGCAGGAAGAAAGAGAAGCCTGGATGATTAAAAACTTCTAAAGAGGGCCGGTGAGATGGCTCAGCGGCTTAAGCGCCTGCCCGGCAAGCGCAAGGGCCCGAGTTCAACTCCCGGAACCCACATACGAAAAAGGGGCCGATGATATCACTCAGCGGCATGGGCGACTGCTGGCGCGCAAGGTCCTGAGGTCGACCCCCCAGTACCCACAAAAAAAAAAAAAAAAAAAAACTTCTAAAGAGACATAACTTACTATTGCCTCTATTATTATCTACACAGAAACTCAAAAGATAAAATCAATTGCAACCACATCAACTACAAAGGCTTACAAAATATAAAGGCTGGGCATGTAGCTCAGTGCCTAAGAATGCACAAGGCCTGGTTTCAATTCCCAGCCCCATAAAAATGAACAAATGCTGCCAAAGTTGGAGGGTGGGGGATACCTTTAATAAATCTCAAAGGAAATAAATTTATCTTTTTGAAGAAAAATTGAAATCACTACCAAAACACTTCAAATATGATTAACATAAATAGATATGTCATCTCTAGAGAAGAAAAAAAAGGTAATGTCAAGATTTTTAATAATGCACTAGGACTTTAGGCTGTGGTACTGGCACAGACTTAGACAAATTAACCAATGAAACAGATCCGTGCATACATGAAAATCTGATAATAACAGAGACACCGCAGGTCCTTGCAGCAACTATGGTTATTCAATAGTTGAGGCTGAGACAAAGCTCAGCATATCCATGTGGGGTGAGAATGAGCCTGAAAGCCTTAGTCCACATCCTCAAAGCAACTATACATCACTGAATAGCTAAAGAAACCCTGTCTAATCTTATAAATCCCTGAGAAAATGCAAGTTAAAGTGAGAAATTACTTCTAATTACCAGAAGAAATTTAAGAAATTTAACAATAGAAGACCTGGTAAAGGTGTAAAGCAGCAGGAAATCTCGTATATTGCTGGCAGAAGCAGAGATCCGTATAATCACCTTAGAAAAGAGTTTGCATTACCTAGTGAAATTAGAACTCTATACTGTATATGGTCTTTCTATGATTCAGCAGGTCTAATAGTGGAAAACTGTTGCACAGGTGCACAAAGAGACTGTTTAAGAAATGTTTATAGCAGCATTATTACTTGTACATAAACAAGATTAAAAATGAATCAAACATAGAATTAATCCCAGGAAAATTTTTGAGTGAAAAGATTTTTTTTTAAAGCTCAAAAACAGGTAAAACAATAAATAGAAAAACAATTTTTAAAAAATCAAACAGATTGGGGCCGGTGAGATGGCTCAGCGGCTTAAGCGCCTGCCTTGCAAGCGCAAGGGCCCGAGTTCGACTCCCGGAACCCACATACGAAAAAGGGGCCGGTGATATCGCTCAGCGGCACGGGTGCCTGCTGGCGCGCGAGGTCCTGAGGTCGACCCCCCGGTACCCACAAAAAAAAAAAAAAAAAAATCAAACAGATGACCAAAAAATTCAGTATGTTGGATATCACTGGGAATGTGAGCATAAAAGAACATTTATGTGGCTTCCTGATTTAAAAAGCTGTTACATTCAAGCTCACAGACTAAAGTGGTGAGTTCACAGGTGTTCATTTTATACTTCATAATTTAAACCTATGCCACTTTTTTACATACTAAATATATAATTAAGTATGAAACATAATGGGCATAGGAATCTATGATTAATTACACGTTTATGTTTCTTAACAACATAAACTGAACACAAGCACCTATCTGATTTACAACAGTCTCACAGGATACTCAATGGGGAGATGTTTATTTTTAATAACTGAAAAAGTAAGGGTCCAAATCAAAGGTGGTCTTAAATAGTTTTTTTGTTTTTTTTTTTTGTGGGTATTGGGGGTCGACCTCAGGACCTCACGTGCCAGCAGGCGCCCGTGCCACTGAGTGATATCACCAGCCTTTTTTTCGTATGTGGGTTCCGGTAGTCGAACTCGGGCCCTCGCGCTTGCCAGGCAGGTGCTTATGCCGCTGACCCTTATGCCAGTGCCCATCTCACTGGCCCTTAAATAGATTTTATATATTCTGATTTATAATAGTTTATTTACCTTACTGATTATGACCAATTTTGAATATGAATGCCCATCAAATCAATGTTTAAAAGGCAATTAAATGTAAGCAAAAACAAAATCAGGCCTGAATTAGAAACTGTTCATTTAATAAGGACTGTGAAGATCAAAATGCCCAAACAATGAACTAAGAATGTGTGGTTGCTACAGAAAATAACTTAACTTTAACCATAAAAGGTTTAAAACCTAACAAAAGTAGTGTATGAATAAGACGAAGCTCCATAAAATTTAGCAGATAATAAGACAAATCCTACCTGAGAAAGGTACATCTCTAAGAACAGTAGGGGCCCAGCCCTTCCAAAGGGAAATCCAGCCGTCTTCCGCTACTTTCTTGCTGACAAATTGATGTAGCTCCTTGTAAGAAAACTTCGTAGACTGCATCTTGGTTCTAATCAATTCCAATGGACTTATCACAGTTACTGCACCAACTAATACAAACAATCGGATGAAAGAACATAAAGCATGGACTATTCAAACACACATGTAAAATCAATATTTTTTATTTTACTCTTTATTCTGAAATATCTGCAAATCTTAAAATCAAATATCTAATCTGTCAACATATTGGTACAAATTTTTCTCTTGAAAAACATATTGCTTAAGTCTGTTTGCATATATCTTTTTTTGGTTGCAAGTCTTTCAAAGGGAGATCCCAGAAATGTTATAGTCAACTAAAACCATTACAAAAACTCACTCTTAGCGCCCCCCCAAACGAACAGAGTCCTACTTCACAGAGAAATATGTTCTTCTGAGTAGAGGCAAATTTTCTTCTGACTGAGCACTTACTCCCAAAGTTTATACTGAAAATGATACAAGACTTTGGCCTGAATCATATATGGGCCCAGATGACAGCTTGGAAGTTTAGGTAGCTAAGAACCGATTCTCATGTTACTCTAAAACACCAGGCATGGTGGCACACTCCTGTAATCCCAGCACTCAGGAGGCTGAGGTACAAGGATCTCAAGTCTAAGGCTAGCCTGGTCAGCACCATGAGTTTAAGGCTATCCCACACTACATATGATGATCCTGTTTTTAAAAATAAATAAATAAAAACTGTCCTAGATTCAACCAAAATGGGCTGTCATCTTAAGCTAATGTCAATCAACATGCCAAGTCACTTCCAGAGTAAAGATATTAACAAATTAATACAAATTAGAATGCAAAATATGCTTCATTGATATTATGTACATTATACAAATTCTGTATGTCAAAATTTAAACATATGTCCTATACAAAAATCAAAATGAAAATAAAAATTTATTACTTACACCTGGCCATAATTCCAGCAATAATTGGTATTTTAGTTTCATTTTCTCCTAATTTGGATCTCAGAACAGCAGTTAATTGATCATAGCAGGTAAAATAAATAACAGTGGCAGGAACTGCCATCACTCTGTAGAGACACACAAACAAAAAGATTGCTCAGAATTATCCAAAGGTGTCAAATATACTAGTAAATTAAATTCATTATCATGATATACGCTAAAAAACTTCTATTTTGTATGGGCTAAAAACCACAACAAATCAGCCCATGAGATAAATTTTTCTTTCATTAAAAAAAAAAAGTATTAGTGCTTAACACAGTAATCAGTAAAGAGATGCAAAAAAGTATCTGCCCTCTAAAAGTTTAAATTCTAGTTGTGAAGGTAAGTTACAATATAAAGGATCAAATGAATGCAATGTAAGTTATAATATGTAACATTAAGTAAGTGCTATATAACCAAACTCATATCACATGAGTTGCACAATCTCAGGTGTTACACACACAAACCAAATTAGGACACTTCTCCATCTCCTTCCCTTTTCAGTCTGTTTCTAGTCTTCCACATCTGCCCTCCCAGTTAATGTTTACTATGACATGAGAATTGCTGTAATAAAAGTTAATGAGCAACTAACTATAAGATATTTTTGAACTATATATCACATATCATACTTGCCTATAATTGGAAATAAAGTACAATTAACATTGCCAGAACTGTACATACTCGCTTTGAGGGATTCTAATAACATTTTCCCTTAGATGAAAATATCAGAAGGAGGTTATTAAGTAAATGCATATACAAAGCTGCAGGCATTGTCATGTCAGCAATGTCAATGCAACAAGAAGCCAATTCATGTTTCTGGTCTAACTACACGGTATTCACAGACCATAGTTTGGAATGCTTAATATTCTACAGTGAAGGTTGACACAGAGTATTCAGGAGTAGAAGTGAATGTAGTGAAAGATAAATGGTAGTCTTGGATATCCACTAACTTAAGAATCTTAGGCATTAAAGTATATGCCTCAAAACTGATTAATTGCCTCCATATAAAAGACAAAACAAGTGCTTAGAAATAAACAAGGCAGCAGAGCCAAGGTATTATTTGGAATTTTTACATTCAGTCTAACTTAATCACATTAATTCACATAATTGTGAGTTAGTAGAGAGAATTATCTGGAAAAGTAAATGTATATACATTACAATATACTTACTGTTTTAGTAAAATAAAAAGTCAAATGAACACCAAGTCCTTTTTTTTTTTATGTGGGTACCGGGCGTCGACCTCAGGACCTCACGCTTGACAGCAAGCGCTGTACCACTGAGCAATATCACCGGCCCTTTTTTCCTTTAAGTGGCTTCCAGGAGTTGAACTCAGGACCTCGCACTTGCCAGGCAGGCGCTTATGCCACTGAACTATCTCACCGGCCCAAGTCCTTCATTTCTAAACTTGAAAAAATATGATTTTTATGTAGTGAAGACTTAATGCAGTAGGCCTGGTTACTTAAATCTTCCATATCTTCAGGAGGGCTTGTTTGGATGCTGACCTTTGGCCTGGAATTTAGTAAGTGGAATTTCCCCCACGATAATGCCTTCCGTATGTCTGAAGCACTAACCCAAGTCGTCTAGGTTGCTTTGTGCGGGCAAGGTGATTTATGGTAAGCATCTACTTTCCTTTCTGGGGTCTGAAGTTTTGCTAATTACAGCTGGTTAAGTTGGGAAACTCAAGTGAGTTTCCAGGGTAGAAACACTTTGCTCCCTCACAGTTGCAGAAAGAATAAGCACATCCCATGTGATGCCACGAAGGACTCCGGAAGCCCTTACTCCTGGTGTGTGCTTTTCCCTTACCGATTCTGCTTTGCATCATTTCACTGTAATAAACCATACTCGTGAGTATAACCCTCCTTAGGGCTGCGCGTCCTAGCACATCATCAAATGTGTGGGTAGCTGTGAGACTCACAAAACAAAGCTGCAGAATATCGAAGAGTTCTAATGTCTAAAATGCCTGACTTTCTCTCATCATGCTCACTGCAATACAAAACAACCATCACTTAGCAGGAAAAAAAAATTTTTAAATATCAACTTACAGAGTAGGAGGAAGGCCACTCCACAGGGACTTAATGCCCTCATTTCGAATGATTTTTAAAAAGGCATCCTAAAATTATTATAGAAAAAAGTAGTCAAAATACAGCCCTAAACCTGATATATATAAAAATTTAGAGTGATAAATGATTAGTAATTTGACTCTTTCAAGCACTTATTTCTAAAATATGAGCATCTTGGATTTATGTATGTCCATTCTTTCAAAAAAATGAGAATTTTTACATGCGTAAAATGAAGCATTTCTGAACAATACTTCTTACAAAATAAGGTATATATTACTCAATTCTGGATTACTCTATGTAGGGCTTAAAAACAAACTTTCAAAAGATAATTGTAGAAAAGGAAGTAAAACAGTAACAGAGAACTGATCAGATAAACTCTCCTGACCAAGTATAAATTCTAAAAAATTATCATTAGAGCCCACTTTGTGAAATTCTGAAGAGGAATCAAAAGCAGGCAGAAGCTTAAGTCTGTTGTTAATGGACAAACTCTTACAAGTTAATAATAATATACTGAATATTGACCAAGGATTAGAATAAACATTCCTCCAAAAAAAGATACAGTCAATAAGCACAGAAAAAACGTTCAACGCATCAATCATTATGGAACTGCAAAGCAAAGCCATAATAAGTTACCACTTCATACCCAATAGGCAGGCCAAAATTTAAAGACCGATAAAATAGGCACAGGGGTACATGCCTATAATCGCAGCCTTCTGGGAGAATAAGGCAGAAGGATACTGAGTTCAAGGACATAGCAAGATCCCATCTCAAAAAGAAAGGGGAGGGAACGGACAGAAGATGACAAGCACTAACAAGTACCCTGAGAATGTGGAGAAACTAAAACCCACTTACATTAACGGTGGGAATGTAAAATGGTGTGTAGCTACTTTGGAAAACAGTCTGGCAGTTTCTAAAATGGTTAAATATAGGGATGCCATATCATCCAACAATTTCAATTTGAATTCTAGATATATATTCAAAAGAAATTAAAACATGTTTAGACAAAAATTTGAATGTTTTTAGCAGCACTACTTATTCCCAAAAATAGAAATAATCCAAATGTCCATCAACTGATGGATAAGTAAAATATGGCATATTCACAAAATGTTGCGTTATTACAAAAATAAAATACTGATACATGCCACAACATTGATGAGTCTTACAACATTATAGCAAAAAGCCAGTCACAAATGACTGCATGTTTTCCCAGGAAAGAAGCAGCTTAGTAAGATAGAAAACTTTTAAGACAGTGTTCTACTCTAGCCAAATATGACAGAAAAATGTGGTATCACCCAGATCCACACCAGCAAAGACCAAGCAGGTAGCCCAGACTTCCACCTTTCTAAGACTCAATAAGAGGCTGTAACACCTCCATTTGGCTGGTCTCACTGAAGGTCAATAGGGAGCTGAACTTTTATCTCCACTTGATCAGTAATAAGCTCTCCCCTAGCCCCATGAGAGGAGGAATAGTGGAGAGTCAGGACTTTTGTTATCACCCACCAGTAATGAGATCACCCCACTGCAAATCGGTGGAAACCAGGTGTGAAGCCAAACTCCTGCCCATGTGCAACAGTAAACGGTGCCAATGGAGGCTGTGGGGAAGCGAGACCTCTAACTGCCCAGCAGGGAACAAGGTGGAGCCCGCCCTGTTCCCGAGAGGAGGCAGTATCAGACAGCCAGTCTAATAAAATGTTTAAATGACATTTAGAATTTAATCATAGACAGAACACTCAAAATGCCCAGGTTTTTTTTTTAATTAACTGAGTTTATTGGTACATTTCAGATATACATAATGACATTCATAAGGAATTTATACCTGTACATGATATATCTTGATTCTTTTTTTCCCACTGCCTTCCTCTCCCTTCAACTCCTCTTCCCCCTTTTTTTGGGGGGGGTACCAAAATTGAACTCAGGACCTTCCGCTTGCCAGGCAGGCACTTGTGCCGCTGAGCTATTTCCGCGGCACCCCCCCCCTTATTTACAAAAGCTTTGTTTCCATTTTTTCCTTCTTTCCTCATTTTTTTTAATTGTTGTTTTCCCTTCCTTCTTCCCCCACCCCCTCCCTAGTTTCCCTTCCCATTTGAATATTTTCTTCCTATTTCACAATATCTATCATACATTTTTGTCCTGATTTACACTTTCAGTTTCTCACACCAGAGAAACAATGCAGCATTCACACATGTGTGTCCGATTTATTTCACTTAAGAGTATGTTCTCGAGGTGCATCCATTTACCTAGAAATGTCTCAAGCTTATTCTTCTGTATGGCTGAGTAGTACTCCATTGTATTAAAAATAAAATACATCTTCTTTATTCATTCATGGGTTGATGGACATTTGGGCTGTTTCCAAGATTTAGCTGTTGTAAACTGTGCTGCTATAAACATGAGTGTGCATATATCACTGTGGTATGATGCTTTTAATTCTTTTGGGAAGATATCAAGAAGGGGAATAGCTGGGCCAAATGGAACCTCTAGTTTTAGTGTTTTGAGGAATGTCCACACTGATTTCCACAGTGGTTGCACCAGTCTACAAACAGCATGGCACTGGCAAAAAAAAAAAAAACAGACCGAGGATCAAAGGAACAGATCAGAAGTTGCAGAAACAACTCCAAACACACTCAGCTACCTTATCTTCAACAAAGGGGCCAAACACCTTCAATGGGAGAAAAATAACCTCTTTAATAAATGGTGCTGGAAAAACTGGCTTTCCACATGCCAAAGACTAAAAATAGACCAGTGTCTCTCACCATGCACTAAACTAAAATCAAAGTGGATCAAAGATCTAAATATCAAATCAGAAACATTAAATCTGCTGGAAGACAGAATGGGTAGAACTCTTGAAGACACAGGTGTAGGCAAAGACTTTATGAACAAAACCCCAACTGCATGGGAAATATTACAAAGAATCAACAACTGGGATCTCATCTTATTAAAAAGCTTTTGCACAGCAAAATAAATCACCAACAGAGTGAAGAGACAACCCACAGAGTGGGAAAAAAATTTTGCCAGCTGTTCCTCAGATAGAGCACTAATACCTAGGCTACACAAGGAACTCAAAAAAAATCAGACCCCCCCCCCCAATTTTAAAGACCCAATCAAAAAATGGGCATCTTGTGCTTGCTTCAGCAGCATATACATAAAATGGGTATCTGAAATGAATACACACTTCTCAGATGACAAAGTACAAAAATAAATACATGAAAAAGGGCTGGTGAGATGGCTCAGCGGCACAAGCGCCTGCCCGGCAAGCGCGAGGTCCTGAGTTCGACTCCCGGAACCCACATAAAGGAAAAAAAGGGCCAGTGGTATAGCTCAGAGGCACAAGCGCTTGCTGGCAAGTGCGAGGTCCTGAGGTTGACTCCCAGTACCCACAAAAAAAAAAAAAAAAAAAAGTGTTCAATATCACTGGTTATTTCAGAGATGCAAATTAAAACAATGCTGAGGTTCCATCTCACTCCAGAAAGAATGGCTATCATCAAGAAATCAACCAATAACAAATGCTGGTGGGGCTGTGGGGAAAAATGTCCAGGGTTTTAATTTTTTAAAACCACCATTCTAAGAACTAAGAAGATGTTAAACTAAATGAAGAGGGATGATAAATAAATACCTAAGCTAAGGGAGATATTAGAATCCTCTGGTGAAGATTTCAAGCGGTCAACATAAAAAGTATTTACTAATCACTTACAAACATGTTTGAAACAAGTGAAAATACAGTATGCCTCAGCAAACAAATTCAAAAGTAAAATGCCTCATCTGCAAAAATGCTACAGATCAAAACAAAAACAGAGGAAGGAAAAATAACAGAAGTAGGAAACAGAATTAAAAGGAAATAAATGTTAGATAAGCTCTAACATCTATAACCGTGTTAATATATTTAGTCTATGAAAAGAGGAAAACCTATAAAGTTAAAGCACAACTCAATTATATACTGTCTATAAAAAATTCACTTCAATTACAGTGATATGGAAAGGCTAAAAATGCACCGGAAGACTCAGCACAGTACGGATGTCATTTCCCCCTAAATTAATACACAGGCTTAATGTCATTCCTATAAAAATCTTAGCAAGATTTTGTGTGTGTGTGTGTATAAAAGATTATACTAAAATTTATGGAAAGGCAAAGGAACTTTGGGATGGCTAAAACAACCTTGAAAAAGAAATACTGTACAGGAATAAAGCGGAAGGGCTGGGATGTGACTTACTGGGATAGTACTTGCTTAGTATGCATGAGGCCCTGGGTTCACTCCCCAGCACCACAACAAAACACACAAGAATAAAGTGGGAGATCAGTTCATCTGATTTCAAGGTATTACACACCTATAGGAATTAAGACTGTGTGATTTGGATAAGAGTGACAGACATATAGATAAAAGGAACAGAATAGAGAACCAAGAAATACATATACCCAAGTATGGCCAACTGATTTTTTTTTTTTTTTTTTTGTTTGTGGGTACCGGGGGGGACGACCTCAGGACCTCACGCGCCAACAGGCGCCCGTGCCGCTGAGCGATATCACCGGCCCCTTTTTCGTATGTGGGATCCGGGAGTCGAACTCGGGCCTTCGCGCTTGCAAGGCAGGCGCTTAAGCCGCTGAGCCGTCTCACCGGCCCCTGGCCAACTGATTTTTGATATAGGTTAAAAAAAAGAACCAAAATAATGGAGGAAAGGTAACGTTTTCAACAAATGCGGTTGAACATCCATGCGCAGTCGCAAGAAGAAATAAATCTTAACCTCAGTCTCATACCTTATATAGAAATAAGTCAAATGGATCAAGGACTTAAATGCAACATAAAGCTATAAAACTATCAAGGGAAACCATAGCAGACAGAGTCTAAAGGTAGGTAGAGTGTTAGAATAGACACTAAAAGCATGGTCTATAAAAGGAAAAACTGATACAGGATTTCATCAAAATTTAACTCTTACTCCTAGAAAGACCAAGAAAAGGCAAGTTAGAAAATGAGAAAAAAAATCTGCATACCACACACTCAACAAAGGACTAATATCTAAAATACATTTTTTTTTTTTTTTTTTTTTGTGGGTACCGGGGGGTCGACCTCAGGACCTCGCGCGCCAGCAGGCGCCCGTGCCGCTGAGCGATATCACCGGCCCCTTTTTCGTATGTGGGTTCCGGGAGTCGAACTCGGGCCCTCGCGCTTGCCGGGCAGGCGCTTAAGCCGCTGAGCCATCTCACCGGCCCCTAAAATACATTTTTTAAATGCTAACAATTTACCTAGAAAATGAGAAGAAGAGAAAAAACCATGAAGAGCCATTTTATTGAAAAGGATACGATGGCAAATAAGCATATGAGATGTTCAACATAATTAGCCACCAGAGAAATGCAAATTAAAACTACAATGAGATATTAGTATATATATACCAATCAGCTTTCCAGTTGGAACACAACAGTCAACACTTAAAGGAGAGCTTTAATTTGGCTCACAGTTTACGGGGACCCAGTCCATGGTCACCTGGCTCTAAGGCAGAAACATCATGGCACAAGGGCATGACACCGCCATGACCCACCTAGATACACCCAGAAGTATGCTTTACTAACTCCCCATGCAGCTCCCAACCAATCAAGTTGAACGCTTAACCACCACACTATACAGCTATCATAATTGCTAAATGTGACAACACAAAATGCTAGTAAAAATGCTGGAAAACTAGATCACTTTCCATACACTGCTGGAAAATTGGATCACTTTCCATACACTGCTGGTGGAAATATAAAATGGTAGAGTTACTTTAGAAAATAGGCTGGCAGTTTCTTAAGTTCTCAACATACAACTACTATGCGCAGTCAGAAAACACACGCTTGTGCACATATCTGGAGGAATGAAGACTTACACACACACACACACACACACACACACACACGTAAATAAATGTTTGCAGCAGCTTTAGTCCTAACAGCTAAAAACTGAAAACAAACTGGTACATCGATACCATGGAATACTACTGAGCAATAAATAGGAACAAATGACTTAAACATGCAACAACCTGGAATAACCTCCAGATAATATGTTAAGAGACAAATGCCAACCCATAAAGGTTATATATGTTATGAGTCCATTGTACAACAGTTTTGAAATGACAAAAATCTTTTTTTTAACCTTTCAAAAAGTTTATTAGTACATGTTTGCAATACATGCAGTTTACAATCATCTTGGGGAGTGGGTACATATACATAATATAGCTTGTTTTTTTTTTTTTTTTTAAATCCCCTTCCTCTGCCCTCCCCCCTCCTCTAATCCCCCATCCCAATTTTCATTCTTTTTTTCTAATGTGGGTACCAGGAGTCTAACTCAGGACCTCGCGCTTGCTAGCAGGCGCTTGTACTGCTAAGCGATATCATCGGCCCCTTTTTTCCTTTATGTGTGTACCAGGAGTCGAACTCAGGACCTCGCACTTGCCAGGCAGGTGCTTATGCCGCTGAGCTATATCACCGGCCCCCTTTACTAGTTTTTAAAGATTTTATTACTACTGAGGAAACCGGAGAGTACATCAGACCTGTCTGTACATTTTTCTTAAAATTACATGTGACCTACAATTATCTCAAAATAAAATTTAATTTCAAAAGAAAGCTACCACCTCTTTTTTTCTACATAAAAACCTTGAACTGATGAAAGTTAACAAAGAGTTTAAAATGAAATAAGTACTTCTCTTTTCCTGCCTTAATATGATGGACTTCCTGGAATCAGAAATTCTTTCAGATGTAAAATCATAAAATATACGATGACTATAAATAATATAATCTTCTTACCAGTGTTCCCTGGAAGTTTCCTGGCTTCTTATACCACGCTTTGTTGCCGGCCTCTTCACAGACACACATATGATCCATGAGTCCATTACTATATACAAAACATTTTCCTAACAAAGACAATTCCAACAGTCAAAATTACTCCTCACGACTGTTACTTTTACAGACAAACCAAAAGTACCAGGAAACTACAACATTATGGATGACAAATAACTTTAAAAAAGAAAAAAAAGAAAACTCTACTTTCTAAGATGAAGCACACATAATTAATTCAATTTACTTAATGATATGAAACTGGATTGTACACTCATAGTTGTGAAAAATAATGGAGTAAATTAGATTTTATGTCTTCAGAACCATAGTAAGAAAGTGTACCCACAGAAATAAATTCTTTTTTATCTTTCACCTCCATTTTTATTTATCTTTATATTTTTTTACTGGTACATGTTTGTAGTACATAATGATTGCTTCTCGGCCTTTTGTCTAAGATCAAGTAGTACATAATGATTACATTCACTGTGGGGGAGTTGGTACATGTACATGACATTTCTTAATTCTTTTTTTAACCCTGCCCCTTTTCTCCCTCTCGTTTCCTGCATCTCTTGGACCTCTTCTCCAAAATACATATATACACATATATACATGTATTTTTAAATAATGCTTGTAGTACATGATAATCACGTTCCTCATAAGGACTTGGGGCATGTACACAACACTTCACAATCTCTCCCCCTTTTTTATCCCACTTCTCTCCCCCACCCCTCTTCATCTCTTGGTTCCTGTCCCACAGAAATTAATTCCTTTGCGTTATCTTAGAGAATAAAGAGGTGTAATAGAAGATCCTGTTTTGGAAAGAGAACACGGATGCATGTCTTTTCTATATACTTGTTTGGAAAAATATTCTGTAGTACACAAGAGAAATTTCCAGCAAAAAAATCTATCATGAACAATAAACGTTCTTCTTAATGGAAACAATGACATGCTTTGTCCTTTTCTCAGTTTCTATGCTGCTCGATCAAGCTGTCTGTCAGCTCCTACCTAGCTTACTACAACTTTTGCTAATGCCAACTCTTCCTTTTGTTTGTTTTTGTTTTTGAGACCAAGTGTCCCAATATAAGCCAGGCTGGCCTTTAACTCCCTATTCAGCTGCCTTAGCCTTTCAAGTTCTGGGATTATAGCCATGTCCAGCCAACTTCTCTCTTACTGGACTCACTCTTGCTGACAAAACTGTCTGCTCTATCAAGTTTTAAAATAAATAATTCTATGCATCTCTTTCTGCTTTTATAGCTTTAATATGTAGCAAATGACCTTTTGGGCTCTTCCTACATTCCATCTATCCTTTTACTCATCTGTAACATAGTAATTGTTTTCATTCCATCTTAGTGCTATGCATTCAATATGGAAGCATTTTTATCTGAGCCTATTTTCTCCTCCTCTAGTCTGGTTTCTGCTATTTAAATACATTTGAAATACCAGTATCTTTATAAAAACTTTAAAAGACTTCTTGTGGAACTGTTATTTTTACCCATCTTATAAAAATATATAATTACTTGCCAGTTGTGGTGGTGCACACCTGTAACCACAATACTCCGGAAGCTGAGCCATGAGGACTGCAGTGAGTTTGAAGCCAGTCTGGGCTACATAGTGAGTTCAAGGCCAGCCCGTATTACATAGCAAAATCCTGTCTCAGCAACACCCCTCCACAAAAATACACACACACACACGTGTGTGTGTGTAAAATTATTTGTCTCAGATTCTACATAAACTATTGGATTTAACCAAATTGCCTGAATTTCCAATCACTGGATTTAAGCAACAGATGAATAGATGAAACGAATGTTTCAGAATAGAAATAATTCTTGAACAAAGGAGGAAGTTAGATTCCAAGGACCCTTACAAGTATAACCATGTTCTTATCTAAGGGATAAAACCAAATATATAATTCTCTGCTTTAATCAGTACAGCCATAAAGCACTATACATGTTATATACAAATCTCTTTCTGACTATACCTAATCATGTACAACTAAAGAGTGAAAAAGTATTTCTGCATGAGGTACCAATTTTAAAAGATTAATAAAAAATATTTTTGAATAAAAAATATTATTTGAATAAAAACGAATGCAGTAATACTTAAAAATCTAACATAATATTTTCAGGATACCTAGCACACATACCTTTGGGGAATGGGTTGTTCTGGGCTTGGAGTCGAATTTTAACAACATCCAGGGGAGTCACTATGAAGATATATAAGTTTCAATTAGCATGGGATACCTATAAATTGTACGTTTTCAAAAACCACAAAATATATTGATTCATACTTGTCCTGATGGCTCCATAATGGTATGGCTATTTATCTTAAAGTATTCTTGAGAAGTAACATTTTGATTTTTTGCCCTTGAATTTTATTTACAGAGGCTCAGTGAAGACAGGCTGTAATTACTTCTCTCACAATTACTAATCTGCCATTCATAATATATCTACAACTATGATTCCAATAGCCTTAAAATAGTGTTTATAAGAAAATACACTGTGTAAGGTAAGGAACTAAAGTTCCAAAAGTCTATTTGAACATTTGAGGATAATATGGTATTACAAATAATAAATGATGTTAGTCCAAAGAAATGTAAGATTTGCACTGTTCATGCAATTAAAGTAAAATATTATTTGACTTTTGTTGCTTTTATTGTCCAAATTCTGTTTTATTCAATATGTTAATATTTTATTCCATCTTATTGCTATTTTAAAAGAGAGAACAATGTTGATAGGAACTTCCAAGATCTCTTGGTCTAAGTCCCCAATTTTAAATGAAAAAACTGAAGTTAAGAAGTAAGAACTGTCTCCAAGTGTATTCATCCTTAGACTAGCAAAGACTAAAATTCAAGACTCTTGATTTTTTTGTGTCAAGGGTTCTGTCCATATTGTCACACTGATGAAGAATAGATCGGTATTATCATGATGAATAATGATAACATTATTTCAAATGTAATAAAACTCAAATGGAATCACTGATTCATTCAAAGTTACGTAATCTACATCATTAACATAGTTTTACCCATTAGTGATGTCAATATAGCGCCAGTACAAGAGGCAAGCATTTGCTGTAGAGGTGTCACTTTGACAATGTGTGGGCCCTCTGACTCAGGATCCATATTTTTAACTTGAAGAAAAGCCTGTTAAACAAAAGTAAGTTTTTCAAAAGTTTAATAGCAACTGCCTTCAAAACTGAAAACAACAATCAGAATTTATATCAAAGTACCCACTATCAAAAGTAAATTCCTAAGCTCTAGAGACAGAGGAACCATATAACCGTCATTAACAAAACATATCATCTGATCTTCCAAAAGTGGCAATGGACTTCAGCTAGGCTGTATGGGCAGCAACACATCTATAAGACTGCTAAGAAAGAGTTAAGGAAATAGACTCTGACCATGGGACAGAACGAAAGTAGCTGACCAACGAGTCACAGCACCTATAAATTCAGCCTCATGAACACTACTCAGATACCTTCTGTAACCTAGTGCACAGTACCATTAAATACAGCAGTATATTAACCGCATACCAAAAGTTGTTGCACAGGTATAAAAGAAAAACACAGAACCTTAATAAGATAGCAGTATCTTATAAAAATTGGATGAGAAAAGCAACATGTTATTTTTAAGTCAAAAAATACTGAAAGTACAAAAATTACTTATACAGTAAACTCACTAATCTAAAAATAGTCACTGGCAAGGGTGTCAGCTTTCCAAATGTCTACATATACACATGCGTGTAAGTGTGTGTGTGCATGATCACAGATTGTATCTAACTAAATACATTAACCAAACATAGATACACATTTGTGTACCTGTGCACATGCCACTTTTCTGAAAAATAAAAACAGTTTTAACATCATTCATGCTTGTTTAATAGCCTGTTTTCATATTTATGAATACACAGTATAGACATTATGCCAATATATATCATTTTTAATGCTTGCACAGGGTTTAATTATATTTCTATTCATACAGTATCTTTTAGATACTTAAGTTATTGCCAATTTTTCAACTGTAAAACATTCTGATATAATATCTTTATCTGTATCTTTCTGTATCTTTCTACAATTACTCTGAGAAATTAAGAATGATGGACCAAACTATGTGAAAACTTGAAAAAATTGCCAAAATCTTTCCAGAAAAGTTAGACTAATTTATATTTCCACTGGCAATATATGAAGTCATACTGACCCACATGTTTACCAAACTCTTTCCATTTCCTATCTCTGAGCCCTTAAAAGTAGATTGCATATATCATGCTCCTTCACTCTAAATATTTCAGTATATTTTCTTATATAACCACAGTACAATTAGCAAATTCAGAATACTTAATTTTAACACCATACAGTTCATATTCTAGTTTTTTTAGTTATATCACTAATGTCCTTTATAAAAACAAATGGTAATTCTATTGTTTCTTTAGGTTTTCACTATTTACTTACTAGTGTATGTCTTTCCCTCAATTCTATGTTCCAATATTTTATTGTTTGTAACATCAGTAGGTGAAATCCCATAATGAAAAAAACAAAAGTTAATGCCTCACCTTTTCACATAGGAGAGAGGTAAGTCTAAAAGGAGTGTATACAAAAACTTTAATCTAACTTTCAGTTCACAAGAAATTCAGAGCACAGAGTAACAGGCAATGTATGCCATAAAATAGCAGATATTGTAGTATTCTACCCTACAGGCCTATTGCCTTGGTTTCTTCAAATCAAAGGTTTTGGGGGAACAAAAGGTAGTCCAGGAAAGAGAACTGCTCCAGATCAAAGGGATCTGAAGAGAACCAATGACCAAAAGCATCTTGGTTTAAACACACAAATTTTGAAACTCCAGTTTGAAGGTACCTAGACAAATCTGAATATGAGGTGGTATTAGATAGTTTAATATTAACTAATACCTTTTTAAAATTTTGTGGAGATAATGGTACTATCATGGTTATGTAAAAAGTATTTTTTTCAAACTCACGACCTCGCGCTTGCCAGGCAGGCACTGTGCCACTGAGCCATATCCCCAGCTAGAAAGTTGCTTTTTTCTTTTTTTTTTTTTGGAACTGGGAATCAAACTCAGGACCTCGCGCTTGCCAGGCAGCTGTTGTGCCACTGAGCTATATCTCTGGCCCCTAGAAAGTATTTTTTAAAGAAAGAATAATTCTGAAGTGCTAAAGGTTGAAATGTTATGATAGCTTCAGTTCAAAATACTTCAAAAAGAAAATACACTAAAAAGTTATCTGATACATCTAGGTGACAAATATACCATAAGTATACCATTATTCTTTATTTTCCTATATTTACAAAAACTTACACAATAAAAATTTATTTAATTCCTGAAATTTATATGGATTCAAGTCTAAGAATAATCTTCTAATACTCATCTATATGAACACAGTTCTTTCAAGTAGGAAAATAACAGGCATACACTAGCATACAGGTGTACTTCTCTGGAATTAAAATCCCCAACAGTGCTTTATGTTGACACTCATTCCAGAAAAGCTACAACCTAAATCTGTTCATCTGAAACTGAAGCAAAAAACCCTGACTTCTCAGAATTATTTGAAATGTAAGGGACACAAGCCAGAAATTCAGATGTAACTTTTAAATACAGTTATTAGTCTTTTGTTATTATTTATAATATATATTATTTTAGAGAAATAAATTATCTCAACAGTCTCCTAAAAATCATAACATATATCCACTTATAATGAGATTTGAAACATGAGTCTCCTTCCTGATTTATCTGAAGAATGAGTTATCTGAAGAATACTAGGAAAAAAGGCAGGGCCAGGGATATAGCTCAGCAGAACAACACCTGTCTGGCAAGCACAAGGTCCTGAGTTCAATTCCCAGTACAAAAAAAAAAATTTTTTAAAGGCAAAATACAAAAAATAGAAGGGGAAATTATCATCTCAGCATATTATTTAGAACTCATTTTTTCTACTGCTTTAAACTCCCTACATTCCTGTCAACCTACTTTACCTTTCTTCTTTTCATGTTTCTTCTCTTTCATGTGCCAGGTACTATCCCTTATTCAGGGAACACGGTCCAGTGGGAGAGGACACTTTAATAAATTTATTCCTTTGGCTTTCCTGAATTCTTAGAGCCTCTCATAAAGAAATACTACAAAGAATTAGCTTCCTCCCTCAACTCCCATGAAATTTTTCTTTTCTATAACTATTCTGCTTCTACATAAGAAGCTTCTAAATTCTGCTTCTAAATAAGTCTTAATGACTTGCTACACCTCATCAAGATAGTCTGAAAGTATAAATAGCAAACATGAAGAATCCAAGAGTTTTTCTTAGAGAAAGAATGAAAGTTGCTTTATTACAAAATCCACTCAGCCAAGAGATCAGTGGAGAAGCTTTAGTAAAAGGATTAGGGTAAGGCAGAAGATAGAACGTCTACTCAGTAGCATCAAAAACCTTAATGTTTCCCAATGGAAAATATGATGTTATTTCATTATAGTCGTGATTTATCTTCCCCTGATCTACACTGATGCTGAATATCTCTGAACATTTTCATTAGCAATATACATTTCCTCTTCTGTTCTATCTCCAAGTATTGTATATCTTTTGCTTATTATAATTTGTAGCTTGTAGAAATTATATTTTATTCTAGTCGATTGTCTTTTCCACTTTTTGTAAAGTATCTTTTGATGAAGCAAAGTTTTGAGTTACTCTTTTCTTTTGGTGCTAAAGTCATATTATATGAAATATCCCACAAAAAAAATCTTAAGTATTTAAGAATATTTCTATTCTTCTACTGAAAATCTCCAGAACATCTTCGTCTTCTGTGACTTAAAATTTTATATCCATTAAACAACAACTTCCCATTTTCTTTTCCATTCAAGCCCTGGCAATCACCCTTACAATTTCTGCTTCTATGAGTTTAATTACATTAAATATGTCATAATTAGAATCATGCAGGGTAGTACTTTCAGAACTAGCTTATTTCACTTTAACATAATATGCTCAAAGTTCATCAATGAGGTAGCAGATGAACAGCATTTCCTACTTTTTTAAGGCTGAATAACATTCTAAAATACACACACACACACACACACACACACACGTTTTCTTTATCCACTTATCTATCACATTTTCTTTATCCACTTACCTATCACTTAAGACAGTTTCTACCTTTTGGTTATTAGGAATAATGTAACGCACGTGGAAGTATAAGTATCTCTTTGAGATCCTGATTTCAGTTTTTGTGTGTGTGTGTGTGTGGGTACCGGGGGTCGAACTCAGGACCTCACATGCCAGCAGGTGCCCGTGCCGCTGAGCAATATCACCGGCCCTCTTTTCGTATGTGGGTTCCAGGAGTCGAACTCAGGACCTCGCATTTGCCAGGCAGGCGCTTATGCTGCTGAGCTATCTCACTGGCCCCTCAGGTTTTTTAATATATACTTAGAAGTAGGATTCTGGCTTTTACACTACAATTTTTAACTTTTGCAGGTACCTTCATACTGTTTTCCATAGCAGCTATACCATTTTATATTCCTACAATAAGTTCACAAGTGTCCCAATTTTTCTACATCTGTTTTAGTCACTGTTATCACTGTGACAAAATACTTGTAATTTATGAAGAGAAAAGTTTATTTTGGTTCACAGTTTCAGAGGCTTCAGTCCATGGTAACTTGGATTCATTGATTTATGCTTGTGGTGGCACAGTAAGTACAACATGGCAGGAGCACATGGCAAGGAAATCTGTGCACAGGACAGCCAGGATGCAAAAGGAGAAAGAGGAAGGGGCAAGAACAACATTCCCTTCAAGGGCATATCCCCAGTGTCCTAAATACCTTCCACTAGGCCCCAAATCCTAAAGGCTTCACAATCTCCTAACAGTGCCAAAGGTTGGCAACCAAGCCTTTAACACAGACCTCTGGAGAACATTCAAGATCCAAACTATAATAACTTCCTTATCAGCAAACATTTTATGTATTCATTTTTTAAAGTTTATTTATTTATTTTATATGCCGGTACCGGGAGTCGAATTCAGGACCTCGCGCTTCCCAGGCAGGCTCTTATGCTGCTGAGCTATATCACCAGCCCATTCATTTTTTTAATAATGGCTTTCTTTAGGAAGAAAATGTTCAAATGGGGAGGGGAACAAGGAAGAGGGGAGGGGGAAAGGAAAGAAGGGAAGGAAAGGAAAGAAGGGAAAAGTAAAAAAAAAAGAGAAAAAAATGAAAACATGGAAACAAACTTTTTGTAAATGGGGAGCGGGAGGGTAGGGGAATGGGAAAAAAAACAAGTTATATCATGTACAGGTACAAATTCTCTATGATGGATGTCATCATTATATATATCTAAAATGTATCAATAAAATCTGATTAAAAAAAAAAGAGAGAAGACAGCCCCAGGACACCATGTTCCAGAATGGCAGCAGCACAGAGAATTTGTTCCTCAGAAGTGGATTCAGAGTGCTTATCAATCCAGGCACTCAACCCATACAGCCAAGAGAGAAGGAAGCCTTGCTACTGCTTCAGCTGGCAGAAGACCCTGGCATCATCCACGTGGCACGGGTTTTAGGTGCATGCAGAATGGAACAGTTGTGGGGTTAGAAGGCTTCCGCCCATATTTCAGAAGGTCTGGGAGGCCAGGTAGTGTGCCTCTGAGAGGGCAGTGTGTGAAGCTGTGTGTGAAGCCAAAGGTGCAGTAGAGACCCCAGAAGTTTGGAGAAGCCAGAAACAGGGATCATCTGAGGAAAACTACAAGGAGGGGGCACAGTGGGCCCGAGAGAAGCCATGGGAGCTACAACCACCAAAAGTGCCACTGGGGTGGAGCCACCCAAGCCCTTTGGAGCTCACATCTTGCCGGAGATTGCCTCGGATGCTGCATATGGAACTACAGGACTTAATGTTTGCCCTGCTGGATTTTGGACTTGCTGTGGTCCCATTACTTTGCATTCCCGTCTGTAACTTTTGGAATGGAAATGTCTATCTTTGCCATTGAATGTTGGAAGTGTTTAACTTTCTTCTTATTTGTACAGGGGCTCACAGCTAAGACTGCCTTAAATCTCAGAGGAGACCTGGGACTTGGGCTTTTCAGCAGTGCTGAAACTGTTAGGACTTTGGGAACCCTTAGAGATGGACAAAATGCCTTTTGCATAAAGGAATGTACATGAGTCTTTGGGGGGCCAGGGGTAGAATGTTATGGTTTGTGTCTAGATGTCCTCCCAAAGCCTCATGCAGTAATTGGGGGGGTGGGCTTTTCAGAGGTGACCGAATCTAGAGTTTATGATTGATTCATGGTCCAATGCTGGGATTAAGGGTGTGCTATACCCACCCTAAGATGGGTAGCCTGCATACAATATAAGGGACAGAAAGAAGGCCCCCCGCCCCGTTGCTTTTGCTGTCTTCTGCCGCTGTGAACTGTTGCCCTTTTGCCATGTGCCACCCTGCCTTGGAGGCAGCCAATTATGGACTGAAACCTCTACAAACTGTGAGCTAAATAAACCTTTCCTCCTCTGAAATACATACATACATACATAAAAGCATGGAAATAAAAAAAAAATGGCTTTCTTGATAGATGTGAGATGATCTCATTAAAGTTTTGATTTGCATGTGATTAGTAATATTGAACATCGTTTCATATACCTGTTGGCCATCTGTATGGCTTCTTCTAAGAAATGTCTGTTTAAGTCTTTTGCCACTCTTTAGTCAAGAATTTGCTACTGACTTATCTGAGTTCCTTATATATTTTCAGTATTAACGCCTTATTCAATATATAGTTTTTGAAGATTTTCTCCTATTCCCTAAGTTGCATTTTCCCTTATTTGTTTCCTTTACTCTACAATACCATTTTAGCTTGATGTAATCCTATTTGTTTATTTTTGTTCATTTCCTGTGCTTTATGATATCATACACAAGAAACCACTGTGAAGACCATTTTTATGACTTTCTCTTACATTTTCTTCTAGCAGTCTTACAGTTTCAGGTCTAATGTTTAAGTCATTAACCCATTAAGACCTTGGTTTTGTGTATAAGATAGGGGTCAAAACTCTTAATTGTAATGTAGCCGAATTTGTCATTTTTTCCACTGTGCGCAATTCCCTTGAGTCTTAAGCAATCTTTCCCTACTAAAAGATTTGAGATATTTATTTATATTTCTTCCCTAAAATTTTAAAGTTTTGACAAATATTAACAAGTTTAAGTGTTTAATCTATGTAGAATTATTTCCTTCTTTTTTATTAATTGGTACATACTTCTACATATTTATGGGGTATGTCCATAAAAGTACACAATGGGTAATGATCAGATCAGGATAATTAAAATATCTATCGATTTAAGTACTTACTGTTTGTGTGTGTGCTGGGAACATTCACAACTCCATCTACTAGCTATTTTGAAATATACAATTAGAGAATCAAGATGGCAGAGTGGTGAGCAGCAGCAAAATTCACCCTCTCCAAGATCTGGAATCCAGACACTGAAAAATAACAAATTGGGAAAGAAAAAAAGAGATGTATATCTTTGGGAATTTGGAAGCAAGCTGTGAGTTACATCTCTGTTGTATTACTTTGCATTTTCCTAAGGAATAATGGTATTACGCGTCTTTTCAATAAGACAACAAATAACTCAATTGTTAATGGGCAACAGATATGAATAGACACTTTATGAAAAGAATTATTCTGATAACAAGCATATGAAAAGATGCTCAACATCACTAATCATGGAGATGAAACTAAACCATAATGAGATAACAGTACACATATATTAGAATGACAACACAAGTGTGGGCAACTCCAAGTGCTGCCAAAAATGCAAAAGACCTATAACTCTCATAAATTCCTGACAGGAATGCAAAACAACACACACACTTTGGAAAAGATTTTCTTCATTTCTTGTATGTGTATAAGATTGATCAAGTAAGGAAATATGTGGTAGATAATAATAGGTTTCTTGCTGTCATAGAAAGACACAAATAAGGAAAAGAGGAAGGCCGGAATAAATCCTGTCCCATGGCATTGGATTTAAATAGAAGTATCGCTATGAACTCACACCTTGCTTTTCAAAAAAAATTTTTTGTGTGATACTGGAGGATTGAGCCCCAGCCCTTCTTATGAGATAGGGTCTTGCAGCAGTTGTGGTCCGTGACTGCATTTATGTGATGACACTGAACCTCATGTACTGTTACTTCCCAAGGTCTGATTCTTGGATAGAAATGGCCATGAGACAGACTAGCAGATCCTTTGCTTCAGCTGCAGCTTTTGGTGATAAAATTTTCTACATTGGAGGGTTACATATTGCTACCAATTCTGGCATAAGACTCCCCTCTGGCACTGTAGATGGGTCCTCAGTAACTGTGGAAATTTATGATGTGAATAAAAATGAGTGGAAAATGGCAAAAAAAAAAAAAAAAAAAGAGAGATAGGATCTTGCTTAAGTTGCACAGGCTAGCCTTGAACTTGGTAATTTTCCTACCTCAGCCAGACAAGGCAATGGGATTACAAGTGTGTGCCACAGTGCTCAACTGAACTCATAGCTTTCAAATACAGATAGATAGAAACAGATACAAGTATGGATGCATATAAATACATGAAATATACATACATGTATGTGTGCATATAACAGACACTCACGTGCATACGTGCGCGCGCACGCACACACACTCACACACACACACACTTATTAAAGAGCTGTCTGCTGAACAGGCATAGAAGCACGATGTCCCAGCAGTAATATACATACATACTGCCTGATAAATGATTTTCCTTTCTTTAATGAAAGGTACCACAGCTCCTTTGTTTATGCTGGGTATAGCACAGAAAAAACAAAAGATAAAGGGTATGTGACAGTGACAGAGGCCAGGTGCTGATGGCAGGGCAGAGACTGGACAGTGTGTCCTTGCTGTGACCCAGTGCCCCCTGCGCAAGCTGGGGTGCTAGTTGGAGGTGGTAGTAGGGGACTGAGAGCTTCACTGAGTCCTCACCACTACCTGCCAGGTACGGGAAGTTGCAGCAGGGAGTTGGCTGAGAAGGATGATCAGAAACACAAGGCAGACTGCCGCTGCCTCCCACAACCTGCGCTCAGAGCCAGGCTCACAGGTGGCTGTCCCCTTCTTTCTGCTCTACCTAGGTGACAGAGGCTCGGGCTTTGCAGCTCAACCACCACCACATCCATAGCATGCCCTAAAGATGCTATTATCGCCAGGCTCCCCACTGCCCTTCCTCTTGCTGAGCTAGCCTGGGGGTGAGAGCAACAGCTAGCACCATTCTAATTATCTCATAGTTAACTAACTTATGAACCCGATGAACATGGCCGAGCTAAAACTCCAAGGCTTCACTGAATTAGCTCTGAACATGGGAAGAACTCCAGACTCTATGTGCCCTTCCAATAAACCTTCCTGGTCATAGAACACTGAACATGGCTTGAAAGCCAAGAAAACTTTTCTCAGACAAAATAAATCCTTCTGGGGGCCTCTAGAACCAGTAGAAAAACTTGAATCAAAGGCTGCAAAGATAACAGCAAGTGTTAAAGATCTTCAAGGATGGAAGACACCAGTAGGCAGAGGAAGAGCCTGGCTTCCTTTGGCATTAATGGAAAAGAAACTTTCAGAACATAGGAAAGTGTTGGTCAACAAAAAGGAACTTCTCAGTGAAGTCTATGAACAAAGCCTATTGGTGGGTCTGCACGTCATTAATCCTAATTTCTGCATGAAAGATCTGGACTCTCAGGATGGAATTAGAGCCTTTTCCATGCATCTCAAGGATGGGAACATCAGTAACAACAGTTAAAGGGATGGTCAAATTACTGCAATTCTGGACCAAAACTATGTAGAAGACCTCAACAGACATCTGAATTCTACTGTAAATAACCTTCAGGCAAAAGTAAATGCATTCGGGCCGGTGAGATGGCTCAGTGGCGTAAGCGCCTGCCTTGCAAGCGCAAGGGCCCGAGTTCGACTCCCGGATCCCACATACGAAAAAGGGGCCGGTGATATCGCTCAGCGGCACGGGCGCCTGTTGGCGCACGAGGTCCTGAGGTCGACCCCCCGGTACCCCCCAAAAAAAAAAAAAAAAGTAAATGCATTAGAAAAATGCAACACTAAACTGACAAAGGAGCTTGCACTTACAAACTACAGGATTATTACCCTGCAAGAAGAAATGGAATCCAATCGGACGGGTCCTAAGCAAGACAGAACTGATGAAGGGCAAGCAGAAACTGAAGCAAAAAAGCATTTCAAGGAGGAGATACAATTGTGATTGGGTGTGGAAAAAGAACTGGAGATCCAGATCAGCATGAGACAAGAGATGGAATTAGCTAAGAAGATGCTGGAGAAGGAAGTCATGATGGAAAAGGTAAGGAGTTTTACACATGAAGTTTTTCTTTTACAAATAGGAAGTGTTGAAAGAGAAATTCGGGAAACAATACCTTTCACAATAACATCCAAAAAAATGAAATACCTAGGAATCAACCTCACAAAGGATGTAAAAGACCTATACACTGAAAACTACAGTACTCTGAAAAAGGAGATTGAAGAGGATATCAGAAAATGGAAAGATATCCCTTGCTCCTGGATAGGAAGAATCAATATAGTGAAAATGGCCATACTTCCAAAATTGTTATACAGATTTAATGCAATTCCAATCAAAATTCCAACAGCATATCTCACAGAATTAGAGAAAACAATCCTAAAATTCATTTGGAATCAGAAGAGACCTAGAATAGCAAAGGCAATTCTGGGCAACAAAGGCAAGGCAGGAGGCATCACAATCCCCGATTTGAAATTATACTATAAAGCTACTGTGATAAAAACAGTGTGGTACTGGCAAAAAAACAGACCTGAAGATCAATGGAATAGATTAGAAGATGCTGAAACAACCCCAGACATACTAAGCCACCTTATCTTTGACAAAGGTGCCAAACACATTCGCTGGAAGAAAGATAGCCTCTTTAATAAATGGTGCTGGAAAAACTGGCTCTACACATGCCGAAGATTAAAACTAGACCCATATCTTTCACCATGCACTAAATTAAATTCAAAATGGATCAGAGATCTAAATATTAAAACAGAAACATTAAATCTGCTGGAAGGTAGGATAGGTAAAACCCTTGAAGACATTGGTGTAGGCAAAGACTTTATGAATAAAACCTCAACCGCACGGGAACTATCCCAAAGAATCAATAACTGGGATCTCATCTTATTAAAAAGCTTTTGCATAGCAAGAGAAACCACCAACAGAGTGAAGAGACAACCGACAACGTGGGAAAAAATGTTTGCCAGCTGTTCCTCAGACAAAGGATTACTATCGAGAACATATAAAGAACTCAAAAAAATCAGACCTCCCAAATTTAAAGACCCACTCCAAAAATGGGCATCTGAGATGAATACACATTTCTCAGATGAAGAAATACTAATGGCAAATAAATATACAAAAAAATGTGCAACATCACTAGTCATTCAAGAGATGCAAATTAAAACAACACTGAGATACCATCTCACCCCAGAAAGAATGGCTACTATAAAGAAATCAACTAATAACAAATGCTGGAGGGGCTGTGGGGAAAAAGGAACCCTTCTTCACTGTTGGTGGGAGTGTCGACTGGTACAGCCACTGTGGAAGTCAGTGTGGAGATTCCTCAAAAAACTAGGGTTGGCGGTCCCATTTGACCCAGCTATTCCCCTTCTGGGCATCTTCCCAGAAGAATTAAAAACATTGTACCACAGTGATATATGTGCACCCATGTTTATAGCAGCACAATTTGTAATAGCCAGATCTTGGAAACAACCCAAATGCCCATCAACTGAGGAATGGATAAGAAAGATGTGGTATTTTTATACAATGGAGTACTATTCAGCCATAAAGAAGGATAAACTGGAGACTTTTATAGGTAAATGGATGCAACTCGAGAAAATACTCATAAGTGAAATAAACCGGACGCACATGTGTAAGCATCGTATTGTCTCTCTAGTATGAGAAACTGAAAGAGTAAATAAGATCCAAAATGTACAATAGACACAGTGAATCAAAAAGAAACTGGTCAATAGGTCAGTAGAGACTGGAATAGGGAAAAGAAAGAAGGGAAAGGGAAAAAAAATTGTATATATATATATATATATATATATATATGATGGTTAAGATAGATACACTACCAATTTTACTTAGTTCATTGAAGAGTAAGGTTTGAGCCAATAATGTTTGGACAATTGAATGCTAATGTCTGGTATCCTGAATAACTAACTTAAAGATAGTAATACGTAATGCATTAACCATTGTTACCCTCATATTATGTTGTTTTGAAAATTTGTTCTTTTTTTGATTTGTTTTGTTTTTTCTTCTCTTTAAAATAAAAAAAAAGTAAAAAAAAACAAATAGCAAGTGTTTGTAAAATCAAAGCTAAGTTAGGTATAGAGTAAAGCAAGTTTAATTTGTTGATGGTTGAGAACAGTAAGCTCATTATTAACTTGCTCCTTGAATAAGAAATTCCTTATTCTAAACTAAGAATCAGAGATGGTAAACAGCTTTTTGGAAAGGACAAATACTCAAAACATCTCTAAGTAAGAAATTCTGTGGGAAAAGAAGTGAGTATATTCAGCAAGGGAACTAAAGAATTGCCACATGCTACTTTGATTTTGTTACAAGTGTCTTGATTCTTTGCATCTAACTAATACCTAAGAAGTCATAATTTTGTAACTAGTTTAGAATTCTGAGATATCTACATATGCTATTTGCATATCTCAAAGTATCTCTACTTACATATTAATTGCAAAAAATTTATTAAGTACAAAGGTAAAAATATTACCTTTATGGTAGAAAAACTCAGCAAGAAAGATGGAGGAACCATCATAGGTTAAAGACTAAAGAGACAGGACAGCTAAGCATAATATGGGATACCAGTCTAGATCCTAGAATATAAAAATACCAGTGGAAAACACTCATAATTATATGAATAAAATTGGTAATGTAGTAAAAGGTCTTGTGCCACTGTTAAATCCTTACTTTTGATATGCTAGAGTATGCACAGTGTTAACATAAAGAGAGCAAAATATATTTTAAAAACCTACCATACAACAATATCAATTCTATGTATTATTTACCTTAGTAAAATGAGAAATTCATATAAATAATTGTACACAAATACAGGCTCTTCATTCATAATTATACAAACTGTAAACAATCAAATGACTCTCAACTGAGAAATGGATAACAAACTTTTTATATATAGAATGAACTGCACAGTAATAAAGAGAAAGTGTTTATTGATACTCGCAACAATAGAAATGAACTACAAATCAATTGTGCCAAGTAAAAGGAACCAGACTAAAGAGTGGAGCAAGATGGTGGCTGAGTAAGATTCTCTGGCACCCATTCCCCACAGACACCACGTTGAACAGCCATTCACACACCAAAAGTCCAGCCCAAGAGCTAAGGAAATCAGGTGGAGGAATGAACCAACTGTGGATATTCTAAAAGTCACAATTGAACAGAAAAACAAAGAACTTCCAGTAGTAAATAAAAGAGCAAGTGGAACAAACAAATCAAACAAGAATTCTCTACATCTTACAGGATGCTAACAAAGTAGTTTCAAATATATGTTCTAATCATGTCAGATTATCACTTAAAAATGCCAAAGGCCCAATGTTAAACGCTTGGTCAGCTTGAGGTGTGGTTAGGAGGTGGTGGAACCTTTAAATGGTGGAGAGGTCTTCCAGTCACTGGGGCGTGCCCTTGATGGGAATACTGGGTCTATAACCCCTTCTTCTTCCTCTCTTTTGCATCCTGGCAGTGAGGTAGTTTTGCCACATGCTCCTGCCATTAATGTGCTGCCTTGCCACAGGTCCAAAAGCAATGGCATCAACAAATCATGGACTGAAAAACAAACCTTTTCTCTTTATAAAGCTGATTATCTCAGGCATCTTTCGCAGTAACAGAAAGTTAACACAGCAAATTGGTACCAAGAAATGTGGGGGATTATCATTGCTGTGACTATACCTGATGATGTAAAAAAAAAGCCTTTCAAACAGGTTTGCAGGAGGAGCCTAGAAAGGTTTAGAGAAGCAGGCTGAAGAAAGCCTAGAACGCTGTACACAGAGCTTAATGGACATTCTGGAGAGGGCTCAGAAGACTAAAATGTTAATAGAAATATGGACAGTAAAGGCTATGCTGATGATGTTTTAGGTGTTAAGTGCGGATTCTGTTGGAAATTGGACTAGGGGCCCCTTGTATTACACTGTGGCAAAGAATTCTGAGACTTTAAAGGTTGTGAATTTAAAGGTGATTTATTAGTTTACATAGGGGAGGAAGTTTCAAGAGAGAAAAATCACTCAGGCAGTGGCACGAGTATTACTGGCTGCTTTTAGCCAAATTTACAGTGAGAATCAGGAACAAAGGAGCAGAGTATAAAGATTTAAAATTTGTGCAGCTTGTCCAGAAAAGGAGCATGCTTAAGGTTTCAGCTAAGGAGGGTGCACTAACAAGTCTAGTGCTTTAAGCTGGGACAGGAAAGATGCCTTGAGGACATCCCAGGAGAAGTAGGCCAGAGAAAGGATAGAATGTTCTAAGTGGAGCTTACTGGGTAATTCTAGTGTGGGATCAGAAAGCCAGAATGCTGACAGGAATGTGAGTAAAGGCTACCTAAGTGTGGTTTCAGATGGAAATGAGGATTCTACTGGAAATTGGACTAAAGGGCAAGACTAGTCTACTAGAACTGGACTAGAGTCAAAATCCCACATATTGCAGAGTAAAAGGTATAAAAATATAAATTTGCTTCAGAGACTTTCTTTTGTTTGAGAAGAGAGCCCTGGAATCCTCTGCTCAACCAGTAACAAAAGCTGGGAAGGCACTGAGCGGCCACTGCAGCCATGTTTCAAGCAAACCCAAGAACAGCTGGTACTGGTGGCAGACTTTGGCATCATGAACACAATGCTAGTCTTGCAGGCATGCAGAATATAGGAGTTAAGGGGTCTGTTCATGGAGGCTTTGAGGACTTAAAAGAAAAACCTGGGAAGACAGTGTGTGCCAGGACGAGAGTCCCAGTATGCACCCCCTAGTTGGGTGATATATGAAGCTGAGAGAGTGAAGCTGAAGCAGCAATGGAGACCCCAGGAAGCAAGAGATGCCAGGAACATCAAGGGCCTGCCAACAGACCCTGCAGGCAACATGTACAGCCAGCCCAAGAGAGAGGCTATGAGGGCTGCAAACAGCAAATCCGTAGGGATGATGCTTTCCAACATTTCACCACAGTTGTGCACTGGATCCCACAAAATCCTTGAGAGCCCATATTATACCACAGAGTGTCCCTGTAGTAGTAGAATTATCCTCTGAACCTTAGCCAAAATAGCTCCATTTGGGAGCCAGGCGTGATGGCATATGCCTATAATCCCAGCACTCAGCAGACTGAGGCAGGAGGCTTGCCAAGAGTTCAAGGTCAGCCTGGACTACATAGCAAGACCCTGTCTCAAAGAAAACAGAAACAAAAAACTTGAAGAATGTAGCAAAGCACTGTTCACAGGGAAATTTATAGGTATAAAAGCCAACAATAAAAAATAAGAGAACTTGATAAACACCTGACAAGAAAGTATAACCAGAGGATGGTATAATTGATAGTGATATAAAAAAAGAACTACACTGGATCTAAAAAGGGGCTCTAATCACTGTGCCAGCTGTTGTAAGATCTACTTTAAAAAAGAGAGACAGAGAGAGAAAGATACACAATGGCCAGTGTCCTGGACAAATAAGCTGACATATTCCAACACTCTCTAGTCACATCTGTGGCATCTTAACCTGTAAAGAATACAGCAAACCCACCAAAGAGTAGCTCAGGAACCGTTGTCTTGGGCCTTCCTATGCCTTCTGTGCCCACAAAGCATTCTGGGTCTGATACGACAAAAGAGAAGAGGGAGGAAAGCTGGCAGGGAAGGACAAGGAGGAGGGAGAGATCTTCATTCATTTCTCTTTTATGATTAAGGAGGATAAAGTCTCTCTGAGAAGAAAATGATACAGTGAGAGACCACCATAGGGACAAAGGACAAACTCCTGGCCCCTTAACCTGTTTCTCATTAAAAGCATGATTTGTGCTTTCTTCTGAGGCAACCAGGAACTTAAAAGCTGTTTTTGCTAAAAGAAACAAACAAATCAATGAATCTTCACTTGGCCCTGTAGATGCCCAATGGATGAGGGAACAGAACAAAGCTTGACCTTTTTGCTGTCTCCCTTACACTTTAGAACTTTGGGTCCTGTCTTTGCTCTGCTCTGCACATAAACATGTTAATCATTCAGGGAATGACTGCCTAAAAACTCACAATACAAGGTTTATTGACCCTAAAGTTATATAATTTATCCATTGCCCTTCAAGACTGAGGACACCAAGATAAAAAATTTCCAGAGACATTCAACTACCAATGAACGCCCAGAAGACTCCAATTATTACCCTAAACCTAAGATAACTTTGGATTCCACTAAAGCCTCCACAAAACTGAGACTGCGCCAAGCAGAAACAGTCATCTATCTCATGGATACAGAATTAAGTGTTAAGGACTTCTGGAGCCAACTTGCAAAATTAGAACTGACACTATAACAGAACCGCACCCCCCCCCCCCGCCAATATACTTCAGTTTCCGTTAGTTTCCCAGGTAACCTCCAGTTTACTTCAGTTCCTATTATAGTTCCTGTTACTTCTGTTTCCCAGAAACGGCTGGTCACCATGATGCATGGCTGGTCACTATGATGCACATTGTACGAACCAATCCCCAATTGACAAGTCATTCTGCCTCTGTACTTCCCCTTTGCAACCCCATAAAAACCTCCCTCTCTGAGCCTTTGGGGCCTAACATTTTTTAGAGGTCAATGCCCATCGACATTAAATAAATCTGCTTCCAAATTCTGGGGGACGTTTCATTGTTTCGGTTTGCCACTGCATCCGGTGCATCGGCCAGAAGACCGACCATGCTGACCTCTTTGGTCACCAGTCTTGGCCCTCACAAATGGAGCAAGGACCTCTCTAGGTTCTGACAGGAAGGTGCACCCTCGAGATTTCTCGAGTCCCCTCGATGATTTGGAGGAGGATTCCTGGCTCCCTGTTCAAGCGGCTCACATCAGACCCAAAGGGAGGAGGACGAAGTCTGCCTGCCTGCCTGCCTGTTTTTGGTAAGACCCCCAGTGGCATCCAGTTTCAGTCTGTGCCTGCTCAGTTTGAGCAGAAGGAGAGCTTGATCACCCCTCATTAGTTAGGCCTCCCGTGGTTTGGGGGAGGATATGTTTTAACCTCTGAGTGCCTGCTGAATGACTGTGTGAGTGTTTGTAACAGACGGTGGAAGCAACAGACCTTTCCATCTGTGCTCCACAGTGAGGAGATGGGATTCTTCTCCAAACTACGGAGCTTGACTGGGCCCTAACCTGCGATGCCTTGGACAAGTCTAAAAAGGACAAAACAGAGAACCTACTAACGCTCCTCCATAGTCCCGACAGTCCCAACATTGCTGAGAGGCAAGAGGCCAGGCGGGCACCCACCCTTTTCTGTTGCACCATCATTCAAGGGTACACCACACACACACGTAGGGAGTCAGCAATGGGAACTGATTAGTCTAAACCCACGGTCCCTGACTGCAGGTCCAAGAATTTTAAAAAGGGCCTTTCTGGTGATTACAGAGTTAAAATGAAACCAAACTGCTGCTCCCTGAGCCTGAACAAGACCTGAGATTTGTCTTGGCAGATGCCACTGCAGCTCCCACTGGACCAGCTCTCCAGCCAGCAAAAGAAACAAAGCAACCCAGTCAAGCCCTTCTCAAAGGAACCAAAGAGGGGGTAAACAAACAAACAAATAACACACACAAAGAAAACATTAATATGGGCCGGTGAGATGGCTCAGCGGCGTAAGCGCCTGCCTTGCAAGCGCGAGGGCCCGAGTTCGACTCCCGGAATCCACATACGAAAAAGGGGCCGGTGATATCGCTCAGTGGCACGGGTGCCTGTTGGCGCGCGAGGTCCTGAGGTCGTCCCCCTGGTACCCAAAAAAAAAAAAAAAAAAAAAAAAAAAAAAGAAAACATTAATATGTCAAAAGTTACTACTGTTAACCAGAAGCCTAATAAAAGCCCTTCAGACTTTTATAAGAGACTCTAGCGCCGGTGAGATAGCTCAGCAGCATAAGCTCCTGCCTGGCAAGCGTGAGGTCCTGAGTTCGACTCCGGATACCCACATACAAAGGAAAAAAGGGCTGGTGATATCGCTCAGCGGCACAAGCGCTTGCTGGCAAGCGCAAGGTCCTGAGGTCGACTCCCGGTATCCACATTATGAAAAAAAAAGGAAGAGAGAGAGAGAGACTCTATAAAGCATACAGGGTCTATACCCCTTTTACCCTAAGGCCCCTGAAAATCCACAGATCATAAATGCAGCCTTCATTGCACAAAAAGCACCTGAAAACCACAAGAAAACCCAGTCTGATAGACAACCATACCCTCTGGCCAAAACCAACATGCAAATTATATGGGCTATAGATGCTAGAAAAATAAATGCCCATTCAGACAAAAGACAACAACCCTTTCATCAGTCTGACGGATCCAGACTAGGCCAGACCGGGCTCCCTTCTTCAGCTGGGTCACCGGGAGCCCACAGTCCACATCCATATTGGAGGCCAACCTATTGCCCCTCTGTCAAAAAGTTACTATCACCAAGGCAACTGGGACTCTTGCCTCTCGCCCCTTCTGCCAGGCACAAACTTGTAGCCTAGAAGGATGTTAGACTGCCCCATACTGCTTCTGGGAAAAGACCTCTCCAAGTTAAAGGCATCAAGCCAATCAGCCTGCCTATCATTTAACCATGCACTTTGAAAGTTAGTCCTAACTCTGACTATTCTCCAAAAGAAACAACAATGCCTGCATCAGCCTGAGACAGATAATCACAATCCTGAAATTCTGAAAACTCTCCTCCCAGAGGTAAGAGCCAAAACTCGCCTCCGGACCTGGCCATCAACCACGCTCCCATAGTGATTGAACTCCACCTCACCATGACCCCCGCTGCTGTCAGACAATATCCTATGTCACAGGAAGCACAAACAGGCATCCAGCCACACCTCAGCAACCTAAAGCAGTTCGGGATCCTGATAGACTGTTAATCACCTTGGAACACTCCTCTTCTCCCAGTAAAAATGCCCAATGGGGATTACTGGCCAGTGCGAGATCTCTGTGCTGTCAGCAATGCAGCCATCACCCTGCATTCTGCGGTTCCCAACCCATACACCCTTCTTGGACTGCTACCTCCAGATGCCGCCTGGTTTACGTGTCTAGATTTAAAAGATGCCTTCTTCTGCTTGTGGGTTGCTTCCACTGCCTTCGACTGGAAAGATCCTGAGACAGGGTGAAAAGGGCCAGCTCCTCTGATTGTGAAACTCCATTCCAAGGCAACCCTCACCTGCATTAAACAGTACCCCAAGCCACGAGAGGCTCAACTAGGAATGCAACTACACACCCAGAGGCTTCAGAACCGTGAAATACTCATAGACTGTCGAACTGCTGAAACACACCTCTTCTGCCTGTAAAGAAACCCAGTGGGGAATATCGCCCAGTTCAGTATCTCCCAGCTGTCAATGCTGCCATGGTTGCCCTCCATCCTACAGCCCCAAACCCATATACGTTGCTTCAGTCTTCTGTCACCCACAGCCTGCTGATACACCTGCCTGGACCCAAAGGATGTCTTCTTCTGCCCTCAATTGGCTTCTGACAGACAGCCCCCATTCGCCTTTAAAAAAGATCCCAGTTCTGAAATCAAAAGTTAACTGACCTGGACTCAACTTCCCAGAGGTTCAAAAACTTGTTTGGAGGGTAAACACAATGATCAACTAGAGGCTAGCCTAGTGATGGTGAACCTTTTAGAGACCAAGTGCCTGAACTGCAACCCAAAACCCACTTATTTATTCCAAAGTGCCAACACTGCAATTAAACCTGAATAGTTTAGGGAAAAAAAAAAAAAAAAAAAAAAAAACTCATATATTAACATATTTTGTCTTAAAATAAAAGTACAGTAACATGCGTGCCATAGGTTTGCCATTACCAGCTTTGCCCATCCCCACTCCTTTAAGGCTCTTCTCTTCCTTTCGTTGAGGGGCCAGTCAGGTCCTCTACAGAGCTGTGCCCTCTTCAGCTCCTCTAGCTGAGGTCCCTTCCCCATTTTCTCTTACTTTCTAACTTTAATAAATCACCCTATGCCTCAAAAATGAGAGAGATCTCATTAATAAACTAATAAAGTACCTCCCTATAGAACTACTAAACAAATACAAATCCAATATCAATTAAAATGAGTAAGAACAAAACAGAACAAAATAGCAACGCTACAAAGAGTTAATGAAACCAAAATTTGTTATTTAAAAAGACTGACAAAATTGACAAACTTTTATTAGCTAGATTACCAGGAAAAGAAAGAAAACTTAAATTACTAAAGTTGGGTATGACAGTGGGGACATTACTACCAGTTTTACATAACTATTCTTAAAGGAGAATATTATGAACAAGTATATATCAAACAATCAGCCCAGATGAAACAGACAAATTCCTAGAACCAGACTACTAAATCTGACTCCCAGAAGAAATAGGAAATCTAAACAGGCTTGTAAGAAGTAAAGAGATTCATGATTTAATCAAAATATGCCCTGAGAAAAGCCCAGGAACAGATGGCTTCACAGTTGAATTCTACTAACATTTTTAAAAAATTTTAATACCCATCCTAAAACTCTTCCAATAAATAAAGGAGAAAACACAAGAGCTCTTCAAGTGACAGCTTTTCAGGCAAAGAATACCTGCGAGTCTCTCTGCTTTTATTTCTCAGGATTTTTTGTGGATCACTAAAGTATAAATGAGAATTCTGTGTTGTGTTTGTTCAAAGGTGAGCTCTTCTTTCCTTTCTGATGCAGCAAGAAGGCCTTTCCTAAGAGGGGCCTAGGTGTCTTTCTCTTTGCTGGTGGACTCTGGAATGAATGTCACCACTGCTAAGTGTTTAAAGCAATCTAGGAAACTTGCTTCCTTCCAGGGCACTTTTCCCTGCTTCTTCTTGATCCAGCTTTTACAGGCACTCTTGTAATGTGAAGGTCAGGGTCCCTGTTGGGTGCTCCACCCCCGGGTCCCATTCATGAAGCACCTTTCTATTCCCCATATTACATTTCATGGTTGTGATGTGCTTTCACAGAACCAATTCTGCTTTTGACTGCATTTCTGTGGTGTTCTTGTCTTATCATTTTATCGTAGGCTTCTTTTAAAACGTAGTTGAAATTTGATTGATTTTGAAATGCCACATTTCCCATTTTTTGGTCTGTCTTTTTGCAGTTACTGGAGAATTGAACCCAGGTCCTTCACACTGAGCTACATCCCCAGCCTTTTTAGTTTTCATTTTGATACAGGCTCTTGCTAAGTCACTAAGTTGCCCAGGGTGGGCTGGAACTTGCAATCCTCCTGCTTCAGTCTTCCAGAGTGCTGAGATTACAGGCACATGCCACCATGCCCAGCTTACCTTTTTTTAAAATATGGTAGTGGCCAAATGCCGAATGTCATCTTTCATTTGGTTGTTGTTTCTTTTAGTTACCAGGTCTAGTTTCTAACCTACCCTCTTGGTGGCTCCTCGGGCTTGGAGCTTCTGCTGTATAATAAATTTTGATAAATCTTAAAAAAAAAAAAAAAAAGTAAAGGGAAAACACTTCCAAATACATTTTGTGAGACCAGAATTACCCTGATATCAAAGCCAGATAATATCACAAGAAAACTAAGGACCAGGGCCAGTGAGATGGCTCAGCGGCATAAGCACCTGCCTGGCAAGTACGAGGGCCCGAGTTCGACTCCTGGAAGGAACCCACATACGAAAAAAGGGCCGGTGATATTGCTCAGCGGCACGGGCGCCTGCTGGAGCATGAGGTCCTGAGGTTGACCCCCGGTACCCACAAAAAAAAAAAAAAAAGGAAAACTACGGACCAAACCTCTTATGAATATAGACATAAAATTTCTCAACAAAATACTAGTAAACCAAATCCAGCTCTATGCTGAAACAATTATACATCATGACCAAGTGGGTTCTGCCCCTGAAACGCAAGGCTGGTTCAACATATGAAAATCAATCAATGGAAATATAACATTAATTAAATGAATAGGAAAAAATACATCAGCAGCTCAAATGGTGCAGGAAACACATTTAACAAATTCCAACACCCTTTCATTATATAGTCAACAAAGCAGGAAAAGGGAACTTTATCAACCTGATAAAGGCTCTCTATGAAAAATCCATAAATATCATATTTACTGGAGAAACACTGAAAGCTTTTCCCCTAGGATGAGGGGAGAGAAACATAATCCACTCTCACTTCTTTGCTACACTATAGTACTGTAAATTCTACCTAAGGCAACTGCACAACACAAAGTAACAAAAGGTATCCAGATGTGAAAGGAAGCCATCTATATTCACAGATGACATGATTTTATATCTATAATATCCTAAAGAACTCGCACACACACAGTTATTGAAGCAATAAATGAATTTAGTAAAGTTGCAAATACAAGATCAACATACAATAATCAGCTATATTTCTGTATCTGTATTTCCATCTTTGTTCTAGCAATGAATGTAAAAATGAAGCTTAAAAACAATTACATTGGGCCGGTGAGATGGCTCAGCGGCTTAAGCGCCTGCCCGGCAAGCGCGAGGGCCCGAGTTCGACTCCCGGAACCCACATACGAAAAAGGGGCCGGTGATATCGCTCAGCGGCACGGGCGCCTGCTGGCGCATGAGGTCCTGAGGTCGACCCCCGGTACCCACAAAAAAAAAAAAAAGAACATACTTCAGAAGTAACATGTCGATAGTTAGCAATGAATCAAATAGGAATTAATAATATTGAAGGCCCCAAATGACTAGAAGATAAAGGCTGAATCCAAGCTAGTTTGCTATAGGTAGGAAAAACAATTGATAACCAAGAGGAAAGACTTAAACAAAAACAGAAAACAAGAAAGTGGTAAATATTGCAGAAGAATTAATTTGTCTAGACTCTACAACATAAAATCTGTACTTGGAGGGCCGGGGATATAGCTCAGCAGCGCAGTGCCTGCCTAGCAAGTGCAAGGCCCTGAGAAAAAAGAAAAAAGGAAAAAAAAAAAAAAAAAGATCAAATAATTGTCTTTTGTACTTGGGTATGTGTGAAATAATCTGAAAAAAGCATATTAGGTCTCAACTGATAATCACAGAAAGTTGTGGAGTAGACTAAGCAAATATTACCTTCATTTATAGATGAGAAAATTTTAAAATATGTCCAACATCATAAAACTATAGGGCCAGTACTGAATGAAATTACTCTTCATTCACAACCAAATGTTCATCTAATCAGACCATGATCTGCTCAATGTTCTCCCATTTTACTTAACAGAACTCTTTAAGCAAGTTTCTTACACAAATAACACTTCCCCCATTCATTTCTTTCTGAACACAAACCCTTCATCGGAAGGATTCTTCTCAAGCACATTTTCAAGCTTACCAATGGAACTCATCATTGCTATGACAGGTATGGTTTCTATCTTTACTGGCCATAGGTATACAACTAAGTGCTCCTTCTGTGGCTACTAAAAGATTTGGGGTCCAATAACACTTTAAAAGACTTACCTGAGTGAGGAATACATATTTTCCTATACCCTCAAAACCTCCCAAAGACCCATTCTCCTAACAGTACACATAACCTGTCTCAGCTTCAAATCCATCATTTTTATCTAGCACTTCTCTTCACCATCTACTCAAAATCTCATTAGGAAATCAGCATCTTGCACACCAAAATTAAGGCTTATTATTCAAGTGTTGGCCTTTTTTAACTTTCTTGGAGATGGAGGCTTTACCAAGGTTCACTAGAACAACTAATGAGCTCTCTTACTCTGTGCTAGGCAGAACACTAATTAAGATTTCAAAAATGTTCTATTTAAGCTTCACAATAGCTCTAACTTTACAATAGCTCTAAACCATATTATCTCTTTTCACAGATTAAAATTGAGGCCCAAAATTAATCAAAACCATACAAGTGAAACCTGAATATCAGGGTTGTTAATTCTGTGACTTCTGACCAGTTTTGTCCCAGTTGTCTTCTCATCTCTGTGGCCTTTTCTCCATCTCTTTCACTCTCATTTCATTATCTTCTGCTTATTACTTCTTTATTTCACATGCTGTCCGGGGCAATTTCAGTTTCTCCCATAGTTCTACCTGTATTCTACATTAGTGACTCTCAATCTTTTAATAAACACAAAAAATATTTTGCTCGCTCTGTAGTTTTTATTTTGAAAGTAGGTTTTTTCCCCAAATGAAATTATAATATTGTACATGTATGCACAAAGTCTACCTCTTCACACCTTCACGATCTGTTAACCTCTTACGCATAACCCATGACTGACATCAACCAGTACAAAGTCTAAGTGACTTTGCAAAAAATTTCCCCTCCCTATCTTCCAAACCAGTCTCCTGAGTTACAAACATCTCCAACTGTCTAATAAGCAGTTTAATTAATAAACATAGTCCCAAGACTGTCACCCCAGTTTCTTCAGCCAAAACCTGTCCAAAACAAAATTCTCATTGCACTTGTCAAACCTGATCATTTTCGGTGTTTTCCGTTTTGTCTAAAGGTGTCACAATTCACCCTCGTCTGTGCTGTAAGATACTTATTGCAAAACGATTAATATCGATGCTGCTGTCCCCGAACCGCAGTACTAGGTCACAAATCAATCACCATACCATGCGTGCCCGTTACGGCCAGGAGTAAAGTAATGCTAAACAGTACAAAAGACCATTCTCTTCAAGTCCGCTACAAGCAGAAACAACCAAAAACAACTTTTGTCAGGCATTTTTCCATCCATAAAACAAAATGGACACATTTCACAAACCCGTCCATATACTCCTTACCACAAGCCCATCGCCCCGTTTTGGAGGTGAAAATGGGCTTATTTTCCACTCCTCCAGCCCGCGCGCACACACACTCAGAAAGCACGCCCTCCCCGCGCCGCCCGCGCCGCCCGCCCCGCCCTTCCGCTCTGAGGCCGCCTCGCGCCGCCCCGGGCCCCGCGCGCCCGGACAGCGTACCTGGAGGGCGGCGGCGGGAGCACGCGCCGCGGACCCAGCCGGCTAGAATGCCCCGCTGGCGTTACAGCGGCCTCTACCCTCGGCCGAGCCCAAGCCGCTCGGACGCCTCGGGGCCCCGCCGAAAGCTGAGCGGCGAGCAAGGAGCAGATGTCTGAGGCGCGCAGAGCGCGCGGCGGAAAAGGGGCGGGGCGGGGCGGGGCGGGGCGGGGCCTGGGTCGGTCTGGGGGAGGGGCTGTGCGGCCAGCGCGAGGGGCGGGGCCCGCGGCGGAAGAAGCGGCCGCGAGGGGCGTGGCGAGCGGCGCGAGGGTGGGCCTCTGGAGCGAGCGCAAAGGGGCGCAGATCGCGGAGAGCGAGGGGGCGGGCGTGCGCCGAGCGGGCGGGGTCGGGCGTGTGGAGCGGCGGGACGCTGCGCGCGCAGGAGAGGAGGCGGGGCGTGCGTACCGGCGCCGCGGCCGCGTGACGCGTTTTCAAATCTTCAACCGCCGCTGCCCAGTCGGCTGTGCTTCGTTCCCCTTCCTCCGCCGCGCCTCGGAGCCGGATCCCGCTCCAGAAACTCGGCCCGCGTACGCGGCCCTCCCCTGCGTGGAGGCCGTCCGGTCCACCGGCCCCGAGAGTCTGGTCCCCGCGGCCGTCCAGCGCGGCGCCTGCCCGGACCCAGCATGTAGTGCCGGGCGGCTGCCATGAACCGCGGAGCCATGAGGATCCACAGCAAAGCGCCGTTCCAGGGTGAGCCAGCCCCTCCTCCGCCCCGGCCGCCGGCGGGAGCCCCTCCGCGGTGCTCGCGCGGCCTGCGGGCGCCCTCGGCTTTGGCCTCCGGGGAGCCGGTTCCGGGGCCCCGCGCGGCGCGAATCCGGCGCTGCCTCGGGGCGAAAGCTGCGGAGTGCGGGGCCGCGCGCCCGTCCCGCTTCCACGTCGCGGCCGGGCTGTGTGGTCGTGGCTGGGGTTTGGTCTTCGGGTTTATTGGCTTTCGCTCGTACATTGAGAAGTGTTTGAGACACACCTATTCTTAGTTTCAACTTTAAACACAAACAGGAAAACAAACGCAGATCTCCACTGTTAATCATTTTATTTGGTAAAACCTTTCAGCACCTAAAATTTTTCGTATACCTATGTGGCCACCAACTAAAAGGTTGTGTTCTAAAAGTTTAAGGCAGTTGATTATATCCCAGATGTTTTCAGTGAAAATAATGAAACGATGACATAGTCCTTAACGGACCTTTAAGTTCTTAATAAAACAATAAAACTAGAGCAGTCACCAGGCCTTGAGGGATAAGTCTTTCTGAATAGGTTTATTTGTGTTGCTGAGTGTTTAACATTTGAAGCACCAATTTGTGTTGCTGAGCGTTTAACATTTGAAGCACCAATTTTGAGTATTCAATAAATAGTTGAGTAAATACCTTCACGGAGTTTACATCTTAAAGGCTTTCAGGAAAGGTTATATAGTCCTGTGCTTTAATACAGCCTGCTGGTTCGACTGCTAATTTCCAATAGAAAGTAGGGCATTTCGCTTTTATACTAAGTGGTAATAATAATATTTAAATGTTAATGGCTTAAATTGGTGTGATTATAAGGATTTCTCCTTCCTGTGATATGTTTATTGCATAATAAAATATTTTTAAAACTAAAACTTTTATCTGTAAGAAATGATTAATTCTAAGCTTTTTAAAATACAGGTGGAATCCAAGTCAAAAATGAAAAGAATAGATCTTTGAAATCTCTTAAAAGCAATAACAGACCAGAAAAATCCAAATATAAGCCACTCTGGGGAAAAGTATTTTACCTTGACTTACCTTCTGTCACCTTATCTGAAAAACTGCAAAAGGACATAAAGGACCTAGGAGGGGTAAGTGAAAACTATGTACTGACCAAAAAGTAGAAATTTGTAACTAGTACTTCCTGATATGTAATCCTTTAAATTTTCATTTTGGGATATTTGTAACCAACCATCTATTAGCAGCAAGCTTAAATGTTTTTCAGCTGTTTTTCATTATGAAAAACGATTTAGAGATGGGAGCACATTTAGCATGTCACAGGATTCAATCCCAAAGCCAAAAAAAAAAGGATAAGAAATCCATTTGTCTTAACCTTCTAATCCCTTTTGTAGTCTCTGTTGTTACAGAACACAGGAAGCCTGTTCAACCCACAGAGTTAAAATTGCTGTTGAGTATCACACATCTTAAGAGATACTATCAACAGTAAATGTCAGTGTCATTAAAGGAACAGAATTAAGATTTAAATCTTAATTTTTAGATTGAGTTCTCAGATTAAGAATTAAATCTTCTTTCCTACATTATACATTGACCAGATAATTAGGAAATTAACAAACAGGCAAATCCATCTTTGAAAAGTTATTTTACTTTTTTGCTGTTCATTTTGTTAAACTAAAATATTGTCACATATGGTAATAGCAGTAGCGTTTGTCGCAATGACCACATGACTGCATTTCTAAAGGTCATGTTTAAAGGCCTTCCACTGTATAGACTGCCACCTATCAAGAGAGTTCTAATGTGTGAATGGCATTAGACATGAGTAAAGAGCCATTCATTTTGGAAATGAAGTTCTTGAGGTCCAGAAAAGTTGACTGGCCCCATCAGAGCACTATCAGCCTCCTAATTCCTAGAGTAATACAGCATGTCCCAGTTCTGTTCCTCTAACAATCACAGGCTACAAAGTAGCTGTTGGATGTAGTTTTACAGCTTTCTCAGGTTGATTGACAGTCCACTAACCCTAGGTCTAATGGTCTAAATCAGTGATACTTAGATTTGTGTTTTTAGCAGTATAACCCTTCAGGAAAAGTCATATTCAAAAGTCCAGTGTGGAAAGCCTGTAGAAAGAGCTGTGGCCAAAACAGGAATACAGTGGTGAGGGCAGCAGCTGCTTCCCCTGCCCTCTTCTCCTTTTTCTCTCCCATCCCCACAGCAGTTCAGGAGGTACGTGCAAGAAAGAAATTTTGAATTTCTTCTGCCATACATAATTAAGGAACTTTTTGGCTTTATAAACTTTAAATCTTTAACCTAAAATGGTTTGACGTACTTCAGTGAGCATATTAAGGACATAGTTTGTAAATTTTGTCTCTGAAAGCTATAGATTTTCTGTTAAATTTGATTGGTTAACTTTTTTTTTAACTCAGTAATTCTCATTTTACCACACACTATCTTTCCAAGCCAAGAATGTTCATTCCCCAAGTCTTAAGTTTCTGTCTCTAGTATTTAGCATTTCTATCACTAAAAAGACTTTGTTATAGATTACCTATGTGAACTATAAAGGAACTTTGACTTCTAGATATAAACTTAACAGTTTTAGGATTCAGTTTTTAAAAGTACTAATTTTCATGTATAGGATTATGCTTTTAAGTTTTAGTATTACGGAGACTCTCTATCCTTGTTATTATTTATCTTGCTTTAGCTCAACATCTACAGTACTTTTTGTTTAGTTGATCACTTTATGATATGTGCTCAAAAAATTCGGTGAATGTCTAAATTTGTTTTTAAAAAATTTATTACAGTAAAAGATACATTACCATTAATCCCTGTCAAAATACTCCCCTTGACTTCTAACAGTTATCCCATTTTTGGTTTTTTGAGAGAGTCTTGTTAGGTAGTTCAGGCTGGCCTTTAGCTCACTATGTAGTCCAGCCTCAAACTCAGAGATCCTTCTGCCTCACCCTCCTGAGTGCTGGGATTACAGGTGTGCACCACCACACCCGGCAATCCCATCATTCTTGCCACTTTCTGAAGCAGTTCTGAAAGTCCTCTTTTACGAGTATTTCTTCCTATCCCATGGAAATGTAGGCCCTTAAAGACATTATGGTATGTTCTCGTCTAGATTATTCACTGGATCTGGCACTGTGTGACTTCTGGCTTTTCCCCAAATTCAAAATGACTGTGAAAGTTAAATGTTTAGAAGCCATTCAGAACATTGAAGCAGCCAGGACAATGTAGGTAAAGACAGTCATGAAGGAGGACTTTCAGAGCTGCTTCAGAAAGTGCCAAAAGCAATGGGATAAGTAAGTGTGTTTGAAGCAAGGGGTAATATTTTGATGGGGATTAAAGGTAAGGTGTCTTTTACTGTAACAAATTGGACTTAGTCAAAATTAAGAACTCTTCTGCCTCTAAGACATTATAAAGAATGTGAAAAGACAACCCATAAAATGGTAGGAAATATTTCCCCCTTCATGTGTCTTGTAAGTAATTAGTATCCAGAATAATTTTTTCAAAAAACTTCTACAGCTAAACGGTAGGTAACCCAGTTAAAAAGGATAAAGGATGTAAAGAGAGGAGATGGATAAAGGCCAATAGTGAAAATCAAAATCACAGTGAGTCACACCAATTAATATGGCTACTATCAAAGAACAAGAAAATAACGGATCTTAACAAGGTTGCATAGAAATTGAAACCTCGTGCACTGTTTATAGGAATGTAAAATGATATGGCCACTATGCAAAATAGTATGGGTACTTCTTGAAGAAATTAAAAGTTTTCCAGCTATTCTATTTCTGGGTGTATATCCCAAATAATTGAAAACAGGATATCAATAGGTATTTATATATTCATATATATAATAGAGCAAAGTTATTTACAGAAGGTTCCAACAACGGAAATGTCCTACGGGTAAAATTAATAAGACTGTGTATGCGTAAAATATGCTATAAAAAGTGAAATTGTAGTACATGCTATAACTTGGATTTGCCATAAAAACACTTTGCTAAGTGAAAGAAGCTAGTTACAAAAGGACACATACAGGATACTATACATATTGTTTTACCACAGAGTAAGGTATTAAGGTTAAGATTTATTCAGCCCTGTTCTGAAAGCTAGGAAGTGTTGAGATTAGCCTCTGGATCTGGTGGGGTCCTTCATGCTGTTGGGGACTCTGCAGTCTCCTGGTGGACTAGGATACCACACGGTGAGTGAGGCGGATCATCCTAGTCTAGATCTGTCCTCTTATAAAGCCACAATGCCGTTGGATTATGGCCAGCCCTGCCCTTACAGCTTCATTTAACTTAATTACTTTCCAGTGGTTCTAACCTTCAAACACCATAGTTGGATTAAGTTTTTGATGTCTTAATACCTCACAATGGAGATTAAATTTGAACATGAGTTTTAGTGGGGGCATTCAAACCACAGCAATGAGGTACCTAGAACAGCTAAATTTATTGAGACAAAGTAGAATAGAATTTAGTAGGGGCTAAGTAGATAGAGAAATAAAGGAGTTATTGTTCAGTGGGTACAATTTCAAGTTGAGATGAAAATTCTGGAAATGGATGGTTGCATAGCATTGCAAGTGCATTCATTGTCACTGAATTACACACTTAAAAATGATTGAATTTTAGGTTATTTATATTTTATCAATAAAATGTGTAGGGGATTGGGTTTCTTTTGAAAAATTAGAGCCTCTGGCATTGCCCAGGCCTCATAGTTATGAAAATGAAGATAGTATATGATATGTTAGTGTCATTTTTATTCCTACCCAGCCTGGTATGAATTGGAATCTGAAATAAAAAGGCATGAATGTTGCTCAGGAAAAAAATGATTTGCATTTAAGAAGGTCATATTTCAGCAGCCAATTCTCAGTAGTGCTTAGATGAAATTTATCCATTATAAACTTTGCTTCACTTTTTTTACAGTTCCCTTAGGATCCTGTGTAAATTATAGCTGTTTAAAATATTTTCACAAGCCTCCCATTTATGTAGATAGATTATTAAGGATTAGTAATTTACTTCTGCTTAATATTTAGTGTTTTATGTAACACATTTATGTTATACATATGTTAATAATGCTATAGTATTTTTCTATTTAGTTTAATTTTCCTGACCCTGTATATGGGTGACGTTCAGTGACATTGATTTTTGGCACATGTGTTTATAAATTCAGGCATTTAAGCAGTCGTTCACAAACATCTTAGTAGGAACTTGTCTTCAAGTCTTGCTCAAGAGAGTAAAAGTTCCTTTCCTCTAGTAATCCTCTGGAGAAAGTATTCTAATTTAATGATTAGCTGTGTTGAACAGTAGTCAAATATGGCTATTTATATTCATTCAAATTAAAAATTCAGTGGCTTGGTCATACCAGCTACATTTAAGTGCTTGGTGGCCACCTGACGAGTTGTTCTTATTGGATAGGATAATGCAGACAAAGGACATTTCCATCACTGCAGAAAGTTCCACTGGGCACTACTGCTTATATTATAGATTTGAGTCAGAATATCTATGTTCAGACTCTTTTATTTAATACTGGTATAACTTTAAGCAAGTCACTTCTCTTGTCTGTTCTGAAAAATGTAGAAAATATTAGTGTCATGGGTTTGTTAGATCTGTTACATTAATTAGGATAAAAATACTTAAGAATAATGTCTAGCACATGCCATATAGTGTTGTTACTGGAACTCTTATTATACTGTCTTTGAACTCCGGGTTCAGAAAAGTACAGCATAAAACAGCACCAATTTACAAGATACTAAATGGCATCAAATTGAAATTTTATGCTGTGCCTAGTGTGTGAAACACCTCATGGTTTGTATGAGTTCTTAAAAATACTTTGTTTTCCTCTAGCGAGTTGAAGAATTTCTCAGCAAAGATATCAGTTATCTTATTTCAAATAAAAAGGAAGCAAAATTTGCGCAAACACTGAGTCGAATTTCTCCTGTACCGAGTCCAGAATCTGCATATACTGCAGAAACCACTTCACCTCATCCCAGTCATGATGGAAGTTCATTTAAGACTCCAGACACAGTAAGTCTTTTCAGTATGCTTCGAGACTCTGGGAAATGTTGTGGCCTGAGGATCTCATGATTTTTAATAACAGGCTGGTAGCAGAGTTCACTTGAAGAACATTTAAAGCCACATATCTGTGACTTTCTAATTTACAAGGCTGCTGTCTTAGAAAGGTGATTTTCTTTTTATTAGTTCACTGTAGTTATACCCTGCTTCCTAAGGTATAACTTTGCACATAGAGATGGCTTTTATTTTTCAGAGTAATTTTCAACTAAACAGTAGCAGATCATTCTTTTTTTTTTTTTTTTTTTTGTGGGTACTGGGGGTCGACCTCAGAACCTCACACACCAGCAGGCGCCCGTGCCGCTGAGCGATATCACCGGCCCTTTTTTCATATGTGGGTTCCGGGAGTCAAACTCGGGCCCTCGCGCTTGCCAGGCAGGCGCTTACTCTGTTGAGCCATCTCACTGGCCCTCATTCTTTTAAAGAAGAAATAGAAAAAAATTTTTTTTTTTAATTTCAGAACAGGAGTAAGCAAAATGGCCAAATCTAGCCTGTTTTGTTTTTGTATGGCCTGCAAACTAACCATAGTTTTTAGATTTTCAAATGGTGGGGGGAAAATCAAAAATATTTTGTAACAAGCAGAAATGATATAAAATTCAGATTTCATTGTCCATTAAATGTAACTGGAACAGCTGGATGTGGTGGTGCATGCCTGTAATCCCAGCACTGAGGAGGCTGAGGCAGGAGGATTGCTGTGAGTTCGAGGCCTGCCTGGACTACAAAGTGAGTTCAAGGCCAGCCTGAACTGTGTAGTGAAACCCTGTCTCAAAAAGACAAAAAAAAAAAATGTAACTGGAACATATCCATATCTGTTTGTGTAGATATTACTTGTGACTGCACTAGTGCTTCAGGCAGAAGTCATAAGTTTGATAAAATCATATGGCCTACTTGAGCCTAAAATGTGTACTCTTTGGCCTTTAACATAGAAAGACTGCCAACCCATTAACAGAATTCCTGACATCACCTCTTACCATCAATTCTTTGCCAATAAAGTGGAAGATACAAAGGACAAATTAAATTGGTATAATTAGTGGTGGGGAAGGGAAGAGATAAATGTTCAATTTGCTAAATTTTTAGATTGAAATGTAATTGCCTTTTTTTGGGTTTTTTGTTTTTGTATTTTGAGACAGGATCTCGCTATGTAGTTCAGGCTGGCCTTGAATTCACTGTAAAGTTGCTATTTTCAAAATACCCTTTTCACACTAGGGAGGCTGAGCCAGCAGGATTGCCACAAGTTACAGATTAGCCTGGGCTACATAGTGAGTTCAAGGCCAGCCTGAATTACATAGTGAGACCCTGTCTCAAAAAAAAAAATATCCCTTTCAATTGATTTGAGAATTGGGGGAACAAGTAGAAAAATGAGGTACAAAAAAATCATTTGAGAAAGGAGACGTACTATATAGAAGAAAAAGGTAAAGGGGGAAGAGATCAAGGGAGGCATGCATTCTTAAAGGGTTTTCAGAGCAAGGAGATGATACGGTAGTGATTAGTTCTGAGATAATTTTTGCTCATAGCATTTCAGCTACTTTTCATGATATTTAAAAAGTGAAATAGCCTGTAAAAATAGTGTATATAAATGTAAATTGTCTTAATTGTAGATATAAAATTCCAGGAGAACCTATTTTTCATGTTGAATAGAATTTACTTTAGACCTGACCTCTTGAGTCTCAGTTATATATTTACCTGTTTTAACTAACATTTCTTCCAGTGAATTACTATTTTATAACTTCTGTGTTTGCTTTTCTTGACTTTGTTTTATTAGATGTGTTTAAGCAGAGGAAAATTATTAGTTGAAAAAGCTATCAAGGATCATGTGAGTAGAAACTTTAAAAATAACTGTATTTTGTTACTTAATAATTGGAAATTGTATTCTTAATCTTCCTTTCACTCATTTTTAATAAGGAAAGCCTAAACTGCACATGTATCTCATTTTATAAAAAATAGAATCTACTTTTGATGGAGAAATATCCCCATCTTGTGGCCTTCTAAAATAATACTGGAAATTTTTGAAATCGCGTGCATTAAGTTGTCAAGAATTTGGGAATATGTTAAACGGGACTGATTTTTAGAAATGCCAAAAGAAAAAACAATGTGCTCATTGCCGTTTAACTCATAAAGCCTGTTATGAATAACCACCACCTCAGTGGCATTAAGTTTCAAATTTTGGGGGAAAAACTCATTATAAATAATTTCCCAGATCAAACCTTTTTTTTTTTTTAACAGGATCTTATTCCTTCAAATAGTATATTATCAAATGCCTTATCATGGGGAGTAAAAATTCTTCATATTGACGGTAAGATTTTATTATATTTCTACAATACTTGTTACAAGTACCCACGTTTGTCCCTTGGTTTCTGATTTTGAACAGTGAAAATTTTAGTAATAAGGGACATCTATAATGGTAACTCCTTCACCTAAATTTATTACAACTCTACTTTGTTAAACTCTACAAGTAAAATTGCTAATCTTAAGCCCTTTTTTTTAAATAAAGATATTAGATGCTACATTGAACAAAAGAAAAAAGAGCTGTACTCACTCAAGAAATCAAGTACTTCTGTAAGAGATGTGGTATGTTTAATTTTCAAACTGATTTTAAAAATGATCGTTTGCTTTTTTTGTTTATGTATCTGTAAAATTGTCCTACCAAATAGAAAATATTATTGCCTTTTAGAATATCCTAGGATAAGTTTCTGGAATCTATGCATGTTTCTTAATTTTGTGGATATTTTTCTTCTTCGAAGCGTCAGTACAAAATCAAACCTTCTCCACCCTTTAAAGCAAAAACAATAAAATTTCCCTTGGTCCCACATTTCTTACCTACTGTCCAGTCTTTATAATCCTTCTCATCTCTACTACTAAAATCTCTTTTATATTTTTCATTCACTTTTCGACTTAAAAGATAAGAAACTCCTGAGCAATTTGCCAAATCTGTTTGATAATGATTATATTCATTCTCCCAACTATTGTCCATTCCTTCCTTGAACTTCTTTTCTGGAATTTCTCTTGGCTCTTAACTTTCTCTTGGTTCCCATTTTTCACAGAGCACCCTTTTGTGGTACGCTTTTTGTTCATCCCTTAAATGACTGAGATGCAAAGGAAAATAAATTTCATAGACAGTGTATACAAAGAAATGAAGACATAAGTAGTTTGCCATGTATTGTTAATTTTCTTTGGGAGAATGACAGACACTTGATCTTTGACTAGGAAAATGACACTTTCTACGACTCCAGTATAGTTTTTTAGAGATCTTGTATCTGTATGTTCATTTTAAGTGTGTTTACTTTCACTTTTAGAGTCTTTCTCTGATAATTCTGACATCAGGACCATCTTGTGGGTATCATCTGATGGTGGTTTTCCCTCAAGAATTGATTATTTTTCGTATTTCTTTATGTGTCAGAAGTTTGGGCTACCTGCAGGACATTGGAAACGTTATGTTGTGTAGGCTTTTGATCTATTATAAAGTATGGGGAATGCTAGGTGTTCCCCCCCCACTGTTTTAGTAGGCACTCATTCAGACTGTTCTGTCATAATTTTTGTGTGTAGTAGTTCAGATCCATCTCAGTTTTCAAAGATGTATGTAGCTTTGGGTGTATCCTGCTTACCTATCTCATCTAGGTTAAGATTTGGGTAGTGAAGGCTGAGCATAGTGGTGTACTTAGGAGACTGAGGCAGGAGGATTGCTGCGAGTTTGAGGCTGTCCTGTGCTACATAGTGAGGTCAAGACCAGCCTGAACTACATACTGAGAACCTGTTTAAAGAAAAACAAAGAGGGCCGGTGAGATGGCTCAGTGGTGTAAGCGCCTGCCTTGCAAGCGCGAGGGCCCGAGTTCGACTCCCGGAACCCACATACGAAAAAGGGGCCGGTGATATCGCTCAGCGGCACGGGTGCCTGCTGGCGCACGCGGCCCTGAGGTTGACACCCCGGTACCCACAAAAAAAAAAAGAAAAACAAAGAAAAGATTTGGGCAGTGGTTTGAATCTTAGTTGTATTTTCAAGGGCCTTTGTTGTGCTGCTTTAGGTCTGTCCTTAGCATGTGCAACTTGAAGTTAAGCCCAGTACTTGGGTGGATTTATATAAACATGGCCTTTGGGATCTCCATCTCCAGCTTGCTCCTTTCTTAAGATTTCCCCTTCATTGGGGGCCGGTGAGATAGCTCAGTGGCGTAAGCACCTGCCTGGCAAGCACGAGGTCCTGAGTTCGACTCCCAGTGCCCACATACAAAAAAAGGGCTGGTGATATCACTCAGCGGCACGGGCGCCTGCTGGTGCGCAAGCTTCTGAGTTCGACCCCTGGTACCTACAAAAAAAAAAAAAAAAAGATTTCCCCTTCATGCCACAAAAACCTTTTCCCTGTTCTTCCTGATGACATTTCTCAGTTTTAGCTGCCCATGCTACTTCAGAACTACACTTTGTAACTGGGACCTAACCTTAGGGCAGATCTGTAGAAGAAAGAAGAAAACACAGATTCCATTGGTATTCTTTGACCACTAGGACTCTTTTGTTCTTCTAGTGACAAAGATGAGATGAGTATGGGAGTTTTAGCTGCTGGCTTTAGGCAGTTGCTCATTGAATGTCCATAGTTTTTGGCTATAATCAGCAATATTGATTCCCCTATAGTATATATTTCACATTGGTCTGAACTGACAAAATCTAGCAAATTTTTCACTAATTCCTTTGTTCAGATTAACACAAAGGTTTTTAGATTATTTCATGAACTGTAACTTTTCCATATTGGTTGATTTCTTTCTAAGAAAGCTAAAATAGTTATATAAAATGCAAAGTACTTGTGGTTTTATTGTAAAACTGAGCTTGTATTACTAAATTCTGTACCAGTGAATAAACTCTAATTATCGAATGATCATTGTTTTTATGGTTTAGCTAATTTTTAAAGGCAAGAATTTTTTTAAGCTTGACAGTAATGAACAATGGCCATTACAGTTTGCACTATATTTTCAAACCTTGTGTTTTTATTGTCTTTTTTTAAAGGGGAAGAATGTTAGTATTGGAACACAAAAAACAAGTAAGTATATGAATATCCATAAATATGTTTGGTTTGCTTGTAGAAAACAAGTCATATATAAACAATTTATAAGATCATATCAATGATTTTATTAGGAGTTTCTTGTTCATTTTTAGAACATGGACTCTTATGACAGTCTGAAGACTATATCACCCTCCCCTCCCCAAGAATATCTTTTAAAGTATTATTTTTAATCAGATGGTCAAGAAAACTAATTACATTGAAATTCATCTATCAAAGTAGTCATTATGAAATAGTGATGACTTGCTTTTTATTGTGCAGTAAAAACAAATTCTAGCACTGATTCTAATTGTTGCTGTATACCTCTTCATGTCACCCAACCCTTCCGCACTAGGGATTGAACCCAGAGCCTTTTGGCTGAGCTACATCCCCAGCCCTTTTTCATTTTTTTAAATTTTGAGGCAGGGTCTCATGTGTCTTACATTGCCCTGGCTGGGCTCCCACTTACGATCCTCCTGCCTCAGCTTCACAGAGTGCTGGGATCACAGATATGCACCACTACACCTGGCTCTCTGCTGTAATTTTAAAATGATGAACATAAACAATACTTTGAGATATTTGTAAAATTTATATGATGTGAAAAATAATTGCTCTTTTCACTGTTGTCAAAGTTACTGGCACTGCTAATACTACTATGATGTGTTGCTTTTATTTATAATTGGAAATGTTAAATATCAGATTAGTGAAAATAAAAGTATAGTTTTTTGTTTCAATTTGTGTTCCTCCTGAATTCTGTTCATAAATCCTGGAGCTCCGTTCACTTTAAAAATCTCAGAATATGGGCAGAGCAAATGGCAGTTGGTGTGGTCTTTGTGAGATTCTGCCATGGTGTACCGGGGTCAGGGCCAGAAAGTGCAAAAGGTGATGGTGCAGCCCATCAGCCTCATCTTCAGATAGTTGCAAAATAGATCCCGCATTCAGGTGTAGCTCTATGAGCAAGTGAATATGCAGATAGAGGGTTATATTATTGATTTTGATGAGTACATAAACCTTACATTAGATGATGCAGAACAAATTCTTTCTAAAACAGAGACAAGGAAACCACTGGATTGGATCATGCTGAGAGGAGATAATATTACCCTGCTATAAAGTGTCTCCAACTAGAAATGATCAGTGATTTAAGACAGCAAAGTGAGGTGGTGGCAATGGCTGCTATGATAATATGTGAAAAATGCAGCTGTTGAAGTGGTTTGCCTTGAGAGAATTTGTAAAACATTTGTTCATATTGTTTTGATTACCCTTATGTTATTACTGGATGTCAATAAATGTTGTAGGGTTGTTTTTATTCAAAAAAAATATATAGACAGCAAAAATAGAGTGATAATTGGAAAAATTTCATCTGAGGCTTAAAACTTTGAAACGTGTGTGTTGTTTTGGGGTTTGGGGGAATTTTGTTTTTGCACAGTGGTTTTATGTAGAAGAAGAATCCTGAGTTTACACTTAAATAATACCATGTTTTCTATTTTCTAAAGCAGGAAGACTCAAAAAGCCTTTTGTAAAAGTAGAAGATATAAGCCAGTAAGTATCTAAAGCCAATCTATGTTGTTACAGTATTAAATGAGAAAATTCCTAAGTAATTAAGCTATCTCCATTAATTGTTAGGTTCCCTCATACTAATGTGCATGTAGCATTGATTCATTTGTGCTCAGGCTGAATTTAGTTTCAGTATAATGTAAATACATCTTCATAGTATTTGATTTAGAGCAATCATGAGGCCAACTCTTTTTTTTTTTTTTTGTGGGTACCGGGGTCAACCTCAGGACCTTGCACGGTAGCAGACGCCCGTGCCGCTGAGTGATATCACCGGCCCTTTTTTCGTATGTGGGTTCTGGGAGTCGAACTCAGGCCCTCGCACTTGCCAGGCAGGTGCTTATGCCACTGAGCCATCTCACCAGCCCCATCATTTTTGAGTATTTCAAATAATCATTCTCTGGCTAAATGCAGTACCATGTGATTTAGCACTACTACTAAAAAGTATTCCTGTAATTGTTTAAAAATACATATATTAGGTAGTGTTTGGAAATACAAAATCTAAACATAGTATCTACTGTGGTGGCTTTCCAAAAATCTAGTATGATGGTGAAATTTTGCAGAATAATCTTAATGAAAGCCATAGATTAGTTTGGAATGGGGAAATTGCTTTCTTTCAACTTTCCAGTTACTCACTTAGACATGACATATGTGAGTTCTCTTGGGTACTTATTGAGGTGACAAAGTTTTTTTGTTTGTTTGTTTGTTTGTTTGTTTGTTTTGGTACCGGGAATCGAACTCAGGACCTTGCACTTGCCAGGCAGGCATTTGTGCTGCTGAGCTATATCCCCAGCCCTGACAAAGTTGTATTGAAAGCTTCTTTTTATGAAATGTATTGCTGTTAAGAAAAAATAAAATGCAAAATTAGGTCTAGAGAAGATACCAGTGAATGGAAAGATATCCCATGTTCATTATTAGAATTAATGTTAAGATACTGATCAATACTACCCAAAGCAGTCTACATCAAAATTACACATTTCTACATAACAAAGGACAGTACACAGTGAAAGGGTAACCCCAAGAATGGGAGAAGAGATTCACAAGAGGTTAATATCCAGGATATGTTGTTTCATACAAATCAAAAGCAAAAGTCACCTACTCAGTCACTTTTCTGTCTTTGGGACACCTTACCCAACAGCAACTACTCTTAGAGGAGGAGAGGTTTATTTGGCTCACAGTTTCCAATGGGTTTAGACCAAAGTTTCTTGTCTTCAAGGTAGAAACTCCTGGTGGAAGAGCCTAGCAGAGGAAAGCTATTCATCCCATGGCTGCCAAGAAGCAGAGAAAGGAGGGGGCCAGAGACAAGGAGTACACCCAGATCACACCACTAGAGACTTGCCTCTAACCAGGCCCCACCTCCTCACAGCAAGTCAGCTATGAGCTCATCAGTGGACTAACCACTCATGAGGACAGTCCCTCTGTGCTCTAGTTGCCTTCCAAACACAGGAGACATTGGAGGACAAAAGCAAAATCAATAGCCTGATATAAAAATGGGCAGGGCCGGTGAGATGGCTCAGTGGCATAAGCGCCTGCCTGGCAAGCACGAGGTCCTGAGTTCGACTCCTGGAACCCACATACGAAAAAAGGGCCGGTGATATCACTCAGTGGCACAGGCGCCTGCTGGCGCGCAAGGTCCTGAGTTCGACCCCTGGTACCCACAAAAAAAAGTAAAATAAAATAAAAATAGGCAAAGCTGCCGGTGATATAGCTCAGCGGCATAAGCACCTGCCTGGCAAGCACAAGGTCCTGAGTTCAGTTCCCGGTACCCACATAAAGAAAGAAAAAAAAAAATGGGCAAAGCACTGAGTAGACATTTTTGCAAAGATATATAATTGGCTAACAATTAAATGAAAAGAAACTATTACCAGTGATTAGAGAAATGCATACCTAAACCACAATGAAATGCTACTTCATATATTAGGGTGGCCACTGTCCAGGAAAAAAAAACTTAAAAAATGAAATTCTGAATGCACTACAACATGGATGAAATGTCAGGATATTCTAAGTAGAAAGATACTGCATTATCCCATTTACATGACACATGTACAATAGAATTCATAAGAGTAAGTAGAGTGATAGTTCCCAGGGGCTTGGGGAAAGAGGAATGTGCAGAGTTAGAACTGTTAAGGGTTTGTGAGCTGATGAAGAAAAAGAGCTTTGGATCCACTAATAGACATAGAGTTTCAGTTTTTGCAGTATGCATGTTCTGGGGATGGATGATGATGGTGGTCATGGTTCTACAGCATTGTGAATGCTAAATGTGCTGAAATTGTACAGCTTCAAATGGTTAAGATAGTAAATTTTATGTATATTTACCACAGTTTAAAACGTGTTTTTAAATGTTAAAATTAGGCCTATGGATTGCTCTTTGAAGGTACATTGAACCCTACTCAATTTCTGTTTATTTCAAGATTTCACATGAATTGTATGATTTTTAAATATAAGGCTTTAAGACTTGTTTTCTTTCATCATAAAGAAACTCATGGTTTGTTTGTTTTTTTATTCTTTTAGACTTTATAGGCCATTTTATCTTCAGCTGACCAATATGCCTTTTATAAACTATTCTGTTCAGAAGCCCTGCAGTCCATTTGATGTAGATAAGCCATCTAGCATCCAAAAGCAAACTCAGGTTAAACTAAGGTTAGTTTGAATCTTTACTTCCAGAAGGAATGTTGTTTATATTATCATCTCAGGTAATACACGCTTTATAGACCAACCTTTGAAGCGGGTCATTCTATGCTGTGGTGGTGGTGATGTGTAAGTTTCTAGTAAGTATTCTGCTTACTTCCCACTGTGTATTTTTGATGCCCATAAGCTAAGTTTGACATCTGAATCTGTTTTAAGTAGGTTATATTTAGACACTTCAGTTTGGGGAGGGCTTAATGTTTCCAGATAATGAAAATGTTTTTCTTGAGCCATCTCCAGAATATTCATTACATTCTTAGTTTGCTTTTAAATTTCTTAAAAAGAAATGTGGGGAAAAATATTTACTGATAGAGGTCTCTAAATTATGGCCACTTCTGTGTATGATGGGTTAGGAAAATAATTTTTTAAATTATTCCTCAGGTTTACCAGTTAATTTTTTTACCATGTATTTCTGTCACCAGAATCCAAACGGATGGCGATAAATGTGGTGGAACCCCAATTCAACTCCAGTTGAAAGAGAAGAAAAAAAAAGGATATTGTGAATGTTGCTTACAGAAATATGAAGATCTTGAAACTGTAAATGTGATTTTATATTTAGAGGTTGATGATTTTAAAACTGTGAATATATTTGCTATTTAAATTTTAGCTTCAGGCCGGTGAGATGGCTCAGCGGCTTAAGGGCCTGCCTGGCAAGTGTGAGGGCCCGAGTTTGACTCCCGGAACCCACATATGAGAAAAGGGCCGGTGATATCACTCAGAGCCACGGGCGCCTACTGGCACACGAGGTCCTGAGGTCGACCCCCGGTACCCACAAAAAAATAAATACATAAATAAATTTTAGCTTCATACGATTATGGTTTATAACTTGACAATTACATCCTTTTTATTTTTTGGTTTTGGGTTGTTCTGTTTTGTTTTGTAGTGCTGGGGATTAGACCCAAAACCTTGCACATGCCAGACAAGTGCTCTTCTACTGAGCTACATACATCTTCAGCCCAAAATATTTTAAATTTTAAGAACACAAAGGAAGAAAATAAATACTGAAAAATAATTTTAATCATTCACTATTGACTGAACACCTGCTATGTACTAATCATTGTGCTGGGCTAATAGCATTTAATTAAAAAACCAGTTCCCTACCCTTATGAAAATTACATTCTGTGGAACAAGGGAGAAAAATAAAAAATTGAGTATATATAGAGAGAGAGAGTATATATAGAGAATATTAGAACAGTGCTATGAAGAAACAAAAACAGTGCTATGAAGAATGGAGATGTTGCTGTTTATTTAGAAAAGGAATACCTGATTGATAGATGACAGTCGAATAGAGAACTGAGATAACAAGACATGCAGGTATTGAAATAAGAGGAAATGCCCTAAACTGACAGATGAGCTCAAAGAACACATAACGGTGGCCTGGGCTGAGCAGTGACAGAGGAAGTGCTTAAGCTGTTCCCCGATTATGGATGTATTTTAAAGGTGGGGCTAAGAGGATTTGCCAGTGGATTGAGCAGCTATGGAAGTGAATGGTGAGTCAAGGGTGGCTATATTTTGGGCATAAGCAATTTAAAAGTTGTTCATTATTTACTGACAGGAAGAGAATAATTGAGGAAAATTCTTCGAAGTAGTGGAAAGAGAAATAAAATAAATGGATGGGCATATGGAATAAAGATAGAATTCTAAAGATGGGAACCATTACAGTTTTAAGCTGATGAAAAGCAGATTTGGATCCAGGTTTGGCAGGTTCAGATCCTGGCTTCCTGTCCATGTGACCTTGGGCAAAGTCAATGCTTATTAATGTTAGCTGTTATTATTTGAATTGTTATCTTTTAAAATAGTAGAAGATGAGCGCAGTAGTGCATGCCTGTAATCTCAGTATTTGGGAGGCTGAGGCAAGAGGATCACTCTTGAGTTTGAGGCCAGCCTAAACTACATAGCAAGACCTAGTTTCAGAAAAAGAAATAAATGAATGAATGAATAAATAAAATAACAGGTAAAAAGCCAGGTTTGGTGGCACACACCTGTAGTCCCAGCTACTCAAGAGGCTAAGGCAGGAGGATCGCTTGAATGCATGAGTTTGAGACCAGCATGAGCAACAACAGTAAGGCCCCCATCTCAAAAAAAAATTTTTTTAAGTAGATAGGGTTGTTCTTTTTGTTTTGTTTTGTTTTGTTTTTAAGAGAAAAAAAAACAACAAAATTTCAAAACAACATAATAGGAGGGTAACAATGGTTAATATATTCCGTATTGTTATCTTTAAATTAGTTACTCAGGTTACAAGATATCAACATTCAATTGTCTAAACAATATTATTCCTTTTGAACAATTTCTTCCTGTTTTACCATGTCTATTGTAGATTTTGGATCTTATTTACTCTTTGAGTTTCTCACACTAGGGAGACAATATGATGTTTACAAATGTGCGTCCGGTTTATTTCACTTATGAGTATTTTCTCGAGTTGCATGCATTTACCTATAAAAGTCTCCAGTTTATCCTTCTTTATGGTTGAGTAGTACTCTATTGCATAAAAAGATCACATCTTTTTAATTCCTTCCTCGGTTGATGGGCATTTGGGTTGTTTCCAAGATCTGGCTATTACAAATTGTGCTGCTATAAACATGGGTGCACATATATCGCTGTGGTACGATGTTTTTAATTCTTCTGGGAAGATACCCAGAAGGGGAATAGCTGGATCAAATGGGACCTCCAGTCCTAGTTTTTTTTAGGAATCTCCACACTGATTTCCACAGTGGCTGCACCAGTCAACACTCCCACCAACAGTGGAGAAGGGTTCCTTTTTCCCCACAGCCCCTCCAGCATTTGTTATTAGTTGATTTCTTGATAATAGCCATTCTTTCTAGGGTGAGATGGAATCTTAGTGTTGTTTTAATTTGCATCTCTCGAATGACTAGTGATGTTGAACATTTTTTCATATATTTATTTACCATTTGTATTTCTTCATCTGAGAAGTGTTTATTCATCTCAGATGCCCATTTTTGGATTGGGTCTTTAAATTTGGGAGGTCTGATTTTTTTGAATTCTTTATATGTTCTCGATAGTAACCCTTTGTCTGAGGAATAGCTGGCAAACATTTTTTCCCACGTGGGTTGTCTCTTCACTCTGTTGATGGTTTCTCTTGCTGTGCGAAAACTTTTTAATAAAATGAGATCCCAGTTGTTGATTCTTTGTGATAGTTCCTGTGCCATTGGGGTTTTATTCATAAAGTCTTTGCCTACACCAATGTCTTCAAGAGTTTCACCTATTCTATTTTCCAGCAGATTTAATGTTTCTGTTTTAATTTTTTTTTTTTTTTTGTGGGTACCGGGGGGGTCGACCTCAGGACCTCGTACGCCAACAGGCACCCGTGCCACTGAGCGATATCACCGGCCCCTTTTTTGTATGTGGGATCCGGGAGTCGAACTCGGGCCCTGGCGCTTGCAAGGCAGGCGCTTACGCCGCTGAGCCATCTCACCGGCCCCTGTTTTAATATTTAGATCTTTGATCCATTTTGAATTTAGTTTAGTGCACGGTGAAAGATATGGGTCTAATTTTAATCTTTGGCACGTGCAGAGCCAATTTTTCCAGCACCATTTATTAAAGAGGGTATCTTTTCTTCCAGGGAATGTGTTTGGCTCCTTCGTCAAAGATAAGGTGGCTTAGTATGTCTGGAATTGTTTCTGCATCTTCTAATCTCTTCCATTGATCTTCGGGTCTGTTTTTTTTTGCTAACACCATGCTGTTTTTATCACAGTACTTTTATAGTATGATTTCAGATCAGGGATTTTGATGCCCCCTGCCTTGCGTTTGTTGCCCAGAATTGCCTTTGCTATTCTAGGTCTCTTCTGGTTCCAGATGAATTTTAGGATTGTTTTCTCTAATTCTGTGAGATATGCTGTTGGAATTTTGATCGGAATTGCATTAAATCTGTATAACAATTTTGGAAGTATGGTCATTTTCACTATATTGGTTCTTCCAACCCAAGAGCAAGGAATATCTTTCCATTTTCTGATATCCTCTTCAATCTCCTTTTTCAGAGTACTGTAGTTTTCAGTGTAGAGGTCTTTTACATCCTTTATGAGATTGATTCCAAGGTATTTCACTGATAGGGTTGTTTTGATGTTCTGTTTGGTTTTGGTAGAAGATGGAAAGTTAAAAGAAAGAATAAAACTAATAAAATATTCAATTCGTGAAGTATGTTCATACTCTGATAAAGACCTAAAGAGTCCTAAGACTTTTTTAATGACCTAAAATCCATTAGTATTTCTTATGTGGTTTTCTTGTGTATTTTATGTAATAGAGGAGAAAGTGTGGTTGCTTTAAAATTGCACTTACTCAGAAGTTGAAATATCTCAGAAGTAATCTAGAATGGATGTTTTCGCTAATACTGGTTTCTGATCCTGATTTAATGCTCAGAAAATATTGGGGCTTAAAAAAAAAATGAAAAAACAGTCCACTCGTTGTTACAAAGAAGGAAATTTAGTAGAAGTAAATGTTGGGAATGAAATTTAAGATCATGTCTTTAACAGTTTTTCATTCATGTTTCTTAGTCATTAAGAATAAAGAAAGTATTCCTTTTTTTGGGTTTTTTTGGTTTTTAATCTTAGGTTTTGGGATGATTCGGTTCTGCCTTGCCAAGGGATTCATTTAACAAATATTTTTTGAGTACTAGAGATAAACAAAACAGACATTCCCTACCCTTACACATCTTACCGTCTGGCAGAGAAGATAGATATAACATGTATTTTCAAATGTTGCGGGTAACATAAAGTATAAAGGTATAAAGTATAAGAGTAATAAAGAGGTGAGCAGTGGAGATTATAACTCAGTGGTAGAATGGATTCAATCCCAAAAAATAAGTAAGTAGAAAATAAATAATGAGTTACTTAACTTAGAATGAGTGTCAGGGAAGGCCCAACTGAGGAACTGACATTTAAATCAAGACCCAAAGGATGAATAAGAACAACTAAATAGAAATAGTGTGGCTGGGCATGTTAGCACACACCTGTAATCCCAGCACACAGGAGGCTGAGGCAGGAAGATTGCTGCAAGTTCAAGACCAGCTTGGACTACATAGTGAGATGCTGTCTCCCCCACAAAAAAAATAGAAGAGTTACACAAAAATTAGATTCTTTATATTAAATGATTTTTTTCCTTCCCAGAATATGAACTGAATCTGAAGTTATAGATTTGATATTCCTTTTTAAATTTTAATCATTTCTCAGTTTTTTACATTACTAGGCTGTATGATTTGTATGTAGAAAATTTTACAAATAAGGAATACACATGTACATTTCCAGTTCCATTAATTTTGTGACCAGTAGAGAATTTTGGTTTTGGAGGTGAAATCAAACTCAAAGTTTTAAATTACATGAAGCTAAGGGAACAGAAATAAGGTTCCATTGTCACCTTGGTACAAGTTTCTCATCAGTTGACAGAGAAATGATAGAATTTATCTGAAGATCTCATTCAGAAAAACTTTGTTCCTGTGAATTTAACTGTATGCTATGAACTTGGTTACTTTTGTTTTTGATCACTTTTAACATAGACAATAACTTCTCTGTTCTCTATTACGAGTGCTGCTTAATTGAGATAGTTTGCTCATTCTCAAATGTTTTTCTTCATTTAATGAGTCTTATTTAAAAAAAATTCACACCATTTAATGTGTGTGGTTTTTTTGGTATTTTTTGTTTTGTTTTGTTTTTTTACTTAACCTTCCTTGTAGATTATTGTGTGTTTTGGATTCTTATATGTTAATTTTAATATTTCGTTGAGTATTCTTTTTTTTTTTTTTTTTTTTTTTTTTTTTTTTTTTTGTGGGTACCGGGGGGACGACCTCAGGACCTCGCGCGCCAACAGGCACCCGTGCCGCTGAGCGATATCACCGGCCCCTTTTTCGTATGCGGGATCCGGGAGTCGAACTCGGGCCTTCGCGCTTGCAAGGCAGGCGCTTAAGCCGCTGAGCCGTCTCACCGGCCCTTTCGTTGAGTATTCTATAAGCCCTAACTTAGTGGTAAATGTATAAAGTAGTAGAGTGAAAGGTGTTTTCCTTACATATTTGCAAACATTTAATATTTGAATATTAAATGTTAGTGTTATTTTTCTTCTTTCCTTTTCTGATATGGCCCTTCATTTTTATTGGAACCACAAATTAGTATTTAACTTTCTCAGTGAAATATTGAAGATTGTAGAAACTAGTTTGTGTTTTCTCAGAAGTAATTTACTTCTTACATACTTTGAAGTCTAGTAAAGGGTTTTGTTTTTGTTTTGGGTTGTTTTTTCTTGCACTTTTATATTTTTGATGTTTTGGGTTTTTTTTTTTTTTTTTTTTTTTTTTTTTTTTAATGGGAAACTACAGGCACAAAAATGTTAGAGGGGATAGGGCAGCTTAGAAAAAAAAAAAAGAAAGAAAATGTTAGGAATCCTGGGAATGAAAAAGGATCTGTTGAATTAAAAATGTAATTTTAATAGTGTTTGCTTTTTTTTTGTTTTGTTTTAGCACCTTCTCGGTGAGCAGCACAGAAACTTTGCAGAGAGTAACCAGTACCAAGTTGTTGATGATATTGTGTCTAAATTAGTTTTTGATTTTGTGGAACATGAAAAAGATACACCTAAAAAGAAAAGGTAATTTATCAACCAAAGCTTTAAATTCTATTAAAGTATTAGAAAGGATATGTATTTTGAGGATATAAATATGGCTAAGAGCTAATAACTTCTTTCCCTACTACTAAAGGTACTTACCTTAGATTAGTTTTAGTCTCCTTGACATGGTTTAGAAAGAGTTAGTAGACTTTTTTTTAATATAGTTAATATTTTAGATTTTGTGAGCCATAAGATCTCTTATATTTTCACTAAATGTTTATGCTTAACTATACTTGCTGTCTAGTACAGTGAACAACTACACATTGAGAGAATGGATCCTGATCAGATTATCCCCATAAAACTGAAATTTCTTCAATCATTTATGTGCTTTCAACTAGAGTGATAATTCAGTAGGATATAGGCTACTATAAGAACTTGCAGTTCCCTAATAATTCACTCTAACAAAATTCTGAATTAGTAATTACATTTGCTTGGTATTCCTTGTTTTATCTTTGCCAGTTTTCCCTCTGAGCCCAGTCCCCTAAGTTTTTCTGGACCTAAAAAGAGGGAGCCATATTGGACTAGAGTTTTGTTTTTTAATTACCCATTTCTTCAGAAGAACCCTCTGCCACCAATCCTGTGCTGGGACTGGAACCCAGGGCCTCAAACAGGCGAGGCACAAAAGAAACCTTAAGTGAAAGTATAAACAAAACACATATGTTAAGTTAATCACTCTGGTTGAAGTGTGAGGTAAATTGTATGTGTCTCACTGTTTTGTGTTTTGTTTTTGCTTTTTGAGACAGGATCTCACTATGTAGTTCAGGTTGGCCTTGAGCTCACTGTATAGCCCAGACTGGCCTCGGACTCACAGTGATCCTCCTGCCTCAGCCTCCCAAGTGCTGGGATTACAGGCATACAGCATCATACCTGGTGCTCACTGTTAATCTATCATATGTACACTGTAATTGGCAAACTAGGTATAGTGGGGCATGTCTGTACTCCCAGTTACTTAGGAGACTGACGGGAAGATTGCAAGTTCAAGGCCAGCTTGTGTAACTTAGTGCATCCCTATCAAAATAAAAAGTAAAATGGACTGGGCATGTAGCTCAGTTGTAGCCCCTGGATTCCATTCCTAGTACCTAGAAACTTTTCTTGTATTTGTATATAATTTAGGATTGTCTAATTACAAGCTAGCATCCCACTGATATCAAGATGCCCCATGAACCAAAGGGTTTTAAGTCAAATATTTTATTGAAATTAAAGAATTACCAATTTTTCATATTTAAAAGTATAAAGATACTAAGTTTCTAACTCACTTTGATATTAAATATTTTATTCTTAAATTTTAAAATGTATGTTTTTGCCTTAGGTTTTACAATAAATACCACATTACTAAGGAAAATGAGTAAGGTGTTATCAAACTTTCAACAAAATAAAAAAATGAAAGGAAGACCCAGATCTCATAATACCATATTTCCTTGGTTTACCTGATCAGTTTTAAACACCAAGTTCAAGATATTGTTTAGGAAGGAAAAGAATGTGAATGAGAAGTACACTAGAGTTTTCATCTGTATAAATTTGCAAAATGTTAAAGGTGTCTGTTATTTTATATTTTTAAGATAAATACATTTCTTAAATACTTTGAAGTACTTTGGTATTTTTAGTAATTTTTAAAGAATTTGGCTTGGTAGCAGTTAATGTTTTCTTTCTTTCTTTCTTTTTTTTAACCTTACAAAGAATAAAATACAGTGTTGGATCCCTTTCTCCTATTTCTTCAAATGTCCAGAAAAAGACTGGACCAAAAGAAAAACTAGAATTCCAACATATTTCTCAGAGAGACTTCAGGGAAAATAATGTACAGATGATTAAGCAGACTTTTGTGGTTGAAGAAACCCAGGAACCCAAAGAAAAGCTTGTGTTTACTTCAGAACTCATCCCTTGCCCTTCAAATGAATTGAAAAGACTTAATGAGAAAATGAGTAATGAATGTTCCATGTTAAATGAAGCTGAAAATGACACAAAACAGAATTTTACACAGCTACCTCCGTGTAAAAAGAAACAGGAATGCATTCTTGACATTTCTGAACATGAATTAACTATAAATGAAAATAACTTAGAAGCACTAAGGGTAGATCACTGTCCTAGTAATCTACAGACATTTGTACAAGTTTCTCATTTCAAGATGGACAATAATGTATCCCATCCAAACCAAAAGTCAGATACTATGCTTTTTCCCACAGAAGATCTAAAGGAAAAGGACCTTCATGCAATATTTGGTCATGATTCTGATCTGTTAACAATAAATAGTTCAAAAGAGCACCTAACAATAAACACAAAAATTCCGTCCTGTCATCCTCCTGAGGAACTCAATGAATGTGACATCAAGAATATGGATAATTTACCTTCTAATAAGATCCACCGAAAAGTGAGAATATTATTAGGACGAAATAAAAAAGAAAATCTGGAGCCAAATGCTGAATCAGATAAGAAAAGGACTGAATTTCTTATTACACAAGGAGAAAACAGAATTTGTAGTTCACCAGTACAATCCCTACTGGATTTATTTCAGACTAGTGAAGAGAAGTCAGAGTTTTTGGGTTTTACAAGCTACACTGAAAACAGTGGTATATGCAATGTTTTGGATATTTGGGAAGAGGACAATTCAAATAATCTGTTGACAGCATTTTTCTCTTCTCCTTCAACTTCTACATTTACTGGCTTTTAATCTTTAAAAAAGTATACTCAGAAGTGATAAGGTTCATTTCTCACCATTTTTATAATTCCTAGAATTTTTTGCTGATTTTGTTTACAGAACCATATTTAAATATTAATAAAGGTGATGTTTGCAATTTTTGCAGAATTGAATATTTATTATATAAAAATAAACTTGAATCATTTTACTATGTGCATAATTGTTTCCTGAGGATTATGATGACTTTTGTTTGCTTTGTCAGTGAAGACTAATAGTTAAATTTTGACAGTATCAAAATTAAGCATTATGGGGGCCGGTGAGATGGCTCAGCGGTTTAAGCGCCTGCCTTGCAAGCGCGAGGGCCCGAGTTCGACTCCCGGAACCCACATACAAAAAAGGGGCCGGTGATATCGCTCAGTGGCACGGGCGCCTGCTGGCGCGCGAGGTCCTGAGGTCGACCCCCCGGTACCCACAAAAAAAAAAAAAAAAAATTAAGCATTATGAGTTTGTGCAGTCTCATTATCCTTAAAAGTAGATTCCTATGATAACATGACATTATTGCCTTTTAAAACATTTTATACAGAAAGGAAAAAATGTGCTAATGTGAACTCTGGAAATTATTAGAAATATTGACACTTAGATTATTTGTAGGGGAAAATAGAAGCCACAAAGGAAGCACTTAACCAGGCTTCTGCAGATAATAATTTGCCTTTGAGTTTTTAAGATTGAGCTTTTTACAACTAATGACATGTTTTTTCCCAGTAAAAAATTAGTGCCATTAACTATTATGTAAATATATTCTCACTAAAAATTAACTTTGGAAATACTTTATGGCTCCCAGTATAGGATTAGTTCATATGCTTTCAAGCATGTATTATCATACATGAATAATACACCTGAAGTAGGATCAATGGAGTCCTTGCAGTACAAGAGCTTGTTTCTATTGTAAGTTACTGTTATAGCATTTTCTGTCACAAATGTGTAATATATGTGAGTCTGTCGCATTTTGTAGACAGCCTCATAAAAATCTAGAAGCTAGCCAGGTGTGATTGCACATGCCTGTAATTCTAACACTTTGGGTGGCTGAACCAAGAGGATCAAAATTTCTAGCCCAGCCCAAGTATCTTAGTGACTTAACAAGACCCTGTTTCAAAATATTAAAAAAAAGACTGGGGATATTTCTCAGTGGAAAGGCCCTGGGTTCAAGCCCCTGTACCAAGAAAAGGAAGCCTACAGACTTGTAAAATTATTTGTAGATTCTTCTTGCCTCCAGTCATTTATGTTCCCCAAAATTTCCCTAATAATTAAAAGGTATGTAAATTTGATCCTTGATATTATAGTACCAGTTTCTTCCAAGTGCAGTAGTGTTTATTGTTTGCCTCCCAATTATTTGGCATCATTTTGCCTTGGTTATATTTAATGAAAAGACAAGCCATCCAACATTTCAACTTTATTTTGACATTATTTATGAACTATTATTTTGAACAGTGGAATTTCAGAACAACCCTAAGACTCTCATAATGAGAACTCAACTTTTAAAAAATGTTTAAATTTCAGTTTACTTGGGACAGTATTATAAATTGTGGGAGGAACATCACAAAGTTTGTATGGTTTGGGCTATGCAGATGGGCATCCAGCCAAGGACATTAATTCTAATAGAAGCCCACCCTCTTATTGTGTCAAGTAGTGTGCTTTGGCCATGAGGGCATGTCCACCTAGAAGTAGAAGTGCTTTGCTAATTTTTACCAGGGATTGGCCAAGGTGCCTTTGGGATTGTCTGCCCAGGGTGCCCCCCTCCCCTTTTAAAATTCTGTAATAACATTCAATTCTGGTTTGATTCCTAGATTTGCTCACAGAAAGACACTTGATCTTTAATGTAGCTAGCCTCCTTCAAGTGTAGATAGGAAACTCGATTTGCTTGATAGAAAGTGACACGCTTTGCCAAGTGTCCAGACAAATCAGAAATCCTTAGCACATGATAAGTGAAATTCTGATATCAAGAGCACTGAAGGTGAAAAGTGTTAGGGAAGGGGGGAGGCCCTAATTAATGATCACCCAAAGAAGCAGCACAACATTCAAAGTTGATGGCTCTATTTTCCTAGAAGTAGCAGTAATGCAGATAATGTGGTTTTGTGACCCAAAAGATTGACATTTTGGGGACTGGTGAGAGCTCAGTGGCATAAGCGCCTGCCTGGCAAGCACGCAGTCCTGAGTTCAACTCCTGGTACCCACATTAAAAAAAAAAATTGACATTTTCCTGAGATGATAAATAGGAATTGTAGCAAAAAAAGTAATTTACACAATATAATAGGTGTTTTTTGAAGCCAATGACTTCTTTGCATGCATAGTTCAGTATTGTGTCTGATACTAAAATACACAACTAGTGATAACTTGGTTGTCAAACTCAATTTGTTCCAAATTTGTGTTGGAACACTAAAAAGTTCAAGAACTGAACATATTTTTCCCATAAGAAATAATGGAAAGCCAAATAATTGGTTCTGAGGCCCAAAAATTACACTTATAATTTCCTTTTTCCTGGACTTTCACACAAAGTTAACAGCTCTAGGATTTGGAAGTACCCCCTAAAACATCTAAACACAATAAATACTGTACATTTGTTGCAGAAACCTGATATCAAACCAAATGGAACTCTTTGCACCTGAGGAGTTGGAAGGCAACTTTATTTTAATGCTAGCGGGCTAGTGGGAACCAAGTCCAAATCACTAGCACAGAGTCATTTAGAGTTCTTAAATACATTTTTGCAGGCTGGAAATAAACCTGATTACAGGTTATTATGTGATTGATTACATAGGCTAAGGCATATGTTGTCAGGCAGATTTGTTCTGGGCAGACTTTGCTAGGGAGGGGGCTGTCCCAATGGGTGAGTGAAATCGGGCAAGCATGTCCTTGACTGGGTTGTTCTGTCCTAGGTGGAAAGTTCCTAGAATAGGCAAGCGAAACAATACGTTTATAGGCTGGAAAGTACGGGCGATGCAGCTGGATGCAGTCAGACAAGGCTGAGTCAAACCATCTCTGAGTTACAGCTGGCGTGGGGGTCAAGGCTCGCTGAGTCTGACTACATGACAGGCAGCAGGAGCTTAGGCAGAGGCTACTGACTGATTTCTAATTTCTGCTATGAAATTTCTATAAGTGTGCTATTCTATAACTTTGCTCTTACACATTAAATATCAAAACATAATAGTAAAACTAAAAATTTTTTGTACAGTACCTTGACTTGGAGGCTTCCTGGCACACGAAGCTGGAGAGAAATTGGAGGAGGAGGAGAAGTATATTTTGAAAGAGTCTCATTTCCTTCCATAACGATTGTTGGCAGTACACTTTCTGGGGTCTTTTCTCTTGGTCTTTTTTACCTTTTCTCACTAAAAATTTGGGCAAGAGCACACTTAGACTGAAGTGTCACCCCTTTGTGTCCACCATGAGACACAACGTGAGACTCAGCCCATACGGGGTTTTTTCAAGTTGAACTTTTGATTTGACTATTGAGCAGAGTTAGGAACACCACACAGATTTTTTCAAACTTCGCTGTTCAAGTAGTGGAAAGTTGAAGCTTGGAACCATTTGACAAGCAAGCATCTACTATATATGTGGATGTTCCTAATGTTTCCAATTTGTAGAAACCCCTAATGAGTGTGAAAACAAAATATATTTATCTTTAAAATAGGAACAGGAAATAAAGGGTTATATTTGGAAAACTTTTACCTAAAACCACTGAACTTGGATCCTATATTTCAGGAAATGTGGGATTATTTTAATGTTATCAGGTGAGATTTTGAATTTTTAAAATGTTTTGTTGCCAGGATGAGTGTGTAGTTACTTATATTCTGCCATCTAAACTATAGGTTTGAGCCGGGTGTGGTGGTGCACACCTGTAGTCCCAGCACTTGGGAGGCTGAGGCAGGAGGATCACTGTGAGTTCAAGGCCAGCCTGAACTGCATAGTGAAACCCTGTCTCAAAAAGACCAAAACATAAAAAATATATGTATGTATAGCTTCAAATAATTGTCATATATTTAAATGTAAATATAAATTAGTTTTGATTATGTTTTGTCACACTTTTCAGTCACAAGTCATTCCAGTGATGTTTTATTAATGAAAATGTAAGAGTAATTGGCCTCCTATGGGAGACCCTCACTAGGCTAGCTGGATCTTAAACTGAGATTGTCATCTAAAAAGGTCTAAAACAATGCCAGTCACAGAGTAGATTGTCAATATAAAATATTAATTGGGCCCATATCACCTTACATAATAGTCACTATGCATTTGTATGCATTATCATCTTTACTAAAACAAATGTATAATACATAACCCATGTATTGTGATTGTATCATTTGTTATGGGGAAAGTGGTAAGGAAGTTTGGGATAGTTCAAAGAAAACCAAATGAAAGGTTAGTTTAGCCTTTTATCTGTCTTAGTTTTGTTACACAAAATGTCTGGCATCCATGTTTCCACAAACTGCAACCAAGAAGTTACCCTTTCTGCATAAAGAAGCAGTATTGGGGTCTTGGCCTAGCCCCAATCTCCTAAACAAGTGGATGGTGAGGGCTTAAATAAATGAGACAAGTGGTATGATTTTAGGGCTCCAGGAGGGTCAAAACCCTCTAACAGAATTTGAGGTTTTCTCGGGGTTGAGACAAAGAACTTCTCTGGGCTGCATGTATTTATTTGGTTTACAAACAAAGGGAGGGGATACTGAAGAAAACAGGGGAACCTGAGGAGGACCTTGGGAATAGTTCAAAGACTTCGCCAAGTAGTAAATTATGTTAATTTAGGAGAACTATCTTATCTCCAGGTTGACATTTACTGCAGGAGTGAGACACCTGCAGCTAGTCTCTACTTAGTTAATTGATGTTGGAGCCAGGTATCCTCAGCTGAGGTTATCTTGACTTTAGAGCACCAGCCTATGTTCTTTTCCAACACAGCCAGAGGTCCCTGTGTTTAGCAACTTTACCCTGTACAGCCTGGTCTCCAACAAAGCAGCATTATACCCATCTGTTCACCTGTGCAAACTACTGACTATACTAGTTAAAAAGTAAGTGAAAAAGAACTTAGTCCTTTGCAATAATTAATCTTTCCATTAGTTAGCAATGATTTGTAGGCAGTGTCAGAGGGAAGTGGCCTACATTAAATCCTATGCCCTCACCCAAAATGAGGAGGGACTTTGGGGATTAGGATGTAAAATAATTTGTTAGCAAAAAGCAATACTCAGTGAAAGAAAAGGATGAATTTCAAACACTCAGAGAAGAGCATGGGACCAAAAAATAAGACTTGAACAATAAGAAGAAATAAAGAAGCGGATTAAAACATACACTGAATTGGGGCCGGTGAGATGGCTCAGTGGTTTAAGCACCTGCCCGGCAAGCGCGAGGGCCCGAGTTCGACTCCCGGAACCCACATACAAAAAAGTGGCCGGTGATATCGCTCAGTGGCACGGGCGCCTGCTGGCGCACGAGGTCCTGAGGTCGACCCCCCCGGTACCCCCCCCCAAAAAAAAAAAAAAAACATACACTGAAGGATGTCGCACACAATTCATAAGAACAGAATTCAAAATGATCAAAGTCCTTATACAGCAGTTTATTTTACATGGTTGTAAATTGTAGTTAGCTTTTGTACTCATTCAATTGTCTGGCAATACTTTTCCCACCTTCCTGAAAACTCAAGTTAATGCTTAAATGAGTATTTTGAATGTCAAATTATCAATTTAGTAAAACCAAGAAGGCAGTATCTGTAGAAATTTCCTTTAACAAAGATGATTTTGGTTGGAGTTTAAAATTATGTTGACCACATGCTTCAGAGTATATATGTGTGTTTTACAATATATATGCTACTCTAAGACATAAATTTAAAATGCGAGAAACATTTTAAAGGACAAATGTATGTAATAGTCTGCAAATGTTTTATTTTTATTAATGATGCCAAATTCTTTTTGCTCACACCAAAACCATGATATTAAAATACTTACAAAATGTTAAAAGAAACTAAATTAGCTAGATGGCCAAGTCATTGTGTGCCTTCCTTAAAATTTTTTCTGATATTTTGTGAAAATTCAAATTATATCGAGACTCAGTTTGTTATGGTTGTTGTTACTCAAAAACAGAAAAATATTTAGAGCCAAATATTTAGGAACTAACTTACTTTGTTAATTCTATCTGCTAAATAATACTAATTTTTCAGTTTTATTCTTCAAGCAGACCAACTTTCCACTGATATCTAGCTAGTAGGTTTCTATATTTCTGAATTCAGTTTTCAATTAATTAAAATTTATTTTTGAGGGGGTACTGGGAATTGAACTCAGGACCTCATGCTTGCCAGGCAGGTGCTGCACCACTGAGCTAAATCCCTGGCCCCATTATATTTTTTAAGCAAACAAGTATTTTGGAAAATTTTTAAACAATACTTTAGAAAATTCCATTTACGAGTTTGAGGATTCTTATAGTGATGTATATCATTTTCAGTAATAACAATGGAAATATTTCCAAATATCTACTTCCAAAATGTTCTCCCTATATTATGACCATTTCAAAAGCAGTTACTCACCTATTGTTAACAGATATCTTTAACACGAAAGGATAAATGGAATGGTTTGTTGCCCCCACATGCCAAAAGCTCTTCTGAGACTCCCAAATACTGCATTAGGTACCTCTAAAGTCCCATAAAACCTTTTCCTTATCCTGTCTTATGACTTTTCATACAGTATAAAAATTGAAATCAACAGGTACCCACAAAGGCCTGCAAATTCCTTGAGGGTCTTGTAACAAGTTGGGTTCCCTTAGAAGACAGACTCTCAGATGGAATTTGGCATGCAGAATGTTTTCTAAGGGATGACTTTGGAATGTCAGTTGAGCCCTGGGGGATATTTCAGAGCTGTCAGGTGAAATTGGTAAGTCAATGAGTGTGGGCCATTCCAAGAAGGAGTCTAGCTATGGGGAATGAGGCTAATCAGCTAAAACAATTCTCAGGGAGCTCACAATGGAAGAAAGCCTGTTGGTACTCTCAGAAGCTGGGAAAATGAGTTCTTTATTAATATGGGGTCAGGATTAATTGCCCTTCATGTGCCTGTTGATGTCTTGTCACAAAGAAACCAAAATGGCCAAGTAGTATTTGCAGCTTACGATTTAACAGGAGTTGCCCGGCTAAGAAACAAACTCCATATTAAAGGATTTGTGGCACTTCAGGAGTATTAAGCAGCAACAAATCAACCTCTCCACGATTTGGAATTCCAGACACTGAAAAATAACAACTTGGGGAAGAAAAGAAGGAAAGAGGTGGATCCCTGGGACCCAGGAAGCATCTGAAAGGAAAACTGGAACCCATGGAGAAAATGAAGAGTCAGACCTCAATACAGAAGAAGGAAGGGGCCATTTGCACCTTCTTCCCAGCTCCTCGCCCTCGGCATGACAAAGGAAGATCAACTGTACAGGGACACAGGGAAAGCTGGTGACCCCAGAGGCCTCCAGGGAGAAAGAGACTATTGGAGCAGAGCAATGGATGCTGTGTGTTACAACAGCTGGTGCGTGACTCCAGCCCAAGCAACTGCACTGTCCCCTGGAGACACTGCTTGGCCAAAAACCGTTTTAGGGAGGGGCCAGCTGAACCCCGTACTCAGAGCAGCCATGAGTTGGCTTCACTTCAGGGCTCCATGTGTTAAGAACATACAGCGACTGGGTGAGGGACAACCACAGGAGAGGTCCAGGGTCAGGGAACCACAGTAGACCAGCGAGAGACACCCAGAGTGTTACAAGCTAAGTGACTCAGGCCCTAAACCCACTATCAGAGGCCAGGATCACCCTGAATTCTGTGGATTTGAAGGCAGCAGAAATGACACACACCCCTAATTTTACTTCAGACTTGCTGGGATTAGCTAGCATAGAACTGGGCTCTGGCTGCCTCCTTTGTATACCAGTGAGGGTAGAGTCATGCCCTGAATCGGAGATTACCACAAACTATAAACCTGAGAAGATAACCAGTCTTGAAATCACAGAGAAACTTCTCTTTTATTTTATTTTTTTCCATCCCTTTTGGGCTTTCTGTTGTTGTTGTTCATTTGTTTGTTTATTGATTGTTTTTGCTTTTTTGTAAGTGTAAACATTGTTTTTAAGAGGGTTGTTTTGGTTTTTTTTCTTCTTTCCCTCCTGTCTCCTTTACCAGTTTCCCTAGGCTTGGGTAATCTTCCTTTGTCCTTCAGCCTTGCTTCTTCTCTCTTTCTCTTCTTTCATTTCTCCACTTTTATCTCTTCTTCCATTTAAATTTTCTCCTCTTAGGGTGAAATCACTCTATTGAGTGGATATTTACTGTATATAATTTTCTGCTTTGTTTTAGATTTTGTTATATAACTTTAAATCTCGTACCAATGGTTTAAGGTGGCAAATTAATAGTAACCATAGTTCGTCATTTTCCAGTCCGTGCTTGATGCTATTGTTATTACTGATTGTACTACTTCAGCCAAGGTGACACTGTTGTGATCAACTGATCTTCCTTGTGTGCCAACACTAAGAGAGTCTGGGGATTATAAACAATACGGTAGTCCAGGACCAAAGAATCGGGTGGTAGGCCAAATGGGCAACAACTTTTCATCTATAATAAATAGAGTGTGGGGGATTTGGTCAGGCATGAATGATTAAAATAAATGAGTAAACTGCGGGACAAAAGCACATAGGCTCTTTGAGGAGTGAATGGTTAAAATATGGGTCAAATGCACACAAATAATTAAACTGGGCAAAAAGCATGCAGACCCTGTGGTGAAGTAAACAAACTGTGGGGCAAAAGCACACAGGCTGTGTGAAAATTGAATGGTTAAACAACCAGAAGTTTAGATTAACTGAGGCATGTTGTGTCCAGCCATTGTCCTTCCCCATCCCCAAGAAAAACTGCCTTGACTTGAGACAGCTCCCGGCCCAAACTGATTTTTCTCTGGCTTTTTTTTTTTTTTTTTTTTTTTTCATATGCTGATATTCTAAATAAAAGCCAGAGAGTTCTTGGCTTGGTGGCTTTTTCTCCCAGAGTCTCCCTGATAGCTGGGCAATCTTGGTTGAGAAGTAGCCCCTCCGGGCTCTCAGAGATTGAACTAAGTCTCGTCTCAGAGTGATCTTTTTCATCCTCTACACCGCCCATGGTTGCTCACTGCGACAACTGAAGAGGCAAGATTTTGGGACAGATTCAAAAGCCAAAAGCCAGGGCCGGTGAGATGGCTCAGCGGCATAAGCGCCTGCCTGGCAAGCGCGAGGTCCTGAGTTCGACTCCCGGAACCCACATACGAAAAAAGGTCTGGTGATATCGCTCAGTGTCACAGGCGCCTGCTGGTGCGCGAGGTCCTGAGGTCAACCCCCGGTACCCACACACACAAAAAAAAAAGCCAAAAGCCATCTACACCTAGAAGACATCTCTGAAAAGTAGTCATTTCCTAAAGAGATTTCTATACTAATAATAAAACCACCTACTATAAGCAAATTGTACGGCTGAACAAGAAAACAAATTAAAAAATGAGAAAACATGTGAGCAAGATGCAACCCATAACACCCAACTCACTCAAGGCAAATCAAAGGGACATTGAGGTGGAAGAAATCAAAAGCCACCCAGATGAATTTTCTGAAATGGTAGCAGTAGAATCAACAAAGCAGCTAAATAAGACTCTTGACAAATTCAAAGCAGAAATAATAGCACAGATAACTGAAGAGATGATGATAATGAAGGAAATGGTTAGTGAATCTACAGTAAATACAGATTTTAAAAAAATAGAGAAGCTTTAAGAAAGACATGGAAACCATGAATGCCCAGCATAGAAAAGAACTAGATTGCATAAAACAGACTCAAACAGAAATCCAGAAAATTTAAAATTCTATTGAAAGTATACATGGCAGAGTCAACCAACATAAAGATAGAATATCAAATCTAGAAGACAGGTTTGTGAATGGCAATCATCAAATGAAAGATTTCTTAAAAATACCAAGGGATGACAAAAAAAATCCAAGAATTGCTAGACAACACAATAAAGACAACTATAAGATTAATTGGAATCAATGAAAAATCAGAAGATATCACAAAGGGAATAAAAAACCTGTTCAAAGAAGTAATAGTAGAAAACTTTCCAAGCATGGAAAAAGAATATGATATACAGGTAAGAGGGACATATGGAACTCCAAATAGCCATAATCAGAAAAAAACTACATCAAGGAATATAATAGTCAAGATTCCAGAAACTCAACACAACAGAATACTAAAAGCTGTTAGAGAAAAAAACCAAATCACCTATAAAGGAAAACCCATCAGAATCACAGAAGACTTCTCAATGCGAACCCTTAAGGAGAGCTTGGAGTGAAATATTTCAAGCTCCAAAAGAAAACAACCTCCAACCCAGATCAATGTGCCCTGCAAAATTATCTTTCAAACTTCATGGAGAAATAAGATGCTTCCATGACAAAAAACACCCAAAGAAATTCATGACCACCAAACCAGTGCTCCAAAAAGTTCTGAAGGATATTCTAGAAAAATACAATTCCAAGAATCCCAATAGAATGAATCCACCAGGCAAGGCAAGCAATTAAACAGAAATGAAAGAAGGGAACCAACAACAGGAAAATAATATGACAAGAATAACTCAATACATATCAGTTATAACCAGCAATGTGAATGGTCTGAATTCACCAATCAAAAGAAACATCAGCAGAACAGTATGCTAAATATGCTAAATAAAAGAAACATGTTTAACTCAAAAAGAAATTCATAGACTGGAAGTCAAAAGATGGAAATAATACTCCACATGACAGGAACCCAGAAAAAACAGGGGTAAATTCTATTTGCAGACAAAGTAGATTTCAATCCAAGAATAATCAGAGGAGAAAAAGAAAGTCACTATATACTTGTTAAGGGTACAATCCAAGAGGATGAGATAACAATCAGAAATATATATGCACCAAATACCAGCACAATCAACTATATAAAACAAACACTAATGGATATAAAAACTTAGATAAGCACTAATACAATTGTAATGGGGGACCTTAATACCACACTGCCACAAATACATCAACTAGACAAAAAAAAAAAAAATCAGAGCTGAACCAAACATTTGAACACATGGACGTAATAGATATCTACAGAGTGTTCCACCCAACAACAACAAAATACACATTCTTCTCCATATGACAGAGGAGTTTCTCCAAAATAGACCACATCTAACTCATAAAACATGCTTAAGTAAATGCAAAAGAAATGAATGTATCCCATGTATATTATCAGATCATATTGCAATGAAATTGGAAATGAATGGCAAAAGAACCCACAAAAGCTTCATAAACACATGGAAATTAAATAACACCCTCCTGAACAACCAATTGGTCACAGATGAAATTAAAAAAGAAATTAGACAGTTTCTATAATTAAATGATAATGCTAATATGATATATTGGAGCTTATGGGATACAGTGAAAGCAGTCCTCAAAGGGACATGTATAGCAGTGAATTCCCATATCAGAAATAGAGTGAGCTCAAACAACCTAATATTGAACCTCAAGCTTCTACATAAAGAGGAGTAAATCAAGGCCAAACTCATACAATGGAGGAAATTATAAAGATCAGGACAGAAATTAATGCAATGGAGATTAAGAAAACAATACAAAGAATCAATCAGTTGAAGAGTTGGTTCTTTGAAGGATTAAATGAAATCAACAAACCCTTAGCCGACTTTATCAACAAAAGTAAAGAAAAGATTAAGTCCACGCAATTAGGAAGGAAAAGGGTGAAATCACAACAGATCCTGTAGAAATCCAGAAGATCATCAATACCTACATTGAGAACCTGTACTCTAATAAGATGGAAAACACAAAAAATATGGACAGATTCCTAGATACATATGAATTACCAAAGATGAATCAAGAAGATATAAAAATTCTAAATACTTCAATATTAGTCAATGAAATTGAAGAAGTAATAAAAAAAATTCCAAGGAATAAAAGCCTAGGTCCTCATGGATTCACTGCTGAATTCTACAAGAACTTTAGAATAGATCTAATACCTTTCAAACTCTTAAATGAAATTGAAAGTAAAGCAATACTCCTAAACTCATTCCTGGAACTAAGCGTTACCCTGATACCAAAACCAGAAAAGGATACAACCAAAAAAGAACTAAAGGCCAATCTTCTTAACAAATACAGATGCAAAAATCCTCATATAGATGTGGCAAACAGAATGCAGCAAATCATGAAAATGGTTATACACCATGACCAAGTAGGATTCATCCCAGGAATGCAGGGATGGTTCAACATACAAAAATCAATAAATGTAATATACCGCATTAACAGAACCAAGGACAAAAACCATGTGATCATCTCAATAGACACAGAAAAAGCATTTGACAAAGTCCAGCACACATTCATGATAAAAACCCTACAGAAAATTGGAATAGATGGTCATTATCTCAATCTGATAAAACCCATCTCTGACAAACTAACAGCCAACATCATACTAAATGGAGAAAAATAGAAAGCTTTCACTCAAAAATCAGGAATAAAACAAGGACGTCCACTGTTACCGCTCTTATTCTATATAGTTCTGGAAACTTTACCCAGAGCAATTAGACAAGAGAAAGAACTACAAGGAATAACGATAAGAAAGGAAGAAGTTAAATTATCGTTATTTGCTGATGACATGATACTCTACATAGAAGATCCCAAAAACTCCACCAAAATACTCCTAGAATTAATATGCAAATTTGGTAGCATAGTAGGATACAAAGTCAACACTCAAAATCAATAGCATCCCTGTACATAAATAACACACTCACTGAAAGAGAAATTAGGGAAACAACACAATTACAATGGCATCAAGAAAAATGGAAATACTTAGGAATCAATGTAACAAAGGAAGTGAAAGACATATACATTGAAAATTATAGTATTCTGAAAAAGGTGATTGAAAAGGATATTGGAAAATGGAAAGATATCCCCTGTTCTTGGATAGGCAGAACCAATATTGTGAAAAGTGCTGTACTTCCAAAACTGTTATACAGATATAATACAATCCCAATCAAAATACCAACAACCTACCTCACAGAACTAGGGAACGCAACCCTAAAATTCATATGGAAGCCAAAGAGACATAGAATAAAAAAAGCAATTCTGGGCAACAAGGACAAGGCAGGGGGCATCACAATCCCCAATTTGAAGTTACACCAGGAAGCTACCATGATAAAAACAGCATGGTACTGGCAAAAACAACAACACATACACCCACAAACAAAAATAAACAAAACTGAAGGATCAGTGGAACAGATTAGAAGATGCAGAATCAACTCCAAGCACATTCAGCTACCTTATCTTTGATAAGGGACCAAACACCTTCACCGGAAGAAAGATACCCTCTTTAATAAATGGTGCTGGAAAAACTGACTTTCCACATGCTGAAGACTAAAACTAGACCCATGTCTCTCACCATGCACTAAATAATAACTAAAGTGAATCAAAGATCTAAATATTAATACAGGAACACAAAATTTTCTGGAAAATAGATCAGGTAAAACTCTTGAAGACATAAGTGTAGGCAAAGACTTTATGAACAAATCTCTGATCCTAAAGGAAATATTACAGAGAATTAACAGCCAGGATCACATAAAATTAAAAAGGTTTTAGCGGAGTGAAAGAAACTATCAACACAGTGATAAGACAACCCATAGAATGGGAAAAATTTTTACCAGTTACTCCTTAGACAAAGGGCTAACATCTAGAAATATAAAGAACTCAAAAAATCAGACCCACCAAATTTAAATACCCAATCAAAAAATGGGCATCTGGAATGAATAGACATTTCTCAGATGAAGAAATAAATATATGAAAAAGTGCTCAACATACTGATCATTTGAAAAATGCAAATTAAAACAATACTGAGATTCCGTCTCACTCCAGAAAGAATGCCTATCATCAAGAAATCAATGACTAATAAATACTGACGAGACTGTGTGAAAAAAGGAGTCCTTTACCATTGCCAGTCGGAGTGTAAATTGGTACAACCACTGTGGAAATCAGCATGGCAATTCCTCAAAAAACTAAAACTAGAGGTTCCATTTGACCCAGCTATTCTCCTTGGTATCTTCCCAAAAGAGTTAAAAGCATCATACTGCAGTGATATATGCACACCTATGTTTATAGGAACACAATTTATAGCAGCTAAATCTTGTAAACAATCCAGATGCCCATCAATAGATAAATGGATAAAGAAAATATGGTATTTATTTATTTATTTACTTATTTATTCTTCAATCAAATTTTATTGGTACATTTTAGATATACACAATGATCACATTCATTACAGAGAATTTGTAACTGTACATGACATAACTTGCTTCTTCTTTTCCCCATTTCCCTACCCTCCCTTCAAACCCTCCTCTCCTCCCCATGTACAAAAGCTTCATTTCCATTGTTTCCTTCTTTTCTCACTTTTTTTTTTTTTTACTTTTCCCTCTTTCCTTCTTTCCCTCCTTTGGTCCCCTCCCCATTTGAACATTTTTTTCCTATTTTACAATACCTAACTTACATTTTGGTCCTTATTTACACTTTTAGTTTCTCACAACAGAGAAACAACACAGTATTTACACATGTGCATCTCATTTATTCCACTTAACCTTGTTCAAGGTCTCAAAGTACACCCATTTACCTAGGAATGTCTCAAGCTTATCTTTCTTTATGGCAGATAGTACTCCACTGTATTAAAAAATTACACATTTTTAATCCAATCTTCAGTTGATAGGCATTTGGGTTGTTTCCAAGATGTGGCTATTAAAAACTGAGCTGCTGTAAATATGGGAGTGCATGTATTGCTGTGGTATGATGCTTTTAATTCTTTCAGGAAGATACCCAGAAGGGAAATAGCTGGGTCAAATGAAAACTGTAGTCCAAGTTTTTGAGGAATCTCCACACTGATTTCCACAGTAGTTGCACCAGTCTACACTCTTACCAACAGTGAAGAAGGGTTCCTTTTTTCACCACAGCACCACCAGCATTTGTTATTGATTGATTTCTTGATAATAGCCATTTTTTCTGGGGTGAGATGGAAACTCAGTGTTGTTTTAATTTGCATCTCTTGAATTACCAGTGATGTTGAACATATTTTCATATATTTATTTGCCATTGCTACTTCATCTGAGAAGTGTCTATTCATATCAGATGCCCATTTTTGGATTGGATCTTTAAATTAGGGGGTCTAATTTTTTTGAGTTCTTCATATGTCCTTGATAGTAATTCTTTGTCTCAGGAACAGCTATCAAACATTTTCCCCACACTGTGGGTTGTCTCTTCATTCTGTTGGTGGTTTCTCTTGCTGAGCAAAAGCTTTTTAATAAGACGAGATCATAGTTGTTGATTCTTTGTGATAATTCCTGTGTGAACAGGGTTTTATTCATAAAGTCTTTGCCTACACCAATGTGTTCAAGGGTTTTACCTATTCTATCTTCCAGCAGATTTAAGGTTTCTGTTTTAATATTTAGATCTTTGATCCATTTAGACTTTAGTTTAGCACATAGTGGTAGTCATAGGTCTAGTTTTAGTCTTTGGCATGTGCAAAGCCAGTTTTTCCACCACAATTTATTAAAGAGGGTATCTTTTCTCCAGTGAATGTGTTTGGCACCTTTGTCAAAAATAAGGAGGCTAAGTATGGCTGGAGTTGTTTCTGCATCTTCTAATCTGTTCCATTGATCCTTTGGTCTGTTTTTTTGCCAGTACCATGCTGTTTTTATCACAGTAGCTTTGTAGTATAGTTTTAAGTCAGGGATTGTGATGCCCCCTGCCTTGCCTTTGTTGTCCAGAATTGTCCTTGCTGTTCTAGATCTCTTCTGGTTCCAAATGAATTTTAGGATTGTTTTTTCTAATTCTGTGAGATATGCTGTTGGAATTTTGATTGGAATTGCATTAAATCTGTATAACAGTTTTGGAAGTATTGCCATTTTCACTCTATTGGTTCTTCCAACCTAAGAGCAAGAGGCATCTTTACATTTTCTGATATTCTCTTCAATCTTCTTTTTCAGAGTACTGTAGTTTCCAATGTTGAGGCCTTTTACTTCCTTTGTTAGATTGATTCCTAGGTATTCCATTTTTGGGGATGCTATTGTGAAAGGTGTTGTTTCCCTAATTTCTCTCTCAGTGAGTTTGTTATTCATGTATAGGAAGGCTATTGATTTTTATGTGTGGATTTTTTGTCCAGCGATGCTGCTGAATTTGCTTATTAAATCTAGAAGTCTTTTGGTGGAATTTTTGGGGACTTCTTTTTAGAGTGTCCTGCCATCTGCAAATAATGATACTTTAACTTCTTCCTTTCCTATCGTTATTCTTTATAGTTCTTTCTCTTGTCTAATTGCTCTGGGTAAAGTTTCCAGAACTATATTGAGTAAGAGTGGAGGCAGTGGACATTCTTGTCTTGTTCCTGATTTTTTGAGAAAGCTTTCAGTTTTTCTCCATTTAGTGTGATGTTTGTTGTTGGTTTGTCAGAGATGGGTTTCATCAGATTGAGGTAAAGACCAACTATTCCAATTTTCTGTAGGGTTTTTATCATGAAAAGGTGCTGGACTTTGTCAAGATCTTGTGTGCATCTATCGAGATGATCATATGGTTTTTGTCTATCGCTCTGTTAATATGGTGTATTACATTTATTGATTTATGTTTGTTGAAACATTCCTGCATCCGTGGGATGAATCCAGCTTGGTCATGTTGTAAAATCTTCTTGATGATTTGCTGCATTCTGTTTGCCAGTATCTTATTGAGGACTTTTGCATCTACGTTCATTAGGGAGATTGACCTGTAGTTCTCTTTCTTATTTGGGTCCTTCTCTGGTTTTGGTGTCAGGATAATGCTTGCTTCCAGGAATGAATTAGGGAGTATTGCTTCCCTTTCAATTTCATTAAAGAGTTTGAGCAGTAGCAGTATTAGGTCTTCTCTAAAGTTCTTGTAGAATTCAGCAGTGAATCTGTCAAGGCCTGGGCTTTTCCTTGTTAGTAGGTTTTTAATTACATCTTTGATTTTATTGATTGATATTGGTTTATTTAGGATTCTTATATCTTTGTGATTCAGCTTTGGTAATTCATATGTATCTAGGAACATGTCAATTTCTTCTGCATTTTCCATCTTATTAGAACACAACTTCTCAAAGCAGATATAGATGATCTTCTGGATTTCTGCAGGGTCCATTGTGATTTCATCCTTTTCATTCCTACTTGAGTGGATTTGAGTCTTTTCTTTCCTTTCTTGGATAACGTTGGCTAAGGGTTTGTCAATTTTATTTAATCTTTCAAAGAACTAACTCTTCTATTCATTGATTCTTTGTATTGTTTTCTTAGTCTCCGTTGCATTAATTTCTGCTCTGATCTTTATAATTTCCTCCATCATATGGGCTTTGGGCTTGACCTGCTCATTTTTTGTTGAAGTTTGAGGTTCAATAGTAAGTTGTTTATTTGAGTTTGCTCTGTTTTCCTGGTATGAGTATTCACTGCTATAAATTTCCCTCACAAGACAGCTTTCATTGTGTCCCATAAGTTCCAGTATGTTGCATTGTCATGATCATTTAATTGTAGAAACTGCCTAATTTCTTCTTTAATTTCATCTGTGACCCATTGGTTGTTCCGGAGGGTGTTATTTAATTTCCATGTGTTTATGAAGTTCTTGTGGTTTCTTTTGCCATTGATCTCCAATTTCATTGCACTATGGTCTGATAATATGCATGGGATAATTTCAATTCCTTTGCATTTACTTAAGCATATTTTATGAGCTAGTATGTGGTCTGTTTTGGAGAACGTCCTGTGTGCAGCTGAGAAGAATGTGTATTCTGATGTTGTGGGGTGGAACACTCTGTAGATATCTACTAAGTCCATTTGTTCAAAAGTTTGGTTCAGTTCTAATATTTCATTGTTGATTTTTTGTCTAGTTGATCTGTCTTTTTGTGACAGTGGGTATTGAGGTCCCCCATTACAACTGTATTATTGCTTATTTGATTTTTCATGTCTGTTAATATTTGTTTTATATAGTTGAGTGCAGTGGAATTTGTTGCATACATATTTATGATTGTTATCTTCCTCTTAGATTGTTCCCTCTACAAGGATGTAGTGATGTACTTCATCTTTCTTAATCAGTCTTGGCTTGAAATTCACTTTTTCTGCAAATAGGATAGCTACCCTTGCTTTTTTCTGGGGTCCTGTTTCATGGAGTATTGTTTTCCATCCTTTGCCTTTCAGTCTATGAATTTCTTTCTTTCTTTCTTTCTTTCTTTCTTTTTTTTTTTTTTTTTTTTTGAGACACGGTCTCACTATATTGTTCAGGCTGGCCTTGAGCTCTCTATGTAGTCCAGGCTGGCCTCAAACTCACAGAGATTCTCCTGCCTCAGCCTCCCATGTGCTGGGATTACAGGCATGCATCACCATGCCCAGGTATGAATTTATTTTTTAATTAAATGTGTTTTTGTATGCACCATATTGTTGGATTTTGCTTCTTGATCCATTCTGACAGTCTTTTTCTTTTGATTGGTGAATTGAGACCATTGACATTGATGGTAATAACTGATATGTATTGATTTATCCTTGTCATGTTATTTTCCTGTTGTTGGCTCCCCTCCCCCATTTTCCCCCCCTCTGTTTAATTATTTGCCTTGCCTGGTGGATTTCTTCTGTTGGGGTTCATGGAGTTGTAGTCCTTGTTATCTGTGTCTAGAATGTCCTGCAGAATATTTTACAGTGCTGGTTTGGTGATCATGAACTTTATCAGGTGTTTTTTGTCATGGAAGTATCTTATTTCTCAATCAATTTTGAAAGATAGTTTTGTAGGGTACAGAAATCTGGTTTGGAGGTTTTTTCTTTTAGGGCTTGAAATACTTCATTCCAAGCTCTCCTTGACTTGGGTATTTGTGTGGGGAAGTCAGCTGTGATTCCGATGGGCTTTCCTTTATAGGTGATTTGTTTATTTTCTCTAACAGCTTTCAATATTCTATTATTGTGTTGAATTTCTGGAATCTTGATTATGACATGCCCGGCTGTAGAAGTTTTTTGATCGTGGCTAATTGGAGTTCTATATGCCTCACTTATCTGTACGTCAAATTCTTTTTCCCTGCCAGGGAAGTTTTCTGCCATTACTTCTGTGAACAGGTTTTTTGTATCACTTATGCTGTCTCCTTTTTTTTTTTTTTCACTTACTCCAATCAATCTTATGTTATTCTTTTTTGCATCATCTATCAGCTGCTGGATTGATTTCTCATGGTTCCTTGCTATTTTTAAGAAACCTTTCTTTTCATGATTGGTAACTACATGCCTGTCTTCTATATCTGAGATTCTGTCCTCACATTGGCTCATTCTGCTGCAGATACTTTCAGTGGAATTTTTATTCTCCTGGATATCTGCTTGAATCTGTTTTATGGATTTCATTTCTTTCCTGTGTTGGCATTCATGGCTTCCATTATTTTCTTAAGCTGTTCTATTTTTTTTATCTGTATCTGCTTTAGAGTCACTAAGCATTATTTTCATTGTGGTCACCATCTCTGTAGTTTTCTGAGAAATTATTTCTGATTTGAGTTTTTTCAGAGCCTCATTCAATTGCTTTGTTGTTACCACTTCAGAGAGGCCAGGTGGGTGGCTTTCGGATTGTCCCACCTCATTGCCCCCTGGGTTTGCCTTTGGTGAATTGGATGTCTGGGGTTGCATCTTGTTTATGTTTCTTTTCATTTTCTTTTTTTTCTTCAGTTTAATTCCTGGGTTGATGCTTGTAAGTTGCCTATGGTGGGTTGCTTTATTGCTAGTATTTAGAACCCTTAGGAAATGACTGCTTTTCAGAGGTGTCTTCCAGGTGTAGCTGGTTTTTGGGTTTTGAGTCTGTTGCAAGATCCCACCTCTTCAATTTGTTGGAGATGAGAAGTTGGTGCCTGCTTGGCTGAGCGCCTGGTTCTTTGGCACTGGCCCACAGTATTTTCTATGACCCTTAGTAATCTCAGTCTTGGTATACCAGGAAGACCAGCTGGTTAGAACCATTGTATCTTTTTAGCTAAAGTTGTACAATCAGCAATAAGAATAGCATCAAACACAGCCTAGAAAATGATGAACTGATGTAACTATCAATTTGCCACCTTTAACCATAGGAACTAGAGTTGTGGTTATATAACAAAATGTAAAACAAACCAGAAAATTATATACAGTAAATAAGTCCTCAAATATGCTAATTTTACCCTCAGGGGAGAAAATTTAAAAGGGTTTAGGGAATAAATAGAGAAATAGAAGAAGAGGAAGAACTTAGAAGCAAGGCTGGAGAATGAAGGGGCATCATGCAAACTTGGGGAAACTGGTGCAGAAGACATGAGGTAAAGCAAGAAGGAAGAAATAAAAGTCCGCTTTCAGGTTTGTCTCTGTCATCACTGGTAGACAATGTGTGGAGACAGAGTCCAGATCTGGGTTGATTTATCACAGCAGGCCAGCAGTAGCTTTATAGTGGGGTAGTGGATAATCTCAGCAAGCCTGCACCTTCATTTCTCTTGAAGTTCAGGCTGTTTTCTGGACATGAGGCTGGGACCAGACCCATTCAGTCTGCAGCCATCAGTGCATTTTCTGTGGGCTCAAACTCAGCTGGGAGCAGCTAGAATGACCCAGCAGTTTTTCTGGATTCTGAGCTCAGTTGGCCCCTCTCCTAGACGGCTCCGGGCCAATCGCCCTGTCTTGCAGGATGTCCAATCCCACAACACTCACCACCAGCTAGTGCAGTCCTCCATGTCCACTGTTCCCTTCCACTGCTGTCTCTCTGTGGAAGCCTCTGGTGTTGCCAGCAGTCACCGTGTGTTTGCAGGTTTGAACTGCTTCTCCCATGAAGTGAGTCCCGACTCAGGGAGAGGGCTCTGCTGGCTATCTCCTTCTTCTTCATTGAAGTTTCTCTTTTTGCTTTCTCTGTGGGCTTCAATTCTTGCTTTAGATCCTCCTGGCTCCAGGGGACCTACTTCCCTCCTTCTTGTCTTCCTTGTCTTACTATATTCCAGTGTCCGGATGGCAACTCTCAGACAGGCTCTTTCTCTGCCTCTTACCACTCCACCATCTTCTGGGAAGTCCTCTCTCAATGAAAAATGTGGTATTTATATACGATTGAGTATACTCTGTCATAAAGAAGGATAAATATTAGTCATTTGTAGGAAAATAGATGCACCTCAAGACCATAATCTTAAGTGAAATAAACTGGACACACAAATTGAAATATCCCATTGTTTGTCTTGTGTGAGGAACCTAAAGGCAAAATGAGCATGGAGGATGTACAATGGGAAGCAGGAAGAACATGTTCAAATGGGAAGGAGAGTGTGGAGGACCACCACATCGCCCTCCCTCAGACCCAAATGTGATTGTGCTTACTTGCGAGCAGTGCAGGCTCTATAGAGGTGACTTCCCTAAATTGGCTTTCGATTTGAATAGTGAGTCTGGCTGAGGCTGTGTATGCGTCTTCGTGGAAGCAAGTAGGTGTTGTGTCGAGCTAGCATCGCTCCTCACCAACGGCCACAGTTGAGCCCAGATAAGCAGGCTGTGAGCTTGTGGGGCTACGATATGAGATAAGGTCTCTGCTGAGGCCTGTGTGACTCCAGAGAGAATTCCTTCCCAGAATTGATTACAAAACAGATTACTTATTAACCACAACCTGAATCTGCCTGTTCTGTTCCTTTTGCAGGAATGCTTTGTTCCCTCTTTTACAAGCCTTGCCTGCCTAGCCACATATCTAGCACATCCAGCCATAATCCCCTACCATTTTCCTCAGTGTGAACGTGATCAGTAAATACTGAAGTTCTGGCTGCCTTGTGGCCCTTTTTTCCCCATGAACAACTAGTCATCCAGATCCCCTTTGCATCACCATTTTGCTTCTTGCTCTTTCTTTTCATCATGGGCCATAACACCTTGCAGGAGATTGGAGTCCACTGCAAGGGTCTCTGATAGGGGGAAAAAGGCGGGGGGAAGGAAGAGAAAAAAGAGAACAGAATGAAAAAATGAAAACAAATCTTTTTAAATGGAGACAGGAAGAAGGGTTGAAGGGAGGGGAGGTGAATGGGGAAAAAGAGAACAATCAAGATACATTATGTTCAGGTACAAATTCCCTATGATGAATGTGATCAGTATGCATGACAAATGTCTCCAAATAAATAAAGTTTAAAAAAAAAAGAAACAAATCTAAAAATCACATGACACATAGTCAGTGGGGCCGCTCATTCCTACCTGTTGGTTCCCAGACCCTTGTGTTCTTTCATGAGGACATTGCACCATAAAAACATCTTTAACTCAAAGTGTACACTACACCCTAGGATTCAATGCCATATGCTAAAAACATCACCTCTAAGCCAGGTGTGATTGCACACTCCTAGCACCAGGAAGTTGAGACAGGAGGATCATGAATTCGAGGCCAGCCTGAGCTACTTAATGAAACTCTGTCACAAAAAAGAAGAAAAAAATCACCTCTAAGCTGATGCTACTTGATGTGGCATTCTATTTTTATTTATTTATTTATTTTTGTGGGTATCGGGGGTCGACCTCAGGACCTCGCGCGCCAGCAGGCGCCCGTGCCACTGAACGATATCACCGGCCCTTTTTTTGTATGTGTGTTCTGGGAGTCGAACTCAGGACCTTGCGCTTGCCAGGCAGGCGCTTACGCCGCTGAGCTATCTCACCGGCCCTGATGTGGCATTCTAATACTCTCATCATTGAGGCATTCTCTGGTTGATTCTGTATGTGGAAGAACTGTGGATTGCATGGTAATGGGCCCAATTCTGTTCATCCTTTGCTGTTAGTCAATCCTCCAGTTTAAAACAAAATTATATTTAATAATACGGCAATGAATAAATACCTCTGTAAACCCTCAAGAAATGACGGTGTAGACAACAACAACAAACAATATCTAGAATATGTCCATTACTTGCCCAGCATAATCTGCTTGCCACCAAGTGCCTGGTGAGGGTATGGTGCCATATTAGGATCTCAGCTTTTGTCGTCGTGTCTGGCCTCTGCCCCTTCTTTTCAACCTTTACATCTCTGTCTTCACAGGTCCCTTAACCACCAATCACTGCTCTTCACCCACGAGTCCACATATAGTCTACTCTGTCCACTTCTCTTCCCACACTAAGCTGATGATTTCTGCCCACTGAAAAAATTTTTCTCTGGTGACTCCCTTTCATTGCCACCCCTAAGTACAGCTGTATGACAGTTGCCATTTTCATCTTACACCCACAGAAGTAACTGCTCCACGAGCTAAGCATGGGTTTTTCCTCCTTATTTGGCTGATCTTAGCAGTGGTCCCTATATCTGTAGTTATGACTTTATGGAGAGGCATTGATCACAACAGTGAAAGATGACACAGGGGTCTGAGCTGCCTGCTGATACAACTTCCTTGAGCCCCCTTAATCAATTCGGAAGAAACAGTTCCACTGCAATAGATTGTAGCTACATCTGCTCGGTGCTGTGTCTTGCTTTTATAAAACCCATTTCAAAATTGGCAGCTGTGATCATGTGGTGGGTGTTGCCCCATGATCAGGTGCTTTACCTCTCATATATCATCACTTCCCACAACAGGTTTTTTTGTGTGTGTGTGGGTACTGGGGGGTTGACCTCAGGACCTCGTGCACCAGCAGGCGCCCGTGCCACTGAGCGATATCACCGGCCCTTTTTTCGTATGTGGGTTCTGGAAGTCAAACTCGGGCCCTCACTCTTGCCAGGCAAGCGCTTACACCGCTGAGCCATCTCACTGGCCCAACAGGTTTTTGTCCCAGAAAATTCATAACTTTTCACTGGAGATGGTTTAGCCTTATTCTAAATCTCCAGGGCCTGGTCTGTGATTTCCCTAATGAGGCTTGTCCCATGCTCCTTGCAACATCTTTTCCTACCACTGAACCTCTAGAACTTTCCAACCTGCAAGTGGCAACACAGCCCTTTCCTGCTTGGGGCTCCATTTACAGCTGGAAGTCTTTCTTATCACTGATTGAAAGCAGTATTCCCAGTTGGAATTTACTGCCTCCGAAGCCTGAAGAGGCCTACCAAGCATTACGCTTCCTTCTTCATGTTTGAGAAGTGAAGTTTGGTAAGCAAAACTCGTCTTTTTTTTTGTACTGGAGATTGAACCCAGGGCCTTTGTACTGAGCTACGCTCCCAGCTCATTTTTTATTTTTTATTTTCAGAGGATATTGCTAAATTGCCCAGGCTTGGCTTGAAAACGTGATCATCCTGCCTCAGCAGGATGCTGGGATTATAGCCACACCCCACTACACTCAGTTTGTCCTTTACTTTGGATGGGATATTCCGGCATGCCCCTAACTACTGGCACTCAAAAAATGTTACTAACAAGCAAGTCCCTGAATCTCTCACCCTCTGGAAAACAAATTCTTATCGAAGTTTCCAGTATGCCAGAAACTTCCTGCTCACTTGGTTCAATAAATATATCATTAATATAATCTATTAATGTGGTAAGCTCCATGGCATATACATGTCCCAGGTCTTTTCATATTATAACAAAGAACATGAAAATTTAAATAGCCCTGGGGAAAAACTATGCAGGTATACTATAATCTCTTTTTTGTTAATACAGTTTTTTACTTTTTTCTGATAGGAATAGAAAATTATGCATCTATGCAATCAATGGCTCTATATCATGCATCTGATGGCATATTCATTTGCAGTAGAAATTATACACATCTTTCATTGGATCTGCAATTGAAGATACTACTTAATGCAGTTAGTATGGCCTACTGTCATTTTTCATAACCCATAAGATTATGATGAAATCAACCATTCCTGTATACTACAGATATTTTTAAATGGCACTAATTTCCTCTATCACCCCCACCAGAATCCCAGTTTAAAATATTGTTTTAGATTTAGTATTTTGGCTGAAGGGTAGATGCAGTTTCTAAGGTTACTAATTGATCAATTCCTCTATAATGGTTCTTATCCTATAGGCTAGGGGTAGAAAATGGGAGATTCATTAAAAAAACTAAGTTTTTCTCTTCTGATAGTACATTCAGAGACCAAGCAAATGACACAGTTAACTCACCATGAGCCAAATCTTGGCCAGGACGCACTGCATTAACTGGCCCTATATGTTCCCACTTCATTGGGCGCTTTGGGTCACAGGTACCATTTGTAATTCAGGCCCTGTCCAACAAAAGTTTAGGCACTCTCCCTCTCCCAGTGCACAGTTATCCAAGTAAACGGAGACAGGTTCATTTGAAGAAGGACTAGGGAATATTTAGTATAGGCACTAGAAATGTATTGCAGGGTCCTTCTCATGGGGATATGGCATCTTCTTCAGCCAGCGATTTCTGCAGTGAGGTGACTTAATGCTGGACACAGCACAAGAGATCACGACTTATTGATTACTGCAGCCACTGCCCTTAACCCATTTATGCTGAAGGTGGCAATTGTTTGAATTTTTGCATGAAATGTATCATTATGTTATGTAGAAAAACTCAAGGAACAAGAATTCAAAGAGAAAAATTTTTTATTATATCCATTGTTATGTGCTGTTCCAAAAATGGAACAATGGCCATAATAATATTAACCTCCTGGGCTGATTTTTTCTTCTTTTTGAAGCTGTTGGCTATTTTGTTCCTATTTTGTATTGTGTTCTATTAACCAATTCCATAACTCTCTGAGGACCAGTCTTCCCGCTGCCTCTTTGACATTGCCACTTACTATGATAATTACATCCACCTGGCTTCTGAGAGTTTATGCATAATCTGGACTTCATTGTTTCTGGTTTTATCAACCCCACTGCTATTAGTGAGTCTGTAACAGCCTTACCTGTCATCAACCCTAATGTACAGAAAGTCATCAATGCAAAAGGCATTTATTTATGGCCTTGGTATGGTGTGTTGTCAGGGACTTTCCTGGAATGTAATAACCAGATTGATTTTAAAAATCTAAATCTATATTATCCTTTCAAGTATACCTACTTGACCGGGTGCGGTGGTACATGCCTATAATCCCAGCACTTGGGAGGGTGAGGCAGGAGGATCACTGTAAGTTCAAGACCAGCCTGGGCTACAAAGTGAGTTCAAGGCCAGCCTGAATTGCATAATGAAACCCTGTCTCAAAATGAAAAAAAAAAATATATATAATATAATATATGTATAATATGTATATAATATATATGTATAATATGTATATTATATATAATATATATTTCCATTCCTCTTCCTCTGCCATCTACCGTGAAAGTTATGGTAATTTTATTCCATTTGGTATGAGTCATCAATTTTTTTTTTTTTTTGCATCAAAAAACTTTTACTGCTACATTTTAGATACACATAATGCTAACATTCATCATAGGGAATTTTTACTTGTACATAATATAACTTGATTCTAAAAGATGTACCTTTAACAAGGTCGTGCCAGATCCTGGGATCCTTGTCAGGTATTAAATCCTATATCTCAGTAGAGTCCTCCCAAATCAGTAATCCTCGTTTATATAATTTTGCATACAGATCCCCTTGATTAGTCACTCTCAAAATCTATTTTGGTCTCCAAAATAGACCACATTCTGGGCCATTAAAGGAAGCTTTAAAATGTAAAAGAATAGAACTCATACAAATATATCCTGAGATCACAGTGGAATCAAACTGTAGCAGAAAATGCACCCCTCCCAGCAGTATACTTCAGTTGCCCAGGTAATAGTTCCTGTTACAGTTCCTGTTACTACTGTCTCCTAGAAACAGCTGAACACTGTGATGCATAGCTGGTCACTATGATGCAAATTGTAAGAACCAATCAAAGACAGCCAAATACTCTGCTTCTGTACTTCCTGCTTGCTTATCCCATATAAGCCCCTAACTACCAAGGATCAGGGCCTGACATTTTGAAGGATAATTGATCCTTCAATTAAAAGATGACGCACCTGTTGATGTTAAATAAATCTGCCTCCAAATCCTGGGTGACGTTTTTGGTGTTTCTGTTTGCCATTGCAAAACTAGTAGCAGATATCTGAAAAGTTCCTAGAAATTCAAAAATACAATTGTACACTCCTCAATAGCTCATGGATGAAAGACATAGTCTTCAAAACAATTAAAAATAATTTGAAGTGAAATAAAAATACTCATGAAAATTTCTGGGAAACAACTAAAACAAAATTTAAAGGAAAAGTATAGCATTATATGCTTACATTAGAAAAGAAGAAGGACCTAAACCTAAGATGCAGATTTTGTGTGGACATACGTCTTTTACTTATTTGTGGACCATACCAAGGAGCATAACTCCTGGATCCTATGTGTGTGTTTAGTTTTGTTGAGAAATTGCCAACTGTCATCTGAAGAGGATATGCTACTTTACATTCCCACTAGCAATGAATTGAAGTTCCTGTCACTTCACCACCTCACCCGAGTTCCACGTTTTCAGTGCTTTGGACTTTCGCCATTCTAATAGATGTGCTGTGGTATTTCATCATTGTTTTAATTTGCATTCTCTGATGGCACATAATGGTGATTATCTTTTCATATGCTTATTTGCCATCTGTATCTTCTTTGGTTCTGATTTTTGCCCATTTTTAAATTGGTTGTCTTCTTATTGTCTAGTTTTAGAACTTGACGTCTGTGATTGTAATGCCTTCTGCCTTCTCTTGTTGCTCAGGATTGCTTTGGCTCTTCTGGGTCTCTTCCGATTTCACATAAATTTTATTTTATTTTATTTTATTTTTTTGTGGGTACTGGGGGTCAAACTCAGGACCTCACGTGCCAGCAGGTGCCCGTGCCGCTGAGCAATATCACCAGCCCTTTTTTCATATGTGGGTACTGCGAGTTGAACTCAGGACCTTGTGCTTGCCAGGCAGGTGCTTATGCTGCTGAGCTATCTCACCGACCCGCCACATAAATTTTAGAATTATATTTTCTGGTTCTTTGAAAAAAAGCTGATGGTATTTTGATGGGGATTGCATTAAATCTATTTGGTATTGTTGGTTAGTTTGCCATTTTGACGATATTAGTTCTGCCTATTTGAAAACAGGAGATGTTCTTCCATTTTCTTTTTTTTTTTTTTTTTTTGGTGGGTACCGGGGGTCAACCTCAGGACCTCATGCGCCAGCAGGCGCCTGTGCCGCTGAGCGATATCACCGGCCCTTTTTTCGTATGTGGGTTCCGGGAGTCGAACTCGGGCCCTCGCGCTTGCCAGGCAGGCGCTTACGCCGCTGAGCCATCTCACCGGCCCTCTTCCATTTTCTAATTGTCTGCTTCAGTCTCTTTTTTCAGAGCAATATTGTTTTCATTACAGGGATCTTTCGTTTCCTTGGTTGGATTAATTTGTATGTATTTAATTTTTTTGAAGCTAACGTAAAATGTATTGTTTTCCTGATTTCTTTCTCAGTAGTTTTATTCTTGGTGTATAGGAATGCTATTGATTTTTGTGTGTTTATTTTGTATCCTGCCACTTTGCAGAATTTGTTCATTAGTTCTAAGAGTCTTTTGATTGAGTTGTTTTGATCCTGTGTACAAAAGATCATGCATTTGCAAATAAGCATATTTTGACTCTTTCCTTTCCTATTTAAATCTTTTTTTCTTTCTTTCTCTTGCTTAACGTTTTCAATACTGTACTGAACAGGAGTGGTGAGAGCTGACACTCTCGTCTTGCTCTTGATCTTAGTGGGAATGTTTTCAGTTTCTCCCAATTTAGTCTGATGTTGGCAGTGGGTTTGTCATGAATAGCTTTTATCACTTTAAGGTAAGGTCCTACTATATCAATTTTCATCAAGGTTTTTTTTTTTTTTGTGGGTACCGGGGGGTCGACCTCAGGACCTCGCGCGCCAGCAGGCGCCCGTGCCGCTGAGCGATATCACCGGCCCCTTTTTCGTATGTGGGTTCCGGGAGTCGAACTCGGGCCCTCGCGCTTGCCGGGCAGGCGCTTAAGCCGCTGAGCCATCTCACCGGCCCTGGTTTTTTTTTTTTTAATCATGAATAGGTGTTGGGTTTTGTCAAAGGCTTTAATGCATCTATTGATACGATCATATGATTTTTATCCTTACTCCTGTTTATGTGATCTATTACATTTATTCATATATATATATTTTGTTTGTCTGTCTGTTTTTTGTCTTTTTGTCTTTTTGAGACAGGGTTTCATTATGTGATACAGGCTGGCCTTGAACTCACTTTGTAGCCCAGGCTGGCCTTGAACTCGCAGTAATTCTCCTGCCTCAGCCCCCCAAGTGCTGGGATTATAGACATGTGCCACCACACCTGGCTCCCTTCATCATGTTTTAAGCTTTTTCTTCCTGAGAAGGCATTAATTTACAAAAGGAATACTTACGATTATTTTATTTTATCAGTATTCAATTTGGCAATTCCTAACATTTTAAATATATTTTTCTTAAGCTTTTAGGCTTGACCTACTTACTTTTTGTAAATTTTTTGTGAAAAAAGTTGATCACTTTTATTTCTTCGACTAATGTTTAATCAACTCGTAACCATGGCAGAATAAATTTCCCAAATATTAAACACTATATGCATAAGTAATTTGTAATTTGTTAAGTGTTTTCTCATGCATGCTAAACACCTAACAATTCAGGGTTATGAATCTGACAAGTGGTATCTTCTTAAACTCTGTTAAGGTGTGAATGTATGTATCCCACTAAAGTCATATTTTTGAATCTATACTATGATGATAATTGGAGGTGGGTTTTTTGGGCACATTAGGTCCCAAGAGGTAAACTGCCATGGTAGGATTTGTGTCTTTAGAAGACCAGGGAGGGAGCTCACTCTCTCTGGACTCTGTAAGGATAGGGAGGAAGCTGCTGTCCCTAAGCCGGGAAGTAGCCCTCATGAGACACCAGATCTGCCGGCACCTTGATCTTGGACTTTCTAACTTCCAGTACTATGAAGAATATTGTTTTTTTTGTTTTGTGTGCTGCAGGTCAAACCCAGGTTTCCTGCATGCACTCTACCAGTGAGTTACACCCCTAACTACTAAATATTTGTTATTTAAATAACCCAGTCTATGGTACTTTTGTTATAGAAGCCCAAGCTCCAACAAGCTCTTCTTTTTTTTTTTTTTTGGTGGGTACCGGGGGTCGACCTCAGGCGCGCCAGCAGGCGCGGGTGCTGCTGAGCGATATCACCGGCCCTTTTTTCCTATGTGGGTTCCGGGAGTGGAACTCAGGCCCTCTCGCTTGCCAGGCAGGCGCTTATGCCGCTGAGCCATCTCACAGGCCCTAACCAACAAGTTCTTTTAAAACAAAAACTATTTTTAATTTTTATTACATTCAAGCTGATATGTGCGGCCTATAAAATTATTTAAAATACTTCAAACATGTTTAAATGTAAGCACTATATTTACAGCAATGCAATAATCACACAACTTATATAGTTCATTTAACTAAGAGAATTTGGTACAGAATTTGGGTCCATGATACAGGAGAGGAGAGTGAAGGACTTTTCTAGGGCTTTAGGTTCTAATTTTCTTTCACAGTAACTGTTACGGAATATTCTGCATTAAGGTCTAACTGTATTACTGAAGTTTTGTTCAAGCTATTAACTGCACATGGTGGAGTGGGTCCTTAAGTGTCACTGATTTGAAGATCTCAGGGAATTTTTTGAAATGCTGATAAGCTCCATGAGATGTAGTTACCTAAATATGATAGGATATCCTCTTACCCAAGAACTTAGGACAAGGAAAAAAAAAGCCCTCCTTCTCTGTTATTTGCTTGTATTTCCATGTCTAAGTTATAATTAATTCTGGAAACAAGCTCTAGCTGGGACTTTGACACACTGCAGTATATTTTCACATCATCACGATGGTAAAGGAACCGAAAAGGAGCAGGGCTTAAAACAGAAAACTTCCAGGGAAGGCGGAAAACATATCCAAAGAACATCGAGAGGAGAACTCTTCTGTGCGTTCGACAGGATTAGACGGTTACACAAACACAGGTTTCACCCAAGGAGCGGTTGTGGCGGAAGCCCTGCAAGCAGGATACCCAGGCCCCGGTCTACTTTGCGACTAGTCGCGGCATGGGCTCCTGGTGCAAATCATCTAGGTTCTGGAAGCCAGCAGAACTTTCTCCAAGGATGGAAATGTTCTGCATCTTTGCTGGCCCATACAGTGGCCACTAACGACAGGTTCAGCACCCGAGAGGTGAGCAGCATGACTAAGGATCTGAATTTTAAATTAAATTTAAATATAAATAGCCACATGCGGCGAGTGGCTACAGTATTCAAAAGGCGCAGCTCTAGTCCTTAATTTTCTCCTCTCTAAAACGGGAATAATTCGGATCAAATTATTGACCTAAATATCAAATGAATACGTATATGTGAACTTTGAAAAACTGTAAAATACAAATTTTATGTCAGCAATTATTTATTACTATTTTATTCTCACGAATTTCTAACATTCGGAATGAGAGGAAAATAGAATAAGCAACCTGAGAAAGTAGAGCTCCCAGTATCAGGTTTTCAAATAGACTTGAAGCAGGCAGGTATTAGGGAAAGAACAACTTGTCTGGGAGAGCTGGGCTAACTCACCCAACAAATAAAAAATAAAAACGGCCCTCTTACTAGCTGTGTCCTTCACTGTTGTCAGCAACCGCGCACATGTTAGGTACTCAGTCTGCGTTTGTTGAGTGATTGCCGTGTATGCACAGTAGGGCGCTGTGACACCCAGTGCAGTACCTCCTGCTTCGTGGGAACCACGGTTCTCGCGCGGGTCACTCCCGGCTGCTGCAGTGTCGCAGGCGGGCATGTCGGTGCCCGGCGGCCGGCCAATCGCGACCTCACCGCCCCACCTCTCGCCCGCGGTGGCCCCGCGCAGGGAACTACATTTCCCAGCCGGCCCCGGGCGCGGGGGCGAGTGCTTTGGGCGCCGCTCCCAGCCGAGCGCTCCTCGCCCGCGGAGCCTTCGCCGGGGATGCGGTGGGCGGCGCTAGAGCCTCGGAGCCACGGCCCGCCGCCCAGTGCGGCGCTCGCTCGTCCCTGCGCCGCCGGCGGCGCCCGCGGAGCACAATGCAGCACTGAGCAGCGCCGCGGTGCGCGCTGCAGCTCGGAGCCTGCGGTAGCGGCGGCCGGGCGGGGAGGGGGCCGCGGCGGGCGCGGGCGGAGCGGGGCGCGGCGGCCGGGCATGAGCAGCTCCTGAGCGCGGGCGCCGGCGCGGCGGGGACGGCGGCACCATGCAGGCGGCGGCGGCCGCGTCCTTACCCTTGCTGCTGCTCTGCGCCCTGGGGACCCGCGCCCCGGCGCGCTGCGGCCCGGCAGGTAAGTTCGCCACCCTCGGTCCCTTCGGCACGTACATCTCGCGGGCGTCTTCGGAGCCCCAGATGCATTAAAAAGGGGCGCCCCGTTTCCTGAGTGCGCGGGGAGGTTTTTTTTTGGAAGGGCGGTGGGAAGTGCATGAAACATTCGTCTGTGGGGACGCGCGGATGCTTGGAAGCCTGGGGTCCGGAGCCCGTTTTCCCTCTGCAGAGGAGGCACGGGGCATGGGGACGGGGCTGTGCTTCTGGGCCGCGAGGCGCGATGCTCGGCCGAGGTGGTCCAGGCGCTGCAGCCGGCGTCTCCGCGTCCTTCCAGATGGGGCCGGGCGGCGGCGGCATTGACGCGGCGAGGTCGGGCCGCAGGGTGGAGGCGTGTGTGGGGGTCATCATTTTTGCCTTTTCTCTCCTCTCCCTCCTGCTCCCCTGCCCGCCTGGAAGGAGATGCCTGCTTGACGGAGCTGCAGAGGAGGAACGAAAACCGCTTCCTGGCGCGCCAGAGCATAGTGCCGCTGCGCCTCGTCTACCGCTCGGGCGGCGACCACGAAACTCGGCACGACGAGCTCAACACGCGGGTGCGGGGCGACCTCGGCGGGCGGCAGGTGAGGCCGGGCGGAGGGGCCCTGGCACCCCCGGCCCCCTGCGACCCCGCGTCAGCTCTCAGTTGCCCTGGAGACGCGGTGTGTAGGGTGAGATGAACACAATCGTAGTGCGAGTCATGCATGGCGCTCACAGTCTGTGCAAAATGAAGGGGAAAAGGGACCGAAAAACCCAAAGCGGGGGCTTTGCTTCTGCGGGGTTGGTGCCGGATGCCTCCAGCAGCGCGGTGACCTAAGCCGGGGGCGGGCAGTGGGGAGGTCGCTCACCTTAGTTCAGCAAAAACCACGCGCCCGGGAGGAGGCTGTTCAGGCAGGGTTTGGATCGCTGGCCTCATGGAGACTTTCTAACCCAACACTGGTACTGGGGAAACTGGAGAAACACTAACATTCCTAGGAAACCCAAACTGCAAAAATAAACTTGAAAGTTCTCTGCTCACTTAAATTTTTGGACACCGGAGCTGTGCCTACTCATTTTGACTTTCCACAGATGTCCTCCCCTCCCCTTTCTTCATCCGCAGTAATCCTCTTGGTGAATTTAGGGCTGTGTTATTTATTGAACATGTATAAATTATGTTTTAAAAACCTAATTTGTTTTGTACCTGTGTTTAGATCAATATCATCTATCCACAGACATGCTAGAAAATTATTTTGAACTTACTGGCTAATTTAGTAAGTATTTTGGGGTCCATGTAAACTCTTTTTTTTTTTTTTTTTATTTATATACATCAGTCTGGCAGGCATTTTACCCAGCTATAAGTACATAGTGAGATAGGACTTGTTCATGTAGTTGAAAATTAAATTTAAAAGTTAAGAATAATTCCTTAACAGAATAACCAGTTTTTCAGGAAAGCTTCCAATTGTCTCATCAATATATATATGTATATACATATATATATATATGTATGTATATTTAAGTTTGTTCTCTAACAGGTTTGCTATCACTGACTTGGGCCGTGCAGTTTCTAATTCCTCTGGCATTAAACCTCACAGTTGAGAAGAATGACTCCAGCTTTTGGTGAAGTGTGAATGAATTGGCAGAATTTACCTTAAACAGCATGAATAAATTCGAGAAGTGAAAATTATACTACTATGTTGTCATCAAAGTAGTTATTACAGGAAATTACCCCGGTGGCTGGCACGTAGTCAGGTGCACCCAGTACACCTCGCTGCCGGCTTCCCCTGGGAGCTACTGGAGTTTAATGTGCTCTTTATTCTAGAGCTGGAAATCACTGATGAGCGGGGCTGAATCTGCAGCCAGCCCTGCAAAGACTCACTTAGCACGGGCCAGCTGTTCTGACAATTAGGAAAGTAAGGAGTTTTCTTTTTTTTTTTTCTTTTAAACAGAAAAAAGTAAGAAATAACAATAAAACAGAGTTTCAAAACAGGCTAGTAGGAGAGTAACAATAATCAACACATTGCATATTGTTATATTCACAGTAGTTGTTCAGAGTACAAAAAATAGGCATGAAACATTGTCCAGAAAATTACTAGCACAAAACTTTCCCTTCAGTGAACCAAGAGAAACCAGCTGTATGACTATCTTAACTGTCTTGTGTTTATATATATATATTTTTCCTTTTCCCTTCTTTCCTTTCCTCCTTCTCCCATCACAGTTTTTCTTTTCTTTTGAACGGTTTTGTCCCTATTCACAATATCTGTTGTACATTTTGGATCTTGTTTACTCTTTCAGATTCTCACACTAGTGAGACAATACGATGTTTACACATGTGGAGCTGGTTTATTTCACTTACGAGTATGGTCTCAAGTTGCATCCATTTACCTATAAAAGTCTCAAGTTTATCTTTTTATGGCTGAGTAGTATTCCATTATATTAAAAAACGACATCTTTTTTATCCATTCCTCTGTTGATGGGCATTTGGGTTGTTTCCAAGATTTAGCTATTACACATTGTGCTGCTATAAACATGGGTGCACATATATCGCTGTGATATGACGTTTTTAATTCTTCTGGGAAGATACCCAGAAGGGGAATAGCTGGATCAAATGGGACCTCCAGTCCTAGTTTTTTTTAGCAATCTCCACACTGATTTCCGCAGTGGTTGCACCAGTCTACACTCCCACCAACAGTGGAGAAGGGTTCCTTTTTCCCCACAGCACCTCCAGCATCTGTTACTGGTTGATTTCTTGATAATAGCTATTCTTTCTGGGGTGAGATGGAATCTCAGTGTTTAAATTTGCATCTCTCGAATGACCAATGATGTTGAACATTTTTTCATATATTTATTTGCTATTTGTATTTCTTCATCTAAGAAGTGCATATTCATCTCAGATGCCCATTTTTGGATTGGGTCTTTGAATTTGGGGGCCTGATTTTTTTCAGTTCTTTGTATGTTCTGGATACAAGTCCTTTGTCTTATATCAACTGGCTATAATTTTTTCCCACTCTGTGGGTTGTCTTTTCACTTTGTTGGTGATTTCTTTTGCTGTGCAAAAGCTTTTTAATAAGGTGAGATCCCATTTGTTGATTCTTTGTAGTATTTCCTGTGCGATCTGGGTTTTGTTCATGAAGTCTTTGCCTACACCTGTGTCTTCAAGATTTCTACCTATTTTCTCTTCCAGTAGATTTAGTGTTTCTGTTTTAATATTTAGATCTTTGATCCATTTTGACTTTAGTTTAGTGCATGGTGATAGACATTAATCTAGTTTAGTCTTCAGCATGTGGAAAGCCAGTTTTTCCAGCACCATTTATTAAAGAGGCTGTCTTTCTTCCAGTGAACATGTTTGGCCCCTTTGTCAAAGATAGGGTGGCTGAGTGTGTTTGTAGTTGCTTCTGCATCTTCTGTTGCACTGATCCTCAGGTCTGTTTTTTTACCATGCTGATTTTATCACAGTAGCTTTGTAATATAATTTCAGGTCAGGGATTGTGATGCCCCCTGACTTGCTTTTGTTGCCCAGAATTGCTTTTGCTATTCCAGGTCTCTTCTGGTTGCAAATGAATTTTAAGAATGTTTTCTCTAGATCTGTGGGGTATGCTAATGGTATTTTGATTGGTATTGCATTAAATCTGTATAATAGTTTTGGGAGTAGGGCCATTTTCACTATGTTGGTTCTTCCTATCCATGAACAGTGGATATCTTTCCTTTTTTTTTAATTTTTTTTTTTAACATGCGGGTACTGGGAGTCGAACTCAGGACCTTGTGCTTGCCAGACGGGCACTTATGCTGCTGAGCTATATCACTGGCCCTCCATTTTCTGATATCTTCTTTGATCTCCTTTTTCAGAATACTATAGTTTTCAACATATAGATCTTTTACTTCTTTTGTTAGATTGATTCCTAAGTATTTCATTTTTGGGGGGAGTTTTCTTGTATTACTGGCATTTTTAGTTTCCTGAGAACTATCGTTGAACCTGAAAACATATATTGATTTTCTATGGCCTGTGCTATTTTTTGTTAATTAAGTGGATAAAACGTATGGCATTTTAGGTATCCATACATATTTTTTAGCAGTTCCCTTTTATATTTCAGAAATAAAATCAGGCTGGTTTTTCTGTGAGCTTACAAAGTTTTTACATTCATGTGCTGATGCATTTATTTAAAAGTCTTTTATTGAGCTCTTGGTAGGTAGCCAGTTTTCGTGCCAGGCTCTGGGGGATTTGGAAATAAAAGACACAGCTCTGTCCTTTAAGGAGTTCATAGGCAAGTGGGGGGGGGGTGAATGGGGATCACAGACAGCCATGAAAGCAGAGAAGGTGCTGCCTGACCCAAGTGCACAGTTGAGGCAGGCTCTCTGGGGAGGGGCTTCGGGGCTGTGTGTGAGGAAGGGTTAGGACCGGACAATGTTGAAACCTGGCACAGCAGCCGGAGGGCAGCTTCCCTGATAACATCGGCATGTGGGAGCCAGGGGATGTGTTTGTCAACTGCAAGTAGTTAGGATTTAAGGGACCACTGAGGGAAAAGAGAAAAGCAGAGACTAGAGGTACAGCACCTTCCTGGCTTGCTGATGACTTTAGGCTTTGTTCTGAATCTCTCCAAGGATTGAGGTCTGGTGAATTAACTGGCTAGATTCATGCTACTGTGGGGTGGCCCTATTTGTTAGAAATGAATAATTTTAATTTTGAAAACTAAGTGATTGTGGTTGTTTATTCACTGGTGAAAGCCAGTTGATATCATCATTGAGCTTCCTAAGAACTTAGTAAATATACCGAATTAATATTTATAGAGCAATGCTGGGCATATTAGTATACTCTGTGAATCTGTGAAATAACATCAGCTCCCTTCGCTGCTTGAGTACTGCTTAGAAATTCTATGACATCACTCGAATGCAGAATGGTGCCCTAATTACCGGATCTTGACACCTTCCCAGGAGAAGTTACCTATTACTCACATTTACATGACTAAGTGAAAGCGAACACTCCTAGGCAGAAGAGACCTTATAGGTCATTTAGGTTAATTCAGGAATTAATTCTTATTAATAAGATCACTGATTGACCAAGAGTAAGGTGATCAGGAACGTATTACCTAGTGATCCATAGAGCTCCAAGACTATGACACTGTAAAATACCTCAATTTTCTTCTTAATGTGTTCTTTTTTTTTTTTTTTGTGGGTACTGGGGGGTCGACCTCAGGACCTCGCGCACCAACAGGCACCCGTGCTGCTGAGCGATATCACCGGCCCCTTTTTTGTATGTGGGATCCGTGAGTTGAACTCGGGCCCTCGCGCTTGCAAGGCAGGCGCTTACGCCACTGAGCCATCTCACCAGCCCCTTAATGTGTTCTTGCTTCAGTTATTATCCCTAAATGGGAGCATAAAACTTTTATTTTTGAAAATTCATTTTGGTTCTGTTTTAATGTTGACAGTTTGGTGTGAAATGGTGATTCTGTTGATATGAATGTGTATTGTAAAAAAATGTCTAAGCCAGGCCTAATGGCACCTGCCTGCAGTCCCACCACTGCTTGGGAGGCTGAGGGCTTGGTAGGAGTTGCTTGAGTCCAGGAGTCGGAGGCCAGTCCGGGCAACACAGCCAGGTGTTTTCTCAAGAGAAAAAGAAAAGAAAAAGAAAGAGAAACATTCTTTAGTGCACAGTTACTTCAGGACATATTTTGTTTTTGTCCCAAGCAAAGTGATCAGCCCATAGTATAAGTTTATTATGCCATAAAGTCCTAGAAATAATAGTCAAAATAATCACATTCTATTGTCGGTGACCTTGCTGTCCTCAAGGTTATCTATCTAGTTTGAAGTAATTTCAGTCTTGGAAAATAGCACTACAATATTCAAAATATTCAGTCTTTTTTCTTCTGTCTCAAAATTATACTGAAGGAATTACATGTTTTCTGGCAAAAGGATAAAACTTACTTGTTTAATTGGCCAAGATTGGGGAAGATATCAACTACAGAGTCTTACTGATGATACCATATTGATAATCCTGAAATTGCTATTTTTGTTTTTAGAATAAGCAACTCTTTTTTTTTTTTTTTTTTAGCCAGCCAAGCAGCATAAATTTTCTGTAGCATTAATGATAGGTTACTTGATAGTTTATTTTGTTGTGTGTTCAGCAGATTTTTTGTCAAAAACCTTGATGTCGGTGAATTAGATGGGCTATTTTCTTCTCTATTTCTTCCCCTGGAACTGCTGTAGTTTCTCAAGTAGTCAGGTGCCAGGGACGTAGATGTACATTTTATCTTATTTGATAACCACTAATGAGTGGGAAAATGCAGGATGATAGTAAGTTGGCAAGCAGAAGGTATGCCCTGCTTGTATGAATGTGTTTATGCGCTGCGTAAGTATGGATGAGCTGTACCTAAAATTGTGTTGTTTCATTTGGTAGCACTGAGTCAGCGTGACAGTAAATTGTCAGCAGTCCTGCTTCCCTGGCAGGAAAAGGCTCCTAGGAATTACAACTTTGGAAGTATTTTGCAAGGATAGAGCAAATGTCTGTCTGTCTGTTTGTCTCTCAATGTACATTTGTTAAACTAAGTAATTCAGTACCGATAAAGTTTGCCTACCAATCAGAGCTTTGCTAGGCTGCTGTAAATAGGAAGAAGACATTTCACAGTGCATTTTTGTTCTCCTACCAACCTTCTTTTACAATTAATAGTTATAAGACAGTAAAAATCAAAAGTATAGCATTTCCTTTAAGTCTTTTTTTCAACTTTACATATGGTAACTGCCTATAATCCCAGTGCTCAGGAAAGGCTGAGGCAGGAGGACTGAAAAGTTGGAGCTCAACCTGGGCAACTTAGTGATTTAGCAAGAACTTGTCTCAAAAAAAAAAAAAAAAAAAAAAAGACTGGGGATGTAGGTAAGTGCAAAGGCCCTGGGTTCAATCCCTAGAACCTTTAAAAAGAATTACATAGCTAAGTGAAAACAGTCTTAGAAGAGGCTGTGTAAGTCATCTAACCTAATTCAGGGATTGCAGGGTTTTTCTTCTATTGTATATATTTATACATATATATATACGTATGTGCAAGTTTTTTTTTCCTTTGAAGTTCTACCAAATAATTTTACTGTGCACAAAAAGGACTAGTGTTTCATCACTTCTTTACAGGTATGTGGGACTAACTCTCAATGGCTCTAAGAGCATATGGCTGATAAAAATTGTTCCCAGTTTTATTTGCTTTCTCATATTGCAAAGAATGCCAGGTGTTCTTGTATTGATTTTAACAGCGAGAGCCCCTGTTACAAGTACATGGAGAGGGCCGGTGAGATGGCTCAGCAGCTTAAGTGCCTGCCCGGCAAGCGCGAGGGCCTGAGTTCGGCTCCCGGAACCCACATACGAAAAAGGGGCTGATGATATCGCTCAGCGGCACGGGCACCTGCTGGCGCGCGAGGTCCTGAGGTCGACCCCCCGGTACCCACAAAAAAAAAAAAAAAAAAAAAAAAGAAGTACATGGAGAGACTTTGTCTCGTGAGAGCAGGAATCTGAAGGTCTGTGGTATTCAGCAGATCCCAGTGAGGCCAAGATAGGCCTACATTTATCATTGTCTCATAAAAGTGCATAGAGGGTAGGGAGAAGCAGAGAAAAGGAAAAAGCTTTGAAAAGAATGGTGAGATGGAGAAAGGAAATTTGGAAATTAGGAAAAAAGAAAAATACTTGTGATAGCATTACTATCTGTGTTGCATGACACAGTGAAACACTTAATATATGGTAATTTATGTGGTTATTTTCATGTGCCTAATAGTCTTTTCAGTGCTTGATGTACATTATCCTCACAAAAATCACAAAACCCTCCCGGGGCAGGTAACATTTATCACCTGTAAAACCATAAAGCTGAGAGGAGATTTGAGCTGAAGGACTTCAGCTGCACTGTGTTGGCTGTGTGCTTAGCCACGGTGCAAAACTGGTCTTGTGGTGGGAGCCACTGACAGTTATTTAAATGTCACTTGAGACATTTAAATGTCTTTGGCACTGGGATTAAAGGTTTTGTGTATTTATCCCATTGGAACTATGTACTTCTTGTAGTGCTTGAAAAAAAATACATATATATTTTTTTTTGCACCAGGAATTGAACTCAGGACCTCATGCTTGCCAGGCAGGCATTATACCACTGAGCTATATCACTGGCAAAAAAAATACATGTCTGAAAGTTATATGAGCTGGGGGCAGGTCAGTAGTAGACTGTTTGCCTAGTATGTGCAAGGACCAGGGTTTGATCAGCAGTACCACACACAGTCAGGTGTGGTGGCATATGCCTGTAATCCCAGCACGTAGGAGGCTGAGGCAGGAGGATCACAGCAAGTTCAAGGCCAGCCTGAGGTACATAGTGAGTTCAAGACCAGCTTAAACTACATAGTGAGATCTTGTCTCAAAACAAAACAAAACAAAAGCAAAAACAAAACTGTAACATAGACACACACAAAGATGTTCACATCTGAAATGATACAATAGGGCCAGGAATATAGCTCAGCGGCGCAGCGCCTGCCTGGCAAGCACAAGGTCCTGAGTTCAATTCCTGGTATCCCCCCAAAAAAAAGATACAGTAGTGAAGAAACTTACAGAACACAGTAGAGATGCTTGATTTTTGCTATTTTGAAAGTAGAAGTGAGATATATAGAAATATTTGATATTTAAAAGGTGAAAGATACTCTTGAAGGTCATGTGTTCTATTTGTAGATATGTATACGGATTGTTACATTCTTTTGCTGTAAAGCAGTGCTTTTAGTATTAGCAGTCAACACCAAAATTACATATACTCTTGTGGTTAGTTTCATAAACAGATACATTAAATACTAAACAGAAATGCATATTCATATATCCTTCATCCAAAGAAAAGCTTTAAAACATCTTTTGTGTCTTCTTAGTCCTAGCAGTTAGAGGGTCCCAAATGTCAAATCATTTAAGTAAAGAAGATTCATAATTAGTGATGACCAAAAGTGATAACTTTTGTGAATATCTACTTGGATGTGTTTACTTTGATAATAAAAGCACTATAAAGAAAATATTGGGAGAAAGAGTTGAAAAATCAGGTATTTGTTGTTGTTGTTTTTTGTTTGGTTTGTTTTTGAGATAGGGTCTCGCTATGTAGTTCTGGCCTTGAACTCTTGGTGATCTCCTGCCTCAGCCTCCTGTGTGCTGGGGTTATAGGTGTCCACCACCATGCCTGGCGAGAATAATTTTTTATTTTTTTGTGGGTACTGGGGGTCGAACTCAGGACCTCGTGCGCCAGCAGGCGCCTGTGCCACTGAGCGATATCACCGGCCCTTTTCTCGTATGTGGGTACCGGGAGTCGAACTCAGGACCTCGCGCTTGCCAGGCAGGCGCTTATGCCACTGAGCCATCTCACCGGCTCGAGAATAATTTTTTAAACTAAGCATGTACCAAGCACTGTATTGGGTGATTTATGTGTATTATCTGTCATTTTGAGGTAGAAACAGTTACACCCATTTTATTAATGGTGAAACTGAGGCCTACAAAAGCTAATTAACCTACCCAGGGTCATACAGCTGAGAAGTGGTAGAACTGGGAAAAGAATTCTCATAGACAATGTTAGAAATCAACATAAAATAATATTTTGGTAAAATCTTGATTACTTATTTAACGTGCAGTTTCTCATTCATATCTGTGTTGGAACATACCTAACATTTCTTTGAGAAACTCTTGACCCTGCACAGGTCCCCTCCCTGGCTAATTTGCAATTATTTTACATATGAGTAAAGTGGAATTCTTTTCTTTCTTTCTTTCTTTCTTTCTTTCTTTCTTTCTTTCTTTCTTTCTTTCTTTCTTTCTCTCTCCTTCCTTCCTTCCTTCCTTCCTTCCTTCCTTCCTTCCTTCCTTCCTTCCTTTCTTTCTCTTTTTCCTTCCTTCCTTCCTTCCTTCCTTTCTTTCTTTCTCCTTCCTTCCTTCCTTTCTTTCTCCTTCCTTCCTTCCTTTCTTTCTCCTTCCTTCCTTTCTTTCTCCTTCCTTCCTTCCTTCCTTCCTTCCTTCCTTCCTTCCTTCCTTCCTTCCTTCTTTCCTTCTTTCAAGCAGGACTGGAGATTGAACCTAGAGCCTTCTCACTGAGCTACATCTCTAACCCCCTTTTGAGACATGGTCTCAATAAGTCACTAAATTTTCCAGGCTTGGCTCAAACTTGGGATCTTTCTATGTCAGAGTGCTGAGGTTAGAGGCATGTGCCACCATGCCTGCATGCCTGCCTCCTTTTTTTTCTTTCATATAGTTAATGGTTATCTTTTATATACTTATATAGTCATTTATTAGGATTTTTTTTTTTTTTTTTTTTTGTGGTGCTGGGATCAAACCTAGGGCCTCTTACATGCTAAGCAAGTGCTCTGAGTTACATTCCCAGCCAACACGCTGTGTTTTAAAAAATATAAATACCTCCCATAAAAATGATTTCAGATTTAGACTTCTAGCTCCTCTTGCTTCTGATCTCATCATTTGAATTCCTTTTAAGATAGAAATCTGTTTTGTTTTAACCCAGTACACATTATTTTGTATAACTTGATTTCGAAAATAAAACAGAAATGCTGTACCTTAATCCAGAAAAATCAGTTCTAATTGGAAAAAGAAGGAATAAAAAGAATTTCTTTAGCCAAATCTATTTGTTGTTTGTATTGAAGACATTTTCAAAATCACATACATCAGCAAGGGTAAATGAACACTTCTTTTCCTTTTTAAAAATTAATTTTGTACCTGGGGATGTTAGCACTTAGCAATAGTTGCTGTTTTGTTGCACTTTTTTTGTCCCAAGTAAGGATCATTAGATAACTCTGTGAAGACGAGAAATTGATTATACTTTCCTGGAGGTAGGAGTCCAGAGCTCTTGTCTTGTAAGTAGTTTTGAAATGTTCTGCTGAGGCAGAACTTCTGGATGATGGTGTTGTCACAACACTTACTCTGCGTGGCACTGCCTCATGTTCCTAGCCTAATTTACCTCTTTATCTCCATTTACCTCTAGTTTGTCAGTTTCTACTCAGAGTCCTTTTTTTTTTTTTTTTTTTTCCTTTTAAGTGGGATTGTTCAGGAGAAATTGCATCCTTTCTGCCACTACTGAGATTAGAATGTCAAGGTCAGGCTGGTACACATGAATTGCTGTTTCCCATCATAGCTTGTCTTAGTTTCTCACTGCTGGACAAAATACCCGACACACAGGTTAAAGGAAGAAAGGTTTATTGTACCTCACATTTGTAGAGGTTTCAGTCCATCGTCAGCTGTTCCAGGGCAGGGTGGCATGGCAGAGGGGCATCGCAGAGGAGAAACAGTCCATGGTGCAGCAAGCAGGAATCAGCAGCAAGCAGCGAGCCTTCCTTTCCCTTTGATCCCATTCAGGCCACAAGCCTATTATTTGATGCCACCCACACTCAGGTGGGCCTTCAATGAGTGGACGAATTTAGTTATCACGCCTGTAATCCATGTTCACATACCCTGGGTGCAGCCATCTCCGAGAAGCTCTACCAGTGAGCACCGGAGGCTTTGTGGGGACGTCTAGATACAAGCCATCACATAGCTCAAGCTTTTTTCCCTAGGGGGTTTTTCTTTCCTTTTCCCTGGTAGTAAACAATAAGGTGCTGCAGGAAGAGCTGCTACTTGACAGAATGTGGTTCTGCAATTTCCCTTGAATTCTTTAATGGCTTTTTAAGGCGTTAGGAATATCTTGTCAGGGTTCTACTCAGGAACCCAGCTGTAGATCCTCAGTAGGCATATGTGGCAGTGGAAGGTATGCAAAGCCTGGTAGTATTAATCTAGGGTTGGCGGAGAAGAAGGGCAGACGGTTGAAGAGTGACCTTGGGTCATCAGAGTATGCGCAGTGTAGGCTTTGGCTAATGGATGGTGGAGGGTGAGCTCCGGGGAAGTCACACATCACTTGTAGAGAAAAGATACTGAATCCGCCACACTGGGTCAATCCAGTGTCCTCTTGGCTCAACTAGAGAGAGGGCTGCCTGAAAGAATCTGAAGCACTCCCTTAGTTTTTAATATCAGCAATCTAGGACCTAGGTCGGAAGGTTTTAAAAAGGAAGCTAAACAGCCAGACTTGCAGTGGTGATCCCTAGGATTGTTTTGATTCCCCCGTGATTTTTTTTTTTTTTTTTTTTTTTTTTTGTGGGTACCGGGGGGACGACCTCAGGACCTCGCGCGCCAACAGGCGCCCGTGCCGCTGAGCGATATCACCGGCCCCTTTTTCGTATGTGGGATCCGGGAGTCGAACTCGGGCCGTCGCGCTTGCAAGGCAGGCGCTTACGCCGCTGAGCCATCTCACCGGCCCTCCCCCGTGATTTTAAGTGTTTGGTTCAGAAGTACAGCTCTTTCTCCTCCTTTTTCCTCCTTCTGTCCTCCTTCCTCATCCCTTCTTCCTTCCTGTCATCTTTCACCTCTTCCTTCTTCCCTCCTCCTTAATTTTCCCTCCTTGTTCCATCCTTCTCTTACTCCTCCTTCCTTTTCCTCTTTCATCTTCCTGGTTGGTCTTGTTAAAGGTCTGCAGACTTGTAGGAAACAGCTCTTGGGGGGCCCACTTTTCTTCCCATTGCGCAGGGCAGACGACTACTGAGCTCAAGAGGTAGGGCCTAGTGAAAGGGTGATTTCCCAACTGACGCAGGAGTTTTTGATTCTCCAAAAATCACAGTTTGTGATTTTTTTGTAAACTGAACAATAGGCTCAATTTGAATGATGTGGTACTCATTAAATAAGTATACTTTAATGAATGAAGTCTGTATAAATTACAGCTTAAATATTTTGTAATTATTGAGTTGGATAATTCTGGCGTCTGTCTTTGCTGTAGATTGTGAGTTATGTTCAAGCTCAGCTGTAGTTAGAAGTACTTCTGTGCGCTTTCTGGGACAACTTTAGGTGGTGTTAATAGATGCATTTTCGAGTTTATAGGATGTCAAATAATCCGTTGTTTGTTAGGAAGTATTTATTGACTTTGATAGAAATTTAACATCACTGAAGATGATGAGTTTGATTCAAGACTGAAAAAAATTACTCTCACATTTACGATCCTGTGTGACTGGTTTAGCTGGTAAGAGGATATTCCTTTCTTTTTGACGTACTTCATCATAAAAGTGCCTTTTAACTTGGACAGATATTAATTGGCAGGAAGGTGGGGGAAATTGAGGATATCTTCATTGCTGTCACCAAAAGTAGGACCATTTTTGGCTGGTTAAGTGACCAGAACTAAGATTATTTTAAACCGCAAAGTGCACCAGTTATTGAACCTCAGCATGCCAAAGGGTAAAACGGGAAAAAAATTCCAGTGCTGAGATACTAGGAATTCTCATTTCATTTAATTTCTGAGATAACTTTAGCATGATGTTCTTACAGTTGTTCTTTTTTTTTTTTTTTTTTTTATGTGGGTACTGGGAATCGACCTCAGGACCTCGCACTTGCCAGCAGGCTCTTCTGCCGCTGAGCGATATCACCGGCCCATTTTTTCCTTTATGTGGGTTCTGGGAGTCGAACTCAGGACCTCATGCTTGCCAGGCAGGCGCCTATGCCGCTGAGCTATCTCACCGGCCCTGCAGTTGTTCTTAATGATCTTCCATATTCAGTGTTCTCTCATAGTTAATAGAGGAAAAGTACAATTAATTTGTAATTTAACTAATAATATGGAATCCACTTGAGGTCACTGGTTTATGAGTGGTTGAAATGTTCTGACTGCAAAATCTTGAATTTTGCAGCTGTAGAGTGATGGGGTTCAAATTACTTCAGGTGCACAGAAAACATGGAATGTAGGTATTGGACCTTCCTCTTTATTTCTTTCCAGCCTTGAGTACAGTAGAGGCTTTTACAAAGCAAGTGCCCAACAGTTGGCGGTGGAGGGAATGAAACTGTTGATACCATGACTTATTGGACCTGTGTCATGGTCCTCTCTTATTTACATTAAGTTCCCCCTTGTTAATTTTTTTCTTTCTCTTCATTTCTTTCCTCACACCTCAGTAAGACTGTCATTCTCTTATAGTCCCTTTCCATTTGTTGTTTTCCTATGAACATAGCTTGTCATCTCCTGTGACCTTTGGTTTACTTTGTATTTTTTCCCAATTCTATTTCTGTCAATTGTCTCTTTTTCTCTTAGCAACTAAAGTAAAAACAAGTCTCGAAAAAGTTATTTACATTTGGTGTGGGGTAATATCCCTATTGCACATTGCTGGATTTAACTTATTTTGGGATTTGGAAAATGTTATAGTTCAACAAGGTTTCCATTTTACTACTTTCTTTAAATTGTATTTTGCATGGTTTTTCTTCTTTCTGTTTGCTTTTTTCCTTGACTGTGTTTAAATCACCCCTCACTCATTCTCTTCGTTGGTTATGGATTGAAGAGTCCATTCTGTTCTTCTCTGTTGGGGTCACCTCCTTCCCAGAATCATTTTCCTAATTCTTGTTGCTCATAATCCTGGGATTTAAGCTTTGAGTTAGGTGCTCAGCCCACCGTACTCACTTGCTGAACATGTCACTCGGAGTCTTGCACAGTGCAGGATTGCTGCAGGATTCATGTTCAATGTCAAGAAGTCACACGGCGCTTTTATAGATGTTCTAAAGCTAAAACACACCTCATAGGGTTGGCTTAAAACTGTGCAGGGAGAGGGACTTGGGTCTGATGACCTGAGTGTCGGACAGTGTTCCCGCAAGACAGTTGTTCATGTCACCATTGTTTGTTCACCGCTGAGCACTGTGCCTTGCCCCACAGTGGATGCTTTGTAAATATTTATGGTCTGTTTCAATTTTCTGTCTCAAGGAGGCAGAAGAAAGTTCTGTGACCATTTGTGTTACCAATGATAGGTACTTTTGAGATACTTCCCATAGTCAAGTATTCATTTTTCAGTGGATTTTTCAAAGCTTTTGTCAGGATGATGTGGCAAGGGGGAGGATGCTCCTTCCGCATTTATGCCTGATTTCTGAACTCCTCCTTCCTCTTCCTCACATATATTCCTGCGGGCCCAGCAGATGCACCCGGTGTTCAGCGTCCCAGGGTCTCTGGAGTCCCCGCATGATGGGTGCCTGAGCTGAAGTAGTTGTCTGTCTTGGGTGGGATTTGAGGCAGGGCCCTAGTGGAAGAGGGAGAGAGAGAGGGAACCAGAGCAAGTGACAGGGACTTGGAGCGTGACAGGCACGCTGACATCCCACCACGTTAATCACTGTGACAAAATCATTCATGTCAGTTTATAGCCCCGTCTCTCCTAGCAAAAATAAATTCAAGCTATTTAACCTCAGTGTGTGACTTTATTCACAGACTTTACCATTTGCTGCCCGAAGCTGCATTTTGTAAAGACCATGGTGTGCCTCTTCTGAGAGCGATGCCTAGTATTCTTGATGGATCTGAATTCGTATGACATGTTACCAGCCAAGGGTTTCCCTCAGATTTATTCTTCAGTTTTTTAAACTGATTTTTTTAACTACAGGCATCTTCTTTTGTTTTTTTCCCTGCAGCTTAGCCCCAGAAAATTCTTTTTCTTTTTTAGTGGGTACCGGGGGTTGAACTCAGGACCTTGCGCGCCAGCAGGCGCCCATGCCACTGAGCAATATCACCGGCCCATTTTTTGTATGTGGGTTCCGGGAGTTTAACTCAGGACCTTGCGCTTGCCAGGCGGGCGCTTATGCCGCTGAGCTATCTCACCGGCCCAAATAATTCTTGATTAATAATTTTATTTTAATTTTTCCTAATTTTTACTTTCCTTTTATGTACTAACACGTTAATATAAAATATTTGTGTTATTAATCAAGTTAAATATATTTAATATTTCTAAGATAAAAATATTATATAATAAAACACCTATAGAATTTTGTATGATGTAATCTACTTGTACTATTAATGGCATAAGATAATATAAAATATTTTGTATTTTTAAAAATTTCTTAGGAGGTTACCCATATGGTACTCCATGAAATCTCTATGCTTCTAGAGATCTGCACTTACTAATTTTTTTTTTTTTTTTTTTTTTTTTTTTTTGCGGGTACCGGGGGGTCGACCTCAGGACCTCGCGTGCCAGTAGGCACCCGTGCCGCTGAGCGATATCACCGGCCCCTTTTTCGTATGTGGGTTCCAGGAGTCGAACTTGGGCCCTTGCGCTTGTCAGGCAGGTGCTTACGCTGCTGAGCCATCTCACTGGCCCCTGCACTTGCTAATTTAAATCTGAAAAAAACACCAGTAGAAAATAGTTACTTTAGTATAAGTAGTTTCAAGCATTTATAGCTCTGTGTGAAGGAAGGCTCTGAAACCAAGTTCAAGATAGAAAGAGAAAGCATGGGCTTGTGGTTTGCATTTGAAATGTATTTATTTCAACAATACTGGTTTTTAATATAGTTTTCAGTGACAGCCTTAGTTTTCAGTAACAGCCAAGCAAAAGATGAGTAGTAAGTGGCTGTTTCACAGTAATTCACTCTCAACAGTTTCCATGACTTAGCTGACCCAGTGTAATCGCAGGAACAAAATAACTCATATTTTACTTACACATATTTTTGTAACAGCATTATTGAGATATAATTTGCATATCATGGAATTCATTCATTTAAAAATATCTACAATTGAAAGTATTTTAGTGTATTCAGAGAGATGTGCAACCATCGTCACAATCAATTTTACAATATTTTACCAGTGGACATGGTGGCGCATGCCTGTAATCACAGCTATTCAGGAGGCTGAGGTAGGAGCCCAAGCCCAGTCAGGAAAACTTAGCAAGACCCTGTCTCAAAATAAAAATAAATAAATAAATAAAAAGGACTGGGATTGTAACTCTGGTACAGTGCCTCTGGGATCAGGCCTTAGTACCACCACGTACCCTCCCACCCCAAAATCACCTCAGAAGGAAATCCTATATCACTTTCCCCTGATTCTCCCCTAGCCGTAGACAACTGCTAGCTCCTTTCTGTCTATGGATTTGTCTATTCCAGATATTTCATGTAAGCGGAATCATATACTATCTTGTCTTTTGTAACTGTCTTTTTTCACCTAGCATGATGTTTTCAAGTTTCATCCATATTGTAGCTTAAATCATTCCCTTTTATTGGTGTGTAGTATTCCATTATTTAGAAATTTCTCTTGGACATCTAGGTTTTTTCCATTCTTTGGCTATAATAAATAATGCCACTATGAACATTTGTGTAAGTTTTTGTACGGGTGTGTGGAAAGGCATACACACCAAAAATCAAAATGTGTGTTATGAAACAATACTTACCCTTATTTCATGCGGTAGAATACTTTCATTTTATTATGCTCTATTTCATTTTCTTAAAAACCTTGGCCATGGTGCACAAAAGTGATTTCAGAACCCCTTCCTCTTCTGTGAAAACTAAGATTGCTTTGCATTTGAAATGTATTTATTTCAACAGTACTGGTTTTTAATACAGTTTTCAATAACAGCCTTAGTGAGATATAAATGCATAACTATAAAAATACACTGCATCTCAGTGGTTTTTAATATAGCTTTTAATAAAATTTATTGTATTTGTCTTTCTGTTTAGGTTTTATCATTGTAGTATATTTGGTACCATTGTAAAAGATTCGTGATCTTAAATCCCTTTACAGTGAATCCTTGACTTAGGAACTCAGTTCATTCGTGAGGACTGGTTGTAACTCAAGTTGGTTGTAAGTCAAGACTATTTTTCCCATAAGAAATAATGGAAATACCCATAATGCATTCTGAACCCCCCCAAAGCACGCCTTAACTAAACTTTTCATAATAAAAAAGGGTTATATAATGTGCGTAATTACCAGAAACACCAATAATTTTCCTAATGTATTCACCAATGTGAATGTGCCTAGTTTACCAGAAACAACAACTTCATACTGTACTCACCATTCAAGTTGACATCTGTGGCTTGCAGGAGGGCAGGATGAAATGGAGGGTGGTTATCGTTTGGAAGGAGAGTCCCCATCCTTAAGAATATCAGGAACCTGCTCTCTGGTGTCCTTTCTCTCCTTGGGGGAGTCTGTAGCCCACTAGGACCTGCTTCTGGCTCACTAGGTCTCAACCTTTTCAGAACTAAAAACTGGTCTGAGGTTGTCTATTTCTGTCTTCAACAGTGTTCTGTAGTATGACGTGACATTGTCATTAAGCAAGTGAATGCAGTGATGGGCCTTTTCTGTCTGGGTGGGTCTTCCCTACAAATGTTTGTAGCTCTGTTGATCTTTTCAGGATTGTTGATCCTCCCCCTCTTCTTCAGAAAGCTCCTCAGCTGCCATTCTCTGAGCTCAGCCAGAGTTGCTGAAGCTCCTCTGTAGATGGTTCCTCTGAGTGCTCCTCCACCAGTTCCTCAACATCACCATTGTCTACCTGCAAACCTATGGACTTTGCTATAGTGACAGTGTCATCAACCCCAGGGTTAATTGAAGGCTCGGGCTCCTCTACACAGCCTTCAAAGTCACTCCTATATAATTTTTTATTTTATTTTAGAGAGAAAAAAAACAGTAAAAATAATGATACAGAATTTCAAAACAAGATAGTAGGAAATTAACATTGGTTAATATACTGCATATTGTTATCTTCAAAGTGGTTGCTCAGATTACAAGATATAGGCATGCAAAATTGATCAAACAATATAAACACAAGCCATTCTTTTCAATGAAAAGAAGTTAGTAGTGGGCTGGTGAGATGGCTCAGTGGCGTAAGCACCTGCCTGGCAAGCGTGAGGGCCTGAGTTCGACTCCTGGTACCCACATACGAAAAAAGGGCTGATGATATTGCTCAGCGGCACAGGCGCCTGCTGGCATGTGAGGTCCCGAGGTCGACCCCCGGTACCCACTAAAAAAAAAAAAAGTTAGTAGTATAATTATTTTAGCTATCTTGTGTGTGTGTGTATGTGTATATATATATATATATATATATATATATTTTTTTTTTTTTTTTTTTTTTTTTTTTTTCTTTTCCCTTCCTTCTTTTCTACTTCCCCCCATCCCAGTTGTTCTTTCCTTTTGAGCAGTTTCTTTCCCTTTCACAATATCTATTGTAGATTTTGGATCTTATTTACTCTTTCAGCTTCTTACACTGGGGAGACAATATGATGTTTACACATGTGAGTTTGATTTATTTCACTTATGAGTATGGTTTCCTGTGTAATTTTTGGCCACACTTTCTTCTAGGCAGATCTCAGTGTCCTTTGAGAGACATTGGCCCCACACAGGAGAGGGTGTTGCAGTGTTCCTTCCAGAACTCTTTAAATCTGTGTCTGAGACCATCTGGAAGCACTTCAGGAACAGTTCCGTGGTGTGTAGCTTCTTCAAGTCAGCTATAACCTGCTGGTCCATTCGCTGCAGTAGAGGAGTTGTATTAGGTGGGAGGAGCACAGCTGAGAGCCATGGGAATTCTTCAGCCAATTCTTCCAAATCTCGTGGGTGAGCAGGAGCATTGTCCATGTTGAGGAGAGCCTTGAGTGGAAAACCTTTGTCCTCTAGATACTTCTTTTTTTTTTGGAACCAGGAATTGAACTCATGACCTTGTACTTGCCAGTCAGGTGCTGTGCTACTGAGCTAGATCCCTGGCCCCTAGATATTTCTTAATAGTAGGAGAGAAGGCCTTCCTGATCCACTCAAGAAAAGGTACTCTTGTTACCCAGGCTATTGCATTAGATCTCCACATGACCCCAGCCTATTCTTCATGACTAGGTTTTCTGAACACTCTAGGGGTCTCAGACTGATAACCCAAAAGAGGCTTTATCTCTCACATTGACCCATAGCAATAAGGTTAGCCTGTCCTTCATAGGCTTGTGGCCTGGCATTTTCTTCTCTTCCTGAGTAATGTATGTTCTCCTGGGCATTTTCTTCTAGAAAAGGCCAGTTTCATCACAGTTGAAAACTTGATGAGAGCAAAAGCCATTTCTCTGTGTCACTGTTTCGAAGTGATGTAATTTCAGCAGCCCTTTTATCAGCACTGGTTGCTTTACCATGCCTAGTTACGCTGTGAACCCCTGTTCTCGCTAACGTTGTGAAACCACCCCTTACTGGCATGAAATGTTTCACCATTATCACTCATTGCTGGATTATCCTTTATGAGATCTGCATTTAAAGCCTTAGCTTTTTCACAAATTATAGACTTAGATGGGCTATAACCTGCCATCTGCCTTTGGTTTATCCATGCTAATAATAGCCTTTCTGCCTCATTTAACATTGTTGATCATGACTTACTAATTTGAGTAACACCTTTAGCAACACTAGCTTCCTCATCAAATCTTTTGTCTGTAAGATTGTCAAGATGGTGGATTTTGACGTGCTGTGCATATTAGTGAGATCGCTCACATAACCCCACTCTCATATTTCTCCACAGTTTCCTTCTTCTTTTTGATTGAGTTTGCTTTCTTTACCTTCCTTTCCTTCCTTAGCTTCTTTTCTAGCTTTTTTGGGGGCCATTTTGATGCAGTAATCGTAGTGATCATATAAAGCACTGGTGGAAATCAGTTTCACAAACACACGCATCTAGTTTCAGACTGACGCTTACGTATGCTTACATGTGCTTTGCTGGCATAAGAAGTCTTTGTTTACAACCATAGAAGCAGCCGACATTTGAGTTGTAACTCAGGACTTTGGTTGAAAGTTAAACCTAACATTCCGGTTGTGACACAGTTGTCCGTGTGTGAGGGCGGTTGTAACTCAAGGGCCCACTGCATTCTGGCCCCTCCCACCGGCCAGCTGCTGGGGGTTCTCCTTCTGCTGGTTGTAGGGGTTGAACCCAGAGTCTTGCATGTGCGGGGGAAGCACTGTAGCACTCACCTTTTTATTTTTATTTTTAGACAAGGTCTCTCTGAGTTACCCACGCTTCCAACTCTCCTGCCTCACGTGCAGCTTCCTAGAAACACAACTCTCAGCCCAGCGTGAGCTGTGGCCTGCGGTTCCGAGGAAGAACTTCCATTTCCTTGCAGTGGATTCCCATATTTAATAAATATTTTAACACTTAATCAATCAACCATGTGTTCCTGAATTTCCAACAGCTCTCAACAAACATCCTTTCCAAAATCTGTTATTCCAAAGTTGGTTGTTTGTGTTATTTCTCTTTCTCAAGAAATAATTAGGTCAGAGAAGTCCGTATGCCTTCATTTTCATGTCATATGTTCACAGCAGAACATGTTGAGAAAGAAAACAGCTTCAAGTGCAGATCATATTGTTTCTGCTGCCAGTGGTGTGTGTGTGTGTGTGTGTGTGTGTGTGTGTGTGTGTGTGTGGACATCTCATCTCCGTAAGGTCATCAGGTCAGTTTTAGTGCTCACATTTAACTTAATGGGCAACAGCTCCCCTGTCCCCTTTCCTCTGCCTTCTGGCCTCGTGCAGTTGGGGACTTCAGTTCTGCCTGAGCCATTCATTGTGCCTTTTTATAGCTCCTGTTCTCTGCAGTGTTTTCCCTAGAACTAGAGATTCTTGATTTCTCTTTTTGTTGTCCTATCTTTGAATAATGAGAAAACTGAGGGGGTTGGCAAATATTTAATAGACTTTGATTCTTGTTCCTTTTCTTATGAAGTTCAAATTTGCCAGCTCTGCAATTAAAATTTTTCCACTGGTTCTTTCGTGCAGTGGACCCTAGAGTTACGACCGGCCTGACATACAAACAACTTTGGTTATGATCGGAATTTTAGTTTTAACTTAAGAATAAGTCTTGAGTTGTGATCCGGATGCTGGCTGCTTGTGCTCCCAGATGGTCTCAGACACAGATTTAACCCTTAAAGAGTTCTGGAGGGAACATTACAACATCCTTTCCTGTGTGGGGTTCATTCAGAAATCCTGGGCCAGTGTCTCTTGATGCTGAGATCTGCCTGGAAGGAAGTGTGGCCTAAAATCATACTGGAGAGTGACTTCGAAGGCTGTGTAGAGGAGCCTGAGCCTTCAGTTGGCAACTTGAGTTACAACCAGCACTCGGGCACTAATTGAGTTCCGAAGTCAAGGGTCCAGTATATTTTAGGTTAAGGCTCAGTAACTGTTTTGGTCAACACTAATGCAGTGTGTGTGTGTGTGTGTGTGTGTGTGTGTGTGTGTGAGAGAGAGAGAGAGAGAGAGAGAGAGAGAGAGAGAGAGAGAGTTATTTCTTGTGATTTAGTTTTTGAGCTGATAACCCTTTAGTTCATTGCTTGAATGTATATTGAGGGCTTGCTATGTTGACAGCACTGTTCTGGGCTCTTGGAGTACATCAGAGAATAAAAACCCCCAAATTTGTTTCTTCTGGGGCCCACGTTCTGGCAGACAGAGGGAAACCAGTAGGTGATAAATTATACAGTATGTTAGGAGGCAGTAAGTACTATGGAAAATAAGAACTACAGCATTGTAATGGGGATTAGGAGTATAGGAGAGGATGAGGGTATGGGTTGTAGGTTTTTTTTTTTTTTTCCTTTTCTTTTCATGGTACTGCAAATTGAACTCAGGGCCTTGTGTGTACTAGGCAGCTACTCTGCCACTGAGTTATACCCTCAGCCCTGAAGTTGTGATTTTAATAGAGTGGGCTCGTAGCGTCTGAGAAGGTCACACCAGGAAATGCCTTGAAAGAAGTGGGGAATAAGCCATGCAGGTACCGTGTCTAAGGAAGAACATTCCTGGAGGAGAGAGTAATTATGTGACCAACCCAAGGCCAGACAGAGTGCATCCGTCAAGTACAAGTGACAAGATGACTGCTCCAAAGAGCACTGGTGGTGGAAGGTGTTATGGAAACCAGACCGAGATGGAATATTTGGAATCGTCCATATCTCTGGCAATATTTTCAGTTTCGTCCTGTACTCTCTAAATACTTGATTATTTTACCAATTACAAATTTTCACTGTGGTGTCTGAATTTAGTCCGTCTCTTCCCTCTTCCCACAGTCTCACAATATAATGCATTTGGGTTCTTCTCGGAAAGACAGTGTTAGTTTTGTGCTCTTAGATGTATTTCTGTTTTATGTTTAATATATACATGGTTATAAATTACTCTTTTTGTGTGTTTGGTAGGTATTTTTAGTGCTGACCTGCCATAAAGCTTACAAAGTAGTCGATACTTTCTACCATGCCTAAGAGATGAGAGGCAAGCAGGTATGCTGGCACATGCCTTTAATTCCAGCACTCAGGAGGCTGAGGCAGGAGAATCACTGGGAGTTCAAGGCCAGCCTGAACTACATAGTGAGACCCTATCTCAAAAGAAAAAAAAATAATAAAAAGAGAGAGATGAGTAGTATGCTTCCAAGCTATCTTTGAACATATCCTATTTCACAAATGGGGGAGATAGGGCTAAATTACATTAAGACAGAGTTTGGCTAGCTAAGGGAAAAATGATTCAGCATTGGCAGTCTACAAATTGAAGTTGAGAAACTGGTTCACACACTTACAAAACAGGCTCAGCAATCACCTTTCAAAATGGTTTTGAGTAGATGTTTTCTTCCTCACAAGTGAGGGGAGAATGAATCGCAGGTTCCTGAAAGCTCAGAGTTCCATTCCTCTTCCTCTGCCCTGCAGGGAATGTTTCAAGTCATGTACCACAAAATGACTACTAACTTTGCAAATCACTGTCGGGTCAAGAAAATTAACCTAGGAACACAGGTCGGGAGAATAACTAGAATGCATATGCTGATGGGGCTTGTGTTCTGTGTGACAATGGTAGTACCTCCAACAACGGCCAAGATAACTTTTCTTCGTATTATCATCAGTAACAGTTGTCAGAATTGTTTTGAATCCCTAAGTGAGCACGTACTCTGTGCCAAGCGCTGGGGACACAGGTGGCCTGGGTATGGGTTGAGAGTAGAAAGTGGTGTAGCTGAAAGGCCTGGACCTGAAAGACAGAGGGGTAGAGGGGCTGTCATCTGGAAGTGACAAGGAAACCCAGAACAATTTGATCATCACATGCAGTTCTGTTCCATCATGTTCCTCCCTCCTCCCCGGTCCTGGGGATGAATCCAGGACCTTTTTGCTGTGCTGTATTGTCAGTACTTTTTATTTTAGACAGAGCCTCTCTAAATTGCCCAGGCCAGGCTCAAATTTGTGATCTTCCTGCTTCAGCCTCCTAGAGTGCTGGGATTACAGTTGTGTGCCACCATGCTTGGATTTTTACTGCTTGTATGGCAGAATATTATACTCGGCATTTATGGAGCAAGGTGCATTTTACATCTCTTCAATTTTTGCAGCCATACTGAGAGGTTGGTACTCTTGTTGCCATTTAATAAATGCAGAAGCTGAGGCATGGAGAGCTTACGTAAATTGCCAGATACTATTCGGTTTAGGAAGGGGTAGAGCTAGGATTTGAACATAGCAAATTGGCTGTGACCTCTGCAGTTTTAACAACGATCCCGTGCAGCTTTTCCTAAGTAAGTGTTCACAGTTTTAAAGCAGAGAGGAAACTCTTTTGAACGAAACAGTTTAGCACTACATTATATTATTGCTCTGTACAATCATAAGATGTATTAGTGAGCTTTCCATTGCTGGGACAGAATTCCTGGCACACACAATTTAAAGGAAGATTTGTTTTGGCTCGTGGTTTCAGTCTACAGTGGTTTCAGCCTGCAGGCTGGCTCGGAGGCAGAAGGGCCTGGCAGAAAAAAGCTGCTCACCTCCTGGCAGAGGAAGCAGAGAGCAGGGGAAGAAGAGCCAGAGAGCGAGTGGCCAGGGATCAGATACAGCTTCCGAGGTCATGCCCTCTTGACCCACCTAGACACACCCCAAAAGTATGCTGATCTAAGCATCTCTCAAGCAGTCTAGTTACAGTCCAGTTCACAGTCATGTGACACTGTGGTGGCGAACCTGTGGCATGCATCTTACTGGTTTTTCTTTTAAGACAAAAGCTGTTAATGTATGAGTTGTTTTTTCTAAGCTAAAATTGCAGTGTTGGCACTCTGTGACCCTGTCTTCCAGATCAGATGTGGTTCTTGTGGAGTCCTGTGTGCACGGTGGGGGTGCAGGCTGGCATTGGTTTTGGGGGTGGCAGATTACTCTGGGAAGTCAGACAGGGACAGAGAGGATGATGTGGTGACAGTTTGCTGTAGATGCCAGTCTGAGGACTCTGCATCAGGAGCCCAGTGCGGGAGGCTGAGAGGGATGCTCGCAGACAACGAAATGTTCCTAGGGGGTCATTTCATAAATTAAGTGAAAAGTGACTTCCCTGGTATTTTAAAGTATTCATTTGCCTCAGAGCAACAAGTAAAAAACTATCATAAAACCCCCGAATGAATGTCTGTGCTTGGGCTTTTTCCTTTGGAAGAGAATTGAGATGCCTTCAGGAATCCTTACTTCAACTCTATGTGTCAGATCCTTGGAGCCCTCACCAAACTGCCCTAATTTGCCCACAGTAGAGACAAGAACTAGAGAGTTTGGTTTACTTGGCTTCTGCGAAAGCGCAGCAACGGTGTAGAGACCTGGGTCACACAGCACAGAGAGCAGTAGCCCTGCTCTGCACGTATGCAGTTTTGTTAAAGCCAAGCGGCTAAGTAGAGGGAGAAAGCGAACAGCTCTTTTGTTTTATTAGTACATGTTTGTAGTACATGTTTACATTCCCTTCGTGGGGAATTGGTAGATGTACATAACATATTTTAATTCCCTTTTCATCCCTTTAAATAAAAAATGAAAATAATCCATAAACATTCAAAATATTTGCTCCTATCTTTCACCTGATAAAATATCAAGGCTATAGTTTTATGGTTTGAATAAACATTTTAAAAACCTTCAAAAAAAAAAAAAAAAAAAAAGAAAATGAAAACAACTGGCTGTCCTCTAGCCAGTGGCTCCTAATGAGGCGATCACTCCCCAGGATTTTGTTTCTCCTTTCTTTTCTGACCCCGTGGGAGTCGTGTTCCATCAGCCTTCAACGTGAGCTTGTTTCTCTTAAGAGTTGAGTTCATGCCAGTGCAGAAAAGAATGGTGGGATTAGCAGTTTTATTCCTTTCCTATATGCAAACACGAGATCATAATGCTAATTAGAAGTCTTCAAGATTATGGTCTTTTCTCCCTTGAATTAGGATTATTTCAGAACTAAGGGGAGGTCTGTGTGTGAGTGTGACTTTACATCCCCAACACTGCTTGCATGTCTTAAGTCTGGAAGACTATCAGTGAGAATCTTACATCCGGTCTCCTCATTTAGAGCAGCAGTTATTCCTTCTGATTCCAGCTCTTCACAGTTGAGCTCATCAGACTACAAACTTCGCTTGTTACAAATTTAATTATCTTTCAGGTTCTAGTGGCTACAAGCTTTCCCTGCCGAGACCTGTGCACGTGCCTGCACACATATGCTTGTACAGTGGATGGACTGACTGAGGGAGTTTTTTTTTTTTTTTGTGGGTACCGGGGGTCGACCTCAGGACCTCGTGCGCCAGCAGGCGCCCGTGCCACTGAGCAATATCACCGGCCCCTTTTTTCATATGTGGGTTCCGGGAGTCGAACTCGGGCCCTCGCACTTGTCAGGCAGGCGCTTACGCTGCTGAGCCATCTCACTGGCCCTGAGGGAGTTTTGCTATGTTTCCTAATAGTAGAGTCTCCTAGGATTTCCTGCTTTCAGAGATGATTTAGAATCAGCGTAGTTTAAACATGCATTTCACTTTTCTAGGGAAAGTGTTTAGGGCTAAGATCTGGTAGGTGACAAACTTGATCTTTTTATGGCAGGGGCTAATAGTGACTAGCTCCAATAAATAGAAAGGTAAGTAAAATTATGTTCTAGAGTCTCATTCATTACCTTTATCAAACAAAATAATTTCAAAATTTCAAAATAATTTCAAAATAATTATCAAAATAATAATGAAATTATTTTGTTACTTAAACTTTTTCCCTTGTAACATGTTTGAAAGAGTAATCGCTTTAGATTCAGATGTTTTTGAAAGTAGAATCCTAGAAAGACTGTATATAAGGTAATGCAATATATCTATACATACATATATATATATATATTTTTTTTTTTTTCTTTATTGGGCATTTGTTTTATCTGGTGCATGCTCTTAAGTTAATTATCCTGTAATTTAAGGGCAAGGAATTATACTTAAAAGCAGCTTGGAGATGCCAGTTGTTGGTATGTGGAAAATCAATTAAAATTTTTGAGCTGGGTGTGGTGGCACATGCCTGTAATCCTAGCACTTGGGAGGCTGAGGCAGGAGGATCACACATTCGAGGTCAGCCTGAAATATAGCATAACTATAGAGTGAAACCTGTCTTTAAAAAAATGGGGGAAGATTTATGTCATCCTTTGTTCTAACAATTTCTTGCCATGTTCTAACCTATGGGTGCACTGGAAGAGTCCACTGTTTTAAGTCATGGTTTTCTTAGAGATGGTAGTCCGATCTTTCTCTCTCCCCCTACACACACACACACACATGTGCACACATACATATACATACATGTACATGCATACATACATACCTACATGCATTTTCATTCTGTCCTTTCATTATTCTGGTAATTAAGATGAAAGATGGATATTTTTGCAACAGTTCTTGGGATTCTGTTTAATGATAGTTCTGACTTTTCTTATTGTACACACTTGGAGATGGCCCTTTAGTGAAAGTGAACCTTAATGGACAGACATGCTAATATCTGTAAGCACGATGAAATCAGTCAAGCAAAAAAACAAAAAACAAAAACAAACCCATTGACTTAAGAGGCCTGGGTGGTGTAAATATTGATGTGAAGAGCTTCTCAGTCTTAGTTTGATTCTTTGGACTTGGCCTACTTCTGATGTTGCCTCCAAGCAAACTGTGACCCAGATGGCAGTGACTATTCCTATTTCCAAGTCTGCTTTTAAAAAATCTGATTTCAAGATAAGCTGAATACTTTTCGTTTGATATGTGGTAGCTTAACCGCTTACTCATTTCCTCCTTTGCTCTTTTTACCTGTCTTTGTTTAACTTTCATTACTTGTATTAGTCTCTGCAGCAAGCTTTCAGAAGTTTTTAAGTGTTTTTTTTTTTCACAGCATTATGCAATCGTGACTATTTTCAGTTTGTATAAGGCAACAATGAGATGAAGCATGGAAAGTTTTTGTAACTACTCTCTAAATCAGGTACCAAGGCAGTAGTGGGCTGGGAAGAGCTCTCATCTTGTTTCTTCCAGGCATTTCCCCTACCTAAGGAAGGATATCAGTTTCCCAGCCGATTTATCTGAGGGATTTTGTCTGCTGATTTTGTTGCATCTGAATGTTGGGTTTTTTACGCTCAGATTTAATTACAGCCCAATATGACTATATATTGTATTCTCAGGCTACTAAGTATCTTGAAGGTCTGGTTGAACTTTCAGGATTGTGTGAGTAAGCATTTTCTTGTTCAGGCCTTAAATTGAAGGCCTAGTAATGGGCAGTTAATGGCCAAGATGATGGAGGGACTGATGTATCAGAAGATAGCTGAAGCATAAATAGGTAATGAGGCTGCCCGACTTCCTGAGTGGAGATGAGAGAATGGGAACTGGTGCCAGCCTCGGCATAGTTTCACTGCCTCTGCCTCACTGGAGCAAGGGCCCCTGGAGAGAAGGGCCCTTGGCAGCCAGGGAATCACGGGATCCAGGGCTTTCAGTGCCCTCAGAAGTGAAATTTGGCAAGGTAGGTTCAGAGAATGCCGCTCAAGAGCTTACCTTGTCTGGGGAGGGCCAATTTTTTGTAGTACGTATGGTTTCACCTAGTGGTTCCTGGGTTCCTGAGATCTGTACGACATGATCTTTGTTTTTGGGTAATACATCCCAAAACAATAGATTGTGTTTACATCAAAGGTAAAAACTTTCACATTAAATAAAGTCAATAACAAGAATTGAAATTTGATTTGGAAAACAAGTTCTACTAGATGGCAATTCCATGGGAATTGGCCATACTTTAGACTCACGTGGGCAGCTCTTAAAAAAATAATACCATGGGAATTCCCATATGCGGCTCTCCTTCCCTTTTAGGAGAAGTACCTTGAGAGTCTACTCTTTGGGAGACAGTAACGGTATACTAAAATGCTTGTAGAGACATTTCTGGAAGCCTGTTGTCCTCACTTATCTGGAAAAGCCACCAAACCACTGTTGAATTCCTTTTTGCTTCTTTTTGGCTTTCTCTACCCTCCCCTGCCGCCCCCCGCCAAAAAAAAGGACCTTTAAAACTTCTTTTATTTTTTAGCCACTCATTGAGATTACAATACTTTGGAAGGCTGAGGCAGGAAGAACACAAATTCAAGGCCAGCCTAGGCAACTTACTGAGACACTGTCTTAATTTAAAAAGCATGAAAAAGGTCTGGGGATATAGCTCAGTAAAAATGTCTTGGGTTCATTTTCCAGTAGAAAAAACAAAACCAGACTTATTTTGGTTGAACTCAAAAACAAAATTTAGGCAGTAAATTGTCAAAAGAACATAGATTTTACTTGCAAGAAATATGTAGAAATTGAGCGAGTAAATCATCAGTTTTAATATCTTCAAACACATTTCGTCATGAATAGTAAAGGAAAGGGATGGGCACTATTGCTTATTGAATGTCTTGGTATCACAAGCCCTTTTCTTCCATGTCCTAGTTCTTGCAGGATAAAGAGTCCATTTCTTAGGTTGGTTTGGAATGGCGATTTTCAATGTATGGCTACAGCTTACAATCAGTGGGTGCTGTGTAAAGACATTGATGCCTGGGGCCCACTCCAGACTAAATGAACCAGAATGTCTGAATTTGGAGCTTGGGCATTGGGATTTAAAAAAAAATGTTTCCAACTAGTCTAATATGCAGGCAGAATGGAGAACCACTGGTATAGAAGTTCTTTACTGTCTGTCATTCCAGCATGGTCTTCCATAGATCCCTTGTGTTTTCTGCCTCAGGAATCTAATAATTTCCTGATTGTGCGGACCTGTTTCTGGTTTTTGTGCCTTTCCTGGTCCTTCTGCCTGCAGTGCCTCTGCCTGCATCGTCAGTCTGAGGAGCATCAACTCATTCCTGGGTAGCCCTGCAGCCAGAGGGCGGTCGCTGAATCTTGTACAGGCACCTAGCTTTGGACTTAAGCATATTTTGGAATGATTTGCTTAGTAGCCTCCTTTTTGGATATGGTTTCCTGGGTTCAGAGGCCGTGTCTCAACCCATCTTTTTAATCACCTATGTCTAGTATGATCACAAAGGTTAATGGATTTTATTTTACTTGTTAAAACAAATCTACAAAGTATATTATTATATTATTCTACAAAGTATATTATTAATTTTTCTCTTTTAGAGATGAGAACTTTCTGGTCAGGAACATCAACTTGCCCCAGTTTATTCTTATAAACAGAAGACCCAGAATTCAAACTCAGCTTAGCTCTTTAAAATTCTTTCTTTTTTTGGGGGGGACCAGGAATCGAACTCAGGACCTTGCGCTTGCCAGGCAGGCGCTGTGCCACTGAGCTATATCCCCGGCCCTAAAGTTCATTCTTTAAAAACTGCTTTTGTTTTGTTTTATTTCATTTGATTTGATTTCAAGTGCCCTGCTACCAAGCACTATTATTTTTATTTGAATTTTTGTAGTAATATGCAAATGGTTGAATAGAAAGAACAGTTTAAAGATACTTATAAATTAGATGCAGTAAGATAGAGCTCCTGAAACTGGGAATGACTAAATTTACCAGAGCAAAAAGGGACAGTGACTTAACAGTCACCGGTACAGAAATGTGGATAAGGACCACTTATGTTCTCATATGCATTGTGACGCTAATTCACACATTACGTAGACCTATTGCGAACATTTGTCTTTTAACAAATGCCACTGTAAGATAGTTCTTCCCGAGGTTAGTCCTATATCTTAGCTGACTAGCCACAGGAAAACTGTATGCTCATGTGGTTAACAACAAATTCTAGAATGAGGAATAGTAATTGTAACAAATCTGAGTGTTAACCTCTTTTAGGTCTTTTGCCAGAAGTTCACTTAAAGTGAGAGGGTAATTAGAGTGATGCTATGAAGATTTTCTTTTTTGTCATGTAGAAAAGAAGATTAACACATACATGTGATACTTGCTCTTGATATTTTGTTTTTTTATTAAACTCAAGCTATTAGACTTCCAGAAATTACGTTTGTATTTTGTTTAAAACTAAGTTGAAGCAATCAAATGGCAAAAGTACATAGGAAACAGTGTAGGTAAAGATTCTGGGGGCCGGTGAGATGGCTCAGCGGCATAAGCACCTGCCTGGCAAGCACGAGGTCCTGAGTTTGACTCCTGGTACCCACATTAAAAAAAATAATAATAATGTTAATTACTTTAATAGTACCATTGGGCTACTCCCACTCCTTTGGTATTGTAATTCATTTTTCAGAGTGGACTTAGTTAAGAACCCAAACTACCCTGCCTGTCTCCTTGTGTCAAAGTTCTGATTTGATCATGAATGTTTGAGTGGCAACTTTGCTTTAAAAAAAAAAAAAAAAGTTCCCAATGAGGAAATCTTGAAGAGTTGGTTTGTTTGCTGCCTGGGATGTGTAGGTGGCCCTGGCTTGCCGATGCTAGATGAGGAAAAAGGACAGGCTGCCAGGAGGCGACGTGCGCAAGCAGCGTGGGGTTAGATTAACTTCGCTTGAACATAGACAGGTCTCAGTCTGCGGACCGTGTAAGGTCCTTCTGGTCCTACAATCCTATGATTCATTTTTGAAATTAGAAATTAAAATCAATCTTATGTAATTAAATTGATTTATTAAGAGTTTTTGGCATTTAGATTGTTATTTTATATTTTTGCATTTTTCCCCTGCATCTTTTGTTTCACAGCTTCCTTCAATATCAGCTGTATTTTATGATACCTGACATTTTTTTCCTTTAAAAATGGCTCTCTGTGTATATTTTAAACTATAATTCTCAGTTTCTAATGTTATAATCAAATTGGGCTTAGGATACGTGCTGTGTGTCAGATGTGGTAACATATATTGACTTTTCTGATGAAAATAGAGTTCTAAAGATTATTTTTCATGTTTTGATTTTCCTTTCATATCCTCTGGAAATGCCTTTGAGAGCATTTTCATGGTGCTAAAGATGTTCCTAATATAATAATCACTCACTAGGACTTAGTAAACATGCGTGCACCAAGCCACAGGGTAAAAGCAAAGTCCTGCAATCTGATGGAGCGGCTTGCCTTTCAGGAGGACCGATGCCTGCGCTACCACAGTGCAGTGACCTTGGGAATGACTTTTGCCTACGCTTGCCTCAGTTTTTCTGTTTGTAAAACAGAAATATATGAGCTCTAGTGATTCTCTCGGTATTATTTTATGGTATTGAAATGTTCATTTAATACAGTGATGGCGAACCTTCTAGAGTTGACTGCCCAAACTACAACCTAGAACCCACTTATGAATCGCAAAGTGCCAACAGTGCAATTAAACCTGAATACTTAGGTTTTTGCTTAGAAAAAACAACTCATACGTTAACATTTTTTGTTTTAAAAAGAAAAACAAATAACAATGTGTGCCATAGGTTCACCACCACTGATGTAATAGTTTTAAAAATCACAAAACATTCTTATGTAATAATTTGAAGAAATAAATTTCTGCAAAATTATATTTTCAAAATATCCTTGAGAGGTGTTACTACATTTTTTTTCCCTTGTGGATTTTTTTTTTTTTTTTTTTTTTTTTGTAGGTACTGGGAGTTGACCTCAGGACTTCGCGCTTGCCAGCAAGCGCTTGTGCTGCTGAGCGATATCACCGGCCCTTTTTTTCCTTTACGTGGGTTCCGGGAGTCGAACTCAGGACCTCGCTCTTGCCGGGCAGGCGCTTATGCTGCTGAGCCATCTCACTGGCCCTCCCCTGTAGATTTTAAACCCAGGGTCTTGTGCATCCGAAGCATTTGCTGCCCTCCTTGCTACAATTCCAGCTCTGCCATTAGTACTTTTCAATCTGCAGCTTCAAGTGAATAAATATTATAATTTTTCCTTGGTAATGTATGTTGCCTCCCCCCTGAAAAAAGCCTTTGTTTTATAGTAGTTCAGTCTTTTCAAACATTTCCTTTCCCTTTCAACTAAAAACGAAAGCTTTAAGATTAACTTTCTGGCACCATGTGGCTCACTTTAAGGTGCTGAATAAAAAGTTGGATTATGAATACGGCCGGAATCAATGTAATTCTACTTAATTTGTTATTTCTCCAAGATAACCTGAAGAACTCCCATGCGTCTTTTCTTTGACTTTCTCATGAACTGGACACGTGGAGCAGACCCGCGAATGTTAAAGAAACCGCACAGAGTGCAAGGAAACCACGCTCGTGTTTGCTTTGGCTGATGTGATGGTGCGTGGAGGCTGAGTGTGCGCCCCGTGTTCGTGCGGTGGGCGTGTGGCTGTGTTGCGGCAATGGGACTTCAGAGGTGATTAGGTGGGAAGTGGAAAGTGATGAGGTTATGGAGACGCCGGTGTCCTTCTTCAGGACCAGATTAGTGCTCAGAGAGCGGGTGGTTGCGAACTGATGCCGCCTTGTCCACTCGACTCCTCTGCACGTGGCTGGTTCCTTTCCTGCTTTGTGATGTTGCTATGCAGCCAGGGGTCTCTTGCCAGGATGCTGGCCCCAGGCTGGTTGGCATTTGCAGCTACCAGAGTTGTGGATCGCACAAACGTCTTTTTAAAATACATTACCCAGCGTCTAGTGTTTTGTTACAGGAACGCAAAGGGTACTGATCCAGCCGGGAAGTCCTGTGTGTGGAGTCCTATCCTTGTGACTTCATGAGTGTCAGCCGTATTGCACAGGGTGCCTTGCTTTAAAGCAACCTGTGGAGGAAGGCGACGTTGGATACTGGTGAAACGAACTGTTTGTTGGACCTGCTTTTCGTTCAGCGACAGTGCTTGTGACCCTGTGTTAGTTTCCTGTTGCTGCTGTAACACACTAGAAGCTCAGTGGCTTAAAGCCACGCATACGTCTTTCCCCGTTCCAGAGGCCAGAAATGTGAGATGAGTCTTCCAAGGCTAAGGTGAAAGTGTCGGCCGTAGTGTTTTCCTTCTGGAGCCCGAGGGAGATCTCTCCTTGCCTTCTGAGTTTTTAGAGGCTGTGTGCATTCCCGGCCTCATCCACTTTGCTTCCTGTCACTCTGTCTTCTGCTGTCACAGCCCTTTCTCTGAATGTGACCCTTTCCTTCCTCTTTTGAGGATCCACGGTATTAGATTGGCATACCTAGAACATCCAGGGTGGTCCCCCCTTTCAGGTCCTTACTTGAGTCACATGTGCATGGTCCCTTTTGCCCTGTAAGGTGACTGTGCACGGATTCTGTGCATCTTGGAGGTTGTTATTCTGCCCGTTGCAGATCCCTTCTCGCTCCTAAGGCTGTTGCCTGGGAGTGACCTCCGCAGAGGGGCCTTCTAGGGCCACCTCCCCCAGCCACTTGTGACAGCATTGCCGATTTTATGACATCTGTGAACAGTGTATGTCTTTTCTAACTTAACAGTTTATTTAATTTTTCACTTTCTGCTTTTCTTCACTTGAAGATTAGATCCACTGGAGCAGGAAACTTGCCAGTCTTCTTCACCACGGTGTCTAGAAATCTAAGCAGTCCCCAGGGCTTGGAGACTCTCAGAAGTTTGTTGGAAGAACCAATCTGTGTGCAGTCTTGAGGAAGCCTATCTTACATTAAAACTATGTTAACGTATTCCTGTTCCTATTACTATAAAAAATGCCAACATTTTTTACTGAACAGCAGTTGAGCAAGCTGCCCGTTGATTTCCTTTTGAATTTACGTATGTGAGTCTCACCTTGGGACATGGATGAGGCCAGTAAAATGAAATACCAAATGTGAAAAGGAGTTGTAGGGATAAAGAAAATATAAAAAACTAGGTAATTTATTTGCAGCAGAATGGGTAGAACTGAAGGATATTAAGTGAAATAATCCAGACACAGAAAGACAAATATTGCTTATGCTGTCGTATGTGGAAGCTAAAAAAGTTGATCCTAAAGCGAAAGAGAGTAGAATAGTAATTACTAGAGGCTGTGGAGAGGATGGGGAGGGGAAGAGAGGGAGGTTGGAGAGTGGCCACCAAAACACAGTCAGATAACAGGAATGCTTTCTAGTGTCACAGTGCGCAGTAGAGTGACATCTTTTATGAAGAACTAGAAAGGAGGATCCTGAAATGTCCAGATGTAAGAAATGATAAGATCTTTGGCATATGAGAAGAGAACTGAGAGATAGAGGGCGAGAGGTGAGGGAAATGATATTGTAAAAAGCTGGGGTATTGTGAAGTGCTGAGTACATGCACCAAGTCCCTACAAGGAATGTGATCATCATGTATTAAACGTGTATTAAAAAAAATATGTATATGAAGAGGTCCAAGAGATGGGAGGGGGAGGGAGGGCAAGGGAGGAGGCTAAAAAGAGAATTAAGAAATGTCATGTACATGTACCAATTTGCCATGATGAATGTAATCATTATGTACTGCAGATATGTATCAATAAACAAATTTTAAAAAAGAAATGATAAAAAAATGGAAATGCTAGCTACCCTGGTTTGATGATTGCCTATCTTATAAATGTTTTGAAATATCATCTATATGTACAATCACATGTTAATTAAAAAGAAAGAAAGCCAGGCATGGCATCACATACCTGGAATCCTACTGCTTGGGAGGCTGAGGCTAGAAGATCACAAGTTTAGGCCAGCCTTGGCAACTTAGTGAGACCTCGTCTCAAAGTAAAAATAAAAAGGGACAAGGGATGTATCTCAGTGGTAGAGCACTTGCCTAGCATGTGCATGACCCTGGTTCAATCCCCAGTACTACCAAAAACAGAAAGAAAATTAGAGTCAATGCAAACAGTGATTAACCACCCCCCCATGGTGTTATTGCCTTGATCCAAACTGTAATAGGGTTACTAAGATGAAGAACATGTGATCTCTCCTCTGCTCACCACAGATTTACAAGGCTGGTATTTCTAATTCAAAGGAGACTGAGATGAGAGCTGTAATGGTCACACAGGTGCCTGGAGAATGGAGGCAGGGGAGGTTCATTTTAGTGGAGGAGTCAGTTCTGGTAAGCAGCGCTTTCTTCAGGCTGTTCCCCAGAGTCCTTAGCACTTCTGGAAACCCTGAAAGCTTTTAGGTGAGGAACATTACCCATTGACAGGGCAACTTGGACTCGAAGGTTGCATTTCATTAGCAAGTGCTTGTATCTGGGTGATTGATAAAAGAGCCCTCCAAGGAGTCCTCAGTTGGGATCTACTAGCTCAGTACTGGTGCCGGTTAGCGCTAAGGCCCTGCTGTGGTCTTTGTCTGTAGTGAGGAGGAAGAGAAGAGGCTGGAAGAAGGTGGGAAGATGTCACGGAAGAGGAGAGCCATGGACTGCACTGTGTCCCCTTGAAATTCATGTGTTGAAGCTATAACCCTGAACATGATTGTGTTTGAGAGAGGGACTTTACAGACTTAACCAAGGTTAAGTGAGCTCTAAGTGTGGGGTGCCTGACCCAAAGCTGTGATGTCCTCGTGAGAAGTGACAGCAGCAGCGCACGCTCACAGAGCAGCACCATGTCAAGACAAGGGGAGAAGACAGCATCTGCAGGCCACAGAGAAAGCCCTGAGAAACCAAGTCTGCCAACACTTCTGACCTCCAGAATTGTCCAGAAACACATTTCTGTTGGTTCAGTGCCCTGGCCTGTGGTGTTTTATTACGGCACCCACAGCAGATGCCAGAAGGAGGAACTTGATCAAAGTCTTAAGGTAGGGCTATTCATGGTAAACAGCTTTGCTGAAGGGTCTGCTTGAGAAAAGTACTCAGCAGAAGGAGTGACAAAGCTACAGAAAGAGTCGGAACATAGTGTTGAACTGAAGAGTAGATGAGAGAAATCAGTGTGGATAGGTTGTACTTGGGAGCTATGTGCAGTGACTGGGGTGGGTGGAAGGGGGGTGTGGAGGATCTTGAAATCCAGGTGAAGAGTTTCGTATTTGACAGACTGGAGCATCTGGGGCTTGCACTTGGGAGGAGTCAGATGACAGTGCACCCCCTGTCCTCTGCTCCCTGCCTCTCTTGGCAGTGTAGTGGTAGAGCGCTTGCCTAGCATGCATGATGTCCTGGGCTCAATCACCAGTACTACCAAGAAAAAACATCGGGGGTGGGGAGGATATGATCTGTGACAGAAGTGGGAATGAAGAGTAAAAGTGTGACTCCCAAGAACTATCATAAAAAGATAAAACAAAGTGTTGTGGTAGCCCTGCCGTTAGTTGGGAAGAGTGAAGAGTTAACATGGAATGACTAATAAAGCTGAGAGGTATCCAGATAGTTCTTCAACTCTGGGGTTTTATGAGGATTGCAATGTGTGTTGGATTAACTAATGGTCAGCTTGTAACACTCAGCTGAACTGAGCGTGGTGCTGGGTGTGGAAGGCCCACCTGAGGATTGTTGCCAACAGCATAAAAGGAGAACTGGAAGGGAAGATGGTGCGCTGTTGATTCTCCTGGAGAAGCTTGTTGCGCTGGTTTTCCTGATATGAACTTGGCTGTTCTCATCGTCAGAGGAGCTGGGGTCCTCACTTACTGAGCATGGCTGTGGTTCTCTTCGGGGGAGCTCTGGTCCTTACTTTGATTGTCACTTCCTGGCTCCAGTGCAGAGCCCTCAGCCTGCTGGCACAGATCCTTCATCCCACTGGTGCAGACTTTCCAGCTTCCACCACTGACCTTTGGGCCTTCCCAGTACAGGTCCTTGATACAGACTCGCATGAGACATTGCCATGGGCTCTAGGCCTCCAGCTGGACTCGTGCAGGACGTTGCCATGGGATCCAGGCTCTCAGCTGGATTCTTTGGGTCTCTAGTGCATGGACAGATCTCAGGCGCTCTTCTGCATTTGACTTTTGGGGTGGATATTATAAAATAGTCCTATAAATTATGTGTCCTGTATTAAGTCTATTTCCTTGAAACCCTGACTACGACAGAATGTGATAGTAAGTGAGGTCTAACATTCTCCCACCCCAACTTCTTTCAAAGATTTTTCATCAGAAGAATCATCCTTTCCTTCCGGAAAGCTTCATTAAGCTTTCTCCTTTCACCTAATCCCGTAGTTCCCTGCATGTAAAATCCCAGGGATGGTTGAGGTGCCCTTTCCCCGTGGGGTCCCAGATGTCCTTTATGTGAGGTGCTAGTTTTCAGGAAGTAGCAGCATCAGCCTGCATGTGGTTGCTCAGATGGTTTTTAATCACCAAAATAATGTTCTTTTTTCCCCTCATTGTAGGAATTATGTATGTTTACTTTGGAAAATCGGATATTGTAGAAATACATAAAAAATTCCAGTAGTACGTAGTCTTGTTTAGATAACGTTCCTGCTAGTATTTGGGGAGTAAAATAGAATAGTTTAACTTCTTTTTCTTTCAATTAATATACATGTTCATTCGATGTGCCAAATATTAACAGTATCAGTAATACTGTATTTTTTAGAGTTACCATGATTCTCTCGGGGAGTTCATAGGATGTCGTAGGAAGCAGTGATTATTTTTATCCAAGAAAATTTTGATTGGTGATATTTGCAGATGTGCAGAGGTTTGAATATTTCTAGGAAGAAGTGGAAACCTCTGTGCAATTAGGTTTGGTAAATTAGAACTAAAATATTTTTAAAGTGTGTATTTGAGATATGATGAAAGGGTTTTTTAGAGGCTCAGAAATCTTCCTTATAAATAGATCATATTCACTGTATTATTTCACTTTTGAATGGAGCAAGTTTTCCTTTTTTTTCTTTCTGAAGGTACAAAGCTTAACTTTAAAGGAGGTAGTCATTTAATAAGAATAGGGCTAATGCAGTGGAGTCTTCTTGGAAATGAGGTGTTTCATCTCTTGCACAGCGGAAGAGCAGGCCCTGGCCAGCGTTCCTTGATTGGACGGCAATTCGCTTCCCCTGGGGAACGTGCGGCTTCTGTGAAGGTGCAAATTCTGCCTTCGTGCGCTTTCATTTCTTCTCCGTGTTGGGTTGGTTTTCTCATTTGGGGTACTGTAAGCCTCTTAGAATAATCATAAAAATACCAATCATCTGATTGCTACAGCCAAACACTAAGTGCCTTTCCTCTTTCTGATCCTGCAGTTGACTCACGTGAACCAGGCCAGCTTCCAGGTCGAGGCCTTCGGGACGTCATTCCTCCTGGATGTTGAGCTGAACCAGTGAGTGTCGGCCGAGCTGCCCTTGCTTTTGCCAGACCCACGTTGAATCCAATTTCTTTTTTTTTTTTTTCCTTTATGCGGGTACCGGGAACCGAACTCTGGATCTCACGCTTGCCAGGCAGACACTTATGCCGCTGAGCTATATCACTGGCCCCCAATTTCTTATCTTTCTGTAAAGTTTTTGGTTTTTACTTTTATCTTCCTATACTAGTAATTGTTACATTTAAAACTATTATATTTATTGCAAGTTACAAAGCCTGGCAAATAACAAGAAATAGATGTGCATTAGAAATAGCAGAGCTGTCAAAGGTTTAAGAATGTACGATAGAGGGCAGGAGTTACACCAGTATTTTATATAAGAACACATGTGACCTGAGCTCTCTGTGAGTGACAAATTATGAATAATACTTTGGATATTGAAATGTCTTTATTAATAACAGCAGAAGAGCAACACACTTTTGGACTGATGATTCCCAGGGCTGCCTGCGTGGTATGTGGTGCTGCATAACCCCTGGTTATCGGAGATCCTTTCCACAGTGCAGTTATCGGGGACCCCTGCAGTGAGTCCCCAGTCTCCTGCCAAGTGTTAAGGCGCACAGCGGGAAGAAGGAGCATGAGACAGAATAGAGGTGCAAGCAGGGATCTGGGATGGTCAGTTGTTCTCTGGGAACAAAAGGCCACGAGGCAGCCAGAACCTTGGTATTTATTCATTACATCTGGGTCAAGGACAATGGGTACGGGCAGTGGGTGTTTCTGGGAACAGTAATGGTGACTGAGGTGGGCTAGTAAGAACAAAGCATTCTTGCAAGGACAAGGACTTGAGAGGAGATGGGGCAATGAGGAAACTGTAGTTTCGCTGGTGCCTTATCGTCTTTAGCAAGCCTTACCTTGCCCTGTGAGTGCCACAGCAGTCATTAGCCCTAGGGCTTCCAGCTGTGACCAGAAAAGAGCAGGGAGTTTCCGTATCTGGCCAAAAGGGCAAAACAAGGGCAAGCTTTGGACGTCCCCCAGATTAAATTTATAATTTGTGGTTCCCAACCCCTGGTATCCTTTGGATGATATGGGTTGACTTGGGGGCAGATTTTTGTGAGGCTTAGGGTACTAGGATTATTCTATGATATGATTTTGGAAATATTTTATCTATCTAAAATTTTAAGTTTGGAAGAGGCTTTTGATAAATCACTGGATTTAATTTCTTGCTTTTGGGTCTGGATAGTGTTTAATAAATCTGTTCCCTTCTTTCTACCCAACTTCTATCATAGGTAAATGGGAAGGGACCAGATATATGTCCAGCCTGTTTTCTGGGCTGGGAAGGACTGGCCCAGGGCTTGGCTGGAAGCATCTATGCACCAGCTCAGCAAGACAGTTTAAAGCCACAAGGTCAGACAGGAGGACTCAGGGTGAAAAGTCAAGCCTGAGTTATCCAGACTGAGGAGTCAGCCAGATGAAAGACTGTCATTGAATTTTAAAAAGGATGTAAAGCCAGGCATGGTGGAACATGCCTGTAATCCCAGTGCTCTGGGAGACTGAGGCAGGAGGATTGTAAATTTGAGCTAAGTTTGGGCAATTTAGCAATTTAGCAAGACCCTATCTCAAAATAAAATATAAAAGAGGCTGGTAATGTCGCTCAGTGTGAAGGCCCTAGATTCAATATCCAGTACTGCAAAACAGTAAAAGAATGTAAGAGACATGATTTATGATACTATCTGGATAGGTAGCCACTAGTCACTTGTGACCATTTAAATTTGAATTAATTAAATTAAATAAAATTAGCTGGGTAGAGATGATACATGCCTGTAGTTCCAGTTACTCTGGAGGCTGAGGCAGGAGGATGGCTTGAGCCCAGGAGTGCCATGGGCAATAGAGTGAGACCCTGTTTCAAAAACAGTTCAATTTGTGTTCTCAGTTGCGTTTGCCACATTTCAAATGCCCAACAGCCACGAGTGGCTAGTGGCTGCCTTCCTGGGAAGGATTTGAGAAGTCAGGATCCTAGGTTTCTATTTCAGTGACACCCATCCCTCTCTTAAATCATTGTTCCTTTGGGATACCCCCTGCCCTTGCGTTCTGGTTCCTGACATTTGCCTTTGTGACTCTTAGTACTAAATGAAGGATATTTCTCCATATCCATTTTGCCCGAACTGCCTCACTTCTTTGGGAGTAACTGCAGGTCCAAAACTTTCTGTTCCTGAAGGATGCTTATCAGAGCAGGAAGCTTAGAACACTGGGGCAGAAGTGGCATTTTTGGTTTCAAGATACTGGCAGGAACCTCTGTTGGACAGTTTTCTTCTTATTACAATGCAAATACGAAATTACTTGAAGTACAGAGGACAAAATAATAGCATAGATGGAGGTTGCCTGGGCTAAGAAGTGTGCTTTTTTAGTTTTTTGGCCCGGTGCCTATATTAAACATAGGTGGCAGGAAGCTGATTTTCTCTTTCTTTCTTTCTTTCTTTCTTTCTTTCTTTCTTTCTTTCTTTCTTTCTTTCTTTCTTTTTCTTTCTTTCTTTCTTTCTGTTTGTTTGTGTTTTGTTTTGTTTTGTTTTCCTTTTTTTGTTTTTTGAGACAGGGTCTTGCTGTGTAGTTCAGGCTGGCCTCTAACTCATGGCAGTCTTCCTGCCACAGACTCCCAAGTGCTGGGATTACAGGTGTGAGCCACCATGCCAGGCAGCTAATTTTCTTTATGCTATATGCACTATAGTGATGTGACACAGATATATCCATTTTATTTTATTTTATTTTATTTTATTGTTTTATGTGGGTAACGGGAGTCGACCTCAGGACCTCGCGTTTGCCAGCAAGCGCCCGCCGCTGAGTGATATCACCGGCCCCTTTTTTCCTTTGTGTGGGCACCGGGAGTCGAACTCAGGACCTTGCGCTTGCCAGGCAGGCGCTTATGCCGCTGCACTATCTCACCGGCCCTCATTTTATTTTTATATAGAACAAACATTTGTATTTCATGGTTTCAGTTTGTATATTGTGTGTGGTTCTGCTGATGTGGGAGCAGGAAGGTGAAAAATTAAATATGTGTTCAAATGCTTTTTTTTCCCTTATGAAGCAAATCCAGGGCTGTGGAAAAACTTTTTTTTTTTAAACTGGAGGAAAATTAAATATGGCCGTATATAGCTGGATTTCAGTGGCAGAATAGATCCAATAATATATATTTTTAGACTGGAATGGAAAGAAAAGTATCGTTACATAAATTCATTTAGAATGTTCAATAAACAAGGTTGTCGATAACCAGATTACACAAGAGTTCAACCTCTGGGTTGTAGCTTCTATAGGAGGAAATGTTGAAGGTAAAAGCATATCTCGTTCCTATTTATCAAAATTATGAAGAAAACGATAGGAAGCAATTTTTCTTCACAGGGGCATAGTTGCACAATTTCTGTCCTTAGGACAGATACATTAATAAGACCAAATACAAGGTCTGGCCTGGCCAAATGAGTCCTGAGGTTACGTCGGACTTTCCCAGAGTCAGAAATCAGCATTGTGCTTTATTGTAAGACAGCCCTCAGAAAGAAAAAGGCTTACTAAAGACATCGAACTGTATTATCTAAGCAACTCAAGCCAAGGCCTTTCCTGTAAATCTCACTCGTGTTCTTCAAGAAGTGAATAATTAAACTTTGCAGAGCAGTCCAAGAATATTAAAAAATTTCTCATCAACTGTAATTCTTGATCCTGACAAACCACCCCCCACCCAGACACAAACAGAGACACAAACATTTCATAAGCACTACAGCTAGTTATTTTATGATGTGAAATACACAAGATAATTAGAAAGAAAGAGCCCATCTTTTATGTATATGTAGCCTGTTTATTTGGAATGAGATTTGGAATGAGCTTTATGAGAGATTTACAGCTTTCAGAGTTTGGACGATCCAAATCTTCAGATTATCACCCTTTTATTTTTAGTAACAACAAAATGGTTTCCTGCTCACTCTCTTATCCTTATAGCAGTCTCTTTCTTTCCCTAGTTCACATGGCAGGAGGTGGGGAGTTAGATAAATAGGAGCTCAGACCTGACAGAGGTGCGCGGATGGGACTGACCATGCAGGACGAGAGCTTTTGTGGAGATGGGGGTGTGTGTGGGGGGGGCTGGAGATGGGACAGAAACAGTTAACTGAAGAGTATCCAGATCCTGTTCAAATGGGCAAGTTCGGTCTTGTTTTTATTTTGGGGAATCATTTGCTGTTAATCACCTCTACGTATTTTCCACTGGGGACCTGAATTTGTAGGGAAAGTAGGAATCACAGTGGGTAAAAGGATGTAAATTCAATTGAAATTAAAAACTAACTCGGGAAGTGTCTCGTTCATATAACCCTGCTCTATTTACAGTATAGTTTATGAAGAGAGTAAAAATAAGTGGTGAGGATAAGATTATAATTAGATGATGTTATGTGATAATAGATCTCTCACTGTTACTAATAAATCAGTAAGTAAATATTTTGATGTTCTAAATTCATTATGGTAAATATTTGTTCATATGTATGTTTAATACAAAATTATTATTACTTTTTTTGAGGCAGGTCTTGCTGTGTAGTTCAGGCTGGCCTCAAACTCACTGTGTAGCCTAGGCTGGCCTTGAACTTGTGGTGATCCTCCTAAGGGCTGGGGTAAAAGGCATGTGCCACCATACCTGTTCAAGATTATTGTGTAGAAGGTAAATCTGTGTTTAGTTTGTGATCATTATCTTCATATCATGCATACATGTATATGTCATACATATATGTATGTGTCTACACATATATATGCACACACAATGCATATGTGACACACGTGTACACATATATATTGTACACACACATATATATGCACATATACAATATAGGCCTATACATACACATACACAACACATATGTGTATATTTTTAAGCCTGTGATAATTGCTGAGAGGTCTTCTAGACCCTGAGGACTCAAAACATGTCCCCAGTTCTTGGGTCACTTGCATTCTGTCAGAGACAGTGGACATATTGCATAAGTTAATCCCAGAGAGTGGTAGTGACAGTGGGCAGCCTGGTGGGGGATGATGGCGCTGTTTTAGCCATGACTGCTGGGGACAGGCCATCTTGAAGGAGGTTATATTTGAATGTCAGGGTCCCTAGACAGAGGGAATAGTGAGGGTGAAGATGCTGAGGCAGCACCAAGCTTAGCATGAGCAAGAGGCAAGAAGGTGCGCAGGAAGGTAGGACAGGTGAGGCAAGAGAGATACACAGTTGGAAAGTAAAAGGAGCCAAAATGCTTAGGGGCTCTTGGCAGCAGGAAGACTATGGGTGGTGGTCTAGGTAGAGTTACTGATTTCCTCGCCTCGCATGGCGTTATTCACTCCTCCGACTTGCTTTGGTCACTTATGCAGAAGAATCAGTTACTCTGTGTTTTAATGCGGTTTTCAAAGAAATCTCTTCTGCAGATCCGTTCGTGGATTATAGGGCCTGGTATTGTCATACTCTTTATTATTGCTCTAAAGTGTGTTTTTAATAGCTGGTAAAGAAATACCTGTCATTCATTTTCCTTTTTCCTTTTTACCCTTCAGTGTGAAAGAATTAAAGAATAGCTAAAATAACATCAATACAACAGATATTACTCTTATGAATTAATGAGCTCATGAGAAAACAAGATAAAGTATAAATATATTTTACTCAATAGAATTATTACCGCTGAAGTAAATTAGATATCTATTCTGAAAGATGCTGCTGTGAATTTTGCAGACTCGAATATTGGTAATAGTTAATTAAAATTAAATTTATGGGCTACCAAGCAAATAGGTTGAACTGGAACACTTTTATAAAGACATAGAAACAATTTTTAGAGACACAAAAGGCTATTGTTTTTGTGTAAATCAGTAGCTTTAAAACAATCTCCCGGGGGCTGGTGAGATGGCTCAGCGGCGTAAGCGCCTGCCTGGCAAGCGCGAGGGCCCGAGTTCGACTCCTGGAACCCACCTACGAAAAAAGGGCCGGTGACATCGCTCAGCGACACGGGCGCCTGCTGGCGTGAGAGGTCCTGAGGTCGACCCCCAGTACCCAAAAAAAAAAAAAAATCTCCCTTTAAAGTTTTCAGTTGTTGCATGGCTATAAGCCAAAGATTCAAATAATTTCAAAGATTGCTGGTACTACTTGGGCAAAAAGTCTCATGTGCCAGTACTGTTAATATTGTATATATAGAATCATAACAAAACTCCCAACTATATACAAGATACAGACTCTGTTTTCATGAAAAGCACATTGTATTACAAAAAATTGAGTTTATGTTCCACCAAAAAGTGTGGTTCTCTCATTAGTTTACTTCGTGATGGACCATTAATATCTTCAAATTCAATAGTTACATTATTACCACTCAAAAACCCAGTGAAAGGTTTGGGCAAGAAGATGTTGAGCCTGCTGCACTGCCTCAAATTTCACGTGTAACTAAGTGGACAAAGTAACCCTGGATGTTTCTCAGTGTGGAAAAATGCATCTTATCTTGGTAGAGCTGGACATTTTTTCTGATAATTCAAGGGCATGATTGGACAAAAATTTGTTTTTCCCCCAAGACATGCCTTACCAAAGGACATCATGAGCTTCGTCGTCATGGAGTTAAAGGCAGACCTACTCGAGTGCAGTAACTGGAATTTTGTCCCTAACTCGAGCCATGTCCATGGGCGCAGCTTTACCAGCTCTGTCAGCAGCCAGCTCCCGGGCCCCTCATGGTCAGTTTTCTTTTGCAAAATCTTCTTAGATCATTTCTTAGAAATCTTCCATTTCTAAAATGGAAATTCAGATAATCGTATCATTTCCTTTTTGGAATATATTGGACTGTCACTAATTCTGTTTCTAATTTGGAAACAATAGGTATTTTTATACAGTTAAGGCCTTCTAACACCATGAATTTTCTTACTGGGCTTTTGATTTTGATTTATTGTATGAATGTTTCCCACTATTAGAAATTATTATTATTATTATTATTTTTTTTTTTTTTTTGTGGGTACCGGGGGGACGACCTCAGGACCTCGCGCGCCAACAGGCACCCGTGCCGCTGAGCGATATCACCGGCCCCTTTTTCGTATGTGGGATCCGGGAGTCGAACTCGGGCCTTCGCGCTTGCAAGGCAGGCGCTTAAGCCGCTGAGCCGTCTCACCGGCCCTAGAAATTATTTTTTTTTATTTATTTATTTTTTTTTTTGTGGGTACCGGGGGGACGACCTCAGGACCTCACGCGCCAACAGGCACCCGTGCCGCTGAGCGATATCACCGGCCCCTTTTTCGTATGTGGGATCCGGGAGTCGAACTCGGGCCTTCGCGCTTGCAAGGCAGGCGCTTAAGCCGCTGAGCCGTCTCACCGGCCCTAGAAATTATTTTTGAATGCAGAGAATAAACTATACTTTGCCGTGTTGGATAATTCATTCTTGTACCTCGTATGTTGCTGAACTCTCAAGTTGGAACTGCAAAATGGAATTATGCTTGCTGTTTTTGTCTAAATTATTAAGGCATGAGATCTGGCTGGCCTTGCTGCTATAAATTACTTTCATTCCCAAGTGTTTCCCTGAAACTGCTTCTGAGATGTAGCTTCCAGCGTTTTCTGTCACCATCATGTTCCTGCCACTGACCTATCCCCTGCGGCGGCCCCAGGTCAGTTCCTTTTCTGGGCAGAGCTGCCCTTCACCAAGGACGGCTGCCAGTATCTGCCAGAGTGGTTACTCCCAGGACTACAAACGGAAACCCATCCTCACGGCTTCCCCGTGGAGGGCAGTGCTATCCCTGGGAGGGCAGGAAGAGCCCAGAGAAAAGGGCAAGCCTTGTCTGTCCCTGGTTGAAGGCAGCTTGCACTCCATCTCAGGGTGAAATTCCAGGGGCGCATCTGCTCTCAGGTGAAATCAGACCTCTGCTCTAGAGCTGCATCTGATGCCCATGGCTCGACGGTGCCTTTCCCAGAGTGTGGTTTATTGGCTTTAAACAACATCGCCTGCGGTGCACCTGTGCCTCACAGCCAAACATTTCCTTGTCACATCTCTCCTCTAGCGTGAGGTGAAGAATAGATTGGATCTACTCTTGGAATAGATTGGAACTTTCATGCTCAAGCCCTGGCTCCTAATTTTCTTATCTTATGCCTAGAAGAGGCCAGACAGTGGTGTTCAGGAGCAGGGCAACTAACTGTCAGTGAACACCGAGGCGAGCCTCGTTGCTTCTCTCTGCTGGCTCGAGCTTTCCCAGGGTTTGAAGAACTCCGAGGGTCACGGAGACCTGTCCCTGAAAGGCAGGGCTGCTCATTTGCAAATTCCGGTTTCCATTACATGTAGACTGCTGCTAAAGATTGGATTTTAAAGCATTTCTAGCTTACAAATTTAAGATTTAGTCTCTTCTGCCACTCCATTGCTGTTGAAATAAATTTGTTGTTGTATTATTTAAAATTTTGGTTATCTATAGTCATAAATGGGATTGGTAGTAGTCCTTGTTTTTTGTATCAAAGGTAAAAATAGGTATAAAATGAAAATTTTTTGTTTGCAGAAAATTCCCCCAAACATTATATTGTGTAGAATTTTATGTATATCTGTGTATACATAAAGGTTAGAGGCTATTTCAAATAGTAATATGATAAAGACCAGCACTCATAAAGTAATAGTTAGCATTCTACTTAATAATAAATACTAGAGACATTCCTGTTACCAAAAGCACCAAGACAGAAATCCCATTTATACTGTTTAGAAGTAAATATACACATTTATGTATGTTTATATACTTTTTTTTTTTTTTTTTGAAACAGGGCCTCCCTATGTAGTTCAGACTGGCCTTGAACTCGCTATGTAGCCTAGGCTGGCCTCAAACTTGCAGTGATCCTCCTGCCTCAGCCTCCCAAGTGCTGGCGTACACCACCATGCCTGGCTGTATATACTTTTTATATATTTTAAATGTTAGTATTTATATACATACATATTTAAAATATTCAAATAGCCTTATATTTATCCTAGTTAGTATAGGAATACTTTTAGAGTAAAATATTTGGTAAATATTTTTGATGATGTTTATTGTTGTACAGTGGTGTCTCAGTTCACAAATTTAATTCTTTCCATAGTTCTGGTCACTGGTTGCAATTCGGTTGCAACCAGAATCATGGAATGAATTCTGCAGCTAGAATTATGGTTGCAATTTGGTTGCAACCAGAATCGTGGAAAGAATGAAGGTCATGAACTGAAGTACCACTTATTTAGTTTTCTACTTGTTCTTTTTTTTAAATTTTATTTTAAAAAGAGAAAAAATAAACAAAAGACTTTTAAAATGTCTTTTTTTAATAGGAGAGTAATAATAATTAATACATTACATATTGTTATCTTCGTAGTAGTTACTCAGAGTACAAGATATAGGCATGAGATATTGTCCAAACAATATTAGGACAAACCTTTTTTTTTCAGTGAACTAAGAGAAACTAATAGTATAACTATCTTAACTATCTTGTTTATATATATATATTATTTTTCCTTTTCCCTTCCTTCCTTTCTCCTTTCCCCCATCACAGTTTCTCTTTTCTTTTGAACAGTTTCTTCCCAATTCACAATATGTGTTGTGCGTTTTGGATCTTACTTCCTCATTCAGCTTCTCACACTAGTGAGATAATACGATGTTTACATTTGTGGGTCTGATTTATTTCACTGATGAGTATGGTTTTGAGTTGCATCCATTTACCTGTAAAAGTCTCCAGTTTATCCTTCTTTATGGTTGAGTAGTACTCTATTGCATAAAAAGATCACATCTTTTTAATTCCTTCCTCGGTTGATGGGCATTTGGGTTGTTTCCAAGATCTGGCTATTACAAATTGTGCTGCTATAAACATGGGTGCACATATATCGCTGTGGTACGATGTTTTTAATTCTTCTGGGAAGATACCCAGAAGGGGAATAGCTGGGTCAAATGGGACCTCTAATCCTAGTTTTTTGAGGAATCTCCACACTGATTTCCACACTGGCTGCACCAGTCTACACTCCCACCAACAGTGGAGAAGGGTTCCTTTTTCCCTACAGCCCCTCCAGCATTTGTTATTGGTTGATTTCTTCACGATAGCCTCTACTTGTTCTTAAACTTTGGGAGAATTAGGAATCCCTTCCTCCCTTTTTCCCTCCCTCTCTCCCTTCCTCCCTCCCTCCCTCCCCTCTTCCTTCTTCCCTTCCTTCCTTCCCACCATTACTGAGGATTAGACCCTGGGCCTTGTGCCTGAGCACGCTAGGCAAGCACCATACCATTGGGCTACATCCCCAGTCCTTTTAGTTTTAGTTTTGAGGCAGAGTCTCACTAAGATGCTCAAGCTGGCCTTGAACTTGTGATCCGCCTGCCAAGTAGCTGGGAGAGAAATTGTATTTTTGCCCCAGTGTCTATCTGTTCACTTGCTCATGGGAATTTAGATTCCCCCCCAGTTTTTGACTATTTAGAATAATTTTGCTTTGAACATTTCCATATAAGTCTTTGGGCAGATTATAATTTCATTTCTCTTGGGTGGATATCTAGCAGTGGAATGCTTGGATCACTAATAGTATTAGGTTTAATTGTTTGAGAAAGGCTGAACTGTTTTCTAGGGTGGATTTTTGATTATTTTAATGGTGCTATGATGACTTTTTCTATAACTGGTATAATGTCAAATATAAATATTCATAACAATTTAGATTCTTGGTTTATGCCTATTGCAAATCTGAAGGGACTTCTCAAGGCTATGATCTTACATTCTTTGATTTATAATAAAACTCTGCCTTTGAAATATATACTGACCTTCTGAAACTTCTTCAGGGGTAAGGTTCTACCTTGGGTAGAATACTGTAAGGAAATTTAGTCAGACCTCACATTTCTTTCATAGCTGAAACACATTTCATTTCTTCTTGTCTGTTCTAGGTTGAAAAGTGGTCATTTTAAATGGTGAATGCCAAACCAATGCTTTTAGAAGTCTATTTATAGGTTCCTCTTACAGGCAGAAGGTCTCTTGAGCTCGGCTTGGGTTGGCTTTGGTTAGGATTAGGACCAGCTTTGACTGCAAAGCCTACAGTGAAAAGGAACTGGATCAGAAGGTCCTTTGGATGTACGTGAAAAAAAGCCAGAGAGGATCCAGGGCAGAGACCAATACTAGAGCTGAGACATGGGGAATTGTTTCTGAAGAAGTATCTGGAAGGGATCCTACAGGCACTAGAGCCCCAGGGGCTGCTGTGCCTTTTACAGGGTTTAGAAGGCCAGACTTGTGGGTAGGGAGGGTGCCATGCAGGGCTCAGTCAGTCCTTCCATAAGGGGAGATCGGAGCTGAGCAGAGTGGAGTTCGGCCCTACATGCGTTCATATTACTGGCTATTAAGTTTCTGCCCTCTTGGTAGTTTTTAAAAGCACACACTTAGTTCAGACACATTATCTTTCATCTGATTGTTTAATATGACCTCTAGGGCCGGGGATATAGCTCAGCGGCACAGTGCCTGCCTGGCAAGTGCGAGGTCGTGAGTTTGATTCCTGGTGTAAAAAAAAAAAAAAAAAAGAAGACCTCTAGTTGTTTTTAGCTTTATCTGTTCTTTTTTCTTTAATAGGGAATTATAGCATACTTATGAGCACATTATTTAAATTGCAAGTAAAATAACTAGAATTATTTAATACAACTATTATGGTCTATTTATGGACTATTTATGGTCCTTAGTTTTTCAAGGAAAATACCATATAAATATTATTTTTATGTTTAAAATGGTTACTGTATATTTTTGTTACAGATTTTTTTTTGTGTGTGTGTGGGTACTGGGGGTCAACCTCAGGACCTCGCACGCCAGCAGGCGCCCGTGCCGCTGAGCGATATCACCGGCCCTTTTCTTGTATGTGGGTTCCGGGAGTCGAACTCAGGCCCTCGCGCTTGCCAGGCAGGCGCTTATGCCGCTGAGCCATCTCACCGGTCCTTTTGTTACAGATTTGCTAGATGAGTCGAAATGTAATTTGCTAGATACAGTTAATACTTTTTTTTTTTTTTTTTTTTTTGTGGGTACCGGGGGTTCGACCTCAGGACCTCACGCACCAGGAGACGCCCGTGCCGCTGAGCGATATCACCGGCCCCTTTTTCGTATGTGGGTTCCGGGAGTCGAACTCGGGCCCTTGCGCTTGCCAGGCAGGCGCTTAAGCCGCTGAGCCATCTCACCGGCCCATACAGTTAATACTTTTAAGGTGCAACAATGAAACTTGTAATTAAAATTTGCAGAGAAACTCTTCAGTTTTTACAGTGAATAGATGACGTGTTGAAGATTAGGTCATCAGAGCTCACTGGTCTTTTTCTGCCAGGTGCCAGATTCTGTAGTCTTAGCTAAATTATCTAGTAGCAGTGGGAACAGTAGAGCTCAACCACCGGGAACCTCACAAGGGATAGTGAATGGGATTCCCAGAACACATTCAATGTAATTTAAGTTTATGATATGGCTGTTAAGATATTGGGTGAACAGAATCTTTGCAAGGTAAAAGATCCATTTTGAGCGTTTGGAACTTGTTCTGTAATCAGTGTTTTTGTCCTACAGTAAAGACTGTTTTCTAGAGTGAGGCATAAGAGGTGCTTATGCCAGGTGATGCTGTCCTCACAGAGCTGTGTTACTGCTCTTTTTCTCTGAAATATTTTCTCACCATGTGTATACGCCAGTCCGTTACTGCACACTGAATATATATACATATTTCCTCATGCCGTACCTATTGGCATATCTTCTCAGCCAGTGCGAGCCAGTGTGGTACCCTTGTCCCATGAACATTAACTGTCACCACGCTCAGGCAGGGAGTGTGCCTGTGTTACTCTCAGTAGATGCTTCTTATGTCCAAAATCAAACAGTTTGTGGCCTGAAACTGGTGTAGAAGTAATAATGCTAGCTATTTGGTAAAGAAACAGCTTAATATCCTGGTTATTGAAGTTTTACAAAGGCTCATGACTTTTCCTGGAAACTGGTAGAGAATGAAGATCACCTTGAACTTCTTTTGAGTCAGTGGTCCTAAGATGTATAAAATAAGGACCCATAGGCAGGAAGGGGTGGTGCCCTGGTTCGGTGTTGGGAAAAGCATCAGGCTTGCTGTTGCAGCATGGTGGCTTGGGCACAGATGCGTGAGTGGCAGGTGGGAGGGACTTTAGCTGGGGGCCTGTTATAAAGCTGTGGATTTTACAGAGAAAGGCACAGTGATGTTCGTTCCTCTGTGAGGCGTGTGCTTCTAGCAAACCCATGTAAGATCGTTCATTTATTGCACTCCCGCTTGCCTGGCCATCCCTGGCTCTCAGGGATGAGACGTTGGAAACCTGGGATAGCAGTGGGAGTGCGGTGCTAGAGCACTTGCCTAACATTCATGAGGCCCTAGGTTTGGTCGCCAGCACCACAAAAAACAAACAAAAACTAGTCTCAGAGTAGAATACATATGAAATTTTATGAAATCATATTTGCATATCACTGAATATTTTAATATAAGTCATATTTGCATATTTTAAGAAAACTTTACCATGATTATCTATAATAATTATCTCACCTTAACTTATGTTTATCCAAATTAGAGATATTGGACAAATAGGGTCAGGAGAAACCTAGAGATTATTCTTTGTGCTGCCCTTGTTCTCTTCTTGTCACCTGGTTTTTGGGGAGCCGGGGAGCCTCAGCAATGGCAGAAGCGGCAGGTGCACCTCTTAAATTCCAAAACACACATGTCTCTACAGTGGACACACTTTCCTTTTTCCAGCAGACATTGTAAAATACCTGTCACAGCCACTTCTGTTTGTTCCTAATCTAGAAAGTAGTTTCCCCATTCTGTACTTTTAAGAGAAACTAATCACTGAAACAAAAAAGTTTTCCTAAAAGGATCGGTTTATTGTGTTTTGTCTGCTAATGTTCCAAGGGATGAAGGATTAGCAAATGAACAATTAATCATGCTATTTGTATATGGTTTATTGCCTCAGTCAAAGTTACAAACAGCCAACCTTTATGCCAAATCAGAGATGCTTTCACATGGAGGTTTAAGTTTGGTTCTGTAAGGTAAAACACACAATGTATGCTATTTAATGAACTTACAATATGCCGTCATATTTTCATCTATGAATGGACTCTTTAATTAAAGCATTATTCCTGAGCTGAGTGCGGTGTTTCACCCCTGTAATCCCAGCTACTTCGGGGGCTGGGGCAAGAGGATCAGTTGAGCCCAAGAGGTTGAGACCAACCTGGGGAATGAAATTAGACCCTGTCTCAAAAACAAAACAAAACAGGGCCGGTGAGATGGCTCAGCGGCGTAAGCACCTGCCTTGCAAGTGCGAGGGCCCGAGTTCGACTCCCGGAACCCACATACGAAAAAGGGGCCGGTGATATCGCTCAGCGGCACGGGCGCCTGCTGGCGCGCGAGGTCCTGAGGTCGACCCCCCGGTACCCACAAAAAAAAAAAAAAAAAAAAAAAAAAATCAACATCATTCCTTAGATAAAAACAATAGTTATGACAAGTTTCCATGTATATGGAGTAGAAACAAATGGAAAATTCAAATAAGTAATTTTTTATTCAGACTCCTTTTTGTTAAATGATGAATAAAAGAAAAATGCAAAGAAAGGAAAGCTTATATGAAGAATTTAAATTTAATTTAAGTAACCTCTATTATATACTAGAGGATCAGTACAGACTGGGCTTAATCTTTTATACATGTTATAATTGATAGCATTGTGTAGTCATATTTCTTATTCATAATGATTGTACTCTAAGATCTTGAAATGTATTTAGAAATAAACAAAAATTAGACTGTTTTTGTATACAGATATATTTTCATCATATTCACATATAGTATTAATATTCATCTGATTGATAGAAAACTAGTTACATTTTGTTTTATTTGCTATTTTTTTTTGCAATATTGTTGTCAGAGATGATTTGCAACTTTAAAAAACTGAACTCTGTATTCCAATTTAGTGTATTAGTGCTGGTTGCTACTCATATAGTAATTTGAAGCTTGAAAGTATTAGAAGAAAGGAATTTGTTTCATACTACTTGCTTATATGTTCATTTATTTGCTCATTTATTTATTCATTCCTTCCTCAAATTCATCGTGTGTTTGTAGAGCACTCACCACGTGCTGGTTTCGAGGGTAGAGATGTAAAAGGACGAGGGCTGATGAAGGACAAGGCAGCCCGTTCTGGGTAGAGACACAGACATTGGTGGTACCAGGTATGAAGGGGCATAAAAGAATGGGATGGAACTTTATTGAACAGAAGTATCTCATCTGCTAGAGATATTTATTGATAATTTTTCTGTATATACCAACCCTTGTTGGCTAACTTTACATTGTGACTGATTAAAATTCTCACTTACTTTAAATACTGTTAAGATACTGAACTATACCAGAATGCAGAATAGTCTAAATAACATATATGAACAATTTAAGAATAATGTGAAGAGAATGCTTGTATGATCCTACCCAGATATAGGATATTACCAGCATCTCACAAGCCTACCATATATTCTTTACCTTTCCACTATTGGAAACAACCACCCTGACTTTTTTTTTTTTTTTTTTTTGTGGGTACCAGGGGTCAAACTCAGAACCTTGCACACCAGCCCCCGCCCTGACTTCTGTGATAAACATTTCAGTGATGTTTTAGAGTTTTATCACTTGTATATAACTATCCCGCTATGACTTGTATCGAGATGTCTCATGGTCCCTTGCTGTTTTTAAGAAATCTTTCTTTTCGTGGTAGCTAACCACAAGCCTGTCTTCTGTATCTGAGATTCTGTCCTTACATTGGCTCATTCTGCTGTGGATACTTCCCTTTTTTTTGGTACTGGGAATTGAACTCAGGACCTTGTGCTTACCAGGCAGGTGCTGTGCCACTGAGATATATCTCTGGCCCTGCAGTGGATCCTTTCAATGGAATTTTTATTCTCCTAGATATCTGATAGAATCTGTCTTATGGATTCCATTTCTTTGCTATGCTATGCATTCATGGCTTCCATAATTTTCTTAAGCTCATCTATTTTTTTTTGTCTGTATCTGTTCTAGCATCCTTAAGCATGGTTTTCATTGTGGACACCATCTCTGCAGTTATCTGAGAAATTATTTCTGATTTGAGTTTTTTCAGAGCCTCATTCAATTGCTTTGTTATTACCATTTCAGAGAGGCCAGGTGGGTGGCTTTCGGATTGTCCCACCTCATCGCCCCCTGGGTTTGCCTTTGGTGGATTGGATGTCTGGGGTTGCATCTTGTTTATGTTTCTTTTCATTTTCTTTTTTTTCTTCAGTTTAATTCCTGGGTTGATGCTTGTAAGTTGCCTATGGTGGGTTGCTTTATTGCTTAGAACCCTTAGGAAATGACTACTTTTCAGAGGTGTCTTCCAGGTGTGGCTGGTTTTTGGGTTTTGAGTCTGTTGCAAGATCCCACCTCTTCAATTTGTTGGAGATGAGAAGTTGGTGCCTGCTTGGCTGAGCGCCTGGTTCTTTGGCACTGGCCCACAGTATTTTCTATGACCCTTAGTAATCTCAGTCTTGGTATACCAGGAAGACCAGCTGGTTAGAACCACTGTGTCTCCTTGGCTAAAGTTGTACAACCAGCAGTAAGAATAGCATCAAACACAGCCTAGAAAATGATGAACTGATGTAACTATCAATTTGCCACCTTTAACCATAGGAATTAGAGTTGCGGTTATATAACAAAATGTAAAATAAACGAGAAAATTATATGTAGTGTATAAATCCTTAATATGTCAATTTTATCCTTGGGCTAAAATTTAGAAGGGGTTAGGGAGAAAATAGAGAAGTAGAAGAAGAGGAAGAGCTTCGAAATAAGGCTGGATGACAAGGGGGGATCACGCTAACTTCCGGAAACTGGTGCAGAAGATTGGAAGGAAAGAGAGAAGGAAGGGATAAAAAGAACAGAACAGAACAACAACCACAAAGAGGCGAGAAACCACATGCACACTCACATAAAAACAAGATCAAGCAGTGAAGGAGAAAAAAACAAAAAAACAAAGATGAAACCTCAGCAACGAAAAACAATAGAGGAAAAAAAAAGAAACAAGTCCACTTCCAGGTGTGTCTCTGCTGTCACTGGTGGATAACGTGTGGAGGCAGAGTCCAGATCCGTGTTGATTCATCCCAGCGAGCCAGCAGCAGCTTTATAGTGGGGTCGTGCATAATCTCAGCGAGTTGCACCTTGATTTCCCCCGAAGTGCAGCCTGTATTCCGGCTGTGGGGGCCGAGACCAGGCTCATCCAGCCTGCAGCAGTCAGCACATGTTCCGCGCGGGCCTGAGCCCAGCTGGGAGCCGCTAGATGGAGCTGGCAGCCACTCTGAGTTCTGAGCTCGGCCGGCCCCTCTCTATGATGGCTCCTGGTCAGTAACTCTCCCATGGGGTGGCCAAGCCCTTAGCACTCACCCCCAGCTAGTGCAGTCCTTCATGTCCACTGCCCCCTCTACTGCTCTGTCTCTCCGTGGAGGGCCCTGGGGTCGCCGGCAGTCACCGTGCGTCCGCAGGTTTGAGCCACTCCTCTCGCACAGTGAGTCCCAACTTAGGGAGAAAGCTCCACTGGCTGCCTCCTTCTTCTTCATTGAAGTTTCTCTCTCCACTCTCTCCGTGGCCTTCAGTTCTCACTTCAGATCCTTCCTGGGTCCAGGGGACCCACTTCCCTCCTCCTTGTCATCCTCGCATTGCTATACTCCAGTGTCCGGATGGCAGCGTCAGAGAGGCTCTTGCTCTGCTGCTCACCACTCCGCCATTCGGTGCTTCTCCCAAGCGGTGGAGTTTTAAAATCAGTACTATTTCCAGAGAATAATTCCAATAGTAATACTGAAATCGGTACTATTTCCAGTAGTAATAATTTCAATGGTAGATTAATCATTAAAGCAAACACCTGGTATGTTTTGAACTATTTGATAGAAAGCCTATAATGATTAGTGTTTTCGAGGCTCAAAATAATTCCAGATTTTCATAGATAGCATTACTTTTTAGATTCATTGTAAGTGGTGATTTTAGTTATTTGTATTATGGCATTGTCTTCCTATACTACAATTTGATAATGCTTTGGAGTGAAAGTAACAGGAAAGACTGACTCAAAGAATCTTCAACAAAAAGCGATTCCTTATTTCACATAGGAGAAGTTTCTGATTCCCAGTTCCCCAGCCCAGGCAGCCCCCGCTGTGACTCCAAGTGTCCCGAAAAGACACTGCCTCTTCCTGTGGGGACCAGGAAAACATTTTACGAAAACTTCTGAAATCTTGTCGACAGAACTGAATCAGTTCTTCTTCCAAACCAACTTTCAGCAAAGGAAAAGTTACTTCCGTGATTAGTTGCTGTTAATCAGGATCACCCTGGAGCAGGGGAGGGGGGGAGAGTTAACCTTTCCCAAAGTCACAGTGGACGAGAAAGGCTCTTTGTCTGTCTCTCTGTCTCTGTCTCATCGGTCTCATCTCTGACCTCTGACTCTAGAATCAGGGTGCTATAGCTGTGGAATATGGGGTGACATTGGTGAGGTAGCCAGCGGAGTCTGACAGAGAGGATTTTGAGAAAGGTGACCTTCCAAGTGTAAACGGACTTGAGTGTTACTATAATACTACTGCTGATTTCATTCTATAGACTTGCTGAGGTGAAAACCTTTTATGTACTGAAAAAATAGCCCTTTACACTTAGCTAAGAGGAGCTCACCAAAATAATAAGTCTGTGACGGTGACCCTGATGCTGTAGTCAGAGATCAGAGATGAGACGGATGAGACAGAGAGACAGAGCCAGAGCCAGAGCCAGAGAGGATCCTTGTTGAATTTTAATCATTGGTATTCTGTGTATATTTCATTATTCATATCCACCAAGATCCTACAGTAGCTTGCTCTGAAACTTTTTCATTTTGATGAATTTTGCTGTAAGTGATTAACCAGATTAGAGACATTGAATGCCCCGTTGCTGTAGGCACTATGGCTGCCTGACTGGGCACCACTGAGCTAAAAGTGTCCCTGTGGGCCAGTCACTGTTGCCGCAGGCCACGCCAGCCCTCGCGACCCCTCCTTCATGGTGCCCATTGTGTGCCCTCTGTCCTGCCCCCCGCCATGTAGTGTAGTCACCCAGCCCCCTCAGACCTGTCGTCACCTGCTCTGATGAATTAATGTCTGCATTTGCTGCCCCCCGCTGCTTTGTCTATGTACCTGACATTTTAGAGAGGTTCTTGCCCTTTTTGGAATAACTCAATGCCTCACTCTAAAGATGGTATTTCAGGACAGATTAAAGGACGGGGCAGGATTCTGAGTATAACAGCTCTTAAACATCAGTGTAAAGAGGCATTTTATATATATAACTACCCCTCTTCAAGGATAATTTGAGCCCATGAACTCATTTTTACAACCAGGCTTCTCTGAGAGATTCCAGTCACTCAGCAATAATCATTTAGTGAACAAAAATCAAACCATAAATTAATAACTAATGAAATTACTAATATTAATCATGAAAGCTTCTAAATTTTCTGATTAAAAACAAGATACCAAAAGTCTCTCTTTTTACAGAAATTATTGTGTAGTCATTCTTCAGCCAAAGTTTGTGGAGATCTGGTGTCCTTGTCGCTTGAGTTATCTTTTCTCCCATTACTCTTTGTCTCTCCGGGTCTAATTTTTTAGTATTATGTGCTGCCGAAGTGAGCACTCTCTAGGTCTAATTTTTGTGTGAGTCTAATTCATACCTCCTCTTTTTGGATGTTCTTTTCCTCTCTGGGGTTCCTCTGATTCCTCTGTTAAGGCTTGTAGTTCAGAGCATAATAGATAACAAAGAGGTCGTAAAATAGCTTCACTCCTTATTTTGTTAAGTGCTTTGTATTTAAAATGATCAATCATACAAACTTCCTAAACTTTATCACATGAATAGTCTTCAAAGCCAGTGTGGTAAAATAGCTCTGAAGCAGTCCTTCTAGCATGCTTTTCTTTCTCCCCTCCCGTCCCCTCCCCTCCCCTCCCTTCCCTTCTACTAGTAACACACGGTTATGGATATGAATACCAGAGGATTTGAGAAAAATAACAGATGTTCATCTATCTCTCCCACTTCAAAAATAATCTTGGGAATCTCATGGCTAAGATTGAGTGGCTAGGGTTCCCCAGCATGTACACTGTTGGCAGCTACTGGGCAATGTCTGATGGTCCTTTTGTTACCCATGCTGGCTCCTGCAGCCATAAATGAGATGGAAACCTGCCCCTCCAAGGACATTTGCCTTGTGTGCCTTTCATCCCAGCTAAACAAAGTTGGTTTTCAATGTATCATCCTCTTTAACTGTTTTCGTAGCCTCAGTCATGGCCACATATTGCAATTATCTGTACAAATTTGTAATAAAGTTTAAGGAACTTTCAATACCTGGGCCCATCCCAGGCCAGCTAGCATCGTGGTTTCCCAGTGTTCCCAGGACGAGCAGCAGCGTCTCAGGCAGTGGTGAGAACCTACATCCAGAGTCCTCACCAGATCCACTGGCTGAGTCTTTGATGGGCGAGTTGCGGGAAACTGTTTTAATAAGCCCTTTTGGTGATTCTCACTTATGTTCAAGTTTGAGAACCACTGATCTTGTGTTTCTTCCTCCTAACAGTCACCTGCTACAGTTTCTTCTCATTATCTTAATCTATTCCAGACCTCAACCCTGAGCCTATACCCCATCCCCCCATTCCACTAGGAACTTTTTTGTTTAAGGTTCAGTAATTAAATTTTTTTCACTCAAATTCTAATAAAGATAATTTCTTGTGGATAGATCCTGTCAGAAACCATTGACTAATTTGTTTGTTTGTTTGTTTTTAAATATGTTTGGTCATTCTATATTAAAGAAGATTCCTGTTGGGCCTTCTGTAGCTTTCTCTGACCTGAAGTGTTTTGCTCTTTAGCTGAAAATACTGTGGCTTAGACTCTCAGTTGGTCACCATGGGTTTATTTTGCAATAATAAGGATATAGCCATGGCACCAGGCTATTTGGGACTTTAGATTTGATGCTAGGTGCATATTTGCAGGGATTTGTGATACGATAGGGGAGGAAAGATAGCACAGCAGGAAACCCTGTGTAGCAAATTGTGCTGGTTGACTGGCTAAGGTGTGTGCTTTCTTTTTTTTTTTTTTTTTTGTGGGTACCGGGGGGTCGACCTCACGACCTCGCGCGCCAACAGGCGCCTGTGCCACTGAGCGATATCACCGGCCCTTTTTTCGTATGTGGGTTCTGGGAGTCGAACTCGGGCCCTCGTGCTTGCCAGGCAGGCGCTTACGCCGCTGAGCCATCTCACCGGCCCAGTGTGTGCTTTCTTGATGTCTTAGGAAGTCACGGCCACTGTAACAAAATACTATAGACTGAGTGGCTTATGCAACAGAAATAAATTCCTCACAGTCCCAAAGGCTTGAAAATCCAAGGTCACAGTGCATGTCAGTTTAGTTCTTGTGAGGACTGGTTTGCACATGGCGGCTTTGTATTCTCACGTGGCAGAGAGAAAACTCATCTCTCTTGTATCTTTTCTTTTAAGGGTGCTAATTCCAGTGCATTGTCATGACCTAATTATGATCCAAAGGCCCCATCTCCTCAGCTCATCCCAAAGAAGTTAGGATTTCAGCATGAGAATTTGGAGGGGACTCGAACCTTTAATCCATAGCATTGAAGGGAATGTTCTTGACACCTGCAGCCTTACATTGTGGTCAGTACAAAATAAATGCACCTATTAATTCTGGGGTCACACGTACCTTGTATTTGTTGTTCCTGTTGTAGATGTTTGATTATGTGGTACCTGTAGCCAACAGAAAAACAATGTAGCCAAGTGGTTAGCTTCATAGACATTGTAGCCAGACTCCTTGGATTTAAAATTTGTACCAGTTACCAGCTGTGTGACCTTGGGCAAGTCAGTTAACTTCTCATCACCTGGATTTCTCCAGTTATAAAATACAGATGGGACTAGAACTTGTCTCAGGTAATTGTCAGATTTAGTGGGTTAATACACATGAAATATCCAGAGCAGTTTCTGGCATATAGGGGTGCTTTAGTTATTAATAGTTATTAGAAGCACTTTCCCTTAGGATTGATGTGAGCTTAACTGTCTTGAAAGGACTGGCTAACTTTGAAAGCTTTGGTACTAATAGGGAGCTAGGCACTATTGGAGTTTTTTATTTTAAACATATCCACAAGGTCTCAGTTAAAGTTCTAAAGTCTGATTAGTACTTATTAACTTGGTAAATTTACTGAACATAAGTAAAGGAAATAGTTTTGAATCCCTTCTGTGCAATGCTACAACTCCTAAAACTTTGAAAACAGAAAGCTTTTATAAATTTGAAGCAACCCGTTTGGCATTAACAACCTTACTTGAACATCTATCTTAGTTTTGTATTCCTGCTGTTAAAGTTAGCTACGTAAAGCGACATACTTAAACCAACACGCGTTTATCATCACACGGTTTCACGTGGGGCAGAGGTGGTGTTGCGTGGGCTGTCGCTCCTTTCTGGAGGACCGGGAGGAGAGTCCACTTCCAGGCATGTCTAGGTCTTTGGCATGATTCAGTTCGTTAATATTATAGGACCAAGGTCCTACTTCCTTGCTGGTGTTTGGCTGTGGACTGTCCTGGAGTTGGCCTGGGTACCTTCCCTCCATCTTCACAGGCGACAGTGGCCCCTAGGTGCTGGCTCTGAATCTCTCAGCTCCGCCCCCCCTTCTCCTTTCCCTCTGTTGCCCTTTCTCAGTGAATCTCTCCAGTTAACTCTTCGGGCTCCTATGATTACACTGGGCTCACCCAGACAATCTAGAATCATCTCTTTTAAAGTCAGCTGGTTAGTGACCTTAATTCCATGCGCAGAGTTTCTGAATGGAGAACCTAGATAATATTTGATTGAACAATCAGAAAATGGGAATCTTGGGGGATATCTTGAAAATTCTGTGTAAACCAGTGATGGCAAACCTTTTAGAGATGAGTGCCCAAACTGCAAAACCCACTTATTTATCACAAAGTGCCAACACTGCAATTAAACCTGAATACTGAGGTTTTAGTTAGAAAAAATAACTCATACATGAATATCTTTTGTCTTAGAAAAACAATAACATGTGTGCCATAGGTTCACCACCACTGCGTTAGACTATTTGTAATCCATATTTATCCTACTTAGCATTAATATCATTTGGTACAGAAATATCAGTGTTTGATTATAGATTATTGTCTGTCATTATGTTGGGGCATAAATTAACAAGATCTATGCATATTGCTGCCTTTCTAAAATTAAACAATCGCTCAGCTTCAAAACACATCTGGCTCTAAGTGTCGTTGAAGGGATTGTGGGTGTGTTATAAAAAGTTACTGGCAGAAGATATTTTTGAAATTTATATTTATATCTTAAAATACTGTGAAGTGGTATGTTTGTAGCACTCACCACTTGAGAGAAAGGATGTTAATGTATTCTTTCTCCAGATTCAAATTTGGGAACTAAAAAGGATTTGGGAGACAAATTCTTTATTTTTTTATTTTATTTTATTTTATTTTATTTTATTTTATTTTTTTTTGTGGGTACTGGGAGGTCAACCTCAGGACCTCGCGCGCCAGCAGGCGCCCGTGCCGCTGAGCGATATCACCGGCCCTTTTTTTGTATGTGGGTTCCGGGAGTCGAACTCGGGCCCTCGCGCTTGCCAGGCAGGCGCTTAAGCCACTGAGCCATCTCACCGGCAAATTCTTTATTTTTTAAAGATTCAGAATCTTTTTTAAAGATTCAGAAGAAGGCATCAATATTGTAGATAAGAGGGAAAAGACAGAAAATAGCATCTATAAAGCACGATACAGTTTCCAGGGCCGGTGAGATGGCTCAGTGGCATAAGCGCCTGCCTTACAAGAGCGAGGGCCCGAGTTCGACTCCCGGAACCCACATACGAGAAAAGGGCCCGTGATATCGCTCAGCGGCACGGGCGCCTGCTGGTGCGCGAGGTCCTGAGGTTGACCCGCAGTACCCACACACACAAAATTCACTTTCCACATAGTGACAACACATGTGGTATGTGTGTGTGTTTTAATCTTTCTAACCTATGTAGATTGTTATTTTCCACAATTTACAAGTACTGGGGTCCAGAATCTGGGCACTGACTTGCTCAGGGTCGTAGGGCTGGTCACTGTGGAAGTGGAATTTGAACTTTGTTCTGACTTCAGAGTCTGCTTTATTCGTCAAAGGAGGGTCACAGGTCTGGAATTTATACTCAGTTCTCCTGTCGCACTTCAAGAACATATAGTTCTTTTTAATGCAAGATTTTTAATACGGATTTACAAGCGCCTTTTGAAATATTTAAAACATTTTAAAATTTTTTACAGAGGTAATTTATGATACTTGGCCAATTACCAGAGTTAATTTCGGTTTGGGATATCTATATGGGATTAAAATTTTCCATTATTTTAGGATCTTTTTTTTAATCAGATTTTATTGGTACATTTTAGATATACATAGTGATGACATTCATCATAGAGAATTTGTACCTGTACATGATATAACTTGTTTCTTTTTTTTCCCCATTCCCCTACCCTCCCTTCAACTCCTCCTCCCCTCCCCATTTACAAAAGCTTTATTTTTGTGTTTTCCTTCTTTTCTCATTTTTTTTTTTTTTACTTTCCCCCTCCCCCCTCCTTGTTCCCCTGCCCATTTGAACATTTCTTTCCTATTTCACAATTAGGGTCTTTTTTTTTTTTTGTGGGTACCAGGGATCAACCTCAGGACCTTGCACGCCAGCAGGCGCCCGTGCCGCTGAGCGATATCACCGGCCCTTTTTTCGTATGTGGGTACTGGGAGTCGAACTCAGGACCTCACGTTTGCCAAGCAGGCGCTTATGCCGCTAATCTTATCTCACCAGCCCCGATTAGGGTCATTTTTGTATCATTTTTGTACCATTATTTTAGGATCATTTTTGTTAAACCTTAGAATTAGTGTCTCAATTGAATTAAAAATTATTTGCCATAAAATGTCTTCTCTCACAATGACACAGTTTACTATTTCAGCAGCCATTATTAAATACTGGAAATAATAATGCATTTTTTTCAATGTAGGAACATCTTTGTAGCTTCAGTGATGTTATAAAATCATGTAGTATACTTTAGATATCCAGCTTGTTATTCCTGCTATATAAAATATTCTTTTGAAAAGTAAACAGCTGCCCTGCTGTTTTATGTTTAAACTCCTCCTCAGTGTTTTGGTCTCTGTTTTCTCTGTGTGTAAGGTGTTGACAGAAAGCAGCAGTACAGAGAGATAAAAATACGCATGAAGTAGAACAGCAAATCACAGTGCAGTTTTTAAGCTAAGTATTTTAGTTAGGGCAGGAGAAACACAGCTGTAATAAGTGTCTGCATAGGAATTTCTTTTGAGTAGTTGCTGAAATTGTATCATATTGTTTCTCATTTTAAGGCTTTTACTGAGGATATAAAACTGGAATAGGTGTACATATCAGGATTGTGCACCATTTTGAAAAATAAGCGTGAAATGAAAACTAATGATTTTACTAATATTTTCATTCTGTTCCTATTACTTTTTTTTTACTTTGTTTTTATATCCACAAAGAAAATATCATGGTTTTGCATTATTTATTATGATGAATTTTTTAAAATCTTGGCTTTTCGGAACCAACCTTATGACTTCACTAAATAAATTACAGCTTACATAACACGAATTTCTTAACAATAATAACTTTGAATGAAGGTTTGAGCTGATAACTACTGATGTTGATGATTTGAATATTTGTCCATTCAGACTGAAGCTTAGGAAAATTCATGTATTTTTTCAGCAGGCATAAGCACAATTTAATTAACTTTGATATGTTGGGAAATAAAGAAGTCGAAAGGCAGAAAAGAAAAACCTGGGTTTTACTTTTACCCAGTCTTGAGGAAGGTGGCTGCCATCTCTTTTTTTTTTGGTGTTTATTGTTTGTGTTTGTGTTATAGACAACATTCCAGGTTAGGCACTAAGGTTGTATTATTTTGCAGTTGCTTCTACCTTCTGGGGCTCAGAAGAGATTGCTTAGATTTTATGTGATATCTTCCAAAAAAGGAACTTAATACTCTAATGCGTGCATATTGCTCAGCATGAAGGAATAAAAACATATGCAGAAAAATTATATAGAAGATTTTGGCCAAGATGGCATGACGGGTAGTAGAAGCTCAAAAGGCTGATGTTTAAGAATAAGTAATTCCCTCTTTAGAGATCTACTGTACAGTTCTCTTTAGAGAGGGGACCAAAGCTCCCCCATTTCATAGGCTTGTGTGGTATGCGTATTCCAAAATGGGAGGTTGACATTTGAGATTTAAGACTAGAACAGATGTATGGTGCATTGTGAGATGCCACGTAGAAGCTTTATGTTGTTAAGGGCAGCGGATGTCATGTAGCTCAGTAGTAGAGTGTGCGTAATGTGCTCAAGAAACCGGGTTCAATCCACAGCACCAAAACAAAATAAAACTTTGTTTTTAAGAGCAAGCTTACAGTACCGAAGACAGTGATCATTTCTCTCATGATATAGTGGCCTAAGAGTGTCTATAATTCTTTCATCTACAGGTAATTTCTGTAGGGTCCAGCCCTCGGGCGAAGACTAGCAAGGCGAAGCAAGTACGAGTGGACACTTTGGATGTCTCTGTATGTTTATAGAAAAGTGAAAATTATGCCAGAGAAGAGACTCAAAAGACCCAGGTTTTGGTTGCAGCTTTGTGACTTACTAATTATGTAACCTGGCCTGCCTGTCTAATCTCTCCAGAGGTCTATTTTCTTGACTTGAAAATGGCAGATGTTCTTGTTCTGCTTGACCTGGCAGAGTTTTCATGAAAAGCTAATGTTATCAACTTTGCTAAGTAGTCACATATGTTGTGTATCCCTTGCAAATGACAAAAACTTAACTTTGCAAAGGAAAGGATTTATTGACTCATCTGAATGAAATCCAAAGCCATCCTGATTTTCAGTCTGTAGTTTCTGTGGCTCTCCAACTCTTAGTTCCGCTGCTCGCTATCTGCCGTGTGTACTGTGTGTACCTTTCAGACTGGCCCAGTAGGAAGGACGCCTGCCTCTGCCCATCGCCTCGTTGAGTGTCACTGGGCCAGCGTCCTTGGAATCACAGCAGGCATCCCTGCGCCTGGCGCTGTAATCAGGAAAGACCATGCGGGCATTGGCTCCGGGCAGCCTGGACTGGGTATGGAATCCATCCCTCCCCAACCACCGGAGCTGGACGCGGGGAGGGAGACTTGCCAAAGAGCCTTCAGAGTGTGACTTACCAACCTCAGAGAGCACTGCCACCAGAAGAACTGGCCGCTGGTCCAAAGGCGTTTATTTTTTTCCTCTGTGAAGACACTATTTAGTGGTTTAAAAGGAAAGTAAAGAAATGGATGGTGTTCATAAAACTCAAGAAAATGCCCAATTTGAAAGGGGGGTTTTATTTAATAAAACAGAAAAGAAAAAAAAAGATCAAGAAATTTATCAAAGACAGAGAAGTACAATGTTGTGGGTAAGGCAGAACTTTTTCCTGTAGGCAGTTTGGAGGAGAATCCTCGTAGCTGCTGGTACTGAACTCCACCCAATCAGATAACCGTTTTTGAGACTGTTTTCACTTCCTTCTTGTCCTAAGCTGAGATATAATTCATTTCAAGGAGCTTGGGCTTAGACCAAAGGAATAGAAGTAGTAAAACTTCACTGTAGATAAAATAAGGAAATGTAATTTGTAAAGCATTGGATCCTTTAGTTAGAACTAGCAACTCTTTGTGAGAAATGTACACGTTATTGCCCAAACAGTAGCTCCACAGGTCGTGAAAGGTAATCTCATTTGCAGTGGCTACCGCAGGGCCGCAGTGGAAAGAGCTGAACCCAGTGTGGTGGTTCAGCCCTGTAATCCCAGCAACTCGGGAGGCTGAGGCAGGAGGTTCATAAATTCCAGGCTAGCCTCGAAAATTTAGTGAGACCCTGTCTCAAAATAAAATAAAAAAAGCTGAAGATGTAGCTCATTCATAGAACGCTTGCCTAGTATGCATAATGTCCTGAGTTCAATCTCCAGTACTGAAAAACAATTTTTATTTGGGGAAGGCAGGCAGCTGTAGAGGACATGCAGTTGTTACCCTTGAGGAGAACAGGGAGTCTCAGGAGACTTGGAAAAAACAAGTTTAAAAGAGACCTAGAAAGGCAGAAAGTCAAACAGCTGTAGCACAGGAAAAAATTGACAATTTAACATTGCCTTCCTTATTCCAGAAATTTTATATTCGTCATCTCAGTTCAACCTCATGATGATTCTGTTTTACAAGTGGGGCAAATCGAGCTTAGAGGAGCTGGTAACCACCGCGGATTCTGCATGGGCTCTGCAGAAGTGGGGCCTCCACTGGGAAGTGAGAGGACTGGTGGCACTGGTGGCCCTGCTACCATAACTCAGGTGTTCATAGGACTTCTTGGAAATTAGAATCAACTCTGTTTGTTTGGATTCTTTCCTCAAATTTGATGTATGCTGAAAATCACATTTTGAGTTTTTCCAAAAGACAGAGTCATATGCCAGAATTAAATAAGATATTGTGAAATATTTGGCTGCTTCAAATTTGGAAAGCAAAGAACAAGCAGATTATAGTATCCCAGTGGTGGGAAATTTTGTTCTTTAAGAAAAAAATATTCTTAAGTGAAAGGACAACTATTCTCAGAATCTTTAAAAAATATTGTTAGTATTTAAGGGCAACTAGTATTCCTCGAGATAACATTAAATGCTCCTTCAGAAGGTTTTCTGAGGTCAGAAAGTTTGAGGAAAGCTCTGCATTATGCCCTTCTCTGGGCTCCGCATGGAGATGAGTGTGCGGAGCCTGGAAAGTCGCCTTTGCACATGCACAGGGCCGAGGTGGCCGCTGATGCCTGGGGTAGGCACAGGCCTGAGACTGCACCGCAGTGAGGAGGGTGTGTGTTGTAAAAGTCTTGAAAATTTTAACAGATCATTAACCGCTCTAGCAGACACTTCAGCACGTAGGGTCTTCTTGGGTGTTTAAGGTCCTGGGGAACAGGTTTTGTTCCTGGGAGTGCTGCCCTGTCCCCTGCACTGAGAGGTCTCCTTCTGAAGAAGACACGCACATTGTTTCTCTGAAACTTGGTATGTGCTGGTCTGTGAGCTCAGCGACAAAGGCCATGTAGTAAAGGGACTAAGAATTCCCAAGGTAGAGAAACTTAACTAACTCAGCATTTCTCAAATTTTCTTGGTCATGTATTATTATTACTTGCTCAGAACATCTGTTAACATCTTTTGGACCAATTTACAATTAGGGCAGTAAAGGCCCAAGATGTGGCTGGGTTGGCCTGTAACCTTTGCGGCCCTGTATACTGAACTGATGGTGACCTTGTCCAGTGTAATTCGGAGTGAAAGAACATTAAGCTGTAAAACAAGGTAAGGAAGATTCACAAGGTTCTACTGAAGCACTTACACTTCCCAGGCCAGGCACTGCTCTGAGCACTTCACTGTACAGGTGTGTTCAGAATTCACAACAGCGAATCGAGGCACAGGGAGATCAATAAAATTGCACGAGGCCACCCAGGGAGGATGTGGTAGAGCCAGGATTCAGACTGAGTTGTTTGGGGGCCAGGGTTTATACTCTTAACCAATACATGTTCTACTTCTCAGATTAAGAACTTAGGTTCTTTTAAAAAATCATAATGATTTTTTTTTTTTTTTTTTCAGAAAATGTTTCTGGGAGGAGAGGCATTGTGTCTGACCTTTCTAGAGCTGTGCCAGTGTAGTTTGACTTTTAGGTAATCTAGCACTGACTGTGGAAATTTTGTGTTATATTACTTTAAAAATGATTGTGTCCTCCGTTCATCCTTTCCTTCACATTAAATTCGTATGTTGTAGAGGTAGGTCACCTATAGGTCACCTTGTTTTGCCCTCAGGGAAAGGAATTGGCTTGTCCTGGGCAAATGTCAGAGCGGAAGAGACCCCTGTGGCTGCCAGGCCAAGGCTCGTTTGGGTGGGTTGTTGTCACATTGAGTGAAGAGTCATTAACCAAGAGTTACAGTGCAAGGCTTGGGACAGTGAAGGGTAGGCTTGGAGTGAATAGGAACCATAAAGGTTGTCCATGACAAGCAGGCCTGGGGGGAGGAGAAGTGGTAAGGGAGCAGCTCCTGAGACTGCTGGAATGTGGTTCAGGGTGAGGCTGCCGTCTGGGTGTCAGGTCCGGGGAGGAGGGAGCGTCCCGGGCATTGCATAAGTAGTGGGAGTGACTGGATGAGCAAGAAGGCGGATTCTGGAGGCTGCAGTCTTAATGCTGCACCGTTACCGTGGTATCTACTACCTTTCAGCAGTGTGAGCTTTATTGCAGCAGAAAAGTGTTCTTTTTACACTCTGCTTGCTCTTGTGAAGGTTTGTATTATTTATTGAGAGGTTCAGATCTTGATTCTGTGGTGGGTGGATGTGAGCTCATACAGGTCAGTCACTGTGGGTGAAGGGACTGGGCAGAGAGAGAGGCTGCATTTGCTGCAGTCACCACCCTTGCCTAATGTAGTCTTTACCTGAGTTTTATTCAGATGATACAGGGCGGGTCCACCACTGGATCTAGGTTTTATCAGGCCTGAATTAAGGGCCCTTGTAGAGCAGAAAAATGCAAAATTATCAATAGAAAGTTACATATAGATGTGAAAATTTGTATCAGATTAGAAAATAATACATTTTAAAAAGCTGATAAATACAACAAAGAATGCAGAAATATGGTCGTTTAAAAATTAACGAATTGCCTGACAGTAATTTTTTATATGAATGTACATTTTGTGATTGCATATTTCTAATGATCTGTCTTAGTGTAACAGAATATGGAGACAATTCATTCTTTCCAGGAGTATGGTTGTTTTAAATTTATTTTCAATTATTGAGAGTTTAGAAAGCTCTTCATCTTGTTATATCTTGTAAATTTTGTAGTTTTTTTGTTGTATTTGGTAAAACTTCTATCATGAGCTATAAGATTTTATGGCATTTCGGATTTTGAGAGGATGATGACTATTAAATACTGTAAATTAAGTGAGTTGTCATCAGTATCCTCACTTGGTAGTACACTGTGATTTTGCGTTATCTTCATTGATGTCAGTTTCATGCTACGTCAGTAAAAAAATGTATGTCCTTTTCTAATACGTTCACATGATTTAAGTTCTCTTCATAATTAGATTGTTAAAAACCCACAAGACTACTCATTGTTTTTATTTCTTCCTAATTAATTGCTCCTTTTTGGTGCTGTCTTAGTTACCGTCTCTTTGTTCAGACACAATACCTGACACCCAAGAGTTACAGGAGGGAAGGTTTATTTAGCTCACAGTTTGTAGAGGTTTCAGTCCATAATCGGCAGGGTGGTATGGCAGAGGAGAAAGAGCTCGTGACATGGCAGTGAGAAGCAAGGCCAAGATAAGGGAGGAGGCGGGATGTAGACCATTCCAGCTCACACCCACGTGAGCACCTCTTCCCACCAGGCTTTACCTCCAGCATCACACCCAGCTGCACACCCATCAGTGGACTAATCCAGTGATGAGTGTCACACACCCATGGTCCAGCCACCTCCCAAAAGCCCCATCCGTGAGGCTTTGGGGGGACATCTAGATACAAGCCATAACAGGTTCAATCTGAAAAAAAAAATCTGTATTATTTGCTTTTTGACATCAAAGTAATTTCAGTTAGCATGACTGTTCTTTGTCTTTTTTTTTGTGGGTACCGGGGGGTCGACCTCAGGACCTCGTGCGCCAGCAGGCGCCCGTGCCGCTGAGCGATATCACCGGCCCCTTTTTCGTATGTGGGTTCCGGGAGTCGAACTCGGGCCCTCGCGCTTGCCGGGCAGGCGCTTAAGCCGCTGAGCCATCTCACCGGCCCCTCTTTGTCATTTTTGATTCTATTATTTTTTGTCTGAATTTTCTTTTAGTTTTTTTAAGTGATTGAAAAAATGACAAAAGAAAATGCCTTTGTACATATCCAAACCAGCAGTCACAAGTTTTCACTAGTTTTTTTGAAATGTCTTTCCAAATTATAGTTAAAATGGTGTATTGAAACTTTATAAAATATGCCATTCTCATCAAACAACGAGAGTGTAGTGCATTTAAATGGAGTGTGTGTCTGACAGAAGAACACTTGGAATTTTGACTAGGCATCAGTGATAATGGAAGTGTCTGTTATTATTTTACACCTCTGACGATTGCAAAAATTTCCCACAGACTTGCTTTTATTTCAAGCCTTTTATTTCTGCACTCCATATCCTTCAGTGTCAGGCACCATGGGACACATCACTATGGTGACAGAATTTGGCTCTGCACTTTCTCGTGCTGACAGTTGAGTTGGCAGTGGGCAGGAGCCATGTACCTGGCTGTAATTTAACTCCTACACGAAAGTGGTACAGACCACGCGAGCACTTCCCTAAGTCTACTCCTTTGTCTGGATGCCTGGAATACCCACAGCCGTCCAGCTCGCTGTAGTTGAATATATTTTTTTTGCATGTGTAAGCCATTTAAGACCATGTGAACATGTCGCGAGGGTGTCTTGGGACTCGGAAGGGAGCTGTGTTTGGAAGGGGCTCTGGGAGTCCTTGTAAACTGACTTCTGGTTGAGCTTCTCTCTGTAATGTTTTCTTTTTTTCTTTAGCCTCTTTCCAGATTTCCTTTGTCTTTGCTTTCCTGTAATTGAATATGATGGGCTAGGTGCCAACATGTTGATATTTATCCTTGTTGGTGTTCTGAGCTTCCTGGGTCTCTGGTTTGGTGTTCGTCATTGTTACGGTTTGTGTCTAGATGTCCCCCCAAAGCCTCAAGTGGTCATGGGGGCGGGCTTTGGAGGCATTGAGTCTAGAGTTTGTGATTGGTTCCTTGTTTAGTGCTGGGATGGGGAATGTGAGTGCTATGCCTGCCCTAGGGCAGGTAGCCTGCATACAATATAAGGGAGGAAAAGAGGCTCGCCCCTTAATTTGCTCTTGCTGCTTTTGCGGTCTTCCGCCGCCATGAACTGTTACCCCTCTGCCATGTGCCACTCTGCCTTGGAGCCAGCAGATTACGGACTGAAACCTCCACAAACTGTGAGCTAAATAAACCTTTCCCTTCTTTAATTTGGGGCATCTAGTATTTTGTCTCAGCAAGGAGAAAAGTAAGACAGCCATCAACCGTGGAACATACTTAGCCATTACTGTTTCCAGTATTTCTGCTCCAGTCTCTGTTCTGTGCTTTTCTTGTATTCCAATTATACGTATGTTACCTTTGGAAATTGTCCTGTAGTCCATGGATATTTTGTTCTGATCTTTTTCATTGTTTTTATCTTCGTATTTTAGTCTGGGAAATTTCCATCGAATATCTTCCTCTCCTTGGCTGTGTCCAGTGTACTGAGGAGCCTGTGAAAGGCATTCTTCATTTCAGGTGTTTTTGGTTCCTAACATGTCCTTTTGAGTCCTTCTGAGAATTTTCATTTCTCTGCTGACTTGATCATCAGTTCTTGCATGCTGTCTAGTTTTTTCATTAAACCCTCTTAACTGTAGTCATTTGAATTCCTGGATTATTTCTGGATCTGTGCTGCCGTGTGTCTTCGTCTGGTCGTGAAGTGTTCTTTCTGTCTTTACATGTTTTTTTTTCTTGCTTTTTAATCATGTTTTGTGATTTTTCTTCTTTGTTGAGAGCCTGGCATGATGTGTGAGGTAATAACTAAAATAAGTAGGCCTTGCAGTGTGTGGCTGGATGTAGGTCCGGCCGGGAGTGGTGCTGCTCTTTTGCTTCCTGTTTGTTTTGTGGTACTGGGGGTGGGCCCGAGGCCTCACACTGCTGAACAGGTGCTCTGTGTCTCCGCTGCGTCGCCCGCCCTGTTCTTCCACTGATTGCTGTAGCTGTGCCAGAGGTATTAAATTCCTATAATGTCCCTGGTTTTGTTTTCCCTGCTGTCTTTGTGAAAACCTAGTAACTCCTCCAATAAAGTCTGTGACTCGCAGCCCTTGCGCCTCTGACCCACTGCCGTAGTCCCGGAGACCTGGCGAGTAGGTAGGTGTGTGGGGGTGAGAAGTTGTCGTACCATCTTGTGGTTAAATCTCAGTCCTTCGCGTTTCCAGAACCTTCTGAAAGCTAAACGGCGATGAGTGATTTTCACCGATGTGACTCTCCATGTTCATTTGGGAAGTAGGAGTATACAGTGTTTCCCGTATTCATGTTTCAGCTTTACTAGAAGGGAAGGTGGATGAGGATGGAAATTTGTTGAGATTCTTTTTAACAAAGACTCATGAATTATAAATACTCAAAACGTATTCATGGGAAGAATAAGTGTTAACTATATCTAAATACCACTTATTTTATTATTTGTATAATATTTTTCTTAAAATTGATGAATTTTTAAGATCTTACTTTTTTTTTTGAGACAAGGTCTCACTATGTGTTTCAGACTGGCCTTGAACTCACTAGGTGGCCGAGGCTGGCCTCAAACTGAAAGCACTCCTCCTGCCTCAGCCTCCCAAGTGCTGGGATTACTGGCGTGTGCCACCACACTTGGCTAGGATCTTAAGTACTCTTGCACCCTCCTCCTAAGCAGTAATAACATCCATAAGATCATAGATTTGATATATAATTGCACATTTTTTCCTTGTATGTTGACATGGTTCCCTAAATATTGGAATAAAAAGTTTCTAAAATCATTCTGTGTTCAAATAGTGACCTGTGCACCCATGAGGGAAAACTAGCTATTATAACTAACTATACTATTGGTTTTTTGAGTTCTCTCGAAAGTGAGCTGCTTAAGCAAGAACACATTTCCCCAAGTAGGGCAGGAATAAGCTCAGTGTCTTTCCAGCTGCACCAGGAGCAAGAGCACAGCACACATTTCTCCAACTTCCCATCGTGTACTTTTTCACAGGAATATATCATTGCACCATTCTTAAAATCAAGTCAGCTGGTGAAGGTTTCCTGGCAGGAGCATTATCAAGACACTACAGGAAGTTCTCTAAGAACTTACCACATCAAACCGAGAAGTGCAGGAGATAAATAGGCCTTTCAATGGTAGTGGAGGTGGTGTCCAGCAGGTAGTTATTCTAGATAAGCTGTGGTCGGGGGTCCCCGGGTGCTGGTCTTCAGACTGCCGCAGCAGTGTCACTTGGGGAGAGAGTGCCTAAGCCAGCCCTCCTCGTAGAAATTCTGAGTGAACCTTGCGGGGAGGACTGGGACTCCGTGGTTTCTACAGGTTCCTGTGGTTCTGACGCAGACCCACAGCTATGCATCTTCTGGTCCCTCAGTGATCATGGATCTAGGGTGGGACCTTTTTAAGAATTTAACGTTGTGCCGTTTTTTTCCTTCACACTGTAAATGAAGTAACAAGCATTTTTCTTTTTTTTTTTTTTTAAGTGGGTACCGGGAGTCGACCTCAGGACCTCGCGCTTGCCAGCAGGCGCTTGTGTTGCTGAGCGATATCACCAGCCCGTTTTTTCCTTTATGTGGGTACTGGGAGTCGAACTCAGGACCTTGCGCTTGCCAGGCAGGTGCTTATGCCGCTGAGCCATCTCACCGGCCCTTGTATTTTGAGACAGGATCTCACTATGTAGTCCAGGCTGGTCTCAAACTTGTAATCCTCCTGCCTCAGCCTCCCAAGAGCTGGGATTAGAGGTGTATACCACCGTATCTGGTTGTAACAAGGATTTAATTAAAAACAAACGAACAGAAACATGAAAAGAAGGGACAGAAATGGATTATAGGTGCTGAATATACCATCCTTTAGAAAAAGACATAAAAAGAGCTTTAAACACCATCTCACAAGGCATTAGGGGTTAAAGTTAGGCGATTGGTTTGAACCCTAAGTATTGGCTGTGTATTGGGAAGCACTTAATAGACATTAATTAACTGTGGAGTAGATAAATTTTACCTTGCTTTTACAGGGTAGAAGGAGAGTAGTAAAATGACTAAACAATTTTCAGTGTCATGCCATATCATAGCAAAATAAAGCCACTGTGGATTCTGCCTCTGCTCGTGTAACTAGGCCATCTCGGCCATTCCCGATGCTCGTCACTGCACATTTGGAATCAATCATCACAGGCGTGCATAGCTGTGAGCATTTGGTTTCAGGAAAGTGGTTCAGAAAAGCTAAGTGGTAAAAGGAATACGGTTAGATCAAATAAAAAAAGCTACACGGATGAAACTGGAGGAGGAAATGGAGCCAGACCTCCCTCCACTCATCCCATTTCATCTTAGTACTGGAGCAAGCAGAGCCTGGGAAACGTGAAGAGCTTGAGGTTGAACATCGAGCAGCTCGGCTTTGTCTTCAAGCGCCTCGTCCCAGCAAATGATGGCGTTTCATATTGGCGTGTTTTGTTTTTTATTGCTAGTCTAGGTGCCTGTCCTTCATTTTGGAGTAGTAAAATTTGTGGGGGCTGTAACGTCCGCGGAAGAGGGGTCCCAGGAGGGAGACGCTCCAAGAACCACACAGGCTCTTATGTAAAACGCACGGGGTTTATTGAAAGGCTACACCAGCGTAGGGTCACCCAGCGAACGTGATAGGGCGACCCTGAAGGGCAGAAGCGAGGGGTTGTTATAGGGTCGGCTATGGTAATGAGAGATAGGCAAGCAAAGTTTACAGAAGCCAATCGCAGGGAGTTAAAGGGTATCTAGTACATTTATTGGTTACTTAGGGGAACCTATGGGCAGGGAAGTTCAGCAAAAGGGCAACCAATCAGTTTAAGAAAGGCTAACAAAGGAGCCCAGGCGCGGGAATGCAGCCCGCGCGCGGGCTTGGGTCACTGACCAAATCACATGATTTCCAGGAATTTACCCTGATGTGGGGAAACAGAAACTTAAGAAACTTATCTATTTAAAACAGAAACTTAGAAACTTGAGCTAACATATTGTGACGGTAGCAGCCATTTTGTAACCCAGCCTCACACATCAGAATTACAGTTGTACAACCTAAACTTTATACCAAATCACATCAAACCTCACATTCCCCCCTTTTCTTGAGGAGGATCTTTAATCTTAAAGATGGGAGTCTTGGGCTTTAGGACTGGATTTGGGCCAATTGTTCTTATCTGCGAACTGGCTTTCCCCAGGGGTAGCAGAAGAAACAGCAGCAGAGCTGGAAGCAGGACAGTAGCAGGAGTCATGACGTGGGCCCAGTCGCAGTTAGCCTCTGCTGGAGTCTTTGAGAACAATACAGTGAGCAGGTCCCTGGCACAGGTGGTGGTGGTGGTGGCGCTGGCTCCTCAGGAGCCCACTTTTTGACTCTGGAGTGATGAATCCACGGAGCACAACCTGAAAGTTTTAAAGCAGTGGGCGTGGTTAGGGTTACCTCATGGGGTCCCTCCCACTTTGGTTGGAGAGGCTCCTCTTTTAGGCTGTAATCAGGACTTGGTCTCTCGGATTTGAAGGAGTGGACTGGCATGGGCATGGGGATCAGATGTCTCCATAACAGTCTGTTGAAGTTTTTGAAGCATTTGATGCAGCGTCTTTATCTGTTGGTGCAAGTTTAAAGTTCCCATCTCCTGTAATCTATTCAAAACAGGTATCAGTGGGGGAGGCTCTCAAACATTGTCTCGAATGGAGTTAGTCCACCTCAGTACAGTGTACACCGCAACTGCAAGAGGGCCGCTGGGAGCACAGTAACCCAGTTAGCCCCAGTCTCTTGGCATAACTTTGCCAGGGTGGTTTTTAAAGTACAGTTTTGTCCTTTTATTTGACTTGAGCTTTGGGGCCAATATATAGTATGGAGTTTTTATTTTGGCCCCAGCACTGCTGTAAGGCTTTTGACCATTTTACCCACAAAAGCAGATCCATTATCTGAACCTACCGTTATGGGGAGCCCATACCATAGAATGATCAGCTCCATCAAAGCTTTTATCATCTCTTTCGATGTTTCAGTCTTAGTGGGGAGGCCTCCACCCATCCTGAATAGGTACAAACCAAAACGATTAAGTGTCTCTTATTTCTGCCAGTGGGTTTAACTTTAGTAAAATCCACTTTAACATCTTAAGATGGCACAGTTCCTTGTCTCCGGACATCTAGTCGTTGTGTTGTCAGGAGACAGGGTTGTTGTGGGCTCAGTTAGTGCCCCTCTCAGTCACTGAAGCACACAAAGTCCATATCTGGAAATAAAGAATTAACAGCCAAGCAACATTGCCGTAGAGTCTTTCCCAAGCTGCTGTGGCTATGTGAGTCTTGTATTACAAAATATCCCAGGAGGCAGAGCCTCTGCCTGGATGGTTTACTCCGAGGTGACAACCGTTGCTCCCACCCTCCAAACCCCATCATTTACCATGTTGTTGTCATCCAAAAACAGGGTCAGGCCACGGTTCTGGAGGGGAGTGTCCTGTAAATCCAGTTGGGCTGTCACCAATCTTTTTTAGGACTCCAAAGGCTGTCTGGTACTCAGGACTCCATTTGAGCGAAGGGGTTGTTTTCTCCCTTTAAGGCCTCATATAGGGGTTTTGCAATGGCTGCAAAACTTGGAACCCAAAGACAGTAGTATCCAACCATTTCTTAGGAATTTTTTTAAGTTTTTTTTAGTTGCAGCCTCCTTTTAGGCCCCAAAGGGCCTGGATATGTGAGACTGACAGCATGTGTGTCCCATCTTGTAATACAAACCTAACTTGTCTTTTAATAAGACATCATTGAAGATATTTTATGACATTATCTGGACTGTTGAATATCTAGGCATCTCTAAGTACTGTGGCACGTATACAGCATATGCATCACATAGGTTTTTGTTAAAATTATCATTTGACTGGTGACCTCATATTAGTATGAACCTCTTATCATAAATATCTGGAGCACAAGCAAAGGCAGGTGTCTGAATCTGAAAGAAAGAAAATGTTATCTCTGTAAACAATCCCAGTTTTATATTTTAGAAGACCTGTACATCTGGAAGGTGTGAATACACTTAATATGTTATGAGATTAGCAACACTGAATTGTCAGAGCCATATGAAAACTTTTGTTTCTTAATTTAGTTTTGTACCAGAGCATCTTTAAATCAGAAAACCTCATTGTCCTGTTTTAGAAAATTTAACCTGTTGATGATGACCAATGTAAACATATCACAATAATATATTTTGTCTAACAATTTTCTATGACTTATGAAAACCAGATCACTTAACACATTATTTCGAACAAATAAGAAACTCTCAAATCATAATATAACAATAAACAATAAACAATAAACAAAACATGCATTACATTTATAAAACCAATTTTAACATCATTTTGGCCAGCTGGCAACTTTTGGTGGAAGCATACCAGACAAACATTTCAAAAATCCAAAAATGCAAAAAGAAAATTCGTTGAGCTCAAATAAAACAGCTGTTTACAGGTTGGGCACACAGAAAAACAAAACATACAGACAAATTTAAAAAATCAGAGTGCACTCATATATATTGGCCAAATTAAATTATAGTAACTCTTATAATTTTAGAAGTTTGAAATTACAAATAGACTAGTCAGAATTATTTGTACAATAGCAGAGATCTCTTATAAGAATTTGGAAGAAACAAAAAATAAATTCCTTCATAAAGATACTGACAACTTTCATGTTTTCCTTCTATCTAGCTTCCAGCTCAGTCATCTCCATACCCTCTGTCACATACTCAAACCTTTCTTTTACTCTCTTAGCATCCTCTCTGTAAGAATATTATTTATATAAATTTCCTTTGATATATCTTTGTCAAAACTTATTTTGACCCCTTGTTCCTGGGTTGTTACAATTACGCCCAGTTTCCCGCTAGCTGCAAGTGCTGCAGCCATTTGTGATTTAAGAGCAGAGACCCTCTTTATGTGCAGAGAAAGAGAAAAGCACGCTTCAGGATAAGGTTTTTGTCCCAGGTGTTTTGAGCCAGGGCACCCAGCTTGTGTTTCCCACTGTGGCTTACTCAGCTTACTCGATATTTTGACAAAGCAGGCATTTACATTTCTCCTTTTAGATAGTAATTTTGATTAATCATCACTCAGGAGTTTGTAGTGCACAAGAAAAGTTTTATGCACATCAGTTTAAACTGAAAACCAAAAGTATAAGTGCCAATTAGTCAAAATTTGTAATTAGATTTCTCCTGTAAAACTTTCCTAGATGCTTGCAGGCAGCGCCAGGCTGGCCATTGGGGCAGCATTCGCACCACATACAACCAGGAGTTTATATATGGAAACTAATTTGGGTGCTCAGGCTTTCCGGCGACAATATTTCATACTCCATTGATTACCTGGGGGTGGAGCAACCCTTTAGCTAATTGTCCCACATTGAATGTGGGTCATTTAAGCTCTCAGAAGTTTTAGAGCTTCACTTTTTTATCTTAACTCCATAATCCCCTTTGAACTTATCAAAATTGTTAAGCATACATTTCAAAACAGTTGACTTACTGCCAGCACAACCCATTATGTCAATGACTTGGACAATATAGTAACCCACAGTTACAATTTATCTAAGCAAGTTCTGTCTCCCCCACTCAATTTGAAATGTAAACGAAATTTGAGACTAACAAATGGTCTCCTGCTGGCAGGTTGAATTCCTCTGGTAACAGTGACTTGGAAGCACAGGCGCAGGGGGGATAACATAGATGCAACACAGGGGAGGAACATGCACACACAGACAAAAACAGACAATCCCGGGAATAATAGCCACACTGCTCCCAACCTCAAATTTAGAGCCTTGCGTCCTGCCTTGCAGCCAATCTGGGGGGCCAGCTGAAGATCAGCTTTTTGGCGCCTTGGCCCCCCAAGGGTTAGCTGCCAGGCAAGGAGGCACTGAGGCCCCCCTCCTTAAATACACTTTTGGAGGCCTTACAAAGTCCTTGGTTGCCATGGAAACTGCATTCTTTACCTTATCACCTCTCTGGAAGTTTTACAAGGTTCTTTAAACATCTGGCCAATTAACACTGGGGATGGGGTAGCAGGTACCTCCTGTGCTAAAACCATTTGTTTCCCTTTTTGTGGTTATATGACCTTAAGATAGTGATAAGGAAAACCTGTTTGTTTGTGATAGTACCATCCGTTTCTTCTCTTTGAAGTTTATTGCTACAGAAAGGGCAGTGGGACTAAAGTCCAACTAAAAGTTTCTATTTATTCCCATTGTCCTGTGGAGAGAATGCAGTGGTAACGCTTGCGCCGGGGAGTGAAAGAGGAAGTAAAAAGAACGAAACGACTCCGAAACAACAAATCCTTAGGGAATACAAAAGCCCAAAGGCCTAATACAAATGACCGAAGTCCAAAATCCCTAAGGCAAATAACTAACGGGTCAGGAAAGACCCCAAAATTACTCCGCGGAGGATGGGGCCCAGTTAAGGGCCACCCAAACGAACGGAGAGAGAAGGAAAAGGAAATTCTCTCTCCCAAACGACACTGCAGCATCAGGCAAATGGAGTCACAAACAGAGTCAGAAGTATAGTCAAGAGGCAGAGATATAAAGAAACGGCCGTACTTACCCCAAGAGGCGCAGTGTCAGCCGTTGAAGCCTCTCCCCTGGCCCCCCTTTAATCCCGGACGAGCCCCCAAATGTAACGTCCGCGGAAGAGGGGTCCCAGAAGGGAGACGCTCCAAGAACTACACAGGCTCTTATGTAAAAAGCACGGGGTTTATTGAAAGGCTACACTAGCGTAGGGTCACCCAGCGAACGTGATAGGCCGACCCTGAAGGGCAGAAGCGAGGGGTTGTTATAGGGTCGGCTATGGTAATGAGGGATAGGCAAGCAAAGTTTACAGAAGCCAATCGCAGGGAGTTAAAGGGTATCTAGTACATTTATTGGTTACTTAGGGGAACCTATGGGCAGGGAAGTTCAGCAAAAGGGCAACCAATCAGTTTAAGAAAGGCTAACAAAGGAGCCCAGGCGCGGGAATGCAGCCCGCGCGCGGGCTTGGGTCACTGACCAAATCACATGATTTCCAGGAATTTACCCTGATGTGGGGAAACAGAAACTTAAGAAACTTATCTATTTAAAACGGAAACTTAGAAACTTGAGCTAACATATTGTGACGATAGCAGCCATTTTGTAACCCAGCCTCACACATCAGAATTACAGTTGTACAACCTAAACTTTATACCAAATCACATCAAACCTCACAGGGGCAAAGTAGAGGCATTTTTTGTGTTTCCTCTTTGAATTTTTATTTTTTATCAAAGTTGTGTTATATTCCTTTTTAAATGAATTAAAGAGTAGTACACTTTCTCTTCCCAAGAAGCAACTTTTCTTTCTTCCTTTCTTCCTTTCCTTTCCTTTCTTTTCTTTTTTCTTTACATTTCCTCTTATATAATAAATAGAGAAGGAATAATAGACCTACAAAATTGTTCTCTAATTACTGTCATCTGAATTGGTGGGATGATTATTAAAAATCATGAGTCCTGCATCCCAGTCCAGACCTAACGAGTGAGACTTGCTGCGACTGGACAGCCATGTGCAAAGAGATCTAAGCGATCCCTGCACAAATTAAAGTTTAAAAATAACTTTTCCAGTGCTTCTTGATTTTTGCCAGGGAAGATAACATTTTCTAACTCTTTTTGTCGTCTTATCCATTGTCACGGGTCAGAGTCCTACCTAACAAAACTTACAACTTTCAAAAATAGTCACACAAATGAGACAAAATAATAAGTTTACCTCTCCTGGAATGGTGAGAAAGGGTTTAGACAAGAAACTAATGTCTGGGTCCTAGAAGCACTTGTTGTTATTGGAGTATTGCTTCTAGGTCCTTTGGTGGACAGATTTAAACATGGTGAGTTAATTTCAAATTAGGATTATAATTAGGTATATTACAGTGTGTTAAATTATATGTATTTTTTCTTGTATGAAAGTTCACATTCCTAAAAACTAACATATACTTTCTGCTAATTGCAAAATTGCTGAATGATAATTTGAGATAACTTTGCATCTCATTTGGGTCTTAGAGTATTTTCCACTAAGGATGAATAGTCAGAGTGCTGTCTTGAAGTCATTTATTTTGCTTTTGCAGTGCTGAGAATGGAACCCAGGGCCCTTGCACTTGCTAGAGAAATGCTTTACTACTGAGCTGTATTGTTTCCCAGCCCTCTGAAGCTATCTTATATATGCAGTTTCTCTGTTTACATTACCAATTTGTTATATTAGATTTATTTCATTTGTTTTCAAATAAGGCTAATATTTTTCTTTTTAATTATTGAAATATGTAAGAAGTATACCTATTTAAAGCTATATAAAATACAGAGAGTGCATATTCAGAAAAGTTTTATTTATGTCTTTCCCTTCCTCCTAGCTACCACCCTTTCTCTTATAGGTAATCATTTTTATTAATTTCTGCCTTTTCCTTGCATTGTTTCTCTTTATAAATGCATACATATAGGTGTATTGATCTTGTTTCTCTTTGTTGTTGGTTTTTTTTTTTTTTTTGTGGGTACCGGGGAGCGACCTCAGTACCTCGTGCGCCAGCAGGCGCCCGTGCCGCTGAGCAATATCACCGGCCCCTTTTTCGTATGTGGGATCTGGGAGTCGAACTCGGGCCCTCGTGCTTGCAAGGCAGGTGCTTATGCTGCTGAGCCATCTCACCGGCCCGTTGGTTTTTTTTTTTCCACAAAAAATACCAAATATTATACTTTCCCTTTTGTATTCACATGTGCAGCTTTGAAACCAAGGAGACCCCTTGTAGACTACCACTTCCTCCCTTCCTCTGCAGAGATGGGAGAGGACCCAAGAGTGAGTAGCTCCACTTGTTCTTAGGTCCTTTCTTATTTCAGTCTCTCAATGTGACCCTTTCATGGTCCACAGGATTTGTTACCAGTGTTAATGAATAGAACCTGGGAAATCACTGTCTCTCGCGTGTGCTAACACCTGCATAGATTATGCACAGTATTGATGTCAGGTGGCCAAAAAGGAAATGGCTTCACCTCCTTTTTGTCTTCTGAAAATAAAAGATCTAGTTACAGAACCTAGAAACCACCATTTTGTTTGTTATTTCAATGTAAGATCCCACAGTGTGTCTCTCAGGTGTTTCTTCTGTAAGATATGGTTGAGCATCGTTGTGGAGAATGTCATTACTTGACTCCTCCATGAGGGACCTATTATTATTACTATTTTTTTATGTGGGTACTGGGAGTCGAACTCAGGACCTCACGCTTGCCAGGCAGGCGCTTATGCTGCTGAGCTATCTCACCGGCCCAGACGTATTATTTTGTAAGTAAACCATATTAGAGAATCTCAATTTCTGCCCTCTCCCATGACCATCCTTCAAGATGAGCACATTCTCACTGGCTAGACCAGAAAAACAGTATGCCTATAAGAACAGAGACGACAAATCTGATGGATTAAATGTTTGGGGAGTGGGTAGAAATATAAAGCATTTGCTTTTTCTTTATTTGCAACATTCGGTGACAGTAAGGCATATTGTACAGAAAGAAAGCAGTCTTTCCAAAGAAAGATTTTCCAGTCAGACTCACTCTTGAAGACTCCCGAAGGTATGTTCACTTCCTGTTTGCCTATGTGAGGCGCAAACACTTGGAACATGAAAATCCCAGGAGAAAAAATATACTTTAAATAGTTTCTTAGCAGTGAATATTGGTTCCTTAGCAATAAGTATCTCAGTTTTTTACTTAGTAATCTATAGGAAGCAAATTGCATAATTAATTTTCGGAAGAGGATTGGATATAATAATGTTTACTTAAAGCTTTGGACAAAAGTAGTATCAGTACAGTCTTTTTTCATAGGTAGTTTATTAGCTCTGTTTTTTTAAAAATATAAAACAGTTTGGATTTAGTTATAATATTTAAATATATGCCATGAATAGTGGCACACATCTGTAATCTCAGCACTTAGGAGGCTGAGGCAGGAGGATTTCCATGAGTTTGAGGCCAGCCTGGGCTACATAAGTGAGTTCAAGGGCAGTCTCCACTACATAGTGAGACCCTGCCTCAACGACCCCACCCAAAAATTTAAATATACTCCTGATGGTATTTATTGTTATATGTCATGCTTAGTGATTTCATTTTCTGAAATCTATAAAAATACATAAGCTACTAAATTGAAAAAAAATCAGCTTCAAAAGTGTTCCATTTTATTTAGTGAAATGAACTCTTTCAAGCAGTTTAGCTCTTTTTAAAGTTTAACATGCTGATTTTAAAATTTTTAAGGGAGTGAGTGTATTTACTTTTAAATATATTTTGCTTCTAAAATAAAAATATTAGGCCATAAACGATGAAAAGCTGCTTTAGTGTTCGGTCATCTTCCACAGTGCGGATGGACAGGGGAGTGTTAGGGCTCTAAACCTTCGTGAGAGTTCACAGAAACGGGGCGGCCATCTCTTATGCGGATAGTAGATTTTTTTCTGGGGAATGCGAATGAATAATCAGAAATGGCTCTGCTCATACCCTTGTGACTTAACCGCATTCTCCCGAGCTTTGGTATTGCGGTGTTAGTGAGCAGGCACTGAATGTTAGACAGGGAGAGGGACAAATGTATGCCCTCTAAGATGTGCCTTTCTTGTAAAAGAAACTAACAGTGAGAATGGCATCTTCGGAGGCCTCATTCAGGTCGGAACCAGCCTCCTTCAATTGGAAACTGGGACTGGCCGGTTGAGGGCCAGCACAGTGTTTTTTTAAATGGCTGTACCCAGCGTGTGCTGGGACTGGAGGGGCTGGTGGCACGCTGCAGGGAGTGTTGGCTCACGTCATGCACCGTTATGCTGGGAGGAGGATGCCCGCGCACATGTGCTTGACCTTCATGCTTCTGGGCTTTCTCTGGGACAGCAGAGGCAGCACTGCTGTCCTGGTTTGTTTCTTCAGTGTGTGAACTGGTACCTGTTCTTCTCCACTACTCTGGACTGCTGGGCAGCACAGCTTCTGGAATTCCACCAGGTGAATTCTAATTCTTACAAATATTTGACTCCTTCTGCTGCCTCACACTGGAATAGGCCAGGTACTCACAAGGCCTGTAGAATATTCATTTCAAGGTAACACTTTTCTAAACGTTGAAGTTTTATATTTGTATAGTATACAAATCAAAATGTAAAAAAGAATGAATCATGGAAGGACCGAGGGAACAGATGACATTCAAAATTTAATTATTCTAGGAGAGTTGGTTCCTAATGAAAACATATACTAGCACAGGGGTAAGGAAACCCCAAATGATACTGCAGTGACCTGTATTTTGTGTAGTCTCATTAGAGATGAGAGGGAGTAAATCCTGAGACTTTGGGATGAATTTTACTCTAGATTCAGCAGCCCTTGAAAGAAGCTACAACCTTTGGAGAGACAGCTAGCTCCAAGGGCACTGAACAAGGGGGCCAAGGACTTTGTCTTTACTCGTCTTTCTCTTACATTCTGTCCCACTCTCTGTTGTCACGTGTCTTAGAATGTTTTGTGTTGCTGTAGCAAAATACTTGGGGGGGATGGGCATGTTATAAAGTAAAGATGTTTATTTAGCTTGCAATTCTGGAAGTTCAACAGCACGCAGCTGGCATCAGCTTCTGGTGAGGGCCTCGCGGTGGGCTGCGTTTCAGGGCGAGGGCTTCTGTGGAAGAGATCACATGGCCAGATAGGAGGCAAGAACCTGGGAGGGTCTGCTCACTCATGTCAGCCAGCTCTTACAGGAGCGAATGCACTGCCTGAGATCAGCAGGAATCCCTTCAGGAGGGTAGTATTGACCTTGTCTCCTCTCTCTCTACCCCATTCATACTTCTATTTTTGTTTTCTTCTTGAGACATAGTCTCACTAGGTAGTTCAGGCTGTCCTTAATCTCCCTATGTAGCTCAGGCTGGCCCTGAACTTGCAGTGATCCTCCTGCCTCAGCCTCTCAAGGGTTGGTCTTCTAGGTGTGCACCAACATGCCCAGCAACCCCACTCTTAACAGGTCTCACCCCCCCTTCAGTACTGTCACAGTAGGGACCATTCTCAACATGAGTTTTGTCAGGTATAAACCACATCTTTTTTTTTTTTTTTTTTTTTGGTACCAGGAATCGAACTCAGGTGCTTGTGCTGCTAAGCCATATCCCCGACCTAGGTATAAACCATATCTTAACTGTATCATCCAACACTTCCAGAAGCCAGAAAATGGGGTCCTTCAACAAGAACCGTAGAGGTTAGCCGTGGATCTTTTAGGGTACAGGGCAGGGTGTTAAAGTGAATTTTGAGGAGCAAATAAAACGTGGCATGAAAGATATCTGGGAAAGTCTCTTTCCTGGTTTGGCACCTAGTTAGTTTTCTTCTGCAAAAGCAAGCATTTCCCCAAAGTCTTCTAGAGTTCTTAATTCACTCTTGTTATTTTATGAGTAAACCGAGGAGTGGGGACTGTTTTTATAGATTTTGAAGTTTGCCTGAGGCAGACCTTGTTCCTGGGCAGCGGCCTCTGCTGGGTGCCAGCAGCCTGCAGAAGGTCCCCGCAGACAGTGTGACTTGCATCCCATTCCTCCTGCGCTGGGTGCTTTGAATGGTCCATTTCTGCCTTCAGAATTCTAAATAGGTTAAGTCTTTTTGTGACTGCCTTGTGTTTCCTTTTAGGGATCTGGCTCAGAAATGAAACATGTAAAAATATTGGCTTTTTTCAGGCAAGTGATTACAGCATTTTTTCTTATAACTTTTCAATAATTTTCAAGCACAATTTCCTAATGCGCTGTCCATGGGGGAACCCTGAATTTCAGGAACAGCTGCAGTTGCAATCGGTGTGTTAAGTGAGCGTGCACAGGCATTTGAGGGGACGTGGCTTGCTTTCATCAGATCCCCATGGAGATCCCTGAGGCATAAAAGATTCAGAAATGCTGCTCTGAAGGAAGTTTAATTAATTTGGATGTTTTTCTTCCCCTCATTACTTACTTTTAATGTGACCTCTGCCTTCTTAGGTTCCAGTAGGTTGGACAAAGTCAATGATACCAGGCCTTTCACAACATCGAAATTCAGGGGTTCTCGGTAACTTTGTGTACAGGATCAATAGGTGCTGAATGACTGATACACTAACTGGTGGGGTCTTTGACCTAAAATCCCGGTATGACGAGCTAATAAGATGATTTGTGTTCGGTGAGACTGTTTCAATTGGCTTTAACCAAAAGAAAACAGTTTTGCTTATGTGATAGGAGAGAGGATATTGGTTGATGAAAGGTTCCATTCCCTGTTTTTCTATAGAAAAATGTCCAGAAATTTTATAGTGTATTTTGCTGTTGAAATTTGTCACTTTTCGGATACCTGTCAGTAGATTTGATAAATAAAGCTAATATAATCGTACTTACGGCTTTCTTTTATAGTTATTTTTATCATAAGATCATAATTTTTTTATGTAGATGATTTTAAAGGTTTGTCATATAATTTTGATTCCTGCTTTATGTACTTTGCGGTATGGCCAAATATTTTTCTGAGAAAGAAGTTATAATTTAATATTAAAAATCATAAAGTACAAATATGATATTCCAGCAGCATTTAAAGGATTTTTTTCTCTTTCACAAGACACAAGCTGGGTGTGGTGGTACATGCCTGTAATCATAGCACTCTGGGAGGCTGAGGCAGGAAGATCATAAATTTGAGCCCAACCTGGGCAACTTAGTGAGACCCTGTCTCAAAATAAAAAAAGGACTGGGATGTAGCTTAATGCCAAGGCCCTAGGTCAATCCCCAGTACTGCCAAACCAAACCAAACCAAACCAAACCAAACAACAAACTATTGAAACATGAGTAGAACAACATAATTCTTAGCACACTTTGTACAATATTGTTGGGTTAGATTGCATTACATAGCCCTTTACTTCTACTCATTTCACTTTATTTACCTTTTTATTGTTTAGGATTCTTTTTAAGTATCTGAAGTCTGTTTTAAGTAAAAGAGGAAATCATTTATGTTTGTTTAGGTGAATTGCATTCAGAACAATAAAAGTGGGAGCCGGCCTGAATGACTTCATCCAGGGCCACAGTTACATCTGCTCTCTTCTGTATTTCTTGACTACTTGTGTCTGTGTTGGCCTCATTCATACCCCTCCCCAGAGTCTTGCTATGTAGCTCAGGCTCCCTTCAACTTGCAATCCTCCTGCCTCAACCTCCCAAGTGCTGGGATTACAGGCAAGCACCACTATGTCTACCTCCTCATTCATTCTCATATTCATCATCCCCTCCGTCTCTCTCTCCCTCTCTCTTTCTCTCCCCCCCCAGGATCTTGCTGTGAACGCACATATGTAGTCCAGGCTGGGCTCAAACTCATGGCGATCCTCCTGCCTCAGCCTGCCCTGAGTGCTGGGATTACAGGCACACACCACCACATCTGGCTAGCTCCTCATTCACTTTTTTTTTTTTGGTTACCGGGGGTAGAACTCAGGACCTTGCGCGCCAGCAGGCGCCCGTGCCGCTGAGCGATATCACCGGCCCTTTTTTCGTATGTGGGTACCGGGAGTCGAACTCAGGACCTCGTGCTTGCCAGGCAGGCGCTTATGCCGCTGAGCTATCTCACCAGCCCTCCTAATTCACTTTTAACTCAGTTTTTCTTCATGCTGAGGAAGGCATTATGGTCATAGAAAGGATAAGACTTAGTCACTTTCTAGCTAGCAAATAAGTAGGACAGAAAACTTCCTTCTACACATAAGAATAAGTAAAAATCCAAGGGGAGGGACTTGGTTGGTCTAGTTTAGGTCATCTGTCCAGTTCTCGACCCTGTTGCTACAGCTGGCAGCTTATCCCATACTCGCTGCCCATTCATGAAGTGGCAGAGCCATTTCCCAAAGGAAGGGGAGATACTATTACCCGGTGGAGGGGGCAAGGTCGCTGGTCTTTCCTAACCCACAGATGTCTAGCACGTGTTTGTGTGTATCATGTCAGAAATGCTACTGCCAAATTACTAACTAGAATCTATTCTCTGGGCTCTGTAAACTAAGAATTAGACTTAGTTCTGTTTTGATAGTAAAAGCACAAAGTGTAGAAAAATACAGATCTGTTTGATTTCCACATGTTCTTGGTCTTTCTGTAGAACAGTACAAATAGGTAATACTTAACTGTCATTACTGCGTAATCTTTAGTGTTGTAAAAGCTTTTAAGTTCTTGACTAGCTGGCAACATTCAAAATGAATGCAAATGAAAAATAAGTAGTACATTGCATTTTATACCTTCTGCCACATTTGGAAATAATTCCTGCATGGACGTTTTTAATGTAATAGGCCTTTGCTGCTTATTTTTCCACATAATCCCCCTTTTTTTTTTAATTTGGAAATTGCTTAAAACCTTCACTAAAGAATGAAAAGAGGGCCGGTGAGATGGCTCAGCGGCTTAAGCGCCTGCCCGGCAAGCGCGAGAGCCCGAGTTTGACTCCCGGAACCCACATACGAAAAAGGGGCCGGTGATATCGCTCAGGGGCACGGGCGCCTGCTGGCGCGCGAGGTCCTGAGGTCGACCCCCGGTACCCACAAAAAAAAAAAAAAAAAAAAAACAAAAAAAAACCCGGAAAATTAAAAAAAAAAAAAAAAAAAAAAGAATGAAAAGAAACAAGAGTTATAATCAATGCAAGCTTTGTTTCCCCCTCCTAAAGTTCAGAAATCCTCTGGGGCTCAATGTCTTTATTCTCCTAGTTCTTTTGATGGGAAAATACTATTCTCCTGTTGCAGCATCCTAATTGGGGATGGGGTGGGCATTAAGAGATACAGGGGTGCAAAATACCTTTCAGGACCCCGGTTGCAATACAGCAGTTCATTTTTGCACTGTATGTATTCTAATGTATTATGGCTCATGACACATTAACAGTGTGGTAACAGTACGGTCAGCTGCCTGAACCACCTCCACAGAGCAAAGCCGTGAGCAGTTTCCCTGACCATTTCTCCAATGCGTCACTGGAATAGACGGTAGCATCTGTATTCTCTTCTTTGATATAAAGCCTCTGGATAAATTGAGCCCATCCTTTTGATTTTAATAACTTTTCATCATCCCTTCTCACCCAAACAATGGTAAATTAGTGAGTTAAGATAAAACAAAATACTCTTATCTACCATTTTGAGGGTTGTTTTATAAAAATGTCCACAATTTATGAGAATAGACAACCTAAAACTCTTACTCTCCAGAGTAAACAATTGACTTTACCTCTTTCTTTTCCTTTCCTCATGGGATATTGATATTGTATGTCATTTTGATTATACCTTAGAATTTGTATTTGCCCTTTCCATTTAATATTTGTTATAAACTTTTCCATATATTCCATGTTTAATTATGGTTTCATGAGATCTTATCTGTTCTTATGCCATAATTTATGAAAAATTTCACATTTACTGCATATTTGTGTTACTTTTCGACTTGAACTTTCCAAATGATGCTATTATGAATATATCTCTGTGGTAGAGCCTCTCTTGTGGCAAATTGTTTTTTTCAAGAAAAATTCTAAATAATAGATCAAAAGGTAAAAGTGTTTTTATAACCTGGTTTTACAATGAATTTGAGACATTTTTCACATTTGGAAATATGTAGCTATAATATTACAATAGTTTTTTACTTGAAGCTCATAAGAATGAAATTCCTTTTTCTTTATGAGACCCATCTCATGTATTCTACCTGATGACTTTATCTGTTTGTTATGAGGGGGAGAGAAAGGCAACTCAAAGCCCAGATTCACATATGAAAGAAAGGAAGAAAAAGATAAGGGGTTGTGACTTGATTTTTTTTTTTTTTTTTTTTTTTTTTTGTCCTTCAACCTAATATCCTTTAGGTCTGCCTGGATTTTTTTTTTTTTTAATCCTTTTTTCCCTTTCTGATAAGAGCTTATTCATGATAGCCTTTAAACCCAGTCAGGCCAGTCAGTGAAGAACGACAGTTTAATATTTCTCCATCAGCTTCCAGTTGTAAGAGGCATGGATGGTTACCCATGCCTTCCACGCCCTAGACATATGCACAGTCTGTCTCCTAGATCTCTTTAATTTTCTGGGGTAATGTAATCATGTACTGTCTAAGACCTTCAGTGGGAAACTGTGTCAGTAGAGTAGGGCAGTGTTCAGCAAATTGATTGTTGAGCAGCTTGGAAAATCAAAGGAAATGAGTTGATTGTGAACTGGTACCTCATAAGCTGTTTTTTGTGCCCTCTGGACATTGTGGCCAGGGGCATGAAAATACTTAGGAGTTAGCTCTTTGATTGAGTGTTGGGAAATCAGTTAACATTTTATATTTCTCTTATATTCCTAAGACTTAGCTAAGTTCCTGGCAAGAATGACTTTGAGTGTTCTCCATATTCTATGAGTAGAGATAATATATGCTGTCCGTTCTATGAGGGATAAGAGACTATAAGGGGACATGTTCTATGAAAAAGTCGGTACTTTTTATTTAAACTCGTAAAAAGTCGGTTAATTCTGTCAGGATCATTAATATATAACAGCAAATTTCAGAATGTGTTGGCTTATGGTTGTCAAGCATGTCATTGTCTTATAAACCACAAAGTCCTGGACATAAACTAACCCTAACAAAGTCACATAAACAGGAACATGCACCTTCGTTATTCTGTGGAGTAATTACGTACATACCTTTCTTTTTTTTTTTTTTTTTTTTTTTTTTTTTTTTTTGTGGGTACCAGGGGGGCGACCTCAGGACCTCGCGGGCCAACAGGCACCCGTGCCACTGAGCGATATCACCGGCCCCTTTTTCGTATGTGGGTTCCGGGAGTCGAACTCGGGCCCTCGCGCTTGCAAGGCAGGCGCTTACGCCGCTGAGCCATCTCACCGGTCCCATACCTTTCTTAATCTAGCTAGAAAATTCCTATTTTTTCTGACACTGTGGATCTGCAATGGATCATAGCCATAATCTTCTAATTTATTAAAAGGAATTTTAAATTGGAAGACAAAAGATTTACTGTAGGGTGGCTATGATCTGAACCTAGTTTTGTTTCCATATCTTTCCGAATATTGCAAAACTTAAGGAATTGCAGAGGGTGGTAGAGTTATAGATGAAATGCTTTTCCTTCCTTCTCTCGTAGAATGGTCAGTGGTGATCGCTGCCGTGTACGGAGGGGGGATGGACCGCTCTTCATTTTATCACTGTTTAGTTTCTGCCAGTGTTGCTCTGCTGACACTGCTCTCACTCTTGTCACCAGTGATGTACTAGTCTAATATGACTTCTCTGTACTTGAAAAGGTTGATTCTTTCATCCTCAGGACTTATAATACTATTTCATTCTTCCTTTGCGCCTTCTTTGTAGTACTTCTTCCTTCTCTAAATGTGGGCATATCCAAGCCTGAGTCAGTGTCCTTCTTACTCTCCCACTCACCGTCAGAGCTCAACCCTTGTATGTCTTCTCCCCCCACCTCTCCCTGGACCAGGTTCCGGTTAGCACTCAGAACGAAAGTGTCCATGGCTGAGCGCCTCGGTTTCCCCACCCTCAAATCTTACACATACGACTTCTTGGTCATCCAGGCTTTTAAGGATCTGTTGCAGATGATGTGGCAAAGACAAAATTTTAGTTAGGGTCAGTTTTCTGTTGCTGTGTAAGAAACTTGAAAATGTAATGGTTTAGAATGAGGGATTTGTTATGCCATTTTCTGTGGATGGGGAGTTTGTCTTCCAGGGAGCTGGTTCCGTGCTCAGGGTGGAATCCAGTGTCATCTGGGAGGCAGTCACATCTGAAGTTTGCAGTTCTCCAGGCTCATTGGGATTGTTGGCAGAATTCAGGATTCCTTGTGGCTGGTGGGCTGAGGTCCCTGTTCTCTTGCTAGCTCTTGTTGGGGACCTCTCTGAGCTCCTAGGTCTTGCCCTGTGGTCCTTCCACAGGCAGTTCAGAGCATGGGGGTTACTTTTTTTCTGGGCCAGTAGGTGAGTTGGTTTTGTGTGTGTGTGGGAGGGGGGTGTGGGTGTGGGTGGGGTTTTTTTTTTTTTCTGCTTCACACTTGACTGCAGGCTTACCTGGTTAAGTTAGCCCATTCAAGATTATCGTCTCCCTTCTTACTAAGTCAAAGTCAGCTGATAAGGGACTTCAATGATTTCTGTAAAATCCTCTTTTCTATAGATGGAACAACGTCATGGCAGTGGACCGTGTCATATTCAAGGTCCCACCTCTCCTGTGGGAAGGGGATTGTGCAGGATGTGTAAGGCGTAGGGTGGGAATCTTGGGGGCTGTCTGAAATTCGGTTTACCACAGGACAGATGGAAGCAAGAATGGTCACGAGTGCCATCATTATTTCAGTGATCACATTAGGATAGTTGTAACATCGGTGATCCCAGTACAGTGCTACCTTGGGGTTTTTATATTAATGTGTAGTTATGAAACTATTATAATCTATAACTATATAATGTATAGTTGTGAAACTATTATACTAATTGTCTATCCATACAGATATATATATATATATATATATATATATATACACACACACATATAATAAACATACCTACAGAATGTTTTACTATATATTTATTTAGATGTATATACCAATTATATCTTAAATTGATCTTCGATGCTTCTTGGGAAGCATTTCCCACAACTCAACCATTTCTGAATGTGAAATTTAGGGTTATTGTGTTTTGTTGGTGGTGCTGGTGATCGAACCCAGGACCTTGAACAGCTGAGCATGGGTTCTCTACTGAGCTAGACCTCGAAGTTGAAAATGATTTTTGGAAATACTGTTTTTATTGAGAGAAACATGCCATTTCTTTTTGCCTTATTTTTTGTTACAAAATTCTGGACAGTTTTCCATGCTTTTTTCTCTAGCCCACATGTGTAATGAAAGGGACTGTTTCCATCCATCTTACCAGATAAGGACAAATGCTTCTGGTGAGCAATCAAGTTTTGGGTTGGGTTTCATCCCATTTCATCCTCTGACCTGTGGAGGAAGATCACTCCTCTTTCTAAGTTGCTTGTTTGTATGTGTTTGTGTGTGAGCCAAACCACATTTTTAAATTCTATTTTTCTTAGGAGCCAGTCTGTTAAGAAAAGAAATAAAAATGTAGATATTTTATGTGGATAAACAGAATAGTGTTTCTGGTTTCCTAAAATGTTTTCGTAAATAGCATCTGTTTCTATGTAAATATAGAGATTTGCTTTTTCTGCTACTTTTGCTAAAATTGGTGATAGAACTTTTCTTTGACTCATTATCTATTTTATACTCTTTGCTTTACTATCTAAACCTTTTCTCCAACCTAAGAAAGAAATTCGTCTTCAGGGAAGGGCTTTCATACTGTCTCACTAATTTTTGCATAGATCAGGACTTATTGACAGTTCTTGGCTATTTTAGTACGCTGTGGGAAAGATTCAGTATTGTTTCCATCTTACAGAGGAGGGGATTAAAAAATACACATGGTTTTCCTAAACATGGTTTACTACTTTGAATGATTAAGGATGGAGGAGGAAGAAATAACTGGCTTTATTTGGGAATTGATCTGGCATTTAGCTGACAGGCAATTAAATACTGAGTTTTAGAAACTTAGCTTTTATTTGGAGTTACGTATAGCTATCAAAACTACTTTGTGGAACAGTCTTTTATGTATGTATTCATAGATTATTCTGCTATAGGCCAAATAGCTTTGCACTTGATCTGGAGTTTAAAATGAAATTTTAAATTAATATTGTTGCCTCTGCCCACATCAGGTGCAGTCCTCATTTCCCTCAATTGACTTAGCATTTCTGTTCTTTTCAGTAAGAAAAGATTCATGGCCCAGTTGGTAATTGTACTCCTTCTCCAATTTAAGTCTGTTTTGAATTTGTTCCAGTCAGGATGACATTTCACCCTTAATTAAGGGAGTCTTAATGATAGATATAAATGCACGAGATCATGTCTTGTTCTTGAATGTGGCTGAGATGAGCTTCTAACTCAGTCCCAAGTTAGCCTACTTACCTTGTCTGTTTGTCGATGTTTCTTCCTGTTTCTTGGGTGTAACGTATCAGATTTTGTATACATTAGTAGCCATCCAAGAAAAGGAATATACCGCATAGGTAGAAGGAAGAATTTGTTGCTTCAGGTAGCAAGGAGGCAGATGAGACAAACTTCTTGCACCATGGTCCCTTTTCAAGCAGCTTACCTGTTTTTTTCCTGTGCATGAAGCTTGATGCTGTCTACAGATTTCAGATCCGTGTTTCTAATCTGAAAACATGGATATCAATGAAGTAACTATTGGAAAAATAATAAAACAAATCAGTTCATGACTTTATTAAATGTGTACATAAATGCATATGAACATATGATTAAAGAATATTATAATCTCCATGGAAAGATATCCATATTATAGGAAATTTATGCTTCGAAATTTATATTCCTTTCTATTTGAATCAGTAAAAAAGCTGAATAAAGGTATAGGGCAAATATTTAAGAAGAGCATTTACTTTAGTTCAGATAAACTCATGCACATCTGTACAAGCCCTTACGTGGGTGGAAATTGTGAAGAGTTTCTCATCAGTGTGCGTGCCTTTTAAAAGTACACGGGATCTCAGAGAAAGTAATTTCCATCCTTAGCATCAAAGATCCTTCATCTATTTTTATGTATGTATGTATATTATATAAATCAAATATACGGCTCTTCTCATCACTACAATATGGTATCCATTAGATCCAAAGAGAAGTACTTCTTTTTGAAATTAAAATAAGGAAGCCAAACAATATGACATTTATTAAGAGTAAATATTTTTAATGGTTTTCAAAATTGTAGTCATATTATTGTCCTTTATAATTTTCAAATGTCATGCCGCAGTTTCATTCTTAGTAAGCTGCTGGTAATTCAGTTATTTGAAGAAAGTAATTTAAAATTAACTTAGAAGTTTTTCTTCCCTTTTGGTTTAATAGATACTGCATTTACATATCATCTCTGATTATGACGATGATAATTTTTTAAGAATGCTAATAAATCATGCTGTTAGATATTCTCACAGTGATAATATATGGATGAGTGGATATGTGGAATTTTCCACTAAAATCTGCCCTGATTTGGAGAAATTCATTTTAAACTTGTGCATTGGAAGCATTTTTATTACGGATCTCCTTTACTAATCATTGCTACCTACCGAAGTTAAGCTCTTTTTTTTTTTTTTATTATTGTTGCCTCCTCCCTCTCCAAGCTTGCTTGCTCTCTTTCCTCCTTTCTCCCTCCCTCACTTTTTCTTTCTTTCTTTGAGACAGGGTCTAGCTATGTAGTTCAGGCTGCTCACTTTGTAGCCATTTCTGGCTTTGAATCCATGTGCATCCTCCTGTATCGGATCCCCACCCAGGTGCTAAAATTACAGGCAGGTGCTACTGTGCCTGGCTTCCTAAGCTTTATTTTTAGTATAACTGACAAATAAAATTTTATTTATGGTATTTTGTATGTGTGCATTGTGGAATGATTAAATCAAGCTAAGTAAGGTATGCATCACCTGACACTTTATGTTGACAACACTTAGCAGTTTTCAAGTACTGTATAGAATATGGGGAATGGTTCAAAATATACAGTGAATGTTTCAAGTTCTTAAAATTTATTATGGTAAAAGACACTTTGTGATACCCCCCCTCAGAGTACTCCTTGCTTTAAACACGTTTATCCCATTATTCATGCCACTTTCTTTTTTTCTTTATTTTTTTTTTGTGGGTACCGGGGGTCGACCTCGGGACCTCGAACGCCAGCAGGTGCCCTTGCTGCTGAGCGATATCACCGGCCCTTTTTCTCGTATGTGGGTTCCGGGAGTCGAACTCGGGCTCTCACACTTGCCAGGCAGGCGCTTATGCCGCTGAGCCATCTCACCGGCCCCTCATGCCACTTTCTGAAGCAGCTCTGGAAGTCCTCTGTCACGAGTGTCTTTACAAGGTGTGATCCAAACTGCCGCGAATGCTGTAGCCCAGTGCCGTCCAGCAAAAAGGCAGACTCATAAAAATTATGGTGTGTGCTCACCGCCGTTCAGTGCATCTGGCAGCATAAGCCTTCTGACTCTTCGCCAATGTCAAAATGACCATGCAAAGTGAACGTTTTGGATGGATTCAGGATTTTAAGGCAGCCATGACGGCACAAATAAAAACACTCACAGAAGAGGACTTCCAGAGCTGCTTCAGAAAGTGAGAAACATGGTAAGCGTGTTTAAAGTATTTTGAGAGGGATTAGTGGCAATGTGTCTTTTACTCTAATACACTAAAATTTAAACATTCAGTCTGTTTTTTTGATCACACCTTGTTCATCATTAACCACAGTCATCATGTTGTACAATAGATTTCCAGAACTTAGTCCTCTAGTTTAACTGATACTTTATATTCTTTAAACAACATCTCCCCACTCTCCCTCTCAAAACTTCATTCTCCATCCTGGCAACCAATATTCTACTCTCTTCTGTGAGGCTGAGTTCTTTAGACTCCACACCTAAGGGACATAATTTGGTATTTTGTTTTCTGTGCCTGGCTTGTTTCACTTAGTGTGATATCCTCCAGGTTCATCCATGTTGTTGCAAATAATGAAATTGTTTTTCCACTATGGATCTATATAATATTTGCTTTGATTCACCCATTGATGGGCATTTAGTTTGATTTTGTTACATAACTATTATGAATAATGCGCCATACACATCTTTTTGACCTAATAATTTCATTTCCTTTGTAAATATATCTAGAGATAGTTTCTGGATCACATGGTAGATACATTTTTAATTTTTTTTTTTTTTTTTTTGTGGGTACTGGGGGTCGACCTCAAGACCTCGCACGCCAGCAGGCGCCTGTGCCGCTGAGCGATATCACCGGCCCTTTTTTTGTATGTGGGTACCAGGAGTCAAACTCAGGACCTCGCGCTTGCCAGGCAGGCGCTTATGCCACTGAGCCATCTCACCGGCCCCTGTTTTTAATTGTTTTGAGACATCTCCATATTGTTTTCCATACTGGCTGTACTATTTTACATTCCTACTAACAGAGCAAAGGTTTCTTTTGTCCTCATCTTCAGTATGTGTTATCTTTTGTCTTTTTGATAACGGCTTCTCTAATAGGTCTGCGTGAGATCTCCTCATAGTTTTAATTTGCATTTTCTGATGATTAGTAATGTTATGTAGTTTTTCATGTACCTGTCGACCATTTGTATGTTTTCTCTGGAACAATGTTTGTTTAGGTCCTTTGCCTAGTTTTAAATCACCTTGTTTCCTTGCTATTGAATTGTTTGAGTTCCTTATATATTTTGGATAATTTGCAGATATTTTCTCCCATTCTGTAGGTTGTTTCCTGACTTTGTTGATTGTTTGCTTTGCTTTGTAGAATACAAACTTTTTATTTTGATGTGATCTGGTCTGTTTTTGCTGTAGTTACCTAAAAGGGTCATATCCAAATAATCATTGCCCAGATCAACGTCAGGAAGATTTTACCCTGTGTTTTCTCCCAGTGGTTTTACAGTCACAGGTTTTTAAAAAAAATCTTCAATCCATTTTGAGTTGATTTTTGGGTATGTTGTGAGACAAGTCTGATGTTATTCTTCCGCATGTGAATACCCAGCTTTCCAACACTACTGGAGTTAGCTTGTTTTTGCTAGACTTTTCATCTTGAGTCATCCTTGCATGTTTATTGGTCATTGTGATCCAGTATAAAATCCTCCGCACTCTGGTTTTTACTCTTTTCCATTGATAGAGGAACGTGGTTGAGAGTGTAAACTTGGGAATCAGACCTACCTAGGATGCCCTACCTTGATGCATGCAGGGCATGCATGCATTCATTTATTCATGCATTTGGATAGTTGGCTTTTTTGAAGTAGAATCTCACTATGTACAGTGTTTGAATTCAATATGTTGCCCAGCCTGGCCTTGAACTTACGGTGATCCTCCTGCCTCGGCCTCCCAAGCGCTGGGATTATAGGTGTGCACCATCATGCCCAGCTTGATGCTATTCTTGACCGGCTGAGAAACTTTGGGCTTGTGACTTGAAATGACCAGTTGGGTAAATTTGGGCTTGGAGCTTGACCTCTCAGGCTTCTGTTTTCTTGCCCACCAAGTAGGATTGTGCTCATGCCTACCTTATCAATTGCTGTTTATTTCTGTGATAAATTAAAGGGTTTAAGACAGCACAGTGCGTGGCACACAGTGAGCACACCGCAGTTGGTAGCTCTTGGTGTTACTTCCTCAGCTCGAACCTTGGTGTCTCACCGACTCTGGAGTCACTTGTTCTTTTCCTGCCACAGCTTTGTTCCTGTTCCTTTCACCTGAAATGACCTCAGCCGCTCTCAAATCTGTGGACGTTTTATCTCTTTTCCATCAATGAAGTCTTTTTTCCTTTACAAACCTTGACTTTTAATTCAGAGAGATCTTTTCTTTTTGTGGATTCTATGTGCCTCATGTCAGTTCCATTTAGTGTGCCCTTTATAATATGTTACATTGTAATGTTTGTAGTTTCTTGTCTCCTTAATATGACCCAAAGTTTCGTGGAATCTAATAACCTTTAACTTTTCATGTCTTCCTAAGAATTGTGCATGCAGGCACGTTTTTGGATTTTATTTCGTCTTTAAAAAAATATTTTGTGAAAAAAATATTTTTGTCATTTATCGTGAACTGTGTATACTTGTAAACACTGAATATATTACTAAATATTTTAATTACTAACAATTTTATTAAAATATAAGTGTAGTACATTCATATATACATTTATCATTTGTCTTAGCAGTATTTTTCACAAAAATTTAGTTAAAATGTAGAGTGGTTACACATATGCAGGGCATTGTATTTAGAAATAAATGGATCAAATAAGTACATCAGAGTTACACGTGTAAATAAATACATATATATGCATATAAGCAAAATACGTTTTTAAGATGAAAAGATAAACAGAAATAAAAGAGAAGTGAAATAAATAAAAATGGAAGTCCTTCAGCATCTCTCAGTCACCTGGAATTCCTCTCTGGCTGTGTTTTCTCTTCATGTTCTGTTCTGTCGTCAGAATTCCACCAACTTTTGCAAAAAAGTCTTACCTGTGTCAGAGGATAAATTTATAACAATTTACTTTAAAGATCTTAATTGGCTTTGTCATGCTAGTATTGAACAAGACTTCGTTACATAAAATAGAATAAATGTTCTGATGAGCTGGGCAGAGAAGTGTTTCCTTTTTTTTTTTATGTATCTTGACAAAGGCAAATGAAAGCAGGGCCAGTGAGATAGCTCAGCAGCATATGCACCTGCCTGGCAAGCGTGAGGCTCTGAGTTCGACTCCCATTACCCACATACGAATAAAGGGCCGGTGATATTGCTCAGTGGCACGGGTGCCAGCTGGCATGTGAGGTCCTGAGTTCGACCCCCGGTACCCACAAAAAAAAAAAAAAAAAAGGCTAATGAAAGCAGAAATAAAGAACAAAAAGCAAGTGTTCTTTCCTTGTCAGGTTGAAACAAGCAAACAGAACGTGGAGAAATAACTAATTGGTTAGCACCGGTTACTTTTCTGCAAGGATTAAAACAAAGGGAACTTCATTATCACGGGGACTGAACTGGTCTGTTTAGGAAATTTTGCTGTTGTGTCTATTTCGTGAATTCGCAGAAGGTCATATACAGTTTAGTTTAGATTTGGAGACATGGAGCTTTAGCACAGATGGCTCCATTTTGATTTTTAGTCCAATCTGTTGGGGCAAGAGCCATGTCTAAAACAGTGGCCTCCTGTCATTTTTATTTAGTACCTGTTAAATTTATAAAAGAGATAAAAGTGTACTGGTCTGAGGTCTACTTTTTTACTAACTTTATTTTCTAAAACTTCCACTTTAGGTAAATGAATATGATCATTTTTAATGGTTACATAATGTTGTGTATGGTTGTTCTGTAATTTATTTAACAGTTGTCTCAGTGGGTATGGGAGTTTAGATTGCTTAACATTTTGCTATTGTAGTTTTTATGACTATCCTTGTTTATATATGTTATTGTTTTTGGCCAGTTACTTTCTTTGGACCTTTTCTTAGGAGAGGTATTTTAGTGACTGGGAACAGGTCCTCTATTTATGCAATGTATTGGTAAACTACCTTATATAAAGGTCGTACCAATTTACTCAGATTAATCTGTTTCTGTATTTTTATTAATCTTCTAAAGTCTTTGGTTATGCTAGGCTAAAAACATTTTTCTTCAACTTTTCCAAAATCAAAGAATAAAGAATAAATATGTATTTTAAAATATTTATTGGGGGACCTGATTTTTTTTCAATTCTTTATATGTTCTAGATAAAAGTCCTTTGTCTGAGGGACAGTTGGCTAAAATTTTTTCCCATTCTGTGGGTTTTCTTTTCTGTTGGTGTTTTCTTTGATGTGCAAAAACTTTTTTTTTTTTTTTTTTGTGGGTACTGGGGGGTCGACCTCAGGACCTTGCGCGCCAGCAGGCGCCCGTGCTGCTGAGCGATATCACCGGCCCTTTTTTTGTATGTGGGTTCCGGGAGTCGAACTCGGGCCCTTGCGCTTGCCGGGCAGGCGCTTAAGCCGCTGAGCCATCTCACCGGCCCCGCAAAAACTTTTTAATAAGATCAGATCCCAGTTGTTGATTCTTTGAAGTACTTCCCGTGCAGTTTGGTTTTTGTTCATGAAGTCTCTGCCTACTCCTATGCCTTCAAGAATTTTACTTACTTTCCCTTCCAGTAGGTTTAGTGTTTCTGTTTTAATATTTAGATCTTTGATCCATTTTGGCTTTAGTGCATGGTGATAGACGTGGGTCTAGTTTTAGTCTTCGGCATGTGGAAAGCCAGTTTTTCCAGCACTGTTTATTAAAGAGGCTATCTTTCTTCCAGTGAACATGTTTGGCCTCTTTGTTGAAGATAAGGTGGCTGTAGTTGTGTCTGCATTTTCTTTTTTTTTTTTTTTTTTTGTGGGTACCGGGGGTCAACCTCAGGACCTCGCGCGCCAACAGGCACCCGTGCCGCTGAGCGATATCACCGGCCCCTTTTTCGTATGTGGGATCCGGGAGTCGAACTCGGGCCCTCGCGCTTGCAAAGCAGGCGCTTACGCTGCTGAGCCATCTCACCGGCCCCTGCATTTTCTAATCTGTTCTAGTGGTCCTCAGTCTGTTTTTTGCCAGTACCATGCTGATTTTATCACAGTAGCTTTATAGTATAATTTCAAGTCAGCGATCGTGATGCCTCCTGCCTTGCCTTTGTTGCCCAGGATTGCCTTTGCTATTCTAGGTCTCTTCTGTTTCCAAATGAATTTTAGGAATGTTTTCTCTAGATCTGTGAGGCATACTAATGATATTTTGATCAGGATTGCATTAAATCTGTATAACAGTTTTGGGAATATGGCCATTTTCACAATGGTGGTTCTTCCTATCCATGAGCAAGGGATGTCTTTCCATTTTCTGCTATTCTCTTTGATCTCTTTTTTCAGAGTGCTGTAATTTTCAATGTGGAGTTCTTTTACTTCCTTTGTTAGATTGACTCCTAAGTATTTCATTTTTTTGGATGCTATTGTGAAGGGTGTTGTTTCCCTAATTTCTCTCTCAGTGAGTTTGTTGTTTGTGTACAGGAATACTACTGATTTTTGAGTGTTGAGTTTCTATCCAGCTATTAAATCTAGAAGTCTTTTGGTGGAGTTTTTGGGGTCTTCTATATAAAGTATCATGTCATCTGTGAATAATAATAACTAAATGTCTTCCTTTCCTATCCTTATTCCTTTTATTTCTCTCTCATTTAATTGCTCTGGCTAATGTTTCCAGAACTGTATTGAATAGGAGTGGTGATAGTGGACATCCTTGTCTTGTTCCCGATTTTAGAGTGAAAGCTTTCAGTTTTTGTCCATTTAGTATGATGTTGGCTGTTGGTTTGTCATAAATGGCTTTTATCAGATTGAAGTAAAGACCATCTATTCTGATTTTCTGTAGGGTTTTTTTTTTTTTATCATGAATGAGTGTTGGACTTTATCAAAAGCTTTTTCTGCATCAATTGAGATGACCATGTGATTTTTGTCTTTGGCTCTGTTGATATGGTGTATTACATTTATTGATTTGTGCATGTTGAACCATCACTGCATTCCTGGGATGAATCCCACTTGGTCGTGGTGTATAATCTTCTTGATGATTTGCTGCATTCTGTTTGCCAGTATCTTATTGAGGTTTTTTGCGTCTATGTTCATTAGGGAGATTGGCCTGTAGTTCTCTTTTTTGCTTGAGTCTTTCTCTGGTTTTGGTATCAGGGTAATACTTACCTCCAGGAATGAGTTAGGGAGTATTGCTTCCCTTTCAATTTTGTTAAAGAGTTTGAGGAGTATTGGCATTAAATCTTCTCTAAATTTCTTGTAGAATTCAGCAGTGAATCCATCAGTACCTGGACTTTTCTTTGTTGGTGAGTTTTTAATTATGTTTTCAATTTCATTAACTGCTATTGGGTTATTCAGAATTTTTGTATCTTCTTTATTCAGCTTTGGTAATTCATACATTTGTAGGAATCTGTCCATTTCTTCTGTGTTTTCCATCCTATGTGAGTAAAGATTTTTGAAGTAGGTATTGATGCTCTTCTGAGTTTCCATAGGATCTGTAGTGATTTTACCCTTTTCACTCCTCATTGCATGAATTTGAGTTTCCTCTTTCCTTTTATTGATAAGGTTGGCTAGGGGTTTATCAATTTTATTTATTCTTTTAAAGAACCAACTCTTCAATTTATTAATTCTTTGGTTTTTTTTTTTTTTAGTCTCAATTGCTTTAATTTCTGCTCTGATCTTTGTAATTTCCTCCCTTGTATGAGCTTTGGGCTTGACTTGCTCTTCTTTTTCTAGAAACTTGAGGTGCAGCATTAAATTGTTTATTTGTACTTGTTCTGTTTTCCTTATATGAGAATTCACTGCTATAAATTTCCCTCTTAGGATTGCTTTCATTGTGTCCCACAGGTTCTGTTGTGTTGTATTTGCATTTTCATTTGATTGTAGATATTGTTTAATTTCTTCTTTAATTTCATCTGTGACCCATTGGTTATTCAGGAGGGTGTTATTTCATTTGTATGTGTTTATGAAATTTTTATAGTTTCTTTTGCCATTAATTTCCAAATTCATTGCACTGTGGTCAGATAATATGCAGGGGGTAATTTCAGTTCCTTTGCATTTACTTAAGCATGTTCTATGGTTATGTTCTATGGGCTAGTATATGGTCTGTTTAGAGAATGTCCCGTGTGCTGCTGAGAAGAATGTGTATTCTGGTGTTGTTGGGTGGAACACTCTGTAAACATCTACTAAGTCCATTTGTTCACAGGTTTGGTTCAGTTCTAATATTTCTTGCTGATTTTTTGTCTAGTTGATGTATCTCTTTGTGACAGTAGGGTATTAATTTCCCTCATTACAGTTGTGTTATTGTTTATTTGATTTTTCATGTCTATTAATAATTGTCTTATATGGTTGGGTGCTCCTGTAGTTGGTGCATGTATATTTATTTTTTTTTTATGTGGGTACCAGGAGTCAAACTCAGGACCTTGCGCTTGCCAGGCAGGCGCTTATGCCGCTGAGCCGTATCACCGGCCCTGCTTGTATATTTATGATCATTATCTCTTCCTCTTGAATTTTTCCCCTAACAAGTATGTAGTGATGTTCTTTATTTTTTTTTTTAATCATTCTTGGTTTGAAGTTCACATTGTCTGCAAATAGGATAGCTACCCCTGCTTTTTTTCTGGGTTCCTGTTCTATGGAATATTTTTTTCCATCTTTTGTCTTTTAGTCTATGAGTTTTGTTTTGAGTTAAATGTGTTTCTTTTTTTTTTTTGGTACGGGGAATTGAACTCAGGACCTTGCGCTTGCCATGCAGGCACTATGCCACTGAGCTATATCCCCAGCCCTTGTGTTTCTTGTATACAGCATATTGTTGGTCTTGTTTCTTGAGCCATTCTGCCAATCTGTTTCTTTTGATTTTGGTGAATTGAGGCCATTTACACTGATGGTTATAACTGATGTGTATTGACTTGTCTTCGTCATGTTATTTTCCTGCTGTTGGTTCCCTACTTTTCCCCTCTGTTTAATTGCTTGCCTTGCCTGGTGGTTTGTTTCTGTTGTTGTTCTTGGAATTGTGGTCATTTTTATCTCTGTCTAGAATATCTTTCAGTACTCTTTGTAGTGTTGGTTTGGTGGTCATGAACTTCTTCAGTTGTTCTTTGTCATGGAAGTATCTTATTTCTCCATAAATTTTGAAAGATAGTTTTGCAGGGAACATCAGTCTGCATGGGAAGTTGTTTTCTTTCAGGACTTGTAATACTTCACTCCAAGCTCTTCTTGACTTGAGGGTTTGTGTTGAGAAGTCTGCCATGATTCTGATGGGCTTTCCTTTATAGGTGATCTGTTTGTTTTCTCTAACAGCTTTTAATATTCTGTTCTTGTGCTGAACTTCTGGGATCTTGATTATTATATGTGTGGGTGTAGATTTATTTTGGTCATGGCTAATTGGAGTTCTATATGCCTCACATGTGTATATCAGATTCTGTTCTCATGTTTGGGAAATTTTCTGCTATTATTTCTGCAAATAGTCTTTTAATGTAATTTGTGTTGACTCCTGCTTTTTCATTGACACCTATCAGCCTTATATTGTTTTTCTTTGTGTTGTCTTGCAGCTATTGAAATGTTATTTCTTTTTCTCTTGTTATTTTTGAGAGATCTTTCCTTTCACGATCGCTGGCCGTTATCCTGTCTTCAAGGCCTGAAAGTCTATCTTCAGTTTCGTTGCCAGCTTTCAATGCAGGAATTTCTAATTTCCTGGATATCTGTTTAAATCCGTTTCATGCATTCTATTTTTTTTCCTATATCGGTTATTCACAGTTTCCATATTTTTTCCTATATCGATTATTCAGTTTCCATCCTTTTCCTATCATCATCTATTTTTTTTTATCTTTGTCTACTCTAGATTTGCTGAGCAATTCCTTTATAAATGTTGACATTTCTTTTATTACCTGAGAAATTATTTCTCATCTGATTCCCTCTATAATCTAATGGGTTTGTTTTTATACTTCGGTTGCTATCATTTCAGAAATGTCTGGTGTGTGTCTTCTATTTTCCCTTATCTCTTTGTCTCCTGGACTTGTTCTGGGTGGGCTGGAGGTCTGAGAGTGCATCTTGCTTTTGTGTCTTGTCATTTTCTATTTCAATAATGGTTATTTTGTTTTCTGTGTTGATCTTTCTATATTTTTGTAGTAGGTAGCTATATCACTAGTATCAAGGCCTCTCTAGGAAAAGTCTGTTCCTCAGTGATGTCTTCTGTGTGTAGGAGGTTCTTGGCTTTTGTCTGTCCCAAGATCCTACCTTTCTGGTTAATTAAGAGTGGGACGTTGGTATCTGTTTTGCTCAGTCCCCAGCTCTTTGGTGCTGGGCTGTCATGAGGTTATTACCCCAGAGCTTCCCAGTATTGTTACAGAAGGGAGAACAACTGATTACAAGAGAGATGATATCCTAGCTAAAGTGGTATAATTAGTAATATAAATAGCATCAATCACAGTTTAGAAACTGACGAACTGTAGTAGCTATTAATTTTGTACCTTTAACCATAGGAGCAAAATCTACAATTATATAACTGAACCGATTGTAAGTTGGGAGCTTGTATTCAAAGTGTTTCCCTTTGGTAGAGTGGTTTTAATGTGGTGGAGATATTTAGGGAGGATAGTGTATAAAAACAAAGATAACTGAAAAGAAAGTAGGAGCAAGGCTGGAGGACAAAGGATGATCATTGCAAACTTCAGGAAGCTAGAGGAGAGGGCAGAAGAGAAAGAATGAGGGAATGAGCAAGGGATTATCTGAACTTGGTCTCTGGGTTTGGGGAATGGGATTAGTTTTCTGTGGTTGGAGTTCTCCCCTGCTGTTTAGAAAAGAGAAAAAAAAAAAAGAGAGAGAGAGAGAGAGAAAATAAAAAAAAAAAAAGAAAAGAAAGAGAAAAAACAACAACAACAAAGAAAACAGGGGTGGCCCCACCCACCTGCTTCTATTCTGTGTGTCTTTGTCCCCAAGCACAATGATGGTTCTTCTAACTTACCGTCTGGTGGCTCGTATTGTTATTGTTGCTTCCGACTTTTCCCGCCTGTCCCTCCTGTGTGCCCTAGTGGGACCCTACTGTGTCTCTGGCCTTTCCTCTGGTCTCTGGGCTTTCCCAAGTGGTTCACCTCAGTCATGGCAGCAGTGAGGGGAGGGGCTGTTCTGTGGGTGTTCTGTCATGGTTCACCTGGGTTGAAGCAGTGAGGGTGGAGGTGGGAGGGTCCCACGCTGTTCGCCTGGGTTGTGGCTGTGACTGCGTAGATGGCGATGGGAGGGGATGCCCTCCTCGCTGTTCACCTGGATCATGGTGGCAGAGGTGGCCCTGGTGAGGGAAGTTTATAGTGGTAAATTCCCACATGAGAAAAATGGAGTGGGCTCAAATGAATAACATAGTGTTAAACCTCAAACTTATACAAAAGCAATAACAAGTTAAACCCAAGCTTGTGAGAGGGAGGAAATTATAAAGTCAGAGCAGAAATTAATGCAATTGAGACTAAGAAAACAATACAAAGAATTAATGAAGTAAAGAGTTGGTTCTTTTGAAAGGTTAAATAAAATAGATAAGCCCTTAGCCAAACATCAAAAAAGGAAAGAAAAGACCCAAATCCATGCAATAGGAATGAAAAGGGAGAAATCACAGATCATCAGAACCTACTTTGAAAACCTGTACTCAAGTAAAATAGAAAATTCAGAAGGAATGAATTCGATTCCTAGATACAAATGAATAACCAAAGCTCAATCAAGAATATATAAAAATTCTAAGTAATCCAGTATCAATCAATGAAATTGAAGAAGTGAAAAAAAAATAACTATAAAAACCCCAGGTCCACATGGATTCACTGTGGAATTCTACAAGAACTTGAGAAAAGGTCTAATTTCACTACTTCTCAATCTCTTAACTGAAATTGAAAGGGAAGCAGTACTCCCAAACTCCTTCCTGGAAGCAAGCATTAACATGATACCAAAACCAAAGAAGGATCAAAACAAAAAAAGAGAACTACAGCCAGTCTCCCTAGTGAACATAGATGCAAAACAGAATGCAGGAAATCATTAAAAAGGTTATACACCAGGACCACGTTGGATTCATCCCAGGAGTGCAGTCATGGTTCAACATATGCCAGTCAATAAATGTAATATACCACATTAATAAAACCAAGGACAAAAACAACATGACAATCTCAATAGATGCAGAAAAAGTGTTTGACAAAGTACAATACACATTCTTGATAAAAACCCTAAAGAAAATTGGAATAGATGGTGTTTATCTCAATCTTACAGAAGCAATCTATGACAAACCAACAGCCAACATGAGACTAAGTGGTCAGGATTGAAAGCTTTCACGCTAAAACTAGGTCCAAGGATGCCCACTGTTATCACTCCTATTCAATATACTTCTGGAAACATTAGCCAGAGCAATTAGACAAGAGAAAGAAATAAAAAGAATAAGGATAGGAAAGGAAAATTTAAAAATTATTGTTACTTGCTAAAGACATGATACTGTAATAAAAGGCCCCCAAAACTCCACCAAAAGACTCCTAGATTTAATAACCAAATTCAGTAGCCTCACTGGAGGCTACTGAACACTCAAATCTTAATAGCCTTCCTGTACATGAATAACAGTTTCACTGAGAGAGTAATTAGGGAAATAACACCTTTCACAATAGCATCGAAAAAAATGAAATACTTAGGATTCAATCTAGCGAAGGAAGTAAAAGACCTTTTCATTGAAAATTACAGTACTCTGAAAAAAGAGATTGAAGAGGATATCAGAAAATAGAAAGATATCCTTGTTCTTGGATAGGCAGAACCAATATATTGAAAATGGCTGTACTTCCAAAACTCTCACACAGATATAATTCAGTCCCAATCAAAATACCAATAGCATACCTCACAGAACTAGAGAAAACAATCCTAAAATTCGTATGGAACTGGAAGAGACTTAGAGTAGCAAAAGCAATTCTAGGCAACAAAGGCAAGGCAGGGGACATCACAATTCCCAACTTGAAATTTATAAAGCTACCATGATAAAAACAGCATGGTACTGGCAAGAAAACAAAACAAAACAAAAAACAGGTTCAAGGATCAATAGAACAGAATACAAGATCAGAAACAACTCCAAGCACACTCCGCTACCGTATCTTTGACAAAGGGACCAAATATCTTCACTGGAAGAAAGATAACCTCCTTAACAAATGGTGCTGGGAAAAATAGCTTTCAGCATGCCAAAGATTAAACCTAGACCCAAATCTCTCACCATGCACTAAACCAATATTGAAATGGATCAAGGATCTAAATATTCAAACAGAAACATTCAATGTGCTGGAAGATAGAATAGGTAAAACTCTTGAAGACATAGGTGTAGGAAAAGACTTTATGAACAAAATCTTGATCATATAGGAAATATTGTAAAGAATCAACAACTGGGATCACATCAAAATAAACAGCTTTTGCACAGCAAAATAAACTACCAACTGAGTGAAGAGTCAACCCATAGAATGGGAAAAATTTTGCCAGGTGTTCCTCAGACAAGGGACTAAGATCTAGAATATATAGAGAACTCAAAAAAAAAAAAAAAAAAATCAGACCCCCAAATTTAAAGACCCAGTCCAAAAATGGGCATCTGAAATGAATAGACACTTTTCAGATGAAGAAGTGCAAATGGCAAATAAATACTAGAAAAATGCTCAACATCACTGGTCATTTGAGAAATGAAAATTAAAACAACACTGAGATTTCATCTCACTCCAGAAAGACTGGCTATCATGAAGAAATCACCAAGAACTAATGCTGGCAAGGCTGAAGGGAAAAAAGGAACCCTTCTCCGCTGTTGGTTGGAGTGTAAATTGTTACAGTCAATATGAAAATCAGTATGGAGATTCCTCAACAAACTAAAACTAGACTTTTGATTTGAACCGACTATTCCCCTTGGTATCTTCCTAAAAGAATTAAAAACATCATACCACAGCGAAATATGTACACCCATGTTTATAGCAACACAATTTATAGTAGCTAAATCTTGGAAACAGCCAATAATGTCCATCAATGGATGAATGGATAAAGAAAATGTGGTTTTTATATACAGTGGTGTACTACTCTGCCATAAAGAAGGATAAATTTGAGAGTTTTTTAGATAAATGGAAGCACCTTGAGAATATAATTTTATTTTTTTTAATTATTTTTTTATTTTAAAGAGAAGAAAAAACAAAAAAGAACAAAATTTCAAAACAACATAATAGGAAGGTAACAATGGTTAATACATTATGTACTGTTATCTTTAAATTAGTTACTTAGGGTACAAGATATCAGCATTCAATTGTCCAAACATTACTGGCATAAACCTTTCTCTTCAATGAACTGAGCAAAATTAGTGGTGTATCTATCTTAACCATCTTATATATAAATGCAATTTTTTCCCTTCTTTCTTTTCCTCTTTTTCTTTTCCCCATTCCCCCATCCCAGACTCTCTTTCCTTTTGAACAATTTCTTTCTGATTCATCATATCTATTCTACATTTTGGATCTTATTTACTCTTTCAGTTTCTCACACTAGGGAGACAATATGATGATTACACATGTGCGTCTGGTTAATTTCACTTATGAGTATTTTCTCGAGTTGCATCCATTTACCTATAAAAGTCTCCAGTTTATCCTTCTTTATGGCTGAGTAGTACTCCATTGTATAAAAATACCACATCTTTTTTATCCATTCCTCGGTTGATGGGCATTTGGGTTGTTTCCAAGATCTGGCTATTACAAATTGTGCTGCTATAAACATGGGTGCACATATATCGCTGTGGTACGATGTTTTTAATTCTTCTGGGAAGATACCCAGAAGGGGAATAGCTGGGTCAAATGGGACCTCCAATCCTAGTTTTTTGAGGAATCTCCACACTGATTTCCACAGTGGCTGTACCAGTTGACACTCCCGCCAACAGTGGAGAAGGGTTCCTTTTTCCCCACAGCCCCTCTAGCATTTGTTATTAGTTGATTTCTTGATAATAGCCATTCTTTCTGGGGTGAGATGGTATCTCAGTGTTGTTTTAATTTGCGTCCCTTGAATGACTAGTGATGTTGCACATTTTTTTGTATATTTCTTTGCCATTTGTATTTCTTCATCTGAGAAATGTATATTTATCTCAGATGCCCATTTTTGGATTGGGTCTTTAGATTTGGGAGGTCTGATTTTTTTGCGTTCTTTGTATGTTCTCGATAGTAATCCTTTGTCTGAGGAACAGCTGGCAAACATTTTTTCCCATGTTGTGGGTTGTCTCTTCACTCTGTTGGTGGTTTCTCTTGCTGTGCAAAAGCTTTTTAATAAGATGAGATGCCAGTTGTTGATTCTTTGTGATAGTTACTGTGCGGTTGAGGTTTTAGTCATAAAGTCTTTGCCTACACCAATGTCTTCAAGGGTTTGACCTATCCTACCTTCCAGCAGATTCATTGTTTCTATTTTATATTTAGATCTTTGATCCATTTTGAATTTAGTTTAGTGCACGGTGAAAGATATGGGTCTAGTTTTAATCTTTGGCATGTGCAGAGCCAGTTTTTCCAGCACCATTTATTAAAGAGGCTATCTTTCTTCCAGTGAATGTGTTTGGCACCTTTGTCAAAGATAAGGTGGCTTAGTATATCTGGAGTTGTTTCAGAATCTTCTAATCTGTTCCATTGATCTTCAGGTCTGTTTTTTTGCCAATACCGCACTGTTTCTATCACAGTAGCTTTATAGTATAATTTCAAGTCAGGGATTGTGATGCCTCCTGCCTTGCCTTTGTTGCCCAGAATTGCCTTTGCTATTCTAGGTCTCTTCTGGTTCCAAATGAATTTTAGGATTGTTTTCTCTAATTCTGTGAGATATGCTGTTAGAATTTTGATTGGAATTGCATTAAATCTGTATAACAATTTTGGAAGTATGGCCATTTTCACTATATTGGTTCTTCCTATCCAGGAGCAAGGAATATCTTTCCATTTTCTGATATCCTCGAGAATATAATCTTAAATGAAATAAATTGGACACACATGTTTAAATATTGCATTGGTTGTCTTGTTGAGAAACCCAAATGGTAAATAAGGACCAAAATGGGGGATGGATAATGTGAAATAGGAAGAAAATGTTCAAATGGGAAGGGGAACAAGAGAGGGGGAATAGAAGGAAGGGAACAGGGATTTTAAAAAAAGACCAGAAGGAAAACAATAGAAACAAAAGTTTTATAAATGGAGAGAAGGAGAAGGATTGAAGGGAAGGGAGAGGAGAAGGAAAAACAAAGAATTCAGATATGTTACATACAGGTACAAATTCCCTATGATGAATGTGATCATTACGTACGTCAAAAATATTCCAGTAAAATTAATTTAAAAATTAACATGTGTTAATCGTGCAAATTATGGGGTTTATTGTTATAATTTTATGTATGCATACATTGTGCATTGTTCATTTCCATCTACCCTCCTTCTACCTGAGTCCTCCCTTCTCCCTCCTGCCCTCAGAACCCATTTCAATTCCTAGAAGTCCCTCTTAACTTCATTCCATTCCTCCTCCTCCTTACCATTTTCTATCTTTGGTGTCCACTAATCCATTCTGTAATTTTACAAGACTGACTGGTTTCCATAAATGAATAGGAATATGTGGCATTTGTGTCTAAATAGTTTGATGATAGTCTCCCCTTACCAGTTTTGCTTTCTTGTCATTTTAGTTACCATAATCAATTGCAGTCAGAGTACAAGAGAAGAAAGTATGTACAAATTTTGTAAGGGTTAACTACACTCTGTTCAGAAATGCAGACTACTGTTACCCTCTAGCCAGGCGGCTCAGCCCTCCTCATCGGGAGGCCCAGAATCCAGGAAAGTTGCGCCCAACCCTCAGCTCTGTGATGAAAGCGAGGCTTCTCGGCGCACTTTGCTTGACTCTTTCCATGCTTAGTTAGGTGCTGTTTTTACAGATACTACTTATTATTTGTGTTTTCTTCTTCCCCATATCCTTTGCTTATCTGTCCTTTTTTTTTGTGTGGGTACCGGGGGTCGAACTCAGGACCTCGCATGCCAGCAGGCGCCCGTGCCGCTGAGCGGTATCACCAGCCCTTTTTTCGTATGTGGGTTCCGGGAGTCGAACTCGGGCCCTCGCGCTTTCCAGGCAGGCGCTTGCGCCGCTGAGCCATCTCACCGGCCCTGCTTATCTCTCCTTGACTTGCAATAATCTCCACTCTCTAACCATGACAAATGTTTTACGTGGGATTTTGGACTGCCAGTCTCTTCCAATACTTTTACAGTCTAGATACCGTTTTTCTTGTCCCAGGAGTCTGTACATAAGGAAACCCCCAAATGATCGTGAGGCTTTTTAAGGAATATTCCTTTAGTCCTGTGCAATCCCTAGTCCCATTTACATTTCATTTCTTTTTATTGCAGATTTTTAATATTCAGGAAGTCCCTATTAACTCTTACAGTTTTATACTTCTCAGTACATCTCCATAGAATATTCATAGGTCTTTTTCTTTTTGTCCTCTTAATAGGCAAGGACAATGATTAATTTTTATTAAAATATTCTCCCCCAACCTAATTCTTTTGACAGCGAAGTCTAACATTAGAGTGATAACTAGAGAGAGCCGTGGGAAGACTACGTCAACCATGTAGATGTATCTCGAGTCTTTTTCCTTTGGATGTTTGTTATTTTGTTTCAGGACCTCTTCTTCAATAGCTGAACATGAAGCCTTACTATTATTCATTGATTTCTTCCTTATAAAAACATAATTTGTAATCTGTGGCTTAAGAGCAGCAATGAAAACATTGTTTTTACTTTCCTGGATTGGTGGCAGAATTTAGATTGAGAAGAATACAGTGATTTATCAGATAATTGTGAAAACAATTGCCGAATACGGAGCCCTTAGGTAATTTGTATCTGGAGTATAGACATTCTCTCTCTCTGTGTCTCTCTCTTCCCTCCACCCCCTACACACACATACACACACACACACATACACTCACACATACACACACACACACTTTCTCCATTTTGATCTTATCTTCTTTTGCATATTTTCAGATGCAAAACAGTTCAGTAATTTTCTAGGGAAAAATTCACTCCTAAAAGGTTTTCCTAAAGATAATTTCATAAAATAAGAGTATAGAAGAACAAAGCATATTTAACTTTTTTTTTTTTTTGTTAGCACCAGGAATCGAACTCACGACCTCACGCTTGCCGGGCAGGCGCTGTTAACTTTTATATTTGCATTTTTAACAAGATTATTAGCTCTTTAGAAAACAGAAACCAACTCAGCATAAGTTGTAATGTCAGATTCTGATCAGTTCTTTCTGTTGTATATTTAAGTCAGTTTTAGGAGTGCTTATGAAGTTACGGGTTTTCTAAACCAACTCTTCAAATCTTGGATAGCCAAGTGAGTTGTCTCTTCAAAGCTGTCTCTCTGAGGGCTGCAGCATTTATTATAGTAACAGTTCCATAGTTCATACCAGTGTTAAGTCTTTTGGGGGATTTGCTGTCCAAGTGTGCAGCGTGTTTTCAAACCTTTTTCTTGGTAGAATAATATCAGTCAGATATACAGTATGTCGGTTTTTAAAGCAATGAAAAGCCACCCAGAATCTTTGTACTAGTATGGGTGATTAGCCTAATTTCAGATAGAGCATCTCTCATCTGAAAATCTGAAATCCAAATATACTCCACAGTACAAAGTTTTTGAGCATCAACCTGATGTCACAAATGTAAAATTCCATGCCTGATCTTGTATGACAGGTCATAGTCAAAACAGATAACCTGGGAGTGGTGGCGCACCTGTAATCCCAGCACTCAGGAGGCTGAGGCAGGAGGATCATGAATTTGAGGCCAGCCTGACTACTTGGTGAGATCAAGGCCAACATAAAGTACATAGTGGGACCTTGTTTCAAAAACAAAACAAAAAAAATCACAAAATAAACAAGAAATAGCCAAAAACCACACAGGCACACTATTGTAAAAATAACCCTTAGGCTATGTGTCTAAGGTATATGAGTTTTAAAAGTTTTTCTTCCCTTTTTAAAGAGATAGGATCTTAATATGTTCCCAGGCTGGCCTTGAATTCTTGGGTACAAGGGATCCTCCTGCCTCAGCCTCCTGAGCAGCTGGGCCTACATGTATGTGTCAGCATACTAGACATTTGTTATGTTTTTTAAAAAATGTTTTTGTGCTGCTGGGGATTGAACCTGGGACCTCATGCATGCTAGGCAAGTGCTCTACCACTAAGCTACATCCCAGCTTCATATAAGGTGTATATGAAAATTAAATAAATTTCGTCTTTAGATTTGGGTTCCATCCCCAAAGTACCCCATTAAATATTTGCAAATATTTCAAAATCTGAAAAAAAAATCTGAAATCTGAATACTTCTCATTTTAAGCATTTCAGGTAAGGTATACTCAGCCTGTATTTGTTATTCATAAGATACGGTTAAGAAATAATGAGACTGATTTTTCTCGTGTGTCACCTCATCTCTGAAGGTGATTCCAAAAGAGAGTTTTTGTAAAGTTTTGAGCAATTACACTATCAGTGGCATAAGTGAAGGTGATTCTAGATGACAGTTTGGAAATTGACCACAGTCAACTATTTAGTTCTGGTATAATTAAAAAAAAACTCATTATTTATTCTGAACATTTTAGTGGAACCAGAATAAAATTTCTTGAGTTGGTGTAATTACCATTTGTTTATCAAAAGTAATTATAAACTGACAGATATTAGCTGGAAATCTCCATGGAATTGAAAGGTAGGTAAAGAAATGACAGCTAAAGGAATAGATTGAAATATGAGAGGCCAAAAAAAATTACCTTTTAAGGACTAGAATCTTGAGACAAATCATGAGTTGTAATTTTTTACTTTTTGGTATACATTCCATGCCTAGATTTTACCTAGGTTTCTCAGACTTGGTTTTAATCCAGTTATTTTCCTTCATAAAAACTTCTGTAGGGAAGTGGATGCATCCTGAGACCATAATGTTAAATGAAATAAATCAGACACACAAGCTTAAATATTACATGGTTTCTCTTATATGAGAAGCCCAGAGTAAACATAAAGATCAAAATAAAAGGTGGTTAATAGGAGGTAGAATAATATCAGTCAATAATATCAGGGAAATAGATCTTTCTCAAATGGAAGGGGGATCAAGAACTGGGGGTGGGAGGATAAAAAAGGAATTAAGACGTATTTGTACTTGTTCAGCTCCACCCAGGGAAGGTAAACATGCACTGCAAACAGTAGTAAAAATTAAAAAAAACCTGTATGCTCATGATAGAAGCATCAGCATTTAAAATGACATACTGTTTCTGGCAAGATGGCAGAGTGAATCTTTGCACATATCTTTGCTCTATTGTAATGGCAGTCAGAGTGCAATAAACCAAGAACACATGGATGAGAGTCATTGATAAGATTGGAGAAGATGTAGCGAGAGTGGACAAGTTGTAACTGACTTAACAGAGTGGAGAAAGCTGACCCGAATTTCAATATGAAGAAGAACCTGGGAAAGGTTCTGGAGACAGTGGTACCAGATACCTTAGAAAATTTGAGTGTAGTGTGGCACAGAAAAGAAAAGCAAATTATATGAATTTTTAAAATGTATTAAACTCTAAAACTTTAAATGGCAAATGTGACAGTTGTACTTATGTCTTATTTTGTTGTGTATCTGTAAACATATAGGAGAAGTGAGGCATGCCACTGCTACTCTCTTGGCTTAACAATTGTTTATGTTTTACATAAAACAGATGTCCGTTTAAATATTATTAATAGGATAACAAATGATTAAGGAAACCAAATAGAATTACAGACTTTTTAGAGGCCATACTTTCAAAGGACATAGCATTTTTTTTTCTTTTTCTTTTTTTTTTGTGGGTACCGGGGGTCGACCTCAGGACCTCGCCGTGCCAGCAGGTGCCTGTGCCGCTGAGTGATAATCACTGGCCCTTTTTTCGTATGTGGGTTCTGGGAGTCGAACTCGGGCCCTTGCGCTTGCCAGGCAGGCGCTTATGCCACTGAGCCATCTTACCGGCCCTTCTTCTTTTTTTTTTGAGACAGGGTCTCACTATGTAGTGCAGGCTGGCCTCGAGCTCACAGTGATCCTCCGGCCTCAGCCTTCCAAGTGCTGGGATTATGGGCATGCAGCACCATGCCCAGCTAGCAGCATATTTTCATGTCTGGATTCTGGACAAGAATCTATTGTTGGAAGGGATGTCTACAAAAACTACTCCATGACATACATTAATGCATACGGCCCTGCCGCTCTAAGGGGAAGGGTTTTCTTTTCATTGTGATGGTTATCCTTTTACCAGTAGTTGGAAGAACCCACAGTGTCCATGATAACTTGAAATTCCACTAGTTATAAATGAAAACAGGCTTGAAATGCATAGGCTTATAATATGGCAATGAAAATGTCAAAAAGAGAATGTTAGTAAGTAGAGGACAGAACATACAACATGTTGCATTGTGAGTTTCACTCTAGAAGGAGCAGTGAGAAGCTCTCCTGTCTCCATCCCAGCAGTCAGGGAAATGCATCTCCATTCTCCTGGCAGAAGCAGGAGAACAAGTGGACTCCCTGGCTTGGGGGATACAGACCGAGGGCAAATGTTACACAGTACTGAGAGCCGAGACCGCAGTGATGCCTTCTGTCATCCCTGTCCCCAGCTTGGATCTTTGAATGTTGGCATCAGGATTTACTGTCCAGCCAAGGATTTATGAATCTCACTCCCCACACCAACTGGTCAGCCTGGGGTAAAAGTGCACAGCACAAGCCAGGCGTGGTGGCACATCCCTGCAATGCCAGCAGTTGCGAGGCTGAGGCAGGATCCCAAGTTCAAGGCCAGTCTAGGGCACTTAGTGAGACCCTGTCTTAAAATAATTTAATAAAAATAGCTGGGGATGTAGCTCAGCACTCCCTGGGTTAAATCTTTAATACTGGGAGGAAAAAAGAATGAAAGAAAGAAATAATGTATAGACACTGAGATTTGATGTTGGGAATTTCTGATGATACCTCTGCCTTCCTTCAGAGAGCCAACCTATGTGCACCCTGGCCATTCTTCACGGAGCTGCTGGGAGGGTGGCTGACTGGTGCTTCACTTTCAACAACAGCGAAGAGCCAAAGATTGCCAGAGATGTGAAGAGAGCATCTAACAAAAAAAGAAAAAAAGAGGGAAAAGCAAACAGATGAAAAGAATTCAGCTGAAACAACAAAAACAACAACAACAAAAATGCAGGGAAAACCCAAATTTATGATAATATATTCAGCGAGATAATTACTACGTCTATGAAACAAGAAAATGGTATTAGAGATCTAGGAAAAAATAATTAGAAAACATAGTAAAAACAATAAAAAGTCACTAGAAGCATTGAATAATAGTGTTGGAAAGAAAACTCTCCTAGAAAATAAGGCAAAAGGTTAAGAAATGGAAAATCGGTGAGGTAAGATAAAAACAGAGTCTCAGTGAAGGATATTAAAATATCTGACTAGTAGGAGTCCCAGAAAAGCAGTAAAGAGTTAAAACAGATGAAATTTTCAAAGAAATAATTTAAGAAAAGTATTTATAACTGAAGAACATGAATTTCTACACTGAAAGTACCCACTGATTGCTCAAGACAGGAAATGAAAGAAATTCCACATGAAGACATGCAAGAGCAAAGGTTTAGAATAGCTGAGAGAAGAGAACACCAGAAGAGCTTCTCAGCCAGGCGTGGCGGTGCATGCCTGTAATCCTAGCACTTGGGAGGCTGAAGCAGGAGGATGGCTTCGAGTTTGAGGTCAGCCTGGACTACATAGCGAGACTCTGTCTCAAAAAACCAAAAAATAAATAAATAAAAATAAATAAATAAAGGCTTTGAGAGAGAAACAGGTCACATTGGGAGGATCAGCATCAGAATAGATCAGGCTTCTTAATAGTAATGCTAGACGATAGAGACAGTGGAGTAATTTGTGCAAATTCTGCAGGATTTCTGTATTTACAAATCCAAGCCATCAAAGGTGAGTTCTCAGAAAGTGTAGGTACAAGGACTAAAATAGATAAGCATTATGTATTCCTTATTTGGAAGGTGCTGGACACTGAGGTCCCACAAAATAAGAGAGAGAAAATCCAGAAAGATGAGGATGTACAATATAGGACACGGGTTGCGGTAAGGAGGGCAGCAAAGAAAATTCCAAGGACCCTAGTGAAGAAGAATCCAGGAGGACAGCTGAACAGCAAGCCCGGTGTGCGGTTAGTCCAGACGTGCGCGGGAGAATGGAAACTAAGCCCGAAGGAAGCTGACAGAGCACTTGAGGTGTTTGCCTGTGACTGTTCTGTAGCATGGCCTGGGGCTGATTTGGTGACATGTGCGGCCATGTGTGTGTCACCAAAAGAGAAAAAAAATAGAGAAGAGGGTAAAATACACGTTGAGGTTGGGTTACTGGGGGAGAACGAGCTCTGGAGTCCGGCTGATTGCATTTGAACCCTGCCTCTCCCTCTTTCTGCTACTGCCTACTCTTGAGTAAATTAGTTTATTGCTCAGTGCCTCAGTTTCCTCATCCATGTGGAGGTACCAGCAAGATCTTCTTAACGAGGTTGTTATGTGGACTGAATTAATGTATGTCTAACTGTTAGATCAGCAACATTAGTAATAGTTTTAGTAATAGCAGTAATAGTAGTAAGGGCTCAAAAAATTTAACCGTTATTTTCATTATTGCTATTAAGTTTTAAATTGAAAGAAAACATAGAATTATAGGCATACTTCTTTTTGATAAATGTGATACTCAGGAAAAATTGTTTAAAATAGAAACACTCCCAATTTTTTTAATGACCTATAATGCCACCACCCAAAGGTGAAATTTACAAACACCTGGGTGCATTTCTTTCCAGGTATTTTTTCCTTGCACTATTTTATTTATGTGATTGCTATATGCTTTCTTTATAATTTTGTGATTTTATTTAACACAAGAGACATTTTCTCTGAGAATATGAATGCTTATTAAAGGGTTTTTAAGCCAGGAGTGGTGTCCACCTGTCTGTAATCTCAGCACTGGGAGAGGATGTGGTCGAAAAATTGCAAGGTTGAGCCCAACCTGGGCAATTTAGCAACTTAGTGAGACCCTGTCTCAAAAATGAAATGAAATGAAATACAATAAAATGGCTAGGGATGTTGCTCAGCAGAGGCTTTAAATCCAGTACCCAGGACCACACACACACACACACACACACACACACACACACACACACACACACACGGGCTGCTCACATGCTAAGCAAGCATTCTGCTACTGCTGCACCCCCAGCCTGCATATGCTTCTTTAATAACCTTGTCAAGACTGTTTCTCTAAATTATTTTTAAAATGCTATAAAATATCATTCATATTTATTGTCCTTCATTAGATTCTTGGGTGCAAAAAGAGTCAGAATTTAAGGCTTTTCTATTGAATTTTGAAAGATTACTCTCTTACAAGAAGGAAACAATTAACCATCATTAATGGTCCATCACACTGCCTGTTAACCCGTGTCTTCACCAGTGACAGAAGTGTCACATTCTTCACCCAGACAGTAAGGGAATCATCGATGATTGACAGAATACGTCTTACCTGTTGCTGTAAGCTAGGCGTGAATCATACTGCCTCAGACAGAGGTGGAGGCAGTGGGAATGGTTATATTCTGAAACTGTTTTGAAAACAGAGTTGACAAAATTCTAGGATCAGGTGGATACAGGATGTAAGAGAGCTGAGAAGTCATAGATCACTGTCTGGTTTTTGGCCGGGGTAATTAGATGCAGTAGCCATTTATGAAGAGGAGAAGTGTGTAGGAAAGTGAAGTCGTCCAGCAAGATCCAGAGTTCGAGTATGGGTGTAAACACGTGATACGCGTGAGTCTGAGAGTGAGAGGTAATGTCGACTCTACTCAGATGTATGATTCTGGTATTCAAAGCAGAATCCAAGCTGGAAATGCAAACTTGAAGGTCATCAGCATATAATTGTTACTTAGGAGAAAACGAGATGAAATCACCAAGGTAGTGAGTGTAAAAGAAGGGAGGATCAAGGACTGAGCCCTGGGGACCACTAATGTTTGAGGTTGGGAAAATGGGAACAAATCAGCAAAGGAGGCTGAGAGGCAGCAGAAAGAAAAGTAGAAGAGAAACAATATTTTATAAAAAGTGGAACTTTAAGTAGTGACCTTAATAAGAGCAGATTTGGTGAAGTGGTACAGGGCAAACCTAGTTAGATAGGTTAAGAGATGAGGGGGGAGAGAAAAGAAAGACACTGACTCTACATATTCTTCCCACTGGGTTTGATTAGAGTGCAGAAGGAAAGATAGTAGTAGTTGGATAGGGAAATGCTGCTGACAGTTGCTTCCTTTTTTTTTTTTTTTTTAATGGGAGAAATGACAGTGTATGCAGGAAAGATCTAGTAGAAAGGGAGAATTTGATGATACAAGAGAGGGAAAAATATACCTGGTGCCATGTCTTTGAGTAGGCAAAATGGGACAGGCATGTGCATGAGCAGGGATTGGTGGGGGAGAATTGGCTTTGAATACTGACATGGACAGCTCATTCTTAGTCACAGAGGGAAGGCTGAAGGTATGAGAGCAGATGCTGTTGAGTGTAGAGGTACAGTAGTGGGATTTTCTGGAACTTAAAAGTTTCTTTTTTCTCAGTGATATAGGAAGCAAAATCATCTTAAATGGATGGGAGTGGGTAGATGTTGAAGGTCTGAAGAGAGAGAAGACACGGAATACATCGAGGCAGTGGGAGTGGGATTCTAGGAAAATGACCGCAGGCAGCTTTAATGGCCCACTTGAAGTGAAGTGTTCATTAGGGCAAAGTGAGCACAGCTGGCACAGTGGTCCGCGGTCCCTCAGCTTCGTTCAGTTGCCCTGAGCAGTCACGGAGCAGGAACAGCACTGCGTTAGTCAGGGCAGTCTCCCATCATAGGCGATGGGGAGGGAAGTTTGCAAAGTAGTGAATTTTAAGACTGCATTCAGGTGGACAAGGAAGGGAGTAAGGCACGAAGGAACTGAGGGACTGACATGGCAGCAAGCTGAACGGGTGATGGGTTTTGTTGGGGTTAAAGGATTGAAATGGAGTGTTCAAGTAGAAAGCTAGAATGAATGGAGGTGGGCAGAAATGGAGAGGTTTGACATTGAGAACCTGGTGGGCAAAAAGGGGAGAGATGGCCATGGTTTCATGGGTGGATGAGATGGAAAAGGTCATTGGATGAAATGAGGTTAAAGTCACGGGAAGCCACAGTTGGAAAGGTCACCTAAGTAGATATCAAAATCACCAGTAAGTAAGAGTTGTTTTGGGGAGGGTGACCATAAACCAGGAACTATAGCTTTCACAGAATGGGGTGAAGTGACGGGAAGTCAGTGATTACAAGGAAAGGTGACAGGTGATACAGTTTTATGACACGAGATACAAAGTGGGGTGATTTTTAGAGGAATGAGGGAAAATAGCACAACATAGCAATGATATGCAAAACTTGCACCAGACTTTCATTAGAAAGGATGTGCATCCCCCACTGAACAGAGATATAGGGAAAACAGTGCTTGTAGGGAAAAGCCGATTTCAGGGTGCGACAGTGAAGGGAATAGTCCAAGAGGTTAGAGATACAGAAGAGGATGGATTTTCCTAATGATGGCTATGTGTACTTCCAGAAGGCATCACCAAGGACATCCTGAGATGCCGAGGGCACACAGCCGTGTAGAGATTAGAGAGCTGGAGCTGAGTGGTGACTTGGAAGTCTGAGCTTTTGAAGGTGGTAGACATAAACTGAGATAACGGGCCTGAATAGTCTTGATTCTAAAGCAGCAACATTCTAAAGCAGTGAGGCTGTGAGCGCTGGTGACAGGTAGATGGCAGGTGATCTCTTGCCCGGAAGAGGTAGAATTTGGGACCCCAGCTTGCTCAAGGATCATGGAGGTAGAGTTGGGGGACCAGTTTTACTTTCAGCTCTTGGCTGTTTGTGATTTCTAATGATGGAGTCTTGTAAGGGGTATGGTCTTGCTTGTAGAATATGGACGTGGAGAGTGAGGAAACAGGAAGGTAAAGAGTAGGCAGTTGACAATACATAGAAGAAGTTTGAGGCTAGTTCTAGCTTGCTGAGTCTAATTTTCAAATAATTAATATTATGAAAATTGGAATCTTCAATGAATATAATTTATGGGAACTACATCCAAAAATTCAATTTTTAAAAAATACCAAAATCTTCCATTTCTACATACTCATAGGAATCTAAGTAATTTTGAAGTTAATCCTTGATTTAGCTGTACTGGAGAGGAGAATGTTTCCTTCTGTTGAATACCTGCCATGCATTTCACCCAGACTTCTTTTAATTGCTTTGCTGTTCTGTGTTCCCTGATATCCTTGGCTTTCAAAGTTTTAATGAATTAAACCTATCAGAATATGCCAAACACCATTACATGTTAAGAGAATTTTACAAGACTGTTTGTCAACTGTTAATTTGATTATGCTTTTATGGTCTGGTGACTTTTAAAATATCAGAATGAAGTGAGGATATTCTGATTTGGTAGGTGTAGTGGTGCACAAGCTTTTCTGTTTTTTCTTTTCTCTTTTCTTTCTTTTTAAAAATCATCATTCTACTACAAAGCCATGCTTGGAAACTTTTGTTTTATTGGAATAAGGATCTTATAAATAAGAGCTAAAATTAGTGATAGTGCCCATCTCAACTTTCACCTAAGCACATTTACTCTAAGTGCCCCAGTCCTAATATATACACTGAAAGCTTTCTCATTAGATTATGACTTATTCAGTAACTAAATTAGTGCTACCTTTTGGTACTAAGGTATACAGAAAATTGTGTGACCATAAGCAGGAAAAGAATGTTTACAGATTAAAAAGTAATAAAACTTTCATTCAAGAAGTAGATTGTGGATAAACTTTTAATTCGTTTTTGTAGTTTTAATTTAGTTTAAACAAATTAGGAATTTTTAATGCTGGTTATTACATGCTGAAGAAATAGATAACAGCTTTGGCACAAAACAAAGCTAATGAATGGATAGTTAATTCTCACTGGTTTGAAGGTCTAAGGACCTTTATCTATTTTCTGTAGTGAGTATTCTCAACGAGACATTACTTTGCCAAAAGGTTCTGGAAAGTTCATTCTTGGTTATAGAAAGTAAGAAAATAAAGGAGGGGCCGGTGATATGGCTCAGCGGCATAAGCACCTGCCTGGCAAGCACGAGGTCCTGAGTTCAACTCCCAGAACCCACATAAAGGAAGAAAGGGCCGGTGATATCGCTCAGCGGCACAAGCGCCTACTGGCAAGCGCGAGGTCCTGAGTTTGACTCCCGGTACCCACATAAAAAAAAATAAATAAAAAATAAAGAGGAGAGGTGAATTGGTGTGGACTAGGGGAAAAGATGAATAGAATGGAGATAATGAGAAAAGTATTTTCTTTAAAAAACTTTCTAAATTTATAATTACTACTTTTAAATAAAATGATGAAATTAGGATTCTTAAAGCTTCCATTTTCTGAGTTCTTTTCTTCTGATAAACTTTTCGTAACTAAAACACCCAATGAAATCTTTGATTAGGAGACTTGTCTAAGGAAAACACAATGTTAATTTTGTGCAATATAGCAATGACTGAATGTTAAAATACAAAGGCATAATCAGCCTGTTGTCTTGCATATTGTTACTTTACACAGTTCTGTTTTTTTGTTCCATTTCATTTTGTTGACACAGGGACTTGCTACTTGCTTATAGTTTAGGCCTTGAACTGACCTTGGCTGGCTTTGACTTTTACCTCAGTCTCCCAAGTGCTGGGATTACAGGTGTGTGTCACCACACCCGGCTACTTTATACAGTAGGTTAACTGTGGAGATACCTCTATGTGGTATCAACTGGGGCACTGTTGTGTCTGGAAGATCCAAAGTGGTTCCAAGTTTGGAAATTGGTACCAGCGTGATTGGATATTTGAATGTACTGTCAGCTAGAACATGTTTTTTTCCTCCATACGAATGTTGATGGAGTTGTTTTGGCTTCCTAACTGCATAATGGTTCAGTTCAAAAAAGGAGAGTTCCGTATGTGTGAGGTGGAGGCTGCAGGTCTTAGATGACACATGATATCGCTTCTGCCCCGCTTTGTGAAGTTCTTAGGTTTAAGGGGAGGAGAAATGATTCTGCACTTCGCTAGGAGAGGAGTGACAATGCATTTATAGCTATACTTAATCATCCACAATCCATCCTTTGGCCACAATTTATTTATGTTCATCACATGTGCAAAATGCATTGATTTCTTCCAGAATGACACCTGAAAAAACTTACTTCATTAGCAGGCATGTACAACCTGCGGTCAGGACATTGCTGGCTTGCCTGGACTGCGTTGAGTGAAGAGGGATTGTCTTAGACTGCATATAAACATATAATATAGTTAATATATGTAAATTAAAATCCTTTTTTTTAAAAAAAAATGTGAGTTTGTAACAGGCATGTCCAACCAGTGGCTCACAGGTTGGACTCACCTGCGTTCTAGCATCAGAAGAAAACTCGAGTTCAGGTACTCATCATCTGAATCAGGTCCAAGTGTGAATAAAGTCTTCTTGAGGGGGAGGGTTACAGATCTTGGGACTAAAAAGTTAATCTGTTTCACACACTTATGATACAGGGGGATAAGGACGGGTGACTGCAGAAGACAGCTCTGTTCAACAAGAGTGGAGATAGGAGTGACCAAGCAGTCACGTAGCCCTTGAAATTCTGATGTTGAGGCAGGTATGTCACTGTTTTGGATTTAGCCTCTTAGAACAACTCACAGATCTTTCTGAGATGGGTCCCGCTCCACTCTGGACTGTAAGTTACAGACCTGTGGAGCACACAACACCCCAAAGATTCTTAGTAGCCTTTTGTTTGAGTGAGAATGTCTGAGTCGTGTCTTTACGATTCTTAGAGGCCTGGGGATGTAGCTCGGTGGTAGAATGCTTGCCTGGCATGGAGAAGGCTCTGGAATTGAGTCCCAGCATCACAAAAAAGAAAAACAATTCTAGGAACTCTTGTGTCCAGTTGAGGAGGCAGGTCCTTATGAATCTTAGAGACTCTTATGTAGATGATCTAATCTACACAGAGATACATTTTGAACGTGGAACTGAATGCAGGGCCTTGGCTGGGAGAGTTAGGCGTTGACATGCTGGGTTTGGGACACCACCTGACGTCCTGATACAGACAGGTTCAGAAACAGGAGTGTGGCGGACTGAGCTCTGAGGGGCAGACTGAGCTCCTCTGTTTCCATTTTCTCAGTGAATGTGGAAGTGAGGTCTGGATGGTAAATAGGCAGTAGGAGGATTAAAATTAGGATAATTGAAATTAGGTGAAATCACATCTATTGTTGTATACTGCTATACCAACTTTATGATCTTCATTTTAGATATGGGCACATTATGTTTGTAAAGATTAAATAACCTGACTAAGCTTGGATACAGAACTTAAATATTTGTTTTTGTTTTTGACCCCAAAACCTTTGTACCATACCAATTGCTTTGATTCATGACAGTTGCCCACTAGACAAAAGATAATCATTATTGTGACTGAAATATTTACATTGCTTTTTTTCCTTGCTTATTGCAAGCCTTACTGTGGCATGGAAATTTAAAAAGGGGTGACTTCAGAATACATTTCTAATTTTAAACACATTTCCTTACTTCCTTTAGAAAATGAGTGGCCTTTAGAATTTGATTGAGAGTGAGGTTTACTTTTATCTTTCAAAGTTCACAAAGAAGCATTCACACACATCAGTGATGAATAAGCTTTTAGCATGGTGAGAATTGTACCTTATCCCTTTACATGGAAATAAAATTTCCTCTATGCTAAGGAGAGCCTCTGTTTTCCTACACTTAAAATGATTTAAATAGACCTTAATAAAAAAAGGAATGTTCTAAAGGAAAGAATATAATTTTGATTATCTTTACTTCAAAAAGCTTCAAGAAAATTTACTTGATGATAGAGCGATGATTTTATGTTTTAGTGGAAGGACTAGTGACATTTTAAATAGAAGGGTTTTCAGCCTAATAATTAAAATAACAATACTCAGAATACTTTCACAATACTGCAAGCAAACACAACCAAATTGCATGGGCTGCTTTTGGTTTAAATTACATGGAGCCTTTTCCAGCCATACTTGTAGATAGCGCCTTGGTTGAAATAGCTGCATAATTCCTGAGCAGGGAGTTTTTCTTTGCTGTAATTACATTCCTGCGGTGACTCATACTCTTTATAATGCAAAGGAAAATGTTGCCTTGAAATTTGAAAACTGGAAGATTTACTAGTTGCTTAAAAATATGATGATTATTATTACCGCTAAAACTGCTGTCATTCTAAGGAGTGTTTTACTTGGGTGCTTTTGAGTTTGTTCCTGCCATGGATAATGAGGATGGGGACGGGGTCCCACCGATACCCACCGTCGGGGATGGGCTGGCTGTTTTGGATCTGTGGATCCATCTCTCTCTCTGGTCTTCACCTCCCTTGCAGCTCACTTCCTTTTAACTATTTCTGCCGTTCTGCTTCTCTTGCCTCCATCAGCTGAATGATCGTTCTCTAAATTTACTAGTTCGGATTCCTAAGAGAAGGGATCGGGGTGGCTGTGCTGATAAACACGGTCTTTGTGTAGTAGTGTTTTTCTTCCACTTCCGGGGGAGTTGTTTCAGACTGGTATCGAGGCTGGGGGACCGTGTTCTGCAAAGTCTGCCGGGCATTTCTCCTTGAGTCCATGTTTGGTTAACAAGGTGTGACATGGATGCTGGAGCCAGTTTTGTCTGAGACAAATCTTTGGTGTTCAGTTTCGCTGTTTTATCAGAGACCTTTGGAAATGTGTGAAATATGTGACATCACCTTGGAAGAAGAAGGGGGTGTCAGGAAGGAAGAGAAAGAGGGAGGAGAAAAAGCAGGAGGGAAGGAGGAGGACAGAAGAATGACAACAGCTGTTGGTTAACTGTACAACAGCTTTCTTTCTCCTTCCCTCCTTCCCCCTACTATTGTTCAGCTCTCTCTGAGTAATCACGATGTTCAGGGGAGGCCAGGGAGGAGAATCTCGATTGTGCAGAGACAAATGTCCTTCTTTAAAGTTAGAGAAAAGGTGTTTGAGAAGACGCATGCTAGGAGCTTTTTTATGAAGGGTTTGCTCACTCTTAAAGAAGTACAAATATTTTTTTTTTTTTTTTACCTTGGTCTATTTCTAATTTTCATGAGTTGCTTAGAATTGCATCAGCTATGGGAGAAGCCAGTTATAGAACAAGCCAGCCACCATACTGATTAATGGTGGAGCAGAAAGTTGAGTGCATGTTGGTCTTACTAATTGTGCTGAGCTGGGGGCCGGTGAGATGGCTCAGCGGCTTAAGCACCTGCCCGGCAAGCGCGAGGGCCCGAGTTCGACTCCCGGAACCCACATACGAAAAAGTGGCCGGTGATATCGCTCAGTGGCACGGGCGCCTGCTGGCGCGCGAGGTCCTGAGGTCGACCCCCGGTACCCACAAAAAAAAAAAAAAAAAAGTGTCTGTAATTGTGCTGAGCCACCACATAGACTAACCCTGGAAGTGCCTTGATGTGGGGAATTATTATGATGCAGTGGCAGCTTCCAGGTGTGCTACCAGGTAAGTTTTCCCAGAGCTGAGGGAACAGAAGCCTCCACAGACCAGATCGAAATAATCAAATTGCACAGTTGGCTGGAGACAGTTTAATCACATGGCAAGAAGCGAGAGGAAAGATGAGAGTAGCACACCTCAGATAGGGTTTAAGTGGGGGAGGGGGAATGTGCAGGTGACTCTGGGGCATACAGATTTGTGTATCTTGTTCTGCTCTGCTGCATATGCTTGCCCCACTGATGTGTGGTTACGAGGCCTTGAGTTGAGGTTTGGCCGAGCCCCGTAGATGGCAGATGCCATGATCGAATGACACCGCCTTACTGTATTTGAAGGACACAAGATCAGGATGCCTAGTTAGTAGCTGTAGCTTGCCGATTAGCCTAACAAACACTCGTGGGTTCTGCTTGTGATTCGTGGACAGAGAACACGTGGGGCAGGACTGAGTGTCAGCAACCCCCTGCCCCAATTTAGCAATGTCTGGAAACATTTCTCAATTGCCACAACTGGCATTTGTAGGACATATACTTGCATCTAGTGTGTAGAATCCAGGTGTGCTGGTAAATATGCTATAATACATGAGATGGTCTGCCAGGACACAGAATTACCTGGCCCAGTATGTCAGTAGGGTCTAAGTTGAGGAGCCCTACATAGTGCCAGTGTGTGGGTGGTGAAATTAAGAACTCATGAATATTAATTGCTTATGTATATTTAGTGTATCCGGGGGTGGGGATGTAACTCAGTGGTACAGCACTTGTCTAGCATCTGTGAGGCCCTGGGTTCTATCCCTGACATTGAAAAAAATCTAGTGTATCCTGCATATTTAATATCTCTTATATATTTAGTATATTGTGAACATTTATTACCTACATACCTCAGGAATACTAATTATCTCTCTATCATCTATCCCTTTTTTTTGGTACTGGGAATCAAACTCACGACCTCGCGCTTGCCAGGCAGGCACTGTGCCACTGAGCTATATCCCCGGCCATCTATCCCTTTCTAAATGTGTTCTTCTTATGAAATAAGAACATCCTATTACTAGCTACTCATCTATACTTAAAAATGTCTCAAAGCGTCTGCCTAAATTTTAGAAACCTCAAATTTATTCATCTGACGGAACTGAATATTCTCAGATGCAAATTCACGTTACACTTACCCTAGAATTTTTAATAAGATAATAAATGTCTTGATTGTTTAAGCCACTTTTAGTTGTGTTTTCCGTGACTTGCAGTTTAGAGCATCCTAGTGATTGCCACATAAAGTCAGCAGGAAAATGTATTTCAAGACGGATGTATCCTGGGCTTACACTGTAATTACCAGCTCCTCGGTGGTACTGTGGGCATCACCTCTATAGCACTGTGGTGCTTGCTGTAATGTAATTCTGGTTTGCACATTCTGTTTGCATTTCAAGAAACTGTACGTATGGGACTTATCCTGGTGGATTCTGTGCTGAGAAATTCACTTTTATTATGATTGGGATGATATTAGCTTGGTGATGGAGCTTTTTTTTTTTTTTTTTATGTGGGTATCAGGAGTCAACCTCAGGACCTCATGCTTGGCAGCAAGCGCTTGTGCCGCTAAGTGATATCACCGGCCCTTTTTTCCTTTGTGTGGGTACCGGGAGTCGAACTCAGGACCTTGTGTTTGCCAGGAAGGTGCTTATGCCACTGAGCTATCTCACCAGCCCTGATGGAGCATTTTTAAAGAGAATTTTTATAATAGAAACATTGTAATTCTCCCCAAAAGGTTTTTAGTCAGCTCAATATCTATAAATACGGTATCATTAGGAATTTATAGCTTCATGCATTTTTTTACTTATTAATGATAGTTTTATTTATATTGTAGTGCTTAAACTAAAGACTATGGAATTGTGTCTTAAATTTTTTTCAAATATGTGTAAGACAAGCATAGTTAAGATTATATGAACATTTAAAATGATGCAAGAAGTTTGTTTTGAAGAAATTTCAAAAGGGAGTTATTTTAAAATGCTTATGGTTTCTGCTTTTTTGCTTTTTTTATTTTTTATTTATTTATTTATTTATTTTGTGGGTATTGGGGTTCGACCTCAGGATCTCACGCACCAGCAGGCGCCCGTGCCGCTGAGCGATATCACTGGCCCCTTTTTTCGTATGTGGGTTCCAGGAGTTGAATTCGGGCCCTCGAGCTTGCCAGGCAGGCGCTTACACCGCTGAGCCATCTCACTGGTCCCTTTGTTTCTTTTAGCTCTCTTTGTCCCCACCCCTTTGTTTTTGTGGTGCTGGAGAATGAATTTACTGCTTTGTGCATGTCAGGTGAGCACTTTAGCGCATGGGTTCTTCCCTAGCCCTGCCCCAACCCCTTTTTTATGATGGAAACTAGTATTTTATCAGATAAAAATACATAGTCATAGTAAGCTATGATAGCCAATTATACCTTGGATAAAAAAACTAAAGTAAAAAAAAATTGAGAATAAAATGTCTTAACACTGGATATGGTGGTGCATACCTGTAGTCCCAGCACTCTGGGAGGCTGAAGCAGGAAGAATACAAGTTCGAGCCTAGCCTGGGGAATTTAGTGGCTTAGCAAGACCCTGTCTCAAAATAAAAAATGAAAGAAGGGCGAGGAATGTACAGTAGTTCAAAGCACCGGATTCAACCCCCAGTACCACCACCACCCCCAAGAAAGCAAAGTAACTACTTTGAAGATCATGAGACACGGTACATTATCTATTCTTCTTATTCTGTTATGAAATTTTGTGTAGAGGAACGTGGCACTGGTTGTAGTTTCTTTTTTTTTTTTTTTTTTTTTTTTGTGGGTACCGGGGCTCGACCTCAGGACCTCGTGCGCCAGCAGGCGCCCGTGCCGCTGAGCGATATCACCGGCCCCTTTTTCGTATGTGGGTTCCGGGAGTCGAACTCGGGCCCTCGCGCTTGCCGGGCAGGCGCTTAAGCCGCTGAGCCATCTCACCGGCCCTGGTTGTAGTTTCTTAGAACTGGTGATGGGGTCAGAGCAGTCATCTCTGGTGAGCAGCATGGTGACAGGTGGTGTAGTCAGCTCACACTTGCTCCTTTTAGAAATACCCTCCTCCAAAGTCTTGATTTTGGTTTTCAAGGTTAAAGAATTCTTAAAACTGGGTGCAACGGTGCCTGTTTGTAATCCCAGCAGCTCGGGAGGATACAGCGTAGGCATGACAAGTTCCAGCAACTCTGACCCAGTTTCAGTGGGAAGGAAGGAAGGAAGGAAGGAAGGAAGGAAGGAAGGAAGGAAGGAAGGAAGGAAGGAAGGAAGGAAGGTGGACTGTTAAAGCAAGTATGTATAGACTCGATTCCCATTTTCAAGTGTTTCACATCTTCAGGGTCCTCTGTAATTGTCATTTCTGTCTTTGCAGTGACTTGCTGTCCTCTGATTACATAGAGAGACACGTTGAACATGGAGGAAGGACTGTGGAAGTTAAAGTAAGTGAAATTTTCCATCCTTCTTTTCGGGGAAACTCTGAGAATCTGTTAAATGTGACTGATCCGATGCTGTTTCTCAGCAGTACTCTCAATGTTAGTCCCGTGGGGTGGTTGTAGTCGCTTCTGTCCTGTGGTCCCGGGGACCTGAGCCAGGGCTTCGTGCGACACTCATTGCTTCACCCAGCCCTTTGTATTCTGAGGCAGTGAAGCTGCCCGGGCTAGCCTTGAACTTGCGTTACTCCCACCTCAGCCTCCGGGCGTGCATCATCATGCCTGGCTTAGTTTGAGGTTTTTAAAAATAATTTATGGCTTATTAAGAAATTTTATTACCCACTTGTGAAAACAGTTTGCTCTCTGTTATCAGAAAGAGAATTCTTGGCATATTATAGGTATTACTGGGCTTACATCTTGTAGAACTGATAAAGGTGCTATACAATTGATGTAGCCAGAAGTAGTTCTTTTTTAGATTATGTCATAGAAAACAGTTTTTGAAATCTGCCTTTGGTTAACACTGAGAACCAAAACGTGAAATCTTGGGTCCAGGGCAGGTGTAGATCGACAGGGCATCTCAGGGAGTTTCAAAAACCTGAGGACAGAAATCTCAGGATATTGGCTATGATCTCTGTAAAAATTAGAACACAAATAATAACCTCCTCGAGCTACAGGTACGGGAATGTGGTTTTTCCCAACCCCGTGGTGATGTAATCTTAGGGCGTATGAAAGTGAAAGCACCCAAGTGTGGAGCTCTTTTTCTGTTCATTGTTTAATGTAGTGAGTTTTGGTCAGGTGTATCATTTCTTTTGAATAATGTCCAGATTATCTCTTCTGCCTTTTCTGAATTAAAATGCCACTTATTAATAGCTGTTTTCTTTTTCTGATTACAGATTTGATTGATCTTTGTTTTAGAAAACATGTAAGCAAAGAATAACAAAAATGGAAAATTGCTCTTAAACTCATCACCAAGAGAGAAACTTTGTTTTCATTTTCTGTGTTTTCTTGTCTTCTAATGTGTGTACATTTTCTACATCATGCCATACATGCCTAAAATATACCTTGCTCCTTTTTTAGTGAACACTGTGTTGTATTGTGAACATTTTCCTAAGCTGTTTTCCCACAGAGCTTATGTTCACCACTTTTCTGTTCACATATAGTACTATAAAAAAGTTTTTATTCATAAGTTAAACTGTTAACAGGAATCATACTAAATTACTTCGTCCTATTCAAATGATAACCTAAGCTCATAGGGTGTTTCAATCATTATATATATATATTAAGTAAAAATAAAGATTTTTTTGGCAGTACTGGAGATCAAACCCAGGGCCTTATGAGTTCCAAGCAAGTGCTCTGCCACTGAAAGCTGTTTATTGTGGAAAACTTCAAACGTGTTAAAAAATAAAAAGGGTAATGTAATGATCCTCCGTATAGCTATCGTCCAGCATCAGTAGTTACCGACAGTGTGACAGTTGTGTATGGAGTATTTTAGAGCAAGGACATTGTGACAGTAAATGCCTCTGTAGATGCAGGTTCACTGTCCCTCATCTGAAATGCTTAGGACCAGATGTGTTTCAGATTTCAGACTTTTTTGGATTTTGGAGTATTTGCATAAAGTTTACCAGGTGATCAACCCTAATCCAAAATTCCAAAATCTGAAATGTTCCAAAATGTGCATTTTGTTGACAATAAAGAAATTTTAGAGTTTGGATTGTGGAGTTTACGATCAGAGATGTTCAACCTGTACTGCCTGTATCTCTAACTGGTAAAGATTTAAAAACAAAATCCTAAGTTTTACAAGTGACCTAGATGAAATAGTCATACTGGTCCCTCCAGAAAGTCATGTCAAACATAAGATAAACTGAAGGGTTGGTGTATATCCTGCAGAAGAGGATATCAGGAGTCTTCTAAGTTGGACATAGGAGAATGGAGTTAGTGTGCTTTTAGATGGCAAAAGAATTACCTAGCTGGATTCTCTAGCTCTTTTCATTCTCATCCTTGCTTATATGATTTCACTTCTCTCGTTTGTCTGATAATGTTTTCCTGAATGCAAAGTATCTCTTATTCCTTTGTTAAAGAGGGAAGGAAACAGCAGTCGTTTGTCATTTCCCTCTCTGTCTGGGAGTGGAAGATGGAACACGGACATGCACATGCAGGGTAGACCCAGCAAGCAGCCCTCTGCCCTCCCTACAGAAATATCCCTGTTATGGCTTGGGTTGAGAATGTCCCCCAGAGCCTCGGGGGCTCATGGGCAGGGCTTCTGGAAGGTGAATGCATCGGAGGGTGGGGACTAGCTGCACAAGAGTCAGGTTCTGGGGCAAGACCCAGAAGGGTGCATTTCCTGCCCAGCTCTTCCCTCTGCTTTTGGTGTCCTGGCTGCCATGGCCCAAGCAGCTTTCTCCCACCATCCCTTTCATCTCACCTTTCTTGCTTTGGAGCTAGCAGACAGTGGACTGAAAACATGAGCCAGAATGAACCTCTCCTCCTTCAAGGTGCTGGGCTGGGTATTTTGCGATGAGGAAGATGAGTAAGATAGTCCCTTTTTGGGAAACTTGTTCTTAATCAGCAAAGTGTAGGGCACTCTGTGATGTTCAGTAAATATAAGTAAAACCTTGGTTTGCAAGCGTAATTTATTCTGGAAACATGCTTATAATTTGAAACACTTGTTTATCAAAGCAAATTTCCCCATAAGAAATAATGGAAACTCAGATGATTCATTCCACAACCAAAAATAATCATATAAAAATGATGATGGTACTGTAATATAATACAAAATAATAAAATATAAAATATGAAGAAAAATAAACCATTTAACCTGCACTTACCTTTGAAGACCTTCATGGCCAATGTGAGGGAGATAAGAGAGAGGATAGTGTAGGACGACTTTCACTATCACTAATGGAATCAGTACTAATTGTCTCAATGGACTCTTTTTCTTCTCTTACTCTCTCTCTCTCTCTTTCTTTCTTGTCTTCCTTCCTTTCTCTCTCTCTCTTTCTCTCTCTTTCTTCCTTCCTTCCTTCCTTCCTTCATTCCTTTTCTTTTTCCTTTCCTTTCCTTTCCTTTCCTTTCCTTTTTTCTTTTCTTTTCTTTTCTTTTCTTTTCTTTTCTTTTCTTTTCTTTTCTTTTCTTTTCTTTTCTCTTTTCTTTTCTTTTCTTTTCTTTTCTTTTCTTTTCTTTTCTTTTCTTTTCTTTCTTCGGGGTAGTTCAGGCTGACCTTCAACTTACTTTGTAGCCCAGGCTGGCCTCCGACTCATGGTGATTCTCCTGCCTCAGCTTCCCAGTGCATTACAGGAGTGCACCACGACACCTAGAATCCTTTTCTTTTTGTGCACCTTTAACAAGGAGCCTAGCCAGTGACACTTGCTTTTGTCTCCTTTTGAGGATTTTGTGGAAATGTGACATTGTATTGTCCTTAAACAGATTCATTGGTTGCACTTGGACAGCCTTATTCAGGTGATGCTTTTCTATAAAATTTTGCAGTTTCCCACCTTTTGCACATCTCTCTCATCTCATTGGAAGTGAGGGCTTCCTCTGCTTTTTTCCCCTCCTCCTCCTTTGCAGAGGAGATCTCTGTAATTCCTTGCTGTTCAAAGATGATCACAGAAAGAGACAGAGGCAGAGAGAGAGAGACAGAGAGAGAACCACTGGCTCAGCTGTGATCATACGACATTTGGCATCATGTACTACTTGTATTATAAGACGTCACTTGTTTATCAAGTTAAATTTATTAAAAGTATTTGCTTGTCTTGGGAACACGTGCAGAATGAGTTACAACCCAAGGTTTTACTGCACTGAATGACACAAATCACAGACTTCACTGCACAATCTGCTGATTTTCCAGCCTCCAAATTGCATTTTCTTGTTGGTGATTTTCCTAACCTCTTAGCTTGTCAAATGATACATCCAAACTTAATGAAAGCTTTAGGGCCAGAGGATGTCTACTTTTTTTTTTTTCTACTTTTCTTTCACCTTCTGTATGTAGTAGTTTGCTATGGTTGCTCTAGCGAAACAAGAGAAATGTATTCTTTTCCAGTCTGGAGGCAGAAGTCTGAGATGGAGGTGCCTGCAGGGCTGGTTTCTTCTGGCAGCCTGCGCATGGTCAGTCTTCTCCTGTCTTCATGTGGTTTCTGCACCCTAAATTCTTCTTGTGAGGATGCACTCATTACACATTTGATATTATATTTTATTGACATCTTACTTCCCTGCTAAGTGGACATTGTACAACATGGTAGAAGGCTCCTGACAAAACAGGAAGAGAGGTTACAAGAATGGCCTGGCCTGCCACATATGAAAGGAAAGCTGAGCACATGTGGTGTCAGTGTAAGTGCGGTGTGTGCATAGAACATGCAGTTATCATGTATGAAGACTGCCTTGGGTGTGACAGTTGAAGCAAAGCTTATTTCTGTGGTAGGCTGTTGATTGTGTTTACATTGTTCACATAGGTTTTTTATTTCTGATGTTATCTCTTATGTTTTGTAAGCAAGTACAAAGATGTTTATTCTAAATGTGCAATACATATTAAGAATTTAATATTTATTTTATTGATATTTTATATTCCTGTTAACTACACACTGCATAATATAATAAGAAGCTCCTGACAAAACAGCAAAACTAGAGAGATGTCAAGTATGTCCTACAAAAAGGCCAGGAAAGCAAAACACATGTGCTGTCAGTGTAAGCGATACGCATGTTTGGAAGGTGCTGTTGTCATGTGTGCAGACTGCCTTCAGAAAAGATTTTTTTTTTTGTAGAGTGCTATTGCTATTTTCATTGTAGTTCATATAGGAATTTATTTCTGTTCTTTTTTAGGCTTCGTACAACAAAAACCAGTCCATGTTGAAAATTTGATGCTTTTTTATAAACAATAAATACTAAAAATGCAGTACTTTATTTTTTGATAATTTAGTAATTTGATAATGCAGTAATTTATTTTTTGAAATTTTTGATGAGTACTTCCTGTTAAGCACTCATTGTTTAATATAATAAAACTCATAAAATTAAAATTAATAATTCATCAATAGAAATATTCTAAAGAATAAATGTGGGTTTGGTACATCCATGGTTGTGCCCCTTTAGGACAAAAAAAATGTGTATTCTCTGTTAAGAAACCTCTGAGGAGTTTTTGGGTGTTTTTTTTATTTTATTTTATTTTATTTTATTTTATTTTATTTTATTTTATTTTTTTTTGTGGGTACCGGGGGGACGACCTCAGGACCTCGCGCACCAACAGGCACCCGAGCCGCTGAGCGATATCACCGGCCCCTGGGTGTTTGTTTTTTAAAACTGGAATTTCTCTTGGGGCTGAGACAAATGAAAAGATATATGAAATTGAAGCTAAAGCCTGCACAAACTTTCTTTTGTGTGTTGGTTATCACAAGTATGGTTGTATGTATTTGAGGAGTTGAAATTATAATCAAAATCGTTTTATTAGATTTAAATAAAGACCAAAGACAAGTCCATTTAGAGGGCCCTGCTGAACTATCATAGAACTTTTAATTTTGAAAATTCACATGCATTGCATTTGATTTAAAGCTTTGAATGTGAATATGGGAAAAGGAATGTATTTTTGTGGAAGAAATACATAATAACCACCTTGGTGAATCTTTTAGATTGCAGTTTTATTTTTAAAATCTTTTAAACTATAAAATACAACACTGGCCAAGAAATTGACATAAAACAGTGCACGGGTTGGTCAGCCACTGAATGGGAGCACCTCTCAATCGCTACCTGGCCCACACCTTCGAGCTTGACCAGCCCTTCCCTGGCTGCTTCTCACCCCAAGCTCCACTTCCTGCTCTGGGGAAATTTGCAGACACATCCTGACTTTCATGGTGGTCCTTTCTGTGTTTTCGCTTGTCATTTTATGGCTGAATCATGTGTCTTTATAGTTTAGTTTCACCTGTTTGGGTTTTTAAAGTAAGTTTTAAAATATCTTTTTCTTTGTTCTTTGCAATATACTAGATTTTAGATTGTGTTGACTGCAATTTTATGTTCAGAGTGAAACAAAATACATTTTGTGATCATTAGTTAAATGACAATTTTTATTATCTATGGGGCCTTATATGCTCCATGAAAGGCAGTTTTGTCTGGTCAGGTATCCTTTATTTTTAAGCCTTTTCACGGTTATGAGATATATATATATATATATATATATATATATATATATATATATATATATATATAAGATAGGTACTTTTTTCCTTTGGTAAGACATATTAATCTCATCTTTTACTTACCTTTATTTTGATTCATTTAAAGACTAAGTTCTAAATTTACCTCTCTGTTTAGGGAGAACTTTTATGTATTTGATAGGGAATTTTAAAGAAGAGCTTTAAATTATCAGAATACCTTGGGAAAGCAATTTTTCATTGTGGAGAACTATGACTCTGGTTTTGTAAGACAAAGAAAACTGGAATTTATGAATAGTGGCAACAGAATCTAACCTGTGCAGTTTGCTCTTTTACAGTTAGCCAGCTTTTATTTTATTTTGTTTTATTTTATTTTTCCTTTTGGTCTTGCAACTCAAAGCTACCAGTGTTTTGGTTCATCAGAACTTCCAGTTACACAGGCTCAGGAGTATGTACTCTTCGTAACAAGTAACATTTATTGCTAAATGATGTAGTTGCATGAATTCATATGTATTTGATCCTCAAAACAATCTATGATTGAAATATTACTACTACTCTACAGAAACCGAGTCCCAGAGGAGTTACGTACTTTGTGAAAAGTGACACCATAAGGAGTGGTGGGGCTGTAACTTGAGTCTGGGCCACCTAAGTCCAGAGCTGACCCTGACACGTGTTGTGTACCATGTATCCTAGGCTGTGTTAAGTAGGATAGCTGTAAAAATTGAAATGTGTTTTACCTTTTTTGTTTACGTATCTAATTCATTCCAGAGGTTCCTAATAATTACTCGTTTGCAATTTTTAATCCTTAAACTGAAATGGTGTTATACTTAAAGATCCTTTAGGTATTTCTCTCAAATTTGGTTATGCATTTGGGCAGTTTTTCTGTAATGTCAGTTGCCTAGGGCAAAATGATGAAGATGTACTTCTGTCCAAAGTCTGTTATTTTTCTTTGAATGAGTATCTCAGGGAAATAGCCCTAGAATGAATTTTAGAACACTAGGAGAGGACTGATAAGACTATTTATATGCCAGGGACATTGTATCCGTGGAGAGGGAGTGGATTTCCTTGGTGTCAAAAAGCGAAACCAGACATTGTTGTAAATATATAAATTTATTCTATTACCAATGAAAATATATGACCCTTCATCAGGAACATTTGTTTTGATAGCACCTTTTTGTTAAATTATTTGATCTCTTACGATAACCAAAGGTAATGGCTATTAACTGAAATTATTTCTAAACTGCTGTGTTTGAATGTTCAACTTGTCTTGGAATTAGGGCCTTGACCCTTGAGGTTGGATATGTAGAGACATAGTTACACAGCTTTGACTTCGGGCTGGCAGTGATGATTGCTACCCATCATTTGATTGAATTAAGTGCATTTGATTTTCTTAGGGACTCTGTCTCCAAGTTGTAATTACATTCACAGTGGCAGTAGAAAGACGGCTGGGAAAGCGAAGGAGTGTGGGTCCAGGCTGCAGTGGGAATGGGTGAAGGAATTGGAGTGCTGCGTACGGGCAGCAGGTGTCAGGAGAGAAAGTGTCTACCTAAGGGTAAGCGATGTTACTGGGAACCTTTTACTCTGATGAATTCTAATGTAAGTTACATTAAGAATTTTTTAAGGCAAACTGAAGTTGGCCACCATCATTCCTGGAAACAGAGTTTTAGGAAAGTTGACTCAGAAGGCAGGAGAATGCCTGAGTTCTTCTACAGAGCAGTCTTTGTCTTGTTGTTCACATCCGTGTTCCCTCCCTGGGGTTGAAGCTCCACGAAGTATTTCTAACTTAGCACAGTACCATCTCGCTGAGGCCCCTGTGCTGCTCTCAAGTCTCTAGATTCCTTTTGCACTCATTTGTCTAAGTCAGACTTCCAGCTCCTTTCTTCCTTCTGAAAAAAGGATACCTTATCCTGACTTCTTTGTTGTTGTTGTTTTGTATTTTTACCATGATGAATGTGTCAACGCCAGGAAAAAGACTACTATAGAGGGTAACTGTAACAAATCACTGACAAAATTCTAAGTATGGTGAGTGTCGGGACCACAGGTCCTGCTCTAAGGAACTTCATAGATGCTGGGAACCTGAACAGCATAGATAGAAAATTGCCTGTGATCACTAATTGTATTCAAAATTTCTCTTGTCTCCTTTTCTAGATTTCTCTATAAGGAACATAATTCCTAAAACTCAAATAATTCAAAATGTTAAAAAGTAATGTTTCTTCACATATCTCTTAAGATGTTTTTTTGTGTAAAATAACAAACCCCACAACAAATTGTATGGTGTGATAGAATATCGTGGATTCCTTCCTCGATAAAAAAATGTCCTCGGTTTGTCATTAGTGATAGAATTTAGTGTAAAATCTGGATTATTGCTCAGTGACTGCATTCTGCTCTACTTTTTTTTTTTTTTAAGAAGAACTTTACTTAACATATGCTTTTATGAGATGCATTTTTCTCAAATTCCTTTGCATGTACTTGAGTATACAGAAATGCTTGAATTGTTTCTTTTTTGACCAGGGAAAGTACAAAAATAGCTATTAAACTGTCAAAGTGTCTCATATATATGTTGTGGCAGAAAAGATGAACACGGGTTGATATTCTTTTGCTTATCCTAGATATCGAATTTCCTTATTGATTCTCAAAACTCCATAAATGTGCAGAATCTTTTTTTCTTTCTATAAAACAAGAATAAGTGATTAAGAAAAGAAAAATCAGGCTTTGATGTGCAGCGAATTATGCTTCATGCATTAGCACGGAACCATCCAGAGCACCATTAGGGATGAGTCTTCTGAAGCAAAGACTGGTCTTTTTTTCAAGTACCTGATTAGGTTGTCTTTTTGTTTTGGAGGCTGTCTTTGAGATGAAATCCAAGCAACAGCCACTGTTGCTAAGTAATATATTCTGAGGCTTAAAAAAAATCTCATTTTTCCTATTTCTTTTTTGAGCAACTCAGCAACAGCATTTCCCCTCCAAGATGCATTTATTTACAACTGTACCTTGTATTTGAGAAACATGCTTTCTGTCTTGAATTGTCAATACAGTAGTTCTTCCAGAGACTCTTAGATAGGCTCTTGGATAATACTTAGTCACCGAGACAGTGAGTCACATGGCTGTGGAAAGTGATTTTTTTTTTTTTAAGTAGATCTATTAATAGAAGTTGTCACTTAAACTCCTAATTTTATCATCAAATTTCAAATTCAAGTCTCTAAGACATTCTCCTTGGAGATATGGAGGCGAAGAGGCCTCTGCCAAAGTAAAGAAACTCAGTGCTGCACATTTAAGGCACTAATGGACAGTGTTAATGAAAGGCTACCAGTCGACCTTTGGGTGGTCATCAGGAGCATCTTGGCAAGTTTGAGGCCAGCCTGAACTACATAGTAAGACCCTGTCTCAAAAGACCAAAACAAAACAAAAACTATATGTTTTTCTTGCTGCACTTTCTGGGAGATGACTTGGAAAAATTTCTTCTCAACTCCCTTCTCTGAAATTGTTTAGCTATGACTTAACACTAGTTGATCAGTTAATAAAACCAGAAGGACGTAAAAATACCTATTTGTCAATGTATTATTTTCATACATTTACATTTAGTTTAGTGGCTGTAGCTAGACTTGCTTTAAATTCTGTTGTATTTGAAATCACTTCATTTGCCCCTACTGACACATTTTTTTTGTTTTCTTTTGGTTTTGGTTTTTTTTTTTTTTTTTTTGAGATGGCGTCTCACTATGTAGCCCAGGCTGGCCTCGAACAAGTGGCGATCCTGCTGTGTCAGCCTCCCGAGTGCTGGGATTGTAGGTGTGTGCCACCATTCCCAGCACAAAATTATTTTTTTTAAAAGATCCTACATGAATGAGAGTTAGAGTTTTTAAGGAACAAATATAAAGTAGGGTTGATTCTTATGATGGCAAAGTAATAATTACTGAGTTGCATTTCAGGGATGGTTGTGTGATTCAGTTCTAGGGTTGTCTTTCTTTAGAAATGGCTCTGTAATTACGAATAGGGCCAGCATGGGAAACCTCCTCTTTTTGGTCCTGTGGATTTGAGCTGCTGCCTGCTTTCAAACACCTTTATTCTGAAATAATGAATTGTAGCAGGAAGACTTGGTTTTTCTCTGTTACCCAGGCAAGAGCCGTGATATTTTTGCAGAAGTATTTTCAATCTTGAACAAAGCATAGCCAAGAAAACTGTAGTTTTTGATAATTAGTATATGAGAGGAGCTAATATCAATGATTCATAATTACTGAATAGTACTGTCCTGTAGAAGAATTTTGCTTTAATTTGCCATCTATGAACTCAGGCTCACTAAGTCTTATCTCAGGGGCAAATACGTGCTGCCACTGGCTTAATTGTGTTGCCTGGCTTAATTGTGTTACCTCTTTACCTTAAAAATCCAAACTCATCTGCTTCATTAAGGCTATTGATAACATTTTCTTCAGCTATTGAAGTATTTATCTTTTTTTTTTTTTTTTTGGTGGGTATTGGGGGTCGACCTCAGGACCTCTCACGCCAGCAGGCACCCGTGCCGCTGAGCGATATCACCGGCCCTTTTCTCGTATGTGGGTTCTGGGAGTTGAACTCGGGCCCTTGCGCTTGCCAGGCAGGCACTTATGCCACTGAGCCATCTCACCGGCCCTGAAGTATTTATCTTAATGGAATTAAAGAATATAATGATTTTCTGTGCTTCTGTTCCTAAAATTTTCAAGTTTTACAAATTAATGATTATTATATCCTTATAGGTCTCATCTCAGCGTTAGAGATTTCTTTTCTGATGTTATCCATACCTCCTTGAATCACACAATATCCTGATGGAATCATTACTAATAACTGCACTGAGAAATGATAAAGAGTAAAAGTACTAGTGGTAGTTGGAGTAATAAACACATGTATAGTATTTTCCGTGTGCTAGGCACTAGTCTGAGTGCTTTATGTGATGTTAAATCACATAATCCTCCACTATGCCATTATTATTCTGATTTTGCGGATGAAGAAACTGACATACAGAAAGTTGAATTCACTGGCTCAAGAATGTGCAGACGGTAAGTCTGGTACTAGAATCTGTGCTATTATCCACGGTACTTTCTGTATGGAAACAATCATTATAGTGGAGGAATTAGAATGCAGATATTTTAACAACAGCACATACGATTCACCATTTGCAGTTCTATCTCTTTGAGCAGTTATTTTCAGTAAACCATAAATTGAAGACACAATTGTTTGGTTCAGGTAAGTCTCAATTATTCTAACACAAAATTTCCATTATTGTAAGGAAGACCAGATGCATTGTAAGGATGCCCTATTTTTTGAACTGTTTGTTCCTGGGGTTTATTTTTAGTTCTTCTTTGTTCTCCATAGAAGTTGGATATGCATTGCTCATGATGGGGAAGCCCTGTGGGTTCTAAAATATGACTTTGAAATATGTTGCTGCCTTGCACATGGCAAACACATGGCTCAGTTCTTATGCCTCTCTGTTGCCTGTGTGTAAATGTGTCTGCATCTGGAGAAAATGTGAAGTTTTATGGGCCAAGGGCAACTAAGCCAAAACGTAATGTCATCTTGCCAAGAGACTAGAAGATCCTTTCCATCCTTTAAGACGCCCCCTCCAACACACACTTCCTCACAGAGCAAGAGAATAAAAGATCTGTACAAATCTGATGAAACGAGAAAACGTTTGTTCTTCCTCACTGTAGCATTGCTTATTCCCAGTACGTCTTTGGTGTTTACTTTTCTCCTCTTGGCTTCTGTGTATTGGTGTCTTTTGCATGAGCTGGCTGGGCTGTGCGTTCTGCCTGGCGGGCTTGTGCGGACGTGTGTCTCTCTGCCATCTCGTGCTCAGCATGGTTTCAGGAAGCTCCCATGTATTCCTGTAATACATTCTCTTTGTATTACAGGAAAAAATTTCTTTGGGGATTACATAAATTTTGCCTTCCCTTAGGACTGAATCAGGGTTGGTGTAGGTTCGTCATCAGGTGTAATGCATCAGCTACCTTATGGCATTGGAAAGATTGCAAGTGATCTTAACTGTGAAGCGGGCAGAAAATCCTGGCCCATTACCAGCGGAGGCAGGTCAGGCATCCCAGTGCAGGAGTAGGGGAATGAGCAGGGACACCTGCCGTCAGCAGGAGGCTGTTTCTGGGCTCTGTTGTAGTCTGTTTGAGTGGAAAGGTCTCTTTTTTTCCTAGAGTAAAAAATTTCTCCAGTTAAGTCTCTAGAGAGTTATTTCATTTGTTAATAGTCAATATGTTATCCATTGACTTAAAAGACATTTTCAGCATAGATTAAAAAAAACTCAAGATAGCACTAATGGTATTTCTATGTATAGAAATAATGAACTGTTTCATAATAGAATAGCTCTTAATTCTAATTATAAAACCAGTCTTTTTATTATATAATGTCTTTGCAGATCTATTCCAGTTTCTTTTTTAAATCAAAGTGAACTGTTAATTACAATTGAACAGTAACTTACGGAGTGCTGTTTTTGGTAAGTTTTAACTGGTTTGAAGCAAAATAAGTATCACAAATGATTCCCATGAAGTTGTCCTAAACTACAGTTATTTTCTTACTCATTAAAAAAATTCTTGTTTTTAAGTGAGTAAGTGGCTACTATATAAAAATAATAAGAACAGGTGGTAAACATCAAGAATGAGAGCCCTTGGTATTGAGTGATTTGAGTGTGTAAAGCCATCTGGATGGTAATGGGCCAGGGCTGCAGTCGGTGCTGTGTATAGCAGTCTTCTCTTCGCATCTGGGAAGCAGAAAAGGAACTATATGCAGTCAGACTTAATAGTTCTCCTAGAAAGATCCTGGAAACTCGGGCATGTAGAATTTAAGTAGCTAGAAACTTGACATCAGGGATTTACGGCAGAAGAGAAACACGGCCAAATTCTCAGGCTTCCCCTTTGTGTTCTTGCCCCTCATTCATTGCGTGAGAGTTGAGTACTCACTGTGGCCAGACAGAGGTCTAAGCTATGTGCAGGATACGATGCAGTTCTGCCCTCAGGAAGCTTGTCTTTTGGGAGCGACAGGCATAATACAGATAACTACCAAGAAGTCTTACAAATTGCAGAAATAATAAGTGCCCAAAGAGAAGCGTATGTGGCTTTGAGGGCATTTGATGGGAGACTGGACCTAGTCTGGATGGTCAGAAATGTACCTGCCCCCCAGACTGCGGATTGAACCCTGAGTCTCATACGCATTGAACATCTGTGGTACTGGTAAGCTATACCCCAAGTCCCAAGACGTTCTGATGAACAGTAGCTCTGAAGTTTGAAAGGTAAGTAATGGGCAGGTAGAATGGCAGTGGAACTGGCAGTGCAAAGACCCAGACATCTGTTGACAAGGAACATGGTGGATGAGAACAGAAATGAGCTGGAGAGGTGGACATGGTGGGGATGGGGGTGGCGCAGGAAGCAGAGGGATGGAATTGGAGTGCAGTCATCAAGCCTAAGGAAACAGCACTCATGATGCCCATGGACATCACATATTGGTTGCCTGCTGCCTTGTTCTCTTCTATCAATAGTCTTGGCAATCTGGAAATATGCCTCTCTCTTGGGAGGCCAGAGGCCTAGCGTGGTGATTCCCAGTGGGGTCAATGGATACTGCACATCACAGGTGGAGATTTGGACAGAATACATGCTATCTTCTTCATGTCATGCTACCCTTCTTGTTAAATAAACAATTTTAAAAAGTTCTTGAGTAGCAATAAAAGAAGGGGCTAGTTATTTGTTTTGTTTCTAAGTCCAGAGCAGATGGGTAGGTTGGAGAAAGTAAAGCTTGCCTGGGCCACAATGAGTGAAGAGGCATTGCCTTGGGCCACATATAAATATATACTATAGTTAATGTATATAAGTAACAAAGCTTTATTTTTATATTTTTATTGTAACATTTGTGTAGTATTAGCAAAGTTGTACATGTAATTTTAATAATATCATAAGTAAACATATGATATTGTACTTCCTGTACCACAGCTGTTAAAAAAATTTTTTTTACTTGTTAAAATATTCTACAAAATAACGCAAGTCCAAGTGTAATAATTAAGTAAGAAAACTTACATGTCTGAACTGAATATGATGGCTCACACTTATAATCCCAGCACTCTGGCAGGCTGAGGCAGGAGAATTGAAAGTTTGAGCCCAGCTTGAGCAGTTTAGTGACTTAGAGCCTGTCTCAAAATAAAAAATAAAAAGGGCTAGGTATATGAAGGCCCTGGGTTCAGTATCCAGTAAAATATAAAACTAAGAAAGAAAGAAAGCAAGCTAGCTTAGATGCCTGCTTAATAACAAGAAGCGCCTGTCTTTGCAGGCATATACCCACAGTGTAGGTACTCACCAAGTTGCACAGTGCTTGCAGTACCTGACACGTGTGGGTTCCATGTGACTGACTGACCGTGTATAGTGGGCACGAGAGGCGGGGTTAGCACAGCTGCACCCGCCCTGGGCGGTGTTGCTGCCCACACAGTCCCAGCTCGAGTACAGTGCAGTGGAGTCATGAAAAATATCGCTAAAAATCACATCTGAATGTTAAAAGTTTATGATCTTGCGGGGCCGCATTATGAGCTGTCCAGGGCCTGTGGGCCACAGGATGGACTTTCCTGCCAGTCAGACTTAGGGACTAAACAGACGTGCAGGCCTAGATGGACCTAAACTCAAGCCCTGCTTCGCCCGTTAGTGTCTGTGTGGCCTTCCTCACACAGTGTAATTACGCCGTCTGTGTTTCCTTTTTCTCCTGACTTAAGCAAGCAAAACAAACATAGAGCCAGAGATTTGGATATGGAATTGCCCTATAAATACTGGTTCTTTTTTGTTTTTCTGGTTTTTAAAAGCTCAGGCTTATTATCTTACAGTTAAATATTGATTCTGATATCATTAATGAGGTAAAGTGCCAATCTGTGAATTTCTGGCCAGGTCTTTGGTGGCTTCCGCCCGATCCTACTGTGACTTTCTGAAGCTGCCCACGACACGGGCTGCAGGGCAGCCGCAGCAGTGGCCTTGCACGCTCACCTGTGCGGGCCGGGCTCCTGCCCCTGTGCTGTAGACTGCACGGGGGTTGCTCCAGGAGAGGCTGTGGGGAGCCTGTGCTGTGTCCCTGCTCAGCACTGAGCGGATCGTGCGTACCAGGAGACAGCAGAGATCTGAATGGAAAGCGTGAGTGGGCGAGTCAGGTGTCATGGAACGGAGTGGCTTCTCCTGCTGAACCAACGGCATGGCAGCGTGTAGGGCGGAGTCCCCTTTGGACAGATCTAAGCAAGCATATTACCTCCCCTGCTGCAAAGAGGTGCAGCGAATAGTAACAGGAAAAATTCAGACCAGATGGCAAGCCTTCTGCTCACCTTTGCCGAGGTCATCTGTGCCCGTGCCTGTACGCTTCCTTCCTAAGGTGCTTTAGAGCCACTTCTAAATCAGTTTTAAATTTCAAATTATAAAATACTAGCAATGGACCTGTGATAAAAATTTATGTGATTTTGAAATTTGGAATATATCAAAAATTATATAAAATGTCCTAAAAGATACCCAAGTGTAGATTTAACATTTTTCGCTGTATTTGCTTGATTTTTTTTTTTTTTTTTTTTTTTATGGTGCTGGGATTGAACCCAGGGTCTCACATATGCCAAGCACAAATTCTTCAATTGAGCTGCATCCCCAACCCCTGCATCAAAGCCCCTTTATTGTTTTTTAAAGTCTACTTATTCTAAATCAGCATGTCTCCTGTTTTATTTCTATTTTTCTGTATCCATGCCTTTACTTTTTATCAATATATTCTTTTTTTAAATACATATTTTTCAAAGAGCAAGCTTCATTTCCTTTACCAGTGTTCACTTTCCAATAACTTTTTCTCTTCGTCATTTCCTTTTATCTACTTTAGAAAAATCTGTTGCCCTTTTATAATTCATTGTTCTTAATGTTTAACTCATTAATTACCAATCTTTTTTCTTGCTTTAATTATTCTTTTCCATAAGCAAATAAAAATGTAAAATAGCTCTGAGGTACAATCTTACTAGAATCCTAGAAATTCTGCTACATACATCGTTTTCATTGTCCATACATATATTCCATAATTTATACTGTGCTTGTAAATTACTTAGATTTTTAGGAATAATTTTTCAGTTTTTTAAAAATTTTATATTTAGCATTGAAAGCATTACTAAGCATAGAAACATCTTTGGTTGTTGGTCTTAAATTTTATTCCTTTGTTGTAAGTGCAGTCTACACGATATTGATTCTTTGGAAGTTGGCCTAGTATTTAAAGGAAAAAAAAGGTTGGTAACATTTGTTTTTTAAAAATAGCTTGCAAGTCATGGAACCAGCAGGGACTCTGGTTCAGTTCCCTCCTTCATTTTATATAAAAATAAGCAGAGAGGAGGAATGACCAACTTGTGCCCATAGAAACAGTTACTGGGGGGAAAAAGCACTTTATTTTTCATGCTCAGCATCATTTTTTTTTATCAGCTATAACCTTAAATATACATTTGCCTTTCCTGAAGGACATTGTTTGAGAAGTTTCTCCCTAGGAAACTAATCCTTTGCTTCTTCCTTTAAGTCAGCCCTAAGCTAATCCAGCATCATTCCAAGAGGGGTGAAAATGACCACTGCATGATGTCAGGTTTTGTACTGGGGATTAAGCCAAGCCGCTCACTGAGCTACATCTCCAGTCACTTTTACAAATCTTATTTTGAATCAGGGTCTTACTAAGTTGCCTCCGCTAGTCTGGAACTTGTGATCTTCCTGCCTCAGTCTCCAAAGTAGTTGGGATTACAGGTGTCTGCCTCTGTGCCCTTCGCTGTGTGAAATTCTCGGGCATGGAGTGCTTAGACTCAAGATTCAGGAGAGAAGAAAAATGTTGCAACAAGATTTTTCTTTTGGCTGCTAGAAATTATTTATCTTTCCTTCAAAAAGGGAATGGACTGGAGGGTGATATATAAGTAGAAGTGGAAAATACAGGAAAATAAGTTCATAATAAAAGTGGAGAAAAGCAATTCTTTTCCCCCGTCACCTCAGACCCTCATAGAGTTATAGTTTAGTTTATTTGGGAGTTCAATGTTGTTTGTTTTGTTTTGTTGTACTAGGACCTTTTGCCTGTGAGGCAGGGGCTCAACCACTGAGCTACACCCCCAACCCTTTTTTTTTTTTAATTAAGAAAATAGCATCAAAATTTTTTCAGATGGAATAAAAATCTTGTTCATTTATTATAGGGATACCAAAAGTATTCTTTACATGACCATAACTATCGTATGATCAGTTGTATTCTTGGTAATATTCAAATATCAAATATGGGATAAGGTTTTAGGTAATATACATCCCTTATTGCTAAAGAAAATCCATATACAGCAACACATTTAAATTTTATTATATTTTATTTAAAAGATACAATGATACAGTGGTTTTCTGGAAAGAGTTATAATTTTATGTGTTTATAATGATATAGTCACTGTATGTGGCCCGCATTGATTTTCCATTCTCCCAACTTAGAACCTGACAAGGATTCTCTCTGCATGACAGTAATTTGTGCTGAGGAGCACTTTGTGGAAACCTCAAAATTTTCAGTAGCACAAGAAGACATTTGTTATATTAGTGGGTGTGTAGTGATTACCTGACAGCTGAAAAATAATTTCTCTTGACTATTCTGTTATTAAAAATAAGCAATGTGGGAAGCTGTTTGACTTAATAATAAAATGGGAGATCTCATTTGTCATGTTATTTGTGTAAAAATAATGACAAGTGTTTGTGCATGAAGTTGGAGGAGTGGTGGCTATAGGTGATTAAGATGCAGGTTAATCATGTTGGATGAATGCTGCCCTGATAGATACCTTCAGTTTACACCTCTGAGCCAAGCTTCTTAGAAACAAAACCCCTGAGTGGTGAATAGAAAAATGTGCTTAGCAGTGTTTAAATAGTTGAGAAGTTGTACTGGGTCGAATAGTACTCCCACAAAATTCACGCCCCCTGGTAAGGGCGAGTATGACCTTACTTGGAAACCGGCTCTTTTTCGGATGCAGTCCAGTGAAGATGTGGTCAAAGGAGATTGAAGTGGCCCTGATCCAGTGATTGGTGTTCTTCAAAGAGGGAAGTTTAAACACAGAGACATTGAGGTGGAACAGGGAGAGCACCATGAGGAGACAGAGGCGAGACCGGAGAGATGCACTCATGAACCAAGGAAAACAGGATCGCTGGCAGTCACCAGAGGTTAGGAGAAGCAAGGCAGGGTTTTCCTAGAGCCTTCAGGGGAAGCAAGTCTCTGCCAGCACTTTGAGTCAGACTTCAGCGTCTGGAAAAGTGATAGAATGTACTTCTGTTGTTTTAAGCCCTCCCAGTCTCTGGCGATTTGTTATGGTCCTAGGGAATTAATTCAGAAGACGTTCGTTTTGATTTTGTAAGAGTCCAAATGGAGTGTGTGCTGGAGGTACCTGAGCCTGTGTGCAAGAGGAGAAGGAGCGAGTCCGTGCCTTTCGGAAATTCTCTGCCTCTCAGAAGACTCCAACAGTTGTTCATTTGAGGGACTCGTGAGTTGGAGCTTCTGGGAATCATATCACGGTTTTCCTACTTTGTTTTCCACAGCTGACATCTCCCAGGGGAAATCACTATAAGGGAAGACTCCTGCATAATAGTAAAAATAGATTTTTAAGCTCACTATGTCCTGCTGGAGTTTAGCTTAGAAGCTCATAAGAAAGTTACAGCTCCTGTATTTTGTGATGTTTACCATCTTATAATAACATTAACTGCTTCTTTATCACTTTTATTCATATTCCAGTAGTTTTTAGTTTTGCCTTTTCCTACCACAATGTACAATGGAAACCAAGCATCTTTTCTTTTTTTCTTTTTTTCCTTTCTTCTTTTGGAGGTAGTGTCTCACTGCCTAGCCCAGGCTACCCTCAAACTTGTAATCCTCCTGTCTCAGCCTACTGAATAGTAGGATTACAGGTGTGTGCCACCACAATCATCTTTGAAATCATGCATCTTTAAAATGAAGTTATTTCCTTTTTGTAAGCTAGATTTATCTCTTATTAGTTTTCAAAGATGCTTTCGTTTTGATTGATAATCGTTACAAGATCCTCCTGTTCATCCCTGACTCTTAAGATAGTGCAGGCTGGGAGTGAACTCTGTGGTAGAGGGTATGCTTGGCATGCATGAGGCCTCAGTTAAAAGAAAAAAAAGTTAAAATAGCACAAAAATTTTGAATGACTGCTTAGTTTTAGATGCTGGAGTGAGGATAATTTGGATGCTGCTTGAGCAGTGTACCTGGGATGGGATGGCAAACACAGAACCCAAAGGTGTCAAGCAGTAGCGTATGTGAGAGAGAGGCTAGCTGTGCTGGAGTGGGCAGTGCATCCCATGTTTATCTTCAGCTAGGTTTGGTCCTGCAGTAAAATGGGAATCTGGCAATGGAGCCTTACTGTTAGTAAATATTTGAATTTTCAGGGGGAAGATGGAAATCCAAGTTTCAAAATCGTGGAGGGCTGAGATTTTATCTTACTTGCAAGTTAACAAGCATTACCCTTCTGGAATTGTATCTGTGCTGGCAGAAGACAGGAGAATTCAGGGTCAGAGTCAAAGGACTTTACTACTCATGACGTTCTCATACACTTACATCCTGAGCTTTGATTCCCAGAGGGTGACAGAGGGAAGCATCAGGTGACCCCTGTGCCACAGTATGTGCTGCTGCTAGAGACGGAGAAGGAAAGTATCCATCCAGCCTTTCCAAACATCCTTGAAAGGATAGTTCAAAATAATCACGGGCAACAAGGAATTTTAGAGTTGTCTTAGCCCTAAATGTTCCTGAGCAATCTATCAAAATTAATTTCCATAAGTTACTTGAAAAATTGTTAATCAGTCATTTAAATTACCTTGATGACAAGATAGGTTTTATTTCTTTTTTGAAGTCTTTTGAAGTCTTATATTGCTACGTTAAATTCATTTATGTTTTAGTCTTAGCCGTTTGTAGTTCAGAGAGCAGTATACCAACGAAACAAATTTTGAGGATCAATACAGGGTTGCCTACCTTTTTATTTTGACATAAAGGGAACTAGCCTTCTCAAAACATCTAAATGTTCTTTACTACTGCTACCAATTAAAAAAAAATGAATATGACAGCTAATGCAATATGGTACTCTGGATTGTTTACTGGAACAGAAAGAGGAAATTACTAGAAAAACTGATGCAATATAAGTATTCCAAGTGTAATAAGCAGTAACATACTGATGCCAGTTTCTTGGTTTTGACAAATGTAGTACGGAAATATAAGATGGGGAAAACTGTATTATGGAACCATCTCTACCATCTTTGCATCTTTTCTATATATCTGAAATTATTCCAGAAAGTTATGAAATTATCCTAAAATTTAAAAAAGGAAAAATTATATTTTAATAATCAAAGATAAGGAATTAATCTTAATAGATTTTTAAAAAGTGAATATATTTAGCTTTATAAAAAATTAACATACTTATTTTCGTCATTTTGGCATGAACTGGTAAAGATTTTGATGTGCATTAGTATATAGATCCATGGTTTATTGACATTCAGGAACCATACTGTAATAGCTTTAATTTTAATTTACTATAAAATAGTAAATTCCTACCTTTTTCTTCCCCTTCCCTTTCTCTTCCTCTCCTTCCCCTCCTTTCCCTCCTCTTCTCTTTTCCCTTCTCTTCCCTTCCCTTCCCTTTTCCTCTTCTTCTTTCCTCTCTTCCCCTCCCCTCTCCCTCTCCCCCTCTTTTCTCCCTCTCCCTCTCCCGTCTCCTCTCTCTCTTCTTTTGATACTGAGAATTGAACCCAGGGTACTGTACCAATGAGCTGCATCCCAAGCCCTTAAAGAAAACCTCTCTCTCTCTCTTTATGTATAGATTTATGTTTTCAGACAGGGTCTCATTAAGTTACTCAGGCAAGACTTGAACTTGTGATTCTCTTGCTTCATCCTCCCTAACTGCAGGGATTACAGGCACACACCACTACGCCCCGCTTGTCTCTCTACTTCTCTTGCACAGCCAGCATAATCCGATAATCCCCCGCTCCGTACCTGAACAGATGTGTCCCTTCAGTGAACCCAGTGTGGTTCAGTACCATCTCGGGTTATGAGTGTTAATCAAGGTGGGTTGGTGTGGGTCCTCTTGCACATCAGGTGTACCTTCCTGGACATTTCCCCCTTGTAGCTGGTCCTAGAGAGCTGCTGCTGGGAACGAGAGAGGGCAGGGAGAGGGTGGGCTCCTTGTGTTGATGCCAATCAGGTGGAAGTTGGGCCAGGCAGGATACACGGGCTTGGTAGGCAAGCATGTGGTGAATGTGCTGCGCCAGGGCAGCTGCAAGCATAAGCCTGGGCTGTGCGTCCACTGGACAAATCTGGTGCCCTCAGGTTCAGGAGCTTCAGTTCCTGCAAAGAGGTGTTGGCCAGAGCCCAGGTTCTCAGGCGCAGCAGTGTCTTGGAGTCATCTCAGCTCGCTAAAAAGAGAAAGCAAAAAAGAGAGCCTAGATTCTGATAAAATTGATGTGGGGTGGGGCTTGGAAGTTTTTAAAGAACTCCCCAGGTGATACTGCTGTGTGCACCGTGCTAGAGCAGGATGAGGGAGGGTCCTGCCCGTGGGTGAGGGTGGGGGGAGCCCCCATCCTTGTCCTGGGTGCCCCTGGGAAAGGAGGCGGCTGTGACCTGGGGAGCAGAGTGAGCTCTGGCGCTGTGGTCATTGGTCTCTGTTCTGACTACGTCTCTTTTTTAGCATGAGTATGTCATCTGGTTTTGTCTGTGACTTTCACAGAATGTGGCAAAAACCCACATCCTTGGAAACCTTTTAGTCCTCGGCCAGCCAGGCTGACTGATCACACTACCTCTTTGGTCCAGACCAGAGCGTCCTGGGTGGTACCCTGGGACCAGCACTTGCAAAGCAGCTGTGTTCTTCCTGGCTGTGCCTGTGACAGCGCTCTGACAGGCTCTTATCTTGCCTTCCATTGTATTTCTAGCTATGGCAGCAGATGTGGAGGGAGCGAGGAGAGCCTGTCTGTTGACACCCGTCTTGTTTCAGGAAGAGTCCCTGGGGCTAGTGTGGTGTTCGGGGGCTCGGCCTGGGGAGTTTCAGCATCAGAGACAGCCGTGGCATAAGCTGTTGTTCTCACACTTCAGTGTGCACTGAAGCCCTGGACAGCTGGCTGAAGCACAGGGGACTGGGCCACTTTCCAGGTGCTTGACTGACTCTCAGACGTGGCTTGAGAATGTGTATTTCTAACAAGCTGATGCTGACGGAGTTGGGCATGAAGCTACTTTTTGAGAACCACAAAAATGTAAATGGCCTTGACTGTTTATCAGGCTGGCTTGGGTGTGAGGGAGCTCTCTCAGTGTGTGTTTACTCCCTTGTAGAAAGAGGAAAATGATATTTACCCAGTTAACCACCACGAACTGTCACACGCATCCCCGAGTGCAGTGCCCAGGCAACGGTAAACGTTTCATTCTCTGAAAGTTCGGTGTTACTAGTGTCCTGTGCATGGCGGTGGTTCGATAGGGAGTATTTTTAGGTTAGTAATTCCTGATAGGACTTTTTGCAACTGTAAAAAACCAGGGTTCCTACCCACCTTTTTGGAGGTCTGGTGTTTACAAAGCCCACCGTGGTGTTTCTGAGAGTCTGTTTGGGGAACCTTGCTACTGGGTGGCATTTCTCAGGTGCAGGGCACTGCGCTGTCTTGAACCAAGTGGAACCCTTGCAAAATCTGATGCCTGCATCTGGATCATCCCTGTAGGTCATGAGAGAATTGGCGGGGAGTATGACCTTGGCATTGGGAATCTAAAAGCTCCCCAGGTGATTTCTGAAATGCAGCCAAAGTGGGGAAACATTTTCCTAATGTATTCATGGAGTAAGAAAAACATGGAGTGTTTGTAAAAATGCAAGTTTTGGAGTCTCACCTCAGAGCTGCCTAAAATAAAATATAAAAAAAATCAATGCCCTGCACTGTTAGTCTTAACGTGAGAATCTTAGCTCACAAAACACTAATCCCTTAGACTCAAGGGATGCTAATCCCCTATCCAGGAGATATTGCCCTATTGTGTTGACATCTGTTTAATGGCAGTGTACATTGTATTTAATTTTGTTGTCCTGTAGGGTCCCCTGCATTTGCTGGCAAGACAGCGTAGATAGATATCATGTGCATTTTATTGATGAGGAACCTAAGATTCCCTCAGAAAGTGCCGCTGGGGATGGGAACAGATTGGGCATCTGTGCTTCCCTCGAGGGAGACGAAGTCTGCGTACAGAAACAGGAATTAGGTAGAAGAAGATGAAGTACAGATTTTATAGAGTGGAGATCCAGAGAGGAGGGAAGTAATCTAATCTGTGGGCAGGAGGGAATCCGAGAAGGCTTTTGGAAGGAGGTGCCCCGGCCCATCTTGGAGCTGAAAAACTTATCAAGTTTCCTCTAAGGACCTGGAAGGAGGGCAGACGATTCTCTATGCTGTTCTCCAGTTGGTCCTCTTTATTGGGTTTTTGTTGTTTTATAACCCAGACTTTGTAACGTCCTTTGTGTTATTATCTCATTCTATTTGTAATAAATTCTGTATTTTCTTTGGAGATCTGGTTGTCTAATGAAAGGATGGTCTGTCCTTGACTATTGCAAAGAAATGATTAATTTGACTTGCCTGAAATGAATATTGCAGTAAGCAGCCGCCCACACACACTGGGAGGATAACCCAGTAGTCACTTGAGCTATTGCATAGTATTTTATAGAGGTGGATCTTCTTTGAACTAAAACTAGTTAGCTAAAAATAAACATCTGTACTGTTATGACTGTGTTAGAATATCAAGGAATGTGAAGAAAGTTTCAAGGACAATGGATTTATTTCTGGAACAAAACAGACAATAAGGAATAAAGCTGTGACTGGCAGTCGGGTAGAGAACCCGACTCTATTAGAATGTACTGCCTTTTCTTTTCCTGAAACATCTGTCTTAGATTATTATGTATAATACCTACTTCATGAAGCATCTGATTCCTCAAAACTTGTATGTAGATATGGAGAAACTTCATACTTGATAATTTTTGAGAAAGTTGGCTTAAGTCAGTAGCTTTATTGAAATATGTAAAGGATATTTGTGTATTTATGTATATATACATCTCCATATATATCTTATATATGCATGATCTACTGCCGATATGATGCATAAAATCTGACAAAAATGCTTACCTTTTAGAAGGTAGCTGTGGCTGAAACAGTATGTACAAGAGGAATACTTTCACTGTATATGTATACTCTATAAATTCCTAAAATTTTTGCCAAAAGTGTGTGTGTATCATTTAAACTAATAAGGGCTCAGTGGTAGAGTACTTGCCTAGCATACATGGGGCCCTGGGTTTAATCTCTTGTGTTATAAAAATAAGTATTTAAAGACTAAGCATTATTAAATAATTTATTTTAATAATTTAATAACAGTTATATAAGTTAAACCCATTAAATATTAAAACCTCTATCCTCAGCTAAAAAATATTTCCAGACATGTTAAAGGAAAACCTTCATTACTTCTTAATTTAAACTATTGTTTTATGGTGAATAATGTCTGAAAATATAACACAAAATGTATTTTTACTCTTATTTAGAAGAATTACATATACCACTGGTGGAGAGCTTCAGATTTTGAATTACAGTAGCCCAACTGAGGAGGTATTTATTCCCCAGTGCTTGTGCTTTTCCCAGTGTTGTGGAAACAGTTGGTAACGATTGAACCGTACTGAGCTCGCCTCTGCATTTGCCGTGTTAGGCTTTTGTGAAGATGGGTCCTGGTCATATGCTGTTTTTGGATTGACTCCTATTTTTCTGCATCAAAAAAATCAATGAGAGATTGGTTTCCATTATCTAATTCAATGAATTGTCTTTTTTATGATGTACTATGACATATTTCCAGAGCTGGTACTTGAAAGAAAACTTCAGCAATTTGATAAAACATCTCTTGTAGGCTTTGCCGCCAACATATCTCCCCCATATAACAACTGCTGACTTCCATCATTTTTTAATCTGATACCATAATTTTTTAAAATTTCTTCTTTGTTTCTACTTCTCTTTGTTTTCTTGTATTTACATGTTACTATTCATGACAAGTCTTAAACCTTTTAGAAAGAAAGTCTGGTCTAGGGAAACACTTTTTTTAAAAAAAATTAACAGGTTAATATTATTAATTTGGGAAAGAAGTAACTTGACTCTACTTCTCCCACTGCCAGTGCAATAACTTACAAGACTCTAAAAAGTTGATCATCTTGAAAAATAGCTAAATGAAAATATAAAAGCTTATTAATTCTGATTGTATGGAGAAGCTGAATTCATTTAGAGTCGAGAATCAAGTGTGGATCAGTAATAAGACAAACATGTTTTAATGTGTCAAAAGATAATGAAAAGGAAAATGTATACTAACAGATATCACAAAAAGATAATTATCCAAACAATTTAAAATGACTCTTAGAAAGAGAAATACTAAATAGGAAAAATGAAAATCTAGAAAGCACTGTTGACTGGGAAACATTTTTCAAACAGTCCAACTACCGTGGACCTTCGTTCTCTGGCCAGTACAAAGCTAGAGGGTGGAATTCCGGCTCAGTTAGATGTGTTCAGGAAATCAGGGTTATATTAGTTATAATTTCCTCTCATGCACTTAAAATCTAATCTTATGGTCAGTTCCCCAACCTCATAGTCCAACAGAGGATATTTAAACTTCTATAAATTTACCCCTAGCCCTACTAAAAGAATAGAGGAGTAAAAAGTGAAATAAATCAGCCTAGGGGAAGGCTTCTTAGATTTGCATTGTGTAGCCCATAGATTCTGGGTCTCACTTGTAAGCAGAGAAAGTACACAGGCGTTGGGCCCACCCAAAATTTACCTCCCTACCTGGAAACTTCCCAGGTGCACAACTGTGGTTCTCAGAGGTTGTAGCTTTCCATGTGGAATGAGGACAACAGCATTTGTTGTAGGGTTGATGTGAGGATTAAATGTGACTGGTGTGTAAGGTGAGTAGAACAATAGTTGACCCACAGTAATTACAATGGCAGGGGACATTTATTAAGTGCTTACCAAGAGCCAAGCATTTTCCTAAACAATTTTATGCGTATTAGCTCATTTAATCCTCATAAAAACCTTGGGCTAATCATCACCATTTCACACATGAGGAAACTGAGACACAGGTAGTTTCTGTAACTGGCTTAAGGTTCCAGGTGAAGGAGCCAACAGCTCATGCTAACACCATTCTCCTCAGGAAGTCAGTCAGTGGCTGCGTCTTTATATCCAAGACTCGTGTCTGCCCCTTCAGAACCTTCTGGGTTCCATCCCTTGCTCTGTCAGATGTGAATAGCATTCTGTCTTCTCCATAAAATCCAACCATAGTCCTCAGTTCATGAATCCCAGTGACTCCTTTGGACATCTGCAGGGGTGGAATCATGTATCATTAAACCTGCTGTCCAATTCACCGACTCCTGCGGAATTATCTCAGGAGCAGCAGCGCTGAATTTTGGTGTAGAAAATCTCTTCAGTCCTGCCGCATCTTCATGTCGTCTTCCCGGGTGGCTGCTCTCTCCTCTCCACTTGTCAAGAACTGAGCATTTTAAATAGGGTTACTCCTCAAACCAGACTAAAGAAACATTTGCCCCCTTAAACTGTCCAGTCCTTCCTGTTCCATTCTGTCATACCTTAGTGTGTCAGTTTAATTAGAAACCTTCAGCTACAGAAGAAATAGATCAGTGGGAGAATGGGAGAAAGTCATTTAGAGCAGAGCTTCTCAAACTTTAATGTGTATATGAATCACGTAGGAGCCTTGAAATGAAGACTTCGAGGCGGCGGGTCTGGGGCCGGAGAGTCTGCATTTCTAACAAGCGTGGTGTGGGAGCACGCTTTGAGTAGCAAATATTTAAAGTCAACTCTGTAAGATGGCAGATAATTTACCCTGGTTCCTTCTCCAGACACATTCACTCCAAAGAAAAGAAATACTCTAAAGAAACTCTTCTAGTAGAATTTAGTTCATGCTAGGGAAACTTCACCATTTCAGACACTACGCCTAGACAACTTATTAGTGAAGCCATTTTGAGGTGCTTTGGGAAAAGAATAATAAGCCTGTCTATTTCATAGTCAAGTTTTGATATAAACAGTGTAAAAACAGGTATTTCTCTCCCTCAATGTAATTTAGTGATTCTTTTTTTTTTTTATGCGGGTACTGGGAGTGGAACTCAGGACGTCGCGCTTGCCAGCAGGCGCTTGTGCTGCTAAGCGATATCACCAGCCCTTTTTTCCCTTTATGTGGGTACTGGGAATCGAACTCAGGACCTCGCACTTGCCAGGCAGGCGCTTATGCCGCTGAGCTATCTCACCGGCCCAATTTAGTGATTCTTAAATGATTCATATTCCCTTTTTCCTTAACTCCATGGGAAAGCATTGCTTTGCTGCCGCACAAGGTTGGATGTCCCACAACTAGGGAAGCGGATGTCTGAACTTACTCTGGGCACAAGGGCGAGATGTGTTTTTCAGTGTCTGTTGCTTTGTTCCTCTGGTAGCACCCACATATGAAGAAAATGAAGTCCGCTTCTATTTCCCTGTCTTGATTAGGAGCCTGCACTCCAGGCATGTGTATGAATAATTGTTAGAAATGGCTTGATAGTGCTGAGCTGGGCAGTGAGAGGCTGCGCAGAGCCTCCCATGTGGCGGTGCAGTGTGAGTGTGAAAGGATGGGGCCGATTCTCCTTGTGATGCTCACGGCTTCTGTGCTGCTTCTGTTCTCAGGGAGGCGAGCACTGTTACTACCAGGGCCGGATCCGAGGAAACCCGGTCTCGTTTGTTGCATTGTCAACATGCCATGGACTTCAGTAAGTGTTCAAAAAGTTATCTGTACTTCTCATTCTTTTCAATAATGTATTTTCTTTGTTTTTAATACACTGCAATAGAAGTTTCTATTTTATGTCAAGCAATAATATTAAATCATTGGTGGTTCAGATTTTTTCTTTTTTGTGCTTTTGAAACAATGGAGATTTTAAAATTTGAGCTTCTGTTGGAATTATAATGATGCCCTGTAGGGACGCTTGAAGCGTTTTTCCTGTTTCATTCAAATCAGATAGGAATGGGTTGGGAAACTTCATTTCCTGTTTCTCTGGACGTTTAGCCCCTCTATTCCAGTTCTACCTCTACTCCTGCTTGGTGGTGATTTTTAGATTTTTACAGAATAATAGAAATTTCAGTACATGGAAGCTTGGCAAAAGGATGCAAGTAATGTGGGGAGCTGTTGTGTTCCGGCCTTTTTCAGCCAGAATTCCACCTACCTCTTAGCAGTTTGTGTGAGGATCTGTTTGTTCTCACAGATCTCAGAGGAGTGGAGTTCATCCTTCCTCGCTTCCTTTCTCACGACCTTCACCCTCCGCAGTGTTAGCTGGTGTTGAACACGGGACTGCATCCCTTCCTGCGTCCTGTACATGAGGGTGACACGGGTGGCTACTTCTTACTTGTCTTGTAACCTTCTACGCTACCGCACCAGTCCTTGGCGTTCTGCTTGGACTAAATCGTCTCATTCCCTTCTTGTTTATCCCAGTTTTCTGGCACAGAACAAGCTAGCACTTTAGTTTTAATAAGTTTTTGTTGGAAAACTTCAAAATATTTCTGTTACCAAGTTAGAGATGTGGCCTTTTCATCTACAAGCAGTTACTGCAGTTGTCATGCACCAGCCACTAGCAGTATTAAGGCAGTTAAAACAGCAATCCTGAGAGCTCGCAGTCTCCTGGGGAGGGCAAATCCAGCCCAGCTTCCTGCAGTGGAATGTGATAGACATATTTGGTTCCTTATGAGAAAAAAAAAAAAAAATGAGAAAAATGCAAGGTGAGAGTTGGTACTGAAGTAGAGCTGGAAGCGGGCCCCACGGCAGGTTTTGATGGACTCATCCAAGGAGGGGTATTAGATTGGCAGATCTTTAACTGAGAAAGGCTGGAGATCTGGGCGTGGTGGCACATGCTTGTAATCCCAGCTACTGTGGAGGGCAGGGCAAGAGGATTGCAAGTTTAAGGCCAGCCCAGGCAATTTAGCTAGACCTTGTCTCAAAATAAAATAAAAGGACTGGGGATGTAGGTTGGTGGTAGAGAGTTTGTCTACTGTGTTCAATTCCCAGTGTCACACCCACAGACAGGAAAAAAAGAAAAAGACTGGAGAAGCTAGCTTGTCTGCCTGCGTGGAGCTGCTGCTCAGGCTCCGACAGTAGAAGTGTTAGAGAGGCAGAAAGCAGAGTATGAGGCTATGTAATCAGAGAAGGGGGGGCATAGAAAATCTCTACTTTTTGTTGCTTATTAGAAATAAATTTGTAAGTACATTCTTGGACTAAAGAGAAATTTATGTAAACATGGAATCCATGCTTCATATTTGAGGGCCTTGGTTTTCTTATTCCATAAAAGAAACACTGAAGTCCTTTTCAGTGGTAAAATTGTTATATCTGATTTCAATAAGAGCAAAGCTGTCGTTATGAGGATAGTTGAGCTTGTCAGTATTTATGACAGCAAATGTATATTAGAGGAGAGAGTGATATTAAAGAAAAAAGACTTTTTTCCCCATCATTTCTCTTAAAATGGCCATCTCATGTCACAATATTATGCTCAGTTCTTGTTCCAGTTTGCTTCCCAGTTTTCCAAATGGACACAAAATTGTGAGAATCTGAGAGGAGGTTTTAGTGCCCTTTACAGGTTCTATTAGAATGAGAATCTAAAACTGATTGCCTGCTCCTAATCTTACCATAGTCATTTAAAGGACAGAATGGGAACTTTCAGGAAATTTTATAGTGATAGATCAGGAGTAGACACCAAATCTTGCCTCCGTTGTTTTAATTAAGTATATTTGACTTCTACCTTTAGAAACATTTTCACTTAACACTAAACAAAAATAAACAGAACATGGCCAGAACTGTGTGCAGACATGTTTGAGCTTTCAAAATTATGGGGAGCAGGCTAGAAAAACACACTGTTGTATTTTTTTGTTTATTATTACTTCTTATCTTGATTTTACCGTCTAAATAAAAATTGCTCTCAGAAACCTTTTTGGGTGGATATTGCTAAATACTAGATAATACAGGCTGTCTCAATTGTGGTATTTTAGACATGAGATATATTATTTCACACATGGCTCATCTTTTGTACAAAATTTGAGGTTTATTCATTTTTCCGACTTACTGAATTTAGTTGAAGATCATAAAAGGGAAAAATCAGATTGACAATGTCTTTTCCATAAAGAACTTGTAAGGGACATTTCTTTACATTCAAGGTCTAATAGGCAAATTTTGGTCCCAGTATGTTTGGTGTTAATGACAGTCTTGTAACTATGGGAACCTCAAAAATGGAATCAAATGTGGGCTTATTGCCCCCTGGTGGTAATTGTCAGAATGGCTACTATTTCAAAATGGTCTGATTGAGTTTCATAAAATTTTAGATCAATTGGTCTGTAATGACTTGGTCCTACCTACAGGTTTTTATCAAGTACATATATAGTGTCAGGGTCTCAATATACTTACTAGACTTTATATTACAACAAAAAAAGTAGCAATGAATAAGACACATGTATATTTTGATTATTAAGGAATTGATAATGGCTTATTGTTAGAGGGAGCCCGTATCTTCTGGGTGTAGACAGTGTCAGAATCTACTTTCTTTATACTGTGAACCTGATGTTTAAACCCAGTGACAAGTGATTGTCCCACCAGATATTAACCTAATGCAAGGATAAATAGCACCCAGTGTTATTTAAACAAAATAACCTCCTTGCTACTTAATCACTGTTGCCATGTGAACTTTGGCAAAGGGTGATGGTTTTACATGACTTTTCTGGGTGGGGGTGGCCAGTTATCAGCAGATATAGAGAAAATGTGCCATATTTGGCCTACTGTTTTGAAAAGGATTCCCCTCTGATTCCTTAGGCATATGTCATGAGTAATATCTTATTCACTACATCTGTTTATCTTCAAATTCCAAATACAATGTCATTCAAATTCAGCCAGTGCACTGGTAGTTGAAAAATCTGCAGATGTAAGAATAGCCATTCTGAGGGTACATTAAGGTTTAGGACATGTGGAAGATGATAAAGCAGGAATGAAATAATTGGGATAGAGGCAGAACTGGAGCCCGTTATAATTAGAGCTCAGGAAAACCAACCAATGAAAGACAAATACTATTCTATATCTAACAGTTTGGTTGTCATGCAGCCCTTCCTACCCCAGCCTGATTACTGCAGATCCACAGAGTTGCTCCCCTTAGATGCCTGGATGGTAAGACAAGTTTCTTCACATCACAGGGGGCCTGATCTCAGAAGAAGGATCATACTGTTCTTCTAAAAAGAGCAGCTATCTGGATCTCACTAGGTGGGAGTCAAGGCCAGGTGTAGCTTAAAATGCCCTCTGGAGGATTTCTCAGATAGCAGAGAGCCATCACTAGCCTGAGATATCCAAAACCAATCTCCTGATTTGTGCCCCCTTTCCTTGGGTTTTCCTGCAGCCCTTTTCATGTAGTCAGATGTTTGTTTGTTTGTTTCTTTGTTTGTTGAGACAGGGTCCCACTGTGTGATGATTCAGGCTGGTCTTGAACTCAGTATGCCTCAGCTTCCTGAGTGCTGAGATCACAGGTGTGTGCCATCACGCCTGGCTTATCTTGTCAAATGTAACTCCAGCGTTCCAGTTGTTCAGGTAAAGCCTTGGAGTTCTCAACTCTTTCTTGCACACTCCTTATCAAATCAGTCTATAAATCCAGTTTGGTTTTCCTTTCAAACTATATCCAGGCTAGGGCTATCGTTCAGTGGAAGAGCACGTGCTCAGAATGTCCCAGGTCTTGGGTTCAATCCCTAGCACTGTGTCTTAAGTTATTTTTTCTTGTTGCTAAGACAAAATACTTTACACCTAAAGTTAAAGGAGAATAGGTTTATTTAGCTCACAGTTTGTAGAGGTTTCAGTCCATCATCAGCTGGCTCCAAGGCAGGGTGGCATAGCAGAGGGGGCATCGCAGAGGAGAAATAGTCCATGGCAAAGCAGGGCAGGCAGAAGGCAGCAAGCAGCAAGCAAAGGCAGCGGCATAAACAGCAGCAGTGAAACAGCAGAAGCAGCCTTTGTATTCTATCCAGGCTGTAAACATATTGATTAGTGCCACCGATGCCCAGGGTGGGGCATCCTGAATCCCAGCATCTCACACCCTAGATCCGGCCACCTCTGAAAAGCCCCACCTGTGACTGCATGAGGCTTTGAGGGGACATCTGAAAATAAATAAACGAATGTCCAGAATTTGGCCCATTCTCACCTTTTCTTCCATGACCATCCTGATCTAAGCCACCACTTCTTTCACGTGGATATTGCAGTAATCTCTGCTTATGTCCCTGCTGTCCTACAGATTATTGCAACCAGCAGCTGGGGTTATCATTTCAAAACAGAACATTCTGTTTCCCCTGACTTGAAATCTACAGTGGCCGCTCCTCATCTGTCCCAGAGGGCTCGCTCATATGGCCCCGCTGACCCTGATCTCAATTTCTAGCACTTTCTCCCTTGTCCACTCTACTCCAGCCTCACAACCTTCCTGCTGTTCCTGGACCGACTTAAGATTCCCTCCCCTTGGGCTTGTTCCTGCAGTGCTCTGTGTACAGATATGCCTGCGGCTCATCCCTTTACTTTCTGTCGTTGCTTCAATGCTGTCTGCTGTGTGAAGCCTTGCTCCGAGCCCCTCTTTGAATCAGGGGTCCTCTCTCTAGCCCTCCACATCTGGTTTTCTGGTCCTGTTTGTTGCCCTTAACCTGCTTTATTTTCCTCTCTGAAATTTGGCATCATCTAACACATATTTCCTTATTGTGGATTTATTTTCTCTTCTCCATAGAGTGCACATCAGCAGCACGAGAACAGAATTGGTCTGTCTTGTTCACTACTGCATCCCCAGCACCTAGAGCTTTGTAGAGCTGTCAGTACACGGTGAATGCATGAATGGACGTAGGTAGCTGATTGCACAGGGGCAGTTCATGGGTCCATCCTAGAGCTGCATTCATGCCTCTGCTCTTATTGGTGATGTAATCTGGCCAAGTTACTTAATCTCTTTGGGCTTCAGCTTCCTTGCCTAGAAAATGAGGCTTCGTTGCGCTTCCCTTATACATATGGAAAAGAATAAATTAGCACAAAATATTCAGCTCATGGCAAATTATTGACATTTGTTTGCTTTTACTGTTAGAGCATGTTCCAGGTTTACGTGGGGAGGCCATTCTTAGTATAGTTCCTGACAGCCTGTAGCAGAAGCATCCATGGTTTGTTTAAAGTGTTTAAAATCTAAGGAAGGGCCTGAAACTTCAGGTGACCTTTTGCATATTAAAGGATTAAAATTACCTGTTAGAGGAGGAGTAATGGACAACAATGGGGATGGGGAGAATGGCAAGGGGTAGGGTCAGCTTGAGAGGAACTGAGGTGAGGAAGTTCAGAATGAGAGGCTTTTCCCTCTCAGCAGTGTGTGTGTGTGTGCACTTGGCATGTGGTTTGTGTGGTAGTGATGGGTGGGACTGGTGTTATGGCTGCTTCCGTGGTAAAATGATCTTGTTCTGTGATAAGATCCGATGGCCGTGCCTAACTCTTTTCCTGTTCTTGGCAGTGGGATGTTCTATGATGGGAACCATACATATCTCATTGAGCCCGAAGAAAATGAGACCTCTCCAGTAAGTGTTGTGCTTGCAGTAGAAATGTCAGTGTGGATGCCTAGAGCTTTCTTCCTCTCCCCTCTCCCCCTCAACTCTATTTTTATATTTTTTAGGAATAAGGTAGTAAATATATATATTCAGTAAATATATATATTCAATATAAAATATTGAATAAGTCAAAACAACAAGCATCTCTTTGGTCTCTTCCTCTTTTTTATTGGGAGTATTTTCCCTCTGAGGTGTTCAGAAGCCTCCATTTCTTTCTTTCTTTTTTTTTTTAATGTGGGTACTGGGAGTCGAACTCAGGACCTTGCGCTTGCCAACAGGCGCTTGTGCCGCTGAGCAATATCACTGGCCCCTTTTTTTCCTTTATGTGGGTTCTGGGAGTTGAACTCAGGACCTCGTGCTTGCCAGGCACGTATTTATGCCACTGAGCTATCTCACCGGCCCCTCCATTTATTTCTGTCTCCAACATAATATGCTCTGATCCTAGTCAGCTTGGGTTTCCGTGACAAAATACCATGACTGGGCCACTTAAACAACAGATTTTTTTTTTTCTTAGTTCTGAAGGCTGTGAAGTCCATGATGACGAGGCCAGCAGGACTGGTGTCTGGTGAGGGCTCTCTCCTGGGGTGCCAGAGAGCCATTGCCTTTGCACTGTGTCCTCGCACGGCAGAGAGAAGGCACCCCTGCTTGTCTATTCCTGTCCAAGGCACCCCCTCTGTGGGGTTGGCCCTACCCTTGTGACCTCATGTAACCTTCTTCATCTCATACAGGCCCCATCTCCAGCTGCCATGACATGCAGTTAAGACTTCAGCATAGGAATTTTGGCTGCCACACAAAACATTCAGTCCATAACAGATAAAACCCACAGCCAACATGATTGTTCATTCCTCCTCTGTTTTCTAGATTCCAGATTTCTCTCCATTGCCTGTTGCCTTTCAGGCTCTATGCCAATGAAGTTTAGAGAAGCCCAGGACTTCTTAATTCCCTCCCTAACTCTAGTTGAAATATTTATTTGCTATAAATCAGGAAAAGATTGAATTAATATTATAAACTATAGAGAAATGTAGTACACTTCCACACTAGCCGTGGATACACAAATGCTTCTCTTTATTCATGCAACATTGGTCACTTAGAGAGGGAAATAATTTCAAGGAATGTACATTGTGTGTCACTTGTAAAACAATCATGTTTAGGAAGCTATCTGAATTACATGTTATTTTTTGAGTACCTACTACTGGTTATCCTGTCACTTTGCTTAACAGTGTGATTTTTTTAAAGGTAATATCATAAAACTTGACTATTTATGACATGCTATCTTTTTAGTAATTAAATGAAGCCAGATGAAATTATTTGAATGCTCATTAATTTTTCTTGAAAGAAAAATGTGACTTTTATCTCTTCCTTTCTAATAGAACTTCGCATGACTCGAATCTGGGCATCCGCTTGTCCCACTCCCGCTGCTCCCATTCCCAGGAAGTCTGCTACCTCCGCAGCCTTTGCTTACTAAAGTTATCTGGCTTTTAAAAGGGAGCAGGGATCCGTGAAAAGAACCAGTCATAAAAAACATTAACCCACTTTGCCAGATGTCTTACTTTCCTTGGGGGAATAGGCCCATTTATTTATTTCCCATTACTGCAGGCTTTGGCTTCTCTGGGAGGCCTTTTGCTTCTAATTGGGTATTGCTGTGGTGCTGGGAGAAAGCAGACCAGGGGAGGGCCCCCCAAACCCAGGAGCATGTGTAGTGAGGTACTGGCTGTTCTAAGGGTCCCCAAGATACCTGGCTACGCTTGCTTAATCTCTGTTGCTTCTGTCATTTCAGGAGGATTTCCGCTTCCATTTAGTTTACAAATCCAGAGTGTTCGAATTTCCCTTGGATGATCTTCCATCTGGTATGGTGCACATATGGTGGCTTTTTTTAAAGGACAACTTCAAGGATTCATTTAATGCTTTAAAAACTAATCTATATGTAAAATATCATTAACCCATGATTGTTCACAACATTTTTAGAGGGAAAGTCAGTTGGCATCAAGAGGAAGAATAACATGCAAATTAGCCTCATACAATAGTTAAAGCGCTTGGAAAGATATGACTTGAGCACACTGAAGGAGACCTGTAAAAAAATCTAAGACTCAACGTATGGAATTAGAGGAGAAATAATGTTACTGCAAGAATTGTTCTGCATAGATAAATATGTAAAAATTCACTCTTGGTGAAATAAAGGTTTTATAAACATAGGGATGGACTCAATTCATTTTCCCACTTATTTTTCTCATCTCTTTTTTTTTGCTTCAGTGATTTTAGGAAAAATCAATTATAGATTAACCTTTTACGTGATGTGCCATTTGTGAGATCAGTTTTTTCTCCTCGTGTATGCTCATAGGTTGATTTATGTGTAGATGTTGAGTTGAGAGTTGCATCCAGGTCTTCACATGCAAGAAGAACGGCACCTTCATACCTGGGCCTCATTAGCAGAGTGGCGATTCTGCAGGGTGACTCTGTCCTGGCTGTTCTGGTTTCCTTTGTTTCCTCCCTCTGAAGAGATGGCACACTCATAATATCTGGTATAGAGTTGCTTCCTCTCCCAAAAAGTGAACCCTGGCCGTTCTAATTTTTAATCTTAATTCTATTTTGCGACAGCTCTGTAAGATCGATATTATCCCCGTTTTGTAGATGAAAGAACAGAGGCTCAGCTAGTTTGTCTTTTTCATGGTCCCACAGCTGGTGAGTTACAAATCGAGATGCTGGCTTACGACACCATGAAAATATACTGTGGGAGATGGGCCCGAGAGGAGATGGGAAGTTTACCAGCCTGAGAGCAAATCCTAAACTACTGCTTAGAAAAGCACACAGAAGTTTACTTTTTACCTTCATCAGAAAATGGAAGAGTGTTTTCCATTCTCCCTCCTCTCTGAAATAAGTTTGTAACTCCTCAGATCCTGCAGTTGCCCTGAGGAGAAAGTAATATTCCCTCCCTTTCTCTCTTGCTGCCAGAGGGGTAGAGTTTTGCCAAGAGATAGAAGTTCCTATTTCATAGAATTCACTCTTTTAAAAAATACTCAAATAAACGCAGAGATGCTCTTACTTTATGTAGACTCGTTAGACTTCCCTTCAGTGATCTATGAAACTTTTTATAAATACTATTATGGGAAGAAAATAAATCATGACTAGCTTCATGGGATAAAGCTATAAATTAATAGGTATTACTGGAAGCAATCAACATTAATATTTAAAATAATATATAAAAGTTCACCCTAAAGATATGATTGTAGGCTTGCTACAATATAACTTTATCTAAATCTCCTCTATCTATCTATCTATCTATCTATCTATCTATCTATCTATCTATCTGTCTGTCTGTCTATCTATCTATCTATGTATCATGGTATTAGGGATTGAATCTAGGGCCTTCATTCTGAGCTACATCCCCAACCACTTTTGTGTTTTGTTTTGCTTTGTTTTTTTATATGTGGGTACCAGGAGTCGAACTCAGGACCTCGCACTTGCCAGGCAGGCGCTTATGCTGCTGAGCTATATCACTGGCCCTGTTTTGTTTTTTTGAGTCAGGGGCTCACTAAGTTACTAACAAGCTTGAACTCATGATCCTCCTGCCTCAGCCTCCTGGAGCCCTGGGATTACAGGCATGTACTACCATGCCTGGCTTTTTATAATTGTTTTTTAAAATTTTGCTCAGGATTCTTCTTCAGAAGAAAATTAGGAAGTGATCCGACAGTTTTGCTATTATTACATTCATTTTTAGATTTATTATTTAAAAACTTAATGCCTATCTCAGTGAGTTTCTAGTTTTCTCATTAGGAGTTAGCACTATTAATTTTAAGAGTGGTATTTGTTTCTAAAGATTATTTATAATTTACTATGATAAATTAGAATAAAACAAGAATAAAACAAGAGACAAACAAGTGTCAAAATGTGGGGGCGCTGGCTAGCGGTATGTAGGCAATGGATATACAGAAATAAGGGACTTCTGGCGTCACATGCCCAAAACCTCCCGAATGTGGAACGCCTGGGTAGAGATTAAAAGACAGCCTGCAGGGCCACACGTCCAAGTAGGAGCAAACACACTGCCTTAAGGAATGCATGCTGTGGCCCTCTCCTCCCCATACCCCGATTTATCACTTAGATTGCCCCTACGTCAGTCATGTCACAGACCACCCTGTCCTTCCTGTCCCCTACGTGAATTCCCGCACAGACGTCTTCTTTTGTCCTTTATCCTTGCTTCCTGGTTCTGTCAATAAAAAGCGCAGAGGCTTCAGTTCGGGGCTGTCTTAGGAGACTGTCATGCTGAGGGCTCTCGGTTAAGGGTGGTCCCTCTGGGTTGTCTTGGAGTTTATCGACTCCAAGTCATCTCTCGTCCTTTGTGCCATGCCATGGTCGTGAACTGCGACATCAAAACTATAGCGGTTTTTTTTGTGTGTGAGATGAGCTCAAGAATAAGTCTGTTTTAGGCTAAATAAATTTTAACTGTGTTATGAATTATCAGTATTTTTATATTGTTATGTGTTATGTATTTCCTACAGATAGAAATATAATCCAGTCTTCTCCAATCTTGTTTGACTATAGGACCTTTTATTTTACATGGTACCACTCTCAGGACTAGTGTTGCTAAGAACACATCTTGAAGGGAGAAAAAACCTTGTTTTATTTCCTATGGAGCCCTAGCAGTCTTTGTAGAATGATATGCAGTGAAATGTGTTCACCGTGTGCATACTCGGTGAGCTTTGACCGTGCTCCTGCTGAGATGCAGAACATTTCTGTTACCCCAGGAACTTCTTCCTTCCCTTTCCAGGCAGTGCCTCCCCTGTCTGCAGTCACTTTCCTGATTACTTTTGGCATAGAATACTCTTGCCAAGTGTAGGACTTCAGACAAATGGAGTCATGCTTTTTGTCTAGCGTTTTTTGCTCAGTATATGCCTGTGAGTTTCATGTTGTCAGGAATAGCAATAGTTCATTTTTTTCATTGTTGAGTACATTCTATTATATGGATACACTGTAATTTTTTACTCATTATGTTGAAGGGTGTTTGGATTATTTCCAGTTTTGGGCTATTACAAATAAGCAACTGTGAACATTCTTGTACCAGCCTTTTTTGTAAAGGCGTGTTTTTATTTCTCCTGGTAAACGCCTTGGAATGGTATTTCTGGGCCACTGGGTAGGTATCTATTTAATTCTATAACAATATTCTCAAAGTTTAGCACATATCAGAGTTACCTGGTGGGATGGTAGCTGCAGAATGCTGGTCCTATCTCAAGTTTTCAATTTAGTAGATCTTGGTTACCAAATTTTGAGAATTTGCATTTCCAGCAAGTCCTTGGATGTCTCCAGTTTTGTTGATTCAGGGATTCTACTTTGAGAACCATTGTTTTATGAGAACTTGCTGAACCTTTGCCAGAGTGGTTACGCTGTTTTTACACTCATACCAGTATTACATGAGAGTTCTGATTGCTTCACATCTTGACCAGCATCTGGTGTGTTCTTTAATGGTAGCCTTTAAGTTTTTTATGGCAAGTGATGTGTAGTATATGCTTACTAGCGATTGATTGGAATTTTTGTCTTTTTGTTGCATTACAAGGGTGTTTACATAGCCTCTGCTCTTGATCTTGGCCAAAAGGCCAAGCTGTGATTACATATTTTGGATCCAAGGCCTTTTGTCAGATATGTTTTATGAATAGATTTTCCCAGGCTCTGGCTTGCTCATTCATCTTCCTAAAAGTGTTTTGTCATAAGCAGGAGTTTTAATTTTAATATTCATTTACAGACTTTCATCAATTTTTATGATTATTGCTTTCTTTGCTCTATAAAATATTTACTGCTCTCAAATCCTGGCCTCAGCACCTTTACAACAGATATTCTCCATTATTTTCTTCTAAACACTCTATAGTTTTTTATTTTCACTTAAAATTTTTAAAAAATAAAATTATTTTAAAATCTATTATCCTGCCAGATTATTTTTTATGCATGGTGAAAGGCAAGGGTTGTATTTTATTTTAGTTTTTGTATGGATATTCAGTTATTCTAACACCATTTGTTGAAGTTTAGTATAATTATTGATACGACTTTGTTTAATTTTGTCATCTTGTTTTTCTCTGTCTCATCAGTTAATTGCAAGAGAAAACTTATTCCTTTATTCAGCAAATTCCTTATATGCGGAGGCTGACACCATCTTAAGCAAAATAATGGGAAGAGCATGCTTGAAAGTGAAATAAGTAGTTAACATACTAATCTTCTTAATCTGGTATCATTATCCAGCTTCTCTGTCACAGTTTTCTCCAACAATGGTTATCCTTCCCTTTTGACAATATTGCTATTCCTATGCTATCTGAAATATTTAAAAAGTTTGGAAATTAGTTTAAAATCATTATTGTCTAACAAATCAGTTAAGGTAATGAAAAAGAAACCTAGGTAAACTAATTTAAATGAGTCTTGGCCATAACTTTGGATAAAAAGATCTTTCATAATTCCTTTGAAATTATATATTTGATAATCACAGTGATTTTTTCCCTATGAGTAGAATAAGTTGCTCATAGGATAAGAAAACACGTTTTATCACATTGCAGTACAGCGTGATGATTTCAAAGAACTCAGTTTTTTTTTCTTTCAGTTTTTTAAGTAGTATCCAAGAATCATAATGACTCCCTTTGCTGTCATATATGTAGCATACTCCCCTGGAAAGTTCCAAATTCAATTGCTGCATGTTGGTCAGCTGTCAGTGTTTTAGGAAATCGGTACCCCGTGGAATGATTGCACTTTTTCTTTCATTTTGTAGGACATCGTCCCTTACAAACAACCTAGTCTTTTTTTTTTTTTTTTTTGTGGGTACCGGGGGGTCGACCTCAGGACCTCGCGCGCCAGCAGGTACCCGTGCCGCTGAGCGATATCACCGGGCCCTTTTTCGTATGTGGGTTCCGGGAGTCGAACTCGGGCCCTTGCGCTTGCCGGGCAGGCGCTTAAACCGCTGAGCCATCTCACCGGCCCACAACCTAGTCTTATATCCGGAGATAAGGTGTATAATTCTGACCTACAAATTAAGAGGGGTTCAGATTTTCTTCTCTGTTCCTAAGAGCAAACAAAGCCGGAGATAAATTTTGTTATGTCAGTGAAAGAAGACTGTCAGTGAATTGGAAACAAGTAAAAACCTTAGTGCCCTAAAATAATTTCTTAATATGTTGTGAACTTATGAATGTGCGATTATTTTCTACATAATTCTTAGTACTCTTTTTATTTTGCTGCCTCCAGAAGGTTGGTAATGGAGGTAAAAGTCAAGTCTGCTATTTAGAAGATTCTTGATAAAGAATGTGATGGCATTTATAGAATAAATTAAAAATGGATAAAAATTAGAATAGGAATGATGTTTGAGATTTTTGTAAATTGTATCCACTCATTATATGTTTACCATACCTACTTGATTAATGTCCTATGCAGTAATTAAATGCAACATTATAGGTTATAAAATTCATAAGAGGAAAGGTACTTTTTACTGTATTAAAGAAATCTCACAAATGCACTGTCTAATTTATTTTCTTTTAGAATTCCAACAAATAAACATAACTCTACCGAAATTTATTTCAAAGCCAAGACTGAAAAGGAGCAAACGGCAGGTATGTATTCACAGGTATACAAGGGGTGGTGAATATTTAAATTTTAAAACATTTATTAGACACATTGCCATTACTACCTTTTATATACTGTTCTCACTTTGAACACACTTATCCCATTATCCTTGCCACTTTCTGAAGTTGTTCTGGAAATCCTCTTTCATGTCTTCATGAGGTGTAATTAAAAAAAAAAAAAAATAGGTGAATGCTCCCCCAGAGGACCCCCCAGTGGAAAGGCAGGCAGATGAAACCATCACAGCGTGTCCTCGTCCGCTTGACTCACTGTGCAGCTTCTGCCTGTTCCCTGAAGTCAAGTGACCAGGAAAGGTAAATGTTTGAAATCAACTCAGGACATCAAGGCAGCCTCGACAGTGCAACTGAAGAAAGACACTCATGAAAAGGACTTCCGGAACTGCTTCAGAGAGTGGCAAGAACAATGGGATAAGTGTGTCTGAAGAGGGAATGGGGGTTGTTGGAGGGGGATTAATGCCAATGTATCTTTTTCTGTAATAATTTTTTTATTTACACACCATATTTTTTGGTCACATCTTGTATATTACATTTAAAAACACTTGGCAACGTCTGATCATTTAAATCCACAGTAGGTCTCCATGAGAGGGTAAGTACTAGGTTAGGCATTTGTCAGGGTGAGGTGAGTGCTATAGTTGACAGATGTGTAGGAGAGTAAGAATGGACTATTTCATGGACTCAAAATGAATTCAAGATGGTGGTGATAATACTTACCAGGTGCCCTGACCTACTGCAAGAATTTTAACTGCATTAACTCGTTTAATCCTCATAACCTTATGAGGAAGGTATTTTTCCTATCCTTATTTTAGTGATAAAGATAGCATAGCACAAGAGGCTTAAGAAACCTGCCCCCATCCCATAGAGTGGCCTATTGAAGTAGGGCTGTGCTTCTGACCTCAAAGAGATGCATGTGGCTACGTACATGGTCTGAACTGCCTCTCAGAAGCCTGTGTGTCCTTGAATTACTTTTATAAGTTTCAGGTATGTTGTGGAGATGCAGGAACATATACTGTATATCTTGAAGCCCAGTTAAATAGGTAAAAGTAATTACTGTCCAGAGTCAGTTTGAAACAGTATTTTCATGGACTCCTGAATTGAAAGAGTAGAGTAATATTCTTTTGGCATATGCCTTCAAGTTCTTCATAAACAGTTTAACATCTAACATTTGCTAAGTAGATAAATCTTTGGTTTCTCTGGTGGACTCATGGATAGAGGTGTTTTAAAACTATGTGGCCATCGTGGCAACTCTGTGACATTAAGAAAATGTGGGGACTTGTTGGAAAGTCTATGGTATTAAGTCCCACAATTAGCAAAGCAGATCCTTTCATCCTGACGACATCCATTAGAAACAGTTTAGTGTTATCTTTGGTTTCCATCCTTAGAAATATAGTCTGTTATTCTCTAAGGGCTTTTAAGAAAGTTTTAAAGTTTAGGAATGCATTCAGCAAGAATCTGGCAGCGTATTTTTAGTTTGCTTTAAATCTAGCACTGAAAACAAGCGCACATGTATTGATTCAGGTCGGGTTGTACGCCCTCATCACAAAAATGGCCGTCGGACAAGTGACGAAAGAGTGAAAGATGTCTATTGAACCATGCCATCAAGGAAAAGGTTAATGTTTTAGATCTCGTAGAGCATCGTGTTACAGTCTAAGGACTGCAGAGAACAGAGCGAATGACTGCCCTGGTGGCTGTTGTCTGTAACATTCATTGATCATCATTTTGAAAGTAGAGGAAATGTATTGATGAGCACAGAGATCTAACTCTACCAGATAACTCAAGACTCCCTGGGAGCACTCCAAGCTATTCTGACCAAACCCCCTGTATCATCTGGAGGATCCTCTGAGCCATACCTGAGCAAGGGCAGTCTTAGTCGCAGATTTGGAAACTGTAACATAAAGGTGCCAGTTACCCCATCCCAGAAATAATGCTGGGATTAAATTAAACCAGGAAGAATGTTCTCCATGTGTATTCTGTTAAATGAAAATACTTGGTATAGAAGAGTAAAACGAATGGAATAAATTATATTCATATTTAATTTTATTTGCATAAATATTTCTGAAAGAAACTAGTAACTTATTGTACCCACTGTGGAAGGATTAGGAACTGGGTAGCTAGGAAACATGTGAGAGGAAAACTCTAATGGTAGGCTTTTTTACGCTTTGTTGACTTTTTTGAACCATGTAAATTTATTATTACTATGCAAAAATTAATTGATGAAAGTTAAAAATGGCTAAAAGAACAAAGGAAATTTTTGTTTTATTGATTTTTTTTTTTTTTTTAGTTTTACATAGCCAAGTTTAGAGGGCTTATTAAGTTGTTTTTTTTTTTTTTTTTCTTTTTTTCTTTTCCTTTTACCACCTTGTAGCTTCTTCGATATCCTCGTAATGTGGAAGAGGAAACCAAATATATTGAACTGATGATTGTGAATGACCATCTCATGGTAGGATTTGCTTTTATTTTTAACTTGTCTGTGCCTAGGCTAAAACTGGTGGGTAAAAAAATATGTCTAGAAGAAATAAAAAGCTCTCCAAGTTGTAACCTGGGGAAAAATGTTTGTGTAACCAAGTATTTGTTAACCAACTGAGTGGGAAGCACTCTTAGGTGAAAGTAACTAGCAGTAATTTATGATGTTCCAAAAATATTTGCATGACTGATAATGTAAACTCTTTGAATTTGCTTGATTAACTTAGTTACTAATATTTGAATCTCCTCTTATTAAAATAACAAGCTTTGGAAAAGTTGAAATTTCTGTTTTATATTTGAAAAAGTAAGTGAAACATTGATTTAGTGAAATTTTAGTTTGCAGTGCACAGCTTTATCCTAATAAAAGAAAAGCAATTTTTCTATTTCTGTCTTGCCATGCTGAAAATCATGTGGAAATGCTTACCTACCAATTAGTAAAGTCCTAGGATAAGAATTTGGCAAAACGTTCTTGTTGAATTGAGCTATTTGGACACACAGTGTGCACATTTAACTAATGGGCATATTGCAATTAGTATGGTAACATTCCTAGCAGAGTCATGAGTTGCAATGTTAATAGTTCCACAAAACCAGAATTTTCAATTAAAATGTTCAGTGATGCATGTCGCTGAATGTTACTTAATTTCAAGCACAGGTGCATTTTAATTCATACTGTATGATTTGCTTGAGGGAAAATGTGTCATCTGTATTTGATTAAATACATGAGGTCAATCTTCATTATGGTTGCTTGTAGGATTGATTGGCGTGTCCTTGTTCATGCTAGGTCTGTTTTCTTCCTACCTATTTGAATCCAGTGAATGCTGCTGTTCTTTGGGATTTGATAAATAAGAATAAGCTGCAAGCCATATATTTCGAGCATTTTATTTTACTTTATTTTATTTATTTATTTTTTTATATGTGGGTACCGGGAGTTGAACTTGGGACCTCGCGCTTGCCAGGCAGGCGCTTATGCCGCCGAGCTATCTCACCGGTCCTTGAGCATTTTAGATAGTTATAAATTCAGATAGTCATAGACATGTGCAGACAGATGATGCGAGAGGAGTAAACCAGGTGTAATGCAACGGTGGCGAGGCCCGTGGAAGAGGAACGCGTGTGGTGTGTTTCCAGGGAGCAGCTGCCTCGCTGCCAGTTCTTTCCAAGCGGGGCTGCTCCTTTAAATGTAGCTAGAAACATGTTCCTTTCTGATTTTTTTTTTTTTTTTTTTTTTTTTTTTGGTGGGTACCGGGGGGACGACCTCAGGACCTCACGCGCCAACAGGCACCCGTGCCGCTGAGCGATATCACCGGCCCTTTTTTCGTATGTGGGTTCCGGGAGTCGAACTCGGGCCTTCGCGCTTGCAAGGCAGGCGCTTAAGCCGCTGAGCCGTCTCACCGGCCCTCCTTTCTGATTTTTAAAACACCACTGCAGCCAAACAAAAGATGTGTGTGATCCACATCTAACTAGGAGCCACCTCTTATAACCTTTATCTTAGAGTTTTGTTCTTATTAAATAAGTCTCTCAGAACCTTAACTTTAATACTTTTAGCAGGGTTCACATTCACGATTTCTGGTCTATCCCTACTTAGATTTGTATGTCTTGCAATTCATAAATAGTTCTCATCTGTTTTGTTGTTTTGAATAACAATCCTGAACAAAATAAACCTGTGAAATGGAAGGAGTGAATAATTTGTACTGTATCTCTTGAGGCCTCAAGCTTTTAAGAGTCTTGCTTCAGACTACAGGGCCAATAAAAAAGGAGGTCTCAACTCTGACATCTTTCACAGAAAGCCTTTGGGATGAGAAAGCCTTCTGCAGCGCGCTTTCTCTGCTGAGGTGATTATCTCCTGGTAACTTTGAAAGCCTTTTTCTTCTTTTCTTTTACTTTCAGTTTAAAAAACATCGACTTTCTGTTGTCCATACCAATACCTATGCGAAATCTGTGGTGAACATGGCAGATTTAGTAAGTATTGACCTGATTCAATATTGTTCTAGAAGAATTTTATCTCTAAATTGCTAGTAGAAAGAATAATACTGTAGTGTTTAGTTACTAAACCTTTGAGCAGGAAGTCAGGGCAGGGTAGAGTTGGATAAAAGAAAATAGTCCTACCAAGTTAAGAGCTAATTCAAGCACCTAGTTAAGGTTAGAAATATAAAAACAAAACCAAATAAAAAACCACAAGAACAAACGGTAAAAGGTTAGGGTGATTTAGATAGATAAGGATCTTTCCTTCCAGGAGAAAAGGTTCTTCTGAGTGCTAAGTTAGTTGACAGCACATCCCTACCTCCTGGGCCTGGAGAGACATAAGAATGCAAAATAACCAGTTTCTTTTGAACTCATTTTCTTTAAAATGAGTTCTGTTTATTTGTATAAGAGCAGGACAAAGAATACAGTTTGAATTCCTGTTCAGACCCACCCCCACTCAAGACCCAAGAGCTATTCTTCCTCTTCTAATTCCCAAAAAATACTCTCTTAACTTCCTCCTTTTGGTTCATGATTTCATTCTTTGACTTCGTGAGACTACAAGCTTGGTTTGTACAAAATATATGGTTCTTATAGTTTATGGCTCTGAGTTGCACTTTAGCCAAGGTTTCCCGGTGGCCTGGCAGTGGACTTTACTGACTTTGATCTCTCTCCAGGAGAGAAAGTTACCCACAGATTTGCCTGAATTCCCTCCTGTGTTAATCAGATTGCAAAAGACAAAGGTTGAGTTGTAGTCCCTAACAGAAATACTTACAGTGTCCTTCTAGTGAGAGAGAAATCCTGCAGCACTTGTACTTTTTCAAAGAGTGCCTGGTGCTACGGCAGTGATGCCTTTACATAAACACAGTGTACCTCCTTTCATAGCTTCCCTGGATGGGCGGTGCCAGTACCCACCCCAGGAGGTCAGTCAGGGTCAGTCAGGTTGTAGAGAAACTATGTACTTCCGTGAAGAATCTTCATTGGTCCATTTTTTTGCCAGGTTTCTGAAAAATGCATGAATTTTTTGTTCAGGCTGCCAAAAAGTGGACTCAGGGGAGCCTTGACTTGGTTGCAAATATTTGTCAAAAAGGGATCATTTGTTTCTAAAAGGTGTTTTGTTCTTCGGGTATTACTCAGGAAACAATATGATTTTCTGTTATTTAAGGGAAATGTATGCAAATTAAAATGATAATTATCCTTTTTAAGAACAGTAACTTTTTTTACCTTTAACTAAAACTGGAGGAGTTTCCCTAAGGAGCTTTGTGGTCCTGTTCATAAACAACTTGATTTTACTACATGTACAGTTGTTGTGTTCATTCTGTTAATATACTAGATATATAAAGACCAACTTAAGACAAGAATAGTATTGGTTGCCATGGAAACCTGGGCAGCTGACAACAAGTTTGCCATATCTGAAAATCCATTGATCACCCTACGTGAGTTTATGAAATACAGGAGGGATTTTATCAAAGAGAAAAGTGATGCAGTTCATCTTTTTTCGTACGTAACTTTCATAATGATTACTTTTTTTGGTTCCATGTTGAAATCTCTATTACTTATCACAGAGATGTATTCTTTCTACTATATAATACAATTATGCTTTGACATTGCAGGATATTTGAGAGAGTTTTATGGTATAGATTATTTGAAATTGTCCTGAAAATTTCAGTAATTTGATTTTGAATTATTTTGTTGTTGCATGTTTATTTCATTTAATTTTTTTAAGAGATTTAATCAGTGCATTTACTGGATAAATAAAAGTACTGCTCATCCTCGGGGTATTCTTAACATAGATAAATACTCTTTAAAGTTGCTATCTTTAAATGTTAGTGTACTTTCTGTTTTTGGTTCTAAGTTAAGAGCTACATTTCTGGAGCTTATTTTTTTTCTCTTATGTTCTTTTTGGTAATTTATATATTTGATGTAATAAATATGTATCGCAGCATTTTAAAAAATCTATCATCTAAAGTCAGCAGTTGATAGTTCTAATGGGAAGTAAAAGAAATATTTTTTGGGTGACTTTTAACTTTTATATTATTTCAGATTTAGAGAAAAGTTGTAGGAATATTACAGGAATATTACATATGTCCTTCACCATGACTCATTGATTATTTACATTTTCCCTCATTTGTTTTATGATTTCCTTCCTTTCTCCCTCCCTTCCATCTTTCTGTCCATCTATTGGATGCTTACTTACTGAATATTCAAATGTGTATTCTCTAAGAATAAAGATACTCTCTTATATAATCACAGTAAATTATTAAAACCATAAAATGTAACATCGACACATTACTATTATGCTATCTGTACTCTGTATTCACATTTTACCAATTGTCTCAATCATATCTTTTATTGCTAATATTTTCCCAACCAACAACCAATCCAGTATCACTCATTTTGATTAATCATCAAGTCTCTTTAGTTTCCTCTAATCTGAAAGATTTTCTCAGCCTTTCTTTATTTTGAGCCTAACATTTCTGAAGAGTATAGGCTGATTATTTTATAGACCCCTGGTCACTGTGGGAATATCTGATTTTTTCTCATTACGAGATTCAAGTTATGTGTCTTTGGTAGATACTACGGAAGTGATTTTGTATACTTCTCATAGTGCATCATATTGACAATTGAAAAAATGTGTATACCTCAGTTTGAGATTAATAATGAGAGGTGCTATTATGTTTGAACTGTGAGCAGTAAGTACTTTTCATTTCCTCTTCTAAAAGGGGGAGTCAATTTGAGAGTAGCCGGAGCGGGGCAGCGTATATTGGTGGGATTTGCTCGTTGCTGAAAGGAGGAGGCGTGAATGAAGTAGGTGTGAACATCTGTACAATGCAGTGATATGGTGACTGAAGATGCTTTCCTAATACTTAAGATAATTTCGTAATATTCCATTACACCAGATGTTAGGATGTTTTATTAGCTACCAATATGTTTACTGTACATGTCCAGAAAACAGAATAAATAATGGAAGATGATACCTGATAATTCTGCTCATGTTCTAGTTAGAATAATTTGCAGATGAAGTAATTTACATATTATATAGAGAGTCTGTACCTTAACCTTTCTCGAAAAGAAGGCCCATTTGTCACTTTGAATGATTTTGCAGAGAATTGAGTAATTCCCTGGAGCGCTTGGTTGCCTCCTAAAAACCCAATGGGATATTTTCTTCTTTCTTTAGCATTTGACAAAGTTTGAGGAGAAAAAATACAGTAGGTTTTTCAAAGGGGCTCTTTTTATCCTTGACACTCTAAATTTGCTGGAAACGAGCTAAAAGAAAAATACGTGAATATCTGGGAGGCTCCATATTGAGAATAACTATCCTCAGTTCTTAAATGTTTATCAGCCACAATCCTCACTACTTCCTGTTGGTCGTGTGCTTGTTCTGTAGAGCTACCTTCTATTGCCTTTGGAGGGAGTTTTAGGAGTGCAAAATGGACACACAAGGTTCTACAAGTTCCGAATAAGTTTTTCACATTTATTTTTATTTTGTATTATTCAAAAGACTAGCCTAATCATACACAACTACTAAGTTTTTCTCAATAATGTTACTGGTGGATATTTGGAGAGAATTATATTTCAGGTTTTTTTTTTTTTGGTACAGGGAGTCGAACTCAGGGCCTCACGCTTGCCAGGGCATCTCCGGCCCTATATTTCAGTTTTTAAACCCAAAAATAGATTATTCGTGGTTTTTTTTTTTTTTTGTTTATCTTAGAAGATGTAATCAAACATGAGTTTATTTCTTACTACTACTTCCCGAATGTACCGTTAGCACTAGCTGCAATGTGTTTAGCCTCTGCTAAAGAAGATGCTTAGAAATTACTTATATTCAAATATATTATTATACCTTTCTCTAGCTATTCTTAAATGATCGTTGCATTTATATGTATTTTATTTTTCTTTTTCAGTTTGGAAAAACTGATTTAATGGCTGTTACACTTGCTCAGTCATTAGCCCATAATATTGGTATTATCTCAGACAAAAGAAAGTTAGCAAGTGGTAAGTTATAATACATATGTGGTTTAATTGCATTTAAAATAGACTCTCTATTAAGTATTTTGTACAATGAGATTCTTTGATTCAGTTGCTTGATCAAAAGAGTACAGGTGATATAAAATAAATAAACCAGGGCACAAAATGTTGTTTTCAGGTGTAATATTTATATTACAGATGAAAATTTCTGCATGTGTAATAAACATTTAAAGCCATGTGATAGTAAATTCATAGTTGAATTTAACGTAAGAAGGGGCAAAATGAGAGTTTATTTTGGTAATTTGGAATGGCCTACTGGAGAATTCTAGGCATTTATTTCAGATACAGTGTTTTATTAGGCGTATGTAAGACATACGGCCGCAGAGTAGAACTTCCTCGTCAGAATCAGACCTCATGATGGGCTCAGCAATGCATGCACCTAGTGAAGTGTGCTAGGTTTCACATCTGTGAAGAATATCTCTTCCCAAGTATGCAAAGGTACTTCATTCACTATGAATGGTCAAATACTAGATATTTAGAGCAACAATTTGATTATAGCATTTTATTATTTTAGTAAATTTATAAGTATAGTTATGTATAATAACTTACCAATGCTAGAACACTCTTATTTGACAGATGAATGCACAGTATATTACCTACATCTAGATTCTCTTTTAACTCTAAAGATAATCATACCATTTTTAGACGTATTTTATAGATGCACTGACTAGATCTTAAATAAAATGTCTGCAAGATCACATATATGTTAAGTGTCGAATTAAGGTTTGAGTGCAGGTGTTCCTGATTCTGAGGTCCTTCTGCTTAATCCGTGTAGTCCACTCCTTTCTGTCTTGGTGCAGAGGGTTTGAAAGTGGGCAAAACGTTGTAATAATGACCTGGGAGATCTGTGAAACTGAGATCCTACTGTGGGGCACAAACTTCTTCCCTACTTCATTAATATTTGGTTTTCTTTAAGTCATGTTAAGTGAATGGTTAAAAATTTTGGCCATTTGTTAAAATCAGAGAAGTTTTTTTTAAAATTGAAAATTATATAAACTCGATAGGGTCAAAGTATATTTTTGTTGTTATAATTGCATAAAAACTTAAAAGTGTAAGCAGAATTAGAAAGCAAGTATTACTTTTTAAATAAGTGTTTTAAAATAAAGTGAAGATAATTTTTTTAAACACAGAAAAACCTGTACCACTTTGTTCAGTTTATAAAAGGGTGTATGTGTTCATTTTCTCTCAGGTGAGTGTAAATGTGAGGACACGTGGTCTGGATGCATAATGGGAGATACTGGGTGAGCCATTTCTAGTTGAAAATAACATTATTTGTTGTGCTATTGTCTTTTAAAAAATATGATACTTAATAACAGTGCATGGACTCTTCCCACAGCATTTATGAGAAAATCAAAAGTAAATATTTTTAATGATCCTGTATATACAATATTTTCAGAAAATAGCCTTTTTTTTTTTTTTTTTTTGGAGACGTAGTCTTTCTGTGTAGTCCAAGCTGGCCTTTAACTCACTCTGTAGCCCAGACTGGCCTCCAAGTCGTGAGTCTCTGCCTCACCTTCCCATGTGCCAGAATTACAGGCGTGCTCTACCACATCTGGAGTAAAACAGTCTCTTATTTAAGAAAAAAAATTGGTGTCAAGTTGGTAGGCCTCAGTGACTTTTAAAGCCTTGAATCTAGGCTAGAAATTTAAGAAATGAGAAACAAGTTTGTTTTTGATGGCTTAGGCAGGGTCTTGGTTACTTTTCTCTCATTGCTGGGACAAAGTATGTGGCATCCAAAGTTAAGGAAGGAAAGGTTTTATTTAGCTCACAGTTTGTGGAGGTTTCAGTCCATACTCAGCTGGCTCCAAGGCAGAATGGCACATGGCAGAAGGCAACAGTCCATGGGGGCAGAAAACAGCAAAAGCAACAAGAGCAAAAGGGAGGAGAGAGGATGAGAGAGCAAGCCTCTTTCCCTCCCTTACATTGTGTGCAGGCTGCCCGTCCCAGGGTGGGTGTAGCGCTCACGCCCATAATCCCAGCACTAGACAACCAATGAATCATAGACTCTAGAAGCCCGCCCCTTAACTGCATGAGGCTCTGGGGGGACATGCAGACACAAACCGTAACAGACAGTGGTGGTGAACTTTTTAGAGATGAGTGCCCAAGCTGCAACCCTAAACCCACCTATTTATCGCAAGGTGCCAACACTGCAATTCAACCTGAATACTGAGGTTTTAGTTTAGAAAAAACAACTCATAAATTAACATCTTTTGTCTTAAAAACAACACGTGTGCCATAGGTTTACCATCACTTAGGCTTACTGCTTATGTCCTAATTTCCTTTTTATCTCCTTCAATTCTAGTCAAATGGGTAATAGGTAGTGTGCCGGTAAATTGACTCTCAAAAGCAAAAACAGGGAAACGGTGTGGACCTGAAGCTTCAGGCATGCTGCCCACAGAGGCCGAGCTCCAGCTGCTGCTGATGGCTTCAGTGTGGTGCACCGTCTGCTCTCAGAAATGCGGTCATCTTCACACTGTCCACCTTCACACACTAGCAGCCATCAGCTCTTGTCTTCTATTCTTTCTAAATGAATTTTTTTCCCTGAATTATAACTGTTACCTGAGATTCAACTCTGATCATGCTGTGCTATTTTTATTTCAATACCATTTGGAATACTCAGTTTTTAGGCTACTTTTCTCCTCTTCTGAGCCTTATTTCCATCCTTATTAAAAAGTAGAGAGAATAAAACAACCAACACTTGTTTCATTCAGTTTTGAAAAGTAAAATACTGCCTACATGGTTAAATGCTCCTTATATCATGTTCTCCCTTGTATCAGTGTACCCCAATCCCAGCCAAGGGAGCCATCACCTGGAGTCCAGTTCATATTACTATTTGGAGGGTGTGTGTGTGTCTTAGTTAGTGTGTGTGTGTCTTAGTTATTTTCCTCCTTGCTGGGACACGATACCTGACACCCACGACTTAAGGGAGGAGAGATTTATTTTGGCTCACATTTTAGAAGGCTCAGTTCTTGCGTGGTCTGGCAGCTCTAAGGCAGGCCAACGTGGTAGAGGGGCTTGGTGGAAGAGAGCTGATCCCACCTGGCAAACAGGAAGCAGAGAGAGTGAAGGGAGAAGCGCGGAAGGGGAGCACGGTAAGCCTTTCCCGGCCACACCCCCAGTGACCTATGTCTTCTGACTAGCAAGTCAGCTCTCATGCCCCCCACAATGTAGTCATTTTCCAAATGTCCCACCTATGATCAGTGAAGATCCAGGGGGACATTAGATAAAGACCCTAACGGTGTGTTTTCATTTTAAATAAGAGGTGTCTCACTATTGGTATAGTACTGTGCCTTGCAGTTTGCGATCGGCACTATGTCTGTGCGATTAATCAGTGCTGAGAATGGGCTGTAGAGGCTTGAGCTTTAGAGCTGTTATCCTGCTCTAAACTTTCGTGAGTCTGCCTTGTATGAGGAATAGGCTTCAAATTTCTTACTCCAATATTTAGATGTCCATAATCTTTCTGTGTCCTCATTTGCAATCTCATTTCCCCTATGATTCTGATCTGTTTGCTAGCCATAATTATATATTGGTTTCCAGCTTTTTTTTTGACTCGCTGACCATAGTCCTGCGTGGATTTTTGGCTTCTTAAAAATTTACTTATCATAATTGTACATGGACTTTCAACTTTTTTTGATTTCCTGAATATGTTCTCTTTCTCTGGAATGCTTTTCTTCTTTTTCCTCTATGAAACTACACTTCTAGCTTATTATAATTATTATGTAATAATAAAGCTTATTATATCAAGGCTTACTGTAGTTCATAACAGCATAACAATTTAATTCTGTATGTACTTACCTTCCTCTTGCTATTTAGTTGTACACTTTTAAGGGATTGCAGTTTATATTAATTTACATTTTATGCCTCAGACCATAGACTTGATTTTCAATACGTATTTATTGATTAAAGTTGAATTTTGAGTTCTCAGGATATGTCTGACAAGGAAAATAAATGATGGAGGCAATATACGTATATAAAATATTTTTCAAAATTTCTTTGGACATTTTGTTTAATGAAAGGAAATGATATAGTTATAATTTTCTAAAAATTACTAAATTTAATGCTAGAGATCTTGTCCTTTAAAGGCCATTTACTGTATTATATCTGATTGTTCTGGTTAATTATTAAGATTTTCATGGACAGTCTGCATAGTTCTAAGCATACTTCAGAGAAAAATCAATGGCTGTCTTCTGATATTTGTAGCTCATTGCATTGGAATTCTTCTTACATTAACTAGATGCAAGCAAAGCCGGGCATGGTGGTGCATGCCTGTAGTCCCATCACTCGGTAGGCCGAGGCAGGAGGATTGCTGCGAGTTCAAGGCCAGCCTGTGCTACAAAGTGAGTTCAAGGCCAGCCTGAACTACATAGCAAAACCCTGTCTCCAAAAAGACCAAAAAAAAAAAAAAAAAAAAAAGATTCAAGCAAGAGAAAAACACTTTATATAAAACATTATCTGGTATGACTCTGTAGTTCTATTTATGACGAATACCACCTAACAGTACTAATTACGGTACGTGTTCTCACAGGTACATTCCCTCTCATTTTTGCCTTCTGACATTCTTCTGTACTGCTGAATGTTGGAAACCATGGTTAGAATGAATACCATTAGGCTTATTTAAAGGTATAAAAGTTAAAATTTTAAGGTTATATCGAATATAATAGGTGTTATCCTGAAAAACAGCAGTTTAGGGGCAGAGACAGGAGAAAGACTATATCTGCCTTCAGATGTTTGAAGGGTGATGTTGTGGCAGAGGAATGAGGTTTATCTGATTCAGTTAAGAACAACTCTGCGTGGAAGTTACAGGAAGTCAGATGTGGTGAAATAAAAGTAAGAGCCCTGCTCACACACGTCAACTGTTAACGTGTAAACAGCGCTCGCATGAACTGGAATGGGTGTCTGGTTGCTCCCACCTGAGGGAGAGCAGGCGGAGCTCCCTGCTCTGCTGTGTGCAGGAGGCAGGCTGGGCTGTGCGCCTTGCAAGCAGCTTCACAGGGAAGAGGTCAGATTCAATTTTGATGTCTAAGAGACCTACAGGGAGAGTTAGTGACTTTTACTTTGGCACAGGGGGTCATCTCAGGTTTTGTCAGTAGAATAAAGAATATATGTATATGTGTGTGTATATATATATGTATATGTATATGTGTATACACATAAATACATATATTTATATATACATATATGGTATGATCTGGAAGTCCTCTTTCTTAAATATTTTCAGCTGCACTGTTGTGGAGCCTCACTGTCCTGAACTGATTCAGAATGTTTACATTTCATGGTCATTTTGACTTCGAGGAAGAGCTGGAAGTTACATGGTGCCAGATCTAGTTCAGGTGTATGAGGACACACTGTAATATTTGTAAAACTCTTTCTTTCCAACGAATGGCACTTGGCAGCAATAACCACATATTTTTGATCACACATCCTAAAGACACTAATGAAAGAGAACTTCCAGACCTGCTATGGAAAGTAGCAAGAAGGATGAGATAAGTGTGTTCAAAGTGAGGAGGAATATTTTGAGGAAGATTAATGGCAGTGTGTCTTTTACTGTAATACATTTTTAAAAATTTAAACATTCACTGGATATTTTGATTACCCCTTTTACATGATGAATTAGAGAGGACAGTGATAAGTTCATCAACTAGGGGTGATCATTGAAAGGAAAAAGGAAGTAAATATGGAAGAGAGTTGTTAAGAATAAAATGTATATTTCTTATTAGGACAAGGGAGTGAAAGAAATAAAAAATGGACAGACTATTCAAGACAACTTTATTTGGACAGTTTGGCAAGAAATGCTTCAAAAACGAGTTTAGGGTTAATAATCATTATAAATTCCATTAATTGACTTATTAACTACTGTGCTAGGCAGAAATAGAGATTATAAATGGACACAGTCCTTACAGGCTAGGTGGAGAGGCTTTATAACAACTAGTCATTATTATATTGATTCTTTCTTTTAATAAATGTCCAAAAAATAGTTTTCAAAAGATACGGAAAATAACATATCACTTTTCTCCGGTGATAACCATGGTTAATATTAAGATATTAGTGTATTTTAATTCAGTAATTTTTCTTTCCATTTTTATTTTTGTTGTATAAAATTTGCTCTATGCTAGATATATAATTATTCATTTCATATTTAATATTATATAGTGAACACTTTCTAAGTCTATTCTTCAGCACTATGATTATTAATAACTCCATGGAATTCTATTTTATTTACATATCATAGTTTATTGTTCTCTTACTACAGAACATTTGGGTTCTTGTCATGTTATTTGCTGTTATAAATTATGCTCTAGTAAATATTTTTGTCTATATATCTTTGTGCACATAGCTTATTATTTCCTTAAGAAAAATTTCTAAAAGTACATTACTAAATCTAAGAGTGTGCACATTTCGAAGGTTCTTAATGGATGTATTTTAATTGTTCTCAAAGTGTCTTTACTTTCTTGACCCTTTTTTACTTTTTTGGTATACATTTTTTTAAACAATCTCAAACTTGAGGAAGAGTTGCCAGATTAATAACAAAGATCCTTTTTGTCCTCTGAATCATAAATGGCTAACTTTGTGCCCTTTCAAACTCCTTAATATGCACTTCCTAAAACCAAAACCACCCTCTTGGATAATGACAATATAACCAATAAAATCTTAAATTCTTAGCTCTCGCTTAAGACTGTTCTGTATTTTAAGAATGTCATTTATAACAAAAGGTTCAAAACAAGGTATCACATTTTAGTTTTTACATCTTGTTAGCCTCCTTTGGTCTGGAACAGTTCCTTAATTTTCTTTGAGTTTTATGACCTGACATGCATATAGATGTAGGTCAGTTATTTTGTAGAATTTTCTACTCTTTGGGTTCTGGCCCAGATTTAATATTTAAAACTCATTTTGAAAGGATTTTTCCTAACTGTCCTTGATTTAATTTATAGGTATGGTATGTGTGTGTTTCCTTTAAATATATTTGTAAATAGTGAATAACTCATATTCACCATTAGTACTGAATGAAGCACTTAGAAATATGCTGATTGAATGCAGTTCTTGTAGGATGAATACAAATGTTGTACTTAAGTGGAATTTATTCTTTCATTTTAATTAAAAATATATAATCTTAACAATCTTCAGTTTTAAGCCTAATAAAAAAAGGAGACTAATGCTGTACCCAGTTATTGATTTTCTGCTCTCCTACAGCTATTATCTACCCAAAAAGTTCACCCAGTGTAATATTGAAGAGTATCATGACTTCCTGAATAGTGGAGGTGGGACCTGCCTGTTCAACAAACCTTCTAAGGTAATAAGTATGATCAAGAGTTGTTAATTATTAATCTTTCTAGTTGTTACAAACACAAATTTTCAACCATTGGGTCTATAAAAAAAGAGCTTTTCAATTTGGCCTCTCAGGGCCGGTGATATGGCTCAGTGGCATAAGCGCCTGCCTGGCAAGCGCAAGGTCCTGAGTTCCACTCCAGTACCCGCATATAAAAAAAAAAAACCAAAAAATCCAAATAACAATTTGGCCTCTCAGTACATATTCTTGATGGGCTAAATACCTACATTTTCAGAATCAACTTTAATATTGAGTATTTTGCACTGTTCTGAGGTAATAGAATACAGATAGAAATGAGTAGAGTTCTTTCGTTTTCTTTCTTGTTTTGTTTTTTGCCCCTAGTTACTTATGAAAGTGTATGTGTGTCTTTTTACAAGGTTGTGTATGCCTTCATTCTGTCATCTGAAAACTCTAACTTTTGAGCTTTATGTATGTAGCTAATAGCAGTTATTTACTAATTTTGTCTATCACTATAGGACAAATTATATTCAAAACATAATAAAATTGATGGAGAGTTAATAAAACAGACCTAAAATGTATTCTTGGGCAGGCCAATAATTGCTCTAATTTCTGAGGCAAATTATTATTGCCGTTCTCTGCAAAGCTATGTTAATAGCAGGTGCTGTGTTTTGTATTAAATAGATCAGTGGATACATTAATTTTTGTGATGCTTTTCATGTGTGTAAAATAAGTTTAAGAAGAAAATATAGTTAGTAAAGAACTTTTCACAGATGATTCAACTTGATCCTCACAACAGTTTTGGAACACTAATTAAATGAATAGCTGGTATTATTATGCCCAAGTAGTTGTGCCAAGATTTTTTTTTTTATGTGGGTACCGGGAGTCAACCTCAGGACTTCACGCTTGCCGGGCAGGTGCTTATGCCACTGAGCCATCTCACCAGCCCCAAGATTTTATTTTATTTTATTTTGGTGCTGGAAATTGAATGTAGGACTTCACAAATGCTAAGCGCATGCTCTACCATGGAGCCACACCCCAGGCCTGCGCTGAGATTTTAATCTGGGCATTAAACCCTTTCTCTTGAACGTCATTCAGGAATCCATTAGGCTTGGTTTTAGTCAATGACTAGATGCTCTTTTTATTTTGGTCCCATTTACCAGGCCCTACTTGGTATGTATGTTATATATGTAAATATATGTGAAGTTGTATACATATATTAAACATGAAATGGATATATAAGCAGACATTTCTAAATTTCTAAGTTCTAAAAGTCATGCCTTTTAGTTTAGATAAATAAAAATATATTTGGGATGACTGGAAGGTTTGACAGACTTGCAGCTGTGGCACTGAGGTCTCTCAGAGTCTTTGCTGTGACTTTTCTGTATTTCAGTTCCCTCTCTGGTTTTTGTTCCGTAGCTTCTTGACCCTCCGGAGTGTGGCAATGGCTTCATTGAAACCGGAGAGGAGTGTGACTGTGGGACCCCCGCAGTAAGTCTCTGGTCGTTTTGAAGATGCCTTTTAGGTAATTCAGGTCCTTCTAGGACCGTACACTCAGATGTGCAGGGCAAGTGTTATGTTGGGCAATTTTGTAGAATTTGTGGATGAAAGATGATTATTGTGAGTCTATATACTTATTTTAGAAAACTGGTACTCTCAGGAAGTTTTAGGAAAATGACACCGCTCTCTGATGTTTTGCAAATGTTTACCTTCCTTAGGAATGTGTCCTTGAAGGGGCAGAGTGTTGTAAGAAGTGCACGTTGACTCAAGACTCTCAGTGCAGTGATGGGCTCTGCTGTCAAAAGTGCAAGGTAAATAAAAGCTGGTCAGTGCTGAATGGACAGAAAGAATGCAGTGATTACACTACTAAGGCTAGGCAAGTAGAATGTAATAATAATAATAATAATAATAATAATAATAACGTCTAAATAACTAAAAGCTGGCAAGGTTCCCATAGTATCTTAGGAGGTGTAGTTACCATTATTTTTCCAACCAACAGTGGTTTGCCCACGGTCTTGTATGAAGTAAGTCAGGGTGTCTGGGCCTGAACCCTGTCAGTCTTCAGGGGCCGTCCTCTCTCTCCGGCCTCTCTGAGGAGCAAGTGCATTAAGTGATTTAGCGTTACTAATCTTTGAATCAAGTACACAGTACCTTTCTTTGTCAAGCCAGGCAGATATTCGGTAGACTCTTCTTGCTCAGCTTGGTGTATTTCTTGCATTTGCTGTTGAGGGAGTAAAAGATACACTTTAACTATGGTAATGCGATACATGTCTTACTGTGCGTGGAATTGAGACTGCGTCTCTCTCAGTGTCCTTACATCTATTTTCAGATATTTAAACCTTTACATCAAGACTAATAGTTATTTAGGGGTTACCTTTTCCTAAGAACTGAAATTCTTTTTTTCAGCCGGGCATGGTGGCACATGCCTATAATCCCAGCATTTCGGAGGCTGAGGCAGGAGGATCGTTGCAAGTTCAAGACCAGCCTGGGCTACAAAGTGAGCTCAAGGCCAGCCTGAACTGCATAGCAAGACCCTGTCTCAAAAAATCAAAAAACAAAACAAGACATTCTTTTTTTCTCTTCTTATGTATTACCTGGTGTAACACCCTACATTGTTTCTGAGATTTAACATCTGTCTGTTTCCACTGTGTACATTTTATAGAGCAGATGGAGGCCTGGCAGGACCTCCACGTGGCATGCAGCATTACACTGGCCCCGTTTGAGTCTGTGCCTGGCACTGCAAGATCTCTTGAGTCTCCACCCAGCGCTCTCTGCCCTGCACCTTCCCTGGACCCACCAGGGTGTGTCTGGCATACAGCTCCAGTCCTGGGCAGCTTGGGTCTCCACTGAGCACCCCAGGCCCATATGAGTCTCTGCCTGATACCCCGGGCCTACGGAGCCCCCACCCAGCATCAGGCACCCTGTCCCCCGCTTGGGTGCACTGGGTCTCCATCTTGCACCCCACAACATTCGTGGGCTCATCTGGGTCTCTGCTGAGTGGCCCCAACCTGCCAGAGTCTGCCCAGCAGTCAGGCCAGTCCCACACCCGCTGGAGTCTCCATCTGCCTCCCAGTGCTGGTCCCCGCCTGCTAGCATCTACACCTCGAGCAGAGGGGCCACCACGCAAACCCACAGGCTACACAGAGGGGCAGAGAGGAATGTGACTGATTGGTTCTGGAAGAAAAACACTCATTTGGAAATACATAGGAATTTTTTTTCCTCTCTCTTTTTAACCCAGTTTTTCCCACTGTATTGTTATTTATTTATTTTGGGGGGTGGAGTTTGGAGATTTTTCACCCATTTTCTTTACCCCTCTTTTTTATTTGTTTAATTAGGTCCCCTTTTTATTCCCTCTCTTTTCTTGCTCGCTCTCTTTCAATTTGTTTCCTTATTTTTTCTAATCTCTTTTATTATTTATCCTTCACCTTGTTTTGTCTTTTTTCCTTTTACTGTTACTAACACTACTAACTTTCATCTACTTTTTAATAGGATCTTTTATTTTAACTTTATCACCTTCCCATTTTTCATTGCTTAATTTTTCAAATTCTATTTTTTTCATGCTTCCCCTCCACCTCTATCCTTATTAGTGTAACCATCAACCTTCATGGATCTGAAGATAGTTAACTATATCATTTTATGTTTGGATACCGTTCTGATGTTATTGTAGGTAAAATTGCTCTATTGAGTAGATGTTTAATGTATATCAATGTCTGGTTTGTCTTAGAGTTTGTACTATAACTATAGATCTTGTTTCTATGGTGAAGGGTGGTATATTATTAGTTCTTAGGGTTTATCAATAACCAGTTTATATTTGATGCTATTGTTGTTGCTGCTTTCAGTATTTTAGCCAAAGTACCATGGTTATTGCTATCAACTGGTTTTCTCTGTAAGTCAGTATCTAGATTGCCTGGGAGTCATAAACAATACTGCAGCCCATTGCTAAAGAACTGGGTACTGTGTCAAATAAGCTGCAACCTCCCCTCCCAAATAAACAGAGGTGGCTGGATCCTGGGACAGAGCCAGAGGCCAATAGCTAGGTTTACCTAGAGGACATCTCTGAAAAGCAGACAGTAAATAAAGAGGTCTCAATGCTAGCAAAATAGCTACCCACAATAATCAATTTCCAAAACTCAGCACAGAAAACAAACAAATAAAAACTAAAAAATGAGAAAGCAAGGCAGCAAAATGCCTCCAAAAGCTCGCAGCTCCCCCAGAGCAAATACAGGGAGCGTCAAGGAAGAAAAAATCAAAAGCCAGGCAGATAAATATCTGAAATAGTAACAGTGGAGTTAACAAAACAGATTCATAAGATGTTTGGCAAATTCAAAGGAGATACAGTTAAAGAGATAATGATCCTAATAAAACAAATAATCAGCAAGTCTAGAAAAGACACTAATAAAAAATCAGAGGAGCTAAAGAAAGAGATGCAAACCATGAATGCCCAGACTAGAAAAGAATTGGAATTCATTAAAAAAAAGTTCCAAACAGAAATCCAGGAGATTTAAATTTTTATCGAAAGTATGAGCAGCAGAATCAACCTGTCTGTGAGGACAGTGTCAGATCTAGAAGACAGTGCTTGTGTTTGGCAATCAACTAAGGAGAGACACCTTAAAAACAACAAGGGCACGTGAGAAATAGATCCAGCAACTTCTAGGTACTGCAAAGAAAACTAAGCTAAGATCGATTAATTGGAATTAATGAAAAATCAGAAGATAGCACAAATGGCATTAAAAAAAAATCTGTTTACAGAAGTTATAGCAGAAAACTCCCCAAGCATAGAAAAACAATTCGACATATAGATAAGTGAGGCATTGTCTTAGTTACTTTTCATGTTGCTGAGATAAAATATCTGACACCCAAAGATAAGGGAGAAAAGGTTTCTTTACCTCACAGTTTGTAGAGATTTCGGCTGGCTCCACATGGCAAAGGGGTCACAGTTCATGGCAGCAGAAGACAGCAAAACCAACAAGAGAGAGGAAGAGAGACAAGCCTCTTTCTGTCCCTTATATTGTATCCAGTCTACCGGGATTAAGGTGGTGCCAGTCCAATCAGTGGACTGATCCAGCAATCACCCACCCTTAATCCTAGCACCCTTAATCCCAGCACCCTTAATCCTAGCATTGCACCATGAATCAGTCACAAACTCTAGATTCAACTACCTCTGAAAAAGCCTCATCTAAAACTGCGTGAGGCTTTGGGGGGACAGCTAGACACAAACCGTAATAGGCATTTAGAATCCCAAATAGCTATGACCAGACATGTCATAGTAAAGGTTCTAGAAATTCAGCACAAGAACAGAATTTTAAAAGCTGTTAGAGAAAACGAACAAATCACTTACAAAGGAAAATCCATCAGAATTACAGTAGTCTTCTCAACACAAACCCTAAAGTAAAGGAGAGCTTGGAGTGAAGTGTTTCAAGCCCTAAAAGAGAAGAACTTCCAACCCAGACTGATATATCACACAGTTATCTTTCAAAACCGATATGAATCCACCAGGGTGGGTGAGCAATTAGGTAGAAGAGAAAGAAAGGCAATCAGCAGCATAAAAATAACAGGGATACGTCAATACCTATCAATTATAACCATCAATGTGAGTGATCTCAATTCACCAATCAAAAGACACAGATTAGCAGAATAGATCAAGAAATGTGACCCAATATTATGCTACATGCAAGAAACACACTTAACGAAGATGAAATTCATAGACTGAAAGTCAATCAAAGGATGGAAGTCAGTATTCCATGCAGAAGAAACCTGGAAAAATGCAGGAGTAGCTACCGTAACTGCAGACCAAGTGGATTTCAAGCCCAGGACTCATCAGAAGAGACAAAGTTACTACATATTGGTTAAGGATACAAGTCAACAGGAAGAGATAACAATTACAAATATATTTGGACCAAATACCAGTGCACCAACTTCATAAAACAAACTTTAATGGGCATAAAAAATTGGAAGAGCACCAATACAATTGTAATGGGAGTCCTCAATACCCCAGAGTCACAAGTGGACAGATCAACTACATAAAAATCAACAAAGAAATATCAGAGTTGAACCAAACCTTTGAATAAATGGACCTAACAGATATTTACTGAGTGTTCCACTCAACAACAGAATACACGTTCTTCTCAGCAGCACATGGGACTTTCTGTAAGATCGACCACATGCTAGCCCATAAAGCATGCTTGGTAAATGCAAAAGAATTGAAATTATTCCATGCATATTATCAGATGATAGTGCAACAAAACGAGAAATCAGTAGCAAAGGATACCACAGAAACTATGCAAACACATGGAAATTAAATACTACCCTCTTGAATAATCAATGGATCACAGATGAAATTAAAGAAGAAATTAGACAGTTTCTACAATCAAACAATAATGCCAGTATGACATACCTGAACCTATGGGACACGGTGAAAGCAGTCCTAAGAGGGAAGTATGTAGTGGTGAATTCCCACATCAGAAAAACAGTGAGCTCATACAAATAATCCAATGATGCGCTTCAAAGTTATAGAAAAACAAGAACAATCCAAACCCAAAGGTAGTATGAGGAAGGAAATTATAAAGATCAGAGCAAAAAGTAATGGAGACTAAAAAAATACAAAGAGGGCCGGTGAGATGGCTCAGCGGCGTAAGCGCCTGCCTTGCAAGCACGAGGGCCCGAGTTCGACTCCCGGATCCCACATACGAAAAAGGGGCCGGTGATATCGCTCAGAGGCACGGGTGCCTGTTGGCGCGCAAGGTCCTGAGGTCGACCCCCCGGTACCCACAGGAAAAAAAAAAAAAATACAAAGAATCTGTGAATTGAAAAGTTGGTTCTTTGAAAAATTAAACAAAATAGACAAAACCTTAGCCAAGCTAACCAAAATAAGGAAAAAAAAGACCCAAATCCATGCAACTGGAAATGAAAAAGACAAAATCACAATAGATTCTGCCAAAATCCAAAAGATCATTGGTAACTACTTTGAGAACCTGTACTCAAATAAAATGGAAATTTCAGAAGAAATGGATAGATTCCTAAATACATAAGGACTACCAAAACTGAACCAAGAAGATACAAAAATCCTGAATAAGCCAATATCTGTCATTGAAATTGAAGAAATAATCTTTTAAAAAAGCTACCAATGGGGCCGGTGAGATGGCTCAGCGGCTTAAGCGCCTGCCCGGCAAGTGCGAGGGCCCGAGTTCGACTCCCGGAACCCACATACGGAAAAGGGGCCGGTGATATCGCTCAGCGGCACGGGCGCCTGCTGGCGCGCGAGGTCCTGAGGTCGACCTCCCGGTACCCACAAAAAAAAAAAAAAAAAAAAAAAGCTACCAATGAAGGAAAGCCCAGGTCCTGACAGATTCACTGCCAAATTCTGTAGGAACTTTAGATACTCCTGAAATTAGTTAATACTCCTCAAATTAATTAATGAAATGCAGAGGGAAGTAGTACTCCCGAAGTCATTCCTGGAAGCTAGCATTACCTGGATTTGAAAACCATGAAAGGACCTAAACAAAAAAGAGAACTACAGGCTCTTTAATGAACTTAAGTGCAAAAATCCTCAATAACATACTGGCAAACAGAATCAAGTAAATCACCAAGAAGCTTATACAGCATGACCAAGTTGGATTCATTCCAGGGATGCAGGGATAGTTCAGCATACACAAATCAGTAAATATACACATAAAACAGAAACAGAAGCAAGGGCAAAACCCACATGATCATCTCAGTAGATGCAGGAAAAGAATTTGACAAGATCCAACATCCATTCATGATAAAGACCCTGAAGAAAATAGGAATAGAAGGTCTTTTGTCAATCTGATGAAAGCCATCTATGACAAATCAATGGCCAATATCATAGTAAATGGAGAGAAGATGAAAACTTTTCCTCTAAAATCAGGAACAAGAGAAGGATACCCACTGTTACCACTCCTGTTCGACATAGTCCTCAAAACATTAGCCAGAGCAATCAGACAAAGAAAGAAAAGGGATATGGATAGAAAGGAAGAAGTTAAATTATCGTTATTTGCTGATGACATGATCCTCTGCATAGAAGACCCCAAAAACTCCAACAAAAGACTCCTAGAACTAATAACCAAATTGAGTAGTGTGGCAGGATAGAAAATCAACACTCAAAAATCAATAGTGTTCCTGTACAGCAATAACAAAGTCACCAAGAGGGAAACAATGCCTTTTATAATAGCATCAAGAAAAATGAAATAGAAATTAACCTAACCAAGGAAGTGAAAGACCTCTACAAAGAAAACTATAGTACTCCGAAGAAATATACCGAAGAGGCTATCAGAAAATGGAAAGATATCTCCTGTTCCTAGATAGGCGGAACCAATATAGTCAAAATGGCCACACTTCCAAAACTTTTATACAGATTTAATGCAATCCCAATCAAAATACCAGTAGCATTCCTGATAGAATTAGAGAAAGCAATCGTAAAATTCATATGGAACCAGAAGAGCCCTAGAAGAGCAAAAGCAATTCTGGGCAACAAGGGCAAGCCAGGGGGCATCACAGTCCCAGACTTCAAATTATACTACAAAGTAAAAACATCATGGTGGGCCGGTGAGATAGCTCAGCGGCATAAGCACCTGCCTGGCAAGCGTGAGGTCCTGAGTTCGACTCCCGGAACCCACATACGAAAAAAGGGCCGGTGATATCCCTCAGCGGCATGGGCGCCTGCTGGCGTCTGAGGTCCTGAGTTCGACCCCCGGTGCCCACACACACAAAAAAAACACCAAAACCCAAAAAACATCATGGTGTTGGAAAAAATAAAAACAGACTCGTGGATCAGTGAAACAGAACCGACAGGGTAGAAACAACTTCAGACACATTCAGCTACCTTGTCTTTGACAGAGGGGCCAAATACTTTCACTGGAGGGAAGATAGGCTCTTTAATAAATGGTGCTGGGAAAACTGGCTACCTCTGTGCTGAAGATTGAACCTAGACCTGTTAGGGTCGGGACGCCCGCCGCGTGAAAGAAGACTCCAAGAAGCTTTTTCTCATGCAAAAGGTAAAGGGCTTTTATTATCCAAGCATGCGTGGGGCACACTGAACACGCAGGAACAGTGGGCCCCGAGGCCTGCCTGTGCAGGGCTTATATGTCTATAGAACAAAGGGAGGAGGGGTCTCAGCAAGCGCGGTTACAGAAGCAGATAGCATTGGTTAGTTTAAACAGATTTTTACATTCATTGGGGAAGATGTCTATACGGGGGGTCTAAAGGCTGGGAGGTAATGACCACTACCTAATATGGGCTGCGGATGGTCCGGTAATGACCATTACCTAATATGGGCTGCGGATGGTCCGGTATAGCGCATCCTGCAACTCTTGCAAATTCTTTAGCTCAGGGTCAGTCCTTATCGGGTAGCCCAGTTCCTGGGTCTGAAGTCAGCTTGTTCTGTTTTATCTATCTGGGGCTGCTTTTTGTAACAGCTCAATTCCCAGAACACAGGAAGGAGGGGAACATCATGATTTGTGCATTCCCAGGAGGAAAAATTTCTCTCACATTCCCCCCTTTTTATTTTTGTAAATCTCTATTCTTAGAGATCAGCATGTCTATTTTGAGGATCTTCTAATAAAGTATATTGTTGTCTGATGACCATCAGCTTTACATTTCCAATCTGGTTTTGTAACAAGTTTACTATTTTATTTAGTATGTATGGCCCTATGGTTATTATCAAGATGAATATGATTAAGGGTCCTGTTAGGGCCGATAACAAGGTGGTGAGCCAGGGAGACTGGCTGAACCAGGACTCAAATAAGCCTTGTTGAGTTTCTCGCTCTCTCTGCCTTTTTTGTAGACGTTCTCTCAACCTAGCCATAGATTCTTTAATCACTCCTGAATGATCTGCATAAAAGCAGCATTTTTCTTTTAAGGCTGCACATAGACCCCCTTTTTTCATGAATAACAGATCTAATCCTCGTCTATTTTGTAGTACTACTTCTGACAGAGATGTTAAGGAGGTCTGGAGGGCTGCTACAGACCTTTCTATTTCTTTGAAATCTTGGTCAATGGCAGTTTGTAATTTGCTCATGTAATGTGAGCTTTGAATTAGTGCTGCCGTCCCTGTTCCTACCCCAGTAGCAACTCCCAATCCAGCAAGGACAGCCACAGTCAAGGATATTGGTTTTCGTTGATACCTGGTTTTGTGTTCTATCATATCTTCAAATGATTTACTTTGGTGGTATATTATCCAAGGAAATATTTTTACCATGACACAATAGTGAGCTGAATTATTAAATACCTGAGTAGAGACACAGGGGGTGATCCCAGTGTTACATGCCCAATGGGTTCCTTGGGGTGGAATTAAGTATGTCGTTGAGGTGGGGATGTTATGAACATATAAACACAAAGTCCTTTTGATGTCATTTGGGGGGTTTCCTATACAGACTCCTTTTCCAGTAACCTCAGGAAGAGTGAGTTTATGGTTGGTACTCCAATCACAAGTAGTACTGGTAGTGACATTGTAGGTATTATTTACAGCAATACCTTCATAGTAAGGTGGAGAGGCCGAAAGGCAGAGCCAGCAAGACTGAGTCAGGTCACCTTGAGTATAGTTTAGGACAGAATAGGCTCCCAGAATTAGGTTGTATAATCTCGAAACAATAGGCAAAGATGTCTTAGTGGTCGAAAAGAGTGAGGAGGGAGCTTGGGTTGATTGAGTCATAATCACACTGTTGAGTGTTTGTAGTTTATCTAGGGGTCGAGGCGTAGGTTTGGGTTGAGCCCCTGGGTTGATAATAGGGTTAGGCCCTACGCCAATTATCTGGTTAGGTATTTTTTCTTTTTTTATAAGTATTAAACTACCTATAGTGCCTCTTTCCCAAAACCTAACGCCCCATGTTCGACCTATTGTCCAGCCAGGGTCAGTAGGAGTGATAACTTTGAAAGCTAGATAGCATGTAGTTCGGCTAGAGCCCCAATAAGGGTAGGTCGTTGGAGGAGATTGACAACCAGTAGGACTCCATTTCCATTGGAGTTTTGTGTCAGGGGAGTCAGGCTTCCAACCTGTAGCTAGTGTCTCACAGCCCCAGTAAGCACAATAATATTGTCCTGGCTTATTGCAATAACCTTTGCCGGGGTTAGAGGCGGGACACATATAAATGTGAAGTTTCCAACAATAATGGTGTTCATCATAAGGGGAAGAGAGAAAACCACAAGGGTGGATCCTAAAATCAGGCGACCCAGATCCCTGCCAGGCTAGTAGAATTTTGCCATCTTCCCATCGAGACATTGTCCATCTCCAGGGTTGATGTGGGTTATCAGTTCCCTGGGACGGGGGAATCCCCATCATCCCCACCCATAGCCACACGACGAACTCGTAACCTGAGGGGGTTATCAGTCTTTTCCAGTTTCCATTGAGACTCTGGCGACGGAGATGCCGGCTTGAGGTGAGATGCATGGATCCAAGACGTGATGCCATCAACCTTAACTGCTGTGGGGGTAGTTAGAAGTACCTGGTAGGGTCCTTTCCAGCGAGGTTCTAGAGTTTGTATCTGATGGCGACGAACATAGACAAAATCTCCTACGTTGTACCGATGGGGTGTGAGTCCGTCGCTTGGCTGGTAGGCCGAGGAGAGTTGACGCCACAGGATCTTTTGAATCTGGTCCAGAGCCTGGAGTCTATCAATTAAGAAAGTATGAGGTAAATGGGCGCCCTTAGGTAGAGGGTTAAGGTCTCGGATTGGGGGAGGAGTTCCATACATAATCTCAAAAGGAGTCAAGTTAGGTGGCTGGGAGAAAGGGGTGTTTCTAGCCCTAAACAAGGCATAAGGTAGGAGCATAGTCCAATCTTTAGAGCCAGTCTCTTTGACTAATTTTGTTAAGGTCTCCTTAATTGTTTTATTCATTTTTTTTACCTGTCCTGAGCTCTGGGGTCTATAAGCACAATGAAGTTTCCAATCAATCCCCAATATCTTGGCCAATCCCTGACTTACTTGAGCCACGAATGCCGGTCCATTGTCAGACCCGATTACCTTTGGCAGGCCAAAACGAGGAAAGATTTCTTCCATCAATTTTTTTGTTACCGTTTGTGCAGTTTCCTTCTTGGTAGGGAAAGCTTCGGTCCATCCTGAAAAGGTGTCTACAAAGACTAATAAATATTTAAGTCCATATTTGGCAGGTTTTACTTCAGTAAAGTCTACTTCCCAAAATTGTCCCGGTCTGGTTCCTCGTAATCTTTTTCCCTTGGTGGTTTTTGTAGGAAAGGCATTGACAATTTGGCAAGTTTTGTAATCTGAGGCGACCTGTTCTGCCAGTGTTTTAATTTGGGAGGGAGACAGTTGATTCTCCGTTGGTAAATTCCTGGCTAATAAGCACAGTTTTTTTGTCCCCAGATGGGTTAACTTATGAGCTTGTTGGAAGTAGGTTAAAAGTTCAGTTTTTCCTATCTTGGGAGATTGGGGAGGCTCGTCTGGATGTGTTTCAGGCGGAGCATTGACCTCCAGGAGCAAAGTAGTAGGGGCACTTAAGGCTGCCTGTTTTGCAGTCTTATCTGCATGATTGTTTCCCAGTATTACGGGACTGGTGCCCTTCTGGTGGCTGTTGCAGTGTACTATAGCTAACTTTTGTGGCAACATGATAGCTGTTAAGAGTCTTAGAATCTCTGTTTTATTTTTAACTTCTTTGCCCGCAGAGGTTAAAAGTCCTCTCTGTTGATAAATAGCTCCATGAATATGTGCCGTAGCGAAAGCATATCGGCTATCAGTATAAATAGTGGCCCTTTTTCCCCGTGCCAACTCTAAAGCCTTTGTAAGGGCAATTAATTCTGCTCTCTGTGCAGATGTACCTTCTCTTAGTCCTGCTGACCAAATAACTTGAGTCCCATCCGTAACCGCGGCCCCCGCGTGTCTCTTACCTTCTAGTAAGAAACTGCTACCGTCAGTGAACCAGGTTACTTCTGCGTCAGGAAGTGGCTGGTCTGTCAGGTCTCGGCGAATTCCAATTTCTTCCGCCAGGATTTTTTGACAAGTATGTAAGATTGGCTCTGATGTCTCTTCAGGTAGCAGAGTGGCCGGGTTGAGGGTGGTTGGAAGTCCAAATGTGATTCGATCCTTATTTAGCAGCAGGCTTTGGTAGTGGGTAATTTTGGCATTAGAGAGCCACCTATCTGGAGGCTGACGAATAACACTCTCCAGCGTGTGTGGGGCTACTATAGTCAACTTTTGTCCCAAAGTCAGTTTATCTGCATCCTTAGTTAGGATGGCTGTTGCAGCGATAGCCTTTAAACAGTGAGGCCATCCATTAGCCACTGGATCTAATTTTTTTGACAAGTAGGCCACAGGGTGCTTCCATGGGCCAAAGGCCTGAGTTAGTACCCCGCGAGCTATCCCCCGTTTTTCCTCAATATAGAGGGTGAAGGGTTTTTTTACATTGGGGAGAGCCAATGTAGGGGCAGACAGAAGGGCCTTTTTAATATCGTCAAAGGCTCGTTGTTGATCTGCGCCCCAGATGAAAGAGGTATCCCCCTTTAGAAGAGGATATAGGGGAGCGGCTAGGGAGGCAAAATCTGGGATCCACAAACGACAAAACCCAGCAGTCCCCAAAAATTCCCGCAGTTGTTTTTTACTCGTGGGTGGGGGAATTTGAGTGACTGTTTTCTTTCTAGCTTCAGTGAGCCACCGTTTTCCATCCTTGAGAGTGTATCCTAGGAAGACAACCTCTTTTTGGCAAATTTGGGCCTTTTTAGCAGAGGCTCGATATCCCAACCTAGCTAACTCTTGTAACAATTCTCGAGTCCCATACATACAGTCTAGTTCAGAATCCGCGGCCAGCAAAAGATCGTCGACGTACTGGAGCAGGGTCACGGCAGGATGTTGGACTCGGAAAGTTGCCAGGTCCTTATGGAGAGCCTCATCAAAGATAGTGGGGGAGTTCTTAAATCCTTGGGGGAGCCGTGTCCAAGTCAATTGTCCTGACATCCCAGTGTCAGGGTCTGCCCATTCAAAGGCAAACAGAGGTTGACTATCTTTATGTAGAGACAAACAAAAGAAAGCATCTTTTAGGTCTAGGACTGTATACCAAGTCTTTTTGGGACCCAGGGTACTAAGTAAATTGTATGGATTAGGCACCGTAGGGTGTATGTCTTCCACCCTGTTGTTTACCTCTCTTAGGTCTTGCACGGGTCTGTAATCTTTTGTTCCCGGCTTTTTGACCGGTAACAAAGGCGTATTCCAAGCCGAACGACATGGTATGAGCACCCCCAATTTGAGAAACTTTTGTATATGTTTTTTTATCCCTTTGTGAGCCTCTTTGTTAATATAATATTGTTTGATGCGGACCGGCGAGGCAGAGGCCTTTAGAGAAATTACCACGGGGGGCTGTAGTGTGGCCAGCCCCAATCCAGCAGTTTCAGCCCAGGAACCAGGAAACTCTGTTAACCAATCTTGGGGTATGGTTTGTGCCATAGGCTGACTATAAAGTTGGTATTCATCCTCAGCTGCTAGCGTGAGCATGGTCACCACAGGTTGACTCACCAAGGGGTTAAGAAATGTCACTTGGGGTCCCTGAGGCTCAAACGTTATTCTGGCTCTCAATTTGGTTAATAAATCTCTTCCCATGAGGGGTGCCGGACATTCTGGAATTACCAGAAAGGAGTGTTGAACTCTTCCTTTACCCAAATCTATAGTTCTTTTGGTAGTCCATGCCCTAAATTTGCTCCCATTAGCCCCTTGAACTAGAGACCTCTTAGAGGAGAGAGGTCCTAATGGGGCTTGGAGAGCGGAAAAGACAGCTCCCGTATCTACTTCAAAATCAATTGGGGTCCCCTCCACATTAAAGGTTACCCTGAGCTCGGGGAGGGGATCCGAGCCCCGTCCCCTCTAGTCTTCTTCTTCTAAGGCTAGTACATTGGGCTGTTGGTGTTGTTGAGTCTCCAAAGCCTGTCTTTGTCTTTTTTCTTTTTTTCTCCTTTTTTTAAGCTTGAGACATTGCCTCATGTGATGTCCTTGTTCCTTGCAATATGCACATTGGTTGGGGTCTAGAGGTGGACGATGTGGCTTATCCTCATCTATTCCTCCCTGAATTTCCTTTACAACTGTGGCCAAGATCTTTGTTAATTCCTTATTTCTCTTTCTATCTCTAATCAGTTCTTCTTCCTTTCTTTCTCTTTCTTTTCTCTGTTCCCTTTCTTCCTCTGTCTCCCTTTTATAATACACTTTATCAGCTTCCTTCACTAAATCCCTTAGGGTTAAATCTTGTAACCCATCAAGCCGTTGGAGCTTGCGTCTAATGTCTGGGGCCGACTGTCCTATAAAGGCCATGGCAACTGATGCCCGTTGCCCCTCATCCTGAGGGTCAAAGGGCGTGTATCTACGGTACGCTTCCATTAGCCTTTCTAGAAACATTGAGGGTGACTCAGTAGGCCCTTGAAGAATTTCTCTTACCTTAGCCAAATTCGTAGGCCGTCTAGCGGCCGCCCGGAGACCCGCCACTAGAGTCTGGCGATAGATGGTCAGATGCTCCCTACCTGCCAGAGTATTGGGGTCCCAATTAGGGCGGCGCAGTGGGAAGAAGTCATCGATGAGATTAGGGAGCTGGGTAGGTCTTCCATCCTGTCCCGGTACTAGCTTTCTGGCCTCTAGGAGAATTTGATCCTTTTCTTCGGTAGTGAACAAGGTTCCCAGTAACTGCTGGCAATCGTCCCAGGTAGGCTGGTGGGAAAACATAAGAGACTCCACCAACCCAGTTAACCTAGAGGGGTCCTCAGAGAAAGGGGGGTTATTATTTTTCCAGTTATATAAATCGGAGGAGGAAAAGGGCCAGTACTGGAGTGCTGGCATCTCCCCTCCTTCCCCATCTTCCAGCATGGGTCCATGTGGTCTGAGGGGGAGAGTAACTGCTACTCCGTCTTGAGGGCCCAGGGCTCGTCGGCTCCGGGTGCCCTGGGCCGGTCCAGAGCCCGCAACCTCGACCAACGGGTCCTGTGGAGGCAATTCAGAGGCCGGGGACAAAGAAGGCGAGGTAGGAGGAGAAACTAGAGGAGAAGCAGCGGCCGCGGCTGGAGCAGAGAGTGAAGGAGGGTAAGGGGGGGGCGGTGCAGCAGAGTCCAAGAGAATCAGATCGGCCTGTGACTCGGGTAAAACTGGAGGAGGAAGGGGAGGGTAGAGATTAGGTATCACAGGCTGAGCTTTTGCAGGTAAAAGAGTAACAGATTCTGATAAGGCCGGAGGTAAAAACATTCTTACCCACTTGGGGGGGTTTTCACATAAGTCTTGCCATACCATGATGTAAGGTTGTTGGTCGGGGTGTCCCTGCTGTCCGGGACGGAAGACTATAGCTTTAACTGCCTGAACGAGGGGAAGATGGAAAGTTCCCTCCGGAGGCCAGCCCACTTGAAAGGAGGGCCACTCCGACGAACAGAAAGTCTGTCATTTACCCTTTTTAATAACCAAAGAAAGATTATGAGCTCTCTCTTTCACCTCTGACCAATGGTCCAGTGTGAAAGAGAGGGGTGTGGATTCCGTTTGTCCCATGGTGGATGCTGTGGAACCAAAGAGGTTAGTGGTGCCAAACAAACACAAACAGACAACCAGTACAATCAAGACAATAGACAAATGCCGGCGTACCCGACTTCCCCAGAAGAGGAAGTAAACTGAATCTGATGGGCGGCGAATGGTGACCGCACCAAAGACAAAAGAAAAATCCTGAATCGGTGAATCCACCGCTGACCGGTCCGTCAGACCGAAAGTATCCTGGGGCGTCCCCCAAGGAAAGTGGCCTGTGACTTAAATAAGCCACGCGGATCAAGAAGCTCACGCTCCTTGAGACCAACCACACTGAGTTCCAAGAAGCTAGGATCCAAGCACAACAAAGATCAAAAGAACAAAGAACAAGAAATGAAAACGGCCGTACTCACCCAGAGAGGCAGCTGTTGGGGTCGCCTTCCAGCGCAGGGGGCAATCCCCGATCTCGCTGGGGCCTCCAAAATGTTAGGGTCGGGACGCCCGCCGCGTGAAAGAAGACTCCAAGAAGCTTTCTCTCATGCAAAAGGCAAAGGGCTTTTATTATCCAAGCATGCGTGGGGCACACTGAACACGCAGGAACAGTGGGCCCCGAGGCCTGCCTGTGCAGGGCTTATATGTCTATAGAACAAAGGGAGGAGGGGTCTCAGCAAGCGCGGTTACAGAAGCAGATAGCATTGGTTAGTTTAAACAGATTTTTACATTCATTGGGGAAGATGTCTATACGGGGGGTCTAAAGGCTGGGAGGTAATGACCACTACCTAATATGGGCTGCGGATGGTCCGGTAATGACCATTACCTAATATGGGCTGCGGATGGTCCGGTATAGCGCATCCTGCAACTCTTGCAAATTCTTTAGCTCAGGGTCAGTCCTTATCGGGTAGCCCAGTTCCTGGGTCTGAAGTCAGCTTGTTCTGTTTTATCTATCTGGGGCTGCTTTTTGTAACAGCTCAATTCCCAGAACACAGGAAGGAGGGGAACATCATGATTTGTGCATTCCCAGGAGGAAAAATTTCTCTCACAGACCCAGATCTCTCACCATGCACTAAACTAAAAATAGATCAAAGATCTAAATATTAAAACAGAAGCATTTAATCTGGAAGATGAAATAGGTAAAACTCTTGAAGACATAGGTCATAACTAACCTTGTCAACTTGAGTAAGAAACACCCAACTAAATTGGATCAGCATAGTTCTGGGTGTGGCTGAGAGGCAGTAGATCTTTTTCAGATGGGAAGTGGAACAAGAGATGGAGAGAGGGAGGAGGAAAGGAAGGAAAAAGGGATTTAAAAAGAGTCGAAGACAAATAAATGGAAATAGAGCTTTTGCAAATTGGGAGAGGGAGGAGTTGGAGGAAGCAGGTACGGAGGGGAGGGGAAGGGACGAAAAAACAATTAAGCTGTGTTATGTACAAGTGCAGACTCCCTACAATAAATGTAATCATTATGTACTGCAAACATGTGCTAATAAAGTAACATTTGCAGATAAACAAACGAAAAGAAACTATCATACTCTCGTCTGTGTGCCAGAGATTATTCTATGCACTTTCAATTTATGTCATCTTACATCTGAATTTCTCAACCATGGCACTATTGACATTCTTGGCTGGATAATTATTTTTATGGAAGGTGTGTCTTACACACTGTAGGATGTTTGGCAGCATCCCTGGGTTCTACCTATTAGATGCAACCCTCCTGGTCCTCACAACCAAAAATGTCTGGAGATTGCCGACAGCCACCCCCTGTTGAGACCACTGTCTCACACAGTGCTCGTAGGCACACTTTCGGGATATGCTTTGTGACCCTGGTTTATGTAATTGAGAGACCTCGTCCCAAGGAAGTTAAATAACCCGCGCAGGCTCCTGCGGCCAGTCAGGGGAAAATGGCAGCTGCACGCCGGATCTGCTGGCAGCAGCTTCTGCTGTTTCCACTCCACCACAGTTTACAGGGAACTTGTCTTCTGGCAGCTTTTTGAAGACAAGCGAGGCACTGGCAGTGATCTTCGAAAACTCTAAAAAGGCAAGATTAAACCAAATGTGAAATAGACATTCTTTCATTTTGGCTAAAACAGTTGCTTATTCTATCAGCTCTTCCAACTGCCATAACAGGGAATCCTGAGTCATTTATCGTCATCCTTGATGTTTTAAATCTGCCATCTACAATTACATGTTTTCTTTTCTTGACTTACAGAATTAGGCTCTTTGCGATACAGTCATCTCAAAGAACAAGCACAAAATAATAAAATTTAAAAACCTAAAATAAAGTGACACAATTACTGTCCCACAGAATAACTTAACAGTCCGGTAAAATCCTTTTTGCCGTTTCCTTGACCCGCATCTCCACTTTCTTCCACACTCTGGACTCCTAGGGGGCTAAAGGCAGGGCCGCGAATGGGGAAGGGAGAATTGAAGATCAAGAGGAAGACTCATGTGTATCTCTGTTTTTCTGCGTGTATGTGTAATGATTTATCTGTAAGCCAGGGGTCGGGAGACATTTTTTGCGAAGGGCAAGGTGATAAACAGGCCGTGTGGCTCGCAGAGTCTCCATTGCAGGTATTCAGCTCTGCCTTTGCAACAGCCATAGGATATACAGAACCAAGAGCGTATCGCTGAGTGCCAGGGAAACTTACAAAGACAGACAGCCAGTTTGGCTCTCAGTCGATAATTTGTGGACCTCTGCAGTAAAATATTGCTGCCTTTCTTGTTTATTATTTTCCTCCTCACATTGACAGTTCATATAGGGCAAGGATTGTGGTTGATGTATTTACTCCTGTATCCCATCACTGCTGTGCTTTCTTCCCAAAGCTTCCTGGAAATTCTCAAACATTTATAGCCTTTATCTAAACTCTATCTCAATTCTGCTCATATTTCTACTTTAGATAGTCTAAAGTTGTGGCTTGTGCCACAGAACATATGAAATTAAACCACAGAATCAGAACATATGAAATTAAATTATTTTGCTTATTTCCTTATTTTTATAGCCCAGTTACCCACATTAAAATGCAAGTTCCTTGTGAACCGTAAGGTCTCAAGTGGTTTGTTCTCCCAAGTCTTCAGTGGCTAAAACAGTGCTTGGTACATCCCAAGTGCTTATTAAATACTTCTCATCTCCTAAAAGTAATTTTTTGAAATCCTTGTTGGAGCTGGCAGTGGCTGCAGCCGGAGACTCAGTGCCTGGGGGGTTCTGAGCCCGGAGGCGGGTGCGGCTCACACAGAAGGGAACTTGAGGAGGCTTCTGGGAGCGCAGAAAGCTCCAAGGAGCCAGTCCCAGACCTTAGCATCATGGAGAGGGAAAAGGAAAGTGGCCGAAGAAGGAAGGAGAATATAATAACTTAATGTATCTCTGTTCTGTTTTGTCATAATGAGCACTGTTACAATTTATAAACCCAGTGAGGTTGAAAAGTTATTTACAGAACTGCACACTTACAAAAAGTATTTGAGGTGATTGAAAACAAAGAAATGCAAAATCAAACCCCTTAAGGTACAAATAAGAGAAACATTGGAAAGGAGTAAATAGCCAGGATTCAAATCTATGTGGATTAGGCAGCGAGCTTGGGAGGAAATAGCTTTGCTAGAAAATCAAACTTCTGTGATTCAGCCCAGTTCTTGGCAGATAAAGCCAAAAAAAAAGAGACAGAGAGAATTATGTGGTTAAAGTGTCAATAAGAATGAAGGCTAAAACCTAAATCCAAATGCTACTTGGCAGAAAAATGACTAGACCTGGAACTAATCATCATTGTTATTGGAGATGTGCCATCGAGCAGTATGCTGCTTAGCAGAATATTGCGAGGCTTATGTGTGATGACCACGAAAACTGCTCCAGACACAAGAAACTGTCTCTTAAAACTACTAAAAATAGCACTGTGTTCAATAACTGTGGTTTCCCCCACTATCATCTCAAAATAGCTTAAGGTATTCCAAGCCAAACCATTTTCATTTTCTTTTTAAAGATGGTACCATGAGAGTTTTTGTAGCTTCTACAGTTTTACACATTGGTTTTCCTTCATTTTAGTTTCAGCCTATGGGGACTGTGTGCCGAGAAGCAGTGAATGATTGTGATATTCGTGAAACATGCTCCGGAAATTCAAGCCAGGTAATGTACAGAACAATTGCCTTAAACCCTAGAGGAAGAAGTGGGGGTATCTTTAGTCCTCCGAGCACCCCCTGGAATGCAATGGACAGGATGCTTGGGTGTCTCTTTCACATCATCTCTATTTCTCAGGATTTTAAGATTCAGTAATCAAAGCTTAAGCAGATGAGCAGTGTAATTTTGTCTTAATGTTGAATTAGCCTGAAATTACATACATGTCTTAAATATTTTGGTTTTGGTTTAAAGTTCAAAATAAAAGGCATTTTATTTTTGTCTGCTCAGTAAAGGAAGAAACAGGACTCTCGAGCCAGCTGAGAGAGAGGCCAGCTGAGACGAGAGTCCCAGCGCACAGGGCTCAGAGAAGGGGGGCGCCCTTTTTCTCTGAGATCATCGCATCACTTCTACCTTTATAGCTGTCCTGGCAATCGATAGCATTTAGTTGTAGATAGACACACTGGGAAATGGGAAACTGGTAAGGGTCCGCAGGTTTCAAAATGTGCTGTCCTCATTTTGCACAGTGGTACTGGGCTATAAAAATGGCCACTCAAGCTGAAACCATGCAGCTCTCAGTTTCTGGAAAATACCTCATGATATCCCCAGGAGACAGAGGCACCTGAGCCGCACACTGTGCGGTCTGTGTGTGAACTGAATACAGATGGGCAGTGACCAGTCACTGACAGACATGGACACAAGGAACAGGGGGGCTCGCTGACCACACGGGTGCTGGTTATCGGCCTCCTGATCAGTTGACTGCAGAGCTAGTAAGAAAGTTTGCACTTGATGTGATTACAATGAATACAGGACTGTGATAAGGATAAATGTAGCCATGTTGTTTTGGGGGGCTGCTGTTATTTAACAAAACCAGAACCTACTCACTACATCTCCCAACTTTTCCCTTGTGACTATACATTTTCTGTCCTTATATAAATAAATGTAAAAATTACCATTTCTTTTACATCCCCACAAGAATGCTTTATAAATTTTTACAGTCGCTTCAAGGAAAAATAAAAGGATTATAAAACCTATCTTTTTCTAAGGTTAATTCTCAAAGCATCTTCTAATCTGTTCCACTGATCCTTGGGTATGTTTTGTTTTGTTGTTGGTACCATGCTGATTTTATCACAGTAGCTTTATAGTATAATTTCAAGTCAGCGATTGTGATGCCCCCTGCCTTACTTTGCTGCCCAGAATTGCTTTTGCTATTCTAGGTGTCTTCTGGTTCCATGTGAATTTTGGGATTGTTTTCTGTAAATCTGTGAGATGTGCTGTTGGAATTTTTATCAGAATTGCATTAAATCTGTAAAACAATTTTGGGAGTATGGCCATTTTCACTACATTGTTTTTTCCAACACAAGAGCAAGGGCTATCTTTCCATTTTCTGATATTCTCTTCAATCTCCTTTTTCAGAGTACTGTAGTTTTCAACATAGAGGTCTTTTACACCTTTGTTAGATTGATTCCTAGGTATTTCATTTTTTTGGATGCTGTTGTGAAAAGTGTTGCTTCCCTAATTTCTCTCTGAGTGAGTTTGTTATTCGTGTACAGGAAGGCTATTGATTTTTGAGTGTTGATTTTGTATCCAGCTACATGACTGAATTTGGTTATTAAATCTAGAAGTCTTTGTGGAATTTTTGGGGTTTTCTATGTAGAGTCTCATGTCATCTGCAAATAATGACAATTTAACTTCTTCTTTTCCTATCCTTATTACTTTTATTTCTTTCTCTTGTGTTATTGCTCTGGCTAATGTTTCCAAAACTATAATCAAAAAGAGTGGTGACAGTGGACATCCTTGTCTTGTTCCTGATTTTAGAGTGAAAGCTTTCAATTTTTGTCTGTTCAGTATGATGTTAGCTGTTGGTTTGTCGTAGATGGCTTTTATCAGATTGAGATAAAGACCATATATTACAATTTTCTGTAGGGTATTTTTCATGAATGGGTGTTGGACTTTGTCAAACACTTTTTCTGCATCTATTGAGAAGATCATATGGTTTTTGTCCTTGGCCCTATTAGTATGGTATATTGCATTTATTTATTTGCATATGTTGAACAATGCCTGCATTCCTGGGATGAATCCTACTTGGTCATGGTATATGATCTTCTTGATGATTTGCTGCATTCTGTTTGTCAGTGTCTTATTGAGGATTTTTCCATCTATGTTCATTAGGGAGATTGGCCTGTATTTCTCCTTTTTGGTTGGTTCCTTCTTTGGTTTGGTTTTGATATAAGGGTAATGCTTGCTTCCAGGAATGAATTTGGGAGTATTGCTTCCCTTTCAATTTCATTAAAGAGTTTGAGAAATAGTGGCATTAGGCCTTCTCTGAAGTTCTTGTAGAATTCAGCAGTGAATCCATCAGGGCTTGGACTTTCTTTGTTCATAGGTTCTTAACTATATCTTTAGTTTCATTGACTGATATTGGTTTATTTAGAATTTTTGTATCTTCTTGATTGAGTTTTGGTAATTCCTGTGTATCTAGGAATCTGTCCATTTCTTCTGTATTTTCCATCTTATTGGAATGCATGTTCTCAAAGTAGTTATTGCTGATCTCCAAACATACTCAGCCACCTTATCTTTAACAAAGGAGCCAAACACCTTCACTGGAAGAAAGATAGCCTTTTCAATAAATGGTGCTGGAAAAACTGGCTTTCCACATGCTAAAGGTTAAAACTAGGCCCGTATCTTTCACTATGAACTAAAGCTAAAATAAAAATGGATCAAAGATTGAAATATTAAAACAGAAACACTAAATCTGCTGGAAAATAGGTAAAACTCTTGAAGACATAGGTATCACAAAGAATCAACAGCTGTGATCTCATCTTATTAAAAAGCTTTTGCACAGTAAGAGAAATCAACAACAGAGTGAAGAGACAACCCATGGTGTGGGAAAAAAATTTTGCCACTTGTACCTCAAACAAAGGACTGCTATCTAGAATCTATAAAGAACTAAAAAAAAATCAGACCCCCTAAATTTAAAGACTCAATCCAAAAATGGCCATCTTCTCAGATGAAGAAATAGAGACAGTAAATAAATATATGAAAAAATGTTCAGTATCACTGGCCATTGGAGAGATGCAAATTAAAACAATTCTGAGATTCTACCTCACTCCATAAAGAATGGCTATTATTAAGAAATCAACCAATAACAAATGCTGTTGGTGGGAGTGTAGACTGGTGCAACCACTGTAGAAATCAGTGTGGAGATTCTTCAAAAAACTAAAAGTATAGGTCCTGTTTAACCCAGCTATTCCCCTTCTTGGTATCTTCCTGAAAGAATTAAAAACATCGTACCACAGTGATATATGCACACCCATGTGTATAGTGGCACAGTTTGTAATAGCCAAAGCTTGGAAACAATCCACATGCCCATCAACTGATAAATGGGTAAAAAAGATGTGTTTTTTTATACAATGGAGCTACACTGCCCATAAAGAAGGATAAGCTTGAGACATGTATAGCTAAATGGATGCACCTTGAGACCATACTCTTAAGTGAAATAAGTTGGACACACATGTTCAAATATTGCATTGTTTCTCTGGTGTGAGAAACCGAAAGTATAAATAAGGACCAAAATGTTTAATAGATATTGATAAATGGGAAGAAAATGTTCAAATGAGAAGGGGAACAAGGGAAGGGGGAGGGGGGCAAGAAAGAAGGTATAAGAAAAAAAAAAACAAAAAAATGGAAACAAAGTTTTTGTAAATAAAGAGGGGAAGAAGGGTTGAAGAGGGGAGGGGAATGGGAAAAGAAGAATCAAGATATACCATGTACAGGTACAAATTCCCTATGATGAATATGGTCATTATGTGTATCTAAAATATACCAATAAAATAAAAAGAAAAAACTCTCACCACAGACTTCTGCTTGGCAGTCATTATTTTAAGTGAGGGAGCTGTGCTGCTTCTCTGGGCTGAGGGTGAAAGCTGTTCCGGCTCCAGCCTGTGAGCAAGCCCCTGCCTCTGTCCCACGCCTCCTTTTCCTCCTTGCTCTGAGGCACAGTGCATCTTCGCAAAGCGGCTGCCCCTAAACAGATCACTCTCTGAGCCTGCTGCAGCAGTTCTGTTCCTTTGCTGCTGTGTAATCCCCTGTGTTTGCCTCTGGTAGATCCATATTTTAGGAGTGCAAATGGTTGCATTTCCTTCTCCCTCCCCTTTTTTTTTGAGGCAGGGTCTCACTTTGTAGCCCAGGCTGGGATTGAACTCACAGCGATACTCCTGCCTCTGCCTCCCAGGTGCTGGGATTAGAGGACTGTGCCACTGTACCTGGCCCTCGCTCTTTTGAACTGTTTTTATTTGTAAATGACTTAAGAGATGAGGTGTATTATCAGATGTAATTTTAAAAATGAAAGCATAAAAGGGATGATCCCCAGGCTGATCCTGCGCTTTCGTTCTTTTTTGTAGTGTGCCCCTAATGTTCATAAGATGGATGGGTACCAGTGCGATGGCGTTCAGGTAGGTCTCACCACTTCACACGTGCTCCCAGCGGGCAAGAAACACTGGAGTCTGACCAGAACAGGAAGATGAATTTAAGTGTTTTGCAGTCAATTTGGAAGATAAAGTGCCTTTATAATGTGTGCTTATCATCTTCCCCAATCATATTTTCTTTATCATCTATCGGACATAAACAGGTGTTACATCGCTAATGGGAATCTGCTGTTGTGTTTTAGGGAATCTGCTTTGGAGGAAGATGTAAAACCAAGGACAGACAGTGCAAATATATCTGGGGACAGAGTAAGTAATTTTTGAAAGTAGGGCATCAGGCAAACTTCATAAGCACAGATGGGCTGGCAGTAAGTTTTTTAGCACTTTGTGACTGGGGGATTCTCGAGGCTGTAGAAAATCTGCACAGAGGCTGCTTTCTGGAAGTTAGAGAAAGGCATCCGTGGGAAGACGACGCCCCACACTTCGTGGCCAGGTAGCGGTGCCTGTGGTGACACAGAAGGTGCCTTTGCCACCAGGGAGGTAAAGCCCCTGCTGGGCCATGCACACGGCTGACAGAACAGAGCAGACCTGGGTTTATACTCCTACGCTGAGTGCCCTCGAACGAACTCGTATAATATAGGAGGACATGGATCCCGAATGGGGCACCCTTGACTTAGAACCCACGCTCTTCGCTAGAATTGCAGTTTGCTTTTCAGCTATCTTATCTAAACTCTAGCTGGCTTTCTTGGTTAGAGGTGACCTTCTGTATCAGAAAGTTAATGTTATTTCTCTCAAAATTTGTCAGTGTTGGCTGGGCATGGCATGGTAGCGCACATCTGTAATCCAGTACTTGGGAGGCTGAGGCCGGAGGATCACTGTGAGCTTGAGGCTAGTCTGAAATATGTAGTGAGACCCTGTCTCAAAAAAACAAAAACAAACAAAAAAAAGAATTCGTCAATGTTTCAGAGGAAACTCTGTAATAGTCATATTTAAGGCATATTATTTAAATTACATTCTCTTTAAATTCATATTTAAACATTGTATAATATGTATTTTTCTACAAGCATTACTAGGCTACATTTTAGAAGCAGTTTTTCTTAAACTCTTTCAGGAGACGATTTGTGTTAGGAAATAAAAACTGTAAAAAGTAGTTTTTAATTGTCATAGGCTATCATCCTTTGAGAGGAAGCGTACATTCTCCTGAGCTACTAGAAATACTGAGAGGAAGAGAAGATTTAGCCTTGGATATTTGTACTGTGAACAAGAGATGTGGTTTTTGTTTCTTCCTCTTGATCAAAAACAGCAGCTGTTAGTAAGAAATAGGAAAAGAAATTACCAACATAATTATTGTTGTTTTTCATGTATAGAGATTGAATATCCATTATCTGAAATGCTTGGTACCCAAGAGTGTTTTGGATTTCAGATTTTTTTCTGATTCATGAATATTTACAGATAAATAATGAGCTGTCTTGCATGTGAGATCCAAGTATAAACACAAAATTAATTTATTTTTCATATGTACACAAAGCCTGAAGATACTTTTATACAATATCTTAAATATACCTGTGAGTTTATTTGTTTTTATTTTTGTTTTTGCGGTTTTAGGAATCAAACCCAGGGCCTCATTCATGCTAGGCAAGTGCTCCCCTACTAGTCTTGTGCCTGAGTTTTGGCTGTACCTTATCACATGAGATCAGGTGGAATTCTCCACTTGTGGTGTTATTCTGGTACTCAAAAAGCTGCCAATTTTACAGCATTGGGGATTGCATATTTTTGTTAGGGATACTCAACCTGTACCAAGAGTTGTGTGTGATAGTTTGCAAAAGTCCTTTTGTTCTAATTCTTGAATAACTCTATCAACTAACCTTAACTTTAGAAAAGATAAAACCTGACAAAAGAGCTGGTGTATTTTTAAATGATATTTGTCTCAGAATTTAGCATGAATCTCATGAAAAGCATAATAAAGTTGTTTTTGATAGCTGTTAAGAATTAGTAAACAAGGTAGAATTTGTGCCACTCTTAAATCTACTCACAGTGCATACATATTTTAATAAAATTACCTTTTTGATTAATAAATTTTGCTGCTTAAGAAATTCATGCATTATGTCTGGACTAAGCTTGAAGCTTGTATTTACTCCAGAAGCTATTTCACTGTACCAACTCCTGAGCAGTGTTCTTGCAGTCTGTAGCCTGAGTTCCATCAGAGACCTAAAAAGTGTTGTTTTTCCAAATTTCAAACAAGTCATGAACAAATGTACCCGAGCCCAGGACGCCTGTGGTACGGGAGGAGTCTACGAGCCAGGGTACAGTTTTTATTTGGGGTCTTGATAGCACTGTGATGGAAAGAGTCCTTGAATTGTAGCTTTCTTGTACTGTAGGCATTTTGAACAGCTCGCATATTCCCTCCCTCACTGACAGAAAATTCTGTTCTGCTTCAGAGGTGACGGCATCAGACAAATATTGCTATGAGAAACTGAATATCGAGGGGACCGAGAAGGGTAACTGTGGGAAAGACAAAGACACTTGGATACAGTGCAACAAACGGTGAGGTGGCGCTGTTAGCCCAGATTTCGTCCTCAGGCAACGACTGGATGTTCCTGTTCTCTGCACCCCACAAAGCGTGCTCTTCCTACTCACTTCATTCTTCCCAAGGTTCTGGTGCCATGAGGGCTCCCAAATCTTGACCTGTACCCCGACTTCTCTCCCAAAGCCTGTGTCATGCAGGTAGCGACAAAAATTTCTGCTCTAGAGGACACCTCCCAGCACCTGAAAATAACAGAAATTTAAGCCACCAGAACATGTACTCATTGCTGTCGAAAGAGTTAACTGGTCTGATCACCTCCATTTTCGCCAAAATCTCAAGGCCTCGCTGCCTTGTGTAGAAGCCTAGGAGTGAAATTTAACTCTTCCTTTCCTCTGTATGTTGTCCAAACACCCAAATCATGGCTATTTTCCCCTTTTGCTCCCCTACCACTTACTTTCAGTTCACTTTTTCATTTCCATCTTTACTGGCATTACCCCAACTAAGACCTGCATTAGCTCTTCAGCTATCATTATAACATTCTCTTAAGCTTTCTATGCCAGCAGTCTCTAGCGTAATAACATCACAGTGGTTTCCTCCTGACTTCTTCTATGTGGATTCTTTGTTCAAATTTCATTACTTCCACATGGCTAGTACTGGTGAGAATAATAGCCACTTATTCTTTATGGCAGTCTTCCCATTCTTATGGAAACTGAGGCATAGTCAATTAATTTACCTAAGATCGTGTACATAGAACAGAGTAGAGCTGAGCGTGGTGGTGCACGATTGCAATCCCACCCATTGGGAGACTGAGGGAGGAGGATTGCAGGTTCAAACCCAGCTTGAGCAACTTAGTGAGACTCTGCCACAAAAATAAGAGAGACAAAGAAAGAAAGAAAGAAAAAAGAAGGGGGGGAGAGGAGGAGAGAGAAAGAAAAGGAAAGGGGGCCGGGGATACATCTTAGTGGTGGAACAGCCCTGTGTTCAATCCACAATACCACAATCCAAAAAAAAAAAAAAAAAAAAAAAACTGTCTTATGTAACAAAATGGAATTGTAGCTTGGCACTGTACATAGTCTAGTCCATGATTTGCCCCAACCAACCTACATTTTTGATCTTCTCTATTCCCCCCAAAGTCTGGCAAACCTTAATGATCCTAGTACATACACCGCAGTGTGACCTTCATGCCTTTTTGTCCTGTTCCTTCCTCAGGAAGATTTTACATCCATACTATCACTGGTGAAAAACTTATCTATCCTTCGAAGCCCATTTGGAAAACATTTTCTCTATATTCTGTCTCTTGATTTCCTCTTGAAATAAGTCATCACCCTCTTCCCTGAACTCCCACAACCCTTCAAGCTATTCTTTGGCCCTTTTCCCCACCTGCATGTTTTATAGGTTTTACATATGTGATTTATCTTTTCATCCAGAGCTTAATTTCCTTGAGGATAAAGATCATGTCCAATTTTCTTTATCTATTCTAAATTACTCAGAAAAGTTAATGTACGTAAATGAAATTTTTAAAAACTTGAATATCTTTTCTTTATTTAAAAAGAATTTTTGTATATAATAGATACTGTAAAATAATAAAATTTTAAAACTTATTTTTAAAGAATGCATTAATAGGGCCGGTGAGATGGCTCAGCGGCGTAAGCGCCTGCCTTGCAAGCGCGAGGGCCCGAGTTCGACTCCCGGATCCCACATACGAAAAAGGGGCCGGTGATACCGCTCAGCGGCACGGGTGCCTGTTGGCGCCCGAGGTCCTGAGGTCGACCCCCCGGTACCCACAAAAAAAAAAAAAAAAAAAAGAATGCATTAATACGTATTTTTTTTCATATTGGTGTTAAATACAGATCCTAAGCTTTCTCCTTTATTAATTTGAAAACTGACATTTTTATATATAATCTTTCTGGTCCTCCATTCAATGTTCACAAGATATTTAATAAAATATGTTTATAATATGTTAGACATAAAGAGTATATAAGATAAATCAGTGGGGCCGGCGAGATAGCTCAGCGGCATAAGCACCTGCCTGGCAAGCGCGAGGTCCTGAGTTTGACTTCCGGTACCCACATACGAGAAAAAAAAGGGCCGGTGATATCACTCAGCGGCATGAGTGCCTGCCGGCATGTGAGGTCCTGAGTTCGACCTCTGGTATCCACAAAAAAAAAAAAAAAATACTTAGAACAGTGAAAATATCTTTGAATTGAATTAGAATCATATGTGATAGTAGGAGAAATAACAAAAATTTTAAAAGGTAGTAAGCTTTTGTGGTTGGGAATCTATAAAATTTGTGCAATATAAAATGTTTTCTTTGATTCTGGGAAGACAGGTTACAGAAACATCTGTATTACAGAAGAACGCTCATCCAAAGGCCATTCATTCACTTATCAAATACTGAAAATAGTTCATCGTATGATATGTGATGATGTTTTATGGAAAGAGATTCTAATATAAAAAATTCTATTCGATAATTTTCTTTAGATAATACTTGAACTATTAGACAGTACAGCGAAGACTAGAAAAGAATTGGGATTTTGGGCCACTGATAAGATACTTTTCAGAGCATAAGGCAAACTAATTTGGACTTACTTTGTTTTGTGTGGCATATAAGTAAGTAATGTAATTGATAAAAAGCATGCTAAAATTTTGAGAAGATCGTCATTACAATTGTGCAAGGTTTGTTATATCTTTGCAAAAAGAAGTACATAAATAATTGGTACTCTTTCAATGCAGGGATGTGCTTTGTGGTTACCTTTTATGCACCAATATTGGCAATATCCCAAGGCTTGGAGAGCTCGATGGTGAAGTCACATCCACTTTAGTTGTGCAGCAGGGAAGAACATTAAACTGCAGGTAATTATCCAACCATTCCATGAGAGCATCAGACATCTTACTTCCCAAGAACGCAGCATAGGACTGCCGTGTACAGTTCATGTACACATTAGTAAGGCAAAGTGGAAGCAAGTCCATACACGTGACTGAGTCAGTCCCAACAGAAAATGATAGAAGGCAAGATTTAGTCGAAGGCGGAATGTTATATTGTTGCTAGGGTTATGTTTAGTTGGTTGGTAAAATCCTGCGGAGTTTAGCTTGCATTTCCTTCTTATTAAGGAAAATGGTTACTTCTAAGTAAACTCAGTGATTTAAATATATGGATCTATTTTTTCTCCCTTCTCAATTTCCACTTTAATGATTAAATGGGTCTTTTTAGAATTCATGTATCCATAGGAAGGTACTGAGAAGGAGAGGAGACAAGAGCAGCACAATTTTGGAACATAAAGCAAATGGTTGTGTGGCACATGACTTACGAGAACTAAGAGAAAGTTTTGTTCCTCAGTTGGTGTTGGAGAAAACTGAGATCCAATCTGAGAGATATTGTCAATTTCCAGAAGATGAAGAAATTAGCAACATCATATACTTTTGAAAGGGGAGCAAAGGAGTTTAGGGGTAGAGGCTGAAATAAAGAAGATGGATGAAAGTCTGTTAAAGAAGCGGTTAGATAACACGAAATAGAGCAAAATAAAAGATACATGATATGAAATGGAGATAGACCTTTTGCAGACGGGAAGGACATCTACAGCTAGAGATGGAGGAAGAGGAGGGGAGGAGAGGGGAAGGGGAAGGAAAAAGGGTTAATGTGTCATATATGTAATGCACCAACTCCCCACAATGAATATTCATTATGTATTGCAAGCATGTACTAATAAAAAAAGTGCCATTGTTCAGTCTCCATGTGTTTGCATATTTTCTAGTTTCATTCCATTATAGTCTCATAGAGATGCAAGAAATTATTTTGAATTTAAAAATTTTTAACATTTGTTTTATGGCCTAAAATATGGCTTATTTTGGAGAAAGTTCCATTGCTAAAAATAAAAGTATATTGTACAGCTGTTGGATTAAAAAAAATAAAAAAAATTTTTCACTATGCAAGTTTCTCCAAAATTCACTCACCTAGATCCTTTCTTATGAAGCTACTAGAAATTGTGCTCCATCAAAATGAAGGAGTAAGCCAAGGAAGAGAAAGGCAAGGGACACAGGAACTAAGACGCCCGCCGTGGGGAGAGTGCAGACTTAAAATGGATAGTGAGCGGAATCTAAGATTTACGGTGTCATTTAGGTACATGGGGACGACCAGAACAGACAGGAGCAGGTCAGAAACTCTGGGAGACGTTTCCACAGGAAGACAGGCTGACACTTAGACATATCTTCAGTGGAGACTGTGACACCCAGCAGGGAGCTTGGATGACCTTGGATTTAATGATGATACAGTCTTAGAAAGGTAGATAAAGGAACAACAAAACAGAAGCCTTAGTAACTTAAAAGAAAGCATAAAGTAGTACAGGGAAAGGGTTATATCAACAGAACTGAGTAACATTCACATAGTTATAATAATGTACATATTTGTTACTGATTTAACTATTGATTAAACAAAATTTATCATCAATAGGGGAAAGAAAAGATAGATTCTCAATTTCCATATGGGGAAGTCAAATGATAATACCTAAAATCGAAAAATAAAATATAGTAGTAAAACTCATTTAAATACACATAAATAGGGCTAGTGAGATGGCTCAGCGGCTTAAGCGCCTGCCTGGCAAGCGCGAGGGCCCGAGTTCGACTCCCGGAACCCACATACGAAAAAGGGGCTGGTGATATCGCTCAGCGGCACGGGCGCCTGCTGGCGCGCGAGGTCCTGAGGTCGACCTCCCGGTACCCACACACACACACGCACACACACAAATAAATAAATAAATACACATAAATAGCATACATAAATAACAAAAGAATCAGTTAAGAGTAGAAAGTGGTTTTCTGCTAAGAGAACTATATTGGGGGAGATAACTGCTTTATTTCATTTACAAAACCAGTTTGTCTGTTTGACTCTACATTATGGGCATGTATAATTTTGATACAGATAAAAAGAATGGGGGGCCGGTGAGATGGCTCAGCGGCTTAAGCCCCTGCCCGGCAAGCGCGAGGGCCCGGATTCGACTCCCGGAACCCACATACGAAAAAGGGGCTGGTGATATCGCTCAGCGGCACGGGTGCCTGCTGGCGCTCGAGGTCCTGAGGTCGACCCCCGGTACCCACAAAAAAAAAAAAAAAAAAAAGAATGGGTATTTTTTTACTAATATTCACATGGCAACATATGAAAAATTGATTATGGCTATGCATTTTCAATTCTTCCCCTCCTTTTGGTTATTTCTGTGTAGCATGAGCTTGCTATATTGACTAATGAACTATAATAGTTTAGTCATTTTCAAATACAATTTGTACATTTAATGTATGTGTAATATGCAAACCCAAACTGTTTTTCATCCTTTCTAAAACACATTTGAAATCCTGAAATCTACTTATTAAATCAAAGCTAGCAATAGTAGTTTATTGGATTTATACATAGTAGCAGTGGCCAAATAATAGTCACTTGAACTCAGGCTCTTATATTTAAAATCTAAACTGTATTGATTTCTCTGAAAGAAATTCAATTGCTTTCTCCATTTAAATGTTGAACATGCTTGATGCTCCTGGCTTTTTAAGTTGTAAGTGGAAAGGAGAAGTAGTTGCCTGCTTTCTAGTTTTTAGGCTTATTGTCAAGATGAATGCAAATAAATGGAACCTTTCTTTTTTTTTGCACTCAATCTATTTTTAGTGGTGGGCATGTTAAGCTTGAAGAAGATGTCGACCTTGGCTATGTAGAAGATGGGACGCCCTGTGGTCCCAAAATGATGTGCTTAGAACGTAGGTGTCTTCCAATGGCTTCCTTCAACTTTAGCACTTGCTTAAGCAATAAAGAAGGCATTGTTTGTTCAGGAAATGGAGTAAGTATTCACTCAGTGCCTTGCCATGAGGAACTGTGCATTTCTTTTATATCACAGAAATAAATATAATCCTAAAATGCTTACTTCCTTAATTATGGAAAACATGTTTATCTGTGTTTCTGGTTGATATGTGAACACTAAACTGTTCATAGCTGTTTGAATATTTTAATTTTGTAATCTGAGAATGTTTTAAGAATAAGAAAAAGGGTACTCTTTCTAACCAAGTTATCTCTTCCTTTCTTATGTTAATGTGGTTTCATGTAACACAATGTCAGTTTTCTACAAGTGAATTAGGAGATAAATTTTAACAAACTATAATGGGATTTTTTTAAAGGGAGTAAAAAAGAGGGATGATGGCCACAATATTTAATTCTTGGTATGGTCTGGGTACTGACCAATCAGAACAGATTATAATAACAGCTGTGGCCACCCCAGTGCCTTCCAGCTGAGGATTAACCTTAGAAATAAGAACAGAATAATTTAGGGAAACGATTCTTACAGATGAATAGAAAGAATGGCATTTGAAAGCTTTTCCATTATGCTCTTTCAGTTATGTATCAGATGAGATTCATATGTAAATAAGTTTAAAGATAATTTTTTTCATTTTCAGGTAGGAGTACCTGTGCTAACAAAAAGATCTTGGTTCTTGCTCTTTTAGCATGTTCTACAATTTGCTTTTTATCCTCATTCTAGATTCTTTGCCTAAACTGGTTATATTATCCAGTTGAGATAAATGCTGCTGCTTCATATAATGTGCCTGACAGATATGTCAAGAATTCATTAATGGGGCCGGTGAGATGGCTCAGCGGCGTAAGCGCCTGCCTGGCAAGCGCGAGGGCCCGAGTTCGAATCCTGGAACCCACATACGAAAAAGGGGCCGGTGATATCGCTCAGCGGCACGGGCGCCTGCTGGCGCGCGAGGTCCTGAGGTCAACCCCCGGTACCCACAAAACAAAAACAAAAACAAAAAAAACTCATTAATAAGGAAGTAACTAGTTGGCGCTCCTTGACAAAGCATAAGAATTCTTTTGTGACAAATAAAAAAGAAAAGACAGAATAAGTAGCTCTGCTTCTATTAAAAAGGAGTCTGCTAAATCTTCTTTCCTTAATCATTAAGAGGATTTTAGGGAAAACATTTGGGGAGGGATAGAAAAGATGAATGGAATTATTTTTGATCATCCAGGGTAAAATATGAATTATCATATTTAATTCATCTGAAAATTCTGAATATAAAATTCAGAGACCAAAAATAGTTGTGTCCAGTAAACATGGGTTTAATAAATTAGTAAAAGAGTGAAAGTTAATCCAGTGGTAAATAGGATCCAAATGACTTACAGTAATCATGCATAATACAGAAGTGTCGTAGGCTATGTATTTTAACCTCCAGTCACTTGATTAAAATGAGGAAGGACAGGGCCGGTGAAATGGCTCAGTGGCGTAAGCGCCTGCCTGGCAAGCATGAGGTGCTGAGTTCGACTCCTGGTATCCACATACGAGAAAAGGGTCAGTAATATTGCTCAATGGCACGGGCGCCTGCTGTCGTGCGAGGTCCTGAGTTTGACTCCCGGTACCCACAAAAAAAAAAAAAAAAATGAGGAAGGACAGTAAATGTCCTTTACATACTGTGCATCAGGTAATTAAGCCCATGGGCTTGCAGACAGATGGCTTTGAATCCTAGCTCTGCTTCTTACTCGCTGGGTGACTTTGGGCAAACTCCTTAGCCTCTCTGTGACTCAGTTTCTTCCTCTGTAAAATGGGGTTAATAATGGTGCCTTATTTATAGGATTGCTATGAAGAATTCACAAATTAACACTTAACAAAGCACTTTTAGCAGTGCCTGGGACGTAGTGAGTATTCAGTAAATGTTAGTTATGCTGTTCCTTTTGATCGCTGCAGGCTGGTCTGTTTCATTTCTGTATCACTGCTACTGTCACATGATGTGGAAACTGATGATTGGAGAAGCCCAGGACCTGATTAAGGTTCACTAATAGGACCGTAGTGAAATGGGGACTCAAATCTAGGCCATTTGACTTTAAGCCTGAACCTTTTTCTTCCTGCATATTTGTTCATCTGTAGCTCCTACTGGGGCTACTTTATGGATACATCTAGACATGGATGTGTGTCATCTTTTGGGAAATACGGTCAGATAAGACAGAAACACCCCTGTAGTGAAAATCTGCCTCAGGAGGAATTTCACTGATCTTACACCTAACTCAACTGTCTTCTCCCTCTCACTTCACTTAGTTGTTTTGAATTATAAGATATAGGTGGAGATTCTGTTTCCTAGATTGATAAGTACAGAGAGATTATTTTTCTATAACTTGAAGGAATTTGATGTCTTTTTTTTTTTTTTTTGTGGGTACCGGGGGTCGACCTCAGGACCTCACGCACCAGCAGGTGCCCGTGCTGCTGAGCGATATCATCGGCCCTTTTTTCGTATGTGGGTTCCGGGAGTCAAACTTGGGACCTTGCGCTCACCAGGCAGGTGCTTATGCCGCTGAGCCATCTCACTGGCCCTGATGTAATTTTTATGTTTTTTTTTTTTCTATATTTTGTGGGAGTTCTTAGTTCTCAGAGGTGAGGGGGCTTAAGCTGAGATCCCAGGGCTATCATCTTGTGAAACTTTTTCTCAGACCACTAGAAAATAGCAGGCATTCCCATTTCTTTGTTGGATTTTTCTTTATCTTATTCTCTTTCTTAAAACAGTATTAAAAACTGGGGAGGGGCCGGTGAGATGGCTCAGCGGCTTAAGCACCTGCCTGGCAAGCGCGAGGGCCCGAGTTCGACTCCCGGAACCCACATATGGAGAAAGGGCCGGTGACATCGCTCAGCGGCATGGGCGTCTGTTGGCACGCAAGGTCCTGAGGTCGACCCCCGGTACCCACAAAAAAAAAAAAAAAAACCTGGGGATAAAAAACCTTTTTTTGCCAGGCATGTACCTGTAGTCTCACCTACTCAGGAAGCTGAGGCAGACTGATTGCTTGAGCCCAGGATTTCATGGCCAGGCTGGATAACAAGCAAGATCCCATCTCAAAAGCAAACAAACTAAAAGAGAACCTTTCTTTAGAAGAGAAGAAAGTCTCTTTTGGGTAATTGACAGAGAATTGTATTACTGCTTAATTTTTAAATTTCTCATAACATTGAAATTAATAAAAGTGAAAACAATAATTGCACTGATATTTTTTAGACATAGATAAATACCTCTGTTAAATTTCATTGTTCCCTGTGGATCAACTGTTGGTCCCTAGGAAATATTTTTTTAGGTAATAAAACGAGGAATGAAATAATTAGTATTAGGAAGAAAGCACCAATAATTTTCCAGTATCATCAAATTCCAAGCACTTAACCATTATGAATTAATGTTTGTTTCTCGTACCTCTGGACCAGAGAACTAATGTTTACCTTGATTCTGGATTCCAGTTTTGCAGTAATGAGCTGACGTGTGTGTGTAACAGGCACTGGACAGGTGCGGACTGCAGTGTTTACTTCCCTTATAATGAGGATGCAAAGACGGGCATCACTTTGTCTGGCAACGGTAGGTACTTAGTTTGCTATCACTGCATCATAGGCACATACAAGGAAAGAGAAAATTGCCCTTCATATGTTTTTGAGTTATTTTTTACAATAATTCAAAAATAAGTTATATCCACATAATAATGAATTACACAGCTGAGATCTACTTATGAAACTGATCATTTTCATTAAATCGTACTCTTTTCATATCTAGTGTAAGTTAGTATACTGATTTAGCTTTATCATGTCCTACTTCAGACAGATCTTTCAAGTCTCGTACTTACTCATCTGAGGCTGTCATCAAATCATAGCATTTCTTTTGAATGAAGAAAGTACTCATAATTTAAAGGGAGAATTTTATATTTAGAGATTGCATAAGAAAAAGAAAGAATTGAACTTAATTTTATTTTAGTATTCTTTGTTCTAAAGTCTCATCAGTATTCAGCTCCACTTTGTCAGCCTGAATTAGAAGTAATAACCTTGCCCTAGGTACCTGGCAGGGTTTGAGGACATAGATCAGAAACGGTGGGGAGGGATAGTTCTAAAAGCTAGAGTGGCTTGAGTGGAGAAGAAGAAATTAAATGCAGGTAGTTAAAAGAATTCATGTCTTGGAGGCTAAGTTTTTCTTTTAAGTTATTCCATCATATCATTATTACATATTTTGAGCATAAAATAATGCTCACACTCTGAAGTCCTTTTGCCTCCAAAGGATGAGAAAAAGGAACGTATTTATTTTAATCATCTGGACAGGTATAACACCTTAACTAATATGACTTTAATAAAAGTCACAGAATGATTAAGATTTTGGGGTCCTCACACTTAGCAACGATAAATGGTAGAATAGAGCTTGTTCCTACACTTAATGCAGAGATAAGGATATTTATAAGAACATGGGCTTTAAGTGAATAGTAAAAGCCATGCCAATACTCAGAAATAAAGGAGAAGAGCACCTAAGTTTGTTGTTGTTGTTGTTTTTTTTTTTTTTTTTTTTTTTTTTATGTGGGTACCGGGAGTCGACCTCAGGACCTCACGCTTGCCAGCAAGCGCTTGTGCCGCTGAGCGATATCACCAGCCCTTTTTTTCCTTTATGTGGGTTTCAGGAGTCAAACTCAGGACCTCGCGCTTGCCAGCCAGGCGCTTATGCCACCGAGCTATCTCACCGGCCCAAGAGTACCTAAGTTTAATGATCCCAGTTAAGCCCCTAGAAGTGAAGGGAGGACAGATGTGCTAATTCTTGGCATCAGAAAAGCCCAGTGACCCAGGATGTGGGCATCCTTCTCCCACAGCGAACTGGACTTTCCTTCAGCCGCCTGGGACCGCTGGCCTTTGCTGCCTGCGGACGCCTCAGGAGTGGAGCAGACAAGGACAGAGTGGAGCCGCTGGGGGTGGAAACCTTGCCATTAAACCTGTGGTATAAATCACTGACAGCACAACAGGCCGCTTGATATCAGAGCCCAGCCTCAGACCCAGCTTTTCTGCTCTGGGTCCTTCCCATGAGCTTGTTAACCAAGCCTTGGATTCATGGGGCCACGCTCACTGCTGGGGTCCACTCAAGGACGCCATCACAGCCTTCCTGGCAGTGGGTGCTGACTTAGCCACACCAGTACTGAGTGCTAAGTGGAACCGTGGCCTGCATCCCACCTGCCTGGCCCCTGCCCATGGTGCCTCCTCCCTCTCTTCCCACACCTGTGCCAGGCCCTGACTCTGCAGACCGCTTTCTCTCTCTGTGGTGCTGTAGCTGTCCCTGCCCAGACTGGTAGCTACAAGCCCAGTGCTTTTCTCATCTGCACACCTCAGCACTTTGCGTGGAAACCTATAGATGTTTTTTCACTTGAAAACCTTATGTTCATTTGAGAGACAAAATATGATACACAACTGAGAGTGGTAGGGACCTTGCTTTAGGTGTTGAATGGAGTGATATCAACATAGCATTTTAGAATTTCTGAGATTGAGAAAAGGGTCAAAAGGAGCACTTACTCCCTGAATGGTGCTGTGCTTTTAAAAAAATCTAATTACTTTTCCTGCTTTTGGTTCAATGACTTTATACTTTCCAGAAAAATATATGGAAAATACAACTGTGCAAAATGCACTTGGACAAGAATTAAAAAGATGCACAAAAATTTAATTGGAATAAAAAAATTGATGTGGCTTCTCTTTCTTTTTAAAAATACCTGCTTTTTAAAAAGCAAACAATGTGGGCCGGTGAGATGGCTCAGTGGCGTAAGCGCCTGCCTTGCAAGCGTGAGGGCCCGAGTTCGACTCCCAGATCCCACATACGAAAAAGGGGCCGGTGATATCGCTCAGCGGCACGGGTGCCTGTTGGCGCGCGAGGTCCTGAGGTCGACCCCCCGGTACCCACAAAAAAAAAAAAAAAAAGCAAACAATGTTTAGTATGATGATTATTATAAGTCTGGAGAATACATTCCTGAGAGGATTTTCTATCACTAATCCCCTCCCTTTTTTCCTTCTCAGGTGTTGCTGGTACCAATATCATCATAGGCATAATTGCTGGCACCATTTTAGTGCTGGCCCTCATATTAGGAATAACAGCCTGGGGTTATAAGTAAGTGAAATGTCTCAGTATTACTGTAAAAATTCATTTAAACATTTTGATTAAATGAAAATGTCTAGAAAGTTCTATAACACTGGATAAATATATATGGAATGAAAATCAGTCTGGCTCAGCAGGCAGTAGTTACCCTTAACATAGTTAAAATTAAAAGTTATCATTTTTTAGATTTTGACACAACTCTTTTATTCTGAAAGTACTGAATATCGTCTTAAGATCATTGCAGGGAATTAAAATCAGTCTAAATTGCATCTTGTGCAAAGGCTGGATTGCTCTGCTCGTTAGTGGCAGAGCGTCTCTGAACTCGAACTCATGCTCAGAAGTCTAGGCAAGAAGACAGACAGCTCAGGCCTTCGTGGCAGCTGCAGCGGAGACAGAGAGTTGTGTCACTAGAGCAGCAGCAGACATGTTTGTGAGAGCTTGCTGTGACCATGTGGCACACCAAGTTAAAACCCTTTCACCACAGAGCCCTTACGAAGGAGGCATAATTATTTGTTAAGTGTATTAGTGTTTTTCTGTGAAGAAAAGATTGTTAGGGAATTTAATCTGTTAAAATTAAAGTTTAACTTCATGTTAGAAATTTTTTGAAAGCCTAATTTTTTCTTAAACTCTATAGTTAACTTATGTTTTTGATTCTACATATAAATTTTAAAAAGTTAAAAGTCATATTACTTCTGAATAATGTTTGACACCCTTAAGAATTTTGCTAAGTAAATGCCTTCAAACATTTCACTGTCTGTGTGTGTGCGTGTGGGGGGTGGTTTGGTCAGTTTCCTTTCTAAGTAGTTAATATTCAAATAGTGAATTTAAGAAGTCAAAACGTAACTGTAGTGAACTCTTAGTTCTCTTTAATATTTCAACTTAAAATCGTAGTCTGCTGATTTCCAGTGATGACCTTTCAGTCCACCAGCCTTGGGCTTTATTCCATCTGGAAGATCCGCCACTTCTATTAGGCGTTCTGGGCATTTCCTCATTTCGTAGCGTATTTTTTCCTCATGGATTAAACTTAGGTCACTGAATTGGAAATTATAATATTTTACATTTTAAATCATCCTGTTCCTTTTAAAAGACTTGTTTTTGCTCTGTGGTTAATGTATATCAAGCATTTGGGGTGGTACCTGGCCCACAGACAGCACGACACACGTTTGCTGTGATGAGGGCCATCGCAGGTGGTATCACGGTAAGGGAGTCAAAGGAGACACCTTTTAAAGTGTATGTAGCCATTGTGTGTGGTGCCAGAACTGTGGAAGAGTGTCTTTGACTGAAAAGTAAGACCGGTTAGTTTACTGCCAGGGTAAAGGTTGTGTGCTTCAAACATTAAAACATAGAAAGGCACTCATGGAAAGAGAGCATGGTACGGTGCAGCCTGACGCTGCCGACACGCATAGTGCGGGGGAGGGCACACAGCCCAGTTAGGTTCTGCCTTCCCTGAACCGGGTACCTCGTCCTGTACCAGTCCCTCGGGGCCACTTGAGAGGCGGGTCTCAATGTGCATGGCACATTGCATTTGCACATCCGCCTCGGCGTAACATTTGGACTTATGAAATTATATGCCTGAAAGGAGTGCTTCACTGTGTGTTGATCATTTGATCTCTCCTTGCCTGGCAGGCAGGTTAACGCCACCTGCGAGTCAAACTTTGATGTCAAACTTACATAGTTGCCTTGATGTCAGACTTACGTAGTAACCGTCACCACAGGCATTGCTGTTTTGAAGTGGCTCCATGGTTTCATTTTTTCTGGTGAAAATAGTACAATCACCAACTCTATAGTGTGTGACTTTCTGCCACCTACTGATGCAAATAGACATCTCATTCTTACAATCGCAGAATAACTTTCCATTCAGGAAATTCGAAACCTTTCCTATTGCTTCTGAAATTACTGGTATTCGTTTGTTGACCTCACCTGTTTTCCATTTGTTCCTTCTGGGGTTTTACTTTTTAAAAAATATTTCTGAATATGTATACTTTGGTGGTTAAGAAAAAAGACAAATATTGTTCAAATTACAGTATCTTCAAATAATTTGAGCCTAAGTGATAAAAGTTGTAGTGATTAAAACTATTCAGAATATGTTTAGAAATAAAATGAAGACTTAGAAATTTTAGTAAAGGAATTAAACTAATGAAGGTGGTATTTCACACATTCTCTTTGAAATCCAAAAACAGATTTGGGGTCTGAGGACTAATATTTTTCACTAATTTCTCCAGTTATACTTTCTCCCAGTCTTGTGGAAAAGGAAATACAGATTACTCGTTTGGAACCATATATCTCAAGTAATCAGACTGAGAATAAAAAGTAAAATGTGTTGAAAAGAAAGATACCATGCTTATATTTCTCCCATCTGACAGTTCCCAAAATGAAAAATAATAACAAGTTGACATTTTTACCCTTGTCTGCCCATTATTATTATTATTATTATTATTATTATAATGTAGATAGAATGGGTTGCCAGGTGAAGGTGCTACAAATGAAATTCATATGGAAATATCTTTGATATTTATATTAGTACTGGAGATTAAAGTCAGGGTCTTCACACTGAGCTACAACCCCAGCCCTTTTTAAGCTTTTTTTTTTTTTTTTTTTTTTTTTTTTTGAGACAAGGTCTCACTACTAAAATTGCCCAGTCTGGACTCAAACTTGTGATCATCCTGCCTCAGCCTCCCAGAGTGCTGGGATTACAGGCATGCATCACCATGCCCAACTACATGCTTGGTCTTTTATAGTAAGGAGCTCCAAATAACTCAGTCCTTTGACCTAACATGTCTTCAAAATATTAACAAATATGTCAAAATAGAAAGTTAACAGCTCTTTTGAAAAAAAAAAAAAACTCACTGGCACTGCAGTGCCATACTCTTCAGAACACATTTTTGTCTAACGTCAGTTTATTTTGAAACTCGTGTAAGTTTATTTTAGTTTATGGTCAAATAAAAAACAGATAAAACTTTGAGCAGATATTTCTAGTGAGAAGCTTGAGTGAATAAATAGTAATAACTAAGGAGGTCCATGACAGCCATGAATTAGTTCTTATTTATTATACATGATGAAATAAAATGTCCTGGTGTCCAGGTATGTTGTTGTATTTGAAATTCTTAGGATTGGCTATACCTGGGGAATTACATTCCAAAAGAAATAAATTATGATTTTATTTCTATGAAATGTATTGAAATCTATGTAAATATCTGAAAACCTGTATTTAAAATGGGATTGACTTTAGAACATTATGAAATGTTTAGTATAATGAAATCGATTTGAGAAAACAGTTATCCTTTAATAAGTACAGCTTATTTATGTTTTTAAAAATGGGTAATTATTTGACAATATTGTCACTAACCTTTTAGTATTACTTACCCTAATGATCACATGAATCATTTTGGTGTATATTTCCCATTTTAATTCTGTAACTCAAGGTCCTGTTGTGGAAACCTTTCAGTGAATACTAGAGCTTTTATGTTTAGTGTTCTACTAATGTGCTTCCATAGACAACTAATTTTTGTGTTTTTCCCCTCTTCTTGTTCATGAAAAGAAACTATCGAGAACAGAGGTATGTAATGAGAATAATCTGAATATATAACTAAAAGGTTTAATTCTTTTTAACATTGTTGAAATTTATATATGCAATCAATCAAGTTCACTTTGTTTTTATGCAAGGATGATCTTGATTTTTTATGATCTTGAAATAATTTTAAATTGTATTACTTTATAGTAGCATATAAAAATTGAATTTTTTCCATCTGAAATAAACTTCCTGTATGTGAAGTTGTCATGTTTGTTTACATTAGTTTATTGGCTTTTCTTCATGTTTATAACACCCTGGTTGCCTGGTTTCATCCAAGGGAATTTATTTTTTCTTTGTTACTGTTGTTATAGTAGTAACTTCATTCATAAATGACAAGTGTTTATCTGGCTGCAGTGTTGCTGTCAGGGGAAAGTTCTGGCACTTAGTGAACTAGTTATCTGTGTAAGAAAATACTTTTGTACTGATGAGGTAATCACTCAGGTAAAGAGGTAATTGGAATCTCTGTCTCCTATATTTTTTCAAATAAAAATACCAGTAGACAAAGTCAGACACCCTACTCAGCATAACCTTATAATTTATGTTTAGCCACTAATGTAAAAAGAAATATTTTATATTCATGTTGTTCTATAAGAATTACATATTTTATCTAAATTTAAATTGCCACATACTACACTATTGGGGTATACCCTTCCCGTTTTTGATTTTTGTTTTTACTACAGACTGAACTCAGGGCCTCAGGGCCTTCACATGGAGCAACATCCCCAGCCCCTGCCCTTGTTTTTTTGAGCGCCAGGGTTTCACTGTGTTGTCCAGGCTGAGCTTGAACTTGACATCAGCTTGTCTCAGCGCACAGTGCTGGGATTACAGGCGTGCACCATTGCACCCAGCTTATAACCTTCACTTTTGACATCTAAACAGTTACTAGTACTATTATCTGTTGATACAAAAATTAAAATATAATCCTGGAGGTTAATTATCCAGGGTAGGTCTTGCACAGTATTTATTTTTGTGCTCAAGGCACTTAGGTGGATTCTTACCTTCTAAGCTTTTCCATTGTTCCATTTCAGGCTGGTGGCAGGTTAGGAATAAGGTGTAATAAATGTAATGACACTTTTTCAGATGTCGGCCACAACCTTCATTTTGTCACAAATCAAAATTTTAAACTTTACTCTTCTGTTTTCTTCTGTGTTGTAAGTTAAAACACTTGTAAGGCTTTAGCCATAAACATGTATAGACTTTCTACAAATGTCTGGCACTCACAGGATACCAATCAAAATCCTGATCAGTTAGCGCAGATATTAGGAAATATTAACCTTATCCGGGAGTAGCTAACTCATCATTAATGGAAAAAGTAAAAACGAGAGAAAATTGACTAAATTTTAAAAACACCTAGATTTCTCTGTGACATGTTTTAAAAGTTTGTGTCCTGCAGCACTTGAGTGGAGCAGCAACCACTCATGCTTCCTGTTGAGTAGAAATGACTAGTCAGTCATACCAGAAATCTAAGGTTGGTGGCCTTCTTCGGCCAGAATTAGGTTGGTAAGATAAAAAGCTGATGACTCAGCTCTACTTTCCATTATAATGTAATATAATACTGCTGAATATATAAAAAGAAAACTAAAATGTCTCAAATATGTAACATAAGCAATATTAAAAAAGTGCTCTAAGGTATGTTCTCACTAGGGATGCTATCTAGAATAAGGATATTGCCCACACTATACAAAAATAATTAATATTTTAAAGTACACATTCATTTCTCATTCTAATGCAGCATATGAATGGAGTTAAGACATTTCACATGCAGAATCTCCTTCATTTGCCTGGTATAATTCCACATCTCCTGGTGTTACCAAGTCATCGTTTCATGAGTCTGGCTATGCTTTTGGAATCAAGTCCATATTTTGAGAGTTGTTACATCTTCAGTGGGTATTTGTCAACAAAACTTTGTTTCCCCTTTGTCCATTGCTAATGAGTATTAGGTTTGGACAACCTATAGCCTTTCAATCAGAGTCGTGAGTGTGTATTTTGAGAATATACATCAGTGACACAGAGAAAGTACTAAGGTCAGCGGACTAAAAAGCGTGCATTAAGAAGTTTTCAGTCTTGTAAAATTATTTGCATACAGAGATCTGACCAGTTCCAAAGGCTGCTAGGAAAGGAGAATGTATAACTCTGAGTTAGCATTGCTTTCAATTAGGTTTGTCTTTGAGGTTCTATGGTAGGGGAACCAGTTGTCAAGGAATTGGAAATGTAGTAATATGTGAAATCACTTAAACTTTCCTCAGCTCAGAAGTCAGAGTTCTGTGGAATCTGCAAGCGTTAGAGTGAAGGGACACGGTCAGCATAGTAGTGGTCTCTGCAGGCCGTGGTTCTCTGATCATTGCATGAAAGAGGCAAATGTTTTCAAAAAGGAAGGCAGCATTCATCAACATGAAGCAGGCCCACAGGTACCCTTTACACCGGTGAAAGTGTTGCCGAACATAAAGTTTTGCCACTAAATGCAAGATACATTAAATATGTACCCTCTTATCGGACTCCTGTTAGTGCTGTGATGGCCCAGACATGCCAAATTTGGCATAACTTTCCAAGCGTTAGAGAACACAGGCAAGAAATTCCGTAAATGAATTTGATAATCGTCAGCGTTTCCTCCCAAGAATGTATCCTCAAGGTTTTCAGCATATTGAAGGAGTGTGATGTATATTTACTTACAAGGCTGACAAAAAGGTGACAAACGAGCCCTGCTTTATTCCTTTCTGTTCACAGACTGCTTATTAAAAAATAGTTAAAGTCTCGTTTTGGGGCTGAACTCCATGTGTCACTTTAAATCCGCCAGTGCTGTTGGCAAGGGGTAGATCCATGCACCCATAGAGCCCTGTGTAAGCCTTAGACTTTAGGTAATTACAAAGATGCCTGTTTGTCATTTTCTTTCAAATGTCTAGGAAAGAAAACCTCCACATTTTTTAAAGTTGATTTCACTGTTTATGTCATAGCATGAGTACTTCAGGATTTAGCAGCTGTATGGTTTGTAACAAGAATTATAAATAGGTTTTAGTTTTTGGGCAGGTTTACAAACTGAATAAGAAACATTAGCTGAACTTCAGTTTATAAAGTATCCCTATTCAATGGAAATATTTTTTCTTTGTCTGAAATGAACACTCGTCCCTACGACTAATGAGAAATATAATATTTTAGGTCATGTCTTTCTGATCTGTGGTTTTACCTTAAGCAGAATCCTCTCCATTTATTTTCTCTCTCACCTGTTTTAGCCACTTTATTTTCTTCTGATGGATTTTCCCACTTTTTTTCAAGCCTTTCTTGGTTTCTTTTTATATTACCATTATTCCGGTTATATTCATGCTTCTGTCAGTGTGACTCCGAACACCTTATGGAATATGTCTTATTGTACAGTAACAATTGTACAGTAGCAATTCCATTAAGATACAGCCCAGACACCAACAGAGCACTGGATAAATATCTTCTTTAGCACTAGGGCTAAGACTTGGTTAAAAAAATTTTTTTTCATTCTGCATATGCTTAGGGATTATGCAAATAAATGTAATAGTTTAATGTACTTTTAGGAAAGATGAGACTTCTCTCATAATAAGGTCAACCATTTGCCCAAAGGCTTTTGGGGTGTCCAAGAAATACTCTTCCTTAGTGTTTACATTTATAATGCTCTTATGCAACAACTAGACGACCTATAATTATGAACACAGAGTTGGACTGACTCATCTGAAGTAGAATAAGAACAAACAAGCAATGAACAAAGACCTTCAGAGAAGTAATAATTACAGTTTGTATCAGTCAGCTCCTCCAAAGTCATTGAGCTTTAAGAGTTTGTGCTTGACTTATCATTAAATGAGATGCATCAATTCAAAACACAAAATAAATTAAGGTTGTATAGGAAAGGAAAAAGGCAACCTGTAATTAAGGTAGAAAGGGATAATTTTGAAGAAAAACAGTCATAGAGTGTTTTTTCCTTTGAGTTATTCTTTACAAAAATATGCACATGTCTAAAATATTTACATATAATGTGAGAAACATGAGGTAATTTTCCTATTACAAACTTTAGCACTGGTCAGGTCAGTTAGTGTGCTAAAGACTCCAGATTTAAGAAATGTGAAAAACACTCAAAATTTAGGAGGGACACCTAAAAAAGATTGGAAAAAGAAGTTCGATTAAGAATTTTAAGGGCATCATTTGGTTGGTCTTTTATGATCTTTCATAAAAAATAATAAAATGTTATTTTATTGATTGTGGACCGCTAATCATCTTTATCTTCACCAAAGCAAGAAACATTTGTTAAATATGTAATAAATATTATAAAAGTGGAGAGTGAAAGATGTTAAATACTGTTAACAAATTAATAATCTATCACTAATATTTACTATGTAAAGAAAGATGCGTCCATTCCTTGTATTTCCAGGAGGATGCAGACAGAAGTAGTTTCTATATTTTGGACACTTTACAGTGACGATAGATGATCTAGGTAAGAGTCTCACTGGCCAGGCAATAAGAGGAGGTTCCCCAGAGGGGCATTAAACTGCACTTCCCAGCACCTTGACCGAAATCCACAGATGGTGATATGTTTGGCATTTGGGATGTCTGTGCACTGTGTCAAAAATGACTAAGTTACACTGAAAAACTGGTAAATCATGCTCCATTAAAAGGCAAAAATAAAAGCGCCTGCTCCGCTGTGGGAAGCAGTCCCTTGGCACCTGCAGTGTCAGCTAACTGAGGCGTTGACGAATGCCTGGACCACACAAAGACAAGGTCATTTGGGGGAGTAAAGTGTGACTCCGACCTTTTATGTAGTAGCTTTTCTTTACTTAATTTGCATTTGTTGAGACATACCTCATCACCTGATTAAGATCATCATTAAAGGTAAAAATGACAAAAAGAATTTGTTAACCATTATTACTGGAAATATGATGTTGATAGGACACTGTATACTGTTATTTTTAATAAATACACAAAAGGGAAGTTTCCTCCCTGAGGCAAGATATAGAACTGATTTCTTTGAGGCCATTTTTTTCAAGTATTAATTGAGTATTTTACTGATACAGGATAAAACAAACTATGATTCCAGAGATCAAAGACCTCTTGCATAGGAAGATAAGTTATTCATCATATATTATTAATATTACAAATATAGAGGCTTATATTATTTTTCATATAAAATCAATGTATCATAACTGGTAAAAAGAAAGGATAATCGTGAATTGAATTCACTCTCAGAATTAAAAAGTACATATTTTAGAGCAGCCTATGTCGGAGATCTGTGGTAGAATTAGTCTTACAGATTAGTTTAGTGGTAAATTCTTTAATTAAAATAGGGAAGTAGATTAAGTCACACAAATTAAATGCATGCTTTATGACCATTGAAAAATGTTTTTCAGTGCCGGTGAGATGGCTCAGCGGCATAAGCACCTGCCCGGCGGGCGCAAGGGCCTGAGTTCGACTCCCGGAACCCACATACGAAAAAAGGGCCGGTGATATTGCTCAGCGGCACGGGCGCCTGCTGGCGCGCGAGGTCCTGAGGTCGACCCCCGGTACCCACAAAAAAAAAAAAAAGAAAAATGTTTTTCAGATTTATAGCCATGTGTGAGTAAATAGCATTGAAGTAATATGAGAGAGGATGTTCAGTCATTCAAAAGAATGATGATTAAGTGTTTTAAACACAGCAGTATGAGAATCAACATAAATAAGCAGACATCTGAAAGTGGCATTTTTGGGAAAAGATTTAGCATTAGCAAGTAATCCAGATTATCAAGGTAACTGAAGAGAGACCAAACAGGACAAGGAATTCGTACGTGTTTGTTTTCTTGGAGATTTACTCCAGTACAGCTGTGTTTAGAATTAGCCCTGCACTAATGTGAGAACCTCGCACTCCAGCACTGAGTGGATGAATCATGGCGAGTGCAGTTAGTTGGCTGTTTGAGGGCCACAAATTGACAGGTCACCACGCTAGCTACCATGGGGTTGTTCCTACTTGGTTCCCTGAGGAGAAGTAGGAAAAGTCGGTGCCAGCCTTAGTTCCCGGTGAGCCGAGTGGGTCGGCCCCGGTGCGGAATGAACACACTGCCCCTTGCGGTGCTCTTGGGACAGCGGGGACAACGGAAGTCACCGCTGTCTGCCCAGAAGTGCCCTTCCATAGTTTCCACAACCCTTGCTTCCTTTTGTGAATTATCTCCTTTTGCATAGTGCAGTTTAATTGTAAAATTACTGTTTTAACTCAGCTTGGAATCTTTTTCAATTTCTTTATATTTCTTTTAGATAAATAATGAAACTCCAAACTGAACACCAACTCTGATAATTTATTTGGATTAAATTATGGAATACCTTAGAAATCAGTCAATTTTTTTGAAAAGTCAAAGTTACATTCATTATATAATGTTCAGAAATTATGAAGAGTTTATTCACAACAGTGGGAAAAAAACTGCTTTATCTGGGGAAGGACTATCCTAACACATCTTCCACATCAATGTTTTTAAAAGACAAAACTGCAACTAACAGCTCCAATTATAATGAGATTACAATTTTGTTTTTGTTTTTTTTTTGTTTTTGTGGGTACCGGGGGGACGACCTCAGGACCTCGCACGCCAGCAGGCGCCCGTGTCACTGAGCGATATCACCGGCCCCTTTTTCGTATGTGGGATCCGGGAGTCGAACTCGGGCCCTCGCGCTTGCCGGGCAGGTGCTTAAGCCACTGAGCCATCTCACCGGCCCAGATTACAATTTTAAAAAACCTTATCTTTCCATATTTCCCTCCCAAAGTAAAGCCTTCTTCCAGTCTATAAAGACATCATTTTAATTGTATTTCTGATCTCTACAGTTAGAATGACTTTAACTTGTCACATTTATTATTAATCTTATGTGTTGTTATAGATTTGATTCATGTAGATCATTATCCCTACCTCTCTTTTTTTTTCTGAATAATATTTGTATATGTCTGTGTTCATGTGTGTGTCTTGTTTTCTGACTCTGAAATGTTTATTATGCCTTAGACAGTTACCCCAGGGAGATTATGTAAAAAAGCCCGGAGATGGCGACTCTTTTTATAGCGACATTCCTCCTGGAGTCAGCACAAACTCCGCATCTAGTTCTAAGAAGAGGTCTGCCTTTCTGTCGCATTTTCAGATTTCTACCTGTTCCATCCCACATTATTCCATTAGTCAGAACATTTCATTATTTTGCAGCAGGTTTGATTACTTCTTCCTTCTTTCTTGAATGTTAAAAAATAGTATCCTTTGTTCTTTGATTACTCTATTTCAAAATGCCATATGCTCAGAACCACTTGGTATACAAATCAGGCCACAAAATTGAAACAAAGCAAAACAAACAATTTAAATCTGCATAGAAACCCCAGGGTATTTTAGTCTTGCTCTTCCAAGTGTTAAGAAACTAAGTTGCTATAGAAACTAACATAGTATTTTAATAATATTTTAAAATGGTGAGCTTTATGTCATATTTGGTAGTCAAAGAAAAAGGTTACTGTCATGCTTCAATTAAAGCAGTTAACATAGATTGGTAATAAGTGCTGTCTTGAATTATTTTAAAATTTCATATATATACAAGCTAAGCTTGCTGTGAAACAGACTGCTTCTCTGTGAATCATGTATTTGAATATTATGATTTTGCCTTTTTTTCTGGAATGACTGTTTGGAGATGTCATGATTATACCTTAGTTGATGAATTAATTTAAGTATGCTTAATATTTGCCTGAGTTTTACAACAGTAAGATGAGATTAATATAGTATTTATATGTCTTACACACTGATGATATATTCTTGTTCTAGCATCGTAAAGTGTTTGGCACCACTTAAAATTCTGCATGCTTTATAATTACTTTACAGTAAATGGATAGAAGAAATAAATAGTTGGAATATTTTAAGGAGTGAGATGTATATTCACATTGAAGGAAGCTAAAATATTCTTATGGGGCATTTCTTCAAAGTGGCCAATAGGGGTGTAATGGATAGGAAAAAAGTCTTGGTAGCCCCACAAACAAGAGGCACATCCATTATTTTGCACAGGGGTTGACGTGGCTAGGTTATTAAGTGGGAACATGATCTATCCAGGTGGCCCAGACAGAATGGATTATCTGTAAAAATTCCACAGTGATGCTCAGTCTTTGTGGACATTCATCAGGAAGGAGAGTAGAAGGAACTGATGAGATCTGGGAACTCTGCTTTCTGTGGACTTTTGTTAAACAAGAAGGACAGCTTTCACTTAGATAATAGAGTTTTAAGCAAAGGCAGAAGTACTAGTTTGGGGCCTATAGAAAGATTTTTTTAAAACGTTTGAATTTACTGAGGGTTTGTTGGTTAGGAGATGACGACTAGGGGTCTACTTGAATTCTCTTACATAAATATTTCCTTGGTCAAATACAAAAATTTTAATTGAGTAACATAGTAAAGTTACTCAATTTTAATTGAGTAACATAGTAAATTCCAGCAGAATTTCTGTTATCTTTCTTACAAAACAGAAGTCATTCTGTAAGTAGCAAATGATGTTAGAAAGTTCCAACCTAGGGCATTAACATGTAACAACTGTGCTGAGTTCCATGTGCTTTCACTCATTGGTAAATTCTTTTAAAAATAGATACTGTTAGCAACTAAACAGAATGTTATGTGGAAACAATTTTTAAATATAGTGCTAATTTTTAGAGTACTTAAAAAGAGCTTAAAATATTCCTTTAATGGGTTATGACTTTAGCCAGTTAAAAATCTATCAAATTATGAGACTTTTAAGTATGCACAGTTTGTCAGACTTCTTTCGTTATGGGATACAAGGTAGGTGTGTAGATTTTGCTTCTTGTAGATAACTCACTTACGCTGGTAGGACAGGGCCGAGGGCTCAATGGTACATGGGCTTTGTGAGAACTGCTTCCATGACAGATTTCTGTCTTGTTCAGTTCAGCTGTTGGACAATTAGCCAACATGTACTCTAGTTCTTTGGATCATATTTGTGGAGAAAAAAAGTGCCAATTTTCTCAGAAAATAATTTTATTATTTAAGAAACTATAAATATGACTTTGATAAAGATAAACCTGGTTCAGTTGAGCAAATCTTAATACAATCTCTTGGAAGTCCATGTTCTCATAATATTTGGATGGAAGCCATTGCTTTACAATTAAGAAACATCTACGGTGGGACCCCATTGTAACTCCGCGGCTGGGCGTGTATAACCGAAACACACAGAGACTTCGCAGCATGTGCGGCTGGGTTCTGGGGACTGTAGATTGGCTTGCATTAAGTCCTGGTACTTTTCGCTTACGGACTGTTGTAATGGGGTTCCATTGTATTTGACTTTTCTTAAATTGAATGTTGTGTAATTCTGCCTTCTTCATGAAGACGTTCATGTTCTTTTCATTCTTTCATTTCAGATTTTTTTCTTGATTTATTTTATTTAATGCACAGTGATGCTTATAAGTTTTGCTTACTGATTTCAAAGCATTCGTCTGATTCCATTTTGAACAATATAAAAATATTTTCAATTTCAGGTCAAATGGCCTCTCTCATTCTTGGAGTGAAAGGATTCCAGACACAAAGCATATTTCTGACATCTGTGAAAATGGACGGCCTCGAAGTAACTCTTGGCAAGGTACAGGGCAGCATGGTGACTCCATCTGTGGGTGTAACCCAAGTTCTGTATTTTCTGGTCTCTGGGTGGAAAGTCACGATTATTCCCATAAGCTCCGTAGCTCTTCTCACAGTAGAGAGGAGGCTATTCAGAAGGAGAGTCCAGTGTTTGCTTTTGTTTCATTTTATTTTTTCTCTTCTTGGATGGGGAATGATGGGGTTTGGTAGCACCAGTATGTTAGTTTGCTCAGGTTTGTACCACCTGCTGCTTCCCAAGAAAGTGGATGATAATCATCTTTGGTTAAGACAAACAACAGAAAAGAATGTATTCAAAGCTAACCCCGGGGCCGGTGAGATGGCTCAGCAGCACAGGTGCCTGCTGGCGCGGGAGGTCCTGAGGTCAACCCCCGGTACCCACACACACACACAAAAAAAGCTAACTCTGAAGGAGATGCAAGGGCCTCTTATTGCCTCAAATCGCCCTCTCCCCTTGCTTAGGTGTGCAAGAGCTTTTATCATAAGGAAGAGAGGGGAGAAACACAATAAGGTAACAGACAGGGAAATTCCTGTGTGGTTTTATCTCCCCTGCCATTCGTGGCATCTTTCCTCCTTTGCTCCCTTGTGGAGAAAGAAACCTGCCAGACCTCCTTACTTTCAGACAGGGATGTTACTTCTCGGCCCATTCATCTGAGAAGACAACGGGCTAGCTACTAATGCCCTTAGCAGGAGGAAGTTTAAAAAGTAGCTTTTATATTTAAAAGAAATAAGTCCAGCTGGGCATAGTGGTGCATGTCCTTAATACCAGCACTCTGGGAGGCTAAGGCAGAAGGATCCCAGGCAGGAGGACCCCTGCCTGGAAAACTTAGTGACTTAATGAGACCCTGTCTCAAAATAACAAAAACGGGCTAAGGATACAGCTCATTGTGACAGACCTGGTTCATCTAGGGTGGTGAAGTGCCATGTAATTGGACATAGAGCAGTTACTTATTTATATGGAAATCTGGCTATAAACCATCTTTTCCAGGTAACCTGGGAGGCAACAGAAAGAAAATCAGAGGCAAAAGATTTAGACCTCGATCTAATTCAACTGAGTAAGTCTGAACCTCTAATGGAAAAAGGCACTCCAAGGTCCGTGCAATTAGTGTCGAACGTTAATTAAGCAGATAGCCAAAAGAACTGGTAAACCATGCTTCTGGTCTTGGTTTTGTCTCTTTAATGCTTTTTGCCCTTTAAAAATTAACCGTGGCTTTTCTCTTTTGCATAGGCATCTCCGCAACTGTGCCCAAACCAATATTCACTGACAGTGGGGGTCTCACCCTTGCTGCAGGCTCTCCCGCCAGTCCCCTGCCATTGTGGTGTCTTGGTTCCCTCCAAAGGGGATTTTGATTACACCCCTTTCTTCTCATCACCTGGGGTTCAGCCATTTCAAGGGGCCACCCTTCCTCCTCCCACTATACGTGCAGACTGGAAGCATCAGGGAGACCCCTGTGCCTTAGAGCATGATGGTGCTCGAGACCCGAAACCACCGCTCTGAGGTCTTCATGGCTGCGATCTAAGCATTCTCTCAGACTAGGGATAAATTCCCCTTTTAAAGGAGCCTTCTAAGGACCTTTAAAAGGGCATTGACCTAAATTCGCTCTTTAACCAAGTTATTGTCACTAAATGCAACGCTACTCATTTTAAATGATAGCCACTTTTTTTTTAAGTGGAAGTGGGCTGGAAGTTACATTTAAAGTCTTTTATAATGAAATAAACACCCTGTACTTTTTTTTTTTAATGTTTCTCCAACTTAAGAAAGCATAAGTAAAAGCCTCCTCTAACCTTTAATCTCCCATTCATGGAGTCAAACACATCTTCCGTATCCTTTTGGACTGAACTTGCCACCTGGTTTTAACAAACCGTACTTTTTTAAGGCACCTAAGATTTTCCACTTATTTCTTACTCTAGTGGTATTTATCATTTCCAGGATCTTTATTGCTTTTTTATGCCTTAATACTTTAAAAGTCTGAATAGCAGGTATTTGTTAACTGCTTGTCAGAAATTTATGTTAGCTTTACCATCATGTACCCTGCCTTTTTCAGTCCAGGAATAATAATATTGCCCTGAAATTTGGACCTTCCACCTGAATGGTATTGTCTTGTAAGTGGCTTATCAAAGTTTATTAGAGGATACTTTACCTTAGAAACAATAAACAATTTCAAGTGATAGCATTGCATGGTCCAGAATGGCATCATAGAACTTCATCAAAAATAACTAATTGGATAGAGTTTATCTTACGCATTCCCAAAGCGCTTGGATGCTTTCAGGGTCATTGTTGATAAACTCTTTTGTGGAATGTTATTTGGTTTGTTTTGCATGAGGTCACCTGGTAAGAGCTCCTTAGCTTATCTCAACTGCACATAAGAAAACAGATAAAAACCACAAACTGTTCTATAGAACTTCCTTTGTGTACTATTGAGTATTCTAACAGTGTTTCCTATAGCAAAACTTTGACAGTTCCTAAGTGGAAAAAAACTCCAGCAGTATGTTCAAAGCATTAGTTTAGGCCCTAAAGAACATTTGGTGTTTAGCAATATTCATATGATATTTTCTAGGGCATTCACTTATCTTTTAAAATTTGGTGAATAATTTCCACTCACATCATATTCTAAAAAGTGTACTACTATAGTAGCCTTTGAGAAATATAGCTTTGAGATAAGTTATAATAATTTAATAAGACATTCTAAAAGAGTCATCTTAGAAGGGAAATGAATTAAGAATTCCTTCCGATTTTTCAGACTTTTCTGGTTCTAGGTATATGACTCATGTAAATAAATGGAGCACTATTCTCATATACCTTCTGGTACTGGGACTATTTCTCTATATATACATACATTTTTATACTTTTTAAAAATAAGGATTCCTGGGCTGGGGATGTAGCTCAGTGGTAGAGTGCTTGCCTAGCATGCACGAGGCCCTGAGTTTGATCAGTAGCACTGCAATAATGTAATGATTCCTGATATATAACATGTCAAGAATTATGTTGGCACATTTTTTAAGTAATCTCATTTGCTTCTGATGTAATAATACCATTTGTGTGACTATAAAAGGAGCAAAATGACCACAGGAAAATGTATCTTTGATTTTTTTTTTTTTTAAACAATAAGAGGTATTTCAGGTCTGTTATTTCAACATTGCCTTTAATACCTCATCATCCGCAAGGGTGATGAAAATTTGGACATGAATGACAACATGCACCACAAATGCATGCTTTGCAGATTAACAAAATAAAATGTCCTTGTTTGTTGTACTGTTTTCCCACTCAAAGCTTATGCATCTCCTCACTGTTGTACATGATGTGAAAGAGCTTTTTGGCTTAGACTTTGTATTATATATTGTGTTTTTACAGGAGGGAGCCCCAAGCACCCGAGCCTGGGCACTCCCTCGCCCAGACAGTCCCATCCCAAGGCATAAGCCCAGGGGGCTCTGACAGCCCCCAGACAGGGAGTCTGGATCACAGGTCAGTCTCCACCTGCCCCTTCATTCTGGGCTGCCACTTAATGTCCCTCCAAGTCCCTTCCTTGGCTGAGAACAGGGTCATTTGATCTTTGACCGAGCCTCAATGTCTGCTCAGAGGTGCTCCTGGTCCAGCCAGCACCAGCTAATTTTCCTCTGCCTCTCCATCCTGGAGAACATAAGAGCTCTCCCAGCCCGTCTGACGCATTTTTTGCATGTTGCGCTACAAGCCAAGTCAAGCCACACAGGGTGATTGACGTTTGATAGAATCCCACCACTCTGGCCACCGTGATGTAGCGATGTCAGGAAGTCTACTCTGAAGACCCTTTCCCGGGCAGGCTCCCTGGTGGAGCAGCAATTCAGAGTTCTCTTCAGGGGCTCTGTGAAGTGACCTCAGCCTTCTGAGTTACTTCCTGAAATGCAGGAAAAGGCCTATCAAGTGCAAGTCCAGCCAGGTGGCTGTAACTTTCACGAACCAGCCATGGCACCAGGCCTTTGATTTTCTGAGATCCTCAGTGAGAGAAATAAACATCTCCTCCAGGAAGTGGCCATCTCCCTGCAGGTGACTCCGTTTGCTGTGTGGCTCTGTTTCACCTGATGACAGCTGCATGGGCTTTTTCTACAGTTTTCCCCAGGCCAAAGCATTCACTAGCCTTCAGCAGCGGCTGCACTTGCTTCTTGACTTTTTCTTTCTGTTCAGTCTCAGTGGAAATCTTTAGGCAGTCTTCGGCTGTCTCTGTGAAAAGTTCAAGTCGGCAGTGATTGTGGCTAAAGGCAGTTATTATGAGTTGTTCCTAAATCAGACAGTTATCTTAGCAAACTAAGTGGCCTTTAAATATAAAAAGGCCAGGTGTGGTGGTGCACACCTGTAATCCCAGCACTTGGGAAGCTGAAGCAGGAAGATTGCTATGAATTTGAGGCCAGCCCAGCCTACATAGTGAGTTCAAGGCCAGCCTGGAAGCCTGAAATGCACAGTGAGACCCTGTTTCTATTAAAAGTATTTAAAAAGTATAAAGAGGAATAAAACCCTTTTTAAAAAGAGAGAATCATGATGTTCTTTTGTAGAGGTCCTTGGTTATAGCTAACAATGAAGGAACAGGCTATGGGAAAATAACCTGCTTTTAAAACTATTACTGTGGAACTGTAGTTTTGATTTTAAATATATTTGCAAACAGCTCAAGGCTACATAAGAAAGAAGCGAACTTTAACTAGAAACAAATAATGTATTTTATAATAATTTAAATTTTATAGAGCTTGCATCTTCATTGCCTATACTGTTTGTAGAAGTACTGTTTTCAAACTGAGAAAGCCCAGTAAAACCTCCAAATTCTTTCACTATTGAATTTATTTAATCTGTATTGCTCTACAAGACCTAATTCTACGGGATGTGTTCTTAGTTGGCTTTCAGGGTAAAAATCAAAGGAAACTCTGGGGAAAATAACAACCATACCTCCAGTTCTACTGCCTTTAAAATCTGCACGGTAATGCCGATGGAGACATTGCCAGATGCATCAGGGAAATGCTAACCGAGGTCACTGTTACTCTCTGGCAGTCATGCACTCAGTTCACGATGAGATTCTTGGAAGGTGACTCCCGAGGGACATTTCCTAACAGCACCAGGAGCACTTCAGTCTGAGGGCTAGGAGCACAGCTGCTGCTGCTAAATCACTATCCCAGCCCCAAGGTTGTGGAGCCCTGTATAGACGGCACTTCCTGTGCTTGGGCCCCACCATCCGGAGTGGACCTCCTCTGCTCCTTCCCCAGCTGACCCGGAAGTACTTTCTGTAGACCCCAGCTTGGGTTCAGCTACAGGGAGTGAGACAGCGGCCATGTAAAAGCTGCCTTCTTGTACTGAAAAGAAAATTTGCTCTTTGAAGTTGTTCTTGGGGTTGTGTGCACCCAAATGACAGACTGGAACTGCAACCTCCTGAATGTTTTCAAAAAGCACGATTACCATTTGAAAAGCAAGGAGCCAAATTGGCAGTGGCCTGGAAAAAAGGCACTTAGGTGGGCGAAGGGGAGTGCTGACAGTACTGCGATTGAGGGGAGTTCTGATTTGCTTTGGAATACTTTCTAGGATGCCTGGAGCCTTGCTCTAGCTGAGATTCTCCTCAGGCCATTGAGTGTGTGTGTGTGTGTATATATATATATATATATATGTGTATTTATATATAAGCTGCCTCATGATCCCCCACTGCCCATCCCAGTTTATTTGCCATACTGACTTGCATATGGAGGGTGAAGACATCCTTGCTAAGCTTGTGCTGTGTATTTTCAGATTTTCTATCTTGTTCTGCTTTCTTTGTTCCTTCCATTGCTTTCTGCAGGTATTTAAATCCATGGTTCAAAAGAGACTATAATGTAGCTAAGTGGGTAGAAGATGTGAATAAAAACACTGAAGGACCATACTTTAGGTATTTTATAAATTAATTTTATATCCTTTTCAAACTCTTCCAGCACATACAAATATTGTACTGTGACTGGCTCTCTATCTTCTATCTCCTCATACAAGTTCTTACAGATGGAAAAGGGTCCTGTTTCTTTGCTGCCATTTGAAAGGGTTGCCGTTTAGTGCATGTCCCTGTCGCCATCTAAGCTTTTTAGTAGCTTCCTCTTCATTTGATGTTATGTAACGTTCTATGGGCATGAAGCATACCTTCACTAATAAAGAAGCACTATTAACCTCAACAGTTTAATTTCTAGATCCAGCAGTTTCATAATGCATTTTTCCTACTTATTGCCTAAGAATGCATAGTACATACAGAAACTCAAAGAAAAAACATGAAAAGAAGCAAAATTTTACATTCATTAAAAACAAGGATTTGCCCTAACTGGAAAAATCAATGAGTGTAGGTTCTCTTTGTTCAGTGTAACATTTGCTACCAGAGAAGGGCTCTGCCAGGAAGAGCGCTTTATGGCTTTTCAACAAAACAATTTTTAATACTAGTGAGAAATGTTGTTTAACACTTCAGATAGAAAAGGAAGCAGAGAAGAAACATGTTTCTGACACAGAGAAGAACATCCTTGTATTTTATAAACTATCAAATTTATTCAATTCAGTGCAGCTTTGTGTAACATTAGAGGTCAGAGAGAATTTCCAAGAACTCTTAATGGTATTTTTTATCACTCTTTATAATACCAGAAAGGTTTCCTAGAGGTAAATGTCCACTTTATATCTGACTACTTTGTGGACAACTAATGTTGAACATCATTTAACAGTGAGCTTTTATGTTATTGCTATGACTTGGGTCAGCATTGAACAGATACCAAAATATGTGTGTGTGTTAACTCTCAGCACCCATATAAGGTGACTTTCTCTTCCAGTGTACCATTTAGTTTAGTCATGTACAGTTTGAGAAAATGATTAGACTTACCTGCATTTTAATTTGATTCATAACATTTGCATATACCCTAAGGGAAGCATAACTCCTGCCTGCTCACAAAAATCCTCCTGCTTTTATGCCCAGCCTGGCGCTAGCACCCTGTCCTCTGCTTCCCACACTCCCCACACGGAACCTCATGCACACACACTCACGTTCCAACATCCCACCCTCACCTGTAGCTCCCAAGATGGCCAGCGTCAGGAAGACAGGTAAGATGATTTTGAATGCTACTTGGAATCGTGGCTCACCTGCATTTTACTGAGGCTTGTGGGCAGATTGTAATTTGTACTAGCCACAGAACCAAAACACGACGATGTTGGTCCTATGTGGGTTATGGCTTTTGTTCCTACATGGATGTACTGTGTTTGCAGCAGTAATCTGTGAGATGTTACCCGGGAAGAGTCGATTCACCTCCCCTGGGTGAGCTGAGTAGTTCATGTGGCTCCCAGAGAAGAGTTCACATTTCTTAAAAGCAGCCCCCGGGTCTGCCCAGAAGCTGCATGACTAAAAGCAGTTTGGATGGGGAAATGCTTTAGCGCCCCTGGTTGCACGTGCAAAGCTGCGTGGGCAATTTTAGAGGGTTCCTGTATCTCCTCTTTTAATATGAGATATTGGTTCCTGTAGATACTCCCATTACGAATTATTTAAAATTCATATTTTTGTTTAGAGGCTAAAGTCCATTGGACAGTTAATAATTTAAGTGTCTTTTGGGGGCATGTAAGAGTTACACTGGTAAGACTTGAAAATCGACTCCTAATTTCTGTGGCAGTGTTGAATAATAGAGGCGACCTGGAGCTTTTAACACCATGATTCTAATATGACAGAGAATTTCATCTGCTCTCCATCCAAGCCAAGTCTCACTCAGGAGGCCTGAGTGCATCCACACTTTGGTTTATGCTCTGCCAGCCTTCTGCTTAAGTTCAGATTGGCTTCATTTGCCACCAGGTCATTCAGGGGACTCCCCCCCTGCCGCCACCACCAAAACCACCAGTGAAGGCAAAGGTCATCTTAATCACCCACGTGGTACTGGGTTCGTGGCATTTTATCTAAATGCAATGGGGACTTTTGTGATTGCAGTAAAGTAGTCCCAAATATGGCATAGCTCTTACAGCATAGTGTCTGTATCACCACAGAGAGTGAGGCAAATGCCTGTGGGTCCTGAGTGAGCAGACACCCTCCGCTCTGCCCTCACCCAGCTCTCAGGCGACAGTGGTCAAGTTGTCCTCAGCATGTACTGGGGCCACCAGGAAGGAGCAGGTGAGATTAGGGCAAGAGCATGCCGTCACCACCCCCAGAGCCTGGAACGAGTTCTGTTGGTGACACTGCTTTCATAGGCTTGGAGGGTGTGCTTACCCCTGAGTGTTACCTAGCAGATCACTCACTTCGGTGTTTTAAAATTTTCCATTGTTTTACATTTCTGTTTTCACATAGTGACTCTGAAAATAGATGAATAATTGTAACTGTCACGTATCAAGTGCCTACTGTAATCTTTATGCCTCGTATCATGAGAGGAAGGCATCATTATGCCCTTGCTGTGCTTGGATGAAACTGAGGCACAAAGGGTTATTTGTGGTAGAGCAGAGTTAGTATGTGTTAGAGCCAGAATTGCAGGTGGCTCTGTCTGACCTCCGTGGGTTTCTCTTTTTCTGTACTTTCTGAGAAGTAATAGGGTGGATATGGACACTTAAGTCCTGGCTCCGGCTGTTACAAAAGTGAACGAGGAGTGACTGTGCCTCCTTCATGTGACTGGTCTGCTTTAGTTGTCCTGAGTGGCAGCGCTGAACTAAAATCACCGTATAGGCCTAGCTGCAAAAGTAGAAGCCCAGAAAGTCTGAAATATCTCAAGATACGCCACAGCCCATTGGCACTAAAGCACACCTTCATCGTGTAATCCTAATTACAGCTACTACAGTGATGATGATTTTTTCAAATCGAGTAATGGTAATGGCTGACATTTGTGCAAAGATTCACTTTACTTTGTAAGTGAATGGGCTGGGCTGCTGCCTGGCTTTAAGTGAAAGCCATATTGGAACTGAGTGTCCTCCTTGGACATTGATGAGAAATAGTGAGCTTATTTTCCTTAAACTAATCTGCCCTGCCCTATTCTCTGCTTTTATTTTCAGTCACGCAGTAGCCTTCTCCATCCCCCCACCAGGACCTGCCCCATTGCCCCACTTTCTTCTTCCTCTTTGCACCAGAAGTGTCAGTTTATGAGTATATCATGTAAGAGGCAGTATAGTACAGTTTCTTTGGGGTTCTAGAGAATACCTCCTGCTTTTATTTTCACTCATTATTGGCTTTGCTTAAGGAAGGATACGCAAGGGAGACTGGTGTTCCATTGCTCCTCAGTGGAATGGCTTTGTAAATGTACGTGGCTGTTCCATGGCCAAGTTGAGGCTGGCGTGGCTATGAAGCTGTGAGCTAACAACTCCTGCTATGAGCAAACGCATAGCAGCAAATTAAAAAGAGGACTTGGCTGGGTGTGGTGGTGCACGCCTATAATCCCATCATTCGGGAGGCTGAGACAGGAGGATTGCTGTGAGTTTGAGGCCAGCCTGGGCTACAAAGTGAGTTCAAGGCCAGTCTGAACTGCATAGTGAAACTCTGTCTCAGGAAGACAAAACAAAAAATAGAGGGCTTGATGTGCATGGTTCCTAAAGTAAATAAGATTTGGTTGTGTGTTGGCATACCTAACTAGTTTCCTGAATTTGGATTTCTTACCAGTAATGTTTAGGCTAAAAAGCTGAACCCACAGTAATAGCCTTCATTTTAGAAAGATGTGTTCAGTACTTAAATGCATAAACTTGTCCTCATTTTATGCATAAAAGATCTTAGTCCTTTTAAAATGTGTTACTAAAGTAGATTAATTTCTGAAATAGAAAAATATTCAGTGTGTGTTGTTTTGATAGACCTTTAGAGCATTTGAAGTACTTAATATTCTTATAGAATTACCCTTGATTCTTAAAATTGATAGAGAATGTTTACCTGGATCTCAGAGTTAGTAGGAAAAGTGATTTTCAAACTTCAGCTTGAAGTCAGTATCTGTGAAATGGAAATGAGTTTGAGAATGATGCGAAAGCAGAGCCAAGGATATTACCTAGATGGGAACCAAAAGTAGCATGGGCAGTAGATCTGGCCCTGCCCAATGCCGCTTCCCCTCCCCGCCTCCTTCCCAGGGTGCCTCAGTCATACTACAGAACTGCATCCTACGGGAATAGAGACTTGTGCTAGAATGTGGCAATGGAACCAGTTCTTGATACGAGTCTTTACCACCTTGTGCCAGGAATTACAGAGTCCAGGGTGTGCGGAACAGCATCTGGGAAGGGGATAACTGTTGAAATCATCACAACTGTTTTCTATTGATACGCTCTGAATGGGTGTTTTCCCTCAGCTTTGTTTTCCCTGCTCTTAAAGACAAGTTAGCAGCAGGCATGGCCTCTTCTAGCGCACCCGCTATAGTCGCATACATTACCATTACAGATACAAGTATCAGGCAAGTTCAACATAACACACCACTGCTTCCCCAGCAATGCTGATTGTAGAGACATATCAGGCCATTTTTGTATGTTCTCATCAGACTTTGTTTGGCTGAAACTGCACTCCTTACTGCTTGCATGTTTACTAATTTATTACTACAATCTTTGTATTTGCCTTTGTTCTCTCACAACTAACACACTGGCCTCCAAATGCATGAGTTTTGTGTAAACTAGTATGTGATTTAGAAACTGGTGAATATATCAATGGTAATATATTTTAAGATCTTAATTAGAAGTATTGTACTTAGAAACATTTTTATATTAAGTGGTAAAAATAAGGCAGAATATTAATATGCTGTGCACTTAATTTACCAGTATGAGCTCTTAAATAATTTTATTTTTTTTCTATGTTAGCTTTTTATCTATTCTAGAGGAGACTTCATTATTGGCTTTCTAGTTGAAAAGTATGATCCTATATAGTAACATTTAAACAATCCATTGCATTCATGGATTTAGGAAGCTAAAATTCCAGCAATACAGTTTTGGGAGTGACAGTTATTTCCCTAGTAGTTAATGCTTTGCAGTAGGAGCTTATGAACATAGAAGTCAGAGGGTTCGTTGTGAACCTACTTTTCAGATATTTGAAAAGGCTATTTGGCAACCTCGTGATATTTATTTCATATGTTCTCAACATCTCAGGACTTTATCTCCCGCCAAGTCTCCTTCTTCATCAACTGGGTCTATTGCCTCCAGCAGAAAATATCCTTACCCGATGCCCCCACTTCCTGACGAAGAGAAGAAAGTGAACCGACAGAGTGCCAGGGTGGGTGACAACATCTTCTGGGTATTTACATACTCAGTCATTCCCACTTCTATGCATAGCCATGTTTCCTAAAATTTGTTCATAAGAAAATCAGAAAAATTAAAAGTGAAAATTAGAAGATTCTTGGGGCTTTGGGGAACAGATTTATAATTGCAGATTTGTTTAATCTGCATTGATATATCTAGTGATGCTTGGTGTATATTATTTATTTGTTACTACATACAGTACTTAAATCTTTTATTCATTGTAATTAATATATTAAAACATGGAATTGATGAAACAAACCATGTATTTTGCTTAATCAGTTTTTTAATGCCCCTGGAAATGCCAGAGACTAAATTAGCCTCATTTCCATGTTCAGTTTGCTTGCACAGGCTTTTTACCTGCTAATAACACGTCAATAGGATTTTAAAAAATAGAAATCTGTGACAAAAAACCAGATCAGGGCTGGGGCCGTAGCTCAGTGGTAGAGCACTTGCCTAACATGTACAAGGCCCTGAGTTCAATCTCCAGTACCACCAAAAAAAAAAAAACAAGCCCAGGTTGGGCTAAAAAAAAAAAAAAAAAAAAGTTTTAGAGATGGAGGTGGAAAAACACTTTTTTTCAGTGCTGGGAATTGAGCCCAGGGCTTTGCGCACACTTGTGAGCTACATCCCAGCATCCAAAAGCCAAATTTAAAAACAAAAATGGAGGTACTGACCCTTTTTATAAAATTATTATTCAACAGAAGTTTATTTAAATATTAAGTCTCCATCTGGGTATGGTGGCTATATCAGTCAGGGTTTTACTAGAGAAACAGATATAACACAAGATATACAAATGTATAAGAAATCACAAGATCGGCTTACAACGGTCAGCCACAGAGTCAGATGAGGAAGCGTGCAGAGGGTGTCTGCACACTGGAGACTGAAGGTTTCAGTCCAAGGTCTGGAGCTCACTGCAGTGTCCCATGCAAGTCCGTATCAGGAGGCTGATGGGGCTATGCTGGAAGGCTGAAGGATCCAAGGCGGAAGCTGAAGAGTCAATGCTAGAGGCCAGGAGATGACGTCAAAGCTGAAGGCGAAGACTGGAGCTCCTGCAAAGAACAGAAGCCAGTCTGTCCTTCCTCATTTCCTTTATATATGGTCCAGGCGATGAGCTGCCCTAGGATGGGTCCTCTATACCCTAGGGTGTAGAATTGCTGAGCTGATTTAATAAACTTCTCAAGTTGACGCAATCAGTGAACCATTACAATCCTGACTACAACAAAATGGGTATCAGGAAAGTGGCGTCATTGCTGTGATGTTGCCTGCCATGTGGCTTCAGAGCCTTGGGAATTAATTTGAAGAGGTTTTGAGAGACTGGCCTAGAGGCAGCCCCTCTGTGCTGTAAACTATTTTGGAGACTCTGATCGGAGCCTGGAAGGTCAGGTACTGATGGAAATGCTGGCGATTAAGATGAAGCTCAGGAAGCGTCTATTGAGAAGGATGGCATTGGCTGCTGGATCCCAGGTAGTATATTGTGCTTTGGCAGGAAGTTGTTCTGCATTTTGCTTGTGTTTAGAGAGATTACCTGGGTGGCAGAAATATTGCAGTGTAGTCTACTGTTGGGACGGTGGCATGGTTACTGTCGAGAGCTTTTGGCCAGATCTATGTTGGAAATTAAGAGTGAAGAACCAGCAATGTGATTTAAAGCATTTGGCCAGAGGGAAGGCTCCAGTGGAGCTGTGGATTGCAAGGATGAAATAGAAGAGAACGTGGCTGTTGAGAACAGGACAATGGAAAAAATGAACTGAAGCCTTTCACCAGAAGGGAAGAGGGTTATTTGAATTGCAGGAGATCCCTGTTGCTAAAAGTTAATGGGAAGCAAGGACTGTAATAGCTCTTTTAATATGACTTTAATATAGTTTTTAGATATGTTTTTAATCAGGTTAATTAGTCAAAGTATTGTGTTTTAACCTTGAATTTTGATCACCCATTGAATATTTTGCTTTTGGTGCAGAAATGAGTGCAATAAGAATTGTATGTATGCAATTGTTATATTAATGTAAATCTGAATAGACCAAGACATGTTAACTTTTCACAAATGTGCCATTGAGACTATAGTTTAAGGAAATCTGTCTGGTTATTAAGTTGACCAGAGGTGGACTGTGGTGGGTTGACAACTGGTGGTCAACTTCTAACACCCAGCTGAACTGAATCAGTGTGGTGCTGGGTGTAGAAGGCCCACCTGAGGACTGTTGCCAACAGCATAGAAGCAGAACTGGAGGGGAAGGGGGTGCGCTGTTGATTCTCCTGGAAAGCTTGTCGTGTTGGCTTTCCTGATAGGAGCTTGGCTGTTCTCATCGTTGGAGGAGCTCAGGACCTCATTGTCACTGAGGACGGCTGCGGTACTTTTCAGGGGAGCTCTGGTCCTTACTTTGAGCATCGCTTCCTGGCTCCAGTGCAGAGCCCTCAGCCTGCTGGCACAGATCCTTCATCCAGCTGGCGCAGACTTTCTAGCTTCCACCACTGACATTTGGGCCTTCTCAGCGTAGATCCGTGAAACAGACTTGCATGAGACATTGTCGTGGGCTCCAGGCCTCCAGCTGGACTCGTGGAGGACACTGCAATGGGCTCTAGGTCTTCAGCTGGACTCGTGCAGGACATTGCCATGGGATCCAGGCCCTCAGCTGAATTCTTTGGGTCTCTAGTGTGTGGACAGATTTCTTGCACTCTTTTGTATTTGACTCTTTGGGTGACTACTATAAAATAATCCTATAAATTATGTGTCCTTTATTAAACCTATTCTCTTGCAAACCCTGACTACAACAGTGGCACACGCCTATAATCCCAGCACTCTGAGAGGCAAATTTGACCCCACCTGGGCAACCTAGTAATTTAGTGAGACCCTGTCTCAAATTGTAAAAAAGGACTGGAGACGTAGCTTAGTGTAAAGGCCCTGGTTTCAATCCTCAGTACTATAAAAATGAAGAAAGAATATTGTCTCCTTTTAAGTTTTAATCACGTTGTCACTGTCTCACAAGATTCCCAGAGCACATCCATTATGTGAAACTTGAGGTATGATGGAGGTTAGGGAGGCAAATGAACCCTCAGAGATTTAAGTGAAAGGTGTGATTACTTTGGGTCCCCAGACTCTGTTGTGGTCAGTTACACTATGTTGATCTTCTTAGAAATAATGTTGAAGAAAAAAAAGCTTTAAAAACCTTGACAGTGGGCCAGGGATATAGCTCAGCGTCACAGCACCTGCATGGCAAGTGTGAGGTCGTGAGTTCGATTCCTGGCACAACACACACACACATACACACACACAAACCAAACAAATCAACAAAAAAAAAAAACCTTGACAGAATAAATACATGAAAAAATGTTCAACATTGCTGGCCATTAGAGAAACGCAAATTGAAACTATTTTGAGATACCATCTGACCCCAGAAAGAATGGCTATCATCAAAAAATCTAATAATAAATGCTGGCGAGGATGTGGGGGAAAAGGAACCGTTCTGCATTGTTGGTGGGAATGTAAACTAGTACAACCACTATGGAAATCAGTTTGGAGATTCCTCAAAAACAAACAAAAAAATTGACCCAGTAAACCCCCTTCTAGGTATCTTCCCAAAAGAGTTAAAATCATCACATTACAGGGATACATGCATACCCATGTTATACCAGCACAGTTTAAAATAGCTAAATCTTAAAAACAGTGTATATGTCCATCGACAGATGAGTGGATAAGTAAAATGTTGTATTTAGACACAACGGGGTACTACTCTGCCCTAAAGATAAATGTGAGACATTTGTAAGTAAATGGATGCAACTTGAGAACGTAATGTTAAGTGAAATAAGTCAGACACAAGCTTAAATACCACATGGTTTTTCTTATGTGAGAAACTCAAATATATGTAGTTCAGATAATTCCCCAAATTACCTATTTTGTTATTTCAAAAATATTTTAATATATATGCTAATTTGTTTCACTTATTCTACTAGTTTCTGTACAGTGAAAAGAAAGTTTTGTGCTATTATATTTGGGTTTTTTTTTTTTTGTAAAAGAGAATCATCTTTGTCTATGTCTTGTTCTCAGAGTAAATATTTAGAATATAATGATATATACTGTATTAACTATTGTTATTTACTTATTTTGTTAGATGTTTTATTTTTTATAAAATATAAAAAACAAATTTAAAAAACTGGACAGATTTATCTGCTAGTGGGTCTTAGGTTCCTAAACTTTTTGGTCTTGTTAGATGTCTGAGAGCCTCTTTGATTGTGAACCTAAATTATGGCATCCAGGGTAATTGCGGATCACTCAGATTTTCTCTCAGTCAACCCAAAGTCAGTAAGAAAACACATCATTACCTATTCCTTAAAAGGAATTGTTGCCGAGCGTGGTGGCTCATGGCATTTGCGAAGCTGAGGCAGGAGGATCACTGCGAGTTTGAGGCCAGCCTCGGGAGCCTAGTGAGTTCAAGACAGGCCTGAACTACATAGTGAGACCCTGACTCAAAACCGCCCCCAAAAAGGAAAAAAAATGAATCATTAAAAGATGGTTAGATCATTCAGACATCATTAAAAGATGATTAGATCACTATAATTAAAAAATCTTCTAAAAAGGATTAGTGTTTTGTTAAACTTACCTCTGTATGTTAATATGAGAAATGGTGAACAGTAGAAAGAAGATAACTCAGATTCCCAGCCTTTAGCTTCTCGACCCTAAAAGAGACCTTTTGATAGACATCTTTTCAGGATGTGATGTGTGATGATGAAATTTAAGTTTGCTGCCATTTTTCCCCTCCTCAGAGAGTTGGCTAAGTATAGGACCCCACTTCTTTCCTGCTGAATTGTCTAGATCACTGTTTTGCTCCATCAAGTTGGGGACATTTCCTCAACCATTGTCATGCCAGGGTGTGGGGCGCTGGAGATGTTACCCCATGAGAGCCCGTGGACGTGACAGCTCCCCAGAAGCAGCAGCTGGCCCGCGCCCCCTCCCTCCGCCAGGAGAGTAACGTGGAAGCTCTGGTCTGCCCTCGCCGCTGCGGAACAGCGCAGAAGCGGGCGGCAGAAGCCTATGGAATAGGTGGCCCTGGACTCCGGGCTGCCTTTCTGGGCTGTGAGGAAGCAGATCTGCTAATCAGTAGCCCCGCTGCTTCTGTTTCCTCACAAGAATATTCAGGTCTCCTCAGCGTCATTCATTTATTCCTCTTTTTCTGCCAGCTGTCACTTATTATTAAATATTCATAACTGTATGCAAAGCAACTTCAGCTCTTGAGGCAGTCTTGTTTCTTCATCACTCCAGATCATTATTTGAGCATCAGACCAAATCTTTTTTTCCCTTGGACACCCTGCAACCCCCAGTTAACTTCTCTCCACCAGTAGGCATCAGTAGCTCAGAGGCCCGCCCAGCTGAGCGATCTCTGGAGTCTCCAAAGCTCGGGGGATAGGTGTCTTTTAGTGTTGAACACTTAGCAAACCAGCCTGAGGCAGAGAGCGTCCATCAGTGTAGTATACAGCGGCAGTTGAGAACCACTGCGCTAGCTGACTGCATCGGAATCCTGGGGGAAAGAAGACCATGTGTAGTTTAAGTTGTTAAGAGGTTGAGATGCAGATTTAGAAGAAAGAGCTAAACAGTGGACTTTGCGAGTATGAGCCATGTGGTGTGCAAGTGGGTGGAAATAGTGAATCTCTCCCTCTCATAGTTCAGAGTTCTTGTCTGCTTTTCATTCTGCTTTCACAATGCGCGATTCTGCTTTTCTCTGTTATGCAGCTATGGGAGACATCCATTTAAGATCCACTGTTTACATGTGACACATCGAAACTGTTTACTTCAACTTTTATAGAAGCCCAGCCTCACGGAATCACTGCAGATCTTTCTGCTCTTCAGACAGCGCGAAGACCCTCGGAAACGACACAGAGAGGAGGATGCCAGTTCTCACATCTGGATTTCATTTTCTTTTTGTCATTGGCTTAGGATTTAATTGAACCACGAAATGAACTACTGCAATATTATGCTCTAACGTGGAACTGGTAGTGGTATGTTAATGGATAATTCACATGACAGATACCTATATATAGAAATATCAATAAAATTAACTCACATGCCCCAAATGTAGCAAGTTTCCTAAGGGACAGTAGTGGATTCAGAGCCTGACCTTCCGAAGCACATCCTCATTGTAAACAGTAATGCCATATGCATGAAGCTTCTATTCATTGTTTTCCATAACTAAGGAAACAACACCCCATAATAGAAACTAGCATGCAAGGCTACAGCATATAGGATTTTTCTGCAGAACCTTAAAGCCTCGAGAGGCCAATATCCCATATGCTAACTTTAAACATGTATTTTTTTGTTTTGTTTTTACTTTTCATATTTATATCGGCATACAAGGACAATTGTACATATGTAAACATTTTTAAAATTCAAAAAAGCAGCTGTTACACACAAGTGTATTTTGCCAAATGCCTAAAAACAGTTCAGTCACGATCACATCATTGTCCTCTGTCCTGTGGTCTTCGACGCGTGCAAGCAGATGATGTAAATACGGTGGTTGGTGCTGTAGCGTGTCTCCCCATAGCTGGTATGTGTCCAAAGGTGGTTTCCCCTAGACTGTGTGTAGCAGGAGGCAGTTGGATGGAGTGACCGAGTAAGAGAACAAAATGCTCAGTAAGACTCCAGCTGCCATGCCTTGCTGAAGCGGAAGGCCAGTAGTGCAGCTGCCTTGGGACACTCTGTGGCCAACTGGCTGCTCCCTGGGGATTAGCTGGCCTGTCCACTTCTCTTCGGGGGCACACAGTGTCTGCCTTAGTGGCTGTCCCTTTCGGTACCAGAGCACATCCGCTAGTCTCACTTGAAGGCTGGTGAGCCCCCAGCAGCGTGTGCTGCCTAGATTAGGCAGTTGCACCAAGGACACTGAGACCCAGTGGCTTCCATCTTGCCAATAGTCCAGCCCTTTCTAGCCTGAAGTTCTGGCTCCTTGACAAAACATTGCAGCCACCCTTATCTAGGAAAATAATGATTGTTGCAACAGAAACAACTTTACACTGTGCCTGCAGAATATTTGTCATCACTGGGACTGAGGCCCAGCAAGTCCTCTGCACTGACTTTGAAGCAAGGTGATGGGCAGTTCCACTGTTGGGGCTTAGAAGCCTCAACAGGGCGTAAAGGGTTAAATAAAATTTAAAGCCATAACAGTGAAGCAGCTGTGAAGTCACACAAACAGCTGGCGGGGCAAGAATCTGATATTTAGAGCCCTATAATTTGTAATCCTTAGAAAAATCAGAATTTATGTTTAAAGGCCCTTCTTTAAAAACCAAAGTTTGATGCCATCATACGCAGCTCTGTTATTTCAAAAGGCACTGCACCTAATGAGACCAGAAATTGATGGTGCCACTCACGTGGTCTGCCGTGAAGTCGTCTTCTGCTTGCCTCTCTTTTTCGAGAGGAATGGAATCAGTAACGACATTTCAGAAATGTCCTCTAGATTTTATTTCTTCCAGTAGTTTCCATGGGCAAAATCCCTCTCCTCTCCATGTATAATCACCGTGGGTGCCCAAACAGAAGGGCCAAGTTAGATACTCTGTGTTCATGTCCTCTGTAACGGGCCTCTCTTCTGAAAGTCTTTGAAAATGTTTGAAAAGCAATTTAACCATCCAAAATTACACAGTGGAGAACAGCATTTTTCATGATAGGAAAGGATGCGATTGTTGAAGCCCCAGTAAAACTATGTATCAGACCGAGGCTGGGTGAGTGTTGGGTAGTGTGCGTAGCTCCAGCCAAGGACAGAAGGCAAACAGGTTGAAAGATGTAGCAAATAAAGCAACTTTTGACCAAGATCACTTTAAATGTGCACTGAATGTTTTCTGGTATTGAGTGTATAAAAGGCTAATATTATAAGATTTATTTTGACTATAAAAGAGATTATAGATTTGATTATATAAGGTGCCTCATGTAAATATGCTTCCTATAGTTAAACAAGCCCTAGTTTGAAGGAATCCACAAATGACTAGTCAACTGGTTATCTACCTACCTAACCTATTTATCTTTTCTTACCCTCTCAGTTATTTTTACCTGAAACTAATATTTCAAATGAAAGTCGTCATAATGTGCCTTTTGGGAGATACGGTTGTTCAAGAAGTATATTGTTTGTAATCATACTCCTTGGTAACAATCTTCACATGGAACTGAAAGGTATTTTTGTTTTATTTGCAGAGATTATGATTTTTTAAATATAATAGCTTTAATGTGCTATTCCGAGCATCTACTCTATCTCCCATGTTTAAAAATTCTTAGAAGCGTTTGTGGAATTCTTTGACAAATTTTAGTTTTGATGGGTAGTTTTGAGAAATATCTATATATACACCCACGAGGGGTGATCTAAAGCATTACATTGAAACATTTTGACTTCATTCACTGAGGTAGATGGAATGGACTCATAGCGTGAAATATAAGCACAGCAGTTATTTCTTTTAAAATATCTATTTTGGAGAGAAACTTTGGCTATGTGGCAGTTTGTACCATGCTACTACTACTGATATTCTCATCTATTGTGGTTCACTGCTCAGCAGAGAGGAGCAGTTAGCTGTTCGGCTTTATGGTTTGGTGAATGCCTTTTCCCCTCAAAAGTTCTGGTCTCAGATGGGACTTCAGAGTGACAGCTCTGCTGCCCGAGATGTTTCATATATCCGGTTATTACCGTTTCTCGTGTAAAGGAGCATGTAAATCTGTCCACGGGGTGTCATCAGGAAGGTGTGAGATGACGGGGAGCCCTTAGGAATGGATTGGCCAGACTGAGTGTTCTCTGTGTCCAGCTTCTTTCAAATTCATTCATTTCCTACACACACACACACACACACGCAAATACCCAGTACTTTACATTTAATTTCCTTGTTATTAAACATGGTAATGAGCCTTTATTTACATAAGACTGTTTTGCTTTATCTTAAAGAGAAGGAAGGCTGTTGAGCAGCTTGCAGTATTCGAGGAGGGAGGAGCCCAGTGGGGAACTGACAGGCTGCCGAGGCAGGACAGCTGCCTGCACAGTGCGGTAGACACTGGATGCCCCGTGGGGGCACATTGTAAATACCCCGTGGCTTCTAAGTCAGCATGAGTTTTCCGGGAAACACGCGCACTCCCATCTGCAGCCTATTTTCTAATTTTTATTCTCCTAATTATTTTCAATTGTTTACCTCTAGAATTGCCACCTAAATACTTTTCCTCTCAAGTGTATGCCATCTACATGAATTTCTTTCTCATTCTTGCTCTCCCAGGTTAAAATGTATAAAAAACAAACATTTCTGTGGCATAGGGGTTAATTTGGGACTCATATTTATTTTCTTCCTCTGAGATGTTTTCTGAATGGATAAGACTGATTTTTTATGCAGCAGCTTTTCTCCCGGCACTGGGTAACTAAGGAGCTGTTCTGCCACACCTGCACATGCAGATTTCACAGTCCACCACATGAAGCATCTTCAGTTTGCAGGAAAACATTCAAAACAAAAACCTGCCAAGAGGATTTCTGCCATTTTATATCCATGGCCTGACAAACAGTAAGCATCCTCCCCACTATTGGCTTAAGGGACACTTCTAGAACCACCTTACTTCTGAAGTAGCCCTGGCTTTGGTAGCTGTGTAGCAGTTTCTTCGTGATTAGGAACTTTTCTGTCATGGTAGGTAGGGCCTTCTTTGGCTGCAGAGGAAATTTGGAGAACCCTAGGGGTGCAAAGTTAAGGGTGGAAGGCATCTTTAGTTCCCTCTCCTGACACTGACACTGACATGGATCATGAACCTTGGGAAGTCACTGAGATCTGTTCTAGGGTATGAATTGCAGGATGGGGAAGAAATAAAAAGCAGCAAGCTCTGGGAGACATGAGGCATTTGCCCTGGCATAAAGGCAGAGTGGACACCCACATGCAGAACCCAAAAGCCAAGCCTGTAGGAGAGCGCAGGTGGCCACTGGGCAGGTTGCAGGAGAAGAGGTACAGGGTGCCTAGGGCAGGTCTGTGTGCTTTGCACGTTTACTGTGTTGGCTTTGTAAGTACCGCATGGTCTAGTGGCATGTCCCTGGTGCTCTGCTCACGGAACCTGTATCATACTGGGGGTGCCTCAAAGGGTGGCAGAGTTTTTGTCAAGGGCTCCATCATTTCATGTTCCTAAGAATCTCTGGAACCAAAAGTAGGCAAATTGTTTCGTTTGGTTTAATTTACAAAAAGGCATACGATGAGATTAAGCAATCTTCTTAAGATAATGTGCACAAAACCACCAGGTTTCAGAGTTTATAAAAAAGGTGTACACACATACAGAGATCTGCATGCACTTCAGGGTTTAGCCTTTTATAAATTTCAAACTGTGATTTTTGTTTTGGTAGTTAAGCTCTAAAATAATGCAAATAGCCCCAAATCTTTAAATATAGCGGTGCTAAGTTATATCGGATAACACAATACAGAAAGTGCTGATATGAATTAACGCACTTATAATGAGTTCCTGCTAAATTGTACATGTGTATCACTGCCTGATTAGAAGCCCCACTTTTCTTTTCTAATCCAGCACAAAATCAAAGTGATTCTACAACCAATTTTACCCATTATAATGGGTAAAAATGACCGAACACCTTTCTTTTGTATGGAAAACTTTTTTTTAAACACTATTTGCAAAAGTGCTTAACAAAGTGTTCATTCAGAATAAGCTTGTACTTTTTTTTTTTAACTTGTTGGAAGAGTTGCCCCCCACACCCCGTGACTAACATCCCCAAAAGACAACTTTCAGAAACTGGGTGTTCTACGTAATCAGTTTCTGTGTCTGCCAGTGTAGGCCTGTACTTGTGTTTCTCACAACTAGTGTGTCAGAGGCATGATGCCATCTGCAGATGAGGACAGCCACCTGTGAGGTGTTCATAGCACGGTTTCACTTTTGATACCCAGGCAATCATGTGTGTATATATTTAGATGTGCATCATTTTAATAGTCTCTCTGCACTTCAGGTTCTTAAGCTATTTTAAAAATAATATTGAGTTTTGGCAAAACCAATGGAAATGTATATGGCGACTGCTTTCCTGAGCAAGTGTGATTTGTTTTATGGCTGTTAAAGTTATAAAATTGTTCTCACATTGTAAGTAAACAAAATCTTGCTGTTTTTAAAGGTCACTATAACTTGAGGTTTAAATTTCTGGCACAATTTTATTAGTATTCATTTCCAAAGCTAATACAATACTACAGTTTTCTATGTTACTCTCATTGTAACATCAATAAAGTGACTTTCAATAAAAGATTTGTTATTTTGATGTACAACTTCCTTTAATCCTTTTTTTTTCCTACTAGTTTCAGAAGCTTTGTCAGGGTACTTTTATAGGGAGCCATTTCCTTTCTGTACCAAACCATGGCAGAAGAGAATATTAGCATGAAAAATGCAACAATCTTTCAGTAAAGCCCCAGTGCTCGGCTTGTGGGCCAGTTTCCTCGGCGAGGTGGCACATGAAGTTTCCTCAACTTATCCACCTGCCTTGCCTGAAGAACACTCCCCTTCCCCTCAATGGAGATTCATTTCTTATACCCTGTCCTAGACACCCGAGTCAGGGTGCGGTGCGTATTTAATAAAGTCACATCTAGTCTTGGGTGGGTTCAGTTTAGTTTCATGATTATTGCTGCCTAAAGATGGCTCCACCCTGGCTTTTACGTCTCCCAAGTATCCATGTTCATTACCAGTCATTATATTGGCATTTGCAATTTCCTTGGCTTCGATTCCTAGTCTGCTGAGGAAAACAGTGATCAGGGTACTGTTACAATGTGAGAAAAATACGGAAGGAAGTTATTGATGAAGGGCTTGTACGTTTATTTTAAGATTAAAAAATAACGATTACATATAGTTCCATTTCTCACATTTATAGCATTCCAGGCATACAATCCATTTAAATGAGCACTGAAATAGTAATCGGCCAAAACAAAGTCTAGGCCGGAGACAGCACAAGTGTTGGCCCCAGGCCGTCTGAGGCGCAGCGTGAGTAACTCTCTCCGAGGAGCCCCAGGCCTCTGGCAGCCCCATCCCTGTGGAAGCATGAGGGATGTACTGCATACAGCATGAATCTCTTGAAGCACAAAGCCAGAGGACACAGCTCCAAAATACAATACAATCCTAAGCCGGAGAGCTCTGAGGAACTCAGTCCTCCTAGTAATTAGTCAAGTTTGAGCGCACAGCTTTACCACGCTCCAGCCTTATGCTTTCATAAAAATAAATAAGTAATGGACCAAGAAACTGTTTTAAAGAAGTGGGTGAGGCTGCACTGGAGTACACAGCGAATGAACAACAGAAAACAGCGGTAAGGCAACATAAGACTCTTGGAAGGAAGACTGGCTGCAAATAAAGAAAGGAGATGGCCGTGTCAGATCTGTCGAGGGGAGGGAGACTCTCACTGCAGGATACGATGAAGACCGAGCTCCATGCTCTTGGAAAGAAATGGTGGAAACAGCAGAGAAGGAGACTTGTTTCAAAGTGTCAATAATTAAAACTGAATGAACTGAGTGACACCAGAAGCATGGCTTATAATACTCTGGCATTTACCCCAAAGCAAATTCAGAACCAAGATCGATGTAGCACATTTGGGGTTTACCAAAGGGCGAGGATGGTCAAATAGGGCTCTCTGCTTTGGGTCAGCAGTAGCCTTCTTTCTGATTGTTATACTTACCTAGGAAATTATTTCCTTCAGCTATGATTTATTAGAAGACCCTGGTGAGTTTAAAAGAAACAGCAGGTACTGGAATGCTGCTGAAGCAGAGTCCCTGCCTCTTGGTCCTCTGGGCACCCTCTGACCCCCTTCTGGGCAGCCCAGACGCAGGCGAGGCTTTGTGGGGGCACAGGTGACAGGTCTAGGGTGAAACCTAGATGCACTGTGCGAGACACAGCAGGACGCTTCACGCTCACCTACAATCCAGCCGTAACTACTCGACATGGAAATGTAAATTAGGGCTCACTACATATTTACTCTCTCTATATGCAGTATTTGAAAATGTATTAGTGAAACGAGGCTAAAGAAGCTTAGAAAACTTTTATTTTCATTGGTGGACAACTATTGTTCACCTGAATGGTAATGCTCACATTGTGCCCTAAAATAAGACAAATACACTGCTGGTGAGGAGGAAGCAGAGCAGGACCACCTTTTATCTGTAAAACTCTTGGGGGGAAAAAAAAAAGGGCGAACCAGTCCAATTTTAAATTTAAGAAACAGAAACCCTGTTGGTGCCCGTTATACCACACTTTTTCAAATCTCAAGCTACCCCAAGAGGTAAGTACTGTCTCCTCGTCACAGACAGGGAAACGGACTCCTGAGGTTATCAAAAACGACCAAGCCACAAAGTGAGAGGCGTGGACAGCATTGGAATCTGGTCTTTACTGAAATAATGTTTTTAAATGTCTTCTAGTATATATAATACTTGCTTATTAGGGAGTATTTGGAAAACTGGCAGGAAAGAAGGAAATAAACCCATTACCCTGACTCCCAGTGGTTGCCAGATGAACATTTTGGGACGCAGATTCCAGTCTTTTTGCTGTATATTATTAAAGTATGAATATGTCAAATATCAAAATTGATGTATCAGTACTTTAAAAATTAGTGCATTTTCTGATTTTAAAATGGAAGAATCCATATAGAAAATTTGGAAAATGCTGAAATGTTTAACTGAAACTAAGTTCACTTGGAATCATATAGTCAAAAACAACCACAGTTAATATTTTAATATATTTCCCTTAGTCTTTTTCTATCAATTTTTTCTACAGCTAAGCTTATCCAAGATTTTTAAGTATAGTTAAAGGTTTGAATGGATGATGACAAAGAACTTGGTGACAGTATTTGCCATTCAAATTAAAGAGGAAGGAAGTAATCACCCAGTGTTCCCTGTTCATTGGTAAGGTCATCAAAATATGTGTAAGTTTAAATAAAAGCTGTGCTAAATTTCTACTAAGCTAAACCTTGGCAAAGACGACGTTTGTTGTTTTCTGCATCTAAGAGGGTCTACGTCATTTATGTAAGAATGCTCCACACATTTTCAACCGTATTCCTCCAGGGGAGGAAAGGTAGCTGTAGTTGAATTAAAAGTTTTTCACATCATAATGAAAAGCATACAATGCACCTTAAACATTCTGCATCCTCACATAAAAGAGGTTTAGCAGGAAAATAAGGCATGATTGATAATGAGTTAGGGGAGTTCTAACTGGTATAATAGACTTGACTTTCTACTATCAAAGTTCCAAAGAATTCATTATCAAAACTAAAAGCTTCAACTGTGTGAAGTAATGGACCTCACGGCAGCAGTTGGGGAAAGCAGCGATGTAAGTTTGCGCAGGTTACTAAAGGCAGAGTAAGCAAACATGAACTCCAGCTGGAATGTTACGTTCGGACAGCTTCCTTCCGACTTAAACAGTCATGACACACTGAATGAACTGAAAGAGAAAAGACAGTGTCACCTTACAGACCTGAAGACACTAGGTACCCTGTAGTCTATGGTTACGTAGCTTATACTTCAGTTTTCTAACTTGGAATTGTGGGTCTAAAAACCCCCCACAACTTTCTAAGATACACATACATGATTTAGGGAAACAGTCTAATATAAAATCCAAGTGGTTTCTCACATCTTAAGGAAGGAGGTATTACTTCAATGGATAAAGACCTATTTAAACCCCAAGTAACATTTAACACTAGAAAGTCACAGTCGAAGATAGGTACCCCCAAATATAAAAGCTGGAACTCATACAGCTGAATCAGGCGGGGACTTCCACACCGCAGTTTTATTCCACTACTGTAACGGAGCACCTTTAAACACCTTATTCCTTTAAAATCTGCTTTATTAAAGGGAACAGAAACAGAACAGCTGACGCTTCGACAATCCAGAAACGTGAGCTCTGAGCATCAGTGCTGGCTATGAACGGTTGGCTTCCCCACTAAATACACAGCAACAGGCTCTGCTCTGTTCATTTTCTTTGTTACTCTCTGAAACCAGCAAGGCCCTGTGTGCTGCTAATCCTTGCAGCTCTTCCACAAAGCCAAGCTGCTTGTCCCTCTGTTATAGAAAAACCTGAAGACCAGGGCATTTAGAAATCTCTTAGAAGGACTCTTCTGAGGCCAAAGCCCACGCTTCCCATTCCCCAGGCTGCCTCTTCATCTTTGGAAACAGTGACGGGACTTGGTGAGAAGTTAAAATGCACTAAGGAGAACCACCATCGTTAGAAGTAAGCACACTGTATTTACACACTGAGCCTTTGACAAGGGCACTCAACGGCAGCGGCCTCTAAACCAAATACATGCATCTCGTTTTATAATGGAGAAACATTTTAGAACACTCAGTGATCACAGTGATCTCAATTCTTAGTGATTTTTTTTTTTTCCCTCAAAGGCCAAGCAAAAAATGGAGAAACAACTAAGTGCGTCCCTCCTTTGTTAGTCGCATCAATTAATGACATCCAAGTCACACTTGGTTATTTTCACACTGGCTACCAGGCCCTACCCTACCTTATTTAAAGTGGCTATCTAGTTAATAATTTGTTTTAAATTGTGATTTAAAATTGATGCTGCTTTATGGTTTGTTTTTTTTTTTTGTGGGTACCGGGGGGTCGACCTCAGGACCTCGCGTGCCAACAGGCACCCGTGCCGCTGAGCGATATCACCGGCCCCTTTTTCGTATGTGGGATCCGGGAGTCGAACTCGGGCCCTCGCGCTTGCAAGGCAGGCGCTTACGCCGCTGAGCCATCTCACCGGCCCAGTTGCTGCTTTATGTTGTCAGTGAAGCATACAGGTATGTCAGTACAGCTTTGAGCTGTTAAAGCCACTTCTCAATGACTGAGATGGCCTGTCACTGAAATCAAAGGCAGACACAGTATCTGCAAGCGGCTGGGGGTATATTTCTGATGAAACTTCACAACTGCAGATGAAAGATGTATTATTTTGATGTTCCCTTTAGTCACAGTCTCAGAGCAATTAAGAAATCTGCTTAAGTGACCCAGCTTGTAACTGCAACAGGCTGGGACTTGAACTCACGTGGTTTAATACAAACTTAACAGTAGCCTAACCAATGGAGAAGACTAATAGTAAATGAAATTAATACATTTTGGATAATAACTCCTGATCACTTAATCCCTGATTTTGCTGGCATCTTTAAGAAGTTCTTAACAGCCAACTTCAAAAGGGAGGCCCATTTTTGTGCATATGGTATCCATCTACTTAGCTCTTTTTTCTTTTTCTTTTTCTTTTTTTTTGTTTGAGACAGGGTCTCACTGCCCTACTTAGCTCTTGATTAACTGAGACTTACATCATCATATGAGAAATTCACAACACCTTGCTGACCAGAATCCCGTCTTCGAAAGCTATCTGAAAAAAACAGAAAATTTATATTTTTTAAAACAGCTTTCCTAAAACCACAACAGTTAATTATTGTGGTATTAGGTTCAAACTGCAGTAATATTAATTGTACAAGGAGTCAACATAAAAGACCAAAGCAAAGAAGCCAATTATATGAATATTAAAAAACTTCCTATGTAAAGTGATATAATAGGCAGAAGTTGGCCAATTGTTTTTTTCCATTATGGAGCTGGGAGAAAATACCTTACCCCAAAGTCAGTAAAAGTTGTACAACTTCCAAGACTATTAACAGCCTGTGATTAAATATTCCAGCTGTTTAAGCTCCAATCTATTGAAAAACATTGATGTGAAAAGCATTTACAATTCACTCTTCAGATATTTCACATTCTATAGAGAAATCGCTCTATCACATTTTGTCCAAAATGGCACAGAGTAAGACTGGGTTAAGGCAGCGGTAGTACAGCACCAGCCTCACAGGCAGGAGGCCCTGAGGACCTTTTTTCAATACCCACCACTGCCAAAAGAGAGAGAGAGACAGGACAAGCACAAATCGGTTATATTTTGGAACATTTCAGTGCGATTTAGTTTTCTGTTTTGTTTGTTTTTCTCAGTACCAGGGACTGAACCCAGGGATACGCTACCACTGAGCTACATTCCCAGACCTCTGTAAGACAGGATATCGCTAAGTGGCCAGACTGGGCTCAAACCTGCGACACCCCTGCTCAACCTCCTGAGCCGCAGAGGTCACAGGTTTGTGCCACGGTGCCTGGCTAGTTAAGATTACTCACTAATCTAAAACAAATTCTGATAAGACAAATTATGTTAGCTATGCTTAACAGCAGTGCTGAAAGTGCACTAAGTGAAGCAACCAGTAAGAATGAAACGCGAGGGTGCTGCACTGGCGCCCGGGCAGGCCGCACCTGTGAGCGCCCTCAGCTTCACACAGCAGGCGATGTAGTCGTCAAAGGTGATCTTCCCATTGGTGCTGTACCGTTTTGCGATCGAATTCACAGTTTGAGGATTTAACCTAAACCCTGAAAGACAGAAAAATCATCCAGCAAAAAAAAAAAAAAGTTAAAGGCTTAAAAATAACTATTAAAAAATAAGTAAGCACAATTTTTTTAAGACTGTCAACTCCTCTTAATTAGGAAGGGACACAATTTCTAAGAAAACAGAAACTATCGTCAGGGAGCACTGATGTTAGAAACCCTGCTGCCACCCGGAGCGCAGTGCTGGAGTCGGCCACACGCACCCATTGTGGTCAGCGCCTTCTGCAGCTCCTGCCGGTCCACTGTCCCGCTCCGGTCGCTGTCGAAGCTGATGAAGTGCTGCCTCCAGCCATTCAGCACGGCCCAGAGCTCCTTGAACTCCGTGAACCCCATCGTGCCGGACATATCTCTCTGCACTGGGGTCAAGGGTCACAGCTGTGTTACTTGGCAACGTTTTCTAAAGTCTGAGGTTGGATTGAGATAAGAGGACTTCAATGTTCTTTCTGCTAAATTGGTAAAAGAGTTATTGTACCATCTTGCTATGATAAAATAGTTAATGATAAAAAGATACCATAGAAAGAAACTGTGGAAGAAAAGCTATGCGTAACTATTCGTGATGTGGGAAAAAACAGAACCTAAGTGGTCTGATTACAAGCAAATGACATCGAATTGTGAGCTACCAACAAAAGCCACAAATAAAAAGCAGCTGTTTCTGGGACCGGGTTGCACTTCTCTGTGCCCCAGGCTCCGCGGTTTCCCCTCTGCCTGGGGTCACCTGTGGCTCTCTCGTTTCCTGGGGAAACTCTTCCGGACTTCTGGAAAATGTGTCAGGGTGGAAGGTGCTGTAGTCAGCATCAGGGAGACGGCATCCACGGACTGGGGCGTGGAACTCCACCACCACTTGAGAGTCAAGTGCAGGCCACACAGAGCGTCCACGTTAAAGGACAAAGCTACCCTGGCGCTCTTTTTCTACACTTGTTCTACTTTGATGCTTCCTTGCTTTTTCTTTTAATTGTTCAATGCTGGGGACTGAACCTGAGGCCTTAGCAATGAGCTACCCCCCCCACACCTTATTTTTTATTTGAGACAGGGTCTCACTAAGTTGCTAAATTGCTCAAGCTGGGCTGGAACTTGTGATCCTCCTGCCTCAGCCCCCCAGAGTGCTGGGATTACAGATGTGAACCACCATGCTTGGCTACTTCAATTCTCGAACAATTATCCCTCTATTTACTACCCTTCTTTCCTATTTTCACACTAAATTACATCCTAAAACCTATTACTTCACAGATCTTTTTAGTGGCTGTAACTTTGTTTTTACTGGGTATTAATTCTGAGATGAATTCTTTTAGGAAGGAAATTTATTGGCAAGAAAAAAATACTCTAGACACAACCAAGATAAAGGATACGTCCAGCATTGAAACCATAAGCCGACAAGTCTCCAGGTTAAAAGCTGTTAAGAAAAGTACATACATATAAATACAATTTAAAAAATTTACTTTACATTGGATACATTCCAGTGAATTAGGAATGTGATTATTCACTTTTTTTATAGGCTACTCAGTTTAGGTGGGTCTAAATTATATTGGAGCTGTAGAGTTTTTTCAGATAAAAGGATTTTTTTCCAGAACTCATATTTGACTTTAAAAGGAGTATTTTTAGGGCCGGTGATATAGCTCAGCAGCATAAGCACCTGCCTGGCAAGCGCAAGGTCCTGAGTTTGACTCCTGGTACCCGCATATAGAAAAAAAAAAAAAAAAAAAAAGAAATATTTTTAAAAGTATTGCATAATCTTGTTAATACTTTGTTGCCTTTAAAATTATACCTATAATATAGTGAGTTCAATTCCCCACGAAGAACCATAATGCATTCCCCCCGCCAGGTGTGTGGGAAGGTGGGGCTGCTTTGCTCCTGCTCTCGAGTGACAAGAAATAGCTGCTTTTGCTAGGTTTTGTCTAATCATTTGTTTTTGTCTCTTCCCTTTGGTGTCAGGCACTGAACAGTAACATCCTACCACTAGTCATCTACGATCTCATTTTATATGCAGTGAGTCTGTGTGACCAGATACATATGCTTGTGGAGGAAGACCTGATGACCAGCACGGTGGCAGCCACACTTCTGAAGCCTGCTCAGTTTACCCACAGTCAGGGGCTTTCTGAGGACTTTTTAATTCCTCCCACAGCCAATGGCTGTGGCCTGCTGATAATGCATCTAAGTATTAGGAAACTAAAGACAGAGAACTCCCTGCGTCTCCCATTACCTTACTGGTACTCAGTTACTCTGAAGGCACACTACTTTCAAAGGTACAAAGAAACTGTAGGTCTAGAAGGCAGAAGTGGAAAGTGCCAGGTGGGGAAAGCTATATAAATTCTGCAAGTTTAAGAGGCACACGTAATTAACATTTTTCACAGCTCTTTCTAGCTTTTTTGTCTAACCAACCTGAGATTACGATGTAACTGCAGTTACGACTATACTGTCTCCAAACGGTACAAACTATAGGCTTTGCACATTAAATGATTACTGTACTTGGCACGTCCTTTCCCAGAAACAAAAAGACTGGCAGCAATTTCTACCTCAGCCCTTCAAGCTCCACGCGATCCACACAAATAGTTGTCTGAGGTAAGAGAAGGTGACCACACTCCTCTACACGTATGGGGAAGAGCTGGTCGGTTCTTCACTCTGACTTTTCAATTGTGTAGAGGTGTGAAGTCCGCAAGCTCTAGACCAGTGTGTTCGCCACTCTAGTGTGTATCGAGAGGCTCCTGACACGCGGCCTCACCACAGGACGGCTGAGTCAGGATCTGCGTGTGGTTTAAAGCTCCTCAGATGACTTCAGAGAGCAGCCAAGTGTGGGGTAACTGGACCAACCCTATCAGCACGCCCTGGGAGCGTGTGAGAAGTGCAGACTCTTGGCCCTTAACCCACACCAATAAAATCAGACTCTGAATCTTAACAAGATCCCCGGGTGAGATATATATACTCCCACTAAAGCAGCTGTTCAACCTGGACCAGCATCGCATGGAAACCTGAAGTCGGAATTCTCAGGTCTCGCCCAGTCCTCCTGAATGAAAACTTCTGGAGCTGGGCCCAACAATGTGGTCTGCAGTCCTTCCAGGTGATGCCGACACTGCTAAGATTTAGGAGACTCCCCCCACCCCCAGCATAACAACCAGAGCCCGGCTGCTGTCCTCATAGGAAATTCATCGTGTGGGTGCGCATGTGCTACTCAACGCCGCCTCCCTACCCTACGCACTCGCTGCTTGGCTGGCCTCATTTCTGCTAGACTTTCACTTCTCATCAGTTTAGACAATAATTCTGCAAGGAAAACCTTCCTGCCTCCTGCCTTCCTGCCTGTCCTATGTGCCTCACAGCTTCTATACTGTGCTTATTACAGTGCCCCACAGGCACTGTGGGAGGTGGCACATCCAGCGCACAGCAGGTGTTCACTGGAGATGTGTAGGTTGAGTAAATGAACATATGGAGAAGACCTGACTCTCATGCCTAAGCAGGAAGCTATACACCCCTGTATTTTATATTCATACCCCTCACAGAGAGGGTAAGAAGTATGTTTTTTAAATAAGATCTTATTTTTTTTATGATACTTGAAAGAAACGTATCAATACTTCAAATACTGATAAGGTTATAGGCTATAAGTTTCCAAATATATCTACTCAACAGCCATCCCATACTTATTATGTACAGGGGTCTGGGTAACAGGAATTATGGAGATAACAAAAGTAAACTAAACTACAACAATGATGTTCAATAAGTTTGGGTGAGAAAAAATAACACTTCGTCAATTTTGTTAATTGTATTTTCCTCCCAGAAATAGCTTTTATTAATGCTAATTCTTTTTGACATAATTTTAAATTATGCTATGATTTTTACCTTTGCTTTCTTTTCTGTTCTTATTACTAGAATGCTTCAAACATGTTTTCTTCTACCAGAAAGAAAGAACATATGGGTCTGGCAGGGAAGCCCTCCCTCCAGTGGTTTCTCTCAACCACACCACAGAGGAACAGGTGAACCTTAGGGAAAGACAGGAGCTGAGTCACCACCTTGTAGCCTGGAGCTACCGCGCTCATTAGCTCCGCCTGCAGCTAGGACTGCTTCCTTTTAAGCTGGCTCAGAAGAAGGCTGCATCCCGCAGCCCACCCACGCTGGTGCTGAGCTTTCGTTTTGTTTCTAAGCTAGATTTAAAAGACTGTTGACTATATAATTTCTCTATTACAGGACTCCGACCTGTCAAAAGCAGGGTGGTTTGTGACAGCCACCAGAGGAACTAAACAGATCAATGAAATCACAAGGTTTTTTTTTTTTTTTTTCTTTCTTTTAATAAGCGGGTACTGGGAGTCGAACTCAGGACCTCACGCTTGCCAGGCAGGCGCTTATGCCACTGAGCTATATCACCGGCCCCACAAGGTTTTTATATTTCAAGAACTGATCTAAGGCCTTCACTAAACATGGCTTTCCCAAATAAAATCCTTAAAAGGATTGCTAAGACTATGCAACTGTCTTTAGTAGATTTAAAAACTTGCCGCACCTCCAACAGTCTATGTGTGACACCATCTTATTTTTCGGTAAAACCTGCTATCAGACCTCCTTCCTTCACAGGCTCAAATGCTTAAGGTAAACAACAATATAAATGCCTACCACCTACCACAATTTCCCTTAATCTGGAAAGTGCTTCTTTTGTTTAGGGCCAGATTAAATGATGGAAATTCAAAAGGTTCTTCTGTATTCTCCCAACCAGGAAATAGTAACAGCATACTCAAGTCACATAAAAAAAGGCATGATAACAAAAGAAATGTAAGTCATTCAAATATGCCACGTCAAACAAAAATGCTGCTACACACCCTCAGCCGTGAATTCTAAGTTTGAGCATTTTAATTTACAGCTCACCAAAATGGGGGCTTCAATTTGATGTTCTGTCTCAAATACTAATTGGTAAAGTTGGTAGACAACACATTTGCACTAAGACACTGTTATCTACCCCAGAAATTTGTCATTGTCAAGATGATTTGCAAACGATGTACGCAGTGTGTGTGGGGGCTCATGAGAAGCTCCTGGCCGGGTGTTACAACATCTTTGCAATATTTCCCAGTCTGTCGCTTGCTGCAAAGGTAGCGGGGCTAAGCACTAATTATAGGGCAGAAGACCCAGCCAGCAAGGAACTGTGGAAGACAGAACAAGCAGTGTGAGGAGTGCAGAAAGTGGAATCTCTCACAGCACCTGAACATGCTATCTGAAGCGGAGGGAGGAGAGAGACCTGGCAGGTCAATGGATGTGCTCATGCTGCCAGGGATATATTCAGCATACAGAACACAGGACTGGCCCTGATAAGCCTAAGTGCTACCGGGCAAAGGACAGAGGAAGCGCTGGGCAAACAGTCATCAGTAAATGTCAGCTGCTGTCGTTCATGACCCCTGACCTAGCAGGCTTCCTTTCTCCCATTAACTTGTGCTATGTAAAGGAGGCCACATCCACATGGTTCCAAATACCTGGAACCAGAATCAAAGAAATTTACTAATTTAGCAGATGGACTGAAATGATCTAGTAAGAACAGGTTTCAAAATGGAGCCCTTCTTCATTGTTGGTGGATATGTAAATGGTATAACTACTGTGGAAAGCAGTATGGAGAGTCCTCAAAACACTAATACTAGAAATTCCGGTTAGAAGATACCCCTTCTAGGTATCTTCCCCAAAGAGTTAAAGTTAATCATACCACAGTGCTCCATGCATACCCATGTTTACAGCAGCACGACTCAGAATAGCATAGTCCTGGAAGCAGCCTGTATGTCCATCAACGATGAGTAGACAAGGAAAATGTTATTTATACACAATGGAGAACTACTCTGCTATAAAGGATAAACTTGAGTCATTTGTAGGTAAATGGATGCACCTTGAGACCACAATGTTAAGTAAATGAGACACATAAGCTTAAATATCACACGGTTTCTTGCGTATTAGAAAACTCAATATATAAGTAAAGTGTAAAATAAAAGACAATAAGAAAAAAGAGAGAAAAAAGTTATTGTAGTCCAGCACGGACAGTGTATCTAAAAGTGTACTTTGATTTAGTACAACTGTTTTAGGTGTTCTATGTTTTTCGACCTGTTAGTCCGCCTTTTAATCTTTTTTTTTTGTGGGTACCGGGGGTCGACCTTCAGTTTCCTTGGAGGCTATCATCTCAGCTAAGATATGAGGAATGAGCGCTTTCCAACAAACCTGGGACTCATCGACTTACGTTTGTATCCGCCAGCAATGCCCGACTGCGTCAGACATCTCTGTAATTCATCAGCGTCTATTTGCCCATCCTTTTGGAAAAAACAGGAAAAGGAATCACAACAGTGATTTGTACTGTCCGCTGAAGTTCTTTGTTCACCTTCAATATAATAATAATGAAGAAAGAGTATCATGCATGAGATTTTTTCTTAAAAAAAAGAATTCTTCCAAAAGTGGGCATTACTTTCCTCATCCTAACTCCAAAGCTAATTTAATAGACTAATTTAGAGTCTATTTTGGCAACATCGCTCAGTCTCAATTAGGAAACTGCTAAAACTAATTATTTTTCAAAAATTATGCATGAAGTTGATTAAAAAAGAATTTTTTTGAGAGAGGAAGACTGAGCAGGATACATGGCAGACATCAGTAAATAACTCGCTTCAAACAGAAAGACGCCTTGATAACCTTTTAATTTGGTGATTTTTTTTTTTTTTTTTTTTCCAGAGCACAATATCTGGAAGATACAGGTTAGGTGCTCAGTCAGTACCTGCTCACTGGCTGAATTAGGTCAGACCTATAGATATTTGTCACTTTTAGGGATTTTAAAATAAAATATCTAAATCCTCCAGTCAGTGAGTACTATGAGGAACAGGAGCAATAATTTCAAAGAGGCCGAACACGAGAACACAGGGCAAGGCTGCTGAAAGCTAAGCAGGTGTGCTCACTTACTCACAAGCGGCACTGGCCACCTAAGAACAGTTCTAGGTGTGCCACGTCTAGTGGTTTCAAAGACACAGATCAGTAACAGATTACGCAGATACTTAATAGGAAAGTCTTCCAGTTTTAGACCCAATTTTCCATTCAAATTCTCAAAGCTGTGTTTCTTAGAGTGTTACTTCAAAAGGTGGTCTTAGGTTTTTATTCTGTAATATTCTACGGTACTTCTGTACATTATGGTTTAGCAATTTTTAGCTGTGTTGAATTCATAAGGATAAACATGCCTTCTGAACGTGTCTGGACTGTGCAGGGTTATTTACTGCACACAGTGGCCTTGTGATTTAGCCAAGGGTCCTCCCTCAAGGCAGTCCGGCATCTGTCACACAACTCAGGAATGCGGGGACGTGGTCGTCGGAGCTGACCTGAATTCTGTCCCTGGGTCATCAGGTCACGACTCCTAATAAAAGACTGGGGCGAGCTAACCTAGTAACAGCGCGGGAGAGAAAGTAAGCTTCGCAATATTAACTTCCTGATACTGAGAATAGGAACTTTCTTACTTAGAAGCTGGTAAATCCTTATATACACATCTATTTCCTGATTCAACAGCAAAAGGTGTCCTTTGAACCCGGCTACGTGAACACCGATACATGTCTTTAAATTGTACAAACGGGTTTCCCAGCTCTTGAATTTCTTCTCTTGACACCACCCTGGACTCTATCCTCTCACAGATCTCCAAAATATATTTATACTCCTCCATCCTTTCCAGTCTTGTTTAATCACAAATTTGGTTTGAACTGAACTAACCCAAGTACAGGTAGTAATACCTGGTCCTACTTGGATCTGGTATGTGCGAGAACTAAAACAGGAAATAAAGAACTTTCCTTCTCTTTCTTGCACACCAAAAAAGCGACTCGTTTCAGGGCCAAGTCTGCTCTTCCGGACCGCCAGAAACCAAAGCGAACACAAACACGGAACCTGGTCATTCCCGATAGAAAGGAAACGCTGACCTGTCCGGCCACCGCGGCGAAGTAGCCGTACAGCGGGTCCTGCGTCTGCGCGGGAAAGGCCGGGCCTCCGGGCGCGCCTCCGTACTGTCAAACGGGAAACGAACGCGTCAGGAGCCCGCGCCAGGGTATTCACCGCCGAGGGCTTTCGAGGAAAGCCGGGCGCCGGCCGCCCTTGCCAGGATGCCCTCCCCGCCACACGGCACGGCGCGGTCCCGAGCGGCGTCCCGGCCCCACCGCGCGGCCGACCCGGAGGCGCAGGCCCGGGGCGCAGGGGGCAGAAGGCCGGGCGCAGGGACACGCCGCGCGGGCGGCGTCACAGGAAAACCGCTCGGCGCCCGGAACCCGGGGTCCCGTCCCCGCGGGCCGCACTTACCCCCCCGGGGTAGTACCCGCCGCCCGCGCCGGGGTGTCCGGAGTACGCCATGGTGCCGACTGCGCGCCGCCGCCCGACCGCGCCCGGCCCCGCCTCCGCCTCGCCTCAGGCCCCGCCCAGCAGGAGCCCCGCCCCCAGCGCGCTTCCGGGTCTCCTCCGCGGGGCTGGCGAGGCCGCGCGTCGGCGGGGGTTCCGCTGCCACCGCGACCTGCCTCGAGGTTCCGTGCAAGGACGCTCCCTGCGAAACGGGTGGCGCTGCCAGCAAACGCCAGCGCGGCGCCCCGGGAACCCAGTTCCCCTCGCCAGGCTGTTTCCTGGCTCTCATTTCAAGCAGCGTCCCTGGAACGGGCCGGCTGGGAGCTCGGCGCGGCCGAAGGGGCGGCTGCACCCCTGGGCCGGGGCGGCGGCGGCGGGAGATGAAACAGCGCCGGAGCGCGGCCACGCGATCGGCTCGGGAAGGTGGACCGCGTGAATTACCCACGCGGTGCCCTTTCCCGAGCTACTCGGCCTCCTCGTGCACGGGAGACGCCGAGGAGGAGGAGCGAGCTGCGCCTCACTTGGTTGCTCGGAAGATGCTGTGCCTCTCGTTTTCTTTTCACTGAACTGCTGAGAAGCCGGCATCCTGCAAGGGCTCCCGGCGGTGGCGGCCAAACTACCCCACCCCTTGTATACCGGGAGCCAAGAACAAAATTCACATTCTTAAATGGTTGAAAAAAATAAAGTGAAAATTTCATGATATATGAAAATCGTATGAAATCCAACATGGCCTAAATAAAGTCGCATTGGAACACAGCCAACTTCTTTCGTGTGCTGTCCTTGGATCCTCGGGGGCTGTGACAGCAGAGTTAGGTAGCCACTGGCGGGGAGGATCTGACCTAAGACATTTTATCACCCGGACCCTGTTTGCTGGGTTTATAAAAAGGGTTTATATCCCCTCCTACTATTCACATTTGGGAAGTCCAGTCACATTCCTGTAGGACTTTAAAAAATCATAAAGTCGAGAACACATTTTATTCGTTTTAAAATAATTTCCTTAACTATGTTTCTTGACTTCTGCCCTTGTTTGTTGTTAAATTTTAGCCAGAACCCAGAGCGTTCAGAAAATATTTTCTGAGAGAAATTCAGAAAATATTTTATTGAAAGAATAGTCAAAGGATGGGGGTTTGAAAATAAAAACAAACTATAAAGACACAAAACTGAAGCTCACAGATTTTTTTTCCTCACCGCGTTGCTGCCTGAGGAATTAGGACAAAGGGAGCCTATAAAAAAAAATCTTAGAATACCTCTTAAAAAGTCTTAAATGTCTGCCTAGGGCAAGATCACAAAAATAGGGCCGGTGATATTGCTCAGCGGCATGGGCGCCTGCTGGTGCGCAAGGTCCTGAGATCGACCCCGGTACCCACGAAAAAAAAAATCACAAAAATAAAGAATTATGATTATTTCTTTTACTACTAAATATAGCCTAGTGTTCATTTAAATTTTGAGCCAAATAAATATCTCAATGGAATAAAAACTCAATCTTTTCCCTATATTTCCAAATTGCAAGTCCTAGGTATGCACACTGCAAACCCTAAGCCTTTTAAAGAAACTCAGCAACAGAGCACGCAAGCTGTATATTTAAAATATGAAGAGGACTTCCTAACTGGTGTGGACAGACTGGGGCGGTAGCTTCAATTACCTTACAGGCTTCGTTGAATTTGCTGGAATTACTGTTCTATGAAAGAACCTGTACGGTTTCCGTTTTACTAAAATGGGGAGGGTTAACTTTAACCTACATCTGATTTTCTCCGAGGAAGACAGAAAGGTGAGGCTTTTCTTTGGTAAATGAGAGTAATTTGGCAAAACTGAATTCTCCTGACAGCCAATGCTGCTTTATATCCACTGTCCAAATATTCACAGCTGGGATGTCCAATCCCATTTCTGTAGGACTTTTAGAAATCATAAAGTTGCCAGGGGCGTGATGGCACAAGCCTGTAATCCCAGCACTCGGGAGACTGAGGCAGGAGGATCGCCATGAGTTTGAGGCCAGCATAGGCTACATAAGCGAGTTCAAGTCCAGCCTAAACGATATAGCGATACCGTGTCTCAAAAATAAAAAAAAATAATAAATAAAAATCATAAAGTTTACAAGACATTCTTTCATTTTAAAATAATTTCCTTATCCATGTTTATTGACTTCTACACTTGTTCATTTTACACTGTTAAATTTTAGCCAGTCCCCAGGACATTCAGAAAATATTTTATGAAAGAATATTCAACGCTAAATGTCCCAATGTTGAGAATGAACTTGCCAGGTGTGGTGGCACACACCTGTAATCCCAGCACTTGGGAGGTAGGAGGGTCGCCTCGAGTTCGAGGCCAGCCCGGGCTACAGAGTAAGTTCAAGGCCAGCCTGAACTTCGTAGTGAGACCCCCCCCCCGTCTAAAATAAATAAATAAATAAAAGAAAGAAAATGAACTTTACAGATCTTCTCAGCCTGAGAAACAATCGGTCAGTAGAAACACACAGGTGAAGGACAATCGTATTTTGATTTAGAGGACGTTTGATTTATACGGAACTGTCTAATACTGCATGCACATCTTTTACTTACCTGCATCTTGAGGTGATTGCAGAGGGTCTTTGTGTGAGGCCAAATGGAAGAATCAGGAAGTCTGAACTCTTAACGGGGTGAAGCACATTACCTGCTGGATCCTTGGCAATCAGTAACCACCTATAATCACAGGCAGCAGCGTGGGCAGTCTTCCCAGATGTGCCGGGGAGGCGCTTGAGAAATGTGCTTTCTACAGTGCTGGAGAGAATGACCTAGGGCAGCCAAGACCCAACAGCGACAGTGTTACACACACACACACACAAGAAGTATTTGACAGTCCTTCACAATGACGAATGTCTGCTGAAGACTTGCAGAGCTGTGCACTGTACAAGTGGTGGGTGACTGAAAGTCAGTTTTTAGGAATTTTGCCAGCCCCCTGCTAAATATGTGAGCTAAAATTGTAAGTTAAAAATTTTAATTTACTGAAAGCCAAGGTACCCAAAATACATCACTTCTTAATGATTATGCCCCATTTGTACTATGTAAGAGTGTGCTGCTGGACATCAGTTCCAAACTTTGGGGTCAGTCATAGCATGTACAATACCTTGAACTTGGCACAATGGGAATATTAACACTGGAGACATCAATTTCTATTGGAAATGAAAAATTTTGTTGTTGATTGTCTACTTTAGACTTGGAGTGGACATGTTGGAGAAAATTTAATATAAAGCAGATTAATGTTAAAAGTGTGTGTGTGAATGTGTAGCCATTCCAGTGTGCACTGCACAACTGAGGAAATATTCTTCCAGCATTTTAAGTTATTTTGATTGATGAATTAGAACCATTTACTTGGCTTTGTGAAGAACTAGTTTCACCTGAAGAATAGTATCATCCAAGTTTAGTTTTAAAACAAGAGGTCCAGTTGAATGATTCCCAGGATTTTGTGGATAATATACAGAATCAAATAACGTTCCAATTCCTACAAAAAGCTAAATGGAGAACACTATTACAATGAATAGTCCTGGAGCTGAAATAAGTCTCAATTTAATAAAAGGACTTTCAGAAGATGAGAAATAGTTTAATAGTAAACCACGTATCAAAAGAATTTCCTAATAAATTTAATGGAAAAGTATTAGTGAATTGGGATGCAATTCCATCTATCAAATAATGGTTAAATTCCAACAACAGGTTGGCTAAGAATATAAAAGTGTTGCAATAAACATATTTTTGTGAGAATCGTTTGGCTATGATATTGAAGATAAAAAGTGCTATGTATTTTTGTTATCTGTAAATTGCGTGCTACATGTCTATTATGGATGGAATGCTTGTGTCCTTCTAAAATTCATGTCCATCTAAAATTCATGTGTTGAGGGCCGGTGAGATGGCTCAGCGGTGTAAGCGCCTGCCTTGCAAGCGCAAGGGCCCGAGTTCGACTCCCGGATCCCACATACGAAAAAGGGGCCGGTGATATCGCTCAGCGGCACGGGCGCCTGTTGGCGCGCGAGGTCCTGAGGTCGACCCCCCGGTACCCACAATAAAAAAAAAATAATAAAATAAAATAAAATTCATGTGTTGAAATCTTAGCCCCGATATCATACTATTAGGAGATAGGGGCTCTGGGAGGTGATCAGGGAATGCAGGTGGAGTCCTAATGCATGGCCTCAGTGTCCTTGGAGGCCCCAGAGAGCAGCTGATAATTCATCACGTGAGGGCACAGCTGTTAAGCAGAAAGTAGACATTCGCAGACTGAATCTGCTTTGATCTTGGACTTCCAGGCCTCCAGGCTGAGAAATAGATTTACGTTCTTATAAACTCACCCAGTGTATGGTATTTTGCTTTAGCAGTTGGAAGAAAGATAGCGTCCTTTATGTAGGTAAAATGTATAGTAACGCAATGCACATACATGTGTACAGGCCAGCCCCCCAGCTCTGGAGAGTCAGCTGTTAAACACTTTACCAGCACACCGCCGGCTACTGCTAAAAGGGACAAGAGAATGTTAATCAAAATGAAAGACTTAGAAAAATCCATCTGGGTATCAGGTTTTGGACTTGATATCGAGTGGTAAACAAATGATAGCATGTAACGGGATGCTCAGGCACTTCGGGGCAATTTTCAAAAGTTTCTTTTTGGGGGCCTCACGTGCTCCTTTCTGCACTCTTCCAGGTTCCAGGAGCAGCTACCACAGGGCCTTCAGTGTCCCTTCTATGACCCTACTGCTGTCCAAAGTCCGCTTCACAGTTTAGCCCTCTTTGGAGAGCCCTTGAGTTTTAAATCACCACTGCGCCCGTTTAAACTCCTGTCTACTGAGTGGAGAAGACCACTTACAGTTGTTAAAAACAATTCGGTGAAAACAAATCTGCCAAATGTCAACATCTTGCAATTGAATTTTTCTTACCAAAATTAATCTTTAATAATAGAAAATGTGGGGAAATTTAGAAAAGTCGACACATGTTAATTAAATTTTGTAAAATATAAATAAAAAGAAGAACAATCACCTACAAACTAGAGAAAGCCATTGTTTCTATGTTGTTATCCTTTCAAGCTGCTTTCTATTGTTAAAAGAAAAACTGAGGCCAGTTAAACTTAACAAAGTTTCCTTTGTTTTACAATTGGGCAGCATTCCAGAAAAAAGACATTTCAGAAAGCCCCACCTCATCCCAAGATTATATTTTATAGCCAGAGAAAAGGAAATAACATACAGAAACAACCTGATTGGCTGTGGCCGGTATTTGCCTTAGATGGACATATTTGAATAGTGGTAACCTGTAATTGGCTGAAACTCAGTTACTGTGATTAGCTGAGACTCAGTTGCTTGGTTACAAGGCTCCACTCCTTTATTGAGGTTCTGTGGATTAGATCCAAGGCTTCCTATATTTTAGGCAAGCACTGTACTACTGAGCTACACTGCCAGCCCAAGGGTATGCACTTAGATTACCTTACAATTTCTTTACACATCAAGCTGGGATGCGGTTCACTATACACAGGAGATACTTTGCTTTAGAATTTATTACCCAAATATGAAGCCTGGTTTATAAATATTTATTTCAAAACTGCAAGCCACAGTAAACTTTTCCTCATTAAAAAAAGAAATATTTATTTCAGTTTAGCTGTATGCATAAAAGTAATTCCGGTTTTTTTTTTTTTCTTTTTTGTTTTTTTGAGACAGGCTCTTGCTAGCCCAGGCTAGCCTTGAACTTCAGCAATCCTACTGGTTCAGCTTTCCAAGTACTGGGATTATAGGCATGCACCGCCATACTGGGGTTCCATTTGTATTATTTTGTAACGTGGTTTTTATCTATTATATTGGGTGGACATCTTTTCATTAAATATGCACTAGTACACACTTGTTTTTGTGCATGGGGGATTGAACCTAGGGCCTTTGCTTTGAGCTACATCCCCAGCTGTTTTATTGTTTTTATTTTGAGCCAGGGTCTCACTGAATTGCTAAGTTGCCCAGGCTGGGCTTGAGCCTGGGATCGGCCGGCCTCAGGCTCCCATTATGCTGTGATTACAGGAGTGTGCCACCATGCCACTTGTATGCACCATTTTGATGACTGCAGAATATTCAATTGTGTGATCTTTCTACAGGCTAGTTAACCAATGCCATATTATTTAGATTGTTTCTAAACTTTTGTCATTGCATAAATGCTGAAATAACATCATATTTAAATTTTTTTCTAACACCCCTGATTACTTTCTTAGACATATTCTTTTTTTTTTTTGTGGGTACCGGGGGGTCGACCTCAGGACCTCGCATGCCAGCAGGCGCCCGTGCCGCTGAGCGATATCACCGGCCCCTTTTTCATATGTGGGTTCTGGGAGTCGAACTCGGGCCCTCGCGCTTGCAAGGCAGGCGCTTATGCCGCTGAGCCATCTCACCGGCTCTCTTAGACATATTCTGAAACAAAACTTACTGGGACAACATTTTTGGAATTATGGGCTCCTCTTACAAATTGTTTCACAGGAAGTTTGTAAGCAGTTTATGCTACCATAGATGGAACATCACAACACCTCGTTGTATATATGAGGAGGGACATAGTTATCTATAAGGACATTATTTCCTCTCTCTCTATTCCTATGAATTTTAATTATAGATTAATTTGTTGAGGTTATCATTGCGTGTTGAATTTATGTTCATTTATCCTTAATTTTCCTTATGTATAACTTGTAATATTTTACACTGAATGTTAGAAGGGAGGAGGAGAGCCAGGTGTGGAGGTCCACGCCCAACAATGAGAAGCCAGGTAGGAAGATCGCAAGGGAGTCCTGCCTGGGCAACGTAAGGAGACGACGTCTCAAAAACCAGAAAGGACAATGTGAAGGCTCTGGGTTAAAACAAAAAAATAAGATTAGCTAAAGTAACAAAAGTCTACCCTCAACACATTTAAATTAAAAGGTAAATGATAAACCAGAAAAAATTGCATCATCTTTAACATAAAATGTAAATCTATCAAATGGAGTTTTTGCTAGAAATTAATTGTATTGCATTTTACTGCTCTGCATTTTGCTTTACCAACCCCTCACTTATCATCCTGCACACGCATGCCCTTGACCTCAGCCGCCAACATCACAGCTCAGTTTTAACCCCACACCCCCAGCCTCACCCACTCCCACCCACCCACGCTTACGATCCTGCATTACTCACACCAAACCTCACCCTTGCGCACCCATATGAAGCCTCGTCTATAACCCCACCCACCCACCGCTGCGCCCTACCACCCATATCTGCGCTCCCCTATGATCCTGCGCACACACAATCAACACGCGCCCTCACTCGTACACACCCCCATCCCACATACGCCTGCATCCACCCGCGCCCATTCCTGAACCTACCCAGCAGTCTAATGCCACACTTCAGAAACTTTCCTAAATCTTACTTTAAATAACAACGTTGTCATACTTCTGACAAGTAGATTTTTTTATTACTTAATGTAGTTGAATGAGTGTTTTCTGCCATTTGCAGCATAGAAACACCTTACCAAAAAAACACAAAAGAATTTTAAAGCATAATTTGTATTTTTAAGTATCCTAGAAAGTAAATTGTGTACCTATTTAAACAATAAATTGACACTAGATCTCAGATATAGCTAAGAATAAGGTTTACTTTATTTAAGAAGAGGACTTTCTTTTTCATTTTTAAATTTTATTGGTACATTTTAGATACACATAATGATCACATTCATCATAGGGAATTTGTACCTGTACATGATATATCTGGCTTCTTCTTTTCTTCCCATTTCCCTCCCCTCTCTTCAACCCCCTTCCTCTCCTTATTTACAAAAGATTTGTTTCTATTTTTCCCCTCCTATTTTCTTTTTTTCTTCTTCCTTCCTTCCTTCCCTCTTTCCCCCTCCCTTGTTCCCCTTCCTATTTGAACATTTACTTTCTATTTCCAATATCTATCATACATTCTGGTCCTTATTTACACTTTCTTACAACAGAGAAACAATGTGGCATTTAAACATTGTGTCCAATTAATTTCACTTAAGCGTATGGTCTCGTGATGCATCCATTTACATAGAAATGTCTTGATTTCCTTCTTTATGGCAGAGTAGTACTCCATTGTATAAAAAAACACATCTTATTTATCCATTCATTGGTTGATGGAAATTTGGGCTATTTCTAGGATTTCTCTACTACAAACTGTGCCGCTATAAACATGGATGTTCATGTATCACTGTGGTATGATGCTTTTAATTCTTTTGGAAAGATACAAAGAAGGGGAATAGCTGGGTCAAACGGAACCTCTAGTTTAAGTATTTTGAGGAATCTCCATGCAGAGAGCTTGCTCCAGGCTTCATCATGGTCCGGAGGAGTTTATATTTGTAATCCCAAGGAAAAGTTATTGGAATTCTAATAAGTAAATTCCGATATACCACTTCAGTGCAACCCATGGTGAGAATAAAGAGACAAACACGTATCTATAGTTGTGGGGATCCAAAGGGGTCCTAACTCCAGTCGGAACAATGGCTAACCAGAACAAAGGCCATGACACAGGGCCAAACCTGTGTTTTATTAATTTGTGAAGAGGGGAGTGGCTTGGGGTTCAGTGTGAGAATGGTGGGAAGTATGTGAGTACTGTGAGATGGGCTGGGTAGGAGGCACAACGGCACCTCTGCAATATGCAGAGAGAGGTATGCAGAAAGAGTACCAGATTTCAGTAACAGGTAGCCTCTAAGTTTGAAGGAATCTGCCTAACACAGTTTGAGGAAGTATCTTGTGTTTTTGGTCGGTTGCCTTGGCTTTGATGTCTGGCCCTTCTGCCCTGAGACATCATGGCCTCTTTCTCAAGGCTCAGTTTCAGCCGACAGCATGGCATCTCTCGGACTAGCTCATGCTTAGTAGTAGGGAGCTACAGGTGGGGCATCACTGACCTGTCTCATTGCTTCAAAGGCTACACATCAGCACCTTGGCTAGACCCATTTGCATTGCTTAAAGCCAGTTGAGGGGGTAGAGTTTTATCCTAGCCAGCTCTGTACATATTAATACACAGAAGTAGGGCAAGGTTTAGCCAAAATGGAGACAAATGGTCTTCTTTCAGGGAGAGCCATCCCGGTGGTCCTCCACATCTCCACACTGATTTCTACAGTAGTTGCACCAGTCTACACTCCCACCAACAGTGGAGGAGGGTTCCTTTTTCCTTCACATCCTCACCAGCATTTGTTATTGGTTGATTTCTTGATGATAGCCATTTTTTTGGGGGTGAGACGAATCTTTGTGTTGTTTTACTTTGCTTCTCTCAAATGACCAGTGATGTTGAATATTTTAAAATATATTTATTTGCCATTTCTACTTCTTCATCTGAGAAATATCTATTCATTTCAGATGCCCATTTTTGGATTGGGTCTTTAAATTTGGGGGGGGTCTGCTTTTTTTGAGTTCTTTACATATTCTAGATAGTAGTCCTTTGCCTGGCAAAAATTTTTTCCCACCCTGTGGGTTGGCCCTTCACTCTGTTGGTGGCTCCTCTTGCTGTGCAAAAGCTTTTTAATAAGATGAGATCCCAGTTGTTGATTCTTTGTGATAGTTCCTGTGCAACTGGGGTTTTGTTCATAAAGTCTTTGCCTACACCAATGTCTTCAACAGTTCTATCTATTCTATCTTCTAGCAGACTTAGTGTTTCTGTTTTAATATTTAGATCTTTGATCCATTTCAATTTTAGTTTAGTGCATGGTGAAAGATATGGGTCTTGTATTAATCTTCAGCATGCGGAAAGCCAGTTTTTTCAGCACAATTTATGAAAGAGGCTATCTTTCTTCCAGTGAAGGTGTTTGACTCCTTTGTCAAAGATTAGGTGATTAGGTGGCTGAGTGTGTTTGGAGTAGTTTCTTCATCTTCTAATCTTTTTCATTGATCCTCAGGTCTGGTTTTTTTTTTTTTTTTTTTTTTTGGCTAGTACCATGCTGTTTTTATCACAGTAGTTTTGTAGTATAATTTCAAGTCAGGGATTGTGATGTCCCCTGGCTTGCCTTTGTTGCCCAGAATTGCTTCCGCATTCTAGGTCTCTTTTGGTTCTAAATGAATTTTAGGGTTTTTTTTCCTTTAATTCTGTGAGGTATGCTATTGGTATTTTGATTGGGAATGCATTAAATCTATATAACAATTTTGGAAGTGTGGCCAGTTTCACTATATTAGTTCTTCCTACCCAAGAGCAAGGGAAACCTTTCCATTTTCTTTCTTTCTTTCTTTCTTTCTTCTTCTTTTTTTTTTTAATGTGGGTATGTATTTTGTTTTTTTTTGATGCTATTGTGAAAGGTGTGGTTTCCTTAATTTCTCTCTCAGTGAGTTTGTTGTTTGTGTACAGGAATGCTATTTTTTTTTTTTTTGGTGGGCACTGGGGGTCGAACTCAGGACCTCGTGCACCAGCAGGTGCCTGTGCCGCTGAGCAATATCACCGGCCATGTTTTTGTATGTGGGTACCGGGAGTTGAACTCAGGACCTCACGCTTGCCAGGCAGGCGCTTATGCCACTGAGCCATCTCACCGGCCCCAGGAATGCTATTGATTTTTGAGTGTTGACTTTGTATCCTGCTACTCAGCTGAATTTAGTTATTAAATCTAAAAGTCTTTTGGTGGAGTTTTTTGGGTTTTCTATATAGAGTATCATGTCATCCGCAAATAATGATAATTTAACTTCTTCCTTTCCTGTCCTTATTTCTTTTATTTCTTTCTCTGGTCTATTTGCTCTGGCTAATATTTCCAGGACTACATTGAATAAGAGTGATGATAGTGGACATCCTTGTCTTGTTCCTGATTTTAGAGTGAAAACTTAAATTTTTTGTCTGTTTAGAGGAGTTTCTGTTTTCAAGGCAAGTTTACTGAGCATAATTTTCATGCAGTAAAACCTCACCTTTAAAATATACAGTTTTGATTTTGGCATACCTTTTGTGGGTTAATATTCATGCTTATTTATCAAGTAAAAAATTATGAAGACACTCTCCTAACTTCAACTTTAAGAAAGTTTCTCTCTAAATAAAGTAAATTCTTTTAAAATGTGTTGCACCACTAAAGTAGCTATGAAGCCATCTGTGGAGACAGAGAGGAGTACATGTTAGCTCAGTATCCTGAGAATAGAAAGTGCTCTGTCCATAATCATATATATATTTTTGCCCTTCATTGTCATTTGCAGTAACCTAGGACTATGTTAGTGTTTTGCTGAAAGTCTCCAGTTCCAGGAAACACCTAGTCCTGGGCAAGTCAGGATGGATGTTGCCTGGCAAGGCTTCTCCTCTCTGAACTACTTACAGCTGGAGTCAGATTCCCTGTGTGGGGGGCAGTCCTGCATCGCGGGACGACTGCGGCATCTGTGGCTTCTACTCACTAGACGGTGGTAATATTATTGACCCCCAGGTGTCATGATCAAAAATGTCTCCAGCCTTTGCCAGATGTCCTCTGGGGAGCAATGTCACCTAGGGCAAGTATGATGGATTTAGATGTAAGTGCCCTTACAACTCCCACACTTGAAAACCATAATCTTATTCTCTGTTGCTGTTGTAAAGCAAAAACAAGTTGATTGTATTGTTTTTGTAGTAGAGAACTTAAAATTCTGAGGAATGACTCCTAGACGCTCCTCTTTAGGAGCCTCTCCCTCTACCTCTCTAACCATCCCCGCCAATCATAAGCAACATAAGCAATGATTCTAGGCTTCTCTCCTTCAGATTCTGGGAAGTTGTCCTTGTGCACAGGGTCCTTCTGGACTTTAAATTCTTTGTATGTTTTCTTTGTTATTTCTGATGCTTACATGCTGGCAGAATCATACCACATAACATTTTCCCACATATTTATTGAATTGTGTTTTATCAGAGTCAAAAAGGGACACAGCACATTTCAAAGTATATTTTAAAACTACACAGTTTTCAGTAGATTAGGAATTGTTCATAGTTCTTTCTACCTCCCTATATCTTTGTCATATAAATAAAAGTAGAGGATATCTACCTCTATTTGTAATACTGGGCTAGGCCACGTGACTTTCTTTGGCCAGTGAACATAAGTGACAGTAAGCTAGGTCTGAGTGTAGAGCTTAAGGGCCATCACATATTTATATGTATCATTCTTATATTTCTACCATCTCTATGAGGACCACATATCTTGAGTAGTCTGTTGGCCCAAGAAGGGTGTAAGACTTACCTTCAGATGTGGAATTGAGCCCAGCTGAGCCCAGGCTAAGCAGCCAATGCCCAACTGTTCTGCAGGATGTGAGGTGGATTAACTATTGCTTTACATCACTATATTTGAGGTAGATTATTGCCCAGCATTTTTGTGGATATGCTGACTGGCTCATAATGTAACTAATGAACTCGAAAACCCAGAAAATAGAAGTAATTTTTCTGGAAAAATATTTTGACAAAATAGGCCCAAGAAGAAGTTGAAAATGTGAACAGAAGAATTTTCATAAAAGACAAATTAGGGCCGGTGACATAGCTCAGTGGTGTAAGTGCCTGCCTGGCAAGTGTGAGGGCCCAAGTTCGACTCCCGGAACCCACATACGAAAAAAGGGCCGGTGATATCGCTCAGCGGCACGGGCGCCTGCTGGCGCGTGAGGTCCTGAGGTCGACCCCCGGTACCCCCCCACACACAAAAAGACAAATTAATGAAAAATGTTAGAATAAGACTGACCGCAAAATAAAGTATCTGTGGGACCTGGAACTGAGATACCTGGAAAACAACAACTTGGTGAAGAAAGAAAGAAGATTTCTGTGGCTGGACTGAGTATAGTCCCTAGGGCAGAAACCATTGACTGGCCATGCTCAGCAGGAAAGACAGGGCAGACTTCAGAATTTAAACACGAAAATGTGAGCGTGGAAGCAAAATAGATCTAAGTAGTGGTTCACTATCGCTTCCCAATATCTGGTGGAGTCTAGTGCCACCCGCTACTAAATTGATTAAAGTGATCATTCACTGGTGGCCTTTTCAGTATCCAGCACAGAGTTCTGAGCCACTGTTAAATTCAGTTCAATAGGGAAGGGCTCTCCGGCATCATGTAGGGTTTCTAGCTTTTGTTTCTTCTAAGGTATAGAAAAGGGAATTGTGCTTACCATAGACCTTGAAGATATTCCAGCTTCCAAACTTTTTCATCTGGAATTCCATGTCTCCAAGAATTAGGCACCAGTTTACTCTCCCACTTTTTTCACCCAACCATTTTGGGCAGTTCCCATGGGATTAGCAGCCTGTTCTTATCTACATTTTTTGTTTGCAATTAGTTCATCTGTTCATTCATGGATTGAGTCTTGTTAGACTACAGACAGAGAGTTCCGGGGTGTGAACAAAATATATGAATTGGCTTGTGCTTTTGTGAAACTTACGATTAATTATATTTCTTCTTCTGGGACTCTGAAGAACTTTGTGCCTGCTCTGTTACAGCTTTCTCATATGGTATTATAGTCAACTACTCAAACATACTGTTAGTCTCCAGAGCTAGAATTAATTTGTGGCATATATGCTTTATGAACGCATACTCCAGAGAAACATGACATCTACACACATAATACACACAGAATACTATCAAAACACGGTAGGGTTAGGAGCTGAATGAGTTCTTTTAGACAGTAAGTATGATAGCAGTCTTCCTTGCAACGCTATTTCCATCATTACATGTCCCTGCTCATCCACAATCTATCCCAGATAGTAATCTATTCCTGCTGAACACTTCCTTTGTCAATCCAGAGCACAGCTTCTAATGCTTCTTAGAGAAATCTCAGTTTGTAATAGCTTCTTAAAAGTTCATAAATTTTTTAAAACTTCAAAGGCAGTCCTCGGGAATTACTGTCCTCTACATCTCTCAAAGTCGTGTAACAAATCGATCTTCAGTAATTATGCAGTGGCTGCCTGCCAGATGCACGGAGCGGGTGTTGGTCAGGAATAAACAGAGTGTCTGTTTATTTTTCTGTTTTCACTCCATATCAACACAGACACCAGATATGTGGATTTCTCCCAACTAGCATCAAACAATCTTGCAGCAAGTAGACATGAGCCAAATGTCTTCTAATTCGATTTAATTCTGGCACCAGCTACCTGCAGGTGGCGTTAGAGCCCACGCTTGATGGCTCAGTCGCCAGCCTGTTCCCTCCTTCAGGTTCCGGTCGCGAGGCCCCTGTTGTTTCACCTGTGCCTCTGATCAACTGGCTGTAAATTTCCTTGAGTGGCTCGCAGAACTCAGGGAAACAAATCTACCAGCTTAAAGGATCATACAAAAAACAAGAAGAGGCGCTAAACAGGGGAAGAGGCTTGACGCCTTAGCCCCGTAGCGGAGAACCAGGCACGCATGCGGGGGCGAGCGTGCAGAGCCCTCTCTGCGATGAGCGCATGAGAAGTACTTTCTAAACTAAGACCTCAGTATCAGGTTTAATTGCAGCGTTGGCGCTTTGCGACACATAAATGGGTTTTGCATTGCAGTTTGGATACTTGGTCCCTGAAAGGTTCACCGTCCCTCTCTGGAAGCACTACCCTCCAGGGAAGCCCACGTGTTCAGTACTCTGCCCTTTGGGTTTTTATTGCACGAGCAACATAAAAGTAGAAGGAGGCTTAGAGAAGCGCAAGGGGCCGGGGGCAGGGAGAGGAGGAGGGCAGTGGGAGAGTGGTGGGAGGGCGAAGATCCTAGCGTGTTACATGCGTGCACAAGTATGCCGAAGTGAAATTCATTACTCTGTATATCTAATATGCACTAATAAAATAGGAGAAAATTGGTTGAAAATATTTAATAAGCTAATAAAATTATATACAATCGTTATTTAAGAAGGGGGAAATTTAGGTTCCCACACCGTCGGTTGGAGAAAGCGGAGAGACCACAGCAAGCAGGAGGCAGGGAGGGAGACTCCCGGAGGCGGCCCGAGTCCCGCGCGGCAGACGAGGCCCGAACCGGCCAAGGGCCGCGCCGCGTCCCGCGAGTGGAGCCGAGCGCGGGGTAGAGCCGCCGGGCGGGGGGAGCGGGCACCGCGCGCCGGGCGGGCGGAGCGGGGGGCGGCGGAGGTCCGCGGGAGACCGGGGGCTGGCAGGGGTTTCACAGCCTCCCCCCGGACTGACGGCGGTGGTCGGATCCTGGGACGAGACGAAGGTCTGCAACTGGCCGGGCTTGCAGCCAGGAGGCGGCACCAGAGAGACCAGCGTCCCCGCCGCTCCGAGCAGGCGGTTAAGCAGCCGCCAGGCGGGAGAGAGCAGCTCGGCCGCCTGCAGGAGGGGGCCGCGGTGCGGACGCGCGGGGCGTGTGCGTGTGCATGCGTGTGCGTGCTTGTGCGTGTGTGTGTGTTCTTGTTTGTGCATCTATTTGGCGCTCTGTCTTGTTTTTGTTTTCTTTTCTTTGGTTCTTGCTTCTTAATAAATAGTATTGTTTTACTTTACCTTTTTTATTTTTCAAGTTTTTTCTTTATTTTGTTCTCAGTCTTTTCTCTTTTTAACCTTCTTTCCTCCCTGTTCTATTTCCTTTGCTTTTCATTTCCCCCATCTCCTTGTCTTCCCTCGCTTCCTGTCTAGCTTTTATGTGACATATGCCTATGTATATACAAAAGAGAATAAGAGTAGCCTACTGCTTTAAATCGAATGGTACTGTTCACAAATCTTCTCTTAAACTCCCTCAACAATAACCCTTTACTCCAGCTATTAGAATACCTTAAACATAGTCTGACCTCCTATCTACCTTTTTACCTACTAAAATTTCTCATATCTCCCTCCCCTCCTTCCTTTCCCTACTCCTCTTTCCTTCCCTTCTCCTTCTACATCCCAGACCAGCCACCAATGACAGTATAGTGTAGTCTGTCAGGGGCACTGATAAAAGGGTGAAACTGTCAAAACAAGTTTTAATGTTCATGAGTGATCTATGGTGGGATCTGTGGGTGCCGTTAAAACAAGTAGGAATTCTCTCCTTACAACACAGTGACAGCGTCCAACCTAATTAAACCGACTAGAGTAAAGTGGTAGACAATATCACTTGACAAATGAAGCTAAGATCACATCACTGGAAAACAGAACCTAACTAAAGAGATCTTAATACCAACAACAAAGTCTCTCCATTCTATTTGACCTTCACCCTCAGCACAATAAAAGAAACATTAAAAAAAAAAAAAAAGGGAATGAAAATGTCTCCAAAGCAGATCCAAGGGGACTGATGAAGAACAAATCAAACACCAAATAGCTGAGATGTACAAAATAGTTAAATAGGAAGCAAAAAAACCTGATGAGGTCAAGATGACTTAACCAAGCAGGAGTGGAACTAACAAATAAATTGATCAATGTGATTACAGAATAATGAAATTAAGAATTAGAAGAGCTGACAAAAACTATTCAAAACATGAATGACAAATTTATCAAAGAAATAGCCTCCATAAAAGGCGCCAAACTAATCTCAGAGATAAATAATTCTATTGACTATGTAGATAGCAGAAGTGACCAATGTGAGGAGAGTGTCAGACTTCAAGATCAGAATGGAAACATAAGAGGATACACTCAGTGATAACCTTAAAAATGATAAGAGAGGGCCAGTGATATAGCTCAGCGACATAGTGCCTGCCTGGCAAGCGTAAGGTCCTGAGTTTGACTCCTGGTACCCACATATATAAAAAAAAAAATTGACAAGAGAGCAAAGAAAATTGATACAGTAGCTACTAGATGACTAACCTTAGACTAATTGGAGTTAGAGAAAAATTAGAGGGCAACAAAAATACAATAAAAGATCTGTTTACAGAAATCATAGCAGAAAACTTTCCAAGCATGGGGAAAGAACTCAACATATAGGTAAGGAAGGCTTATACAACACCAAATAATTACCAAAAAAAATATAAGTTCCTTTAACACATCATAATAACAATCCCAGAAATACAACACAGGGATCTAAAAGCTGTCAGAGGAAAAAAATCACCTGTAAAGGTAAAAACATTAGGATTACAGCAGGCTTTTCAGCACAAATTTTAAAAGCCAGGAGAGCTTGAGTGTAGTGTTTCAAGCCTTAAAAGAAAACAGCTTTCAACTCAGACTAATAAGTCCTGCAAAACTATCTTTCAGAATCAGCGAGAATGATGACATCCCATGACTAAAAACACCATAGGATCACAAAACCAGCACTCTAAAAAGTACTCAAAGATATCCTAGACGGAGACAACAAAATGAATAAAACCAAAATGTCTGATGGAATGAATGCATTACACAAGTGAACAGCTAAACAAAAAAGGAAAAACACAGGAGTAAACAACAAAAAAATAACTCAATGATGGAAATGTCAACACTGTTCAGCAATAACTCTCAATGTAAATGGCCTCAACTCCCCAATTAAAAGACACGGATTTGCAGGCTAGATAAAAAAAACAACAACAACAACAACAAAAAAAAAAAACAAAAAATTAACAGTCTGTTGTATTCAAGAGACTCATTTAATCCAAAAAGAAATTCATAGACTAAAAATCAAAGGATGAGAAACAATATTCCATGCACCAGGACCCCAAAAGCAAGTAATCTTATTTTCAGACATAGTGGACTTCAAGCCAAAAATGATCAGAAGAGGCAAAGAAGATCACTACACATTAGCTAAGGGGGCAATTCAACAGGAAGAGATAATTGTAAATATATATGCACAGAATACTGGTGCACCCAACTTCATAGAACAAACACTATTGGACATAAAATATTCAATAAATACCTAAACAATCACAGTGGGGACCTCAGTACCCCACTTTCACAAACAGATCACCTAAACAAAAAATTAACAAAAAATCAGAGCTGAACCACAACTTTGATCAAATTGGCTTATTAGATATCTACAGTGTGTTCTACCCTACTACAATAGAATACACATTCTTCTCAGCAGCATGTTGAACTTTCTCCAACACAGACCACATACTAGTCTATTACCCTTCTTTTTTTTTTTTTGTGGGTACTGGGGTTCAAACTCAGGACCGTGCATGCCAGCAGTTGCCCGTGTTGCTGAGCTATCTCGCCGGCCCTACCCTTCTTTTTATTTTTTTTTTTTGTGGGTACCGGGGGGTCGACCTCAGGACCTAGCACGCCAGCAGGCGCCCGTGCCGCTGAGCGATATCACCGGCCCTTTTTTCGTATGTGGGTTCCGGGAGTCGAACTCGGGCCCTTGCGCTTGCCGGGCAGGTGCTTAAGCCGCTGAGCCATCTCACCGGCCCTGCCCGGCCCTACCCTTCTTAAATGAATACAAAAGAATTGAAATTATCCCATGTGCCCTGATCATAGCACACCAAAAGTAGCAAAGAACTGCAAAGAAACCACAGAGATTTTACAAACACATGGCTATTAAATAACACATTCCCGAAAGCTCAATAAGTCACAGAAGAAAATCAAAGAAGAAATTAAGCAATTCCTAGAATCTAACAATAATGCCAGTACAACATACCAGAATGTGTTGGAAAATGAAAGCAGTCATTAGAGAAAAGTATTGCTGTTAATGTTCACAGTAGGAAAACAGAGTGAGCTCAAATAAATAACATAATGATGAACCTCAAGGTGCTAGAAAAAAAGAACTCTTAGAACTCAAACCACTAAAAGGAAGAAAATCATAAAGAGGAGAGTGGAAATTATTGAAATTGAGAGTAAAACAAGAAACATTACAAAAATCAATGAACTGAAGAGCTGGTTCTTTGAAAAAATAAACGAAATACATAACTGTTAAACTTACCAAAAGAAAGAAAGAAAAAGACACATATCAAAGCAATTAGAAATGAAAAAGGTGAGAGAAGTTTGTTAGTAAAAAACTGTGAAAAATTGTATTCTAACAAATTGGACATCCAGATAAAATGGGTAGGTTCCTAGACACATATGAATTTCCAAAACTAAACCAAGAAAATATAAAAACCCTGAGTAATCCAATATCAGACAATGGAATTGAGGCAGTAATAAAAACCTACCAACTAAGAAAAGGTCAGTTCTCAATGGATTTACTACTCAAATTTACAACAACTTCAGGAAAGATATAATGCCCACACTCAAACTCCTCAATGAAATTGAAAGGGAAGGAGTATTTTGAAACTCATTCTTGAAAGCTAGCATTACCCTTATTCTAAACCAGATAAAGATCCAACTAAGAAAGAAAACTATAGGCCAATCTGTTTATGAATATAGACACAAAAATCTTCAACAAGATACTGACAAACAGGATGTAATAAATCATTAAAAAGATCATACATTGTGACTAAATGGCTTCATCCTAGGGATGCAAGAATGTTTCAACCTATACAAATCAATAAATGTCTGTAATCCCAGCACTTGGGAGGCTGAGGCAGGAGGATTGCTGTGAGTTCAAGGCCAGCCTGGGCTACATAGTAAGTTCAAGGCCAGCCTGAATTACATAGCAAAATCCTGTCTCAAAAAAAAAATCAATAAATGTACCACACGACATAAACAGAAGCAAGAATAAAAATCACCTGATCATATCAATAGATACATAAAAAAGCTTTTGAGAAAATTCAACGTCCATTCATGATAAAAATGAATAGTTATAGAAGGACCTTATCTCATTCTGATAAAAGCCATTTATGATAAACCTATTAACAACATCATATTAAATGGAGAGATGATGAAAGCTTTCCTTCCAAAATCAGGAACAAGTCAAGGATGTCCACTATCACCACTCCTGTTCAATACAGTACTGTACGTGGAACTTTAGCCAGAGCAATAAGGGAAGAGAAAGAAATAAAGGGGATACATATAGGAAAGGAGGACAAATTATCATCATTTACAGATGTCATGATTCTTTACATAGAAGGCAAAAATTCCACCAGAAGACTCACAGAACTAATCAACAAGTTTAGCAAGGTAGCAGGATATAAAATCAGCACATAAAAATCATAGTGTACCTGTACACCAATAATGAACCCATTAAGAAAGAAATTATAAAAACATAGTGTTCACAATATTTCTTGGGAATTAACCTAACAATGGAAGAGAAAGACTTGTATAATGAAAACTACAGTATTCTGAAGATGGAGAGTGAAGAGGACGTCAAACGATGGAAAGATGTCCCCTGTTTCTGCATAGGTGGAACCAATAGTGTCCAAGCAGCCACACCTCCAAAACTGGTATATTTATTTCATGAAGTCCCAATCAAAATGACAAACGTGCTCCTCATAGAACTAGAAAACACTACCCTAAGATTATATGGAGCTAGCAGAGACCCAGGGTGTCAAATTGTAGACAACAACAACAACAATGACAACGAAAAGCAGGGGCATCACAATCCTGGATGTGAAGATGTACAACAAAGCCACAGTAAAAAAACAAAAAAAACAACAACAACAATAAAAAAAACCCCAACAAGATAGGCACAAAAAGAGATGTGGATCAATGGAGCAGAATAGAAGATGATGAAACAACCCCACACATTAAGCCATCTGACCTTTGACAAAGTGGCCAAATACAGACATTGAAGGAAAGATAACCTCTCTAACAAATGATGGTGGGAAAACTGGTTACACACACGCAGAAGATCGAATCCAGACTCATGTGTATCACCATGCAGCACAATAAAATAAAAATGGGTGAAAGACATAGATATTAAGACAGAAACAATCTACTGAAAGATAAGATAGGTAACACTCTTAAAGACATAAGCATGGGAAGGACTTTCTAAACAGAATCCCAGTTACACCAGAACTAGCATCAAGAATCAACAAATGGAATTATATCAAATTAAAAAACTTTCGCACAGCAAAAGAAACAATCAATATTGTGAAGAGACAATCCATAGAATGGAAAAAAATGTTGCTAGCTGCTCCTCTGACAGAGAACTAATATCTAGAATTTACAAAGAACTGAAAAAAAAATCAGAAACTACAAAATAATAGACCCAATTAAAAAAGTGGGCAACTGAAATGATTAGACATTTCTCAAAAGAAGTACAACAGGGAAAATCAATACATGAAATGATTAACATCTCTGGCCACAAGAGAAATGCAAATTAAAACAATAATGAGATTCCATCTTACTCCAGAAAGAATGGCTGTCATAAAACAAAAACAAACAAAACAAAACAAAACAATAATAGCAGATGTTGGCAAGGCTGGGGAGGAAAAAGGAACCTTTCTACATTTTTTGTTGGGAATGTAAACTGGTACAACAACTATGGAAATCAGTATGGAGATTCTTCAAAAAAGCTAAAACTAGAAATTCCATTTGATCCAGCTATTGCTCTTCTAGATTTTTCCCAAAAGACATCATACCACTGTGACACATGTGTACCCGTGTTTGTAGAAGCACAATTTATAAAAGCTAAAGTTTGGAAGTGGCCTTTATGTCCATCAACAGATGAACGAATAAAGAAAATATGGTACTTATACACAATGGAGTACTACTCTGCCTTAATGAAGGGTAAACGAGTTATTTGTAGGAAAATCAATGCACCTTGAGACTATAATGTTAAGTGAACAGACATACAAGCTTAAATATTGTGCAACTTCTTTATATGAGAAACCCAAAGTATAAATAATTTAAAAAACAAAAGACAAGAGGAAACCAGAAGATAGATATTTTGGAAACAGAAAGGGGATCTAGAGAGAGAAGGAGGAAGAGAGATGGGGAGGGGACGGGAAATAAAAAGAAGATATATTAAGTACATTTACCTACTCAGGATGAATGTAAACATTATGTAGTGAAAACATGTACTAATAAATAAGTAAACAATTTTATGCACATTGATATTAAAAGGAAAAATTTAGAAAAATTAGAGAAGTCCATGGATAAACCCTGACTTTATCAGAACTCGTTTTGTTGCCTGACACAAAAAACATTTATTAGGTTGCTAAAATACCAGTTTTTCTTTTTGACAAAATGCAAATTTTAATTTAGAAAGATAAATATTGGCAAAACCCAACAAGAAACAAATATACAATGAGTAAGGTAAAAAAAGTAATTCTTAAAAAATAATGTGGAGGGCCGGTGGCTTAAGCGCCTGCCCGGCAAGCGCGAGGGCACCAGTTCGACTCCCGGAACCCACATACGAAAAAGGGGCTGGTGATATCGCTCAGCGGCACGGGCGCCTGCTGGCGCGCGAGGTCCTGAGGTCGACCCCCCGGTACCCACACAAAAAAAAAAAAAATGGAAAACTGACTTATATAAGGAACAAGACGAGACCTTAAAATGCTTGGGAAAGTTAAAGTAGTAAATTGAACTAGTGAAAACCAGTTTTTAAGAGTGACTGTGACACACAGCAATATAAAAAGGATTTTACTTATTTGTACTCTCTATTATCCTCCATTACCTGTTATTCTTTTTTCTTGTTTAACTAATATGCCTTTAAAAAATGTTTTTTTGAATACACTTAATCTGTGGTCCTCATGCAACACATCAATGCTGAGTTTCACTAAAGCTTGGATTGATGCTATACTGAGCATATCCACCAGGTGCCACTGTAACACCGTATTTGGTTTGGAGCCTGGCACCTGCCTTGCATTTTCATTCCTGCTCGCTTTCTTTCTTTCTCTTTCTTTCTTTCTTTCTTTCTTTCTTTCTTTCTTTCTTTCTTTCTTTCTTTCTTTCTTTCTTTCTTTCTTTCTTTCTTTCTTTCTTTCTTTCTCTCTCTCTCTCTCTCTCTCTCTCTCTCTCTCTCTCTTTCTTTCTTTCTTTCTTTCTTTCTTTCGATAGTAGGTTGCTACTTAGCCTTCTCAGGGAGCATGTGCCTGGAGACTGCTAGTTGCTCTCAGGGAACTGAAAAAAGCCAAGGACTAGGCCATAAAGTTGCTAATGTTAGTGCTGACCAGAACAGGAAAATTGGAAGAAATGCTTTTCTCTTCTGTTTCAACCTCTGTGCCCTAGAATACAACAGGAAGCCAGTAGGTAATGGGGTCTGAGAATACAGTGCCAGTGCAGAACAGAGGAGAAAAGTAGTCAATAGTGAGTAGTCAGTGTGAGATGTTAAACAACAGTACTGTGTATGTAAAAGCTGGTTGGCATCCTTGTATTTTTCAGGAGAATAAATATCTTAACACTTTTAAAGTTAAAAATCCATCTTGCACAAGATAGGAATTCCCACTTTCACCATTCTTAATCAAATAGGGTGACAGGTACTACCCTTAGCACTTAGGCAAGAAAAAGAAATAAAAGGCATACAACTTGGAAAGGGGGAGCTCAACTACTCTTGTTTGCAGATGACATGATCTTATGTATAGAAAACCTGAGTCCACCAAAATATTGTTGGAACTGATAAGCAAATTCAGTGCAGTTGCAGAATAGTGTATACTGATGTATGTAAGTCAGCTTTCCCATTGTTGGACAGCACCTGTAACTTGAAGGAGAGGTAGGTTTCAATTCATGATGGGCTGGTTCCAAGGCAGGAGCATCATGGCGGAAGGGTGTGGCAGGTCCAAGATGCTTAGTTCATGGCTGCTCGGAAGCAGTGCAGGGAACAGTGCCAGAGAGGAAAGGGCCAGGGACCAGACACAGCCAGAAGTGTGCTCTGCCCACCCTCAGGTGGATCCCAAAGCCAGTCAAGTTGACCGTCCATCCTAACTGCCACAACTGGTGCAGAACTAGCTGGAAAAAAATCAAGAAAACCGTCTCATTTATACTAACTACCAAACAGAAATAAAGAAACAAGTACCGAGGAATAAATATGCCCAAGAAGGGAAAGTGAAAACTATAAAAGACCAGTGAAAGAAACTGAACACACACACACACACACACACACACACACACACACATCCACACAGGGAAAGACATTTCATGTTCATGCATTGGAAAAATGAACACAGTCGAAATGTCCATACTCAAAATGATCTAGTGATTCAGCGCAGTTCCTGTCAATATACTAATGTCTGTATTTCACAGACCTACTAGAAACAGCAGTCTTAAATCCATACAGAACCACGAAAGACCCTGAAGAACTGAAGCAATCCTGGGCAAAACGAGTGAAGAGGGAGGCAGCTCCCTCTGCCTCCCTCTACTAACGATGATAACTAGTTAAATGTAACATTTTATGACATCTATCATTTGCCAAAGTTTCTTTAAATTCTTTTCTTAAGGGGGTCAAGAGTTGGAAGGAGGAGGGAAGGTGGGGAAGTGTAGGGGACCAAAAAAAAAAAAAAAAAAACAAACAAAAAAAAGAAGTACATGTACCAGTTCTCTATGATCAGTGTAATTATGTACTGCAAAGATGTACTGATAAAAAAGTAAAGTGCTGACACTCTACATTTTCCAGCTCAGTGCCAGTTGCTCTCTTAATCATAACTCCATCAGCCCTCACCCTGCGTGTATGGAAGGACCCTCGCCCGGGGCTTTGGCATGGGTGACTGTCACAATGCTGAAGGGCAGCTGTAGAAGACGTTAATCTGCTTCCTCATCATCATTAGGCTTCTTCTCAATATAGGCCATGGATATGGTCCAGGGATAAGAAAGTTGGGAACTAACAAGTTTGTTTTTCTATGCCATTGATGAATATTTTATCTATCTAGACTATAAAAGTAATAACCTTACTGAAACTTAAAGCTAGTATCAGCCACTAGAGTTTCAATTATTTTTCTGAACCATGATGACAGTTACTAGAATTTTAGAGCTAGGAGACATCTTAGAGATGATCTAACCTAACCCACTTATTTTCCATGTGGAAACTCAAGAAGGTTATTCTGATTAAACTGCTCTTTCATGCTTTTTCTGTTACCCAATTGTATGACCTCTGTTCACCAGCAAAGGTGCATGCATATGACTTCTAGTGTTTGGAAGTGAAGAGAAGACATAATAAAGTCATTCAGTCCAATTCTCCAATTTGAGAGATCATGAGATCAGAAAAGATTTAACCATTTGTTTTAATTTTAAAGGTAAGGGTCTAGGGCCTGGCCTAAGATTTCCTTTTAGACTCATATTTTATCTCATTGTGTTATTCAGATTTACCCTGACTGGGACAAAATACCTGACACTCACAATTTAAAAGAGGAAAGATCTAATCTGGCTCAGGGTTTTGGGGGATTCAGTCCATGGCTGGCTGCTCCAAGACAGAAAGATCATGGTGGAAGGGTGTGAGGGAGCTCATGGGAGCTGGGAAGCAGAGCAGGAGAACAATACCAGGAAGGTCCAGGGGCTGTAATATTACCCAAGGTCACGCCTTCATCACCCACCTCAACACACCCAGGAGCATGCTTTACTAATTGGCTACCGATATCTTAATCTGATGGAGTTGACATACTTCACAGAAGCTTTATAAATTTGGGTGTAGATAAAACTATTAAGTTATTAGAATATAGTAATTGCTAGTAATCTAGATCTTCCCATTGTATTTCTTTATAAGTAATATGCAATGCTTAAAAGAACTGAAAGAGTTCTTCTTTGAGCCCACTTCTACTTTTTAAAATATATTTTGAAATTTCAAATGTATACAAAAACAGAAAAGAAAGACTAATGAATGCCCCCATGGCAAACGTAATAAGTGTCAACATTTTGACTCATTTATTTCTTCTACTCATTTTTTGCCAAAATATTTTTAAACAAATCCCAACCATAATGTTATTGTGCCCTGACATATTCAGTATGCTCTGCTCAAAAACTGACTTAAAACATCATGAAGCCATTATTGCCACTAGTAAAATCAACATTTTTGGGGGTATAGTTTAATACAGTCTATACTTGCAATTCTCTGTATGTCTCAAAAATAACATTTTACTTCTGGTTGCTCAATTAAGGAACTCATGCAAGCCCTCCACATGGCATTTAGCCAAATCTCTTTTAGACTAGAGCAATTCCACATCATACATATTACTGACTTATGGAAAAAATTGGGTTACTTATCCTGTAGAATGTCCCATAATCTGGATTTGTCTATGGGCTTCCTGTTGGTGACATTTAATTTCCTGTTGGATGGAGTGAGAATTCAAGGTTTGAGGAGATTCAGGTCCAACTCATTGGGTAAATGATTGTGGTGCTCTGTGCTTCCTAGAAAGCACATCATCTTGGTGTCCCATCGTCCCACTTTTGTGATGCTAGCATGACACTACTTACCAGCTTTTTTTCTAGAAATTTTATCTACTGAGGAAACCTGCCTGAAAAATTTCATTAAGGGATGCAGAGTGATGATTTTATGATTTTCCCTTTCTTTTTACAGTGGATCCTCAAGTTATGACCAGCCTCACATATGAATAACTTGGGTTATGACTGGAATTTTAGGTTTAACTTATGACCAAAGTCTTGTTATGATCCAAATGCTGGCAACTTGTGTGGTTGTAAACAAACACTCGTGATGCCAGAAAAGTGTATGTAAGCATATATAAGCGTCAGTCTGAGCCCAGATGAGTGTGTTTGTGGGTGTGATTTCAGTCAGTGCTGTATATAATCGCTATGATTGCTGCTATCAAAATGGCCCCCCCAAAGCTAGAAAAGAAGCTAAAGAAGGAAGGGAAGGCAAAGAAAGCAATTATAATTGAAAAGAAGAAGGAAATTGTGGAGAAATATAAGAGCGGAATTTGTGTGACCTATCTTGCTAATATGCACAGCATGTCAAAATCCACCAGCTTGACAATCTTACAGAGAAAAGATTTGTATAAGGAAGCTAGTGTTGCTAAAGGTGTTACTCAAGTAAGTCATGATCAACAGTGTTAGTCAAGGTAGAAAGGTTATTATTAGTGTGGATAAATGAAAGGCAGATGGCAGGTTATAGCCCATCTGAGACTATAATTTGTGAAAAAGCTAGGGTGATAAATGCAGATATCATAAAGGATAATCCAGCAATGAGTGATAACAGTAAGACATTTCATGCCAGTAAGGGGTGATTTCACAATTTTAAAGCAAGAACTGGGTTTCATAGTATAACTAGGCATAGTGAGGTGGCCAGTGGTGACAAAAGGGCTGCTGAAAATTAAATATACCACTACAAAAGGATGACACAGAGAAATGGCTTTTGCTCTCAAGCTTTCAACTGTGATGAAACTGGCCTTTTCTGAAAGAAAATGCTCAGGAGAACATATATTACCCAGGAAGAGAAGAAAATGCCAGGCCACAAGCCTATGAAGGATAGGCTAACTTTATTGCTATGTGCCAATGTGAGAGATAAAGTCTGTCTTGGTTTATCACTCTGAGGCCCCTACAGTGTTCAGAAAACATAAAGTCATGAAGAATAGGGTGGGGTTATGTAGAGCTCTAACACAAAAGCCTGGGTAACAAGAGTACTTTTTCTTATGCTGGGCATGGTGGCACATGCCTGTAATCCCAGTACTTGGGAGGCTGAGGCAGGAGGATTGCTGTGAGTTTGAGGCCAGCCTAGGGTACATATGTGAGTTCAAGGCCAGCCTGAACTACACAGTGAGACCCTGTCTCAAAAAAAGAAAAAATAAATAGTACTTTTTCTTGAGTGGATCAGGGAGGCTTTCTGTCCTACTGTTAAGAAATATCTAGAGGACAAAGGTTTACCACTTGAGGCTCTCCTCATCATGGACAATGCTCCTGCTTACCCATGAGATATGGAAGAATTGGCTGAACAATTCCCATGGCTCTCAGTTGAGTTCCTCCCACCTAATACAACTCCTGTACTGCAGCTAATGGACCAGCAGGTTATAGCTAACTTTAAGAACCTATACACCAAGGAACTGTTCCTGAAGTGCTTCCAGATGGTCTCAGATACAAATTTAACCCTTAAAGAGTTCCAGAAGGAACACTGCAACATCCTTTCCTGTGTGAGGTTGATTGAGAAATCCTGGGCCAGTGTCTCTCAAAGGACACTGAGATCTACGTGGGAGAAAGTGTGGCCTAAAATTATACAGAAAAGAGACTTTGAAGGCTGTGTAGAGGAGCCTGAGCCTTCAATTGACCCTGTGGTTGATGACACTGTCACTATAGCAGAGTCCATAGGTTTGCAGGTAGACAGTGGTGATGTTGAGGAACTGGTGGAGGAGCACTCAGAGGAACGGTCTACAGAGGAGCTTCAGCAACTCTGGCTGAGCTCAGAGAATGGCAGCTGAGGACCTTTCTGAAGAGGAGGGGGAGTATCAACAATCACCACGCAAAGTTCTTCTGAAATAAAGGAAATCCTGAAAAAAATGGACAGAGCTACAAACATGTATAGAGAAGACCCTCCCAGACAGAGAAAAAGCCAATCATTGCATTCACTTGCTTAATGACAATGTCGTGTCATACTACAGAACAGTGTTAAAGAAAAGACAGAAATAGACAATCTTAGACCAGTTTTTTGTTCTGAAAAGGTTGAGATCTAGTGAGCCAGAAGCAGGTCCTAGTGAGTTAAGACTCCCCCAAGGAGAGAAAGGACACCAGAGAGCAGGTTCCTGATGTTCTTATGGAAGGGGACTCTCCTTCCAAACAATAGCCACCTTCTGTTTCATCCTCCCCTCCTGCAAGCCAAAGACATCAACTCGAATGGTGAGTACAGTATGAAATTTTTGTTTCTGGTAAGCTAGGCACATTTTATACCTTTCTAATAAATACACTAGGAAAATTATTGGTGTTTCTGGTAAATTATGCACATTATACAACCCTTTTTAATTATGGAAAGGTTAGGTAAGGGGTGCTTTGGGAATTTCCAAATGCATTATGGGTATTTTCATTATTTTTTTTAGGGATAAATAGTCCTGACTTACAACTAACTTGAGTTACAAATAGCTCTCGCAAATGAATTGAGTTTGCAAGTCAAGGGTGCACTGTACTTTTATTCGCTGAAATTTTTCTGTAGAGAAAACTTTCTATTATCAGCCAGAACTATTTTGTTTTTCTGTAGTGTAGAAAAGGCAAGATAAAGGCTTAATCCTTGTCTTTCTACTGCTAATTTCCAAAGCGAGGAATGTCTAAAGATTTATAATGTGACCAACTAGATTTGTGTGTGTGTGTGTGTGTGTGTGTGTGTGTTTGCTTTATTTGTTTTTGCTTTGCCTTTCTTATTGATGGAATAAAACTAATAAATTAATTGCTGCCACAGTTCTTTCTATCATTCTCATGTTTGGCCACTAGGATTTTTCTTCCATATTGGTTCCTGTGTCTATCTGACATATCCCATTAGTCTGATTTATTTTTAGTCTTGTTTTCAGGCATAACAACTTGTCACAGATCCATTTTGTGCATTTTCTGCCCCAAATCCAGAATCAGAATTCTGTCATGGAATCTGGTTCTTTTTAGAGAAAAATGCTTCTTAGAGACCAAGTTGTGGACACTGGGAATAATCTTGGTTTTGAGTTATCTTGTTCATTGTCATGTAGCTATGGAGCTAATAAATATTCTATAAGGAAATTAAAGAATAAATATTTTGAAAAAAATAATAGTGCAATTTCCAGTTTAAATTTGACATCACAGAATTTTCATCTAATGTATGACTATTTCTTACAGTAATAATTTTGGTTCTTAAAATTTACACTATTATGTATTTGATTTCCTTCACGAAAAAATGTATGTTTATATTTGTATGTGTACAAACTCATTTTAAATTAATAATATGAATATAATGCACCCATGCCTGTAACGTCAGCTACTTAGAAGAGTGAGGCAGGAGGACTGCAAATTCGAGGTCAGCCTGGGCAACTTAGTGACTTAGAAAGACTCTGTGTCAAAAAAATAAAAAATAAAAACAAAATAAAAAAGGACTGGGGATTATTTCAGTATGAAGGCTTTCTGTTCAATATCCAGTACTGCCAGACCAAACTAAACAAACCTGATATCATCAGTAATTGTAAATTTTCAGTTTTTAGTTTGAGAGCAAGGTGGTCTCAAGAATAGTTGCTTAGAGCATCATCTGAGAATGGAGCAGGAGGGCAGATTCTTAGGCTCCAGAGCTTCTGAATCAGAAACTTTTTTTTTTTTTTTACATAATTTTTATGTACTGTAAAGTTTGAGAACTACTGATCTAGCAATCTATTTTTTCTTCATTTTCTTTGTGCAAACATGATGAATTTGTGTACCTATTAATAATCTCTTTTTCTCTTTTACTGTAATTTAGCTTTATTTTTTCAAGACAGGGCCTTGTCATGTAGTTCAGGCTGGTCTTGAACTCACTATGTGGCCCAGGCTGGACTCAAACTTGCAGTTACCCTCCTGCCTCAGTCTTCCAAGTGCTATGATTACAGGCATGTGCCATCATGCCCAGCAATATTCTCTATTTATTTATTTATTTATTTATTGTGTTTTTGAGACAGGGTCTCGGTATGCAGTTCAGGCTGGCCTTGAGCTCACTTGTAGCCCAGGCTGGTCTCAAACTTGCAAGGATCCCAAGTGCTGCGATTACAGGCATGTACCACCACGCCCAGCTAATATTCTCTTTTTAAATCCAAATGTTATCATACTATGCATATTGTTCTATATATTTCCATTGGAAAATATATTTTATAAGTCATTTTGTATTTTTATCAGAATATTTTGGAGGCAGATTCCTAGAAATGAGACTGCTTCATAGACAAACAAGATATAGGCATGAAATATTGTCTGAACAATATTAGCACAAACCTTTCTTTTAATGAACTAAGAAAAACTAGCTGTATAACTATCTTAACTATCTTGTGTATATATATATATTTTTTTTTTCTTTTCCCTTCCTTCCTTTCCCCCATAAGTTTCTCTTCATAAAAGTTTTCTGTTAAGCTTCCCCATTCTTTACATCCTAGAAAATATCAGAATATGTATTTTACCCCAATTTAATTTTTTTCTTTCATTTTGTCACTTTTTTTTACCCCCCCTTTTTTGTTAGTACATGTTTTCAGTACATAATGAATAGTGGTACATTCGTTGTGGGTTATTGGCACATACAGATTATCACATCTTAATCTTTTTATTTTTTTTTTATTTTTTTTATTTTTTTTTTTTTTGTGGGTACCGGGGGGACGACCTCAGGACCTCGCGCACCAACAGGCACCCGTGCCGCTGAGTGATATCACCGGCCCCTTTTTCGTATGTGGGTTCCGGGAGTCGAACTCGGGCCTTCGCGCTTGCAAGGCAGGCGCTTAAGCCGCTGAGCCGTCTCACCGGCCCACATCTTAATCTTTTTAAATTCTACTTTCCCACAACTTCCTGCTCTCTTTCTCTATCCCTACATTTCCTCCCCACATACATAGGTCTATCTCCCAGTTTCCTATCATCTAGTTTTAATTTTTCTCTTTAAGTTATTTATGCTTTTAGCTTCTTATATAAAATAAACCATGAAATAGTTAACCTGTGTCTGATTCTTTTACTTAGCATTATGGTCTCAAGATGCACCCATTTTCCTACAAATGACTCAAGTTTATTCTTTATGGTGGAGTAGCACTCTATTGTGTATATATACCACATTTTAAAAAATCCATTCATCTGTTGATGGACATGTAGGCCATTTCCAAGATTTAGCGATTATGAGTTCTGTTGCTATAAACATGGGTATGAATGTATACTGTAGTATGATGTCTTTAACTGTTGGGGGAAGATACCCAGAGGGAGTATAGCTGGGTTCAATGAAATTTCAATTTTTGATGTTTTGATGAATCATCACACTGATTTCCATAATGGTTATACTAGCTTACATGCCCACCAGCAGTGTGCAAATGTTTATTTTCCCCTGAAAATTCAGCAACATTTGTTGTTGAGTTCTTTTTTTTTTTTTTTTGTACCGGAAATCAAACTCACGACCTTGCACTTGTCAGGCAGGCACTGTGCCGCTGAGCTATATCCCCGGCCCATGTTGCTGAGTTCTTGATGATAGCCATTATTTCTAGAGTCAGATGGAATCTCAGTGTTGTTTTGATTTGCATTTCTCTAATGGCCAAAGAGGTTGAACATTTTTCACATGGTTATTGGCTGTTGTACGTCTTTTTTTTTTTTTTTTTTTTTTTGTGGGTACCGGGGGGACGACCTCAGGACCTCGCGCGCCAACAGGCACCCGTGCCGCTGAGCGATATCACCGGCCCCTTTTTCGTATGTGGGATCCGGGAGTCGAACTCGGGCCTTTGCGCTTGCAAGGCAGGCGCTTAAGCCGCTGAGCCGTCTCACCGGCCCTGTTGTACGTCTTTAGAGAAGTGTTTATTCATTTCAATTGCCCATTTTTGAGGGTTGGGTCCTTATTTTGGAGAGGGATCTAATTTTTTTTAAGTTCTTAGATATTACTCCTGTGTCAGAGAAATAGCTAGCAAAAATTTTTCCCTTTCAGTAGGTTTTCTCTTTATTCTGTTGGTTGTTTCCTTTGCCGTGTAGAAGATTTTAAGTTTGATAAATCCCATTTGTTGATTCTTGGTATTATTTCTTGTGCAATTGGAGTTTTGTCGAGAGAATCCTTGCCTATGCCTATGTCTTCAAGAGTTTTACCTATTTTATCCTCCAGCATATGAAGTGTTTCTGTAATACGCATACTCTTGGATCCATTTTGATTAGTACCTGGTGAGAGATCTGGGTCTAGATTCAATCTTCTCTATGTGGATAGCCAGTTTCCCAGCACTATTTATTAAAGAGGCTATCTTTCCTCCAGTGTATGTCTTTGCTCCTTTGTTAGAGATCAGATGACAGAATGTTCCTGGAGTTTCTGCGTGTTCTGTTCTGTTCCATTGATTGCATGTTTGTTTTGTGCCAGGGCTAAGCTATTTTTATCGCTGTGGCTTTGCAATATAACCTGAAGTCTGGGATTGCGATGCTTCTTGCTTTGCTATTGTTGCTCAGGATTGCTTTTGTTTTCTGTGTCTCTTCTGGTTCCATAGAAGTTTTAGGATTGCTTTTCCTATTTCTATGGATAACGCTATTGGCAATTTAGTTGCCGTTGTGTTAAATCTATATATCAGTTTTGGTAATATGGCCAATATTGGCCAATATTGTGACAATCTTGGTTCTGCCTATCCAGGGACAGGAGACATCTTTCAATTTTCTAATGGCTTTTTCAGTCTCCTTTTTCAGGGTAGGACAGTTATCGTCACATAGGTCTTTCACTCATTAAGTTAATTTGTAAGTATTAATTTTTCAAAACTATGATAATGGGGTTACTTTCCTGATTTCTTTCTCAGAGGGTTCATTCTTGGTGTATAGGAACACTACTGTTTTTTGTGTATTGATTTTGTATCCTGTACTTTACTGTTTTCTTTATTAGTTCTAAGAGTGTTTGGTAGACTATTTTGAGTCTTCTATTTAAATGATCATGTCACTGGGTGTGCCTGTTATCCTGGCACTTGGGAGGCTGAGGCAGGAGGGTCGCCATGAATTCAAAGCCACCTGGGCTCCATAGTGGGTTCAAGGCCAGCCTAAACTGCACAGTGAGACCCTGACTCAAAAACAAACAAACAAAAAATAAATGATCATGTCATCTGTGAATAAGAATGGTTTGACTTGCTCCTTTCCTATATGAATCACTCTGTTTTCCCTTTTCTTTCCTGATTGCTCTGGCTAAAGTTTTGAGTGCTGTACTGAATAGGAGTGGTGAGGGTGTGCACCCTTGCCTTATTCCTGATTTTAGAGGAAATGCTTTCAGTTTATCCCCACTTAATTTGATGTTGGCATAAATGCTTTACTCCGTTTGAAATAAGGTCCCACTATACGTATTTTCATCAGTTTTTTAAAAATCATGAATGGAAGCTGAGTTTTGTAAAACACTTTTTCCTCTTGGGATGAGCATGTATTTTTGCCCTGACTTTTGATTATGGGGTATATCACATTGACTGATTTATGTATGTTAAACCATCCTTGCAAGCTTGGGATGAAGCCAAGTTGGCCATGATGTGTTTCACTGTTTTTTTTTGCATTGTTTTCCTGTATCTTATTGAGGAATTTTGCACCTATGTTCATTAAAAGATTGGTGTGTAGGGCCGGCGATATAGCTCAGTGGCATAAGTGCCTGCCTGGCAAGCGCGAGGTCCTGAGTTCGACTCCCAGTACCTGCATAAAAAAAAAAAAAGATTGGTGTGTAGATTTCCTTTTTGGTTAAGTCCTTGTCCAGTTTTCTTATCAGTGTAGTGCTAGCTAACAGGAATGTGTTTGGCCGTGCTACCTCCTTTTTAATTTTATGGAAGAATTTGAGGAATTTTTGGGTTAAATCTTCCCAAATGTTCTTTCTGGTAGAATTTCGCTGTGAATCCATTGGGTCATAACCCTACTTGGTAGGGTTTTTTTTTTTTTTCTTTATGTGGGTACCGGGAGTCGAACTCAGGACCTCACGCTTGCCAGGCAGGTGCTTATGCCGCTAAGCTATCTCACCGGCCCTTGGTAGGGTTTTTATTACTACCTTTATTTAATTTCTTTTGTTGGTCTATCCAGGGGTTTCATTTTAATGTTTCATATACTTTTAGAAATTTCTTTGATTTCCTCCAGTTTTCCAACTTATTGGGATATAAGCTTTTGAAATATTTTCATATAATACTCTGAATTTCAGTGGTATTTGTCTCTTCTTTAAGCTCATTGAACATTTTATTAATTAAATCATTTATCTGTTTATTTAAATCCCCTTTAAACTTGCTAACAACTTATTAATTTGCTTATTTTTTTTTTCTTTTATCTAGGCAAACATTTTGACCATTTGGTTTCTGTAACTTCTTCTACTTTAGTGCCTGTTCCATCAGCTTTGGCAGTGTTAAGTTTTTTTGGAAGAATTTAGTTGCTCTGGATTCTCTTGTTTCTATAGTTTTTGTGCTGAAGGTTGAAGATCAATTAGAGTAGAAAATCTCTGTCACCACCACTACTCACTAAAGATCTCTTTAGTTAGGTTTGGCTTCTGTGTTGTTTTCTTAGGTTTTATTTTGTTTTTGTGTTTGTACCCCTCTTCAACCTACTTAAAGTAGTATTTCAATAAGGGACCATCATCATCCCATTAAGAATAGAAAAGATATCAGCCAAATTTATAGAGTCAAAGTACCTGGATATTGATATGCCATAAGAACCAATAAAATCTACAACCATACCACCTTTAACAAGAGAAAACCAATCTGCAATAACAATATAGACATAATAATAAAGCAAATACTGACATATACTAAATATCTACTAAAAGCAACAACTATGCTACTATTAACAATAGAAAAGAAATCAGCTATCATACCATAGAATAAACTAGCTAAAAACTAATGAAGTTTAATAGTAATAATAGGGCCGGTGAGATGGCTCAGTGGTGTAAGCGCCTGCCTGGCAAGCGCGAGGGCCCGAGTTCGACTCCCGGATCCCACATACGAAAAAGGGGCCGGTGATATCGCTCAGCGGCACGGGCGCCTGCTGGCGCGCGAGGTCCTGAGGTCGACCCCCCGGTACCCACAAAAAAAAAAAAAAAAAAAAAAGTAATAAAATAGCTGGGCATGGCAGCATATTCCTATAATCCCAGAACTCAGAAGGCTAACACAGGAGGATTGCCACAAGTTCAAGGCCAGTGTAGGCTACATAGTAAGTTCAAGGCCAGCCTGAACTGCATAATGAGACCCTGTGTCAAAAAATTTCAGGGGGTGAGGAAAGGGAAAATTAAGGAAGAGGTAAAATTTGAAGAAGAAAGCAAAAGAAGATGAGAAAGAGGAGAGAAAAGTAAGATAAAATTCCAATTAAAGAAAAAAAGAAAAGTACAGTTAGGTAAAGGTGCCAAAAACCAAAACAAAACAAAAAAAGAAAAGAAAAACAAGAAAAAATAATAAAACAAAGAGTGAAAGAAAAATCAAACAAGTAAACAAAACCCTCAAAACAAGCAAAGAAAAAGAGAAATGAATCCAAAATATTGATCTATGTTGTGGTGTTGCAGTCATAGTTTCCTTCCTGAGCTCTGGTATTGGAATCCAGCATATGAGGGGCAGGGATAGTGAAGCACATTACTACCCATTGTGCCACCACTCCCACATTTCTGTGTGACTAGAGCCCTGCCTGGCCTTTCCTGATGGGTTGGGTCATTCAGTGGTGTGTGTCTGCCTCAGGATTGTATTCACTCCAGCAGCTTTTAGTTTATGTGCCCTTCTGTACACTCTAGGTCACTGACTAGCTTCTCAGCCTGTGGACTCATGCTGTGCACGCCTTGTTCTAGAACCACTCTGTCTGTTCACCCCAGCATTTGGCAAATGTCCAAGCCAAGGCATATCCCTGATCATGTTGGCAGATATGGAAAGCAAACATAGGCCAGGCATTGTGACACATGTGTGTAATCTCAGCACTTGGGAGGCTGAGACAGTAGGATTGCTCTAAGTTCAAGGGCAGTGTGGGCTACATAGTGAGTTCAAGGCTGCTGGACTACATAGACTCTGTCTGAAAAATATAGGCAAACAAACAAAAAATCTATGGAAAGCAAAGCAAACATCTCACTGAGTCCTGTGCTGGCAGTAAAGGGTCCAAGGGAATTAATCCCAGCACTCTCAGACCCAGACCAGCATGTCCTCCCGACTTGAAGTCACCACTGTTTAAATTTCTCAGGGGATCTGGGACTAGCTGTCTCCAACTCTGTGACTGTGCTTGTGGCTTGCTCCCCTGCATTTACTGTGGTACTGTGACCCCAGAGACACTGAAGTGTGGTTATTCTGTGACTTTTGATTTCCAGAGTATCTCAGTTTTAAATAATAAGCACAATGTCAAAATGGCTCCTTGTCTTAGTTACTTTTGCATTGCTGGGACAAAATACCCAACACCCAAAGTTAAAGGAGGAAAGTTTTATCTTAGCTCACATTTTGTAGAGGTTTCAGTCCATAGTCAGCTGGCTCCAAAGCAGGCCAGCATGGCAGAGGAGAAATAGTAAATTGGAGGACAGTCAGAAAACAGTGAACTTCTCTTTCAATACAAGCCTATTGGTTTGTGCTACTCACACCCAGGGTGGGTCTTCTATCTCCAGTTAATCCATTCAGTCACACCTAGAACCACATTCATTCAATTAGCAGACTAATATGGTTATCATACACCCATGACCCAGCCACCTCCCCAAAACCCCACCTATGAGCATCTGAGGCTTTGGGGGATAGCTAGATGTGAGCCATAACATTGCTAATTATAAAACTCCCAAAGATAGCAGGCACTGTAGTGGATGTTTTTCTCCCGTGCTAGCCTGCCATGTGGAAGGAGTCACTTCCAGAGTAAAGCCCCACAGCACATTACTCATGATAACCACGGGCTTTTCTTGGGACTAGTGCTGCCAGCCAGTTGTTTATCCCTGGACTGTTAACCCCCTGCAGACTTGCCTTGTGTTTGGAGACAGCTCCTCCTCCCAGGAGCCAGGGTTAGTGTGCAGATTTCTTCTCTCTCTTTTTCTGCCATGTCTTCAGTTTCTCCAGATTTGGTGTGATTTCTAGCTTTCCTATCTGATCTATTTTATTCCTCGAGCTCTTCTTTTTGTTTTTGCTAATTTGGTGTTTTCCAGGTGTCTCAATTCCAAGTCCCAGGGAGGCTGTAATTTGCTTCCACCTGTTACTCCTCCATCTTTCCAAAATCCTTGCAGGGAGAATGCTTGTCCCCAGGTCCTCCGTTCTCACTCTGTCCTTTGTGGTTGCCATGGAATGAACACTTCCTCTGCCACACTCTTCTGCCTTGGAGCCAACCGCCATGAACTGAATACTCTAAAAACCATGAATCAAAATAAACCTCTTCTTCTTTAAGTTGCATGTCAGGCATTGTGTCTCAGTGACAAGAAAATGAACAGTACTAAAATTGATACTGGAGAAATTGGGTCACTGATAGGACAAACATGTAGTTTGGGAGGCTTTGAAACTGGTTTTCTGGAGAAGTTTGGAAAGGTGTGGAGATGACAGCTAGTGAGGCCTTAGAATCCTGTAAGCACAGATTGATGAAGGATTCTGATTTAAGATCAGAAGACTAGAATGCTGATAGGAACAGACCAGTCTCATGAGGCTCCAGTTGGGAATGAGGACTGTATTGGAAATGGACTAGTTCATTCTCACAAAGAAGTTACCTACATTTTGTCCATATCCTAAGACTTTTCATGAGATTAATTTAACAAGTGGTGGACTAATTGATCTGGCAAAGGAAATTTCAAAACCACCCAATGTTCAGGCTGTAGACTGGATACTGTGAGCTGCTTTTAGCCAGATCTATAGTGAGAATCATGAGAAAAAAAGCAGATGTGACTGGTTTGAAAATCTTGCAGTTTCATCAGAAAGGAGGTTCTTGTAAAATTGGAACAAGGGAGAGCATGTTTGCTGAATATTCATATAAAAAAGCCAAGTACTATGCATCAGTATAATAGAAAAGATGGCTTGAAGGTATCTCAGGGATCCAGAAAAAGAGTTTCTGGGTCCCCTGCTTGGGATGGGCCACCTATGGAATTGCTCTCCCAAGATTCATTTCAATGTGCTCAGCCATTCAGTCACCCGGAGACCACTGCAGCTATCATCTAAGGGGTTTTGGCTACTGCTTGAGCTGATAGCAGGCTTTGGTGACCACTTACCAACTCCAAGCCAGAACAGCAGAGGAGCGGATTTACTGACTGGCCTGATGCAGGATATGGATAATGTATGGGGAGAGAAGGGAGCAACCAGATCCCACAAATGTTGACTTTAAGTCCAACAGTTCAGTTGAACCCCTGCCCTGCAGCCTACATCCAGCAGAGACCAGATGGCTGATTACTTTTCCCCATTGACCAATGTGAGTAAGGACACACTGTGGCTCTGACGGTAACAGTCTGGGGTGAATGCACAGAGGGGCTGCGGGTCCAGAAAGGGCACCTCAAAAATCCAGAGGCCCTAAAACCAAGCAAAAAAATTGGGACTGGCTGGATTCTAGGACTGCAAATCCTGGAAAGAAACCACTCATTTCAAAACACAGAAGAATTAATTTTGACTCAATCTTCATTTAACTTTTCTATTTTTACTTATTGTTCTCTTTCTTTCTTTTTTTTTTTTTTAGCTGGGGTTTGTGGATTTTAATTCATTTTTTGTCTCTTTTTTTCTTCTTTTTAGTTTCTCTTCTCTTTTTTCTCTTTTCCCCTTTCAACTTTTTGCTCTAACTTCTTTATAATTCATTTCTTGTATTTTTCTTTTTCCCCTATTCATTCTTTTTCAAAAATTCAGTTTACTGGTACATTTTATTTTATTTTATTTTATTTTTGTGGGTACTGGGAATTGAACTTGGGACCTCGCGCTTGCCAGGCAGGCACTGTACCACTGAGCTGTACCCCTTACTGGTACATTTTAAATATGCATAGTGATCACTTTCATCATAGGGACTTTGTACATGTACATGACTTATCTCAATTCCACTTTTTATCCCCCATTTCCTTACCACCCTTTCAACCCCTCTTCCCCTCCTTATTTATAAAAGCTTTGTTTCCACTTTTCCTTCTTTTCTCATTTTTTTTTCTTTTCCCTCCCTTCCTTTCTCCCTCCCCCTCCCTAGTTCCCCTTCCCAATTGAGCATTTTCTTCCTATTTCATTCTATCTAGTATATATTCTGGTCCTTACTTTTGGTTTCTCACACCAGAGAAACAATGCAATATTTACACATACGTGTTCAATTTATTTTGCTTAGGAGTATAGTCTCAAGGTGCATCAATTTACCTACAAGTGTCTCAAGTTTATCCTTCTTTATGGCTGAGTAATACTCCATTGTATAAAAAAACTACATCTTCTTTATCCATTCATTGGTTGATGGGTATTTGGGCTGTTTACAAGATTTAGCTATTACAAACTGTGCTGCTATAAATATAGGTGTGCATACATCATTGTGGTATTATTTTAATTCTTTCAGGAAGATACCAAGAGGGAGAATAGCTGGGTCAAATGGAACCTCTAGTCTTAGTTTTTTGAGGAATCTCCCCACTGATTTCCACAGTGGTTGTGTTAGGGTCGGGACGCCCGCCGCGTGAAGGAAGACTCCAGGAAGCGTTCTCTCATGCAAAGGGCAAGGGGTTTTATTATCCAAGCATGCGTGGGGCTCACTGAACACGCAGGAACAGTGGGCCCCGAGGTTTGTCTGTGCAGGGCTTATATGTCTATAGAACAAAGGGAGGAGGGGTCTTTGCAAGAGCGGTTACAGAAGCAGATAGCATTGGTTAGTTTAAACAGCTTTTTACATTCATTGGGAGAAGACACTGATACGGGAGTTTTTAGGCTGGCCGACCCAGCGGGGAGGATGTTTCCTAATATGGGCAGCAGGTGTTTAGGAAAGGGATACTTTGTAAATTCTTTAGCCATGGAGTTGTTTTTATCTTTTAGCCTAGATCCCTGGTTGCTCTGTTCTCACTCTTATCTAACTTAGGCAGCTTTAAATTGTAACAGCTCAATTCCCGGAACCTTGGGAGGAGGGGGACAGCATGGACCGTGCATTCCCAGAAGGGAAAATTTCTCTTACAGTTGCACCAGTCTAGACTCCCACTAACAGTGGAGAAGTGTTCCTTTTTCCTACACCCCTCCCAGCATTTGTTATTGGTTGATTTTTGATAATAGTCATTCTTTCTGGAGTGAGATTGAATCTCAGCATCGTTTTAATTTAATCTCTCCAATGACCAGTGATGTTGAACATTTTTTCATATATTTATTTGCTGTTTCTACTTCTTCATCTGAGACGTATCTATTCATTTCAGATGCCCATTTTTGGATTGGGTCTTTAAATTTGGGGGATCTGATTTTTTGAGTTCTTTATATATTTTAGATAGCAGTTGTTAGTCTGAGGAATAGCTGGCAAAATTTTTTTCCCACTCTGTGGGTTGACTCTTCACTCTTGTTTGTGGTTTCTCTTGCTATGCAAAAACTTTGTAATAAGATGAGATCCCAGTTGTTGATTCTTTGTGATAGTTCCTGTGCAATTGTGGTTTTGTTCATAAACTCTTTGCCTACACCAATGTCTTCAAGAGTTCTGCCCATTCTATCTTCCAGCAGACATAATGTTTCTGTTTTAATATTTATATTTTTGATAGATTTTGATTTTAGTTTAGTGCATAGTAAATTATATGGGTCTAGTTTAAATCTTGGCATATGGAAAGCCAGTTTTTCCAGAGTCATTTATAAAAGAGGCTATCTTTCTTCCAGTGAGAGTGTTTGGCCCCTTTGTCAAAGATAAGGTGGTTGAGTGTATTTGGAGTTGTTTCTGCATCTTCTAATCTATTCCATTGATTTCAAGTCTGTTTTTTTGCTAGTATCATGATGTTTTTATCACTGTAATTTTGCAGCATAATTTCAAGTCAGGGATTGTGATGTCCCTTGCCTGGCCTTTGTTACCCAGAATTGCTTTTGCTATTCTAGGACTCTTCTGGTTCCAAATAAATTTTAGGATTGTTTTCTCTAATTCTGTGAGGTATGATATTGGTATTTTGATTGGGATTGCATTAAGTCTGTATAATAATTTAGGAAGTATGGTCATTTTCATTGTATTGGTTATTCCTACCCAAGAACAAGGGAAATCTTTCTATTTTCTTTTCTTTTTTTTTTTTTTATGCAGGTACCGGGAGTCGAACTCAGGACCTTGCACTTGCCAGGCAGGTGCTTATGCCGCTGAGCTATATCACCGGCCCCATCTATTTTCTGATATTCTCTTCAATCTCCTTTTTTAGAGTATTGTAGTTTTCAGTGAGAAGTTTTTTTACTTTGTTTGTTAGATCAATTCCTAAGTATTTCATTTTTTTGATACTATTATGAAAGGTATGGTTTCCTGATTTCTCTTTTATTGAGTTTGTTGTTTGTGTACAGGAATGCTACTCATTTTTGAGAGTTGACTTTGTATCCTACTATTCTGCTGAATTTGATTATTAAATCTAGTGGTCTTTCAGTGGAGTTTTTGGGATACTATGTAGAGTATCATGTCAGCTTCAAATAATGATAATTTAACTTCTTCCTTTCCTATCTTTATTCCTTTTATTTCTTTCTCTTGTCTCTAATTGCTCTGGTTAATATTTCTAGAACTATATTGAATAAGAGTGGTGATAGCGGACATCCTTGTCTTGTTTCTGATTTTAGAGTGAAAGCTTTCAGTTTTTGTCCATTTAGTATGATGTTGGCTGTTGGTTTGTCGTAGATGGCTTTTATCAGATTGAGATAAAGACCATCTATTCCAATTTTCTGTAGGGTTTTTATCATGAATGGTTGTTAGACTTTGTCAAATGCTTTTTTCTGCTTCTTTGAGATGCTCATGTGATTTTTTGTCTTTGGCTCTGATGATATGGTATTTTATGTTTGTTGATTTGCATATATTGAACCATCCCTTCATCCCTGGGATGAATCCTAATTAGTCATGGGGTATAATCTTATGATTTGCTGCATTGTTTGCCAGTATCTGAGGATTTTTGCACCTATGTTCATTAGGGAGATTGGCCTGCAGTTCTCTTTCTTCATTGGATCCTTCTCTGGGTTTGGTATCAGGGTCATGCTTGCTTCCAGGAATGACTTTGGGAGTTTTGCTTCCATTTCAAATTCCTTAAAGAGTTTGAGAAGTTGTGACATTTGATCTTCTCTAAATTTCTTGTAGCATTCAGCAGTGAATCCATCAGGACCTGGGCTTTTCTTTGTTGGTAAGTTTTTAATTACACCTTCAATTTCATTGACTGATATTGGGTTATTTAGAATTTTTATATATTCTTAATCAGCTTTCATAATTCATGTCTATATAGGAATCTGTCCATTTTGTCTGCATTTTTCATCTTATTAGAATACAGGTTCTTGAAGTAGGTATTGATGATCTTCTGGGTTTCTGTAGAATCCACTGCAATTTCACCCTTTTCATTTCTAATTGCATTAATTTGAGCCTTTTCTTTCCTTTTTTTGATAATGCTGGCTAAGGGTTTATCAATTTTATTTAATCTTTCAAAGAACCAACTTTTATTCATTGATTCTTTATGTTTTCTTAGTCTCTATTGCATTAATTTCTGCTCTGATCTTTATAATTTCTCCCTTGTATGAGCTTTGGGTTTGACTTGTTCTTTTTCCAGAAGTTTGAAGTTCAACATTAGGTTGTAAATGCTGGAAGGGCTGTGGGGAAAAAGGAACCCTTCTTCACTGTTGGTGGGAGTGTCGACTGGTACAGCCACTATGGAAATCAGTGTGGAGATTCCTCAAAAAACTAGGGTTTGATGTCCCATTTGACCCAGCTATTCCCCTTCTGGGTATCTTCCCAGAAGAGTTAAAAACATCGTACCACAGCGATATATGTGCACCCATGTTTATAGCAGCACAATTTGTAATAACCAGATCTTGGAAACAACCCAAATGCCCATCAACTGAGGAATGGATAAGAAAAATGTGGTATTTTTATACAATGGAGTACTATTCAGCCATAAAGAAGGATAAACTGGAGACTTTTATAGGTAAATGGATGCAACTCGAGAAAATACTCATAAGTGAAATAAACCAGACGCACATGTGTAAGCATCATATTGTCTCTCTAGTATGAGAAACTGAAAGAGTAAATAAGATCCAAAATGTACAATAGACATGGTGAATCAAAAAGAAACTGGTGAAAAGGAAAGAAAGCCTGGGATGGGGGAATAGGGAAAAGAAAGAAGGGAAAGGAAAAAAAAATTGTATATATATATAAGATGGTTAAGATAGATACACTACTAATTTTACTTAGTTCATTGAAGAGTAAGGTTTGTGCCAATAATGTTTGGACAATTGAATGCTAATATCTGGTATCCTAATAACTAACTTAAAGATAACAATACGCAATACATTAACCATTTTTACCCTCCTATTGTGTTGTTTTGAAAATTTGTTCTTTTTTGATTTATTTTGTTTTGTTTTTTCTTCTCTTTAAAATAATAAAAAAAAAGAACAAAAAAACCCATTAGGTTGTTTATTTGAACTCATTCTGTTTTCCTGATGAGAGAATTCCCTGCTATAAATTTCCCCCTTAGGAATGCTTTTATTGTGTCCCATAAGTTCCAGGATGCTATACTGGCATTATCATTTAATTATATATACTATTTAACTTCTTCTTTAATTTCATCTGTGACCCATTGGTTGTTCAGGAGGGTGTTCTTTAAATTTCCATGTGTTTATGGAGTTTTTGTGGTTTCTTTTGGCTTTGATTTCCAATTTCATTGCACTATGGTCAGATAACATGCATGGGATAATTTTAATTCCCTTGCATTTTCTTAAGCACGTTCTATGAACCAGTATATGGTCAATTTTGGAGAACGTCCCGTGTGCAGCTGAGAAGAATGTGTATTCTGATGTTGTGGGGTGGGACACTCTGTAGACATCTACTAAGTCTATTTGCTCAAAAGTTTGGTTCAGTTCTGATATTTCTTTGTTGATTTTTTGTCTAGCTGATCTGTCTATTTGTGATGGTGGAGTATTAAGTTCCCTCATTACAATTGTGTAATTAATGTTTAATTGCTCGCTTTGGCTGTTGGCCTCTATATATTGGTGTTCTTAGGTCTTCATTGTTTCTTTCTAAAATATCCTTCAGAGCATTTTGTAGAGCTGGTTTGTTGGTCATGAATTTCTTCAGTTGTTCCTTGCCATGGAAGTATCTCATTTCTCCATTGATTTTGAAAGATAGTTTTTTACACTACATCAATCTGGGTTGGAAGTTGTCTTCTTTCAGGACTTGAAATATTTCACTCTAAGCTCTCCTTGACTTAAGTGTTTATGTTGAGAAGTTGCGAAGTTTGCTGTGATTCTGATGGGCTTTCCTCTATAGGTGATTTGTTTCTTTCTCTAACGGCTGTTAATATTCTGTTCTTGTGCTGAATTTCTGGAATCTTCATTATTATATGCCTCAGTGTAGATTTATTTTGGTCATGGCTAATTGGAGTTCTATATGCCTCATTAATTTGTGTGTTAAATTCTTTTTCCATGTTTGGGAAGTTTTCTGCCATTACTTCTGTGAACATTTTTTTTAATGGTATTTGCACTGCCTCCTGCTTTCACATTGATTCCGATCAATCTTATGTTGTTCTTCTTTGTGTTATCTTGCAGTTGTTGGATTGATTTTTCATGGCCCCTTGCTCTTTTTAGGAAATGTTTCTTTTCATGATTACCAACAACAATCCTGTCTTCTAGGTGTGATATTCTGTTTTCACCTTGGTTCAATCATCCGCATGTACTTTCAATGGACTTTTTAATCCCTGGATATCTGTTTCAAACCGTTTCATGGATTCCATTTCTTTCCTATGTTGGGGATGCATGGCTTCCATCATTTTTCTAAGCTTCCATCATTTTTCTAAGGGACTTTTTAATCCCTGGATATCTGTTTCAAACCATTTCATGGATTCCATTTCTTTCCTATGTTGGGGATTCATGGCTTCCATCATTTTTCTAAGCCGCTCTATGTTTTTATCTGTGTTTAGTCTAGATTCACTGGGCAGGTCCTTCATTTTATTTGTCATCTCTTTTTTTTCCTGATAGATTATTTCTAATCTGATTTTTTTCTGTAGCCTCATTCACTTTTATTTTTCTTCTGTTGCTATCATTTCAGAAGGTTCAGGTGGGTGGCTTCTGATTTCCTGTATCTTGTTGTCCATTGGACTTGTTCTGTGTGGGCTGGAGGTTGGGGTTGAATCTTGCTTCTGTGTTTTGTTATTTTCTTTTTTTAATTTTAACTTGTTTTCTGGGTTTGATGCTTATAAATTACTTATGGTAGATAGCTTTATCACTAGTATTGAGGCTTCCCTAGATAATGTCTATTCTTCAGAAATGTCTTCTATGTGCTGGCTCTTGGTCTTTATGTCTGTCCCAAGATCCTACCTTCCCAAATTATTGGGGTTGAGTAGTTTCTGTGTATTTGGCTCAGTGCCCAGTCCCTTGGTACTGGACTATGATGATGGTTATCACCCTGGACAATCACAGGTTGTCATACAAAGGCGAACAATTGATTACAACACATATGACACCCTGGCTAAAGTGGTACAATTAATAATAACATTACCACTGAGCACAGTCTAGAAACTGACAAACTATAGTAATTATTAATTTGGTGCCTTTAACCATAGGAACAAGATCTATAATCATATAACAAAGTCCAACATCAATTAGGAATTTGTATGCAATGAGTTTCCCCTTAATTGAGTGATTTTATCCTGGTGTGGGGGAATTTAAGAGGGATAGGGGAGGAAGCAGAGAGATAAATGAAGAGAAATATAGTAGAAGCAAGGCTGGAGGACAAAAGATGATCATCCAAGCTTTGGGAAACTGAAGAAGAAGACAGGAGAGAAAGAATGAAGGAGAAAGCAGAAGAATAACAAAGCAAATCAGAAAGATTAGAGATAGTGTTCACTTGCTTGAAAATATAAAAAAAGAAAGAAAGTTGAGGGAAGAGAGAGCAGAGGCAAGTAAAACAAACAATAAAAGTAAAAACCTAAACAACAACAACAACAGGAATAACACCAGACAGAAAAAGGAAAATGAAACAAACAGAGAAAAAGAAAAAAAATAATAAAGTTCCTCTGGTGTCCACAGTTCTATGGGAGCATCTAATAGCCCAGATCTGTGCTGGTAACCCTTCAAAGCCTGCAGTAGGAGTGGCTGATCTTGGCCTCCATTTATGGGGGCTGGGCCCAGAGTCTTCAGCCAGTAACCCTGTGTATTCTCTTCATGGCCCGCCCACTCCTCACCCTGTTTGTCTCTGCGTCTCTCTCCAGTTGCTGTGGCGCCCTCAAGACAGAGGCTGCTCCCAGTCCCATTTATAGTTGGTTCCTCCCAGTTCATGCACAGCCTCCTCCACTCCACTTCCACTGGCACGTCTGTGTCCTCGCGAGCCGCTTGTTGCAGGGTGGGTTGGGGTGGGGTGCGGTGGGCTGACTCATTGCTCCTGCCGCTGCTGTGGAGACAGCCCAAGGCTGCTTGTTCCCACTTCAATCTTCTTTTCAGTGGGGGGAATGCTGAACTCCACCATGGCCCAAGGCTGCTTAAATCCCACACATCAGAGTCCCTTGCTCAAGCTGCTGGTTGTGGAGCAGGAGGGGTCATGCTGTGTCACTTGCTACTTTCACCTCTGCCACTGTAGCCCCTAACCTTGCTTACTTACTGCTTCTGCTGCCACCACAGAGACAGCCCAAGGCTGCTTGGCCCTCCCATCTCCTCTCCTGTGGGGTGGGGCATGTTGCCAACCTCCCACTCATTGGTGGGTCCTGGCCCAAGGCTGCTTAAATCCTGTGCATCAGCATCCCTCTCTCCAGCTGTTATGGATGGCTAAGTTAGGTAGAAATATAGCTGGCAGTCAGACAGGGCTGGGCCCTCAAGGGAGTCAGTGCAGAAGATGAGAATCCACCAGGACTGTGGCTGGAGGCGCATCTGAAGGTTAAAGTCTCAATGGCTAGTTTTATATACTTCCCTAAGGGATGAACGCAGGCTTGGGATTGTGGTTATCCCCCTTTTGAGATTTTGCATTATCTCATTGGGGTGGGCCATTCTCTCCCACCGACTAAGACTAAGACTAAGACTAAGACTAAGACTAAGACTAAGCCTGCTAAGACTAAAGACAAGGCCAAGACCAAGGTTAATGATGTCACTCATGTACACTTGCTACCATTAGATCAATATTGCCTAAGTGACCGTACTTGCAATCTTATTGGTTGATCATAATTTTGACTCATGTTGTACCTGCCTCATGATTTTGCTCTATAAAACTTCCTTTGAGAGGTGGGTTCATTGGCAACCCATTCGGGACACCTCCTGTCTCCCAAAAGCTAATCCTATTTCCATTCCCCATTCCTATTTCCCATTCCTTTTCTCCAATAAATTTTCCTATTCTTTTTTTTTCTTTTTTTCTATGTGGGTATTGGGAGTCGAACTCAGGACCTCACGCTTGCCAGGCAGGTGCTTATGCCACTGAGCTATATCTCCAGCCCAAATCTTCCTATTCGTAACCTCCATTGTTTCTTAGAATTCATTCTTCAATGGGGCCGGTGAGATGGCTCAGCGGCTTAAGCGCCTGCCCGGCAAGCGCGAGGGCCCGAGTTCGACTCCCGGATCCCACATACAAAAAAAAGGGGCCGGTGATATCGCTCAGCGGCACGGGCACCTACTGGCGCGCGAGGTCCTGAGGTCGACCCCCCGGTACCCACCAAAAAAAAAAAAAAAAAAAAAAAAAAAAAAAAAAAAAAAAGAATTCATTCTTCAACTTCGGGGAACATGAATGGTGCATTTGACATCTTGCATTTCCCCTATATCATAGCCACCGGTTGCGGGGCAGGAGGGATCCTGCTCTTCTACTCACTACCCTCACCACCATTGCTGCTCCCCTATTTGTTCTTTCCTGTAACTTTCCCAGCACTGTTAGTTTCCTTTCTCTCCCAAACAGGACCCCCACCTTACTTTTCTCTCCTCTATCTCACATTCTATTAAGTTTTTAAATTATGCTTTTTTCATCCTCCAGTTCCCCTATACCTTTAGTAGTATAAATATTAAGCTTTATGAGTCTCCAGATAGCTAGTTAATGCTATGTTATTACTATCAAATACTCTTCTATTGCTAATGGAAGTAAAGTTTAGTGGAAATTTACTGTAGGTCAAGAGTAGGTTAATATTTGGTTTGTCTTAGTGCTTATAATTTAATTATAGATCTCTTTTCCTTGGTTAAGGGTGGTACATTACTTGTCCTTGTGCTATTGTTGCTGACTTTATTACTGTAGTCAAGGTGACATAGTTGTTGCTATTAATTCATTTTCTCAGAATGCCAATATCTGGATTGCCTTGGAATCACTACCATTACCTGGAGAACTGGGTATTGTGCAAAATATGCAAAATACATTTTCTCCCAACTAAATGAAGGTGATTGGACTCTGAGATAGAAGGAAAGGCCAATATTTAGACACACCTAGATAGCACCGCTGAAAAGCAGACATTAACTGAAGAGGTCTTCATACTAGTAACAAAGCTGGCCACTCATAAGCCTCAACTCGCACATGAAAAGACATAAACAAAAATTAGAAACACGAGGAAGCAAGGCAACAAAATGTCTCTAAAAACTCCCAACTCTTGCAAAGGTGATCTGAAGGGCGTTGAAGGGGAGGAAGCCAAAATTCACACAGCTGATTATTTGAAAAGATATTAATAAAGCAGACCAATAAGGTGCTTGGCAAGATCACAGATGATATAAGTAAACAGATAATGGGCCAAGGAAACAAAATGATCAGTGAGTTTACAGAAGACATTAATAAAAAGCTATAAGAGCTAAACGAAATAATGCAAACCATGAATGAACAACATAGAAAAGAATTAGAGTCCATAAAGAGGTTCCAAATAAAATTTCAGAACGTTAAGAATTTTATCAAATGTATGGGCTAAAGAAGTGACCAATGTGAGGACAGAGTATCAAAACTAGAAGGCAGGGCTGTTTTCAGTGGCTGATTAATGAGGAATACCTAAAAAACAACAAGAGAACATGAAAAATGGACCTAAAAAGCTACTGGATGATACAAAGATGACTAATCTAAGTTAATTGGAATTAGTGAAAAATCAGAAGACAGCCCAACCCTGTTTACTGAAATAATAGCAGAAAATTTTCCAAATAGGGAAAAAGAATTTAATATACAGATAAGTGAGGCATATAGAATCCCAAAGAACCATGATTAGTAAAGAAACTCTCCTAGACATATCATAGTCAAAATCATGGATGTCCAACATAAGGACAGAATTTTAAAAGCAGTTAGGGAAAAGCAGTGAATCACTTATAAGGTAAACCCATTAGAATAACAGCAGATTTCTCAACAGAGAGCTTGGAGTGAAGTATTTCAAGTCCCTAAAGAAGACACCTCCCAATCCAGGCTGATATATCCTACAAAACTATGTTTCAAATTTGATGGAGAATTAAGATATTTTCATGATAAAGAACACTGAAAGAAGTTCGTGACCACTAGACTAGTGCTCCAAAGAATTTCTCAATGATCTCCTAGAAAAAGACAATGAAGTTAACAATGGCAAAAATCTTATAGAATGAGTACACCAGTTAGAATGATAATTTAAGTAGAAAAGAACAGGGAATCAGCAACAGGAAAATTAAGCAATGACAGGAATAAGTCAATATCTATCAGTAATAACTCTCAGTATGAATGGTCTCAATTCCCCAATCAAAAGACACAGATTAGCAGAATGGATCAAGAAACAAAATCCAATGGTTTAAGGTATCAAGAAACACATTTATCCCAAAAAGAAACTCATAGACTAAAAATCAAAGAATGCAAAACTATTCCATGCAATGGGAACCCAGGAAAAAAAAAAAAAAAAAAAAAAAAGAGGTGTAAATATCTTATATTCAGAAAAAGTGGACTTCAAGCAAAAACTGATAAAAAGAGACAAAGAATATCACTTCATATTGGTTAAGGGAACAATACAAACAGAAGTCAATGGGAAAAGAAAACAGAAAATTTTGTAAATGCATACACTATTAATACACTCTTAAATACACTCTTAAATAATCAATGGGTTACAAAAGAAATGAAAGAAGAAATAAGACAATTTCTAGAATGAAATTATAATGCTACTAGCACACAGCAGAATTTATGGGAAACAATGAATGCAGTGCTAAGGGGAGGTTTATAACTGTGAATGCCCACGTCACAAAAACAGAGCGAGCCCAAATAAACTAATGCTGCATCTCATGGTCCTAGAAAAATAAGAACAATCCAAACTCAAACCTAGTAAAAGGAAGGAAATTATAAAGGTCAGAGCAAAAATCAATGAAATTGAGACCAATGAAACAATACAGAGAATCAGTGAATTAGAGTTGGTTCTTTGAAAGAATAAGCAAAACAGACAAACCCTTAGCCAATCTAACCCCTAAAAAGGAGTAAAAAGACCCACATCCATGCAATTAGAAATGAAAAAGGTGAAGTCACAATAAATAGTTCTGAAATCAGGAAGATTATTAACAACTACTGGGCTGGTGAGATGGCTCAGCGGCATAAGCGCCTGCCCTGCAAGCGCGAGGTCCTGAATTCAACTCCTGGAACCCACATAAAGGAAAAAAAGGGCCGGTGACATCACTCAGCGGCACAAGTGCTTGCTGGCAAGCGTGAGGTCCTGAGGTCAACTCCTGATACCCACATAAAAACAAAAACAAAAACAAAAACAATAACAAAAAAACTACTTTGCAAGCCAGTATACCAATAAATGGAGAATTCAGAGAAATGGATAGATCTCTAGATACACATGGATTACCAAAACTGATCTAAGAATATTTAAAAACTCTGATAATTCAATAACAGGTAATGAAATCTATTTGTTTTTGTTACTTTTCTTGTTGTCAAGGCAAAATACCAACACCCACAAGTTAAGGAGGAAAGATTTAGTTCCGTTCACAGTTTGTAGAGGTTGGAGTCCATAGTCAGCTGGCTCCAAGGCAGGGTGCATGGCAGAGGGGCATTGCAGAGGAAAAACAGTCCATGACAGGGCAGGAAGAAAGCAGTGAAGCAGCAAAGCAGCCTCCCTTTCCCTTTTATAACATCCAGGCTACAAGCCTTTTGAATAGGACCACTCACACCCAGAAGTATGGTAAATCAATTTAGTTATCATACACCCTAATCCGGCATCACACACCCATGCACTAGCCACCTCCCAAAAGCCCCACCTATGAGTGCAGGAGGTTTTGGAAGACATCTAAATGCAATCACTAAACCTACCAAATAAGAAAGGCCCAGGTGCTGATGGATTGATTCACTGCTGAGTTCTACAAAAAATTCAGGAAAGATCTAACATCAACACTTTCAAGGTCTTTAATGAAATTAAAAGAAAAGGAGTACTCCCAAAATCATTCCTTGAAACTATGACCACTCTGATTCCAAAATCAGACAAGGATCAAACCAAAAAAGAGAACTATACACCAATCTCCTTAATGAATACAGATGCAAAAATCTTCAACAAGGTACTGGCAAACAGAATGTAGAAAATCATCAAAAAGTTCATACATTATGACCAAGTAGGCTTTATCCCAGGAATGCAAGAATTGTTCAACATGTGCAAATCAATAGATGTAATACATCACAGAAACCAGAAGCAAGGACAAAAATCACATGATGATCTTAATAGATGCAGAAAAACTCTTTTACAAAATCCAATACCCTTTCGTGATAAAAACACTGAAGAAAATAGGTATAGGATAACTTTGTCTCATTCTATAAAAGCCATCTACAACCAACTTACTGCCAACATCATATTAAATGGCAAAAAACTGAAACCTTTTCCTCTAAAACCAGGAGCAAGTTAAGAATATCTGGGGCTGGTGAGATGGCTCAGCGGCATACGCGCCTGCCTGGCAAATGCGAGGGCCTGAGTTTGACTCCCTGAACCCACATACGAAAAAAGGGCCGGTGATATCGCTCAGCGGCACGGGCGCCTGCTGGCGTGTGAGGTCCTGAGGTCAACCCCTGGTACCCACCAAAAAAAAAAAAAAAAAAAAAGAATGTCCGCTATCACCACTTCTGTTTAACATAGGATTATAAACATTAGTAAGAGCTTTAAGCAAGAAAAAGAAATAAAAGTGATATATATAGAATATGAAGAAGTCAAATTAATATTATTTCCAGATGACGTGATCCTGTACATAGAAAACCCAAAAAATTCTGCCAAAAGTCTCCTAAAATTAATAACAAAATTCAGCAATGTAGGAGGATACAAAATTAGCTCACAGAAATCAGTAGTGTCACTGTACACCAATAAAGCATCCACTGAGAAAGAAATTAGGAAAAAAATACCATTCACAGTAGCACCAAAAAAGTTAAATACTTAGAAATTAACATAAGGAAGTGAAAGACCCATATAATGAAAACTACATTACTCTCAAAAAGGAGATCAAAGAGGACATCAGAAAATGGAAAGATATCCCCTGTTTTTATTAGGCAGAAGCAACATAGTGAAAATGCTTTCAAAATTGATATATGGATTTAACACAATCTCAATCAAAATACCAATAGCATTCTTCACAGAAATGAAGAAAACAATCCTAAAATTCATACCAAACCAGAACAGACCCAGGATAGAAAAGCAATTTTGGGTAACAAGAGTAAAGCAGAGGCATCACAATCCCAGACTTGAAGTTATATTACAAAGCTACAGTGATAAAAACAGTATGATACTGACATAAAAATAGACATGAAGATCAATGGAGATGAATAGAGAATGCAGAAATAACCCCAGACATATTTAGCTGTTTGATCTTTGATGAAGGGGCCAAAACTATACACGGAGGAAAGATAACCTCTCTAATAAATGGTGTTGGGAAAACTGGCTATCCACATGCAGAAGAGTAAATCTAGACCCATATCTCTCACCATGTACTAAACTAAAATCAAAATGGATAAAAGAACTAAATATTAAAACAGAAACACTTAACCTGCTGGAAGACAAAATTGGTAAAACTCTTGAAGTCCTAGATATAGGCACTTTCTGAACAGAACTCCAGTTGTACAGGAAATGGTACCAAGAATCAACAAAATGGGATCAAATTGAAAAGCTTCTGCACAGCAAAAGAAACAACCCACATGGTGAAAAGATGGCCTACAGAATTGCAAAACATTTTCACCAGCTATTCCTCAGGCAGAGGACTAACATCTAGAATACGTAAAGTATTCAAAAATTAGCCACCCCAATAAAGGACCCAATCAAAAAAATGGGCAAGTAAAATGAATAGATATTTCACAGAAAAAGTACAAATGGCCAATAAATACATGAAGAAATTCTCAACATTTTGTAAATTAAAACAACACTGAGATTCCATCTTACTGCAATAAGAATGGCCATCATCAAAAAAAATCAAATAATAAGGGATTCTTCTACATAGTTGGTGGGAGGGTAAACTAGTACAACCACCATGGAAATCAGTAGGGAGATTCCTCAAAAATCTAAAACTAGATATTCCATTAGGTCCAGGTATTCCCCTTCTAGGTGTGTTTCCCAAAAGAATGAAAGACATTGTGTTACAGTGATACTTGCATACCCATGTTTATGGCAGCATAACTCATAGTCGCTAAATCTTGAAGCGGCCTGAATGTCTATCAACAGATGGATGCATAAAGAAAGTGTGGTATTTACACACAATCGAGTACTACTGAGCTGCTCTTACAAGTAAATTTGAGTCATTTGTAAGAAAATGGATGCACATTGAGACCACAATGTTAAGTGAAATAAGTCAGACAGACAAGCTTATATGGTTTCCTTTATATAAGAAATCCAAATTATAAATTAAGGGCAAAATACAAGATAGATAATAGGAAGTAGGGAGAAGGATGTTTCTCAAAGAGGAAGAGGATCAAGAGATGGTGGAGGGATGAGGGAGGGGAGAGAAAGAGATGAAAAAAGGAATTAGGATGTGTCATGTACATGTACCAACTCCACACATGGAATGTAAACATTATATACTGCAAACATGTGCTTATAAAAAATTTAAAAAAAGACATGTCAGAAAAGGACTCAGAAAGGATTGAATGTGAGTCAGATTTTTAAGCAGGGCAGGAGCAAGACAAAGAGAACAACAAATCCAAAGGGCATAAGCTAGCAGAACTGACTCAGAGGGTTACAGGAGTTCAAGACCTTGCGGCCCAAGCTGAAAAACCTGGACTTCAGTCACTCAAATATTCTACACAGAAAAATAATGTTTTGGGACACCCCCCACCTTTTCTTCCTTTTCATGCTTATTCTTATTTTTTTAAGTGAAATCACAGAAGCAGCATGAGGAATATAATCTTGGGGGGGACATGGAGACAGGTAATTCTTCACTTTTCCCAAGAAGGGTCATCAGTATGAACTAAAGCAGGAGCAGTGAATCTAAAGAAAAGCCACATTTAAATGATTTTTAAGATATAAATATATAACAAAAATTCAATATATGTCATTTCCCCCTTTGTTACTAACATGTTTGTTTTCAAGTTTTCATTGTGTATGCTTTTCCGATACTAATTATGCATATGAAAATTAGTGAGAATTGAAGTATTTGTAACTAAGACTGATTAAAATTAACTTATGTCATTATCAAAAAAAGAAAAAGACAAGGAAGGTGAGAAGAAAAATGTCACATAAATATCAAGTTAAAGAATTTTAAAAATTAGATAAGAACTAGGTAGAAATAACAGAAAAAACAAGCAAGAAAAAAGGAAAACATAAGAGAAAAGAAAAAAAGAGCAAAAGAAACAAACACCTCTCCCTCCCCCAAAAGAAACCAAAACAAAAACCAAAAAGAGAAATGAGTCCAAAAAGTTGCTGCGTATTGTGGTGTTCAGGTGGGTGGTTTCTTTCCAGGATCTGTAGTATTGGAGTCTACCAGCTATGGGGTGGGGACACTGAGTCACCACTGGGATTTGAGTTTCCACACCCACTTTTTGTTCTGTGAATGCTGACTCCTGCCTGCTTTCCCCACTGGGCCGCATCAGTCAATGGTATTTACTCCAGAAGTTTTTAATGCTCCTTTGTGCCCATCTGTGGTCCTCAAGCCACTGCTATCCCCGATTTATTTGCAGGAGGTGGGCTTGTGAGGCAGCCCACCTGCTCCACAGTCCCTTCTACCCGTACACCCAGGAATGTGGCAACAGCCAAATGGAGGTGCTTCCCTGACCACACTGGCAGATGGGAAAGCCACGGGACCCCTGTGTCTGTGCTGGAGGTGGGCAGAAGGGGAGCCAAGCAGTTCACAGGACTCAACACCGCACTTTCAGACCCACCCCTCAGAAAACCACACACGGCCCACCTGGTTTCTCATCACTGAGGATGGGACAGCTGTGTCTTCCACAGCCTGAGCTGCTTAAACTTCTCGAGGGGGTCTGTGACTAGCTGTCCCTCTTCTGTGACTGTCTCTTGCGGCCGTCTCTCACCAGTCACTGCAGCAGGGTGAATGTTCTGTGATTTCTGATTGCTGGAGTAGCTGTCTTGAAAAACTCTTTCTCAGAATGACTTCTGATTACACCATTCCTATATGGCAGGCACTGCAGTGAATTTCTTCTCCAAAACTCACCTGATATGCAGAGGGAGTCACTTTCAGAGTAAAACCCCACACCGCATTTACAACTTTTCCCGGGGCTTGCACTGCGGGTCTGCTGCTCCTCACCGGGGCGCCAGCCCTCTCAGGACTCACCCTGTACTTGTGGAGCCAGGCTGAGCATTCCAGGCTGCTTCATTCTTTCCTCTACATTGTCTTGTTTCTCCATGAATTTTAGCTTTCCTCTCAGCTGTCTTGATTCCTGGAGCTCTCCTTCCTCCTCCTCCTCCTATTCTTCTCTCTTCTCCTTCTTCTTTCTTCTTCTTCCTCTTCCTCTTCCTCTTCTTCTTCTTCTTCCTCATTTTTGTCTTTTTGAGACAGGGTTTCACTATGCAGTTCATGCTGACCTTGAACTCACTTTGTAGCCCAGGCTGGCCTGGAACTCACAGCGATCCTCCTGCCTCAGCCTCTCGAGTTCTGGGTTTACAAGCGTGTACCTCCATGCCTGGCCCCCAGAGCTCTTCTTCTCTTTCTCCTTTCTAAGTAGGGGGTCTCACTTCCAGGTCCTGGAGAAGTTATGGCTTACTTCAGGCTTCTACTGTGTTATCTTTGTTCCTGTAATCAACTAATTTTTAAATTAAATTCATTTTAACAATTAGATAAGCAAATCAATTACAAAATCAAATGATAGTAAAAGGTATAATACAGTATAATGCCTGTTTCCATTCCTCCAGTTCCCCATCCAGATGAGGAACGACTCTTTTGAATCTTTGCAGTGTTTTTTTGAGCAGTTAAAAGCAAATGCACATCTACAAAAGAAACCATACTATATATACCACTTGTATCTTTTTTTACTTAGTAATATATTTTTTGATGTCTTCCACATATGTAAAAGACTGTGCCTTGTTTTAAATTGGTGCATCAAATTCCATCCTGTGAAAGCATCAGTTTGCTTAACCAGTCCAACAGAGGAATGGTTGAATTGCTGCCCGTATTCTGCTTTTACAGTGTTTTCATTCATACACACACACACACACACACATGCACGCATGCGCGTGTGCATGCACACACACGCACACAAGGAATAGCAATGCCTACTTTTAATCTCAAACGCTTGCAAGAAATTCCTTGAAGTGGGACCTCCTGGGTCAAAATATACTATGCATTTTTTAATTTTGAAAGATATCACCCAATTTCCCTCCATAAGGGTGGTCCTACTTTGTACATCAACATTACTGTATGAGGATAAATGTTTTCATTGCCTCATGCACACAGTGAGTGCTCAAACTTGGAATTTTGTCCATCTGATTGGTGATGAATGGCATTTCAATGCAGTTTCAATTTTCATGCGTCTCATAACAAATGAAGTAAATTTGTTTGTACATTTGAGAGTCTTGTTTCTGCTGTGAATGCTCTTCATACCCTCTGCACAATTTCCCACTGGAGCGTACAGCAGTACACATCAGGGCTGCACCGACTTCCTTTTGATGTTCACTTCTACCAGCTGCAAGTTGCTTGTGCAGTCAATGCCTTCCATTCTTTGCCTGTAGGCCTTTTTTCCTGGACACGGTGGAATGCGTAGTGAGTGTGTGTAGGAAAAGTCAGAAGTGCTGGACAAAGAGGAAGTTGGTGGGTGAAGACCAGTGTTCTTCCCCCTTGGTGGTGATAAGCCTGAGTTATACTAAAAACTGTCTCCCAGAGTTTCTGAGAATTGAGCTCCAGTTGCCACTGGGGTGACTTGCTTGAAAACTCATATTTTATTCCTTCCCTGCTCTGTCTATTCCATTCCCACCACTTAATGATTCAACTTCTAGAATAAACAATTTGCAATACAATTCTTGCCTTAAGACTGGTTTCCAAAGGCACCAAGCTGAAGTGTGTTGCTAGCCCTATTGAATGCTATTCTAGGTGTGGTCTGCAGATAGCACTCATTTATGAGGTGGTTATAGTCAGGGTTTGCAAGGGAAACAATTTAATACAGGACACATAATTTACAAGATTATTTTATAATATTCACCCAAAGAGTCAAATGCAAAAGAGTACAGGCAATCTGTCCACACACTAGAGAACCCAAAGAATCCAGCTGAGGGCCTGGATCCTATGGCAATGTCCTGCACGAGTCCAGCTGAAGACCTAGAGCCCATGGCAATGTCCTCCATGAATCCAGCTGGAGCACTAGAGCCCACGACAATGTCTCATGCAAGTCTGTATCATGGATCTGCCCTGGGAAGGCCCAAAGGTCAATGGTGGAAGCTAGAAAGTCTGTACCAGTGGGATGAAGGATCTGTGGCAGCAGGCTGAGGGATCTGCACTGGAGCCAGGAAGCGACGCTCAAGGTAAGGACCAGAGCTCCCTCGAAAAGAACCACAGCCATCCTCAGCAACAGCGAGGTCCTGAGCTCCTCCAATGATGAGAACAGCCGAGTTCATATCAGGAAAGCCAGTGCGACAAGCTTCTCCGGGAGAATCAACAGCACACCCTCTTCCCCTCCAGTTCTCTTTTTGTGCTATTGGCAACAGTCCTCAGGTGGGCCTTCTACACCCAGCACCACACTGATTCAGTTCAGCTGGGTGTTACAAGCTGACCACCAGTTAATCAGAGATGTCTGTTATAAGTCTGTGATAAACTTAGCAATTGAGATTAAAAATTTGGCAATTTAGCCAGGTGTGATGGTACATACCCGTCATCCCAGCACTGGGAAGCTGAAGCAGGAGGATTGAAAATTTGAACTTAGCCTGGGAAACTGACTTATCGTGACTATGTCTCAAAATGAAAAATAAAAACAGACTGGGGAAGTAGCTCAGTGCAAAGGTGCTGAGTTCAATCCCCAGTACCACCAAAAAATAAATTTTAAAAAATTAATAAAATAAAAATTAAAAAGTTTGAAAACTTTTATAGCAAAGTTTGATGCTGTCCTGATATTTGAGTGTGAGATTTACAAAAAATCTAGACCCTCACCTCTTTATATGATAATGCTAAGAAAAATGGCTGCAAGCTCAGCTAGAAAAACTGGTCGGATGCAAAAGAAAACTTACTAATAATTGCCCAGATTGCTCAAAAATGAAAGAGATTTCCTCTTCCATTGCCCAAAAATGGAAGAGACTAACACTCTGTTGTGAGGAGACGGTAGGCTGTGTGGCAGGCTGGGAGGGCCTGTATTGACAATCCTCTATTGATTACTCCACTCCAATGAAACAATAATGGAAATTCTGTCATTTTTTTCGTCTCTATCTCATCAGCATGAAGAGAAGGGTTTGAGACTAATACACTGATGTGCTGTTTAACGACCTCTTTGACTCTCTAAATCATGGAGAAACTTTGATTTCAGTTGACCATGTTCTAATGATTTTGATATATTATCAGTTCCAGTCTGACAGCCCTTCAGATTTATAAAACCGAGACACTGGTAGCAATAGGTTATGGGTAATGGGCCTGAACTTTTTTTTTTTTTTTAACACTAAGATTCCTCAACAAGCGTTAAAGAAGTATGTGAAAAGTGTTACGAAATTTCCTGCATGAGTCACTAGATCTTACGAACAAATAGGTTCATTCACTAAGTACAGAAAGCATTAAATGCAAACCAGAACAAAGCAAACATTTGTCTTTCGGCTCTGGGAGAGGAGTCGTACCCTCCTTGACTGCACCTTCGGGTGTCAGGGGACTTTGCCTCCTTCCATCTGGGCAAAGCTCTCCTTGGAGCTCCAGAGAGCTGGTGCCCAGACTACCGCGGGAGGACTGGAGTGGGAGTGGCGATGGGGTGAACTCAGGCAGGAGCTGCAAGTCCTACCTCACTGCAGCGGGAGCAGGGTGTGTTGACATCAACACCAGCGAACTCGGGGAGAACAGGGAGACCAGGAACATGCAAATGCGAATGAGCTTTGCATTTAAAAAATGTTTCAGCATACTACCGACAGGGATTTGGTTAAATCTAGCCTAATTCAAGGATTCAAGGGGAAATTTTGGAGGATAGTTTGGTATTGGGTTGGGAGGGGATGGCCCTAAAACTCTGCCTTTACTAGTGGTGTAACATTAGGCCAGGTACTAAGTGCTTAAGGCTCAGTGTCTTCTTCTGAAAGATAAGGATAATAAAAGTACTGGAGTAGGACAGAAGAAACAAAAATAAGTAGGAAGGAGATGAGGAAGCTACAGTTCTCAAGCTCGATCAAAGGTACCTGAGGTTACACCTTTATTCCCTAGGCCTGTGCTTTTCTCTGTAGCCTTGTTTTTTTCTCCAGGCCCAAAACACTCAAATCCCTTAGAAGTTCATGAAGTAACCTCATTGATAAGGTGAAGGGTAGAAATCTGACTTTAAGATGAAGCTATTCAGCAGATTCAAAGAATGTTTTTTTGGGAAACCTTCCTAGATCACCTATCTTAAAGATACCTCTAAGGCCACATAGGTAACCTCAGCCCCACACCCGTGCATCTCTCTTGAGCACCCTGCTCTCTGAATGTGTACATCTTCTACTTTCCCTGACAAATATGCCTTTGATTCTCAATGACATGTCCTGAAATTCTTTTTCTGTGATGAGAGGCAATGAACCTGCTCTTTGGTGATGGTGTGTGTATGTGTGTGGGGTGGTTGACATCCTCATCACAATTTTGGGGGACCCTGGTGATTGTACTTTAGAGAATTGTTATGAGGACTAAATAAGATGATACATGTCATATTAGCACAGGCTTTTTTGCTCATAATATTATGTGGTAAACATTATGAAAAGCCTTCCAAGTTTCCCCTGTAGCAGAAAGCATGTAGTACAGGATGCTGTTAGTCTTGGCTGGAATTGAGCCAGGGCTTGGACACACTATCCTGGCTCTTCTTCATTCTCCTCTCCAACCTATCTACCCTTGATCCTCTCTCCCCTCCCATTTGAGTCCTTTCTGAGAGTTGGCCTTGAGCTTGAGGTGAGGTAATGCAAGAAGAATAAACTATTTCTTTTCCTAAATTCTACTGAACCAACATTTAGAGTGGAGTATTTTTCTAGATTGTAATTACAGAAAACTAGAAAAGGATCCTGTAAGGATATTTGTGGTTGGTCGTGGGGCGTGTGTTGGCCAGGGGTGCTGGGATTGTGGTAGTTACGAATTACACCTTGATTTGGGAGGAGTCCAAGAATCGTTCAAGCTCCCAGAGGTGAAATGCAGTATATGCATTTCATCATCGTGGCTCTCTTGTGATAGCTAAACCATAAATGCATGAAAAGCTCTTGGATAAATATTTGGTTGAAGTAGGTTTGAGTGCGGGCTTTTCCATTTGCTTCTAGCCAGGTTGCCAGTCCGGTCTTTATCAGTTTTATTTTGTTTTTGAAAGCATAATAACACCTATCGAGGGTGTAGCTATCCATTTGTGCAGAGTATTTAATGTCAGGTCATGCAGTCTGAATCCATCCTGAAGTCGGCTTGTCAAACCATTAGCTCTGTCCTGGAGGCATCTGCTTGTAAAGGAAAGGATCTTTCTCTAATTCTGACAGAAGTCCAGGGTGGAGTGGGACATCCTCCCCATTTAGCTAGCTGATCCCCTACCCCTCTCAGGTGAGACCGGAGCACACGCAGGATACTGGAATGCATGGCCTGGGCGTGGGCATGTATTGCACAGAGTTGCAAACCCACACACTGCCTCTTCTTTTCCTTTTCCCTGAAGTGAGGGTCTTTCAGTCCCAGATGCTGGAATCACTGGGATTCCAAACCTTTCCATAACTTTGTTTGGAATCTGATGAATCAAAATCAGAATTGAACAAAACTAGAAAGTAATTTAAAAGTAATGTTTAATGAGTACACATATACAAAAGCTTGTCTTTCCTTAAGATGGGGAAAGCATACAAAAACAAATGGTCTATGAACTTAACAAAATTTTTGTAGAATACAGGAAACATACCAGCAATAAAGAGGTTCAGTCTAACTTTTAAAACGTAGCATAGTTTAGATGTGCTACAAGGAATGCGGCGCACCTGAAGCACCTGTTTCCATCTGTTGTAACTCTACCTCAGGTGCCCTGGAGAAGTCAGCAGTGTGGAGTTGTTAGGTGGCTTTAAGTGGAGAGAGGGGTGTAGGGAGGAGTGGAATAAAGAAGGTGGCTGTCTCCGGTAAGCAGGTAGGGCGTGGTGCCCTTGCAGCTGGGGCCAAAGGTCAGGCATGTAGCCCTTTCGCCAAAACCTATGAGCCGCTCTTACACTTTAGACTTAAGTTGATGGATGGCTTTTATTAAATACTTGGGTTGAGCATTTCTCCCAGGCTATCCAAAGTAGGGTTTATTTTTTACTATGGATAAATGTTTTCCCTAGGTGTAGCATTTTCTCTTTTTAGTGATGGACTATGACTGTTACTGCAATGGGAGTGCTTTTAACTCCAAAGGCTTCCCGAGCCAGTATGGACGTTCAATGGACGTTCCAGCCAGCTGTACCATGCATGGCTGTTTGCATAACATGCGTGAGTAGTGACGTTTTCGTCTTCTCACAGATGCCCAAGGGGGAGCCCCACACACCACAGCTACTGAAAGTCTTCCAGCTTTTTATATCCTTGTTTGGGCCGATCAAGAATAAATTACAGGCTTATATGCTCTGTGTACTTTTGCAACTATTTATAAGAAAACACAAATTGAAATAAAACCCCAAACCTAAAATGGTTTGATGAAACTAATGCCCTCATCCAATGCTAATGATATTGATAAGATCATTTTACAATTAAATTAGCAATACCTGGCGAACACTAGAAAACATTCTCTAATTTTCTGGTCACAATTCTTGGCAAGCATTCTGAGGAGATAACTGATACTATGGAAAACATAAGGTATGAAGATATTCTCTGAATAGGTTTTGTTTTAGTATAAAATAGACATAAGCCTATATGCTCAATTAGGGCAGTGGTTTTAAAGAAAACTCTATTTGCTGTAAAATTTGGTAGCCATTAAATAGATGTCTATGCCATGTAGGACAATGAAGCATTTAATAAGAGAAGAAGGGAGTAAAATTGAATATACAGTATTGATAGAACTACTTTTGAAAAGTTTTATAGAAAGATACCCTGGATTGTGGGCGATGTTTTAACATATTTTAATTACTCTGTATAATGTCACACGTAATATGTACTAGTAAAAGTTAAAAAGAGAGAAAAATAAATGGTCTTTGTAGATTAAGCAGAAAAGTGTTAAACCCAGTGCCTCTTGGTGATCTCAGTGATACGGGGGAAGATTGAGCGCAGGTCTTCTCTCAGCACCATCTGTGAGCTGGGAAGGCTAATCCTGTTGAAGGTCACTTTGGAAAGGACTCCGTCAGCACAGAAAAACAGTGAGAACCGTCCTACATTCCAGCAAGGATTTGATAAGGAACCAAGTCTCAACTGCCGTTCACACCTCTCTGCCCTGTAACCGTCCATCATTTTCTCTCATCTATACATTGGTTAAATTTACACTTTCAGAAAATTCATTTAATTTTACTGCTTAAATTTATAACAGGGCCGGTGAGATGGCTCAGTGGCTTAAGCGCCTGCCCGGCAAGCGCGAGGGCCCGAGTTTGACTCCCGGAACCCACATACGAAAAAGGGGCCGGTGATATCGCTCAGTGGCACGGGCGCCTGCTGGCGCGCGAGGTCCTGAGGTCGACCCCCGGTACCCACAAAAAAAAAAAAAAAAAATTATAACAGACTAAGACAGATGATAGAAGTTATATCCTTGTACTAGAAATTAGTTTCATAGATGACTAGTATTGAATAATATTTAGACTATATAATTTATAAAGCATTGCACAATAGCTAGATAATACCAAAACTAATACAGTAAAAATTGACAGTACTTATTTAGGTTGCCAGCTAAAGTTCTGGTTTATTTGAACTTTTTGTATAAGGGCTGCTATCAACCCTTCCTTGTTTACTGCACATTGAGAGAAACTCAAATGATATCCTTTCCAGTTTTACTCAGTCTTTCCTACACCCATTCCTTATAGATGAAAGGATTGTGTAACAATTATGTAGATTTGCATATACCCAGGGCATGGTCACTTCCCATCAGTTGTGGTATTTCTGTTGTGTCCTAAGATAGTTCCTCAAAGCAGATACTCACATTGGTAAAAGCCAAACCAAGTGATACATTTAACTATGGAGTTCACTACCGCAGGGCTGTGGAGCACTTGCCTAGTATGAGTTAAGGTCTGGGTTTGACCCCCTGCACTGAGAGTAAAAATCACAGTGACAATTTGTGTCTTTTGTTCAGATGTACCCAGCAAGGCCTGTGTGAGTGGCCACCATCAGGCTGTGTTTTCTGTCTCTAACTCAGCCCTTGAATCAGAGCAGGAAGTAGCACATACTTTTCCTGGATTTTGCAAGACATTAGGTCATGGTGGTTGCCCACAACAAAGAACCTTCTTAGTGCAAAACCACAAAGCTAATCTCCACCCCACCTGCCTCTCTTCTGCCTACACAGAGGCAGCTCCCTGGCCTCCAGGGAAAGCAACAGCAAGGCCCTGCGCTGACTCCCCGCTACCCTGAGACACAGTGGAGGTCTCTTCTGATCTGTTTCCTTCTCAGAATCGGGCAAAATTTCCTTCTGTGCAAATAAACCTCAGGTGGTGGCAGGGAAATAAAGCTTTCTTAATTGTGCCCATTTCTTTCCTCTCAACATTTAATACTAGATTTCAGAAGCCCAGGTACATTCAACTTTCCTGGAAACATCTGATTTCCCAAACAGTAGTGATTTCGAGGATTTTGAGTTCTTTTCCCAGCCCTGGCGGATCCGAGTGAGGGTCCTGTCTATGCATGGCATGACGAGGAGAAACTTGACCACCAGCACCGTGCAGGGAATGATGAGGGCTAAGATATAGGCTGAAGGAAGATACCACCTTAGAGCTGAAGGGCTGAGGAACTTCTTTCCACCGTACACCAGGGTGTGGGCTGTGCACAAGGTCAGGGTCAAATAACCCAGTTTGGACTGTAAACAAAAAACGAAACAAGACAAAAAAGCATATTAACATTATTTTCCTTTAAAGCAAACACTACGAACCAATGGAGTTTATTTGTCAACAACTGTAAACATTTGAAATATATAATATTAAGGATGCTCTGTTAAGTGCAGAATAAAGCATTATTAAACTGTTTTTAGGATGGTAAGTTTTCATTAAAAGAAAGGCTGTTGCTTAAAAATGACATGGTAGCTTTACCTTAACCTGGCTGCGTGGAAAATTTCCTAGGAGTAAACTCTTCTGAATTAGAATAAATAATGTACCTTTTCCTTGGGCACCAATGCTAAACCCTTATTTATCATGGTTTCTGGAGGGTGGAGATGACTGTGATGTCAAGCTCTCCATTATACATTACTGACCGAAAATGCTACCTATTGAGTAAAGAACAATTACTGCATTTTTTACTTTGTAGGGTTTTTTTTTGGGGGGGAGCACCTCTAGATTCTAAAGCTCAGTATTTTTGTCTTAATGCATTGAGTGAAGGTGTTACCATGAGCAAACTTTGCTTGCATTCGGTCCCTGGCAAGAACTGCAAGCTTTGACATTCAAATCTAATTTCAATGACTAATGGTTTATTTTATGACAGCGGTTCCCAGTGGGCACACATCAGAATCATCTAGAAGGCTGGTTAAAACAAATCGCAGGGCTCCACCTCCAGAGATATGGTTCAGCAGGTATGGCCTGGGGCTTTGTGTATCTAACAATTCCCAAGTGACCCAGATGCTGCTGGTGCCATGCTTTGAGAGTCACTGGTCTACAGGGACAGACATTTACTAGGGATAGTTACTAACTGGCTCTAATGAAGCGTCTGTGAGGTGATTGTATCTATCAAATCTTGCTTTGAAGGTTTTTTAACTTTTTTTTAAAGATCTACCTTTATTAATATGTTTGTATCGTAACTTTAATTTTCAGAAGGTGAAATTTTGTCTTTAGATTTCTTTTCAGCTTGTACTTAGTACATCTCCAAACACAGAGTTTAATAGTTCTTGGCAGTTTTCACTGTAGAGTCTTTGCTGCGGCTCCGGGAGTGGCCAGAAATCACGGCAAGGTATCCCCACAAGGAAATGAAACCACTACCCCTGTTTGTAACCAGAGTTCAGAGTTTTCAGATGTGCATGTTTAATGAGATTGCTACAGAAGTGATGGAATAACATGAAGAATTAGGCCTGGTGTGAGAGATAAGTGTGAATATTTGTAAAGCCATTGCAATATTACAGTATTAAGTTTAAATCTTCAAATCTTTACCTGCACAAATCGGAACTCTCTCCAGTTGACCATGTTGCTGACCGACGGCAAGGAAGTGATTCCCAAGAGTAAAAACAGAAAAAATCCAAGGATTCCCAAAGATACATACAAATCACTAAGCCAGGCTGAAGATGTACTGAAGGGATCATCCTTCTTGTTTATCACCTAAGGAAAATTATCAGCAATTTTTAAAAATACTATTTTTTACAAATTGCCCAAATTGCCCACAATTTAAGGGAATTAAAAAACATAACTTTCAATGTGTTATTTGCCCAAAGCAAACTGTATGGCATTTCTTATTGATCACTTAAAAATAAATACATTTAGAAATATTTTTGGTAAAAAAAATCTGTTCTGCTGGCATTTTATTATAATTCTTGACTCTAGAACTTGTATAGGGAATTTTAATTTACCTTATAAATCCTAAAACAAAGTAAACACGCATCTTCTTTACCAAATGGCTTTTTGTCCCCCAAACAAATCTTTCTGCTCTCAAATATACATCAGAATTCTACATCATATGTGTACGCGATTTTCACACACAGAATTCGAGTAGTTTCACCTTGATTATGTCATAAAGCAACAGGGAGTCTCCCGTATCACAGGTTGAGAGGAATCAGACCCCTATAGTAGACTCTTTCCTGAGAAATATTCGTGTACTTGTAAGAGAAAAAAATGTAGAGAAACCCACAGAGGTATCCTCAAAGAGTTATTGACTCATCAATATGTTATTGCAACCTTTGAGATTGCACTAGAATTGGCCAAAATCAGGTATTTCTGAGTCTTTTTTTTTTTCTTTTTTCTTTTTGCAACAGGATTTCACTATGCAGTTTGTTCGCTTTGTAGCCCAGGCTGGCCTTGACCTTGCAGTGATCCTCCTGCCTCAGCCTCCCAAGTTCTGGGATTATAGGCATGTGCCATTGCACCCGGCTGATTCTGAGACTTTTAATTATACATAGCATAGTATTTGATGTTTGCTCAGCATTGTTTAGTTTTCTTGTTACCAAGGACAATTTTCTACAAGTCAAAAGCACTGAGGGCATTATAACACTCTTCTGAGAACTTGCCTGCACTGCTGCAGGGCCTTTGAGCAGCCTCCTTACAAGACAGTTGGTTTTGACTTCTAAAATCAAGGAGCATGCATAAAACTTGTGAGCGTTGCCGTGAGTCCTGGGAGTACAGCTCTGGATCCAAGCGAGCCTAGGGATCTAACCTGTACTCTCAATGGTTGTACGAGATCTCAACTGGAGTCATTAAAAACCCCCAACATGATGTTTCTAATTCTGCTTACTTCAGAAAAGATGCTTACAAGAGTCATTTTCTGTAATTGTGAAAGAGAACATGATGTAGATGATATAGCAGCATTACTCTTTGATGTGGGAGTAGGAGGATGCACATGAATAGAGACTTACCTGGGTGACGGTTATGTTTTTCAACCTCCATCGTACATAATACCGGATAGGTATCACAAGCGTGTAGATGACGTGCAGGAAGGCAAACCCCAGAGCCACCAAGCCAAGCTGCTTTCTACAGAGCATCCAGTGGTCGAGCCAGTCCGGGAATCGGCAGTACTTTGTACCTCGGTAAAGCTGCAGGATGGCAGCGATGAGGCCAGGGAGGTAAACCAAGGCAAGCAGTACCAGCGCTGTTATTGGAAAGACACGGTTGGGAATGGAAATGGCCAGGCGAAATGTGTTATCTTCCTTCTTATAAACGTAAGGGTAGATTATGTCTCTGATAACACAGTAGAGGAAGAAGAAGATACACAGAGCAGCAGACAAACAGAAGGGGAACCTCCACATCGGGAACAGTCGCAGGGGGTAGTTTTCAATTTCCTTGGCTGCCACGAGGGACCCTTGATCCAATGGAGTAAGTCCAAGAGTGCGAACAATGTCCATCACTCGGTGCTTGGCCTTGGTGTCATTTCCACAGACGAACACCTGGGTTAAAATAATTAATGAATTCTGTATTTATACTTGTTCTTTAATAATTATTTTGAAAGTATACATAAACACCATTCAGAGTTACATGTCGTAATGAATTGTTTTTCCAACAAAGATGTAGCAGTCACATATTTAAGAAGACAGTGCTTTAGACACACACATGTGTGTTGGATAGCTCAGCACCTGGGTGTTAAGTTGAGGGTGGTTTTAGGCACATCACGCTGACACGAGACTCGGTTCTCCAGTGTGAGGAGTTTGTCTTCCTTCTGCATGTGTGGGTGCCACATCACTCACGATTGCTTCCAATCTCTAGGCATAAAACCAGTTTTGTACAAAGTAACAGGAGTGCAAAAGGGTACCCAACAAGCTGTACTGTTAGTTTGTGGTGCAGTCAAGAGGCTTCCAGAGAATGACGTCATTGGGTTCCATCAAACTAAAAGCTGAAGGTATAGACACTTGGAAATGAATCGCGACAATTGACTACCCTTCATGGTCAAAGCCAAGAAAATCATTCTTGGCACATATTAGAAAAGTGAAATACTTATCAGGCATTTTATTTTGAAATTTTATTTTGAGATCTCTAGGGTAAGTGCATACTAAAAGATTCACCTTTCAAATGGCGAGTGGAAATTTATTTAATCTTACCTGCCGACTTGCATCCAGTGCTCCGGACTGGAGAGCCCAGGCTGAGATGGTATTAAACGCTTTTACCACGTGGGCTCCTGGCACCAACTGAGCAAGGTACTCTGCATTAGATTCTGGATACTGATTGATTTTCAGGTTGTTGCTGACATCTACCAATATTTTCCCATTGAGCACCTCAATTAGATCTATGAAAAAATTATAGTGCTCTCTGTGGATTGCCACGATTATGACATCAGACTTCCGGGCTGCTTCTGAGTAGCTCAAGACCTCTGCACCACTGGGAAGCAGGCTGGACATCTGGGGGTTTCGGCTTCCAAAAGCAACAGCATAACCACACTGGAGCATCTTCAGTCCCAGAGATCTCCCAAAATCCCCCGTTCCAAAAATACACACGGTCTCTTTCTTTTGTGAAGAATTCATGGTAAGGGGAAGTGCATTTGTACAAGCGTTTTCCATTCCTGAAATTAAACCACAAAAACCAAAAGTATGAATGGCCGGGACATGGAAAAATGAATTAGAATTACATCCAGGAACGAGTGTAATTAACAGATGTTCTAATCTAATTGTCTCAAGTATATTCTCCCAAAAATTAGGCAAGAACAAAAATGGTCATGTATATTTTATTTCACAAAATCACCAGTGTAAACAGAAAGTTACCATAACTAGAATGATGAAATAAATAACATGTAAAAGACAAAAATCCTGGTAATTCTTTGGAAGAATTTACGTTTGAACTCTTAGGAAAATATCCTAATAATAGAAGCTCACAAAAGCGGATGTGTACATACTTTGCACTACAAGGGAGGGCAGGTGAAGGAGGCGGTTCACAGTATTATGTGGAGAACGCTGCTACGTCCGTGACAGGCAGAGTTGTAATTCAAAATAGCTATGTGTTTTCATGAGTTCACGGAGGTAGGAAGGTTTCTTATTCAGAGACTTAAAGAGAGTCCCAGATGCAAGAAATAGAGAAAATAATAAAGAGGTGGTAAACAAGAAGACTTACTAAGAAAAGAAGGGTTAAAGTGGAACATAACACAGCGTTCTCTTCCCGGCGCTTCGCACCTGGGACCCACGCCGTGCTGTGTGACGGGGCGCGCACGGCAGCGTCTCTGGCCTCGCGGGGAAGCGCTTCCGGACACCGGGGTGGACGCAGAGCCCCCACCGGCCGTGACCCAGATGGGGTGCGCACCCCGGGGCCGCGGGGCGAAGCTAGCGAGGGCGACCCGGGAGGCCCGGAGGGAGCGCTGTCCCCGAGGAGCCGCGCGTGGAAGTCCGCGCCGGCGGGACCCCGCGTGGAGCCCCGCGAGCCGTCACAGCGGCCGTGGGTTGCCCTTCCTCACCGCCCCGAGGTCGGGCGGCCCAGGCCACGCCCAGCTGTTTCCGAGGATTCCAGCATTTGCAGCAGACGTGTCCGAATAGGATGACAGAAGTGATACATTTTAAATGCTTCCACCTAACAGATCAGTGCTTACAAAAACTGCCCGAAGCTTTTAAAAAAGGGATTATAGATTAGCAGGGACTTGGAGAGCCAGTGCAGGCGTCTCTGTCCACTGTCCCGGCGCCCCTCCGCTGGCCACGGGGACGCGGGGACGGTACTACTCCCAGCCGGGCCTCTGACGCGTAGGGCATCCCGCTCGCGCGCGTCTCCACGCATCCCGCTCAGGGCGCGGCTCCACGCATCCCTCTCGTGCGCGTCTCCACGCATCCCGCTCAGGGCGCGGCTCCACGCATCCCGCTCAGGGCGCGGCTCCACGCATCCCTCTCGCGCGCGTCTCCACGCATCCCGCTCAGGGCGCGGCTCCACGCATCCCTCTCGCGCGCGTCTCCACGCATCCCGCTCAGGGCGCGGCTCCACGCATCCCTCTCGCGCGCGTCTCCACGCATCCCGCTCAGGGCGCGGCTCCACGCATCCCTCTCGCGCGCGTCTCCACGCATCCGGCTCCGCGCGCGTCTCCACGCTCCCCGCCGCTCAGGGCGCGGCTCCAGGACCCCGTCCGCCTCCGCGCGGTCAGCCTCCCGGCACCGTTCACCTGTTCTCTACCATTTCGTCACTTAGAGAATGTACATAAATGAAAGGGACGTGTGGACACCTTGAGACTGGCGCTTCTTTATCCGACGTGTTGCGTGTATCGCGTTTTCACTTTATTTCTGAGCAGGATCCTGTGGTATGTGTATGTACCCTAGTTTGTTGACTGAACCCAGGCCCACTGAGTACATCCGTAGCACTGTTTAACTCTACGTAATACAGGGCATTTTGATAGTTTCCAGTTTTGAGTATGGCAAACAAAGTTGCTATCAACAGTCCTGTATAGGTTTTTGTATGAAAATAAATGTTCATTCGCCTGAGGTAAAGGCCGGACGGTGCAGTTGCTACGTCATGTGGTGAGTGTACATTTAGCTTTATGTGCAACTGCTGTAGTGTTTTCCAGAGTGGCTGTACTACGGTAGCAATTAATGAGCAGCAGCATTTCCCATTTTTGCTATTCTGATATTGCATTGTGGTTTTTCTTGCATTTCTCCAATGGCTAATGATGCAGAACATGTTTTTATGTGATTACTTGCCACCTGCAAGTCCTCTTTGGTGAGACAGCTTTTTATGTCTTTTGCTCATTTTCTAACTGAAGATATATATATATATATATATATTTTTTTTAATTTTTAAATTTTTTTATTTTTGGTACCGGGAATCGAACTCAGGACCTCACACTTGCCAGGCATGCGCTGTGCCACTGAGCTATGTCCCCAACCCGAAGATATACATTTTTAACTTTGAGTTTTGACTATTTTTTATATATTTTAAATATGAGTCCTCTGTCAAATATGTAGTATATTCTCCCAACTCATAGTTTATTTATTTATTTATTTATTTATTTATTTATTTATTTATTTATTTTTTGTGGGTACCGGGGGGTCGACCTCAGGACCTCGCGCGCCAGCAGGCGCCCGTGCCGCTGAGCGATATCACCGGCCCCTTTTTCGTATGTGGGATCCGGGAGTCGAACTCGGGCCCTCGCGCTTGCCGGGCAGGTGCTTAAGCCGCTGAGCCATCTCACCGGCCCTATTTATTTTTTTATGTCTTATCAGGGTCTTTCACAGAAAAAAGACTTTTAAAATTTCATGATATCAGCCGGGCATGGTGGTGCACGCCTATAATCCCAGCACTTGGGAGGTTGAGGCAGGAGGATCTCTGTGAGTTCAAGGCCACCCTGGGCTACATAGTGACCTCAAGGCCAGCTTGAACTACACAGTGAGACCCTGTCTCAAAAAACCAAAAAGAAAAAAAAAAAATTGATGATGCCTACTTTACTTTTGATATTTAAAAACTCACTTGAAGCCCTAAGACCTAAATATTTTTTCTAAATGTTTAAATCTTACACATTAGTCCATGATCCATTTTTAGTTAATTTTTGTGCAATGTGTAAGGTTTACGTCAAGGTTCATTTTTTTGCCCATGAATATTAGCTAAGTGCTGTCTTGCAATTCTTTGAAAAGACTATCCGTCACTGAATTGCTTTCACACCTCTGTGAAACATCAGTTGTTGGGCTGGGACGCAGCTCAGTTGGTAGAGCACTGGCCTAGAATGTACAGGGCCCTCAGTTTGATTCTCAGCACCAAAACAAAGGCAATTGTCCATGTAGGTTTGGGTCAGTTTCTGGGTTCTCTATTCTGTTCCATGGATCTAAATTTCTGTTCCCATGCTAATAACCACACAGTGTCAATGTCTATAGCTATATTATCTCAGACTTGGGTACAGTGATTCTCTCTACTGTATTTGTTTTCAAAATTTTTATCCTTCTCTTTTCCGTATAAGATTTAGAATAATCATATATATACTTAGAAAAAGCAATGTCTTAAAAATGCTGCAAACAATACAAATTAGCTGTTTTTTTGTTCGTTTGTTTTTTTGAGACAAAGACTCACTACATAGTTGAGGCTGGTCTTGAACTCCCTATGTGGCCCAGGCTGGCCTCCAACTTGCAGTGATCCTCCTGCCTCAGCTTCCAAATGCTGGGATTACAGGTATGTACCATCACATGCAGCTCAGTAGATTTTTAAGGAGAGAAATATATAAAAGCATAACAGCAGTATATATACATATATATATATATATACATATAACTAATAAATGAACGTGAATTTGAAGTTATATGATGGACTATAGGCATAGACCTCATTTAGAGGGTAAGTACTTTGTATGTCAGCCTGCTGGGCAAGATGAGGCTTGTGCCCTCTTCATGCCTTGGAATAGACCCTGTTCTCAATTCTTTCAGTAAGAAGGATCAGCAGCAGAACTAAAGCTCTTCTAAAAGGTGGCTAATTTCTTGCCTTCCACTTGGAAAATGGATTATTTGTTTCCCCCAAAGATTTTACAGAATGAAGAAAAAATGTATAAATACTTATGTATGTAATATCATTTATAGAAGGAAAAGGAAGGAAAATCTTTCCCTCTTTCTGATGCAGATAATTCTGAAAGGAAAAATTAGCCACCATGAAATCCTCTTACTTCTTTAATTCTTAAAACATTAAAAGAATTCAAATGAAGACAGATTCCTCTACACAAAGACTCGGCATTAGTTACGCTCATCATTAGGAATCTTGTTTCTTAGCTTGCCTAATTTTACATATCTGTATAAACTAAAAGTGCAAAAAAAGTTTCATATGAAAAAGAGTTGGGAGTAATAAAAAAAAAAAAACTATCATCATCACAACATACAATTTTTAGTGACAGAAAGTAGTGTGCTGGGATCCACTGTACGATAAATAGGCAAAAAGGGCTCACTGACCACGTCTGTGGGGCAGGAGGAGACCTGGCGGTGGTCAGACAGAAAGACATCTTTCCGGCCTCTTTCGTTTCTTCCTTCAGCCACTAAATGACTTCTAAGCATCACCAAGGGTTACACAAATGCAAGCACTTCTGCAAAGGGTTGCACTAGAAAACAGTGCTGCTCAACCCTGTTATGAGGCTAGGGCAGAACCCGGGCATTGGCTTTAGTGTTATTAAAAAGCTCCTCTAGGTGGTTCTAATGTATAGCTAAAATTGAGAATTGTTGCCTTAAATCTTTTATCATTATTTTTTGTTTGTTTGTTAACTTTCCCTTAATGGCCTGCGGCAGCCTTTCTTTTTCCTGTCGTACAATAAAGCAGACAGGGTTGCTGAAATGCTCGCAAACTTTGTGCTGAGATTCTGAATCCATTCATTTGCGATGGAGTGGAGGTTTCTGTACCTTAAAACCCAAACCCAAGCAAACAAATCTCGGGGTTCCTAAAGTACCTAGGTTTGAGCATCACTGGATATGGTAAAAGGTAAATAGATGAGTTTTTTTTTGGCGAGGGGGAAGACAAAGGGGCTGGGTATTGGGGATCTTGTACTGGTTACCAAAACGCTTCACTTCCTTTACAGTTCTTTCCTTTGGCAGAGAGGCTGTCATTCCCATCTAGGAAAAATCAGGACCAAGAGAGCCCGAGTGTGCAGGCGTCACAAGGGAGAGGGCTGGAGTGCCAGACTCAGGACGCAGGGTTGGACTGCAGGTAGCTTTGATCGGTAATCCTCTCAAGGAAACCTGAAGAGTTGTTTTCCAGGACCCGCAACATACAGTACCGTTTGGTCAAGGCTCACAAATGGACGACGGTGTCCCTTCAACACACTCTCACATAGAAAGCGCACTGTCCTGTTAGTCACTCGTATGGAACCATTGTCAAAGTCTCTACTTGAAAACTCAGCTTTGGATTCTGAACATCTGATTTCCTCAGGCACAATCCAGTTCCCTATGGATTCTCACACACACACACACACACACACACACACACAAGTGTTGTAGTACACAAATCCAGCGGTTTGGCTCTGCATTTTCCAGAAAAACGGAATGAATAGCACCTTCAAACTGTATAAGATGTGACAGGACTTTTTATTTTAATTTGATGCCTATGAACAGGACTTTTTTGAGTCCTTCTGTTTGTTATTCCTTCTGAAAGCCCTCGCTGACATGATAACATCTATATCTATATATCTATATCTATCTATACTCTATATCTATATCTATACCTATGTCTATAGTCTGAAGCTTAGCTTATCAATCAAACGTTCCCTTCCGTCCCAAGGCAACTGGGCAGGAGGAGCCCTGCAGCGATGCCAGTCTTCCTGTCATTCAGAGCTTTTGTCTTAATATATCCCAGGGGTAACTGGAGAGCAAAACTATTTTCAAAACTAACAAATCCTTATCCTAACACATGAGCCCATCCAATTTGTCCACTGAGCTATTTCTGTTTTTAGTGAGCTCAGGGCTTTTTAGGGAAAACAAACATATTTGCGTTTTACTGAAAATGAAGTACATCCTGCTGTAGTAAAGTCAGGAGGCTTTGGTTTAGAAAGACCACAGATGATATTTGATCTGGAAATTAACGTGCCCATAAGTAATGGATTCTCCTGATTTTTTGTACGTCAATCAGTATTTATAAGTTAACTGAAAATATAAATGTATGCTTTTTATTTTAGCCTTGTAGTTAAAAGTAGCTCTGTTTACAAGGGTAATTACTCCTGGTGGTATTTATGTACAGTTCTCAAAGTCTCTCTTTTGATATACACATTAACATAGCTCCTTAGCAAATATTTATTGATTCCCTACTATGTACCACATATCATTCTATACGCTAAGGATAAATAGCTGAAGAATACAGGTATCTTATAGAGTTAAAAATGTTGGTTTTTGTGTGTGTGTGTGCATGTGTGTGTGGTGTCAGGGATAGAACTCAGTGCTCAGTGCCTTGTGCATGCTAAGCAAGCACTTTCTTTTTTTTTTTTGTGGGTACCGGGGGGTCGACCTCAGGACCTCGCGTGCCAGCAGGCGCCCATGCTGCTGAGCAATATCACCGGCCCTTTTTTTGTATGTGGGTTCTGGGAGTCGAACTCAGGACCTCACGCTTGCCGGGCAGGCGCTTACGCCACTGAGCCATCTCACTGGCCCTGCAAGTACTTTCTTTACCTTGAGCTGTATCCCCAGCCCTTAAAGGTATTTTTAACTCCTTAAAAAGTGACAAGCCAGAGAGCCAAATTCAGGTGCTTCAAAAACCCATGTGTGTACTTTATTGCAGGAAAGCTGGGCAATGTATGCATAAATAATAAATGAGACGATTTCAGATGGTAGTAAGTGTTCTGCAGACTATAGAACAGGGTTATGGGATCAAAAATGCTGCGAGAGAGAAGAGCAGTCTATTTTCTAGATCTCATCAGCCTAAGTCGCTAAAGAGGTGCCAGTCAAGTCAGTGTTGCCAGATTTAGCAAATAAAAATACATAACGCCCAATTAAATTTGAATTTCAGCTAAATAATGAATAACTTTTTAGTTCAAATATATCCCTTGCCTATTTGGGACACACACTAAACACTTTTAATATGAATTCACATTGGACTGGGCGTCTTACATTTTATCTGGTAATCTGAATCGAACTGAGACCCAGGGGAAGATGTGGCACTTCCAGAGAGGACTTTCCAGGCAGAAGGGAAAGCAAGGTGTAGGTAGTCACTAGCTGAAGTAGTAAAGGATCACCCTTACACAAATACTCTATAAAATAATTTGCAACCTGGTTAGTAAAGAAGCCCTTATGGACATTTCACAGCAACCTCCTAGTTGGTCATATAAACTGGAAGACCATGAGATACTCCTGCACATTTGGAGGGCTTCGTAACCGAGTGATAACTGAAGAATGTGTTCTCAAAGACAGGGTCAGCTGGAAAGCAACCACAAACGCGCAATTTTAATTGGAACCAATCAGAATCAAGATAAATCATTTTGAAATTAAAATATAATTCAACTGGAAATTGTAATTCTAATTGCACAAAACTTGTATTTGTTAAAAAAAAGTGCACACACACACACACACACACACACACACACACCATTCTTTTACTCAGAAGGGAGACGAACTTGAATTAAAGAGTTTTAAAGCTTACCCAAATTATTTTTAAGACCCCATGTCTACTTTCTCAGACATCTGCTTGTCTCATCTCACAAGTTCGTACTGTGGCCCAGTTTCTTATTACCACATCAGTCAAAGTAAAAATTAAAGCAACTTTGTGTCAGGATAAATCAGGACTTTGTGATTTCCATAATAAATTCTGATAACAGAAATCTATAAAGTTCCCCATTTAAATAAATGAAGATTTGTTTCTGAAAAGCGAGATATTTCAATTCTTTTGTGAGACATCCCATAACCACCTAATTTACTTAGAGTAGGTAGGATGCCTCTCTGTCTCTCTCTCCCTCTCAGTTGTACTGGGGAGGGAACCCAGGGCCTTCACGCTGAGCTACAGCCCCAGTCCTTTAAAACTTTTAACATTTCTTTTCTTTTCTTTTGAGACAGCTTTACCAAGTTACCCAGGCTAGGTTTGAATTTATAATCCTTCTGCTTCAGCCTCCCAGAGTGCTGGGACTAGAGGTGTACACCACCATACCTGGTTTGAGATTAGCTTTTACGTTAGCCAATAAGATGACACAAAAGAAAATAGCAATCTTAACTTTTTCAGTTTGATCCAGTCACAAGATCGTAACTGAAGATAACTCTCACATCACTCTGCTTTATCTTTAGTTGCACTGACATGGCTGCCTCAATATCCTGAACGGATTGAAAATGTTTACCTTTCACAGTCATTTTGACTTTGGGGAAGAGCCAGAACATGTATGGTGCCAGATATGGTGAATAAGGTGGATGAAGAAACACCATAATGTTTTTAGGAGCCTGTCTTTATGTCAGATGACACTCCGAGGCAGCATTCTCCATATTTTTGATCACCCCTTATAAAAACATTCAGGAAAAATGTCTTTCAGAACTGCTTTAGAAAGTGGCAAGAATGACGGGATAAGTTGTGTTCGAAGAGGGGGGGCATTTACAGAGGGACTAATGCAATGCATCTTTTATTGTAATAAATTAAAAAATTAAATACTGCATTTTTGATCACCCCTTGTACATACTTCCACACGAGCTGCTAGGAACTAGCTGCGAAGTAGTGGTGGTACATGTTGTAACTACACCGATTCTCTTGGTAACACCCACTGAGCTGTGCGGGCGAGGTGTACAGCAGGTTTATTATCGATTTCAGTTGTACTTCACAGAAAAATTATTTACCTTTCAGTTCTTCGTTGATGTTCTAGTTCAACTCAAAATTTCATTCATACAAGCTGTTACATTTAGATCTCAGCAGCACCTGGCCAGATACATGAAGATGCGCTTATGATTTTGTGGCCAAGAATCTCATCGAGTAGGTTCATTAGCCGCTGTCTAGGCTGGTTAGTTCTGGTTCATTAGGGCCTTGCCTACATGACAACAAGGTCACTGATCCAATCAATCATGCTTGGGATGATTTACAGTGGCCTCGCCCTACATTTTTAATCCCGAACAACTCATAAATCTGGGGTTCACCAAACATTGGCACTGAGACCAGGACCAGTGGATCACCCCCATCAGAAAAACCAACCCAGCTCACTGATTTTGTGGTATTTGATTTATACACATCACATAAGCATTTGCTTAACTCGATCTGCAGCAATCCACTAAATGTTTAATGCCAAGGAAGGGGTTTTGCTTTTCTAGGTCTATTGTAGTCGGAGATATCTGGGAAGTGTTTAGATAATTTTAATTAACTTTGTTCAAACAAAATTTCCTAAGAGTCATCATGTATCTTCATATCGAGGACGCTGGGAATGATCTAAATGTGACAACTGCCTCTGCAGTTCAGGGATAGAGCAGTTTTGCAGTGGATTTGACCCCTGCGTGCAAGCCTTGCTACAGGGAATTCCATTCTGCATCAAAGTATCTCCTCACTACTTTCAGAAATTTCCTGGGGATGCTCAGCCTCTCTGATCTTGTTTTGCCTATCGTTCTCCTTTATTTCTTATCTGACTCCTGGACATGTTGCTTAATGTCACCTCTAACGTTTGCTAGGATTCATCAGATGCGGCTGGTGCATTTTTTTACCTCAGGGGAGAAACTCCCTCTGCATCCTTTAGTTTGGCTCCGATACACAAACTCAAGAGCAGTGCTAAGTTGATGAATATAATTAAATTAAACAGCTCCTATCTTTTAGTTCCTAGGTTATTTACTTATTTTTATTTTGGTGCTGGGGATTGAACCCAGGCCCTCTCTCATGCTAAGCATGTGCTTTAACACTCAGCTACATCCCTGACTTTTTCGTCTCAGCCCCGTTCAGTGGCATGGCTGGAGATGCCTTGCCAATGGGGAGCTTGAAATCAGCACTGGTGCGCGTGTTTGAACCATAAAAATCACCCAGTGCTACAAGTTAGGACTTCCTCTTTCTCCTTAGCTGGGTAATAATGCACCATTGGCTCTTTCCCTATGTCTCACCGCTTTCCCACCAAAGCTATGGCCATGTGCTCATGGTGATGGGAAAATAATTGGACTGGCAGGGTGACACCCCTTTTCCCATGGCGACGATACATTAGGTCAGAGTCTCTTTCCGCAGAGGCCTTCCCCGGAGGCTTCCAGGTTCTTTATGAAAATGGAATTCATCCCAGCAGAAGTCCTAGGCCCTGCCCATGTACATACAGAGCTGGGACAGTTTTGGCTGTAAACCTGATATATTTAGACTCTTGTTTCCCTTAGGGAAATAGATACAGGGAGCCCTTTGTGTACCACTATCCCCAAACACAATCTTTTCGTTTTCCAAGTATGCTTGAAAAGTAGGGTAAACACACTTTAGGATATCAATCTAGGAAAAGCGTGCAATTGGCACATTTATTATTAACTACAATAAATCATTTACCAACCTAACTGCTTTTTCCCAAACCTACTCTTTAAATGAGTTAGAATCCGAAGTATTTTTTTTTAGAATCCAAAGTATTCTAGCTGTAAATTTATTTAAAAAACTTACCCAGTGTAGCAACATAATAGGGTTACTGAAAGAAAGGAAAATGAAATAGCAAGTTTCCTACAGTTTCTTCTACTTAATATAATTATGATAATTTGAGCTATTTATATGTACGTGTCATACAAAACAATCTCATGCTTCTGCTCAAATGGTAGGTAGTTAGGATTGGACTTTGTCACTGCACTCCTACCCTGTTAACTAACCCAGTGCAGGCCACATCCATTCTCATCTACTATGTCCATAGTGGCCAGTAACTTCCAAACCCTTTTTTGGTGTTATCACCAATTACTTGGCATGCTTTCATGTTTTCAGCAGAGATTCACCAAACAGCCTCTATGTTGCACAACTGGGATAAAGTGATAACTTAGATGGACCTAGTACTCTAGGATCTCCGGAAGTGGGGAGGATGTAGCACATAATCAGACTGCTACGATGCACTGTGTAAGAGACAGAGCAGAGTAAGGCGCAGAGAGGCCACAAGCCCCTGGGAGGGACACTCATCTGCTGGGAAACAGGGCAAGAGAGTTTACCAGAGCCTGTGCAAAGTTATTCTGGCCACCATTTAATTTAAGGTTAAAGTTTCCATTCTATAAAAAGAGCAGGCGGAGGTGAAAGATGCATCATCAGTGTTAACCATGCATTTTCCCCTCCTATTTAGGGCTCCTGTACACTGCAGATCTGCAGGGAGCCCAGGCGCACTCTTCATGTAGCTTTTCTCTTTAACTGAGTGCTGACCCAAAAGAATATCTAGTGTATGTTTCACTAACAACTCTTTAAGAAATAGGCGATATAGTTAAGTCACATCTTGGGTGGCTTTTTATTCAGAATTATAGTTCCTTACTTTTCAAAATTACCCTTTGAGCACATTTTCCTTTAAGAGAAAAAGTGAACTTTATTTTGGGCTGGGGATACAGCTCAGCACCACAGCGCCTGCCTGGCAAGTGCGAGGTCGAGAGTTCAATTCTTGGTACCAAAAAAAAAAAGAAAAGTGAACTTTATTTTATTGCGAGATTAGGACCAATCATATCATCTACATATTAAGGAAACATGCTTCTCAAAATAAACTTTTCAGAAGTATGTGACCGTCAAAGGACAATGTGGTAATACCGCTCTCCGCATGGCTAAATACACTGTTGTAGAACATTGCAGAGAAGAATTTAGATTAGAATATCAACGTCCCCCCTGGTTAATTAGCATGGAAATTTTTTTAGTGGCCTAGTGCATTCTTTTTGAAGTGCTGTATTTCTGAAAGATAATCTTCAAACAGTACGTACCTTCTTTGTTCTAAATGCCTTAATGACTTTGAAAGAACAAACTGTTCATACATACAGACCAAGTTATTATCATACATTGTTTTAAGCATTGGTTATCCTTTAGCTATTTATTTAGTTTTATTCCTTGCAGAACTGATTTCTTCTTAACAAAAGAACAAGTGTTATTTCCAGCCATTTTGGAAATGACCTAAAAAAACCACTGAAAGAATTCTGAGGTTTAATGTGTGGAACTCGTCAGGAAGTCTTCATAGTGAATTATGCCCTTCGGATGTGTAAATAAGAGTCAAACAATTTGTCTTTGTAAATCTTATTTCTATTATTTCCTGGATGAAGCTTTAAAAAAACCCCAAAAGCTCACATAGAACAATTTATATCAGTGTATTCTAGATTCTCATAGCAGGGCTTATGAGTATATGTAGCTGCAGGCTCTTAACAAATGACTTCGTCCTCTGAGAAAACCTAGAGAAACTAGCTGCAAGGTGCTCTAGCAAGTCCTCAAGCTTTGAAGGGCTGCTGTGCTGTAGGATTTTTGTTTTTGTTTTGCTAACAGTTCATCAGCCTTCCTAGGATTTTCCAAGGAGATGATTTCTAAATAGCAGTTGATAAAAATATCTAAATTTCTTATGAAGAGAACTAGAGGCTGAGGACCGTGAAACACTGAAATGTGTTTCTGAGACTGAAGGGAGCACCTGTATCCATTTAATAACAGTATTAATGACTGTCAGGTGGCTTACAAGTAGTCTTTTAAAAAGATAAGGTAACACAGAATGGTTGCTCAAGGCTGCTCCAACTTTAAATTTCTGTGACAAATGAACCCATTTTTCTCAAAGTTGTTTACAACATTGTGCATGGCTTAGGGTTTCCAATTTACTTACAGATTTATCAAAACCTTTCTTAGTTCCTTCTAAATAATAGCAAGCTTAAGCAAGGCAGATGTCGGGAAATGATTGTTAAATTAGGGGTCAGGCTTTGCATATGTTGTTTTCTGAGCCTCCAGTTGATATCTGAACTTAAGCAAAACAATAAATGTTGCCAAACGGAGAAAGTGCTGTGACCCAGTTTCTCTGTGCACATGTACCATTTGCTTTACAGCCCGAGCCTGACAGCAGGGAGTGCTTCACTCTGCTTCTGGGCTGGCTGCGCTCGCCTTGCAGGTGGAATGCATGCAGGTAGAGCCTTGCAGTGCTAAACCACAGCATTCTGAAAAACCCCGGGCTTTGCAAAAGGCCATTATCTCGAGAAAGTTACTGCTTCAAATAAATGTGCCATTTTATAAAATAACACCTACTATATCTGAAAAAAATGTTCCCTCGTGTGAGTGACATTTATATGACTGCCATTTATAGAGAATAGGGCAGTGTCACATAGCAAGGCTGAAGAATGGCTTTGAAAGCCGAGAGTATTCTCTGAATGATGAATGTGGTAGGTCTTTAGGATGCTTCGACAGGCAGTGCCTCTCCCTCCACAGCTGGGTAGTTTCCTTATAAAAATGAACCTGTGTTATCACGAAAAAAGTCATTACTCAGCTATACCTGTAGCATTAATGAGATTTCCAATACATTTAGAAACTGCAGCTTCTCAAGTCACACGGCTTTTCACCTTGCTAGAGTTGAGCTTTGTGGATCGTCTGGACCAACAGCCTTTCAATTTACATCTGTGGAATTGAGGCTGGGATACTGGGCTTCTAGTTGGAACCAGGAATAATAGCATTTTCCATGCCTTCCCCCATCATAGGATTCATTTCCCACCACACCCGTCATCTTTCAAAGAAATTGCTCAAGTTAACCATCCAGAGGCAAAAAATGCTACCTTCCACCTGTCTCCGGACAGAGAAATAAGGCTTTAGTTTCTTTTCAATCTAAATTACACTCTAAACAATGTTTCTCTGGAAAAGCAATTGTTAAACTGCTTAAGGACATTTAGATCCAGATCGAAGAGGTTCCAATCGCGGGACAAATTTCCAGCTCTTGGTCAATTATCAGCCTCAGAAGGGACAGACCGGCAACCCACATTCCTTCAGGCGCCCTTCTGACTGGCACCAAAGATTCGCACCAACCCAGAAGCCAGCAACAGAGCCGAAGCCGACCTCCCCCAGGCCTCTCTGCACCCGGGGGTGGTGGTGAGGAGCGATCCAAGCGCAGGAAGCTGGAAGCGCGCGAAGGCCTATCGGTTAGCGCGCAGCAGCCTGAGGGGGCTCTGCGGGGTGGGGTGCTGGGGCCAGCGAGCTCGGAACAGGGACCTGGAAACCTGGGACCCGGGCTGGGGGTGGGCGGAGGCAGGCGAGGGAGCGCGGAGAGGCGCCCGGCGCCAGCCGAGCTCGGAAACCTCACCTGCGGGAGGCCTGGTCCTGCTCGGCCCGGCTCTGCGCGCGGCGGGGGAAGCACAGCTGGAGCGCGGCTGGGCGCCCGCTGCGCTCCCGCGGGTATAAGAAGCCGAGGAGCGGAGGGAGGGCCCGCTAGATTTCGCAAGAGAAGCGGTGAAGAAAGGTTTCCAGGAAGTGTTCAAGCTGGGAATCCCGGACAGCTAGAAGAACCAGAACATCCTGTGCTGCTGCTGTTGTTGCTTATTACCGCGGGGGATGATACCCACCCGACCCGAGGCCCAGCCTTGGATCTGCAGTGCACCCGGGCTGATGGAGTTGGGGGAGGCGGAGGAACCCGGAGCCGGGCTCCTAGACCGAGCTCCCCTGGTATCGGTCACAGTGAAAGGTCCCATGTCCTCTGCTGCAAGTCCTGGCTTCTCAGGGCGGCTCACAGCTGGCGTGAGCTTGAGTTTTCAAGTCTTAATTTAGGTAGATAAGTCATTTAAAGGAGCCAGCTGAGAAAGGTGAGGACACCTTATGTCCATTTGCCCCTCTATATCTCAGGCGACTTGTGCCAGGGCCCCTGGGAATCCCAGACTCCAGGGACACTGAAGTCCCTGTATGACCTGCGTACGTCCTCTTGTACATTTTAAGTCATCTCGAGATTATCTGCAACACCTAATACGATGTAAATACTATATAAATGTCACCCTGTATTGGGGAATAATGACAACAAAAGTGTCTGCGTGTTTAGTACACATTAAAATGTTTTTCCATATATTTTTGAGGTGTAGTTGGTTGAACCCACAAATGTGGGCCCCACAGATGTGGAACCCACAGCCTGGAGGGCCGGCGCATGCGCTATTGGATTGGTGTGTCTTGATGGAGAGACCTCAAAAGCCACGGCCACGGTAGGTTAAGGTTTCCACAATCGTGATAACTTATGGAAGGAAGCACTCCTGTGCTTCCAAACTCTGCAGTCAGAAAGAGAGCCCTCCTACTTTGTCTCTCACTCAGCCATCTGGCCTTAAATTCCACACAGTACTTGCCAAGATCCAGATTCCCGTCACATGGAGGACACCTTCCAGCGCTGTGAGCTCACCTCCCCTTTGCTTGGACCGTGACTCTCCCCAGGGCATCTCGGAGTGAGCTCAGAAGCCACATCTTCCAGGAAGTCTCCTTGGGACGTTGGTTGTAATTAAATGTTTTCTTGTTCCGCACAGTGTAGGCTGCGCTTTATCACAGCGGGCAGACCTGAGAGTGGTTATTGCGGGTGTGTCTGCTCTCCAGGAGCGCAGGCTTCACGAGCTGACACCTGGCCTGCTCGGCCTGGGCTTCTCCACCCAGCTGAGCGCAGTGCTTCACACGTAACAAGCATTACTGCACTCATTAATTAATAAAACTACCGCAAATTATTATAATTTGCAGAGTCATAGATTAGAGGAGCGTGTGTGCCAGGGAAGAAGGCCCGCGGGTGTGTCCCTGAGGGGCCTGCGGTTGGTCAGCCTGATGGCCGGGTGAGAGGCAGACTGGGGGGACTTGAGGTTTAGATTGCAGGTTGGGAATGCAATAGCGCGTTGCTCAGATGATTTGCCTCTGGCCTAAGATCTGCTTTAAGCCTTGGTGGTACAGAAACTTGATTCTCAACACATTGATCCCAATATTTAACAACCAGAACGAAGACTTATTAGTAGCCAGTGGAATGTAAAACAATAGCTACACGCAATTCGTAAGTCTCCTAGTTTTTCCTTAAACCCCGATATAGTGGAAAAGTAAACTTTTTCTTTTTTTCAAGGGCTTCTCCCCATGCAGGGAGGGTACAGGTCCCTTCTTCTTCTTCCCCCAGTTTTCTCTTTGAAGTGTACCACACCTCATTATGTATTAGGGCTTTCACAGTTGCTGGTCTGGAGGCATCTGACTTGTACCCTATTATTAACATATGTATGGAAAATTCTTACTGACTGAACTCTTATTGGTAAAGATTGGCTCTCTACCTGTCTACCACCAGAAGCAGAGAACTGGCAGGTATGGTACAGGTAGGTCACTTCGGTTTCCAGATACTGTTTGGATCAATTATAAGTTGACACAATGACAACTATATTCCCAAATGCAGCTTCCAACTAATAACAGAATCACTACTTTATCATTATTAAGTGGGTGAAAAATATTGAAATTTGATGGGTATGAAGAGATCTATTTCAGTTATATAAGATATTTTCTTTGCTAAAGGCAACCAAAGTCCCAGAAAAGGAAGATGAAATTAGTGGGATATGATGGATGGAAAATTTGTCTTTATTAGCAATTATTATTATTTTTTTTTTTGTGGGTACCGGGGGGACGACCTCAGGACCTCGCGCGCCAACAGGCACCCGTGCCGCTGAGCGATATCACCGGCCCCTTTTTCTTATGTGGGTTCCGGGAGTCGAACTCGGGCCTTCGCGCTTGCAAGGCAGGCGCTTACGCCGCTGAGCCATCTCACCGGCCCAATTAGCAATTATTTTAAGAGGCACTTGACTTACTTATTTTGTGGTTTAAGGATTAATTTCCTCCCATAGGATTGGGAGGGACACACAATTCATAACTCTCCTAGTTTTTCTTTAAACCCTCACTGTACGGGAAAAATTAAACTTTCAAAATATGCCAGTAACCTGAATACCCAAGGATTTACTTTTGGCAGGATTCATCCTTTTTCTTGTAGCCTGATCATCAGAATCTAGATAAGCCTTCCCAGATGCTGTGCACCATCAAAGTGCTCCTGTTTAGGAATTTCCGTATTTGCTATATCCTGACTCTTTCCTGCTGCTGCATCACTCACTGGTTGCTACCTCAAATTCCCCAGATGACAGAACTTACACAAATTTATGAAAACCACTGTTCATTAAATAGCCATAAGCGATTGAGTAGACATTGATTTTAGTATCTTATGTCACCTTTTCTATGTCGTTTTCCTTCTTTCCAGGGACTCCATTCTGTACATCTCTGGTCTTGGTCACTTTGCTCTGTTCCCACAGACCTCTCCTTACAGTGTGCCACATCTTATTACAGAATGGGGCTTCCAACAAGTGCTGGCCCTGAAGGCGACTGATTTGATTATCATCATCAAGATATGTGTGTGAGAACCTCTTATCGACTTAAAGATTTGCCCTGTTTTTGGAGAAAAAGAAGAAAAAAAGAAAAAAATTTGATGTACTCCTACAGATGTTTCTGCCTAACCTAAAGAAATGAATCTCTGATGATGGGAAGTTCGGGCCCTCAGTGATATATTTTTGAATATGGCTATGTATTAGATTTTCCATTGCTGGGACAAAATACCTGACTTAAAAGAGAGGTTTCTTGTGGCACCTAGTTTCAGAACATTCAATCCATGGTTGACTGGCTCCAAAGCAGAAACATCATGGCAGAAGCCATGAATGAGCAAAGATGTTCCCTTCAGGGCAGCTGGGAAACAGCAGGAGCCCCAAGAGGAAGGGACTAGAGACCAGATGTAACCCCTAAGGTCATGCCTCCACCACTACACAGACACAGCCAGAAGTATGTTTTACTAATCTGCTAGACCCTCTTAATCTAGTCAAGTTGAAATCATGATTAACCACCACAGGACGGAAGGAGTATTTTGTCTTTTGCTTGCTTAGCACTATGGCTAGGATTAGGGTAAAATGAGGGATTAGGGCAGGGCACACAGTTTGAGAAGGCACTCACTTCCGAACCTCACACTGAATGAGCATAAGAACGAGTGTCTTAAACTTTGCCCCTTGATCCTCACTGGTGTCCTGTTGTCCTGGGCCTGCAGCATCCACTCCCCCCCCCCCTGCTAATTATGTCTTCATTTTCCTTTGATAAACACCCTTGCACAATCTGGGACCTTGGTACGCACGTTAAACTGACAACACTACTGGAATTCTAGGAGCTTGACTTAGGCCTGTCCAATCAAAGCAGAGCCTTTGGGTTAGTGATGGCATGCGACTTGAGCTGGACCAATAAGAGTGCTTCTTGAAACATCCGGGAAAGCAGCACACCCGTGTTGAATTGCTGGAATGAGAACCTGCTTTGCTGTGAGGAGAAAGTAAGCCTGAGAAAGAAAGAGAGAAAAGAGATGGGAGGAGACAGACTTCTGAAATCGATGGTGTTTCAGACCTGAGGAGGGCTCTATATCCCTGGCTTTTTAAGTTATAAGAGTCAATAATCAGGTATCTGTTAAGTGTTTGTGTGGTCCTGGCTAGTAAATGGGACTAGGTTAGGTAAGAATGCCCGGCTCAGGCCAGCTCTCTCTGGTTACACTTCTCTGTCACACAGTCAGAGTAAGAGTGACATTCATTGTTCAAAACAAAAACAGAAACAAACCAAACAAAAAAATCCTGTCTGTTTTTTCTCTTAGAAGATTTGGGACTTGAGAAAATAGTTGATTTCTGTGACTGAAGTTTTTCAGCTGCTTCCCAGTACATTTGAAATGTAATTTCCTGTCTCAGCAAACTTCCTTTTCTCTTTCTTACCTACTCTGTGGAGAAGTGGACAAACAGAACCCCTCTCTCCTTTTCCCTCATCCTCAGAAACTGAAGGGTAAAATGAACCCAGGCCACTGACTTAGTTCTAACTAATTTCTCTTGGATTCTAGCCAACCCAGACCAGGAAGTAAAACCAAACATTTGCCACCCACCTGTATCCAAAAAAAGGACTGATGGGAAAACATGCCAGACTGTGACCCTACTGGAGAGTGGGCTGCGTCATGATGTCAGGAACGACCACAAAGAATTTAAAAATAAGACATGCCCTAATAGACCTGGTCGTTGTTATTGGGAGACAGAGTCCTCACATGGTGGGGTCCTAGCACCTCAGGGAACTGGCCATGTACCTTCATTCTTTGTGTCTTTGATAAAAGGTTTCGGCCATCTGTTATGGTTTGTCTCTGGACGTCCCCCCAAAGCCTCACGCAGTCATGGAGGGGTACTTTTCGGAGCTGAATCTAGAGTTTGTGATTGATTCATTGTCTAGTGCTGGGATTATGGGTGTGAGTGCTATACCCACTCTAGGGCGGGTAGCCTGCATACAATATAAGGGACAGAAAGAGTCTTCTCTGCTTGCTCCTCCCTTTCACTCTTGTTGCTTTTGCTGTCTTCTGCTGCCATGAACTGTTGCCCTCTGCCACACCACCCTGCTTTGGAGCCAGCCGATTATGGACTGAAACCTCCACAAACTGTGAGCTAAATAAACCTTTCCTTCCTTAATTTTGGGCATTGGATATTTTGTCTCGGCAATGACAGAAAAGTAACTAAGACACCATCATATAGAATATAGGTGAAATTTATTCCAAGATGATGAGAGGGAAGGATGGGTAGAAAGGAGGGAGGAAGAGAGAGAGAGAGAGACAGAGAGACCTTTAAAGGCAGGCAAGTGCCAAAGTGGCAGTTGCGTGGAATGAGGTTTCAGGTTACGTTTATATGATCAACTGAGTCTTTCGAAGATATCCTTTCCTTTTTCCACGGTCATTGTTCTTGTACAAATAAAACAGGCTGAGTTTACCTACTCCAGAAAGAAGTGGGTCCCTGTTTAATCCTTAAGCGAATGTCTCCATTTAGTCTGAGACCCTGAGGTTTTCCAAACCTTTACCCATGGTCTGGACTTTGTACAGGGAACCTTATCAGCACACTTAGAGGGTGGGACATTCTTTTAAGCTGAAGTTTGAAACCACGAGCTTGTGCGGATTTTATCTATAGCTAATGATTAAGAAAGAGAAGGGGGAAAAAATCATATCTTCTTTGCTTTTCAGGTAGCTCATAGCTGCCTGTCTTCAAGCCTGCTAATGTCTAACTTGCTGCCTACCACTGCGATTCGAGAAGGTAAGAGTAGAAAAGCTGAGGGTGAGAGACGAATGAATATCTTAAAAAGTCACTGACAAAGTCTGGACTGACAGACAGTTGCAGCTACCTCTGGGAACGGAAAAACAGGCAAGGAATCCCTGTCCTCTTTGTCTGGGTCCTCTTTATCCTTGTGACCCCCTGGGTCACAAAGTCTGCTAATTTTGCAGGCTCCTGGGGGCACTGGCCATGACCAGTAGAAATCTGGAGGTGGCCACAGCCATACCTGCAGACCTCTGAGGTTTCTTAGTGATGATGCTCTCAAAGAGCAAGACGTTCAAAATAATCTGCAGAGGTGGAGAAACATTCAAATTAATTAATTTTATTTTGATAAATGCAGCTAGTACTAACAGATTTGGTGACTTAAAAACTGAAGATAGGCCACCCCAGCCTCCAGATGCACAAAGTGATATATTAAGCTGTCAGTAGAGCTATGAGTCAACAGGTGGGTGGCGGTTACTGCCGGTACTGGAGTGTTACTGGCAGGTACTGCCAGTAATGGAGTATTACTAGTAAAGGCAATTCCAGTCTGGTCAATCTGTGTCCAGGGCCAGTAAAGAAAGTTACTTAGATTTTCACCAGCTAAAGAGGAGGAAGAAAAAGATGAATGCAGCCCTGCACTTTCAAATGGAATGAGCATTGAAATTAGCATAAAGGAGACCATCAGAGGGGAAACAAAGGACAAAATAGTGAAAATATTAGGCCATTTTCCCCTACATATTTTTGACTGTAAAGACCAGTTACTTGCTGAGAGTAATTTCTCCTTCTGGGAAGTGTTTGAAAGATAACAGTAAAACTTGCTGTCGTGCTGATAGTGTAAACTGTAGATGATGTGGCAGTATCAAATTTAGATATTTTTTATATTCACAGATTATTTACCAGTTATTTTCATTCTTATTGGTTGTTTTTGGTGATATAAACTTCGTTATACATAACTAATTAAAATATTTAAAGAAATGTTGCAAAGGTGCAAAATTTAAAATACGAAAGGGATACACTGAAAATCTTTTTCTTCTATACATTGAGTTCCATGCAGGCAACTTCATTGATGATTTATTGGGCTTCTTTCTTTATTGGGCTTGCTTTCATACATATAAAAGCTTATGTATTTATTTTACAATACAAGTGGCAGCCTATTAGTCTCATTCTTGCTTTCCCCCTTAACAATAGCCTGGAGATCATTCATAAGAAAGCAGTGAAGCAGTCCTATTTAAAATCACACACCTACATGCCTAGTTTCCTATACTTGCTTCCCTTTACTTGACTATGTTCTGTCTGCTGAACTCACTACTAACACAGTGTAACTTCTTTACCAAGGTTTATTGCTTGTCTTTCTTCTGTAACTCAGGAGGCACGAGCACAAAGAAAAAAAATTTGTGTGTGTGTGTGTGTGTATGTGTGTAATTTGTGCATTGCTGTACATATAACACTTTGATGACTGGCACATAGGGGCTCAATAAAGTATGTTGAATGAATGGTTTGAAGGGGACATAGTGGGGTGGTAAAAACCTCTAAAAAGATATGTAGAAATTTAACATCTTTAAAACCATTCAAGTCAAAATGTATTGGTGAATTTCAAGTTGTGCTTCACCAGCTAAGCAGAACGCTCAAGTAACCGCCTTTCCTGATTGCCAAACATTCTTATGCTAAAATTGTTCAGAAGAGGCCAACGGCCTTGGGCTACTTTATCTCTGCTATTCCCAGGGTTCTGCCTTTCTTCCTTAAGACTTCTTTTTCATCTATAACATTTTCATTTAATTACTTCTTTCCCAACTCCATATCTCTGATGTTTGCAACATTATTCTGTGAAAGTATGATAGAGTTCCTGCTATTTTTTTCTGAAAGTGCTTCTGTAGTGAAATATGCTTCCTAAGTCCCCGGAGTCAGCAGTTGTAAACAGGCTGTGAGCGGATGTCCAGCATAATTCATTATATAGAAGACGGGACGCTTCCCTCCTTGCGTTATAGAACTGTGCTGCAGCCACTGAAACAGTTTTGTTTCCTCACAATTTAGCATCTCTTTTTTGTATAATGACTCCAGAAAAAAAGAGGTGGAAATGTACCCCTCAATTGGTGTAAGGAAAAACATTTGTATCATTAAAAAAAAGGAAGTGGAGAAAGACAAAGCAAACAGCTTCTCTACCAGACCCATTCAGATGTCTACTTTTGTTGCATTGACGGATGTCAGGAATAGTCTTTTTTTTTTTTCATATGGGTACCAGGAGTTGAACTCAGGACCTCACGCTTGCCAGGCAGTCGCTTACACCGCTGAGCCATCTCACTGGCCCAGTCAGGAATATTCTTAATCTGTGCTTCTTTGCATTTTGCAAAGCAGTGATTACAACAGATTTTATACATGAGAAAGAGCAAGAGTAGAGAATATTTCCAAGCAGTGGAGAGGTAGGTTATAATATTTTTATGTCATTCAAATGCGAATTAATTAAAACCCTGAATCAGAACTACTTTAACATTGAACTTAAATCCCAGACCCTTCATCACTTAATGGTTTTCCCCCAAGAAGATCAGTCACAAGCAAGAGAGATATTTTGATCAAATCCAAGAAATGGATTAGTTGATTAATTATTTTACGGGAAAGAAAGCTTTATTTGGAAAGGTAGGGAGAAGATAGGCAAGGACTCCAGCTGAGGTGGTTTGGAGGGGGCACTCTCATTCAGGGGGGCTGGTCCTTGCCTCAGTCCTGGTGTCACAGTTCTGGAAGCTTTTTGGCTGAAGCGTGGTCTCATTCCTAGGAAAGGATTATCTCGTCTGGGGTGGTCTCAGTCAGGTGGGGCTCCGACGTCTCTGGGATTCAAGGTGGTCACAGCCTCGGGACAATGGCTGGTGTCTTCCAGGCCAAGTTGAATTCCTTGGAGATCATCCATTCTGGGGTACTCAATCTTGAAGGGAGTGAGATTATGCAAACTCAGGGTTAATAAACCTTGCTTTGCCAACTTTTACAAAACATTCCCTAAGTGATAAATATATCTATATGTAGAGCTGAGAAGAGATTTGTCCGAAGATTTATAGTAACAAAGGATACAAAATTAAAGCCAAACTTTGTTCTGCTTTTAGTTACCTATTGGGCCTCTGTAGATTCAAGTGAAGAGTCATGGCTCATAGCAAAAATGGCTTTTAAATCCTTGTTTCAGAAGAAAACACAAATTATGCTTTTAATGAGTAGTAGACAAAGGTCCAGGATTCCACCTGCTCCCCATCTCTACTAGGGTGGTCTTGACTATGCCGTGATCGCACCATTCCTCCCTGAGAAACTTTATCCTCCTTAATCTTAAGGAGGAAGAGGCAAATTTCTCTCCATCTTTTGAATGTTAACTATTCTACTCTCTGGTTACTTTCCCGTTCGGTGTTTAAGACTGAGTAGGTAATCAAAATAAGCTAAAAAAAAAGTATTAGATTCAATCAAGTCTTCTCAGGGAACCCCAGAAATTTAAATAAAGAATTTGTCAAATCTTGTCAAAATCCACTTACTAGAAATAAAGGGTTATTATTACTATTGGTGGGAGTTGACATCTGTCAGCTGTGGTACCCTCTTCTTCTCTTCCAAGACTGAAACTTCCATTGTCCAGAGGGAAGGAGGCCAAGTAAAGGATGCCTGAGAAACCCAGACTGACTTAGGTGACCTCATGGATTTCAGCTTTAGGTGTGCCCTAAGATCTCACTAAGGGAGGTTTTAGTGGTGATCATACCAACACCACTATTAGTAAAAATGCTTACATAAATCTCTACTGCAAAGTTTACCAATATGTATTGACTTAGTTAAACAACAACCCTCCAAAGGTGATATAATTAGGAAAGTAAGGCGTAGTATAGTTAGGTGCTCCCTGAACTCAGGTTTCATAGTTCTTCAGTGGGAAAAATACTGAGGAACATTTGTTTTGTATGACTTCCTTCAGCGTCATCCCACATGCCGATGATACCTTCTTGGAGAAAGAGCAGTGATTTTGTGTAAAGCATTAGGAATCTGGTAGCTACCATCAACTGTGGACTCACTGTATACCAGAAACTGTGCTAAGAATTGTGGGTGGTAACAAAGAAGAATAAAATAAAATTCTTCAAGAGACATTGATTCATTTAAAAGTAAATATAACAAGGATTATACATCCATAAAGAATTATAGGATATCATTAAACACAACGAACAAATACATTGATAAAATGTTTATACATTTGTACTTCTAATTTTTGGATGACAATATGTTTTCTGCTTTGAAGACATGGAATTATTTATGAAGTTGGATGCAAGCATAAAGGCCACATTCCCGTACTTTGGCATCTATCTTTAAAAATCTTAGTACATGAAGGCTGTTGGATTAAAAAACAGATATACACATCACAGCATCATGGAGTCTCCCCTTTTTGAACAATGACTGGCAGTACTAGTTGATTTGCACAATTCGGATGGAATTTTCTCTTTGTACTACATTAAGAATCCTTTCTGCAATTACTTTAAGGCTCTGTAAAAATAAAAAATTGGCTTTGTACCACAGATGAACTATAAATTATTTAAAACTCACTAAGAGTTAATTTAAACACAAATATAGATAGCATGTTCAAGCAATTCAGGCCAGCTCAGTGCGGAGTGAAACATTTGCCCGTATCACTTAAGAACTGGGAACACCCTTGAGCAGCAGTGACCAAGGAGAATCACCCTGCTTTTCCATCCTAGGCTGGTCCACACCTTCCAGTGCTGGCCTGGGTGCACGTGGCTCCAGAGGTGACTGCCAGGGTACTGGGTTGGGTATGTAATTTCTCCAAGTCCCTGAAATACTTGTTTTCTGTCTAGTCATGCAGGCTGCATCAACTCTATTTTTATTGTGTAGCTACCTATGCCCCCTGTTTTTCTTGTACAAATCTGCAAATGCCAGTAATTTATGGTGTGCAGTTTAAAAAAAAGATACTTAAGTATCTGCTAATACAATCTGCAAAAGAAAAATGCTTTATGCTCTATACTGCCTTGGATCATCTTTTCACTAGAAATTTCTGTGCTAGAGTGTGCATAATTTTAGGAATCTTTGGTGTAGTAGGTTGAATTTTGTCCATTAAAAAAATGTCTGGCCCTAACCCCTGGTACCTGTGAATGTGACCTTATTTGCAAACAGGGTTCTTAGGGATGTAATTAGTTAAGGATCTAGAGACGAGATCATCTCTATGGCCTACAGACGGACTGAAGGTTGGGCACGCCTGACTTCCTTGGCATGAAGAATTGTTTTGGGCTGCATATAAAGCATATAATATAGTTAATGAATATAATAACATGACCTCCTTTATTTGAATTTTTGATTAGAACACAGCTGTGTCCAAACTTCAGGCTTCAGGTTGGACATGCGTTAGGGTGAGCCTAAGTCTAGTTACTGGCATCCTTGTGAGAGAAGGAAGAGGGGAATTTGATATACAAACACACAGGGAGGAGAAGACTATGTGAAGCAGAGTTAGAGATCAGAGTTGTGTAGCCCCAAGACGAAGAATGTTGAAGGCTGCTGGTAGCTTCCAGAAGGACAGAGGCAAAAAACAGCTTTCCTTGCAAGGCCTTCAGAGGGAGCCAGCCTGGCTGGCATCTTCATTTCGGACTTCTGTCCTCCAGAACTATGAGAATAAAGTTTTGTTGTTTGAAGCCACCAATTTTGTGGTGTCTTTCTTTCTTTCTTTCTTTCTTTCTTTCTTTCTTTCTTTCTTTCTTTCTTTCTTTCTTTCTTTCTTTCTTTCTTTCTTTCTTTCTTTTTTTGCAATAGCTGTAGGAAAGGACTTCACTTGGCTTCAGGTGGGAATCGTGAATTCCTGCTGGAGGGCGGCTGTGAAGATTCTCTCCGCTAGTGACCACTACTTCCCTCAGGTTGTTTCCTGCCTCGTGTGTCACCAGCTGTCCACCTGGCTGGGGTGAGGGCTGCTTCTGCCACACGTTAAAGTGAAAACAACCCCGTACCAACAACAACCAACAAACTGAAGAGGAATACGTAGTTCTGTGGTTTTGCTTTTTAAGTATTTCCTGTGTGCTTTATATTGCTATTAGGTTACAATTTCCATTGACCAACCTGGGATTTTGAAGAAACTGAAATCCATCTTCTGGGCAGAACCTGGAGCCTTATAAAAAAGTTTTAATCAAAATTATGCAGACAGAAGACAGATTTGGAAACATGCGCTTAGAGATTTAAGGTTGCCATTTGTATATTAGATTTTTTTTGAGACAGGGCCTCACTGTGTAGTTCAGGCTGGCTCGAACTCACAGTGATCCTCCTGCCTGAGCCCCCCGAGCTCGGGGATTACAGGTGTGCGCTACCACGTCTGGCTTACATTATGGGTTTTTAAGACACACAGAAAATCATGCTATGCTGGGGTAATGGAAGGAATGCCACTATGCTGTCTTTTGTCCTGGTCTTTCTGGGAGTCGGTTTTGTGGTAAAGTGAATTTCTTGGCTGTTACTTCTCATGGTCTATCAGCGGTTTGCCATATCCACAAACCTTAATCTTCTTGCCGGCTGCAGCCGTGTTCTGTTTCTGTACTCTCTGAAATCTCAGTCAAGTCCTAATGGTAGTTCCGGGAAGTGAAACTTGTGTTCATTTAGTTAGCAATCAGTCAGCGTGCACTGGTTATATTTGTAGTTTTTATAAAAGGGACACCAGAAGTTCTTAACTTGGCCTTGGTGTTTTCAGATGGGGAGGGACAATCTTTTCTATGCCCAAGTTAAAACTGAGAATTTCTTTCAACTATAAATCTAGGCTGTAAGCCACGGAACCCTGGAGTACTACATTATATTCTACTACTTATCACAGTAGAAATCACTGGTATTTTTGCTCCCCCTTATGCCATAGTTATCTTCAAATATTTTTCATGCCAATTTCCATAGAATGATAATAGTTATTAGCTCTACTACCAATTTTGTTATTTAATATATTAATAGCTACATATTACTATATCACAGATTTTCTTTTAATATTTTGATAGCTGTATTTCAACTGATTTTCAATTGCACTTCAATTTCATTTGCTTTTGTAAAGCTATTTAGTGTATTTATAAAATTATCCTGAGGAGTCCACATACTTTGCTAGACTACTGAAGAGGTGTATGGTACAGAAAATTTGACCCTCATGTTATCTCTTAGAAAGAAAGACAATTAGGGTCTGTGGCCACTAAGCCATTTTCTCCTTCAGAAAACTGGGTTATGCAGCTCATTTCCTTTTAAGGGTATAGACGAATGACAGTTAGTAACATTTCAATTTTCCAAAATGACCCAAGTTCTTTAATTAGTTTACATTTTCTTTATTATTGCACTGAATACATTTTATTACGTTTTCTGCCAAAGCATGCAGTAGGTTATGGTCATAAATAATCTGTAGCTCTCCACTTGGGTTTTATATATATATATATATATATATATATATATATTTTTTTTTTTTTTTTTTTTTTTTTTGTGGGTACCAGGGGTTGACCTCAGGACCGCGCGCGCCAGCAGGTGCCTGTGCCGCTGAGCGATATCACCGGCCCTTTTTTTGTATGTGGGTTCCGGGAGTCGAACTCTGAGCCATCTCACCGGCCCCCTTGACTTATATATTGACCTACCTCATTTGATTTGTCACTGGAAATGGGAAGCATGCTACTCTTCAAATGTTAGTGCTGGAAGGCTCAAAGTCATTTGATAGGTCCCAAGGAAAGAGTGTCATGGAATTTCCTTTATGGAAGTGAAAATGCTTTCTGTTCATATCACTGTGTCTCTCATAATGGTGAGTTATTCTGCTGACGGTGTAGCTTTCTGGCTATATAGGTATATGGCCAAATGAAATGATATGTCATGAAACTGCATTCCTCTTCTGTGATGTTCAAGGCAGGCAAAGTTTGTTATGTTTGGCTTTCTTTAGAGCAAATTGTTATAGAATGCTCTTTCTTTCTAAGCCAATTTTTAAAAAACCATCAGTGATGGAAATATCTGTGAATCTATTTGCACATGTGTAGAATCACTTACTCACTCAGCACTGTTAAGTCCTGAGCACCTCCCAGGTTTATGCTATGCATTAGTTTGAAAGCAACACGTACAGTACTCAGGTCATCTGTTAGTCTGTTTCTTGTATCAGATTTGATATCATTCAAAGCTGAAAACATCTGCTCACAAGCATAAGATGATCCCAACAAAGTAAGAGAAGCAATCCCAAATGCTTTCACTGACTTAAAATTATTTGGCAGAGAATTCCACACTGTAAGGATTTTATTTTCAGAACTACCAACTGTGCTGTCCTTTGTCATCCCTTCACACTATCTTCTTTGTCCTCTCAAGTGTTGCATGCAGGTTATAGCATTTAGTTTTCCAGATAGAGCTTTCTTGAAATTCCAATAGCTCCATTTCCAGATTTCCAAAATCTAACTAGTGTAAACAGGAAAGATAAAGTTCTTCAAATTTGGCTTTATCTGGAGAAGTAAGAAAACACAGTGTTGTTTCCATCTTATGGAACTGTAAAAATCTGTTACTAAAGTTCTCCTTTGCAGCTGTTGCAATGCTAGAAAATTCCTTGTAGATTTCCTGATGGCTTGTAGGATTGTCTGCAAGTGTTGTAGAATTTTCTAAATGCATTTTTAGATTTGGAAAATATTTCAGCTGCCCACTCTCAAGGTCTCTTTCAAAAACCTGCAGTTTTCTCTCAAATGTTTTGATATCCCAAAACATCCTTTCTGCTGCTTTCCCTGTACCTTGTAGGCTTTGTACAGTACATTGAAGTGTAGTGTAAAATCTGTAAAAAAACATGAAGTTGATAAGCCTGGCCATATCAATGAGCTTTAGATATTCCTGCCCTTTTTCACTTATAAACAGCCTAATTTTATCCAAGCAGGCTACAAATGTCTCCAGGACTCGTCCTCTGCTCAGCTACTGGACATTACTGTGCCTGAACTTCATTAAGAAGTGCTGGAAACTCAAATATTAAGAGTGTGAACCATGATGTAATTCACCATTTTTGTGACATCTTTCAGGATATCACGTAATTGTCTGCTGCTTTCCCTGGCAAAAAAATCTTCTTGATATAAAATACAATGAAACTTAATGACTGGATGTTTTGCTTCTTTAACAAAGAACTGTATGAAACCGGATGTTGCCCCCACCATGAAAGGTGCCCCTTGACTAGTAATCAAAACCACTTTTCCTGGTCTTATGTCTTGTGACAAAAACCCTCTATCACAGCATTGTAGATATCTATTCCTTATATTCTTCCAGGCAAAGATACCAGTTTTACTAGCTCTTCTTATGATGTCACATCTCATCCTAAATGTTAGTGAAATTTTATTTGCATTAGGTAAAAAACTAAAATATCTAAGAAGGGTGAAAGATATCAAATGCATTTCAGATACTAGCCAACTCACATTCTTTTAATCTTTGGTTACTCCTCCTGAAACCTTTTAGGCCTACATCATGGAAAACTTTCCAGGTGACACTTTATTACTACTATAGTCTACTCTGCATAGAGTGACTTCTAGCAGCTACTGCTTTTTCAACTCCTAATCCTCATTCGACACAACTCAAAATTACTGCCAGCCTTGCATGATTATTTATATCTGTGCTTTCATCCAAGCACATGGAGTAAAGGCTGCATTTTGTAAGTCAGTGGTGAGCTGCTAACATCACTTGCCATGTGCTGGACTTGAATTTTAACAGTATTTTTGCTAAGTGGCATCTCAGAGATGCATTACATAATTTCATCATTTTTTGGGAAATCATGAAAAAGGGAATTACTCCCAGACAACATGGCCATTTTGGTAAACTCCCCATCAGAGAGGGGATTACCATGTTTTGCTATGCATAGTGAAATTTGAAAGTTGGCAGCTGTCAGAGGATTTGTCTTAGGAAGATAGTTGCAAAAACGAAGATACTGGAAATATTTCCTCAATTTCCTTTCAAGAAACACTTTCTTTTCAGTTTCACCAAGTTAGGCAACACTTTGTGGCTGATGTCAAAGTACCATCACACTTGGCGTGTGACACACAACATTTTCACTACACATAATGCATAACACTTTCCCATTGTTATCAATCACTCCAAATGACTGTCCAGGCCTCTTGGGATGATCTTCCACTGTTGATTTTCAGTTTTGCTTTCTTTTGTGTAGTCATTTTTTGGTGTTCAAGACTTGGAGTCTACAAAAACACAAAATTAAAAAAAAAAAAAAAGAATGTCCCAATACAAATCTATTCCTATATCAAAAATAGCTAACAGTATTAGTTAACACTAAAGAAATATTCTCCAAATCAACAATCTACAGCAGTGATTGTCAGTGGGGGTTTCTTTTGAATTTGCTGACAACCAGTGCAAGGGGGCAGTGTTCAGCTTTTGGCCTGTTCTGGAAAAGGCATCTGAGTGCATTTCCTACCTTGTGGGAGCTTCTGCTAAAATCACAGTCTTTGCTCTTGTTTTCATAAATTCTTCACAAACAACTAAATATGATGTTGCAGATTCAAACATGCCAGTGGGACAGCACAACATTAAAAGACTTAGTCTCTCAATTGGAATATCTCTTTGTTAAATCTTAGATATTAAATTTCAATTTTTCATAAGAAAATTCAAAGGTAACATCTTGTGTTAATAAAAACAAATGTATTAAAACTCACAGCCAGCCCAGGGAAATATATATATATATCTTTGGCAGCCCACTGACCAGCCATGCAAAACCTTGGACATTCATGGCTAATGAGTCATGTCTTGTGACACAATCACCTGGTGCCGATACTCCTTTCTGAGCATGCTCACGGTCCCTATGTGTATTGTTATCCAATGTTCAGCTGCTGGGGTGATGCCGGGGTGACTTCACTCACATGCTGACAGAGAGGGCTCTGTGTGCCCACTGTGGCATGTGTGTCATAGGTTCACTACCATTGGTATAGACTCTGTTCAACAGAAGGGTGTATTTAAGAAATGTGTTCATAGGGTTCCCTGTCCCCATGAATGCACACCATTAAATGGAATCCAGAAGTGGAGGTGGTTTAGTGTGGAAAGCAGCATAATATAGTATACAAACATATGAGCTCCAGAACTAGTTAGTGTGCATCGAATCATGGATCTGAAACTTGCTGCTTGTGTGACCAGGGTCAAGTTACTTAGCTCCTCTGTGCCTCCATTTCTTCTTCTACAAACTGGAACATTAACAATACCTGTCTCATAGAGTTATGAGTATTAAATGAGATACCATTTGTAAAGTGCGTAGAGCAATGTCTGACTCTTAGTGGCTTTCATTAAATGGTAGTTATTATTAGCAAAGTTTTCTACACATGGCTGCTGAATTTAGTAAACTGGGGAAAAGGAAAGAATGGAATGAAGTATTTTAGTAATACTTTTGCTTGTTTTTCCTTTCATTGATTCCTCACAATTCCTTTCTTTATTCCTTTTTTTTTTTTACTTTTCTCATTCCATTCTTTTCTTCTTCTTAAGTTGAGTGGTAGGCCATATTATCAATAAGAATGAGGATTAGGAGTTGAAAAAGCAGTAGCTGCTAGAATTCACTCTATGCAGAGTAGACTATAATAGTAATAAAGTGTCACCTGGAAAGTTTTCCAGGATGTAGGCCTAAAAGGTTTCAGGAGGAGTAACCAAAGATTAAAAGAATGTGAGTTGGCTAGTATCTGAAATGCATTTGATATCTTTCACCCTTCTTAGATATTTCAGTTCTTTACCTAATGCAAATAAAATTTCACTAACATTTTGGATGAGCTACACTTCCTTGTTTTTAAAGAGATTTATGGTTCCAAGTTTCAGATTTCCTTACTGAAGGTTTACTCTTCAGGTGTTCAGATATAAATCTTCATGTTTTGATCTTTATGTAAATTGCAAAATCTCTTTTGGTAGTTTTTTGGCAGCCATATGTTTGCTGTTGATTGTAATTTGGGTTTTGGTAGTTTTCTAAAATATGATCTAGCCAGGGCTGTTGGCATTACTTTTTTCTTGAAATTCTAGGTATATCTGATTTTCTCTTCAACACCTTATAGTACTGCAGCTGTGTACTATAGCACAGAACTAAAGAATTTTTGTCTGGAAATTTTTATTTGCCCTTTTTGTCCACGAATTCACTTTGGTACTAGATTAGGACAGTGTCACAAAATATGCTTTCCTTAATGCCTACATTAGCTTTACCTGGTTAGTTCATTAAAAACCAGCTGTTAGCTGCACAGTGCGCTCCAACTTGCAAGGGTACTGTGTTTCTATATAATCACTTATTTGGGAAATCAAGAAAGTTGAGGCAAGGGATAAGGGTAGCTGGTATGTTAAGTTTGAATGAGACGAGTTTCAAGACTAGATTAAAACTGAGTTGTTAAATACATTATCAAGCACTGGGAAAAAAGCCTGGTTAGATTTTAAAAAATAAATCTTGCACGAAGTAACTGAGTTCCTAGGAGATTGTTTTGTTTTGGTCACAAGATGAACACGGGAGAGACACATACATACTAAGGTACCTGGAAGCTGCAGCAAAGCTACCCACATGACTGGAAACAGATTAACCACAGAGAGGAAGGCTGAGCGGCTCATAAGGAAACTTACAGGCCAGAGAGCATACTTATCAACAGCATTTTTATTAAAGATGTGGGACGGATACCTCACAAGGTCAGTGAGAAAAATGTTAAATGAACTGCTACCTTGGTTTTCTTCAAGACTTTGCTTAAAAACTGTGGCTAATTTAATAGAGGTATGCAAATAAAATGTCCTTGTTTTGTCTCATTTTCAAGGTGCAGCCAAGCAGAAATTGTTAGCAAGACTTCCACATTCATATTTTCTGGAATAGTACATTTATGTAATTTTTTGAAGGTATTTTTATTACTTTTGACAGCACAATTTGAGCCACAAAGCCTTAGAATTAGTAAAAATAACAGTCTGTTTGTTAGTATGTATTTATTATGGACAATTTTCCCACTGGTGAAGTGGTGGAATGCATGGAAACTTTTAATTAAATAAGAGATTAAGAAGGTTATTTTAGTTTCCTCTGGTTTTATGCCTCAAAACCACAAGAATTAGGAAGTGGGAATGGATGACATGTTTAAAGATCTAAATAAGTATATTTGACTTGACTAACAAACTATAAAATATAACACTTGCTTGTATTTTCTTTTTTGTTGTTGTTGCTTTTTTGTACAGGAGAGAAGTGAGGAGGAAAGGAGATCTAAATAAAAAAAGAATTTCTATTTAGTACTTTTTAAAATGTATTTTTGATTGTGATAAAAGACATATAACATAAAATCCACATCTGCATCAGTTTTAAGTGCACAGGTATTGGCAGGAGGTACATTCACATTTATTGGGCAGCAACCACCACCATTGATCCCTAAGACTCTTGTTTTACCCTGGTGTGTCGTGAGGTGAAGTTCTCCCATCTCTCACCTGCAAGTATGACCATCAGAGTATAGCTAATTTCAGGAATGTATAAAATGCAAACTATGGCTAAAGGTAGAATTTTGTGATACACAGTTGGGAAGAGCAGAAAAAGATGGAAAGGCAAGTGGACCATGTTTCAAGTGATTTTATTTTATTCAGTAAGCACCATTTATCTAAAAATACGCAACCTGGTGTCTGTACAAAATTTTGGTTCCTAAACCTTGTTATGTACTTCACTGTCAAGGATTAAATTAGATGCTGTGCTGTGTGCTGCTTTGGCCACAAATTGGATGGAATGGCAGGGGTTTTGATTTTTATTCTGGAGCTTGAAAGAAGCTCTTCACAAATCTCCAGAGGTTAACAACCCCTTCTTGTTCCAACCTCACACCTCCCATGTCCAAGACTAGCAGAAGAACTTTAGGTCACAGAGAGGGCTTCATTTTCCCAGGCAGGAGGATTCATTCCCCATGTCCCATGCATTCAGGGAAGTGCTGGGAAGCAGCTGACACCAGGACTAGAGGTCAAGGAACCCTAATAAAGTTGGGAATCTGCGAGGTCTGGAAGAGGCTCTACTTCCCTTGGTATCGAGGGGGACTGCACCACAGCCAAGGATGCGGGTGAAGAGCCAGTAGAACCAGGAAAAACACATTCCTTTCTGTAATTATCTCACTACAAGAACTGGTTATACAGAATTTTTTGAAAAGCTCATGTTGGTGAAATTAATAGTAGATTACTACCAACATTTTAATAAGCTGAAATATAAGGGAGTAGAAAATGTCACAGTGAATGTTGTCTCATGAAACTTTTTTTATGGATGTATGTGTGTTTATTTAGGTGTGTAGTTTGGGTGTGTATATTTTAAATGGATGTCTGTGTGCAATGGAAAATTTCCTTCTTACCAAGAATCATTGACAAAAAGTAATTCAGTGAGGTCAAGACCACTTGTTAACTTTACATAGGTGTAGGCAAAGGCTTTCTGAACAGAACCCCAGTTGAAGAAGAAATAATACAAAGAATATGGGAAAAAAAAAACTTGCCAGCTACTCACTGGACAAAGGACTAATATCTAGAATATATAAAGAACTTACAAAATTAGATCCTTCAAATTTAAAGACCCAATCAAAAATGGGCATCTGAAATGAATAGACACTTCTCAGATGAAAAAGTACAAATGGCCAATAAATACATGAAAAAATGTTCAACATTGCTAGCCATTTGAGAAACACAAATTACAACACTGAGATTCCATCTCACTCCAGAAAAAATGGCTAACATCTAGAAATCAACCAATACCAAATATTGGTGAGGCTGTGGGGGAAAAAAAAATCCTTCTTCATTGTTGATGGGATTGTGAAACCAATATGGAAATCAGTAGGGAGAATCCTCAAAAAAACTAAAAATAGAAATTCCATTTGACCCAGCTATTCCTTTTCTATGTATCTGCCCAAAAGAGTTAAAGACATCATATCACAGTAATACATGCATATCTATGTTTATAGCACCAGAATTTATAATAGCTAAATCTTGGAAGAAGCCTAAATGTTTATCAACAGATGATGAAGAAAATGTGGTATTTGTACATGGTGGAGTAATGCTTTGCCATAAAGAAAGATAAACCCTAGCCCTAACCTTAATCCTAACCATAAATTCTTTACCCAGGATCTATTTTTGGCAGAACTCAAACCAAAACACTATATAGTTATTTTTTACACACACTGAAAGTTTTTCTCTTAGAAATTATTTACAAGGATTGTGGATTACCAAGAGGCACTGAAGAGAAGCACAGCAAAAATAAAGATGGTGTCCACCTGAGCGACTCTGCGGAGCCAGCTTGGAGAAGCTCACAGGCTGGAATGGTCTCTCCTAGAGTCCCCGATGTCCTCTAATTGGAGTGTACTACATGTATTTTTTCCACCAGCATCACAATAAAAATCATTTATAAACCATTAGGTCTGGAAAAACTGTCCTAAGCTTGAGTTGAAGTGCATTACTCTTGCCAATGAATGAGAGGGTAGTTATTCCTATCAACTTTTATTCTGATTCCTTTCTACTTTAATCAAATTATGTCAGTGTGATTTGAATGAAAAAGAGAAACCTATAAGCTTAATGGTAGTTTTTGTTTTTTTTTTGTACCCGAAGTCGAACTCAGGACCTTGCCCTTGCCAGGCAGGTGCTGTGCCACTGAGCTATATCCCTGGCTAGCAGTAGCATTATAAATCAATGAAACTCAACTTCTTTTGGATTTTTTCCTAGGTAGCAAAAATATAAAACTTTGTTGTGACGGGATTAACAGAGAACAGGAAAACTTCCAGGTATACTGCAAAGAAATACTAGTTGTTTTTGATATCATAACAGTAGGATGGGAAAGGAAGAAAAAGGGAGAGAGAGAGAAAAGAGTGAAGGAGAGGGGAGGAGGAGAGGAGAGGAAAGAAGAGAAGAGAAAAAAAAAAAGAAAAGAAGAGAAGAGAAAAGAGAGAATTGGGGAGCAGGCAAGCTTGGCATAAGGGGAATAAAAGAAAGGCAGATACATTTGTAGAGAGGTATGTTCATAATATTTCAGCTTTTATAAATCCTTTGATACAAATAAGATTTTTTTTTATGTGGGTACCGGGAGTCCAACTTAGGACCTCGCGCTTGCCAGGCAGGCACTTATGACTCTGAGCCATCTCACCGGCCCTACAAATAAGATTTTAAATGTTGTGGTGTGGATCCGAATTTTCCAAATGTTTCTTTTCACAAACTCCTTGGGTAATTATATGAATATAGTCACATAATTCTTTAAAAACTTATTGCTAGACATCAAAAATTAGTGTAGTGATTAATATTTTAAATTCTTCAAAACCCATTTGTTCTATGCCATCTCACACACAGTACTTTTACCAGACAGACAGTCCTCTGTTCCTGATTATTCTACCAGCGTGTTTCTCTTGGGAATATTTGCATTTGCTTGACATATGACTTTAGAACTATTAATACTACTTTGGCTTCCTATTGTAGCCCCTGACACTGCTTCACTGTAAGAGTGGTTGTTATTTATTATCATTTCAAGGTGGCAAGATAGGACTGTGTCTCGGAAGTATTACACAAATTATTCTCTGTCACTGCAACAAATAGCTGCTTTTCTTTTCAGTCTTCTGCTGCATACAAAGTACATTTTCTTCATCCTGCAGTTTATTCTGCAAAATATATAACTTTTTTATTAAAAGGTAGTATGCATTCATTATAGCTGATTTTGGGGTAAAGATATGAAAGCAATAAAATAAAATTATGTATATATATATATGTATTTCAAATACTTAAGAACAACCTGATAATGTCTTCTGTATTTCTTTCCAGATTTTTCAAGTAAAAAATGCATAATTATTTTTAAATTGGTATTATTCAATATTTAAATAATAGAATACATTTTAAGGTTAAAACTATACTGTAATAACTTTAAAACCTCTAAATATTTTAGCAAGGTGTTAATGGCTTCATTATATCTTGCTGCATGTGCGTTCATGGCTTGTTTTACTCAGCCTGCATTATTAGACATTTATGTAATTTTCAAATTTTTATGATTATGATTGCACACAAAGTCAACATCCTTATAATTCAATCTTTCTGCATGTCTATGATTACATTACATCCAGTAATAAAACTGCTAAGAAAAAATAGTACATTTTGAGGCTTTTGATATATTTTTCTCTCACAGAGGTCATAACTGTTTTCACTCTGCAAGGAGACATTTTTATATTTTGTTGCTCTTAGCAGCATTAACTTTATATTCAATGGCCAACTACTGCGATCACCAACTAGAAAGTAAACATCTACTACCAATTTGTTCTAAAGAGTATTTAAGGATACACATATGTCATGATTCTCCCTCATTTATATGCTTTTGAAAGCAAACTAGTGTTTACCTGGGGCATGAATCCATCTCTCAAGATCACTTCCACATCCTCGTCTCTTGTAATCTACCTGGTTCTCCACCCATGTCCTGTGGTTTTGGCAAGAATGACAAGAAAAACACCCACTATCATGTGGTGTGAATGCTTACATATGTTGTAGCCCAGTCGTATTTGTTGAGAGCTCATGTTGCAATTCAATTCATTGTTGCTGTGTAAATGAGAACGATATGAAAATGATCACTTTGGTGTATTCTGTTGCAAACAAATGGTTTTTTTTTTGTGTGTGTGGGTACCAGGGGTCAACCTTAGGACCTCGTGCGCCAGCAGGCACCCATGACTCTGAGCAATATCACCGGTCCTTTTTTTGTATGTGGGTTCCGGGAATCGAACTCGGGCCCTCGCGCTTGCCAGGCAGGCCCTTACGCTGCTGAGCCATCTCACTGGCCCCCAACAAATGGGTTTTAAAGAAGATTGGAAAACACCCAAGCAATTCATTTTGTGAGATATAAAATTTAATGTATAAAGCTTGATTTTTGCTTTGAACCCGACGGAAACTATTTTTAGTGGTGTGAGACCACGAAGTAAGAGAAGATACCCCCATATCATACCTATAAAGGAATGTGCTTGGTTAATGCATGTAGGTTTATTGGAAAAGCTATTGAACAACAGAGAAAAGATCTGTAGGAGGGACCTTGCATGTTTAGGGCAAATGTTTCCATAGCACGAGCCAGTCTGATGTCTTTGTTCCTGCCCAGGTCTTGTCTTTTTTCCAGCATCCGCACTTGGGATTGCCCTTATTGCTCATGTGCCTTGCTCGGTCACTGCCGCTGAAACTGCTTGACTTTCCTTTCCCAGAGGCTCTTCCTCTTCCTCATGACTCAAGTGCCTCACTGCTTGGTCCCACGGTAGGTACATGCTGAAATAATGTCACATGGGAGGGCTGCTCCCTCAAAGGGCCTTAGCCTCCCAGGAGTAGTGTGACTGTTGCTGTTGTATAACCTGAGAGAGAGGAGGGACTGAAGCCGTCATCACAACACTTCACACATGATTTTCTTTTGTTTGTTTTTTGAGACAGGGTCTCACTCTGTAGTCCAGGCTGTCCTTGAACTCACTATGTAGCCCAGGCTGGCCTTGAAGTTGCCGTGATCATCCTGCCTCAGCCTCCCAGCTGTTGGGATTATAGGTGTGCACCACCATGCCCGGCTGGCACACATACTTTTGACTGCAGATGGAAATGTTGAGGTGCTCAGATATGAATCATTTATTTATTCAATTGATAAAAATTAGTTGAGAACTTTCTGTGCATCACTTACTTCTGAATATTGTGGATTCTACAATGAATAAAAATATACAAATCCATGACCATAACGGAAATTACAATCTAGTAGAGGTGACAGATAATTAACAAATTTGTGTCAGTTTTATGATTTAATTTTAGGTAGTGACATGCGGCAAAGTGCCATGAGGCAAAATTAAATAGAAGATGATGATGGGTTATTTTTCTTACTGGGAAGTATGGGAAGACCTTTCTGAGGTGGTAGCACCTGAGTAGAGAATTGAAGGAAGATATCTGTAAGCCTTGGAGATATCTGTAGGGAGAGATTCAACATGGCAGAAAAGAGGAGGAGCCTCGTTCAGAGCTACTCAGAGAAATTCAACTAAAACACAGGTAATAGGAAGAAAGGGGAGGAACATACACCCTGAAACCAAAATCAGTCTGACATAAGAGAGGAACAGATCAAGCCAAACATAGATAAAGGACTTAACAAAATGGCCAGCCAGCCCACCTGGCTGCTGGTGGGTCGCCGAATCTGGACAACTGCTCGCCATACTTGGAATCTTTAAAGAAGAGAAAAAATTACATACTAAAATAATGTAGCTAAGTCAAGCCATACAGGACAGAGTCGGGATATAAGGTCCCCTGCCTCTTCTGCCTCCCTCCAAACAGAAAACGCTACAGTCCAGCAGTAATTCTGCCGACTCGAACTGCTCCCTGCCTGATGATGGGCCAGTTCTCTTTTTCTTCATTCCTTTTTTTTTCTTTCTTTTCCTTTTCTTCTCTCTTTTCTTCCCATTCCTTTTGTGCACCACAGTGTTAGCTGGAACTGTCAGGAACAGGATTAAAGACTACAGGGGTGTGCGTATAGTAAATGAAACAGCTAATCCCTCCCCCATGACCCATAGTTAGAGAGGTGCGGGGAATTAAACAGCCTTGCACCTCGGGACTGTGCAGCCCCAGGCTGTCCCCATGCTGCCGGGGGCGGGAGCAGAAAGACACCCACAGCACCCCAATCTCACCCGAGGAAGTTACAGACTACAGCAGAGGTGGGTGACGATGGCAGCGGAACTTGTAAAGCAACGAATGGGAAGTTAGCACCCACCTCGGGAGAGGAGTGAGAATTGGGGCTGAGCAGCCTTGGACTGCAACAGCAGGAGCAGAGGACCGGACCACATCACGGCATCCCACCCCGTCCCGCAACAAACGACCTGAGGGACAGAGACTCGCCAGGGGAAGAGGAGCACAGAGGCTGAGCAAGGACCAGGAGGAGCCAAAGGTGCATGGCACTGGGAGCAGCCCCGTCCCTGTCTGAAAACAGCACAGCAACTGGGAGAGAGACACCGCCAAGAGAAACAGGGTAAGGAGAGGGAGGCCGCTAAGGGATATACAGAAAGTACTGGCTGAAGACTGTGGTCCCACACACCCACATCTGGAGGCCAAGATCAGCCTCAAACCTGGCACAAACTCTACTGCAGGCTTGGCAGTGTTATCCACTAGTTTTGGACTCTTGGTGGACACCAGAGGAATTTTGTGTTTTCTCCTCCTCCTCCTCTTCCTCTTCCTCTTCTTCTTCTTCTTCTTTTTTATTGGCTTGTGGTTTGTTTCTCATCCCTTCTCCCTTTTTTTGTCTTTTACTTATGTTTTTGTTCTAATCTATTCATCTTCTTTTCCTCTTTTCTCAGTTTACCTCTCTAGACTTAATCATATTGTTATATGAGTGAATAGTAGCTCTAATTTTTCTGGTCAACTTCTGTGATCCCTTGCTTATTCCTTCATTCTTTCTCTTCTGCTCTCTTCTCTAGTTTCACAAAGCTTGCATGATCATCCTTTATCCTCCAGCCTGGCTTCTACTTTATTTCTTTTCAGTTATCTCTGTTCTATCCACTATCCTTCTTAAATTTCCCCACCACAGGGTAAAACCACTCTACCAAGGGGAAACACTTTGCATAAAGCTCCCAATTTATGATCAGTTCTGTTATATAACTGTAGATTTTGCTTCTGTGGTTAAAGGTACAAAATTAATAGTTACCACAGTTTGTCAGTTTCTAAACTGTGCTTGGTGCTATTGTCAGTGCTAATTTTACTACTTTATTTTTTTATTTTATTTTTTTTTTGTGGGTACCGGGGGTCAACCTCAGGACCTCACGGGCCAGCAGGTGCCCGTGCCGCTGAGCGATATCACCGGCCCTTTTTTCGTATGTGGGTTCCGGGAGTCGAACTCGGGCCCTCGCGCTTGCCAGGCAGGCGCTTATGCCACTGAGCTATCTCACCGGCCCAATTTTACTACTTTAGCTAGGATGTCAAATTTGTTTTAATCAGTAACAATACTGGGAAGTTCTGGGGTAATAACCTCACCACATCCCAGCACCAAAGGACTGGGGACAGAGCCAAACAGATATCAACATCTCACTCTTGATCAACTGGAAAGATAGGATCTTGGGACAGACACAAACCAAGAACCTCCTACACACAGAAGATATCCCTGAAGAACAAACCTTGCCTAGAGAGGACTTGATACTAGTGATATGGCTGCCTACTGCAAAAAACTTACAACGGTTAACATAGAAAACAAAATAAAAACTTTTGAAATAGAAAATGACAAGACACAGAAGCAAAATGCAACCTCAGACCTCCAGCCCACCCAGAACAAGTCCAGGAGACAATGGAATAGAGGAAAATGGAAGACACACACCTGACATTTCTGAAGTGATAGAACTGAATTAAAGAAAGAAATCCATGAGGCTATAGAGGAAATCAGATCAGAAATAATCTCTCAGGTAAAAAAAGAAATGTCAACAATTGTAAAGGAATTGCTCAGCAAATCTAGAGTAGATATAGATAAAAAAAATAGTTGATGATAGGAAGAGGATGCAAACTGTGAATGATCAATATAGGAAAAAAATAGAATGCATGAAACGGATTGAAACAGATATCCAGGAAATTAAAAATTCCATTGAAAGCTGGCAAAACTGCTTGAACAAATTAGGACAGACTTTCAGACCTTGAAGACAAGATCTCGGCTAGTGACCATGAAAGGAAAGATCTCTTGAAAATAAAAAAAGATCAGGAAATAACTATTCAACAGTTGCAAGACAATAGAGGAAAAATAATACAAGAATAATTGGTGTCAATGTAAAAGCAGGAGGCAACACAAACGACATGAGAAAACTACTTGCAGAAGTAACAGCAGAAAATTTCCCAAGCATGGGAAAGAATCTGACATACAGATAAGTGAAGCATATAGAACTCCAAATAGATATAACCAAAATAAATCTGCATCCAGACATATAACAATCAAGATCCCAGAAATTCAGCACAAGAACAGAATATTAAAAGCTGTTAGAGAAAACAAATGGATCACCTATAAAGGAAAGCCCATCAGAATCACGGCAGACCTCTCAACACAAACACTCAAGTCAAGAAGAGCTTGGAGTGAAGTATTTCAAGTCCTGAAAGAAAACAACTTCCAACCCAGATTGATGGACCCTGCAAAACTATCTTTCAGAATTAATGGAGAAATAAGATACTTCCATGACAAAGAACAACTGAAGAAATTCATGACCACCAAACCAACCCTACAAAGAGCACTGAAAGATATTCTAGAAAGAGATAAAAATGACCACAATTCCAAGAACTACATCAGAAAGAAACCACTAGGCAGGGCAAGCAATTAAGCAGAGGGAAAGAGCAGGGAACCAACAGCAGGAAAATAACATGACAAGGTAAGACAATACATATCAGTTATAACCATCAATGTAAATGGCCTCAATTCACCAATCAAAAGAAACAGATTGGCAGAATGGGTCAAAAAACAAGATCCAACAATATGCTGTATACAAGAAACACATTTAACTCAAAAAGAAATTCATAGCCTGAAAGTCAGAGGATGGAAAACAATCTTCCATGCAACAGGAACCCAGAAAAAAGCAGGGATAGCTATTCTGTTTGCAGACAATGTAAACTTCAAACCAAGAATGAACAAAAGAAATAAAGAAGGTCACTACATACTTGTTAGGGGAAAACTTCAAGAGAAAGAGATAACAATCATAAATATGTATGCACCAAATACAGAAGCACCCAACTATATAAGACAATTATTAATAGACATGAAAAATCAAATAAGCAATAACACAATTATAACAGGAGAACTTAATAACCCATTGTCACAAAGAGATAGATTAACTAGACAAAAAATCAGCCAAGAAACATCAGAACTTAAACAAACCTGTGAACAAATGGACTTAGTAGATGTTTTCAGAGTGTTTTACCCAACATCATCAGAATACACATTCTTCTCAGGTGCACATAGAATGTTCTCTACAATAGACTACATACTAGCCCACAGAACATGCTTAAGTAAGTGTAAAGGAATTGAAATTATCCCATACATATTATCTGACTATAGTGCAATGAAATTGGAAATTAATGGCAAAAGAAACTGCAAAAACTCCATAAACACATGGAAATTAAATACCACCCTCCTAAACAACCAATGGGTCACAGATAAAATTAAGGAAGAAATTGAACAATATCTACAACTAAACAAGAATGCAGATACAACATACCAGAACTTATGGGACACAATGAAAGCAGTCCTAAGAGGGAAATTTATAACAGTGAATTCTCACATCAGGAAAACAGAATGAACACAAATAAAGAACCTAATGTTGCACCTCAAGCTTCTAGAAAAAGAAGAGCAAGACAAGCCCAAAGCCCATACAAAGAGGAAATTATAAAGATCAGAGCAGAAATTAATGCAATGGAGACTAAGAAAACAATACAAAACATTAACGAATTGAAGAGTTGGTTCTTTGAAAGAATAAATAAAATTGATAAACCCTTAGCCAACCTTACCAAAAAAAAAAAAAAAAAAAAAAAAAAAAAAGGAAAGAAAAGACTCAAATTCATGTATTGAGGAATGAAAATGGTGAAATCACTACAGATCCTGTGGAAATTCAGAAGATCATCAATACCTACTTCAAAAATCTTTACTTTCATAGGATGGAAAACACAGAAGAAATGGACAGATTCCTAGATATCTATGAATTACCAAAACTGAATCAAGAAGATAACAAAAATTCTGAATAACCCAATATCAGTTAATGAGATTACAAATATAATTAAAAACTTACCAACAAAGAAATGCCCAGGTCCTGATGGATTCACTGCTGAATTCTATAAGAAATTTAGAGATGATTTAATGCCAATACTCCTTAAACTCTTTAAGGAAATTGAAAGGGAAGCAATACTCCCTAACTTATTCCTGGAGGCAAGTATTACACTGATACCAAAACCAGAGAAAGACCCAAGCAAAAAAGAGAACTACAGGCCACTCTCCCTAATGAACATAGATGCAAAAATCCTTGATAAGATACTAGCAAACACAATGCAGCAAATCATCAAGAATATACACCATGACTAATTAGGATTCATCCCAGGGATGCAGGGATTCTTCAACATACACAAATCAATAAATGTAATACATCATATCAACAGAGCCAAAGACAAAAAACACATGATCATCCCAATAGATGCAGAAAAAGCTTTTGATAAGGTCCAACATCCATTCGTGATAAAAAACCTGCAGAAAATAGGAATAGATGGATTTTACCTCAATCTGATAAAAGCCATATATGACAAACCAACAGCCAACATCATACTAAATGGAGAAAAACTGAAAACTCCAAAATCAGGAACAAGACAAGGATGTCCACTATCACCACTCCTATTCAATATAGTTCTGGAAACATTAGCTAGAGGAAGTAGACAAGAAAGAGAAATGAAAGGAATAAGGAAAGGAAAGGAAGAAGTTAAATAATCATTATTTGCAGATGACATGATACTCTGAGTAGAAGACCCCAAAAACTCCACCAAAAGACACCTGAAATTAATAACCAAATTCAGTAGCATGCTGGATACAAAGTCAACACTCAAAAATCAATAGCATTCCTGTACACAAACAACAAACTCACTGAGAGAGAAATTAAGGAAGCCATACTTTTCACCATAGCACCCAAAAAAATGAAATACTTAGGAATCAGTCTAACAAAGGAAGTAAAAGATCTATACATTGAAAATTACAGTACTCTAAAAGAAGAGATAGAAGAGGATATCAGAAAATGGAAAGATATGCCTTGCTCATGGATAGGAAGAATCAGTGTTGTGAAAGTGGCCATATTCCCAAAACTGTTGTACAGATTTAATGCAATCTTGATCAAAATACCATTAGCATACCTCACAGAGCTAGAGAAAATATTCCTAAAATTCATTTGGAAACAGAAGAGACCTAGAATAGCAAAGGCAATCCTGGGCAACAAAGGCAGGGCAGAAGGCATCACAATCCCTGACTTGAAACTATACTACAAAGCTACTGTGATAAAGTCAGCATGGTACTGGCAAAAAAACAGACCTGACAACCAGTGGAACAGATTAGTCAGACCTTTTTGTTTTTTTGTGGGTACCAGGGGTCGACCTCAGGAACTTGCGCACCAGCAGGTGCCCGTGCCACTGAGCGATATCACCGGCCCTTTTTTCCGGAAGTCGAACTCAGGACCTAGTGCTTGCCAGGCAGGCACTTATGCCACTGAGCTATCTCACCGGCCCCAAGTGGAACAGATTAGAAGATGCAGACACAGCTACAAACACACTCAGCCACCTCATCTTTGACAAAGGGGCCAAACATGTTCACTGGAAGAAAGATAGCCTCTTTAATAAATAGTGCTGGAAAAACTGGCTCTCTACATGCCCAAGACTAAAACTAGACCCATGTCTAACACCATACACTAAAGTCACTATGGATCGAAGATCTAAATATTAAAATAGAAACATTAAATCTACTGGAAGGAAAGTATGTAGAAATCTTGAAGACATAGGGGTAGGCAGAGACTTCATGAAGAAAACCCAAACTGCACAGGAAATACTTTAAAGAATCAACAGCTGGGATTTCATCTTATTAAAAAGTTTTTGCACATCAAAACAAATCACCAAAAGAGTGAAAATAAAACTCACAGAGTAGGAAAATTTTTAGCTAACCATCCCTCAGACAAAGGACTTCTATCTAGAACATATAAAGAATTGAAAAAAATCAGTCTCCCCAAATTCAAAGACCCAATCCAAAAATGGGCATCTGAGGTGAATACACACTTCTCAGATGAAGAAATACAAATGGCAAATAAATATATGAAAAAATGTTCAGCATCATTGGTCACTTGAGAAATGCAAATTAAAACAACACTGAGATTCTATCTCACCCAGAAAGAATGGCTATCATGAACAAATCAACCAATAACAAATGCTGGAGGGGCTGTGGGGAAAAAGGAACACTTCTCCACTGTTGGTGGGAGTGTAGACTGGTGCAACCACTGTGGAAATCAGTGTGGAGATTCCTCAGAAAACTAGAATTAGAGGTCCCATTTGACCCAGCTGTTCCCCTTCTGGGTATTTTCCCAGAAGAATTAAAAACAACATACCACAGCGATATATGTGCACCCATGTTTATAGCAGCATAGTTTGTATTAGCTAAATCCTGGAAACAACCCAAATGCCCATCAACCAAGGAATGGATAAAAAAGATGTGGTATTTTTATGCAATGGAGTACTACTCAGGTATAAAGAAGAATAAACTTGAGTCTTTTATAGGTAAATGAATGCAACTTCAGACCATACTCATAAATGAAATAAATCAGACTCACATGTATAAACATCGTGTTGTCTCCCTAATATAAGCAGCTGAAAGAGTAAATAAGATCCAAAATGTATAATAGATATTGTCAAATGGGAAGAAACTGTTCAAAAGTAAAGAACAACTAGGATGGGGGAAAGGAGAAAAGAAGGAAGGGAAAAGAAAAAAGAATATATATATATACAAGGTAGCTAAGATAATTACACTACTAATTTCTATTAGTCCATTGAAAAGAATGGTTTGTGCTTATACTGTTTGATCAATTTTTCATGCCCATATCCTGTAATCTGAGCAAATACTTTGAAGATAACAATAGGCAATATATTAACTGTTGTTAATCCCCTATTAGCTTGTTTTGAAATTCTGTATCATTGGTTTTATTGTTTTTTCTCTTTAAAATAAATAGATAAACAAACAAACAAAAAGCTATCTGTAGGATACCTAAATGTCTGATGGGAAACACAAAGGCCCAGAGACAAGCGTGCCTGAGAAGGAAAGGCCAGGGTGTGTGGGTAGAGTAGGTGAGGAGCAGTGTGCACGGGGGTGAGGTCAGGGACCACGGTGGTAGTTACAGCAGGCAATGCAGGGTCCACCCCACGTGAAGGCTGGATTTTGTTGGGGGTGTGATGTGGAGCTATTTGTGACTTTGAGAGAAGTTATCTGAACTACTGTGAACCTTTTGTTGCTGTTACAGATGTTTTTCCATTTCTGCTTTCATAGTCCTATCCTGTGGCACTGAGACAGGTGGACACTTTTCGAGTTTTCTTTTGCTTTTATTATCATTGCCATATGGTTTACAGTTTACACAGATGGACGTTCTCCCTTTCTGCCAAAGCCAGAAATATTGAAACATTGAAATATCTGGAGCTTAATACAAAGCTGTAGAGTAGTCAGTTTCCTTGGATTTCAGTAACAGAACCAGCTCAGATTACTTAGCAAGCTTCCCTTGGAAAGTTGATGGCGTCCTGTGTCTTTTGGAATCTAACAAAGAGGCCCATTAAGCCTTAGAAGGCAGCGCTGCTCTGGGGATGGTGGCAGAAGCTATCTGTGGATGAGGCGCATAGTTCCGGAAGACGGGATGTAGCAACAGTGTTTTATGTGCTGTTTTGTGACTACTCTGGGCCACCAGCAGTATGCTTTGTGTACGTGCTTTGTAAGGCAGGGGCTTCTGGGTGGGAGCCTCATCCCGGCTTTTTCCCCCTGCAAAGCTGACCTCCTAAGCATTTGGGTTGCAAATTTCTTGATAGCAAGAACTAGTTTTATCTCATTTTGTGTCTCCTCACATAAAACAGACAGCAGAAGATATTTTTGGTGTTTAGTTTTGCTTTGGGCTTTGTCCTTCATGATCCCAAAGCAGTCCCTGTAATGATCTAAAATTACAAGTTCTATTTTTCATTCTTAAAAGATGTGCTGATAACTTGGCAAGCATTTATAGTTTTATTGTGAAGAAATTTTACCTTGCTTTTTTTTTTTTCCCACATGTACTGTCGTGCCAAGAATACAGAATTTGGAGTCAGGAAATGGTATTAAACCTAGTTCCTGGCAAGTGGAGGTGGAGATTCGTGAGAGGGAGGTTCACCGGGACGTGCCGTGGGGATCAGGAGAAAGCAGGCTGAGGTGAGGGAGAGGCTGAGTTTCCGTCTGTTGATCCTAGGGGACTTCTGCACCATGAAGGCCTTTTGGTGTTATCCCCAGTGGAGGCAACAGGACTAGGTCTCCGTGCATTTCAGGGACTGGTCTGGCGAGGGTGCATAACCCCAGACAGTGCAGATCCCTCGGGCCCCACGCACTTTCCTGAGAGAGATGCAGCTGCAGGCTGTCAGCCACCAGTCCTACTTGCATTTTGGGACTAAGCGCTTTGCTTATGACGGTCTGGGTAAGGAGAGGGGGATCTGATTGGCCCCAAGTATCTACTCCAAGGACTTAAAATTCTCTTCTGTGTGCCCTTGGGCAAACCCCCGGATTCCTGTGACTTATGATGTCCTCATTAAAAAAAATAGAGCAAACCAAGCCAATCAATTAACCTCACTTTAAAAATGGGATTCAAGATACAGTGCTGTGAGCACTGCCTAGGACACATTCACTTATTTTGTTTAGTTCTCTTGGTAACTCTGTGATAGATCTATTTTAGTCCAACTGTACTGATGAGAAGACAGATCCTCTGAGAGGTGAAGACATTTTGCTTGAATTTAAACATAAAAGATGTGGAAAATTTAGTCTCAGGTCTTCCGACCTTAAGTCCTCATTTTGGCCTCAGCAAAGAAATAGCATTAATAATACTAATATGGGCTGGGGATATATCTCAGTAGTAGAGTGCTTGCACAGCATGCCCAAGGCCCTGGGTTCAATCCCCAGCAACACACACACACACACACACACACACACACACACACACACACACACACAGAATAATACTAGTGACGACATTTATATGGTTGTTTTGAGGGCTGAGTGAAAGATAATTGCAAATAATAGGTTGCCGATAAAAGTGTGTTGATATAATTATTCTCCAAAATTCCTTTTTGCATTAGTAGGAGATGAGCATGGTCTAATCCATCCTGAAAAGGAAGGAAAAGTTTATATGGTATCCGGAAAGTGTCTCCCAGCCAAGCTCTACAAGATACAGTGATCATGTTGTCTCTGGGTTTCTTTCATTGATATTTGGATGCCTCCGTTTTGCTCTTCGGAGCTTAAAAAGGTCAGCTCACATATTTTGAGCTGCAGCTTACTCTACAAGTGTTGTGCTGGAGGGTAAGGAAATGAAAGAAAGTTGTCTTTCAGGGATAAAAATGAGACCAATCAGTGACAGTGATGGAAGGCAGATGGGCATTTAAAGAAAACCATCAGCAGCAGCACAGCCCTGAGGCTCTGCATCCAGGTCAGGCTCTTGAACTGTCAGACTTACAATACAGATGTCCAGTTAGGTTTTGAACTTTATAGGCTTTGACTATCAGGACCAATATTTAAAAGGTGAGGAAATAACGGTGAGTCCATGTTCTCTCTACCAATTTGGAAAAGATGTGATTCTGTATGTGAAACTTCTCTTCCTGAAGGCATGTGAAGTGCTTTATGTTATTTTGTGTGTCACAGAGCACACAAAATCCAAAGGGTGCAAAGTTGTTTTGAGCATGCATAAGGTCACAGATATATTTCAAATCATTTTGTGAAAGATTTATAGGCACAAATTTTAATGCAAACTCAACAACATATTCAAATCGAAATAGAGTATCTGCAGGATTGCAAGTTTGAGCAAAGCCTGGGCAACTGCACAACCTAGTGAGACTCTGTCTCAAAATAAAAAATAAAAATAAAAACAAAAACAGTCTGAGGATATAGTTCAGCATGAAAGTCCTAGGTTCAAACCCCATTATAGCAAAAAAGTGTCTATTCATTATTGTGAAAGCTCACTTTAAAAATCATTTTATAGCTACCTTGCTAGAACATTGTAGGTTTAAATCAAATTTTTACTTATTCCTTTTCTGGAAAATAATCTAATGTGGCTACAAGAATGTATTATTTGACTCCCTAAATCATTGAGTCTAAAATTCTGGGTTTTACCTAATTTATTTTCCTCTCTGGCTTCATTTAGTAAATTCCAGATTTCCCAGTATAGAGTGCAACAAAGGGCAATCGATTCTCATGTCACTGCTTTGTTTGCTTTTATCAGCACTTGACCTAGATTAAAAATTCAAGCTTTTTTGACCAGAGAAATTATCTGAAAAGGAACACATGTGTTTTGGCAATGGTTAAAATGAATCTGAACATTCTGTCTATGTAATTGGAGAGAGATTAAACGAGTCCACAATGTTTAGTTTGTTTAATCACCGTTTTACCACTGGGCTGCAGTTGTGGTATGAAAACATGTCAATTAGGGTTGTATTTCTTATCACTGTGAACCACCGTGGGTGTGAATGACCAACTCCTTTAATTGTTCTTTGGATGCAACTGGCTAACATTATGGACATGATCTAGCATAATACATCAAATCGTATAACAATGCAGAAATACACGTCACAGCTAAAGACAATTCTGATTGCAATTTACAGCAGAGGAGAACAATTAGAAAAGTCTTGAACATTTTTTGTTGTTGTCCTCCTTTTGTTCTCAAGGATATCATTATGCTCTGACTCCAAATTGTGAACAAATGAGTGCTTCCCAGTGTAAAATACAAACCATACGAAAATCAAGAACATTAAAAAATGCAATTGCATTTTTCCTTCTAAAGCATTCAAGTCAAGACATACTTAAAACAATAATTAAGCTTAGGAATAGATATGATAACAGAAGCAATCTTCATATGTGTGCTATGGCCAGAATTCCAAATTTAATCTGAGAAATGTAAATACAATTATTCCCTTTGTAACATGAGATAGAGGTTTCTCAGCCTTGATATTACTGACTTGGGGATCCAGGTAATTCTTTGCGGTGGCTGCTGTCCTGTGTCCTATAGGATGTTTGCAGTATCCCTGGTCTCTACCCATTGGATGCCCCTAGCACTACAACTTCTCTCCCAGCTGTGACAGCCCAAAATATCTACAGACACTTTCAAATATTCCTGGGTAGATAAGGGACCAAAATCATCCCTGGTAGAGAACTAGTACAAGCTTTCCTGGGTTTCATGGTTCAATTAAATATTAAAGTTTAAAAGCAAAACTTACCTATGGAAAATATGTAGAAAACAATAGTCTTTGCTAGAAAGAGTTCCCTCTAAAGTGGAACTGTATTATATATCTATCCTCTGTCTTGTAGACAGTCACCAGAAAAATGCCTTTTTGTGAACTTTTCAGTGCTATGATTAAGGGACATATTTAGAAGAGTAAGGATTATAAGACCTTTGTGTTTTCAAATCCACAGACTTTATGGGATATTTAAAAAATTATGGTTAAAGTAACCAAAGTGTAAATTGTGTCATTCTCATATTGACTTCATCTCAAGACAGAAAGCGACATTTAGATTGAGAGAGAAACAGGTTGTCAATAGCTTTGGGATATCTTTAGGTCTGCCTGTTTATACCAAAAACCTTGGGGATAAAATTCTGTCTTTTCTCAGCAATGTTGCAATGCAGGACCTTTTCTTCCACATGTTTTTCTTATTTATAGAATCCAAATGTAGGCCTGAGAGTATCACTAGTAAGTTTCTGTCAACAAATCCTCATGTCCATTTTTTCTGTTGTTTTTGTATTTCTCTAGAGCTAAATAAAGACGTTGTCTTAGTTACTTTTCTCATTGCTGAGACAGAATACTGGAACCCAAAGCTAAAGGAGGAAAGGTTTATTTGGCTCACAGTTTGTAGAGGTTTCAGTCTATAGTTGGCTGGCTCCAAGGCAGGGAGGCATAGCAGAGGGGCATCGTAGAGGATAAACAGTTTATGGCAGGCAGAAGGTGGCAAAGCAGTGAGGTAGCAAGCAGCAAGCAACAAGCAGTGACCCTCTTTCTGTCTTTTATACCTTACCCAGGCTACCCACCCTTAGGGCAGGTAGCATTCATACCCAGGGTGGGGCAGCCTTAATCCTCTAGCACTGCACCATAAGTCAATGCCAGCATCACATCCTTGATCCCAGCATCACACACCCAAGCTCCAGCCACCTCTGAAAAGCCCCATCTATGACTGCATGAGGCTTTGGGGAGACACCTAGATACAAGTCATAATAAATGTATTCACAATATGTTTTCCTTAGGACTTAACAACATTTGGCCTTATAAGTAGACTGTCATGCATATATGAGGGTGTAAATGCATTGGCTCTTGGGAGGCATTCATTTGCCTTAGCTTTTACATCCATTTACGAGCAACTTTCCACTACATGTACTAGGGAAAGCGTGTAGTTCCCTGAAAGGAAGATAATGTTTTCAGTATCTATTGAGTTTTAACTCAGTCATCCCCAGATTCTGTGTCAAGCTGCATGTTAGATGTCAGAGGATCCAAGATTACAGTCTCCAGCATCTTCCCTGTCTTGACTTTGCGGAGCTTCTGCTTCTCCTCTCTGTGCCACCCCTTGGGCTCTTCAGAGCACGGTTTACTCTTGTGGCCTCTTGCCTGCCTAGAACTACCTGTGGGGCTGCCCCACAAAGCACACTGACACAAATGCCTGTGAAGTGTATTAAAGTTGATTATTTTGTCTCCTCCAGCCATCCCTGTATCTCCTTTAAAAGAAGTTAGAGATAATTTTTTCCCTCACTTCAGCAGCACATATACTAAAATTTAAAGGAAATATACAATTTCTTGATGAAAACCCTACTTCCCATTCTTACTCAATTTTTATCAGCCCCCAGCCACAGTTATACACTGTTGTTAGTTTCTCATATGCCATTATAGAACTTAAAAAACTTACAGATAAACAAATGCTAATACCCTATTTTCTTCTCCTTCTTACATGAAAAGCAAGGTACTGTACAGAATGTACAACACATTGCTTTTTCACTGACAATTTTTTGTGGGGGATTTTCCATAGTAATAACACAGGGAGCTTGCTTATTCTTTCTCAGAGCCAGGAATATTCTTTCACCTGCAGGAATTACAGTAATTTATTTAACCTTTCCCCTATACACAGACATTTGGATTCCATTCTCTCACTCCCATAAACAATCAGAAGTGAAAAACATATAGATGTTATTGTTTTGGGGATGAGTGCAAGAATACATACAGGATGAACTCTCAGAAGTAAACAAGAAGAGTAAAGGGTATATATGCAGTTGTGATTGTGACAGATATTGAAAAATTACCTCCCATAAAGGTAGTCTTTTCCACAATATATGAGTGTGCCTGGACAATATACATCATAAATAAACAACATAAATTTACCACAATTTTAAATTTAAAAACTGGAATAGTTAAAACAATATCATTTTTAATCTCATTTCTCTTTTTATGAATGAGATTGTGGTCTGTGGTTGAACGTTGGATGTGATGTCACACTTAGGCTGTTCAGAAGATGTGACCCCACGTAGGATCCTCTAGCTACCACTGACTGTGTGTGGGCATCAGTGCTATTTAATCCACGTGATTCGATTTGAGAGTGAGCCCAGTATTTACCTGTCAAATGATCAAATTTTTTAACCACTAATTTGTGTTCTGAGAATATATGAATTATAAGATTACCAGTTTATTAAACCAATTGTCTTTACTTATGATGTCAAATGGTTTCTCTTTCGTGTGTAAATTCTTTTTTTTTTTTTTTTGTGGGTACTGGGGGTCGACCTCAGGACCTCGCGCGCCAGCAGGCGCCCGTGCCGCTGAGCGATATCACTGGCCCCTTTTTTCGTATGTGGGTTCTGGGAGTCAAACTCGGGCCCTCGCGCTTGCCAGGCAGGCGCTTATGCCACTGAGCCATCTCACCAGCCCTCGTGTGTAAATTCTTTGGAATTATGAAAAGATAATGATTTTCCATTTTTCTTCTATTTCCATCACATGAAGGACAAAAAATAGAGGGCTTTCTTGTCAAAAACTGTCCTCTGAATATCACTTTTCACTGCATTCTCTTCTCTTCAGATGGACTCACTAGATGTCAACAGGTGAATGTGTACGCTTATGGTTTAGATGTAAAATGTCCCTCAAAAATCTCATGGGTTCAGAAGTGGGGCTTTTGGAAGGTGATTGGAGCATGGGGGTGCTATACTCATCAGTGGATTAATTCCTTGATGAGTTCATAGCTGAATGTACTGTTAGGAGATGGGGTCTGGTTGGAGAAGGTGAGTCACTGGATTTGTGGCCTGGAAGGGTGTATTCTTGTCCCTACCACTTTCCTTACACTCTGCTTCCCAGCTGCCATGGGTTGAGCAGCTTCCTCTTCCAGGCTTTTCTGCCATGACATTTCTGCCTTGGAGGCAATGAACCCTCTGAAACTATGAGCCAGAATAAATTTTTCCTCCTTTAAGTTACAGGTGTCAGGTATATTTTTTTAGTCACTAGAAAGTGACTACATGTACCTATTGCATTCAACATCATTGAGAGCCTACTTTTGCTCTAGGTTACTACCATTTCTGTTACTACTCAGCAAAGACTGATATTTGGATATTTATCAAATTTATGTACACTGTGTATAAATAGGAAGGAATATGCATGTACATCATATATTGTGCTATCTATAAAAAATTAAGATTGGCAACTGGGACACTCAGGTTCTATTCCTAGATCTGCCCTTATCTTGCTATATTGGGAAGTCCTTTTATATCTGTGGACCTCAGCCTTTTCATTTGTGAAAAATGTAGTGTTGAGTAGAATAGATGATATTTGCATCCCCTCAATTTTAACATTCTAAGATTGTAATGCCCATATGGTAGTTTTATAGTTTAAAGAATACCCAAGAATCCACACTTACAAAGATAACTGTGCTCATAATGTATTTTGGCTACTCCTGCAAATACTCATAATCATTCACTTTTCTATCTTGAAATAGTGGGAAATATATTTTTTGACAGGAATATATTAGAATTTTTCATTATGTATAATTTTTATAATTTGTCTGTACATGCATTAAAAATTCCAAGGACATTAAAATTCAACATTTATAACACATTTTTCTTTAAGTATTTCTAAGTGAATAAAATGCCAGAAAGTACAAATCTCAGTAGAAAACTTTAATGCTAGGTTCTGAAGAAGCTAAAATACGCTTGGAATAGATATTAGAAACAGACATTGTGATGTTGGCCTATGTTCTTTAGGCCAATCTAGCTCCATGTCATAGGACTGGGACATATTAGAATGGAAAATCTTTAGTCTAACTCTCCGTGTAGAACCAAGCTACCTGCCTATGAACTGGAAGGTCATAAATTTACTTTGAAATATGCTATTAAGTAGCCCACAAGTTCATTTTATCAAGTTGTGTTTACTTCTGCTTTCTCCATACTCCTTTTCTGTTTTCACCTATCTTTACCCTGTAATATTCTTCAGGCAATTTCATTTGGTGTAGCAGTCGGTCAAGTCATAAACTTTTAATAAAACTTATCTTGAGGATCGCCAAGTTGCCCCAGCTGACGAACTTGTGATTCTCTCACATCAGCCTCTTGAGTAGCTGGAATTACAGCTGCATGCCACCATGTCAGGCATAAATTTATTTCAAAATGTATCCTGTTTTAATGAATTTCAATAAAATTTTAAAGAAGTTAAATAATTTCACCGGCTATCTCTAATGCAAAATATTCAGATGAACCTTATTTTACTGTTGTCATTTTGGATCTATAATTAGTAGCACTTTATTATCTTCCAATTAGCAATATAATAGAAAAAGCATAATTTTGAAGTCTTATTTAAATACCAACTTCATCAATTACCACTTGTAATTTACTTGTTTAATCATTTATCTGGGTCTTCGTTTATTTCTCACATGCTTCTAATAACTCAAATTGTCATGATGGTAGAAATAATATATGAATACATAAAACGAATCACACCAGGTACTTAATAAACATTAGTTGTCACATCAGGATCATTATTATGAGCGATCAGATAAAATACCACTAGAAAATCTTCTTCAAGACTTTTCATGTAAGGCTAAAATTAGGAAATTAGGTCTTGTTATTTTACTTTTTTATTATTTGAGGAGTATTTGTTTTTTACTGCCACTAAAACCATCTAGCAATACGATGAACATTCGAGTATTGGCAAGCCTGGGGGATGAATCACTGCTCGTGTAATGCGGCAATTCGCCACTGTGTGCAGAAAGTAGCGCGTGGATTCCTGAGACGCTCACACTAGCGTTCTTAAGGAGTTATTTTTTGATTGCTATTCTCTGATTAATTACCATAAACATAGCAACATCACATTTTATTTAGTCCAACTGGCCCTTGTAAATAAGTTTGAAGATCAGGAGAAAAGCAATTTTGTTTTTACAGGAGAAGGAAAGAGCACGGCCGCCTTCTTCCCAAGGATGTCGCCGGTCAGACACCGGAAACTGAATTCCTGCGCGGAGCAGTCAGTTTCGCGACACCAACTAACTGAAGTTATTCATTATGCTCTCAACATAAAGGCCTGACTCACACTGTAAGCCGGTGTATATACCTGTTAAAACAATGCCGAATTGCTTATTTAGCGTCTAACGCAGCAAATCGATTTCTAAAAAGCGAATGCCTTCTTGTGAGGTCTGCCTTTCAGTATTAAAGGCAGACTGCTGAGTGTGGAAGACCTCGAAGAGAGCAGCCCGAGAGCTCACATGGTCTGCTTTGGAATCCTGGCTCCTCTACCTGCTGTGTGTCCCGGGACCAGTGCACAGGTTCTCTGAGTTTCGGTTTGAGCTCTTGCTTGCTTGTTGGGTAAGGGTTAAAGCGAAGCTGAGCTAAACCGTTTGGCATGGAGCTTGATACACCGTGCGACCCCATGCATGGCCCACTGGCCTGATGAGGCCCTAATGCAAGTTGGGTTGGTCTTTCCAAGCTCAGCTTCCTACACCAGGGAATGTGGGACCGCACCGGAATCAGGGAGTAACCTGACGCCCTAGTAGGTTTTTATAGCTTGCTGGTTAAATGAAGGAATGCCCCATTTCCACTGACAGAACGCAGAGGACAGTGAGGGGAGGCCCTAAGTTCGGACAGGTGGAAGGCGGGGCACAGTCAACTACACCCTCTGACCGCGCTCAGCAGGGGCCTCTGGCCTCTCAAAAGTCAGCATAAACGATGTTGAGGCAGCGGAGTCTCAAAGAGGAAAGGGACGGGAGGGGTGTATTTCCTGGTGGATTGAACAGAGCTTTATGCTATCAGATTCCGGATAAAGTTAGTACCCTAAACAAACAGCAAACAATTGTGGAGAAGTCAGAAAAAGCAATATTTTGAATAGTGTTTCTGTAGCAGGTGGAAAGAAGTATGTGTTATAATAACTGAAAGCAAGCCCCTTAGGAACAATATGACGTGTCAAAACAGTACACTTGCAGCAAGGGGTGAGAGGTGAATCTTTTTAAAAATCTCACTATCCTCATCTCTTATATTTTGAACGTAATTTTTTCATTCTCAATGTATGTTCAGCCATAAACTGGGAAGCATACGGAGAGTGATGCTAGAAGACGAAGTAGATCTTTAAATATCTGTCCTCGGAGCCTAAATAGAAAAAAACTGTGTTTCTTCTCCTTCTTCTTCTTCTTCTTCTTCTTCTTCTTCTTCTTCTTCTTCTTCTTCTTCTTCTTCTTCTTCTTCTTCTTCTTCTTCTTCTTCTGTTCTTTTGCAGAAACAGCAGCAGATCTAAATATCAATATTTAAAATATATCCTGTTGCCTGTGCCTCAGAGAGTGAACAAATGGGGCACCTAGTTTTCTTCTTGGCCTGGCCTCCACGTGACAGAGTGACCAGGGAATTCTCTGGATCACCAGCATCTGCTGCAGGCCTCGCAGATTCTGCAGCCCTGGGTAGCTGTGCTCAGGGCTAAGTCCTGCCCCACTCTGCACTGGCCTTCGTTCTGCCTTCGTCTCCATCCCTCCTCCATGCAGAAAGAGTCTGAGGTCCTGTGGGCGTGAAGTAGGGCCCTTCTCTGAGAGGAGGCAGCTCTGATTCTTGACCAGGCCAATAAAGCCTTCTAGTGCACATGGGCAAGTTATGCACAAAGGAAACGATCCCTGTGTCCTTAGATTTTGAGGGCTCTGGAGATACTGCACAGCTATCAAGAGATACTACTCTAAATAGTGACCTAAACTCATTCATTGAACTTACTTTGTGGCTATTCCGTGCCAGGCACTGTATTGGATCCTATGAAACATAATAGAAGATCGGACCTCTGCTCTCAGGCATTGATGGACAGAAATGCACAAAAGACAAAGAGGCTGTTACACGGCTTCCCGTATGGCATGTGGTTGGCCCATGGTTTTCCTGGAGTCATTCTCTCTGAGAACAATGGTAATTGGTGATAATTAATTGTACAGGTGGTATGCTGAGATGAGGGAAGGAATAGGAAGAAAACTTCACGTTATGTTAAGATTATTTCAGCATATACATCACAGAACAACCTTTCCAGCAAAATAAATGGAGACCTGGGCTCTGTATTCTGTAATCTACTTCGTTAGTGAATTATTTTCAAGGACATGGGATAATTTATAGTATCTATCATGACTCAGAATGATTACTTTTTTCGGTTGCTATCTTATAAGAAAAGTGATAGCATTTTCATTTCTATATTCTACTAGAAGGAGGACGAGGGTTAGGGTTAGGATTTGGAGATTTCAGATCTCCTTATAATTTATTGTATGAATGCCTGGTATGTGTGATTATTGGAAAAAACTCTGGAATAGTTTGAATTTACAGATATACAGGTAGGTGTAATTATTTTATAATGGTGCAGTTCTCAAAAAAACCACTTAAAAGTCAATATTGATAAGATGTTTGGAAGTAAGCTTTGAAAAAGGATAATGTGGTTTTTAAGTGTAAGGTAATTGATTTTCCAGCCACTTTCTCATAGGTAATCATAATTTTAGCATACACATTAACATTATTGCAGTGTGGTATTCATGTTATTTTGAATGAAGTATCAAACGCTGCCAAGATAAAAGGCACTATCTGGAGCATGAGGAGAAACACAATAGTTAGGTTGCCATAGGTATATGAATAAATGGGGACCATCCCTTTCTCTTGAAGAAAACTGGAATTTGAATGTTGGATGTTCAGAGGAATTAAATTTACGGTTATGCACCATATAATCATGTTTTTGTCAATAACTAATGACCCGTATGACAGTGAGTGGTCCCATGAGATTATAGTGGAGCTGAAAAATTCCGGTTGCCTAATGATATCATGGCTTTTGTGATGGGGTAATGCAGCACGTTATGTACATGTTTGTACATATATGTACATGTATGTACACATTTGTGATGATGCCTGTGTAAGAATCCTGCTGGACTACTGGTCCTATAAAGTGTAGCAGTACAATCATGGACAGCACAAAGTACCTGATAATGATAGCAACTAAGCTACTGGTTTCTGTATTTACTATTCTATACTTTTTATCGTTATTTTACAGTATACTCTTTCTACCTGAAGTAAGTTTATTGTAAAACAGCAGGCCTTGTTACACTTTCAGCAGCGGCAGATATCTTGTGTTTACTGCACCTTTTGATTGCATCAAGAGATCACATGGAGCGAGTGACCTAGCCTATGCAGGTTATGTAACTTCTCTGTTATTCTCTATGACTGGTGGCGAACCTGTGGCACGCATGTTACTGTGTTTTTCTTTTAAGACAAAAGATGTTAATGTAGAGTTGTTTTTTCTAAACTAAAACCTCAATATTCAGGTTGAATTGCAGCATTGGCACTTTGGGATAATTAAGTGGGTTTTGGGTTGCAGTTTGGCACTCAGTCTCTAAAAATTTCACCATCCCTGCTCTATGATGTTTGTGTAAAGAGAAAATAACCTAATGATGTGTTTCTCACAGTGCTTCCCTATTGCCAGGAAACTCCTATCTGTGTAAAACTGTGTGTATATTCTTATATGCCAAAATTTATAATATATTTCTGCTATCTTTATTAAAAGTATTTAAAATGCTAAAATATGATGAAACACATTCATCAGAAGTATGAAGCAATCCCTCAGGAAAACCTTTCAGAATTGCATCACGACACCCAGGAAGTGTCAAGTCATTTGTCATATATAATTAATATTTCCCTTTCTTTCCTCCTTAAGCATAGACAATGCAAAATAAGTCAAGTAGTTTTGTAATAAATAACACTGTTTTCAGCAATTTGTTTCCATGTCTTGACAGATGTAAGATTTAGTCAGTCAATTCTGAAAATTTATACATTCTGCTTAGTTTTGTTCTCCGATGCAAACGTATTTGGTAATGCACATACAGAATAAAAATCTTCATTTTGTAATATTAAAAAAGCACACTTAGAGTACAAAGTAACTTTCACTTCACACTTTCATTTCAGTATGATGACATGATTTATCAAAAGTATTATGGTAATTGAGTAAGGTGAAATAGTTTTATGAAATTCAGGAAAGTTGAAAGGTCACAGGCTAATAGAAGCATTTAGACTATTCGGCCTAAATCTGTGCAGAGACTGTGGTCAATGGTCTCCTTCCTCTGGAAAGGTTTCAAATTAGAAGTGCATTTTAGCATTTAGCATGTTAGGCTGATGCCCAGAATACACTTATATCAAGTCAGTTTCCGATTGTCTTCTTTAGGGGAAGAAACATTTGTACAGACAATCCACAAGTAGTTGGCCTAGCATATTAATACACATTTCAAAGTTTATGGGATTATCACTGAGCCTATTGAAATGTGTAGAAATTCAAAACTTTATACACAATAATCCAATCATCTGACAACTTAACTCAGCTAGTTTTTAGGTTTCCTGATTCATATTGAAATTTGATAGCGTCATTTCTTAGAGACATAAAAATCACTAATATAAGGCGAACTCTACCCATTACTCCTTTCACCATATAGGAGTAGGTGATAAAATATTTTATTTTAAAATGATAAGGAAAAGAACACAATACAAATGCAGCAGCAGAATAGTTGGCAAATAATTCTATTAATTTCTCTACTTAATCATGGCAGTAAAAGTCCAAAAGTAGAACAGATTTTCACATTGTTAACATTTTTTCTATGAATAATAAAAAGTTAGTTATACTATTGTAAAATACCTCAGTCTTTAGGGCAAATGAATAATAAACAATAGTAGGTAACTGAAGCAGTTGTTTGAATTACTCTATCAAAAATTCCAACAAATTATGTATGTGCTACATCACCGAAGCCAAGGCAGAATTTTTTTTTTTTTTGGTTTTTTTTTTTGAAACATGTTCTTGCTTTGTAGTTCAGGCTGGCCTTGAACTGACTGTGTAACGCAGGCTGGCCTCGAACTCATGGCGATCCTCCTAATTTAGCCTCCTGAGTGCTGGGATTGTGGGCGTGAGCCACCATGCCTGGCTAGATATTTTAACTAACTAACTAACTAACTAACTAACAACTAAATAATTCTTTTGTTTTGCTAGTGTGATTAACATTTATCTGTATCTGAAAAAGTCTATTTTTTTCCCCAATAAGCTATGTATTTGTTAATTTCAGAAGAAGCCCTCTAGTTTTCAGAGAAAGATGTAAATTAAATTCAGTGTCTTTTTATCCTTAAAACCTCTGCAGGTGGGCTGGTGAGATGGCTCAGCAGCATAAGCGCCTGCCTCGCAAGCGCAAGGGCCTGAGTTCGACTCCCGGAACCCACATACAAAAAAAAGGGCCAGTGATATCGCTCAGCGGCACAGGCGCCTGCTGGCGTGCGAGGTCCTGAGGTCGACCCCCGGTACCCACACACACAAAACAAAAACAAAAACAAAAACAAAAAAACCTCTGCAGGCTATCTAGGTGACGAGCATTACCCACTGTATTTTTTTTTGAAAGATGACACATTGAGTTACCTGCTCTAGTGGGTAGCTCGAATGGATTTGATGTGTAGTGACTCCTGTACCTTGAAACCCTCCTCGATGTCCCCGGAACCACACTGCGAAAGTTCTTCGTGTTGGAGATGAGGAACTACCTCATGTTAGGGACCAAAGTTCTTTCCTATGCTTCTCTGTTTTATAGACCATATGTAGTGGGTTTCTGCCTCTGTTCTGTTTAGGTAGACACTTCCAATTGATTGTTTAGTCAAGGACACAGATAGAAATATAGGATTTCCACAAAATATGTAGACATCCAGGGACCATAAAAAGAAACAGATCATACATAATTGCTGGAAGAAGACATCTAAAGGACAAAAATCTTTGTCTCTATGCCTGAACAGTCCTGTCCGCCCTTATTGTCCTTGAATAAAAGATCCCCTCATCTTCCTTCCACATGGCCACTTTGGATTTTCTTTGCAAGTGGGTGAATCCCAGCTGTGGATGGCTTGACATATTTGTAAGACCTAAGGTTTTTTTTTTTTTTTTTTGGTGGGTACCGGGGGGTCGACCTCAGGACCTCGTGCGCCAGCGGGCGCCTGTGCCGCTGAGCGATATCATCGGCCCCATTTTTGTATGTGGGATCTGGGAGTTGAACTCGGGCCCTCGCGCTTGCCAGGCAGGCGCTTAAGCCGCTGAGCCATCTCACCGGCCCAAGACCTAAGGTTTTTGGCAAGAGTAAAAGAACGCATGCAGTCGTTTTCCTCTTCTGAATTCTTCTTTTCTGAATCAGGAGGTCCTGACTGAGAATGGCTCCCTATTAATTCCAGCTATGAAACTTCATGAGCTTCTGGCCCATGGCATCCATTATAACCCTTGCCCTTCATCCACAAAACACCCAACAATATAAACTCTTTTTTCCCTTTTAAACGTACGCACCTTTAAATGTACAAGTGTCAGCGTCCACATTTTTGTAACTTTTAAAGGGATGCCATAGAGGATGTATGCCTGGTATGTCTCTGTGACCCCAATTTATTCCATGTAGGTCTGTTCTGTAGTCATACTTTATAGATGAAAAAGAAAATAATGTCATTACTTGATATTTTGTTACATTTAGAAATCTCAGATAGATGGATGAGCTAAGGTCCTAAGTAAAAGTTGCATAAACTGGAGTCATAAAAATACAGACTGCTGAGACTGTCTTTGAAAATGTGTAGCTTAGAATAAAGGGGCTGATTTTGCCATGGTAGTAAAATGCAGTAGGTCAGCTCCTGCAGCTTTGATTTTTGCTCAGAACTCCAGAATTCAGATGTTACGAAAATGCAGAGGCTATCACTTGTGCATTTAAAAGATACATACTTTAAAAGGAAAACAAGTTCAGATCAAGACTGAATATCTTCTTGTGTACAATTTAACATTCTCTTATTTAAATTGGGGTTTCTATAACCATTGGCATGTAAGAAATTGAGAGGTATGGAAATTGGGTAACTTAAATTTTTTTTTACTTTCCAAGAATAAGAACAATTTTTATTGAAACAGGATAGCTTGGTATTATTATATTATATTATACCATAACTCATACAACAAACTAATTTCAACTTAAGAAATTAGTTTTGCATAAGCCCAGCTATTAGTAGCAGCTGCCAAAGGACTGATGCATTTCATTATTTTTATTCTCCCTCACTGAAGTTACATTGTGTTGTTTCTATGTATAAAGTCTGGAGACAAAAATAGCGGATGGCTGAAAAAACTTTCTTGAAAAGTTCAAAGATTGCAAAATGTAACTCTTGACCATTTGAAGAGAACAAATACAGGAACTGAATTGGTCTGTTGAAGAATTGTGCTAGACTTTTTCTGCTGGCACAAACCTCAGAAGACCAGGCTCACCGGAATTTGGACTGCAGGATTTATAGTCACGGTTCCTTCAGGTTCTCAGGTTTTTGCCCTTAGACTAAAAGTTATCCCATCTGCCTTCCTGGTTCTCAAGCATTCATGCTCCGACAGAGCGTTGCCCCCGCATCCCGGGGTCTCCAGATTGCAGAGAACCTGTGGTGGGACTTCTCAGCCTCCTTAGTCACATGACCCGGTTCCCCACTTGACTCCCTCTCATATATCTACCTACGTATCCTATTAATTCTGTCCCTTTGAGGAACCATAATATAATATCTGGTAGTTGATTAAAGTAAATTACTACACTATGTCAAGAGAAGGTACAAAAACCTCATGATCGTCAAACCACAGAAAAAGCATTTGAAAATTCCAGTACCACTTCATAATTAAAATATTCCACAGACTAGGAAAAAAGGAAGCTTTCTCAACCTGATAATATGTATCTGTGAGGACTCACAGTTAACATCTTATCTAAATAGGAGACTTAATGCTTTCTCACTGAGGCTGGGATCAAGACAAAGATGAGCAATTTCGCCAATTGTATTAACATTTTACTGGAGTTTCTAGGTAAGAAAATGAAATAAGATATACAGCTTGGAAAGAAAGTGGTGAAACTATACTAGCAGATGACATAATTTTGAATATAAAAAATCCCAAAGAATTCACTAAAATCACTAAAATAATAAGTTCAGAGAAACTACAGGGTTCAAGATCAATGTACAAAGCCAATTTTATTTTATACACTTGCAATGAAGAGTCAGAAAATGAAGTCAAGAAAGTATTTTAATTTAGAATGACATTAAAGACAATAAAATACTCAGAAATAAAATTTTTGTAAAGGAAGTGTAAAATTTGTATTTTGAAAACTATAAAGTATTTGTTCAAAAGAATTAGAGGGCCTAAATAAATCAAAAGGCATTTTATGTTCAAAGCTTGGGAGACTTCACACTGTTATTATTACAGTACTCCCAAATTGAACTATAGATTCAATGCAAATTCTATAAAAATCCTAGCTGACTTATTTTCAGAAATCGACAGGGTAAACCTAAAATTCACATGGGAATGTAAATCATTCAGAATATTCCTTCCTCCCCTGCAAATCTTGCAATAGAATGAAATTGGAGGACACACATTTCCCCACTTCAAAACTTACTCCAGTGCTCTAATAATCACAACTGCGTGATACTGGCATAGGCAAGATATACAGATCAATCAAAATAAATTGAGAGTAAAGAAATTAAACCTCACATTTCTAGTCAATTGATTTGGGAAAGTAGACTTGACAACAGATGGTGCTGGGAAAACCGAATATCCATATGCAAAACAATGAAGTTGGACATACTACCTCAGACTATACCAAAAAGTTATCTTGAAATGGGTCAAACACTTAAACTCTGATATCTTCCTACCCAGAACTCTTCATCTGATTCTGATGAAGAAAGGAAGTTTTCACACTGAAGTATTCCTGGGATAAATTTGACCAGTGCCTGCAAAACAAGGAAACGGAGCTTCCAACAGGAACTGAAAAAGACACGACCACTACGTGTAGTGTGTCCTGCATGAGAACCTTGGCCAGAAAAATGACATGAGGTAAAAATGAAAGAAATCTGGGTAAACCATGAAATTTAGTTAATAATAATAATATACCAGTGGTGGTTCATTAATTACAATAAATATACCATAATGATATGAGATGTTAATGGAAACTGTATGTGGCATGTATGTCTGTATTATTTGCTCAATTTTGTGTAAATCTAAGACATTCTGAATATAATGTTAATGAAAAAAAATCAATGACCTAAACGTGAGAGCTATAAGTATGAAACATAGAAGAAAGCATGGACATAAATCTCCAGGGCTTTGGATTAGCCAGTGCTTTTTAGTTAAGATATTAAAAGAATGAAATGTAAGAAGTGTAGATAGTGAGACATCATCAAAATTTCCTGCCCTACTTTTCCCATTTCCTTGCTGGTTTCTCCTAGTGATGCTTCTGCAGAAAATCATTTAGACACCAAGCTTTATCTTGGGATCTGCTCCTGAAAAACCTGAAATAGGCCTTTGACGCTCCTCTTGGTCCTCATCCATGCCCATTTCCTTTAGCCCTTGTAGGGTCTTGACTGATTAAAGGATCACCTTGTCCACTGGTAAATTGTTTGTTTCTTTTGTTTTTCTTCGATGTAAAGTTTTAAATTTTGTGTAGGTTTTTCTAATTGTGGAAGTAATATAGGCTCATTGAAAAACAAGTGAGACAATAAAGAAAAGTAATAAAACCAAATTTAACCCTGACCTCTGTGGGATGCTCTGAGAAGTCAGGCGCAACCTGATGGGAGAAAACACAGTTCCTTCCACATCACAGGCTAAATCCTGAAAAACCGGGAACTGTCCCTGCTGAAGAGCACACAGTGCATAGAGACCTCAGTTCCTGCCAGATTCCCTGTTCAACGTCACCTGGCTCTTTTCTACCGCAGTAATCAGGTGAAGTATGTTTCTTTTATTACCCTGAGTTTGGTGATCAGCAAGAGTATCAGGCAGCTACAACCTCTCGCTTGTTCATTGTGTTTAGGAGTCAGGAACCGTAATTGGGCAAACTAAATCCAGAAGAGCCAAGGAAATAACGATCTTTGCTCTTTTTTTTTTTTTTTTTTTTTTTTTGTGGGTACCGGGGGGACGACCTCAGGACCTTACGCGCCAACAGGCACCCGTGCCACTGAGCGATATCACCGGCCCCTTTTTCGTATGTGGGTTCCGGGAGTCGAACTCGGGCCTTCGCGCTTGCAAGGCAGGCGCTTAAGCCGCTGAGCCATCTCACCGGCCCACGATCTTTGCTCTTGAGATATGCAGCACTCAGCGTCTAGTGCCTGGGACATTAGGATCAGACGTGCTTCATTCGGCCACACGCCACCTGTGAGAAGGCGCCCACTGACAGTCTGCTACCCACCCCCCACATAAATTATCTCTTAATCTGCATCCTAGAAATTAGCCTTTTAGCACAGGAGTCTGCTACCGTCCGACCAGCTAGATCTTGTGGTGCGGTTCTACCTCTCCACAGCCTTGCCTCTCTACTTGCCCCGCAAAGTACTTCTGTGACTCTTTTGGACGGAAGAAATAGTGAGATAAGTACAAAACAAATGTCAGGACCATTCCTCTTTACATTTCTGTCTTAGTCGCTTTGTTCTTGCTGGGACACTGTACCCAATGCCCACAACTTGAAGTTGGAGAAATTTATTTTGGCTCATGTTTCAGAAGTTTCAGTTCATGTTCAGTAGGTTTACGTACAGAAGTAGCTTGGTGGAAGGGCCTGGGTGGAGGAAAGCTGCTCACTTTATGGCAGCCAGGAAGCAGAGAGAGAAGTGAGGAGCCGGGGAGGGAGACAAACCCTTCCGGGTCATGTCCCCTGTGACCCTCCTCTTCTGACCAGACCCCCCCTTACAACAGAGTACTCAGCTGCAGGACTCACCAGTAGGCGACTTCTCTGATGAGTACAGCACCTCCTGATCCAGTCACCCTCCACAAGCCCTACCTGCCAACAGACGTGGCCTTTGTGGGACATTTTTTATCTAAACCATAACAGGTTTCCTTGGGGAATGGCTACTGGCTTTTAAAAAAACAGTGCCCCCAGGAGAGGAGAATTACTTAGCAGCAAGCTCATTCATTTCTTGGCTGGACTCTGGCTCTCTTACTCACTGTTTCATTCTATGGAAGCCATTAATTTTGTGTTTTTATTGTTAAAAAAATACAATAATGCTATCTGGTGATGTTGCCATGGTAACCATGCCTTGGCAACCAACAGTGGATGCTGCCCAAATAGTACACAAAAGTCAGAGTGTGGAACAGTAATGTGAATATGGTAAAACTGCCCACCTTTTCAGCCATTGGGCTCCCAAAAAGCTAGCTGTAGAATGAAATGATGGAAAAGATGGAGAAATGGAGGGAGACATCTAAAAGATGAATGGCTTGAATAATTGTGTTCACTGAGGGTTCTTTTTTTTTTTTTTTGACAAAATCTGGAAATTTTAAAATTACACTGGAAGTAATAAGAAAGCCTGTGCTTGCTGTGGTGCATGGACAGTGGAAGAAATTCCGGTAGAGGCCTGTTTAACTGGCCGAGTGGGGAGCAGGGGCGGGGAGGGCAAATGCTCAAACCGTAGTGTGCACGGACTCAGCTTTAGACACCGTATTCCAATGCTACTGTGCCCTGCGCTTCCTTGCGAAGTGTGTTTCTTACCTGAGTGTGAACTAACTCTTACTGCCTGGCCATGTTTGAGGGTTGGTGTCCCCTTTCCTCCCAAGCATACATTATTATGTGGGTATAATTTAGGAGTGATTTAATTTGAAAAATTTTTTAAAAGATGTGTGTGTGCGTGTGTGTGTATGCACACAGAGGTGATTACATGGCTGCTATTTCCTAAGTGGAGTTCTCTAGTGGAACGGAAGATATTTTTGCTACTTCATGTGTGTATTTTTTCTCCTCCGAAGCCATTTTGTTCTGTTTCCAGTGGCAGTGCTTCTTAGTTTTGTTTCTTATTGCCTCTTGCCTGGTAACAGTTGGTCTTCGTCATTTTCTTGAGGAAACCCATTCTTCAATCCCTTGTTGGCAAAATGATTGTTCTACAAGGGGTTATCAAAATATATGGCAAATGTTTTAAAAATTTATTACAGAAAAAGACATACCGCCATTAATTCCCCTCAGAACACCCCCCTCCTTGCTTTGAATACACTTATGCCATGAACATGCCATGTTCTGAAGCAGTTCTGGAAGTCCTTTTGTGTCTTTATATGAGATGTTATTAAAAACTAGGGTGAATGCTGCTATTGAGTGCCAACCAACAGAAAGGCAGGCTGATAAAAACATTATAGCGTGTCCTTATCTACCAGGTCTGGCACCCTGTGATGTCTTCCCCAATGTCAAAATGACCATGAAAGGTAAAATTTTGAATTGATTCAGGACATCGAGGCAGCCACAATAATACAACTAAAGATGCTCATAAATTGTTTCAGAAAGTGGCAAGGATGTTGGGATAAGTGTGATCAAAGTGAGGCGGAGTGTTTTGAGGGAGATGAATGGTGACCTGCCCTTTATTGTAATAAATTAAAAAATGTAAACATTCACTGTATGGTTCAATAATACCTTGTATAATGATAAGTCGATCACTCATTGACCACTTTTTAATAGCTTGTGACCACTTTTAGGAACAATTCTTACTTTGTCCCTGAATACTTCATAAGTCCCTGAATACTTCTGGCCCCATTTTGTTTAGCCTATATCCTTAACAAATCTTCTAGTCCCCAACTCAGCTCATTTCATGCCTCTAGCTTTCAGTAGGTCTGGAATTCTACCTCTTTATCTCTGCAGACCTGTCATCCTTCCAACTAGCAAACAAGGTGTTATGGTTTGTGTCTAGATGTCCCCCCAAAGCCTCATGTGGTCATAGGGCTTTTTCAGAGGTGGCTGAATAGAGTGTGTGATTGTCCCAGCAACGCTGGGACTAAGGGTGCTGGGATTAAGGGTATGAATGCTATACCCACCCTAGGGCAGGTAGCCTGCATACAATATAAGGGACAGAAAGAGGCTTGTCCCTGCCCTTGCTTGCTTGCTTTTGCTGTCTTTTGCCTCCGTGAACTGTTGCCCCTCTGCCATGTGCCACCCTGCCTTGGAGCCAGCTGATTATGGACCGCACCCTCCACAAACTGTGAGCTAAATAAACCTTTCCTCCTTTAACGTTAGGTGTTGGGTATGTTGTCTCAGCAAAGAGAGAAAAGTAACTAAGACATAAGAGGACAGAAGTTAGGAAAGGAAACCACTGAGCTAGTTGGCTTTATAACTCTGTGGATTTGTCATTTATGGAGATGGCAACTATTCTGCCTCTGTTTCCAGATCTGCTTATCCAAAGCAGACCCCTGTGTGAGAAATCAGTTCCATTTGTTAAAACATTGAGAGTTATTGATAAAATTTCCTTTTAATAGTAATGACAGTACTATTTGAATGAAACAGTGTAAAATATTGGTATTCTTTTTGAGAAAAATACATGCCTGAGTTTATAGCATTAAAGAAATCTGGTCAAGCCAGAAAATTTAGTTAAGGTATGACAGCAATGACAATCTTTATCTGGTGGTTCTAGCAGTTACATCCGAGTAGGCTAGTTGAGGGGAATATACCCATGAGGAGAACGACCAAATTATTCTGGAGTTATTGTGGAAAATTTATGTCATAAAAGTATGTACTCTGGATAATATCTGGGTATCACTTCCATATGAAATTAGGCAAAACTAGATGAAATCACGGACCATTTCATTGATGGTAGGTTAGTGCTGATGTTTCAAAAAGTATGGACGGAAAGTCAGCCTGTAGATATGGGATGTTGGAAATGGGGAGAACCTGCCTTCTTGTAGCACTTAAGAAATGCTCTTGATAAGTTCCCCTAACTTTCAAAATATTCTTTAGACTAAAGCAGTGGCTCTCAAAACTCAGTATGTGTCAGAATCACCTGGAGGGCTTGGTACAACATATGTGGGTCCCATCTGAAGAGTTTCTCAATCAGTAATTTGGGATGAAGCCTGGGTAAGTGTATTTTTTTCAACCACGTGTGTCCTGCTGGGCTTGGGTTTCAGTGGGAAGTCTGAGAAGTCGCATCTTTAACAAATTCTCAGGTGTTGCTGTGGCTTTTAGTCTTGGACTGGACTTTGAGAATTACTGGGCTAAAGAGTATGAAGAGGTCCACATTTTGCTTCATGAATTAAGTCTGTAATTATAGACATGACACATCCCTTTGAGTTAGAAAGTCACTTCTGTATTTGTCAATAGGAAGCAGTTACAAAACACTATATAAAAAGAGAACTAACATTCTTGTTAGTTGCGGGGAAATTACTTCATACCTTTTCCATTAAAAGAAAAAAATACCTAGAAGGGTAAAAGCAAAAGAGAATTGTGTCAACAATTTCAAAAGAGACTAGACTTTTAGGCAGCACACGTGAGGTAGTTTAAAAGCACAAGCATATACATACTTATGCCAGTTTTAACCCAATGTATTGCTTCTTGTTAATTGGCTGATGAATAAGCAGCAATATACAGAGACAATATCAGAATTATAGTGGAGACTTCTGGAATCTTTAAAATAGCCAAGAATTATATTGCAATAAGAGTTATAGAAGGGCCAGTGATATGGCTCAGCAGCATAAGTGCCTGCCTGGCAAGCGCGAGGTCCTGAGTTCAACTCCCGGTACCCACATTAAAAAAAAAAAAAAGGAGTTGTAGAAAGAGCAGATTATTTTTCCTGGTTTAAGGAAATAAAATGTCAAGGGAATTAAATATCAAACAAATTCTTTTTATGCCTCACAGTCATTCGTTGTGAAAATAACACTTTATAAGAATCAAGAGTTCTTTTAGAATTCACTTTTTGACAATGGGGCAAATGATAATGGAATAACTTGACGTTAGTGTTTTTTTTTAAAGCAGTTGTCAGGGTATTTCCTGAGGTGAGCACCTATTCAATTCAGTTTTGTGGTCTTCTAACACTACCATTTGCAATACTGCAAAATTATTTTTAATTTCCATATTATGACCTTTGGAATCATTCACCCTCATATAATATTGGAGTCCTTTAGAAAAACAGAACCAGTGTATTTATTATAGTTATTGCAAAGGATTGGCTGTCTAGACTATGGAGGCTGAGAAGTGTCAGGATCTCAATCTACCAACTGGAGAGCCAGAAAAGCCAGGGATATAATTTGAAACCCCCATTGCTGCAGATCAGTGGTGTAGATTATAACCCCTATCTCAGCACCTACGAAACAGGCGTGCTGGTGGGAGATGGTTGACGTCACAGCTCAACAGTCAGGCAGAGAGTGGAGAATCCAAACTTCCTCCGCCTTTGTGTTGTATTGAGGACCTCAGGGATTGGATGATGTCCACCCACACAGGGAGGGTGGCAATTCAAATGCTAATCTCTTCTGAAAACATCACAGATACACCCAGGGAAAATGTTCAGTTAGCTGTCTGGGCATGCTGTGGCTCACTTAAATTGACACTTGTAATTAACCATCACACAGAGATTAAAATATTGTTTAATAAAACAAGAGCACCTATAGATATTTTGTAAATGTTTTCAGTTATAGGAATGATATGCTGATACTTTCGTAGGTAACTAGGATTATCTAGAAAAATGCAGTTTATCAGAGTACCTCATATCCTGAGATTTTGCTGTCTCCTGCACATATAAAATCTTTGTGAGGTGTGATAAAAATGCAGTGAATGCTGCCACCCAGTGTCATCCAACAGAAAGACAGGCTTATAGAAATACCACAGTGTGTCCTCACCCACCTTATTCACCAGATCCGGTACCATGCGGCTTTTAGCTCTTCCCCAAAGTCAAAATGACCATGAAAGGTAAATGTTTTGAATCAGTTCAGGACATCAAGACAACCATGACAGTGCAATTGAAGATATTCATGAAAGAAGACTTCCAGAACTGCTTCAGAAAGTGGCAAGAATGATGGAATAATTGTGTTTGAAGCAAAGGGGGAATATTTTGTGGGAGATTAAAGACAATGTGTTTTTTACTGTAATGCATTAAAAAATTTTAAACCTGCCTTTTTTCAATCACATCTCATACATCATAAATTCTGAAAAGAGACATAGTCCTCATATGAAGTGAGTTAAAAATTGAAATAGTTACTTTTATTACTTTCTTTAGAAACATTTAAAGCTTATACATAAAATGGTCATGTAGGAATTAAGCTAATAGCACCTCAAACAAGAATGGGAACAAAGAAACATAATCAGTAATATTGAAATTCTTTTTATCATAATAAAGTGTTGTTAATTTATATGATTGTGTCATAACTATTTTTGGTGTATGCCTTAGATAATTTAGATTATTGGAAGTAATTTTAGTTAGGAGATTTTAACTTATTGCAAAAATATAACATATAGGAGCTGTTATGGCTTGTGTCTAGATGTTCCCCCAAAGCCTCGTGTGGTCACAGGTGGGGCTTTTCCAGAGGTGGCTGGATGTAGAGTGTGTGACTGATTCATGGTGCAGTGCTGGGATTAGGGTGTGTGATTACTGAATTGGTCCACAGATTGGTTTGCCACCACCCTAATCCTGGTAGTCTAGATAGAATATAAAAAGGGCAGAAAGATGCTGTTAGGGCCCCTTGTTGATTTTGCTGTCTTCTGCCCACCATAAACTGTTCTCTCTGTGAAGCCACCCTGCCCTGGAGCCAGCCGATTATGGACTGAAACCTCTACAAACTGTGAGCTAAAGAAACCTCCCCTCCTTTAACTTTGGGTGTGAGGTATTTTGTCTCAGCAATGAAAAAAGTAATTTAAGACAGGAGCTCAGTGAAAGCATTTGTTTCAGATCAAAACACATTAATTTATTAGCCTAGAAATTCTGCCAAATCATCTGAGCAATAAATAATAGGCATTTGAGTGATTGGCTATTGTGAATTCAGCCTTTTGGAACTTTCTACCTCTCTTTTCAATTTCAGTGTTAGCTTATTCTGTTCCTTAATTCCCACTATAATTAATTAATTTATAAATAATATATACACCATTAACTTTCAAGAAGGATTTAAGGAGGCTGCATTTAACCAGGAAATGATCATAAATATATAATGAGGTGGAGCTCAGCATTCTATTTTTGGTGACTGAAAGGTCACTCCTTGCCTAGGAAAACAGAGCAACATAGCCTTCTCCCACTCTGCCAGCTTACTTTAAGATACATGGCAGATGATCCTAGTTCTCGCGGACATGTTCCAGGTTCAAATTCTGCTTCTTCTACATACTAGCTTTGTGATACGGGCAGGGAACTTAGTCTCCAGGCACCCATTTCCTGTCTTTAAATGAAGACAATATTTATAGTTTAACTTCCTCATCACTGGGACAAATTACTGACATCTATAATTTAAAGGAAAAGAGATTTATTTTTGGTTCACACTTCAGTCCCCCATCAGCCAGCTTCCAAGATGAAAGAGCGCGACAGAGAGGAATGGTCAGAGAGAAGCCCCTTATGTAATGGAGGCGACGGAGGAGAGTGAAGGGAGGAGCTGGGAGGAAGATAAACCCTTCCGGGTCGTGCCCTGAGTTGCCTGAGTCTTTAGACCAGACCCAACTCCTAACAGCAAGCCAGCTGTAGCACCTGCATAATCCATTCACCTTCCAAAAGCCCCACCTGTGAGCCCATGAGTCTCTTGGGGACATTTAGATATAAACCATAATACAGAGTTATCTTACAGGGTTGTTCAGAGTATTAAGTGACTTTATATGTAGCGTCTCGGAAGATACCTTGCAGGTAGTAAGCAGTATTTGAGTCCTAGCCATATGCTCCTGTTTCATTAAGATGGCATTTCCACAAAGATGCCACACTGAAGGTACTACCCTAAACTAGTTCCTGTGCTATATTACTGTATTAGCCAATTTCCCTTCACTGGGACAAAATACTTGACACTCACAACTTCAAGGAGGAGAGGTTTATTTTGGCTCACATTTTCAGTGGATTCAGTTCATGGTTGGCTGGCTCCAAAGCAGAAATGACATGGCAGAATGGTCTGGTGGAGGAAAGTGGTTCACCGCATGGTGGCCAAGAAGGAGGGAGGAAGGGAGGGAGAGAAAGGAGGGAAAGAGAGAGAGAGAGAGAGAGAGAGAGAGAGAGAGAGAGAGAGAGACAGAGCGCGAGCTCCAGGTACAAAAATACACCCTTGCAAGTGATGCCTCCGGTGACCTGCCCACTCTGAGCTGGCTCCACCTTTGTACATGAGACTTTTGGATGAAGTTTTAGATCTAAACCATAATATTATGTTCCTGGCTCCAAAAGATTCATGTATATACCATTACATAAAATGTATTTCATCCATTTTTTAAAAAAATTAAGTTTATTGGTACATTTTAGGTATACACAATGATCACATTCCATCATAGGGAATTTGTACCTTTGCATGATATATCTTGATTACTTTTTTCCCCATTCTCCTATTTTCCCTTCAACCCCTCTTCCCCTCACCATTTACAAAAACTTTGTTTCCATTTTTTCTTTTCTCATTTTTTTTTACCCTTCCTTCCTTTCCTCCTCCCCCTCCCTAGTTCCCCTTCCCATTTCAACATTTTCTTCCTATTTCACAATATCTATTATATATTTTTGTCCTTATTTACACTTTTGGTTTCTCATACCAGAGAAACTATGTGACATTTACACATGTGTGTCTGATTTATTTCACTTAAGAGTATGTTCTCAAGGTGCATCCATTTAGCTAGAAATGTCTCAAGTTTATCCTTTATGGCTGAGTAGTACTCCACTGTATAAAAGAACCACATCTTTATCCACTCATTGGTTGATGGACATTTGGGCTATTTGCAAGATTTAGTTCTTACAAACTGTGCTGCTATAAACAGGGGTGTACATATTATCCCTGTGGTATGATGCTTTTAATTCTTTTGGGAAGATACCAAGAAGGAGAATAGCTGGGTTCAATGGGACCTTTAGTCCTAGTTTTTTGAGAATCTCCACACTGATTTCCATAGTGGCTGCACTAGTCTACACTCCACCAACAGAGAAGTGTTCCTTTTTCCACATAGCCCTGCCAGCATTTGTTATTGGTTGATTTCTTGATGATAGCCATTCTTTCTAGAGTGAGATGGAACCTCAGCATTGTTTTAATTTGGAATTTCTCGAGTGATCAATGATATTGAACATTTTTTTGTTTATTTATTTGCTGTTTGTATTTTTTCATCTAAGAAGTGTGTATTCATTTCCGATGCCCATTTTTAGATTGTAACTTTAAATTTGTGGGGGTCTTTTTTTTTTTTTTTTTTGGTTCTTTGTATATTCTTGATAATAGTCCTTTTTTGGAGGAACAGCTGGCAAAATTTTTTTCCCACTCTGTGGGTTGTCTCTTCACTCTGTTGGTGGTATCTTTTGCTGTGCAAATGTTTTTAATAAGATGAGATCCCAGTTGTTGATACTTTGTGATAGTTCCTGTGCAATTGGGGTTTTGTTCATAAAGTCTTTACCAACACCAATGTCTTCAAGAGTTCTGTCTATTCTGTCTTCCAGCAGATTTAGTGTTTCTGTTATAATATTTAGATCTTTACTCCATTTCAAGTTTTGTTTAGTGCACGGTGAAAGATATGGATCTAGTGTTAATCTTCAGCATGTGGAAAGTCAGTTTTTCCAGCACCATTTATTAAAGAGGCTATCTTTCTTCCAGTGAATGCATTTGGCTCCTTTGTCAAAGATAAGGTGGCTGAGTGTGTCTGGAGTTGTTTCTGCATCTTCTAATCTGTTCCATTGATCCTCTGGTCCTTTTTTTTTTTTTTTTTTTTTTTCTTTTGCCAGTACTATGCTATTTTTATCACAGTAGCTTTGTAATACAATTTCAAGTCAGGGATTGTGATGCCTCCTGCCTTGCCTTTCTTGCCCAGAATTGCTTTCTGTATTCTAGGTCTCTTCTGGTTCCAAACGAATTTTAGGATTGTTTTCTCTAATTCTGTGAGATATGCTGTTGGAATTTGATTGGGATTGCATTAAATCTGCATAACAGTTTTGGGAGTATGGCTATTTTCACTATTTTAGTTCCTCCTACCCAAGAACAAGGGCTATCTTTCCTTTTTCTGATCTACTCTTCAATCTCCTTGTTCAGAATACTGTAGTTTTCAATGTAGAGGTCTTTTACTTTCTTTGTTAGATTGATTCCTAGATATTTCATTTTTTTTTTTTTTTGGATGCTATAGTGAAAGGTGTTGTTGCCCTAATTTCTCTATCAGTGAGTTTGTTAGTCTTGTACAGAAAGGCTACTGATTATTTGGTTATTAAGTATAGAAGACTTTTGGTGGAGTTTTTGGGGTCTTCTGTGTAGAGTATCATGTCATCCACAAATAATGATAATTTAACTTCTTTCTCTCCTATCCTTTTTCATTTTACCACTTTCTGTTTTCTAACTGCTCTGGCTAATGTATCCAGAACTACATTGAAGAAGAGTGGAGACAGTGGACATCCTTGTCTTGTTCCTGATTTTGGAGTGAAAGCTTTCAGTTTTTGTCCATTTAGTATGATGGTGGCTGTTGGTTTGTCATAGATGGCTTTTATCAGATTGAGATAAAGACCATCTATTCCAATTTCCTCCAGAGTATTTTTCATGAATGGGTGTTAGACTTTGTCAAATGCTTTTTCTGCATCTACTGAGATGGTCATGTTTTTTGTCCTTGGCTCTGTTAATATGGTGTATTACATTTATTGATTTGCATATGTTGAAACATCCCAGCATCCTTGGGGTGAATCCTACTTGGTCATGGTGTATAATTTCCTTAATGATTTGCTGCATTCTGTTTGCCAGTATCTTATTGAGGATTTTTGCATCTATGTTCTTTAGGGATATTGGCTTGTAGTTCTCTTTTTGGTTGGATTCTTCTCTGTTTTTTTTTCAATCAGGATAACACTTGCATCCAGGAATGAATTTGATAGTATTGCTTCTCTTTCAATTAATGAAAGAGTTTGAGTTGTAATGGCATTAAATCTCTAAATTTCTTGTAGTATTCAGCAGTGAATCCATCAAGACCACCTGGGCTTGTCTTTGTCGGTAGGGTTTTAATTACATCTTCAATTTCATTGACTGATATTGGTTTATTTAGAATTTTGATATCTTCTTGATTCAGCTTTGGTAATTCATATGTATCTTGTCATCTGTGCATTGCTTCTGCATTTTCCATCTTATTAGAATACAGGTTCTCGAAGCAGGTATTGATGATCTTCTGATTTCCGTGGTATCTGTTGTGATTTCATCCTTTCCATTCCTAATTGCATGGATGTGAGTCTTTCCTTCTGATAAGGTTGATAAGGTTTGATAAGGTTGATAAGGTTGGCTAAGGGTTTGTTGATTTTATTTAATCTTTCAAAGAACCAACTCTTTGATTCATTGATTCTTTGTGTTGTTTCCTTAGCCTTGATTGGATGAATTTCTGCTCTGATCTTTATAATTTCCTCCCTCATATGAGCTTTGGGCTTGACTTGTTCTTTTTCTAGAAGTTTGAGGTTCAATATTAGGTTGTTTATTTGATCTCGTTCTGTTTTCCTGATGTGAGAGTTCATTGCTATAAATTTCCCTCATAGGACTGCTTTCATTTCATCCCATAAGTTCTGGTATGTTGTACTGGCATTATCATTTAATTGTAGCAACTGTCAAATTTCTTCTTTAATTTCATCTGTGACCCCTTGGTTTATGATGTTCTTGTGGTTTCTTTTGCCATTGATTTCCAATTTCATTGCAGTCTGGTTTGATAATATGCATGGGATAGCTTCACTCCTTTACATTTACTTAAGCATGTCTATGAGGTAGTACGTGGTCTATTTTGGAGAATGTTCCATATGCAGCTGAGAAGAATGTGTATTTTGATGTTGTTGGATGATCAGCCATTTCTAACAGTCTTTTTTTTTTTTATGCAGGTACCAGGAGTCGAACTCAGGACCTTACACTTGCCAGGCAGGCGCTTATGCCGCTGAGCTATATCACTGACCCTCTAAGAGTCTTAATAGTTCTAATATTGCTGAAAAGTTCCAGTCTTATCTAAGACTCAAGATCTTTTTACTCCTGATATTCACCATAGAGCAGCTAGCAGTACCCATGCTACAGGTTGCATGTTGGGTTGCCTTGAAATTTCCTCTGGCAAATCAGTCTGCCACCTTTAAATTCAGTCTCACACAAAATCTTAGGACATGGACAGGACAGACAAGTTCTTTGCCAGAATGAAACATATATGGCCCCTAGTCCAGTTTCCAATAAATCCTCATTCTGATCTGAAAACTCATAACCCCATCTCTTTACTATCTGTACTGGCACTGTTTGAAGACATTTTTGATTGTTGTAACTGTGACAGGGTATGTTACACTGCAATAACAACATCTCAGTGGCTTAATTCAACGAAGTTTCATTTCTTCCTCAGAGTCAAATGTGCATCTGAGTGTCTCAGAGTTATTTCTGGGTGAGAACTCAGCAATCCGCGCTGAGGAAGGTGGAGCATCCAGAATCTGCACAATTTGGGAGAGACGACCTTATTAGTTAGTATGACAGAGAAGAATATGGAAAAGTGCTTGTTAACTCTTTAATGCTTTTACCTGGAATTGGCACAAGTGATTGCTATGAATGTTTCATCAACCCAGAAAATCATATGCCATGCCCAAATTCAGGGCCTTAGAGAAATTTAATCCCCTAGTGTTCCCTATGAGAAACAGAAATATTCTGGAACGTGAGTGATATCTATCATAGCTGCCTTTAGTATTTGTTTACCTTTACATATGGTTGTTCAGTATGGTTAGTAAGAAAGGGTATTTGCTAAGTGTACATGTACCACATCTCACACTAAATTATGCTAACTTCACTACGCTCATTTTGAGTTTCTATTAATATCACACATTAATATTTCTAATGTCTTCTAAATGTTAGTGCTTTTCAATGGAAGTCTTTACCAGATGCTGTGATCTCTGGTTTCTCAAATAGGCTATCATATTCCACAGAGTACTGAATGCTAAAGGAAAAAAAAATGTGGTCTTTTCCTTTTACATAATGATAAGTTACCAAAACATCATTTTTGTAGTAAAACAAAAATTAAAATACTTCAGAATAAAAATGCTAAATTTTTAAGGGAAAATAAGAGACCTCAGTGAAATGCTGTGGTAGGACAGCCTGCTTCTACCTATGCCCCACTAGACAGTACTTTCTTCGCTACAAAGAGTACTGTACTAGACAGGGTTAAAAAGCACTGCTTGTATACCTAATTTTAATTCCACTTTGATATAGATATTTCCCTCATTCTTGTGCTAGTTAGGGTTCTCTAGAGGAACAGAATTTATGGGAAATGTATGTATAGTTATGCAAGGAGATTTCTTAGGAAGCTCACAGGATCAGAGGTGGAGAGTCCACAATGGCCCTCTGCTCCCTGGGGAGCTGGAGGCTCCTGTAGCTGCTCAGCCAAGGAAGATGGAAGCTGCAGAATAAGAGCGATCAGGAATGCAGCGCCAGTCTGAGGTCGAAGGCCTGGAAGCTCCTTGGAGAGTTGCTGTGAGTCTGCACTGGAAGGCTGAAGAAACAACACTGGGAGAACAATGTCCAAAGGTGATGGCAGAAAGGACACACCCAGTCAAGACTGGAGCTCTTCAAAAGGGGACACTTCGTTTTTACCTTTCACCTTCCATCCAGGCTGCGAGCCTATTGGTTGGCACCATCCACAGCTGGATCTTTCTCCCTCATTTTGTTGGTCTCCATGTCAGACATCCACAGGTACAGCCAGAACTCTGCTTTACTAATCTATACGTTTCTTATTCCACTCAAGCTGACAAAGCACAATTAACGGTCACAGTTGTCTTCATTTTATGGAAATGAACATATTATCATGTTTTTAAAAAATGGTGCTTCTCCAGTAGCTTATTGTTATATTCATCATAAAAATGGAGCTTTCTTTTACAAAAAGGAATTCCAAATTTCTGTTCTGTATCTTAGCAGCTTAATAATGGAAACTGAATAATACAATTGATCACTGTGTTCATTATTCTAGATCAGTATATGGTACTGAGATGGTGGAGAACTACACCCGCTCATCCTTATTTTATGATGTGATTTCACTTATAGTTCCTATTACCTATAGCTGTCAATCTTTTATCCATTTATTCCTTCATCAAACAACTTTTTGGGCATCTGCCATATGTGATTGGCATTATGCTTGTTTCTGGGAATAAGGGAGATATGAAAAAGTTCCTTCCCTGAAGGACCTCACATCTAGTAGTTGGTAGCTACAGAGGTAGTGAAATCTCTCACTGACCTATAATATGTATATGTTTAGTACTGAGATGTGACAGACCAAGAAACCAAACAATACGACAATGAACGAGAGTCAGAGTGTAGTGTTTAAGGGAAGCATTTTGGCAGCCAGACTGTGAGGCCTCATGGATGTTCTTTAGCTGCTTCACACCCTAGTTTCCTCAGATGTAAAACTTGTTTTATGAAAATTTTACTCATGTTGTAGCATTCTTAGGAGGGTCATATGTATGTACTCAGGAGATAGTACATATAAAGCACTATGTAAGTGTTAGCTCCTGCCATTATTCACTTTTTTCCCCTCAAATATATGTTCTTTCCATTTCTCCTGTTCATTCCCTCAGACCAAGTATAACTAGCATTACAGGTGTGATATTTTGATAGAAGAAATTTATACTTGGCCTTGGGCCCTGTTTCTGACTCAGAGTTTCTAAATCCCTTGGAATTTACTGGGTGATAAGAGAGACTTTTTTTTTCCAATGAGGTGACTTTTGGTGGGCCACTAGATAGTTTCAGGATGGGAACCAATCACCAAAAAGACTAAACCATGATTAGAAGCTTGGAGCTTACTTCTCCACACGCACATCCTCTAGGGAGGGGAGATGGTTTGAAGATTGATTATCCCTATGCGATAAAAGTTTTACAACGATTCTTAGAAGACAAAGTTTGGAGCGCTCCTGAATTGGTGAAGTTAGTCCAAGGTTTTCTTTGAGCTCCTGTTTTCTGCCTAATGATGTTTCTCAAAAGGAACTTAGTCGTCATGAGTCCCCTCCCGGGGAATCATTTCCACTGGGGGAGACTAATTCAGATCACAGGAGAGGAGAGTTGACAGCCCCAACCCACACTGACTGTCACCTTCATTGGAGGGGATGTTCTGAGACAACCTACTGAAGACTTTTTATCTGCCTAACAAGACCACCTTTATTTTCCACACGTTTTCTCCCCTCATGCTCCCATAACTTGTATTGTCATGACCCGGAAGCCCCAACCCCTATTTGTTTCAGTAGTTCAGGATGCTATATAGGTTTCAACCATCTGACCCTTCTTTACATGTCATATTTTGTGGACCTTTCATGTGTTTGCCTGTAATTAAATATGATTTTTCTCCTATTGATTGGTCTTAATTCATAGCTTAATTCATAGCTTAGCCAAGACAAGTGGATGGGTGGTGAGAAGCCATTTTTCTTGCCTCTACAATTTACTGCTGGTTTGCAGAAGTCATAGAGGCCTGGACTTGCTTGCAGCTGGCATATGAAGTAGAGGCCATCTTGTGGCACTATGCCCTCATCTACGGGATTTGATGTCAACTCCACGTAGTCCTCTCAGGATTAAGTTGGACTGAATGACACCCAGATCAGACAGTTTGGAGAATTGCTGAGTATGGAAAGCTCACTCCCCCTCATAGTTGGTGATCAGAATTATTGTGAAATTACAGAGAAAAAAAGTTCATTTTTCATCTATAGTAATTTCCCAGAAAATCTGTTAAAGTATTGCCTTGAAAAAACAGAAAGGAAAAAAAAAGCCCAAAGAAAAAACAGGAAAAAATACAGTGCTATCATTTTCTGGTTTTATGTAAGGTTTTCTTTTTCTTGTTGTTATTTTTTAGTCGTAGGAAAAAGCCATTGAAAATCACATTCTTATAGGGACTTAACCGGGTGAGACGTTTGATCCAAGTGCGAGACAGCCCCAATCAGAGGCTGCATTTTGTAGGAGCCTCCTCCACTTTTCCATGCTCTGAAACCCTGAAATGTCTCCTGTCTGCCTCCATTACCCGGCTTTTGTTCTGGTCCAGGAGTAGGCATTCGTCAAGGGTGGCCAGAGCTGTCAGCAACCTGTGGGGCTGACTTGGCAGCAGAGCAGCGAGTTCCTACTCCTTGATAATTTTATGCTGCCTTTGTGAAAGGGCTTCACCAGTGTGATTTAACTTTGCAAAGGCATAGGTGTAGAAAGGACTCAGTGGAGACCCATTCTTTGGTAATATTTGCATTTTATAGGAAGCGTACATATAAATTTCCCATCCAATAGAAATACAGTATTAATCTTAATGAGTGCCATTTTGGCAGTTTCTTCGGACAGTGGAATTAAGATTCACATGAATAGGAAATGTTAAAGTGTTATTAGTCTCCTGAGGGTTTTGCTTCTGGCTCTGCAGTTTCAGAGATTTCATCATACTTTAGGAGTAGCAAAATACCACTATTTCTGCTTATTAGAGTGAAACTCCCCAAGGTTTCTGTGTATTTCAGGTGAGGGCTTAATTTTTCAAAACAGAAAAAATAAATGTTTTTCTGGACCCTAATATAACCTGATATCAAAAATCAGTTGAAAAGCCAACAGAAATTTGTCATGAGTGCTGTTATAAAGCTTTCTTGTGATTACTAACAGATTTCTTAATTAATTAATTAATCATTAATATGGTTCTATGCAATTTTAAAAATTCTATTCATGTACTGATTGATTTACTCCTTGTCTAATCCTATGAAGAATTTGAGGTGACAAACTCAATTTTGTGCTGGTTTTCCACTATCTTTTTTTGTTTTTGGTTAAAAAATGCCTAGGTAAGAATTTGAATTTATAGTCATCTACTGTAACCAAGGCTTTGAGGTTGCTGTTTAATTTCTTGCTTTTGTTGCCTCTCTTTTAAATATAGAACCCTTCTTTCTCCAGGTCTTGAGCATTGTAGCTTACGTGGAGATTCTTGGTTATTAGGATAATATTCTAGGTTTTGGTTCTATGGTAATCAGTACAAAGAAAGCAAAACTTTTAACTTTTTACTTACACAGACGCACTTACCTGCTTTTAACATAAAATTCAATTGATTGAATCTGAATTTTTATTTTGCATTTGAAATCGTAGCATGATATTCTGTCATAACAAAGACAGCCCATATAGGGAGACTGGATAAAGGGTACCAAAACACAGCTAGAAGGAATAAGTTGTAATGCTTTGCAGCACAGTGGGTGACTACTGCTCATAATAACCTATTTTATATATATATATATATATATATACATATATATATATATATATATATATATATACATATATATTATAAAGATCTCTTGATATATGTTATAAAGAGTGGAGCTTGAAAGTCCCAAACATAAAGAAATGATAAGGAGAGGGAAAGGCTAATTACTGATTTGATCAGTGTATGCTGTATACATATGTTGAAATATCACACTGTCCCCCATTATTACGTATAATTCATCCCTATTAATCAGAAGCTCCCAAACAAACAACAAAAGCAAAAATAAAGTTAGCCAAAAGCAAATATTTATTGAGGGCCTTATTTGACCATGCACTTATCTTTTCATATCCTCCAGGGATTGTGCGAGGTAGATACTATTATTCCTATGCAAATGATAAGGTAATTGAAGGTCCCAGATGCTAAGGCGCTTGGTCAATGCCATACAGTTTTAAGAGGCAAAGCAGGGGCTGGATTGGGCTTTTGTTAGCTGCAAAGGTGCTACTCTATGGTGCGGGTCTGGATCTTTTGCTGTGTACCTAGGAGAGAGTGGAAATGCGGAAGTCTGGGCCCCAGTACTATGGGACTGAAATGGATCTGTGGGAAAAGGCAATTCCCAGGTGACTTGTAGGCTCATTAAAGTTTAAGACTGGAAGCATGGTTCTTAAAAAATAGTTTCAGTATATTTGACAATATAGGGCACTGAAAAAATTCCTTATGAAATGATTTTGGTTTCTGAGCTTTTATGATTCTTACTTAATTACAAGTTATAATTATGTTTTTTATCTTTCAGCTATTCTGTTTCCATATCCAGCTCTGAGCTTGTCTAACAAGGGTTATGTGTTATGCTGGCAGCTGTGACATTTGTTAGTGATCTGTTTTGTTGGAATTGTTGTTAAAATGGCTTTGTGATTATAAAACAAGAAAAATTGATTCTGTCCCAACTGCTTGAGCTCTCCCCGCATTCAGGTGATCATATTCTCCTCCAGACTTAGCTTGCTTAATTTTAAAAAATGCAACATTCTCCTTGTTTATACCTTCGAAACATTAGAAATGACTTCCCGTTGTAAAACCCACTTGAAACAGGCAAGGTGAAAAGAGAAGTTATAGAAACAAGTTTAAGAAGGTAAAACATACTTATATCATGCATATGAGATAAATTAGTTGCTGCAGTTTATCTTTTGGGCAATGATGTCAAATGGAAATGTAAGAGGCTGCTGAGTTTTCAAAGCAGGATGAATAGAATCACTCATGTTCATCTGGCGACAAAGATATTTTCCTGCTACTGAATACTAAGAAGAATATATTAGGCATCTCCCTGTCTGAGAGTTCATAAGGTACTGTATCATAAAATTTTTTGCAAAAGCTAAAAGCATTAAGTATATCTGTCTTATGCTAGACTTCCATAAATGCTAAGGTCATTACTTTGAAATGAGAGTTTGTGAAACAGTTTTGGGGAGAATGGAAATATGATGGAATATATTGTTTCCTGATCAACCAACTAGATACAGTGATAAAAATTTGAGAGCCTTGTCTACATGTATAATTTAATAGATTCCTTAGACCGAGCCTCCCTTTCTACATTAGGTATGTCTGATGTGACTTTTTAATAAGTTCTAGGTCTCGGTAAGTTTGAATGTTCAGTTAAGTACGTACGGTAATAAAATGTCCTCTGTTGGCTCAAGGGGGCTTCAAGTCCCAGGCATGTTGGGCAGGAATGTCACCACCCAGTGAAATGCATTTTTATCCTTAGTGGGAGCTCTCACTGTTGCCAACCTCTTTTGATTAGATAATGGAGGAGACCATAATTTTGAGCTAACATAAGTTGGTCATCAACCCTGTGGGGTAAGGGAGAAAGAAATATCTCTATTATCTCTCCTAGAACTGGTAAGGACGATTATTAAAGACTATGGCTAAATACATGTGCATATGTGCACACAATACATACACTCTGGCTGAAAGCAGATTTTATCTTATTTTATTTTTTTACAGAAGATCAAAAGATCAACATTTATTACCAACTTTAACTATAAATAACAAAAAGGGAAAAAACTGCCCTCTGTCCTGTTTCTACTTCAGCCTCTGTATCTTTTGCTGCTCGCCTTTTGGAGAATACATTGTGTTGTAAGGCTGCCATCTTTTTGCATGAGGGCAAAGGTCAAGATTTTATTGTCACCTCTTTTCCTACAAGTCTGAGAGGAAGGAAAACCAACTTCCCGGAAATTCCCTGGTGTGTTGGGTGGAATCTAGCGAAATTTGTTCCTTGAGCAGAAAGACAACTTCTTTTCTCTTTCTTCTGCTGGCATAGCTGCATAATAATGTGTGCCCTAGCAATTTTCTTCTCCTTTTTTTCTGAATCATCTCAATACGAGGAAAATTTCATAAGCTAGTCTCTCTCTCATCATCTTTAAGATTTGGCTTCACAAATGCTTTCTGCTTAACTTTATCTTGTTTGTCACTATGTGCATTTGGTCTCCTTATGGCAGCAGAAAATTCCTCCAAATCATTTACCACCTGGGGGAAACTCTGCCAAACAGGAGTCATATTCTCCACGTGTTGTCTGATCAAACATACCTTCCAAGCTATCATTCATCTTTCTTTCTCTAGTTGGATGTTTTTCTCCTTTTTGCTCTTGCTTCTTCACCTTTAAAATCACAATTTCCATGTCCAACATACAGTCCATGTCTATTGTCCCTCCTCTTCTTGACTGACTGCCATCCTTTATTAGAGTGAAATCCATTTTTTTTTTTTTGTGGGTACCGGGGGTCGACCTCAGGACCTCACTTGCCAGCAGGTGCCTGTGCCACTGAGTGATATCAGCGGCCCTTTTTTTGTATGTGGGTACCGGGAGTCGAACTCGGGCCCTTGCGCTTGCCAGGCAGCTTACGCCGCTAAGCCATCTCACCAGCCCTGAAATCCATTTTATACCGAGGAATGTCTGCTCCTGGATCTACACTCCACTGGATATTTTCAAAGGATGCCTCTTGGTTGTTAGTCTTGTTTTAGCAATTCTGGAGAACTGATGAAAGTTCACATCCTCCATGGACTGAACTGCTTTGTACTTTTATTGGCTCATGCAAACCAGCACCCTTCATATCATCAAAGAGATTCTCGTCTCCAAACTTTTATGTGGATGTACATGGATTTTTTTTCCTTTATGTGGGTACCGGGAACTGAACTCAGGATCTTGTGCTTGCCAGGCAGGCGCTTATGCCACTGAACTATATCACTGGCCCTGTACACGGATTTTTTTTTTTTTTTTTTTTTGTGGGTACCGGGGGGTCGACCTCAGGACCTCGCGCGCCAACAGGCACCCGTGCCACTGAGCGATATCACCGGCCCCTTTTTCGTATGTGGGATCCGGGAGTCGAACTCGGGCCCTCGCGCTTGCAAGGCAGGCGCTTACGCCGCTGAGCCATCTCACCGGCCCTGTACACGGATTTTGAAGATGGGATTTTCTTCTTTTGTTGGTAATGGTGTTTCATTGTCTGGACAGGATTTATGCCAAGACTGGTGGGTGCACTCCTGTAAACAGGACTCCTACAATAATCTTTGGGTACCATGTAGCTCCCATCCAAGGCCTTACAGCTTGAGAAAAAACCCTTTGGAATGGGTTTAAAATCTTCATAAAGAGTGATTTGCTTAAATGTGCTTTTGGACATCTCATTTCCTTGGCTTTTCTCTTGATGCTGAATAGCTGAAAAACGATCAGACAGATCCAGAGGTTCATGCATAGCATGGGCCTCATTCATGGAAAACTGACTGTCCAGTTCAAATCCTCCCCCAAACCATAAATTCCATTGTTTTAAAAATATTTCAATGTATGTGCTAATTGATTTAATTTATACTACTAGTTTGTCTTATTTCTTATTTCATTGAAAAGAAAGATTTGCATTATTATGTTTCTTTTTTGTAAGAATCTTTTTGGTTTATGTCTTGTACTCTGAGTAACTACTTTGAAGATAACAGAATATAATAACTGTTGTTATTCTCTTATTTTATTATGAAATTTTGTTTTATTTTCTCATAAAATAAAAAAAGGAGGCTTTAGCGGCAGCTTACTTACTGTTCAATTTCTTCCTCAGTTTCCTTCCTTTTGGATGTTCTGCCTCCCTTGATTTCAGGGACACTGTAAGTTTATCAGTAACAGCATCTTTAGTGTGACCAGCACTGTCCTGTCCATGTATGGACTCATTTATATTTTTATGAATCTGCTTACTAGAAGACGACTGGCTAATGATTTTATTCACTTCCAATCCAAGACTACAATATCTGAAAAGGGCGCTATCTTCAGATTTTTTTTTTTTTTTTTTTTTGTGGGTACCAGGGGGTCGACCTCAGGACCTCACGCGCCAGCAGGTGCCCGTGCCGCTGAGCAATATCGCCGGCCCCTTTTTTCGTATGTGGGATCCGGGAGTCGAACTCGGGCCCTCGCGCTTGCCAGGCAGGCGCTTACGCCGCTGAGCCATCTCACCGGCCCTATCTTCAGATTTTGATCTAGTTTTCTCTGGTCTAGAAATAGAAGTCCTGCTAAAAGGGGGTGTTCTCAGATGGCTTTGTTTCCCAGTATCTAAGAGAAGGAGTCAAACTTGTATCCAAGCACAAGCTACTTGTCGCATTAGAGGTAGCTCCAAATGCAGGAGACAACACCCAAATAGTCAATTTTTCTTGAGGCGGGTTCTTTGAAGTAGGACCTGAAAATCTTAAACTGTCTTCAGTATTTCTCCTGGGTTCCTCAAAAGCTGTTTCCTGTGATCTCATCCAGGCAGTGGGAGAGGTCCTCAGCAGGAGGGCTTGTGGGACCTTGAGATTCAGATTCCTCTTGAACATCAAGTCTCAGCGTTTCAGCAACAACTGTAGCTCAATTAGAAGATAACTTACAGGGGGACAACTACTTGCTCCACGTGTTTTAGCCACTCTTTTAGCTTCACTTTGATCACAAGTGTCAGCTACTAGAATTTCCTTTTCGTTGTGTTGTGACCAAAATGAAGCGTTGGAAAATTTTTTCATTCATTTGTACACACGGAATGGTCCAATGTGGTATTTGTTTTTTCTACATATTGGACATAGATTCTCCTTTCTTTGTAGTTGGTTAATGCCAGAAATGGAAAAGGCTATTATTGGTGAATCTGGAATAATGTTTTCATCACACCCAAGCTCAGTTGCTTGGTGCCGTTGGTCATTCTCAGTTTTCTGCTGCAGTTGTTCAGAAAGCTTTTTATTTTCTCTTTGAAAAGTATTCTGTTCATTCATAAATTCTGTAGTAAGTTTAAGATTCTGCAGTCAGATATTTTCAAACTCTTGCTGCTTTTTCTGCGTATGTTCTTCAGTTACTGGACAGTGATCCTGTAATCCTGCTTGTAACCAATCTTCTAAAGCTTTAATGGTTTCATGAAGGACTTTCTGTTGCTATCTCAGCTGTTGATTTTTGGTGAAGAATTCTTCCAGTCTTTGCACATCTAAAATCTATTCTTTTTTCAGTTTGGTTACTTTTACTTGTAAACCTTGTATTTTATCATGATACTCTCAGTTTTGTCCAAAGTCCCTTAAAGTAATTAGATACATCTGCAGAGCTAGGGCTTCTACGGCCACTTCCAGAGATGTTCATCTTGTTTATTAGGCTCCACACTTTGATTTGCTTCATGTTTTCAGGACTTTGCTGTCCCATCACGTAGACAGGAAGGTGTCTTTGCACTGCTGAAATGCAGCTTCCACAGATGCAAAGACACCTTCCTGTCTATGTGATGGGACAGCAAAGTCCTTGAGTTCTCCAGAGCCCCAGCAGGGAAGTGGACCTTGCTGGGGCTGTGAAGGGACTGCCTCTCTGTCCTCCTCCTTCGCTCCTTCCACATCCCAGGCTGCCAAAACCTGGTGGGGCAGCCCGCGCTTCCCCAAGAGAGGAAGGGCCTGGCTGGTCTAAGAGGCTGTGGACCCACCTTCCCTCTGAAGACAGATTATAAAAATGAAAAATGCAGTGAACCGTGTTTAAGGTCATGCAACAGTAAACAGCACCGAGGCCCAGTTTTGTTCTGGCTTCTTTGCTACACGATGGAATGATTATTGAATAAACCACAGTTTCAACTCTCACGGTGTTTGCACAGTGGTAAGGGAATAAACTCTCAAATATTATTTTAACAGAAAAAATGTTTTATACATATTTATTATGAATAAGGACACAGCCTTAAGAACTTAGTTGATGTTTTACCCAAGAATCACTTGGAAATCCTTGCTAAAAATGCAGAACAATATTTCATGTGAATAATAAAATCTCCATTTTAAATAAAACCCCCAGGGGTTTCAGATTCAGAAGTCTTTGGCAGACACTTTGAGAAACAATGGATGAGAACGATAACCTTCTATTTAATGGATTGACTGGTCATTTTGTCTGTGTGGAAAACCAGTTAAAGCATAATCACTAAGGTCATCTGTGAAGATGGATTTTAATAATCACCTTACAGTTTTACTTGAAGGGAGTTTTCCATGTTAATGTCCAGGCATGAAATGTAATGATCTGTTTTATTATTGTTAATTTATGCTCAAGATTCCTTTTGCTCTCTTTTTAACCAACATAACAGTTATACAGGCTATTTGCCTCAGGGAGATGCTGTAATAGGACTAATTAAATATTTAATATTTTAAAGGACTTAAACAACCTTGTAAGTAATATGTGAAGAGGAGCTAAAATCATGATGATCTCTTTAGTAGGAGGAATGTTAATAAGGCACTGGGAGCAAGTATCTCTTTAATGACCGTGTCCTGGGTCTGCTGGGAGGCAAGAAGCATGTTTAAGTTAATGGCTTTGGTAACCTATGGCAGTTCTTCCACTCTCTCGTTTCAAAGCTGAGAGCAAGTTTCTTAATCTTGGTTAATCTCATTTTTCTTACTTGTACAGTAAGAATAAGAATACCACTTACCTTTTGGATTGTTGTGATAGTATATATGTGTCCAATAAATGTTAGTGGTTTTTAATAATATAAATCTATCCCATAGACTACAGATATTACTGAATTTGAAACTTGTAAATTTGCCTTTAGAAACCAGAAGTATATATAGGATCTTACAAATGGATAGGTGATGTCAGATGTAATTCAATTTAGAAAGAAGAGGAATGTGAGGAAGAAAGGATGGAGGAGTATGTGATGGTTAATTTTAGGTTTCCATTTGACTGGAATAAGGAGCACCTAGAGATCCGATAAAGCATTCTTTTGAGGTGTAGACCCCTGGAGTGTTTCCAGAGGAGGTTGGTGTTTGAGTGTGAGAGGACTGAGCAGGTAAAACCTACCTTCAGTGTGGAAACCGTCCACTCAGGCGTGGGCCCAGACAGAACATAACAGTAGGGAGGTGAATTCATCTCTCTGTCTGTCTTTCTGGAGCTAAGGTATGCTCTTCTGCTCTTGGATATCAGAACTCTAGGCTGTCTGGTTTTTGGACCAGCCTCCACTTTCCATACCAGATTCCTAAACCTTTGTACTTAGACTATGAACTGGGTCTCAAGTGGCAGAGTGCTTGCCTAGGATGCGTAAGGGCCTAGCTCGATCCTGAGCACACCCTGCACCCAAGGAACAGAACTTGCTTTTGACATCCCTGGATCTCCAGCTTGCAGATGGTCTGTTGTGGGATTTCTTAACTTCCGTGAATGCATAAGCCAATTCCCCTAATAAAAATTCTCTCATCTATTGGTTTATCTATCTATATCTTATTCTGTTTCTCTGAAGAACCCTGGAGAACACAGAGTGGGATAAAATGCTTCTAAATTCAATCCCAGACAATGGCTAAAAGCAACAAGCAACACTTGTGCAGATCATGCAGACTCGCCACAGGGATATGTAGTCAGTAAGAAATGACTTAGCTAATGTGGAAAACCATAGGATTATCCAGTGCCATAGCTTAGAGATCATGTGGATGATGCCTTTATTTTCTTAGTCAGGGGTTAGTGGATGAATTTGGAATAGCGAAAAATTTTAATCATGATTAGAAAATAGTGTCCTATTTTTCAAAGTTTACTCAGAAAAAGGAGCTACGTTAATAAAGTTTTAAAATGTCCCTTTGGAAATAAATTCAGAACGAAGAAGCACTTAAAATACATAAACAGGTATATTTAAAATATTTTTGAAAATGTATCCTCCTACTTACTAGATAGTGTTTATAAATAAATATATTTTAGAAATATTTTTCTAACAGGGAGTCTAAATGTAAAATTTGCTAACTTGTTTTTAAGAAAATAACATGAATTATAAGTAGGCAAGTGTGTGTGTGTGTGAGTGTGTGTGTGTGTGTGTGTGTGTGCACGGCAAATGAATCCACCAACCTCATAATTAGCTTTGTATTCTATAGGCAAAGTGACAAAGGGAACAGTGTGCCCAGCTTCACAGATTCAATAAATATTTATGATAGCCACTCTGTGCTAGGGCATTCTTTAGAAGAATGGCATTTACATTTTTTTTTCATCTACGCATTTTTGTTGTGCTTTTAATGCCCTACTGGTAAGTGATCTTGATTAATTCTTAAATAATCGTTAGCTCTATATTAGTTTTATAAGAAGTTACTTAATGAAAATAAGGGTGAAGTTTCACTTTCCTTTTACCCAGGATAGGTATAGTTGATCCTTATTATTTGTGGATTTCATTTTTACTAATCTCTTTCTTGATAAATTTATCAGTAACTCCCAAATGAATACAAGTGGTACTTCTGCAGTCATTCGTAGACATGATTATGTCCTTTTTAAAGCACCTCTAATAGTATGATAAGGCATATGAAAGTCCTTGGGTTTTCTTGGTATCAGTATTTAGATAACTGTGGTTTCATTTTTTGTCCTTAAAGGAACTATGTCTTCTTTGATATTAAACATTCCTTGAAAGTGATCCGGAAGACTTTGCTAAGTAGATGTACCGTAGTTTGTGACAGGCCTTGACTACAAATAAACTAGGTATACCAACAAGTCCGAGTTTTCAAATAACTTCTAAGCAATTACTTTTTTCCTCCAAAGCTTTATACTAGTGCAATATTTTTAAAATCATTTTTAGGAACAACCAGAGATGTAGCCCTATGAAAAGAATTTTTTTTTTTTTTGTGTGAGTACTGGGGGTCGATCTCAGGACCTCACGCGCCAACAGGCACCCGTGCCGCTGAGCGATATCACCGGCCCCTTTTTCGTATGTGGGATCCGGGAGTCGAACTCGGGCCCTCGCGCTTGCAAGGCAGGCGCTTACGCCGCTGAGCCATCTCACCGGCCCCTGAAAAGAATTAATCAACCTAAACAAACCAAAATCTTGACTGAAGTGATTAATAGCAAAACAGATTGTAGTTACCTGGTAGTGACAAATATTTACCTGCATGGATGGATTCAAGCTTTTCATTTTTGGTGTAAAAATAAGTTACTGCATATTTTGTAAATCGCTGTGGTTTGAATAAGTGTCTCTCAGACGTTCACGTGTTAAGGGCTTTGTTCCGCTGGTGGCGCTCTCAGGAAGCGGTGGAATCTGTAGGAGGTAGAGCCTGCTGGAAGGTCCTGGAAGCACTGGTGGTGTGGAGGCGATTTGTGACCCAACCCGTTCGGTCTTCTTTGCTTCCTGACTGGTGAGGTGGGCAGCCTTCCTCCACCGTGCTCTCTGGCCGCCATGTGATCCTCACCAAAACCACAAGACCGCTCAAATATGGACTGAAGACTTAGGAACCAAAATAAATCTTTTGTCTGATAAGTTAATCATCTCAGGTATTTCATTATAGTAACATAAATCTGACCAGCAGAAATTGTGAAATATAAAGCCTATAATTGAAGAAAGGACAAGTATAAAAACATCATCTTATTTAACCTTCAAAACAGACCTATACTACTATATTTTCCTTCTAAAATTAGACTAGGAAGTGTCTCAAAGGCTAGAAGAGGTGAAATTAAATTCTCAAGATCAAAAAAGCTAATATATAACGGGGTGGAGTTTTTAGTCTTAATATCCGAATTTGCAACCATTCTACTCAGCTGCAAGCTAAGGATGTGGAGCTGATATTTTCCTTCTCAGATGGTGATCATTTTATTGTTTTGTACAAACTTTTGTTATTGCTCAAGTATGTATAAATATTATAAAATTTCATTAATTACCCTGTAATTCTTTTGTGTTTTGTTCTTTTTTTTTTTTGTGGGTACCGGGTGTCGACCTCAGGACCTCACATGCCAGCAGGTGCCCGTACCGCTGAGCGATATCACCGGCCCCTTTTTCGTATGTGGGTTCCGGGAGTCGAACTCGGGCCCTCGCGGTTGCCGGGCAGGCGCTTACGCTGCTGAGCCATCTCACCGGCTCTGTTTTGTTCTTCTTAATCTTTATTAAAATACAAAAACATTATACTCCTATATTTCTTAATTTATTTGAACACAAACACATAGGCAACTGACTTTGAGAATAATATTCTCTTTACAGGATCTGGCATGAGCTTTACTTTCCTATAAATTTGTTAAACACTGAAGAAAGAATCATCAAATACTTAAAGGCCTCAACATAGTAATAGAATTGCCCTCTTGGGTTGGGATCAGCGGTTTGATTCTCCCCACATCTGTTCCAATGGCCTGGAGGGTACCTCCTGTACGCAGAGGCTGGAAGGCTGAGCACTTCATTTCCTAGCGCCCTGACAGCTGAAGGTCCCCGTGTGGTTTAAATTCCAGCCCTCAGGAGCACCTCAGGGGACAAGCACTTGGAAATGTGATGTGATCACGTTGCTGCTCAGGGGGTGGGGCTGTGGAGGCCACAGTTGTGGTGACAACGCTCTGTTCTCTGGACTGTGACTACTGTGGTGAAATCCTGGACACAGGCTCTTGGTTATCGCAGTGGCAAAATGTCCCTTGGGTGGGCAATTCTGTGTCTATGTTTTGGCCCTTAGGCCCTTTCAACAATTTTGTAGAAATCTAATTCCTAGCATTAAATCCATTTCTAGATACAATGGTGCTAGAATGGTTTCTATTATCTGCAGTTAAGTGCTGATTGGTATGACTCTTCCTATATCTGATTTTTAGAGCACTTTCTCCATCTTTATAAATCATAAGATTCAGGCTAATTTTGTAGCAGGTTATTTTGATCAAGTAAGAATCATGCTCCAAATGAGCAGAAATTTCTCTTTCTGTTTTGATCTACTCAAGTTGGAAACAACTGATCTTACTATGAAGCAAATTTAACATGAACAAAAATCCAGAATATCAAAGGTTCTGGAATTTAATTTTATAAATATCTTTTCTTTTCCTATCCCTTTATCTTAAACCCGTTACTTGTGTTTATAAGAAACAATTTGTTTATGAAAGATTGGCACTGTGGCTGGGGATAAATTAATTCTATAAGACCTGCTATAAGGTGGTAAACAGAAGACTTTCCTTTTTCATTTAGTTATCTTCATTATCTTGCTGAAGAAGTGGAATAAAATATTTTAGCTACCTTAATGGAATTGTTACCTAGGCATTTCAAGTAAGTTTAAAAATATTATTTAGCATATTATTGTGGGATTTTGACAGACCATATAGCATACATAAACCCATTTTAATCTATTTTCTTCTCGTAGTGTTTGCATGACTGAACTCAAATATACAGAGTAACTACGAACTGTTGTGATTAAGTTCAGTGTCCCATTATTGTTAGACTCTGTATTAGTCACTTCCCCTTTACTAAGACAAAATACTCAATACCCACAATTTATTTTGGCTCACTGTTTCAGAGGTGTCAGTCCATGTATGGTTGGTCAGCCCAAGGCAGAAAGCATGGTGGAGGGGAATGGAGAAGGAAACAGAGAGAAGGGAGGAGCCAGGGATGAGAACACTACACCCTTCTCAGTCATATCCCAGTGACCACCCCCTCTGATCAGGACCCCCTCCAAACATGAGAATACTGGGGGACATTTTAGATCTAAATCGTAACAAACTCAAATATTTTTATTATGTCAGTGTTAAAAATAGCAAACATTTTATCCAAGTTCGTCTAAGTATTGGGATTATGGGAACATTAAACCAACTGAAAACTGGCTCCACTGTTCTATTTCAACACGACAATTGACTGTAAAAAGCTTGTGATCTTTTTAAATGTGGCCCTGCTCACCTTTAGCATGAATATTCACAACATTGCTGTGTCGTCTCCAAAAGTGTCTTCCTTGCAGCATCTCAGATGGCTTCATAAAGACCGAAGTCCAGTTGTTGTCCTAAAAGAGCAATAATGAGTTGACCATGGACCACGTCTCTAAGCAGTTTAATTCTGTCTTTACATTTGTAGGTTTTCCTTTCAAATCTCTCAGCATGCTTTACCTGCATAGGTGGGTAATCAAAGGTAGGGAGGTCTTTATCACCTGCAGGGGACTGTTAGCTGTGGGAATGCTCCCCTTCTCCTCCATCCTCAGTGAAAAGGAGAATTCTTTTTCATATGTGAAAGTTCCCATAGTCTCTGCCCTAGACTTTGTGGTACTGTTTTGGTCAATTTTAATTTTTTTTATCTTGAGAAATTGAGGTTTCTCACCAGGACCCCCCACATATTCACAGGTCTCCAGAAAGGGGAGACCTGGACTCCTTCCTTTGCTCTTCCCACCCCTTTCCCTCCACCCCTGCAATCCTCACACAAATGTACTACCAGCTCATACATGCATGTTGTTGCTTAGGCATGGTTTATATACTGTGTACATGTAACATTTAATCAAACCCAACTCTCTTCCCGTTATTGGGAGTATGAGTGCCTCCAAAGTTTTACTACCATTCAAGTTGTGAAAAGATTTAATTTTTCTTCTAGTTTTTTTTTTCTTTTCTGTCCATATTCCTCAAAATGGAATTAAATCAAATCATAAATGGGCATGAACTATTTTATACACACATTCTTTTAAAGTATTTATTCATTTTCTTTTTTTTTTTTTTTTGTGGGTACCGGGGGGTCGACCTCAGGACCTTGGGTGCCTGCGCGCCCATGCCGCTGAGCGATATCACCGGCCCCTTTTTCGTATGTGGGTTCCGGGAGTTGAACTCGGGCCCTCGCGCTTGCCAGGCAGGCGCTTATGCCGCTGAGCCATCTCACCGGCCCTCATTTTCTAATATACATCAGAAATTACGTAAACTACTGGGGACATGATTGATGGTGATTATTAAAAAAAAGAGAGAGAGAGCTTTTGCCCTTAATTTTATAGGTCTTGTCTTATGCATGCTTCCCAGAGAGTGAACAATTTACAGAACTCCCAACTTCTCTCATTTTCTCCAACCTTACTAATAGTGGTTTTCAAAATTTTCTTTTTCACTAGTTTACTGCAAAATGGCATTTTACAATTATTTTGATTTGCATCTGTTTAGTTGCAAGTTAAAGGTATGTATTTCTTCAAAAACAAGTTTATTCATCTTTTATTTTAATAGGATAATTCATAAATTTTTTCCCCTTTTTTCTACTTGATTACTGTTTTGAGTTTTATTTTTTATTTTTTTGTGGGTACCGGGGGTTGACCTCAGGACCTCGTGCACCAGCAGGTGCCCATGTCGCTGAGCGATATCACCGGCCCCTTTTCTGTATGTGGGTTCCGGGAGTCGAACTCGGGCCCTCGCGCTTGCCAGGCAGGCGCTTACGCCGCTGAACCATCTCACCGGCCCTGTTTTGAGTTTTAAATAGGCAATAATCAGACTGCTATTGGTTGAACCTAATCTCCAGAGGCCATTTTTGCTAAGGGCCTGGTCCCCAGCTCGGTGAGAATGGAAAGTGGCGGAAACTTTCGGAGCTGAGGCCTAATGAGGTCTTCATGTCACTGGGGTCCTAGCCTTTAAAGAGATTGTAGGGCCCCTGTCTCTCGTTTTCTTTTTCTATTCCTGGCTGAGGGTAAGTGGCTTTGCTCCACCACTCACTCATACCATGTTACAGTCCAAAGGCAGCCGGGCCAACTGATCCTGGGCTGAAACCTCTAAAACTGTGAACTAAAAGAAATACTTTCTCTTTTTAAGTTGATTATATCAGATAGCAGAGCATTAGAAAGCCTCATAGCAGACACAGTAGAAGAGTGAAGTTTTACAATGCCAATAAATACTCTTCTTGGAACAAAACATAGAATGAATTTAAAGATGACTAAAATAATCACACTACAGTTGGCTTAAGTGATTAAAAATCCTCATGACGTTAAATAGCATTTTTGCTAATCCATAAATATATAACAGTAGTTTTATGACAAACATAGCGAGAGGAAAGAAAGCATAAAGACATAATTAATGAGTCCTTTGGGAAACAAAGCTAAATTAAACTCATTTTAATTTGCTTAGAAAAAGCCCTCATAGCAAAAATGATCTTTATCAAATCATCGTTGAGTAGGTTTCATCTTCCAGAGGCTATGGAGACATGTTGAGTTAAAAAGCTCAAGTCTGATAACAATTTAAGCAGGTTTCTGACCCATTAAGAGCATAGCATCCGAGCCATAGTACTCAGATAACCACCCAGCAACTTTAAATTGTTGATCAACAAAGATGGTGCAGCCTGTGAAGCAGGCGACCTAGCTGGCCTTGTCCGAGTCAATGGCTGTCCTTGCTATAGCTCCAAAGGCTTCCTCAGTCCCTTCCCACAGAGAGATGGATTACCAGCTTTTTTTTTTATTTATTTATTTATTTTTTTCTGCAGTACTGGGGATTGTGAACCCAGGGCCTTTCTCCTGAGCTATGTTCTCAGTCCTGTTTATTATTTTTATTTTGAGTTAGTGTCTCTCTAAGTTGCCCAGGCTGGGCTCAAACTTGTGATCCTCTTTCCTCAGCCTCCCAGGGTACTGGGATTACGGCCTGCACCACCATGCCTGGCTCCTTTATCAACTCTCCTCCAGATGGTTGCGCATTGTAGTCTACGAGACAGGACTGAGGAAAAGAATCCTTTAGGGGAGCAAAGCACCACATGAAAACCGACAACAACAGCAAAAAAAAACCTCACAGATCTGGAGCCTGAACATGGTCCATCTGTTTCTCTTTTCTTTTTCCTTCATATTTTGGAAACAGGCAGAGTGGTATGTGAAATTACTGTAGTCCTCTCTCTACAGGGTTCAGTTTTCTTTGTTTAACCCTTCTCTCTCCAGGGCATGACACCCCTCCCCCAGGGAGCTGATGTAATGAGGCTATAGCTGGGAAAATCCAAAAGGTGTTCTTAGCTTGAACCATATCTCATGCTAATGGGGAGCAACAAAGCCAGGTGAAAAAATTCCAACGAAATCCACTCTGTTCACCTAGGCTGATGGTGCAAACCACACAAGCACCCGAGAGTCAAGAGCAGGGTGCATTCCTAGGTGCTGTATGGATTTAAAGTAAGAGAAAAGTGCCCAGGAGCTCAGGTGATGGGGCTGGCAGGACTTCCAAGAAAAGAAGAGTTTTAGCAGAGGGACTGTGCTAGGCACTGTACTTGGTGTTCGGTACACATTAGGAGCTGGATGAGAAAAGCAGCATGTGTTAGGCTTGTCTAGGAGGTTGAGTCTGTCCTTCAGTTAACACATTGATGTTTCCATTTGCTGAACAGTTCCGGGCTTCTGCAGACAGCTGTTTTATGACTTTAAGAGAGCCTAGGTATTTCTAGAACCTCCCTATTGAATTCTTCTTAATTATATAATTGATCTGTTTAGACTTGTCAATTACTTTTCTTTTGGGAGGGCAATGACAAAGACAAAAAGAGTTAATTGATTTACCAGGGCTTGTGCTAGAGTTCTCAAAATATGTAGAAATTAATAGTGAAACCTAGCCAAGAAACCACTACAATTTTCTTGGTGCACCAAATAGTCATGATTCCTACAAAAAGAAAACTGCATTTTTCTAGTCCTAGCTATCCAAGAGAGAAATTATATGGCCTAGTCATTTAAGTATTGCATAAAGGTCCAACTCACAGAACACAATAAAGCAATGTAATAAATCAAGGAGATTTTTAGAGCTGTATTTTGCATTGAAGAGTGAATATGAATAAGCTTACACAAGGTCCTTTTCAGCTAGACTTTTAAAAAATGACTAACAGGACTTCCTTATAGTTTGTCATGAATACAAATTATACAGAAATGTCAAAAGGGGAGAAAAATAATTATATATTTGGAATTTTAACACTATTTTTTAAAATATATGACTTTTCGAGACAAGACAGACCTAACTGAGTTGCCATTTCCTCAAAATGGGTGTACTCCAGTGTACAAAAACATCACTAGACATTCATAAAAGAAAGAAAATAAAGACTACGGGTCTTTAAAAATGATATAAACTCATTTGTACCAAAATGATTACCAGCAAATAAGAAGGTAACCTTAATTGCTTGGTGGGCTTTCCATGTCATTCCAGCTCTAAGATGTTTTGTTCTTAGCCCATATACAAAAATTGATTTTTATTTATGGTCTTCGACAGGGTAGGAATGGAAATAATTTAACCAGGGATCTTTGCATTACTTGTAAATCTTGATATGCTGGCCAGTAATTGGTTCTCTGCTGGGGATGAAAGTTCTGGGAACTGAATTCCATATATCACTCCTCCTCTATTTCCATTTTCAGGTTTGTGTCAGCCTCAATTCTTCCTGTGTTTAAACGAGAATACACTAAACCTTGGAGCATCTGATGGTGTAGTGAGGCTTATTCAAACGTCTAGCCCACCCAAGTGCCAAGGTATTACATAAGTTGGCATTTTGTGTGCTTTCTTCCATCCTCAACGTGTTCATGTGTATAAATATACCCTTCAAATTGCAAGTCTTCAGGGGCAGGCACTGTGTCTTTCTTCTTTATCTACTTCCCTCCTTCTCATCATCCGATGTGGCCTTTGCTCTCCCCACCCTTCTCTAAAACGCTTGCCTTAATTCAGAAGGCTCAGATTACAGTATTCTCAATATTTATTGCTCATCTCTTGGTAAATTGAATTCAAACTGTCTCTAACTGTAAAGAGAAAAATCTGTCCAAACAAATTACTAGTACATCTGTACTCTTTGGTTTATTCATTGTACATTTGCATTTTATAGACTTTTTTCCGTCTCTCATGAGGGAACAAAAACTAACAAAAGGACAAACACGAGGACTATCGGGACTCGGTAGGTATAGGCTGCCCCTAAACCTCTGTGGAAAGGATTTTGCAGGCAAGTCAGATAGGCTCCTGTGCGAGCAATTTCAGAGGAGAGAGAAGTAAAATGAATCCTGTTCAAGTGAACAGAGGAACATTTATTCATTAAGACATAAATAGGGAGTGGGGGTGGGGAGAGGAAATGGAAGGGCTAGAGACCTCTGAAAGAAAGAAATAGACTCCCAGGAAGACAAATTGTCAGAAAATCTGAAGTCTAAAGTACCAGCCGAGGGCACTGTATTGCTTCCTTTTGGGAAAAAGAATCCCGAGGTTCAATTCATTTGTTTTGGGCTAATAACAAAAAAGCTCTTGGCACAAGCCTGTGATTTTAAATACGCAGGAGACAAATCCATAGGGGAAAAGCAGTCTATAGTATGGGCTGCCATTGTCCTAAAGAACACTGAATTAGAAATCAATGAGTGACTTGAAAGAAGATTAAAATTTGTTTTTGTTAGTCTATTTTTAAGCTTTTTCTTTTATAAGGCAGGGCATGAGGTTATATAAAGTTTAGCTGGCTCTTTGTAGAATAATCTACAAGCACCTTTTTTACCTTTTCTTCCAAACTCTGGCAGTAAAAAAATTGCTCTGATCACAGTTTCTTGAAGTATAATTACTTAGTCAAAGGAAAATATAATTAGAACTGATATTTTAAAATGTACCATGATTATATTTAAAGATTTCATAATTTGTTCACATATGAAATGGTTTGCTAATTTAGCAACAAGCAACAGTACTGAAGTCAATAAATTATCTGACGGTTTTTCTCTCTAATGTTTAAAAATATCATCTATTTTCCCTTTTATCTATTCAAAAGGATGTAGTCAATTTCAGCAGTGCATTGAATTAAATGCTTGACGCAGCTTTATGAGCATCAGATCCATTTATTTCCTCTGTTCCACTGAAGGTCTCATACCATTACAGCTGCAGAATAACAAAAGTTCCCCTGAATTCCAGTACATTCCTTCAGGTCTCTTCATTCCTAACCTCAATCAGCATAAATCTGTTTCTTACACCTCTGTCCTGCCCTGGAAACTCTGGAAATCCCCTCCTCCCTTTACTATTTTCATTTATCACTTTCAAAAGTCTCTTTTATTTGGCAGCAACTTGGAAATTTGAATTCCCTCATGAATAGCGTGTTTTTGTCATGTTGCCCACATGCAGATTTGGATCAATAAATCAAAGCTTTTTGAGATGAAATATTTCTTAAAAATAAGAGGGGCCCCTTTCTCAAGAACCATAGAATTATATGAAATTCTGGATTTTCAGAAAGACACAGAGACACCAAGGTTTAGAGTTGATTGGAAAGTAAATTAAGAGAATTAATTGTTGATTGATATCATCTAAGGTTAGCCTCATCAAAGGAAAAAGAGATGGATGATTTTTCTTCTCTTTTTCTGTTGAATACATGGTCCTCTGAGTTTATACTTCTGTACTTTCTGGGGACTTGGCAATGAGATGAGGCTCTGGATCTGAGGATGTGCGAGGTCTGCAGAGGATTTAGAGACTGATAGAGTGGAAACCTTAGAGTCAGATGCCCTGATCTTAAATCCCAGCTTCTTCACAAGTAAGTTAGAAACAGTCAAACAAGTTCTCCAGTCACGCTGTACTTCAGTTTCCTAATATGTGAAGTAAGATAATGATAGCGCCTACCTGTTTTAGTTGTTGTGAATGATTCAGAACTGCTAATTGTTAACAGTATCATTCATGCTGGATTGAGTACTATCTAGCCAAATATTTCAGAATATCATGAACTCAATGGCTTTTCTGGGTGGGAGCATTCTCTCCTAGAATTCAACTTCTCATTAATTGACAGTGACCCTGTGTTAAAATCACACACATTTCTAGTTAAGTTTTTTCTCCTCCCTCCCTTCAACTAATTTCTAATTGAAATAAATTCTGTAATGGTCATTTTCCAATTTCATACTTGAAGTGAAAATATGAAAAGGAATTATTTGGACAAAATACAATTTTCTCATTACTGAATCTCCTTCTGTGGTCTGAATTATTAGCCAAGGTCAGAGCAACTGGTAGACCACAAAAATACATTTGAGTACTCTACATTTTAGTCTCTCATTCTGTTTAGGCCTCTCTTTCACCATCATCTGATATTGATTTGCAGAAGTAGAAAGGATGGAAAAAGAATGACAATCAATTTAGATAATTAAAATAATTGAGCAGAAGAAAGAAATTCAATGTTGGCTTCAGTTGCAAAGCAATAATGAATTCTCACTTGTTACATATATTGTTTAGCACAAATTGATAAAGAACAGGACTTCTACCTACATTTTATTTTGTCTGAAACTTTGTCATTTAAGCCATTTGTTGACATACTCCTCAGGCTTAAAATTGCAAACTTCATACTTGTACTAAGTAAATTTATGAATAACTGAAAGTGTTTAATCTTATTAATGATGCTGGATCTTTGAAAGTCTGTTTGAATTATTTTATCTGATTTTAAAATATGAATATTCTAAACAGGTAAAACTAGAAATTTGACTTTAGTATTTTAAGTGAGCATGATGCCTTCATCTGATATTGAAATAAGTATCCTTAGAAGTGTATTAAAATGCTTTTTTTTAAATTAAAGTACATTAGTTTCTAATAACACAGACCATTGAATTGGCCATGGGGATGGCCTTGAATAGGATAAAATAAAGATGACTGCTTATCCTAATCTTTTTTGGAAGAGGTAAAGAAAATTCACATACCTAGGTTTGACTCAGCACCTTTAACTTTTGCTACACTGACAGTGACTTCACTCATGGAGTATGCGACTAGAATTGTAGTGACAACAGCCACAAAAACAAACACCAAGCAAAGGATGGCTTCATGCTTGAGAATGGTGACCACTGACAAAACTCTCAAGACACTGTCAGTTTTATGGGATTAGCTAAATGCTCGTTGTCGACAGAGGGAAATGGTGTATCAGCAAATACTCCAGGACCAAAGAGTTATGAATATGTTGACTTGGTTTGAATTCCCTGAGAGAATTTTTTTTTTTTTAATGAATCTGAAGCTGTAAGCTACAGAGATATGGTCTGCTTCAGTGTATGTGTCACTAAACACCAAATCTTTTTTTTTTTTTTTTTTTTTGTGGGTACCGGGGGTCGACCTCAGGACCTCGTGCGCCAGCAGGCGCCCGTGCTGCTGAGCGATATCACCGGCCCCTTTTTTGTATGTGGGTTCCGGGAGTCTAACTTGTGCCCTCGTGCTTGCCAGGCAGGCGCTTACGCTGCTGAGCCATCTCACCGGCCCCTAAATACCAAATCTTGATCAGACCACAATGTGACCATCAGCTAAAATTAGTGGTATGACACATGCCGTTGGGAAAGAGATTTGCATAGTTCTTGAAGCAGTCTTTACACATACTGGGTGGTGTAAAGACTGTACATCTGGCTAGCTTGGTTGAACATGGCAATATTTGCTACCACATCTCTAAAAGTGCTAAAAGAGCTCTAAAAGTGTGCATGTCTCCATCCTGTCCATACGTGTACATGTGCATCTATATGTGACAGGCTCCCAAAAAGCACAGCAAAAACACACAGAGCAACAAGATACTAAGTGTAAGGTAATTGATGAAAGTGAGCCCTAGAGAAGGCAGCTTCAATTCAGTGGGCAAAGATATTTTTTCTATGCAGAGAAAGAGGAAAGGGGATTCCCAGTTGAAGAATGCGATGTGTCAAGGCATACACGTGACATGTTCACTGTTGTGATTAGGGGACAATGTATAGCCTAGCATTTAGAAAATTATGGGCCAGTGAGATAGCTCAGTGGTGTAAGCTCCTGCCTGGCAAGCATGAGGTCCTGAGTTCGACTTCTGGTACCCACATACAAAAAAAGGGCAGGTGATATCGCTCATTGGCATGGGCGCCTGCTGGCAAGCGTGAGGTCCTGAGTTCGACCCCTGGTACCCACAAAAAAATAAAAAAGGAAGTTATATCTTGTTCACCACTTTTAAAGCTCTCCAATGGCTCAGTCATCTTATTTACCCATTTATTTTCTGTTTTATTTCCTATGAGTCCTGCAATGTACCACTTATACCACCCACTGAATATCTAATTAAAAGATGTAGAACTATAACCATTGAATGCTGAATTTAAAATTCATCCTTAATATCACTCATTTTAGGGTGGAATGCATCATTTGGGTTTATAAATATCACAACCTTCATTAAATGAATGGTGGAGATGCTGTTAATTTTTATTTAGTCAGCTTCATTTGAGGACTGAGTAGAGGTTTGGGTTAGAGAGTAAATTGGAGCTTAACTTCAAAGTCCTAGCTAAAAAAATGGATTTAACTGTTCGGCAGGTGACTTCAGCACGGGATTTGAGCTTTTCCCCTGTGTGCCTTCCAGATTATGATTCTTATATCACCAGTACACCATGTTGTACTTATCAGAGAGTAGGTGTTAACAAAATGTCTATGGGAAGCATGTCGGAGAAAGGGGCATTTCTATTGGGTTGGGTGACACCTAACATGTCAACTTAGAATTTTTTTTTTTTTTTTTTGTGGGTACTGGGGGTCGAACTCAGGACCTCACGCTTGCCAGGCAGGCTCTTATGCCGCTGAGCTATCTCAGCTAGAATGTGTTTTAAGTAGGATGGAAATGTTATGATTCTAAATTGCCTATTCTAGAACAATAATCCCTCACTGGTAGAAGGTGAAGTCCAGCGTTACAATGTGGTCTAGGGTGTGGAATACAGAGAGTTAACTCTTTAGAGAGGAAAGTTTTTAAGAGTTGGTAGAAGTAGTTTATAGTATAGCCCAATAATTGTTGATTATAAAAGTCTCCAGCTTTTAGTTCCTGCCTGTGGTTTTAATTAGCTTTAATGGATGTAAATCATGTGGGCCTCTACTGACCTGCTCGAGTTCATTACTCACTAGGTTGTCTGCAGCTCGTCGTTTCAGATTAACTGTCATGCTTAAAATGAAGGCTCTTGTCACTCACAAAACCACAAGCCAGGGCGATTTTCTTCTGGGAATGAAATTGAGTCCACACAGAGCTCCTGGCTTTAGTGCTGAGCTTGCGTGTGAGGATCCCACGGGTGAAATGAGAGGAGGCTCACAGATGCGAGGCAGGCGCAGATCCGGAATCTCATATCCAACGTGAACCTCAGAAATGCCGCTTCTTGTATTTGCCTCTTAGTACAAGATGCTTGCTAATTATAATTGTGCTTAAGTTTGACTTTATTTGGAAAAGTGGGGGCGAGATTTAGGGCCTAAACCGTGTAGCACGTTGTGAGATCACCTTATGCGTGAGCGCGAGACCCTAAAGTTGCATAGTTCTCAAGTCTGGTTGTGTTTTGAATCATCAGGAGAGCTTCGAAGATCCCAAATTGAGGCCTCATACCACACAAATGAAATTAGAATTTCTAAAGTTTCTGACTTGGTAGATCTGAGATTAGGCTCTCCTCCTTCTCCTTCATAGTTTATGTTTTAAATTATATAAATAATATAAATAATTTAAAAAGTTGAAAGGACTCACGTCTAACCTGTACTAACATCCACCAGTTTTTAGCAGCCTGTCACAATGGCTTTGTTTCTTCTCTCTGTGTGTCTTGGTGTGATGGTTTGAAAGGAGGCTGCATACAATATGCTCCTTCATCCAAGAATTTTTCGGTGTACATCTCCCAAGAAGACTGTTAAATTGTCAAATTACAATGCTTAAATTCAGAAAGCTTAACATTACCTTTTTAATTGATAGACTTTATTATTTTTTATTGTGAGCAGAGCATACAACTTGTGATATACCTTCTGAACAAAGAAGCTTAACATTGATATAATAGTATAATTCGAAAGTCATATTCATATTTGCCTAATCATATTTTATCAATTCTTCTAATAGCATCTAATTTATATGTCCACCTGAGTGGGGTCAGAGTGCTCATTTATTTGGTCAAACATTTTTCTGGGTGTTTCCATGAGGATGCTTTGGAATGAGATTAGCATTTGCATCAGTAGAAATCAGATTGTTCTCCATAATGTGAGTGGTCCCCATACAGTCATTTGGAGGTTTGCATAAGATCCATGTATATTTGAAACAAGAATACTGATCTTCCTCCCAATCCCCAGGTAAGAGGTAATTGTTCCTGCATGGTAGCCCTCAAACAGGGACACTGACTTTTTCTTTCCTTTAGATTAGAAATGAAGACCTGGCTGGTCCTGGGTCTTAACCCCTGAGACCGGTGCTACCCTTCCAGCTCTTCTGCGCCACCATGTTGGTAACTCACCCTGCACCACTTGGGATTAGCCAGGCTCTGTTAATTCTATATAGGAGGAGACATTATTATACAAAATCGGGTATTGGCTCTTTTTGGAGTAGCCCGCCTACACATTGTCTTCTATAGATTTTATTTTTCTAGCTGGGGATCTGGTCCAGGATCATGTGTTGAGTTCAATTTTCATATAGTTTAGTCTTCTTTAAACTGGAAACTGGAATGGTCCTCAGCCCTGGTCTTTCATACCTTTGACAGCTTTGAATAACCTAGGAGAGTTATTTAATAGAATGTCTTTGTATTTGGGTGTCTCTGATATGTCGTTATCATTACATTCAAGCTACGTATGTTTTTGTGGTGCAGTGCATACAAGTTACTTTGTCCTTTCACACTTGAAAGCACACGGGGTTGATGACTTAATTTTGGTCCCTTGGTTAGAGTGCCACCAGCCTCCCCACTCCACTGTGGACCTTATTTTCTTTTGGAATTCATAAGTAATTTGGGGGAAGACAGTTAGAGACTACATGAATAACCTGTTCTTTTTAAAGTTTCTGCCACTAGGTTTAGCACCTATTGGTGATTTTTGCCTGAATCAATTTTTTACATTGATTATAAAATGGTGATTTTCTAACTCTACTCTTCCTTTTGTGTTCATTAGTTGTCATTTCAGGATAAGAAAGAGCTCCTTTTTCTTTCATTTGTCTGTTATTAGTAAGAGCTCAGGGATTCTCATTTAGTTTAGTGGATTATAAGGTATCAAGTTTATTTATTTTGATGTTAGAATTATTCTATATTTGATCAATGAGAGTCCTTTCAATCTGGCGGCGGTATCTTCTGTTTCTTTTCTTATAAATTTTTGAGCACTTTATTTTATGGTACAAGAAAATGTCACAGATTAATTTTGTACCTCCCATGTTACAGTCCTGAGATTCAATAATTTTTCCAAGGTTTCCTGGTTCCTTCTAGACAGGAAAGATATTTGGGAAGTAAAGGTCTGGATATATTATGTCCTCTTAATAAAGTCAATCATTTAAATGAGCATAGCGAAGATTCATTAGGGAGGGAAGTTTTAAAATTTTTATTTTCTTTATTAGTACATGTTTACAGTACATAATGATTACATCCTTGTGGGGAGTTGGTACATGCACATAGCACATCTTAGTTCCTTTTTTTCCATCTCCTTCCTGTCCCCTCTTTCTGCCCTTCCTCCATCTCTTGATCCCCTTCCCATTTGAGAAAGATCTAGCTCCCTATTTCCTGTTTTCTATTTTTATTTTGCTCTTTGTTGGGAGGCGATATTTTGACATCTAGACTACATACTTTGGTGTAAGGTTGGCCCATCAATTACTGATACATTTAGTCAAGAAGACAAATAGTTATATCTTATGGCTGATTTTTAAAAAAAGCATTATTAGTGTCAGGAAAAGGGAACTGCATTTCATAATCTGTGATTTTCTTACCAGTAAGCAGTGTTATTTTTGTAACAAGAAACTGTCTCAGCCTGATGATTCTGCAAAATGAATGACATTGTTTAGGTCTAAATCAGTTGCAAAATCACCAAAACTTGGCAGTGACAAAATAGACTTGACCCATAATGATACTGCAGATAAATGAGAAATATAATATTGATGCAATCGTGTTTAAGAAATAGCAGTTGTTTTAGAAATGGGGATATGAAACACGGGCAGTTCAGATCTGTACTGTATATGAATTCTGATAATGTGGCAAAATGTACATTAAAGTGGTCAGAAATTTAGGAGGGATAGCCACTTAAGAGTGTAAGGCGGAAATGAAAAGCTCTGTCTGGAAAAGATAAGACATAGTCAATGAAAATGAACACCCCTCAGAAAACCCGAGTTGCTCAACTAATTCCAAAAGCAGTATGTGTGCGAACATGTTCAGATGTAGCTTACAAGGTACTATGAATAAAGTTAATAATCAGTCTTTAGCATTTTTTTTGAGATAGAGAGAATTTATTTATAAAACATATTACATTAAAAGCTGGGGATGCAGCTCAGTGGTAATGCATTTACCTAGCACATATGAGGCCCTGGTTTCAATCTCCAACACCGTAAAACAGACAAAAAACTTATCACATTATTATTCATTGATTATATTATATTATGTTATATTATATATATATATTATATATATATAAATAGAACTTAAGCTGTATTGCTCCTCAGGCTGTAGGATGGCTGTGGGTTTATGAACAGAGGGTTGATCAATGATGTCACTTGAAAAGACCCAATCTGCATCATGACAAAGAAAGCATTTTCAGCTTTGACACTGAACAGAAAGTAACATTTCTGGTGAAAAGGGTGAAAATATTTTTATACTGTAAAAGTACAAAGACCGAGGCTCCACTAGCAGAGAGAACAAAGATTCAATATACTGGGGTTAGTTGGAGAAAAGAAAGTCACTGATTCAGGCTTTTCCCTTAGCAAGTAGAGAGGAGGAAGCTAGTGTCTGGCAGAATGTGTTGGGGGAAAACAGTATAAATCCATGGGTAATACTTGGTGCTTAATAATTTTACTGTAGCAGTGCACATGTGACAGTGAAACATTTTGTGCAGTTTGCTAGAAATTTTGGAATATGACTCACATAGAGCACAGAAAAATGTTCCCAGAACTGCAAAAAGAGCACAAAGAACAGAAACTGAGAGCACAGCGTCTTCCGGTGATGGGGACGAGCAGCCTCATCGGTGCCTTAGTGAACAGAAGCTGGAAGTGGCTCTCAGAACTTTATATGTCGTGTTTGCATTTATAGGTCAGGAAAAGTGTTTAATTTGTCATATACAAGGGAGTTGAAGGCATGTGCAGAGTTTAGTTGATGGATTTTATCCTTTAAGTTATAACTGTCACTTGTGGGAAGCTGGGACAGGTAGACTTTCATTGGGTATTCATTTTGTTCAGGTGCCTATGGCAGGATTTTCCTAAGCATGTGAAAGCCCAGTGATGTGCTTTGTTTTTCCACGCCAAGAGGGATCAGGCCCCGATGTGTGTGTCATGCTGACAGAGCACAGGGACCTGTTGCACTCTATGTGTTGAATGGCTATTGTGGTCACGTGGGAATTCTCGCTCAGAATTTTCCCTGCTATGGGACATGATTGTGTGAATCCCTGGCCACTGCCCTCATATGTCGAAGCCCTAAACCTCAGTGTGATGATGGGCCTGCAGCAGGATTCTCGCACAGCATGACGGGACGCCAAGGCTTATCTTTCCAGGAAGCAACTCTATTCATGCCAGCACTGGCTCAGTGGGCTAACACCCAAAAGGCTGAGCCCTGATCACGGCAGAGTTTTGCCTTTTATATAACTTTTGTGTCTTTGTCTCCCTTAAATGGTAACAGAATAACATACATAGATTGGGTACAATCTATGTCACAGAGCTGCCATACTAGAACTACACATTCTATCTGGGAACTAACTGCGCCAGGTTGCCTTTCCTTGTTCTGAGGAGGCCTTCACTGCATTGCTTTGGGAGGGGCCCTGCTACAGGCCCTTTACGAGGTTATTAGGGTAAATAGGATCATGAGGGGAGGGCCTTCATCATGGGATTACAGTAAGTCCCCCACTACAAACCTTGGAGTTGTGAACCTTCACAGATACAAATGGACCTCGCATTTGGTTATTTTGTGCTTTACATTGTATACGTGTGTCAAATGTGTATAAGATTTACTTTGTTGAATTTACGAATGAATCCGACTTACGAACTTTCTTCCAGAACAGAGCTCATTCACCAGTCGGGGACTTACTGTTGTGGCTTTGTAAGATGAAGAGGGGAGAAACTGTTCTGTCCTCCGTGTGAGGACACAGGGAAAAGGTGGCCATCTGCAGGTGAAGAACACGGCCCTCGCCGAGAACCTCAGCAGCAGCACCTTAGACTTAGCCTGTAGAACTTAGAGAAATAAATGTCTGGCATTTAAGCTACGGAGCCTGTGGCATTTTGTTATAGCATTCTTAGCTGACTAATACATTCTCATAGATGTATAGAGGAAGTAAGCACATAATCAGACACTGCTTTATTAATTTATAATACATCTTAGCAGAGGAACTAGGAATATTGGAAGTCCTTGTTCTTGATGAATTTTCCTCCACCAGCAGAATTATATGGCAAATCAGTTCATAATCAGAAAGCGATTGGGTGACCATGAAATTAGAACAAATGGCATGAGAAGAACTGAATATTAAATAGATAGCTTGATGACCATGTTGAAACAGGCAAGGACTGTGTTTCTCTCATCAGCAATTTTCAATGCAGTTGACGCACCCTTTTGTTTCTTCGATGCTGCTTCTGTTTTCCCTCAAGCTGCACTGTTCCTGTTTTCCTCCCACCTCTATCAACTGCTTCTGCTCAGTCTCCTTGGTTGGCTCACTACCTGGTTCTAAGAAGAGCATACTTTTTTTTCTTTCCTTCTTTTTTGCAGCTCTGGGGATTAAACCCACAGCCTCAAGCATATTAGGCAAACACTGTATCACTGAGGTACAGCCCAGTCCTGCTAAAATTTCATTTTGAGACAGGGTCTTGCTAAGTTGTCCAGGCTGGCCTTGAACTTGAGATCTTCCTCCACAATAGAATCTCTATAAAGAAATTGATTTGCATTTAAACCTATACATTGGAACCTAAACTATTGGAAATAGTTACAGGAAGTCAGTGAACTGAATTTATTACAAATAATGTGCAAGCAACAACCTAAATGAAGCTTGGGAAGGAAGCTCCAATGGGGAACGTTAGGACAGAGGCACATGCATTATGATACCACTTTCATAAACACAGAAACTTATGTATTTATATACATATGCATATATGTGAAAAAGCCATAATAGAAAAGAGACAGGGTTGGTGAGATGGCTCAGCGGCATAAGCACCTGCCTAGCAAGCGTGAGGTCCTGAGTTCAACTCCCGGACCCACATTAAAAAAAAAATAGAAAAGAGACAAAGTATAAGCACAAATTTGGCATAGTGAATCTTCTAGAGGGTAGAAATGGGTATGGAAGCTAGTTGGAGCCCTGGAAGAAATGTGGTGATAAAAGTTATGCAGTGAATTTGGGTGAAAATTCATAGATACTCATTTTATATTTATGTTTCATATCTTAAATATGCCACTTATATTATTTTGTATGTAGGAAGTATTACCAAACTATTTTAGTTACTTTTCTTTTGTTGCTGAGACAAAATACCTGACACCCAAAGTTAAAGGGGGAAATGTTTATTTAGCTCACAGTTTGTAGAGGTTTCGGTCTATAATCGCTATCTCCAAGGCAGGGTGGCACAGCAGAGGGGCAACTGTTCATGGCTGTGGAAGACAGCAAATTGAGCAAGGTGGGGGTAAGGGATGAGTGCTGGGGGAGAGACAAGACTCTTTCTGTCCCTTATATTGTATTCAGGGTACCCTCCCTGGGGCAGGTGTAGCACTCACACCCTCAATCCTAGCCAGAACTATGCCAAACCAATCAGTGGACTGATTTACTAATCACACACCCTTAATCCCGGCACCACACACTCTAGATTCAGCCACCTCAGGAAAAGCCCCAGGACTGCGTGAGGCTTTGGGGGGATGTCTAGACACAAACCATAACACAAACTAAGCATGAATTAGTTATAGTATTCATTCAAAATTTAATGAATTTCATTTTATCTGTTAGTTACCTGGAGCAACCTAAGGGAACAATGCTTGGGTAGGCTGGCTAGAAGCCATGGACTGCCAGGGAGCATGGGGTGCATCATGGTACAGGATTCTGACACCTATCAGCTGCCTAATCATAAGCAAGTTCCTCATTTTCCTCACCTGTAATATGATGGTAATGATAATTCCTATCCCTACCATATAGAATTATGATATAGGTAGGATATGTTGTAAGTTATTATCTATAAATTGCTTAGAAAATGTCTGGCACATGGTAAGAAGGAGCTAAATGTTAACTCCTGTTTGATGGGGGAAATCTCAGGGGTGTGACTTTCAGCTTGGAACTAGGTTGACACAACCAGGGTTGTAGATGTAAACCAACCAAAACCGCATGAGAAGTACGAAACTTACGGCTGACCTACAGTACTCCAGGGCTGATAGCCTTTTCTCTTGATAGAATGCTGTGCTCCTGCCTAGAGCATCTGTTTTCCTGAAGTAGAGGGGCCTAGAAGGTCCGGTTTTATTATTCGAAGAAAGCTTGGCATTGAGGATTCAGAGAACAGACTGCTTATTCCGGGCCACTCAAAGTGAGGCTGGACAGGTCAGTCTCCGCCACCGTGGCGCGGTCTGTGCTGCTTTGGTCACAGAGTGAGCCTCCCCTGGAAAGAGCTGGGCGTAAAGCAGGGTTTAAAAAGAAAAAGTCAAGTTTCCCAAACTCCCCCCGTCCCCACAGCTGTTGTTCTGTGTTCTAAAACAGATAAAAGCTGTAACTTTTGTCCCTGTAAGTAAAATTTTAAAACCTCCTGTTCCCATAACATCCTGTTATGCCAGAGCAGGGCCACCAAGATACAGACTGTCGTAGTTTGACGAACTGCCTTTGTTCTCCTTCTGCCCACCCACAGGTTCTGAGCCGAAGGCCCACCCCCACCAAATGTATAACAGCTTGAGCCTGTCCTTTGTCCAATGCTCAGGCATTTTGGACACCAAAAGTTCAAGCTGAGCCTGTGTGCACCAGAAACCTTGAAATAAAATCCTCCTGTTTCCCCACTGGTCTTTCTGATCTCTTGAATTCTGCTGTTAGGGTCTCAGGGTTTCTTTCTTTCTTGTCTGGTTTGTGCTGACTCTGCCTCCTATTTACAGTCTTTCCCCCGGAAAGTTAGAGTGCGGTTAGCTAATTTCATTTTGGTAAACTGCATACAGGGGTGTATGCATACAGGCGTGTACAGTCTTTTCCCTGTTTGAGTTTGGGTGTTGCAAGACTCTTCAATTCCACACTCGTGGGCATTCCCTTTAGGATTCTTCTAACCATAGGCAAAAAAGGCTAAAGTGATCTGTGAAAAGGGCACAGGTACTGAGACTGAGCCTGGAAAGATGTTCTAAACAGGGCAGGGTTGCTCCTCCGAGCCCCAGAACTCAGTCTCCTGTCCGACTCTTTCAACAGTTCTGAAAGATGACGTGAGGAAAGCCGAGGCAGTTGGGCAGAAGAAAGAGATGAAAGAAAATAGAATCTGTGACTGAGCTGCTGAGCTGTAAGGGAGTGCAAGAAAAAAAAAGGTGCTCCCTCCCTAATTTTCTTTTTAGGGAAAGGATAACTTTTTCCAAATCATTACTTTTACAAGGAAGTAAATTCATTTATAACTGAGAAAATAAGGATGTATGATGTATGATTGAAAAATATGGTGTGTTTAAATTAAAAAAAATTATTACAGTAAAAGTCATATGCCATTAGCCCCCTTGCTTTGAACACACATATCCTATCATTCTTGCCAGTTTCTGAAGCAGTCAGTTGCCACTTTCTGGAAACCCCTTTTTGTCAGTGTGTTTAGTTGTGCTGTTGTGGCTGCTCAATATCCTGAAATCTATTCAAAATATTTCCTTCTCATGGTGGTTTTGACTTTGGGGAAAAGCCAGAAGTCACAGAGTGCCAGATCCAGTGAATAAGTTGGATGAAGACCCACCGTTAATGTTCTTAGGAGCCCGCCTTTTATTAGATGGCATTCAGCAGCAGCAGTCACCATATATTTGATCATGCCTGGTAAAGATACAAAGAGAACTTCCAAAACTGCTTTCAGAAAGTGGCAAAAACAATGTGATAAGTGTATTTGAAGTGAAGGGAAGTATTTTGAGAATTGATTGTGATATGTCATTTACTGTAATAAATCTTTAAATTTAAACATTGTCTAGTTTTTGATCACCCCTGTGTATCCCTCATTCCTAAGTATTTCAAATAGTTTGTTTTATGAAAAAATAATAAGAAAACCAAACAAAATTATTGTGTGAATTTTAATGGCTAACCCTTCCCTAGAATCTTATTTCCCAGTCTTCAGAATACACATCAAGGTTTCTGTGTGAATGGTTTATGAGGACTGGAATGAAAGTGATAAAGAGAGTTTTGGGGGTGAGGCACTGGGAATTGTTGTCCCAGGGTTCCCTAGCATGCTGTCAGGATATCCTTGAGAGGGGAGAACCCTCATCTTTCTGTTGGCCCACCAAAAAGACTTCCCTTGGGAGAAGGAGGGGTGACAAACTCCTTATGTGTCCTGGGAGGGGCTAAAAGATTGTCAGATGAGATCTCCTCACTGGCTTGTCATGGGCTGCGGTCTCCACTACTAGAGTGGCTCTCATGATTGGCATCAGGTACCTTTGAGATAGAAGCACAGTAGCTCAAGTGCCAGCTGGGTTTAGAGTGTGATGAGCAGGGTACAGAGGGGCTTTGCCATTGCCCACTGCTCCACAGAGAACTTTAGACTCTGAGCTGCAGATAAAGGCTCTGGAATGAGAGAGAAGTGACCAGAAGGCCAGGTGCTTCGTAGCTTAATCTTGGCTGGGGTAACGCTGCTCAGTAAGCATTGACTTTGCCTGTCTTAAAATGCTATTGCAAATTAGCTAGTTGAATCCTATTTGTGCAGAACAGATCATATGAAACTCAAAAGACAAGGATTTTTTTAGTTTTCTAAATTCTACCTGGCAGTTGTTTTCATCTCTTGGAAAGAAAGCGTGATGTATACTCTGGCTACATTAAACTAACCACACTTGGGCGTGAATCATTTCAACAAGGCCTTCCTACAGTCTGGAGAGTCACAACCCAGAAAGATTTATGTATTTTTCTGTAAAGTATATGGCTTTGATGTATGCTTAATATTTTTCATTAGTTTCAGAAAAGATAAAAAAGGGCCTCATGAAGTTCTCTTATAACAGTCTTGGGTTATCTTCCACCCTGCACTTTGTTTAATTGGAATGAAATCTGATTTCAAAATGAGTCACGCGTTCTAAGAGATGTCTATTCTAAAATTGATAATTTGTGAGCATATGCCTTACCCAAGTATTAATAAGTTCACAGAATTTTTTTCTAAACTATACAAGACCCAAACATTATCAAGTATTTTTACTTTCTGTAACTTCAGGATTTAGTTCCTGGGGGATTGTTAGTATTACACTATGTACAAAAAAGTAATATATCTCCACATGACTTAAGGGACTTGATATTTGACATAAAATTATGGTCGCGTAGAGCTCTAAAGCTATGTACAAAAAGATGAAACTGAATCATTTCATTGAATACAGTACATTTTTCTCCCCAAATAAATTGATTTTAGATAAATTCCCTTCATCTCTTCCACCCTGCTGGGCCTGGCTGCTTGCTGTGAGACACAGCTAAGTAGGAAGGAGGCTGTTATTTGATGGCAAATTAATTCAACAATTTCAACAAACATGTATCGAATGCTTACTATATGCCAAACATAACAATTCGTGCTAGGCGTGCAAAGTGAAATCAGGGACAGTTCTTGCTTTCAAGAAGCTCACTACTGAATGAGCCCAGAGGCTTGTTTGCAGTTAACTCCTGTGTAATGGACTAAGGCACTGTATTAGTGATGGTACGGTGGGATCGTGTGGAAAGGAATTATGTGTTTTCTTAGGTGACATTTGAACCGGACTTCAATCTTTGCAGGATAAATTCACGGAAAGGATGTTTTGGGCAGGAGGCAAAAAATAAGAATAGCATTCTATAAAGTTTAGTTACCTGTTTGACTTCTGACTCCGATGCACTAGGACTGGAGCTGGCATAGGAAGAGAGCTGACGTTTAAATCCCTCCTATAAATTTGCAAAAATGAAAATATAACGTTTTATAACGGTCACAGTGCTTTTCCATGATTTATTTGCTTCTCACAGAAACCCTGTGGAATAAGAATTGCAGAAATTCCTCAGTTTAGTGAGTGTTCAGATCACGAATGTTTCTTAATTCAGGGCAGGCATGTCAATACCACTTTCTACCAACAGATGGCAATGGCAGCTGCACACTGTCGTAGCTACCCGGGCCTCTGGTTTGCTTAGAGTCAATTGTTCATGTAATACTTGTGTAGTTTGAGTATTTTATAATTATTACTAATTGCATTACGGGCAATTAGTGCAAAGGCAGGGAAAATGTGGTAAAAGTTGGTAAATTGAAGGTAGCGGATGTCTCTGATGGTTGCTTTTGATGTCAGATGCAGCTTTAGCAGGCAGTTCTGCGCAGGTGCGCTCTCCTCTCAAATGCCAGTGTCCTGAGTGGCCTGTGTTCTGCCCAGCGCCTTCCTAGCAGGAGCTTTCTCAGACCAGACCCCAGTGCAGGGAAGCGCACGTCTCAGAGACAACCCTCGATCCTGCCGTTAGTAGTGGAGAAGATCCTGTGGATAAACTGTCCAGCCCTTGTCCTTTAGGTGAACAATTCTGGAACGTGTTCCTCGGGGTCCTCGCAGATTTGAACCCCTAGTGCTGCACCGAGCACTTCACTAGTATCTCTACCTGTATGGGCTTTTCTCTGTGTTACCCAACTGCCTGACGGCTCATTCACCTCGAGACATTTTCTTCAGAATATAAGCTCCTGAGGGCAGGGTCTTTGATTATTACTCCAGAGAGTTCCAGGCAAAGATTTGAATACAGATACGGCAAAGAGAAAAATAATATACCTGGACTGAGAACATTGAAAGAACAAATTCACATTTATATGAATGTGAATATATATATATGAATATATATGTGAATATATATATATATATTTTAACAAGTAAAATGTCTGCCAGTAGATGAATGGACAAATTACAGCATATCATATAATAGAATACCACCAAAAGGCATATGCTACTATTTATACAACAACATGGATGAATGATATTAAGTTGAATAAATAATCAGCTATAAGATGTCCATCCTGTTAGATCCACTTATAAAATTCTAGAGCAGTGAAGTTAATCTGTAGTTCTTGGGTAGTATTGCACAGTAGGGTAACTATAGAAAATGCTAATGTACTGTCCATCTTTAAAAAAACCTACAAGTTTTAATATTTTCACTATGAAGAAATGATAAATGTTTGGGGAGGTATGTGTAACCTAATTCAAACTTTACACAATGTATGCATATACTGAAATTACATATGGTACCCTGTAAATATTTATAATTGGAATGTTTTTTATATATCAGTTAAAATTTTTAAATTAAAAGAAATTAGCCTATAGGAAGAATGGATTAGTGGTAGCATGGCTGGGAATTGCAAAAGGACATAAGGGAGGGCCGGTGAGATGGCTCAGCGGCGTAAGCGCCTGCCTTGCAAGCGCGAGGGCCCGAGTTCGACTCCCGGATCCCACATACGAAAAAAGGGGCCGGTGATATCGCTCAGCGGCACGGGCGCCTGTTGGCGCGCGAGGTCCTGAGGTCGACTCCCGGTACCCACAAAAAAAAAGGACATAAGGGAGTTTTGCATGGGATGGAACTGCCCTGGAGTATCTGGGATATGGTATTAATTCAGTGACTACACAGTTTTTCATGTCTGTGAAAACTCATGGAACTTGGCCACATAATGTACGTTTTATTACATGGAAATTATACCTTGAGAGTTTGATATAAGAAAGAAGCCCAAAGGAGTTTTTGTTTTGTTTTGTTTGAGACAAGGTCTCGCTATGTAGTTCAGGCTGGCCTTGAACTCACTGTACAGCCCAGGCCGACCTCAAGTTCATGGCAATCCTCCTGCCTCAGCCTCATGAATGCTGGGATTACAGCAACAAAGGATACTTTGTGCCATGTACCAGATAAATTATATTGTGTAAAAGCCCAAATATTTTATGGGAGGAAGTACTGTTTCTTCACGTATTGCAAGTTAACAGCATAAAGACATAAAACATCACGTAGAATATAATAATAATAGATTTTCAACCACTGTTTGGATTGTTGATAAATTTAAAATATAGAATTGTTTTGTGAACTTCCAAATCAAGTTTATTATCAGCTTGAAACACTCATGATTTCGGGAATATAATTATTAGCCCACCCACAACACTTTTTTCTTTTTGAAATATATGGTAGCTTGTTGTGTAAATGTAGATAGCAATACCAGGGCTCTTATTTAGCAAACACCTGGATTTTTATTTATGTATTTACTTTATTGAGACATAATATTTGTATGTCTTTCTGGAGTACATTATGGTAATTTGATACCTGTACAGGATGGGTAATAATTAAATTAGGATAATAAGTATTTCCATATCTTCAACAGTTATTTTTATTTGTTATTTTAATCAATAATTAACTTCCTTAGCTACAGAAAACCAGAACTTGTTCTTCCTGTCTGTGTTTTGGTGCCTCCGTTGATCTTTTCTCTGTCTCCATCCTCTGACCTCTTTATTCTCTGCTCACCACCATTCTACTATGTTTTTCTGTGAAAATCGACTTTGTTTCCACAAATGAATGAGAACAAGTGGCATTTGCTTTTCTGTGTCTGGCTTATTTCGTTTAATATAATGACCCCCAGTTGCACCTATGTTGCTGCGAATGACATGATTTCATTCTTTGTTATGGCTGAACCACATTCCATTGTATATACATTCTACATTTTCTTCATCTGTTCATCCACAGATGGGCATGTAGGTTGTTTCCATATTTTAGCTATTGTGAATAGTGCCGTAATGCACATGAAATACAAGTATCTTTTTGGTATAATGATTTCATTTCCTTTGAATATATATCCTGAATTGCTGGATCGTGTGGTAGTTCTATTATCAGTTTTCTGAGGAATTTCCATATCGATTTTATATGATATTTGAATTTTATTGAATTCATATGTAAATTGTAACAGCTTTTTGATGAATATTTAGGGTTTTCCATGTAGAAAATTATGTCCTCTGCAAACATGGGTAATTTATCTTCTTTTCCAATTTGGAAATCCTTTATTTCTTTATCTTGCCTAATTGCTCTTGTGTAGAATTCTACTACTATATTAAACAATACAGTCTTGCTCTCAATGTTAGAGGAAGCATTTGGAGCTTTTACCTGTTCAGTATGATAGTAGCTATGGGTTTTTCACACATAGACTTTAGTATTTTGAGGTATATTCCTTCTATACCTCATTTATAGAGTTTCTATCATAAAGGGATGTTGAATATTATTGAATATTTTTCTTCATCTATTGAGATGATCATAGGTTTTTTTGTACTTTAATTTGTTCTCATGTTTTAGGATGTTCATCAGTTTGTGTATGTTGAACCATCCTTGCATTAAATGGGAGGAATCTGAATTAAAGCTTGTACGATCTTCTTGATGACTGTTGAATTTTGTGTGCTAGCATTTAATTCTTTTTGCATCTTTGTTCTCCAGGGATATGGCTCTGTGATCTTCTTTTTTGTAGTATTTTTGTTTTGTTTTGGCATTGTTATAGACAGCTAAGTTAGATAGAAATATTATAGGCAGTCAGGCCCTCAAAGGAGCCAGTGCAGAAGACAAGATGCCTCGCAACTGTGGGGGAGACAGGCACCTTCACTGTGGGCCAGACATCAAGACAAAAGATGAAATAAATGTACCCACATACTTCCCCTAAGGATGAACAACAGCGATTGATATTCTAAATAGGTATCAATCACTAAGGGAAATCAAGGAAGAGCCACTGACCCAATCTCCTACAGGAAGAGCCCCTGATCTGGTTCATGCCCGCTTGCTACGTGACTTGCTTCCCCATTTGGTCCTGATTTAATCAATATTACCTGAGCAATTACGCTTGTCATCTTATTGGATGACCATAGTTTTGTCCCACCTCATGCCCACCTTGTGATTTCCCACTTTTCCCCACCTTGGACCCACCTCGCCTCGTGGTTTTGCTCTATAAAATCCCTAGAAAAGACAGGGTCCTTGGCAACCCACTTGGGACCCCTTCTGTCTCTCTCTCAGACAGAAGCTTTCTTTCCCCAGTAAGAAATATATTCTGCCCTTAACCTGCGTTGTTCCTAAAATTCATTCTTTGATTTTAGAGAACATGAACTCATACCAGACATCTAGCAGGTTGGGAGTTTCTTTTCCCTATGTCAGTATCAAAGTATTGCTGCATTGTAGAAAAAGTTTGGCAGACTACCTTCCATTCAACTTTTTTGGAATAGTTTAAAAAATTAAAATTAATTATTTAAAAGTTTTGTATCATTCCTGAGTAAACCCATTAGGTCTTGGATTGTATTTTAGTTGGGAGAACTTTAATTACACTTCAATATAATTACTCATTGTTGGTCTGTTTAGATTTTTCGATTTGTTCTTGATTCAGTTTGTAGGTTCAGAGATCTGTCCATTTTTTCTAGTTTTTCCAGCTTCTTGGCATGTAATTCTTCACAGAAGTTTTCAATGATTCTTTGTATTTCTCTGGTGTCAGCCATAATGTAATGTATCATTTTTCATCTCTCATTCTGAGTCTTCTCTCTTTTTCCTAGTCTAGCTAATGGTTTGTCAATTTTGTTTGTCCTTTCAAAAACCAACTTTTCATTTCTTAAGTCTTTCGTATTTTTGGTCTCCATGTTATTTATTCCTAATATGATGCTTCTTATTCCTTCATTTTTGTTTTTTTTTTTTTTTTTTTGGTGGGTACCGGGGGGTCGACCTCAGGACCTTGCGCGCCAACAGGCACCCGTGCCGCTGAGCGATATCACCGGCCCCTTTTTCGTATGTGGGATCCGGGAGTCGAACTCAGGCCCTCACGCTTGCAAGGCAGGCGCTTATGCCGCTGAGCCATCTCACCGGCCCTATTCCTTCATTTTTATTAGTGTTGCATTAGCTCTTGCTTTTCTATTTCCTTGAGCTGCAACATTAGTTTATTTGAGAACTTTCTATTTTTTTGATGTTAACATTTATTACTATAAATGTCTATCTTAATGCTGCTTTTGCCATATCCTTCAGATTTTGATGTGTGCTGTCATTTTTATTTATTTCTTGAGTTATTTGCTTTTCTTTCTTTTTTTTTCCTTTTCTTTTTTTTTTTTTTTGTGGGTACCGGGGGGGTCGACCTCAGGACCTCGTGCGCCAGCAGGCGCCCGTGCCGCTGAGCGATATCACCGGCCCTTTTTCGTACGTGGGTTCCAGGAGTCGAACTCAGGCCCTCGCACTTGCAAGGCAGGTGCTTCTGTCGCTGAGCCATCTCACCGGTCCTGCTTTTCTTTTTTAATTTCTTCAGTTGCCCGTTGGTCATTTAGGAGCACGTTATTCAATTTTCATGTGTCTGTATACTTTCTATTCTTCTTGCTGATGTGTAGTTTTATTCTGTGTGATCTGAGAAGGTACATAATGTGATTTCAGGTTTCTAAAAGTTTATTGAGATTTGATTTGGGCCTAACACATGGGAGAATGTTGCGTGTGCTGAGAAAGTATGTATATAAAGTTGCTGCTGGATGAAAGGATCTGGTGTCCGTTAGGGGCATTTGCTCTACAGGGTGTCTCAATCCAGTGGTTTCTTTGTCGATTTTCTGCCTGCATAATCTGTCCATCCAGAAAAGTGGGTGTTAAAGTCTGTATTATTGTGGCATCTATCTCTCCCTTTAGATCTAGTTACATGTGCTTTATATATTTGGATGGTCCTGTGTTGGGTGCATATATACTTGTAATTATTATATCTTCTTGCTGAGTTGATCCTTTTATCAATATACAATGACTTCCTTTGTTCTTTTCTTTTTCACAGTTTTTTATTTAAAGCTCAACATTGTATTTATTTCATCAATTGAAATTTTTAGCTCCAAGATTTCAGATTTGTTCTTTTTAAATAATTTTTGTCTTTTTGGTGAATTTCTCGTTCATGTCCTGAGTAGATCTTCTCATTTCTTTTTATTGTCTGTGTATGCCCTCTTACATCTCACGGTTCCCTTAAGGGCCTTATTTTGAGCTGTTTTGCAGGTATTTGATACATTTCCTTCAAGGGGGGGTTTGTTTCTGGGTAATTGCTTTCCTTGGGAAGAATCATATCTCCTTTCCTGTTTTTTGTGTCCCTTTGTTCATGGCTGTGCATCTGGTGTATCAGTTGCCTCTTCCAATTTTATGGAGTAGATTTAGTAGGAAAAGATGCTTTTTTGTTTAGTTAGGATAGAAGGTGTATTTCTTTGGCTGTGGTTGATGTTCAGCAGTGTCTACAAGAGCCTCAATGGTCTAGACTGAAGGGCTTCATTAAGGTAGTCGTATAACTTTATGATGCACCCAGGCTTCTAAAGGAACATGTTCTCAGGCTCCGCAGAAGTGAGAATTTAAGGCCCTGGGGCTTGTGATGTCAGTTGCTGTAGTCTTAGTAGTGTGGCACGTGGAGAGGACTTTCCCCAGATCCCTCAGGGCAAGCACGGTTAACACCAAGTGCTGTGGTCCAGAAGCCATGATTCCTGAACTGTAGAATGTGAAGGAGATCTTCCTCAAGACCATCAGGGTGAATGCGCGAGGGGCCTGGGCCTTTGATGCCAGCAATCACAGTTCTGGAGCCACAGGATGGGACCTTACTCAAGCCCCACAAGATGAGCTCAGGTGAACCCAAGGTCTATGGCACTGGTAAGCACAGACTCAAGGCTATGGGATGCATAGAGGAATTACATGACTTGCCCTTGGTCCTCAGGAATGACTGCAGGTGGCGCTGTGGCTTGTAGTGAGGGTAGCTTCTTTCCTGGAGCTTTGCTACCCAGATGGCACCTTCTGTGTCTCCAGGTGCTATACTGGAGCTGCAGGGGGGCTGGATGGAACCTTCCCTAGGTCTGAAGGACATGCATGAGTGAGATGCTAGGGATTTTTGCACCAGCAGCCACAGTCCCAAGACCATGGGTTGAGGAGAAGGTCTTCCCTATTTCCAATGGGGTGGGTGCAAGTAGTGTTGGAATTGGGGCCCAGATTGCCATGTTTCTGAGCTGCAGGGAGCAGGTGCAGACAGGATCTTCCCCAGCACCTGAAGGGCTGGTATTGGTGAAGCACGGATTTTGCACCAGTAGCGGTGGTCTCCAGGTTGTACACTTACAGCCTTTTAAAGGTACTTATAATCATTTTGCCTGCACAAAAGATGAGGTTATAAATTGCATTTCCAATTTTTTTGATATGCCTCAACTTTTAACGTTTGTTGTATGAGAAGAAATCACAGCTCTCAAGCTCTCCATTTCTTGGAGTACCAATGTGCCCTTCATAGCAGATTGAAAGAGCACAGACCATTCCAAAAACAAAGGAGATCTACAAATTAGGTTCAGGATGTATCTGCTGTTAGACAGAAAGCTGTCAGCTTAATGTGAGTAATCACAAGGAATAAAATGTGACCCACCACACAAATATCAGAATCTAGATGCTCAGTAGACATTTTCATTTCAAGTACAACTCCAGGACTTTGAAATAAAAGTAATGAATTCAAGTCTTTTCTCAACTAAATCTAATGAAAAAGACAATTAGTTAAATGTGTTCTGTTTTGTTATGCTAAGGGAACTGAATAGAGTAGCTTGGAAAGTTACAAAATAAGCTGAAGACTTAGTTCTTTTTCAGGCCCTGGTTTCAGAATAAAATTGAAAACGGAAGACACTTGCCACTGGATATTTAGCATTCTGCATAGTGAGGGAAGTCTAGGATGTGGATAGGTTGATTTTAAGGGCCATTTATGGTGAATGCTTGAGATCTGTCCTGGAAATTCAACAGATAAAAAAGGTGGAGCCAACGAGGCATAGTGATGCAGGACTTTAATCCCAGCACTCTGGAGGCTGAGGGAGGACTGAGAGTTTGAGGCCAGTCTGAGATACATTGTGAAACCTTGTCTCAACAAACAAACAAACAAACAAAAAAACACAAAAGAAACAAAACAAAACAAAACAAAAGATGGAGCCAGCAAAGGGCAGTGACAATTTTTTCATGAATTCCACTAGTCTCTGATTTCTTCTCAGCATCATAGATTGGGGGCTGGGGTTCTGGTTCCACTGATTTTTTCTTTTAACTTCTCCCTACCTCACTCCCTTCCTGCATCCCAGTGACGTGATATTTGGTAGAGGTGTCATTTGTTAACGCCATTAGTTTAAGGTATAAGTTTCTGTCTTCTTCCCCCAGCTTTATGGAAGTATAACTGACAAACGAAAATTGTATGAATTCAAGGTATACAATTTTTGACATAAGTATGCATGATTTAATATACACATTTATTGTAAATAATTTGATATGTATATGTATTATGTAATAATTACCATATCAAATTAATCAATAAATCCATCACTACACTCAAAATTTTGTGTGTGTGGTGAGGACATTTTTGAATTACTTTGATCCCAGTAAATTTCAGGTAGACGATACAGTCATCACACTGTGCATTAGATTCTCAGAACCTACCGATCTCATAACTGAAAGTTTGTACCTGTTGACCAACATCTTACCTTTCCCCACATACCTGTGTCCACCTGTTTCACTCTCTGCTTGTGTAAGTTTGGCTCCTGAAAAGTCCACTTATAACTGAGAATGTATAGTATTTGGCTTTCTATGTCTGGCTTATTTTACTTACTATAATGCCCTCTGGGTTCATCTATATTGTCACAAATGGCAGAACTTTATTCTTTTTTTTGGCTGAAAATATTCCATTGTGCATATGTACCATATTTTTTTATGTATTCATCAGTCAGTGGATGCCTTGGTTGAGTTCATATCTTGGCGTTTCAAATAATGCTGCAATAGATAAGGGTGTCTGTATCTTTTGAGGTACTGACAACATTTTCTTTGGGTATATGCCCAGAAGTAAGATTTCTGGATCATATGATTATTTTTAATTTTTTTAACAGTGCATACTATTTTCAATAGTGGGTGTACCAATTTACAATCTTACCAGTGTTGTACAAGGGTTTCTTTTCTTCCACATCCTTGCTAACACTTGTTATGACTAGTATTTTTGATTCTTGTTTACTGTGTCCTCAATAATGAGAAACTGACCCAGCAATCATGAAATACATGTATGTTGAAAGCATGAATGAACAGTAAACAAATGCTTTTGAATAAAGACAAATGAGACAGTCATGGTTCCAATGTATTCATAGCAGAGGAAATAGGCTATGCAGGAGGATAGGAAGTGGAAGAAGTGGAGAACATGGAGAACCTGGGGAGCCTAATTAGATATAAGACCAGACTAGATAAACATAGAACTCAACAGTGAAGCTGAAATTATAGTTACGATTCCCAAATTTCTATCCTAGTGGTATACTATCTTAAGAGTAGTTTTTTTCCCTTTTCTGAATGGACAACTTGCCTAAGGGAATAAATGACAACTAGATAAGTCTGTCCTCTCACCATATTCATACCCTGCTTATAAAAGAGTTTTGCTTTATTTTTCAAGAAAGGTAAAGTTTGGAGGTCTCAAAGAAGGTTAGTCAGCGCTATCTTGAGGTTCGCTGCCATGAAGTATAAATATGAGAATACTTCCTTTTTTTTTTTTTTTTTGGTGGGTACCGGGGGGTCGACCTCAGGACCTCGTGCGCCAGCAGGCGCCCGTGCCGCTGAGCGATATCACCGGCCCCTTTTTCGTATGTGGGTTCCGGGAGTCGAACTCGGGCCCTCGCGCTTGCCGGGCAGGCGCTTAAGCCGCTGAGCCATCTCACCGGCCCTTTCCTTCTTAATTTATCACCAAATTTGTCAGTAAAAAGCAGCCTGTATTTAGCTGATGTCATATTGGCCACCTAATGTGAGGAGCGCAGTCGTAACTACGATCCCTTAGACAACCTTCCAATATATCCATGTGTGTGATGATAAAATCACTATTGAATTCATAATATTTGGGTAGAAAATCTGGGTGTGTTACGTTCCATGAATCTTTGTTTTGATAGAGCACCTGTGTGGCAGACTTTGGTCTGTAACCTTGGTGGAGAGCGTTAGTTCTGCAGGTATACACGCCAGCGTGCAGATACTGCTTCTTTGTCTCGTGTTTCATCAGTTCTTTGTTCAAGTTAAGTAGATCAGCCATCATAGAGGTTCAGATCCATAGATGTGATATGACCATTTTAATATGCATTCGTTATTTCTTCTAATATAAAAAAGATGTTAGATATATTTCCACTAGTATTGTGCCCAGTAGTTATCCAGTCCCTAATTTTAAAATTGTGTGACAAGAACCACACATTTATGGAAATACAGCTACAAGTTTAAATGGAGCAATTAGGCAACACAAATGATAGACAATGTATGAGAAATAACTCACTGAAATTGAATATGTCATGTGCATAATTATATGGTACATTATGTACCTATCAATCGACGCTACAGCCAACTAGTACATCATCTGAGACACAAATACTACATTTAGGACAGACAATAATGGAGTAGGAGTCTTGTAAAACATGGTATGATTTCATTAATATTTAAAATGGAACAATCTTTCTAATATGCTGTCACTTACTGAAATAAATACTAAATGGAAGGCTTTTTCACCTTTTACTTGGTGTATTTACAAATATTTTGTGCTTGAAATTCTAATTTTTATTAGAATCCAGCTATATAATAATTAATAGAACAGATGTGATGACAAATTACAAAAAGATTAAACAAATTTAGACAACTGAGTAAAATGGTTTCTTTCCTTCTGAAATATTCTTTTAGTCCTGAATTGTTACTCCTTCTCCTCAACAGGTCCTGTTCTGAGTTCCCTTCTCTCAGCTGACAGTGACACATTCTCGTTCTGGTAAAATTAACACTGTCTTTTTAAAGGGAAAGTATAGCAGCCAAACTTGATAACTTCCCTTTCTTTAAATTCTCTAATGTTCTCCACCTTCTAAACTATTAACTGTCTCCAGCAATCTATTCTCTATAATGGAAGAATAACTAGAAATTGATTAAGTGAGCACGAATGTTAGAAAACTCCAGCAAAATGCAATGGTTCGAAGATACAGATATTAGAAAAAGAGCAAACAAGAAGCCCTGGGCTCAAAATAAACCTAGAATCTATTCTTAACTTGGCTAAGTACCTTCAAATATTAAAGGAGGCCCATTGGAGTCAGACAGTGCGGGAAAGGAGAGCACCGGGTATTTGATAACCTGGCGCCCTCATTTACTTGTGAGAGTCAGGCCTTTTGGAGCTGGATAAATCAGACTCTGCAGAGAACAAAGGCATTTTACAGGTGGTGAGATCAAAAGCTTTCATCTCCAGGGAAAAATTGCACTATTATTTTCCATTTCTATCCTTGGGGTTAGAACTCAGATTGATTTGCCTATGAGCATAGTCTGGCCCAAGCCTTCTGCAAAAGGATTTCACTTACCTGCTTCCTTTATGTGATTTTTGGGCCTCCAGTCATGGCTTCAAATTTTAGGACCTCAATAGAGCAATTGCAGAAACATCCCTGCAATGTACAATTGCCTCTTAGAGTATTTTAGCTTTCAACCTCCTGTAAATATAGACTTATGGGTTATTATAGAGAATTCTTGAAATGAAAGTGTGTGAAAGATGGAGAGAGATAGACAAAATACAGAGACAGATACAGGGATCAGTAAATAGTCCTCTACTTTAGTATATATACTATCCAATTTAAGATATGAAAGTATACTTAGAATTTAAATTGATTTCACATATTTTTATATCTTTATTTGCATTGAGTTTGTTATCAAAACCTAATCTGAATTACCTGGCTAAAATCTCCATGCATTTACTCAGTAGGGACAAAGGGCATTTGCACCCTGCATTGTGCCTCTTAAATGTACCTTTAAATATATCCTGCAATTAGCAAAATATAAACATAGCACTTGTCTCCTGGATAAGGTCACACATTAAAATATTGGGCTTCTATACTTTTTTACAGGAGGCCAGACTACGAGGAAAGGACTCTCACTTTCAGGGCCCATCAGTACTCATCTGGGAGATTACTGCTGTGGAACTCAAAGTATACTTTTCATCTCCGAGTTCAGAGAAGGGTCCTGTAATTAACAAAACTTAAATAAAGTACTAAGCATTTTTTTATAACTGGTGAGAAACTAAAACAATGGCCATTATTCATTTCTAGATGTAAAAGTAGCAAACATGTTCTATAGCTTAGAAATGCACAAACTGACCTGGAAAGATGTGCCAGTTATACTCACCCCAGACAATGTCAAAGTCATATGATGGGTTGTAAGAAGGCACCATTTATTTCTCTTTTCCCAAGTGCTGGGCACTATGCTATCTCCTGTGAAGCAGCTATTGGATTTCCACTTCATAGTGAAGAAAATAGTCCTGGAGAGCTTAAGTGACTTGTCCAATAACTGATGTGACATGGATCCTAGACAATCATTCTCTCAAGGTGCTGCTAACTGCCCCCTTTTGTCATTCCTCCTGGCTAAATAGTTACTTGTCACAAGCGACAGAGAAGTAGGTTTCGGTCTTAGGCTCCATGATTCCAAACTTGTGCTCTTAACTGCTTTACTTTAACAGCTCTATGCACTTCCAAACTTCGTTAGTAGCTTGCCTAAGCCGAAATATTCCCACCTCTCTGAAAAAAAATGTCTGGGTCTGTTTTTATAAAGGCAAGAATATGTGGGTATGAATAATCTATATGATTATTTCCACAGGCTTTATAATAACTTCAGATTGACCATATAATAATTTATTTAATTACTAGACTCCTTTGAATAATAGTAAAATTAGTCTCTCAACTAGATTCTTGGAAATTCACAAAATTTAAAACTTAAAAAGAAATTTTTAAACATCATCTGCTTAGATCCTCTTACTTTATAAAAGCTTTAGGAATTTTTGTTTGATTATAACATATGTGAGATTACCCATAAGTCTACCACTGTGTTCTGTGTTGGAGTGGAGATTGTCACCCATGCCTGGGAGACAATATTTAATTGTATTGTGTCTGAGACTCTCACCAAAAGCAATGAAATCTGTAGTCAGCAAAGGAATGAACATGGATTTGCTTCTCTATTTATTGATAACGCATCAGTCAAAATCATGACCAAACTGATTCTCTGCAAACTTACATGCATGCTTAGTGGAACCACTATATAGCTATATCACACCTTGTTATATGTAAATTTAATTGACTTTAATTCTAGCTCACTCATTTCCAAGTTCTTCAAATCTATGTATCATCTATCTATCTATCTATCTATCTATCTATCTATCTATCTATCTATCATCTATCTATCTATCTATCTATCTATCTATCTATCTATCTATCCTTTATAAAACAATCAAAACATTATTGGAGTTTCCAGATAATAGTAGTAGTATTTTTAGAATTCACTAGCTGAGAAAATTACTTTCAGTTCAATAGATTTTAAGTAAGCTCGTATTTCATGAATGTCAGAAGCATCTGCACACATTAGAAAAGAAATAGTACATGTTTGTAGGAAATATTTATTCATTATGTTGACAAGGTATGATGTCCACAAGAATTTCTTTGGATTGCCATAACTCTACTTAGTTCACTCAGTAATTCATGCATCACATTAATATTCATTTAACATATACTGACAGATCACACACTGCACATGGATACTGAATAAAGCAGTGGATATACAGTAGAAGCCAGGTAGGCTCTTTCCTGACTTCTTGGCTCAGAATATAACACGTGCAATGGAGGAAGGCTTGTCAGGCAGCAGTCATAGCATGTGGCCTAATTCAGGGATCAGGGAATGTTTATTGATCACGGACTCACCAGAGAGTTGAATGGTGAGCAGATTTTAGGAAGACTATGGAAGAATGGGCACAGAACCAAGGCAGCTATTGGCCAGTGATGAAATTCCAGTCCAGATCCATTTCCTATGGGCTCGGAGAAGCATTCATATGTGTTTATATGTCAGTGTCTTGTACATATGAAAAAGTAAAACAGTATCCTTATCCTCCATTGAATGAACGAAGTGGCATATTTAAGATCAGGAAAAAAGTGCTTAGTAAGGCCCAGATGCAGGTGTGAGATTACTAGAAATGACTCACACTGGAAATTCTCACAACTGATGGTCACTATAGATCTCGTTGGAATCCATGACCTTCGAACCTGTCACGCATGCTTACTCCTAGGTTCAGCTTCCTGCTGAATCTCCACCAGGAATGTGCCGCATCCCCCTCAGAGGTCAAAGCTATCATTTTTCCAAACACCTATTGGAGCAGGTACTGCCTACTGTAGCTCATGTGGCCATTCATTTATTCACTAATATTTAATACATTCTTATGAACTAAGAACTCTTCTAGAACCTGGCAATATATAAAAATCCCAGCTCAAAGCCTGCAGTTTAGTGAGTAGAAAGGAAGAAATAAGTAAGAGCTGTCAGATGGTCACAAGGGCTATGACGATAAAGCGCATTAAGCAGAGGAGAGAGATGGACGGGCGCTGTTCTGTAGGAAGTGTACAGGTTAGGCGTCTGACCAAATGACGTTTCAACTGAGGCCCACAGAGTAAGCAGGAAAGTTCCATTGCCACATAGCAGAAGAGCCCACATTTCCCACACTGTATTAAATCAGGAAGAATAATGTGAACCCTTCACATAAGGAAAACCTATTCTGTGGCCCAGCCTCTATGGGCATACGTTCTGACCATGATTTTCTGCTTCCCAGGGTGACAGACAATGTTAATATTTGTTTCACTCTAGAGAAATCTGGAGAGGGGAACTATTTTGTGAAGGTATTTTGACCCTGTCCAGCCTCTTAAAAATGTCTCAGCTTGGAACAGTACTTTCAAATATTTGCCGACATCTATAAAACATTATTATAACATTTGGGATTTTAAGGACAATTTTTTACCTTATGGCACAGTTTTATTTATTTTTTCAGTTTCATGGTCCCTTAAGAACTTAGAACAAATATCTTGAAACATACGTGTTGGTTGTTGAGGTCGATTAAAAGTGAAATTTCTCTCACTCTGGGTATATTGATAGTATTGTTTTTCTCTGCCCACTTGAACTCAGCCTTGACTATGTGATTTCTTTTGGACAATAAATTGTGACCTGAAGTGATGGATATGTGTCACTTTCAGGAAGAAGATTTAAGGAGCACTGCATAATTCACTCTTTTCCCTGCCTCTGATATGGCGGCAAACACGCTGAGAGTCTTCTGTTAGCTGGGCTCCTGAGTTGAGCTAATAGCTTACCTACAGTAGAGTGACAAAGAAATAAATTTTGTAGTTAAAGGCACTGAGATTTTCAGGTTTGTTGATGCCTTCAGTTTGGCTCAGGCATTGCTGTAATTCCACGCACGAGGGTAGGCATCACCAGTTTGGTGTTTATCTGTAAAAAGTTTCCACTGAGTCAGGAGCAAAGTCTTTCGCTAAAACATGACATGCGACAGTGTAGTTGGAAAGAACTGAAGGAGCAGGCAAGAAAAACTGGGTCTCACATCAGGTGCAAGAGGTAAAAATGGGATCTGTGGTCTTTCCCACAGTGATGAGCCAACAAACAGGGCGGCAGCTGGAATGCTAGTTAAGTCAAGAATTCACAAAACACCAGGCGCCCCTTCACATGGTATCTGATATAACCTGGCGAGATTAGGGGGTGATTCAAGGCCTTTTCTAATAAGCTCATGCCTGAGATGGGATACACTGTTGAATACTTTACCTCTGCCCTTGTAGAAGCACTCTGCATCCTTCTCTGCTAATCTCTGCTCATGGAGTCTGACCCACATGAGTCTCCTTGTCATTTGTTGGTTGTATCCTTCTACTCAAAGCTCCAGCTCCTGGTGTGGACCATCTCCAGACAGACATTCTCTCAGGGTGCTGCCAACTGTTCCCTCTTGTCATTCTTTCTGGCTGAAGTACGGGAGCTGCAGACATGCATCTTCCATGGTGGCTCCCCAAGCCTTGTCCACACTTTTCTAAATGGCCTCTTCAATGGATTGTACGTACAGATTCCATCTACTTCTTACCAGGGGTCTGACTCTTAAAGGTACCTCCTATTTTCTTACTCTCTTCTGCTTCTTCTTCTTTTTCTACCTTTTTCAGTGCAATCATCTTTATTTTCATGCTTAAGGACTCATGATTCTCAGTCAAATTCATCTTTTATTTTGTGAATTCTCATGATCTTAATGCACATAAGAACTCCCTGTGCTCTGTCTGGATATTGTAAAATGTGCTGGTTAGGGACTTACTGGAATTATTCCTATCTTCTTTTAGTTTATATTTATAATTTTAAATGTCTAAGGAAGGTAGTCATCTTAGAAAAGTTAGAATTTATAGATAATGATGACAGCTAGTCATCACCAACATTTAGAGTAGTGCATACTATACATGGGTCCTCTATGTGCTAACTACAAAAGATCTAAAATACTATGTAGAGATACAAAGAATTTTCTTATGCAACAGTTACTGTTAACAAAAATGTAATACCTTTGGGTATATTTTGTAATCTACCATGTTTTAAACCTAAAATATGTGTTATCATTTCTCTAGGTCAATATGATTTGTAGTATGATCTATCTCACCACTTTGACTAGAAGCAAAACACTGCATTTTATAGTTTTATACATCCTGCTATTGTGTCATGTTTTTGTGTTTTTGGTTTTTTGCTATTATTAGTACAGTGGCAAAAGTAATTCATCCTTGTATATAAATCCTTAACACATTTCCGATTACTTCTTTAGGATAAATTCCAATGCCTAGAGCTAAAGGGTAAAAGGAGATGAACTTTCTAGGACTTTTGAAGTTACTCTCAAGAAGCATTAAATTTCCACTTATATAAGTGTCTCTACTTACATGGATTATCACTGTTAACTTTAATCTTTCTCACTAATGCTAATAGTTGAAAAGATAAAGCATGTTTTCAATTGGTAGTGAGACAGAATGTCTATTCATTTTGTCTCAATGTACTTTGCCTGTTTTTCCTGTTAAAATGCTTGGCCTCTTGTTAGTAATTTTAATGCATTTGGTTTTGATCGAAATTACACATTAATGTTAAGAAGTCTCTAGCAGTTTAGTTTGCTAAAGAGGACAGTAGCGGCCATTCCTTCTGCCCTCCATTTCCTCTTCTCCAGAGGCAACTACTTTTATTTTATTTTATTTTTTTGTGGGTACTGGGGGTTGACCTCAGGACCTCGTGCGCCAGCAGGCACCCATGCCGCTGAGTGATATCACTGGCCCCTTTTTCGTATGTGGGTTCCAGGAGTCGAACTCAGGCCCTTGCACTTGCCAGGCAGGCACTTACGCCGCTGAGCCATCTCACCGGCCTGGCAACTGCTTTTAACACTTCGACTTAATTCTGGTATTTGTTTCTACATTGCTAAAATGCACTAGTCAGTTGATTTTCCACTATAGAATTTGAAAACTCAGTTCTTTCCTCATTATTTTCATTAAGTCAATATTCGCTAGTTGCAACGTTGTGAATATGCATATTTAGAGATGGGCCATATTAAACTACGATAATTTTAACTTCTTTGTTTTCCTCAGATTGAATATTTTGAAAATTTTTGTGGTTGAGTGTTCGTGCTGTGAAGATCTTTATTAGCTTAAAGGCTGCTGCTTTGCAGCAATTTGAAATATCCTCAGGCGTGACTGTGACCACACTTCCTGTCCTCTGAGTTCTTGTTTTCTGCCAGACAACTTGCAATAAAATGTGCCTAAGTAAGTCCAAGGTCACCAACTGCATTTTCTGTCAGGCTGCCACTTCGCAACTTGCAAGAGTTTCCGTAAGGGGTGCAGAAGCAATTGGCTTTTTCACCCTGCAAGGATCCTAACTGGGGACTCTCGGTCAATCTGGACTTCTTGCTGAAGGCAGAGTGTATCTCAGATGCTGTCTGACTTTTCATCTCTGCAAGCAGACTGGCTTGCTCCAGTCTTATATCCTTTATCCTTTTTTCTTGGTAAGATTTGGCTGAAAATTGCAAGACCTGACCATCATATTCTCACTTCTGAAACATCCCAACCATTTAAAAACAGACTCCTGTGTAGAAAAGCTAGTCTGTACTCTAGAATGAGTTAAGCCACAATTTGGCTAAGTGTTCTGGCCTTACCTGCAGCCGGGAATGCCTGGGTCATCGCTGGCTGGCTGTAGGTTGTATGTCCTGCCCTCAAGCAACTCCATGTCTTAGGCTGTAATTGCAACCCTGCAATTTGGTGCTTTAGGACACCAAATTCTATCTGAATCATTTATTGACATGCTTAACTATTAGTGGCACAAAATCAAATCAACAGTAGTTTAAACTGGTAAGAGATTTCTTTGTCTACTCAGAATACTTATAAAGCCATAGTCCAAAGCTAGTGCAGTGTCTTAGAGATATCCTTAGTATCAAAACTCCTTCCCTTTCCTTTGCTTGCCATCCTTGATGTGTGCTTTTTACTCTTGTGGTTATAAGATAACCGCTGTAGCTTTTACCTTCCAGAGAGAAGGAGAAAGGCACCACCTGCTAATCTCCTTGTAAGAAACATTTTCTTGAAAGCCCCCCTAGCCATTTCTGCTTGCATCTGATTGGCTTGCCATAGGTCCTGTGTTCACAATTAGTTCAATCCCTGGATAGGATAAGCTGCTTTAGGTAGAAGCTGTGTTAGCCAGCAGTGTCCACACAACCACTGTGACTGTCATGGGCTATTTGTCCGCCCCCTCAACCTGTGTATGCTATCGCTTTGTTTCCCCTCTCTTTGGAAGGAATCGCTCTTCTGACCAAGATCCGGCTTGACTGCCCAGATGAACAGAATCATCAAACCTGTAGTTCATCTCTGCGGCAAGGTTGCTGCTGGTCCCTTCTGCCCCAGTCAGCTTAATTTTCTTCTGCATTGTTCAGTCAGTTCTTATTTATAGAGTTTCCTATTCAGTGCTTTAAATTACATTTATATGGACTCTAAAGATTTTAGTGTGGTTGATCTCTCCAACATTAACCAAAATATTCATTGTAAACGTGAAATGCATTTAAAAATGTAGCAAGGCCTGCAAGTCAATTGTGTTCTATTAGTGGGAAAACGGAGGCTAAGAAAATCCCTCCTCAGTTTTATGTCATCATGTTTAAATTTGACTTTAAGGAGAGTGTGATGGTCTCCATTTATCGTCATAGTATTATCGTCATTTTAATGTCGGTTCTTCGTTTTCATGTAACTTCTGGGTCTGTGGGTCTGTGTGTCTGTCACATGGGACACTAATGTCGACTGGACATAAAATTCAGAACTACAGGTTTCTCACAAGGAATCAGTCCTAAGAGAGTATGAGTAAGTAAAGTAGATTTTATGAAGGAGAGAAGAAGAAGGAAGGGATTTATATTTCACACCCCACGAACATAATTTAAAAATCAATTTTAAATCCATTTTTAACCAGTCCTTCCTCAGTAGTTCTGCCCTGGAAGTCTTTCTTTCATTTCCCTGCCAGTGCTCTGCATTTGTGCTTTTCTCCTTGCCTGCTAGATTCTGCCTTCTCGCTTCACCAGGCGTGCCCTGTGTTACATGGAATGACTCAGTGCTGGCCTGATGCATGTGTAAAGTTGTACATGCAAACTTGGAAAGGTTCTTATCAAAGCCAAGCTCTGTACTCTCCTTAGAAGGCAGATGAGGTTAGTTTTAGAAAATAAAAGTTTTCTGTTACCCCATAGTTCTCAAGACACACTGCAATTAGGATAACTACAAATGTATTTTATGGAATTTGATTGTTTCAAGATGGACTATTATACTTTTGAGGAAGTAGGCCAATCTACAGACCATTTCAGCTCAATGCTGTTTGCAGGCCAAGGTTTTGTTTTTATCATAGTGGTAGTACTCTAGTAGTAGAGTAAGAAGACATTGCTGAAAGGTAAGAACGCCTTCATTTCTCTGAACACATACAGCATTATGACTGAGGCTCTTGGCTGTCCCCTTTCATAATAGAATCCTGATTCTAGGTGTGGACTTGTGAGTAATTTCTCATCAATGGAATGGGGTGTTATCATAGTGTTATGTGAAATTTAGGAGGGGGTTCTTCTTTTTCCATTTCACTTTATTGCTGACTGGAATACAGATGCAATGTCTGGAGCTTGAGTATTCATCTTGGATATGAGAGGAAAGCCTGTGGGAGTTGGGGAGAAGCAAGACAGGAGGAAGACATGGAGGGCCAAGGTAGCACTTCATTGCTTATTACCCAACTTTGCTTATGTGCGAAGCACCCATTTGTTTAAACTGTTCTACTTTAGGCTTTCTTAGTATGCGACAAAACTCATTTTTAATGGCGCACACATATTTTTATTCCAAGAATTTTATCCACTGTTTGCATAATGTTTCCTTGCACAATATAATTAAAATTGAGAAATTTAGTTTTAAAACCATTTTCAAACTGTCTGAATGATAGAGCTACTCATTTAATCAAGAGCAAGATTGGAGGCAATACACTTCCTTTTGTTACCATGACAATAATTTATTGGAATAATTTTTTTTCAGTCCAAGGCTAAAATATTCATCAGTGTAACTAAAGAAGATTTGGACCTGACCAGAGCAAATGTCAGAAATTTCTGTTGTTTCACTGGAATTCAGCTCCTGCGAAGAGTCGTTACTTTATAGCTAGGCTGACCTCTAAAACAGGTCTCCAAAATAGGGTTAACTTACACCATGCTGCGCAAGGGGATCTGTGGAGATATAGGAGGAAAATGTTAGACGTTCCTAACAAGAGCGAAATTAGGCTTTGTTCACACTCAATGATCAGAGTGACCATAGCACTTGACTCCGTGTTGGACAATCATCGTGTGTCCCGGGGGATTTCCACAACACGGAAGACTAGTGGATGCACCCCCAGTTTCCGGTTCATTTTTTGCATAGTGTGACAGGTAGCATCTCACCTGTGCCAGTTAAGAAGAGTTACAGATCATATTCCTAATTTTAACTGGCCGAACCTTTATAGGATGACTAAACTACTTACAAATACTTTAGGAAAGAAATGGTAGATTGAAGATAAATTTAATGTAATGAACAGCAGGAAAAGGGCAGCGTCTTCTCCTCATATCCTGTGCATTCGTTCTTTTTAGCTGTGGTATGAGGTGGTGATGCTACTACCCCTATGTTACCTCACTAACTCATTATTTTCAGTGTGAGGAAAACAGTTCTGGAGCTGTTAATAAATACAATAAGCTGCTTAATTTTGTTTATTCCATCTTAATCTTTTCATTTATAATTTTTAGTTTTGTGTCATTTATAAAATACATAATACAACCACAGTAAGCATTTGTACAATTTATAAGTAAATATATTTATGCACATAAAGTGAGATTTTTTTTCCCTGATGGGGTGGATTAAAAAATGGTCTTTTTTTCTTTTAGTTTTAATAGCTAAAACCTCTATTTCCAAGCTCTCTTTGTCTGTGATTTGAAAGGATGAAGAGAGAAATAGATTTCCTTCCTGCCGTTAAAGTCAGTCTATTTCTGAACTAAAACTGCAGTAGCTTCATGCCCAGCTTGAAAAGAGATTATGATAAGCAAGGTTTGTGTCTTGATTCTTCCAGTTTCCCAGCAGCTCTGGCCTAAGGCCCAGGATGAGAGGAAATAGAGAAATTAGGGATGAAAGTATTGGTAACGAGTGTTGTCTAGTGAAACTTATCTTAATTCTTGAACCATTTTTCTTAGGTCAGCTTTTCGTTCCTCACAGTGGTGACACTAGGCAGTTAAGTCAGCTTATTTCTAATCACTGGCTATGTGGGATTCACCGTTTGCATAATATTTCCTTTCACGATATAATTAAAATTGAGAAATTTAGTTTTAAAACCATTTTCAAACTGTCTGAACGATAGAGCTACTCATTTAATCAAGAACAAGATTGTATGCAATACACCTCCTTTTGTTACCAAGACAATAATTTCTCGGAATAAGTTTTTTTCAGTCCAAGGCTAAAACAGTCATCAGTGTAACTGCAGAAGATTTGGACCTGACCCAAGCAAATGTCAGAAATTTCTATTGTTTCACTGGAATTCAGCAGGATATTTTTCAGAAAGACACAAATTCTCATTGGTCTTTTCTACCAAGAATGAGACATTAAGTGGAATCGAAGGCATAAGATATTTAGAGTGATGCAGAATGAAACCAGGGTAGAGGAATTTTTCATCAGCCCTGCATCCTTCCCACAGCATTGCTGATGTTCACTGTGTGGAGAATCCCACCCAGCTTCTTATTTCCTGTCTCTGAGTTTGTGTATAGGGCTTTCTTACTGCTCACTTCCACAGCTTTGGGCCTCAGTGACAACAGTTCCCTGTTTTCTAAGCCTGGATTCGATCACGGTGTTGGGGCATGAGAGTGAGGATACAAAGATGAATTGAATTACGGGGTGTGAGAGGGGAGGGTGGACATAGTGAAAGGTGGGCATGGCAGGGACTGGATGAGAAGATGTGACTGTCCTTTACTTCAGATATTAGAAAGGACAACAAGGATTGTGTTGTACTTGTGGTCAAACTTCAGACGTCCTATGTAAGAGGTCACAAAAAGCACAGGATTACAAACAAACAAGACAAATAGAGATGAGCAACGTGTCAAAAACTTTCTCTGCTTTGGATACTACCTGTCTGAAGAGAATAAATAGAGAAAGGGAAAATCCAGTGGCTTTCTGTAATAACAAATAGCAACTACAATTTACAGGCTGTTACAGGTTAAAATTATGATGACTTTTATTTTAAACAGATTTACTAAAATATAATCTACATGTCCTACAATTCACTCATTTCAAGTGTACACTCTAATGGCTTTCACTGTATTAACAGTTGTGCTTCTATTGCTACAAATCAAATTCAGAATACTATCAGGGCTGGGGATGTAGCTCAGCAGCACAGTGCCTGCCTGGCAAGCTCAAGGTCCTGAGTTCGATTACCAGGAAAAAAAAAAAAAGAGGGGTGCTCCTTTCTCATGCCTTCCTACCCCTCCATACTTACCAGTGCCAGGCAGCCACTTACCTTGCTCTCCTTACAGATTTGCTTATTATAAATATTTTGCATAGAGGACTCAAACTAGTACAAGTATGTGGTCGTCTGTGGTTGGCCTCGTTAGCATGATGTTTCAAGTGCCTTCCTATGGCAGTGTGTGTGGGCGCCGCATTTCTTTATATTGTTGAATAATATTCCTCTGTATGGGTATGCCATACTTCATCCATTCATCATTTGGTGGCCAGTTTGGCTTGTTTACACCTTTTGGCTGTTATAATTAATGCTGTTATGACCACAAGGTTTTTTTTTTTGGACATGTTTTCATATCTCTTGGGTATATATTTTTTGAGAGAGAATGTGTTGGATCATACAGTAACTGTATTTTGTTTTTTAAATTGATTTTGATTAATATGTATGAATTATCCGTGTGGCTGGGGTTCAGTATGAATTTTTAGCACATGTGTACAGTGTGTGCCGAGCAGCTCAGGGTGACCAGCATTTCCCTCTCCGTATCAACCCTTTATGCTCCTTTCTTCCGGGTCTTCATGAAGTGCATAGTAGGTTACTGTCAGCTACACTCATCTTTGTGTCGCACACCAGATCTTACTTTGCCTGTCTGTGGTTCTGATACTTGTGCTAACCACGTGTTTAAACTTTGAGGAACTACCAAGCCGTTTTCAAGAGTGTCTACACCATTTTACATGTCTCATCAGTGGTGTATGACAGTACTTCCCTGATGATTGATGAACTTGAACATCTTTTCCTGTGCTGCTTGTTAATTGATATATCATTTTAGGAGAAATGTCTACTGTGCTTTTTATAACTGAGTTGTAAGAGTTATAAAACATATATTCCAAATATAAATTACTTATCACATATGATTTGCAAAATTTTCACCTATTCCTTGGTTATATTTTTACTTTCTCGATGGGTTCTTTCAAGAACAATTTCTATTCAGAAGCATATTTTTGAAGATAGTTGAACCTGGGATAGCAGACAGAGACAAAGGTTATAAACAGGTGGTTTATTTGTAAGTCATCTCAGGGGACAGGTGTAAGTGACAGGGGGAAGGAAAAGACAAAAGGATGATGTGTAACTGAGACAGCTACTTTCTTTCTTCCTTTTTGTTTTTTGAGACAAGACTTCACTATGTAGTCCATGCTGGCCTTGAAATCACTATGTGGTCCAGGCTTGCCTGGAACTTGAGGTTCTCCTGCTTCAGCCTCCTGAGTGCTGGGATTACAGATATGTACCTCCTTGCTGGAACTTTCTAAGGAATCTTATACAATGTGTTTCAAAACTGTACCCATGCTTATTTAGTCATCAGTTCCCATTGAAACATTATTAAGAGTGGTCAGAAGGGCATTAGCTTTTGTGATGTGCCTGCTGGTTGCCTGCTGGTTTCCAATGATGCCCTGTGCTACATCTTGGTGGAACCCTCGTCCTGAAACAAGAGGTGTGTCCTACAGACCCTGGCCAGAAATAACTTGTGAAGAAAATATTCCTCGAAGTTTATTATGATGAAGTAAACTAGCATTGTGGATAATTTCTGGTAATAATGTGGTTCGTTTGAAGAATAATTAGCAGTTAAATGTTTTTGAAAACATCTCATTTAGTCCTCATAGTAACTCTTTGAGTTAATGATTATTGGCTCCTTTCTTAAAATGAAGAAATGGGATGATGAACACTCTTGCTCAAGGACACACAGTGAATTTTGCTGTGGTTCAATACACAGTCAAGGCTTGGTGAGAGGAACACCCACCCCGCACAATCTGAGGTAGGCGCACTCTACCCATCCCTCAGGTCAGTGGTTCCAAATGCCTGTGAGCACCGAGGGCAAGCGGGCACAGTAGACACTCTCTGGAGGCCCATTCTTTCTGTCCGTTGTGTGAGCTGCACTCCAGGTCCTTTTGGCGCCATCAGGGGACCCAGCACAGCATTTAGTCTCTTCTGTAGAACTAGTTTGATAGCACTGTGCTTTTAGCACATTGTTCTTTTGGCTTTATATTGAGCTGCATGAAGTGAGGAAACTCATTCTTGCGTTTATTCTAAGGCTGTTTGGAGGACACTGCGTAGTCATTATAAAAATCTGGTAGGAAAAATTTCTCCCTGGATTTGGTCCCAGTAGTATTGTTACTTCTCATGAAAAACCTTGCTTTAGGTTTATGAACACTGTAAATCATGAAACTGATCTTGCTTTTGCACTTGTTTTGTCTTCTAGAAAGTTCAGACTCAAATTTGTGGGCTATAGTGAAGTATTAAATTGTATGACACATTATTTGAGTAATGATATTATGGTGATTTTATTTCATTTCCTGCTTTTCATGTCAAGGCTGCCACACACACACACACACACACACACACACACACACACACACAGACACACCCGAAGGTATGAGTGCTACATTTAGTAAAAGTTACAGTTGACATTTAAATCCAGAGGTACAATTCCCGTCCTCTCTCCTTTATGATGCAGTTTACCTGTCTCCAGTGTCTGAAATAACGAACAGTTAGATTAGAAAGTACCTGTAGTTGGTTATTTCAATAATGTACCTCATTTTCTTTTTAAACAAATATGTTGTTGTTGTTGTTGTTGTTGTTGTTGCTGTGTGTGTGTACACTGCACTCATGGAATAATATAGAGTTTAGAAAAGGACTGAGGGGCATAGTTCAGCAGCATAAGCACCTGCCTGGCAAGTGTGAGGTCCTGAGTTTGACTCCCGGTACCCACATTAAAAAAAAAAAGGGGACTGAGGGATTGCTTAAAATGATAACCCCGTTAGCACATTCACATCAGGGGTGCAGAAAATTTGGCTGTGAGCTTAATGAAAAGTACCGACTTCCTTGTCTCAATCTCAGGCCACTTAAGTTTATTTAGATAGAAACTGTGTTCATTGTAAGGTGCTGGGTGTCCCTGCATCTGTTAGGTTCAGTTGTGTATCCCCTGTTTGCCTGGAATCAGAAGTGATGCTTAAGGGAACAGGGGAAAAAGCACCCTCAGCCAGGGCAGGCTGTGCAGCTGAAATAAAGGAAAGCACACGCTGTGCTCAGCAGCTAGGCAGTGGGTTTGCTAGGGAAGTTAAGATACTACACTTGGTCTCACACACTTCTGTAGGGCTAGAGTTTTTGAAAACTCATTGCATAGCTTCTAAGGGGTACCAAAATAGTCTCTTCCTAGCCCATTATTGTATTATTAACTTACCATCCAAAACTCCATTCAATTTCTTATTCTCTTTTCCCTGTAGGCATTTAATTATATCTAAAACCACAGGGCTATGAAAGCTTTCCAGGGGTTATTAGTGTAGCCTTTTGCTATCAGGCAAGAGTGTACTTTTTAGCATTTCCAGAACAGTAGATTTTTATAACCTTTTTCAGAAACCACTTTTGGCATGTAGTCAGCTTGTACCTTATACTTAGCCTGAATCCTTCTGGCCATATCTTGAACATAATTCTTCCTGAATGAGAAAGAAAAAAAATGTGTGAGAATAACTGAAGGTTCTTGTTAAGACGCTGAGTTCTACTGTACCTGTACATGAAGGACTTGGGTGGGACCCAGGGACCTGCACTGTGGTCAAGACTAGATGAGCGGCCTCTCCATACTCAAGGAATCATCGCTCCATACCTTAGGCTAGTTAGCTTCAGACTTTGGGATAGGATTTAATTTTAATATATTTGCCTAACCTCCCTCTTGTGTAATCAGGTTTTATAGATCTGAATTCACTACTCTCAGTCCCACCTCACTGATGCCTACAGGCTCAGAGGTTAGCCACTCTTGTGGACAGGTGATTTCCCAGACCCGTGCAAGTGGGCAGGATATCAGTGACCTGCGTCTCCAAGACCCTGGGGAGGTGTGGTTCACTGGTGGAAGTAGCTTTATCCAAGAAGAACATCAAAAGGTGGGTTATACAGTTGTCAGCTCACAACAGGTCATTGAGGTCAAGCCCCTTCCCCTAAGGACCTCTGCTGAAAAAGCAGAGCTCATAGCCATTACTTGGCCACTGACATTAAGAAAAGGAAAGGAGCTAAAAATTTACACAGATTTACACATCTTTATGGTGCTACATGCCCATGCATCAGTCTGGAAAGAAAGTGGCTTGTTAACTAATAAATAATCATCTACAAATCACAAGCAAACATTTTTACAACTCCTGAAGGCAGTCTATTTCCCCAGGCAGGTGGCTATCATTCATTGCAAGGGACACCAATGGGACATGTCTAAAAAGTCTCCTTGAGAAATCCAAAGGCTGATAGAGGGGGTAAAAGGGCAGCCTTACAACTCCTCAAGACCCTAGCCTTATTCCTATTTCCTGAGGAACAAGTCTATAATACCCAGGAAGGTAAATGTGCCTTAGAACAAGGAGAAATTTAAAATAGGCTTTGGTGGTATTTGGGAAACAAACCAGTCCTTCCTCAAGAGAGACAATGGAAAACTATTAAAACTCTTCATGACTATTCCTTATGGGAAGAGATGTTACATAGAAAATGATCACTCAAAATATTTTTGCTGTGGTATTTATCTTTTTTTTAAATTAATTTTATTGGTACATTTTAGATATACTAATGAACACAATCACCTTAGGGAATTTTTCCCTGTACATAATATGTCTTGATTTTTCTTTCTTTTTTTTTTTTGTGGGTACTGGGGGTCGACCTCAGGACCTCATGTGCCAGCAGGTGCCCGTGCCGCTGAGCGATATCACCAGCCCTTTTTTTGTATGTGGGTTCTGGGAGTCGAACTCGGGCCCTTGTGCTTGCCAGGCAGGCGCTTATGCTGCTGAGCCATCTCACCGGCCCTTGATTCTTCTTTTTTTTCCCAATCTCCTTCCTCCTTTCAATATCTCTTCCCCTTCTTATTTATTAAAGCTTTGTTTCCATTTTTTTCTTTTATTTTCTCTTCTCTTTTCCCTTCCTTCCTCCTCACCTTGTTCCCCTTCCCATTTGAACATGTTCTTCCTATTTTACAGTATCTATTGCTGCATCTGGCACAGCTCTTGAAACTCCCGAGGGGGGACAGTGGAGGATGAAGAAAAACTAGAGTCAAGATTCAGAAAGCTGAGGTCAGGTGGAGCCTCCTCTCCTGGTAGGAGAGAAAGAACCACCCAAGGATGGCAGCGAGTTTATTTATACACTTGGGAGGTTACTGTGAGCTGAAATCCCTCTGCCTAGCAACTTCTTTGCCTGGCTCACCTCAGGTTCCTCCAGTTTTCTGAGCTGGAACAGCTTGTTCACATGGCTTGCCTCAGGCGCTCTGTGTTCTTGGGGCTGGCCTTGCTTTAGCCCCCACATGCGTGATCAATCTCCAGCTTCAGCCACTCCCCACAATCTATTATACATTTTGCTCCTTATTTACCCTTTCGGTTTCTCACAGCAGAGAAACAATGAGATATTTAAACATATGTGTCCAATTTATTTCACTTAAGAGTATAGTCTCCAGGTGCATCTATTTACCTAGAAATGTCTCAGGTTTATCTTTCTTTAGGGCAGGATAGTATTCCATTGAATAAAAAAAAAATGACATCTTCTTTACCCATTCATCAGTTGATGGGCATTTGGGTTTTTTCCAAAATTTAGCTATTACAAACTGTGCTACTATACACATGGTGTGCATATATTGCTGTGGTATGATGCTTTTAATTCTTTCAAGGAGATACCAAGAGGAATAGCTGAGTCAAATGGGACTTCCAGTTTTAGTTTTTTGAGGAATCTTCACACTGATTGCAACAGTCTACACTCCCGTCAACAGTGGAGAAGGGTTCATTTTTCCCCACAGCCCCACCAGCATTTGTTAGTGGATGATTTCGTTTTTTGTGTGTGTGGGTACCGGGGGTCAACCTCAGGACCTTGTGCACCAGGAGGCGCCCATGCCGCTGAGCGATATCACCGGCCCTTTTTTTATCATATGTGGGTTCTGGGAGTCAAACTCGGGCCCTTGCGCTTTGCCAGGCAGGCGCTTACGCCGCTGAGCCATCTCACCGGCCCTAGTGGATGATTTCTTGATAATAGCCATTCTTTCTGGAGTGAGATGGAATCTCAACATTGTTTTAATTTGCATCTCTCAAATGAGCAGTGATGTTGATCATTTTTTCACATATTTATTCACTGTTTGTACTTGTTCATCTGAGAAGTGTCTATTCATTTCAGATGCCCATTTTTGGATTGGGTCTTTAAATTTGGGGAGTCTGATTTTTTTGAGTTATTTATATATTTAGATATTAGTCCTCTGTCTGAGGAACAGCTGGCAAAATTTTTTCCCCACTCTATGGGTTGTCTCTTCACTTTGTTGGTGGTTACTTTTGTTGTGCAAAAGCTTTTTAACAAAATGAGATCCCAGTTGTTGATTCTTTGTGATATTTCCTGTATGATTATGATTTTGTTCATAACACCAGTGTCTTCAAGAGTTCTACCTCTTCTCTCTTCCAGCAGATTTAGTGCTTCTATTTTAATATTTTGATCTTTGATCCATTTAGATTTTAGTTTAGTGCATGGTGAGAGATATGGGTCTAGTTTTAGTCTTCGGCATGTGGAAAGCCAGTTTTTCCAGCACCATTTGTTAAAGAGGCTATCTTTCTTCCAGTGAAGGTGTTTGGCTCCTTTGTCAGAGATAACGTGGCTGAGTGTGATCACTCAGGTTTTCACAGGGCTATGACCAGCACCAACCACCCAACAGGCCTGCCAAGTTTGCTCACTCTGTGCCTACAATAGCCCAGGCAAGCCCAGACCACCTTCTTTGTCAGAACCTATACAGAGGACAGGGACACACCCTTGGGAGAACCGGCAATTAGGTCTCATCCACATCCCACCATGTGTGAGATTTAAGCAAATATTTGTTCTAATTGACACCTTTACAAGTTATATTGGGGCTTTCCCTACTTGTTCAGAAAAGGTACAGAGATAGTCAAAGTGCTCCTGAAAAAAATAATCCCTGTGTTTGGATTACCACAGTCCCTTCAGAGTGACAATTGGCCGTCTTATACTTCTCAAATAACTTGGGGTGTGGGACAAAGGATTTAGGAATAAAGTACCATCTCCATTCTCCATGGAGACGTCAATCCTCCAGAAAGGTGAAAAGAGCCAATCAGACCCTACAATGAACTCTGGCAAAACTTTGCCAAGAGACTTCTGAGTCTTGTCTCTGATTACTGTCATGGCCCATGAGGATTTGAGACACCCCCCAAACCAGGCTAAATACAAGTCCATTCGAGGTGCTATGTGGAAGGCCTTTTCTATCTCCTGGTCTGGTAACAGACCCAGAGGCCATGAGGCTGTTAAAGTATCTTAATAATTTGGGGCCAAGTACAACAAGCTATACAACTATATGGAAAAAATTTCTGCCAGCTCCTGGCCTCGGGGAGACCACCCAGTGTCCTTGCTGGAGACCAAGAGGTCTTCAAGACTTGGAAAAAAAAGGACTCCTGCAGACCAATTAAAACCAAAATAGAAGGGCCCCTTTCCAGTGGTCCTTGCACACACACTGCAGGAAAGATGATAGAGACAGATAGCTGGATTTACTTTTCTAGGATAAAGTGAGCCACATCTGAGCTGTCCAAAGCAAAGGAATACCCAAAAAAGAAAGCTACTCCCGTGAACCTCTGGAAGAGCTGAGGTTCCTCTTCAAAAAGCAAGACTCCAGTACTGCTCCGGGAGCAGATAAATAGAGTCATTAATGACCCCAGATTCATCACAGTTTAAGTGAGCACCTGTGTCGGGACTCCTTCCTTTAATTGGGCAAATAATGTAGGTAATCTTGCTAGGGCTACAGCTCTCAGGCTCTTAGTAGTTTATTTAATATCCCATGTTTTACTTGCCACAGGAAGCATGGAAATAAAACTGCTTAGAAAACTTCTCCCAAATAATGGCATGAAAAAGTAATGTCACTGATTTGTGGATCTGTCATAGTCGACCTTTGAAGACAGACCAGGACGTCTTCTGACCCCTTCTCTTATTTGGCCTTCGCCTCCTCAACCTAACAGCAAAGTTTATCCATTCAGAGCTTCAGATGATGACAGACTACAGCCTGTGACCATCCTGACAAATTCGCTGAGCTTTCTCTCACTGAAGGGGCAGCTCAACAATTCTCGAGCTACAGCCACTCTTTCCTCATTGTCTTCTGACAGGTTCTTTCCAGCTGAACCCGCCAGCCCCAACATCCAAGGGTAGTCAGACAGCACATAATCCCCGTTCGGTGGGGACTACAGGCCCTTTCAGGAAGATGCTACAAGAAAAAAGAGACCTCCACTCCCTCAGCACCCCATAAAGAATTATTTTGTCTCTCAGGGGAAATGAGGTAGGAGATTAGAGCCTGGGCAAACCCGTCAAACAACCGGGTGAATTTGTCAAAGTCATGGAGACTGAGGGCACGTGTTCAGAACACGGGATCCAGGGTGACTCTGCAGCTCCTGAGTGCTGTTCGTGGAACCGATCAGAGAAGTGTTATTTTCAGTTCTTCATTTACATCTGTATGCACCCAGGGGAATCTTCAATAGGACGGTGTGAATTTGGCGTCAGGCCAAATGAATTTTTGATAGGACAACCACCCCCGTGACTTACTTGCAGGAGGAAGAAGCCAGTCAGGAATTCCAGATACAAAAGTCCCTTTTCCTTGTCCTTGTGCCCATGCGAGTCTGTTCGCTGGCCCGCTCTCACTCTGCAGAGCACATTTCTTCTCTGCCTTCAATAAATGGACATTCCTGCTTTAAAAAATAACCGTGTACGTATCAGTTCTTGCCACCTGGAGCAAAATTTTTATTATATATACTTATAAAAATACATATTGTTTAGCTAACTAATTTTATGCAATAGATTAAAAATGAGAGTGCAGAACAAAATATGGATAATAGCATAAATACCTACCACCTGGATTGAATTAGTGTTGCAATATTGATATAATTGTTTTATTTTGTTTTTAATATTATGTAGATAAAATTGAATTGCCACTTGGACTCTAGCCTTTACAATTTCCATTATCCATTGCATAGCTTGTAAGTAATACTTCTCCCCCTCCTCTCTTTCCTCCTCCTTCTTTTTCTTTCTGGCGACAAGTTCTCATTTGATAGTCAAGGCTGGCCTTGAACTCCTGATCCTCTTGCTTCAGCCTCCTAAGTGCTAGAATTATAGCCTTGTGCCATGGGGCAAAGGCAGTAATTCTTAATTAATATACATAATTTTATTCCTTAGGATACATTTCCAGAACTCTAACTAATGAATGAGAAGGGCAAACATTTAAAATCTTGGGCTGGGGACATAGCTCAGTGGCACAGCACTTGCCTGGCAAGTGCGAGGTCCTGAGTTTGAGTCCTGATACCAAAAAAAAATTGTAAAATCCTGCCAAAAGTGCTTTAAAGAAAGAGTGTTTCTATTTGTATAATTGATGACTTTATATGAGCTTGCTGTTTACCACCAGGCCATTGTCAAACTGTATATTTTTCATTAACAATAATTCCTCATTTGGTAGGTGTAGGAAGTATTGTTTGAATTTAAATTTTATTTTTATCATAGATTTTAAACATTTCTAAAATATTTTTGAATTTAATATTTTGAACAGAATAATACAATCAGATTGTTCAAAAACTGGAAAGTATTAGAAGTCGTGTATTTACTAATCTCTGTTCTATCTTTGACACCTAACATACGGTGTTAACCACTGTGTTTTTTAGTTATTTCATCTACTTTCAGAGTTTCTGTATGCATGTACAGCAGATATGAGTATTTCACTGGAATTTTATTCTTTTCCCTTTGATACTCCAAAGTTACCATATTTATTCACTGTTCTGTAGCTAGATTTTTTTTTTTTAACTTAACAATGTAGCTCAGAGATGTTTCCATAATGGTACATAGATAACCCTCTTATTTTTTTATTTTTGCCTCGTATTCTTTTGCCACAGTTTACTTAACTAATTAATCCCTTCTGGTGGATATTTGGATTGTTTCCTAACTCTTGCCTTTACACACGATTTTGACATGGGTCCTTTCAATTGGCTGAATCAAAGGCTGCATTTGCATACAGATTTGATAAGTATTATCATAGTGTCTTACTTAGTTGTCATGCTAGTTTCTACTCAAGAATTGCACCCAGTGTCTGTTCCCAACAGCTTAACCACCCAAAGTGTAATCAAACTTTTGAAATGGTATCAATCTGATAGATGAAAAAGTTTTATTGGTGTACTTCTTCATTTTCTGTCACTTTAGGTGAATTGAGCCTCTTTTCATATGTTTGAGAGCTGTTGTATTTGTGTCAATGCTGTTCACATCTTTCAATCATTACCTTATTGAGTTGTGCTCCTTATCAATTTCTAATAGATTCTTTTGTGTTTTTAGTAATGTTTTAAAGTTTTCTTCATAATTGGTCTTTCTTATATTTAATCATAGGTATTTTATCTTTTCCAATGCTATTATAGATGGGATCTCTTAGTTTATTCTGGTTTTTATCTGGTTTTTATTATTTACTTATGAAAAATATATTTCCTAATCTGCAATGAAAATTATCATTAAAATGTTAATTATAGTAACTACAGTTTTACATTTGCAGGGATTCTATTTAGTCATTAAAACTTAGAGCTTGTTCATAACATTCTGGTCATTCATTCTAGTTTCTATTATGTGTTTAGCACCTTAACAATGCTAAAAGATGTATTTTTCTTACAGTATTTTTCAGCTCATAGGGACCACCTTTGCCTGTTTTTGGAAGGATTATGACCCTCAAGGCACTTCCTTTCCTGAGGTGATTTAAGATTTTTATTGAGTTCCCCTTCAGCAGGGCTAATTTTCTCCCCATAGGAGGCTCTGGCTAAGGAAATATCATACAGTAGTTTTATGTATACTTCTTCTGAAGCATTCACTTTTTATATGACTGTGAGAATCTTAATTTTTTTTCTTCAGGACCCCTTATCATTAGTGTAGATTGAAATCCTGCAAGCCTGAGGTTTGATGTCTCATGAGTTTCTTTTATCCACCCCTGGAATCTTGGACAGATGACAAACTTTCTTGCTGTTTCCCTGGGCTTTCCTAAATCTTCTTCTTCTTCTTTTTTTTTTTTTATGGAAGTGACTGCTTTTCAACACTCCGTGCATAATGCAGGAGGCTCGGTTTCAGCTCCGGTGCTCACTGCAGGCAGAAGCCAATTCTTTGCTTCCACAGAATCTTACCACACTGCTTTCCTGTAACTTGGGCATAGTTTTTCTCTTAGGAATCTTAAAATTGATAAGGCAAGACTGTCTTGACCAGAATTAAAATGAATACGACTGTAAAATCCAGAAATACCAGGAAAAAACCAGTGAACATGAAGAAATTCCTTGCTATCCTTACAAGAAAACACAAAGAGATAGGCTGTGGTGATTTGTTCCCAGATGAGTGCCCCAGGGTTACTGTAAATTCGTGCCCTTGCTTTAAGTAGAAGTTGATAAGGTCTGCATTTGCTTCTCTCACCTTCATCCCTTTTTATGTCAGAAGTTAATTATCCAGTCTATGTAATTATTACCAGCACACAGCTCCACTCAGGGCCTGCAAGAGATTCAGAATTACATATGGGCTTTTAGCAATTTACACAGTATGCGCTTGGAGCCAGTTGGGGAAACGCTGAAAGCCGTTGTCATCTATCTGGAGAATGCCTTGCCCTGTGTCTGCTGCCCTCAGAACAGGTTACAGGAAAACCACAAAATGCCGGTGAGGTTATTGGACACACGGCTCTGGGTGTTTTGTGTGCCCCTTCTCCAGTGGCTCATCCTTCGTGTGCACATGGACATTTTCTTCTGAGAAGTTAGGCAATCTTTTCTTTTCTTCTAGAGAATCACTGCCCTAGTCCAGCTTCTGTTCCCTTCAGAGGATGTCTTTGCCTTAATCCAGTCTTTCTAGCCCATGATCGCATTTTATTCCAAGCCCACAAGTGCCACATTCTTACCAGCTGGGACAGTTGGTCACTGAAAGATATTAAGATGTTTTTTCCCTTTCAGTCCAGAGGGTCTGGATTTTATCTAATAACTGACTTTCTTGAATGTCCTTTTTCTTCTCTCTCTATGATGTGTAATCTTAGAACTTTCCTACTTTTTCCTCCAGTAGGTATTTGTACTCAGAATTACCTGAACCTGTGGAGATACCATTTTTTTTTCTTTTAGTTTATATTAGAGTGTTTCTATCTTTTATGTGAACTACTATTTGGCTATGAAAAAGATTTTTAAATTATTAAATCTCTTGTCGGTGATACAAGATAACTTTATTAGACCATCTTTTCAATAAGTGAAAAACAATTGCACTATGCTGCCTTCGAAAATAAACAGTGTCTCATGAGTGACTGGGATAAGGAGAGAAGGCTGGGTTTTGTTCCATTTCCAGATCTCATCAGTCATCATTTTGCTCACTGGCGCATTTGGCTGCAGACCTCGAGAATACCTTGCGCACTTGTGTTTCCAGGAGGAAAAGAACACATATGTTACTTCTACCTACTTCCAGGAGGCTTTGCCTAGAGCTGTGAGCCAAATCTATGCCCTGACCTAACTCAGATTAGCCACTGGATTCAGAAAACTGCCTTTGGTATTTCTGAATTAACACTGATTTCCCGCAAGACAAGAGGCATCTCGCCTGCTGAGGAACTGGTAAAAGGAAAAAAAAAAAGAGCATCTTCTTTAATGAAGAGTTTCCCTTTGCGCTGCACGCAGTCAACGAAGCAGTTTTGTGGGGCTCTCCAGCCCCACGAGGGAGGTCTTGGGGGAGAATCTGATGAGGATGGGAAAGACAGTTTTCCGGCTGTCTGCTCTTATGTGTGGATTTAATTCCAGGATATGCTGAGAAGATACTTCTTTTCCGCTCAGAGCGAAGCTTTTTGAAGAAGCACCTTTGCAGTTGGTAGGAATGAGAACATAGGGTTTGAACCAAGAACATTTATTTTGCCCTGGAGATTTCCTAAGAGTCTGCTAATTATAAGGATGTGGTTGGACTTAAAGCAGGATTCTCTCTTGCCAGGCTGCGGGAAATGGTCTGTTTAGTTGATGTGAATGTTGCAAAGTGCAGGTTTGCTGACATAGTCGGTTATTTCTGTGTGTGTGTGTGTGTGTGTGTATGTATGTTGTGTGTGTGTGCATATTGTGTGATTCCATCAACTGTCTACATGTAAGACCAATTAAGCAGCAAGATGCTTTAAATATCCACTTGCCTTGTCCCCTCTCTCTTGGGGAGACCAGTGGGACAACTTGCTCTGAAAGCAGCTTCTATCATGAAAGAAAATATATCCTTTTGGCCACAGATGGGGACTATGATGAAATTATGATTTTATACACAACCTTTTCATTCATTTTTACAAAATGAATGTAGCTGGGGCAACTTGACAATCCAAGTCATTTTAATTTTTCTGTTAAGACTCTAATAAGAGGCATTCTGACAGCTATGGTGTCTTTCTATGTCAGGTTTTCTGCTTCATTCAAATTGAATCCACTTTTTTTTTTTAATGTGAGTACCGGGAGTCAAACTCAGGACCTCGCACTTGCCAGGCAGGCACTTATGCCACTGAGCCATCTCACCGGCCCTGAATCCACTTTTAAAGCACTTCGGAATAAAAATATAGTGAATAAAATTGTTTCTAGGGTAAATTATTTAGAAATTGGCAGACATACTAATTCTTTTGCTAGGAGAAGCTCATTGCTTCAGGAAAGAAGTTCTGGTTTTCAAGAATTACACACAGTATTAGTATACCTGTAAATTACTGTGGAACACTGCACTTGACTAGCCACTTTATCACCAATCTCGTGTCACTCAGCTAGGTTTCTAGCAACTAAAAACACTTCACAGTTTGCCTGTAGCTCTTTTGGAAACTTGTCGGCCCTAAATGTGACATCCCCTATTTTCCCCTTTTTTACTAGTTTGTCAGTGATGCAGAACCCTTAAATAAAAGGGCATAATATGTCCTTTAGAAACAACAATGGGGCCGGTGAAATGGCTCAGCGGTGTAAGCGCCTGCCTGGCAAGCGTGAGGTCCTGAGTTTAACTCCCAGTACCTACATATGAAAAAAGGGCTGGTGATATCGCTCAGTGGCACGGGCGCCTGCTGGCGTGCAAGGTCCTGAGGTCGACCCCCAGTACCCCCCCCCAAAAAAGAAAAAGAAACAACAATGAACAGAAAAATGAAATGGAATTTAGTTCACGAAAACATCTCAGTCACTTCACACAGTTAGAGCTTATGTTTCCACGCATCTCTTTGTCAGTTTGTGCTGTGGCTTGCATCTAGATGTCCCTTCAAAGCCTCATAGGTGAGGCTTTGGGGAGTGACTGGATCACGGGTGTGTTATGCTGGATTAGACCATCTATTGGGTTAACATAGTTCTGGGCGTGGGTGATGAACTTACTGGATAGAGAAGACCCAGCCTGGGTGTGGTGGCGCCAACCAATAGGCTTGCAGCCTGGATCGAATAAAAAGGGAAAGAGGAAGGAGAGCTTGCTGCTCTCTGCCTGTCACACTATGGGTGCTTTCTCTTCTGTGATGCCTCTCTGCCGTACCACCCGGCTTTGGAGCCAGCTGACTCTGTACTGAAATCTCTACAAACTATGAGCTGAAATAAACTTGTCCTCCTTTAATGTGTGGATGTGGGCTATTGTGTCCCAGCAAAGAGAAAGCAACTGATACAGCATGGTAGGCACCTTCAGTTATTGATCAGATGTGAGACTCGGTGCCAAACGCCAGCAGGAATACTTTTACTGAAGTTTGTATTTGCTTTCCTGGCTGTGGCCCTACTGATAAACAATGCTATAATTTCCTCTATCACTGGCAGTGAAAACTACTTTGAATTTCTTTTTGTGAATACTTGTCTTTCTTCACATCTGTAGGGAGCCTCTTCTTCTGGTTTGGAGGTGTGGGGGTGCATGTGCTATGGGAGAGACTATCAAAATCTTTCTGTGTGAGGACTCTAAGAATTTAAGCTTCCCTGAGTGCGGTAGTACAATTTCTTGAGAACTCTCAGTTATCACATTTTGGGGAACACTTCTTATAAGATGGAACCACATTGACTTTGCTCCATCTCATACAGCTAGAGTTTTATTGAAAGCAAATGTCATGCAAGAATGTGTAGCTTGGAATCACATATAACTGTGTTCAAATCTGGGCTCATCAATTATAGTCCATGTCTGTGAGCTCATTTTCATCATTGTAAAATGAGGCTGATAATAATAGCAAACCCACGAGGTCGTTTTGAGGATTAAACTGAATATCGAATGTGTATGGTCACATAGTAGAGCCTGAAAAACACTGGTTTCCTTCCTTTTGTTTTTTAATATAATAAATCTGCCAGGAAAGTAGTATAACTTCTAAATTTTGCCTTTGATTCTTGGCATCTCAACCTTAACAAAATGTTCAATTGGCAAAGATGAAAGAAACTTAGACTAAAGCAATAAAAACCAGCAATGTCAATAGTGATATTTATTTATATAAGTAATAAGAATAAACTTATTTTAGTATAAAACATGTGAGGAACACACCTCTGTGAAGAATGGAAATATAAAAGCATTTTAAATTTAAATTAGATTATTGCAGTGCTTATTTTTTTTTCTCAAGGATCTTCAAGTCTTTTAAACGTTAATTAACCTTGTTTTGAAATTTTTTTTTTCCATAAAGAAAGAATCACATGAGGAAAATATCATCGTTAAACTGTGGACAAGAGAAGAAAACACGTACCTAGAGATAATATGATTGGAATGAGGTCACACAATGAATGACAGAGCCTTGAAAATCCACATTGGCACCTGCTGGCTCTGTTCCTGTTTTGGTCCAGGGACCTGTAAATACAGAGTCCTTCGTAACAATTCAGGAATGTAGCACATGCCACTGTGGGTGTCCTTCTTAGACTCAAACAGGAAATATTAATCAACCAGCGATCTTCCATGTTTACTGTCCCTGTGCCCAACCTGATCGCCAGGCTTGGTGGGCAAATGTCCTCTTTGTCCCATTCCCTTCATCACACTCTCTTTCTCAAACTACAACTCTGGCTAATTCTGACCATCTAGTCTCTCCAGCCCAATATCCTTGTGTCTTGAGAAAAATACATAATCATACCACTGACTACTTTTTCTTTAAATTCATGACCTTGAACTTCGTTTGAACTGCAAGTGTTCCACTGACAATTATACCAAACCTAGATAATCCATTGCTTTTCTACTGTATTTGACAGCTAATGTACTCTTTCCTCTTCCCTAATCTTCAACACTTTCCTCCCCACCTCCATTTGCAAAGAGAAAATGGAAACATCGTGAGATTTCCATAGCCTCTCATGACATCTGCTTTCACATCCTTCCAGCACCTGACGCACATGTTTCATCTTCTTAAGTGTGACCACAGATGAGTGTCTACCCCCCATTAATTCTCCTCCTGTCTCTGACATTGTCAGGGGATTGTTTGTTTTTTACAGGTCTAATAGGTCATTTTCATCAGTATTCCAACACATGGCTACCTCATATTAGAGCTCGGGTGTGGTGGCACATGCCTGTAATCCCAGCACTTGGGAGGCTGAGGCAGGAGGATGACCAGGAATTCAAGGCCAGCCTGAACTACACAGTGAGACCCTGTCTCAAAAAAAAAAAAAAAGAAAAAAAAAGAAGAAAACAAGCAAAAGATGTAACTCTACTTTGATTCCATTTCCCCCACCATTACCTATTTCCTTGCAGCAAAACTTTCTGAAATGGAGTTGTCTAAACTTTGGTTTCTAATATCTTTTCCACTCATCTTTCTCAGTGTAACTTTTATCCCCAGTATTGTCCTTAGTGTGCTCTTTCAGTCTTTCTGAAAGACTGAAATTGTCTTTCTGTTGCTAAATTCAGTGGTCATTTCTCGGTTCCCATCTTCATTTAGTTCAGAAGCAATTGAACACTGAGCTCTTCCCTCTTGCTAATGAACTTTTCATCCTTGGCTTCCAAGACACTATATGCTCTACTTTCCTCTGTACCCCTGGCTGCTCATTTTCAGGTGCTTTTGCTGGGTCTTCCTTGTCTCCCAGACTTCCTTACCTCAGCACAGCGCTCAGGTGCCTTCTCTATCTTCTCCGTTCCACCTGTGAGCTCCTGTGATCTCATGGCATTTGTGAACCAGCAAACAAAGTAAAAAGTCTCCTCAGATTTCTGTCACTTATCAGACCTCTCTTAACTCCACAATAGTTCTGACCGCTTGTCTTCTACTTAGATATCTAGTAGACATTGCAGATTTAGTGCATGTAAAATAGAATTCCTGATCCACCTCTTAGCAAACCCTGCTCTCCATCTTAGATGAGAGTGAATCTGTCTTTCCAACTGCTCAGGCTCTGACAAGAGGAGTCATTGTTCCCTCTTATTTTTCTTATACTTCACACTGAATTTGCCAGAAAATTCTGTAGGTTCCTTCTTCTAGGTCCCTTCAGAATTTGATCACTTCTCACTACTTTGACAGCTGCCGTTGATCTGGGGAACCAGCACCTCCCATCTTAGTTAGCACAAGAGCTTTGTAACAGTCACTTTCTGTGACGTGCTTATCCCTTCAACCACCTCCCGCTGCTTTGCTGTCTACTCTTAGCCCAGCACCCGGAGTGAGACTCTCAACGTGCACATCATGTGATGCCTTTCTCTGGCTAAAATCTAGCAATAGAACTCACTGGAAATAGAACCCAGGGCACTTACTATTTCTCCCTTTCTATTCTCCCTAATGTCTACTCCACTCCAGGCACGCAGTTCTTTTTTCTTCTTTAAACATGTTAAGCGGACTTTGTTTTAGGCTTCTGTACATCTCTCAGAGACTTTCCTCTGAGGCCACTCCACTCCTGAGTCTTACATCAGGCACCAACATTTCATCTGGGTCCATGCTCATAGTCTTGTTTAAATTGCAACCTTTGTTGCAATTTTAAACACTCCTTGTGATAATGGATAGTCTGCAGTAACAGCTTCATATAATCATCATATCTTTGTATGTGTTGCATAATTTACATATTTATTATTTCTATTTTTCTTGTCTCTATCTTGCCAAAATGAAAACTCCCAGAGGTCTGCAATCCTAATTTGCTTTGTTTATTGTGTATAACGATTCTCTGCCATTGTGTCAGAAAAAAGACCTGGTGCTCAAAATGAATTTGTTGAATGAACAAATATGAACAAATCTGTTAACCTCAGAGACCCTGCTGGCACAGGGATGCAGTTTTAGGTAGAGGTGATATTAGGACATTTTGGGACTTGTTGCTATCTATTTCTGCATGATAAATTTTTGGACTGAGTCCAAATATTCTTCAGTAGAATTTTGGGGAGACTTGGCCCGGTATGGATTTACTTTGGAGGACTCTAATGTACTGTTTTCCTAAGATTTTACAAAAGTATCCAACATGCTTATCACCTTATTGGGCATATTAATAAATGAAGGAGAAAAGCTCTGGATGCTATCTAGACCTCGAGTTCTCGTTGAGTGACTGTGGTTACTGAAATATCTGGAAACCAGCTAGGATGCTCATGGCCCTGTGGCATGCACTGGGGCATTGGGAATCTATGAAAGGATGCAACGAATGCCAAATAGTTGCGGTAGAAACAACATAAGATTGAAGTCAGTTAGATGTAGATTCAGGTCGGATCCTGCACCTAACTTTTCCAAGCTTTTCTTCAACAGCAAGCCGTTGTGAGACTCAAGGGAGACAGTGTGCATTAAGTTACCAGCCCAAGGCAGGCATAGAATAGGGCAGGTAATTTTGCATTTTCTTTTCCTGGGAAAGAACTTTCAGCATCGACTCCTCCTATTATATTATTCCCTGGATACACAAAAGAATTTAACTTGCATCAACACGTGAATGTACACCACGGAAATGAATTCATGAACTGGAAGAAATAGAACAAAGAGCTACTTTGCTCTCTTTTACTAACTCTGAATACTTCAGATTTACAATAGTTATTATAAGATTTTAGCAGCTTTCCAGGGAATATCAGTGAAAAGAACTTAAATCATCAATTCTAGTGATGAGAAGAACTCAGTAGCTGTTTAAATCTCCACTAAGAATATATGATTATGAGTATTTGTTGAGAACCTACTATGAGCAGATATTTATAGATGTGAGCTTAAAAGAGACAGGACTTGTGAATTCCAGAGCCACAACAGTGCTGGTGTAATGGTCACTGGGCTTTCACACTGCTGGGCCACGCATTTCTGTCAGGGCCGCCGCAAGACTTCTGAGGGGCTTCTAAGAGCCGGTGAGTGAATGTTAGAGGATGCTGTTCAGAAGCTTTCGGAGGACTCGTGCAAATGCATACTCAGCATAAAGCTGTTGAATGCATTAATTAATGCCAACTATTCTCATGTGGTCACCGAAGCCTCAACTGAGAGTGATTGTGCCACATTTGCTTCCTTCCTGCACAAGCTTAGCTTCATCTGAGGAAAGGTGTAAGCAATCTAGTAGTAAAAAAAAACAAAAAACAAAAAACAAAAAACCCGGAGCGTGAAGAGATTCAATTCCTATACAGTTGTACAAAAATTACCTATTCATTCAGTGCTGTAAGGAATTTATCTGTGAAACAGAAATACTAACAATTGAAATAAAAATTTTTCTGTAACTTCTGATTGAAATTCTCCAAAACTGAAGTAGGCTGAAATTGACTATGAAAATTATAAAACAATTCAGCTGAGGAGGCTTAAATTTATTATAAGGCTGGATGTAGATTGAGCCAGTATTTGTTCATGCTTCTTTTGCTCATGTTGCTGCCTACGCCAGGCAGGTAACACTTTGGTAGCAAGAGTGACTAATACAAGTTTTGAGTTGAATTTATCTCCTCTTCCAAAATGAGTTATTTTCTGTTATTCAGAAAAATATATGAATACCTACCTGTAGTAGTGCAAACTTGTATAGACTATTGGGATTATTTTATTTTCAAATAATTGAAACTAAACAATTGCTAATTTCTTAGTATTAACTAGACAAATAAATGATGTTACTGATTAAATATGCAGCAATAATTAAATTATGGATATAATATAGGGTGTCCTCATCAACAACTAAGGGAAAACTGAGAACGCAACGTAGAAAGTAAAATGTGCATATTTTCTTTCTTCCAAACATTGGAAGCAAGTATAATGAATGTTAGGAGATTCATCTCTAGGTAATGAAATTATTGGTGATTTTTTGGTTTTGCTTTCTTGATACTGTCAGTGCTTCCCAGGTTCTGGTGCAATCTATTACTGTTAGTGGAAGAAAAAAGCCACTGAGATTGCGCTTAATGAAGGCAGCTGGTATGAGGCAGGTGCACAGTACACTAAATGCCGAGGGAATGATTGAATCCATCAGGAAGGCTGACATGCTTTCCTGATGCTCTGGCAGCTTTGTCCCTCCTTCTTGTGGAATGATGATAATAAAGTGTCACATCATGAAGTTTTCATTACAAGTTGAATGATAGCGTATTATAAATCACTACCATAAATAATAAGCACGGACTAATCAAGTCTTTTTTTAAGGTGAGACAGCTCTAATTGCTTTTAATTTCATGCTCTCACTTATAGTATTCCCTAATTCTTGAATCTGTAATCTCTTGTGTTCTCTTAGTCATTAGTAGAAATTAGCAATGTTGTACTATATGCAAATCAGTTGGCTGAAGAGTCAGTTATGTGGAAAATACTGTAGATAACCTTTTTCAACTCAATTAAACAATCTTGGTGTAATACCCTAGGCTTTAAGGAACAAGTAATTGACTAAAGCATTAAAAAAACCTCTGGGTACAATCCAGAAAACCTTACACAGACAAAATTCCTACTTTCTTCAGCACTAATCTTGCACACCCAGGAGTATTCAATTCTGTGTGGGCAAAAGAAGAGGGATAAGTATAGTATTTACTTAATGCTGTATATACAATCATAATTCTCGATTCCCAGAGTGAAAGTGGCATTCAATTATAGAATATAAAGATACGATGTTCAGTGTTTCCAAGCCGTGTTCTACTGATGTCCACTATCTCAAAATGCTTTGTTGTTAATAAATGGGTTTCATGGTAAAACTTATAAAAATTTACATAATATGCTTCTGCTGAGGGATCATAAAGAACATTAAGATATTATAGTTTAAAAAACTTGTGTATAGGGCGGGTGAGATAGCTCAGCGGCATAAACACCTGCCTGGCAAGCGCGAGGTCCTGAGTTCGGTTCCTGATACCCACATACAGAAAAAACAAAAACTTGTGTATTAAAGAAATATCCTTAAATTTGTTTAAGACAGAGCTTAATATCATTTGAAAACATAACTCTTTATTTTTACTTAACATATATTATTATTCATGGACTATCATTCCATGAAACAGATTCAAAGACTGGAAAATATTAGGCCAACATTTTTTGTAGATTGCAAATTACATGTGTAATTTGGAGGTAAATTCTATATTGCTTACATCACCTTCTTTATCTAGGAAGTAGCTGTGGTACCACAGTAAATACATATTTGTTTTTTGTCTCTGGTTCTTGCTACTTAGTTAGAGTTTCTTTTGTAAGCTACCGAGAAGACTGGTGGCTGAGGCCCCTGGTTAGGTTCAGAGTAGGGTTGCTCACCAGAAAGAGTAAACCATGCGATCTGATTTTGACTCTGAGAAGCAGCTCTCTACCTCTGAGAAGGGGAGGACACTGTGGATTGGGCTCAGTCACCAATGGGGAAATGGCTTTGTCCGCTGTGCCTATGTAGCAAAAGCTCCTAAGCGATGGGGCTCAGAGAGAACCCAGTTGGTGAGCACAGAGTTCCTGGGAGTGCGGCATTCCTGGAGAGGGCCAGGGCAGCTCTGTGCCTTGCCCTGTATGTCCATTTGATCATGAATGTACTGTTCATAATAAACTGATCATAGTAAACTATTTTTCCGAGTTCTGTAACCATTTCAGCAAAACATCAAAACTGAGGGAGTTGGCGTCATGAGAATCCCTGATAGCGAGTCAGGTAGCAAGTGTGGGAACCTGGGGCCTTACACTTGAGCGCCTGCAGTCCGAATGTGGCAGTGGGCGAAACCGAGCTCTTAGCCTGCAGACTGTCACTATTTCTAGGCAGTTAGCGTCAGAATTGAATTGAAGTATAGGACACTCAGCATCTAGAGAGCTGCGGAATTGGCTAGTGTGAGGAAACTCACACAGTAGTATTAAACAGATAGGAGTAATCTATTCCTCTGAGGGCGAAACAAAAACAAAAACAAAAACAAAAACAAAGACAAAAACAAACAGGATCTGTGCCAGAGAGAATAGAAGCATTAACAGAAGATGTCGCTGCTAGGGACGACTCAGTCATGTTCATAAAAGATTTGTTCAGGAGTCTTCATTTTTTTGAAATAAAACGTGATATTTAAAAATAAAATAATTGTGGTAGTTTTTTCTTTTTAATTTATGAAACAATAAAACAAAATTTCATAGCCAAGTAATAAGAGAATAACAATTGTTATTACATTATGTACCATTATCTCGAAGTACTTACTCAGAGTAGAAGATATAAACCAGAAAGATTCTTACAAAAAAGAAACAGATAATAACACAAAGTTTCTTTTCAGTGAACTAAGATAAATTATTAGAATAATTTAAGCAAATTAGCATATATATTGAAATATTTTTATAACAACAGAATATGTAATTTGGGGAAGTATGTAAACTCCCTGCTTCCTACTTATCTCCCTTATAATACGCTGCCATAAAGAAAGATAAACTTGAGGCTTTGGTAGGCACATGGATGCAACTACAGAACATAAAGTTAAGTGAAATAAGTCAGACACACAATCTCAAATATCGCATGGCTTCTCTTATATGAGAAACACTATGTATATGGAATTTAATTGCATAGCAAATGCTGCTTACTTTCTCACACTTATTTCCAGCTGCTGTATAGATAACTATTGTTCTGAGGTACAGATGGGAGTAACTTCTGACTTCTAAGCCCACGTCACTGGGCAGCGATGGAGGGGTGGTGGTTGGGATAGAGAACAAGGGGGATTCTAACTCCAGGTCCCACTTAGGTCTGTGGATCTACTGTCTTCTTACTCTTTCTCAAGGGTCTGACAGTTTCCTTCTGCATAGAGCTCAGTGTTCCACCTCTGTGTCACTCTTTCTGGGCATTTGTGGCTGATCTGCAGAAAATAAAATTTAAATCTATCTCCTAGCTTCTTAGAAGGTTACGGAGCAGTGGTTCAGGGGCATACCTTAAGGGTATAGGGTATCTATTGATATCTTGTCTTTCTGTGTTTATTTTTTAGTCTTATATGGCTTTTCTGTGAGACACTTGCACATATAAATTTATTTCGAACAGACGGAACAGGTAATAGAAAATATAGCCATGTATGAAACAGGAGTGCTTCAAAGTAAAGGGGTCTAGGGAAGATACTGAAGTAGAAATCAAGTTACTGCTTTAATCTGTGTCTTCCCCATAATGTACACTAGTACTTGAAATAGTGAAAACTCACTCATTCGTTTATTCCTCATTTAGTTAGTCCTGTCTCCCAAACAGAAACAGAAGTTTGTGCCGGAAAGGGTAGCAGTGTTGAAGGATGACCATGTTTCTTCTTGTTCTATGAGCTGCTCGAATGACTTTACATGCTGGTTTTAAAAAAACAATAATCATTAATGTTAAACTTAACGTTAAATTAATAGAATATTTTAAACTCTAAAAAAATAAATATTTATAGATTGCTTTTCTTGTGGGCAGTTGGTACGGAGTCATTTTTGTGTTTAGTATTGTGTGTCTCCCAAAGACTTACATTCATCCTTGATTTATGTTTTTATATAGAACATTGCTATATGAACTATGCTTATTATTTTCTTTTAAGTGTCTGTGGCTCATCTTTCCTGAAACATTTCACCTGTCTTTGTTAGCTATTGTTTTCATTCAGATTATTTTGTTACTGATATGTTAATTCCTTTTTGTTATGCTTCTGTTTAGCATTATTTTTCTGGTGTAAGGCAACTTTAGAATTTATTCTGTACTGATTATATTAGGGAGGTGGTAACATTTGTGTTTCAAAGTGCTTTAGGGAGCACATCTTTATCATACTCATACTAATAAAGTATATCTGAGATTTAGGCGGGACCTTATGGTATAGAATGGATGGATGAACAATCCTAAGAAATCAGAATTGAGATGACTCTTATTTTCTTAGTCTAAAAAAGTTGCCTCTATGTCTTTAAATAAAAGAGGAAGAGTTACAGTTTCCAAGTAGTTTCAGGAAACCAAAAATAAGATTGGGTAAAACTCTTCACTTAAAAAAAATAGAAAAAGTTTAGTTCAGGATGAAAAGATATTATTTTGTATCTGTCTAGATTAGTAGTTTTCAATGGGCAGCTTCCCCCATGGGATGTCTGACAGTGTGTAGAGGCATTTTTGCCCGTAATACTTGGGGTCATTTCTCCTGGGATATAGTGGGTAGAAGCTGAGGATGCTGCTAAACATCCTGTACTGCACAGGAGAGACCCTGTATTGGCCAGATTTTCCATTTTTGGGACATATACAACTTAAAAGAGAAAAGGTTTATTTTGACTTGTGGTTTCAGTGGTCTCAGTCCATGGTCAGCTGGCTTCAAGGCAGAAGAGGCATGGAGGAAAGGCACAGTGGAGGAAAACTACTCAAACCATGGCAGTCAGGAAGCAGGGAGGCAGAGAAAAGCTGTCTTTTTGCCAGATCAAAGCTATACCCTCCACAGGTACACTCCTAGTGACTCATCTCCAACTGGGCCTCTTTTCCTGACAGCACGTTCAGCTATGAACTCATCAATGAATTAATCCACTGATCAGCATAGCACCCCTTTGTCCGGTCACCTCTGAAACCCCCACCTCTGGACACAGGAGAGTTTTCAGGAGGGCATTTTATATTTAAACCACAACAATCTCTTACAAAACAAAAAATATCTGGACCCCCCCAATGTCAATAAAGCCGAGACTGAGAAACCTGTTGTAGACCAGCAGTTCTCAGAGAGTGGGCCCAGGCCAACAGCATCAGTGCCCTCCGGGAACGTGTTAGATGGGTGCAGTCTCAGGTCTCTCCTTGGGCTCCCTCAGCAGAGTGCAGCCCAGAGCCTGGGTCTTAACAAGCACTCCCAGAATCTCCGAGGCATGTTTGTTTGTGAGCCGTAAGTAGATAGTTCATTCCTTTTCTTTTTCACTTTGAAGAATATCAATTCGTGCTCTCTCCACAACCTCTTACTTGTGCAGTGGCTAAAGTGAGATATCAAGCCCCTTCACAAACTCTAATGACGACCCTTAAGAAATCTCTTGTGCAGTGGCCTCTCTCTCCATCCTCTGACCCAAAGAAGGTCTTTCCCCAGGATCAGTCTTCTCTCCTTTTGTAGTATTTTGAAATATTGGCATGATCAATCCCATGTTTTGGTCAACCACACTGATTCGACCGTACGCATTTGCAGAAAGCTCAGACTGACCTCCCAGAAGCCAGCACTGGGAAGTGGGGGTCGCTGTCCTTGGTCGGCTTGTGGCATCACAGGGCTTTTGAGGTTAGCATCCTAAGCTCTTTCTAGCTATTTACTGTTCAGTTTATTTTGTTCTGTAGCTTGGAGATTCAGTTTGCAATCTCTTCTTCCATCTGTCACCTCATATCTGCCAAATCAATTACACTTGGGGATTCTGATCAAACTAAAATCTACACTGTAACATGACACACAGTGCATAGCTCAGGCTGTGGTGAGCTCACATATAAAAAAGCACACCACATTTTCTTTCCTGCTTAGAGTACAGGAAATGGAACATTTAGAAATGTTCAAGCTGAATGTTGTCATTGATAGTAACCGAGTCCTTAAGAAATATTAGCTAGAAATTTTTTTGTGTCGCCCCATTTTTTTCCAGTATGCATTCAAACCCTTATTCCAAAGTATGAAAAGACAGCTTTTGTATGAGCTTTTATGATAGAGCACAGGAATGCAAATCTTATAATTAAGAACTCAACCTTCATTATTAGCCTGCAAATCATACAATAAAAAACATCCAGCAGACGTGGCCAAATGTTCTTACACAATTAATTTGGAAATATATTATTCATCTGTTGTGGCCTGCCATTGCAGCTGACAGTTCTCTTCTCTTCAGCTCTGTTAAGGGTTTCCGGCATGTGCACTGCCAATGGGGTTGAAAACCTTCACAAGTAATAATTATTTCAAACTCAGAAGAGAGGTGAGCCATGTAACCACCTGTAGTTTTCTTCTTCAATTGCTTCATTTCCATGAAGAGCTGGAGACTTCTATTGAGTCAATATGAAATATCTTTTATGTTGTGTTGTTAGGAAATAATTCCTGCTCCTAAGGCTTTAGACAGAGCTGTGATGAAGAGAAGCGTGTAACTCCCCAAATTTAAAGATAACCCTACCACAGTTTCTTTATGTCTCATTTTGTGTCCGAGTGGAGAGGTAATAAATCAAACTCTTCAGGGCCCTAGGCTCCTTTGTTTTCTTAGTGTCAAGAAATGACAGGAATCAGTTTCATTTGTTTACTTTTATATGGCTTATTGACATGAATTTGGGTGGTTTTGTCACTGCACTGGGCCCCAAGAGATCCCCCAAAGAGGAGGTGAGGACTCCAACTTGCTCCACCAGGTGGCAGAGTCACTGACTTCTGTCACAGAAAAATAATTTTCCAGACACATCATGAGAATGCCTGTAAACAAGGTTTATTTTATTTTACCTCCAGAAAGAGGGTCAGGGTTTTTATGTGTCTTGGGCATGTCTTCAAGATGGGTGACCTAGGATGTGTATTCTTACCGTCTGTCGAGTCACCCCAGAATGCAAACCATTTCCATGTGTTCGAAATTGAGATCTGCAGCCCACCGCTCTTGCTGCTTCCTCGTGGATGGAGGTTTGTGGGAGGAAGGGCAAATTATAGTGAAAAACACAGCCCGAGCCCACTTTATAGGTTCTTTGTCTCTAAGACCCTTAGGAATTTTTGTGAAGTGAGTTTTCAGGAAGAGAGAAGGGCTCGAGTACCTTTTGTGTGATGAAGTTCTATTTTTTCTTAAAAGTACAATTTTAAAATAATGATTTTTCTTGTCTCCCTTCTACCTATCTTTATTTCTTCTATTCTACCTCAGTTTCATATTTTATAATTAGGAAGTTTTTTTCATCTTATTTTTCCCCTTAAAAATATTTGTAGTGTGCCCTCTTATGCTTTGTAATAGCATGCACAGTTTCTATTCTTTAACAGTGGTTGAAGAAATTCAGTAGGTGGCTGAGTTCCTCAAAGGTGACCAATAACACATATGCAGACAGCGTCTTTCAGAACAGCTAACACTTGCTGAGCAGGTCGTTTGGTGGTGGATTTGTTTTTGGTGTGTGTGGACTTGCTTTTGGTGGACAAGTCCACCGGATTTGAATGCGTGTACGGGGAGAAAGCACTTTTAAACTCCCTAAACCTGTTTTTTTTTTTGGGGGGGGTTAGGAGCTAGAGTGGATGATGACAGCCCTTGTTGAAGGGGTGCGTGTGTGTGTGTGTGTGTGTGTGTGTGTGTGTGGTGTGTTCCTGAGGGCAGCAGACATTCCAGGGATGCAATGAAATAAAGGAAGGAATGGATATTTTGGGGCAAGAAAGAGTGGATCAGTAGGGTGACTCCTTCAAGCATTTATTGGATATTTTTGGAAATTCAGCCTTTACTTTACAGAGCCCCTGCCTTAAACACTTCACAGTCCTCGGTCCTCAGTCATTTCTCATTTCAAATGCTAATTACTTTCCAGTGGGGCCCTCTCTGGGAAGAACACCTTCTCTATACTCTATCACCATTGTGCTTATCAGTGAATACATGATTCAGGTTCATGTGCACAGGCAGAGACAAATACAAGATACATTACCATATCAATAGAGAAGTTAGTTTCCACTCCTAAAACCTCAAGAAGGAAATAAAAGTGACAAGCATTACAAATCTTGCTTTGATAATATGGTTTTATACTGGGCCAGGCACATTGCAATGGTGACTGTCTTGAATAGATGAATATGTAAGCAAACATGAATTTGGTCTCTGTTAGAAATACTGCAATAATTACTGATAGCCAACGGAAACAAAAGGTGCTTTTTCTGGTTCATCCTTATTCTTAAAATAAAATTAAACATAATGAAACCTTTCCTCTTTAACTTTGGGTGTCGGATGTTTTGTCTCAGCAATGAGAAAATAAGACAGCTGCTTAAGCTGTACCCGCCTTCATGCTGACGTGCTGGAGGTGGGCACGTTTCCACTCAATATTTGGGAAGAAAGTGTGAGAGTTAGAGCCACATTCTGACAGCCAAAAGAGCTGGTATGGGGGAGATATGTGCTACTTAACACTTCTAAAATCTGGACTGCTGCCTTTGTGTCTCTGTCTCCTGGGAAATTTCTCTCCCCTTAGATGGATCTTTTACTGTTTTCAAAGCTAAATATCTTATATCCTTTTCTAGTTGTTTGTAGGACATTTAGATCTTCCAACTTTCTAAATTGACTAACCTGTTTCCTCATGCACTGGATACCTTGAAGAGCTAGATTAATAGATATTTGGCAAAATCTGAGATTGGGGTTTTCAACAGGTCTGGTAGATCAACTTATCAGGTCAGTTCTAACTCCTCAGTTCACTGAATTTGGGTTTGTTTCCATCATCCTTAGAAGGTGAAACACTGGTGTGTAGTGCTTAAGTTCAAGGGCTCAGTGTTTGAGTTCGAATCCTGGCTCTACCGCTTTCTAGGTATGTGATCTCCTGCAAGTTACTTAAATCTCTATGCCCAAGTTTCTCCATTTGTAAAATGGAGTTCATAATAGCAGCTATAGCAGTAGATAATTGTATTAAGTGAGTTGATATGTGTAATTCTCTTAGAAGAGTCTCTGGCATATGGTTAGCACTAAGAAAGTGTTAGCTATTTTTTATTATCCTTGTGTCTCCTTGTAGTCTTACATAATTCCCAGATAGAGAGCAACAAGGCTCCTTGTGGCAGCCATGACTTCTTCTCCCGGCACTCTAGCTTTCTTGAAGAAGCAGGGCCCAGTGTCACACTTGCCAGGGAGGAACTGTGTGGCAATGAAGCTCTAGTTGACAGTTTTCAGTTTTTGTCTTCCCAGTCCCACATCAGTGATATATTAGTTAGGGTTCTCTAGAGGGACAGAATCAATAGGAAATAAATGTGTAGTTATGAAAGGACTTAGTAGGCAGCTCACAGGATCAGAGGCGGAGAGTCCACAACGGCCCTCTGAACCCTGGAGAGCTGGAGGTTCCAGTAGCTGCTCACCGCAGGAAGATGGAGGCTGCAGAACAAAAGGGATTGAGAATGCAGCACCGGCCTGAGGTGCAAGGCCTGTAGCATTGCTGGTGCCAATCTGTGTCAGAAGGCTGGAGAAACCAGAGACTGAGGTCCAATAGTGATGGCGATGACAGGAGGTCTTCAGAAACGGGGACACTTCCTTATTTCCCCCCTTTTATCCCATCCGGGCTACAAGCAAACCTATTGATTGGTGCCACCCACATCCGGGGGAGTTTTCCTTCCCTCAGTTTGTCAGCCTACGTGGCAGTCGTCCACAGACTCACCCGGAAGTGTGCTCCGGTGATCTTCCAGGAGTTTCTTAATCCACCATGATTAATGGTCACAGGTGATTTGCAAACTTCTAAGGAAGTTAAATTCATTTTTCATCAACACAATTTGGGTTCCTTTATTCTGCCTAATTAATTTGCACGATAGGTAGAGTTTTACTTTTCTCTCATCCTAAGGAATCAAAAATTTTGTTCAGTGGCCAAGGGGTTTCAAGGCTGTGACTCTGATTCCTGTGGACTTTTCCTCATGTTTGTCACATCATTATTTGTTTTATTCTGTTTGAAAAAAACAAAAACTTTTCCAAAGATCCTTTCCTTACCTTCCCTCATGTCCAGGAACTTTCTGCTAAAGTCTCATTGGCTAGAACTAGGGTGCCCTGGGAACTCCAGGTGCAAAGGGGGCTAGGAAAGTGGGGAGCAGGGTTGTCAAATTTGGTCTAAATAAATAACGATGCTTTGCTTGGAAGTGGGCCCTGACCCTGAGCATTCTCAGAAATCTTTTTGTAAAGAAAGTGTGTATGTGTAAGGATGGGTATTGGCCAGCCATTGTCAGTGCCATCTACAATCAGCATTTGTGTTTCCTGATCTCGCTTGGCTCAGTTGTTAGTACTTTTACTTCAATAATCTTTACTATTCATTAAAATACATCTAAAGATTTTAGTCGAGAAATTTTATAGTTGAGAAAAATGAGGCAGCTAATAGGTAGAGATGGGATTCAAACTCCGGCCATCTGATGTCATGCTCGCATGCCACACACATTCCCATAGGGATTATATTAGAGCTAGAAGTGAAGTGATTACCTCGCACCTCCTTGAGAGAATGAAATGTGATTTGTCAGGCTCATTACTGGAGAGAAGATTCCCAGGAGTCTTTTATAGGAGAGCCCTGAACTCAGAATTGCTTGTCACGGCAAGTGACCCAGAGTTCTTACGAAGCAGAGCCTCTCTTCCGAGCTCCTGCATGCTTTCTCTCTACCCAGTCTGAGAATACTGTCTTGCTCTTCTGCCTGGGATCCTTTTTTTCTGTCAATTTATGGCAAGTCCCAGTAAAATGTAACTCTCACAGTGGGTATGACCCTGGACATTCCTTGACTTGTGAAGATCACTCTTATGTAATGAAGAACATTTTAGGAAATGCTCAGCTGTAATTACTGCGCTGTTTCCGGCATAGGGAGGAGTTCACAGTTCACTGAGTATTCTGGGGTGTGTTTTCCACTGCAGTTGTGCTTACACCTGGTTTGAGTCCTAATTATGCCATCAGCTCTGGCCCACATGTCTGGCTGTGCTACTGCAGGGGGTGTTGGTGCTAAGCTCACTGAAAGGGAATTTGGTGGGACCTGCATGGAGGATCCTGAGGAACGCCTTGTTTAGACTAGGAAAATGCTAGGGCTTCTGTTTTTCTGCTGCTCTCTGTTGGAATTGGTGGGGCTGGGTATCACCCGTGCAACCACAACAAACTGTGATGCTCTAACACCTGTCCACTTGTCTTGGGGAGGGAGCCATCCTTGCCCTTAGTGTCTACCCCCCAACACACACTCTTGAAGGGGGTCCTTTCCCTTTTCAGTCTTCAACACAGCAATGAAAAGTCATTCTGTGAGCCCAACACAGGACTAAGGACTGCAATGCATGTTTTACCAGATCGCCTCTCAGGAAAAGCATCAAGGCAGCTTTGCAGTTCCTAGTGCCTCTTTCAAGAGCAGGGGTTGGCAATTTTATTTTTCTGAAAAGAATGAGAAAGTAAATATTTCAGACACTGCTGATCCTGTGCTTTCTGTTGTTAACACTCAGCTGTGTCACTGCAGCATGAAAGCAACCATCAGCCATATACAAGTAAATGAGTAGACCTTGCTTATGGACTCTGACATTTGGATTTTACATAATAATGTTTTCTTTTATTCACTGCTACTTAAAAGTGAAAAACAATTTCATTTTTATCCCATACAAAAGCAAGCAGCAGGCTGTAGTTTGATGACCCCTGCTCTAAACCATTTCTGTCTAATTGAATCTTCTAAGTGGTGGAAATGTTCTCCATTGAACACCTGAAATGTGGCTAATGCAGTTGAGGAAATACAATTTACATTTTAATTAATAGAAATTTAAATTTGATTTTAAATAGCCACCTGTGACTGGTGGCTACCTGATTGGTCAGATCCAGAGGTCTGTTGTTTAGTTGACCAAGATTCAACCTTCCAGTTTTTGTGGGTTTTAGATCAGAATTTTAAATTCCTGGAAGAAAATGTCTGGCTGGCCTAGGTAGGGCAAAATCACATCATAGACACTTGGCTTCTGGATGTTTTTTTGAATTGGGGTCAAGTGGGAATTTCCTGAAAAAGAGAACTTGAATGTATAACCCAATAGGGTTTTCACCAAATTCCTGAAGTCCTTGCATTTTAAAAATTCATCCCTAATGGAAAGGAAGGGAATGACTCCAAAATGACACACTTTTGGTGGCATCAGAGTTGATAAGAGATTTTTGGTTGTTCATACTACAGTGCTGACTTGCATAACCCTGGACCTCTCTGAGGATATAATTATCCTTTAAAAATATGCTACACATGTAGCAAATCAACAAACATGTTTGTAATGGTAGCAGTTTTATTAAAGGTAGGAAAAGAAACAGGCTCTGCAGAGCCAGTTGGACCAAGTAAAAGTAGGAAAAGAAGTGCACTGTACAGTGTGAGAGTGGGCCACTATGCAAGAGAGAACACGGTGGCCAACAAACTTTGTTGAACATCGACTATGGCCTAGGCATGGGGCTCAGTGTCACTGCAAATTACTTGAGATTTATTTTTGTCTCAGGAATGTTCTCACAGAGTGCTATTTTAGAAAGAATTAAAATGAAATTAAATGCCAGCATCATAAATATGATATTGATTGTGGTTGTGTCAGCAGGTACTTCAAGATCACACTATGAAAAGACATAAACCTCAACTTTACATCAATTTCTGAAACTCCATGAAAAGTTTGTTAACACTTAGAGTTTTGGCCTAACACATGGGTGATATTTTTGCAGCTTCTGCTGCTAGTCATTCTTAGGCCTGTCAGGAACATTATGAATCTCTGGAAACTTCTTTGTGTGATGGGCATATGGGGGTGAGGATAATAATACAGGATAAGAAATCAAGAAAGTCCACAGAGAGGTGAATGTTTCATTGGAGAAGTGATGTTGCAAGTTGGGAGGATTTTGGAACAGCAATTTTCAAGGAAGCCACAGTGAGGACTCTAAAATGGGATGAGCTCCTTTTTTAGAAGAAGAAAAGGCGGCCAGAGAGGTATGCAGGGTAGTGTTGCTGGGGGGCACTCAGAGGCGAATTCTGGAAAGGGGAAGTGGTTAAATAATGAAATATGGTGTGTTAAACACCCCGCACAGACACAAGAAGGAAACTCACACTAGCACACAGCAAGCCCAAGTTATGTCACTGAGGTGGAAGAGTTAAAAGTGAATGATCACTTGAAAGCAAGTAATCAGTTGGAAGTGCAATAAATTGAAATAAAAACCCAGAATTATGCCTCCAGTTTCCCTCAAGGTATCACAGACTAAGTGATCCTAAATCAGATGCCTCATGCTGAAGCTTGGGAGGGGCACGTAGCTGCCCTTAACCCACTGTTGGTGGCTGAGTTGGATCTTTTTGGTATTTTATAGGAACTTTAAAAAAAATCTCAGAATTAAGGTAAATGAAAGATCTCAGATAACCAGGAGAAACCAGTGGGTCAAATCATAGAAAATGTAGAGCTAAAATAAAATATTTGATACAAAAATAATTTGCTCTAAACAGAAATCCACAAAAGTTCTGCAGAGCTTAATAAGACAACAACAAAACAAATCAAAACAAAGAAATCAAGTTATTCAGTGCAGGGAGCCTGAAACAAGCTGTCTATAGAGTAGAATCTACAGGTGGTTTGCTTGACTGCTGAAGTCCGGCTCAGTAGCCAGGGTTTTCACTTTATTTGTTCCTGGGGGTCAAACCCAGGGCCTTGTTCATGCTAGGCAAGTGCTCTGCCAATGAGCCACTCCCCCAGCACATTTGTTTGTTTGTTGATTGATTGATTGATTGATGATAGAGTCTCACTGTGTTGCCCAGGCTGGCTTCAAACTTGTGATCCTCTGGCCTCGCTTTCCAGGGTAGGTGGGATTACAGGCACAGTGCAAACAAGGATTAAGTCATCATTTGTAGAGGTTCCACAACATCTGTGTTTTGAATTTCTAGGAATGAAGGCAAAAACAGGATTCTATGTCACAGAGAGATAATTGATTTGCTTCATTAGCCTCACATTTGTGGGACTGTATCTGTGGACAGAGAATTAATAAGGTAGTGTTTTCCATGGAAAGCATGGAGGCAGCTTTGAACACATTTACTCATGAAGGAAAAGTAGAGGTGACAATTGTTGCTGCTAATACAGGCATAGTTGACAAGGGGTAGGTGGACTGTGCCCTTGTTGGCGTTGATTCATCCTATAGGCCGTTAGCGCGAGGTCTGTGCCAACTTTTGAACAGAGGTGATGTGATATCATCATCAAGTGTGCTTTCTATGTTGGAGTGGTAAAAAATATTAATAGAGGATTGTGAGATTTATGAATATTTTACACAAGCACACAAAGTGAAATCACTTGGGAGCATTAGTTTAGTTCATTATTGGCATGAAAATATTACAAATCAAACTTTAGAGAGTGTAGACTTGTTATAAAAATATTTATGAAGACAAAATATTTGAATTGCTTCCAAGAATGGTGGCGTAAGAGTATATGATATAGGTAAGCGTTTTCATACTTAAAATATTTTATCAAGTTTTTAAGGCTTTCTCAGGGTTAATAAAGGAAAGATAAGTGAACAATACATATTCACCAAGAACACTGGTCACATCTAAATACATAAAAATACCCACGTTGTAAGTTGCCCATAAGGTTTTAATTTGGATGCTTTTGTATCTGACTTGTCACAACTCTTCCATTTTACTTTTAACAAGAGTAGTGGCTTCTCCATGACATCAGGGAGAATGTAAGAGAGGTGGAGACAGGTGTTGCCAAGGCATTGAATGCAAACTTGGTGCATGGATATGGGACAGGCAGGACATTCATTTTCCACATTCCAATATATCCTTTTAGTTTAGAGATAAAATTAAAAACTGTAACAGTAAGCCACTACCTGCACCTGAAGCATAAAAGATGACTAAGGCCAAAGATACGATATATTTCATTGCATAAATCATAATTATCACTCTTTCTCTTAGGTGAATACTTTGATTATATATCTGCTTTGCTTTTAAGGTTCTTATAAATTTCAAAATACCCCCTTTCTAATCTGTTGATAGTCAAGTGGTTGAATTTCCTACACTTTAATTCTGCTTCTTCTAATTAAATTATATCTTAGTTTTTTGCAACTTCCTCAGAAGCTCACTTCTTCCGGCCTTGCAATGTCGCTCAGCTTTGCTGACTTCCTGCCAGATAAACCTGGCCTTTTCAACCTCAGAGCGCGGTAAGGCCAGGTCTCACAGGCCTCTGTGTCCTGACTACAAGCTAGAGACGAAAACCCTATTTCTCCAGTGTGGCAGGATGAAGCCCCAGATAGAAATTCTGTTCCAATGTTTTTAGAAAATTGACTTATTGGACTATAAAATAATTTTAGAAAGTGCATTCATCCTGTTCACAATTGTAGATTCTTTCTTTTAGTATCATAGACATACAACTAGAAGTAATGTATTAAGGTGGAGGATCTCACCTGAGAGGTGAATTTTAGTTAAAATAATTGGTCAAAAAAACAAAGGATGTTTGAACATACATTTATAGCCCTTGGCTATTTGCTAAACATGAATACCATGAAATATAGAGAAGAGGATGGAAGGCTTTTCATGGCCCACTGAACAATTTTTTTCTGTTAACAAGTTTATGTCCTATCTTGGGGTCAGTGAGATAGCTCAGCGGCATAAGTGCCTGCCTGGCAAGCGCGAGGTCCTGAGTTCAACCCCCAGTACCCACACACACACAAAAAAGTTTATGTCCTATCTTACTCCTGTCCAACAAAATTTGGCCAACAAAATTTCTTCATCTTTTGGATACCCCAGTAGTGATTTGTGTCCCCAATATTGATTTTTCATGTAATCACAATTATTTGATGGAATTTCAAACAAAAGGAAGTGACAGTCCTGCATTTCCATTCAACTGTATGCCTATTAAAAGAATTGGTCACTCATACACACATACAAATACTATTTTGAGGTGAAATCCAGTGATCCCAGGGGCTTTAGGCTTTTTCTTTGGAAAGATCATCAATAATTTAAGCTTGGGATGGGTCCCTCCAGAGGCCAATGTAATCTATAAGTGACCGAGACTTTCAGTTATACCTAGTAATTTGTCAAATGTTTATTTCACTTAACATTAATATTTAGTGGTAAATTTTATCATCTCTAGGTTATTATGTCTGATTTTTTGATGATTTTTTGATATTTACACCTTCAAATATAATTAGTGATTAAGCAATAGTTTAACCAATTTAAAGAGCTATTGATTACTATTTAAATATGCATTATTAAATGCCCTTGGCTAGTTTGAATGTCTTTGTGTGTTTGTGAAGTTCTTCCCAAGTAGCAACAGTACAAACATAAAGCATTTAAAACTGACTTAAATACACAAACTGTTTAATTCAAGCCTATGTAAATCATCTTGGGGTCAATTATGTTTATTCCATCTGTTTTTACATCTGCTGTTACAGTAATTTATCATTTCTACATGGCATTAAAATGTAAATGAGTCCAGAAAGGAAACACGTCTGTGGATTGTTAGTTAATAAAACTACATTGAGTGAGTTAAGTCGTAATAATTAATTAAGTTTCATGGCCCATATATGCTTGCAATTATATATTTAGTGTGTATTTGCATAATCACATAACTCAAGTTCCAGAGAAGTCCTGCCTTTCTTTTTTGAAACTCTGCTTTAAAAAGTACACAGGTCTTTTCCATTTGACAAGTTGCATATCAAGTAGCTATTTATCAGGGAAAGTTTTATTATCCTTTTTTTTTTTTTTTTGTGGGTACCGGGGGTCGAACTCAGGACCTCATGCGCCAGCAGGCGCCTGTGCCGCTGAGCGATATCACTGGCCCTTTTCTCGTATGTGGGTACCAGGAGTCGAACTCAGGACCTTGCGCTTGCCAAGCAGGTGCTTATGCCACTGAGCTATCTCACCAGCCCAGTTTTATTATCTTGAAAAAGTGTTGGGAATAGGTTAGATGGGATAACTGATTCTAATTTACAAGGAAATATTGGATTTTACTTACAAGTGGAGATGTCTGGGACCCAGAGAATTCTCCGGGGCAGTTAGTATTGTCTTGCAGGAGAGTAAAAGTCAATGGGAGATAGGAAGAGCCGGGGCAAGGCAGGTTTGCTGATGGCTTGTTCTCTTCAGAGACGAATAGGTGCTGGCTAAACCCATGAGAGACAGGGAATGGATGTTGGAAGAAGGACTGTTTTTGAATATTAACTCTCATTCATGATCTGTTCCTAGAAGGTAGACAAGGAAAGATATTCTATTTTACATATATGTTATAAGTCTAGGCTCTCTATATTTTGTGAAAGAAGAAAACACACTTCTTGACACCTGATGCTCACATTTAGGCGACACTTTTCTGTTCAACCTGAACAATCTCTTGGAAGATTCACATCAGTCAAGTTCTCCCATAATAAAGGGAGACAAGAGCAAGGTCACTAAGGAAGCCACAGACTACCAAACATATCCACATTCCGCACAACAGAATAACTGCCGCTTCAGCTACAGGTTCATCCTCACTCCAAGTCTTCCACCCCGATGGTAAGGTTTACTGAGATGCCGAGGCACGTATTCTTCCCTTCTTGCTGACAGCATTCCGTCTGTGGAGAACCCCTGCTTCTTCCCACCCTCCCCAAATCACCGGCTGAGCTCCAACTCTCTTCACACCAGAGGCTCTTTCTAATGGCCTTTTACTGAGACACTTGTGTGATGTGTTCTCTACATGTGTGTTCTTTCTTCCTGCAATAAGTATCAAACTCAGCTCGTCCAACTTGTACCGCTGGTGCCCTTCGCCTGAAGGATAGTAACATATTAGCCACTCATTTTCCTTTTCTCCCTTTGCCTTCTATTACCTCACATAACGAGTGTTATCTTTAATTTTATGAATTGGTTTTCAGGTTATAGAACACCCTGGTAGAATTTTGGTTGGCCTAAAATTAACATGGGCAGGACATTCCCTCCCTTTCCAAGGGAGAAGAGAAGTGTGAAGGATGGTTGTGGCAAATACAAGCAATTTCTGTTGTGAGCTCTACACACGGTAGAGGGGAAGTTCAAGCAGTCAGGAAAACTGTGTTAACATTTGCCTGTTTGCTCTCCGCTCCAGTTCCTTATCTTCCCGGCCCCAATTCGCAGGAGGCCTGATGTCCACAGACCACGTCCAGGCTCCCTGCTCCACTGACGTTGGTCAGTGGAAGGCACTGCCAGGATACCGGCAAGCAGGAACTGGGAAGAAGCTGGTGTGTGCTCTAGTTTGGGGTATGGATTTTCCCTCAGTCTCTCGTGTTAAAGCTTGGTCACCAGCCTGTGGTGCTGTGGAGAAGTGGTGGGATCTTAAGGCATGAGCCCAGTGGTGGGAAGTTAGGTCTCCCCTTGGAGGGGATATTGGGATTCAGCCACTTCCTATCTCTTTCTCTGCTTCTCAGCCATCACACAATGAACAGCTTCCCCTACCATGTGCTCCCTCCATGGTGTCCTGTGCAGCCACAGGGCAAAGCAAAAGGGCCAGGTGGCGGTAGACTAAGCGTCCGAAATCATGAGCCAAAATAAATCTTTTCCTTTATAAATTATCTCAGGTATTGTGTCACAGAGGTAGAAATGTAGCATGCGACACTTCCTGTGGCATTTAAGACAGTGGCTACACCTCCCCTGTTGTTCCATATCCAGTCAGAAAGGCGCTCCCTCCACAGTCCCTTCTTCCTGTTCCCAGGCGCGCGTGGCGGCGTCTCTCCTTGCCTCTGATAATTCCATCTGCTCGGTTGTTCCATTTGATCTCTTGTCCTAAAAATGTTAGCAACTTCCTGCTGTTAATTTGTTTGCCTTACCTTTCTCTGTTTTCCACTCTTCCTACATGTCTTTAAATAGTTACATGTATTAAACTTTCTCTGTTGAGGTATATAGATTAAATTATATTCTCATTTTACCTGTAATGATACACTAGATAAGCCTAATTTGCAGATGCCCTTTAAATACCTTTATAGAAAACGAAGTCTTGTCATTAGTTATTTTGATAAGCAAATTTGCTTACCAAATCCTATGGAATCACGAACTATAAAAACCAGAAGCACAAAAATAATTTCCCTCACATTCTTGCCTTAATCTCCCTAGTTATACATAATTTCATCAATATTTGTAAATGTTTGAACCAAGTAGGTGAAAGAATTCTTAATCATTTCATAATTGTTTGGGATTACTAAATCAACACAGCAGGACAAGTGTAGAGGGCTAAAATGAAACATAAATCTTAATGCTTCTTTTAGAAGCTGGTTGAGAGACATGATCCTCCCTTCCTCATGATGAAAATCTACCTTTGCTTTAGCTACAATTATGCACAAATCTGGCTAGAGGAGTGGATCTTTTTATTTTTTTAAATTTTCTTTTTTTATTAGTGCATATTTGTCATACATATTGATCACATTCATCATAGGGCATTTGTACCTGTACATAATATAACCTGAATTGTTCTTTTTATTTATTTATTTATTTATTTTTATTTTTATTTTATTTTTTTTTTTGTGGGTACCAGGGGGACGACCTCAGGACCTCGCGCGCCAACAGGCACCCGTGCCACTGAGCGATATCACCGGCCCCTTTTTCGTATGTGGGATCCGGGAGTCGAACTCGGGCCCTCGCGCTTGCAAGGCAGGCGCTTACGCCGCTGAGCCATCTCACCGGCCCCTGAAAAGAATTAATCAACCTAAACAAACCAAAATCTTGACTGAAGTGATTAATAGCAAAACAGATTGTAGTTACCTGGTAGTGACAAATATTTACCTGCATGGATGGATTCAAGCTTTTCATTTTTGGTGTAAAAATAAGTTACTGCATATTTTGTAAATCGCTGTGGTTTGAATAAGTGTCTCTCAGACGTTCACGTGTTAAGGGCTTTGTTCCGCTGGTGGCGCTCTCAGGAAGCGGTGGAATCTGTAGGAGGTAGAGCCTGCTGGAAGGTCCTGGAAGCACTGGTGGTGTGGAGGCGATTTGTGACCCAACCCGTTCGGTCTTCTTTGCTTCCTGACTGGTGAGGTGGGCAGCCTTCCTCCACCGTGCTCTCTGGCCGCCATGTGATCCTCACCAAAACCACAAGACCGCTCAAATATGGACTGAAGACTTAGGAACCAAAATAAATCTTTTGTCTGATAAGTTAATCATCTCAGGTATTTCATTATAGTAACATAAATCTGACCAGCGGAAATTGTGAAATATAAAGCCTATAATTGAAGAAAGGACAAGTATAAAAACATCATCTTATTTAACCTTCAAAACAGACCTATACTACTATATTTTCCTTCTAAAATTAGACTAGGAAGTGTCTCAAAGGCTAGAAGAGGTGAAATTAAATTCTCAAGATCAAAAAAGCTAATATATAACGGGGTGGAGTTTTTAGTCTTAATATCCGAATTTGCAACCATTCTACTCAGCTGCAAGCTAAGGATGTGGAGCTGATATTTTCCTTCTCAGATGGTGATCATTTTATTGTTTTGTACAAACTTTTGTTATTGCTCAAGTATGTATAAATATTATAAAATTTCATTAATTACCCTGTAATTCTTTTGTGTTTTGTTCTTTTTTTTTTTTGTGGGTACCGGGTGTCGACCTCAGGACCTCACATGCCAGCAGGTGCCCGTACCGCTGAGCGATATCACCGGCCCCTTTTTCGTATGTGGGATCCGGGAGTCGAACTCGGGCCCTCGCGCTTGCAAGGCAGGTGCTTACGCCGCTGAGCCATCTCACCGGCCCTATTTATTTATTTTTAAAATTTATTTATTTATTTTTTTAAGGACTACAAGTAAATATTCTCATGTATTAACAAACTCAAGAATTAGAGAATGTAAAAGTAGCTTTTGGAGAAAGACATTACTCAGTATAAGATTAAGCCATGTAAAAGCTAGGTAAAAATAGACGACTAAGGAATGGAATAGTCACAGTGAAATTGCATTTTCATACTAGGGAGACAATACGATGTTTACAAATGTGTGTTTGGTTTATTTCGCTTGTGAGTATTTTCTCGAGTTGCATCCATTTACCTATAAAAGTTTCCAGTTTATCTTTCTTTATGGCTGAGTAGTACTCCATTGTATAAAAATATCACATCTTTTTTATCCATTCCTTGGTTAATGGGCATTTGGGTTGTTTCCATGACCTACCTATTACAAATTGTATTGCTATAAACACGGGTACACATATATTGCTGTGGTACTATGTTTTTAATTCTTCTGGGGAGATACCCAGAAGGGGAATAGCTGGGTCAAATGGGACCTCCAACCCTAGTTTTTTGAGGAATCTCCACACTGATTTCCACAGTGGCTGCACCAGTCAATACTCCCACCAACAGTGGAGCAATGTTCCTTTTTCCCCACAGCCCCTCCAGCATTTGTTATTAGTTGATTTCTTGATAATAGCCATTCTTTCTGGGGTGAGGTGGAATCTCAGTGTTGTTTTAATTTGCATCTCTCAAATGACTAGTGATGTTGAACGTTTTTTCATATATGTATTTGCCATTTGTATTTCTTCATCTGAGAAGTGTTTATTCATCTCAGATGTCCATTTTTGGATTGGATCTTTAAACTTGGGAGGTCTGATTTTTTTGAGTTCTTTATATGTTCTCGATAGTAATCCTTTGTCTGAGGAACAGCTGGCAAACATTTTTCCCATGTTGTGCGATGTCTCTTCACTCTGTTGGTGGTTTCTCTTGCTGTGCAAAAGCTTTTTAATAAGATGAGAGTGGATCTTAATCTTATTCTCTCAGCGGATACCTGTTTGGATTTGCTTTTTCAAAGTTAAATGATATCTGAAGTACTTTTGAGATCAAAACTGAGTAAAACTCAAACCCCAGAAATATTTGTCTAAGTGTACGGACAAAACAATTAACAAAAAATTTGATATCTCTAAACTTTGGGTACAATTTATCAATGAAGTTGTGTTGATTCATTTTTTGTAGATGTTTTGATTCATTGCTGCAGTTATAGATGTAGCTGGCAGTTTTTTAAAAATAATGTTTATATAGTAAAGAAATATTTTAAATAAGAGTATCATTAATGGATATTCTTCTTGAGTTCAGTAAAATGAAAATGCAAAAGTAAATTTCTTCAGTGCAAATTAATATGCTACAGAGAGCTTAATGTCCCCACCAAACACTGGAAAGAGTTCTCACCCATCTTTGGGACTCAGGGGAATTTTTCTTCTCTCTTGGTTTTTACTATATATTCAGTAAATGGGTCCTTTCTGGCCTGAAAGAATTAGTACATTTCTTTAACTGCTCAAATTACCTGCAAGGAATGACTTAAATCCTGTGGAAAATCCTGCTCAGTGTCTTTGAAGTGCTTTGAGTAAGTCAAATGAAAGTAATCGCTAAGAAACATGTAGAAGTATATGCTATTCATTGAAATGTTGAATATGTTTATGAGACGAGCTTATTAGCCAGGGAGGATTTAAAAAACTTTCAGCAAGTAAACATTCAAACCAAATTACTTGTATATCCTCTTTTGTTGTATTCTGAATACAAGCCATTTTATAGACTTGGTTTTTGTTTTGTTTTGTTTTCTTTTAATTCAGGAGAAGTTTGTTCCATCCCTTTCCTGTTACTTGTATAGGAGGCATAAAAGTGAGTAGAATCTTGTTGAAAACACAGCAATCTCAAGGAATCAGTGTCAAACACGAAGGGAAGGAGAGTTCCATTTTGTATATATGCACAGTTGCAGGGCTTGAAGCACATTAGACCACAAGTCGTTTTGAGATTTGAATAAAAATGAAAAAGCTAATCTGGTAATGTGTTTCGATTCACATCTATTTTCTTGCCTCTGGGGTATTCCTTTTCTCTGCAGGTAATAAGTGTTACCTACTTGTGAATGCACAGTTTAACTCTTTTCTTGGAAATTTCTGAACAGCAGACTAGCCCTCGGAGACTGCCATCCCCTGAGTTCTCATTGTTCACATATCTGTATTACTCTGAGGTAAAGTATTAGGTATTAAGTCAGAATCAACCAATATTAGTTGAACAAGTGAGTCAGAAATAAAATCTTTTACTGCCTTGCATCTTATTGTAAAAGTCATATAATAAAAATCATATAATTGTGTCATTTACTCTTTTCTCTGTTCAAGACCTATTTCTCTGTCCAGATTATAAATTCAATGAAGGCAAAGGTAGGGTTTTACATTGCTTGGGTATTATTTCTAAGGCTTTCTGTGGTCATCAGTGTGCACAGAAAACTCAACGAACAACTGATTAGCAAAGACTGGTGACTCCTAATGTTACTTTTTAATCATGGTACATCCACTCATGCTGCCTGGAGGCGCTCTGAGACTCCTCACTGCTGTTCTGTGGGACCGGCCATCCACCAGGGAGCAAACGTACAGTACCGTGGACTTCTGAGATCACTGTTAATTTTCCATGAAAAAGACACACTACTTAGCACTGATTTAATCTGTATTTCTTCAAACATAACGTTGCTCCTCTGAGGTTGGTGGGTCATAATTTACCATTATGTTGTCATTTTGAAGGATAGAGCTTTTTAGAATTTCAATTTTTCATAAAAATATTTTCTTTTGATACACATTTTACCCCATAAAGCAGAGCTTCTAAGTAACTTAAAGCAGGCTCACAACCTTTATCTGAAGAAACATTTTTCTTTGTTCTTTTGCACCTGTCCTTAGGTATTATGAAAGTTCAGAAATGAAAATAGGTTTTGCAGATTGTTCAAATGCGGCTGTTAGATTTGTGCTGCAGGCTCTAGAAATCTAAATAAATGAAGATGATTTAATATTTTTTAGATAAAGCTTCTTTGTTAAAGGGATCAGTACTGACAAAGGCCCTTCAATTCTGAACAACAAGGCCGGCTGAGATTGACTTGAAAAGGAATGAAAGTAAGAAAAAGTGCTTTAAAGGTTGCCTTGAATCAAGTCAATCAGGTAGATGTTGATGCAAGGTTCTAAGGAGCCCTCAGATAAATTAAGGCTCTAGTACCAAAGTGATGAGCAAGCCTGCCCTGTGGGGTAGTGAAACGGATGCGTTTACAGATAGCCAGCCTAATGTCTAGTTGTCTGACCCGTGACCAGCCTCGAGCTATTTGGAGTTGCTGGAGCATAAAGTATGAGAAAGAGCAGGGGATGATATAGAAAGTCCATCCATCTGTGTTATGATGCGTTTACATATGATGCTGAAGAATTAGGAATTTGATCTTTAGGGGATTGGAATCCAGTGAAGTATTAGAAGAATGAAAGAAACATGACTGGATTATGATTTTAGAAATTTCTCCTGTGTTGCCAAGAGGTTTTAGGAAGGATACCAAAAGGTGGGGGAGCCTATAGCAGACCCTACAAAGGTTTATACAGAAAAGGGAGACATCTACTGCACTTCCGTTTACAGAAAACTAAGAATCGTGTATTTTGTTTCAGTGATGTTCTTGTCCTCGGCAGGAATTCATACTTTCTGGGGAAGAAGAGAACTTTAATTTTATATTAGGGGGAAAATTTCCTTACTCTCACATGTATCTTATCAGTTATTATTTTGTTATCATTCATTTATTTACTATGGTGTGGAGTTAAGTTGTAAGAACAACTTTAGAAATTTATGTGGAACGCAAGCTATGATTCTAATGAATTTATTTAATAAAAGTGAAATATTTTTTATTAAATTTGTTATTTTACATTTCTTCTTGTGTGTATGAGTACAAGAATTTCTAATACAGCAAGACTATTTTCTCTTTTCTTAGACCAAAGTCACAATTTAAAACAAATAGGCCAGGTATGCTGGGACCCATGTGCCCAGTTCAGGAGGCCCCTGGGACAGGGTGGAGGAGAACGCACAGGAGCCTGCTTCTGGGATCTCCTCAGCACAGGGCAACAGAGGTGACAAGAACAGGCCCACTTGATCGAAGAAGAGACAACATCCAGGAGGAGATTTTCCCTTCAGGACTGACGTGATACCCTACCACAGAGACTGGTGAGAGAAGCCTTGGGAGATAGGCTTGGAGAGGAGGAGGCTAAATAGGGATCTCTTGGGACATCTTGGGAGACACAGGGTCAGACCAGGAAGTTCACAGGGCTTCCACTGAAGGAGGGCAGTCTTGGAGGGTGAAATCATCAGGAGGGGGAGTCCTGAAAGAGAATGTGGTCAGTCTAGTGGTGTCTTTGGCCTCTGGCACTGCTGCCTATATCCAGCAGAAAATAGTGGTCTGAAGTATTATAGGCTAATATATGGGTGGTCTGTCTGTACTAAAATTGTAGTCTCTATAGTTCTGGTTAAAGCATGTCCATGAGGACTTGTCAATATCCAGGTGCCATTTGATGCCAATGTCCCTGAACTTACACTAAAGCCAATACAACATAGTAGTGGATAACAATTGGCTTTCTCTCTATGTCAATATCCGGAGTTCCTGGGGATTATAAATAAACAGTGGATATACATCCATGCAGGATCATGGAGAAGCAAGGCAAAAGACCCCAGAGTCTCCCAACTCTCCTAAGGCAAAGCAAGAGGACACAAATGGAGAGGAAAGCAAATACCAGGTTGTGAAACTCTATGAAAAGTTTATTGAAAGGGTGAAGACACTACAGTTCAAAGAGGAAATGAATCAAAAATTCATGGCATTATCACTCAACATGCCCAGGGTGAATTGGGGGAAAATAAGTAAAAAATTGGACAAGATGACCAAAATAGTTCAAAATCTGAATGACAGATTCAACAAGGATATAGAATTCTCAAAAAGATGTCAAGCATAAATATCTGAAATAAAAAAGTATAAAATTCATAAATTACAGAAATGACCAATGTGAAGACAGAGTGTCTGAAACTGAGGACAAAATGTTGAATGATGAATAAGTACTCAAAGAAGCCACAAAAATTATAAGAGAACAAGAAAAGACCATCCAGCTGCTACCAACCGACACTACAAAGACCAGCCTAAAGCTAACTGGAATAAGAGAAAAGCTAGAAGATAGCACAGATGGAATTATTAACATGTTTACAGAAATCAGAGCAGAAAATCTACCAAATATGAGAAAAGAGTTTAAAATACAAGTAAGCAAGGCTTACAGAACACCAAACAACTATGACAAAAAAAGAAACTCACCAAGGCATAGCCTTATTAAATTGCCAGATATCCAACAACAACAACAACAAAAAACAACAGAATTTTAAAAGCAGTCAGAGAAAACAATCACATATAAAGGTAAACCAGTTAGAGTTACAGACTTCTGAATACAATCCTTAAAGGTCAGTAGAGCTTGGAGTGAAGTATTTCAAGCCCTAAGAGCAAATAGCTTCCAATCCAGGTTAACTTTTCCAGCAAAGCTAACCTTCAAAATAGATGGAGAAATAAGGACAGTTCATGAAAAAGACCAATGCAAAATATATATGAATGATAAATCAGAACTCTAGGAAATACTCAAGAATATCCTAGACAGAAACAATGAAATCAATATAGCAAAAATCCTATATGAAATGAAAACACCAAGTAAGGCCAATGGATAAACAACAGAAAAAACAAACAAACAAACAAAAAGGACAGGAAAAGAAAAATGAAGGAGAAAGAATGCAATCAAAATGCAAGTAAATAATCAACACATCTTAGTAATATTTCTCTGTGTTAACATCTTCACCTCTCTGATTAAATGACACTGATTGACAGACAGGATAAAAAAACAGAATCCAACAGTCTGTTGCACTCAGGAAAATCATCTAATCCAAAAAGATGTCCATAGATTGAATGATGGAAAGCAATATTTCATGTATCGGGACCCCCAAGAAAAGCAGGGGTAGCAAATTTAACCTCAGACATGGCAAACTTCAAGCTAAAACTGATTAGAAGTGACAAAGAAGGTCATACATACTACTTAAAGGGAAAACTCCAACAGGAAGGATAACATTTATAAATATTTATGCACCACATATTGGAGCACTTATCTTCATAAAATAAATATTGGTAAGCATAAAAGATCAAATAAATACTAACACAATCACAGTCACAGTAGTAATAAATACGAACACAATCTTTTTTTTTTTTTAGGAAGCTTGCAATTCACGCAGTTTGCATCATCTTGGGGAATGGTTACATGTACATATTACGGCTTGTTTCTGTTTTATTTAATTGCCTTCCTCTATTTTCTCCTCCCCTCTCCTCCTCTAGTTCGCCTATCCCCTTTTTCATATTCATTGATATTATTTGTCGTAGCTCATGTTATAGAATATAGTGTTTACATTAATTGAGTTTATTAGGTTTCTGTACATGGCATATCTTTATTCTTCTTATTTTCCCTTCTCCTCCTCCTTACCCCTCACCCTTGTTCCCTTGGATCACTTCCCTATTGCAAGAAATCTGTTCCTTTGTCCCTTCATAGTAGGGGATCTTTTTTTTTTTTTTGTGGGTAGCGGGGGGTCGACCTCAGGACCTCGCGCGCCAGGAGGCGCCCATGCCGCTGAGCGATATCACCGGCCCCTTTTTCGTATGTGGGTTCCGGGAGTCGAACTCGGGCCCTCGCGCTTGCCGGGCAGGCGCTTAAGCCGCTGAGCCATCTCACCGGCCCCATAGTAGGGGATCTTAACACCCCGCTTTCACAAAGAGATAGATCAACTAAACAAAAAAATCAGTAAAGAAATATCAGGGCTTAACAGCACCCTTGAACATACAGACTTTGTAGGTATCCACAGAGTACACATTCCACCCCTCTACAACAGAGCATATATTCTTTTCTGCAGCACATGATACTTTTTCCAAAATATATCTCAGTCCTCAAACTCTGCTTAAACAAAGATAAATGAATCAAAATTACCCCATGTACACTATCAGACCACTGTGTATGAAAAGGTACACATTCATTGAAAGGGTAGAAGCACCTGGAAAATTAACATCACACTCCTAAACAACCAATGGGTCACAGAATATGACAAGTAAGAAATTTAAAAATTTCTGGAAGTTAGCGATGATGTCTGTACAATTCACTGAAACCTCTGGGACACTGAAAAATGCTCACCTTTGGAAAACAGAGCAAGATCAAATAAATAACTGTATGAGGAATCTCAAGATACTTGAGAAACAACAAGCCAGACCCAAACCAAAATTATGGAGGGAAATTATAAAGATTAGAGTGGAAATCAATGAAATTGAGGCTAAAATATCTCCCCAACAAATTGAAGAGCTGGTTCTTTGAAAGAATAAACAAACTAGATAAACCCTTAACCAGACTTACCAAGGAAAAGAGAGAAAAGACTCACATCAATGCAGTTAGAAACAAAAAAGGTGAAATCACAACAGACACTGTTGAAATCCAGATGATAATAATTACTTTGAAAAATTGTATTCCAACAAACTGACAAACTAAAGAAAAGGACTGGTTCCTAGACTCATACAAATCAACAGGGCAAACCCAAGAAGACATAAAAATGCTGAACAGCCCAATAACAAGCAATGAAACTGACACAGTAATAAAGAATCTACTAACTAAAAAAGTCCCAGGACCTGATAGATTCACTGCTGAATCCTACAAAACCTTTAAAAATGTTATATCACCAACACTTCTCAAGCTTTTCAAAGAAATTGAAAGGGATGGAGTGCTCCAAAATTCATTTACGGAAGCCAGCATCACCCTGAATCTAAAACTGGATAAAGACCCAACTGAAAAAGAAAACTATCAGACAATTTCACTAAAGAACATAGATGCAAACATCTTCAACCAGATATTAGTGAATAGAATGCAGCACATCATCATAAAGATCATACATCATGATCAAGTAAGTTTCAGCCCAGAGATGCAAGGATGGTTCAACACATGTAAGTCAATAATGTGGTACATCACATAAACTGAAGCAAGGTAAAAAACCACATGATCATATTAATATATGCAGAAAAGGCTTTTGACAAAATCCAACACCCCTTCATGATAAATACCCTGAAGAATATAGGTATAGAAGGACCATACCTGAATTTAATAAAAGTATTTATGACAAACCAACAGCCAGCATCGTATTAAATGGGGAAAAACTAAAAGCATTCCCTCTAAAATCAGGAACAAGGCAAGGATGTCCACTATCACCACTTCTATTCACCACAGTACTTGAAACATTAGTCAGAACAATCAGACAAAAGAAAGTAATAATAGAGATACATATAGGAAAGGAAGCTCTCAAATTATCATTATTTGCAGATGGCATGATACGGTAATTCCCTGACTTATGAACATTCGAGTTGCAATCTTTCACAGATACCAACTGACCTCACATTATGAACGTTTGTAGATGCAAACAAATTGCAAAAGTAGCTCATGTATCTGCCGCACAATCTCACAGTTGTGCTGCTGTGTGCTTACTGTACAGTGTGATAGTGTACAGTAGCACAGGGCTTAATCAGAGCCCAGAATGTCTGAAAGCAGGAGGAAAAGCAGGGGTACAGGGGAGGGGAAGGGGAAATAAGTAAAATAAAGATAAGCGTATAGGAACCTAATAACCTCAATGAATATAAACATTATATATCATAAACATGAGCTAAGATTAATAAAATAAAGAATGAAAATGGGGAAAGAGGAATTAAAGGAGGAGGAAAGAGAGGGGGAGGGAAGGGGATTGAAAAAAAGAAATGTTGTATTATGTACACCTAAGCTTGTTTTTTTCCTTAAGTTACTATTAAATGAAATTTTTTATCATAGTCATCAACTTATACTTGGTATTTTAGCTAATGCCTTTCTTTCTAGCCTTGGCAGTTTAGAAATGGCTATTTATAGCACAGACATAATATGTGTGTTTTGAGTAATAAAAATCATTTCCCAGTATAAAATTTCACATACATACACTACAATCTACCATCCAGCAACGTTTCTAAAATATGTTTGAACTGGACGTGGAGTCAAAGAATTGTGGTAAGAAAATTTCCCTTGCTAAGTCAGAGTCTGCTTTGAGGGGAAGGAAGAGCAGAGGTGCACATGCAACCTACATAGGAATTAGTCTATGTGGGTGCTGCAAAAATGAGTCCAAGATTTCGCCCAGTGGCATCTTAAGTGCAGGGAGAATTGTAGAAGACATTGTATTTCCCGTGGTACATTTACCTTCCTAATACCATTGCCTCAAACCTCTTCTTACTAAACATTCCTTTGAATAATATTCTAGTTATTCTCACCATAAAGATTACATATTTCATCTGAAAGCAAATCACTTTATGGAAAATAAGCCAGTGTAGGAGAATCTTGACTATTTATTAACCATTATGGGAACTGCACTAGGCACTGGGAATATATAATTGCACAAGTTCAGGAATTTACATTTATAGAGTGGTGGAGGGAACAGACCTAAAGAAAAGTACTTACACTTGAGTGTAAATTTCAAAACTTCTTCCGAAAGAGAAATACAGAACTATGAAAACACGGAATAAGACAGAGAAAGAGTTAGGGAAGGCTTTCTTGAGGTTTCTGAAGAAGTAGTATTTAATCTTAAACCCAAAGTGTAAGTTAAACAGATGAAAAACAGAGATAGAAAAAGATGGGGAGCTTGCAAGGCTGCTGGGGATGGCCTCTGGAAAGAACCGAAGCTTTCAGGCAGCACACAGTGTAAAAAGGAGAGAGAGATGAAATCAGTCTGGGAAAGAGGCAATCAAAGGGCCAGGTCCAACTGGGTCACAATAATCATATTTAGAGCATTGGACTTGATCCTGCATGCAATGATATGATAATGGAGTTTTAAGGAGAGTGATATGACCAGACTCGCTTTTTACTTTATCTTAATCTGGAGGAGTTGAGCAGAAATGAATGCGATGAAAGGATAGGATACTGTTTCAGTTGTGCACAAGAGAGATGATGGCAACCTTACAGTAGGGATATGAAATCAATGGAATGTCTTACTCATGATATTTCTTAACTTCACATACTCAAGAGAGTAACCGAGGGCACCAAACTGGAAATATTATGTGGCATATTTAGTTCAGGAAGAAAGAAGAGACGACTTTCATTGCTATTCTTCAAAGAATTGAAAGAGGGTAAGCTGAGAAGGATTTTTGGATAGGTTGCAAAGCTATCCCAGCATGGCGGGAACATCTTCAGACAAATATACGTGTATCAGGCAGCTTTCCTGTTGCCAGGACAAAATACCCAACATCCACAACTTAAAGGAGGAGAGGTTTGTTTTTGGCTCACAGTTACAGAGGTTTTAGTCCATGGCCAGCTGGCTCCAAGGTGGAAATATCATGGTAGAGGGGCCTGGCAGAGGAAAGCTGCCCATCTCTTGGTGGCTGGAAATAGAGAAGAAGGGGTTGGGGACGAGAATATACCCTCTTAGATCATAACGCACCTCCTCCCCCACTCCATGGCCCCTCTTCCAACCAGGTCCGACCTAAGAGCACATCAGCTATAAATTTATTGGCAGGTTAACCCACTGATGAAGTTAGTGCATCCACAATCTAATCACATTCCAAAAGTCCTACCTCTGAACACATAAGCCTTTGGGGGACATTTTAGATCTAACACATAACCATAACCATTCCTATGTTTTAATTCCTAATTTATATAATTTCTTGGTGAATGAAAGTTGATTGGGAATAAATTTCTATCAGATATCATGCTTATTATCTTGACATAACATTGAATTAATTAGTATATATTAAGTATACAGTTTGGACTCAGTAGATGACTTTTGATCAAAACAAATTATTGTAATTTTCATGCCTCTCATAATGTTATATAAACATTGTGATTCTATAGTTCAGTCAATTACTGTGGAAAACTTATGTGAAGTTTGAGAAATGTGGAGAGGAAATAAACAGGCAGTTTTGAAACTCAATACACCAAGTAAAGGATTTTGAAAAATATTTTGACTTATAGTTGAGATTTAGAAAATCCTGTTTTAAAAAGACCAGAGAAACAGGTATTTTGTCATGGTAAGGATTTTTAAAACAGTATATGGCTCTTCGAGGGATAGGAAATTTACAAAATAAAAGCCTGACTGGGCAACCTTTATCCATCCACATAAGACAGGAAGAAAGAGAGAGAGAGGATATGTTCTTAAAAGAATTTTCTGATGATAAAAGTTGGAAAATTTGAATTTGGAAACTACAGAAAAGTGCACTGTGGAACAGGTTTACCATGCACTGATCAGCAAGTGGTCTGGGTCTGGTGAGACAGACATATTCAAATAGGAGCGCTCCACGAAAGGGGGTTATTACTTACAGATAAACAGCGCCACAGAGAACAACCGGGGCGCGTCGGGAGCTGGTTCTTCCATGCTCAGGAAAGCTGTGCGGGGCTGAGTCCTGACTGTGCCTGCCAGACTTGCACACAGCAGAGGGGCCCTGAGAGGTGGCCTGCCCTGTGTTACGTGCTACAGCAAGCGCGTCCCTGGCTGTCAGAGCGTTGAAGGGCGTCCTATGTTCAGGAAGCAGAGAGGAGAAGCACCGGCTGTGCTGGGCCGTTCTTTCCTCACTCAGACATCACCTCCTACAGGGACAGGCACGGTACCTGGGCTATTTCAGGTGGCTTCTCCCTCCCTCCAGATCCTGTATTCTCAATGCATTCTGCTGTTATTCTTGAAAACTGCGTGCACGAACTGGGTCAGTCCACGGCCACCTGGAGACCTGTCCTGCATTTACAGTGAAGTAGGAATGTTACTCATTATCATATTAACCCAACACAGACTATTTTCCAGATTTCTTTCTAGGCCCTTTTCCTTGGAGTGTGAATTTTTTCACTACTGTTTTGGTTACTTTTCTTTCATTGCTGAGACAAAATACCTGACAGCCAAAGTTAAAGGGGAAAAAGTTTCTCTAGCTCACAGTTTGTAGAGCTTTCAGTCTGTAATTGGCTGGCTTCAGGTCAGGGTGGATGGCAGACAGGCATCGCAGAAGAAAAACAGTTCATGGGGGGCAGAAGGTAGCACAGCCAGCAAACAGGGAGAAGACAAACCTCTTTCTGTCCCTTATGCTGTTTCCAGGCTACCGGGATTAGGGCAGTGCCAAACTGATCAGTAGACTGACTTAGTAATCACCCACCCTTAACCCCAGCATCACACACTCTAGATTCAGCCTCCTCTGAAAAAGCCCCACCTGTGACCATATGAGGCTTTGGTGGCACATCTAGACCCAAACCATAACAGTTACAAATAAATTTGTGTATTCTGCCCTGTTTGGGGACATATTATAGGAAACAGATTTCATAATGTTAGGAGGTTTATGAAGATCATTTTTTTTTACTTTTAATGAACATTTTCAAACGCACACAGAGAAAGTGGCATAGTACATTCCCATGTACTTGTCACCAAATTTCAGCAGTTAGCTAATTTAGCTAATTTTCTTTATTTAATGTGGAATATTTCCTTTTAAAACTGGGACATGATAATTCCAAACATCATTTCACTTATAAATACTTCTGAATATATATCTCATAAATGTTGTTTTTGTATAAATAAAATACTGTTGTCCCACCTGAAGTGCTCCTTAATCCCCCCAATACTTTATAGTGTTTAGTAGTTTACATCCAGGGCCGGTGAGATGGCTCAGCGGCTTAAGCACCTGCCTTGCAAGCGCGAGGGCCCGAGTTCGACTCCCGGATCCCACATACGAAAAAGGGGCCGGTGATATCGCTCAGCGGCACGGGCGCCTGCTGGCGCACGAGGTCCTGAGGTCGATCCCCCGGTACCCACAAAAAAAAAAAAAAAAAAAAAAAAAGTAGTTTACATCCAAATATCCCCAATTGTCTAAAAAATTTTTTATAGTTGGCTTTTTAAAATAGAACCCAAACTGCATTTGGCTGTCATGTTAATTTCTAACAAGCTGCCAGGCCCCCACTTCTTATGTTGTGTTTTTGGAAGGAAACTTGGTTATTTGTTCTGTGGTATTTTCCACATTGTTCATTTGAATTTTGAGTATTCTTGATTTGTTTTACTTCTTCCTCTTCCTCCTCTATCTCCTAAAAACTAGTCGTTTTTAGGATCAAGCAAGGGGAAGTATTTTGAGTATTTGGGGGAGATTCATGATAATGTATTTTTTTCTGCAATACATTTTAAAAAATTTGAACAGTCACAATATTTTTTGATCCCCCTTGTTGATCAAACATTTATGAAAATTTCTGCCAAATAAAAACTTCATGGTGTGTCCGCATGTACCTCATTGACTGGATGTGGTACCATGGAACTTCTGGCTGTTTAAAAACTTGATTGGAGTCAAGTTCAATGTCTTTTTGTCAAGAATATTGCACAGTTGGTGCTGTTTACTTCTTACTTTATTGCAAAACACATAGACTCTGGGTGTTCACATTTCGTAGTGTTGAGAGATCCAGTGCTGTCAGATCTAGTTAGCGCCTCTCACCCATTTTTAGCCTTTTAATATCTATTGATGAATAATGACTAGATCCACAAGCTCACCAGGGGTGGCAAAATGTTAATTTTCTAATTCAGTCTTCCCTTCTGCATTCATTATGCACAAAGAACTTCCCTTTATTAAAAATTTGGTTGTTCCAAAACATAGTTTATGCAGATGAGGGCTGATTCTTTTTCTTTATTTGCCACTTTTCAGCATAATGAGTTGATACTGGATCAATCTTCAATTGTAACACAAAAAAATGTTTTGCTTTTCTAATTTCATTATGAATGCACTTTCATACTAAACTCCTCCACATCTTGGTACTGTGAACAAATCTAGGGGTGTTTTATCACTGAGCTACATCCCCAGTCCTTTTTTTTTTTTGACACAGGGTCTCACTGATTTGCCCAGGCTGGCTTTCAACATGTTGTCCTCCTGTCTCAGCCTTCTGAATAGCTGGGATTACCGGTGCTCACCACCATACCTGTTCATACTAAAATCTTTTGATAAATCAGTGTCCCATCTTTAGACAGTGGGTCCGTTTAGGTTGCTCTGTGTTGCTTTGAAATGATCCCATTCATATTGGATGTCTTCCAGTATGTGCTTTCTGGCACAAATAAATAGATTTCTGTTTTCATGCATTTCTTATTCCATGAACAGAAGCAGCAGTTGCTCCTTAGTACCCTGGTACCGTTTGGGAAAACACTACCACACTTCCGTTGGACATTTCGATTCATTTAAAACTTTCAACCTTTAATACTTCAGGATCAAGACCTTCCTGCATAAAACCTTCTTGAGTTTTGATAGTTTTGTAAAGATGGAGTTTAAGAATTATCATTTGATAGAGCATAATCATGTCCAGTGTTGCTGCTTCATGTTGCCACCTTTTCTCTCCGAAGTTTACACCAGTTTACTCTTCTACCTGCAGTTTTTATAAATGAAGTTATTCTGTAGTTGGGTCAACTTGCTATAATCCTAAATAAATTTAAAAAGCAGAAGAAATAAATGGTATCATATTTTACTTTCCTTTTCTTTAACTGTTGGTGCAAGTGAACTTTTCCTCTTTTGAAACTCAGAAGCAAGCTTTTGAGTTAACTGTTCTTCTTGGACCACGAATCATTCTTATTGTGCGTACAAACAAGGCTCTGCTATCTCTGTCTCCATCACAAGGGGCGACTGAACCACATGGGGGATGTTTAAATTAAAAAAAATAACTTACTACAGTGAAAGACACATTGCCAAGAATGATGAGATAAGTGTGTTCAAAGCAAGGGCAAGTATTTTGAGTATTGGAGGGGGGAGGATTCATGATAATGTATTTTTTCTGCAATACATTTTTAAAAATTTGAACAGTCACCATATTTCTTGATTCCCCATGTTGATCAAACATTTATGAAGATTTCTGTCAAATAAAACCTTTATGGTGGGTCCTCCTGTGCCTCATTGCCTGGATCTGGTACCATGCAACTTCTGGCTCTTCTCCAAAATACAAATGACCATGAAAGGCAAACATGGTGTGTTGATTCAGGACACTGAGGCAGTCATGATATCACATTTAAAGATACTTAAGAAAGGACTTTTGGAACTACTTCACAAAGTGTCAAGAACAATGGGAGAAGTGCGTTTGAAGAGAGGGAGGTATTTTGAGGAGAATTAATGGTAATGTGTCTTTTACTTTAATAAGTTTTCTTACTTTAGATAGTCACCATTTCTTTTGCTCTCACCTTGTATCTATCCCTACCTGTTATGGTTTATGTCTGAATGTCCCCCCAAAGCCTCATGTGGTCAAAGGGGGCGGGCTTTTTGGAGGCGGCTGAATCTAGAGTTAGTGATTTGTTCATTGTCTAGTGCTGGGATTTAGGGTGTGAGTGCACACCTGCCCTAGGGCAGGTAGCTTGCATACAATGTAAGGGAGGAAAAGAGGCTTACTCCCCCTTTTGCTCTTGTTGCTCTTGCTGTCTTCCACCACCATGAACTGTTGCCCCTTTGCCATGTACCATCCTGCTTTAGAGCCAGCCAATTACGGACTGAAACCTCTACAGATTGTAAGCTAAATAAACTTTTCCTCTTTTAACTTTGGGTATTTTCCCAGCAATGGGAAAATTAACTAAGACACTACCCATTATCCACCATTTATCTATAGCTACTTTTGTATCTATTTATGTTTATCTCCATATATCACTTCTATTCTTCTAGTGTCACATGCAAACATTTTCTGATGTCTCGTAGATTTCTGACGAAGAATGCCAACTACTTCTCCAACTACATCACAGCAGACTTCACCACCTACATAACCAGAAGGGGAAAACAGCTATTAGGGGAAGTACACTGAGATGCAGGCGCTGGCGGAGACATACCACCATCCAGGTGCCAGTACGGCACAGACCCTATCCACACATTCCACAGGACCCATCGAGTGAGGATGAGCCCATTGGTGCCAGCTACCATGGGAATATCCACTGTAATTCAGTAGTGAATCCTAACAAGGCCACTCCTGGTGTGCGGCTGGGCCTGCCATCATTCACACCAGGGTTTGCAGAGCAGTCCTGATGAAGGGATCAGAAGAAGTGGGACCCCCAGGTCTGCGGCCCCAGCCAGCCTTGAAAGCCAGAGCTGCCTGCAGTTCGGCCACTGAGGCCGCCTGGAGGACTGGACCAGCTGCCCCGTCCCTCGGGCAGTGGAGTTCAGGTTCCTCGCCTGAGCGGTGTGCTGAGCTTGGCATCCAGCCTCCTTCCCCAGGCACTGTCTTAGCTCTTGCCAAGCCTCCTTCACTCTGGGGCCCAGGTACAAGCAGTCAGCTCTGGGCAGGGGCCGGCTGGGCCCCCCACCCTGTGCCCCTGTACCCTGCTCAGGAGTGCGGGCTGCATTCAGCAGACGTCCCCCTCTGCCTTTGGTCTGAACGACTGGGATGACTGTGAGATCCCAGCATCAGTGCTGGCAGGGTGGGTAGGGGCAGGCACACAGACCCCAAGGCAGCCAGGCCAGCCCCAGAGCAGACACTCAGGACAGAGTTTCCTGCCAGCTTTCCTTCTAGGATCAGAAAATCTTGTCATCTCTCCCCCTCAATTACACCAGGAGGTGGGAGGAAGAAGGGAAGCATTTCCCTCCCCAACACCCCGAGAATGTCTGAGCTTTCAATGCTGAATTTTTCTTTATTAAAATGTACTTTTATCTTTTAAAAGTTTCCTTCAAAAATGTATATTGTTTTTTGTATATGTACTTTAGTTCATGTTAACAGCATATTTAATTGTATTTCCTGCTTTTTCTCACTAAACATTAAAAGATCAACCCACATGGTTGGCACAGAAATTCCTTTGCTCTAACCATACAAAATCCATATTGTGTGCCAAGTTTTGTCCTTGCTCCTTTCCCATGATGAACTCCAAGGGTGTTGTCAGTTGCCATTAACAATAAATGATACAAAGGACATGTTTGTCTGTATTCCTAAATAGACTTTTGTAAAAATTTCCCTGGTATTCTGAGTGTGTGTATACATTAATTTGATTAAGTTGTGCTATAGGATATTTTTTTCAATAAGCAGTGCAATAGGATTTCTCTATACCTATATCCTTATCAGCACTAGATATTCTAATTTTCAAAGCTAAAATACATGTTGTCATTGCTTTATTTTCCAACTTTCCGAATGTCAGTGATTTCTAGCACCTTGCAGTATGTTTGCTAATTCTGTGTACACGTGTTTGTATTTCAAGTGCCTGTGCATATGTGTATATATTTTATCTGATGGTGTTTTTTTGAAAGATTGTTCTTATTTTTCCCAATTACTCTGTAGTTCTATCAAATTCAATTTTATGGTTAATATTTATATATTCTCTTTTCTGTGTTTTGGTCTTAGTTTAAAAAATATAGCAATCAATTTACAAAGGTAGCAATAAGCCCTAATTTTTACGTCTCTTCTATCCTCTCCTGTATTTGTTTCTCTTATTATTTGAATAGTTCCTTCAAAAATATTTTCATGGTGGGATTTTGTGTGGGGAGCAGCTAAAGCTGGAAATTGATCACACCTGCGGGTTGAGGCAAGGCCAGCCAGAAAACAAAGAAGTAACAAAGAGTGGCCGGCTGAGGTGGGATATGTAAACAAGCTGCTCCAGCCCAGACAACACCTAGCCCCAAGGCAATCCAAGCAATGGGTTGCTAGGATAAGGGGTGTCATGTGACACCAGTTTGCTAAATGTATAAATAAACACACTGCTTTGGTTGAGCAGTTCCTTTCCTCCCATCAGGAGAGAGGGTTCCAGCTGACCTCAGCTTTTTGTCTCTTTTCTTTATTTCTCCATCCTCTCACCATCTTTCCCCCCAGGAACTTTGAGAGCTGCGCGGGATGTGGCATACGGCGCCTGAACACGGACCAGGGTAAGAAGAAATAGTGGGTGAGGGGACACTTCTCATTGTGCGTGCAAAAGGGGGAGAAGTACATTGATATCATCAGGTGTTAAATTTGGGGCAAGAGAAGAGTGGGCTTAGTAGGGCCAGAGAGAGAGAGAGACGGGCTCACTAGGGCTGGAGATATAGCTCAGTGGCACTAGCACCTGCCTGGCAAGTGCAAGGTTTTGAGTTTGATTCCCTGATACCCAAACAAACAAAAAGGCTAAGGGGAGGCAAAGAAGAAAGAGGTATATTGATTTTTGTCGGTCGTTGAACATGGGGCAAGCAAGTTCTCAAGAGCCACAAATGTATATGGAATTGTTTGTTGTAATCTTGATTCCTGTATTTACTTTACTTTTGCAGATTTCAATTAAAGAGGGTCTAAATGATTGTAAGTTTGTTGGGATAACCACAAAGGATTTGGCTCAGGGTACTAGTTCCGAGCGGGAAAAGGATGGTGGAATAACAGCCGCCCTGATAAACTTAACTAAGCCACAAGGGGCAATTCCTGCCTTTTCAGCTGAGAAACATTGCTCAGGTTGGAACTTCCGCCTCTCAGGGAGTGGAGCAGTTTTCTCTCTCTCCCTTGCAATTGGCACTAAAATAAGCCAAACAGGTCGGGGAGTCGATGGAGGGTTTTCAACGTATCTACCCTGTTACTAAACTTCAAGTCCCCTATAATCTGGGACAAGTTATACGTCTTCATAAAGCTGCACCCTTTAAGATCTTAGAAGAATTAAAACAAGCTACTGCTACCTATGGCCCTGAGGCCCCTTTCACCTTAGATTTAATAGAACTTATAGGACAATAGGTTATGGCCCCAAATGATTGGAAAGGAATAGCTAAAGCATGTTTAAGTCCGGGAGATTATTTATCATGGAAGGGAAATTATTTTGAATTGTGTGCAGACCAGGCCACCTGCCCAGCCTGCTCAGGGCAGCACAGCTCTGGCCAAGCAGAGAGAGGGCCCCACACTCCGGCCCTTGGTGGACTCAGCCGGGACACCCCAGCCACACCTGCGTGCCTGCCAGCCATGCTCCCGGCCCCCAGCACCCCATGCTGGGCTTGGAGCTGCGGGAGCCACAACAGCCCAAATCAGAGGAGGGAAAAGCCAGGAAAAAAATGGTGGCCATGGCTGCAGAGGCAACAACCATGGCACCCTCTGGGGAGGAGGGTGCCAACAAAGCCAAACGGGTGATGGAGCCCATTCCTGGCAGGGAGGCGGGCACTGACCCCCTCCTGGTCACCACAACCAAAGCATTGGTGTTAGTGTTGGATGGCAAGGCCCAGGGGAAATGGTCCTCCCCTCAGGCCCGTGAGCCACTGCCACCAGGGGAGCTCACCCACATCCCGAGGCAATGGGGTGGGAGCTGCAGCCAAAGGCGGAACAGAGAGTGGGAGCATTAGGCATGCAAATACAGGATATGGGTTTTTCTTATACACAAAAGACTGACAATGGCACAGCCTATACAAGTGCTGCCTTCCAAATAAGAGATCTCTGCTAATTGACCTACAAAAAATCTGACTCGTCTACTTATAAACTTCTAAAATTGTAAGAGACTTATTATAATTCAATTTGGTCAAGAATATATTTGAGTGCACTCTGATTTTGTAGGCAGGCTGTCTGTGTATGTCTGTTTGTTCAATCTGTACAGATGTCTGTGCATGTTCGTCCTTTTGTCCAATCAGTTAACAGCTGTTTTTATTTGAGCTCAACAATTTTTTCTCTTCCTTTTTTCTTTTGCATTTTTAGATCATTTGTTCAAAATTTAAATTGATTTACAGATTTAAAAAGCATGCCTTTACCTGGGTTGCCAGCTGGTCAAAATAATATCAAAATGGGTTTTCAAAAAGAGGTCATCAAAAATTTGCTAAAGTAATTAAGGGAACTTTTGGGCTTGGAGAATTATTGGTCAAGTTTCCCTTTGGTGAATAAAGGAGCAACTGCCTGGAAAGTTATCTCAGGCTTTTTCATTAATAGGAAGCCCCAATGATCTCCACAGCCTTATTGGGAGACACCCCAATAAATGTTATTAAAATATAGTATTGTGATAAGATTATGTTGGTCATTGTCAAAAGATTAAGTTTTCTAGACCATAAGATTTTGATTTAAAGATGTCCTTGTACAAAGGTTTCCATATGGCTATGACGATTGTTACTGTTTTGTAATGTATTGAATGTATTCATGCCCACAGATGTGCGGGTCTTCCAAAGTGTAGAATAAGGACTGTTTATGGTGATGGACTTTTCTTTCAGATTCAGACCTCTGCCTTTAACAAAACTTTTGTGATGTACATCCCACTAAAGGACAAGTTAGGTAGAAGTTTCTTATGTATGAGATAGAGATGATTGATTAAAAGGGTTATGCTATGTGAAAATGGAAATTTAAGCATGTCACAAAATGTCATCATGATTGTCATGCTGCAGTATTATGTATGGTTCTTGATTTCTAATTTTCTGTGTAAAATATGTAACTGTTAACATTCTATAGGGATTCAAGTATTAGAATATACATGGTTGTTAGGAAATAATGATTTTATCCCATGTTCTAAGGTGCCTGGTATTTACATAAGAAAGTAATATTAAGCTCACTGCCTTCATTACAATGTGATGTCATTAATCTTCTGTTATGAATGTTCAACAACTGAGGTTTGGAAATCAAAAAATTAGAAAGATGGGCTAAGAGGATAGCCAATGTTTTGGCCCCCGCCCTTCAAGGTCAATGAGGACCCAAGACATAAGAGAACCTCTGCTGTGACGTCCCATAACTCGGTGAGTCCCCGGTCTTCTGATCAAGGAGATTATAGGACCACCGAGGGAAGTGATTTATGATGCATAGTGTGCCTAAGGAGAGTCACCAGGAGAGAAAAATCTCCCAAGCTTTCACAGAAAGCAACTTGGTCAAGCAATAGTCGTGACTCATCCAGATGGCTGACACTGACAGAAGTACAAAGAGGTACTGTACATGGTTCCAAGGTAATTCCTGAGCAGACTTAACTGACCTTGATACCTAACAGAAATTATTTAATACAGGTCTCACTTTAACTTGGTCTTGAACATCCAGCAGAAAAGTATAACCACAAGAAAGCTGTCTGCAGATTCCTACAAATGTAGCTCCTCCAACTTCAACTGGCCACCCATCGCTTACAACTACAAAACAGAAAAGGCGGAGATGTGGAGAGCACCTGAAGCTGGAAATTGATCACACCTGTGGGGCAAGGCAAGGCCAGCCAGAAAACAAAGAAGCAACAAAGAGAGGCAGAGGTGGGCTCTGTAGAAAAGCTGCTCCAGCCCAGACAACACCTAGCCCCAAGGCAATCCAAGCAATGGGTTGCTAGGAAAAGGGGTGTCATGTGACACCAACTTGCTAAATGTATACATAAATGCACTGCTTTGGTTGAGCAGTTCCTTTCCTCCCATCAGGAGAGAGGGCTCCACCTGACCTCAGCTTTTTGTCTCTTTTCTTTATTTCTCCATCCTCTCAGCATCTTTTCCCCCGGGAACTTTGAGAGCTGCACGGGACGTGGCAATTTTGGTGGTAAACCCAAGAGTACTCTATGCATACCTGAATTTATTCTTACTTTGCTCTTACATTTAAGTGATTACATGTGGATATAAATTTGTAGGTTTGAGGTGTGTTTTTGCATGCAGAGTTGGTGTTGAGAAGTCTTATGACAGCCTAACTCTTTTTCCTGTGTAGATCTTTTGCTATCTGGAAGCATTTAGAGTACTCCTATTGCTTTAGAAGGTGTTAAACTTATGTGATTTTTAGGACTTACCTCTTACTGTAGAAGCCAGTGGTGGTAAACCTATGCATGTGTGTTATTGTGTTTTTCTTTTAAGACAAAAGATGTTAGTGTATGTGCTGCTTTTTGTAAGCTAAGAAGTCAGAGTTTAATTGCAGTGTTGGCACTTTGTGATAAATAAGTGCGTTTTGGGTTGCAATTTGGCATTCGACCTCTAAAAGGTTTGCCCTCCCTTGTATAAGCCTTTCAGTCTGTTTTTTTTTTTTTTTTTTTTTTTTTTTTTTTTTTGGTGGGTACCGGGGGGTCGACCTCAGGACCTCGCGCGCCAGCAGGCGCCCGTGCCGCTGAGCGATATCACCGGCCCCTTTTTTGTATGTGGGTTCCGGGAGTCGAACTCGGGCCCTTGCGCTTGCCGGGCAGGCGCTTAAGCCGCTGAGCCATCTCACCGGCCCAAGCCTTTCAGTCTGAAGTCCTCTATTTAAATGCAGGTGACTCTCCTGTTATCTCCTTAATACATTTTGATAGCTTGTTTGGAGGTCCTTGCAGTGGTGCACAGCTCCTTGTGTACCCCTGACCGAAGAATCTTCCCCCTTTGTCAGGGAAAGTCGTCCTCTTTGATGTGTGTGCAGCTTCGGGAGGGACACACGTGGAACGGTGGGAGAGGAAGGGACACTGCCTACTCGGCCAGATCGGCCGAGTCAGTAGGGTGACAGATGTCACAGCCAGATCACCCTTACATCCACCTTCGTATATTTTGAAGTTTAAATTTCAATATTTTGAATAAATTCTGTGGATATATTCTATGCCCCCCCATCACATCACTCTCAAGGTGATGGTAGTGGAAGATGGTGCTTTTCAGAGGAGATTAGGCTCTCAGGAGTGGGATCAGTGCCCTTTTAAGCAGGGCCCTAAGAGGCCCTTCGCCCCTTCCAGTGTGTGAGTCAGAATGAGAAGGCAGCTACCGATCAGAAACTCGGCCCTTGTCAAACATGGACTTTGCTGGGGCCTTGCTCCTGGACCTTTCAGGTTCCAGAACTGTGGAGAATAAATTTCTGTTGTTCATAAGCAACCCAGTCTACAGTCATTTGTTCTAGCACCTCAAACAAACTAAGATAACACATTTTACCCAGTTTCAAAATTTTTCATTAAGATGCTTTGTATTTTGCTCTGTGAGCCCATTGTCTCTCGGGGGATGAGCAGTCCGGTGAACTTAAGGAAGGGACAAGGTGAACTCCAGCTTGGAAATCTTCGAACAGCACCGACACAGCTGGGATTGCCCTGTTGTCCTCTGTGGCTTGCGAGTCATCTCCGTTCTGCTCCCATAAGGCCTTAGAGAGACACAGCATGAGGTTGTAACTTAGGCTGTAACCTCCAATCCTGAGTGACAGGAAGTGGACCAAAGGGAATACCTGGGGGTAGCTGCTGGCTGGGCACGGTTTAGATAGACTGCGCACCCCAGCAGGGCTTGCGCCGTCTCCCCGACAGTACTCGGAAGAGCTGCACTAGCAGTTCGAACAAGTGCCACTGATTTTTATGGTGAAGGCATAGAAAGTTATTGTCTCAAACACTCTGAGGAGCAGTATTTATATAGCTTTACCCTAGGTTATCCCCTTGGTGTCCTTCCAGCTGCTCTCTGTCCCAAGATTCAGGCAACTATTCCCCCTCAACACATCCTTTAAAGCAGCTTTAGTATCCCCATAGCAATGTTTATTTCTGTATCACATTTCCCCTCCCACTTCTGTAGTTATTCTAGGGTTAATCTCACAGAGGAAGCCAGAAGCCCCATGTTAAGTTGCCATATGGGCCAGAACTAGAAGTTCCTACTATGTTGAGTAAATATTTTTTCACAAGCTGATGCCCTGTTTTATAATGCATCTGTTCATTCTTTTGCCCACTTATCCTCTAGGGTCTTTGCTTTTTAAAAATTGATTTATATGAGCTATTTATCAATTATGGATATTGTCACATTTCCTGCTACTTTAATGCAAACATTTGTAAAGCAAATACTAAAATAATGTTTTCTCATTTTGGTTTGTCTTTTACGTAGCCAATGAATAAAGAAACATTAATATTTTCAACTGTATTTCCCATTTCTTTAATGATGTCCTGCATTACTTTTGATCTTAGTTCAGTGGAGGTCAAGGATAATAAACTTTGAAATCATCTTAAATATATTAGGATATAGTCAGACTCCTGATAAACATAAAGTAAAACGTCATGTCCAATAAATGTAAGAGGCATGTTCACCAATGACTAGTAATAGTGATAAATTCTGAGACTTAATTGAAGCTGATAAAATGTTAAAGTTTTAATTTAAAAAAGTATTTTAAGGAGTTCTTTGGAACAAGGAAACTCCAGTGCTATAGTTTGGACCTACAATGTCTCCCAAAGGTCCATATGTGAAAAGATTGTCCCCAGCATGGTTCTATTGGGAGGTGGTAGTACATTTTAGAGGTGGGGTCCCTGGGAAGTCTTTTGATCACTAGGGGTATTCTTTGAAGGGGGCAGTGGGACCCCAGTCTCTTCCTCTCTTTTCACTTCCTGGCCATGGGGTGAGAGGTTTTGCTATGCCAGGCACACTCTACTCTACAAGGACGTGCTGCAATCTCATCACAGGCCCAAAACACTGGGGCCAATCAGTCATGGGCTGAAACGTCTAAAACTGTGAGCCAAAATAACTATGTTTTCTTTATAAGTTGATTATCTCGGTATATTTTATAGTGACAGAAAGCTAACAAAGAAAAATCCAGAAAGGTATTCGAAACTTTCTAGCCCATGGGCTCACATATTATTTAGCCTCTTGGAGTCTCAGTTTTTAAAAACTCTGGTAAATGATTATGATAATGTAACTGAAGGTTGTTGCAGTTTAAATATGAGATGCCTCCCAAATGCTCATGGTTTGAGGGCTTGGTCTCTATGTAGTGGCATTCAGAGGTGGAACCCACAGAAGTGATTGGGTCACAGGGGTGCTTATGTCTCCAGAAGGTTAATCCACTGATGAGTTGGCTCATATGAATGTGTTATGAGGAGGGGAGGCCCACTTGGAGGAAGCAGGTCACTTGAGGTACGCCTTTGAAGGGTTCATCTTGTCCTTGCCCCTTCCTCTTTGCCTCTTTCCTTTTCTGTTTCCTGCTGCCATGGAATGAACAGACTTCCTCCACAATGCTCTTCTACCGTGATGTTTCTACCTTGCCATAGGTCTGTATGTAATGGAACCAGCTGATCATGGATTGAAACTTCTAAAACAGTAAGCCAAAACAAACCCTTCCTCCTTAAATTGATTTCTTAGGTATTCGGTCGCAGCAACCAAAAACTAACAGAAAAGTGTATAGTTTGAACCTTTAAAATATTTCAAACTTAATAAGAACCTTATAAATTAATCAATAGTAATGACAGTAATAGTAGCAAAAAGGAAGCGACTAACTGCTTGCAGAAGATAAGAAGAGTTAGTGAGAATGGTGAATTATTTTGTGTTCCTCCTGTAAAGATTATGTAACAGCTAGACAGAATAGAAAAATCCTCAAAGTGATGTGGTTTCACAAAGGTGAGAAAGCAATAGAATAATAGCTCCATGCCTTGAATGGTTTCAGCCTCAGACATTGTATTCAAACCCCTGCTTTCTTTTCCACTGCAACATCCAGGATTGATGAAATTCACACACACACACACACACACACACACACACACACACACACACACACACTACTTTCACTGACATTGATTAAATTCTGGTTGGTTAAAAAAGCCAGTAAAAATTCAACATTGTTGTTTAAAAAAAGGTTCAGCTCTAGGTAGCAGGAACTGAAAACACGGTAGTTTTCAGTTTTCTCAGACATGTGACATTTGCCAGGAGGCCTCCGACAGCTGATACAGCGGCCGTGTTCCCTGTGGTCTTTCAGAGGCTGATGCCTCCCATTTGACGTTCTGCTGGACACAGCACTGTCACCACGATTATGTCTCAAACATTAGGATGGAGGAAAAAGAGAAAGGCCAGAGCCCTCCTTTTAAAGATATGATGTAGGAATTACCCAACTGACTTCCTCTTGTAGGTCCAGAGCAGACTTAGTCAAAAGGCTATTGCTACCACTGAAAAGGGAATTTAGTATTTATTCTGCATAGACAAGTGCTAAGGTAAAAGTTAGGTTTTTAGCACTCTGACAGTGAGTCATGGAATGAACATTAAGGGACGGTCACAGTTTGAATCCGGAATGTTTCCCAAAGGCTCAGGTGTTGAGTGCTTGGCCCCGAGCTGGTGGTGCTGATAGGAGATGGGGAAACTTAGGCTATGTGGCCTTGCTGATGGAAATAGGTCATTGGGGGTGAGCCCTTAGGCTATATTTATCCTCTCCCTAAAATCAATCCTCCTGTCCTATCCTCTCTCTCTTTCTCTCTCTCTCCCCTGCTCCCTCTTCCTTCCTCTTTCTCTTTCTCTCTCCTTCCTGGGAGCCATGAGGTGAGTAGCTTTGTTCCACCAGGCCCTTCACCAGATGTTTTGGCTCACCATAGGCCCAGGAACAGTGGAGCCAGTGGACTATGGATGGAAACCTCTAAGCCAAATATTTATTTTTGAGCCAAAATAAACCTTTCCTCCTCTAAGTTGATTTTCTCAGGCATTTTGTTACAGTGATGGAAAGCTGGCTAACACAGGAAGTCTTAGCAGCTTCTGCACCTTAGTTCTTTGAGTAATGGACATACTTTATGTTCAAATCCAAATTTATGTATTTTTCTTTTATTTGTAATTGGACTTTTGTGTTGCTTAAATCCTAGAGCTTATGGATTTATAAAATGAATGTGAGTTCCTGGCAAATTTTTAATAAATCATTCATAAACATTTATAAAATTGCAAAATTATCACTCATATTTTACTTCATAAGCCTGTAAAGTAAACTCTCTCTAAGTATTTTTAAATGTATGGATAGTAAGAACAGGATGATTGAGTAGAAAGAGGGAAAAAGCAATAATGATCAAGTACAGTAGATGGGGTAGATGTAGTATAAAAGGAAGAGGAACAAAGGATGGAGGACACAGAAGAAAAGGGTGAATGAGAAAGCAGGAAGATAGGAACAGGGAAGAAACAAAAATAGAAGGGGAAGGGGGGAAAAAGAGGGAGAAGGAAGGCGAATAGGAAAAAGTATGTCCTAATTACATCTTGCATTCTCTGAATATTTGTTGAATGCCACACCTACTATATTTCACACACTGGGAAGACTGCTATTAGAATGGTGGACAAAAGCCACTTTATCCCTTCCTTCAAGAAAAGGAGCAAGGAATTACTAAATAATCACACCAATAAATGTCGAATTGGAACTGAGTAATTGCTCCAAAAAAAGTTAAATGATGCCATGCGATCATAAAATAGTGGCATTGAGGGCCAGTGAGATAGCTCAGCAGCATAAGCACCTGCCTGCCAAGTGTGAGGTCCTGAGTTCAACTCCTGGTACCCACAAAAAAAAAAAAAAAAAAAAAGCAGGGGCACTGACCCTGTGGAAGAGGCCAGAAAGGTGGTATTTTCTCTCTGAGCGGCAGGATGAGTCTCTCTGAACATAGATCCAGTTCTTGCAAAAGCAAGTGCTCTTAAAAATCCTTTTTGCTCCCTACTCTATTTTCTTCTTTTTCTCCTCCACCCCACTTCCTTCTCCTTTTTCCTCCTCTTCTTCTTTTTCCCTCTTTTTCCCTGTTCTCCTATTTTTGTTTCTTCCTTATTCCTATCTTCCTGCTTTCCCATTCACTCTTTTCTTCTGTGTCCTCCGTTCTTTCCTCCTCTTCCTTTTATACCACATCTACCCCTCTCTTTCCATCGTTTCCATCCTTCCTTCTTCCCTTTCCTCTTTGAATAGCTCATATCTATGTCTGCTTAGAGATTCAAGCTGGGTCACAGCCCTTGTTATGAAGATAACTTCATTTCAAGTCTAGGATTTATGAAGAGCTTATGTGCAGATTAATGCTCTGTACAGATTTTGAAGCAACTTAGATGAGGGCCTCACAGGGGTTGGGATAGAATCAACACATGAGAAATCATTTTCCACACAAGTTAACTTCCATTGCTCTAGCTGATTTTGACTTGTGTTTTGACCATTCTATCAACAATGGAGAAGAAACCTTCATTTTGACGCTGAACATCTCTGAGTCTCTTGATATTTAAAACTTAGCCCCTCTTTGGGGCATTCAGTCTTTTTTGGGTCTATACTCAGTTCCTCTGCCTCTTCCCGCGTGACCCTGCACCCCTGCCTACATTCATACCCAGTCTCCGAAAGACTGCATGGGAAGTCTGCGTCCCTCGCTACGCTTCCTGGCCTCTATCTGTACTAGCAGCACCATGGCCTTCCTGTCTGCACTTAGCACCAGGAGGAAGCGTGTATGGCATCTTGGTGACAGGAGTTTGGCTCGCTGTCTCCTTCTTCCCTCTGTGTGAAGTGTAGCTTCCCTTGTCAGCTCTTTAGCTGTTGATTTCTGTCCTTTCCAGCTTTGCTTCTGTCTGCTCTATGCCAGATAAAATCTATAGTCCCTATTCTCAGAGGAGTTAGTCCATGGTCACGGCTTCCCGACAGCCTTACTGGAAGACACCCCTCTCTTGTCCAGCCTTTCCCATCTTTACCTCTTACTGATAGCGCAGATTACAGAGATCTCTATTTGGGTTCTCTTTCGGACTTTTCTTTTTCTGGAATGTCGTGACTTTTCCCGTGAACTCGCCACCATCAGCGGTCTTCTGAATCTACCAGTAGGACACAAAGTATATTCTGCATCCTCTAAATGCTGAGCATGGATCGAGGGAGCTTTTTTTTTTTTTTTTTTTCTGAAACAGTGTGTCATTATGGAGTTCAGGCTGGCCTTGAACTTGCTGAAATCCTCCTACCTCGGCCTCCCAAGTGCTGGGATTATAGCTGTGTGCCATCGTGCTCAGTAAGGGAGTTCTTTAAGGTTCATGCCTCTGACACTTTCCCTGAGTCATTTCTATTCCTATTAGTCAGACACCATGCCCAACAGGCCGTTGCCAGCATTCTTCAGATACGCGTGCAGTCTTGGCAGATCGTGTGTGGGCATAAAGCGACGTTATGATTGGTATCTAGATGTCCCCCAAAGCCTCATGTGCTCATAGTGGGGCTTCTGGGAAGTGACTGGATCATGGGTTTGTGATACTCATCACTGGTTTAGTCCACTGTTGAGTTTATATCAAAATGTGATGCTGGGAGGTTACACCTGGCTGGAGGAGGTGGGTCATGGGGGTGTGGCTTGGAAGGGTCTATCTCACTCTCTTCCCTCTGATCTCTCTCTCTCTCTCTCTCTCTCTGCTGCTCTCTTCTGTGATGCCACCCTGCCTTGGAACCAGCCGATTACAGACTGAAATCTCTACACACCGTGAGCCAAAATAAACCTTTGCTCCTTCGAGTTGCGGGTGTTGGTATTGTGTCTCAGCAACAAAAAAGTAACTAAGACAAGCAGTAATTTTCCTTTCTGAAATTCTATTGACTCGTTTTTATGTTTTACGGTCATTATTTTTCCCTTCTCCTTGCCGCGTGACTTGAGAGCTGCATACACGGAACATTCCTCTCTTCCTCTGAGTCTTCTCTTTTTATTTCCCTTTCTATCAGGAAGGGACTGTCCTTAATCAGTCCTGTTTACCAATATGGTATTTGCCCTCTACTTTTCTGGAGGAACAAATACTAAACTCATATCTGTTTTAATAGCAGAAGAGCTGTAGAGAAAAGTCAAGTTAAAGGCAAGGAGAATACCATCTGGGAATATTTTCAAGTACATTGTTCCATCACAGAGTGTAGCAACTGGTATTCCAGGCAGAAGGGACAGCACAGAAAGAGTCCTCGCAGTGGACAGGAGCAAGGCGAGCGTGGTGCGCACTGAGAGGAGGAAGGCAGGTGTCCCTGGAGATGTGGCTGCAGACAAGGCCGACAAAATCTCCCAGAAGGTAAAGGTTTTGCTGAAATGTTTGTATGTTAAGGTAAGGAACAGAGCTGTGGCTTCTCATTCCTCAAAGTATACAAATAATAAAAGGACAAAAAGTTCTTTCTCTTCTGAGCATCTGGTTTGCATTTTATTTCAGCCTCAAATCTGACCCCTCTTCCTCTTCCACGCAGGAAGAACAGAGTGCGTGCCGGAGCACGAGCGGGGGGCGGTCAGCTGTGGAGGACCACAGAGGAGCATGGGGTGGGGTTTGTCACATTGTATGTGTGCTTCCTCTTTGTCTAATCATACCTACAGCTGCCACCCTGTCACCACTGCTAGCTGTGACAAATAGGAAGAGGCAACACATCTTGGGTCTGCAGAAGGATCTTTCAAGGCTGCCGGTCACTTTTCAGGGAGTTTTAGAATCTGGTTGGAGGCTCTGTTGGCAGCATAAGGGAGAAGACTGAATGTAAGGGCAACATTTTAAAACACCAAGTGTCATCTAAATTATGGCCAGGGCCTGTATCACAGGTCACAATCGAGGAAAGATTACTACTGAGGAAAGAGAAAGGAGTTTGACAGAACCATTTGTTCAGGTGGGCATGCATCATTTGTTTTTTGTCTCTGGAATGCCAAAATTTGAAACTGGTTTTCTGTGTCCTGTAGGGCACTTATACTGCCTCGGTTTAAACTTCAGCATTTGATATGTCAGTGTCACGTTGCACTTTATCTTTTTTAGTGAAGGAAGATGTTTGGAAGCAATATAATGAGCTTGTTTGTCAGTAGTTTTTATTTCCCGAGTTTTTAAAGAATGGTCAGTGTGAATTTAAAGAATAGATTAAAATTGTTTCAAATTGCAGGAGAGACTATGCTTGTATTTAAGGAGGGCAAAGTGAAAAATAGAGAAAAGACAAAAACAACATTTCAAATAGTATGGCGAAAGTTAGACAATTATATAGGTGATATCGCTCAGCGGCATGGGCGCCTGCTGCGTGCGAGGTCCTGAGGTTGACCCCCGGTACCCACAAAAAAATAATAAATAAATAAATAATAAAAAAAAAGAAACTGAATAAAACGCAGGTACATTTTTACTTATAATTTTAGCACTACAGTACATTAAATGCCTCCCCCTACCAACATCTTCTACATGAAAGCAAAGGCACGTGCTTCTACTGGTCCTCTCCAGAAACACGAACTGAGACCACTGCTTGGCAGCTTCCTGCAAAGATGAAAGTGGCTTCGCAGCCCAGGCTGTGCACCTGGCCAGTTTCCAGGTGAGAGGTTTCTTCCCAAGGCGAGGCTGAAAGAGCGAATGGCAATTCAGTAAAATATAGTAAAATGACAGAAAAATTAAGGCACTACATAAAATCTGATCTCTAATTTTATACCAATGACTTTTTAATTATAAAAATGTGATCCTTCAATTGTGTTTGTTATCTTAGTCCGCAGGCATCAGATGTGTGCGTTTCCCAGTAAAACTCCACGAGCCACACATTTCATCAGCACCCTTTCCTTTCAAAATGAAGTGATATTCATTCTAGCAAACACAAACCAGCTTTACAAGAGTAGGCTTATCTTGTCAACAGAGAACTGTCTTTTCAGAACTTTGTTTGCCACTTTTCTCAATGTGTTACCTGTATTTATTCTCCTATAAGACCAACATTTTAACACCTGGAAAAGAACAAGGTCCTTATATATCTCTTAAATAAACTCTGTGCTCTGAAAAGCAGTAAGTGTGCTAGCCAATTTTTTCCTAGGTTTTTTTTTCTTTTTTCTTTTTTTCCTTTTGAAAAGCCACTGTGTGGCTCTGATGTGTTAACCACTCTGTAGCTCAGGCCCTTACTTGCAGAGTAGTAATAATAGCAATAACAATAATAGCAGTGTCTATAGGGTTGTTGTTGGATTAAAATCGATAATACAAGTAAAAGTCTTAGAACAAGGGAGTAATCCCCAAATGTTACTTAGTATAATTTTGCTACTCAACTTTTATTCAGTCTTTAGTACTTCTAAAAAGATATGCACTTTTAGATGGAAGGTGAATGCTAATATCTGTGGTTCAGAAAACTGGAATGGGAGGAAATCAATGATTCTGCAAACTTGGATCCAAGTTTGAGATAGTGCCAAACCTGCCACTGTATTCACTGCAATGTTGCAGTGTGTGCGTGTGTGTGTGTGTGTGTGTATGTGTGTGTAGGAGAGGGAGAAAGAAAGAGAGGGAGACAGAGAGGGAGAGAGAGGGAGAGAGGGAGGGAGAGAGAGAGAGACGGTGGGGAGGGAACGGAACTTGCTTGGAGTAAATACCCTTAGAAGTTAAATTGTTCTAGAAATGTTCTTCACATAACCCTATTTTGACCTGAAAGATAAGTTTCTCATTCTGGTTGTCAATGTTATCATGATTATTTCTCTTCTTTGATGCCAATCAACTAAATTTCCACTCATTTGCAGATCCTATCAGGAGATCAATATTGTGAGTAAATTGAATCTGATGGGGATTTCAGGTTGAGAATTATTTCCGTCCAACGAGCACATCACTGGCTCGTTTCTCCTGGTGGTGTGTATGGAAGACATGATTACACTATGCAACTGTTGTTTGTGTCTTTGTTCCCTGGTCTCATGCATTTAATCAGCTCTTTTTTGTTCATTACACAATTAACTATTCACTGCAGTGCTGCCAAGATTTTGATGATATTTTCCAACAATACCAGCAAGTTAGATGCTTTTGTTTTAATTCTTCTTTTCTCTACATACCAATAGTCACATCGTCTTTAAGACACAGACCCCAGGCCTCTGTGGGATGCTTCCATCAGGGCCTCTGCTGTTCTCTCAAATCTTGGGCTTGCTTTTATTGTAGCACATATTGTACTGTAATCATGATTTTAATTTTCTCTATATCTAACTAGATTTTAAGTAGGGCAATATTTCCTGGTATTTGTCTCTAAGTATTCAGAACCTGATATAAATCTTGGGTCCCATAAATATTTAATGAATGAATAAATCATTGGGCAAATATATAAATTCTCATGTGTCTAAGACTATTAGATTTAATTCTAGGAATTTATGAGGCAGGCGAAGAGGAACACAAGGTGGGAAAATTAGGTGGAGAGTGTAGTGTATTCTAGGGATTGTAAGGGTTTAACAGGAGCACAGCATGATGTGTTCCAGGATTCACTAGCCAGCTGTTCTTTATTCTTAAACACACTTTTCAAATATCATCTCTTTGGAGAAGCCTTTTCAGACATCTTCTCCTTCCCTTGTCTTGGTGCAGACTTTTTACTTCTTTTTTTTGGCTTTACATTGTACACATTTCCATTCTATTCCATTGAAATATTTTAGCACAAGTGCTTATACCTGCTCACCTTTTCTGTTTACGCTATTAGCATTATAGAGAGGGGAAACTGAGATGCACGGTCTGACAGATTTTGCTTCTTAAATACTGACTTTGCTACCCATGACTGGATAACTGATGATAGACAGCCACTTAATTTCCTTGAATTTTAGTTTCCTTGTGAGTAAAATGAGGAAAGTAGTATCAACTTCACAGCAGTGTTGTGACCTGGTAAGTATATAACATATGCTCGATCAACTGTATTTCCCTTTGCTTCACCTTCTCTGAAGACAGAAATCATATTTTATTAATACATTCCTAGCAACTAGGACACTCCCAACACCTAGGAGAGGTTTGATAGATGCTTTTTGAGAATAAAGTATGAGTTTATTTAAATTTTTAATGTGTGTGTATGTTCCAGAATAAATATTCAGAAAAAACTGTGCTTGGAACCAAGAGTTACCTATAGCTATTACAAATTTAGTACATCTGGGTTACTGTTACAGTAATTCCAATACAGTGTAGAGTACGTTCCCATCCTTGGGAAAGTTTCAAGTTGTCTGAAGTCAAATGTGGAAGGTGGGAATGATATTTCAAGCAGTCTGCTTGCTGCAGTTGCTCCTATTGGAATAGACAGGGAAATAATCATGCACAACTTAACGAGTACCCTTCCAAGTAAGTGCAAATCATTTATCAGCCTACCAAAGTTCATAAGTCTCCCTTTCCTCCAGGAAGTGCACAGATGGTTAAATGAGTTGGTGTTATACTGGTCTATTATAAATCATTGAGTGAGTGCATATTATTAGCTAAGTTGCTTTAACATGCATCCTCATTATATTCCTGAGCATAATTTCTTATTAATGATTGCTTCCAGGGAGACTCTGTTTTGCTTTTTGGCAACATGTCTATTTGGATACCTTATGCCATTTCTATAAATATTAGGCAAGGTTGGAGAATGTGCAAGGCAAAGCAGAGCGTCAGCTCTCAGTCCCCTTCAACCTTTCATTTCAGTGTGTGTACCTGAATTTATTGGATTCGATTTTCTCTCTTTCTGTTCCTCTCTTCCTACTCTCCTCCTCTCACCTCCTTGTCCATGTTTATGGATTCAGTAGCTGCATCAGTGAGACAAACTGAAAAACTTCACACCTAAATCAAGTATTTGATTGAAACAAATAAACTTCTTGTCCTGAGAATCCCATTTTGTCTGATTACTACTGGTCAATAGAGGAGGCTTCTCCTGATAAGGTGTCTAAGTATTTTGAAAGTGGCTTAGTAAGAAATGGGTAATATGGTTATGAGGGGATGATTCCTCTAAATAACTTACCTATTTTGCTAATTGAGCTCTCAATATTCCATTATTATTTGGGGTTTGTGTAACTTAATCAAATTTCCTAACTGTACTATTAACGAGTAGATTTAATGATATAAAACTATTGAAAGTCAATTTCTAGCTGAGTTTTGTCTTATGTCACTCGGTGTTACTCTTAATTTTCAATTTAACTGTAGAATGATCTTAAGTACACAGGGAACTGATCAAATTAAGACATCTGTACTTTTTGAATATATTCTTAGTGGATAGTCAATATTTTAAACTCTACCAATCAAAAATATGATCTCTAGGGTTGGTGATATGGCTCAGCGGCATATGTGTCTGCCTGGCAAGCACGAGGTCCTGAGTTCAACTCCTCATACCCACATTAAAAAAAATATGATCTCTATATTTTTTCTTTTCTTCTTTCTTTCTTTCTTGTATCTTCCTTTCTTTCTTTCTTTCTTTCTTTCTTTCTTTCTTTCTTTCTTTCTTTCTTTCTTTCTTTCTTAATTCTCTTTTGCAGCCATCAAGCATTACATATTCTAAGATTTCTCTTTATCCTTTAGGACACCTTTATATTTTTTCTAGGTCTTTGGTATATTATGCATAATAGAGTCAATGTATTTTTTTATTAACTTTATTGGCACATTTTAGATATACATAATGATCACATTCATTAGAGGAAGTTTGTACCTGTACATGATATTTCTTGATTATTCTTTTCCCCCAATCTCCTGTACTCCCTTAAACCCCTCTTTCCCTTGTTATGTACAAAAGCTTTGTTTCCTTTTTCTTCCATTATTTTTTTCTTTTTCCTTCCTTCTTTTCTCCCTCCCCCATCCCTGTTCCCCTTCCCATCTGAACATTTTCTTCCTATTTCCCAGTATCTCTTATATATTTTGGTCCTTATTTTACCCTTTCACTTTCTCCCACCAGAGAAACAATGTGACATTTAAACATGTGTGTCTAATTTATTTCACTTAAGTATGGACTCTTTTTTCTTTTCCCTTCATTCCTCCCTCCAGGTTCCCCCTCTTTTGAACAATTTCTTCTTATTTCACGATACATTTTATACACTTTGGTCCTTATTTACACATGCTGTATCTCATGCTAGAGAAACAATGCAAATTGGACAAATGTGTCCCATTTATTTCACTTAAGAGTATGGTCTCAAAGTGCATTCATTTACCTAGAAATGTCTCAAGTTTACCCCTCTTTTTGGCTAAGTAGTACTCCGTTGCATAAAAAAACATCTTCTTTAGCCATTCCTCTGTTGATGGGCATTTGGGTTGTTTCCAAGATTTAGCTATTACAAACTGTGCTGCTATAAACATAGGGGCACATATATCACTGTGGTATGATGTTTTTAATTCTTCTGAGAAGATACCCAGAGGGGGAATAGCTGGATCAAATGTGATCTCTAATCCTAGTTTTTTGAGGAATCTCCACACTGATTTCCACAATAGCTGCACCAGTCTACACTCTTTCCCACCAACAGTGGAAAAGAGCTCCTTTATCACCACAGCATCTCCAGCATTTTTTATTGGTTGATTTCTTGATAATAGCCATCCTTTCTAGAGTGAGATGGAATCTCAGTGTTGTCTTAATTTGCATCTCTCAAATGACCAGTGATATTGAACATTTTTTCACATGTTTATTTGCATTTGTATTTCTCCTCTGAGAAGTGTGTATTCATCTCAGATGCCTATTTTTGGATCAGGTCTTTAAATTTAGAGGGTCTGATTGTTTTCAATTCTTTATATGTTCTAGATATAAGTCCTTTGTCTGAGGAACAACTGGCTAAAATTTTTAGCCAGTGAGTTTAACTTTGTGGGTTGTCTTTTCTCTCTATTGCTAATTTATTTTACTGTGCAAAAGCTTTTTAATAGGATGGCATACCAGTTGTTGATTCTTTGTAGTATTTCCTGTGCAACTGGGGATTTGTTCATGAAATCATTGCCTACACCTATGTCTTCAAGAGTTCTACCTATCTTCTAGCAGATTTAGTGTTTTTATTTTAATATTTAGATCTTTGATCCATTTTGACTTTAGTTTAGTGCATGGTGATAGACATGTAGTCTTCAGCATGTGGAAAGCCAGTTTTTCCAGCACCATTTATTAAAAAGGCTATGTTTCTTCCAGTGAACATGCTTGGCCTCTTAGTCAAAGATAAGGTGGCTGAGTGTTTTTGTGTTTCTGCATCTTCTAATCTGTTCCATTCATCCTCAGGTCTATTTTTTGGCAGTACCATGCTGTTTTTATTACAGTAGATTTGTAGTAGAATTTCAAGTCAGGGATTGTGATGCCCCTGTCTTGCTTTTGTCACCTAGGATTGTTTTTGCTATTCTATGTCTCTCTTGGTTCCAAATGAATTTTAGGAATGTTTTCTCTCGTTCTCTGAGATATGCTAATGGTATTTTGATGGGGATTGCATTAAAACTGTATAACAGTTTTGGGAGTATGATCATTTTCACTATGTTAGTTCTTCTTACCCATGAGCAAGGGATATCTTTCCATTTTCTGATATCCTCTTCAATCTTCTTTTTCAGAGTACTTTCACTTTCTTTGTTAGATTGATTCCTGAGTATTTTATTTATTCAATGCTATTGTGAAATGTGTAGTTTCCCTAATTTCTCTCTCGGTGCATTTGTTGTTATTGTACAGAAATGCTATTGACTTTTGAGTGTTGACTTTTTACCCAGCTACACTGTTGAATTCAATTATTAACTCTACAAATCTTTTGGTGGAGTTTTTGGGGTCTTCTATTCAGAGTATCATGTCATCTGCAAATAATGATAATTTAATTTCTTTTCTTATCTTTATTCCTTTCATTTATCTTTCTTATCTAATTCTTGTCTAATTGCTCTGGCTATTGTTTCTAGAACTATATTGAGTAGGAGTGGTGATAGTGGACCTTCTTGTCTTGTTCCTGATTTTAGAGTGAAAGCTTTTGGTTTTGGGCCATTTAGTATGATGTTGACTATTGGTTTGTCATACATGGCCTTAATCAGATTAAGATAAAGATCTTCTATGCCGATTATCTATAGGGTTTTATCCTGAGTGGGGGTTGGACTTTTTCAAATGCTTTTTCTGCATCTATTGAGATGATCATATGATTTTTGTCCTTGGCTCTGTTACTATGGTGTATTGCATTTATTGATTTGCATATGTTGAACCATCCCTGCATCTCTGAGATGAATCCTACTTGGTCATAGTGTATAATCTTCTTGATGATCTGCTGCATTCTGTTTACTAGTATCTTATTGAGGATTTTTTATCTATGTTTATTATGAAGATTAGCCTGTAGTTCTCTTTTTTGTTTGGGTCCTTCTCTGGTTTTGGTATCAGGGCAATACTTGCTTCCAGGAATGACTCTGGGAGTATTGCTTCCCTTTCAATGTCATTAAAGCATTTCTTCAGTAGTGGCATTAGATCTTCTCTAAATTTCTTGTATAATTCAGCAGTGAATCCATCCAGACCTCGGCTTTTCTTTGTTGGTAAGTTTTTAATTACATTTTCAATTTTATTGACTGATATTGGTTCATTTAGAATTTTTATATCTTCTTGATTCAGTTTTGGCAATTCATATGTATCTAAGAATCTGTCCATTTCTTCTGTTTTCTGTCTTATTAGAGTGCAAGTTCTTGAAGTAAGTATGGATGATCTTCTGGATTTCCACAGTATCCATTGTGATTTCATCCTTTTAATTACTAATTGCATGAATTTGAGTGTTTTCTTTTTTTTTTTTTGATAAGGTTGGCTAAGGATTTATCAGTCTTTCAAAGAAACAACTCTTTGATTCATTGATTCTTTACATTATTTTCTTAGTCTTGATTTCATTAATTTCTACTCTTTATAATTTCTTCCCTCGTATGAGAGTTTGAAGGAAGAAATTTGGGTTTGATTTTTTCTTCTTCTTCTAGATGTTTGAGGTTCAACATTAGGTTCTTTATTTTATTATTATTATTTTTTTATATGCGGGTACTGGGAGTTGAACTCAGGACCTTGTGCTTGCCAGGCAGGCACTTATGCTGCTGAGCTATATCACCGGCCCCTCAACATTAGGTTCTTTATTTGAGCTCATTCTATTTTCCTGATGTGAGAGTTCACTGCTATAAGTTTCCCTCTTAGGACTGCTTTCACTGCATCACATAAGTTCTAGTATGTTGTTTCAGCATTATCATTTAATTGTAGAAACTGTTTAATGTTTTTCTTTAATTTCATTTGTGACCCACTGGTTGTTAGGAGGGTATTATTTAATTTCCAGGTGTTTATGAAGTTTTTGTGGTTTCTTTTATTTCCCATTTTCATTGCACTATGGTCAGATAATATGCGTGGGATACTTTCAATTCCTTTGCATTTACTTAGGCATGTTCTATGGGCTAGTATGTGGTCTATTTTGGAAAGCATCCCATGTGCAGCTGAGAAGAATATGTATTCTGATGTTGTGGGGTGGAACACTCTGTAGACATCTACTAAATCCATTTGTTCACAGGTTTGATTTTGTTCTATATTTGTTTGTTGATTTTTTGGCTAGTTGATCTATTTGTGATAGTGGGGTATTAATAACCCCATTATAATTCTGTTAGTGCTCATTTGATTTTTCCTATCTGTTGATGTAGTTGAGTGTACTGGTATTTGGTGCATATATACTTATGATCATTATCTCTTCTTCTTGGAGTTTTCCTTTAACAAGTATGTAGTGACCTTCTTTGTCTCTTTTGATCAGTCTTGGCTTGAAGTTCATATTGTCTGCAAATAGAATAGCTACAGCTTCTTTTTTGTGGGTTCCTGTCACATGGAATATTGTTTTCCATCCTTTGACTTTTAGTCTGTGAATTTCTTTTTGAGGTAAATGTGTTTCTTGTATGCAGTATATTGTTGGATCTTGCTTCTTGATCCATTCTGCCAGTCTGTGTCTTTTGATTGGTGAATTGAGACCATTTATATCGATGGTTATAACTTATATGTGTTGGTTTATCCTTCTCATATTATTTTCCTGTTGTGGGTACCTTGTCTTTCCCCTTGGTTTAATCACTTGCCCTACCTGATGGTTTCTTTCTACTCATGTTCTTGGAATTGTGGTCTTCCTTATCTTTTTCTAAAATATCCTTCAGAGCATTTTGGAGAGCTGGTTTGGTGATCATGAATTTCTTCAGTTGTTCTTTGCTATGGAAGTATCTTATTTCTCCATTGATTTTAAAGATAGCTTTGCAGGGTACATCAATTTGGGTTGGAGGTTGTTTTCTTTTAGGGCTTGAAATTCTTCACTCCATGCTCTCCTTGACTTGAGTGTGTGTGTTGAGACAACTGTTGTGATTCTAATGGGTTTTCCTTTATAGGTGATTTGTTTCTTTTCTCTAATGGTTTTTAATATTCTGTTCTTATGCTGAATTTCTGGAATCTTGATTATTATATGCCTTGGTGTAGATTTATTTTTGTCATGGCTAATTGGAGTTCTCTATGCCTCACTTATTTATGTCGAATTCTTTATCCATATTTGGGAAATTTTCTGCCATTACTTGTTAACAGGGTTTTTAATGGCATTTTCCCTATTTCTGGCTTTCTCATTAACTCCAGTCAATCTTATGTTGCTCTTCTTTGCTTTGTCTTGCATCTTGGATTGAGTTTTCAAGGTTTTTTGCTATTTTAAAGATATCTTTCTCTTTGTGGTCACTAACTGCAATCCCGTCTTATAGACCTGATATTCTATCTTTGCCTTTATTCAGTGTATTGAGTGTACTTTCAACAGAATTTTTAATCTCCTGGATATCTGTTTGGATCTGTTTCATGGCTTGCATTTCTTCCCTATGTTGGGCATTTATGGTTTCCATCATTTCCTAAACTTCTCTCTCTCTTTTTTTAATCTGCATCTACTCTAGATTCATTGGGCGTGTCTTCATTTTGATTGTCCTTTTTTTTTTTTTTTTACCTGAGTGATTATTTTTTCTATACCCACATCCATTTGTTTTTTCACTTCTGCTGCTATCATTTCAGAGTGATCCTGTATTTGGCTTCTGATTTCCTCGGTCTCATTGTGCTCTGGATTTGTCCTGGGTGGGCTAGAGGTCTGGGGTTGTATTTTGCTTCTGTGTCTTGTCATTTTCTATGTTTTATTTTCTGTCTTGGTGCTCATAGATTTCTCATGGTAGGTAGCCTTATCCCTAATATTGAGGCTTCCCTAGGAAATGTCTCTTCCTTAGATATATCTTCTAGGTATAAGTGGTTCTTGGTCTTTGTTTCTATCCCAACAACATACCTTCCAAATTTATTAAGGATGAGAAGTTGATATTTATTTGGCTCAGCATCCCATACTGTGTTATGGGACTGTGGTGATTGTTATTACCCTAATCACAACGTTGTCATATGAGGAAAAAACTGATTATAACATGTATGACATCCTGGCTAAAGTAGTACAATTAACAATAACAGTATCATCAAGCACAGTGTAGCAACTGACAAACTGTGGTAACTATTAATTTAGTACATTTAACCATAGGGGAAAGCTCTTCTATATAAACAAAATCTAACATATACCAGGATTTTGTATGTAATGAATTTCCCCTTGGTAGATTGATTTTACCATTTGGGTAGTATTTAAGAGGGATATGGGACAAAATAGAAGAGTGAGGAGAAATACAGTAGAAGCAAGGCTGTAAGGCTAAGGATGATCTTTCAAGTTTTGGAGACAGAAGAGAAAAAATGAAAGAGAAAGCAAAAGAATATTAAAGTGAAACAGAAAAAGAAGAGACAATGCTCATTCACATGAAAGTATCATAAAATCAAGAGAGATATTTGAGGGAAGAGAGAAAGACAAATAGAATGAAACAAAAATAAATAAGAAATCTAATTAGTCAAAAGAAAAAAAACAAAAATACAAAAACTAAACAAGCAAACAAAATAAAGCAAAACACCCCGCGCAAAACAGCCCCAAGTAGCCTGAAAAAGGAAAACCAAACAAACAAAGAAAAAGAAAAAGAATAAAATTCCTCTGGTGTCCACAGTTCTATAGTAGTGTCCATCATGAATCCCAGAAATGTGCTGTGTGGCCCTGCCAAGTTTGCAGTAGGATTTGTGCTGGGTGAGGGGCTGATCTTGTCCTGTGGTTGTGGGGTGGCTAGGATGGCCTTCTCTAGCTGACAACATTTGGGTGTCCTCTTCTCCTCACCCTGTTTGTCTCTCTGGTGCTATCCCAGTTGCTGTGCTGCTCTTGGGTAGGGAAAGCCCAGGGTTGCCCCCAGATCCATGTACGGTTGTCCCCTTCCAGACCTTGCAAGCTTCCTCATTTTCACACCACTAGCTCCTCTTACCCACTGATCATAGGGCAGGGGGAATGCCCTTGTCCTGCCATAGGACAAGGCTGCTTGCCTGCTTGTGTTGCTGTGTCACAGCCACTCTGCTAGTCCCAGATCAGAGGGGAATTTCTGGTTCTTTGTATTTAGGGCTAAGTGGCATTTGGTGACCACCGGAGTGGAGTCTGGGTGGCCCCAGCTCCTAGCTCTCAGCAGATTTCCCCTAGCCTGCTTCCCAACTGCTGGCAGTCCACTGTGAGTGGAGGCTCTTCCCTCATGCCACTCCAGGACTTTGGTAGTGAAGCAACTGGGGCCTGTTCTGCTGCTGCGGTTCATCGGGATCCCTCTGGAGTAAAACGGCGTCCCCTCCCACCGACTTCTGTTCTGCATGTCCCCGCGGAAGCACAGCAGGGTTCACCTCCCCCGCCAGCTGCTGGCTTTGTTGGCCCCTCTGGACACGGCGTCCCTCCGCTGCTCTGGCAGCAGTGTCGTGCCGCTTCAACGCATATTTAAAAAATGTACTATATATTAAAGCTTTAATTTCCACTAAATAATAGAATAACCTAAATGTTAAAGACTGTTTTCTCTAGTATTGGTTAGAAGTCTACTTTATACTGTCATACTGCCCGAGGCTTAATAACTACAAAGTACGTTTATAAAATTAAGGGAAGAAAATTCATGTGTTAAAATAATTTCTTTAGGCTTATAGCAAAGCTATCGTATATCAAGGAACAGTACAATGCTTGAGTGTGTTTGCATGTTTCAGGGACGGGGTATTCTCCTGGGCACCTTGCCCTTCTGGTTCGGGAAGGTAGGCTTTACTTCGATTGAGCTTGTCAGTGGTGACAGCCTGGCGCTCTGCCTCTGGCACCAAACTGGACCTAGCATTTTAAGAGAAACACGACAAACACCAACATTCTGTGTTTACACCTTGGCAATTGTTCTACACTGGGCAAAATCCCCTTTTGATATTCTATAGTTAAGCATTGCCTACATTAGCATTTACTTTTTACTTATCCACAAAATATAATTGAAATCCTAGTATCTATGCTATGTACTTATAAATTCACCTCAGAAGCTTTGATAAAAGTATTTCCAAATTTGCTAATGTCATTATGCTTTTTTGAATTAAATATCACATTAAGTAAAGCATGTTATATAAAATGGATACTTTTTTAGAATATAGAAAAGTTATATTTAATCTCTATATGTGTTCTTATATTATCAACAATGACTTTGACTAATGGGAAATATTCTATTTTCAAAATAATTTTAAGCCAAGTGTGGTGATGCATGCCTGTTTTTCCAGCAACTGGGGAAGCTGAACCAGGAAGATCACAAATTTGAGGCCAGCATGGGGAATTTAGCAAGACCTCTCTCAAAATAATAAAATGTTGAGCTCCTTTGGGTTCAATGCCCAGCACCACACACACACACACACACACACACACGTTCTCACCCAACTTACAGTAACATATAGGCATAAAGTATTGAAAAATAATTTTTTCTTTTCTCTGAACTAAATTGTGTCCCCCTAAAATTCCTACATGGAAGTGTTGAAACCCTAATTCGCAATACCTCAGAAAGTACCTATAATTGGAAACAGAATCTTTGAGGAGTGTCTTAGTTACTTTTCTCTCAATGCTGGGACAAAATACCCAACACCCAAAATAAAGGAAGGAAAGGTTTATTTAGCTCACAGTTTGTGGAGGTTTCAGTCCGTAATCAGCTAGCTCCAAGGCAGGATGGCGTGGCAAGGGCAACAGTTCATGGCAGCAGAAGACAGCAAAAGCAGTAAGAGCAAAAGCAGGGAGAGCAAGCCTCTTTTCCTCCCTTGTATTGTAAGCAGGCTCCCCCACCAGGGCGGGTGTAGCACTCACACCATCTCCCTGCCCTCTTCCTGCAGGGGATGAGGATGGTTAGAAGTGAGGCCCCTGGCCTCCTACTGAGTCACTTAGTTAAACTTCTAAACTTCTCAAGTTGACACAATGTATCAACCATTACAAGGAGGCAATTAAGGTGAAATGAAGTGGTAGGGATGGACCCTAGTTTACTATGTCTGATATTTTTCCAAGAAGAAGAAGAGAGTCAGGGACACATGGACAGAGGAAACGCCACACTGCAATAAGTTTCTGTTGTTCAAGTTGTGTGGTCGGTGGTATTTTGTTAGCTGGTCTTTGTGAAAATATGCCCTCCTTCCTATTCCTTCAAGCAAATCAGCTTGTGCTCTGTGAGGAAGAGAGGAGGAAAGAGGAGAGGGAGGAAGAAGATAAAGAGGAGGAGGAGAAGAGAAAAAAGAGGTTAGAAGAAGAAAACCCAATGTGATGGTACCTGGAAGCAATGTTGAAGATGTGACATAGTCATACTCTTCTCAAGACAAAGAGGAGGGGATGGAGGGATTAACAGCAACAAACAGTATTTAATATGCATCAAGACCTATGCTAAATACTGTATGCAATTAACTCACATAATACAGAAACCTTATCAAAATGTTGTTATCTTTGGGTGTCCTTTATATAGATGAGGAAACTGGGGCTTATCGAAAAGCTAAGTAATTTTTCTAAGGTAGCATACATAGACAGAAGAGAGGTGGCATTTCAGCGCGAGTTTGTTGGAGTCCATAGCTCCTAAACTTTATATATTGCATTCTGCTTCAATGGAATGAAAACCATTAGAGAAATGGAATTGTGATGTTCACATTTTCCATCTCACGCGCCAACCTTGTGTTTTTAAGTTCATCTTAATTCGAAGAATTCAGTCTCCTAAACAGTTTTTAAATATCTGAATGGTAACCAAGGAGACAATTTTGCTTGCAAGGATCTAAGAGCCATAGAATTTTGATGGTAAATGCAATAAAAGAAGAATATTTTGACAGAGAGGAATTAATGGCAATTTCTCGAATTGGTGGTGGTTGTGATGATAGTAGAATGATTCACCATTTCAGTTTCCTCCTAAATATTTTCCTGTTATTTTTAAAGAACACATTATACCTTTTCCTTGATGTCCTCTTCCTGCGCAGAAAGAGTACAGATTAATCCGAATCAAATTGCTTTATGAACCTTACATTTAAGAAATACATTGATATCTTTATTATATTTTAGTTGTTTTGTTGAGCAATTATTTTATTTCCAATCTATGTTAGGCTGCCTTTGAACTCACTCAGTAACTTGGATAACTTTTTAAAAGAAATGATGTTAGTATTGATATAAAAATCTCATGGTTGACATCTTTTGTTTACAGATGTAAGCTGCTTTCAGCAGTTTCAAAAAATCCCCCACAATTCTTTGCATCTCTCAGTCAGCCTCTTCCCCTCCTCCTCCTCCTCCTCTTCCTTCTCCTCCTCCTCCTCCCTCTCCTTCTTCTTCTTTGAGACAGGCTCTCGCTGTGTAGTTCAGGCTGGCCTTGAACTCACTATGTAGCATACGCTGTCCTCAAACTCAGCGATCCTCCTGCCTCAGCCTCCTGAGTACTGGGATTATAGGCGTGTGCCACCATGTTCTTCTTCTAATCACCAGAGTATCCAACACTATTCCTCTTCATATGTTCTTGACACTTTCTAGCCTGCCTTATGTGCCAGCTTCAGCAAAGGTCACCAGTGACTCCAAGCTACAAATGACATCACCTTTCCTCATTTCCTGTTTTGATTGATCTCTGTTCACCAAACAAGACCGTTTTCTATAAGCTCTGCTGCTGGAGTCTGCGGCTCTGCCTTTGTCAGCGCCCATCATTGTTCTCTGAAAGGCTCCCAGGCTCTTTTACGAATCTGTTGTCAATCGCTCCTTCCTGGAAAGTCCTCTTCAGTTCTTTTTCCCTAAGGATGTCACTCATGAACTCCCATGTCTCCGAGGTCATCTCTGTCATCTACTCTAAGTTTAAAATCTTTTGCTTAAACTTTATTCGTGTTTATTAATTTCCCACTTATTCTCTGGATATCACACCATCATCTAAAACCAAGATGCAGCACAAATGCTCTTTCGAGGACATCCCTCTATTCATTTTTTAATAAAGTCATAATTTTCCAAGTTTAAACACTTTGACACCCTTTCAAACTTTTTTTCTTTTAACATTTGATACCCCTATGACTCTTGTTCTCCCCATCAAATTCCTAGTTCTACCTGTATAATCCACTCTGTGTTTTCTTACATCTATTAGATATTAGACTTGAAAGCCAGAAGGCCTTGGCTTCAATGATGAATTCTATGGTCTTAGGTATCACTCTGTCTCTCTAAGATTACACTCCATCATCTGAAAAATGGGCTAATAATGTCTATTATAGGCTACAGTAATGACCAGATGAACTGATATGTGCAGAATATTTCAAATAATGCATGGTACCATAGTCACTCTGCATGTTACTTTCCTCCTCCTCTTTCTCCTCTTTTTCTTCTTCCTCCTCTTCTTCTTAGTCTCCATTGCTGTTTTCCTTTCCATTTTCATGGGTGTCTTATTTCAGGTTCTTATTGTATCTTGTATGGTCTCATATAGATCTCTGTAATTGGTTTATTCCACCCTCAATCTCTCTGTGTTCTGCTCTATTCCATAACATGTTTCTAAATTAACATTCTTGAGAAAGACCTAGATCATTATAGCCTCCTATGAAAAAGTATTCAGTGATTCCAGTCTTACTTATTCGTGTGATGCTAGCCAAGTCACCAGACTCTCCTGGGTTTGGTTTCCTCATTTCTGTCCTGTGAGGTAGGGCTAAACATTCCCAATGAGAAGATATTTTTCTGTGCCTTTGATCTCCCATTGCATGTACAGCATCCTCAAATCCCTAGGCGTGCCATTCAGAGATCTCCCTGCATGGTTCCAAGCTGCGTTCTCAATGTTCTCATTCTGCCTTTCAGTTCCTCTTCCTCTTTCTTTAAAATTTGTTTGCTAGTAACCAGTCTGGATGAAATCTCACCTCCGTGAATGTAATTATGGCATTCTTTCTGCTGGAGTAGTCTTCCTTTTTATTACTTAAAATTCTGTCCTTTTCCCCATGTGCATTTTAATGGCAATGTTCATAAATCTACCCCCAAAATAAATCTAAACAAATAAATATGATTAATTTCTCTTCTATAATCCCCTAATGGATAGTTTGTATCATGTTTGATCTGTTCCTCCTCCCTTAAATGTAATTTCCTTGCCTTAGGGACCCGTTTATACTCATGTTTGCTTTCTCAGTCCTCAGATCCAGCACATGCACTACGCTTTGCACATACCCTGCTCCATTGATATTTATAAAATAAATATGAGGGGCATCTCCTCTAGTGTCTGTAGCACTTATTTAAATACAGAAGATGCAGCATTGATGCATAAGGACCCTATAATGTGAAAGGAATATTTGCTGTAAGTTGACCTCAGAGAGTCCCAAGTTGTTGCATGACACTGTAGAAGATCCTAGGTCACACAGAGAAACCCCTTTTTCAGTGGCAGTGATTTGTAGATCTCTTTTGATTTCACTGTATCCGATGACTTCATCTCACCCTGCTCTTAGCTATTAGACTAGTCCCTTCTTTCCACTTCTGTGAGGACAAGTACTATGTCTTCAACGACATACATGTGACAGTATTGAAATACAAGTCCTTATTCACACTGGTATCACTAGTCTGGCAAATAGCAAATGGTGGATTCTCAGTGTTCGATTGGGGAGAAAGTTTGTCTTTTCGGATGAGGTTCAGGACAGGCTCGTTTAAGCTTGCATCTCGTGGTTGAAGAGACTCATGCTAAGACCTGGCACACAGATGCAACAGAATCAGGGTCAGAGAGAAGAACACACCTCATGATCTCTCTGAATAAGTAACAGCAAACTGAGTAACTCTCATCTCACTTAGGATTATTTAGAGGTTTCCTAAAATATGTAAATTTAAAGCAAATGTCATAAATTTTTTTTCTGGTCACTTGTTCCAGCAACATTTTAAGATATCAGGTTTAGAGAGTAGTGTCCTTTTATTCACCCTTCAGGCATTATTTAGGAGAGTCTGATGTTCTTTCTAATCTAATGCCATCTGTCCTGTGAAAATTAAATTGCTTGTCACTATTCTAAAGCAAAATCTCTTTAGAGTCACTGCATTGTTTAGGATTAAGATTTCACTTATTAACCCACATTCTCTGATTTTCTAATCACATGGTACTATTTCATGGGGTAATTGCTAGTTCTTTACTTGGTAGAGGAAGAACCATAGTTACAGGAACTTAATAATTTGGTCAAATTCGTACAGAAAACTAAGAATAAAGACAGAGATGTTAAATGATGATACAGCTTCTACAAATTTGTATTTCCTTTGCCACAGCTGAATATCTCTTGACACCGTGGGTAACTTTGCCTCTGCTGTAGTGTTGAAAAAATATAGTGCTAAGATTTTTTTCTATGCAGTTGTCATCTCAGCCGTATTCAAGATTCTACCTGTCTGACTCTCATGTCATTACTATGTTTAAATTATTAAACATAATGAAATGACCATGATTTAGTTATTGGATGGATTTGGAGACATGGTTTCCTAATGAAATGTGGAAAACACACTTGCTGTATAAACACAAGCAGTCCTCAAAGTCCAATATGTTAACACGAAGGGAGGTTCAAAGTGCAGGGCATTTCTGAGGAGCTTCGGCTCTGTCACTGTGTAAGCAACGCTTCTCACTATTTTGCATATGTCACACTGACTAATGCAACTGGAAGGAAAAGAAAAGAATGAAAAGAAAAAAGAAAAGAGAAAAGAAAAGAAAAGAGAGAAAAGAGAACAGAACAGAACAGAACAGAAAAGAGTCTATTAAGCAAGATTTTTTTTCTGAAATACTTCAAATGTTATTCTTTCTTATCCTTTGTGTAAGGAAACTTTTTATCAGTCATCTCTCAAATGTATAAATCTATATGATTTATGAAGATTTATTCTAGATAATGTTCTAGATAGTTGATTATAGGAAGTTCTTTGGCTATGTCCACACTCTCAAGGAAATCAAGTTAGAGCTTTGCACATCAAGTTAGAGCTTTATCAGGTTTATACTACAACCTTAATTTTTCAATGACTACTGCGATTTCAGGTTTTTCTGAAGAATCTGGTTTGCACTTATGATCCTAAAATAGCCCTATGCAAAAGACTTGTCACTTAAATGTATGAACTAACAATGGTCTCTTAAATTTTTTTCCATGTAAACAGCTTAAAAATCAGTAAATTTGTGAGTTCAGCAGAGAACCATTGTATTAATAGAAAGGTACAGGAAAAGAAATGATAAAGTGCAAACGGAAGTACCCATAGATCATGCAATGTCATCAGTGCTGTGTTATTCAAACCAAATGGGTGAATGTCTACTCCATCCAGCCTAACACCCATTGGTTGCATTTTTGTGCTGCTGACTGGGGGCATGCCAAGTATTAAGCTTTCTGGGTATCTTATTATGTCACATTACCTTCACTATTGCATTTTCACTCCATTAAATGATATGCTCTACCCCACACATAAACTCTTACACTTTTGGCCAGTCACTTCATTTCAATACGATTTTGGACTCTTTCATGGCTATATCATCATTCTTGTTACTTTAGTTAAATGGTTTCTTCACTCTTTCCCTGTATGTCTAGCTTTCTATTTCCTTTCTATATATTCAGATACCACTGAAAGATCGCTTCCTCCAGGGAACCAACCCTCTAGTCACCAGGTAAGGAGTGAGCTCAGGTAGGAAATAAATTCTCCATGATATTCAGCTGTGTGGAATCTTTTTAGAGATGAATTCATTCAGCAGGTATGCATTTATGACATAAAATATATGGAACTGTGCTTATGCTATGGGGAAAGTAAATACTCAAAGACCTCTACTTTATAAATGTCACCATAATGAGTTGAGATAAATATGCTGAAAGAACCCAAGAAACTTGTATTAAGTAGAGAGAGGAAATATTACTGTAGTATTTTCACTAGGTTCTTATTCAAAAAGATGCAATTTATAAGGAATAAGGCATAAAATGAAGACTCCATTAAGTAAATACTGAACTTAGTTTTCAGAAAGGAATGGGGAAATGTTATAAATTTTTATTGTACACCTCAGAACTTAAATTTATAATGCACTTCACTCCCCACTGACAAGTGGTGAATAAAGTGGTGGGAAGGAACTAATGAAAGTAACAAAATGAGATAAAGAAATAAGATGATTAGGAAAATGGGAAACCTAACCTTTTTTAAGCTTTCAGTAAAAATGATCACTAACATCACAATATAGTTACTTCCAATCTCTAAGACTAAAAAAAAAAAAATTCAAGCAACTAGAAGATGGAATTGAATATTAGTGATTAAAGAAAAAAAATCGAACACTAATTTCTATAAAAGAACAATTGAGACAAATTGATCTTAGAAAATTCCTAGCATTTAAAAATATTTTTTATTTCTTTATTCAACAAATGGGATGAAGATAAGAAAAATAATGACTTATATTTGATTTCCTTTCCTAAACTAAAAGCATTAAAAACTTTCCATTGAAAAGGGTATGCTTACTCATTGGTGTTTAATTATGTGATTGGAATTTATATTATTGTAACAGCAGTAACTTCACTGGAAGTTCAGGGATCTTAAGGATGAGTGCATTGAAGTGGAGGGACAGAGACCTGGAAGGGCTGTTCAAAGGTGGTACGCATTTCAAAAGGATACTTTGCTATCCAAATAGAATATTCACTCCTGCCCACATCCTCTGCAGATACAGAAGGAAAACCAACCAATCAGAACAGTGCCATTATCTGATGAGGATTTCGAATGAGTTTGCATCAGATCAGAAAAACTTATTTTTGTTTAGTTTAAACCTTGGATTTCCAGTTTCTATTTGGAGAACTAAACTGTTTTCATAACTGTAACATTTTTTGTAACAGTAACTACAGTCAGTCAATATTTAGCTTTAAAATGATAGCCACATATAATTCTATCAAATAACAATGGATTGAACCAAAAGAAATTGTTCATCTTTGACTCTTTTTTTACCTAACAATGGTATGTACACACGGTTCAACAATATTAGTAGGACATATCATTGAGAACTTAGTACTGTCAGATTTTCTAAACATATTACATATACCTGTCATCTTTTTTGTGATATTCCTTTAAGTTGAGTGTTATTATTAATCTCCATTTCACAGGTAAGAAAACTGAGGAACTGAAGGTAGTCACGTTTCCCTATATCTATAGTAATTGGAAAGGAAAGCCTGAAATCCTTGTTTTATCCGTGATGAAAAGTTAGAAAAAATTAACAACTGGAGAGACTTCATGTAACTTTAGTAATCAGTCTTGTTTTACATCTTAGCATATGCAGGGGAGGAAAAGGTCATTTTCTGTTCCTGTCTTTGAGTTCTCAACTAGAACCCCTGTGCCAAAAGACAGATTAATAAGAGACAAGTAGAAGTTTGTTAACATGTGTATTTCATTGATCCACCCGAAATACCCAGGGAAATAATAGTTCTCAAAGAGGTGGCTTGGAACTCCAGCTTATATACCATTCTCAAAAAAAGAACAAAAGAACAATGCATGTTTTAGAGAAGTGACAAGACAAAGGAAAAGGACCCTCAGTCTCCAAGGCCAGCAAACTATTGGAAGGCAAATCTTTGGGAAACCAGTGGTAGATAAAGGCAAGTTAGTAGAGAAATATAAAGTCCAGGCTGAGAAGATTCTGAAGTTGTCTTTAGTGATGAAGTTGAGGTCATCCTTCCAATGTAGAGAAGGAAGGAAGGACAACTTTGTAAATTTATGTCATGTGAATAGGCAAACAGAAGGTGGAGAATTTTTCTTATATCTGTTCTCCTTCAGCTCAAAACCATCCTCATGTCAGTGTGGCATATTGTGGGATGGCATATTTTGCTACTCTTCATACCTTAGAGTTGGACCTTTCTCCGTCTCAGTTTTCTACTTTATAACAAGAATGATATTCCTACATCGTATGTGTTAGTCATGAGGAGCTATTTTGCACCCTGCTGTTTCTGTATCAGCTCTTATCTGCAGTAAGCCATATTCTCACACGTCAGCTCTATTAGTAATAAAGGAGCTCTTATTTATTTTTTTTATTTCTCAGTTGGTTCATAAGTTAGCCATGGAAAAGGCTTTTTGCCCCTTCAAATTCCTGAAAAATAGAGTTGTTGAAAGGGCTAAGTAAGAAAAATGCATGTAAAAACATTATATTGGGCTGTTGAGATGGCTCAGCGACATAAGCACCTGCCTGGCAAGCGCGAGGGCCTGAGTTCGACTCCCGATACCCACATACGAAAGAAGGGCCAGTGATATCGCTCAGCGGCACAGGCGCCTGCTGGCGTGCGAGGTCCTGAGGTCGACCCCCGGTACCCACAAACAAACAAATGGACAAACAAACAAAAAAACACACGTTATATCATAGACCTCGATAAATATTAAGCGCTTCTTGTATTTACTGTAGTTACTTTAACATAACCTGTCTGGCAAACTTAAAGTTCCTCTAAGGTCTTGAAATTGAAATTGCTATTAAAGTAGTTAAAATTAATGAAACTGTATTTTAAGAACTCTACAATTTAGATTTTTTGCTTTGACTAATTTGGACTGATATTTATTACACTGAAAAATAGTGAGATTTAACCTTACCATACTTCATCTAATCTAAAATGCCATCACTGTAGTAGCATACACATTTATTTTACATGCCATTAAGAAAGACAAATGCTTCTAATTAATTCCAAGATGCTATAGATCGAAGACACAGTACAATTTCAGGGGTGTTAAATATGTAGAAATGTCTTAGAATTGATGAAATGTGGTAATAAAATCAATGAGTTTGATTTTCCCTTCACCCATGAGTTGGGATAGCTTGAGATTAAGCCAGAGAGGCAGCAGGCAAGACCATTCATATTTCTGATCTATATTAATGATTTCCCAGACCCTCATGGCTGTACCAATAGTCTTCTGCTGCAAATGGCTCGGCTCTGAGAAATTATTATGGAGTGAACATTCTGTAAAAGGATTGCTTGGTCGTGGATATGAAGTATGTCTCAAAACTAAATCAGTGTTACTTTGCTGAATTTTAACCTGCATTCGAATTGTGATATCTTTCCAGGGCACTAGTAAATAAAACTTTATTTCACCATTTTAAACATGTACTCATGGATGTGTATATATAATAGTTTAGTGAACTGGCTCGAAACAACATAGTTTACAAAAACTACTTGTTGATGCAAAGCTGAAAGATAAACTCCCAGAAGGACATTGAAAGTATCAGTATTTCATTCATTTTGGGTAGTTTTTATAAGACTAAGAGATTTAAAGAAACCAAAATGAATAAATATACAGGATGTGAGGGTGATCTGGCTGTGACATCTGTCACCCCATTGATTGCCAGGGTTGATTGGGCTGATCTGGCTGGCTGGGCAGGTGTCCCTTTCCTCCCTCACCGCTCCACATGCGTCCCTCCCCAAGCTGTGAGGACGACCACCCCATAGGGGAGGACCCTTTCCTTGGTCAATGGTATATGAGTAGCTGCACTCCCTTGCTAGAACCTCCAAACTAGCTCTCAAAATGAATATACATACTTTATGCAAAATACCACACAGGAATATTTACTATTTTAGTAAGGTATTGTCTTTCTGTTTTCAATTTTCAAAGCCATTATAAAGGGGAAGATTGAACATAAATTCCTCCAAGCAGAATGCTGTTTTTTTCTTCAATTACTGTTTCTTTTTTTTTCAACATTACTCTAATGCCACATGGGCATGTTTATTCATGTGTCTCACTGATTCGTGTGCGTACTGTTCTTGTTTATATCAAGTGCACAGTTGGCATTTATAAAATACGGGCTTGTGGAGTGAGGCTCTTGATTTGAAAAAGCCGGTTCATAAAACTAAGGTATTAGATTAACAAGTCAGTGCTTTAAAGCAAAGAATGAACAAAGGGTTGATTTTCAATCTGTTTATCACCTCCACACCAGATGAGAGAAAAGAATGACTCAGCATTTCCATGGTTCTTTAGTATGTCTGGAATGATTTGTACACTTTACGAACATCATGCTGGCAACAGTTAAATCTTATAAACTTGTGCCAGATCCATTCAATGTTCTTTAAATATTTTGTGTGCTGGTGTCTGATGAGGTTCACCTAGAATCGCAGTAAATATATATTATATATTTGTCCAGTACACTAGTATTTTAGTTTCTAAAAAATTTCCATCCTTTGAGGTGACTGACCAATGTACAGGATATTTTCTGCTTTTTATGCAAAATTCATTCTGTACATGGTTGGTTAAAGATCGTAGCATGTTGAACAATATAAGTGACATAATATGTCATGATATTTATGACAGAGTATCAAGGAACCATTTTTAAAAAGTGTGGCAGATTTTTAAAGGATTTTTTTGTGGATACTTCTAAAGTTTTGATTTTTAAAACATTATTACTGCCTGTTGAAGCATTTGGATTGGGTCAGTATTGTCCCATTAGCAGCAATAACATGAATCAAGCACAGATTTGGAACTTAACTCATTTAGTTCTCTCTATTTACCCTCCAGAAACCCTCACTTCACCTAACCTGTTATTAGAATGATAACAATAATAATAATCAATAATAATTGATTTTTGTTGTTTTTTTCTCCTCTCCTCCCACAGAAACTTACTGCATTGCTTATGAGCTGCTGATGTACTGTTTGGAAAGAGTCAGGTCTTGAATTGCAAATGCGAACTGTAGGCTTAAAAATTATGGGTTCTATTTGTGAGAGGTAGGATTTAGCAATTCTATTGCTATTTCCACAGCATATTTTTCACCTATTCTCTTTGTGCTAAGAATTCCTGAGAGTGTTAAGGTGGATTAAAGAGGATAGCGGCCTCACAGGGCCCCTGCTAAATTTCAGGTTTCACCACGGTTCATCACTAATTCCTCCCAGGTAGAGATCATGGTTACTTTCCCATTACTTGTGTGCAGGCGGCAGGCACACTCATGAAACTGAGGCAGGAGCTCCGCTTGCTGCTGCTTTATTTTTTTGAATAAATACTTTTCTTTAGCGTGGAAGGAGAGCTGGTTTCCTTCCACAAATGTAAACCTGGTAACAAATGTAAAACCTGGTTGCTGTGTTTGAAAAACAAATACATGGGCCCAAATGCATAAATTCTTTAAAACTCCCGACCCCAATCTTAGATATAGAAGTTGGTTAAGTCAGAAACAGATTCAATTTAAATCCACATAAATGGTTATCTGGAGTAATAATAAAGTATTTTCAACAATGCTACAAGGAGTCCTGTGTGCTTGAACTATTCATGTCCTTTTACAAGATAGGACCCATCAGAATCACGTAACTTGTTCCCCATGGGTTGCATCAGAATGCATAGGAAAGAAAGTCAGCTTTGTAAACGTTCTAATGAGGCTCTGAATTCCAGATCTGGCACTTGCTGTGTGAATGTGGGCAAATTCCTTCCGTATCTCTGAGCTGAGGTTTCTTCTTTTATGAAACAGTCATCAATACGTCAACTTGGGGAACTACTATCAAGAAAAAGTAAGATCATATTAATCACTTACGGTAGTTCTTGAATGTAGTAGACACACTGTCAGTTCCTCCCACCTGGATGCCCCAGCAGGTTCCAGGTCCTGAGAATTTCCTTGCTGATGCCTCACGTGAGTCAAATTTGCTTCACTGTATTGCTCTTCGGAGTTCCAACTCCCCCTCAGTCTCTGTAAAACTTTGTGCTTTCCTTCTGCACTGTCTCATGGTCTTGATGACCACAGCTGTTCTAAGAACCTTGCCTGTCTCTCTTCAGCCCTTTACTTTTTCTGGAGTTCCAAGCCCCCATCTCCAGTCTGTAGATATCTCACTTCGATATCCTGTCAGGACTTCTAAATACTGTAACTGATAATTTTTCCTTCTAAATATGTGCACCTTTCTCCTTGGTTTTCGATCAGCTTAACTATCCCAGGAAGCTTGGGGTTCTGTTTGATTCTTCCCTTTACCACTGTCCATGGCGGTTCTTTGGTCACCAAGTCCGACAGAGCCCATCACTGAGAATCCTGTCCTCAGTCCTTTCTGTACTCCTCGGAGCCTGGGTCCGGTCACCTGCTACCACCCTGCAGCCTGGCTTCTCATGTTCCCTGGCACACCTCTCTCCCCGTTTCAATCTTCTCTCCTCTCAACTATGAGGGTGATCATAGTCCCTGTGCCTCATTTTCCTTCTTAGAAACTTCAACTATGACTTTTAAACCAAAGTCTAAAATATTAATGTGCGTTAATATTTATGTCTTAATTTAGCTCAGACCTGTTTTAAATGAAATTTCTTTAAATTCAAAACTTTTCAAACATACAGGTAGACAACACAAAGATTATGCGATAGAAACCAATATACTAGCTTATTTAGAACTAGCATATTCTGGTGTTTTTCATATTTGCTCCATACTCTTGTTACATTTATGTATCTTTAAATAAAACCGGAAGTCCTCCCTGCTCATCGCCTTCCCTCTGCCTCTGGTATCTGTCAGTCTTCTCTTCTCTTTCCTTTTTCATAGCCTAGGCCACTGGTGGTGAACCTATGGCATGCATGTTGCGGTGTTTTTCTTTTAGGTCAAAAGATATTAATGTACGAGTTGTTTTTTCTAAACTAAAACCTCAGTATTCAGGTTTACGTGCAGTGTTACACTGTGATAAATAAGTGGGTTCTGGGCTGCAGTTTGGGCACTTGTCCCTAAAACGTTCGCTGTCACTTCTATGCTCTTGGGGTGGTGAGGAGCGAGCGAAGTTGTGGGGGAGATGGTCTGCTGGAGAAGGGCTTCCGATGACGTGATCCGAGCAGGCACAACCTCTTTCAGGAGCAGAACTTCCATGCTGTTTTTCCTTCCTTACAAGATGGGAACACAGTCCCGTGAGCAGTAGGCGATTAAACAACGTGGCTTCTTACCATGGCAATGGCACTTATACGGTACTTAACCTCTACAAAATTTAGGTTTTTCATTTGATTCATTTCATTCATGAGACAGAGTGAGTTTCCCAGTACTTACCTCAAGACTTGTGAGGATAACTTGAGATAACATGTATGAAATGACAAGGTCAGAGCTTGCTCTCTAGCAGGTGCTCAATAAATGGCACCTGTTAATGTTTTTAACACATCAGCTGAGGAAATGGGAAGAAACATAATGGGCTACATAATACGGTGCTATTCTTTTCTTGGAGGAGCACTGTATTATGAGTGTATGAGTGTCATAAATGTGGTCCAGGGATTTTTAAGGGAGTGTACTAGCGCCCGTTGATCCATGGGAGATACGTTCTGATACTCTGACTTTGGTGCCTGAAACTGCAGATAATACTAAAGCCCAGCCACACTATGTTTTCTTCTATACGTATATATCTGTGATGAAATTTAATTTGTAAATTAGGCACTGTGAGTGATGCACGATAATAAATAATACTGTAGAATAATGATAATATACAGTAATAAAAGTTATGTGAATGTGTGCTCTTGCTCTGTATCGAAATACGGAATTGCCATTTGAAGTTTCCACACCATAGTTGAAACCATGGAAAATGAAACTGGCTAAGTGGATACTACCGTATTTCAAAATATGGGATATTTGGATGTGGTTTGATCTCAAAGTTGAAAATATTACAGTTGCCACCTCCTTCTCCCAACCTTCTTCTTCTCCCCTGCACCTTCTCCACTGGTAGTTTCTCAGAGAAGCTGCGGTGTGGCTGCTTCATTAAAGCTGTCATCACCTGCTGCAAAAGTGATCTCATAACTCCTGCGACATTTGGAATAATTTTTTAATTTGGGCTAAGAAACAGTTAACTGTTTTTCCTAATTGTATCTTTGACTTGAATTATGTTTAAGTGACTTCCTGAAATGAGATATCCATGTTGTATCTATTACTAAGGAGAAAGGAATCCTGCATATACGAATGATGATGTTCTTTTGCCAAAGCTTGGGTCCCTCAGGACTCCAGAGAAGTTCATAAACACAGATGCTATCCCCCGACTAGTTTCTTTACATCTGGGACTCAGAAATACTCAAAGGTGTGTGGAACCATGGGCAGGTAGAAAGTCAGTTGACTCTGGCTACTACAGTGTTCTGATTCTTTTCCTTGTATTCTTGGGTTGATGTGTTTCAGGAAAACTATTTTAGGGGAGTAGCAAGAGTTAAAAGAAATATGTATGCTTAATCTATTGTCTTCAACTGGAAGTATGACTTATTTTTTAAATAAGCAACTTTAGGCAATAACCGTATTTCTACTATACAAAGTATAGTATATCTTCACATATATAAAATCTCTCTTTAGATACAAACATACGTACATACAGATATGTGTGTATATATACCCATCCTAAATAGAGATAATTTATTGAGGTTTTGTCTATTTTCTCATTGCAGCCTTTTACAAATGGAAATATAAACTCTTAAGTAACAGTTAATATGTATTTATAAGTATCGTAAGAAAACGGAGAGATTTGTATTTTAAACTGAAAGATTTTATTGATTGAAATCCTTAGCCTAGTTTTGGTACTCAGAAAAAGATATATAAAAGTATGGTTCTCTGACAGGCTGAATGTTTTAAACTAAGGATATTGGAAGGGTCTCAGAAGGTTTCTCTCTGCCCTTTTCCTGTTTCCTCTCTCTATCCTCTGAAGTGATTCATAGGAACCAGAATTTCTGTTCTCCCAGGTGGGCCATAGAAATTAAGAAATATTCCTCTAACTTCCCCTTGCTTTTCTGTGTAGGAGCTGGCCATAAAGAAATTATTTGATGATTGATGACAGGAAGGGGTCTGCCCCGCACTGGGAAAGAAGAAATGAAACACAGACGGACCAAGAAGTATCTGAGCAGGCGGGCCTTGTTGGGTTTCTTCCTTCTGTTAGGTCATACTCTTGTCCATTCTGCATCGAATCAAAGAATAAAAATGGATCATTTTCCCTGGATTTTTGTGTTTTCATTTATGAGGTTTCCTGTGTCATGTAAAACTTTGATTAAGTACATTTGCTATGCTTTTCTTTCTTTAAATTGTGTGATGGGGAGTAAAGTTTTCATATTTTTCTGTCCCTACACTAACGTTATCACTTGAAATACCATAAATAAACATTATTTTATAAAATTTTTTCTCAAAAAAATTGGATATGACTGAATAGTATATGATAAACAAATGTACTTATGCTATCTCATTAAATTAATACTAGTATGGATTTTGGTTCCAGCAGGGATTAGATGGGATAGTAAAGTTAGGAGATTTGAGTACAGTTTAAGAAAGGAATTATTTTCAAAGATATAGGGAGACTGAAGATAGATCACAAAGTAAGGCAGCATGCTGGAGCTAGACACAAGAAAGTTCATCTGAGTCCAGCGTGTGGTAATACCAGGCCTCAATGAATGGAGACAGGACATGCTTCTCTGTATCTGGGGGTACCGACAGCTATATATGAAGAGAACTGCCTGATAAGAACTAAGTCTTTGTCAGATAGATGCTATCAGCCTATGGCAACCCTGCAGGAAGGAACTAGCGGAGGAATACCATAACCCTAACCCCATCGCTCTGCCCTCTCCTGATGGTGCTCAGTGTTGGCCGAGATGCTAGGACACACTCGTGTGGTTAGCATCGCTCTGGGACTGCTCTCTTGTACCTCTACTTGCACAAAGCAGAGTGAAAAAGAAAGTGAATTGGGAGGGGTAAATAAAAGTTAAAAGCAACTTACTCTACAATTATTTTGCCAATTCTATTTTTTTCAAGAGATGCTAAAGTTGAAGGGATTTAAACTCTATATAGTCAAATGGTAAGGAAAACTGTTGAAGAACCTTTGAAAAGCATACAATGAAATAGAATTAGGCTTGATTATATATTTTTGTCATTTCTAGATCTTATATAACTGATGAATTTGATTAACCAAGTTATATACATGTATTTGTTATTTGATGCTAATGCTTCTGAACACGACGGTTACCAGTTTTATCTGACCCCAGTATCTTTCCTGTTTGCATGTGACATAGATGACTTGCAATTACTACCCCATGAGTGGACCTGTAGAAAATATTCAATTTCTTTTACTTTTGCATTTGAAAATAAGTTAGAGGAACTTTTTCCACTTGAAAAATCCATTGAATAGTGCAATTAATCCTGGAGTTCTATTTTAAAACTAACCAGAAGCAGCTTCCTGATTTCAAATTCAGTTGCGAGCCAAAGCAAGTATCTTTTCAAGCGAGCTGAGTTTTTGTGAAGATATTTCACAGGGGTTTAATTATAAGTTGAATATTTCCTCCATTGTGTTTCTCCTTTTTCTTCTAATCCTAGAAGTGACCACACATTTTGAACACAATGTTAATTATACACAAGGGAGTTCAAGAGTAGTTTTTATAAAAGTAAGTTTAAAAAATTGGAAGGAGAAGTTCTGAAGACACTCAACATAAAAACAGAACAGAAACCTTTTCTTCCAGTATGTTTGGCCACCAAAATATTTTTAATGGAACTCGAATAAATCAAACAATGTAAGTAGGGGCATCAAGCCAATAGGAGTGCAAAGACTAAAATGTTACAGAGTCAGACGTTATATGAAGGTTCTGTGAAGGGATCAAACAGTGATATATGGACTTTAATAAACCTTCTTTACCTGAAGTCAACATCAAAGTAGACATGTTTGGTTCTTGCATTTATATTTATGTTCATGGCATTCTTAAAAATTAACATGCTCTTTTTTAGAATAGTAACTCTAACAGTTTGTAGATCCAACATGAGTCCCACTAACTTTTGTGACTTGACGTTTCTGAGATATTATGAAGTCTGTGACAGAGTTGACTATGGTGAGAGAAACTGGATATTTCTTGGGGTGGCACTGATGGTCTGTAGTTTTCGTCTAGAAGAGAGAGTTCCTGGAGCTTGGCACTGATGTGGCTCTGAAAAATTAGGCCTTTTTCATTCACCAGAAGTCAGGTCCCTTTGAATCTCACCAAACTATTTGGAAACCTTTCCATCAGTCCAGTCCCAGCCCCTTTTCTCGCTTTTGATGAGGTAGGTAAGGAGCACCAGCACACATACACGCACACCGGCAAAGTGTTCAAATGTACACGAGAAGGCAGCTGAGGTTCCAAGTAGGAGTTAATTTTGCAAAGAGTAAAATGCTAGTAGCTGTTTTAAGCTATGCCTAGTCAAAACTACAAGATACAGAAAGTTCTGGGTCATCTGCTCTCAGAAATAGAAGATAAGTGGTTAGCTGCTACAAGTTGGATAACAAAAACCACTGTAATAATTGGTATATCATGGGATCCAAATCTCATTGTTATTGATTTGTGACCTCCAAGATCAAATACTGAATTTCTAAACCCCAGGACCTCAGAATGTGACCTTATTTAGAAATAGGATCATTGCAGATGCAATTAGTTAGAAGGGGATCATACTGCACTGTCATGGACCACCCAGTACAGATGCTATTCTTAATAAATGGGAACTTTGGACATACACAGGGAGAGAACCATGTGAACATTGAAGTTATGCTGCTATAAGCAAAGGGACTACCTTGGCAGAGATAGGAGCCTGGAACAGGTCTTTTTTGCACCTCTAGGGGAAGTACAGCCCTGTTAACATCATGAGAATTCCCAGCTTCAGGAATTGTGAGACAGAAAATTTCTGTTGCTTAAACCACACAATTTATGGTTTTTGTATGGCATCCACCTATTTGTGGAGGTGAGGGAAGGCATATGCCTGCCTGTATCAGCCATATGTAACAGTGACTTAGAATAGATCCACAGGGGACTGTGTGTTACATAACTGCAGAGACTGCTGATAGGATCCCAGGGTTTACCAGATAAACTGGTCCAGTGAAAAAGGAACTTTAATATTCATCTTTTGCAGAAGAATTGAAGATGGCACTCTGATTAGTACCAGGTGCAGGGCTTGGGTGCATGTGCCCTGGATCTCTGTGACTGACAGGTCACATCGACTTGCCCCACCAGCTGGACATGCCCTAATCTCCTGCCTCAATCTCACCCCTTTTTACTGCTTTTCATGGAATCCTAAGAGTAGAATCTTAGAGGATGGACAGGTGTGAAAATAAATCTTCTGTATCTGACTCCTGCCTATTGTCTCAGTTTTCAAAACACTTTTTCTGGTGCTGGGGATCAAACACAGGCCTGACACAAATACTATTGAACTACATCCCCAGCCCTCATTTTTTCAAAACTTTGTTGGTGTTTCAGAAGGATTTAGAAGGAAACATGACAAGGCCCCCTTAGAACTTCTAAGGCAGTTAGACATCTGATTCTTTTTTTTTTTTTTTGTGGGTACTGGGGGTCGAACTCAGGACCTCATGCACCAGCAGGCACCCATGCTGCTGAGTGATATCACCAGCCATTTTTTCGTATGTGGGTATTGGGATTCGAACTCAGGACCTCGCGCTTGCCAGGCGTGCTTATGCTGCTGAGCCATCTCACCAGCCCAGACATCTGATTCTTGAATTCTCACCACCAATCCTTTTTTACTTTGCTAATAGCTTACCATTTCTCCTTGATAAAGGATCCCTTCCTCATCCTGCTCGATCTTGGTGGGGTATTCAGTGGAAAAGCCACCTGTAGTTCTCTGGCCTGGATGTGTGCACACCAGTGAGGCTAAAAGAATCAGATTTCTGTGGAAATTCAGACTTTATTGTAAGGAGAGAAAATATTTGGAATCAATTCATTCTGATGGTGGTTGCCTGCGAGATGTTCTTTTCTTAGGTGACACAAAAGTCCCAGAATTGCCTGCTCTTATCTATATATTTTTCTTTGATATTGTGAAATGCTCAATATCTTTTCAATGGATTCAATATTCTTAAATTAGTACGGATTATTTTCTGGGCTGTCAATCAAAGAGCCTTAACTGTTTCCACCTATCATTCCACTTGAAGTTTTGTGTTATTCTTAAAGTTGTATTTCTGGGGCTGATATGGCAGTAAGGAATTCAAATTACTTAATTTAACCACTTAATTATTATTTTGAATTTTTTCTTTCTGAAGAATCTATATAAGTACTTTGGCAATTAATCCTGGATCACTGGCAGGTAAATTTGCATAAGAATGCAGTAATCATGAAAACTAGGTGGGGCTTCAACTTTTGTATATGGAGGTGCTTTTTAATGTAAATGGATTTCACCAATTTACATTGTTCCTGGTCCTTTTGTACATTGTCCTTGAAGAATAAAACTAAAACTACAAGGGATATTTTCAGTTTCCTGAGAACAGAAATTGCTGGTGGAAAAGGAGATTATTTATGATAGTCAACAAAGCACAATATAAATGATATTTATATTAATGTTTCTGAAAATACTTTTTATTCAAGATTTAATTAGTTTATACACTATTTGCCACAGTTGATAGAAGAAGGTAAGGCATCTCAAATTTTAACAACAATAATATAAAGTTCTCAAAACTATAGATTATAGATCAAAACTAGAAAAGTCTAAGTTTACAATCAACATAACCTGAGTTTAATAATTGTAAATATATAAACATTTCTTATTATTTTGGTAATACTTCTAAAGATTTGTGGAATTTTGACAGGAATATATAATTATAAATATCTAATTGCTATAAAATACCCAAAGAGTTTAATTAGAAATGAAGTTCATTTTCCAAGCAAAAAAATCTATATTTTTTTGTAATCAAGGAGATAATTTAAAAACTTAAAATTTTAGACTTTCTGTTAATTAAATTATAAACAATTTGAGGTTTAAAAATAAATTTAAAAGTTTTCAGTAATGAAGACTAAAACCAAACATTATTTTAATGTAATTATGCTGAAATTTATTATTTTGATTATATCTATTTTATCTTACTCCTGCTTTAAAATTAAATATAGATACATATGAATATACAATTAGGTTTAATTAAATAAATATATTTAATAAATTTTCATTCAAAATTAATGCAAAATGCCCTATACTTACTGTTATAAAATCTAGCAATGAATTCCAGTTTTGCCACTTAGTATCTTTTTTGTAATTCACTAAATGCAATCTTGAAGATGTCCTTTACTTTCTCTGAGATTCAATTTTGTCATCTATTACATGTGGAGAGCAAACGATTGTCCACCTATATCTGTCAGACAAGGCTGGTTACACAGCACTATCAAATGGCCTCCAAATCTCAGAAACATTTTTTTTTGCTCATCTAAGCAACACATCAATTAAAGATTGGAGGAGAGGGTAGAGGTGGTGCTTGTCATAGTTATTCAGAGACCCAAACCCACAGAACACAACTCGTGATGCTTACTACAACATGTTGTCAGAAGAGAAAGAGAGCTTGAAAGGACTTTACATTGTCAGTAAGTCACGGAGTAACACCCAATGGGGCCAGGGATTGCAATTTACTATAAGCAGGGGAGAGAGAGACAGAAAGACCTGTCCAACATGGGAATGACTGCTATAGTGAAAGTGCTTTGTAAAATTTAAAAAAAATATTCATACTCATCTTTTGGCTCCCAAACCTCTCTTCCTTCTATTATACCAGATGGCTGTTAAACTGCATTGTTATTCCTTGGTTCTTGCTTTAGCACGTATTTATTGAATGTTTACAAAGTGCTAATCAAGGTGCTACAAGAAGGAACATGCATGAGCCAGTCTTTGTTTTCAAGGCATCCAAATTTAAAAAATGCCAGACTCCAGTATTTTGATGGAGTCTGGCACTGAGCAGGTGATCTTAGTACTAGGGCAGAGTGGAAATATACTGAGATGGACTCTAAGTTACAAAGAATTGTTTTTGATGAGAAGCCAAGTGATTTTAATTGCTTTCTCTTTGCTTAAATTATTTTGAAAATTTTACAATTTTATAAATTACTTGCATGTTAATATTTTCTTTGAGAATAGAGGGTTGTAAAGCCTTTGAAGTTCCAAAATCATGACATTTTTCTATTGCATCAGCCCCCATCAGGCCCTCAAGAGGGAGCATCTTAAAAGGACAGTGCCTAAATCAGCCATTTGAAAAATAAAACAAAAGACTCTAGGTGTGGATTCTATCCAATAAAAAAATTTTATGTTGTCAGAAATATTGGGTATACTTTAAAGTTTATTTATGTTTAAGTTGCTCTTCCCTAAAAAGGCCTCCACATCAGATAAGGAAATAAGTTTCTGTTCTTAGAAATTTATCCGTTGCCTTTAGTCATACTTGCTTTAAAAAGGGTACATTTAAAAAATTCTGTCTCAGCTCCATGTATTTTAAAAAATTGATCCTGAGTTCTTACAAAAGAAATATATTGCTCTTTCCAAGTCATTTTGGATGAAATAGGGAGGATTAACAGGTAATAAAACCTCAGAAATATTTGTCCTATATAATAAAATATTTTTGATACAGTAGAATAGGTAATTTATGGAATTATTTTAACTTCTCCTTACTTCCTATTTGTCTATCTTCTATTGTTTTCTTTATTTGTATATATTTTGATTTTCTCATATAAGAGAAACCATGCAATATCTAAGCTTGTGTGTCTGACTTATTTCACTTAATGCTATACTACTAGTTTCTCTTAGTTCATTGGAAAGACATTTTTGTACTATTAGAGTGTCTATTTCTTCTTTGTAAGAGAGAATCTTTTTTGTCTGAGTAACTACATAGAGAATTAACTATTGTTATCCTCATTTTTTTAACAAAATTTTATTTTACTTTTTCATAAATTAAAAAAAGAATTGTGTGTTCTAGAAAAATCAAAAGGGGAGAAAAAAGTGCTTTGGTTGGTAGCATTTTATTCATTCAACAAACATCTATTGACTGTGTGTTACAGGCAAGCCACCAAAAGATTCACTAACTGGGCCGGTGAGGTGGCTCAGCAGCGTAAGCACCTGCCTAGCAAGCGTGAGGGCCCGATTTCGACTCCCGGATCCACATACGTAAAAGGGCCAGTGGTATCGCTCAGCGGCACAGGTGCGTGAGGTCCTGAGGTCAACCCCCGGTACCCACAAAAAAAAAAAAAAAAAAAAATATATATATATATATATATATATATATATATTCACTAACTGGTGAAGGAGACAAACAAAATGATGTATACCATATGTTATAATGGAAATAGTTGGTGTAAATAAGTGCAATAAAACAAAAATCATCTGGGACACAGAAGTAGGAGTGAAATTTGACTGGAGAACAGATAATGTTTCACAGAACATTAATTTTTGCAGGACCTATGGTTTCAAAAGCAGGAGGTGGGGATAAGTGTGCACTGTGGGGAAGGGGAAAGAATATTTCAGATTGAAGTAAAAATGTGAAAAAAAAAAGCACAGTGACAAGAAGATGTGTGGCTTCTTTGGGCAGTGGCATGCAGTCCAGCATTTTAGCAGCATTGTGAGGCTGTCACTAGTTGGGACTGAGGTGGTTCCCAAGGCTGAGATAAGGAATTCAACACACCCCAAACAGAACGTTTCGAGGTTTGCTGACTCCCATCATAGAAGAGGGATTTTCAGGATGGGTCAGAAAGGGTTTGATTAGGCAGAAATCCAAAAGTACCCCCTCAAAGAAATAGAGTGCAGACGGGGAACATCTTACTTCTCTTGCTTTACTCGAGGGGGTGGGACATCTTTGCTTCCCTGGGAAAAATGGCCCATGCCACTTATTACAGGTGACAGCCCAGTTTCTAAAATTTGTATTGTTTTGTTTTGTTTTTTGTTTTGTTTAAGCATTCTTTGGATTCTCTCAACCTGTTCCTTTACCTTAGGGTCAGGTTCCTGTTCTTAACATTCTCAAGCCAATTTAAGGACTTTCAGTGTTCCTGAGGAAGTTGTGTATGATGGGTCAGGAGGAAGGAAATACTGATATGGGTCACCTTGGGTAACTTTGAGGCCCAGAAGTTGCAATCTTCTTAAAAGTACGATTTTTAGTTATGGTTTCCTGGTCTGATTATTACCTGTCTTCTGTTTCTTCTATTGTACAACAAGGGGTGTGTATGTGAAGCCACAGGTGCTGAGTACAGCAGAGAGAATGGAGATAAGATGGTGAAGTGACCTGAATGCCATGCTAAGACTTTTGGGGTTTATTCTCTAAAACAGGTATTCTAAGAGGTTGTCAAACTGTAATGACATCTGCAAATTTGTGCTTTTAAACTATACATAGCTCTTGAAGCTGAGTGAAGAATGTTTAAAATTAGATCTTATAGAAGAAAGACCAGCTAGGATATCCAGAAATGAGAATTTAAGACATGAAACCAGGGCAAAGACAGCACAGAAGGACTGTTACAGAATAGCATGGAAGTGGGTTTGATTGGACTCCTTGACTGCCTATATGTGGAGAGTGACGGAGAGGTGAGAGTCAGAGTGGAAACTGGGTTTTCTAACTCTGATGATGTCCTAATCCCATGAGCATTTCAAAAGTTAGACACTTCCTCCCCTAGAGGTCTTTCAATGATTCCCCATAAATTCAGGAAATTTCCTGAATTTAGCTTTTCCCTCCTAAATTCATTTCTATTACTAGACAGAATGTTGTAGAAAAATCCAACCAGAACCAAAAGGAAAATGCTCTGCACCGAGGAGTTTGGAAGGTAACTTGTTTATTAACACTAGTGGACTGATGGGAACCTCAGTTCCAAATCATTAGCCCTGAGTCAGTTTAAAATTTAGTTTAAATACATTTTAGCAAGCAGGAAATACAAGGCTGATTGCAGGTTATTACTTGATTGGTTACATAAATTAAATCATATGCTGTCAGGCAGGTTTATTTTAAGTAAACTTACTTATAAGGAATTTTTTATAACATTCTGGGAAGGAGGGGAGGGGGCTTAAATGGAGCAGATAGAATTCAATGTGTCTTTGACTGGGCCAGTCTGTTTTGGGTCCAAAGTCCTTGAAACAACCTGGAAAACTATAAATATATCCTTCTGGATAGGAAAACACAGACTTTACAGCTGGGGACAGTCAGGTTGATCTAATGTATGATCTGGAAACTGCAACTGGACAGTCAAGGCTGCTAACTAAGTGACAGGTAGCATGAGCTTAGGCAGAGGCTACTAATTGATTTCTAATTTCTGCTATAAAGTTTCTATAAGTTTGTTATTCTGTAACTTTGCTCTTACATTCCCTCCTGTTTTTATTATGGGGAAGATATTTTTCCTCACCTTTTTTAGTTTTTCAGTAATAAAGATCTGGTAAGGGGAAGTAACCTTTAAATGGAGTTGGTGGTATATAGCTTTAAAGCGTTTAGTCAGAAAACGAATCAGAATGTGAATCACACAAGGGCCTAGAAGATGGACTGTCAGGAGGGCCATCAAAGGTCCGAGTAAGGCTCCTGTTCACAAGGGGAGAAAGTTTAGTGATCTCCACCAGGAAGAGCCTCCCAAAGTATTTTGAACTCTGTGTTTCAGGTGTTTTTACAGCTGACGGGAGTTTTTTTGTTTTTGTTTTTTGTTTTTTGTTTTTTTTTTTTTTTTACTATTTTTGACTTGTTGGCATAGTAGCAGCATTTTGTTTTCTAGGAAAAGGCAAGTCCCTCTATACTAGGCTGTTGAGAGATCTAAGGCTCTTTGATTCTGGAGGACAACTGCTGCTAAGGAATCTATTTGATCCTGTAATGTATCTATTGAGGCTTGTATGTTGGCAAAATCTCCAGCTATCTGAGCACTTAACTGTGAGTACTGTTGTTGGCCTATACCCATAGCTGTAGCACTGAGTGTCAGATTCTCTGCTATTGCTATTCCTTCTAGTATGGGCAATATCACAAGGTCATCCTTTTGACATGACTGATGGACATGAGCAGGACCTCATTGTCCTGGATAAGCAGAGAGGTCAGGTATCAGGAAAGCAAGTGCACAAAGACTCATCTTGGTGTTATGAAACACTTGGTGTATCCCATCAGAACAAAAAAGAAAGCTCCAAAGGGTGCTGCCAGAGAACCTGTGGTGACAGTCAACACATCTAAGCAGTCAGCAGAGATATTTTGGCCCTTAGTGGAGCCCAGGAAGCAGGAAGTGTTTTTTTATAATGTTGTGGGATAGGGCTGAGTCAGGAGTATAAGTAGAATTGAGTTTAGAATTATTTTGAGTTAGGCCTATAGCTCGATAAGATAGAACTGAAAGGGGAGCACAGAGCCAGCAGTCTTTGCCTAACTCTGGGTTTATAGCTTGGAGGACCTGATGGGTACCATTAACCAGATGCAAGAGATCAGGAGTTGGAGGTCTTGTGTGATTGGCAACAGATGCAGGGGCCAATAGGAACACTGGTAGTTTTGGGGAAGGAATTTTAATGCAGGATGGGTGTGCCAGAGGTGACCAGACCTTCATGATTTTTAAAACAAGCCATGGGCCTTGTCCCCATCCATCTACCTGGACCTTTATCTGGCAACCTGATGACCAGCCCTGATGGGAAGGATTTGGAATAGTATACTGTAAGGGGTTGCAAGTTGCCAGCAAGCAGTTGGGTTAGAGGGAAGCTGGGTCAGTAGGCTATCTTTGGATCTACCCCAGTCTATGACACAGTCCCATCTAGGGCAGAACATAGATGAGAAAGCAGGTTTATAATGTTTTTTGTTTTGTCACCATTTTGGGAAAATATACTTTTTATTAGCATGATATTTTCATTTTTAATTTAATCTTCTACATCTTGAAGAATAGTGACAATTTTTCCAATTTGGCCTGAACTGGTCATGCATCAGAATAAAAATATACTTTAGGCTGAGAGGGATCTGATTTAGTCTGATTAAGAACTATGACAGGGTTTATGCCATAAATCTGAATTTGGAATTTTTAATGTCCTGAATTTGTATACAGTCCTAGGAGGTTTAGGTATATTATCAAGAGAAAAATCATTTAAAACAGCAAAGGGTAGTTAGTCCAACAACCACAAAAAGATAGAAAAGGACAAAGGTAAACTTTTGTGGAATTTTCTAATCTTCTGGAGAACAGTCCAAAATACGACAACAAATATCAAGACTAATGGGAGCTCAAGAGTATAACAGTACATTGAGACTAAATCTTAGAAAAACAGATCAAGGTAATTAATATGATAGACACACTAATATAAAAGAAGTAAAGATGATTTTGTGGGGGACTCTCCAATCCTCTGGAGATACAGCCCAGAGTCCTGTGGCTAACACTGAGATAAATGAGAGAAGGGGAATTAATATCCAAACTGGGAAATAAAACATGAGTTAATTAGGACAGGTACTCCAGTGTATGGTGTCCATTCAATCTTCAGCCATGCATAGACCCGCTAGCTTCCGGAGTGGAAGGAACAAGACTTTGAGTGTGTTGTCTCTTCAGGGTGGTCTTCAAAAGGTTTGTTTCATCAGGACAGGCCTTCCATCAGTCATCAGGATGAGCCCACTTGATCCTGGAGTGATAAATCCAAGGCTGGATCTCTGCCACTTTTTCAGCAATGGGAGTGGTCAAAATAATTAAATAGGGACCTTTCCAAATTGAGGACAGGGGATCCATTTTCCAATCTTTAACCCAAAGCATATCACCTGGATTGTGTGTTTGCATGTGTATTGCTAGGTATGGGTGATCTCTCTGCTATATTTTTATGTGTCTGGGAGAAAGTTTTTCCTAACTGAATAAGTTGTTCTTGCAAGGTAGTATTTCCCAACTGGCATAGGCCCCCTTGGAGGCTTTTAATTACTGGTGGGGCCCTCCTGAATAAGATTTTGAAAGGGGTGTATCCAATGAGTCCAGGTGAAGTCCTAACTTTCAGAAAGGCCATAGGTAAAAAGTCCACCCATGGTACCTGAGTTTCTTGGTAATATTGTGTTAGTATTGACTTTAGGCTTCTGTTCATTCATTCTACTTTACCAGAGCTCTGGGGCCTATAGGCAGTGTGGAGATTCCATTTGGTTTTTAGTTCCTTGGCGAATTTTTGAGTCATTTCTGCTACAAATGATGGCCCATTGTCACTGCCTATAGTCAGGGGTCGCCCATATCTGGGAATAAACAAAACTCTTTATATTCCAGAGGCCTTTTCAATCTTTGTAGGGAATGCCTCTGGTCAGCCAGAATAAGTACATACAAGAACCAACAAATATTTGTAGCTCCAGCATGGCTTTATCTCAGTAAATTCTACTTGGAGATCTTTAAAAGGACAGAGTACTGTGTGTTGTATCCCGGGTGGTGGTTGAGGGCCTGTTGAGGCCTCAGTCTTTGCACAGATTTGGAACCTTTTCCTAACAGCTGCACAAATTGATGTCAATTTTGGGATATAATAAAACAACCCAGATGCTGGGCCATAGCAGTCCTTCCTCTGTGGGTGATGTCATGGTGATGCTTAACCCAAGTATAGGCTGGCTCCTTTGGAATAATCATTTGGTCATCTGGTAGGGTCCAGATGCCATTTGGGTTCTTATTGGCCCCTTCTCATCATACCCATTTTATTTCTTCTTCAGTATAATGGAGAGGGCCTTGGTGCAAGCTAAGAACAGTTTTTGGTCAGATCTTATACATAACTTCAACTTTTAGACCAAATCATTGTCTTTCCAAGCTGAGGCTTCAGTGGGCATCTTGGTGGCCTCATCTGCTTTATGATTGCCAAGAGTAATAGTGTCCTTTATTTACTGATGTCCTTTGCAATGGATAATGGCAACCTTTTTAGATTTCCAAATTGCAGTCAGAAGTTGAGAGATTTCATCCTTGTTATTGATTTGTTTCCCTTCAGCTGTCAGGAGTCCATGCTCCTTGTATAACATCCCATGGACATGGGCTGTAGTGAAGACATACTGGGAATCTGTGTAAATATTGACCTTTTTGTCCTTTGCCCAACTGAGGACCTGTATGAGTGCCCAGAGCTCAGCTAATTGAGCTGACCAGTTTTGAGGTAGAGGTCCAGCTAGGAGCACCTCTTCAGTGGTTACAACAACATAGCCAGCCCTATGTTGTCCATTTTTAACAGAACTACTTCAATCCATGAACAGTGTGTACTCAGTGTCTGCTAAAGGCTCAATTTAGAGGTGAGACTGACTAGCAAAGGGCTCATCAGTTAATGCAAGGCAATTGTTGTCAGGGTGTCTGAGCTCTGTGGGCAATTAAGTGGCTGGGTTCAAAGTTTTGACTGGCTGGACAGTGAGTCAGGTATTTCCAACAAGCAGTCCTTGGTACTGAGTGATCTGGCTGTTTGAGATCCAGTGATGTCCCCAACTGTTGAGGAGCTCAAGAACAGCATGTGGCACCTGGACAGTCAGGTTTTGTCCCAAAGTCAATTTGTCTGCCTGCTTAATCAGGAGGGCAGTTGCTGCAAGTGCTCACAAATAGGAAGGCCATCCTTTATACACAGAGTCTAGAGTCTTAGACAGGGAGGCACTGTTTCCAGGGTCCCACTCTTTGGGTTAGGACACCTGAGGCAACATACTGTTTCTTGTGCACAAACAGGTTGAAGGGGCAAGTCACATCTGGGTTTCCTAAAGCTGGAGCTGAGGCCAAACCTCTTTTGATTTGTTTGAATGCCTTGGTTTCTTCCAAAGTCCAATTTATTGCATCCTTTTCAGTTGTGGGCTTTTTCAACATGTCATAAAGCAGCCTGGCTTTTTCAGTGTACCTGGGTATCCAAATTCAGCAGAAACCAGCTGCTCCTAAAAACACTCTAAGTTCCCTTTTGCAGTTAGGCCGTAGGATGAAGCAAATGACTCCCTTTCTTTCTGGGCCTAGGTGGTGGAGCCTCTTTTCTAAGTCAAACCCTAGATATCTGATTTTATGCTTACGGATTTGAGCCTTATTCCAGGAGACTTTGTACCCAGTATCACATAAGTGGTGGAGGAGGACATGAGTTCCCTTCCAACAGTCCTCTTTTGTGGGGCTTCCAATCAGGATATCGTCCATGTACTGCAGAAGTGTGCAGTGGTATCTCCCATGGGGGAACTTTGCTAGATCGGCTGCCAAGGCTTCCCTGAATAGCATGCCAGAATTCTTGAACCCTTGAGTAATGTGGGTGCATGTGAGTTGCCCCTTTTGTCCTGTATCAGGGTCTTCCCATTCAGAAGTGAGAAGACGCTGGCTGGCAGGAGCTATTCACAGCCAGAAGAAAGTATCCTTTAAATCAAGGCAGGTGAACCAGGCAATATCAGGAGGGAGGAGGCCCAGGAGGCTGTATGGGTTTGGGACCATTGGATGTAAAATTATAGTGGCTGCATTAAGGGCATGGAAATCTTGTGCTGGCCAATAGCCCCCATTAGGCTTAACTGGCAGCAATGGACTTTTCCAGGATGACTGGTAGTCTACCAAAATTCCAGCTTATTTCAGTCTGGAAATGTGGGGTTGGATCCTGAGGTGGGCTTCCTGATACTGCCTGATGGCAATGGGAGTGGCTCCCAGATTAAGTCCACTTATCAAGGGGGCATGGTTAATGGCTAGCCCCGGAGGCAAGATTTCCACCCAGACATCTGGAAACATGGTTTTTAGAACCTCAGGGTTACAGTCTTTGGGCATTTCCATTTGATAGAGTCATCACTCTTCTTCTTGGGGCACTATATGAGTCAGTATCAGGTCTGGAGTCGGGGACCCAAGGGTGAGGGTGGTAGGTTGACGAGGAGCAAAAGAAATAGTCACTCCTAACTTTGACAGGAGGTCTCAGCCCAGTAAGGGGAGGGGATATCCAGGCATGTATAAAAATGAATGTTTGATAAAATGTCCTCCAAGCTCTAAGGACAAAAACCTCTTTTCAGTGGGAATGCCAGCAGCCCCCATTACTTGGATTTGTTGAGAAGTCAAGAGGGCAACAGGTTGGGTGAAAACAGAATATTTGGCTCCACTGTCTGCCATAGAAGTCATTGGTTTTCTTTCAATTTTCATTGTGACCGTGGGCTCCTGGGGGTCTAATCTGATAGAGCCTGGTCTGACATATCCATTGGCATCAAAAAGTGAGAGCAGGGGTTCAGATGGAGGCAGGTTCAATACCTCTTAAGTCTGCTGGTCCTTGAAGCAGAGGGGGCATTTTTCTTTCCAGTGTCCAAATTGTTTGCATTGGGCACATTTGTTCAGGGCTAAAGTGTAGGGACAACTACCCATTTTTGAATTGAGGTCCTTGTGAGGCTTTGTTACCTTGGTTCCAGTTATGTTGCTGACTTGTTTGCAACCCCTTGGGGAGTGGCTTTCCCTTGATTGCAGGCAAGAGGGCAGTCTGAATACATTTATGTTCCTTCTTTTCCTCTCTTTCCCAGTTTATAAAAGCCTGTTGAGCTATCTGGAACAGCTGAGAGGCATTTATGCCAGCAAACCCATTGATCTTTTGAATTTTTCTCCAAATGTCAGAGGCACACTGTGACACAAAAGCTGAATTTACCATCTGTTGATTTGGGGGACACTCAGGATCAAGTGGGGAATAAATTTGGTAGGCTTTATACAGTCTCTCATAAAATTTTGTAGGGCTTTCATTGGGTTTTTGAGTAATTTTAGAAATGTTGGATATATTGATGGGCTTTTCCCCCCGATTTTATTCCTGCCAGGAGGGCTTTTTGATACTCTGTTAAAGCATTATGCCCTGCTTCAGTGTTAAAGTCCCAATCTGGCTACATAGTGGGAAAGGTGTTGTTTACCCAGGCATCAGGATCAGTATCATCATCTGGAACTCTAGTCTTTAGCCAGGCTTGCCCTCCCTCGAAAATTCTGGCAAGCTGCTCAGTGTTGAAGAGGGTCAGAAGAATGTGTTCACAGTCATCCCAAGTTGGCTGATGTGTATGGAAGATGGTGGTCAGAAGATCAATCATGGCTTGGGGCTTTTCTATTTATGATGGCATATGGTGTTTCTGGTTGAGGAGAACAGTGGAGCTGAAAGGCTGATAGTACACAGCAGCCAGTTGATTTGGTCCCCCTGGATATCCCTAGATAGCCTCAAAGTGGTATCTGGAGATGGGATTAGTGGAGTCAGTGACCAATGGGACTTGGTGCAGGTGGCTCCTGGGGGCTAGGCAGCAATGGTGTGGTTGGCAGGGATGGAGCAGTAGAATCTGGCAGTGTAGCTGGCAGCTGGTCAGCAGCCATAGCTGCCTCCAGGGGCTGTGGTGGAGGATCTGGCAGGTCTGGATGGTCACCCATGTATGGAGGAGGAAAATCTTTCTCAGGATCATCAGGCAGGATGGGGAAAATCTTTTTGGTTTTAGTTTTTGGGGCTTTCTTTATAGGGGGCCTCTGGTCTGGCCAAATTGGCTTTGATCACCAGGAGAGTTCTCTTTTCTTGACAAGCACAAGCACAGAGCCATGGCAGGGGATTCTGACACAGTTCTAGCCATGAGTCAATATAAGGGAACTGATCAGGGTGGCCTTTCAGTGAAAGATTGGTCACTTTGTCCCAGACTCAGCAGATGATTTCCACATTCAGGGTTTCCTCTGGTGGCCAAGCAGGGCATAATCACAGCCAGTCAATCTCACAGAAAGTGCGGAGCTGCTGCTGTTTTACTTTTACCCCACAGTCCTCTGAGAAGCCTTGGTTGAAGTTTTTTTTTTTTTTTGTCATGCAGTCTAAAACAGTGGGCTTACTCTGGCTTGCACCCATATTGACTCCCTATGGTGTGTGTGGTACCCTTGAAAGGTGTTGTAACAGACAAAGGTGGGTGCCCCTCCCAAGGGAGAGACCACTCGCTCGTCAGTTCTTGCCACTCTGCTCACAGGAACTAGGTCTGTCAGGGACAGTAGGTGCATATGTATAAGCCCTGTACCAGGTCAGACCCCCATTACAGAGGCTGAGTTGCCACTGAGCCCATTAGAAGTGACTACAGAACTGCAGAGATCTGACCCAATTAGGCTCCATAACTCTGAGACCCTGTGGGGGTCTTTCATCATGGAGCATAGATGGAATGACCTATTGCTTATGTCATCCGTTTGCACTCAGTCCTCACATCCGCGCACAGGCATACGTTCCAACCCCCAATCCTGAAGGCGAAATCTAACTGAACCCGAAACTGAATCTGACTGACCTGACTAGACCTAATGCAGGTGAAGTGTGATTAGGGCCTCCCTCCTCCCATGCTGGGGTTGGAAAACTGACAGACTGACAGACTGACTAAGAGATGTCCCAGGGGTCCTACCTTATCTGAGGGCCTGAAGTGGTCATGTTCTGTCCCCTCCTGCTTGTCCAGTGAGGTCTTTGCTGCCACACAGGGGCTCCCACTCCTAGACTGCTGAGGAGACTCCAAAAAGAGTCAGAGGGCATGTCGTCCCATCTGCAAATCAAAGGGTGAGTCCTGCCAAGACCAGCAAGCCTCCACTGGTGACCCAAAGGAGTCAGCACAATGTTTTCCTGGCCAATGCACCAAGAGCCAGAACCAAAAGGAAAACAGCACCGAGGAGTTTGGAAGGCAACTTGATTATTAACACTAGCAGACTGATGGGAACCTCATTTCCAAATCATCAGCCCAGAGTCAGTTTAGAGTTCAGTTTAAATACGTTTTAGCAAGCAGGAAGTACAAAGTTGATTGTAATAACCAAGTAGTAATCAATTACATGAATGAAATCATATGCTGTCAGGCAGGTTTATTTTAAGTAACCTTACTTACAAGGAATTGTTTATAACATTATGGGAAGGAGGGGAGGGGGTTTAAGTGGAGAAGATAGAGTTAAATGTGTCTTTGACTGGGCCAGTCTATTTTGGGTTCAAAGTCCTTGAAACAAGCTGGAAAGCTATAAATATATCCTTCTGGGTAGGAAAACACAGACATTACAGCTGGGCACAGTCAGGTTGACCTAGAGTATCATCTGGAAACTGCAGCTGGACTCAGACAGTCAAGGCTACTAACTAAGTGACAGGTAGCATGAGCTTAGGCAGAGGCTACTAATTGATTTCTAATTTCTGCTATAAAGTTTCTATAAGTTTGCTATTCTATAACTCTGCTCGTACACGATGAGTGCCAGCTGCCTCAGTTTAAATATCATTTTGCCTTTTTGCCTATACTTTTGGAATTGACCATATTCATAGTGGCAATCCTATGAAAAAAGATAGTGCCCTGCTGACCTAATAGTCTTCTTCTTGAATACCATTTTATTAGCGACTTCATAAGAGGGTCACAGCAATACTCAATTTTTAGTTCGAACTTATCTAATAAGAGTTTAAAATTAGAATAAAGGGGCTGGTGAGATGGCTCAGTGGCGTAAGCGCCTGCCTGGCAAGCGCGAGGGCCCGAGTTTGACTCCTGGAACCTACATACGAAAAAAGGGGCCGGTGATATTGCTCAGCGGCACGGGCGCCTGCTGGCGTGCAAGGTCCTGAGGTCGACCCCCCGGTACCCACAAAAAAAAAAAAAAAGAATAAAAATCTTCCAGAAGTTAAAGATGTAGGGGATTGTGTTTATAGTTTTACATTAATGTGGCCATAAGATCTTGCATTTAATGCAAGGGATACAAGGTCATTGGGGATGTTTGCCCACATTTCTGGCTGTGGTGTCCTGATGGTAAATGGGAGGTGAAGGAGAGGGAGAGGGTACAGTTGATGTTTTAAGGAACTTGTGAAGGCTGGGTGAGAGATGAGTTGGCAAGAAGTTGGCACTGGTGTTTGTTTTTCACCTTAGAAAGAGCCAAGTGTGTTTTTAGGCTCTGGAGATGGAACTGGGAAGAGGGGCATTTGAAAATACAGGAGGGAGGGGTCTAATAGAGGAACAAACTCCGTGCTCCAGAGGAAGGGGGCACTGCAGATGGGAGCAAGGTCAAGAGAAGTGACAGAGACTTAAAGCAAGACAAAGGCATGATTCAGCTTCTGAGGCTTGAAAGAAAGAGGGAAACAATATTCTGATATTTGTCACTCAGAAGGCAGGAAGTTGAAGATGAGTTCTCTTAACAGCTTCAATTTCTTTGTGAAACAGAAAGAAGGCCATCCATGGAGAGGAAAGCTGCAGAGAGGGAGGGGTTGGGGTTGGAGCCTCAGAAGGGTTAAGAACTCTGTGTAGCTTTGAGGACAGGCAGAGGGATCTGGTCATGGAGGGATAAAGGCTCTGTGTGGGTCGCACCTTCACAATTATGTGTTTTCTCTGCACAGTTTGGGTGCAGAAATTCTTCTGAAGTTAGCGGAAAATATCTGGCTTTATGGAAAAGGAGGCTCCTTCAGTCTTCTGTTACTGTGTGGATGGAAAAATAGAATACCCCAATCTGTATTATGTTTTCTTATGCATGCGTTAGCTGTTTTAGGTACATTTTAATTACTAAGCGTGATGCATTTGAATCAGCTCATTTAAAAAGAATCATTAATTGAGATCTTAGTTGAAGGAGGTATAATTAGACCTTAGGTGACTAATGTTATGTTTCTGACCTATCCTTTCTGAGTATGTCTGGAGCTTAAAATAAGTGTCCTCTTGTTGCTCTCATTATCTTATAAATGACTTAATTCTTGCTAGTTAACTCCATAACAATCCTTCTTTCCATTTTTAATGCTTCACTAATCTTTGTCTTGTTCTTTTATCACAACTCATGTTTAAATGGCTCCACAAACAGCATTTTTGGATGAATTTCATTCAGTTTAAAAATCACATCTTCTTTCTCTTTCAAAATTTCAGTCTTTGTGAGGAGATTGCAAATGTGGTTTAGAGTAGGAGCCAGCTAAGTACTGCTTTCATGCCAATCCCAGATGGCTGCCTGGCTTGCATGTATGGACTACAAGCTAAGTTTGAGTTTTACCTTTTTAAGTGTTTGGAAAAAAATGTAGAATAATATTTCATGACCTGTGAAAATGTCTGAAATTCAAGTTTTAGTGTCCATAAATGAGGTTTTACTGCAACACACTCTATTCAATCATTTATGTTTTGTCTGTGGCTGGTTTTTCCTCACACTGTCAGGATTGAGTGGCTGTACCAGAGAATTATTTGGCCCAGAAAGTCTAAAGCAGTTACTATGTGGCCCTTACAAGTATGTTGACCCTGGTTTTGAGACGTTCCCTGGACATGTGACTGTATATTTAGGCATTATTCTTCTTGCTCCTACTGGACTTAGGTTATTTAAAGAAACAGCATTTTGACATACTATGTTGTAATTATTTTGATAGACTGACATGGTTAATAGAACTTTTTGTTTGTTTTGGTCCAGATTTCTGTCCTAAGTGTGCCAGATCCTGTCAATAGAGTGGTGAATTAGATGATATGTGTACTATTATTATTCAGTATATGGCTTGACCTTGCAGCCATCCAGCCACGGTTCAGATTTGGGCTTTGTGACTCTCTCACTGTGAAAATGCAAACGAGTACATTTGGTGCTTTATCTGTAACATGCAATATTATCCATACTTATCTCAGTGCTCCCATGATCCTCTAAAGAGATAATCCATGTAAGTAGTATGTGGCACATTGGAAGGGCTCAATGCCTTTGTTCATGTTATTCTTATTAATAGACTATGATTTTTATAACAGGGGAAGAACTGGGTTCTATGGAAACCATGAAAGAAGCCCAGCTAAGGCCTCTTGGAGCACTTCAATTTATACTCATAAATCTGGTATGATTCATCTCACAGGAGATACAAAAGATCCAGAAGAAGACACAGGAAACATGGAAGCCATTTGTTTCTCCAAACACCATTAGGATGCTGGAGTTCTGGTCCCTGCAGAGGGGCTGCCCTTTGGCTGGTCATGTTTTGGGCTTTGTCACTTCTCCCAGGTTTGGAGCCTGGCTCTCTCTTTGTGGTCTCAGCATCTTCATGACAAAGCCTTTTAGAGCTCAGTGCCAGTCATGCACCAGTCACCCTGTTTGGCAGCAATCCTTATTTCTCTGCAGGTGTCAGGTCAAGTTCTCATAAACTTGCACTGTTGGTCAGAGTTGTGCTCTTGGTTTATGGATCCTCTTACAGAAGAAGTTTGTAATGTCAAGCAAAATGCCCACTCCTGTTGTGTTTCTCTTAATTGATAAATATATGTTGGGAAATGATTGGTCCCACTTCAAATATGCTTTGAAAATTCTAATTTTCTGTTGCTTTTGCAAGTGTCTCTACCTTCATAAATGTTAAAATCAGAAACAAGAGAAGGAAGTGCAAAGGAAGGTAGAATCAATGAAAAATCTAGAATTCTGTTAAAATCATATCCAAGATTTGAAAGTGTCATGGACAGAGCACTGTCACTACAAGTAGCAACCTTCTGCTTTCTGAAAAATAACAGAGTAGTGATAGCAAGTGACAGCCAGGTCCAAGACTATTATTTTTTGGATTATGACACCCTCAATTTTATAGAGAGCAGAAAGTATTTTAATTAGTAGGGAACTTTCTGGTCCAAATCTTTCTAGTCACAGCATACTAGTGCATTTTACTTTGAATAAGTGAGTCTGCTTTTAAATTATTAGTGGTATTTTGACATTGGAATCAACATAGTGGAATGCCTAAGGGTAATTAGTTAGGGGAAGAAAACTCGAGTTGGAATTTTGGTATTATATGAACTGTGTAGTCATGACAAGCTTTTTTTTCTTTTTGTGTGTATGTGTGAAAAAGAGAGAGACAGAGACAAAGAGAGACAGAGTGTGTGAGGAAGAGAGAGAGACAGAGAGAGAGAGAGAGACAGAAAGAGAAAGAAAGAGAGAGAGATTATAAGAGATTACAGGATGGGATAATTAGACCCATCTCACAGAATTTGTGCGCAGTGTATGAGTAAATATAAGTGAAGGTCCTGGACTATATTAAGCATTATCTACATTGTAGCCATTGTCATATTAGAAATGATATAATCATTCTGTCAGTGATGTTTTATTCTGAATCATTTTTATCTCAGAATAATTTTCTCTAATCTATCAATGCAAACCATCACTTAACTGTGTGTTAAAATGGATTTTCAGCAACAACATTCTATCATAAAATTTAGTTTTCAGACAAAAAGGACTATGCCCTCATTAAACCTTAATTTACAGAGTAAAAAATTTAAATGAACAAGGAAGAGATCTTCTTGGTGCTAAGATGACATCTTGGTAAAAATTGAAATACTGTAGCCAGCTTTTGAAGTTCAAATACTGTAGTTAACCTAGAAAAATAAGTGGGCCTTCAGAAGATAGCTTGGTTACTTAGAGTAGCACCGCACCAGGGGAGGAAAGTGCAGTATGTAACCGACGAGCTAGGAAGAGATCTGAAAGAAACCCTGCTAATTAATTGTGAAGTGCCTGGCTGGTTTTTTTTTTTTTTTTTTTTTTTTACTTTACAAAAACATGAATGTCACAGGAAAGGAGTGGGAAGCTGACCATAATCAAATATATCAAACATTTATATGTGTTTATTATAATGCCCGGTTCCATGGGTGACCCCAGCTGTGTAACCTGTGCTGCAGGAACAGTTTGTCCATAGCATCCTACAGAGAAGGAGAGAGTGTCCACAGGCTGTAATGCCACACATGCGAATTTCTTTGATTAAAAGCAATAGAAATCAACTCTTATTAGGAAAATTGATTACATGGGCCGGGTGTGCTGGTGCGTACCTGTAATCCCAGTGCTTGGGAGGCTGAGGCAGGAGGATCGCTGCAAGTTTGAGACCAGCCTGGGCTACAAAGTGAGTTCAAGGCCAGCCTGAACTGCATAGTGAAACCCTGTCTCAAAAAGATAAAAAAAAGAATCAATGGAAGGATAGAGACAGACAATATTAATAATTATGTATTATGTAAAGAATATATTTTGTAAAATATACATTTGTATGTGTATAAAAATAGTGATGGAGGCTATTGAGAAAACTCGGGAAAGGAAGATATGAAGTGTGTATGGGAGGATTGAGTTTTTTTGTTGTAATATTTATTTATTATTAGTACCTGTTTGCAGTATGGAATGCTTATATTCCTTGTGGAGAGTTGGTACATGTACATAAAATAATCTTAATTCTTTTTTTCATCCCTTTCTTTCCCCCCACTTTCATCTCTTGATCCCCTTCCCATTTAAGAAAGATCTATTTTCCTACTTCCTGTTATGTATCTTTTACTTTGCTATGTATTTTTACTCTGAGTTTCTCATATAAGAGAAACCAGGTGACCTTTAATCTTCCGTGTCTGATTTATTTTACTTAACATTACAGTCTCAAGATACACTAATTTTCCTACATTTGAGTTCATCCTTCTTTATGACAGAGTAGTACTCCATTTTGTGTAACTACCACATTCTCTTTATCCATTTATCTGTTGATGGACATACAAGCTGATTCCAAGATTTAGCTATTATGGATTGAGATTTTAAAGGGGGAGTTGGGAATGTTTCATGAGTAGGTGAGTAGATGACGTTTGAGCTCAGACTAGCAGGCTGTTAGGAAATGTACATGCATAAGTCTGGAGGATATGTGTTTTAGGCAATATGACAATAGAGTAAAAAGGCCCCATGATGGCAGTAAACCTAGTGGGTGTGGTGGATGTCAAATTGGCCAGTGTGGCTGGAGAGAATAACGGGTGATGGAATCAGGGAGGTGAAAGTTGGGAAAAGTAGATCTCAGTTCTCATAGGTTACTGTGATGACTTTTTGATTTATGGTAAGTATGGGAATAGTTGATCTTCTCAGTAAAAGAGTTAACTTATATTTTGAAAGGATTTTTTTTTTTTTTTGCTGCTGTATGTATCACAGTAAGTGGCAAAAGAAGAAGAAGGGGTGGGGTAGGCAGACAGTAAGGGAGATTTGCTATATTTCAGGTGAGATATAATGGTGACTTGGACCTCGGTAGTAGAGGTGACAGGAGGAGGTTGAATTCTGGATATATTTTAAAAAATAGAATCAACAGGGTTTTCTTATAGTTTACATATGAGATGTACATTTGTTCCTTCTGAATATTTGAAGCTCAGAGTTGCCAATTATGGCGGGGGAGATAATAGAGAAGCAAGTTTGAGTGTAAGACTGAGAACCATTTAAAAATACTAATTTGAGATAGTATCCAACTGAGCTGGTCGTTAGGTACAGGCATCTGGATTTCAGAGAAGAAATGCGTGTGGGATATAGACTAGTGGTCACAGGCACACAGAGGATATATGAAACTCTCTCGGTGAGACCAGCGGAAGTAACTGCTCATGAGGGGTTGGTTCCAGTGACTGTGCCCAAGTGCGCTCAGACTTGCAGGTGGAGGTGTTCAACTTAGGTTGCCCCTGAGATTACTTGAAGACATTTAAAATTACTTACACCAGGGTCTCACCCCTTAGATTTAATTGTGCATGTCAGGGTGCTGCCTGGGTGCTTGAGATTTTTAAAACCTTCTTATACAGTTATAATGTAGAGTGGAGACAAAGAAACACAAGAGGCTGCAGAGATAAAAAGGAATTAGCAATAAAAGACTGGGAAAGAGCAGTCACTGAGGTGCAGAGAAACCTGCAGAATGGGATGTCCTCAAAGCCAAAAGGAAACAAGTTTTCACCTGGAAAGGCTTGGTCAGCTGTGTCGGATGCAGCTTGTGGATCAACTATGAAAAAGATTGAGAAGTGATCATTGGGTTTAGAAAATTAGAAGATAATGTGGAACTTAATGAAATAAATTTTGGTGGGAGATAGAGGCAAATGGTGGGTGATAGAGGCAGCTGATTTTGCATTCAAAGTGGAGACCAAGTATCAGTAACTCTTCTCAGAAGTTTTGCTAGAAAGACGAGCAGGGCTGAAAGGTGGTAAATGGAGGGTGATAAAAGCTCAAGAGTGTTTAAAGAAGGAGTAAAGAACTGTATGTGTATACTGATATGAGTAAATAACTATATGTGTGTACTTACAGGAATGCTCCAACAGAAAGAGAAAAAATGAATTACATGGGAGAGGGAGGGAAGATTTTACTGAAGCAAATTCTGTGAATGGTATCAGATGGGATACGTGCCCCACATACTCTGTTGCCTCATAGTAACAAGAAGAAAAGCAGAGGATAAGGGAACACGCACCGTGTGGTCAGTTTGATGGCTGAACTGAGAGCTATCTCTGATTGCTGTTACTGTCACGGAGAAGTAGGTAGCACAGAAGCAGGAGAATGAGGTTGGGGAAGATTATTGAACTGTTGAGAAGACAACAGACGTATACAATATTTGAGTCGGAGAGTGGAAAACTGCATGGAGTGGATAAATCTGGTAAGATTTCTGGACAGCAGGAGGCCCAATGGCTACTAATAGTTTTGCATGGTGGTACTGTCTCCTCTCCCCTTAATCTGTTCTAGAAGCAGACGGGATAAGTGCAGAGTTGACTGTAACCAGGTATAGTATTATCAAGGCAAGTTTGAGGAGAGTGGGAGCAATGGCGTTGAGATTGCTACAAGAAAATTACTGAAAAATGGATAATGAGATTTAAATTTAGCAAGGAATGATGTGAAAACATGAATGTATGAAAATGAAATGGTGGAAAGATCAAGCATTGTGGGTCTTGAGGACTTGATGAATTATTATAGATGGGGCAAAATGGTCTGGAATGAAAGAAGACAGTTGGAAAGTGAGAGGGTTGAAATAAAGATTAAGGAGGCTAGAGAATGGCTATGGGTATGAATTCGTAAAAAGAAACAGAAACCCAACAACAGCAACAAAATAGGGAGGGGTATATTTATTGGAGGAGTGGAATACAAATAAAAGGCTATTGGAAGGAGAAACATGGATTGAGTTTTTGAAATTATCAATCACTAAGACAAGGATAGTACTAGAGAAAGCGACAGTGGGCTGGGAGTTAAACTCCTCAAGGAAGGTGTTACTGTGAGCTCTGGAAGAGACTGCAGCGAGATGGGATAACGGGTGGCAGAGTAGGCGACTATGAGATTCAAAGCTGAGAATGAGAAGCGGGAAAATCTGGGGAGGAAACCTGAGCAGGGAAAGCACTACATTCAGGTGGAAGAATAAGAGGGGAAGGAGAGTCATAGAATAGCTTTAGGATATAGAAAAAATTTTCATATCCATATGCTTTGTTGAAATGTTTCCAATCCTGTATGTCCTATGTGGGAAATTTAGCTCTTCCTTTCCTCATTTCCTATGTACCTTCAGGGACTGGCTTTTCAGTCAAACTGTTTGCTAAATTAGGACACTTGATATTTATGTATTTTTGACTCTAAGCTTAGCAACATTTATTCTTTGTATAGACAAATCCAGTGGAGCTAGGATGTTCTAAGGAAAGTAGGCAAAAATGTTTTACTTTTGCTTCATTTATCTTAGGGAAGATTACTTACTTCACTTGGGTTGCTGAGACTAAATGAGATCTCTCCGTTTCTGGAACATGAATCATACCCAGTTGATGTTAATTTAACAAATGTTGTGAATGTCTTTTGTTTAAATATTCCAGATTATCAAGGTCGTAAGGTATACGACCATGTCTGTTTTACTCGTGGTTGTTTCTCCAGTGCCTGTCATAAAGTAGACACCCAATAAATGTCTGTATAATGGATTGAATTTGTAGACAAAGAGTAGAATATATATACACCTAACTGCAAAAAAAAAAAAAAAAAAAAAAAAAGAGCCTTACTGACATAGGAGATTAGGGCATGGCAAAGCTGTCTGGGGTAGTGGATGTGACCTGTTAACACAAGCTCCCAGAACACATGCGCAGAACAGTTCCCAGAGCCCTGCACGCGGACTTCTCATGAAAACTCAAGCAGGTTCTCAGTAGGGCGGCCTAGACCTGACATCAGCTTGAGCTGTGGGATCCCAGCACCACCTCCCAGGACCCATATGTAGAAGTTCCCCTGGGTTTCCTTGAGATTTGGACAGCATAAAAGGACACAGATGCCGAGAAGAGGTTGCTGTCCTGGCTTTCCTCCACACTATACTTTTATCTTGTTTTTTCTCCTTTTATTCGCCCCAAGCTTGGTCTGCAGAGCCAGTTTTTCTCTCACTCTTCACTTTTACTTTTTCAAATAAACTTTGCCACTGCTTCTTGCTCATCTCATTCAATTCTTTGTTTGAGATGAGAAAAACCTGGAATCCTACTCCAGAAGGAGAGGTGAGCAACCCAGGGCCTTGTAGCATTTAACTGGTGAGCCGCTTTTAGGAGCTCCCCGCGAACATTTCGGCTTAGCCAGGAGATTCTGATAACATTACTGCTGTTATTAACGGAGACAACAGTAGTTGATGGTGCCCTGAACACTCGCAATGACTTTCCTTCTGAAACACACCCTCTCTTGCTGTCCGGGTGTCTCATGCTTCGAACTCAATCTTTGGAAAGTGTACGTATCCAGGAATTTGTTTAAATATTCCAGATTATCAAATTTGCTGGGTATAGTTGTTCATAAAAATCTCTAAGGAATCTTTATTTCTCTGGTGTCAGTTGTAATGCTTACCTTTCTATGTCTGATTTTATTTATTTGAGTCTTCCTTCTTTTTTCTTAACTAGTCATTGTCAATTTTATTTATCTTTTTGAAGAATCAGGTCTTCATTTCATTGATTTTTTTTGTCTCATTTATTTTTGCTCTGATTTTTATTATTTTCCTCTACTAACTTTGGTTTGGTTTTTCTTGTTTTTATAGTTCCTTAAGATGCAAAGATAGGTTGTTTATTTGAGATCTTTCTGCTTTTTTGATGTAAATGCCTGTCACTGTAAGCTTTTTTTCATTTGTTCTGCTTTTGTTATAACCCAGAAGTTTAGTATGTTGTATCTCCATTTTTATTTGCTTCAAGAAATTTTAAAATTTATTTCCTGATTTCCTCCTGGACACATTAGCTACTGAAGAATAAATTTTTTAATTTATTTATGTACTTCCCAAAGTTTAACTTACTTAGTTCTAGTTTTATGGTACTGTACTCAGAAAAGACCCTCAGTATAGCTTGAATTTGCTCTGTGGCCTGTCGTATGACTGACCCTAGAGAATGTCACTTGGGCTATAACTGTGTTAGGCATGTAGACATTCAAACATTGCTACGGTAAGCGGTTTCTAAAATGACTTCTAATAATCTTTGCCTCCTGATATTCATGTCCCAGTGTGATTTTCCTTTTGAGTGTGGGTTGAACTTGGTAACTCATTTCTTGCACACAGAATTCAGCAAAAACATCACTTTTTTATTTGGTAATAAGCCAACAGTGACGCTTATAGTGCCCTCTCTGTCTCTTACTGACAGTGCCAGTTGGTGTTTTGTGGGCTGCCTCAGGGAGAGGCCCATGCGGCCAGGATGGGCAAAGCCTACGGTTCCGAAGCGAGGGAGTCTGGTCACCATTCCGACAGTCGGTGGGGCGCTGAGTCCTGGCTCCCACTACAGATGCAGTCTTGGCGGCAGACTTCCCACTGCTCAGCTGAGCTTTCAGAGGGGCCCGCAGCTCCAGGTAACACCTCAACTGCAGTTCGTGAGAGGAGAGGAGGCATCAGGAGAAGCTCTGCCCACACTCTGGACCCACAGAAATGGAATAACAAATGGTTATTGAACCCCACTAGGATTTGGATAATTTGTTATGTAGCAAAAAATACCTACTATATGTCTTACACCAACAGCTATGGCTGTTGACATTAACCTCATCAATCACATGAATCATACCCAGTTGATGTTAATTTAACAAATGTTGTGAATGTCTTTTGTTTAAATATTCCAGATTATCAAATTTGCTGGATATAGTTGTTCATAAAAATCTCTAAGGAATCTTTATTTCTCTGATGTCAGTTGTAATGCCTTCATTTCTATGTCTGATTTTATTTATTTGAGTCTTCCTTCTTTTTTAACTAGTCATTGTTGTCAATTTCATTTATCTTTTTGAAGAATCAGGTCTTCATTTCATTGATTTTTTTGTCTCATTTATTTTTGCTCTGATTTTTATTATTTTCTTCTACTAATTTTCATTTGGTTTTTCTCATTTTTATAGTTCCTTAAGGTGCAAAAATTGGTTGTTTATTTGAGATCTTTCTGCTTTTTTGATGTAAATGCAGGTCATTGTAAGAATCCACCCAGAAGTGAGCAAAGCCGCTGTTATCTCTCTACATAGAATTTGTACACTGGATTTAAAGATTATAATCACAGATGTATTTTCTTCACAAAACTCTTTAAAATAGACATTGTTTTCTCATCCTACTCAAATACAAATATGAACTTTCTGATTCCAGAACAATTGCTTTTTCCTTATGTTTTAGTCTTTGGATCATTGAAAATGATTTTCACTCAGTAAGCAAAATGTAATGATATAGTAAAGCTATGATTATATTGGCTTATTTTTCATGTTATTTTTATATTTTAAATATTATGCTTTTTCAATATTTCTAGAATGGTCTTAATTGCAATATTTTCTAGTCTTCATTTCCTATTTTTTTCTAAAAATACCACTCATTACTGGTGGTATATTAAATGAAAATAAAGTAAGAACTCATATTTATTAAGAGATTACTGTACTGTATGTAAGATCTTGTTTTAGGTGCTTTACCTGAATTAACTTCTTTGTTTCACAAGGGGACATTTGAATAAAATTCTAATATTATTCCTATATGCAACTGGCAAAATTGAAGTAGAGTGATTAAATACTTTGCCCAAGCTCATACAGCTGGGAACTGTCAGAGATGCTTTTTGAACTTAAGAAGTGTGTCTTTAAAGACCAAAGTCTTTTTCTTTTTGGTGGGTACCAGGGGTCAACCTCAGGACCCTGTATGCCAGCAGGAGCCCATGCTGCTGAGCGATATCATCGGCCCTTTTTTCGTATGTGGGTACCAGAAGTAGAACTCAGGACCTCGCGCTGGCCAGGCAGGCACTTATGCCACTGAGCTATCTCACCAGCCCCAAGACTGAAGTCTTAACAAGTGTGTTTTAACCATTATTAAGATGAGCTAATATGGTATGTGCCTAGAAATTTTTAATTTATTAGTGTACTGGTTACATTGTGTTGCATAACTACCCCTCAATTTAGAGGTTTAAAGCCACAGCACTTGCATCTCACAATTTATGTGGATCAGGAATCTGAGTGTGGCTTAGCTGGCCCTTTTGCTTCTGTGTCTCCCATGGTTTGGGGAGTTACCATCTCAGTGCTAGGCTAGGGAATGGCCTGCTTCTGAATTCAGCCCTGTGGTTGTTGGGTGTATTTACTTCCACACTAGCTATGGGCTAGAGACTGTCCTCAGGTTCTTTTTCCCATGTAGCTTCCTCCATTATGGCAGTTTGTTAAAATGTAAAGGCTAAGGCAAAAGAGATAATCGAGAAAGATGAAACAATCTTTTGTAGCCTAGTCATGGAAGTAACATGTCATCACTTTTGCTGTTTTCTCTTTCGCTAGAATCAAGTCACTAGGTCCAGTCCACATTCAAGGAGAGGGAATTACACCTAGGCAGCAAAATCAGAAGGTGGAGCTCACTGAGGACCATTTATAGCAGCACAAAACACAATAGCTAAATCTTGGAAGTAGCACGGATGTCCATTAACAGATGAATGGATAAAGAAAATGAGGTATTACACCCAGTGGAGTACGACTGTTATGGGGAGGTAACTCCCACCCTGTTAGATATCAGATGTGCTGAGTTTGTGTCTCCTAGTACAGAAAATGGACCCAAGGACAAAGGAGGTTAAGAGTAGGAATGGTTTATTGAGGGAAAGCTCCCAAGAGGCAGGAGGGTTCCTAAAAGTGGGTTGTCACTGAGGGTCTTTGTTTTAGTGGTTTCTATACAGTGAAATCATATCACAGGTTGCTTTCAGTCAAACTGTAATCAACCTGTAGCATTACAAGTACAGCCACTTGGCTAATACTGATCTAATAGAAAAATGAGGCACAGCAAGGGTACATAGTATGGAGAGCAAAGGCATTGCTGGAAGGGGTAGGAGTGCGGGTCAGAGTGTTGAGATTATCTGTCTATATGTTTTATGTTGTTCTGGCTCCCTGGACCAGATGGGGGTAGCTATAGTATAGCTTTGGACGATATTTATCTCTGGAGGGGCTTGCAGTCCTAGCCATCATGTCTCCATCTTGTGGCCTAGTTTCTATCAACTCAGCCCTTGACCACAGGCCTGGTTTACTTCATCTCTGTTCTATGTCTTGGGCCCAGTTCCTTTCTAACTGCCTATCTCAATACCTACCTAACTTAGTTATCTGCAATACTCTGACAGAAGAAATATAAACTTGAGTCATTTGTAGGAAAATGGATATACCTTGTCACCATAATGTTAAGTGAAATAATTCAGACACGTGAGCTTAAATATTGCATGGTCTCTTATAGTGAGAAACCCAAAATATAAATAAAGAGCAAAATAAGAGATAGATAATAGGAATTTTTCTCAAATGAGAAAGAAATCAAGAGATGGAGGGTGGAGGCAGAGAAAGGAGGGAAAAGGGGTGAAAAAAGGAATCTTAATGTGTTCTGTACATGTACCAACTCCACACAAAGAGTGTAATTATTATGTACTGCAAGCATGGACTAAAACATGTACTAATAATTTTTTCTTGTTTTTGAGGTGGGGCCTCACTATACCTTCCAGGCTGGCCTTGAACTCACTATGTAGCCCAGGTTGGCCTTGAACTCCAGGTGATCCTCCTATCATAGCCTCCCAAGTGCTAGGATTACAGAAAAAAAATTTCAATAAAAAGTCTAGCTAGCACAAGTAATTAGAAGATTATCCTAGTGCATATTTGAAAAAAATTAATTTTTCACATAAACTATACTGTTATAAACATATTGAATCAACTCAGAAAAAAATTTAATAAACAATAGAAGTATATATGAGTATTGCAAAAACTTGCAAGGCAGTATAAATCACATACATCTCACGGATAATGAGTTACCTATAGAAGACATTGCATATGTTAACATTATGTGTTCTTTCCAGTTACTGATATTAATTCTTCATTGGCTGTTACAGACAATGAAATCTAGAGTCATAAGTCTCTAGGCTCTGCCCATTAGCAACTTCTCCAGTGTATAATTCAGAAATGTTCCCCAGGTAACACGAAAAAGACATTTGAAAACTAAGAGACAATGATCCGAATACTGGATCTTTGTTTTGCTGAAACTCAGGAATAGTGAATTACCGTTGCAGCAACTAAAGCAGCTGAAACATACACAGAATGCAATCCTCCTTCCTGCACAGGCAGCTGCAAAGGTTGAATATTAGTTCTTGTATTACCTCTGCCCCAAATAAAAGATGTAATAACAGAATGGAACTGAAGAAATATGCTCATGGGGAATTTTATGAAGAAATCTTGAAATAGATATTTAGGGTATTCACCAGCATTATAATTATTATGATTTTTTCCTGCTTTTGTTTGTCATAAGAGGGACAGCTGTCTAATTTTTGCATATTCCTCAACAACACATCACCCCATAAAAACATATTAAAAATTATGAAATAAAATTTGAAACAGTCTGAGCTGTGTGAAAGAAAAGGGAAACACTGGAAAGTGTTTATCATTTGTGATATTGTAGTCCTATTCTTTCACCATGACCTGGGAGTATGAATCCTACAGAACACTCTTTGAGGATGGGGGTGGCTGAATTGTGGAGAGTCTAGGCTGAGGGCCAGAACCTGGAGCATAGGGTTCTGGTTGGGATATTTGACCACTTACATTACCACATTGGTAGATTGAAAACAAAGGACTAAAGTCTACTTTCTAATTTCATAGATTTCCCTTGGTCCCCTGCTCCTTCTGTAAGACCACAGCTTGCTGTGCACAAATGCAGTTTCACATAAAATTTGTTTTCCAAATATGAAAGAGCAGAAGTTAATCTTATTTCAGACAATTTTTAAGTTAGAAAATTGAAAATGAGGACTATTCTAAATTAACTCTTGTCTCTTTACCCTTTACGAATACTTGTAGCCAACTGTGAATCATCCCACCAGTGTGCCAGTTTATATTAATTATGAACTTGACTGGATTAAAACTCCTGCAAAGGTGATTGGATGATGGGGTGCTGTACTCATGAGTGGATTAATCCATAAGGTTCCCAGCTGAATGTGCTGTTGGGAGGTGGAGCCCAGTTTTAGGCGGCTTTACTATACCTTTCTGCTTTTTGGAGCCAATCAGCTGTGGACTGAAACCTTTGAAATTGTCAGTCAAGTAAATCTCTCCTCCTTTATGTTGGGGCCGTTGAGTATTGGTTCCAGCATCAGGAAAGCTAATACAACCATTATGAAAGCCAGAAACTGAGGGGTCCTCTTCCCATTTCTTTCTTGCTTTATATCCAGTATGTAAAGGAGTTCTGTAGATTTCACTTTCCAAATATATTTCAACTCTTTCTACTCTTTTCAGCTGCATTATAAATAATCAACTTTGAGCTAACAACAAACACTTGGGTTATTACAGTAAGAAAGTGAATTTTGTTACTTCTTAAATCACATGACTTCTCAATATCAGAAAAGGACTTAAGATTAGACATGATAAATATTTAAATGACTGCTACCAAATAAGAAGCCATCTAGTTGAGCCTGCCACTTAAAAATTAGGAAATTAGGGGCCTATGGAAAAGACTTGTTAAAGGTGTATGGTTACTGCATGTCGAAACTGTAGATGGCTGCTCTTCAAAGTCCCAGAACAGAATTCATCATTACTATTGATTAGTACTATGAACTTCAGGAGGCCTGGGTCTGAACTTGGTACCGCCATCTATTAACTACGTGATTTTAAAATACTAGTCTATTTTCTCTTCAGTATCTTCTCTTTAGGTTTTTCATTTCTCTTTACCTTCTTCACAGGATTATTCAAGTTTCAAATGCAACAATACAAGGAAAGTCCTGGCCCAGTGTTTCATACACACTAAGGATCTAAAAGGCTTTTGATATTAGAATGATTGTTTTTGTCCAACTCTGGTCAAAATATCACAGTGTTTTCCAAAGTTGTACAGTTTAGCTGGAAGGATCTTAAACCCCAAATATTACTTCTACAAAGCAAGACAAAACAAAACTGAGGCTGAGAGACCTGGGATGATATAATCATGGTGGTGTGTTTAGTTGGTGATGAGCTGCAGAAAGGAAGGCCTCTAGTTCTTATAGAGATCTCTGAGGGAGATATGCACCTACATTTCCTACTTCCTGCTCCCAGGCTTTTCAATGACTTGGCATGCACAATCAGGATTTATTTTGAATTATGCTGAAGAACTTTTTTGCTTGATGCAGATAATGCCTTTTTGGTGCAGCAATTTGATTAAGTATAAGTGACTTATAATAAATTATAACTATGTAATATTTCAACAAATTTAGAAATGTTATCTAGCTTTTGCAGGCAGTTAAATGAGATTTTCTCCGGACCATGTTATGTTTGAAAAATTGTAACTATGTATTTCACCACGCATGTAAGTTAATACATAAATACAAAGTAAATTGGGGACTCAATTTTAAGAAGCAGAGTTGATAGCTCCCCATTGTCTAAATATATTTCATTTCCTATTTGAAAGGCTAAGTGAAAATTCATACTGAACATTGAATATATACAACATAATAATGTTAATTGTGATAATTATGGAGGACAATTACCTGGGAATCTGGGCCACGTGCCTAGACCAAAGAGACCAGTTTTGTTTTGTTTTAATGTGGGTACTGGGAGTTGAACTCAGGACCTCGTGCGCCAACAGGTGCTTGTGCCACTGAGCAATATCACTGGCCCTTTTTTTCCTTTATGTGGGTACCGGGAGTCGAACTCAGGACCCTGCGCTTGCCAGGCAGGCGCTTATGCCGCTGAGCCATCTCACCAGCCCAGAGAGACCAGTTTTTGAAGGAAGAATAACAGAACTTCTATAAGCTCAGAGTTTCTATGTAGAGTAGTCATTTTAATTAGATTGACTTTTAAAATGTAATAAGCTAATGAGTTAACAGCAGAGCTATGAAAATGATAGCTGAACGAAATACTTTGGGCTACTATACAACTACAATTACTATCAACTTAAAAAAACAACAACAATTACTACGAACTTAACAACAACAAAAACCTCCTTAGCTAGACACAGTGGTGCACACCTGTAATACCAAGCTGAGGCAAGAGGATTGCAATTTCAAGCTTATTTGAGCAACTTAGCAAGACCCTGTCTCAAAATAAAAAAAAATAGGAAGTGTTGGAAATGTGTTATAGTATGACCCTAGGTTCAATGTCCAATAATACACACACACACACACACACACACACACCCCTTCTCATCAGATACATTTTTTCTAATAAGTCATTTGTCAGTTTACATGTTCTGTGCCTAAATAGGAGAGATATAGTAGTTCATAGCCCAGGCAAGAACTTTTCAGTAATAATTATGCAGAGTAAATCCACACAACTCTCAAAAATAGAGACAATGCCAGTACAAACTATATAAATAGTTGCTCGATCATAATTATTTTAGGAACTCAATTTTTTTCATACCTGTCTAAGTCTGCATTTCAAAAGAAAGTTACTATGAAATAATCTAATAACATCTATATTTATGGGGACATTTCAGAAGACCTGACAAGATTTGGGGGAAATACTTTTGGGATAAGGGAGGGAAAATTGCCTCTCCCCTCACCAAATCTTTTGCTAAGAAAAAATTACAAACATAGTTGAAAAGATTATATAATGGATACTGATAGCCCCTCCACCTAAGATTCTACAATTACTATTTGCTACTATATGTTCTTAATCACCATCTCTCTTTACCTCTAAACATCCATCACTCTTGGTTTTTGAATACATTTCAGAGTGAATTGCAGACATTGGTACATTTCACCCTGGACAATTCAGCAGTGATACACATCTCCAGAGTTCTATACTTTTGATGTTCCTGTCTTTCAAGATGAAATTTATGTATACACAGTAAAGTTCCACAAATGCATATCCTGATACAGTCTACACTCCTTTCAAGATCGAGCATTAGACAACTGCAGAAAGTTCACTCCCAAGTTCATACCTGCTCTACCCCTCACACTCAGAAAGTCATCATTCTGATGATATATTTCACCGTTGATTACTTTTGCTTTTTTTGTAGAACTTCATATAAATGAAGTCATATATCCTCTTCTGTATCTGGCGTTCTTCACTCAGCATAATGCCTAAATTCATTCATGTAATCTTTACAGTATCAGTAGTCAATATAGAGAATTGTCTTTTAAGAACCCCTACCAAATATACCTTACACACACGTTCTTTCTCTGCTCATGGGTAAAGTCAACCTACAACATCTTTAAACCAAATGGAAAAATAAAAACCATGGGCAATTTTTTTAACTAAGTTTCCATGTATTAGGATCTATGGTTTGAGGATATTTCTTTTAGTTGTCTGTTAAAAAATTCTAACTTCTACTTGTAGTAAGAATAATGTAATTTTTTTCCAATATTACCATAATGACTTTTTTTCATATAGTTGAAAATGGACATCCTTCCTCACTTTCTTTTCTTTCTTTGCTCCCTAAATATTTTGGGGTTTTCTTATAATCTATAGTCAGCTGTGGATATGTGCAGGGTGGAGAAGAGGAGAAACCTAAACATGAACAACTGTATGCTCTGTCATTAAGATGAGGTGATAGTTGAGGGACTATGTGTATTGATTGCAAGAATTATATCATCACTTCTATTCCGAACTGCTGAAGCCTATGAAAAGAAAGCTTGACAAAAGCCACATCTTCCACTGCCACTCACTGAGTATGGGTGCATCTATGGCAGGAGTGAAAAAGGGAGATAAGCAACCAAGTACTCACTGTAATACCACGGATATGACATTTCTCTAGTTAAAGCTGAAGCTGCTATTAAAATACGTGCATATGTCAAAAACTTAGAGTTGTTGAGATGATTAACAAATGAAATAGTGGAAAAAAAGAAAAAAGAAAATACAGAATGTACTTTGGAGAAGAAGGAAGTAATATATCTGACCCAATCAAATTAATGCTGGAGCAAATCATCTAAACTTGAAAGCAGAAAGCAGAAGGGAAAAGAAATAGGGGATAACAGGAAGAAAATGACCTCCAAGAGCCTGTCCTAACCTTAGTGAAGACTTTTCACTGACAAGTTTCCTCTACAAATGAGAGAAAACAAAAATAAACTTCCAATTCCCTGTACCTACTGACTTTCTGTTATTTTGGGTTTTATCTGTGAAGGAGTATTGTTCCTTTTCTTTTTTAAAAATGTCTTTATATTGCAGACATAATTTTTTAAACTATACAGAAAATAAGTTATAAAAATGAAATAAAATTTAAAAATTATCAGATACTTTTATTAAGCAGATATAAAATTACTTTCTTAATATTTTTAAAAGCTGAACTGTCCTCTCAGTTCCCCTGCTTGTCTTCTTGCAGATCAAGAGCAGATCGTCACGGATGGTGGTGTGGCAGTGCTAACGCACCAAAGGCGAGAGCTGCCTCAGGAGTGTAGAGACGAATATGAACAAATGCATGCTTTGGAATGACATTTACCCTGCTATTTTAACCCCTCAGTAGTCTATTGGTTATACCAGCTTTGCTACATATGTCAATAAACTAACTATGAGGCTAAATTTACATTAAACAGCCAATACTTTCAATAAAGGAAACTAACCATATTTGTAAAAGAATGTTCGTTAGCAAATTCATGGATTATGGTATACAGTTATACTCCAACAAATGACTGCCCTTCACAATAGAACTGTGAAAATGAATGAATTTGTTAATAAACCTTTTCTTACAGAAACACTTAGTTTGATTTTCCTAAATATGTAGTCCATTAGGAAAAGACAAATGGAGGGCCTACTATTTCCCTTCTACTCTATTTTTATCACTAAACTTTATTCAGGCCCCTCTTTCAGATTTTAACTTCCAAAGATACACCATGCCTTTGTTAAAATACCAAAGTAATTGATGATATTCAATCTGTTTAGTATTACTTGACAGAAATAATACTTTTATTGTTCTTACAAGACACTTACTGAAAAGAAAAGGTATAACTACTTCCAAAACAATGTTTACTTATTTCTAATTCTGCAAAAACTTATCTTCCCACTAGAAGTTTTCAAACAGATAGAAACTCCATCACTTCAAAAGTCGTCAAGTTAGAGATTTAGTTTTTGTGTTTTGCTTAAAATGTCACCCACTCTATCCAGATGCCCAATAAAGTTTCCAACTTCATTTCTAATGAAGCTGTTTGAAAAATGTGTGTTTGCTTCCTATGTCTTGAATGTATGATTCATTATATTTAACTGGCTATGTAATGAGATTTCTCATGAAGATTGATGAATGTATTACTAGCCAATTGGTACTATAAAAGGTTAAAGAGTGAAAATATTGAAACCTGAGTTATCAGTTTAAACAGTTGAATAGTAAAAATTGCAGAAGAACCAGCTGCTGTATTTATTGCAGTTTTGTCAGTCTGTTTATGATAGTACTAGATAACATCACAAATATTTTGTAAATAATATAGACATTCCCAGATTATTTTTTCTTGAAATATAATAAGCATTGGTTCCTTTCCAATCATTGCATCTTTTCCTGTTTAAATGGCCTCACCAGGCTGAGGGGTGTATAGCACCACTTTTGGTATAAGCTCATGAAATTGCAGACATTTCTGGAATTGAATATAGTAACAGAGAAAAACCTTGGAGCAGAGATACCCAGGATGAGGGGAAAGTAGTAGAGAAACTTACTAGAAACAAAATTCTGACCATCCAGAAGTCAATGGATACTGTAATATTTGTGGCCTCAAGGAATAATGTGGTTGAAATAGCTTGACAAATAGCAGAGACTAATCTACTTACTTATTGGCTGTCTGTCCTTACCATATGTGAAAATATAAATTTTTGGGTGTATTGTTCATCACTGCATACTTAATGTTTGGTATATGGTATTTGTTCAATAAACATTTATTAGATGAATGAATGTATGCACAAACCTGAATGGGTGTGGGAGGCACATCTTTTCTACACGAGGAAGACACGCCATGACAAAAGCTCTGGAAGTGCAGGGGTTTGCCTATGGAAGCTTTTTACACCCATCTTCTCACAAGATGGTGGCAGTATTAACATTCTCAGTTAACATAAATATCTTTTCCATCAATAGAGCTTATCAACAAGGTCTTACATAGCCAATAGCTCCACTCGAGTCTATCTGAAGGGCAGGTCTTTATGTAAATAACACTACAGTGGGTTTTTTGTTGTTTTGTTACTGTAAATACACCCCCACTCATAGACACTTTGTGACATTGACACAGTCTTCTTGAAAGAACACAGGGACTGGACGTGATGGAGTATGCACAGGGTTGTTTAGCCTACGAGGAGACAATATATGAGAGTTTGCAGATACAGCAAAAGCACTGAGGCCAGTAGTAGTGGGTTTGGGCAGGACCTCAGAGTCCCATGTGCTTCTCCATGGCTTCCGCCACTCTGATACACTGCATTTTCTCTGTTGCTGGGTTAGAATTAGCAGCAGGAAATTAAGTCTCTGCTGGGCACCCACTCCCTACAGGAAGTTTGCCAATAGTTTGAGAAAAATTCCCTAGTTGTTCTCAACTTTGTTTAGGTTTGCTTCAATTATTCATCATCGTCAAATCTCCATCAGTAATGACACTGTATTTGGAGTATGCGCTGATATTAAGTTCTTCAAACTGAGATTCAGCAAATTTAGATCCCATCTTGTCATCTGTTCCAATCTCTAATAACACACACACACACACACACACACACACACACACAAAGAGACAAGAACTAAGAATAATCAAACTTCCTACTTCCTGAATAAGATAGTGGGTGGAGAAGAGTGAATTCCTCAGTCCCCAGTATTCTATCTGTACTATTCTCCCTTGAGAGACTTGGTCCCTGACAGTCTTTGAGGGATGCTGAGGGGGGATGGTCCATCTTTCATGGCTATTTCCTGCTGAGTAGACTGCTACTCCCACCTAGGTGCAGACCAAGGGACTCTCACCCTACCAGAATAATGAGTTCAAGGGAGCTGAGTTCTACCTCCAAGGGTTTCTTGACGAGCCGTGAACACAGAGGTAGGCTTCAAACTTGGGCTTGGGCCATCACCAGTCAACAAAGGAAAAATTTGACCAAGAGATTAAATATGTAAGATATGAATAATAAGATTACAGGTAGAATTAATAAAGGCCATGTCCAAGAAAGTAACCAAGTTCCCCAATTCCAGATATTTGGCTAGCGTATTCATGACTCAAATAGTTCTCCATGGATCTTCGAAGAGTGGTCAGCTAGCTTCTGTGCTATTTCTCTTACTACTTTAGGCTGATTAACATAAGAAGTACATTCTTCTTTAAGAGATAAACATAACCCTCCTGTTTTGGCACTTAGGCGATCTAGTACCCTACCATGATGTATGGCCACTTCTACTAGCGAATCTATTTGGTTTTGAAGGATGGTAATACTTGGGGCAAGCTCACCTCCTATGGTATCTGTCAAGCTGTTTGGTAACTGTTGATGGTAGGAAAAGATATGATTAGTTTTAAGGTTTTGTATATGTAGTCCTTGGTCATTATCTCTATTACAAACAGTTTTTGAATTATCCAGAAGGATCCCAGAAGAAACAGAAGAATACCCAAAAGAGTTCATGCTACAGCTGTGACAAAGACCTCAAGAATAGCAAAAAAGAGAGTAGGTTTGCTTATCTGGCTGAGCGGGTTTGTTGTTTTATTTTCTGAAAAGAAACTTGATCACCTGCTGGTTTGTATGTGTATGAGGTTTGCGGTCCCTCTTTGTGTTCTGGTGTCTCAGTTTGAGTGAGGGGAATTGAATTACCTAGTCTGTGCACCTCAATGGCAGAAGAAGCAGTTAAAGGTTTGTGCAAGGGCTTCTCCATAAATACAGCCTGAGAGCTCTGGAACCCCAACCGGGGGCAGAGCCCCTTCCCAGAAATTCCACACTAACCTGATGACTGAAAACCTCCCCTTCTCCGACTGTTGGGGTCCCTAAGATTCCTGGGTAGTGTTTCCTGCTACTTCACTGGCAGGCTGTAACACGTGGAAAGCAAGCCCTTTCTAGGTTGCTGCGGATTTTGCTGACAAAGGATGTCTCCTGTCTGATGCTGGGCAGATCCTAGGAGCTTACATCATTCCCACATTAACCTATATGAACTTGCTGGGTACAAAGGCGGCTGGAAATTTTGAGACACATTGTATTAAGTAGAAAAGGTTTACTTACATTTATTTTGTTTTCTGTAAGTACCTTTTATCAAAACAATTCCAATAAAGTATTTTAAAGCAAATAAATAAATAAATAAATAAATAAATAAATAAATAAAGGCAAACAAGTATTGGGAGTTATCCACAGGGATAGAAAAGAAGGAATGTTTGAAATCAAGGACAGAGAACTCCTGGATCTGTGCTGCAAGGGTGGCGGATCTGCTTCTAATGGGTGACTAGGTGCCACTTCCTTTTGTTGCCTCGGAAACAAGTACAAGTTCCTCTTGTACTAAGTCGTATTCCCTGAAGGCTTCACTATTGGTAAAATGGGTGTGTTGCACAGGAACCGGCATGGCACCAGTAACCCTGACTGGCCTATTGAAAGCTTGGCGGTTTTAGAGGGCATTCCTTTGCCCAGTGTCCTAGTCACCGGTACTTGAAGCACTCTGACTTGTTTCCATCACTCTTTAGATTACTGTGGTTTCTCCTAGTGCAGTGGGCTTGAGCCATGGGAAAGCATGGCTTTAGCCTGCCTCTTTTCCTTGTTCAACTCTCATTTTTCTTCTACATAATCATGGTTATTAAAGACTGAATAAGTCACATAGACCAATTGACTTATCCCCACTCGTGGGCCTGTTGGAGTTTCTGGAGATTTCTCTGAATACCTGTAGCTGTCTGACTAATAAAATACTGTCCTAGGATATCTGACATTCCTTTAGTATATTTATAGAGCACCTCTTCAAGCTGCAGCTGGAAAGCAATTTGGTTCTCATTGGGGCTCTAATAGACCTGAGCTTATTGTAGGTCACAGGTTTGGGCATCCCTTGTCATATACCAGCTAACATGGCCTTGATGTCTAACTTTCATTTGGCTTCTCCACCCCCTGTGCTATAATCCCACTTGGGCCCCTCTCATGACATAAAAACACAACAGATGGCGGATTATCGGGGGTGAAGCTGCACGCATTCCTGCCGACAAAACCTCAAAATAAAAGTCCGGCATGAGGAAAATTCAGTCAGCAAATACAGGTTATGCATCTTTTCATACAAAGATATAAACTCGAGGCCACAGCTCTGATGACAAAAGAAAAACCAAGTAGAATGGGGACAAAGGACTAGTGTTAGAGAAGTAACCCCAGAGCATGAGAAGCTAAAATGCACAAATTTCTGTCTTTTCCCCAGGCAGGAAAGGGCTGTACTTTTCAACTCTCTGTTTCCCTGCATTTCTCAGCACCATAAAGCTAAATAATTAGAATTCTCTGAGACAAAAGCTTGAGTGTGGGAGTGGGGACAAGAAGGGAAAGAGAATTTCCTCAAGGGGAAGAGGGGATGAAAGGGGTCCATGAAGAGCATTCGCTCGATGCCAGCCTTCCTTCGAACACAGTTTGTGCCAAGCAGGTGGCTGCGCAGGTCTGCATGTTGCAGGACGTGCCGCCAACTGCACCCCTCCAAAAGCAATAACGTTAGGTGGACCTGGCCTGTGTGTCCCAGTTCCAAGTGAAACATCAAAGAAGTGGCCTGGGGACTCTGTCCAGACCATAGTCTCCAGGTCCCAGTTCCTCGGTGGCTCCGGGGGCCAAAGGCACGTGTAAGCCAGCCACCTTCCTTCTGCCTGGCCCAACTACTTCTCTATAGGGATGTGGGGAAACACAGCTGCTTAAAGGGAACACTCATGGCGCAGGGACCAACAGCAAAAAGTGGGTCCCCAAAACAGATTCACCCTCCTGGTCTTTGCAAAAGCCAAAGGCTTTTCACTCCACTGCCTGGTCACCTCCAAGCAATGATCAAATGAGTCCTGCATCGCAGGAATCTGTCCCGTGCACCCAACAAGAGTGCACCAAAGGGTGCTTGTCAAAGGAGAAGAGAGATGGTGTCCCTGAGTGGGGCATTCATTACCTTTCGCTCTGGCCGGGCTTCTTCTGGTTGCTGGCTGGTGACTGCTGCCTCCTGGCTGGGGTCTGCTGAGGCCTCTAGGTCTGCTGATGTCTCCAATGTCTGCTGATGTCTCTGGGCTTTGCTCGCCAAATGTTCCTGCATGGTAGATCTGACAGATAGACTCTGAGCTCTTGTGTGGCAAGCAAAGAATTGTAAAGCATGCATCTGATGGTGGAAGAAAAGAAGCCATGTGTACGTAAGGACATGAACAGAAAAATAGTGCTCAGATGACAAAAAGGAACATTGCACATTGTGCGGACAAATCAGGCTTCCTCTCTCAAAAGTGAGAGAGGAAAAAAAGGGAGTGCACTTATGTTTTGGTCTAGGGTTATATAGAATGGTCCTAGTTCCACCTGAGCTCAAGTGGGTGGAGGGACTGAATTCCTCAGCCTGCAATATTCTAACACTATTAGAAATGTTAAAACGCAGGTTTTTCTATGTGAACTTTCAGATTTATAATGGAAACAGTTCCTTGGGTAGAAAAATGGATACCATGGCACTACCGTGGGCTTAGATATTTTTTCTATTTAGTTACTTTGTATAATATCATATACATTAATCTAAATATCTGTAATCATATCTTTGTCTAAGCTAATCGGAATATTCCCAGGATACACAAGTATACAGACAATAAGTACCATCCCTAACCCCTTCAAAAAGATAAATAGATTCAATTCAATTAATAAAACTTAATTCATGCACTAAATACTCATACTTCATAAGGCATGTGCCTACAAATCTGAATCTAAAATCACCCTAGATTATAGGTGGAGTAAAGAAGAGCTCCTCTGAAATAATCTTTCCAACTCCAAACTTCAATATCTTTATTTATTCAATTCTTCTGTTATACATCTGAATCAGTTTTTGTAGTTTTCTTCTAAGGACCCATGTTTAACTTTAATGTAGGTACTTTCATGTGTTTGTCTTTGTTAAAGAGAATAATATCCCTTTCATATTTTTTTTTCTTTGTTTTCATATACAGGACAGTCTTATATTTTGCATGAAAATCATGTTTTCAGTCACTTTGCCGATATCTCCCATGATGTCTAATCAATTTCAACATATTCTTTTTGGGCTTTTTATGCCAATAAGCATGTTATGTGCAAAAATTAATAAATGTGACCTATTTCTGATGCTATTTCAATTTCTCTTGCTCCGGGATTTGTGAGTTGTGAGGAAGTGATTTAGTCTCTGCTAAGTGTATATTCCTATCTGGAACTTTAAATCTTGCAGAAGTAAAGCAATGAGAAATGCCAGGTAGAAAGCTTATTTGCTGAATTTGTAGAGAAATTGAGAGTCTAGTAATATAAAGACAATCGATGAAGTTGGGGGCTCCCCAACAGATCATTCCTATGAAAAAATCTGGGCTTCCCATTTTCTTAATTTCATTTCAAATACATTTCTTAAGCTTTCCAGTTTGATTCCACAGACTCTCCAATATTCTTCAAGTTGATTCTTTTATTGTTTGAATTAGCCAAATTTAGTTTCAGTTGTCTGCAACAAAGTATCTTAATTGGGGAACGGGGAGAGGAGTAGAGTGATGGATGGCGATTCAGTAAGGCCAGAGTTTGGAAAATAATAACACTTTGGGGCACAAAGCGTGTTTGGATTAGTTTAATGGTAAGAAGTAGGTTAGAATGACTGATCAGGGAAGACTAGAGGGAAGTTCGCATTAATGATCTCAGATTAAGGAAACAGCCTATGGGTTTTATGAGGATCTGATGATTCTTAAAAGTGTGAGTTGACAAAGTTTTAACAGACCATAAAAATGCAATTTTTCTTAATTTAATTTCAGTAGAAATTGAAAATAATCTAATAGAGGTCAATAATTTGCTTTAGATCCTGAAGAACTACCTACACAGAGTATTCTAACAGACTAGAAACCCATTGCTACGTGTTGGTGAGCGCCACTATCATTTATAAAATGTGCGCAGTTAAGGGATTCGAGTGAGAGAGGGTTTCTCTGGATGGAGGTGCCCCTGTGTCACTGTCCCCTCCCATGTGGGAGAAGTAAGGACCGTATGCTGGGAACTGCAGTCACCAATCCCAATATAAGAACTTCGAAAAAACTGAAGTAAATGTTTTTCAATTGAGAAATGAGTTGAAAAAAAAAAAACAGCACTTGTGTCACTGAGCTGGGTGTGAGGGTCCCTGAGGCTGACGCTTTCTGTGGAACAAGTTTGTAGGTTTGCTAACTCCTGTCACAGAGAAAGAATTTTCAGGATGTAACAGTAAGAAGAAGGAAAAGGGTTTACTAGAGATAAAGGATGCACCCTAGGGCGGAGCCCAGGTGCTCAGAGAAACTCGACACACATGAGCCAGGTTGCATTTAGGGGGCTGACTCTGAGATGGGCGATCAAGGGTGTGTGTTCTCGTTGTCTGCCACGTTGCAATGCAAGCCATCTGCATGTGTTTGAAGTTGAAATCTGCTGCCCAACAATATTTTTGCTTCCTAGAGGGTAGAGGAAGCAACTTTACAGGTGAAAATGTCAGGTCCAGAGTCCTTATTTTCTTTAAGAACTTTTGGGACTTTGAGTGAGTTTCCTGGAAGGAAAAAAAGACTTGAGTAATTTTATATCTTGAAGCTGGAGTTTAGTACAATTTCAAAATCTCATTTTCCTTGTCTCTTTTCTACCTAGCTTTTATTTCTTTATTCTACCTCACTTGCACATCCTCTACCTGCAATGTGATACTGATTTATCTCTTATTTCTCTCTCTCTCTCTCCCTCTCTCTCTCTTTCTTTGAGACAGAGTCTTGCTATGTAGTTCAGGCTGGCTTTGAACTCACTATGGAGCCCAGTCTGGCCTCGAACTCATGGCGATCCTCCTGCTTCAGCCTCCCGAGTGCTGCTATTACAGGCATGAACCACCACACCTGGCTTTTTTTTTTCTCTTGATCTCAACTTTTCAGGTGTCAATCAAAATGGCCTGCAGTGGGAAGGAAGGTGAATAAGAAATAAAGAAGCAAAATTAGCCCTATTCTTAATTGCTGGCACTAGCCTGACGTACTTACCCTGTCTAGGGCAGGTAGCGGAAAGGAAAAGGAAGGTGTGTAAATTTTATGGATCTAACTAAGGCTGTCATCTGAGGGCCTAGAAAATTTGGGAGAAACTGCTTGTGATGTGTGGTAGACATAAGCAAACAAATAGTTCATGAATTTGCTGAAAGGTAGATTGGAAAAGGAAATAAAGCTGTTTTTCCGTTTAGATCCTATTATGTTCAGTTGATTCAATAAAATATGTATATATTGTTGCACAAAAGGGAAGGAGTTTAGTATGAAGAGACACGGAATTAAGATAATCAGATGAGATATAATGACAGCTAACTAGAAATAAGCTTTCAAACCCTTAAAGCTGTTGATGGAAAAAAAGAAAGAAAAGGACATTTGTGAGGGTGATTTAGAGGACATATTAAAAAAAGAGGTGATGGTTAATTGGGCTTGATTAAGATAAAAGATTAGGACTAGCATGAGGTCTCAAACCTGGAATGGTGGCATAATTTATAGAAAAAGGATAAAAGGGGATCACTTGGGAAAATAAAAGGGGAAAGGAATGTGTTTTAGGGAGTGACATTAAATAATACAAATGAAAAATTCAGGGCCCTTTGTGTCTCAGAAGCAAAGAAAAGACAGGTAGGACTTCATTAAAGATAGTAAAAAGAGAATATATTTTAACAGGAAAATTGTATTTCTAAGTCCTTAATAATAATAGTTTATCTCATTGCTACTTAGAGGAATACTAACAAAATTATTGAGGATTTCTAGGCTCCTATATGCTGTGTATGATGAACATGCGCTTAAAATTATCACTTTATTAATTCATATAACAATATTCCTTGGGTGATAGTTACTACTATATTTAGTTTATGGAAAAGGAATTGAGGACTTGGTGAGTTTAAGAAACTTGCCAAACTCATTTATCAACAGTTAGAGATCCTGGTGCTGAGATATCTGAAAGGAATCATCAGAGAGGGAAATGTGAAGTCTCCCAAAGAAATCAACAAATGAAGATGCAACCTCCCTTGTCTAGAATTTCTGTGATGCAAGGATGAGGATAATGAGCACTTTCTCCCCTTTGCTTGAAATTGTAAAATTGTCTCTTTCTCCTTGCTTTTAATAATAGTATATTGTATTCAGGCCTCTAATATACTGATTTATTGTTTTTAATGTAATTGTTCTTTTCTCTTAAACTTTTCTTCCTATCTCTTTTTTTAAGTATAAGCTTTTAAATATGAGGACAATGTTAAATTTACAGAATTCTTGTAAAGTTAGTACAGATAGCTCTTTTAGACTTCATATCCACTTTGCTCTATAATTAAACATCATATACTTGTATGACATATTTGTTATGATGGATGAATACTGATAGATTTTTAGAAACCAAAGGCCATACTTGTTCAGATTCAGTTTTTGTCTAATTGTTCTTTGTGTTCAGGGTCCCACCCAGGACACCCTGTCACATTCAGTTGTCACGTCTTCTTGCGTTCTTTACGTCATGGCAATTTCTCAGGCACTCTTGTTTACAGTGATCTTGAAGTTTTGAGGAGTATTGCACAGCTACCGTTTTAGAATGGTTCTCATGATGGTTTGTCTGATATTTATCTCATGTTAGACTGGAGTTATTAACTCCTAGATGGAAGACCAGAGAGATAAGGCACCATTCTCGTCGTATCCTATGAAGGTTACATTCTATCCACGTGACCTGTCTCTGATGTTGACTTTGACCCATGAGTGTGGTTGTGTTCCAAGTTTATCTACTGTAAAGTTACTTTTATTTTGCTGCTTTCCATTTTGCATGCTCTGCATACTTTAGAGTTAGCACATAGTGAGGCCTACACCAAAGCAGGGAGTGATTATGTTTCACCTCCTTGAGGGCAGGGTGTCTTCTTAAATTATTTGGAATTCTTTGTGAGATTTATCTATTCTCCCCATTTATTTATTCAATCATTTCATTATAACAGTATAAGACCCATATACTCAGATAAGGGTCATATAACAGTATAAGACTCATAGATATTTGGGTTATAATCCAATAGCATTTTGATGATTTGTTCTAATAATTCCAGGGTTGACCATGGGAATCACTGGATTTCAGTAGGCACCTGCATCTCTTTGACTTGTGGAGATCTACAGAGCACTCCTGTGGAATCCACACTCTTTTTGGTGAATATTTTCTTATCTTTCCGGTTCCAGGCTCATTTTGAATATTTTTGCCATAGTCTTAGAATCAACTATTTCTCCAATGAGCCCTGATTCCTTTCACTGGGAAAAGGTATTAGAAACTAAGATGTAGACAATAAGTATGCTCCTTCTCCTCTGGTGTCTTTGCTTTTATATCCTTCCAGCTAATAGAAGAAAGAGAAAAATGTGTACATTAATTCATGTATGTCCTCATAACTGGAATTTTTCCGTATTAAAACTATCTATGTCTCTATTAAGATAAGCACAAATTCATACTAATTTCCTCACCTCTAATCCAATACCACACTGATCTTTTCAACCTTCTCTTGTTTATCTTTATTTATTTATTTATTTATTTTTTTTGTGGGTACCGGGGGGTCGACCTCAGGACCTCGCACGCCAACAGGCACCCGTGCTGCTGAGCGATATCACCGGGCCCTTTTTCATATGTGGGATCCGGGAATCGAACTCGGGCCCTTGCGCTTGCAAGGCAGGCACTTATGCCACTGAGCCATCTCACCGGCCCTCTCTTGTTTATCTTTAAATGCTCACTATAACTATGAGAAATTTGACTCCCATAGTTTGCCACTCATATACATAATTATTCATTTCCAGTACACGTGTGTAGTGGTAAATTCTTACCATGCCCTTGTATGAAATAAATTTATCACTAGATTATAAAGAGTTCTTATGAACAATTCCTTTTGGCTTTTTTCTTACAGAATCCACTCATTTTGAGTTATTTAGGTCAGCACTTTCTTTTCCCACTTCCTTCAGTGATGGTTCATATATTTATAATGACTTTAGTTTCTTTTGTCATGGTCTGCACTCAGTTATGACATCTGCCAACTTCTTAGATGATTTTTAAGAATTTGCAAGTCTTACAATTTGCTTTTTTATGCTGTAAACCTCTGTAGGAGTTGCTTAATGCCCAGTATTAATCACCATGGTAATTATAAGGAATGGCTTCGCTGCTCTAAAAAATCTTTTGTGCGTCTCCTATACAACTATCCCCAATATCTTTTTTCTTCTCTTCAAACTGGTTACTCCAGTCCTTTGAAAAAAAGTTTTAAGACTTAAAACTTGTGTTTTATGTGTGTGCGTATGTTTCTGCATGCATACATATTGATCTATCTGTACAGTTGACAAATTCATTGTACCTTCTTGTGTAGAAGTCCCTGTGGCTTCACTGCTAATTGTAATCAGAAAACAGTATTCCCACTTAGGCATTTACAAAGAGTCAAGACTAGAGGTAGCATCATTTGAAGAAGTATGTTGTGAACTTAACCACAGCAGGAGATTATACTATCTAAGTCAGTGTCTAACAAATCTTGTGAAAAATTGTCTGCTTGGGAAAGTTTTGTACTCATTTTGCTTATTCCAAAAAATCAATACCGAGTCATAGAGAATGCCCATCAAATACAGGTATTGTGCCTCATGCCTCCGACAGGCTTCTTTTTCTTTGTTTACTATGTACTAACTAGCAACTACCTAATTCTCTCCAGGTATTGCAAATGAGGCCCTACTGATGAGCTTGGGTATGTGAACAACACAACCAGTTTGCAATACATAGAATGGAGAACTAAAGTACAAGTAGAGATGACTCGGGGCCTACCAGTAAGTAATGAGCATTGTCCTCAGTCGTTCCACAGGCAGGCTGCCACAGCTGGTCTCTGCTTCAGTGTGGATGTCAGGGGTACAAAAGCAAAGGGCCTTTGGCACTATTGCCCAGAAGACAAGGGTGCTGTACCTCCCATTCTTTGAAAAAACAAACCAACAAACAAACAAACAAAAAGCCAGGGATAACCTTGGGTATGTGTTTATTGTCGCATTTTCACTCTCTTTACAGAAGAAACTATAACACAGCTTGTGAAAGTTTCCCCATAAGAAGTTAACACAGATTTATTGGAGTGCTGTGGGCTATAGTACTTCCTCATTTGTCGGGCACCAAGTGCTACTTTTAGTGTTGAAATACTTTGCACTTAAATCTGCCTCTGCCAATTTCTAGCTATGTTACCTTGGGCAAGTCATTTAATGTTTTAGTTTTTTCATCAGTATAACAGTAATACCTAGGTTGTAGGACTATTCATCTGTTTAGTGATTTAGTCAATAGATCTTTGTCAAACATCTAGTATGTGCTAGATATTTTGCTAGGCACTGGACATTCAGAAAGGATCAGGAAAGGTAGGTTCCTATTTTCATAAAGCTTATATCCAAGAGGAGAAAATAGTTATTGTACAAATGATCAATTACCTTTGTGGTAAATATTCTATAGAACAGATATATAGTGGCTTATGATTTTATGTTGTGAGGAACCCATGAATTAACATATGTAAAGTACATAGTATAACTCTTAGCACATAGTTAGCACTCAAGCAATAAAAATGTTGTCTACTTTCTTTTTCTATGTGGATGTCGATTTGCTCCTGCATCTTTTATTGAAAAGACTATCCTTTCGCCATTGAATTCTCCGTTCATTTTTGTAAAAATCACTGTATACACATACGTGATTTCATTTCTGAGATTTTTCTTCAGTTCCATTGATTTTTGTATCTATTTTGCCCAATAACATGATGCTTTCATTACTGTAGCTTTGTAGTTAATATTCAAATCAAGTATTATGAGTTACACAACTTCATTTTTCTTTAGCATTGTGTCTTGGCCACTCCAGATACTTTGCCTTACAAGGTAAATCTTAAACACATGTGTAATATCTTCTACACACAGCTACACATAGGATTTTGATTGGATTCAGTTGAATCTACAGGTTGGGAAAAACTGACATTTAAGAAATCCTGAGTCTTTTCATCTATGAGCACATAATGATAGTTTTATAACTAGATCTTCGATTGCTTTCTCCGGTGACTTTTAGTTTTCTATATGGACCAGTACATATATTTCATTAGGTTTATATCAAAGTACTTCTTAACATATTTTTAAAGTTTATAATTTTTCACATTTAGAAAATCATACTGGAACTTATGGGACACAATGAAATCAGTCCTATGAGGGAAGGTTAAAGCTGCGAATGCCCACATCAGATCAGGCCCAAATAAATAACCCAATAATGCAACTTAAGGCCCTGGAAAAACAAAAACAATCCAAATCCAAAGCTTATATGAAGAAAGAAATGATCAAGACCAGGGCAGAAATTAGTGAAATTGAGACTAAGAAAACAATACAAAGAATCAATGAATTGAAGAGCTTTTGGTTCTTTGAAACAATGAACAAAATAGACAAACTCTAAACCAATCTTAACAAATGAAAGGAAAGAAAAACAATGCTATTAAAAATGAAAAAGGTGGGTCAGGGATGTAGCTCAGCGGCACAATGCCTGCCTGGCGAGGGCGAGGCCCTGGGTTCGATTCCTGGTACAAAAAGAAAAAAAAGAAAAAGATGAAAGCACAACAGTCACTGCCAATATACAAAAAATTATTAGCAACTACTTCACAAACATATATGCCAAGAAATTGGAGAACTGAGGAGAAATGGAGAGATTGCTAGATATATATGAAATACCAAAACTGAATGAAGAGGACTTAGCAGTCTTGAACAATCCAGTACTAGGCAGCAAAAGTGAAGTAAAATCCTACAACTAAGAAAAGCCAAGATGTGATGGAGTCACAGCTGCATTCTACAAGGACTTCAGGGGTGATCTAACATCAGTGCTCCCCAAACTCTAAAGAAATCAGAGTACATCCAAATCATTCTCAGAGGCTAACATCCTGATCGCTAAACCAGACAAGGGTCCAACCAAAAAAGAGGAGCACAGGCCGATCTCTCTAATGAACGCACGTGCAAAAATCCTGAAAAGACACTGGCAAACACAGTGCAACAAATCATCAAGAATATCATATATCATGACCAAGTAGGTTGCACTGCAGGGATGCAAGGGTGATCCAACATAGGCAAATCAATAAATGTAATTCATCATACAAAGAGGAACAAGGATGAAAATCACACGATCATCTCAGCAGGCACAGAAAAAGCCTTTGAAAAAATCCATCATCCATTCATGATAAAAAAAAAAAAAAAAAACGGGGCCGGTGAGATGGCTCAGTGGCGTAAGCGCCTGCCTTGCAAGCGTGAGGGCTCGAGTTCGACTCCTGGATCCCACATACGAAAAAGGGGCCGGTGATATCGCTCAGCGGCACGGGTGCCTGTTGGCGCACGAGGTCCTGAGGTCGACCCCCCGGTACCCACAAAAAAAAAAAAACAAAAAAAACAAAAAAAAACGCTGAAGAAAATAGGTATAGAGGGACATTATCTCAATCTAATAAAAGCCGTTTATGATCAAAATAGTGCCAACACCATATTAAATGAGGAAAAACTGAAAGCTTTCCTTCTAAAATCAGGAATAAGACAAGGATGTTCATTATCACCACTGCTGTTCAACATAGTCCTCAAAACAATAGTCAGAGCAACCAGGCAAGAGAAGGAAATTAAAAGCTTATGTATAGGAAAGGACGAAGTGAAAATATCATTATTTGCAGATGACATGAAACTTTACTAACAAGACCCAAAAAAATTTCACCAAAAGCCTCCTAGAATTAATAACCTAATTCAGCAATGTAACAGGATACAAAATAAACACACAGAGTCAACAGCATCCCTATACACTAATAATGAACACACTAAAAAAGAAATTAGGAAAACAATACCACTCAGAGTAGCATCAAAAATAAATATGTAGGAATTAACCTAGCCAAGGAAGTAAAAGACCTTTACAATTAAAATTACATCACTTTGAAAAAGAAAGTTGAGGACAAAATGAGAAAATGGAAAAACCAAAAAAAAATAAGTATCGCTTATTTTTCAAATTTGTACATTCTGCTCCACAGCTTCTGTTTCTGCCTAATTCGAACTATTACTAGGGATTCCTAATTTATCTCTGTGTCCAGCTCTCCGAATATGAACACCCACCCTGCTATTGGATATCTGGTCACCCCATTCCCCTTCTCCACCTGGCTCCTTAGTGAGGCATCCAATCCTTCCAATCCCTGACCTGTGCTGTTCTGTAATTTCATGTTTTGTGCTTTCTAATCACCTTCATAAGCTTCACAGCCTTCCTTTTGCCTGTTATGCTGGTCCCCCTTTCCTTTTTCTACCCCATCCTACATTTCCTGCAGGATTGATCTCAGGTATTAATTAAACCCTCGTATTGGACTCAGAGCACTGCACTTACGTCTACGCATCACTGTATCATGTAAATCTTCTCATTAAACCAGTTAGCACAAGGATTGAGTTGGTTTAGTATCATCTCATTTATGATCTAATTACTCCAAGATAATGATTTTTGTCTTAGTCATTTTTAAATAAACTTCATTTCATAATAATGTTGGATTTATAGGAAATTTGTAAAGATAATACAGAGACTTTTTGTAAAATTCACACCAATTTTAATTTGCCTAATGTGATCATCTTACATTATTTTGGTATATTTCTCAAGACTAAGAAATCAATATTTCTATATTACTATTAACTAAGGTCTGAACTTTATTTGGATATTACAGGTTTCCCCATTAATGTCATGTTCTACAAAAAATCCAGGATATCAGTTTGCAGTCACTCGTTAGGTCTCTAGTTTCATTTGATCCGTGACAACTCATCAGTTTTTTCTTGTGTCTCACTCAATATTTTTAACTCAGCAACTGAGAAAACTAAAATAAACTAGAAAATAGACAATGAATTCTTCTAGTTTTGTTAGTTCTGCTCAGTTTGTCCAGCTTTATTTTCTAACTGCTACCAAAAATTTGCTGGTTTGCCTGCACAAAATGTATCTGGCTATTAGTCCCACCTATCTTTGTTTAGGGCTTTATATTGGCTACTCCTGGCTCATGGGTCTCTTCTAGCTCTTCTGGGGTTCATAGTTACTTCCTGGATGGCTCAGGTGCCAGACATATGGCTAAAGGTTACAAGTGTGAGAAGTTAAAATGTGTCATATGTACTCTTCAATATAACATTGAGTAGTAAGGTGAGATTCCAAAATTTTACAGTGCTCTCACAATGCAAATGCAGTGGATCACATGCTTATAAGATGTGAGAACTAAGACCCTTCTCAGTATTTTGTACCATCAGCTCCTTGCTGGTCACAGCATGGGACAGCAATGCCACAGAGCATGCCAGGGCACAAGACAAACCTCTTTTGCTAGTAAACCTTGATGGATGAACTGTGACTCTGACTGTATCAAGCAGCTTAAGAATGTGCCTCAGTGGTGTACATTCGGCCCCGAGATTAATAACTCACTGCTGGATGTGAGGGAATAGCATAACGAGAGCAAGGGGAAGAATTTGAGAAATATCTGTTTGCAGCCCTTTGGCAGCGTTTATTCATCTAAAGGCTAACTTGAGCCCTGTAAATGATAAGTTTGTCCAGACAAGCTTTATACAAAGAGTTTGTAGTTTGGATGCCTAACTTTTATTCCTTTCAAGTCTTCAATGATACATGGCCTGCCCTAAAAGTAATGAGTGAAAAAATTAGTTGGCCTAACTAGATACAGAAAGTAATTTTTTAAATTTACTAACAATATCCCAATAGACTTTTTACATTATCCCCTTTGACTAAAATACGATTTAGATAAATCACATCTTTGAAAATACCTGCAGCTGAGAAATACAATAACAAAGACTACAGGGTTTTTCATGAATGCCATCCCCAAAGAATTACATCCAAATTATTTAGAACCTATGGGGAAGATAAAACTCACGGTTGCATTTATATGTAATTTTTTTTTTTTGTCCTGAGGCCAGACTGACTACAGAGAAATGAAGGCTGATGCAGGACACAGAGATTTTGCTCATGATTGATGGTGGACTTTTTTGCAATACCTGTCACCACAGTGATTGGTACATGCATAATAGCTAAACACTTGGAAATTATAATTACATAGCACATAAATTAAAAGCCCAATCTGGAAATCTTGGACATCAATACAAGACCAATAATTCACTACAGGCTCTGAAAAACAGTTGTTTCTTCGGTGTCTTTACTGTGAATAGCAGCACTGCACATGACACTCCTGGTGCCTCGTGACTAGTACGGAGCCTTGCATGGGGATTACAGAGAAGAGATGGTGGCGAATCTCGCTAATAAGGTGAAGTTGTGGAACAGTCCTGTGTCTTCCTGGACTCTGAGAATTATCTAAATCCTGAGATTGAATTTTCCAAATCTGAGGGGGAAAAAGGGCCATGCTTTCTAAAACCACAGTGATCAAGTTGTGTCATGTACAGGTACAAATTCCCTACGATGATATACATTACGTATATCTGAAACGTACCAACAAACATAATTAAAAAAAAAAAACACAATGAATTTATAGTGGCCAAATAAGTTTTTAGCTTTTGTTTTGGGGAGAGTGGAATAGTCTTTCAGGTTATCATTAGTAACAAAATAAGACAGTTCAATCGTCTCCATTTTGACAAAGGTTGTTCCAGTCCAGTCTCTTATTAGTTCTGACAGGACCATTGCAAAGGCCTCTTCTGTGAGGTCCTTAGCCTTAGGGATTACTTTACCTTTATGAATGTTGCCTTGTGAACCCTCTTTAAAGAAAACTCACGTCATTTCAGAGCTCCATGAGGAAAATTTTATTATCTTTATTGAGGTATAATTGATACACACACACTGTACAGTTTGAGGCAGCTTGGTGAATTTTATTATATGTATACATCTGCAAATCCTTCACCATCACCACTACCTCCAACAGCTTACTCACTATAGCTTTCTCCACACCTTCATGTCTCCAAGCAACCACTGGTCAATTTTCTGTTCCTGTTGATTAATTTGCATTTCATAGTTTTTAATAAATAGAAGCATGGATATGTGCTCTTTTCTTTTGATTTTCACTCACTGTAATCATTCCCATATTTATCCAGTAGCTTGTTTCTTTTTTAGATACCTCAGTTTGTTAAACCACTTATCTGTTGATGAACAATATTATGGGTTGTGTCTAGATGTCCCCCCAGAGCCTCATGCAGTCACAGGTGGGGCTTTTTCAGAGGTGACTGGATCTAGTGTGTGTGATGCTGGGATTAAGGGTGTGTGATTAGTAAATGAGTCTACTGATTGGTTTGGCACCACCCTAAGCCTGGTAGCCTAGATAGAATATAAAAAGGGCAGAAAGAATCTTCTAAGGTCACTTGGACTTGCTTGCTTGTTGCTTTGCTGTCTTCTGTCTGCCGCAAACTATCTCTTCTGCGATGTCACTCTGCCATGCCATCCTGCCTTGGAGCCAGCCAACTATGGATTGAAACCTCTTTGAACTGTAATCCAAATAAATCTTTCCTCCTTTAACTTTGGGTGTTGGATATTTTGTCTCAGCAATGAGAAAAGTAACTAAGACAGAGAACATGTAAATGTTATGGACATTTAGGATAGTTTGAGTTTGGGCTTGTATTAATAAAGCTACTGTGGGGGGCCGGTGAGATGGCTCAGCGGCTTAAGCGCCTGCCCGGCAAGCGCGAGGGCCTGAGTTCGACTCCCGGAACCCACATACGATAAAGGGGCCGGTGATATTGCTCAGCGGCACGGGTGCCTGCTGGCGCGCGAGGTCCTGAGGTCGACCCCCGGTACCCACAAAAAAAAAAATAAAAATAAAAATAAAGCTACTGTGAATAAGGTACAAGCTTTTTTTTTTTTTTTTTTTGTGGGTACCGGGGGGTCGACCTCAGGCCCTCGTGCGCCAGGAGGCGCCCGTGCCGCTGAGCGATATCACCGGCCCCTTTTTCGTATGTGGGTTCCGGGAGTCGAACTCGGGCCCTCGCGCTTGCCAGGCAGGCGCTTATGCCGCTGAGCCATCTCACTGGCCCCCAGGTACAAGCTTTTTTGAGAGCATTTTCTTTCATTTATCTTAAGTAAATACAAATGCTGAAACAGGCCATGTGATATGTGTATATTTAACTATTTTTAGAAACTGCCCAGCTGTCTTCGAAAGAGCCTGTGCCTTTTCACATTCCCACCAACAAGATATGAGAGTTCTAGTTATTCTCCAGCCTAACCATCACTTTGCGTGGTGAGAATTTTAAATTCAAGAAATTGTAGTGTGTAGTAGCATTCTATTGTCTTAGTAACTAATGACATTGAGTATATGTCTATGAACATATCTGCCATTGGTATATATTGTTGGGTGGACTGTCCAAATATGTTTCAATTTTTCTTATGTTTTCATAGTTCTTAATATAATTAAGACACAAATCCTTTATTTGATGTGGATTCAATAGTATTTTCTTAAAATTGGTAGCTTGTCTGTTCATACTTTTAACACAGCATTTCAAGGAGAAGAGGTACATAATTTGGGGGAAGCTCAATTATCAATTTTTAAAATTTTATGGGCCATGCTTTTGGTTTTGTATCTGATAATATCTTTCTAACTAAGTCTAGTTCAAAGAGGTTTTTTAATATGTTTTTCTGTAGAAGAGTTGAGGTTTTTTTTTTGTGTGGGTACCGGGGGGACGACCTCAGGACCTCGCGCACCAACAGGCACCCGTGCCGCTGAGCGATATCACCAGCCCCTTTTTCGTATGTGGGTTCCGGGAGTCGAACTCGGGCCTTCGCGCTTGCAAGGCAGGCGCTTGTGCCGCTGAGCCATCTCACCGGCCCCAAGAGTTGAGGTTTTAAAGTTTTTTAATTATTGCAAAAGAAAAAAAAAAAGCCACACAGACACAACATGAGATCCACCCTTCTAACAAAAGTTTAAGTGTGCACAGTATTGGTAGCTGTAGGCACATTTTTGTGCAACAGAACTCTAAATTATTTTTCCTTTTTCTCTCTTCTTTTGGAATAATTAAGGTTTTAACTTACATTTCTTTGTGTACGTTGGGGGTACTGGGGATGAAATCCAATGGTGCTCTAACCACTGAGCTACAATCTTCAGCCCTTTTTATTTTTTATTTTGAGAAGGGGTCTCACTAATTCCCTAAATTGCCATGGTGGTACTCAAACTTGTGGTCCTCCTGCCTCAACCTCTCTCAGTGCTGGGATTAGAGGAATGAGCCACTACTCTTGGCTTTATTGACATTTCTGTTCTTTTTACTTTTTTGTGGGTACCGGGGATCGAACTCAGGACCTCACGCACCAGCAGGCGCCCGTGCCACTGAGCAATATCACCAGCCCTTTTCTTGTATGTGGGTTCTGGGAGTCGAACTCAGGTCCTCGCGCTTGCCAGGCAGGCACGTACGCCGCTGAGCCATCTCACCGGCCCCTTAAATAGGTTTTTTTTTGTCCTTTTACTTGTTTTGATTCCAATAAGAAATCAACTTTCATTCTTATCTTTATTCTTCTGTATGTAATGTCTCATTCTTCACTTCCCCTTCCTGGACTGCTTGGCTGCTTTTAGAATCATTACTAGTCTTCAACAATTAATTATTGCTGTGTCTTTGCCTTACTTTTGACATGGATGGAACTGGAGGTCATTTTATTGATTGAAAGAAGCCAGGCACTGAGAGACAAGTACCACACAATGTCATTCATATGTGAAACATAGAAGTTTATCATATAAAAGTGTAACGTCCGTGGAAGAGGGGTCCGAGAAGGGAGACGCTCCAAGAACCACACAGGCTCTTATGTAAAAAGCACGGGGTTTATTGAAAGGCTACACCGGCGTAGGGTCACCCAGCGAACGTGCCAAGGTGACCCCGAAGGGCAGGAGCAAGGGGTTTCTATAGGGTTGGGTATGGTAATGAGGGATAGGCAAGCGAAGTTTTACAGAAGCCAATCGCAAGGAGTTAAAGGGTAATTAATACATTCATTGGTTACTTAGGGGAACCTATAGATAGGGGAGTTTAGCAAACAGGCAACCAATCAGTTTGGAGGAAAGGCTAACAAAGGAGACAAAGGAGCCCGGGCACGGGAATGTAGCCAACGCGCGGGCTTGGCAACCAGCCAAGTCACATGATTTCCAGGAATTTGCCCTGAGGTAGGGAAACAGAAACTTAAGACACTTATCTACCTAAAACAGAAACTTAATCTAATAGGTTAGAGCCCAATAAGTTAGAGCCCTAATGGCCATCGCATATTTCGGCCTAACACATCAGAATTACAACTTGTATAACTTTTATATGAATCTTTCAACAAACATAACTTTATGTCACATCAAACTTTACATTCCCCCCTTTTCTTAGGAGAATCTTTAATCTTAAAGATGGGAGTCTTGTTGGAGGGATTGGTACTGTTGTCTAATAACCATAAGTTTGACTGTTGATATTTGTTGTCTAATGAAGGTAGTTATTCGATTTAGCACACATGGTCCTATAGTGACCAGGGGGAGTATTACTAAAAGGGGGCCCACCAGCGGTGTCAAGTAAGGGAGGACGCCATCTCATAAACCTCCATAGGGCGTTTTGGTTTCCCTTTCTCTCTGTCATTGTTTTAGATGTTGGTTTAATCTGTCCATGGACTCCTTGACCACCCCTGAATTGTCGGCATAAAAACAACATTTTTCTTGTAAGGCAGCGCATAGTCCCCCTTCTTTCATTAAAAGGAGGTCTAGTCCATGTCTATTTTGTAATACCACTTCAGACAGGGAGGTTAGAGAGTCCTGGAGGGCTTTTATGGACATTTTTAATTCCTGTAGATCTTGATCAATTATTTTTTACATTGAATCTATATATTTAGTGCCCTGAATGAGCGCTGCGGTCCCTGTACCCACACCGGTGGCAATTCCCAGGCCAGCTAGAACAGCTAAAGTTAAAGATATGGGTTTTCTCTGGTACCTGGTTGTTGTCTTTTCCATGATTTTTTTAAAAGACTCGCTAGAGTAATATATGATCCAAGGAAACAATTTTACCATTACACAATAGTGAGCTGACTTGTTAAACACCTTGGTAGAGACACAGTGGGTGATTCCAGTGTTACAGGCCCAGTGGGTCCCATCTAGGGGGAGTAAATATCCTGTTGATGTAGAGACATTACGAGTCTGTAGGCACAACTGTCTTATACTTTTTGGAGGTGTCCCTATGCAGATCCCTTTCCCTGAGACTTCAGAAAGGGTGAGGTGGTGATTGCCATTTCAATCACAGGAATCATCTGTCTGTAGGCTTTGGTAAGTGCCATTAATTGCAATGCCCTCATAGTATGGGGGTGCCGCAGATAAAGCAGAGCCAGCAAGATTGTGTTAGGTCACTCTGGGTATAATTTAACATCGAATAGGCTCCCAATATAAGATTATATAATCTATTTACTGTTTCAGCTGGCTGCCTGGTTGGGAGCTGGTCTGGCTGGCATGTAAAGTCGGACTCAGTCTGTGAGGATAATGCCATAGCAGAGCTGGACACATTAAATGAGGCAGTGTTCATGGGCATAGGAGTGGGGGTGGTTGTGGCCAATTTAGGGGCTCAAGTGAGTTTGGGTTGAGTCTTGGGCTTTAGGACTGGATTTGGACCAATTGCAACTTTTGGTAGTATGGCAAATTTTTTGATAAGTATAAAGGCTCTGGAATGTGAGGTGGCATCAAATCTAGTGCCCCACATTTTTCCCAAAGTCCAACCAAGTTCATTAGGGTCTCGTGGTATAATAGTTATGTTCGTTTGTTTCCATTGCCAGGTAAAATAAGGGTCTGGGGTTGTAGACCAACCGGTCGCTAGAGTTTCACATCCCCAATAAGCACAATAATATTGACCTGGGCTATTGCAGTAGCTTTTGCCAGGATTAGATGCAGGGCACATGTAGAGTCATCTAGCACACCAGGTGGCTGGGGTTGGGTTGGAATAAGGGGGCAGAAGGAACAAGCAGGGGTGGATCGAGAGATCGGGTGTGCCAGATCCTTCCCAGGCTACGAGGACTTTGTGGTCCTCCATACGAGTAATGGTCCATTTCCATGGTTGATGTATATTTTGTCCCACACAGAGGGTCAGTAACCCATTTAGTATTAACCAGTACATCTTAGACAGTTAAGGACACTCAACCCAGTTATAATAATCAGGTAAATTAGGATGAAAACAACTTTTTGGGAAAATTCCCAATGTTGTTCATGTAAAACAGTCCAAAAGGCTATAGCAAAAATTAGAATCAGAAGAGCAAATACAATTATAAATGCCAACGGATAACAATGCATGGAGCAGTCTTACGGATTGTGAGTAAGCTTGATCTTAAGAGGGTCTTGAGTCTTCTGGAGGATCCAGGAGTCGGTCTCCGATGGGGGAGCTGTGGGCTTGAGGTGTGAAGCGTGTATCCAGGAAGCAATGCCATCCACTTTAACAGCTGTGGGGGTTGTCAACAGCACCTGGTATGGTCCTTTCCAGCGTGGTTGGAGAGTTTAAACCTGGTGTCGATGGACAAGCACCCAGTCTCCAACCTGGTATGGATGGGGAACAAGGGTGTCTCCCAGTTGATAAGCCTGGGAGAGTTGTGTCCACAGCGTCCGTCGGACCTGGTCAAGAAGCAAGAGTCTATCAGCGAGGGGGGTAGGCAGGGCAGCATTATAAGGCCAGTTGTTGAGGTCCTGTATTGGTGGAGGCGTCCCGAACAGGATTTCAAAGGGAGTTAGGTGTGGGGATACAGAATAGGGAGTATTTCTAGCTCTAAATAGGGCAAAAGGTAGGAGCATGGTCCAATCTTTATGACCGGTCTCTAGAGCCAATTTTGTTAAGGTCTCTTTAATCGTCCTATTTATTCTTTCTACTTGTCCTGAACTCTGGGGTCTACATGCACAATGTAATTTCCAATTTATCCCCAGGATCTTGGCCACTCCCTGACTTACCTTGGACACGAACGCCGGCCCATTGTCAGACCCAATTACCTTAGGCAGTCCGAATCGAGGAAATATTTCTTCTATTAATTTCTTTATTACTACTTGGGCTGTTTCAGTCTTCATAGGAAATGCTTCAGTCCATCCAGAAAAAGTATCTACGAACACTAGTAAATATTTGAATCTACATTTTGTAAGCTTAATCTCAGTGAAATCCACTTCCCAGAATTGTCCAGGCTTAGTCCCTCGTAATCTTTTTCCCTGTGTTATGGGAGAGGGGTGAGCATTAATCAGTTGGCAAGCTTTGCAGGAGGTGGCCACTTGTTTGGCCAACTCTGAGATTTTGAACAACGGGAAATGGTTGGCATATTGTTTGGCCACCAGTGTAAGTTTCTTAGCCCCCAGATGAGTTAGGCGGTGAGCCTTTTGTAGAAATTCTCTCAGGTTGGATTCTTTTATGAGTGGAAGTGGATCAGCTTTGGCCAACTCTCCCTCTGTAGAATCAGGAGTTTTTAAAAGAAGTTCAGTAGGCCCCGACAATGTGGCTTGCTTAGCCGTTTTGTCTGCAAAGTTATTTCCTCTCACCACTGGATTGTCTCCCTTCTGATGGCCATTGCAATGTACAATAGCTAATTTTTGGGGTAACAGGATAGCGGGCAAGAGTCTTAATATCTCTTGTTTATTTTTGATCTCTTTTCCCGCCGAAGTTAGCAACCCTCTTTGTTGGTAAATAGCTCCATGAACATGGGCAGTGGCGAAGGCATAATGGCTATCAGTATAAATTGTCACCTTTTTGCCCTTGGCCAGTTCTAGGGCTGTTGTGAGGGCAATCAATTCTGCCCTCTGAGCAGAGGTGTTTTCTTTGAGTCCCGAGGACCAAATGACTTTGTCCTTTGACACAACCGCCGCCCCCCATGTCTCTTACCGTTTAACATGTAGCTGCTGCCATCAGTGTACCAGGTTACCTCCACGTCTGGAAGAGGTTGGTCCATCAAGTTGCGTCGGATCCCAGATTCTTCAGCCAGAATGTCTTGGCAAGTATGGAGGACTTGGTTGGCAGGAGTAGCGGGGAGTAGGGTGGCCGGATTGAGAACATTTGGTGAGCCGAAGGTTATTCGATCCTTGTTTAGCAAGAGGCTTTGATAATGTGTGATCCTAGCATTAGAGAGCCATCTATCGGGTGGCTGATGAACTATGCTCTCTAATGCGTGAGGGGCCACAATAATAAGGTTTTGTCCCAGAGTCAGCTTGTCCGCATCTTTAGTTAATAGGGCGGCTGCGGCTATGGCTTTTAGACAGGAGGGCCATCCGCTGGCCACTGGGTCCAGCCTTTTTGATAAGTAGGCTACAGGTCGTTTCCAGGGTCCCAGTGTCTGAGTTAGAACCCCTCAGGCAACATTTTCTCTTTCCTCTATGTAGAGGGTGAAAGGTTTGTCTATGTTTGGCAAGGCCAAAGCTGGAGCAGACAGCAAAGCCCTTTTAATATTATCAAAGGCCAATTATTGTTTTTTATCCCACACAAAAGGAGTTCCTTCTTTAAGGAGTGGATAGAGTGGCACTGCCAGGGATGCAAATCCCGGGATCCAAAGGCGGCAGAAGCCTGCCGTTCCTAGGAACTCGCATAGTTCTTTGCATCCTTTGGGAATGGGAATCTGGGCAACAGTTTGTTTTCTGGCGTCTGTAAGCCATCTCTTACCATCTTTAAGCAAATATCTCAGGAAGTGGACTTCCCTTTGACAGATTTGAGCCTTTTTTGCAGAGGCTCGATATCCCATCTTACCCACCTCCCGTAGTAGGCCCTTGGTCCCAGACAGGTAGCTCGATTTCATCTCAGCCACCGGCAGGAGGTCGTCGACATATTGAAGGAGGGTTACCTCTGGGTGACAGGTTCGAAAACCCATCAAGTCTCTATGGAGTGCCTCGTCGAATATCGTCGGAGAGTTCTTGAAACCCTGTGGGAGGCGTGTCCAAGTGAGTTGTCCAGATGTGCCTCCGTCGGGATCAATCCACTCAAAAGCAAATAACAATTGACTGTCTTTATGGAGAGGCAGACAGAAGAAAGCATCTTTTAAATCCAGAACAGTATACCAAGTTTTTGTGGGACTGAGCATGCTGAGCAGGTTATATGGGTTAGGCACTGTAGGGTGTAAGTCTTCTACTCTATTATTTACTTCTCTTAGATCTTGAACAGGCCGATAGTCATTTGTGCCTGGCTTTTTAACGGGCAGCAATGGGGTGTTCCAGGCGGATTTGCAGGGTCTTAAAACTCCTAAATCCAAAAATCTTTGGATATGTATCTTTATACCTTGATGGGCTTCTTTATTAATAGGATATTGTTTGACCTGGACTGGGCTGGTGGTGGCCTTTAATGTGATTATCACCGGGGGTTGTAAGGCAGCTAGCCCTAACCCAGCCGTCTCGGCCCAGGCCTCAGGAAAGTCAGTCATCCAATTCTGGGCTAGGGCAAGCACCCGGGGTTGGTCATGAAGTTGATATTCATCCTCTAATGACAAGGTTAACATGGTTGTCAATGGCTGGTCCACCAGAGGGTTTTGAAAAACAACCCGTGGGCCCATAGGTTCGAACGTTATCTTAGCCCGGAGTTTAGTCAATAGATCTCTGCCCATTAAAGGAACAGGACATTCAGGTATCACTAGGAAGGAGTGCTGTACAGTTCCTTTTCCTACATTTACTGTTCTCTGAGTTGTCCATGCTCGATATCTGCTACCATTGGCCCCCTGAACTAAAGACCTCTTGGGAGAAAGAGCTCCAAGTGGTGCTTGCAAAGCAGAATATATAGCCCCTGTGTCTACTTCAAAGTTGACAGGGGTCCCCTCCACATTGAAAGTTACCCTGAGTTTGGGGAGGGGATCCAAACCCCGTTGCCCCTAATCATCTTCTTCCAGGGCTAGCAAAGTGTGCTTGGAAGTTTTTGACTTTTCTCTCTCCTGTTTTCTCATTAATTTGATACATTCTCTAATGCGGTGTCCCTTTTCTTTGCAATATGCACATTGGTCAGGGTCTAAAGGGGGGCGTTGTGTTTTTTTCTTATCTTCCTGTTCCTTACTCTGAGCTGCCTTGGTAACTACAGTGGCCAAGATTTTCCCAAACTCTCTAGCTTGTCTTTTTTCTTTCTTAATTTTTTTTCCTCTTCTGTCTCCCTTTTAAAATACACTTTTTCTGCTTCTTTAACTAAATCCTGTAGATTAAAAGTAGGTAACCCTTCAGAGCATTGCAGCTTTTTTCTAATATCAGGGGCCGACTGCCAGATAAAAGTCATAGCCATCGTTCCTTGCATTTGCTCACTCTGAGGATCAAATGGCAAATACCTGTGATAAGCCTCCATTATTCTCTCTAAAAATGCTGCAGGGGTCTCTGTAGGCCCCTGAATTACCTCTCTTACCTTAGCCAAATTAGTAGGGCGGCGAGCAGCCGCCCGGAGACCCACCATTAGAGTCCGGCGATAAATGGACAGATGCTCCCTACCTTGAGGCGAGTTAGGGTCCCAGGTCAGGCGATTCAAGGGAAAGAGATCATCAATGAGATTCTGTAGCGGCGTAGGTTGACCATCGGGTCCTGGAACAAGTTTGCATGCCTCAACCAGGATACCTCCGCGCTCTTCTATCATAAAAAGGGTACCTAGGAGTTGTTGACAATCGTCCCAGGTGGGCTGATGAGAAAACATCAAAGAATCCATAAGATTAGTTAACTTAGATGGATCCTCGGAGAAAGGAGGATTATTATTTTTCCAATTATAAAGGTCAGAGGTGGAGAAAGGCCAGTATTGGAGAGCTGGCATTTCTCCCCCATGACCATCATGTATAGGTGGCCCATAGGGCCGGAGGGGTAGGGTAACGGCTACGTCTCTATCGCGGGAGCGTGTTCTTTGCGCCGGTCCTTCATCGTCAGAATCTGACGGTGGTGAGGCTGGAAAAGGAGGGGCTGATGGAGGTGGATCAGCCACGGGGTGTGGAGAAGCTCTCCTCGGTGGGGCATAATTGGGGGGGATCCATGTCCCAGCCAATCAAGTCACCCTGCGATTCGGGCAAAACCACAGGGGGTGTATGGGTGGGAAGCGCCTTAGGTCCCTCCACCAGCAGGGGGGACAGAAAGGGCTTTACCCAAGCAGGCGGGTTTTCACTGAGATCTTGCCAAACTAGGATGTAAGCTTGTTGGTCAGGGTGCCCCCGAGGGCCTTCTCTGAAGATAACTTCTTTAACTGCTTGGATCAGATTTGGATTGAAGGAGCCTTCAGGTGGCCAGTCAACCTGAAAAAGAGGCCACTCGGAGCGGCAAAAAGTTATCCATTTCCCCTTTTTTATGAGGAGAGATAAGCTGTGGGCGGTTTGTTTGACCTCTGACCAGTGGGCCAGGGTGAGGTCGAGCGGTCCGGAGACTGTTTGTCCCACTGTCCTATGGAGAGAATGTAGTGATAACGCTTGCGCCGGGGAGTGAAAGAGAGAACAAAAGAACGAAATGACTCCGAAACAAAACACACTCAGCAGTGACTGCTGAAACTAATGGGTCTGGAAGAACCCCAAAATTACTCCACGGAGGATGGGGCCCAGTTAAGGGCCACCCAAACGAATGGAGAGAGAAGGAAAAGGAAATTCTCTCTCCCAAATGACACTGCAGCATCAGGCAAATGGAGTCACAAACAAAGTCAGAGGTATAGTCGAGAGGCAGAAATATAAAGAAACGGCCATACTTACCCCAAGAGGCACGGTGTCGGCCGTTGAAGCCTCTCCCCTGGCCCCCCTTTAATCCCGGACGAGCCCCCAAATGTAACGTCCGCGGAAGAGGGGTCCGAGAAGGGAGACGCTCCAAGAACCACACAGGCTCTTATGTAAAAAGCACGGGGTTTATTGAAAGGCTACACCAGCGTAGGGTCACCCAGCGAACGTGCCAAGGTGACCCCGAAGGGCAGGAGCAAGGGGTTTCTATAGGGTTGGGTATGGTAATGAGGGATAGGCAAGCGAAGTTTTACAGAAGCCAATCGCAAGGAGTTAAATGGTAATTAATACACTCATTGGTTACTTAGGGGAACCTATAGATAGGGGAGTTTAGCAAACGGGCAACCAATCAGTTTGGAGGAAAGGCTAACAAAGGAGACAAAGGAGCCTGGGCACGGGAATGTAGCCAACGCGCGGGCTTGGCAACCAGCCAAGTCACATGATTTCCAGGAATTTGCCCTGAGGTAGGGAAACAGAAACTTAAGACACTTATCTACCTAAAACAGAAACTTAATCTAATAGGTTAGAGTCTAATAGGTTAGAGCCCAATAAGTTAGAGCCCTAATGGCCATCGCATAGTTCAGCCTAACACATCAGAATTACAACTTGTATAACTTTTATATGAATCTTTCAACAAACATAACTTTATGTCACATCAAACTTTACAAAAGTTGAGAGAATAGTGCTTATCAGGCTAGGGACAATAGGGGCAAAGGACATTGAGAGAAAGTTGCCAGTAGCTACTGTAGTGGCTTCCCACTAGCAATGAAAAGGATTAAAACTCTTGACAGCCCAATGCCTGTTAAAGCCATGGACAACAAAGAAATTCCACTTAGCTTGATAGGCTGTCATAAAAGAACAACAAATCTTTTGACATAAGTAAGGCTTGTTTATTCCTCCAAATGAGTCCCAAGCCATCTTCTCTAAAAGATGTGACTGGACCTCTTTATCTTCTTATCTAAAACTAAAGAGGTAATGGCCAGAGGTAATGGTCTTCTCAAAGTTGTAAGTGTAAACATTTAATATTAAACTCAGTGCAGATGTTGCAAGGTGCTAAACCATCCAGTAAAAGACATTCTTTAGGTAATCACATTTGTAGCTAGACCCTTTTTTCCATATCCTCAAACCCTCATAAAATCCCCAATCTGTCACCCTGACTGGGTGATTTCTTTTCTCTCTTGGAAACTTGACCACTGTCCTCTTTGACAGCACACCTTGATCTAAGTGCACTCTCGTTTTTCTACATTTCTTGTCTATTGGTGAAACCCTGTACATCACCATCATTGCCCACCCTCCAAATGCCATCTTCTATGACAAGTTGTAAGTTACAATTATACGGGACTGATAAGTTCTGCTGTCTGTCTGTGCAAAAGGGTGACAACACATAATGATAATGTATGCTATTATTTCAAAAACCTGGGAGGAAGGATATTAAATGATTTTATCAACTACATTTTTGTATAAATAAATTAAAATGATTATATAATGTCCTGTTTTTTCTCTATGCCCAAGAATGCCTGGAACTTGTATAGCACTCATTGCACATCAGATATTAACTTATCACCACAGCCCTGTGAAATAGGAACTATTACTGTGCTGATTTTATAAATGAGGAAGGTTAAGTAACTTGACCAAATTTCCTCATCCTTAGTAGTAGTTTTAATCAAAGCAATTTTAATAAAAGCAATCTGGTTGCAAAGGCTATGCTACTAATTATTATGTGAAGGGCCTCTTAGATCACAAATTTAGTGGATCATTGCCTCCAGAATTAATCAAGAGCTATTGCATGTATGCTTATCTTTAATACATATATATATTTGTATATAAAGTATATGCAGAAAGATCTGTGTGGGCACAGTTACCTTGAATACTTTTGGATCCCTTTCAGCCCATTCAGAATTGCAGCATAATTAGTGGAACATAGAGATTAAATACAAACTTCTTGGTTTATTTTAAATTCTTCCTTCAATTATTTATTATTTCATTTAAATTTATAAAGGCAGTGTAGTGTGACATAAAATAGAACCACAAATACAACTGCTTTCCTGAACAAAACTAGCACAGTTAGAAGCAACAAAGCTGTGGGGCTCACTCCTTCCCATTCATTTAATTCTAAACAGCACCCTACCGTCATCCCTTCTTCCTTTGTCCTAGGAGAGGCAGAAAATAAAATAACTAAAACTCAGAAGATCTCTGATGCTCTCCACATGTGCTCACATGTGTGTTGAATCTCCTAGCCCGACCTTTAGTCACATTCACACTACTCGCATGTCACGATATTTCATAAATATGTACTACATGTCATGCATGTCATTAAGATCAGGGTGAATTATGGGATAGGCATTCATGTTGAGAGCTCCTAATATGACTCAGCACACTATCACTCTTGTCAGTCAGACATGACTGGGGCACTTGGGCTGAGGTACACGTCCTTTAAATTCCAAAAGTCTGATTTATTGGTAGCAGCTGTTGCGATTTCTGTGCGCCATGACCAGTGGATATTGCTTTTACTTTTCTGATACTCCAGCATTTTTTTTTTTTTTTTGTCTGTAACACATCTTTTGTTGACATGGACTTGTCCTAACCATAATTTCCTGTGATCTTCAGTAAATGTAGCTACTTGCTACTGGGTGTATGCATGGCAATTCCTTCCTCATCGTATGCAAGGACCTGGACCATATCTGTCCATTCCATGGTAACAAAACTATAAAAAAAAGTGTGTGACAGACTCTGTTGTTTGCCAAGACTGTTTGCTCTTCCTCAACAACATCCCAATTTTATTTCCTGGAAATGTCTCTTCTTCATTTTATGCAAATTAGAAAGATGAAATCAGGTTTCTATAGCTGTAGGTAAGGCAGGAGACCAAAACTATTGCAGTTTTATTCCACTCTCACCAGACTGACCTTGTTCCTGGATTATTCTTGTGGTTTCTGTTTCTGAGCCTGTGGGCAGTATTGGTGCCTTATCATAAGTAAATTTTATTTCTTATCCCCAAAAATTTCTGATTATTTTACATTTTGCTTAGAAAAATTGATATCCAGAAAAAGAAATAATCACTAATCTACAAAAATATATGGGCACGAATTAGAGGAGATAATAGTTATGTACTTTTTAATCTCAGAAAACTTAGACTAACGCAAATTTTATTAGTTTTGCTCATCCTGAACACCAATACAAAAAATAACACTTTTTTAAAAACTCTTTTAAATTATAAGAAAGCAGACCAAGTAAAATCATAACGAGACAAAACCTTTGTATTGCTTGGAACTTAAAAAAAAAAAATTAAGTGTGACAATGAAAAATACAATAGCAGTGCAGTTTTAACAAACAACTGCAGAAAATTTTTTTATGAAGCTCATTATTATATCAGTCTTCAATAATTTTAAATTATAATGTGATTGATCAATTTGTAATTCTGGGTGTCAGCACCAATAGGTTTATTTCTGAACACTGCAAGGAGGGGAAAATACAGAAAAAATGTTGTAAAACTATGACCGAATACTAAAATTAACAGCCTTTTCTATTTTCTATAACATAATACCAAATATAATAACTTCTGCATTACTGTAAAGTAACTAAGAAAAGTTGGGTTGATACCTGTATTCGTAAGTGTGATTATGGAGTAGTCATATTAGTTTAAAGAGGAAAGAGCTCTTAATCTTTAAGATACTAATTATAACCAGAAGGAAGCAAAACATCTTTAAACTACCATTTTTAAAACTTGTAACTTTATTCAAGAAATTATTTCCACTTTAGATTGTTTTGAAAAGAGTACTGATTAGCATTCTTTTCTATCAAACACTTTAGAGAAAACTTCTTAAATCAGAATTAATTATAAAATTAAACAGGAAGGAAACTATCACTGCAATAAGGAAACAAAATGAAAAGTGTGTAAAAGTGTTAATAAGAACACAACACGCTTCTGTAACTGCACTGAGGAGAGAGATGGCGGCTCATATATGGTCCCCTTTTTTATACAAATGAGGAGAGGACTAGAAGGCGGGATAATCAGAATCATTGCGACACAGCTCTTCAAAAATAGGTTTCCAATTTGTGCAACCAAAGGAATAACATTATTTTCTCTAAAGGCTAATGAGGAACTGTAAGTAATGAAGCAGTCGGTAAAATAAAATAGAAAACGTGAGTGAAACAGAATGGTTTGTATTCGGAGTGCTAAAACCAGCTAGCTTGATTTAATAATTTGTTTTTGGGAAACAAAATAGAACTGCAAAGCAATAAAGCGTTGCTTCAAAACCTGACCTACATTTTACCTAAGAAAACAAGCAAGAGGTAGCAAATTCTACCTAAAAGGTTTGCTGACCAAATGTTAATAACTAATAAAGTGACAGAAGGAATGCTACTGTTAATAATGGGAAAATTAAAAACTATTATGATTGGCGATTGTTGTTCATCCTAGTTTTAAGCATATCTTATAGTCATACTCATAAGTGATCATATGCTCTTATGTGGCCTGAAAAGCCTAAAATATTTACAGCCTGATCCTTTATGGTAATAGTATTCTCACCCTTAGACTGAAAGACAGCATTTGAACTACCTGCCCCTTTGTTGTTCCATCTGCAAGAGAACTGGAATGAAAACCAGTAGAAGAAATGATTGTAAAGTACCCGACAGAACCTAAGTATGAGATAAAATTTTGTCAGGATGATCAGCAGCCTAGTTGTAGGAGAAATGCTTTTCAAGTGGTTTGTCGGTGAGAGTGGAGATTCCTCCTGTTTTATAGTTTGAGTTCCAAAAGTTTAATCTGGAGTACTAGTATTTTATTCTTTTCCTTTCCAATAATCTCAGAAGCACTTACTAGCATTAACTAAGCCTCATGGCAAATATCATCTGTACTTTACACACACAAAAATTAGTCCAGGGAGAATTTAAATTACTTTTTAAAGATCATGTGGTAAAGGGAAGAAGAATTAGGACTAAAGCTGTTCTCATGAGTCAGCGCATTAGCTCTCTGATTATCCCTAGTTCTGTTCCACAGCTAAGATTCTTTGAGAATTGACTCGGCTTCTATTTTTCCATCTTGTGGCAAGGATGAGAAGAATTCTTACTGGGGAGGTCATGACTATTTTAACCATCACAGTCAATAAATGATCTATGATGGAAAACTTGACAAACAACTTATTTCCATTTTTGCTCACTCCTAGAATATGTGAGTCTGGTTAGGACAAAATAAAACAAAACATAATTTCAGAGAAAATTGAAACAGAATAAAGAAGTTTAGAATGTAGCAAACTGCTCTTTCATTTCTTTCTGAAATGTTATGACTATGATTGAAACAAAGAAAAGACCAATGTGCACTGGGTCATGGGGCAAGGAGAGATGGTTTTCTAATTTTTATTTTTATTGCATTCTACAAGAGTGGAGTGAGTCTACCAGATTGCTAGATGAGAGAAGGAAAACCATAAAGGATTATGCCTCTCCTTGCACCTGACACAATTCCCTCTCAGTATCTGAAATTCTATTCCTTGGTGCAAGCAGAATACAGAGGCTGGACCTTCCGGGAAGTTTTCTGCTTTGGATGGCTTCTTATACCTTCCTTTATGCTTCCTTAGAATTCTTTTGAACCTCTTTGCTGGATTCTCAAAGTCTGTACCTTGGGCCACCAACATCAGCGCCATCAACTGGAGACTTGGTAGAAATGCAAAGTTCCAGACCTACTGAGACCAGGAAAATAAAAGGACAAAGTTCAAAGGCCTCCTGGGTTAGCTAAAGGCAAGGTAAAATAAGCCTTAGGAAATTACAGCACAATGGACAAAGGACTAATGAAATCTGCTGAGACAAGAAGCCTAGCGACAGTGGCAACTAGCTGCATAGAAGCCCCCTAGTTGAATATAAGCCCCTAGATTTAGGGGTCCCTTAATGTCCTTCATTAGAGCCCACTCAGCTGGCGAGGACTTTTCCTTGTTCTTTCTAATAAACTGCAATGTTTGTTACCCCCTGCTGTGCTGCTGAATTCATTCTTCTTCATCTTCAGGACAAAAAGCCCAAAGAAAGAAAATTGGCTACACTACCCGGTGCCTGAACCCTGCATCAGACACTGAGGCGGTGGGGTCTGGTAATCTGCTACAAGCCCTCCAGGTGAATCTGGCATCCACTGAAGTTGGAGAACCATGGCTGTCCCTGTGGAATTTTGTTTTGCTTTTGGTTCTGAGTTACTTTGCAGTGATTCCTTTATTGTAGCGCGCACCACTCCTCACCTGGCACACGCGGGGATCACAAACTCTCAGCTTCAGTAATGAATTAAAGAGGCAGAGTTTAAAATAAAGGAAGATGGTTTATTTGGAAAAAGGATGGAAAAAAAAGAAGATAGACAACTACCCTGAGAGAGTAAGGGGCATGAGAAGTGATACCCATGGGATTCTGTCCTGTGCTCCTTTTTATTTAAGACCAGTGATTTCTTCCATCCCTCACGTGGGCACCTGGAAGTTGTCCCCATCTGACTGGCTCCCTGGCCATCTTTGATCCTAACCTTGGGCACCTCTGTCTGCATTCTTTTTGGCCATTTCATTTCTCCCTGTCCGTTTGTGATGGATAAGTGGGGGGAGGCTTTATAGAAAGATAACAGAGTTAATGATTAAATAAAAGGGACATGTGTGCTTTATATTTTAAATATGCATGGCTGCTCCTTATCTCCTTTGCATTTTATCAGAGGTGGGTGAGGTGGGACTACATCCCTGTTTTGGCTGTTGACTCTTCCTGCTAAATTATTATGTTAATTGTGTTACCTGCCACCTTCTCAGGTCTGGTTTCTCTCTCTTTGCCTTTGTCTTTGTAATTGCCAAAGTCTAACTGCAGAGGTAAAAGCTGCCTTTAGTAAGATTTCCTATTAATTTCTTTAATAAAGCTTAATGAAATCTTATTTTATCCTTTTTCCTGCCTATGACTCCCTGTCTTTACACCTTCATGGTTTCTCCAAGGACTACTGGTGTACCTTCTTTTTTATTAAGTTTCTCGTGTGGCTAAGAACACAACAGTCACATTATTTTCCACTCAGTAGTAACTCGTTATATTGATCAGTACAATGGATACAATTTGTAAAATATATATCCTTTGATTTTCCTGGGAATATAGCAGATTATTTTGGAAAATGATACTATGTATTTTCAGATAAGTCCTAAAGAAGTAACGCAGGTTTTTAAGGTCTGTTTTGCCTTGTGCCATCCTTGGAGAAGTCTCCTCAAGGAGTGCTGCACGCTGCTTTTTGGAAGTGTAATGATGAAGAGTGCAAGCCCTGCAAACAGGCTGATAGGGTCACTGGACGGTGTCTGAGGGTCCCCCAGGATGCAATAAGCAACTTAGCCCCCTTTTATAAAATACATTTGTAGGTTCACTGATTCCCATCATGCGAAAAATTTTCAGGATGAGTTGAGGTAGGATAGAAGAAATACAGCTAGGTAGAAAGGAGATAAGGAATTGAGATTTTAATAATTGTACTTTAAAGAAAAACTGAAGCTTCAGAACACAGGCCAGGTTTATTTACCTTTTTTTTTTTTTTCTTCTCCACAAACAGCAAAACCTAGGCAACTCCCTTTCAGCTACAAATGGGTCTGCCCATTTCCTTTTACTTGAAAATGGTCCTCTTTCACCCTTGAAGGGACCATCCTTTTAGCATTTCCCATAGCAATTGCTCGCTAAGGGTGGGGCATCCTCTCCCACCCGCTAAAACTAAGACTGAGACTAAGACTGAGACTATAGACTCAAATTCCACAGATTTCCACCTCCCAAAACACATAAAAGATGCCCAGTTCCCAACTGTATCGTGCCTCGTTTCTCTGAGCACCCACACTCTGCTCTTGATTGTATCCTGTATCAACCTCTAATGCATCTTTCTCATGGCTCTTTTACTGAACATCCTGAAAATTCTTTTTTCCATGATGGGAGTCAGAGAACCTACATACTTATGTTAAAGGGCTGGGTTAAATTTCTTATTTCAGCCTCGGGGACCATCAGACCCAACCTATGACAACTTTCTTGGTGAGCCAGCCAGGGGGTAAAAAAGAGGCATCCTTTGTTAAGTCCAGCCAAGTGGCTTTTTAAAAATTTATTTATTTTCTTTTTTGTCCCCAGTTTCCCTCAACCCCCTGCACCTCTGAAGTGTACTTCCTTCTCAAGGGAGGTTTTCTCGGAAGCATAATTTTCTCCCAACTTTTTTTCTGTTGGTTACCAAAAAGGTGGGGAACTGGAGGCTGGAGGAATCTAGTAAAATCTGCAGACTTCTAAGATTCCCTGAGTTCCTTGTGTATGTTACAAGACATAAAGATTTTTGGGGTAGAGTTTTCAGTAAATCCTAGTTGTGTACAACTTTTCCTGCTTCCCTGATCTGTTGTTAGAATAGCCATGTTCCAGTACCAAGGATTCATATTTTGGCTATGACAGAAAAGAGCAAAGCTGCCACCATGGGTGGTTCTGATTCTGGGAAATGAGGCAGGCTGTGGTGTGACATGTTTGGGGCACATCAGTGGCATGACCCTGGTTTGGGGTGGGGTGCTTATGTGACCTGACCCCAATTCGGGGTGTGCTTGTGGTGGCGTGACCCTGGTTCCCATCTTCTAGCTGTCTTGTCTTTATCTCTTGGAGGCACGCAGTGCACATTTCTAGAGCATGGGCAATTCATTATCTATCCCCAAAATGTCACCTTTAGGCTGTATTATGAGTAATTGGGACTGTTTTAAAGGAAAGAATTAAAAAAAAAAAAGGTGATTTTACTTTGCAACTCATTACTGGGTCAATATAAGGTTAAAAAGTGGAAAGACATGGGCTCTGAATGGCACCCTAAATTTTAATACGATATTCCATCGTGATCTAGTTTATAAGAAACCAGAAAAGTGGGCAGAAATCTCATATGTCCAGGTTTTTATGGCCCTATATCAGGACCGAGAATTACATGGATCTTGTGCAATCTCTTATGCCCATGTGCCAATAGGGCCAGCTAAAACAGAGCGAGGCCCAGATAGATTCATAGATGAATTTCAGACTTTAGTTATAACTTAGGATCTAACTTGGACAGATCTTCATGTACTGTTTCTACTTGCTGCACCCCTAAAGAGAAAACCTGTATATGGGCTGCAGCACGGGCTAAGCCAATGCAATATGTGCTCAGAACAATGACAGGGCTGTGGATACTGTTGCAGCCGAAAAAAATGTGATGAGATGATTACTCATTTAATTGATGGAGTGAGAAAGTGCATGAGTAAGCCAGTCAATTATGAAAAGATTAGAGAAATTACCCAGGAGAAGGAAGAAAATCCGGCTTTATTTCTGGGATACATAACTGAAACGCTGCATAAATATACTAATATTGAGTCCAACTCACTGGCTGGACAGGTTTTATTAGGAACATATTTTATTAGCCTGTCTTTCCCCGATATTCACAGAAAACTTGAAAAGCAGGTTATTGGTCCTCAGACCCCTATTGCACTTTTTTTAAAAAATTAAGTTTATTGGTACATTTTAGATATGCATAATGATCACATTCATCATAGGGAATTTGTACCTGTACATGATATATCTTAGTTCCTCGTTTTCCATTCCTCTCCCCTCTCTTCAACCCTCTTCCCCCTTTGTTTACAAAGCTTTGTTTCCATTTTATTGCCTGCCTGCTTTCTTTCTTTCTGTCTTTCTCTCTTTCTGTCTTTCTCTCTTTCTGTCTTTCCTGTCTTTCTTTCTTTTTTTCTTTTTTTTTTTTTTTGAGACAGGGCCTCACTATGTAGCCCAGGCTGGCCTTGAACTCATGGTGATCCTCCTACCTCAGCCTCCTGAGTCTCATTTTTTCTTTTCCCTTCCACCCCCCCATCCCCTTCCCTTTCGAACAATTACTTCCTATTTCACAGTTTCTGTTATACATTTTGTTCTTATTTGCACTTTCAGTTTCTCACACCAGAGAGACAATGTGATATTTACACATATGTGTCAAATTTATTTCACTTAGGAGTGTGGTCTCAAGGTCCATCAATTATGAATGTCTCAAGTTTGTCTTTCTTTATGGCTGAGTAGTACTCCACAGTGGTAGCAGCCATCTGGTCTCTTATTTTCTCTCTTCGTAGGTAGAGTCCTTGGGTCATTCTGAGGAGGCAGGGTTTTGTTTCCTAAAGCCAAAGCAATAAATTGGGCCTGTTCCTATGGTTTTTGTCATCTTCCCTGGGCCTTGGCACTTGCCACTACATTTTCCCTCTTATTGAAAACCCCCAAAGGCCAAGTTTAAAAGTGCAATAGTGCTGTTATCAACAAATCAACCAATAACAAATGCTGGCAGGGCTGTGGGGAGAAAGGAACACTTCTCCACTGTTGGTGGGAGTACAAGTGGTGCAACCTGTGGAAATCAGTGTGGAGAGTCCTCAAAACACGAGGACTAGAGGTCTCATCGGACCCAGCTATTCCCCTTCTGGGTATCTTCCCAAAAGCATTAAAATCATCATAAAACAGTGATATATATGCACCCATGTTTATAGCAGCACAATTTGTAATAACCAAATCTTGGAAACAACCCAAATGCCCATCAACTGAGGAATGGTTATCCATCCTCAGTTGATGGATAAAAAAGATGTGGTATTCTTATGCAATGGAGTACTATTCAGCCATAAAGAAGGATAAACTTGAGACTTTTATAGGTAAATGGATGCAACTTGAGACCATATTCATAAGTGAAATAAATCAGACTCATGTGTAAACATCATATTGTCCCCCTGGTGTGAGAAACTGAAAGATTAAATAAAGTCTAAAACATACAGTAGATATTGTGAAATGGGAAGAAATTGTTAAAAAGGAAAAAGGAACTAGGATGGGGCAAAGGAAGGCAGGGAAAAGAGAGAAAAAAGTGCAAGGTAGTTATATTATTAGTGTCTCTTAGTTCATAGAAAATGTAGTGGCAAGTGCCGAGGCCCAGGGAAGACGAAAACCACAGGAACAGGCCCAATTTATTGCTTTGGCTTTAGGAAACAAAACCCTGCCTCCTCAGAATGACCAAGGACTCTCAAAACCCCTCTCAACAAAGTGGACATCACTCTGGACAAGCCTTGGGTAATTCTTGAAGTGGCAGATAAAAATATAAGTTTTCTTTTGGTTCCTGGGGTATGTAAATCCCCTGGACCCCTTTCTAATGAGACCTGTGTTGTGACTGGTGTTGATTGGTATCTCTAGGGCCAGGTGCTTTACAATGCCTTTAACCTACAGATTTGGAGAATAATTTTCACTCTGGCTTTCCTTGTTTTACCACAAGGTACCTCCCCTATTACTAGGAAGGGATTTATTTAGCCTCTTTAGGGGAAACTCTTTATCTGGCGCCAAAATATTCATCCCCTTCTTTTTGGGAGCATGAGTATCAAGCCCAGAAAGTTGCTAAAGCTTTGTTAAGAGATGTTATTCCTAGGTTTGGATTGTCCAAGTCACTCCAGAGTGACGCAAGAAGTTTCACAAGCCTTAGGAATAGCTTATTATCTTCATAGCTCTTGGCACCCTCAGGCATCAAGAAAGATTCAAAGGGCCAATTTGCATATTAAAACCACCCTGGCAAAACTATGCCAAGAAACCTGAGTCTTAGCTAAAACTGTTACCTGTTACTTTACAAAGGATTACAATTGCTCCTAAAGCCTCTCTCCAGCTAAGCCTTTGTGGAATGGTCTATGATAGGCCATTTCTAACTTCAGGTCTAGTCACTGACCCTAAGATACAGGAAATGATGAAACACATCATCAATCTAGATCAGGTACAGAAGACTTTACCAGAATATGCCAATAAAGTTCTTCCAGCACCAGACCCTGAAACTCATATCCCTAAAATTCAACCTGGGGATCATGTGTTATTTAAAGTTTGGGAAAAGGAACCACCTTTAGATCAGCTCCTCCCTGAAATGAAGGGCCCCTACCAAGTTCTTTTAAGCACACTCACGGCGGTCAAGCCACAAGGACACACTTCTTGGGTTCATCTTTCAAGAATTAAACCTTCCTTTTGAGACTCCACAGGATCGAGACATCAGGGAGACAGAGACCTGCGATCCGTACTCCTGAGAGCCTTTGGAGGACTTATGAGTACTCTTCAGAAAGAATAAGGAGGATGAGTCAAGATAAATTAGATAAATTCATTCAGCCTAAATATATTCTCTCACAGCTACATGTCTGTTAGAATCAAAGTCAGATTATTCATTTTTTCCTAATCTTTATACTATTTTCCAATGGGAGAACTAGTGTTTTCCTTGACTGGGCCCAGCATGATGCCAAAAGCATTAACAAAGACATGTGCTGGATTTGTGGACAATTGCCCATTTCTAGTGCATCTGGACTACCATGGTGGGTGACCTAGTTACAGAGAGATGATTGGATAAATCTTCAATATTTTATAGAACAGCTACAAAGTGCAGCAAAAATTTTAAGCTTGCAACCAGGTCTAATGTCTCTCAGTGGCCAGTAAATGAGACTCTTCATCAAAAGGACCATGGGGAAATTTATTCTATAGCCACAGTTGATATTCTTTAATGACTGGCTGGCATCCTGGTTCTCTGGAACAACTTGGTGGGAAAAAGTCCTCATTTTTCTGGCATACTGAAGGTTGGAATTCTTGTCTGTTCCATGATTCATTGTTGTAGTGGGCTAATGTGTCATATGTCCTTGTAGTACAGTTAGAAACAAAGGACCTGAGTGAGTCACTTTGTTCCCTTCATCCAACTGTAAATGCCACACTACCCTAATGGTCATCCGTGTTTCCATAATCCTAAAACAGGAAGTAGTGTGAGCCACTTCCGATCTCTCCATTCAACCATAAACACAAGTGGAATGGGGTGCTAGTGCTCAGAGAAGTGGGATAAGGCAGAGCGGAGTACATTTAAGGGGGTGTCTTCACGATTGGTGATCTGGGATGTGTATTCTCACTGTCAGGTGTTTGAAGTTGAGATATGCTGCCCACCAATACTGCTGCTTCCCTGGGGTGGAGGAAGTGTGATTTACAGGTGAAAAGGACAGGTTAAGAGCCCTGATTTACAGGCTTATTGTAAAAGGACCTTTTGGAATTTTTTTGAGTGAGTTTCCAGGAAGGGAAAAAGGTTTGAGTAATTTTATGTCTCGAAGCTATAGTTTTTATTCATTTTAAAATTTCAGTTTCCTTGTCTCATTTTTACCTAGTTTTTATTTCCTCTATCCTACCTCAATAGGAGTTGTGTCCCAACTCTGCCACTTTTTCTCTGGGCTTGTTGAAGTTACTTAACCTCTTCATGCTTGAGTTTCTAACTGAAAAATAAAGGTCTAAAGCCCATTTTGTTGCTGTGAGTTTAAAAACAATTCTGTTATGTGTTAAGCAATCAGTAAATGTTTGTTCTTATTAATTTTTAGTTTAATGATTATTAACTGGAGGAAAGAGCAAATGGAAGTTTTCTTCTGTGAATAACCATGCCGTGCTCAACTGATTATTCTGAAAGTACCTTATAATTTTTCTACTATGAAATGTGAGAAATAGGCTTTGTCTTTTCCATCAGAGTACAAGGCCAAAGCAACTCGATTTTGGATTTAAATGACCTGGCCATCTACCTGCCACCCACCCCACTCTGTTAATATCCTGGGCTCCAAGAAATGTCTGAGTGTGCTTTCGCCCTTCTGCAGAAATAAACTTGAACTTTGACTTGTTGAGACCTCTTGCTGTCTGAGTGTATATTTTCCAGCACTGACAATTTGCATCTGAGGGCTTATTTCCAACATGAAATAATAATAATTTTACACTAGGAAAAAATATCTGGACAGTGGTTTATTCTCTAAATTGTTCAACTGATGAAATTGCTTCTTTTTAAATAGAAAATTGGGTTGTTACAAGGTAGCTAAGAAAAAGACAACCTACTGTCAGAGAAAGAATAGTATACTTGTAATCAGAAGGCCCGAGTTAGAGCCCTAGTTTTGTTCTGTTTATGATTAAGATTTGAATCCAAGTGACAAGCAGAAGGTACAAGTTACTTAGCAAATCTGAGCTTCGGTTTTCTACCTTTGTAAGATAAAAGTAATAATGCCTTGTAAATTAATTTCTTATGGTTATGATAATAAACAAATATATCACAAACATGAAAATGGTCTATAAAATGTAAAGTGCTACATAAAGATGTTTTGTTCCTCCCATTATTATTATAAAATTGAACTATTCTGATATTCATTATTTTGCTACTCTGGTCTTTATTTTACATGGATATAGTTTATTACTGGAGGTGCCAAGTGAGAGCAAACTGAATGGTATTCTTATTTTTTTTTTAAAGAGAAGAAAAAACAAAACAAAACAAATCAAAAAAGAACAAAATTTCAAAACAACATAACAGGAGGGTAACAATTGTTAAGACATTACATGTTGTTATCTTTAAGTTAGTTATTCAGGGTACCACATATTAGCATTCAATTGTCCAAACATTACTGGCACAAACCTTACTCTTCAATGAACTAAGTAAAATTAGTAGTGTATCTATCTTAACCATCTTATATATAAATACAATTTTTTTTTCTTTTCCCTTCTTTCTTTTCCCTATTCCCCCATCCCAGTCTCTCTTTCCTTTTGACCAGTTTCTTTCTGATTCACCATGTCTAATGTACATTTTGGATCTTATTTACTCTTTCAGTTTCTCATACTAGAGAGACAATATGATGCTTACACATGTGTGTCCGGTTTATTTCACTTATGAGTACTTTCTCGAGTTGCATCCATTTACCTATAAAAGTCTCCAGTTTATCCTTCTTTATGGCTGAATAGTACTCCATTGTATAAAAATACCACGTTTTTTTTTATCCATTCCTCAGTTGATGGGCTTTTGTGTTGTTTCCACAATCTAGCTATTACAAATTGTGCTGCTATAAACATGGGTGCACATATATCGCTGTGGTACTATGTTTTTAACTCTTCTGGGAAGATACCCAGAAGGGGAATATCTGGGTCAAATGGGACCTCCAAGCCTAGTTTTTTGAAGAATCTCCACAATGATTTCCATAGTGGTTGTACCAGTCGACACTCCCACCAAAAGTGGAGAAGGGTTCCTTTTTCCCCACAGCCCCTGCAGCATTTGTTATTAGTTGATTTCTTGATAATAGCCATTCTTTCTGGGGTGAGATGGAATCTCAGTGTTGTTTTAATTTGCATCTCTCAAATGACTAGTGATATTGTACATTTTTTTGTATATTTATTTGCCGTTTGTATTTCTTCATCTGAGAAATGTGTATTCATCTCAGATGCCCATTTTTGGAGTGGGTCTTTAAATTTGGGAGGTCTGGTTTTTTTGAGTTCTTTATATGTTCTCGATAGTAATCCTTTGTCTGAGGAATAGCTGGCAAACATTTTTTTCCCACATTGTGGGTTGTCTTTTCACTCTGTTGGTGGTTTCTCTTGCTGTGCAAAAACTGTTTAATAAGATGAGATCCCAGTTGTTGATTCTTTGTGATAGTTCCTGTGCCATTGGGGTTTTATTCATAAAGTCTTTGCCTACACCAATGTCTTCAAGGGTTTTACCTATCCTAACTTCCAGCAGATTTAATGTTTCTGTTTTAATATTTAGATCTCTGATCCATTTTGAATTTAGTTTTGTGCATGGTGAAAGATATGGGTCTAGTTTTAATCTTTGGCATGTGTAGAGCCAGTTTTTCCAGCGCCATTTATTAAAGAGGCTATCTTTCTTCCAGCGAATGTGTTTGGCACCTTTGTCAAAGATAAGGTGGCTTAGTATGTCTGGAGTTGTTTCAGCATCTTCTAATCTGTTCCATTGATCTTCAGGTCTGTTTTTTTGCCAGTACCACACTGTTTTTATCACAGTAGCTTTATAGTATAATTTCAAGTCAGGAATTGTAATGCCCCCTGCCTTGCCTTTGTTGCCCAGAATTGCCTTTGCTATTCTAGGTCTCTTCTGGTTCCAAATGAATTTTAGGATTGTTTTCTCTAACTCTGTGAGATATGCTGTTGGAATTTTGATTGGAATTGCATTAAATCTGTATAACAATTTTGGAAGTATGGCCATTTTCACTATATTGGTTCTTCCTATCCAGGAGCAAGGGATATCTTTCCATTTTCTGATATCTTCTTCAATCTCCTTTTTCAGAGTACTGTAGTTTTCAGTGTAGAGGTCTTTTACATCCTTTGTGAGGTTGATTCCTAGGTATTTCATTTTTTTTGATATTATTTTGAAAGGGGTTGTATCCCTAATTTCTCTTTCAGTAAGTTTGTTATTTGTGTACAGAAAGGCTATTGATTTTTGAGTATTGACTTTGTATCCAGCTACACTACTGAATTTGCTCATTAAATCTAGCAATTTTTTAGTGGAGTTTTTGGGGTCTTCTGTGTACAGTATCATGTCATCTGCAAATAATGAAAATTTAACTTCTTCCTTTCTAATCATTATTCCTTTTATTTCTTTCTCTTGTCTAATTGCTCTGGCTAAAGTTTCCAGGACTATGTTGAATAAGATTGGGGACAGTGGACATCCTTGTCTTGTTCCTGATTTTAGAAGGAAGGCTTTCAGTTTTTGTCCTGAATGGTATTCTTGATGATGTGGTCACATCACCTAAGAGCTAAGTTCAGAACTTTAAATACTTCACATGGGCTAATAAAGTGCTATTGGGCACAAATGACTTCTGATTTGACAACTGGCCTTGGATTTAAATTGGTGTCCATGAGGTGTATTGCATTGCACTGCATCATGCAAGGCCATCCGATGTTCTGCCTTTGAAGAGAAAATGTATTTCTGGTCTACTGTCACTACAGTCCTAGTTAATCAGTTCCCTAGTGCTTCTCTTTGTGACTCCAGGCTGTGGAGTCATTTCATGGTAAAGTTACATTCTCATAGGGCCTTTGATTTTATTTGAAGTTTTCATGCCTTGCTTGAAGTTTCCATTTCTTAATATTTATGAATGGCACCATAAATGTGATGGTAGTTTTTGAATCAAATCTAAAATCTCCTAAGATTTCTGATCTGGCTGGTTTCCTAATAGAACAAGCTCCAACAACCCCTTCCCTTTGATTACTCTCAAAGTTAAATTAACAGAATACAAGACACATGCTTCAGATATGAAGATGCTCTTGTTTTTTCATTGAATTGTAGATATATATCCAAAGTAGCCATTGGATACTTGATGCAGTCTCTTACATAGGGGAGAGCTCTAGACATTCATGCAAAAGCACATGCTTGGCCCCTTAGATTCTGAGGTTCTGGTGACAAAGGCATGATCCTGACCATGGGAAAGCAACTCAGGGTCAATGTCAATTCCAACGCAGTGTGGCAATGGAGAATCCTGACCTGAATATTAAGGGATGAAGAGAAAACAGGCTATCCCTGAAGGATGCCATAGTCAAGGGTAATACAGGAGACCATGAGAGGAAAATTACAGTAGTACAGAATTAGTACGGTAATGCAGTATTTTTTTTCTACATTAGTTTTGTATTTTCCAAGTTTTATACGTCATACATATATTATTTGTCAATAGGAAAAATAACAAATGGTGCAGTGAGGCAGCCAAGGAAATAGGATAACTTCTTACAAGATGATGTCCTCTTCAACTTTTTTTGTTAATTTTTAAATATTCTTATTAGTATGTGTTTGGGTATGTACGTAACAATTATATTCATCATGGGGAGTTGGCACATGTACATAATAAATCTTAATTCTTTTTTCACCTTCTACTCTTCCTCTTTTCTCTCCTCCCTTCATTTCTTGGTCTCCTTCCCTTTTGCAAGATATCTATCTCCCTGTTTTCTATTACCTATCTTTTATTTTGGTCTTTAACCTACTTATATTTTTGGTTTCTCATAAAAGAGAAACCACGACATATTTAAGCTTGTGCATCTGATTTATTTAACTGAAATTTCTGGTCTCAAGGTGCATCCATTTGCTTACAAATGATTCAAGTTTATGTTTATTTATAGCTGAGCAGTATGCCATTGTATGTAAATAGCACATTTTCTTTATCTATTCATCTGTTGATAGGTGTATAGGCCACTTTCAGGATTTAGCTCTTATGAGTTGTGCTGCTTTAAACAGGGTTATGCATGTAGCACTATAATATGATGTCTTTAAGTCTTTGGGGAAGATGTATAGAAGGGGAAGAGCTGAGTCAAATAGAATTTCTATTTTTAGTTTGTGGAGGAATCTCCATACTGATTTACATGGTAGTTGTACTAGTTTACTTTCCCACCAACAATGTGGAAGGATTATTTTCTTTCTGCAGCTTCTCCAGTATTTTGATTACCTGAATATAGCCATTCTTTCTGGGGTAAGATGATATCTCAATGTTTTAGTTTTCATTTCTGTAATGGACAGAACTGTTGATCATTTTTTCATGTATTTATTGGCCATTTATATGTCTTTGTCAGAGAAGTGTCTATTCATTTCAATTACACATTTTTTTTTAATTGGGTCTTTTGTTTTGTGGGATCTGATTTTTTGAATTGCTTATATATTCTAGGTATTAGTGCTCTATCTGACAAGTTGCTAGGAAATTTTTTTTTCCATTCTGTATGTCAACCCTTCCCCACATTGGCTGCTTCTTTTGCTATGCAGAAGCTTTTTAATTTGATATGATCCCATTGTTGATTCTTGGTGTTACTTTTTGTGCAACTGGTGTTCCCATCAGAAAGTCCTTGCTTATGCCTTGTCCTCAAGAGTTTTACCTATAGTTATCTTCCAGCAGATTAAGTATTTCTGTCTTAATATTTAGGTCTTTTATTCATTTTGATTTTAGTTTAGTACACAGTGAGAGATAGGGATCTAGATTCAATCTTCTGCATGTGGATCATGAGTTTTCCCAGTGCTACTTCCTTACGAGGCTACCTTTCCTCCAGCATATGTTCTTGGCCCCTTCGTCAAAGATCAGACAGCTGAATGTGTCTGGGGTTGTTTCTGTGTCAGTTCTGTTCCACTGATCCTCATATGTGTGTTTGTGCCAGTACCATGCTGTTTTTATTACTATAGCTTTGTAATGTAACTTGAGCTCTGGGATTCTGATGTCTCCTGCTTTGCTTTCATTGCCCAGTATTAGTTTTGCTACTTTTGTTTCTTCTGATTCCTATGGACTTTAGGATTATTTTTTCTAGTTCTGTGAGGAATGCTGTTGATATTCTGATTAACAATGCATTAAATCTATGTATCATTTTTGGAGGTATGGCTGTTTTGACAATATTGGTTCTTCCTATCCAAGAATAAGGTAGATCTTTGAATTTCTTCATCCTTGTATATCCAGAGGCTACAATAGTGCCCAGAATATTGTATGCACTCAGTAAATATTTTCTAAGTAGATGAATCATAACCATTATAGAGCAGTATGTATTATAGGAACATGAGTATATTAAAAAGAAAACATAATGACAGGGGCAACATTATCCTGATATGAAGTCATTAGTTGGTTCTCATTATGTGGATCCTGGGATCTGTACTACATTTTGCAAAAGAATAATTCTGGCTACTATAAAGAAGTGAACTTTTTGAATAAAAATTAGAAAGACATGATCATTTAGAAAGCTAGTCTGTGTGAAAAATTATCGTGGTTTTACCTTAAGTGGTAGGTAAGGGTGTAACAGAAGTAAAATCTGGCCCCTGTTAGATTATATTTTGAAAATCTATGCAATTCTTGCAGACAGATTGGACACAGGCAGGCTATGAGAAAAGAGAATGAAGAATAATTCCTAGTGTTTTGTTGTGAGCTACAAGAACAGTACCATACCTTGAGAAAGAGAATAGTAGAGGATGTGTGGGCAGAAGGATAAGTAACTGGTTTTGGCTATAATAATAATGTGAGCTACTGATTAAACATAAACAATGCTCATTAATAAATTTCTGATTTATTTATAACAATCTACAGTTCAGGGGAGAAATTGAAGCTGGAGATGTAAATTTAGCTTGTCATTGAATGTCAATGAATAAATGTACTTAAACCATTGGACTGGGCCATATAGAAATGGAGAGAGATAAAGACAAATGTAGTGAGAGAAGGAAGAAAGCAGAGGGAGAGGGAGAGAGAGAGAGAGAGAGAGAGAGAGAGAGAATATAAATGATGCAGATCGGTATGAGTTTAAATGAAGGGACAAAGAGTTTGAATGAACAAGAAAAGACAGGAGAGCATTCAGAGAATAAGGAGAGTATTTGGACTTACTCAGGAGTAGGTCCAGTACATTTGTTAAAAATGAAGAAAAACAAGAACATTTCCATACACATGCAGAGAGACCAGCAGGCAGATTAGGTGAGGAGAGAACTGTCTAACTGAGGGGGAGAAGTAAGGAGGAGATGCTGGCAGTTTGAATAAAGAGAAGCTCAGAATTAACAGCTTGATTTGTGGGAGAACCAAATTACTAGGGAAATGCTGAGAATCTACTTGAGACTTGTGCTGAAAAAAAAAGAGTTTAGCAATTATAGGCAACTGTCTGTGCTATTGTGAAATGTGAAGATTTCTCAAGACAGCATCATTATACAGCACAATTTATGATATTTCCAAAAATATTTCATTGGTGCATAATCATTTTTTGATGTCTTTCAAAATCAACAGTGTCACATTTTCCAAACAGAACTCTTTGTCAATTTGCCATACGTAGGACATACTATAAAAATTTAGGGTTGCTTTTTCTGTGCTGATTTCAATAAACTTTTATGGATTATTTCATCAGGTGCTAGGGACATTTCCTCTATATTTATTATAGGCAGGTAAGTTAGATACAAGTTAATATACAGTCAGAGAGGGATGTGGCCCTGAAGGAAGTTAGCACAAAAAAATAGAGATACTAGAATTGTGGCTTTAGGCAAATCTAAGAGAGCCAGGCCTCAGGGTGGAGAACCAATAGCAAGGTCTGCATGCCTTCCAAGAGATAAATATTACCTGGAGATTATACTGCGATTAGCACCACCTGGTCAGTGGGCCCAAGTAGACATTAGACACATAGGTGGGTGACCAGACTCCCCTCCCTTTCCAAGAATTCCTTTTGATCTCTCCATGTACCCTTGCTATGTGACTCATTTCCCTGTTGGATCAATATTAGCTACATGGCTATTCTTGTAATTCTATAGGGTGATTATAGTTTGACCCGTGTTGTACCCACATTGTAATTTTGCTGAATAAATTACCCCAAACAAAGAGCCTCAGTTGCCACCCACTCTCTCCTAACTTTCTCTTTGGTTTGTGACTTCATTCCTCATTGGTATGAAACCATGAACTCAGCACATTTAACATGTGACAGTTCAGGAGTTATATTTTTCCTATATCTTTTTTGGAGGTCCCACTGAGATAGTTGGAAGTAGGTAAGAATTTGCTATTGTCTCATGGCATCCCTAAAATATTGTGGCTGGATTCTGGATTATGACTCATTCAGGTAATTGAGAATTTTCATCCCTTATTTCTTGGTTGCTTAAGCCTTGTCAAAATGATAATAGGTTTAAGTTGAGAGCATGGGAAAATGATGATAGCTTCTCTATTGGGGTTTCTTTGGTGCAACATCTTTTATTTTGCAAACAGGGTCTTAAATCTCTGTTCATTTGTTTAGAGGTTATGAGATGGTTTGGCCTCATCACATACAGCTTTTTGGAATGGTTATTTTGGCTGTTAGCTTGAACTCTCAGGTGTGTCTGAGAATTCATTTGGAGGCTATAGGATGGGTTTTAGAAGTTGACCTCTGAACAGAGGTTGTTGTCAGTATTAGGAAATGGTCTTTGTTTTTTTCTCCTGGAAATCTTTTTCCTTTCCAATTGAAGGCTCCTGAACTCTTAGAAAATGAGTGTTCATCAATGATAAGCATTCCTTTTAGACCATAAACCTCTATCCCAGGGTTAGAAGGGAATCAGAAATTATGCTTTCCCAGGAAGATAACCTATAAGCGTGTGTCTTTCCCAGTGACTGAGTAAGGGTCCCTCATGTGACTGGCAAGCAAGACCCTCGTCCTGTGACAGTGGAGAGAAACAATTTCTGGGTGACACGGAGGAGAGCTATCTTCAAAAGGATGCATATTTATGAGCCCTAAACAGTATAGCTAAAGGATCATATTCAATCTGCTCTTTGATTTTCTATTTCTCAAAAGGTTAGAAAACAGTATGTTCAGGTCCCTTGGCCATTGGTTTAATTTTCTGTTTGCAATGCCATTGTATTGAGAGTCAATTGTAGCTTTTGTCTTTGGAGGTATGATTTGCTAAGGACTGGTTACCCATCAGGGGAAAGCTTTTGGTCTGAATTTTCTTTCTGCCCTTGAGATTGTGAAGACTTGGAAAGCAGGGACAAGCTCCATGGATAAAGTTCTTGTGTCTTGCATAAAGTCATTCTTCTGTCACTTCTCCACTGCCCCTCTGTGGAGAATAATGCCATTTCCAGCAGCAGGAATTCTCATGCCTATGGCTGCTGGATTCCAGGACTCTCAAGTGACCAAGTTTTCATGTCTCCAGGCTGGTGAGTTTCCCCCTCCCTGCAATCCTTCAGCGTCTGGCTCCAGAGTGAAGGTGGCCTTCATTGTTCCTTCTGATTTAACCCTGGGCTATGTGCTTAAAAACTGGTTTAGATTTAATCCTCAAAGTCTCAAAGAATAAACAAAAAGTTTTAACTCCAATTTGTCTGTCTGCCCTTAGGATAGGGCAGAACTAGGAACTAGGGAGTATCTTCACTCCTTTCACTTCTGCTTCCCCTCAAGAATCCACTCAGAGTGACTGACTGATTTGAGATAGGGCCATTAAAGCACTGATGATATGTTTCCATTGATCTCAAATTTCCTATGTAAAACTTTATAATTGTTATCTGTTAACATTCTTTAAAAATTCAACTTCTAAGCAACCATGATTGACAAAGAAATAACAGTTCATTGTATATATTTCAAAGTGCTTCATATCCAGATAAGAGTATGATAATTAAACCTATTGCTCCCAGTGCAACATGGGTGTAATTTATCTCCTGAGTGTTCAACAACTGAGGTTTGGAGACCAAAGCTAAGGAAGATCACTGGACTAAGAAGACTGGCAATGATTTGGACTTGGCCTTCCATAGCCAACAAAGAGCCAGGAATCTTTTCTGTAAAATTCTACAACTGGTGAGTCACCCAACCGCCTGAGCAGGGAGATTGTTGTACCCTTAAAAGACAGGAGTCAACCAGTGTACAGTGCTCTAAAAAGGAGGGCCACCAAAGAGGAAAATGTCTCCCATCCTTCCATGGAAAACCGCCTGGTTAAGCAAGACTGTGACCTATCCTGGAAGCTGACACTGATGGAAGAACTGCACATAGTCCAAAAGTAAACCATGAGGAGCCTTAAATGACCTTGAAATATATACCAAGGGATTAATTTTTATTAACATGGATCTCAGTTTAACTTGATTTTAAATACCAACAAAACATATACCCAAAAATATATATTGAAGAGTAATTGTAATATAGGATAGATATAGAAAGGGGCTCCAATTGCTGCACTGGGCCCTGTTGGCAGTTTCCAGCTACAGCAGTAGCTGACCGCTGATAAGGTTTAATGAAGTTAAAAAGCTACATTAAAAGATATTAAATCTCAGAGCCGGTGAGATAGCTCAGTGGCATAAGCGCCTGCCTGGCAAGCACGAGGTCCTGAGTTCGACTCCCGGTACCCACATAAAGGAAAAAAAGGGCCAGTGATATCGCTCAGTGGCACAAGCACTTGCTGGCAAGCGTGAGATCCTGAGTTCAACTCCCGGTACCCACATTTAAAAAAAAAAAAGAAATATTAAATCTCAGCAAGAGTCTTTAAATTTCTGAGCTAAATAGTCTTTCAAAACTACACAGTTCTCAATTTTCTTACAGCTAAAACTAGAGGAACTTGTGCACTAATAAATGAAAGAACATATTAAAAAAAATCTATCAGACTTTTAGATAATCTCCATGAAAAGACAGGTCTAGGACCCAACTATTTACAATTCCTATTTCAATCCCTTAAAAACAGTGTCTGGACTTGACTCTTTCCCCAATCTGTGTTTCCATTCTGGTGCTCATGCTTTGGTCATACATGCTTAATATTTTGATAAAATCTGTTTATTCTCACCTAGAGGCTATCAAACTCCAAGTGATCATGCACATGGAACCAGTGATAAAAGTGCTAGACTCCTTTCCCTGGGGCCCAATAGATAGACCTTCTAAAGAGAGTTCACAACTACTACACCCCAATATGACTGTTATCCACAGCCCCTTAGATTTGCTTTCTGGAGAAGGTCCCTGATTGCAGTCTCCCCTACATGGACCCCTCTCAGCTTAAAGCAGTTAGATTGAAACTTTGCCCTAACTGTACTTAGGGATACCCCCTTCAGAGGGGGAATACATCAGAGTTAGCTACATTAGATATAAATTAATATACAGTCAGAGGGGGGGTTGGTCCCTCGAAGAAGTTGGCACAAAAAATAACGAAATAAAAATTGTGAGTGGAGGCAAACCTAAAGAGAGCCAGGCTTCAGGATGGAGAAGCAGTAACAAGGCCTGAATGCCTTCTTAGAGATAAATAGCAACTTGAGACTATACTGTGATTAGCACCACTTTGTCCAGTGGGCCCAAGTAGGCATTAGATACATAGGTGGGTGACCAGATCACCTAGAGCCATACTCCCCTTCCATTCCAAGAATTCCTTTTGATCTATGTACCCTTGCTATGTGACTCTTCCTCATCCTATAGGGTGATTGTAATTTGACCCATGTTGTACCCACATTGTGATTTTGCTGTATAAATTACACCCAAAAAAGGGCCTTGGTGGCCACCATTAGGAATCCCTCCTGGAAATGCAGGAGCTGTTCTTCCTTCCCCTTATTTTCAATAAACTCTCCTAACTCTTTGCTTTGCGACTCCATTCCTCCATGTTGTGAGATTACAAAGTCAGCACATTTAACATCTAACAGGTTGGGAGTTGTATTTCTCCCGTATCACAATTAGTTTAACCAATGACCTTTAAAATGTTTCCTGATCATGATATACTGTGAAAGGGTCTAGGTACAATCTGCTCTTATAAAAAATCTAGAGAGGTTTTATTGAGAGGGAACACACTGAGGAAAATGCTGTTCTCTTCTCAGGGAAGAAGCCAGCCCCATAGGTCCCTTGGCTATGGTTGATGGTGGCTTCTCCTCTAAGCCTTCCCTTCTCACCTTCCTTGAATGCCCTTGTGAGGCTGCCACAAAACAGCACAATCTTAGAGAAAATGAAAACCTTAAGGACAGATAAGGAGACTCACATTCCAGCAACAGGATAATGTGTGACTTGCTCTGTAACATTGCTTCAGCCAGGCAAAATGTGCCAGCTGTGATGAAAGGAAATTCAATAAGCCAGGTACAAAAATAGGTTTGAATGCCACAATGTGAGGAAAAAGGAACCTGAGAAAATAAGGTGACAGGACCATCATTGTGGCACATTTAAGCCTCTTTAGACTCACCCGAGGACAGCAATGTCTTTGCTATTAGTAGGATAAACTAAGAACTATTCAAGCCAACTCACTTTTAGTTAGGTGTTTTTTCTCCCCTTCTCATACTAGCATCCTGTTATGATAAGGGTTTCAAGGTTGCAAAAGTGCCTTTCCTTCTATTACCAAAATGTAAATCCTCCTAATGTTTTCCTGAAGCTTTAGGAGGTATACTAACTCTTCTAGGTGGCAAAATAACATTTATATAATTAGTATCTTTAAAGTGGAGCCAAACATTCATAAACATGTCTTGACCCAAAGGACATAGTGGCTATAAGAGTCTTAGTCAGGAATGTGGACAATTTCCACATTCATATGACATTTGTCCTGAAGGACTAAGATGGCCCTGTGGGAACTAGTGAAGTCTTTCTTTGCTTAATTCCACAGTGTGATATTTCATGGCCTGAAGGTAGGAGGAAAATCCTCCCACATAAAGAAGGCAATAAACAGCCAAGGAACACTCAGGAGTTTTCCTTAATCTCCCTCTGGCAGACGCAAAAACCCTAGTTGAAGTCACACTGTTTTGAATATAAAGACAAGGCCCAAATGTTCTTAATTCCCTCCCAGGGAGCACTCAATCCAGCTGAGTGTAACATCGGGAATTTAATAAAGTAAAAGCAAGTTATCTAGTCAAACCTCCTGCTGCTTCTTTATAATATCAAAATGAAAATATGTTTAATTTGGTGTTGTTGTAATCAAATTCATTATAACATCCAACATGTTTTATGCTTTTCCCCCCTTGGATATTATATTGCTGCTGATTGTATCGGTTTTAAAGGGGTAAAATTGCTCACTTGTAGAATGCTGATTAATTCTGGCCACTGAGGTATTGTTCACCAAATTTTGTAAGCAGCAATTTATAAAATGGTTATTTTAAAGTGGAAATGGAGTGGCTAACCTGAGTTATTTATTTAGCAAAAAGTTTAGTAGATAATTATCCATGCAATCTTGTTACAAGCTCAGCGTAAGGAGCTGTTTATGCATGTTCTCACTATAAGTGTGAAAGCTTAGGCTATCAGATAATTACGACATGTACTGCTCTGGTGGTATTCTGGGGGCCTGCACAGATGATGAGTGTGACTTCTGCCCATAAGGTTAGAGAAAGAGACAAAATAAGTACACAAGCAACTGAACCTTAAAGAATACAGTGTACAACAGAAGAGTGATAGATAAAAGTAGAGTTAATTCAAGCTTTTCTTTTGCTTTGTGTTATATTACTCCTTCCAGAAAAGTTAACTTTTTCATTTCCTATGTAGTATAGCTTTCTCATCTTTCCTTCATCTTTTTGAAGACTGTGATCAACTAGTTTCATTAAAATAGGTGAAAATGAGAATTCATATACAACAGCCAGGCTAGATCGTTCACACCATATTAAAGATTGCAAGCAGATACGTGTAGAGTGCAGCGTACGTACAGAATGGGAAGTGATTTGGATGTGCTGTTGTCTAAACTGCCCAAATGATGAGAGCAAAGGACGGGCTAAAAATTTTAAGCATGAAGAAGGTACTGATATATTAGAAGACAGAAAACTGCATCAGTACGTAAGAAAAGCCATCTGTCAAGATAGGAAAGGCTGCCATAGTCCTGATTGCTGATTTTTATTTTATGTATCAGTTCACAGCCAACTGAGGAAAGAGTAACCCCAAAATAGCATGGCAACACAGACCTCAGCCAGCTAGGAATTCTGTGAGGAGACTCCTTAACTGCTTTGTTTACCACTTCAGGGCCGGAAGAGGTTACTGTTTGAGTTTGCCACGTTAAGTCAGTGTGCACATAGGAAGACTGGGTGTGGCTGTCTCTTCTTGCAGCTAATTAGTAGACTAAAATAGTCATCTGTCTACCGCCTTCCTCTTCTTCTATTTTATCAGCATATGCTTGACTCCTAGTAGGTAGGAAGGGTGGTATACCTTTTTATAGGAGACCGCCTTTGGCTTTGCTCTGATTTGTAAGTAATCTTGGGATAAAGTGATCAGTTATGTACCTTCAGCAGCACTTTTGAAATCAAACCCAACACAGAATTCTAGGATTTGGATTCATGTAAAAAGAAGAGAGTACAAAGTTGATCTAATGAGAAGAATATGATAATGTCTCCTAGCCAAGATAAAGTATGGCCAGATCATTAGCATCTCATAGAATATTTTGAGTGTGAAAAAGGAATAACAGCTCTTTCTAACTCACCCTCAGAGAGTTACTACTGGAGCACTTACTATAGCTCCTAATGTCAGCATCATCATCATCATCATCCCTTATATGTCTGTGGAACTTGAACATTGAAAGCTTTCACATAGTTTAGTACAACCTCTGAACTATGCATTAAATTTATGTAGTAGCAAAATGTACCCAGGATACACTGATTACCTAAAACAACTTATCATCTGTGTCAAACAGTATCAGTCCATGTTGTATTGGACACTAAGAACTCATTTATTGTCTTTGTGACTCAACACTAACATCTCTGACATATTTTTGTAGGATTAGGAAGGCCTTATGCACGCTGTTTGAGAAACCAGGGAATGAAGATGGCAATTAAATCTCAAAAAGTCACAAAGCAATTAGACAGACTGAATTAGAACTCACAATTCTTGCTCTTACTCTGTTGCTGAATAGGGAGACTGTTTCTGTTAACTCCATAACATGGAGGGACTATGATCTTCTCTATATCTATATCTATCTATATACATATGGTGTACACTGCTTTGGTTTTAGTTCAACATTTAACACATTACATATAATTAGAATTATCATTATAATAATTATTAAATTATCATTATCCACTTAGCACATAGCATTCTTGTTTTTAACTTTAAATCGTATCATTCTGAAAGACTGAAGAAGACCAGAGGCAGCAGCAAGATTTAGCTGGACAATGATGCATTTTATTTCTGTATATTTGTCTTGTAATCAAAACTGTGTGCCAACACTTTATCTATAAGGATATTCAGTGAATGGCATAGAAGAGATAAATTGTCCTTGGTGTCTTTTCTGGCAGTATGAAAGATTCATTTTATTTTATTTAATTAATTTTAAAGTTAATTTTATTTGTACATCTTAGATAACATTCATCATAGGAAATTTGTACCTATACATTATATATCTTGATCTTTTTTTCCCAATCCCTTCCCCTTCCTTCCATACCTCTTCGCCTCCTTATTTACAAAAGCTTTGTTCCTATTTTTTTCCTTCTAGTCTCCCTTTTCTTTTCCCTTCCACTCCTTCCCTTTCCATTCCTTTCCATTCCCCCTCCCCTACTCTTGATCCCCTTCTCATTTGAACATTTTCTTCCATTTCACAATATCTATTATATATTTTGGTCCTTATTTACCCTTTTGGTTTCTCACACCAGAGAAATAATGTGATATTTAAATGTGTGTCTGATATATTTCATTTAATAGTATGGTCTCATTGTGCATCCATTTAAATAGAAATGTCTCAAATTTATCCCTCTTTATGGCAGAGTAGTACTCCATTGTATATAAAAAATACATTGTTATCCATTCACTGGGAGATGGTCATTTGGGTGGTTCAAGATTCAACTATTACAAACTGTGTTGCTATAAACATGCGTGTGCATATATTGTTGTTGTATGACTTTTTTTTTTTTTTTTGTATGTGGGTACCAGGAGTCGACCTCAGGACTTCGCGCTTGTCAGAAAGCGCTTGTGCCGCTGAGTGATATCACCGGCCCTGTTTTTCCTTTATGTGGCCACTGGGAGTCGAACTCAGGACCTCATTCTTGTCAGGCAGGGGCTTATGCCGCTGAGCTATCTCACCAGTCCTGTATGACTTTTTTTATACCGGAAAGCTACTGTGATAAAAACAGCATGGTACTGGCAAAAAAAAAAAAAAATACATCTGTGGATCAATGGACCAGATTAGAAGATGCAGAAACAATTCCAAACACTCAGCCACCTTAGATTTGACAAAGGGGCCAAACATGTTCACTGGAGGAAAGGTAGCCTCTTTAATAAACAGTGCTGGAAAAACTGGATTTCCACATGCCAAAGATTAAAAGTAGACCCATACCTCTCACCATGCACTGAACTAAAATCAAAATGGATCAAAGATCTAAATACTAAAATAGAAACACTAAATCTTCTGGAAGATAGAATAGGTAGAACTGTTGAAGATGTAGATGTAGGCAGACTTCATGAACAAAACCCTAATCACACAAGAAATATTACAATGAATCAACAACTGATATCTCATCTTATTAAAAAGCTTCAGCACAGCAAAGGAAACCATCAACAGAGTGAAGAGACAACCCACAATGTGGGAAGAGATTTTTGCCAGCTGTTCCTCAGACAAAGGACAAATATCTAGAATACATAAATAATTAAAAAAAATCAGACCACCTAAATTTAAAGACCTAGTCCAAAAAGGGGCATTTGAAATGAAGACACTTCTCAGATGAAGAAGTACAATTGCCAAATAAATATATGAAAAATGTTCATTATCACTGGTCATTCCAGTGATGTAAATTCAAACAATGCTGAGACTCCATCTCACTCCAGAAAGAATGACTATCATCAAGAAATCAACTAATAACAAATGCTTGTGGGGCTGTGGGGAAAAAGGAACAGTTCTCCACTCTTGGTGGGAGTGTAGACTGGTGCAACCACTGTGGAAATCAGTGTGGAGATTCCCCAAAAAACTAAAACTAGAAGTTCCATTTGACCAAGCTATTCCCCTTCTTGGTATCTTCCTGAAAGAATTAAAAGGTTCATTTTAGGGGCCAGTGAGATGGCTCAGCAGCATAAGCGCCTGCCTTGCAAGCGCGAGGGCCCGAGTTCAACTCCCAGATCCCACATACGAAAAAGGGGCTGGTGATATTGCTCGGCAGCACGGGTGCCTGTTGGCGCGCGAGGTCCTGAGGTCGACCCCCCGGTACCCACAAAAAAAAAAAAGGTTCATTTTAGGAAGAACTTTTTCTCTCAGAGCTTTTACAAGGGGTAAATTCAGGGCAGCATTTAATATTGTAAATAATTAGTATTTCTAAAATACTATTGTAAGGCCATGTTACATTAAGAAGCTCTCACTTCTCATAAAAGTAAAGACCCCTTTGAGTGTTACCGACACAGCCTTTTTAAATGAATGGGATGGACCAGTGAGAAAAGCTGCAGCGTGATTCAATGTGTCTCCGGGATCACAAGCTCCAGCCCTATCTCTAGTTGTGTGACTTTGAGCAGGAAATTATGTGTGTAGACTTCAGTTTCTTCAACTGAAATCAAAAGAGGTTGGATTAGAAAACATATAAACACCATTTCAGCTTTATTAAAGGTTATAGTTTGTAGTATTATTTGGCAGATGGAAATCTTATAAACTAACTGCATTCCCTCATTAGCCTCTAGATCACATAAGTTTGTGTTAGCATTTCCACCCACATTTAATTGAACATGTATCTTCTATTTGATCCACAACATATATCCGTCTTCGCAAAGTTCACCTCCTCATTTCTGAGATGTCTTGTGTGTGTTTGGGAGCAAGCATCACCCTGCTGAGTGCAGAGCTCTTTACTGGGCCACCATCTTGGGGGCACAGCACTGCCCCATCTGCCCTGTTGGTCAGTGCCACCTTTGGCAGGCACTGTCTCCTGGTTTCCCGTGCTGCAGACCCATGAGTGGTAGAACCCAAGCAGTGTTTCCTGCATTGGAGATAATTCAACATCTTTTCTTTCTTGGACTTCAGACCCAGTTTGGGGGCCTGAACCGTGACACCCTCTTCCTTGTCCCGTTTCCCTTCTCTAGTCACAGAGTCTATGTATAAATCATGTTCCTTGATATTGTACTTTCCTCTTTTTAGTTCACTCTTTTTTATTGATTATGCAGATGAATGGGATTCACACCACCTCTTAAAGAAATCACTCTTGTGTCTGGATTCCCAGCAGTTTGTTGACACTACGAAAGCAATCTCAATTTGAGCCGAGTCAGGGTTCTCTTACAATTTTACGAATACTTGTTGGTGGGGACTAACATAGCAGTCTAGATATATTCCCTTCAGTCCTAAGCAATGGGAGAAAAATTTAACAGGAAGCAGCCCACCTTCAGATGAGAGGTCTCTTGTTCTTGGGACACGTGGGCATTCTTACTAGAGGTGCTACTGCCCTCAGGTCGATGCTCTCAAATGTGACTTCAACTTAAAAAACAGACAGAGAGCCTTAACAGCAGTTGGAAAAATGTTGTGGAAAGAGTTGGAGATTTGTGACTAGACAGGAGGGATCAAACCCACATAGTCTCTACCACCCACTGTACTAAATAGAAGTTCTTTAGAGTCCGAGCCTCAATTTTCTTATCTCCTCCATTAAATGGAGATAACAATGCATAACTTACAAGCCCATGAAAATCAAGCAAAACAACATAGGCGAGGTGCTTGGGACAGTGGGCCTTGACGTGTGCAACAGATCTGAAGAGTCTATTTTCCCTGTGGGGGGTATTTTTCTTGGTTTTCGTTGTCTATTTCTAATGCAACATCTAGGAATTCAGGAGGTACTGTGCAATCTGAACAAAATAAATCCACCTTTCTAGTCTTTAGTTTTCTCAATAGGAAAACACAAAGGTTGGATCCAGAGATTTGCAAAGTCCATTTGAGCTACAAAATGAATGATTGTATAAATGTTAAATGTTTACTTCATTAATGAACTAGTACCTTTCTCTTTGGTAACTGTCAAATTCGCTTTAAAATACATTATCACATTTTATTTATTTATTTATTTATTTATTTATTTATTTATTTATTGTGGGTACCAGGGGTCGACCTCAGGACCTCGTGCTTGCCAGACAGGTGCTTATGCCGCTGAGCCATCTCACCGGCCCTCATTTATTTTCTAATGATTTTTTTTTAATATGTGGGTTCTGGCAGTTAAACTCAGGACCTCGTGCTTGCCAGGCAGGCACTTATGCCACTGAACTATATCACTGGCACTTCTAATGATTTTTGACAGCGTGTGTGACACATACCTGCGAGGATCCCTCTGAGTTTTGCTGAATTATATTTACATAATGCTTAGTTTGGTCTGAAGAAATTAAATCTTTTATTGTGATTATAACACATTATTTAATGAGGGAACATATGGAATTTCTAGGTGCTATTTATATTTATCTATTTATTTATTTATTTATGTATTTATTTTTGTCTTTTTCAGACAGGATTTCACTACGCAGTTCAGGCTGGCCTTGAACGCATTTTGTAGCCCATCCTGGCCTCAAACTTGCAGCAATCCTTCTGCCTCAGCCTCCCAAGTGCTGGGATTACACAGGATTACAGGTGTGCACCAACACGCCTGGCTTTTTTTTTTTTTTTGCTAGTTATTTTTAGAGGGAAGAGATAATAAGCTTTTTGAATTGGGGCATACTCTATATGTTGTTTCCTCACATATTTTCATTGCTTTACATATGCACAAATCAACTGAAGGTGAAATCAGTCATTTATGTTTCACTGTGCTTGAAAAATTTAATTTTGGACGGGGAGAGGAGAGAAAATATTTTTTTTTTTTAATTTTATTTTAAAGAGAAGAAAAAACAAAACAAATCAAAAGAAGAACAAATTTTCAAAACAACATAATAGGAGGGATTTTTGACTGAACAAGTTTGGTAGACACTTCTGTGAAAATATGTATTTGTTGCAAAACTAGCTTACGCTGTGATCTTCTACCCCAATTGAAAAAAGGTTAGGCAAAATTAATTCCATAGTTATATTCCATTATTATGCAAACAAACAATGTTTGGCTACCTCATTCTTTCTCTGTTATAAGAAAATGTTCATTTTTTGTCTTAGACGTTATTTTTTTCCATCTTGTTCTTCTCTTTAGAAAACAGACTCATTATAACCTTATGGATTCTTTGTGGTCTCCCCAAATTTGATCATTCAAAATTTTTTTCTCATTATTTCACTCTGAATCCACTCTTTGCTTTTGATTGTTATTATTATTATTATTTTGCTCAAAAGGCAAGACATAGGATTTCCCTTAACCATGATGTTATTCATTGTTAGTGATATCTTTTAAAATGTCTAGCTATATACATTTATGTAAAGCCAGGAAAACACATGAATGAGGAATTAGTCATTTGAATTTTTAAAAAAATATCATGATGTTGTATTAACTATTTGTAGCCCATATTAATACAAATGGAATAGCGCTATTGAACCCAATGAATCTCTTAACTGTTGACATATGATATTTTGGACACATAATTGTCATCTTTATCCATTTGCAAAAAATGCACAGTTCTCATTTGAAGGCTCTCTTTTTTCATTATTGCTGTTTTTCTATCACTAGATGGTTTCTTAGGTAAGTATCTGCCACACAGTGTTTCTGTATGTGCAGTGACAATAGGAGCCTTAATAAAGACATATGCCAACATTCCTACTGCAACTTTAAATATCTCTATCAATCATACTACTTATAAAATTTATATGCTGATTTTGTATTTGTTTTTCACATCTATATCAAAAGCATAATTATGTAAATACACATTTTCTTGAAATTAGAAAAAATAAAAGGCACCCATAGCTTTGTGTCACTAATGTAGCTACTATTATTATTCACAGTTGAGCAATGTAATGGGCTGGTTTTTGTATAACGAGTAACACGTTTTCTTCTTTTATTTTGAAAGTAAACCGTTTAAGTCATTATGTATGCCCTCTTTGACATTTATGAATAACATCCTTAGATAAGCAAGATTTAACCTCAGTCTAAATTTCATGTGAGAATCTGAGGCTGAATAACACTCACTGAAATTTAAAATGATTAACAACGATGCAACAGAATTTTATGTTGTAGAGTTATATAAAAGGAAAATATTTTAGTATATAGAATTTCAATAAGAGGAAAATATTCTGCATTTGGGAGCCATTGAAATCCCAGGAGTTTATAACTCTCTCAAAGATGCTTGTTGACCCAGTCAGAATAAAATTTTCTGATCACAACCCAAATATCATAAATTCCCTTTCCATAGCCTCCAGTGCGAAAAAAACGTGATGCTCATGTTAATACAATTTTTTTGCCATCTTCCCCAAAGTCATGACCTTTCTTTCCTTGACCTAATTATACAAGACAAACAGAAATTATTTTGCCTATAGGTTTACTTCCCTAGTATTGAGCAAAAAATGTGGGTAGTTTAAATGTAAGAATTGAGGATAGAGAGTAGGTACGTAAAGGAAACAAATTAGGGAGTAGTTATTTGCTTTACAAAAATATTCATTAAAATTTTATTTAAAATGATCTTTCATACTTTAAAAATCATGGTTGGTTTAATCATAAAAGTAAAAAATATAATATATAAATTTAAGGATATTGAGTTTAGAATTACAGTGCAATTCAGTTTTAGTCTGTCAGGTAGGTAGATTCAGGTTTTTATTCAAGAAATATTGAGTGTGTCATGCACAGTTTTAAGAAAATATGCTTGCTGTGTTTCAGGAGGCATTATTTAATACTAACTACATCAGCATTACTGGTAAGAAGCTGGAGTATTTTAAAGTCCTGTTTTAACAATTTCTCCAAAGCTGTTTTCTGATAGTGTGGGATAAAGCACCAAGTCAGGAGGCACAGGATGCTGAATTGATATTATTGTTAAAAGATATGGTTCTATCCCACCGCTCAAGAAATTATTTAAGGAAACAGCAGTGTATAACATATCCAGGGAAAGTAATATTATTTTATGTTCTCTTTGTGATTTCATCTTTGCAGGTTAGGAAGTAAGGTTGACAATGGTTAGACTGTGTAAAGGACCTCTTTCTGAAATGCACTCTTCTTTATAAAAGATAGAATAAACTATATTAATATTTAAATAGCATATTTTGACTTAAAATATGTTAAAGAACTAAAGATAATTTTTATGATGGTTGGAAATATTCCAGCTGCGTGTTGTCATTTATCAAGTTTATCTACCAAAGTCATCGGTCAGTTCGTTGAACTAGTAGGCTTTAGGGGGAACACACTGAAGAGCAAGCCTTTCATCTACTACTTCTCAGGTAGCAATGCTAAACTGAGAGGCTGGTTGAGAAACAAGTTGTGCTTTGATGTACAAGAGGTCTGAGGTGTTGCCACAAAAGTCAGCTCCCACATCATCACATTTATTCCTCCTGACACATCACGGTCTGTCACGTATGAGACACGGACCTCACACTCACCAAATCTCACGTCTTCCCCACAGAAAGTGTGCTCGGACTCAGAGGCTTCTAACTGGAGACTGGGTTTAAAAGTGAAAGTCGTTATACTGAACAACCACTAAGATATCAAAGTGGTACCATTTCTCTCTTGGCTTTTTTATGCACCAAAGAAATGGACATTTAGGGAAAACATGCTTATATAACTTGAACCTTGTAGTTGGGTAGGAAGATCTAAACCAATTAGTACATTATTGAAGTTAACCAATAATTCATTCTGCAGTAGCCAAGCGCCCTACTGAGCAATGTCAAGTAAGATGTGACGTTCTGCAGTAGATAGCTTACTTTGGTATGGAAGAAAAGCAGTGCTGTGATGTAGCATTGTAAAAGTGCCACAAGATACAGACTGTGAGGACCATAGACAGCACCAGACAGAGTAAAGAAAGGCTTCTATAAGGAGGTAATATGGTAAGTAAGGGGATGAGTACGGTTTAGATAGACTTAAAAAGGGGGAAAAATGAGCTTTTCTGGAATGACAGGGCTCTGGATCATGAATTTATGACACTTGGAGCTACAAATATTACGTAAAAGCAGAAACTCTGCACAACCGTAGGAGAGTGTTGGGAATGGGTGTAGAGAGAATTAGTGAGAGGACCAGATCTTGGAGGGATTGTAATAATAAAGAATTTAAATTTTATCCCAAAAGCTATATGGAGATGATAATATTCCCTTTTAAACCTCAGTAATTAAAGAACAAACCTATTTTTTGTCCCCAAATAACTGACACTCCTAGTAGACTACACTTTGCCTTACACATGGAAAAAGGTCTGAAACAGAGACAAATTTTATTTTTGTAGAAATAAAATTTCAAAGTTAAAAGAGCAGGCTGCTGCATTTGGAACCCTTGTTCTGAAATGATTGTGATAATATTGTTGGATGGATATTTGCTACATAGTCTAATGCAACCGAGTTGTTTTGTTGAGGTGTTTTATATTGATCTGGTTCATTGTGTTGAAAATAACAAAATACCATTTCAGGAGCAAAAGCATAAGATACTGTATTTTAGAAATAATTTTTTAATTATTAAGTTTATTGGTACAATTTAGATATACCTAATGATCACATTCATCATAGGGAACTTATTTATACCTGTACATGATATATCTTGGGTCCTCTTTCTTTCCCCACTCCCCTCCCCTCCCTTCAACACCTCTTCCCCTCCTTATTTACAAAGCTTTGTTTCACTTCATCCTTCTCTTCTCATTTTTTTCTTTTCCCTTCCCTCCTCCTTCCCTTCCTCTGTTTCCCTTTCCATTTGAACAATTTCTTCCTATTTCACAATATTTGTTATACATTTTGGTTTTTATTTATACTTTCAGTTTCTTAAACCAAAAAGACAATGAGATATTTACACATGTGTGTCTGATTTATTTCACTTAGGAGTATGGTCTCAAGGTCCATCCACTTAACTACAAATGTCTGAAGTTTATCCTTCTATAAGGATGAATAGTACTCAATTGTATTAAAAAATATCTTCTTTATCCATTCATTGGTTGATGGGCATTTGAACTGTTTCCATATTTAGCTATTACAGACTGTGCTGCTGTAAACATAGGTGTGCATATATCACTGTGGTATGATGCTTTTAATTATTTTGGAAAGATACCAAGAAGGGGAATAGCTGGGTTGAATGGGACCTCTAATCCTAACTTTTTGAGGAATCTCCATGCTATGTTCCATAGTGGTTGCACCAGTCTGCATTTCCAACAACAGTGGAGAAGGTTCCTTTTCCCCCACAGACCCTCCAGTATTTGTTACTGGTTGATTTCTTGATGATAGCCATTCTTTCTGGAGTGAGATGGAAGCTCAATGTTGTTTTAATTTGCATCTCTTGAATGACCAGTGATGCTGAACATTTTTTCATATACTTATTTGCCAATTATAATTCACCATCAGAAAAGTGCACACTCATTTCAGATGCCCATTTTTGGACTGGGTCTTTAAATTTGGGGGGTCTGATTTTTTCAATTGTTTATATGTTCTAGATATTAGTCCTTTGTCTGAGGAACAAATGGCTAAGATGTTTTCACAGTCTGTGTATTGTCTTTTCACTCTGTTGCTGATTTCTTTTGCTGTGCAAAAGCTTTCTAATAATATGAGATACCAGTTGTTGGTTCTTTGTAGTATTCCCCATGCAATCAGGGGTTTTGTTTATGAAGTCTTTGTCTTCAAGAGTTCTGCCTGTTTTATCTTCCAGGAGATTTAGTGTTTCTGTTTTAATGTTTAGATCTTTGATCCACTTTGATTTTTAGTTTAGTACATGGCAATAGACATGGGTCAAGTTTTAATCTTCAGCATGTGGAAAGCCAGTTTTTCCAGCACCATTTATTAAAGAGGCTTTCTTCTAGTGAATGTGTTTGGCACCTTTGTCAAAGATAAGTTGGCTGAGTGTGTTCGGAGTTGTTTCTGCGTCTTCTAATCTGTTCCATTGATCCTCAGGTCTTATTTTTGGCAGTATCATGCTATTTTGTTTTCTTTTTTTTTTTTTTTTTTTTTTTTTACCATAGTAGCTCTGTAGTAAAATTTCAAGTCAGGGATTTTAATGCCTCCTCTGTTGTCTTTGTTACCTGGAATTGATTTTGCTATTTTAGATCTCTTCTGCTTCCAAAAGAATTTTAGGAATGTTTCCTCTACTTCTGTGAGGTATGCTAATGGTATTTTGATTGGGATTGCATTAAATCTGTATAACAATTTCAGGAGTATGGACATTTTATGATGTTAGTTCTTCCTAAGTGAACTAAATCAGTGGGACATCACTTAGATGTCCCATGAACAAGGGACATCTTTCTACTTTCTGATATCCTCTTCAATCTCCTTCTTCAGAGTACTATAGTTTTCAACATAGAGGTCTTTTACTTCCTTTATTAAATTGATTCTTAAGTATTTCATTTATTTCAGTGCTATTATGAAAGGCATGGTTTCCTTAATTTCTCTCTCAGTGAGTTTGTTATTTGTGCACATGAATGCTATTGATTTTTGAGTGCTGACTTTGTATAAATAATTTAAAATACCAACATTTATAGATAATCCATATTTCACACACAAATTATTATGAATTTACATATATGCACATCACAAATAATGTACATAATATTGAAGGGTTTCATGCTTAAACATTTGTTACTTTTTCTTGTAGCCTGTGTTGCTAATAGTTTATTTGAATTCCTAATAATTTAGTCAACCATGTTTGATAAATGACTCATGAAATTATTCACATTTTTATCATATTGATACAAAAATACAGTATTGCCCTAGGTTAATGTTTTACATCTAGTAATTTTGAGTATAACAATGACTCTTGACTAACATATATTTTAGATTGCTTTCTATTTCCATGTAATTTGCTCTGCCTTTGAATAGTCATTATACAAGAGCACAGATGCATTCCACTAATCACAACCGAGAAAGAAAACTTGAAATAAAAATGTGATGGGTTTGTTCACTTTGGAATGTTGTTTTATCCAGGGTTTTATGGAGCTTTTTAATGAATTTAATATTTCAAATAAATATAATTGATCCCATTAATTGACTGTCAGTGTTTGAATTCCTGCTGCACCGCTTACTAGGCATATAAATTTGGACAAATTTCTAGATTTTTACAATTAAGTTTACTGGTACATTTTAGGTATACATGATTATCACATTCATCATAGGGAATTTGTACCTGTACATGATATACCTGGATTCTTTTTTCCCCATTCTCCTACTTTCCCTTCCTATTTATAAAAGCTTTTTTCCCCTCTTTTCCTTCTTTTCTTGTTTTATAACTTCCCTTCCTTACTTTCTTTTTCCTTCTCCCTAGTTCCCCTTCCAATATGAATGTTTTCTTCCTATTTCACAATATCTATTATACATCTTGATACTTATTTACACTGTTTCTCACACCAGAGAAACAAAGTAGTATTTACACATGTATGTCTGATTTATTTCACTTAGGAGTATGTTCTCAAGGTACATTTATTTACCTCAAAATATCTCAAGATTGTCCTTCTTTATGGCTCCATTGTATTAAAGAAAATCTTCTCTATCCATTCATTGGTTGATGGGCATTTGGGCTGTTTAGATATTTAGCTATTATGAACTGTGCTGCTATAAACATGGGTGTGCATATATCGCTGTGGTACAGTGCTTTTATTTCTTTTGGTAAGATACCAAGAAGTGGAATAACTGGATCAAATGACACCTCTAGTTCTAGTGTTTTGAGGAATCTCTACACTGATTTCCACAGTGGTTGTACCATTCTATACTCCCACCAACAGTGGAAAAGTGTTCCTTTTACCGCAGAGCTCCACCAGCTTTTGTTATTGGTTGATTTCTTGATAATAGCCATTCTTTCTGGAGTGAGATGGAATCTCAGCATTTTTTAAATTTGGATCTCTTGAGTGATCAATGATATTGAACATTTTTGATATATTTATTTGCCATTTGTATTTGTTCACCCAAGAAGTGTCTATTCATTTCACATACTCATTTTTGGATTGGGTTTTTAAATTTTGGGGGGTCTGATTTTTTCAATTCTTTATATATCCTAGATAGTACTCCTTTTCCTGAGGAACAGATGGCAACAATTTGCTATACTGTGGGTTGTGTTTTCACTCTGTTGGTGGTTTCTCTTGCTGTGAAAAAGCTTTTTAAAAGGATGAGATCCCAATTGTTGGTTCTTTGTAAAGGTTCCTGTATGATTGGGGTTCATGAAGTCTTTGCCTACAGCTATGTCTTCAAGAGTTCTGCCTATTTTGTATTCTAGCAGATTGTGTTTCTGTTTTAATACTGAGATCCGTTATCCATTTGGACATTAGTTTAGTGCGTGGTGATAGACATGGGTCTAGTTTTAGCCTTTGGCACATGGAAAGCCAGTTTTTCCAGCACCATTTATTAAAGAGGCTATCTTTCTTCCAGTGAACATGTTTGGCCCCTTTGTCAATGATAAGGTGGCTGAATGTGTTTGTAGTTGTGTCTGCATCTTATAATCTGTTTCATTGATCCTCAGGTCTGTTTTCTTTGTTGTTGTTTTGTTGTTTTTTTACTAGTACTATCTGTTTTTGTTTTTTTTTTTACAGTAGTTTTGTAGTACAGTCATTCAGAGATTTTGATTGACCCTGCTATGCCTTTGTTGCCCAAAATTGCCTTTGCTATTTTAGGTCTCTTCTTGTTCCTAATGAATTTTAGGATTGTTTTCTTTAAATCTGTGAAGTATTCTGTTGGTATTTTGATCGATATTGTATTAAATCTGTATAAAATTTTGGGAGTATGGACAAATTTCTTAATGTCTGTACGTCTTAATTCCAGGATTTGTAAAAGGGAGATAATCATACCAATGTCTTTGCAGGTTTTATATGGATTGCATACATTTTTGCTTATAAAATATTTAAAGCAATCACTGGCATGTAATGAGCACTTAGCATTTGCTATCTATTATTATTTCACATTGTGGTTAATTAATGAGGTGTCTTCTACTACAATAAAGTTAGTTGAATTTGATTCCACACCCATGTAAGTGTGATATATGTTATCCCTTCTGTTTTTTAGAGACCATATCACCCTTCCCACTTGCTTGTTTTGTACACTTTACTGAACTTCAAGAAATAGCTCAATCCTATGTCTTTTGTAAGAGTCATCTGAAAAAGGTTAGCGCACAAAAGTTTTTTTGTTATCATCTTATCTATTTGACATATATTCTTAACTAGATGATGTTAATGTCAGGGAGATTTTTAATTTATCCTATCTCTTGCAGGGTAGGTTCTTAGTTGCTAATTCACTGTCTCTCTTTCCATCATCATTCCATGAATGATAACTAGATTTCAGGATCCCAGGAACATTGACTGAATTATTACCCAAGTCATCTAACTCTTTATAATTTGTCAGTGTTGTCAGTCATAACTCCTGCATCCATCACAGATCTTATTCAATCACTATTTTTATTGAAGTATTTTTTCTTAGAATATTTATGTACCTATGCATCACAGATTATATTGGAAGGATCCCTGAAATAGCATAATTTCTTAAAGTGCTACAAATGATATGCATTTATCTTTTCCTAAATCATTTACTTGCTCTAGAAAAATTCAACTTTCATTGGTATGATTTTCTTCTCTAAGAAAAAAGTAGCATTTGACTAGAGAAAGTGAAAGCCTCATCTTCAGGGTACTATTACAGAGACGAGGCCCAGAACAGAATCATCTTAAAGTTTCAAGGAAACTTAATTGGATATTCTGCTCTGTGATGGTGATATGGTTCATTTGATGATCAGATGAAACAGGAGTTCATTCTTTTCTGATATTCGAAGTGGCACCGGTTGTTTCTTTTTCTTTAGTCTTTTAATAAAACAAGATATATACATTCAGAGATCAAATGTAGGAAAAATACAATTTATTTTAATATAATTTAATAGATTATTAATGTTTCGAAGAATGACCTTGCTGAATAGAATCAGATAATTTTTTTATTTTTCCATTTAGAGTATCAAAAGTTGGATTATTTAGGAGAAATGAAAGAGAAGAAAAAACTTTGACTTTCAGAAAGACATGTCAAGTTTATCTGATTTTATGGATGGATCCTGGCCCTCTATACAGTGAAATACCAAAGTAACACCAGTAGTTTGGAATATCCTGTCCCCACAGTGTGGGCTAGAGGCCCTGTGGAGGAGGTTGCCTGTGTTTCTGGTAAAAAGAAGCTCTATTTTCAGTTTCATCATCATAAGGTTCATGCAGAGGGTCAGGAATCAGAAAGGAGAGAGGAAGAATTCAAGAGTTTTGGTGCATTGTAGCTACTTCAGTTCTAAGCAATTACTATTTTAAAAAACAGAATTGTGGTGCATAAGAAAAAAGAATTATTCTTTTCTACTCCATGCAGTCTTATTTGTATTCCATCATATCTCTTGGAAATCTTCCATTCCTTATCTGAATTTTATGAGCTTCACTAAAACCAAGCTGCTTTTTGTTGTCATTATTTATTGTTGATCTTCCTAAGTAGGCTATGAGTTCCTGGAAGGCAGAGTCAATGTCTTACCAAACTTTCTGTATATCACAACTTTGGGCACAGTAAATTGCACAGAGTTTATCAATTAACGCTTCCTGAATTGAAAACTCACAGAGTTGGAGTTTTGTCTTAGAGAAAAATAGCTAAACATTGTACTGTCCAATATATTTTTGACAGTTTTCTCAGTATATCTTATGTAATCTTTCTAGAAAGCAACAACAACAACAAAAACAAGAAGAACAAGGCCAACAATAACAAAAAGAACTCTCCCTGGTTTAATGAACATATTTTGAATTTACTCATTGGCTCCATTTTAAGTGTCATTACCATATCGCTCTGAGGCTAGGTACAGGTACCCGTGCTATATGACCTGTGTCCTGACTTAGCAATGACAGGTCAACTACCCATGACCAAGCATTTGACTTCTCCCACAGTGCCTGTCCTACTCAGCAAACCAGGCTTCTTTATAATAGCAAGGGCTTGCAAGCCCCATGTTTCCACCAGTCTATCAGATTTTACCCACTGTTCAATATTTTCTCCTCTCTTTGCTCCTCTTTCCCTCCCTTCTCTCTTTCCTTTTAATACAGAACATTGCTATCTTTATGGAGTTTCTATTACATTGATCATTAGTGGAAGCAAAATAAACACATGATTACATAGTGCAGGGGAGGAAGATAGGGCCGGTACAGTAAGAGTGGGACAGTTTTCAATGAACGATTAATCATATCTTCTAAGGAAATGAAGTTGGCTTCTCTTAAGCTCCTACTTGATTTGGGCAACAGCTATTTAAAAACAGCCAGAGGCTCAAATTTTATTAACCAATTTCTGAACATAGAAATTCTCCTTTTTGTCTTTTATTCTCAACTTTGTTTTGAAATTTTTATTAGTACATGTTTGCAGTACATAATGATTACATCCATTGTAGGGAATTGGTATGTGTATGCAACACATCTCAATTCTTATTTTCCCCTTCCTTCTACCACATTTCATTTTGCCAGCATAAGATTCATTTATTTATCTTGTATGTCCTTATAAAATTAATTATCATATATACAGATTAACAACTAGACTAATAGCTCCCTCTTAAAAAATATAAAACACCTAAGACAATTATACTAAATCAAGATACATTTTTAGATACATTGCTCATGCTGGATTATATTAACTTTTTTCCCTCTCTCTTTTTTCCTATTGTCTTTTACTTCACACTTTATTTATATATCAAAACTTTCATATAAAAGAAACCATGCAATATTTAAACTTGTGTGCTGACTTAATTCACTTGATATTATGGTCTCAAGGTGCACCCATTTTTATACAAATGACTCAAGTTTACCCTCATTACAGTACAGTAGTACTCCATTCTGTTTAATACCACATTTTCTTTATCCATTCATCTGTTGATGGATGTACAGGCTGTTTCCAAGATTTGGCTATTATGAATTGTGCTGCTAAAAACATGGGTTTGTATGGGTCACTGTGAAAGTTATTTTTAACTCTTTTGGGAACATACCTGGAAGGGGAATAGCTGGGTCAAGTGGAATTTCTATTTTTAGTTTTTTGAAGAATCTTGATACTGATTTCCATAGTGGTTGTATCAGTTTACACTCCCACCAACAGTGAAGAAGGATTACTTTGCCCCCACAGTTTGCATTTGTTATTGGTTGATTTCTTGATGATAACCATTCTTTTTGCAGTGAGATAGATTCTCAGTGTTGTTTAATTTGCATTTTTTGAATGGCCACTGATATTGAATGTTTTTTGATGTATTTATTGGCTATTTCTATTTCTTTACCTGAGAAGTGTCTATTCACTTCACATGCCCATTTTTTAAATTGAGTTTTTAAATTTGGGAGTCTAATTTTTTCGAGTTCTTTATATAGTTCAGATCAGTGGTGGTGATCCTCTGGCATGTGTGTTATTGTGTTTTTCTTTTCAGACAAAAGATGTTAAGGGAAAAAAGATGGTGGATGAGTAAGAAGCACGCAGAGAAACTCTCTAAAAGTTGCCATTGGACTACGGGAATATAGTGACCGGGAGAGTGCAGGAGGGGGGCAGATGCCTCCCCGGGACCCAGAAAAGTTCTGAAGCGCAGCTTGGGACCTCCGGCACCAGTGAAGGGTACTTTTCAACAAAGAAGGAGCAGACCCCGCGCGCATGCACCTTCTACCATCCCAGGAATCGCGGTGCGACAGAAGCTCAAAGCTGCGGACACATGGTGACAGCTGGTGCCCAGGGAGCCACCACGGAGGATCACGAGACAGCGGCGGGGCAGGGGAGAGGCAGAGAATGGCGCTGGCCGGCAGTGAGTGAGTGTCTCTCAGCCACAGCTGTCCCGCACCAGAGAGCGACTGGCTGGGTGCCATTGTGGGGGGTGTGGTGAAAATCAGAGCAGCTCGAAAACTGCTCTGGGAACTCGTGCCCCAGACAGGGCAGCGTGGTGCCTCTCAGCCCCATGAAAGTGCACTGAGGGAGGTGGGTGAAGGAGACTGGTCTCTCAGCCACACCTGTCCCGTGCCAGAGAGCGGCTGGCCCAGCGCCATTGTGGGGGGGCGTGACGAAAATCAGAGCGGTGTGAAAGCAGTGTGCTGACAGCAGCGGGCGAAGGAGACCGGTCTCCGCCTGAAAGTCCACGCTCTGCTCACCGCCCTGCCAGAGGGCTGCTTCTGACTCGCTGGGACGGACCTGCACAGAACAGGATTCTCATCACACGGTGCCTGCCTACAGCAGAGTCAACACCTGGAACTGATTATTTTTATTTTTTTTATATTTTTTTATTTTTTTTCTCTCTCATTAGTTTTTTGTTCTGGTGAAGGGGTTTTTATTTTTGTTTTTATTTTTGTTTTATTTTTATTTTGTTTTTATTTTTTTCTTTTGTGGGGTTTTATTTCTGTTTTATCTCTTTGCCTTGTTGTTTTTGTCTTCATTTTTGTTTCTGTTTGTCTATTTGCTCTTTCCTTCATTATTCTCTCTGGCTTTTATATGAATGTAAACAGCGCCTCTAACCTCTTTGTGATTGTGGTTGTGATCTGTTCTTCCTTTTATCCTTTCCTTCTCTTTTTCCCACCAGTCCTCTGCACCAGTGTCCCAATGTTAGTGGGATCCCTCTTGGTCCTCTAACCTTACATCTAATTCCTTCCTCTTCTCACAACACTCTATTTCTTCCTTAACTCATTTTAAATTTAAACTCCTGAGGGGAAAAATTGACATACTAAGGACTTGTATACGGCATATAATTTTTCTGGTGTGTTTTAGATTTTGTTATATAACCGCAACTCTACTTTATACAGCTAAAAGTGGTAAATAACTGGTTAGCTCAGTCTGTCATTTTCTAGGCTGTGTTTGATGCTTCAGTTACCATTATAGCCAAATGTAAAATAATTGTTCTAAACAGCTTTCCTTCCTGATATTTCATGACTGACATTGACTAAGGGACACAGAAAATACAGTGGCACAGTACCAAAAAATCAAGGACTGGGCCAAACAGGTAGCAACTTCTCACATCCAATGAATTGAAGAGGTAGGATCTGGCAGAAAGCTCAAAACCCAAAAGCAAGCTCCACTTGCAAGATACTGCAGAGAAGTAGTCATCTTCTAAGGATCTTGAACACTAGCAATAAAGTAACCTATCATAGGTAATTTACAAACATCACCCCAGGAATTAAAGAAAGAAAAGATGAGATGACACTTAAACAAGATGCAACCCCACACATCCAATTCACCAAAGGCAAACCTAGGGGACAACGAGGTGGGACAATCCGAAAGCCACCCACCTGGCATATCTGAAGGGGTAACAACAAAACAACTGAATGAGGCTCTGGAAAAAATTAAAACAGAAATAATTTCACAGATAACTGCAGAGATAATGTCCACAATGAAGACTATGCTTAAGGACACTATAGCTGATACAGACAAAAAAATAGATGAGCTTAAGAAAACTATAGAAACCATGAATGCTCAGCATAGGAAAGAAATGGAATCCATAAAGCAGATTCAAGCAGATATCCAAGAGAACAAAAATTCCATTGAAAGTATTTGTAGCAGATTAAGCCAATGTGAGGACAGGATCTCAGATATAGAAGACAGGCTTGCAATTAGTGATCATGAAAAGAAAGAATTCTTAAAAACAGCAAGGGACCATGAAAAATCAATTCAGCAGCTGCTAGATGACTCAAAGATAAACAACTTAAGAATAATTGGAATAAATGAAAAAGCAGGAGATAGCATAAATGACATTAACACCTTGTTCAATGACATTATCAGGGAGAACTTTCCTGGAAGAGAAAAAGAATTTGACCCCCCAATAAGTGAAGCTTTTAGAACACCAACTAGACATGATCAAAATAAAACTTCAGCCAGACATATCATAGTCAAGATCCCAGAAATTCAACAGAAGGGCAGAATCTTAAAAGCTGTTAGGGAGAAGAGACAAATCACCTATGAAGGAAAACCCATCAGAATCACAGCTGACTTTTCAGCACAAACCCTCAAGTCAAGAAGAGCTTGGAATGACGTATTTCAAGCTCTAAAGGAAAATAATTTTCAACCCAGATTGATGTGCCCCGCAAAACTATCTTTCCAAATTGATGGAGAAATAAAATTCTTTCATGACAAAGAACATCTAAGAAAATTTATGACCACCAAACCAGCACTCCAAAATGTTCTGAAAGACATTCTAGAAAGAGATAGGAACCCTAACAGAAGGAATCCACCAGGCAGGGCAGATAATTAAATAGCAGGAAAGGGGAAAAACAAAGAGTGGGAACCAACAACAGGAAAATATCATGACAAGTATAAGTCAATACATATCAGTTTTAACCATCAATGTTAACGGTCTCAATTCACCAATCAAAAGGCACAGACTGGCAAAATGGATCAAAAAGAAAGATCCAACAATATGCTGTATACAAGAAACAGATTTAATTCAGAAAGAAATTCATAGACTGAAAGTCAAAGGATGGAAAACAATACTCCATGCAACAGGAACCCAGAAAAAAAGCAGGGGTAGCTATTCTTTTTGCAGACAAAGTGAATTTCAAGCCAAGAATGATTCAGAGAGATAAAGACGGTCATTACATCCTTGTAAAGGGAACAATCCAAGAGGAAGAGATAATGATCATAAATATATATGCGTCAAATACCAATGCACCCAACTATATAAAACAAGTACTAAAGGACATGAAAAATCAAATAAGCAATAATACAATTATATTGGGAGATCTCAATACTCCACTGTCACAAAAAGACAGATCAACTAGACAGAAAATCAATAATGAAATAATAGAACTGAACCAAACTTTGGAACAAATGGACTTAGTAGATGTCTACAGAGTGTTCCACCCCACAACATCAGAATACACATTTTTCTCAGCTGCACATGGGACGTTCTCCAAAATAGACCACATACTAGCTCATAAAACCTGCTTAAGTAAGTGCAAAGGAATTGAAATTATCCCATGCATATTATCAGACCATAGTGCAATGAAATTGGAAATCAATGGCAAAAGAAATCACAAAAACTCCATAAACACATGGAAATTAAACAGCACCCTCCTGAACAACCAATGGGTCACAGATGAAATTAAAGAAGAAATTAGACAATTTCTACAACTGAATGATAATGACAGTACAACATACCGGAACTTATGGAATACAATGAAAGCAGTCCTAAGAGGGAAATTTATAGCATTAAATACTTATATTAGGAAAATAGAGCAAGCACAAATAAACAACTTAATGGCGAACCTCGAACTTCTAGAAAAAGAAGAGCAGGTTAAGCCAAAAGCCCGTACAAGGGAGGAAATTACAAAGATCAGAGCAGAAATTAATGTATTGGAGACTAAAAAAACAATACAAAGAATCAATGAAGCAAAAAGTTGGTTCTTTGAAAGAATAAATAAGATTGACAAACCCTTATCCAACCCTATTAAAAAAAGAAAAGAAAAGACTCAAATCCATGCAATTGAAAATGAAAAGGGTGATATCACAACGGACCCTGCAGAAATCCAGAAGATCATCTATACCTATTTTAAAAATCTATATTCTACTAAGATGGAAAATGCAGAAGAAATGGACAGATTCCTAGATTCGTATGAATTACTAAAGCTGAATCAAGAAGATTTAAAAATCCTAAATAAACCAATATCAACCAATGAAATTGAAGATGTAATTAAAAACCTCCCAACAAAGAAAAGCCCAGGCCCTGATGGATTCACTGCCGAATTCTACAAGAAATTTAGAGAAGACCTAACACCACTACTTCTCAAACTTTTTAATGAAATTGAAAGAGAAGCAATACTCCCAAATTCATTCCTGGAAGCAAGCATTACCCTGATACCAAAACCAGAGAAGGATCCAACTAAGAAAGAGAACTACAGGCCAATCTCCCTACTGAACATAGATGCAAAAATCCTTAATAAGATACTGGCAAACAGAATCCAACAAATCATCAAGAAGATTATACACCATGACCAAGTTGGATTCATCCCAGGGATGCAGGGATGGTTCAACATACGTAAATCAATAAATGTAATACAGCATATTAACAGAACCAAAGACAAAAATCACATGATCATCTCAATAGATGCAGAAAAAGCTTTTGACAAAGTCCAGCACCTTTTCATGATAAAAACCCTACAGAAAATTGGAATAGAGGGTCTTTATCTCAACCTGGTAAAAGCTATCTATGACAAACCAGCAGCCAATATTATACTAAATGGCCAAAAACTGAAAGCCTTCCCTCTAAAATCAGGAACAAGACAAGGATGTCCACTGTCCCCACTCTTATTCAACATAGTTCTGGAAACTTTAGCCAGAGCAATTAGACAAGAGAAAGAAATAAAGGGAATAATGATTGGAAAGGAAGAATTTAAATTATCATTATTTGCAGATGACATGATACTCTACACAGAAAAAACTGCACTAAAAAACTGCTAGATTTAATAAGCAAATTCAGTAGTGTAGCTGGATACAAAGTCAATACTCAAAAGTCAATAGCCTTCCTGTACACAAATAACAAACTTACTGAAAGAGAAATTAGGGAAACAATACCTTTCACAATAACATCCAAAAAAAATAAAATACCTAGGAATCAACCTCACAAAGGATGTAAAAGACCTATACACTGAAAACTACGGTACTCTGAAAAAGGAGATTGAAGAGGATATCAGAAAATGGAAAGATATCCCTTGCTCCTGGATAGGAAGAACCAATATAGTGAAAATAGCCATACTTCCAAAATTGTTATACAGATTTAATGCAATTCCAATCAAAATTCCAACAGCATATCTCACAGAATTAGAGAAAACAATCCTAAAATTCATTTGGAATCAGAAGAGACCTAGAATAGCAAAGGCAATTCTGGGCAACAAAGGCAAGGCAAGGGGCATCACAATCCCTGACTTGAAATTATACTATAAAGCTACTGTGATTAAAACAGTGTGGTACTGGCAAAAAAACAGACCTGAAGATCAATGGAACAGATTAGAAGATGCTGAAACAACCCCAGACATACTAAGCCACCTTATCTTTGACAAAGGTGCCAAACACATTTAGTGGAAGAAAGATAGCCTCTTTAATAAATGGTGCTGGAAAAACTGGCTCTACACATGCCGAAGATTAAAACTAGACCCATATCTTTCACCATGCACTAAACTAAATTCAAAATGAATCAGAGATCTAAATATTAAAACAGAAACATTAAATCTGCTGGAAGGTAGGATAGGTAAATCCCTTGAAGACATTGGTGTAGGCAAAGACTTTATGAATAAAAACTCAACCGCACAGGAACTATCCCAAAGAATCAATAACTGGGACCTCATCTTATTAAAAAGCTTTTGCACAGCAAGAGAAACCACCAACAGAGTGAAAAGACAACCCACAACGTGGGAAAAAATGTTTGCCAGCTGTTCCTCAGACAAAGGATTACTATCGAGAACATATAAAGAACTCAAAAAAATCAGACCTCCCAAATTTAAAGACCCACTCCAGAAATGGGCATCTCAGATGAATACACATTTCTCAGATGAAGAAATACTAATAGCAAATAAATATACAAAAAAATGTGCAACATCACTAGTCATTCGAGAGATGCAAATTAAAACAACACTGAGATACCATCTCACCCCAGAAAGAATGGCTACTATAAAGAAATCAACTAATAACAAATGCTGGAGGGGCTGTGGGGAAAAAGGAACCCTTCTTCACTGTTGGTGGGAGTGTCGACTGGTACAGCCACTGTGGAAGTCAGTGTGGAGATTCCTCAAAAAACTAGGGTTGGAGGTCCCATTTGACCCAGCTATTCCCCTTCTGGGTATCTTCCCAGAAGAATTAAAAACATCGTTCCACAGTGATATATGTGCACCCATGTTTATAGCAGCACAATTTGTAATAGCCAGATCTTGGAAACAACCCAAATGCCCATCAACTGAGGAATGGATAAGAAAGATGTGGTATTTTTATACAATGGAGTACTATTCAGCCATAAAGAAGGATAAACTGGAGACTTTTATAGGTAAATGGATGCAACTCAAGAAAATACTCATAAGTGAAAGAAACCAGACGCACATGTGTAAGCATCATATTGTCTCTCTAGTATGAGAAACTGCAAGAGTAAATAAGATCCAAAATGTACAATAGACACGGTGAATCAAAAAGAAACTGGTCAATAAGAAAGAGAGTGGAATGGGGAAAAGAAAGAAGGGAAAGGGAAAAAAACCTGTATATGTATATAAGATGGTTAAGATGGATACACTACCAGTTTTACTTAGTTCATTGAAGAGGAAGGTTTGAGCCAATAATGTTTGGACAATTGAATGCTAATATCTGGTATCCTGAATAACTAACTTAAAGGTAATAATACGTAATGCATTGACCATTGTTACCCTCCTATTATGTTGTTTTGAAAATTTGTTCTTTTTTTGATTTGTTTTGTTTTTTGTTCTCTTTAAAATAAAAAAAAAGAAAAAAAAAGGTGTTAATATATGCATTATTTTGCTGAGGTGAAACCTAGTATTCAGGTTTAATTGCAGTGTTGGCACTTTGTGATAAATAAGTGGGTTTTGAGCTGCCGTTTAGCACTTGGTCTCTAAAAGGTTTGCCATCACTTCATCTGAGGAGTAGCTAGTTGTCATGGCTTGTGTGTAGATATCCCCCCAAAATCTCATGCAGTCATAAGTGGGGCTTTTTCAGCGGTGGCTGCATCTAGAGTGTATGATGCTGGGATTAAGGGTGTATGATTGCTAAATCAGTCCACTGATTGGTTTGGCACTGCCCTGAGTACAGTAGCCTAGAAAGAATAAAAAGGGGGCAGAAAGAAGCTTCTAAAGTCACTTGGATTTGCTCCTTGCAACTTCTGCCTTCTGCCTTCTCCTCTGTGCTGGCCCTCAGCCATGCCACCCTGCCTTGGAACTGAAACCTCTACAAATGTGAGCTAAATAAACTTTATCTCCCTTACCTTTGCATATATTTTGTCTCAACAATGAAAAAAAGTAACTAAGGATGCTGGTAAAATTTTTCCCATTCTGTAGGTTGTCTCTTCACCCCGTTGGTGGTTCCTTTTGCTGTGCAAAAGTTTTTAATTTGATGTGGTCCCATTTATTGATGCTTCATATTATTTCTTGTGCAGAGTTCTGTTAATAAAGTCTTTGCCTGCACCTACATCTTCAAGATCGTCTCTATCTTTGAGCAGATTATGTGTTTCTGTCCTAATATTTAGATCTTTGATCCATTTTGATTTTAGTTTAGTGCTTAGTGACAGGTATGGGTCTAGGTTCAACATTTGGCATGTAGAAAACCAGTTTTCCCAGCACTATTTGCTAAAGAGGCTATTTCCCCTCCAGTGACAGGATTTGGCCCCTTCGTCAAAGAATGCAGCAGTGTGCCTGGAGTTGTTTCTGCATCTTCTGTTCTGTTCCATTGATCCACAAGTATGTTTTTTGCCATTACTGTGCAGTTTTTTTTTTTTTTAATCACTATAGCTTTGTAGTATAACTTGAAGTCAGGGATAGCGATATGTCATGCCTTGCCATTGTTGCCCAGAACTGCTTTTGCTAGTCTAGGTCTCTTGTGACTCCATCTGAGAAATTCTTTTAGAAAAAAAGAAAGCTCAAGAAAATGTTTTTAGGGCCGGTGAGATGGCTCAGCGGCTTAAGCGCCTGCCCGGCAAGCGCGAGGGCCTGAGTTTGACTCCCGGAGCCCACATACGAAAAAGGGGCCGGTGATATCGCTCAGCGGCACGGGCGCCTGCTGGCGCACGAGATCCTGAGGTCGACCCCCCAGTACCCACAAAAAAAAAAAAGAAAATGTTTTTAGGCCATCAAAAGTATGGACACACATGTGTAAATACGATGTTGTTTCTCTGGTGTGAGAAACTGAAAGTTTAAATAAGGACCAAAATAGGTATTCACAATAATAGGTATTGTGAAATAGGAAGAAAATGTTCAAATGGGGAGGGGAACAATGAAGAAGAGAGGGGGAAAGGAAAAGAAAGAAGGGAAACATAAAAAAATGAGAAAAGAAGGAAAAATGGAAACAAAGTTTTGCAAATGGAGGAGGAAAGGGAGGAGGGTTTGAAGGGAGGGTAGGGGAATGGGGGAAAAAGGAATCAAGTTATATCATGTACATGCACAAATTCTCTATGATGAATGTGACCATTATATCTAAAATATACCAATAAAATCTAATAAAAGAAAAAAGTGTGTACTATGAAAAAATGTTCTACTCTTCTCTCAATTTAGTGTGTGTGTGTGTGTAAAGATATATACAAAAGCTCTAGGAAAGTTATTGGATCCTGCCTCTATACTTATATTGATTCCTGATGTCACAGAGTACCACTGAATAGACAAGGAGAAGAAATGAACTAAATTTGTCTAAGGATAAAATCAATAAAACACGGAACTCCATAGTTCCCCAGTCACGTGTGTGCATGCACAATTGTATATTCATGTTGAGAGGCCAGATGAAAAATAATGGACCAAAGCAGACTTATCTCCACTCTCAAACTGATGCCCCCATTACTATAATTTAGCTCCGTTCTCCAGCTATGTCTGATTAATTCCAGGGCAGACACCTGAGGCATATATGAATAACCAGTTTAGCTGTCACTGGGGTTTGAACTTGAGCAGACACATCTAGAAGATGAAGGTCATAAGAACCGTGTCAGAGTGACTTTTTTTGGGGGGGCAATGATCAACACTGCCTTAGCCACACTGGGTTTACTCCATCCCTTGCAAGATCATGTACCACATTTTTATTCCAGCTTTGGTAACAAGAATGATCAGACTGTAAAGCATTTTTCAAAATAACTGGGACTTCCGTCATGTCTGCCCTTAATTAGAAAGTAGAGTGGAGTTGTCTGAACCTTGATAGTGAAAATTTGGAGAGGGTGGTTTAGTGGAAAATGCAGCATAGATACAATCTAAGATTGCATTCCACTGTAATCTTTGAACTCCTTCTCTTATGTCAGACTTTGAACTCTTCTCTTATGTCTCTTCAGCTTTTTACGATTACCTAGCATGGGCACTGCTAATTTTAATAGAATTTTGTTTTAAAATTAAATCAACATATTGGTAGAGCCATAGTTAGCTGCCTAAAATCTATTGAATTAGAAATCTCTATGTATAATATTCAAGTGTAGCAGTGAATTAAGCCTGATCCCAAATCATACTTTGCTCTTTAGGATTAAGTATATTTTGCTCTCAAAATACCCATCTATAAATTACTATTTTATTTATTTATTATAAATTCCCATTTTAAATGGCATAAAATTTAAAATCTATGAAACATCTGGGTATAACTCTAATTTTATATTTCACCAACAAAGGCAACAGAAGAGCTAAGGTGTTAGGACTGGATGAATTTTACATCTTTGCAGCAACAAAGTCACAGTGAGTGTGTTTCAGGGCAATCTGAGGGCTCCGAGTCTCCGTATCATGTGAATGTTCTTAGACACCCTTATTTCAATGATCAGGATTCCCTTAATTCCCTATCAATATTAGGTCTTTTGCATAAAGGAATTATTGAGGTTGCAAATTTAACTAACATTGTAGTTCGATAACCTGTGGAATTATTTTCTGTTTTCGACTATTAGCAGCTTAGTCTCTATGACTACAACAGATTCTTTCTTTCTTTCAGAATATTAACATACAGGAACCAAATTTCAATCTGAGGCTTGAAGCAAGATTTTTAAGATTTATTTTGAGTGCTCTCTCACTGTATATAACCCCATGCTACTGGATGTAGAAAAATGTTACTATGGTCCTAGGATTTTCCACCCATTTTTATTTCTTCTGTCACCTAAATCAATGCCTTGGTTGGCTAATGCACTGCTTCTTACTGTGGGCTAGTACTTTCCCAGTCTGGAAAATGGGAGAGCACACCCATGCTTTATGCTTCAAACAAATTCCCAAAAGTTCAGTTTCTGTGAGTTCCTTTTGCCCCAGTCTTAGTATCCACTTCTGTATTTATTGAGGTGTTTCCTCTTTTCTCTCTGCAGGCTTTGCTGTGCCAGGTAACTTTCCCAAGATGAGCCTTGGGATGAGATGAAGGCTTTGCTTCTAATATTCACCCTCATTCCAGCAGTAGGAAGGGCATGTCCAGAAGGTTTACACTTGTTTCTGTTAAAATCCCATTGGCCAGGACTCAGATCTGCTTTCCTGTTGCTGGGATATATGCTGAGAAAGGTACCTCCTATTCTGGGACACTGTGCTCCCCCTACGTATTATGGGGAAACCTATGAATTTGTAAGAAGGGAAAACATCTTGAGAGAAAAGTGACCATTTTGCTACAGGATTCTGCTGACTTTTGCTTCTTCTTTGAAACAACCTGGTTTTACCCAGTGTTAAAAATAGATTTACAGTAAAGAGTCTGCAGGAGTGTGACTCCTGAAAAATATTTGTTGATGCAATAGTTTGTCATTTAAATTTTTTCATATTACAAAAAGTGGCTGAAATCAGAAATAAGTCCAAAATATTACATTAAAAAATACACAAAACTTTAAATTTCTACATAAAATTTTTTATATTTCACTGATAAAGGGAAAATGCATTATCATTTCCCATAAGTATGGAGTCACAATATACATATGTAACTATAAATAATTCTAGACCTCTGGTTCTCGATATGCCTATTTTCCTGTTTAGAAAAAAAGCAGGTTTATAAAATTTCTTTGTGTTGTTTTAGGTAGATTTATTTCATTCTTCTCTTGTTCTTTCTCTTCTTCCTTTTATTTCCTGATTTTTATGTTACCCAGAAATTTTAAATTTATCTTTGAAAATTTATTACATTTAAATAAAAATAATATACTTCATTTTAAATCAGCAGATACAAAGGACCTCCCAGACCGCTTGAGGGTGGCAGTTTTCCCAATCCCATTCATCTCCTGGGATGGGCTCCCCACTCCATCCTCCTGCCAGTGCCCCAGTGGAACCATTATACTGAATTTGGGGTTTATCCTCTCAGTATTTTTTCTTATATATTTATGTGTCCCTAAACAAAATATTTTTTTAAGTTTTATTAAATGTAATATGCTGTATTTGCACTCAAGTTATTGTTCTTATTCATTGGTTTACTCAAAGTTTCCTTGGAAAACAAAAAAATTCATTAGTGTGATTGTACATTCATATCACAAAAATATATTTGAGCTTAATATTCTCTGAGCTGAACTTTTGTATCACTTCACATTTTCTTAAAGGTTTGTCTAGTGGTGTTATATATGGATATTTAAACATAAACTATGTGACTTAGAATTAGCTTAAAGGGCATAGCAGTGATGGAGAATATTAGACTGGCCTGTCAACAAAAAAATGGGCAAGCTTTGATTGGGTTGGACATGGGCTTGTGTCTGGTTGATTGCTATGTCATTTCTAGTTCTACAAGGTGGCTCTAGAGAAGTCTTTATCACAAGAGGGGCAATCTTGCTCCCATGAATTAATTGTCCCTGCATACAGAAGCAGCATTCCTGTCATGGGGTAATTTCTCCCATTTACTGGGTGATTTTATAGGGTGTTTTGTCTGCCAGGCTCTATTGTTTCTGGAATCCAAGGTGACTGTGGATTTAGGGCAATGACTGGAGACGTCTAGGTTCTGCTATAGGGGGTCTAACAGAACATTGTAAAAGCTGGCAATTGATTGTCCTTGCAAATCTTGAGAATGCCTGGTGTGCCCAGGGTTGAAGAGGGATGAGACAGCTTAAGTAAATTAGGGCTAATGAGCCTTGTATTACCAGCTTTTAGAGAGACATCCCATAACTGATTCACACACCTTAGACATAGACTGAAGTAGGAATCTGACCTGAAGTTTAAGATAAAAAGGGAGGCAGATACAACATGAAGGCAGAGGAGAAAATCTTTATCCTTCTTTTAATTACCCTGTGGGCATCTGCAGGCCCCAGTGAAGAGTCAGTGGTTTTTTTAGCAATTTAAGTGGATTAAGAAAGCCTAACAGATTATTAAAGCACAGTTCTTGGTGTGGCTGTGGATGACTGCCATGAGGTCAGAAAATGGAGGGGGGAGACCCACCCAATTGTAGGTGGCACTAACCAATAGGCCTGCAGCCTGGATGGAATAAAAAAGGAAAGAAAGAGGAAGTGTGTTGATCTTGAAGAGATCCACTCTTCCTGACCAAGGGAGTTGCTGCAGTTGCCTTTTGACCTCAGTTTCTGTTTTCTCCAGGCTTCCAATGCATACTCACAATAGAGACCCTCCATGACCTTTCAGGCCTTCAACCTTACAGTGGTGCTGCATTCCTGAGCCCCCCTGTTCTGTGGCTTCCATTTTCTTGGGCTGAGCAGCTACTGGATCCTCCAGTCTGCAGTGTGCGGACAGCTACTGTGGACTTTCCTGCTTCTGATCTTGTAAGCCTAATAAATTTCCTTGCATAATTACAGGTACATTTTCTATTGATGCTGTTCCTCTATGGAATCCTGATACAGTCCCTGATTATCTCAATTTTGCCACAGACATGATATCTTCTTATTTACAGTGAAATGAATGGAACTTGAGGGCCTTCAGTTAAGTGAAAGAAGTCAGACATAAAAAGCCAGATTCCACATATTCTGTCACATGTGAGAGTTAGTAAAATCTACTAAAATAAAGAATAGTAATTGTGAAGAGACTGAGAGTGGTCGGGGGCAGGAGGGATGGATAGGGTTTGCATAACAGGTAGCAAAATATAATTAGATAAGAGTAATAAGTCCTAGTGTTCTACAGGACAGTGGAGTGACCATGGTTCACAAGACCTGAGATTTTCAGAGTGTACCATGCAACTATGTTAGTAAGATGAGTGAGTGAGAGGTATTAGTAATTTAAACAGTAATTACTCTGGGTCAAACACTGTTCTAGGTACTTTATCATGTTTATTCTTTACACTCATCATTTCATGGAGATTCTATTATGTTTCCCATTTTCAGGTGGGAAAATTGAGGCATGGAGAAGGTATGCAATCTTAAATTCACGGAACTCTGATCAGAGTTAGGCTCTGTAATTAGGACCTTGATGTTTGGAGTCTGTGGTTTAGACTCTGTAGGCAACAGTGAGCCAGAAAGACTTTTGAGCAGAGGCAAATACTGTGTATAGATTTTTGTTTGGGGAGATTAGGCTTCTACCCATGGGCAGAGCAGGTAAAAAGACAAGGAATAAGGTATCAGCTGAGAAATGGTAAAGCGACCCGAAGGAGAATTAATCCAAACTCTGACTGAATTGTGAAATAAAGCCACAATTGTGAAATTGGAGGGATTATGTGAGACTCTAGTGCCTTTATCCATAGTGTATATTTAGGGTAGAATAAAACAGAAGGAACTTGTTATGATTTGAATCTGAAATGACAGAATAATTAATCTGGTGCAAGAAATTTTGAGACAGCATAATATTCATGCAGTGGGATGGGTGTTACTGGATACCTTTAGCTACATTCATAGTGAGAATCACAAGAAAAAAGCCAAATAGAAATATCTGAAAAACTTGCAGTTTTGCCAGAAAAGAAGCACATTTAAAGTTGTGGCCAATGAGAGTGTGATTGATAATGAGATTAGTGCCATTAAAAGGAAGCCAAGTACTTTAAACCAGGACAGCAGGAAAGGCATTGAGGGAAACTCAAGAATCAGTAAGATTCAAACCTTTCATTTGAAAAGAGAGTCCCCGAGCATCTTGCTCACAGAGGATCACCTAAAAAATTGGTACTCCAGGATTTGCCTCCCCGTGTTCAGCCAAACAAGCACTCAGTGGGCACTGCAGCCATAATCCAATCTGGCTACTTCTCCCACTGGTGATGTCTTCGTGGTGCTGGTTTTGCAGGTATTTAGAATGCAAGAGTTGTAGGAGCATGAAGACTTCCAATAGGATTTCAAAGGAAAGCCTAGAAGGCCAGGTAGTGCATGGCATGATCAGAGTACTAGCCAGTGGCTCCTGAGTTGGTAAGGTATAAAGCTGCAAGAGTGAAGTTAAAATACAATTGAGACAAACAAGTTAGAGATGCCAGGAATATGGAACACCTACTGATGAAACCCTTAGGCATTGAGCAGAACCGGTGAAACACAGCTGGCAAGGATAGAAGAACAGGGCTACCCAAGCCCTTTGGAGCTCACATCATGTTGCCATATGCCTCAAATGCTGGATGTGAAGCTATGAGATTTGATATTTGCTTGCTGAGTTTCAGTCTTGCTTTTGTCTGAGCCTTCTTTGGTATTCTCCTATTCTTCCCTTTTGGAATAGGAATGTTTGCTCTATGCCATTGTATCCTGTGGGTATACAACTTTGTTTTTGATTTTGCAGGGGCTTATAAATAAGAGTTGGCTTGAATCTTAAAGGAGATATTGGACTTGGGCTTTTGAGTAGTGGTGGAACTGTTAAGACTATGGGAACTCTTCGAGAGGGACTGAATGCATTTTTTCAATTTGTATTAGTACATATTTGTAGTACATAATTATCACATTCTTCTTGAGGAGTTGGTATAAGGACATAGCATATTTTCACCCTTTTAAAAATCACATTCCCCACCTCTATCTCCTTTCTCCCTCCAACTCTTGGTCCTCTTCACTTTTGAAAAAGATTTATCTTCTTATTTCTGATTATCTACCTCTATTTTCATCTTTATTATTATTTTGTGTTTATCATATATGAGAAACCATGAAATATTTAAGCTTGTATGTCTATTTATTTCACCTCATATTACAGACTCAAGGTGCCTCCATTTTTCTACAAATGACTCATTTACCCTTTTTACAGCAGAGTAGTATTCCATTGTGTATAATTACCAAATTTTAAATATCTATTCATCTGTTGATGGACATATAGGCCAATTCCAAGATTTAGTTATTGTGAGTTGTGCTGCTATAAACATGGATATTCTTCTATCATGGTAATATAATATCTTTAACTCCTTTGGCAAGATACCTAAAAGTGGAATGGCTCTTTGAATGGAATTACTACTTTTAGGTTTTTGAGGAATTTTCATACAAATTTCTATAATGGCTGTACTGGTTTAAATTCCCACCAACAATGTAGAATGGTTTTCCTTTGCCAACATTTGTTATTATTTGATTTCTTAGTGGTAGTCTTCTTTCCAGAGAAAGGTAGAATCCCAGCGTTGTTTTAATTTGCTTCTTTCTAATGGTCAGAGATACTGAACATTTTCCCGGTATTTATTTGTATTTCTTCTGAGAAGTGTCTGCGTGTTTCAATTGCTGATTTTTTTCTTTTTTTTTTTACTTTGGGAGACTCATTTTTTTAGTTCTTTATATATTCTAGATGTTAGTCCTCTGCCTGATGAATGGCTGGCAAAATTTTTCCCACTCTGTACATTGTCTCCTCACTCTCTTGGTTCTTTCCTTTGCTGAGCAGAAGCTTTAAATTTGATACAATCCCATTTGTTGATTCTTGGTATCATATCTTTTGCAACTGGGATTTTGTTCAAAATGTCCTTGCCTACACCTATGTCTTTAGGAGTTTTACCTGTTTTATCTTCCATCAGATTAAATATTTCTGTTTTAGCATTTAGATCTTTGATCTGTTTTGATTTTTGTTTAGTACCTGGTGGGAGATATAGGTCTAGACTCAGTCCTCTGCACATAGATAGTCAGTTTTCCCAGCACCATTCGTTAAGGAGGCTATTTTTTTTTAGCATGTTTTTGGCTGTCTTGTCAAAAATTAAATGCCTGAATGTGCCTCAAGATGTTTCAACATCCTCTATTCTGTTCCACTGAACAACATGTCCCCATCTCCTTCTTCTCCTTGTTCTTCTTCCTCTCCTTCTTTGCTCAATACCTGTTATTTTTATCATTGTAGTTCTACAGTATAATTTGAAGTTCAGGATTATGATGCCTCCTACTTTGCTCTTCTTGCCCAGGATTGCTTTTGTTATTCCAGGGCTCTTCTGGTTCCATGTGAATTTTAGGATTATTTTCTCCACTTCTGTGAGGAATGCTACTGGTGATTTAATTGGAATTGCATTAAATCTGTATATCAGTTTTGGAGGTATGGCCATTTGACAATATTGGTTTTGCCTATCCAGGAGTAGGAGATATATTTCTAAATTCTGATGTCCACTTCATTCTGCTTTTCCAGAGTTCTGTAGTTTTTATTGCAGAGGTCTTTCACTTCTTGGTTAGGTTAATTCCTAAGTATTTAATTTTTCTTGATGCTATTGTGAATGGAATTGATTTCTTAATTTCTTTCTTGGTAAGTTTATTATTGGTGTACACGAAAACAATTGATGTTTGTGTTGACTTTGCATTCAGCTATGTTTCTGAATTTAGTTATTCTATGAGTCTTTATGTGTTTTTTTTATTTTAAAGAGAAGAAAAAGCAAAACAAATAAAAAAAAGAACAAATTTTCAAAACAACATAATATGAGGGTAACAATGGTCAATGCATTACGTATTATTATCTTTATGTTAGTTATTCAGGATACCAGACATTAGCATTCAATTGTCCAAACATTATTGCCTCAAACCTTACTCTTCAATGAACTAAGTAAAACTGGTAGTGTATCTATCTTAACCATCTTATATACATATACAATTTTTTTTTCTCTTTCCCTTCTTTCTTTTCCCAATTCCAGTCTCTCTTTCTTATTGACCAGTTTCTTTTTGATTCACTGTGTCTATTGTACATTTTGGATCTTATTTACTCTTTCAGTTTCTCATACTAGAGAGACAATACGATGCTTACACATGTGCGTCTGGTTTATTTCACTTATGAGTATTTTCTCGAGTTGCATCCATTTACCTATAAAAGTCTCCAGTTTATCCTTCTTTATGGCTGAATAGTACTCCATTGTATAAAAATACCACATCTTTCTTATCCATTCCTCAGTTGATGGGCATTTGGGTTGTTTCCAAGATCTGGCTATTACAAATTGTGCTGCTATAAACATGGGTGCACATATATCACTGTGGTACAATGTTTTTAATTCTTCTGGGAAGATGCCCAGAAGGGGAATAGCTGGGTCAAATAGGACCTCCAACCCTAGTTTTTTGAGGAATCTCCACACTGACTTCCACAGTGGCTGTACCAGTCGACACTCCCACCAACAGTGAAGAAGGGTTCCTTTTTCCCCACAGCCCCTCCAGCATTTGTTATTAGTTGATTTCTTTATAGTAGCCATTCTTTCTGGGGTGAGATGGTATCTCAGTGTTGTTTTAATTTGCATCTCTCGAATGACTAGTGATGTTGCACATTTTTTTGTATATTTATTTGCTATTAGTATTTCTTCATCTGAGAAATGTGTATTCATCTGAGATGCCCATTTCTGGAGTGGGTCTTTAAATTTGGGAGGTCTGATTTTTTTGAGTTCTTTATATGTTCTCAATAGTAATCCTTTGTCTGAGGAACAGCTGGCAAACATTTTTTCCCACGTTGTGGGTTGTCTTTTCACTCTGTTGGTGGTTTCTCTTGCTGTGCAAAAGCTTTTTAATAAGATGAGGTCCCAGTTATTGATTCTTTGGGATAGTTCCTGTGCGGTTGAGTTTTTATTCATAAAGTCTTTGCCTACACCAATGTCTTCAAGGGATTTACCTATCCTACCTTCCAGCAGATTTAATGTTTCTGTTTTAATATTTAGATCTCTGATCCATTTTGAATTTAGTTTAGTGCATTGTGAAAGATATGGGTCTAGTTTTAATCTTCGGCATGTGTAGAGCCAGTTTTTCCAGCACCATTTATTAAAGAGGCTATCTTTCTTCCACTGAATGTGTTTGGCACCTTTGTCAAAGATAAGGTGGCTTAGTATGTCTGGGGTTGTTTCAGCATCTTCTAATCTGTTCCATTGATCTTCAGGTCTGTTTTTTTGCCAGTACCACACTGTTTTAATCACAGTAGCTTTATAGTATAATTTCAAGTTGGGGATTGTGATGCCCCCTGCCTTGCCTTTGCTGCCCAGAATTGCCTTTGCTATTCTAGGTCTCTTCTGATTCCAAATGAATTTTAGGATTGTTTTCTCTAATTCTGTGAGATATGCTGTTGGAATTTTGATTGGAATTGCATTAAATCTGCATAACAGTTTTGGAAGTATGGCCATTTTCACTATATTGGTTCTTCCTATCCAGGAGAAAGGGATATCTTTCCATTTTCTGATGTCCTCTTCAATCTCCTTTTTCAGAGTACTGTAGTTTTCAGTGTAGAGGTCTTTTACATCCTTTGTGAGGTTGATTCCTAGGTATTTCATATTTTTGGATGTTATTGTGAAAGGTATTGTTTCCCTAATTTCTCTTTCAGTAAGTTTGTTATTTGTGTACAGGAAGGCTATTGACTTTTGAGTATTGACTTTGTATCCAGCTACACTACTGAATTTGCTTATTAAATCTAGCAGTTTTTTAGTGGAGTTTTTGGGGTCTTCTGTGTAGAGTATCATGTCATCTGCAAATAATGATAATTTAACTTCTTCCTTTCCAATCATTATTCCCTTTATTTCTTTCTCTTGTCTAATCGCTCTGGCTAAAGTTTCCAGAACTATGTTGAATAAGAGTGGGGACAGTGGACATCCTTGTCTTGTTCCTGATTTTAGAGGGAAGGCTTTCAGTTTTTGGCCATTTAGTATAATATTGGCTGCTGGTTTGTCATAGATAGCTTTTACCAGGTTGAGATAAAGACCCTCTATTCCAATTTTCTGTAGGGTTTTTATCATGAAAAGGTGCTGGACTTTGTCAAAAGCTTTTTCTGCATCTACTGAGATGATCATGTGATTTTTGTCTTTGGTTCTGTTAATATGGTGTATTACATTTATTGATTTACGTATGTTGAACCATCCCTGCATCCCTGGGATGAGTCCAACCTGGTCATGGTGTATAATCTTCTTGATGATTTGTTGGATTCTGTTTGCCAGTATCTTATTAAGGATTTTTGCATCTATGTTCATTAGGGAGATTGGCCTGTAGTTCTCTTTCTTAGTTGGGTCCCTCTCTGGTTTTGGTATCAGGGTAATGCTTCCAGGAATGAATTTGGGAGTATTGCTTCCCTTTGAATTTCATTAAAAAGTTTGAGAAGTAGTGGCGTTAGGTCTTCTCTAAATTTCTTGTAGAATTCGGCAGTGAATCCATCAGGGCCTGGGCTTTTCTTTGTTGGGAGGTTTTTAATTACATCTTCAATTTCATTGGTTGATATTGGTTTATTTAGGATTTTTAAATCTTCTTGATTCAGCTTTGGTAATTCATACGAATCTAGGAATCTGTCCATTTCTTCTGCATTTTCCATCTTAGTAGAATATAGATTTTTAAAATAGGTATAGATGATCTTCTGGATTTCTGCAGGGTCCGTTGTGATATCACCCTTTTCATTTTCAATTGCATGGATTTGAGTGTTTTCTTTTCTTTTTTTAATAAGGTTGGATAAGGGTTTGTCAATCTTATTTATTCTTTCAAAGAACCAACTTTTTGCTTCATTGATTCTTTGTATTGCTTTTTAGTCTCCAATACATTATTTTCTGCTCTGATCTTTGTAATTTCCTCCCTTGTATGGGCTTTTGGCTTAACCTGCTCTTCTTTTTCTAGAAGTTCGAGGTTCGCCATTAAGTTGTTTATTTGCACTTGCTCTATTTTCCTAATATAAGTATTTAATGCTATAAATTTCCCTCTCAGGACTGCTTTCATTGTATCCCATAAGTTCCAGTATGTTGTACTGTCATTATCATTCAGTTGTAGAAATTGTCTAATTTCTTCTTTAATTTCATCTGTGACCCATTGGTTGTTCAGGAGGGTGTTGTTTAATTTCCATGTGTTTAGGGAGTATTTGTGATTTCTTTTGCCATTGATTTCCAATTTCATTGCACTATGGTCTGATAATATGCATGGGATAATTTCAATTCCTTTGCATTTACTTAAGCAGGTTTTATGAGCTAGTATGTGGTCTATTTTGGAGAACGTCCCATGTGCAGCTGAGAAGAATGTGTATTCTGATGTTGTGGGGTGGAACACTCTAGACATCTACTAAGTCCATTTGTTCCAAAGTTCGTTTCAGTTCTATTATTTCATTATTGATTTTCTGTCTAGTTGATCTGTCTTTTTGTGACAGTGCAGTATTGAGATCTCCCAATATAATTGTATTATTGCTTATTTGATTTTTCATGTCCTTTAGTACTTGTTTTATATAGTTGGGTGCATTGGTATTTGACGCATATATATTTATGATCGTTATCTCTTCCTCTTGGATTGTTCCCTTTACAAGGATGTAATGACCGTCTTTATCTCTCTGAATCATTCTTGGCTTGAAATTCACTTTGTCTGCAAAAAGAATAGCTACCCCTGCTTTTTTCTGGGTTCCTGTTGCATGGAGTATTGTTTTCCATCCTTTGACTTTCAGTCTATGAATTTCTTTCTGAATTAAATCTGTTTCTTGTATACAGCATATTGTTGGATCTTTCTTCTTGATCCATTTTGCCAGTCTGTGCCTTTTGATTGGTGAATTGAGACCGTTAACATTGATGGTTAAAACTGATATGTATTGACTTATACTTGTCATGATATTTTCCTGTTGTTGGTTCCCACTCTTTGTTTTTCCCCTTTCCTGCTATTTAATTATCTGCCCTGCCTGGTGGATTCCTTCTGTTGGGGTTCCTATCTCTTTCTAGAATGTCTTTCAGAACATTTTGGAGTGCTGGTTTGGTGGTCATAAATTTTCTTAGATGTTCTTTGTCATGAAAGAATTTTTTTTTTTTTTTTGTGGGTACCGGGGGGACAACCTCAGGACCTCACGCGCCAACAGGCACCCGTGCCGCTGAGCGATATCACCGGCCCCTTTTTCGTATGTGGGTTCCGGGAGTCGAACTCGGGCCTTCGCGCTTGCAAGGCAGGCGCTTACGCCGCTGAGCCATCTCACCGGCCCAAGAATTTTATTTCTCCATCAATTTGGAAAGATAGTTTTGCGGGGCACATCAATCTGGGTTGAAAATTATTTTCCTTTAGAGCTTGAAATACGTCATTCCAAGCTCTTCTTGACTTGAGGGTTTGTGCTGAAAAGTCAGCTGTGATTCTGATGGGTTTTCCTTCATAGGTGATTTGTCTCTTCTCCCTAACAGCTTTTAAGATTCTGCCCTTCTGTTGAATTTCTGGGATCTTGACTATGATATGTCTGGCTGAAGTTTTATTTTGATTATGTCTAGTTGGTGTTCTAAAAGCTTCACTTATTGGGGGGTCAAATTCTTTTTCTCTTCCAGGAAAGTTCTCCCTGATAATGTCTTTGAACAAGGTGTTAATGTCATTTATGCTATCTCCTGCTTTTTCATTTATTCTAATTATTCTTAAGTTGTTTATCTTTGAGTCATCTAGCAGCTGCTGAATTGATTTTTCATGGTCCCTTGCTGTTTTTAAGAATTCTTTCTTTTCATGATCACTAATTGCAAGCCTGTCTTCTATATCTGAGATCCTGTCCTCACATTGGCTTAATCTGCTACAAATACTTTCAATGGAATTTTTGTTCTCTTGGATATCTGCTTGAATCTGCTTTATGGATTCCATTTCTTTCCTATGCTGAGCATTCATGGTTTCTATAGTTTTCTTAAGCTCATCTATTTTTTTTTGTCTGTATCAGCTATAGTGTCCTTAAGCATAGTCTTCATTGTGGACATTATCTCTGCAGTTATCTGTGAAATTATTTCTGTTTTAATTTTTTCCAGAGCCTCATTCAATTGTTTTGTTGTTACCCCTTCAGATATGCCAGGTGGGTGGCTTTCGGATTGTCCCACCTCGTTGCCCCCTAGGTTTGCCTTTGGTGAATTGGATATGTGGGGTTGCGTCTTGTTTAAGTGTCGTCTCATTTTTTCTTTCTTTAATTCCTGGGGTGATGTTTGTAAATTACCTATGATAGGTTACTTTATTGCTAGTGTTCAAGATCCTTAGAAGATGACTACTTCTCTGCAGTATCTTCCAAGTGGAGCTTGCTTTTGGGTTTTGAGCTTCCTGCCAGATCCTACCTCTTCAATTCATTGGATGTGAGAAGTTGCTACCTGTTTGGCCCAGTTCTTGATTCTTTGGTACTGTGCCACTGTATTTTCTGTGTCCCTTAGTCAATATCAATCATGAAATATCAGGAAGGAAAGCTGTTTAGAACAATTATTTTACATTTGGCTATAATGGTAACTGAAGCATCAAACACAGCCTAGAAGATGACAGACTGAGCTAACCAATTATTTACCACTTTTAGCTGTATAAAGTAGAGTTGCGGTTATATAACAAAATCTAAAACACACCAGAAAAATTATATGCCGTATACAAGTCCTTAGTATGTCAATTTTTCCCCTCAGGAGTTTAAATTTAAAATGAGTTAAGGAAGAAATAGAGTGTTGTGAGAAGAGGAAGGAATTAGATGTAAGGTTAGAGGACCAAGAGGGATCCCACTAACATTGGGACACTGGTGCAGAGGACTGGTGGGAAAAAGAGAAGGAAAGGATAAAAGGAAGAACAGATCACAACCACAATCACAAAGAGGTTAGAGGCGCTGTTTACATTCATATAAAAGCCAGAGAGAATAATGAAGGAAAGAGCAAATAGACAAACAGAAACAAAAATGAAGACAAAAACAACAAAGCAAACAGATAAAACAGAAATAAAACCCCACAAAAGAAAAAAATAGGGCCGGTGAGATGGCTCAGCGGCTTAAGCGCCTGCCCGGCAAGCGCGAGGGCCCGAGTTCGACTCCCGGATCCCACATACGAAAAAGGGGCCGGTGATATCGCTCAGCGGCACGGGCGCCTGCTGGCGCGCGAGGTCCTGAGGTCGACCCCCCCGGTACCCACAAAAAAAAAAAAAAAAAAAAGAAAAAAAGAAAAAAATAAAAATAAAACAAAAATAAAAACAAAAATAAAAACCCCTTCACCAGAACAAAAAACTAATGAGAGAGGGAAAAAAAAACATAAAAAAATAAAGAGAATCAGTTCTAGGTGTTGACTCTGCTGTAGGCAGGCACCGTGTGATGACAGAGTCTTGTTCCGTGCAGGTCCGTCCCAGCAAGCCAAGATCGGCCCTCTGGCGGGCAGTGAGCACAGCGTGGACTTTCAGGCGGAGGCCGGTCTCCTTCCCCCGCCGCTGTCAGCACACTGCTTTCACGCTGCTCTGATTTTTCCGCACCCCCCAATGGCCAGTCGCTCTCTGGCGCGGGACAGGTGTGGCTGAGAGACCAGTCTCGTTCACCCGCCGCCCTCAGCACACTTTCATGGGGCTGAGAGGCACTGCACTGCCCTGTCCAGAGCACAAGTTCCCAGAGCTGTTTTCAAGCTGCTCTGATTTTCGCTGCACCCCCCACAATGGTGCCCGGCCAGTCGCTCTCTGGCGCGGGACAGCTGTGGCTGAGAGACACTCACTCACCACCCGCCAGCGCTGTTCTCCGCCACTCACCTGCCCTGCCACTGTCTCCCGATCCTCCGTGGGGGCTCCCTGGGCGCCAGCTGCCACCATGTGTCCGCAGCTTTGAGCTTCTGTCACGCCATGATTCCTGGGATGGTAGAAGGTGCGCGTGTGGGGTCTGCTCCTTCTTCATTGAAAAGTACCCTTCACTGGTGCCGGGGGTCCCAAGCTGCTCTTCAGAACTTTTCTGGGTCCCGGGGGGGGCATCTCCCCCCCTCCTGCGCTCTCCCGGTCACTATATTCCCGTAGTCCAATGGCAACTTTTAGAGAGTTTCTCTGTGTGCTTCTTACTCATCTGCCATCTTTTTTCCTCCTATGTGGTTTTTTTTTTTTTTTTTGTTTCTTCTATATAGAGGATCATGTCATCTACAAATAATGATAATTTGACTTCTTCCTTCCATAAACATATCCATTTTATTTCTTTCTCTTGCCTGATTCGTCTAATGTTTCAAGAACTATGTTGAACAGGAGTGGTGATAGCAGACATCCTTGTCTTGTTCTTGATTTTAGAGGGAAAGCTTTCAGCACTTTTCTGCACTTCATGTGATCTTGGCTCTTGGGGTGCCATAAATGGATTTTTCAGATTGAGATAATTTCTTCTATACTTATTTTTTTCAGGATTTTTATAATAAATAAAAATCCTGGATTTTGTCGAAGCCTTTTGGGGGGGGCATCAAGTGAGAGGATTATGTGATTTTTTTTTTTTTTTTGGTCTTTGCTTATGTGATGTATTACATTTATTGATTTTGGTATGTTTAACTATATTTGCATCCCTGAGATAAATCCCACTTGGTCTTGATGTATGATGTTTTTGATGCTTTGTTGCATTCTATTCACCAGCATCTTGTCAAGGCTTTTTGTTTCTATGTTCATTAAAAAGATTTGCCTGTAGTTCTCTTTATAGTTGGGTTCTTTTCTGGTTTGGAATCAGAATAATGCTAGCATCCAGTAATGAGTTTGCCAATACTCCTTCTCATTCAATTTTATTTAACATTTGAAGGAGTAATGGCATTAGATCTTCCTCAATATTCTTATACAACTTGTCAGTGAATTCATGAATACCTGGGCTTTTCTTGGTTGGAATTTCTACTGCTTCTTCAATTTTATTGCCTTTGTTTGATTGTTCAGATTTTTTAAATATCTTCTTGGTTTAGCTTGATAATTCCTATGTATCTAAAAACCTATTTCTTCTGAATTGTTCGATTAGAATACAAATTATTAAAGTAGTTACTAATAATTGTGATTTCCCCATTGTCTGTTGTGATTTCACCTTTTTCCTTTTTAATTGCATTGATATGGGTCTTTTCACTCCCTTTTTTGGTAGGATTTGGTAAGAGCTTATCTATTTTGCTTACTCTTCAAATAACTAGCTCTTCGATTAATTGATTCTTTGCATGGTGTTTTTTAGTATCGATTCCATTAATTTCTGCTCTAAAGTTTATAATTTTCTTCCTTGTACTAGTTTGGATTTGGGTTGCTCTTGTTATGCTTGTGTGGATTTGGATTGTTCTTTTTCATGCCCATGAGGTGCATCATTAGGTTATTTGGACTCACTCTGTTTTTCTGATGTGGGCATTCACAGACATAAATTTCCCTCTTAGGACCACTTTCATGGTGTCCTATGGCTTCTACTATGTTGTACTGACCTTATCATTTGACTCTAAAAACTGTCTAATTTCTTTCTTGATTTGGTCCATGACCCATTAATTATTCAACAGGGTATTGTTTAATTTTCATGTGTTTGCATAACTTCTGTGGTTTGTGACTACTATAAAGTAATCCTATAAGTTATGGGTCCTGCATTAAATTGTTTCCTTTGCAAACCCTGACTACAACAGATGGCCACATTTGCATTCATGTGGGAAAGATGGCCACAGTCATGTTTGTCCCCTAATGCAAAGTTTGCAAACAAAAACAAAATTTTCAACCCAGAGGTCATAAGGCCAGTCAGAGAAAACCATGACTTGTTGGATTCCAATACTATGGATCCTGAAAAGATACAACTCATTGAAAAATACAATAGAAACATGAGAAGACAAGGTAAAACATGCCTCTCAAAACTCCCAACTCCCCCAAAGCTAATACCACATGGCAACAAAGAGGAAGAAATCAAAGCAACACAGCCAGATTATTTGAAAGGGTGACAATAAAATAGATCTGTAAGACTGTTGGCAAACTCAAAGAAGATACAGTGGTACCTCAGTTCATGAATATATCAGTAGGGTGAGCAGTTAAGCAGAAGGAAAATAACAATAAAATCAGCAACAGAAAAATAATGCAATGAGAGGAATAAGCCATTACCTTTCAGTAAGAACTACCAATGTGTGGTGGGTGCTGCACTGGATTCCTTCTATAGCTGTTGCTTTCTATATGAAAGGAATCACCACTTTTGCAGTTCCCAATAGCCTTGGACTGCTCCTGAGGCCAGCACCACCTGCCTGTTCTGTCATTTCTCCCTAGAGCATCCAGTTCTAGGAGCTTACCCTGCATTTGTGGAGGAAGTTTTCCCTCCATAAGAGCCAGAATGAGCTTTTAGCCTGTTTCATTCCTTTCTCTGCACTGTGGCCCATTTCTCCAATTTCTCTGTAGCTTCTGATTTTCCTTTTAGTTCCTAATCAGTTCCTAGAGACACTTTTTTTTCCCTCTCTGCCAAGTCATTATTCTATGGTGTCTACATTCTAGAACTTGGAGAGGCTGAATTTTGCAGCTGATTGCTACTCCACCATTTTCTTCCTCTCCAGATTCATTTTTATTGTGAGATAGACAACAGTTTTGGGGTCAACAGTAGGATATTATGGTTTGGATCTAAAATGTCCCCCAAACGTGCCCACTTCAGCAGAACATATACTAAAATGTCCCCCAAAATCTTATGTATTGAAGGCTTGTTTCCAAATGTTCAGAGGTGAAACTTTTAGGAAGTAATTGGATTATGAAAGCTCTAACCTGATCAATGGATTAACTTATAGCTGACTAGGTTATTGGGAGGTTATGGAAGCTTTAGAAGATAGGGTCTAGTTGGTGCAAGTAGGTCACTGGGGCAATGCATTTGAGTGACACATGCTATACGTGATATCTTTTTCTCTTGCTTTCTTTGCTCCCTGGCTACCACGAAGTAAGCAGCTTTGGTCCACCATGTGTTCCCTGCCATGAGATCTGGCCTCACCATGAGCCTGAAACAATGAAACCCAGTGACCACGGACTACAACCTCTGCAACTGTGAGCCAAAATAAGCCTTTCTTACTTTTAAGCTGTTTATGTCAGGTATCTTGTTACAATGCTGCAAAGCTAAATAAAATAATAATATTTTCAATTCTTTGATTATGAATTATGAATATTAATTATTAATCTTTTCTTCAGTGAAATGTTGAGCACAGGAAGGTATGGTACACGCTGTTATTTTGTAATGTTTGGTTATGTTTAGGCATGTACTTTGACATTGGCTCATAATTTTTCTATTCCTCACAGCATAACTATCTGAAACAAGAGTTCTCAGTGAATTCTACTCATCCTACAGGTAAGACAGCTTGGCTAATTTTCAACTATAGCAATAGAGCAGAGAGACTATAATGCAGTCTGATCTGAAAGCCAATGAGAGATTTTTAAATTCGGGGGTAAGAGGAAAAGCTCAGGCCACATGTGGTTGAGAAATGGATTCTCCCAAACAAAAAGTAAACTTTCTCCTATATTTTACAACTTGGAGCAAGGGACCCATGGAAGTTAGGTTTCTGTGTTCCCTCAGACTAGGAGATAGGGACTTTATCTTTCTGATAATTAGGGATGGCTCCCCAGTTCTTGAGAAAGACAATCCTGAGTTGTGAAACTGGCAAAGGGTTTGCAGAATGAGTTACATCTCAAAGAGTCAGGGAAATGATTTACAATCAAAAGTTTTCTAAGGTGAATGCGCTAAGAAAAGGAAGTGAAACTCTAGGTAGTATCAGGAAGAAGCTTGTGTATAGGTCAATCAAGCTGGGTGGAATTTTTAGGCCACACTGATCATAAATATTACTGGGATTCAGTTATGAAAACCGATGGGAAGATTTTAATAATGATAAATGGTTGGGACGTGTTTCAAAATTTAGTAGCCAACTGATCCCAGTGTTTCTCTTCAGAGCTTATTGTGGTTATGGTGATGTACTCATTAAATGTAGTGAGGAAATCACTTACAGGGTGAAAGTATATTGTACACACATTCATAGGTCATTCCTCCCTTATCGATTCCCAGTCCTCAGAAGTGTGTGAGAAAAATACAGAGAAATATGTGAGGAAAGCAGAGAAAAGTTAGTTTTTCCCACTGCAAAGTGTTTTTATAATCCTTATTGTGTTAAAATGCCATGGAATGGACTATATTTTTATTCCAAATCCTTATAGCCCATCATTAACATGGAGGACTTTTGTGATGTGTGATGGACATATGTAGCATTTCCCTTTAGGTTTGGGTTAATTCTTTGAATTACTACTGGCATAAAATGCAACCAAATAAAAGTTTGAAGTAGAAATTTAAGGTTGACATTGTGGCTGTGTGTGGTGGTGCATTCTTGTAATCCTAGCACTCTAGAGGCCTAGTCAGGAGGATCTCCCTGAGTTTAAGGCTAGCTTGGGTTCCATAGTGAGTTCAAGGCCAGCCTGAACTACACAGTGAGACCCTGTCTCAAAAAAAAAAAAAAAAAAAAGGATTAAATTGTGGGTAGATGTACACCTTTGTCAGAATGACTTTTCTAACATTTAGAGAATGTTACAAGGGTAGAATTGATTGGCTTGGGAGGTAGAACATTCCCTGTGAATTGAGTATTCAAGCTAAAACTATATGGAGATGTAATCAAAGTAATCAATGTACTGGTTAAAAAAACTTACACTAATTGATCTCTGAATCCCTTTTAAATTTTCTTCCTAATTTCAAAGTATTTAGATTTGCCATCTGTCCAGTCAATATTGTTACTGCTTTCCCATTCAATTATTATTCCTTGAATCTCATTATAATTCATTTGAATTTCTCATATTCGTGGAACTAAATCTGTGAGAGAATATTTTTAAAAGTATTATGCATTCAATTTCTCTGTCCTAAACATGCAAAACAGAAACAAAAGCTTTTCTAATTATCTATTTGCCCAAATTAAAATACAATTAAACAATATTATAATTGGTAGGTGATGTAAAACCCCTAGGAACATTGAAGGCCCTATGTTTCCTCAAGAAAAATTTCAAAGCTGAAATTATCACTGGTATATTTCTACATCCAACATTCTCCTCAGTGATTTCCAGTGGCACTTTGTTTAATCTGTCAGAAGGTTTTGAATGAAGCTTCCAATATATACTTTTGTTAAGTACTCTTTTCTTTTTTGGGCCATTTGGTTGAAAATGAATTAAGTAAAACATCCCAAAAAAGTTAAAAATGTAGTCAATTGTCTTTGTAATGAAAAGAGTCTAGAGTTTCTAAACATTATGTGATTAAAGTTTTATTTTTCCATGTAATTTCATTACATGACAAAATTATCCCAAAGATTATAAAGAGGTATTTTTTCTTTTCTTTCTTTCTTTTTTTTTTTTTTTTTTTATGGGTACCGGGAGTCAACCTCAGGACCTCATGCTTGCCAGCAGGCACTTGTGCCACTGAGCGATATCACTGGCCCTTTTCTTCCTTTATGTGCGGTCGAACTCAGGACCTTGTGCTTGCCAGGCAGGCGCTTATGCTGCTGAGCTATCTCACCGGCCCTCTTTTCTTATTTTAAGAGTAAAAATTGTGCATTTCCTTCACTAGCCATTTTTTCCAGATAAAAATGATTTGGCATATTTTTATAAAGCTTTGTATCATTTATTCTAGACATAGCCATTTCCCCTTGAGAAGCTTTCTAAAGAGAGCTTTGACAGCTGCTTAAAAAATGATTGAATGATGTTCTCAGAGTTTATCTTTTGCCTGTTTTATAATTTTTGCCTAACAAAGAAATGTACTGAAGGTAGACTAACCTACAGTTCAAAAGAAACACCAAGAGAAACAATTACTTTTGCACAAAAGCTGATTTTTCACTTCCCAAATTAATTGATTCAGAAATCAGCACGTGGGGACTATAATTCCAAGTCTTTACAAATAACACATACATTTTACAGTGAATTTGTCCTTAACCTTGAGGTTAATAAAATAATATACTGGGCCGATGAGATGGCTCAGCGGCGTAAGCGCCTGCCTTGCAAGCGCGAGGGCCCGAGTTTGACTCCCGGATCCCACATACGAAAAAGGGGCCGGTGATATTGCTCAGCAGCACGGGTGCCTGTTGGCGTGCGAGGTCCTGAGGTCGACCCCCTGGTACCCACAAAAAAAAATGTATATATACTAACGAGGAGGTAGCTTTGAAAATTGTTTTAAACGTGGTATTGTATCCCAGTTCTTTTTATAGTAAACTTTTTGCTGGGAAGGTTGAGGTGAATATGATTGATTTTGAAAATCTCTCTGATAGAATAAAGCTACCTCAGAAAAGAGAATATTATCAAGGGTAAACAAGTAATACAGCACTAGCTGATATTACCTGCACAAAGTATTTCTATCTTATGAAGTTGTGGAAAAATTCCCAAGTAACCCAAGTACATATTTGTCACGAACCATAGTATGACACAAGTATTTTTATTTCTGCTGTTTTATTGTAAACTTGGGGTCCCTGGACTATATAGAATATATTTCTTCACTGTGTATATTTCTCTTTTTCTTTTTCCTGTATTTTAAAGAAAAAATGGTTTAAAAATTATGTCTTGTCATTCTTGGAAAATGTTGCCCCTTATATATATGCATATATCAATTAATTTGTGTATCTACTCTTTCAATCAATGAGCAAATAACTTTAAAACATTCTATGCCAGACAGTGATGCAGGAATTTGGGTGGGAGAAGTCTCTCTCCCCTTGGAGCTTCACATCGATGGAGAAGGCATGCATTTTCCCAGCTCACCACAAAGAGTATCAATCTTCCTCTCTTTTTTTGCATGCTTTTTTAGGGGTTTAAATCTTTAGCTCATGTTAGAATTAAAGATGGCGTGAAAAAAACCCTAAAGCAGTATTTTTTAAAATTAGTGTTTGAGATTACCTTGAGAATTTTTGAAAATTAAAGTCTGACATCTTACATTACGTGACTGAAATTATGGTTTAAAAATTTTCAAAGATTGCAAATACTTACCATGGTGAAATAAAATCTTTTCATTAGGTATGGTAATAAGCTCTGCCTTTTCTTCTCATCTATCTATTTGGTTATCAAACATTTCCAGGCATTAAGTATGTTGTATAAATATGGTAGGTGTAAAGTACATATATATTAAGACATGACTCCTCTTAATATAAATAGATGTATTTAACATGATACATTCTGATGAAAATTACATATGAAGAGTGTGACCATTAATCATGATTGCAATTTGACTGGATTAAGAGATGCTCAGCATACTAGTAAAGCACAATTCTGGGTGAGTCTTGAGGGCATTACCTTGGGGACTTTTATCAGGTTCCTAGCCCTGTTGTCTCTGGCACTGTTCCCTTGATTTGCCTTACAACTGCCGTAAATTAAGAAGTTTTGCTTTGCCACGTGCTGTTGCCATATTTCTGCCTTGGAGTCAGCAGACCATGGACTGAATTCCCAGATACTATGAGCCAAATTAAACTCCTCTTTTAAATTGTGGGCATCGGGTATCATGACATCGCATGACACAAAAGCTGACTAATACAAAGTGTAACTTAGAATATTAAGTAATAATGGCCAAATCTTTCTAGGAAATTCAAGAGTGACTTGTAGAAAGAACATTTGGTTGTTTGAGGAAGAAGAGGACAAAATGAATAGTCTCTAGAAGTAGAAGACCTAAGAAATGCTATCTACAAGACACATGAACAAAATTCCTAGAGTTCTATTAACTGTATAGCTAACTTATGGTCCTGAAATTTAATAGTAGTCAATGGCTCTGATTTACTTCTCAGTGAACTTTTCTCTGGATTTGCTAGCATTGTGTTTCTAAATGGGTAGACAACTTTTGCTAATGTCACCTGAGATGCCTGTCAAAAATAAAATTTTCTTGGTGTCAGCTGAGATACATTAACCAGGAGACACTGCTGTTTTTGAAGAACCCTCTACGATTTTTCACAACATTGTGTTAGTTTAATATCTTTTTTCTTCAAAATTATCAAGGAAATTAAAAGTGTTCATTTACAAAAATTATAGATACCTCAATTAGTAAGTGATTTTTATTGTTAAGCTATACAGGATTTATCCAAAAGTTCATGGCAAGTTTTTAGGTCAGGAATTTAGAACTTTCTGCAGAAATTACTTTGTATGTGGGGGTCAATTCATAATGCATCAAGAATGATCTGATATCATCCTTTAAACAACCCCTGCCCCCATCTAACATCTATCTGCCACGCTCATGTTAGGACACATCGTTTTAACTCAGTTTTGCAAGAGCACATCTGCCTCGCTGCAGTAGGATCCTAGATTGCCCTTCTGTCTTATTTTGGTCTTAAAAATACAAGACAATCTTTATTAGCATGGTTATTAAAAATGCATAGAAAGGAAATGCATTACATTGAATGAGAGGGTTAAGAAAGGAAAGTGCTTTTAGAGGAATTGTATTAGTTGAATAGCTAAGGACAAATCAAGTGCCACTTTTTTGGTACTTGATGTTTCAGAACTACTGGGATAGGGTAAGTGGTGATATGTTGTCTAATTTAGCATCCACTGTACACATGTAGCTATATAAATATGAATTAATTAAAATTAAATGAAATTAATTTTTTTCCTCATTTGCACTAGTCACAAATAGCTACCCAATACCTACAATTCTTTTGTGACCACTGCACTGGACAGCAGAAATACAGAACATTTTTAATCATCATAACAAATTTTATTAGGGGGTGTTATTCTAGAGGAAGGATTGGTAAACTTTTTCTATAGGTGTCAGTTAATAAATATTCCAGGATTAGTAGGATATGTATAGTCTTTGTCTTATGTTGTTCTTGTTTTTAACCTTTAAAATTAAAAAAAAATGGTTCTTAGCTCATGAACTATAATAGCATAGAGGCTGGCCACACTTAACTTACCCTAGAGCATCTCATCCCTTTTTCTGATAAACCTGCAGAACAGGGGATCAAACGAATCTTATGAGTGGAGTTTTCCTGGGTGCTAAGTTACCTATGGCTCATATTGGAACTTTAGTATCAATAGCAGTACGATCCCTTCCGCATCTGTGAAGGGATGCAGTTGGGTCTCTGGGCTTCCTTCATCGTGCTCTGCTGAGTAGACCCATATCCTTTGCTTCAGTGAGCATGGGTGGCACCCAAGAAAGCAAATCACTGTGTGATCATGCTGGATGCATGGGTCTTTTCACTCATGGCATTTTCTTTCTTTCTTTTTTTTTTTGTGGGTACCACGGGTTGACCTCAGGACCTCGCGCGCCAGCAGGTGCCCGTGCCGCTGAGCAATATCACCGGCCCCTCATGGCATTTTCACATGAGCTAAAGCATGCGTTTTGAGGAAAGATGCTCTGTTATCTCATTGAAATTAAACATCATAAAAATACAATAGTTACTATTTTTCTCTTATTAAAATGTAAAATATTTGATAATATATTTCTCCTTTGGTTATTACCATCTGTAAGAGTAACTCTGAGGTTGTTTGTCTTAATTTTGCTTTTGAGAAAAGAATGCAAAATTTAGTTATATTGTTTAATACATTTATGCATTCAATTTAACAAGCATATCAATTATGTGCCACACACTATGCTAATAGTAGTGTGGTATAGATATTGGTTTGGAGCATAAAAGAGCTCATTTGTGATTTGACTATTACCTCAACAACACATTTTGTGTTTGTGAAGTTGTTAAGCATCAAGTCAGGTGTTTGTCATTCACTGGGCATTTTATCATTCAAAACTTTCACAAAAGGAATACTTATTATATTCATTTTAGAAACGAAGCAAATTTACTTCTTTCTGTCAGGATTATCTTTCTCTTGCCCTAAGCAACAACGTGTACGAAAACATGTAGCAGTGCCTGGTTCATGGTAGGTGTTCACGTGTTGAAATTCAAAGTATTCAGATAGAAGAATACAGTGGTTGAGAACATTGGCTTTGGATCAGATCGCGATTTCAAAATGCACTCCGTCACCGAAACAGACAAGAACATTACAGAAGAAGGAAACTACGGACCAATGTCTTGCGAATATAGATACAAACATCCTCGAGAAAATATTAGCAAATAAAACCCAAATGTATAAAACAAGTTGTGACCAAGCAGGAATTCACTTATGTATGCAAGGCTGGTTCAGTACTCCATTCAAATCAAGGTAAGAAGTACTGACATCTCAAGTATATTGAATGTTCTTATGCACAAACAGGGAATGTCTCTACATTTATTTAGACTGCCACTGATTCAATTTTTTGTATCAGAGCCTTACAGTTTTTCGCATATAAATCTTGTATAAGATCTATATTTTGTTAAATGCTTACCCATTTCATTTTTTTTTTTAATATGCGGGTACTAGGAGTCGAACTCAGGACCTCGTGCTTGACAGGCAGGCGCTTATGCCGCTGAGATATATCACCGGCCCACCTATTTCATTTTTGAAACACATTTTTGCCTATGTTTTAAGTTTTCATATAAATATAGGAAGCAATTGACTTATGCATATTGTGTTTCCTACAACTTTTGCCATGATTACTCATTACTTACAGGAGCGGTTTCATTCCTTGGGATTTTTCTAGAAAAATAATGATGTCTATAAACAAAGATAATTTTGTTTATCTCTAATTTGTAAACTTTTAATTTCCTTTTTGCTTTCTCATTGCATTAGTCAGGACTTCAAGTTCAATGTTGAATATGAGCAGTGACAGGGAATATATTGGTCTTGTTCCTGATTTTAGAAAGAAAGCTGCAAGTGTCTCATAGTTAAGTATGATGTTAGCTAGAGTTTGCTTGTTTTTATAATTTTATATTGATCTGAGGAAATTTCCTTTTATTCTTAGTTTACAGAGAGTTTTTAATGATGAATAAGTATGAGTTATTTTAAAAATTGTTTTTTACATTCATTGATATGATTACATGATTTTTCTTCTTAACCTGTTGACTTCCTAGATTATAGTTAGTTTTTGAGAATTCAGATGTAGACCTTCTTGACACAAATGAAATCAACAAATTTTTGGCAAAGGAGCAAGAGAAATCCAAAGAAGAATGATGTTCTTTATAAAATTGGTGCTGAAATAACTGTCCATTGCACACCACACACACATATGCTACAGGAATCTAGACCATACTTGTATCTGCGACATTAACAAAAAATGGGTCATATGCCTAAGTATACAATAAAATGATTACATTTCTAGAAAGTAAAATAGGAGAAAATCTAGGTGACCTTGGTTTTGTTATACATTTTGAGATGTGAAACAAAAGCCCAATCAGAGGAAAAAATTATTAATTAGGATTCACTAGAATTAAAATATTCTTTGTAAAAGAGACTTAAAAACATGAAAAGAGAAGCCAAAAACTTGGAGAAAATCTCTGTACAACATGTGTCCTAAAAGGACTCATGTTCAAAATATACAAGGGACACACAACTCAGCAAAGAAGACAAACAGATGGCAAAGAAGCATGGCGTGATGATTACTAGCTCATGTCATTAGGAAGCTGCAAAGAAAAACAACAAAAGCTATCTATGGGCATGCAGAGCAACAGAAATTCTCACTCATTCTTTGTGGAAATACAAAGTGGTGTAGCCACTTAGAAAGACAGTCCAGCAGTTTTAATTATTTTTTAAGAGAAGGATAGTTTTACCACGTGTTCCATTGTTTGTTGTGACTAATTTCTGGTCCATCTCACCTTAAATATGTTGCAGTCCTGGCTCCTCGGTACCCTGGAATATGACTTTGTTTGGAACAGGGCCTTTAGAGATGTTATCGGTTAAAATGAGGTCCTTTGGGTTGGCTTAATACGGCATAACGATGTCCTTACAGAAAGGAGGAATTTGTAGGCAGAGATAGCCATGCAGAAAGGAAAGATGATTGGTGACACAGGAAAGAATGCCACACAGTCACGAAGGCACAGATCGGAGTGAGGCACCTACAAACAAACAAAGGACACCAAAGACTGCTGATGTTTCACCAAAAGCTTGGGGAAGGATGGCAGCTTCTTCTTCAAAGCCTTAGGAAAGAATGCATTTCGCCGACCTCTTCATTTCAGACTTCCAGCCTCTGCTACCGAGGCAGTAAATTTCTATTGTCCTCAGCTGCCCAATTCATGGCACTTTGTTATGAAAGTCCTGGGAATGTAATACTAAAAACTTGCTCAAATGAGCTGAAAATTTAGGTTCACACAGAAAAGTGCCCATGAGTGTTTATAGCAGTTTTATTCCTTATTGCCCAATCTTGGAAGAAATTGAGATGCATGTTGTTCAGTAGATGAATGCATAAACAAATGGCGATAGATCAGGGCCATGGGCTGTTTCTTAGTGATAAAAAGAAGTGAGCTATCAAGCTATGAAAAGACGTGGAAACACCTTAAATGCTATTACTAAGTAGAAGAAGACAGTCTAAACAGGCTACAAATCACAGGATTCCTAGCTTATGACATTCTGGATGACAGAGCTAGTAAAATGATGAGTGGCTTCGGGAATTCAGCAGGAGTGATGAACAGTGACACAGGAGGGGTTTGTAGGGTGGTGGTGTTATTTTGCTCAATACTGCAATGGCAGGCACACTACAGTGTACATGGGCTAAAACCCATGGAACTGTGCAACAGAGGGTGGGCCCTACTGTAAATTTTAGATTAGTTAATAACAATGTATCATCGACTGTAGCAAATGTACATCCTAATACAAATGCCAGCAATAGGGAAAACTGTGCAGGGGGAAAAAGAGGCAGGATTAGGCTATATGATCACTCTCTGTATTTTCTGTATTTTCCCGTAAACCTTAGACTGCTCTAAAAATGGAAGTCCAACAATTCAGGTAAAATATACTACAACCTAGTCGTGTGTCCTTGGAACATTTTAAATTTTTTATGCCCCCATTTTCTCTTGTATAATAAGAGACTAAAAACAAAACTACCCTAAGGTTGTTGTGAAAATTAAATGTGATCATACATGTAAACTGCTCAGCACAGGGCCTCATACTTACTGACTTAGGTATGTTGCTAATTATTTAAAGAGAAGGGAGAATTTTATAGGTATCACAAACTGGCATTTTTTTTTTGTAAAATAGAAGCTTTTGACACGGCTCAACACTGGCCTAATTAGAAGTTTAATATGGATTCTAGCACAGAGTTTAATCTCACTGCATTTCACATCGAGCTGGTGACTGGTACAATCATCCTCAGTGCCAGACGCCACTGGTAATATGTGTTCCCGCCAATCAGGGCTGAAAGCCACATGCAACTGCTTGACCTTATGCGGCAGATGTGACTGTTGCATGAAATTTACCAAGTGGAGTTCCTGTGGCAGATAACTGTGGACACAGCTTGAAAGCCTTGTCCCCTGTGCTCTATTAAAACAATCCTGTTCAGACAAACACACGTTTAGAGCCATGTTAGTGCACATATGATTCTTTAGGGGCACTTAATAATGGTTTATCTTTTCTCATTTTACTAGAAATATTGCCTTTACTAGCAGGTAAAGTTAAAAATCAGCTTTATGGTGTCTAACTCAATTTTCAAACACTGGCAACATAAAGCTCATAGGCTGCCAGCAGTACTTGTAAATTAAAGATTACTTTAATCCTCAGTGACAGAGATTTATGAAATATTGCTTTAAATCTCTGCTTCATGTGGTAAAGCAAATTGAGTTTATTTTATAGACAAAAGCAATCTGAGGAAACCCATAGATTACTTTGGCCACTGAAGGGTATAAATTATCTCTAACTAAATTTTGTCTGTACTGTATGCTGAGCTATTTAGATAAAACATGTTTTTGACATTTATTACTAAATGATACCTTCTTCTAGGCTCCTGTATTCCGTGGAGTTGAGTGTAAAATGAATCATTAAGGAAATTAGTAATCTTTCTCTTGACATGAATTACATTATCCAAGGATCTGAAAATTTAAATGTATTTTTCTAAGTAAATTGTTGTGAAAAGGTATCCAAACCTATTATGATGAATATAAGGTATGCCTAAATATTACATGGCCCAGATGCATAATTTGTAGGCAAATTCCCTGCCATCATTTAGGATTTTTATGTATATTCAGTTCCACAGGGTATAATCTCACATAGAGCGTGGTAAGTAAATCATTCTGACGGTGGTCCCTGTGCTGTGCGGGGTAGAGCAGTTCTGGTGGAGCAGGAAGGTTTTTAGTGGACACCCCACCACCAGCAGTGATGCTGCTATTATTTCTTTCTAGAAAAGAAGAAAGCATCCATTAGAAACAAAGCTCAGCACTAGAAAGAAAATATATATGTTTTAAAACTCCAAGAAACAACGTTTAATGGATAAGAGAAGCTAATGTGTATGTGTGTATAAACACTAAAACACAGACAGCCAATCACAGGTTTTAATAACTGGGTAAGCATAAAAGATGAAAAATGAGTAGAGAATTTAAAAATACTGCACCTGGATCTAGGAAAAGTAGTCATTTGGTACTATTTGCAGTCAGTGCAACACTCAAATAGATCTATCATCTATCTATCTATCCACTTAGCATCCTCTCAACTTAATAAGATAATCGACCTTTATTAACAGAATTTTTTCCAAAAATATTTCTCTGGAAAAACCTAACCCAAAACACTGCCATCTACATTTAAGTTTTAAGTGACTTTTGTCCCTTCATAATTATTATTAGTACATTTATTTTTATCTGTTATTTATACATGTGAACTGATTTCCTCCATTTTTTTCTTATTTCTCATGTTCTTTTTTTAGTTGCTCTCATGTTCTTTCCTATGTACATTTGTGGTCTTTTCCCAAATCTCTCTGTTTCCTCTGATTATATGCCGTAGATTGTGCCTCTTAATAATTATTCACCAGGGTATTCTTTTAACCCATAGGTGTAAAAATATTATGGTCTCTTGATGTTCACATCAGATGTGTCTATGGTATCAGTGTTCTTCCTGGGAAGATAAGAACTTGTTTTATTTTGCACCAAGGCTATCCACTTTTCTTACTATTCTTTCTAATGTATTAGTCTTGTATTTCTTTAACATGATTTATAATTAAATGTTAATTATACCAACAAATTATGCATTCATTCTTTTCTGAATGCCATTCCTTGACCCTAGGATCTCTCCTCTTCTACCTATTAATTGTCCTTTTGTAGCTCTTTGATGAATTCTTGAACTCTTTTAAACTTTGTGGTTCTAAAAACATCTTTAGTTCATCCTTACTCTTAAAAGTAGCTTAGTTGGATATGGTACTTTAGGTTGACATTCTTTTCCCTTAGTGCTTTGAAAATATTATTCCTTTGCATTCTGATATCTATCATAGCTCAGTCATACTGCTAATTCTTCCTTTTTCCATGATCCGTACTTATCTTCTAAGTCATTTTAAAGGTATTCTCTTTATCCCTGATTTATTAAAACTTTAGCATGGCAAACACCGGTGTCCTTAGTGATGTTAATCTTTCTTAAAACTTAATGTTCACTTTTAGTCAGAAGAATGATTACTCATTAGTTCTGGAAAATTTTCTACATCCAGCTTCTCACATTTTGCTCTCCTACACCACTAGTTTCTTTTTTATTTATTCTGGAACTTTTATTAAATGATCTATTCTACATTTTTAGCTACTCATTCACATTTTTATCATTTTATCTCTGTGGCTTGAATTCAGGATGAACTTATCAGGGTGATAATGAACATTAATGATTTCCATTAAAACAAACCCCTTTACTGCAGTGATCTGGGGGTCACCTCCCACTTTCTAAGAGCTTTGTTGCTGTTCAGAATAATTCTTAGTTTCTGAATCAGGCTGAGTCTAGGATTTCACATGAAATCTTTTTGTCATTTAGTTTTCTTCCCTTGAAGATTTCAATAGAACCAAACTTTGGTTCAGATTTTCTTCTGGGAGAACAGAAATTAAGACCAGAAATTAAGACCATGATTAATTTTCATCATGACTATATCAACTCCAGATTATACTCCATCTACTGTGATGTTATTTGATGAAACACACACACACACACACACACACACACACACAGATCTCAGAACTTCCAATTGATTTTTTTCTTTGGCAAGTAGTAAAATTTATTATCTCACATAGCAAGAGGTACCAAATTCCAAGCAAAGAGGCTCCAGGATAGACTAATTCATTTATTTATAATTCCATAATCATCAGTGGTATCAAGCAGAAATATAAATCTGTTTCTAGGAAGGCAGCAGCAGAGGAAGGACATAGTACAGGTTTAACTGTCCAGGTGTCTGCAATAGACCATATCATAGACTGATACTCATCCTTTTAAAATACATTTTTTATAATTTTACTTTTTAGCACCACAACTAGAATTTCAAAGCTTATTTTCATGTAAGTCCCCTTACTCTCCCCTGTTTATGGTATAGTTGCTACATATTATACCTACATACACTGAGAAGCCCATTGGATGATGTTATAATTTTGCACCCAATTGTAAAATATATTGTAAGAGTCCCTCTAGGAGAAGAGTTTATTTTATCTACCTAAATGGAAACCAGCACTGGAGACTGCTGGGTTAAAGGTAGTGCTTTGCTGTGTCATACAGCACAACTGCAATATTTACACCCCAAACATGGATCACGACAGAATTGGCTTTGTTTCCCAACTATGAATACTGAAGTGGCAGAACAGAGTTTGAAACTCACATCCTAATGCACTATATATTCCTTATTGCACTGCTGATTATGCTACAGTTCAGATTAACGCTTCTTCAGCCTTATAGTTGATAAGGTGCAGAACTCAAGGGCTGGTTCCTTCTCTCAAATACTCACGTATCTGGCCCCGTAGGATCTCTTCGTAAATAAGACAGCTAAGTTAGGTAGAAATTAATAGGCAGTTAGACAAGGCTCGGCCCTTGAGGGAATCGGTGCAGAATATGAAAACACAGCACAACTGTGGCTGAAGGTGCATCGGTAGAAGGTCAGGCTTTAAGACAAAAATGTAATGACCGGGCCTACATGCCTCCCCTAGGGATAAGCAGTAACTTGAGATTCTACTATAATTGTATCATTTGATCCAGTAATGTCCAGATAGACATCAGTCACCTAGGTGGGTGACCAGAGCATCCGGACTTATCCTTTCCCCCAAATGCCTTTGTTCTTTCCATGTACCCTTGCTACATGACCCACTTTCCTTTTGGGTCAATATTAGCAAAGTGGCTATCCTTGGAATCTTATTGGTTGATTATAGTTTGGCCCATGTTGTACTCACCTTGTGATTTTGTACCCACTTTGCGATTTTGCTCTATAAAACATTCTTAGAGAAGGGACCTCTGTGGCAACCCAATTTTGGGACCTTTTCAATCTCTCAAGAGCTATCTCTCAATAAATTTTTCCTACTCTCAACGTCCCTTGTTCCTTGGAATTCATTCTTTGATTTCAGGGGACACAAACTCAGTGTATCTGACATCTGGAAGGTTGAGTGTTGTATTTGTCCTACGACATTTGCACTGCCCCAGAGGGCAGAGGGCAATACTAGCACTACATAGCTCCGACTCTTCCACACTCTCAATGCTTTATTAGTTCATTATGTTCAGGCAAGGGGTATTTATTCTTAAATTTTTAACCCTCTTTTGCTTGATATTAGCTATTGATACTAGTAGCTGTATACTCATCAGTCTGTTATAAATGCCTTTTTTTATTTAGTAATGTTATCTCCATGTCTTCCGTCATGTCATCAAAGCCTGTATTATTAGAAGTTTTGAAAAAAAAAAGTTTTGAAAGAGGCTCTTTTGAAAATTACTTTTGAAAATATAATTGATGAGCAGTTACCATCCAAGCTGGTAAGACATCAACCCTCACATACACGAAAATGCACATATGTATATTTGTTTTATGTATAGCAAAATACAGTTATTATGATATCTATTCTTTTTATCCAGTTTGCTCCCTCAATTCATCCATCTTTTCTATTTTCTGGCACTCTGGTTCCTAGAAATTTTGCCTTTTGCTTAATTGCAGCCAGTTTATAGGTGCAGAGGTGGAACAAAAGTGAAGGAGGGAAGGAGAAAGAGAGAGGGGAGAGAGCAAGAGAGAGAGAGAGAGAGAGAGAGAAAGAGAGAGCGCACTATCTTTCCTTACTGCCACAGCACCTACTAGGAAGTTGGTTCTTTAGCTCTTAACAGGCCCTGGCTCTGTTTCATCTTCGGTCACTGATATACTGAGTGGGCTGAGGGAACAGGAGTGAGAAATGTGATTGCTTTGTTTAGTGATTCTTCTTCACCATGGGAAGTGGGAGACTGGAAATCTGTAGCTGTCAGTGACATTCAAATTTTCATTGGTTGTAGGGTGATATGATGGGATGCTGATAGACTGCATGCTGGTTGGAGAATAGTCTTGTGTTATGCAAATGTTGCTTCTGACTTCCCAAAACAGCATACACGAAGAAAAACATAGGATAAGGTCTTTCAATTTTCATTCAAAGCACTATGGTTTATTATAAACTATTTTGGGAGACTTTCAAAGGATTCTCTGGACTCATGTAACAATAGGGAAGATGGCTGAGAACTAAAGGCAAAAATCTGCATTGCAGCAATAGTTAAATGTGCAACCTTTGCAAGTATCTTATAATAGCAGCAATAGTTTGAAAGAAGGATGAAAATATGAATCTCAGCATTTAGAAATTCCAAATCTCTTTGAACTTCCCTTGCTAGTAAAAGCCTCTTTTATTCCATCTGATTTCTTTAAATTGCCTTTGCATGAAATCCCTTCTAAAATTTTTATTCAAACTTACCTTTAAACTTACAGATAAAAATTATATGTATTTATTATACACCATGAGGCATTAAAGCACATATACACTGTGGAATGATTATATCTGGCTAATTAAAGCATGCATCTCCTTACATAAATTAACATCTTTTTGTTGAAAACACTTAACATCTACACTTCTAGCATTCAACAAAAATACACTATTGTCATTTATTATAAAATGTTGTACAGGGTTTAGTCTAGGGAAGCTCCCTGTTAAAATAGACTCACTCCAGTGGTCCAGTAAATCTGCAAAACAAATTTTATACAGTACTTCTCTTGCATTATTCCTCCTACCTAATTTTTCATTCTTTGACCAACATCTTCCCAGCACCCCTACTGCCAACTGTCCCTGCCTCTGGTACCATTCCTCTATGCTATTTCTACGAGCACAACTATTTTAGATTACACATACGAGTGAGATTTTGCCGTATTCATCTTTCTTTGCCTAGTTTATTTCACTTGGGATAATACCCTCCAGATGTTGCAAATGACAGGATTTCCATCATTTTATTGCTAAATAGTATTTATTGTCTACATACCACATTTTCTTTATCTATTCATGTATTGATGGACACCTAGATTGATTTTGTATTGTGGCTATTGTGAATGGTGCTGGAGTGAACGTAGGTGTGCTGGTGACCCAGTACGCTACTGGGTATGTAGTCAAAGGAAATGCATGAAAACCTTCTAGGGACTGCATATAGGGTGGTTGCTTTACATCAGGATGCTGATATTCTCTGGATCCTATTCCATAACTTGTCATCAACTCTGGGTCAGCAGTACATATGTGACATCATTATCAGGAGAATTGTAAAACCTGCTCCTGGAAAAGGTAGCCTACATACCAATTGCATTGTAGAGTTCTACTAACTGTATTATATTAGACAACTTGGGAGCACATATGGAAATAGATCTTAATAGTCTTACACTTAAAACCAAGGAGTATGAATAAAAGATTTTATCTGGTTAAAGTATACTGGTCAGAACTCAGAATTTGGTGGCTCTATTAACTTGGAGTGAGATTAGGTGGATCATGGCATTAAAAAGTGCATTGATGAGTGGAACACAAAAACCTTGGAAAAGTTTTATGTTGTTTACCCTCTGTAGACTACAGATGACAGTGGAGAATGTCACTGTGAGCTGAGTTGCCTGATTAATAATGGGAATAATGCTTGTAAGAGATAGGAATGGTGACTTCTAAAACATTCCCAGTTTGCTTTCTTAGTGATTTAGTGAAAAACCCGATAGGTCATGCAGAATGTCTGCATATTATTAATTCAGCACTGACTTCAATCACAGTTGTGGTCTCTATATTATCTTTACTCTTTTAAATCAACAGACTTCTTGGTAACTTTATACAAGTATCATCTTAGCTAAAACTTTCTGTTTCACACCAATCAATAAAGATAATCAGACATTCTTTGCTTCGTTTAGTAAGAACAATTGCACACTTGGCCAACTTATGGAACCTCAGGATGGTCCATTACATATATGACAGTATATTAATTGTACTTCTGGCTTGGAATGAAAAAGCACCTAGATGCCTCCATAAGAAACACCTAAGCCAGAAGACAGGAGAAAACATTCCATGGAGCAGCTGTATTTGGCAAAGTTTTAGGATTGCATGGTCTTAGAAATGTTGGGATTATTCCTTTAATGGGAGAGTTTGCAGTACCTTTTACTTCTACACTCAAAGAAAGAATCACAAAATTTGGGAGGCATTCTTTGAATATTAAATCCATCCCATTTTAAATTTGGAGATGCTGTCTCAACCTGTTTACTCAATAAACTGGAGATTTTAAAAGGAGACCAACATAAGAGAAAGACCTGTAATACTTCAAGGTGTTAGGGCAAGTTTCCTTGGTACAGTTTAACTGAAAGTGTGGAAAGAGATGCTGCAGGGAACTTCTGTTTCATGCCAAAGCGAGGACAAGAGTGTAGGCTCCTAGGAGCACATTTTCTCTAAGGATTGCATTCCTTGGCTAAGGACTATAAAAATATCTACCTTAACAGAATTAATGTAGTGTGTTTCCTAGAGAGTAAAGAGTGCCTTGTTTGAATAATACCTGCATATTCCAATGTTAAATAGAACAATATCGCTAGTGCTTGAACTGATATTGAGTGTATGTCCACGGTTGGATCAATAATGATTCTGTGAAATCAGAGACCCTGCATACTATGCCCTCAAATGCTACCCTGTTAGGCAAACTAGCTTATCAGCTAAAGATCATAGGGAGAAGCTATGGTTTTGAAGTTCTTTTTTATCTCCATTTTTAGGAAGTTCAAAGTCCCCTCCTTCTAAGCCCTATTTCTTACATATGGGCAGTTACCTCAACTCTACTTGTTCTTTTTGTTAATTGCTGAAAGCTGCCATTCCCACATCTCAGTACTTTATTTTATGTATCATTTTTTACATAAAATACCTTTGGGAACACCTTAGTATCTCATCATATTTGCCTTTTTGTTTCTCTAGGTCATAATTTCACTGCCAGATGAGAGGGAGATTCCTTAGGAAATTTCATCTAGTGGCTGTATCGGGTTGCTTGATACTCTCGAGAGCGCTTTCTTTGCTGGAAAGAGGCAAGTCCATGGGCTGTAGTTTTAATCTGTTTTACTTTTCATTCCATTTATACAGAAAATGTAGCACCGTAGCAACATCATCCTGCCTTGGACTAAACTATAAAAGTTTCAGGGGAAGCTTTCAGGGTGAAATCAGGAGAGTCATTCCTACCATTAAGAGCAGCAGAAAAATGTCTCTATAACCAGTAAAAATAATAAAATCACATTATCTCTGGTCTCTGGTTTAATCACAGCCTCACCACAAAAATGTGTGTCAAAATACTAACCTGTAATTCACACCTTCATTATTACTTAACTATATTACCCTCAGAAGACACCTTTTATAACCTCTCTGTGATGTGGTATTATCCATATGTTGGTTCTCTTCCTGGAGATTATGGTAGGTTTGGGGTCAAGATATCTATCTGCACAGTTATAACTATAACCCACCACTACCATCCATGTCATTGTTCAAGTGTGGTATGTATTATAATGGCTTAAGAATTATTAAACTGTACTTCTATGGAAGGTGAAAGCACTTTACCAATTTTTTCTGTTGTCACTGGACAAGCTAATAAGCCTCCAGCATCGTTAAAATTACCAGTATATGACCTGAGAGGGTTTGCTCTGGAGGCTGTCCTCCAGGAAAGCAGAGCTAGCCTGTGTCTCTTCAGGCCAACGTGTCTATTCACATTTTCAGTACGTGGTTTTTCTTATGATCTTCGGTTCTCTGGTGGGTCCAAAAAAATCATTGATTTGGGGTTTGCCCAGCCTTTTCTTGTTGGTAAATTGGGAGTGATGACTTTGATCTTTTTACGTATTAGAGCTGAAATGAAAAGTCTCTTCATCACTGTTTAAATATTTAATCTGAAAAACTTTCATTAGAATTTAAATCCATGTGAATCATCACATTGTTTTCCAATATTTTGTACATCAGTGAAAGGCAAGGAAGAATGTTTAAAGTTAAGGAATTATTATGCTCTCAAGTACAGTGCAAAGAGATAGAATTATCCAAAGTTAAGTCAATGAATGGAAGGAACTGTCCCGCAGCAAGATAATTCAGCAATAAATATACTACTGCAATTTTCTATCACATGTCAAAAATATTTCTCACCTTGGTTACTATGAAGAAGGTGAAAATATTGTTAAAATATCTTGATCAGGAATTGTGAGTAGATATTTTAAGCATTAAAAAATTATCATGAATCTTAAATTCATGTTTAATGAGAAATTGATATTGTTAAGATTTTCTTTACCAATTTTATATATATTCTAAAGTTAATATGTGCATTACTTACTTTTAATTTTGTTGTAATTATATAATATAAACAACATATGATTATGTTTTACACGGTTTCCTTTATCCCAAAATTCATCCCTATTTATTCAGTGTGCAATACAAATATTACCATTTTTTCAGTGTGCCATAAGGCAAAATTGTTTGTGCAAGAGTGCTGTCAGATGAAGTGCCAGATCGTGGTCATCATTTGTTGCAGTACATTAAACAGACTCCAAAATTTATAACCTCTTGGCATTCTCAAAAGTGTCTTTCTACCACAGGACTGAGGTCAAGAAATACCTTTATTTCAGGGGTCAGTAAAGCCTTTCAACAGTGTTGAAACTGAGAAGCCAGCTTTTCTAGAAAAAAAATGTTTAGTCTAAGATAGGAAAATTACAGGTTTATGTTCCTGAGGAGATACTCACCTTTGGTCTCAACGACCCTGGGTCTCCTGTACCAGCTCTTTATTTTGGTTGGCAGTGGAGTTTAGAAGGACAGCAAGGCGTCTCTCTGAAGTCAGCAGTGTTGGCTTCAGGCTCCTGGGTGACCCAGAGGCTGTTTCTTGGGTCAGGAAATCCCTTGTTACATAGAACACCAGGTGTCTTTCCAACTTTTAATTCAGCTCATGAACACGGTAAGTGGCATGGGACTGTGTTCCCTCCACCAACCCACCCAGCTTCGCTCCCCGAGCACCTTTCCTATGCTGTGTTCTGGACTTGAGTTGTTAGGGAGCCTGTGGTGTCGTGTCCGTCACAGGTGGTGTGTGTCAGTGTGCGTCCTGTGTCTTTCCTGCACTGCTGCAGCACCGATGATAATAAAGAAGGTTCTGTTGAAGGTCTTATTTTTTGTTTCCCCATTTTCATCTGGACTCCTGATGTAGTAAAATGAAGAAGCCCATGATTGATACTCTCCTACATTCTTCATTTTTGTTACTATAACAATTAGCACTTCATTGAAATGAATAACCATATTTAGAGTCCTTGATGACACATCAGAGAATATAAAAGTTGGCAGATGACCTCCAATGTGAGTTGTTTCAATCCAGAATGCAACTTAGTGAGAATAATTTAGTGTTTGTTAAAGCAGCCTTGATGACCAATTAATCAAAAGTTGGGCATGACTAATAACTAAATAATTTAACTACATTCCTCACGGGAAAATAGAATACTTGATTAGCATAGCCTGTGCTAGTGACTCTTTCACAGGGCCTCATCTGAAGTTCACTTAGAACTCTCGCTCTATTTTTACCTTGTGTTTATGAGGTAACTGTATTCAAAAAGAGCAAATGTGGTTTAGGAGCCCTTACAACCACATTTTTAATGATACTGATCTGTTTGTCTTAGCCATTAAAGAATACATATAGAAATGCTCCACTTTACAGCTTTCTCTGGACCATCTGAATGCAGTATAGCAACATTTCTGTATGGTTCCCCAAGGTGACCTTGGACACTGTGCATTTCTGATTAGTATGCTGGATACTGGCATCAATTTATATAATCTATACTTACCTTCTAAAATACATTCTCTAAGTTTTTCTTTTTCTTTCTTTTTTTTTTTTTTTTTTTTGAGACAGGGTCTTTCTATATAGTTCAGACTGGACTTGAACTCACTATGTAGGCTAGGTTGGCTTCAAACTCATGGCAATCCTCCTGCCTCACCCTCCTGAGTGCTGGGATTACAGACGTGCACCACTACGCCTGGCTAAGTTCTTACCTAATTGAAGTTTTACCTATTCTTGTTACTAGATTATATTATACTGAGTTATAAGGAACAAGCTTAAGCAGATTTTTACAAAATAAATCCTTTATTGTTACAAAATTTCTTTGGAAAAATCTATCAGAAATCTGTGCAAAGAAAACTCAATAAAATCAGAAAAAAAGTTGAATAATAGATATACATACATCTATTGAAAATACTATAGATAAAAAACAGAAGTTTGTGGTTTAGGGTTGGTTTGTATGTTACAAAAAAATTTACGTAGGCCATGAGCTTATTTTACTGTAGCAACTTTAACTAGAAAGAAGCGACCAAAAGCAAAAAGGACAAAACAACGTGTATGTAACACACTTAACATTTTTGCTTACCTCATCCAGGCCTTTAGGATGTTCTGGAAGGATTTTTTCCTTCAGCTCCAGGTGTTCTGAGGAGGCCGTGCTTCCTGCTTAGTGGAGGCAGCTATAACATTTACCAGCAGTCACAAAGCACACAGCTACCAGGCGGGGGATGAACACCCCTGCCCCAATACATTCTCTGTCTGTCTTTCTGTCGCACCTGGAGGACTTGAAACAATATTTGCATACTCATGAGTTCAAGACACAGTACTTAAAATTCATTTAGCTCCAAAAGTATAGGTTCGTCAAAATAGGAGGACAAGTGATCTGCCACAGGTCTTCTATGAAACGCTTTTGAAAACCCAGTGTTAGTGAAAGTATGGGATTTAAAAACAACAGTAGGAAAACAAGCCTAGGTGATTAGAAACAAAGATGAGACTCTCATAAATTGGTTGACACGAGGATATTTCTAATTGTCCTACTTATTGTGGTTAACACTGTTAGCTTACTGGAGTGGAGATCTTAGTAACTGGCTCATGCGCAGAGAGGGCAAAGAATTGTGAGTACCACGACATCGTCGCATGCAGCGAGCACAGCAGCAGGTCCTCGCACATTGCTTTCTACCATTCACTGGAATTTTATATTAAGAGTTCCCAGTGAAGGAAATATTTGATTGGATAGACCATAGAAAACCATATAAATGCAATTTTTTATTAGGACGGTCAGCCAAAATTTATTTGTTCATTGCACAAATATTAGTATAAAATTAAAAATAACCTTTAGGATATAGAATTCAATTTTAATATTAGGTATGTATTTATACATGCATATGTGCGTGCACAAATATATATCCCACATATAAACCTAATATAAAGGAAGTTATTTAAAAGAATGGCTATAATTTAAGAGAATGGCTATAAATGGCTATAAAAGAATGGCTATAATGGTTTTTAAATAAATGATGAGAAAATTGGTTTCAGGGAAATTTAAAATAAATTCTCCATCCTGCTTTGTATTCAAGTAACTTTCAGATAAATTAAAGAACTATGTTAAATTTCAGATTATAAAATTCTAGAGAAAATATAGAAACAAAAATGGAAAAAATTAAAGAATAAATGGGTGGGTTTACAATATAAAAATGTAAACTTTTGATATAGTACAAAAATAATACTAATAACTTATGTAGCTAATTAGAAACATATTTTAAATATATATGTAGGGAGCTAGTCTCAATTTATAAACATTCTTATAAATAAATAAGAAATAAACAAAGGACTTAGATTACTTTCTTTAGAAAAAATGAAAATGGTTAAGGAATTGAAAATTATTCAATTTCATCAAAGAATTTATGGTATATTACCATTTTTTCTTCACTTTGGTAAACTTCTGAATATTCATATAAAACATTGATATTACTTTCTTCACATTAACAGCTAATGTTTATGTGTGTTTAACATTTCATAGGTACTATTTTAAGCACTTTACTTATATCCACACGATTTAATTCTCATAATAAACCTGAGCCGGATATTGCTATTATCCACTTTTTACACATAGAAGAAGCAAAGCACTAAGAGATGTTATATTTTCAAAGACCACAAAGCTGGCAAACAGTGAAGCTGGTATTCTAAATTGTTGGTCTGTTTAGAGCTTTTGGGCTCTCAGCGACTCTTTCACTCAACTTTCCAGCTTTTAGCAAGGAGGAGGTGAGAGACACACCACACATGCTTGCCAAAGCATATTTCAGAACATCATGCTAAAACAATTATGCACACAAATACCTGCATACTAACATTGCTTTAAAGAGCTTCATTTGGCACAACAAAACCCCTAAATATCAAGTACTAAAAATGGGAATAAAAATTTGCATACAGTATTATATCTACATGAAGTTGTTAGTCATGAGTAACATGATTTTTTAAGTGCATAGTTCTGTGTTTAAAAGATTTCTTAACATGACTTGCATAAACTCTTAAGTCCAGAATCTCAATAAAATCATATTACAATGTAAATGTTAAAACAAAAAATAGTAACATGGCCTCCTGAAACCTTTTGAGAGGTTTTGATCCCCAATATTTTAGTTACATCATATAATTTAGTATAATTGTTCCTTGGCATTCATAAAACATTGGTTCGCGAACCCCCATAGATGCCAAGTTCCATGGACACTGTAGTTCCTTTTATAGAATGGTGTAATATTTGCACATAACCTTCATATATCCTGTATACTTTAATCACCTCTAGTTTAAGACCTGCTAAATGTAAGTGCTATGTAAATAGTTGTTATGATATACTATTTTATGAAAAACAAGAACAAGTCTGTTCATTTTCAGTACAGATGCATTTTTTCCAAATATTTTTGATCCTTGCTTAGTTGAATTCGTTGATGTGGAACCCATGATACAGAGGGCTTCACTGAATTCTATGAATTATTGATAAGTACATATTTCTTTGATTAGATTTATGCAGTATCACAAAAGATGTTAAACACATTTATATCACACTCTGTGCAACAGTCAGGAGCAGGGTTGTGACTTACAGTACTGGGAATTGGCAGCCACTACACAAGCATTTACCCTTGTGACCTCAGCATCTATTTTTATTGAGCTTCTTGATACTATATAATGTCAGCCTGCAACCCAGAGTATTAAGAACCAAACTGAAAAAATTATATAAAACATGCACTTATGATATATACTGTCCATTTATGACATCTTTGCAGAGTTAATATAGCATGGTAAAGAGGTGACAGAAAGTTAGACATGAATCAGACTGGAAGTAAAATCTCAGAGTTACCATTTTGTCACTCTAAGAGTAGGATTTCTGCCTAGTACAAATGAAATCTCCAATTTTCTTCTACTGGGGCCCGGAGCATTGGCATCCAGACTTGTACCTCCTAGGCAGGATATGATGGAGTCACCTATGTGGCTCTGATTAGTTAAAGAGAAAGTGGGCACAAAATGACCGAGATGACTATATTACAGAAAATTCCACAGTCAATAAACAGAAGGCCCCAAACAGATTTCTAACGTTTCAAAATTAAATTAACAATAGCTACAGTTTTGAGGAATAACATCAGAGAGGGGAAAAAAACACAGCTCTGCTCCCATTTTTATTATAAGGAGAGAGATAAAAGACAATAGAGTCCATGAATAACACCTACATATTATAATAAATGATTATGAAAAGAACAAAAAGAGTTCTTGAAATATTAGAGAATGCAATAAATAGTAAAAACTTCAATAAAAGAATGCCAGAAAAAGTTGAAGAAATCTCCCAGATGTAGAATGATGGTGAAAAACAAGACAAAAATTAGAAGAAAAATTATACAGGTACTGGAAGTTTAGTCCAGAAATTCCAATACTGGCCTATCCCCCAAAATAAGGAATTTCCAAAAAGGAAAACTCAAGCGGAGGAAAGAAAATCATTAAAATATGGACTCAAGTAAATTTTCTGGAGCAGGAATATGAGATTGTAGAATTTTCTATCAATTTTGTAACTGAACAGATAAAAATGACTGTGACAGTGCCCATCACTGATCATCATAATGTTTCAGCACAGTGGTGTTAAAGAGAATCTGTGACTTTACAAAGGAAAACAATTTGATACAAAGTATCAGGAATTGTAATGATACTGGATATCTTAGAATCATTATTGGAAGTGAGAAAATATTGGAGAAGATCTTCAGAATTCTGAGAAAAATAGTTACATGGGGCATCACACCACTGAGTGGGAAGCATGAGGACTAAACCCAGTCACCTGCCAGGGTCAAACTACTAACCCCTAGCCAGCTCTGCACCTTGGTTCTCCTGAGCACTCGGTGGCAGAGATGATAGCCAAAGGACTGACCTGATTAAGGACATGAACAACACCCAAGAGGAGAGTTCCTCTTCAGGACTGAAGTGTCATGCTAACACAGAGGCTGGGTGAGAAATAGACAGAGGAGACAGACTCCTAAAGGGTCAGGGTTAGACAAAGATCCCCTGAGATCCCCTGTGAAGCAGAAGCTAAAGCCAGAAAGGTCATGAGGCTTTTGTTCTGTGTGGGAGGCCAAGCTTGGTGGGTGTAACCTCAGAGAGGGGTGGATCTAAAGGTGATGGCATTGAGTCCAGTGGTCTGCTTGAGCTCCCATAACACTGGCTACATCCAGTGGAAACCAGTGGTGTGAATTACTGTAGGACAGTATCTGAGTTGCCTAAGTATCTATACTAAAATCATATGTCTTTTTGCTTTGGTTAAGGGTGGTCCATTAGTGTTAGTAGGGTTTGTCAGTATACATTTATTTTTGTCACCACTATTGTTGCTGAGTTTACTATGACAGCCAGGGTGACATAGTTGTTGCTGTCAATTGCTTTTCTCTATGTCAATATCTGGATTGCAGGGGTGGGGGCGATGAACTTGGGATTGGTCCAAATAGCCTGCAACCTGCTCTCCCAAATAAATGGAGGTATCTGGATCCTGAGACAGAAAAAAAGGCAAATAATGAGCCTCACCTAGGGGATGTCACTGCAGCAAAGCTACCACTCTAATCAACCAGCAAACACCAACAGAGAAAGCAAGTAAACAAAAAATAGAAACATGAGAAGACAAGTAAAAATAACATCTCCAAAATCTCACAGCTCCCCCAAAGCTGAACAAGGGAGCATAAAGAGGGAGGAAGTCAAAAGCCACAGAGCAGAAAAGTCTGACAAGATGTCAGTGGAAGTAACAAAACAGATGGATAAAGTGCTTGGCAAATTTAAAGAAGATGTAACTAAGACAAATTTTGGTATCAGAGAAGTTGAGTCATTGCTGTGATGCCTTGGCCATATGGTTCAGAAGCCTTTGGAACTGGCTTGTGGGAAGAAATTGGAAAGGTTTGGAGGTACTGGCTGAATAAGCAGTCTTGGAATTCCGTAAGCTGAACGTGCTGGGTGATTCTAATTGGAGCTCAGAAGATAAAAATGCTGATAGAAATGCAGCCAGTAAATACCAGCCTCAGAAGGTTTCAGTTAGGAACTATGACTGCATTGGCTATTGGACTCCCGACCATATGTGTTGTGCTTTAGCAGAAAATTTGTCTGCAGTTTGCTTTTGCCTCAGACTGAGATTAAGGGCAGTGTGGACTAATTAAAAAGGTGGAAGAAATGGTATGGCTACTGCTGGGGGCTTTTAGCCAGATCTATGTTGATATCAAGAGCAAGGAGCCCAGCAGAATGATTTAAAATGTTTTGAGTTTGGGCTTAAAGGAAGCTTCAGTAAAGTTGTAGAATGCAAAGATGGAGCAGAGGAGAACCTGTTGCTGAGAAAGAACAGGGTGATAGAAAAGATGGCCTGAGGACATTACAAGAACCAGCAGGATTCCAGCCTTTGCAAATGTGAAAGGTGTTGCTTTGAGAAGAAAGCCCCAGAACATCATATTCCAGAATGGTAGTGCCCTAGAGAATTTGTTCTTTAGGACTGGGTTCATAGCATTCAGCAGTATACTCAACTTCTATGTCAAGATGGAAAGAAGACTCATTACTGCTCTAGTTGGCAGCAGACCTTGGCATCATCCAGATGGTGCTGGTTTTAGGTGCATGCAGAATGGAAGATTGTGGGGTCGGGAAAGCTTCCACTCAGATTTCAGAAGAAGGCCTGGGAGTTCAGGCAGTGTGCCCCTGAGACACCAGTGTGTGAAACTGTGAATGTGAAACCAAAGGTGCAGTGGAGAGAAGGTTGGAGAAACCAGGAGCATAGGTCATCTGAGGAAAACTGCAAGGAAGGAGTAGACTTGGCTTAAGGAAGAAGCCATGGAAGATACATCCACTGGCAGTGTCATAGGGGCAGAACCACTCAAATTCTTTTAGAGTTCACATTTTGCCACAGGTTACCCCAGAAGCTAGACAGGGAACTATGAAACTTAATGTTTGCCCTGCTGGATTTTGGACTTGCTTTGGTCCCCTTCCTTTCCATCCCCCTATTTTTATCTTTTGGAAAGGAAATGTTTATTTTGTGCCATTGTATGTTGGAAGAGTTTAACTTTCTTTTCATCTTTACAGGTGATTGCAGGTAAAAGTTTGCCTTAAAACTCAAAGGAGGCTTTGGAATTGGACTTTTCAGCAATGCTGAAACTGTTAGAACTTGTCAACTCTTATAGATGGGCTAAATGACTTTTGCATAAAAGGATGCTCATGAGCCTTCTAGAGGCCAGGGGCAGATTGTTCTGGCTTATATCTAGATGACCCTCTAAAGCCTCAAGTGATCATAGGTGGAGAATTTTGAAGGTAGCTGAATTAAGGGTGTGTGAATGTGGATTAAGGTGTAATACGGAGATTAAGGGTGTGGATAATGGAAGCACCACCCTAGGTATGTGTGGCAACAATTTATAAGCTTGTAGCCAAAAGGAATATAAAGGAAAATACGGAAGGCAGGCTGCTGCTGATTCTGCTACTGCTGCTGCTGCTGCATTGGTGCTTTCTACTTGCATCTGCTTTGCCAACAACTGTTTCTCCTCTGCAATGCCCCTTGCCATGCCACCCTGCCTTGGAGTCAGCTAACTATGGACTGAAACCTCTACAAACTGTGAGCCAAAATAAATTTTTCCTTTTTTAACTTGTAGATGTTTGGTATTTTGTCTCAGCAACAAGAAAAGTAAGGAAGACAATGATCCTAATGCAACAAATGGTCAGTGAGTTTACAGATGATACTGATAAAAAGCAAGCAGAGCTAAACAAAGAGATGCAAAACACGAATAGCCAGCAAAAACATAGCAGTCCATTAAAAAGTTCCAATCGGAAATTCTGGAGATTAAAAATATGATTGAAAGTATGGGCAACAGAAGCGGCCAGTGTGAGGACAGACTGTCAGATGTAGAAGACAAGGCTGTGACTGGTGATAAATTAATGAGAGATAACTTAAAAACAACAAAAGAACATGAAATATGAATCCAACAGCTCCTAGATGACAAAGATGACAAATATAAGAGTACCTGGAATTAGTGAAAAATCAGAAAACAAAACAAATAACATTAAAACCTGTTTACAGAAGAAATAGCAGGCAACTTTTTAGATAAGGAAAAAGAATTTAACATACAGATAATAGAGACATATAGAACCCCAAATAGGCATTATTAGAAAAAAAAAACTCCATGCCATATCATAATTAAAATGCCAGAACTCCAACAAAAGAATATAATTTAAAAGCTGTTAGAGAAAAGCAATGAGTCACTTATAAAGGAATACATATCAGAACTACAGTGGACTTCTCAACACAAACCTTACAGGGAAAGAGAGCTTGTAATGAAGTGTTTCAAGCCCTAAAAGTCTTTCAACCTGGACTGATATATCCTGCAAAATTATTTTTCAAAATTCATGGAGAAAAAAATATTTCTATGATAAAGAGCCACTTAAAAATTCATGATTTCCAAACCAACCCTCCAAAATTTCTCAAGGATATTTTAGAAAGTGACAATGAAGATAACAATGCCAAAATGTCTAATAGAATGAATGCACCAGGTAGGGCAAGCATATAAGAAAGAAAAGGGGAACAGAAAAAAATAATATAATGAGAGGAATAAGTCAATACCCATCAATTATATCTCTCAATGCGAATGGTCTCAATTCACCAATCAAAAGACACAGATTAGCAGAATGGATCAAGAAGCAAAATCCAACAGTCTACTGTATACAAGAAACACCTTTAACCCCAAAAGAAATTTATAGGCTAAAAACTAAAAGATGTAAAACAATATTTGTTATGGCTTGTGTTTAGATGTCCCCCCATAGTCTCGTGTGGTCACAGGTGGAGCTTTTCAGAGATGGCTGGATCTAGAGTGTGCGATGCTGGGATTAAGGTTGTGTGATTACTAAATCAGTTCACTGATTGTTTTGGTGCCACCCTAATCCTGGTAGCCTATATAGAGTATAAGAGGGGCAGAAAAATGCTGTTAAGGTCTCTTGTTGCTTTGCTACCTTCTGGCTGCCATGAAGTGGTTCTCCCTTGTTGATTTGCTGTCTTCTGCTACCATGAATGGTGCCCTCCTGCCATGTATTACCCCGCCTTGGAGCCAGACAATTATGGACTGAAACCTCTACAAACTGTGATCTAAATAAACCCTTTCCCCTTAACTTTAGGCTTTGGGTATTATCTCAGCAATGAGAAAAGTAACTAAGACAATATTCCATGCAAAGGGAGCCTGAAAACAAGCAGGAGTAGCTATCCTATTTTCAGACAAAATGAACTTTAAGGCAAAACTGATTAAAAGATGCAAAGAAGGACACTACATGTTGGTTAATGGAGCTATTCAACAGGAAGAGATAACAGTAATAAACACATATGCACCAAATTATGGTGCATCCAACTTCATAAAACAAATACTTTTGGTTGTGAAAGATTAGATAAACATCAATACAGTTATAGTGAGGAACTTCAATACTCCACTATCACAAAGAGACACATATTAGCTAATAAATCATGCTTAAGTGCAAAAGAATTGAAATTATATTATTGATATTAGCAAATCACAATGCAAAATTAGAAACTAATGACAAAAGAAACCACAGAAATTAGGCAAATATATGGTAATTAAACAACACATTCTTTAACATGTGCACAATGGGGCTGTAATTCGTATGTCTCGTTCCTGGGCAGCTTTGATTTAATTCATATATTTCACTCCCAGATATGCTTGAATTTGGTCACTTGATGTTATATAGCTAACCTGTGTGTGTTCTTTTGTTAATATAAGATAAGAAACAAAAACAATCATTGTTATTTCACAGCTAGATTGTTATTCAGCTCAGTGGTAAATTTTTCATTCGTTATTTCTTTGTTACTCCTTGGTGATTTCTTTATTTTTGTGTGGAATTTTTGTTTGTAACTAATACATAATTTCTATATATATATATATATATATAACTTATTTATTTTTTAATTTTAAGACTATTTAAATTTAGTAAATTTTCCCATTAGAGCGTCAAACACAGAAAATGTGTGATTCATCAGATGAATCTGTAATTATATCTCATCAGAGGAAAAGGTGATGACCTATCTATTACTCTTCAGATGAAGATGCATTAGAGTTAGATGAATGTAATCTTCTGGCCAATACATTGAATGAACATAGCATGGATTTGGATATGAATGTGGAAAATTAAGAGGATAAATGGCAGCCAATAATAGAAATGTAGTGGAACATGAGCACATAGAACTGCAAAACATGGAAGTTCTAATAAGAAATATTACTTGCAATGATCCTTCTGCATTGTATAAATTATTCACATCTGATAATATATCCAAAATTATAGTTGAAGAAACAAAGAAACTAATGGGGATTCCATACAATGCAGTTTTAGTGCAAAAAGAAGAAAATATCATCATTGCTGGAAATGTGTTACTACTAATGAGATGAAAATATTTATAGGTATATTTTTAGTTATGGGGATAGTACCATTACCAGACATTAGATTGTATTGGTCTGCAAATAATATGCATGCCAACACATGTGTAAAGAATGCCATGTAACATGATCATGTTTTGACTATTTTGTACTGTTTTTGTTTTTCTGATAATACCACATGCAGAACTGAGGATCCCTTGAAAAATTTAGAAAAATCATGAAAGAAATTATTGCTATATTTGAGAATGCAGTAAAACTGGGAAAAATGTAGTGATAGAAAAAAGTATGATTTTATGGTGAGGACATCTGCATGTTTAACAGTACATCAAAGGGAAACAGCACAAATATTGGATAAAATGATATAAATTTTATTTCCCTAATGGTTACCCCTATGATTTATATGCTTGCCAGAAAAACAGCAAACCCTTCAATGCATGGATATTCTTATGATGCTGTTTTAAAATTAATGAATAGTTTATTATTTGAACAACACATATTATATGCAGATTGTTATTATTTGAGTATACCCCAGGATAATAATTTTTATAAAAAGAAACATACTTTTGCAGCACAGTATAGCCAATTCAAAAATTTTTACCAGTATAAGCAAAGACAAAGCAAAAATGTGGTGAAATCGTGAACTTTGAAAATTGTTCTGGTGTAAAATTTGTTAAATGGACTGATAAAAGAACAGTTCATATGTTAATGACTTGTGAAAATCATACATGTTCCTTGATCAAAGGAAAACTTGAAAACATAAAACCCGATTTTGCCTTTGATTACAATAATGTAAAGAAAGCCATAGATTTAGCAGCTCAGATGCTGTGATATTATTGTTCCTTAAAGAAAACATTAAAATGGAATAAAAATTGTAATACAGCTAATTTGTGGTATAACAGTTGTAAATGTATATTATATACACCTGCAGTGGGGTGCTCATAAGATTTTCATGTTAAAATGTAGAGAATTAATTATTGATTAACTATTAACCTTTGAAGAAATGCCACAGGAGTAAATTACTAAAAAAAAATCACTTTATAGAAGCTTATTTAGGATCAGTAAGAAACCCACAGAAGTGATGCAGACAATTTTATTTAAAATTATCTGAAAGTAGGGGTGCTGCTGTGGCCTCAAGAAAGCCAAATGTTTCATGATGTTTTACACACTCTTTGCAAATCAACCACCTTTACGTATAAAATGTTTAAAGAAATTCATGAATCTAAATAAATTTATTTTAGTTTAATGGCATAAATAATTTTGTTGATTATTATAATAATTTTAAAATGGTATGAAGGGTATTAATATTTATATTTGGGCTGTAATTATTGAAATTTAAACAACTAACTAGATTCAGTCCATTTATAGACTTTTTGTGAAATTTATTATTAAAACAATTGATTAAAGTGATTAGAGCTCTTTTGTACTACTGGTTGTTCAAGTTGCTTGAAGGGACACTCACGCATGTACTACCAGTGAATCATATCAGTGGAAATATGTTAATAATCAATAGGTCATAAAAGAAATAAAGAAAGAAATAAAAGAATTTCTAGAATTAAACGATAATGACAATACACCATACTAGAACTTATAGGACACAATGAAAGCAGTCCTCTGAGGGAAGGTTATAGCCATGAACACCTATGTAAGAAAAACAGAATGAGCTCAAATAAACAACTAGTGATGTACTGCAAGGTACTAGAAAAACAAGAACAATCCAAATCTAGAGCTTGTACAAAGAAGGAAATTATAAAGATCAGAGTAGAAATCAATGAAATAGAGACTAAAAAAATGCAAATAATCAATGAATTGAAGAGCTGGTTCTTTGAAAGAATAAACAAGAGAGACAAACCCTTAGCCAATCTTATCCTCCAAAAAAAGAAAACAGAAAAGACATAAATCAATGCAAATTACCAAAACTGAATCAAGAAGACTTAAAAATCCTGAATAATCCAGTAGCAGGCAATGAAGTTGAAGTAGCAAGAAAAAACCTAGCAACTAGGAAAAGCCAAAGACCTGATGGATTCACTACTGAATTCTGTAAGAATTTCAGGTAAGAGCTCATGCCATTACTCCTCAACTCTTTAATGAAATTGAGAAAGAAAGTTTACTCCCAAAGTTATTCTTGGAAGCTAGCATTACCATGATACCCAAACCAGACTAAGATTCAACCAAAAAGGAAAACTACAGGCCAATCTCTTTAATGAACATAGATATGAATATCCTCAAGAAGATACTGGCAAACAGAATGCAATAAATCACCCAAAAGATCCTACACCACAACCAAGTAGGTTTTATACCAGGAAAGTAAGAATGGTTCAACATACTTAAATCAGTAAATATAATTGATCACATAAACAGCAGCAATGGCAAAATTCACATGATCAGCTCAGTAGATGTCGGAAAAGCCTTTGACAAAATCCAATATCCATTCATGATAAAAACACTGAAGAAGCTGGGTGTGGTGGTGCATGCCTATAATCCCAGCATTCAGGAGGCTGAGGTAGGAGGGTTGTGGTGAGTTTGAGGCCAGCCTGGGCTATATGAGCGAGTTCAAGGTCAGTCTGCACTACATAGTGAGACCCTGTCTCAAAACTAACTAACTAACTAACTAACTAACTAACTAACTAACTAAATAAATAAATAAATAAATAAAAATAAAAGGAAAAGAAAAGAGAAGGAAAAAACACTGAAGAAAATAGGTATAATAGATATAGAGAACCTTATCTCATTCTGATAAAAGTTATTTATGACAAACCACTGCCAATATCATATTAAATGGTGAAAACCTGAAAGCTTTCCATCTAAAATCAGAAGACAAGGATGTCCACTATCACCACTTCTGTTCAACATAATCCTCAAAACATTAGTCAGAGCAATTAGGTAAAAGAAAGAAATAAAAGGGATATATATAGAAAAGGATGAATTGAAAGTACCATTATTTGCAGATGACATGATCCTGTACTTACAAGACTCAAAAATTTTCACCGATAGACTCCTAGAATTAATAACCACATTGAGCAGTGTAGCAGGATGTAAAATAAATATGCAAATATCAGTACATTTCCTATGCAGTAATAATAAATTCACTGAAACATAATTAGGAAAACAATACTATTCTCAGTAGCATCAAGAAAACTTAAATACTTAAGAATTAATCTAACCAAGAAAGTGAAATACCTGTAAAATGAAAACTACATCACTCTGAAAAAGGAAACTGAGGTGGACATCAGAACCTGGAAAGAAAGCTGCTGTTTCTGCTTAGGCAAAACCAATACAATCAAAAAGCTATATTTCCAAAACTGTTATATAGATTTAATGCAATTCAAGTCAAAATACCAACAGTATTTCCCACAGATCTAGAGAAAAGAATCCTAAAATTCATATGGAAACAAAAGGGGCCTAGAATAGCAGAAGCAATCCTGGGTAACCAAAACAAAGCAAGAGACATCAAAATCCCAGATTTTAAGTTATATTACAAAGCTACTGAGATCAACACTGCACGGTACTCACACAAAAACAGGTGGGTGGATCAGTGGAACAGAATAGAGGATCCAGAATCAGCCCCAAGCAATCTGGTTATTTGATCTTTGACAAAGGTACAGAAATCATACAGTGGAGGAAAGATGGCCTCTTTAATAAATAGTGCTGGGGAATTTTGATATCCACATGCAGAAGATTGAGATTAGACCCACATCTCTACCATGTACTAAACTAAAATCAAAATGGATCAAAAATCTAAATGTTAAAACAGAAACACTCAATCTGCTGGAAGATAAAACTCTCAAAGACAGAGGCACAGGCAAGGACTTTCTGAACAGAACCCCAATGGCACAGGAAATAATACTAGAATTAACAAATGGAATCGTATCAAGTTAAAAACCTTCTGCACAGCAAAGTGAACAACCTACAGAGTGAAGAGACAACCCATATAATGGGAAAGAAATTCTGCCAGCCACTTCTTAGACAAAGGACTAATATCTAGAGTATACAAATAGCTAAAAGAAAAAAAATGGACTCCCAAAATAAAAGGCCAAATCAAAATGTGGTCAATCAAAAGGAATAGACCCTTCTCAGTAGAAGTACAAATGACAAATAAATACTTCAGCAAGTGTTCAACATATCTGGCCATTTGAGAAATGCAAATTAAAACAATACTGAGATATCATCTTACTCCAGAAAGAATGGTGCATCAAGAAATCAAATACAATAATAACAATGGTAGTGAGGATGTGGAGAAAAAGAAACTCTTCTCCTTTTGTAGTGAGAATGTAGATTGGTGCAACCAGTGTGGAAATCATTAGAGAGATTTCTCAAAAAAACTAAAAATATAAATTCCACTTGGCTCAGCTATTCCTCTTCTAGGTATCTTTTCAATAGGCTTAAAGTCATCTTACTACATGGATACGTTCATACCCATGTATATAGCAGCAGTATGTATAATAGCTACATCTTGGAAATGTCCTATATGCACATCAACAGATGAATAGATAAAGAAAATGTATTTGTACCCAATAGAGTACTACTCTGCCATAAAGAATGATAAATTGGGGGCATTCACAGGTAAATGGATGCAACCTGAAACCATAATATTAAGTGAAATAAGTCAGACACCCGAGGTTAAATATTGCAGGGTTTCTCTTATATAAGAAACACATATTCTCTCTCTCTCTCTCTCTCTCTCTCTCTCTTTTGCTCTCAATATAGAGAGACAGAGAGACAGAGAAACAGAGAAACAGAGAGATTTGAAGAGAGAGATAGATAGAGAGAGAGAATATGGAACCAAGAAAAGGAAAGACAAAGGATTGAAAAAACAGGGACTTCCACCCAAGGAAAAGGTTGAGAACATCTTCTGTATAATGGTGAAGGAAATCTTAGCTTAGATTCCCTCAATGCAGAGCCCACAATAAAGACTTGGGTAGGGTTGACAAGGGAGATAATCCAACAAGAGCAGAAGTGAGGAACAGGCTGAATGAGATACACAGGAGAACCCAATATAAAGATGCATTTACTGAGGTCACATTATAAGCAAACAAGACTTAATTCCGGAGGACCCTGGTGAGAACCACCTGTAATGGCCCCAAGAATTGTTCCCTTGTAGAGAAGGAGGTGGCAATAATAATCCAGTGGCCCTTATCCCTGTTGACCAATATTACCTCTCACTTCTGGGCCACATTAGAGGCAGAGGGCAGAGCTTAAGGTAGGGTGACACCAGAACAAGCTGAGTCTGAGATCACAGTTCGCAGTCTTCCCCAGCTACAGACAAAGTTAGGGACATGGAAGAATGCGGGCTGAGAGGGCGAGAGTGGCTGCTACAGGCCTACAGAGCTGCTCTGAGATTGGAGCTAGTCACAGTTCAAAAGGTTCTTCGAGGTGTGAAAGAGGCTGGGCTATCTTGACATTTTAATGTAATAAGTGAAGCCACATAACTAAGGGGAAAATGTGGGCCTGAATTAGTGTTAATAAAAAGGATACTATTAGCAAGGTGGACAATAATGGGACACTATCATAGTGTGTTTCATGGATCAGTAGTAAATATAATTTGCATGGTAACAATAACATAAATTCTGAATATCATGCTACCTAAAATTACCATACAACTACATAAAGAGTTGTAGATGTGCAGAATATACAATTGGGGATGGGAGGGTGAAGGACTGAGTTGCCTATATCGAGGACTAAAATTTTAAAATTAAGAAATAGCAACATAAATATATCATTAAGAAATATGAAACATATCAGGAAGTAAAGGGAATATCTGCATGTTTCTAAAAAATCAAGACTTTCTGAATAATGGAAATTGGCATGCTAACAGAGATTCAGATTGTCCCCCTCCTACTCCTTCTTCTCCCTCTACAGAGGTTAGACCTGAGGCCACTTGTATCCTTCATTATAGAGCCATTTGCTCCCATTCAAAGGATTAATATGACAGAACCTTCCTTATGTTCTCCAGAAGCTAATGTTTACATTTTGAAAGTAGAAACCTTACCCTGTTCCTACTACAAATGCTTTCTCTCTTGTTATAGCTCTTGTGGTTTTGCTCTTTCATTTCTCTTGGTGGAGAAAAGGAAGGGGAGATGAGAAGCTCCTCAATTTTCTTAGGGCTTCATAATTCCAGGAATCTTCTACTATAATACAGGCACCCTAGACATGCCAGTGACAGCATTCATCATCTCTTTGACTTGTAGGTAAAAATGGGGTGTGGAGAAAGGAAGAAAGATATGCTGTAGGTAAATAACAGTTCTACCTCTGATAGAGACTCAGCGTTTACTATAATGATACAATAAATGCATGTAGATCTAAAAATTTTGAAATACACAACCAAGTAACATCTACAATAACTGAATTTTGATGTTTCAAGATTAGGAAGGTAAACTGGTACAATCACCATGGAAATCAGGGTGGAGATTCTTTAAAAAACTAAAATAAAAAATTCCATTCAATCCAGCAATTCCCCTTCTAGGTATCTTCCCAAAAGACTGAAAGATACCATATTGCAGAGATACATGTGTATGCATGTTTATAGCAGCACAATCCATAACAGCTAAATCTATATGTCCATTAACAGATGAATAGATAAAGAAAATGTAATATTTATACACACTCTGCCATAAAGAAGGGTAAACCTGAGTCATTTGTAGGAAAATGGATGTATCCTGAGACTATAATGTTAAGAGAAATAAGTCAGACACAACCTTAAATATCACAAGGGTGCTCTTATATGAGAAAACCAAAGTATAAATAATGAAATAGAAGGTAAATAAAAGAAAGTAGAAAGATAGATCTTTCTCAAATGGAAAGGGAATCAAGAGATGGAGGGAGGGATGAAAAGAGGAAAAGCAGATCAAAAAAGAATTAAGATATGTTATGTATATGTACCACCTCCCTGCAAGGAATGTAAACATTATATACTACAAACACATATTACGGGTAATAAAAACATAATTCTGGGAAACAGGATGGAGTCCAGTTGGAAGTTGTTTTATCTTTATGTTGAAACAATGTTTGTGTGTGACATTGACAAAAGTAAATAATAAATTAAAAATTCAAATGACTGTCTATAAATCCCATTATTACCAAAGGAAGGTAGCTTTTTAGCATTGGGCAACCAATTATATGAATCTTAAAATATGCACTAGTATAATGCTTTTATAGTTTGGTTTTACTTCTGAATTGTTTGCCATACTTTTACTAAATTCATCTACATTACGCACTTGTTGCTCAACAAATGAATTCAAGAGTTATATGGTTAAAGTATCTGGGCTCATACTGTAATTATTTCAGTATGCCCATAAATGACTTTCAAAGAGTGCCTTGGGACTTTTTCATTTTCACTGGGTCAATACCTTTCTTCACCAAGACCTTTTGCTGCAAATGTAATTGCAGTTTATCATGGCAGTTAGTCATACACAAAGGATTCCTGAGGTGCCAGTTTGAGAAGGTCTGCATAGTATTTTTCCAGCTACTATTAGCTATATAACTTGGTGACACAAAGGTTTTACCCTCATCCCGCAGTTTTTCTTTTTAACCTTGAATAGTACTTCTCTGTATATTACTGCTCTGTCAAAAGCTTTTTTAGAAAATTAGGTAAAAGTGGTCTGAAAAGCTATTAATACATTTCAATATTAACATTAAATTTGCCATTTCAAAGATGGAGAATACTAAATAATGAGTGATTTTTGGATTTTTTTGCAATAGATCTGAAGTTATTATATAAAACCAATGGCTCCTTGTATAAATGCTATTTTTTCTATAATAAAATATTTGATAGACTATTTGGGGATCTTGAAAACTAAAGCTTTTGACAGTTTCTTTCACTAAGATTTTATGGTTTCTGCATAATATAACAATATTTCTAGCATTTATAATTTATACTTCTATTTAACACTTAGTTGTCACTAAAATCCTAAAAAAAAGTTCATTTTGAAACATAATACCAGACAGATTTATTTGTCAGATGGGAAATGGGCATAATAGCTAGTGGGGAAAGTAAGATGAAGTAACATTTAAAAATAAGCTCATTATTTTGGGGTAACTTAAGATTTACAGAAGAACTGCATAAACAATACAGTGAATTGTTACATAACCATCATCTTTTGTTTCTGCTAATATTATCATGTTACATTACCATTTAGATTTGTCAAAACTATGAACCCACCATTGCTATATTTAAGTAAATTTTTCACTTTATTTGGATTTTATTATGCTTTCTACTATTGTTTTTCTATCTTTCATGATCCAATCTTAGGTATCACATCCCATCTGTTTCTTACAGCTTCTAAACCTTTCTTTGTACTTGCTAACCTTGATAATTTTGAGGAGTGAAAGGTATTGTGTGGACTTTCTCAATTTGGGTTTGTTTGATATATTTCTTGTGCTAGGACTGGGTTTATATATTTTTGGAAAAAATACCACAGAAATGGTATATCTTTTTCATAACTATACCTGGGGTACATTATATTCATATGACATCACTGTGGGTGTTTACCATATTGAACACTTGCTTCAAGCAGTGTTTGAAGGTTGTTTTCACTGTAAAGTTACTGCTTTTGCCCTTTCCATTGTCTATTATTTGAAATGAGCCACCAAATTCACCACACTTGGTGGTACTGGGGATGGAGAAATTAAAATCCATTTCTAGAATTAGGAGTATCTGTATATCATTTGGAATATTCTTGTAAAGGAACTTTGTCTTTCCCCATATTTATTTATTTAACCAGTGTAGACTCATGTATATTCATTTTATTTATTAAGTTATAGTCTAACACCCCTTTGTTTTCCAGCTTTGGACTTTAGGAGCTCTTTCAGGTTGGCTTCTGTCTTTCTTTGACATGGCCCTATCTGATTACTTGATCACTTCTTATTTTCTATATTTTAAAATATTTATTACAGGCTTATCTGTGTTTTCTTCCCCAAGAATAAACCCAGAAACTCTATAAATAAGGAACTCTATAAATCCAGAAACCAAGATCTGGAAACTGGAAATAAAGAGTTTTTTTTCCAAGTACAGGAGGTAGGTACATGTTTGTTTGAGTGCTAATTCCAGAGGGAGAGAAAATGGAAATAATGAGAGGTTAACACCATGGAAGCAAATAATTGGTTATAGGAACTAACAGCACGAATAGAAAGTCACAATCAATAAAGGTATTTCTGTGACTCTCATGTTTCAGGGAAGAATTATGAAAAGAAAATAGAGTCAGATACAGTTTGAAAAGGATATAACGGCAACAAAGAAAATATGTGTCAGGTCTTTTAAATATGAAGCATACATAGTCTTTACCCAAAACCAGCTGTGCTGAATATGAGATTGAAGGTTTGACTCAAATATGAAAGATGTGGAAATTAATGGAATTTACTAGAATGATTTAACTAGAAACAAATAAGATTATGCTGTATAGCAAGGAGGGTCCAGTTGAATTTGGAAAAACCACTTGTGGGTGAAGTTAGTCTTTCTAGGAATGCTCTATAGAATGAAAGAAAAGGAATGAAATGCTAAAGTTGCTTGTGTTAATCACCTTTATGTTACGATAACGAATACCTCAGACAGTCAACCTAGTGACAGGAAACTGTAGATTTTGGCTCGCATTTTTTGAGATTTCAGTAAATGTTTGGGCAAATCCACTGCTTTTAAGTCCCTGGAGTAGTGGGATGGAGCACATCATGCCAGGAACACATGACATAGCAAATTTAACTCACCTCATGGCTGGAATATGAAAGAGAGAAAGAAAAGGACTGGCAGGGTCCTATAATTCCATTTAGGTCATGGCCCCAGTGAACTAAAGACCTCCCAGTAGGCCTCACCCACTGACTTAATGATTCCATCACTTCCCATTATCTTTACCCTGCGGAACAAGATTTTAACACATGGACATTTTAGGGACACATATCCAAATCATAGTATTACTTCCCTTGGTAGCAGTATGATTTTTGGTAATCATAGCTAACAAGTATTTGAAAATAAAATAACAGATTTTCCAAAAACAGAAATTCAAAACAAAGCCCAGAGTTGAATTTTTATAAAGCTTGCAAGCTGGTTGACATCAACTGTCATAACAGATGTTGAAAAAATACAACAAATTAGGGTTTCATTTCCCTTTGAACAGTTGTTAAATACTTACTGAAATACAATTTCTCCTTCTCACTGTAATTTTTAAAAATTTATTTTGTAGAAAAAAGGTAAAACAAAATTTCATAACAAGACGATAGGAGGATAACAACAGTTACTACATTGCATATCAATATCTTTAAAGTAGTTACTCAGAGCACAAAATATGGGCATAAAAAATTCTCCAATTGATATTAGTGCAAATCTTCCTTTTCTACAAACAAAGATAGATGAGTAGTATAACTAACTTGCATTTTTTCTCCCTTTTATCTTCCTTCCTTTCCCCATTCCCCCATCCTAATTCCTTTCTCCTTTTGACCAATTTCTTCCCATTTTACAATATCTATTGTACATTTTAGACCTTATTCACTCTTTCAGTTTCTCACAACAAGGAGACAATACGATGTTTACACATGTGAGTCTGATTTATTTCACTAATGGGTATGGTCTCAAGTTGCATCCATTTACCTATAAAAGTCACAAGTTTATCCTTCTTTATGGCTGAGTAGTACTTCATTGTATAAAAATACTACATCTTTTTTATCCATTCCTTGGTTGATGGGCATTTGTGTTGTTTCCAAGATTTAACTATTACAAATCGTACTGCTATAAACATGGGTGCACATATACCTCTATGGAATGACGTTTTTAATACTCAGATATTATCTGGAAGATACCCAGAAGGGGAACAGCTGGGTTGAATGGACCACTAATCCTAGACTTTTGAGGAATCTCCATGCTGATTTCCACAATGGTTACACCAGTCTGCATTCCTACCAACAGTGAAGAAGGATTCCTTTTTCCCCATAGCCTCTCCAGCATTTGTTATTGGTTGATTTTTTGATGATAGCCATTCTTTCTGTAGTGAGATGGAATCTCAGTGTTGTTTTAATTTGCATCTCTAGAATGATCAATGATGTTGAACATTTTTTAATATATTTATTTGCCATTTGTATTTCTTCATCTGAGAAGTGTGTATTCATCTCAGATGCCCAATTTTGCATTGGATCTTTGAATTTGGGGCATCTGAATTTTTTCAATTCTTTATATGTACTAGATAGAAATCCTTTGTCTGAGGGACAGTTGGCTAAAACTTTTTCCCCATCTGCCGGTTGTCTTTCTACTGTGATTTCTTTTGATGTGCAAAACTTTTTAATAAGATGAGGTCCCAGTTTTTTATTCTTTGAAGTATTTCCCTCCTGTGCAATCTGGGTTTTGTTCATGAATTCTCTGCCTACACCTATGTCTTCAATATTTCTACCTAATTTCTTTCTAATATATTTAGTATTTCTGTTTTAGTATTTAGATCTTTGACCTATTTTGACTTTACTTTAGTGCATGGTGATAAACATGGGTCTAGTTTTAGTCTTCTGCATGTAGACAGCCAGTTTTTCCAGCACCATTTGTTAAAGAGGCTGTCTTTCTTCTAGTGAACATGTTTGGCCCCTTTGTTAAAGATAAGGTGGCTGAGTGTGTTTTTAGTTGTGTCTGCATCTTCTATTCTGTTCCACTGATCTTCAGGTCTGTTTTTTTGCCAGTATATCATGCTGATTTTATCACAGGACATTTGTAGTATATTTTCAAGTCAGGGATTGTGATACCTCCTGTTTTGCCTTTGTTGACCAGAATTGTTTTTGCTATTCCAGATTTAGTCTGATTCCAAATGAATTTTGGGAGTGTTTTCTCTACAACTGTGAGGTACGTTAATGGTATTTTGATTGGGATTACATTAAATCAGTATAACAACTTTGGGAGTATGGCCATTTTCACTGTGTTGGTTCTTCCTATCCAGGAACAAAGGATATCCTTCCATTTTCTGATAACCTCTTTGATCTCCTTTTTCAGAGTACTGTAATTATCAATGTATAGATCTTTTACTTCCTTTGTTAGATTGATTCCTAAGTATTTTATTTTTTTTAATGCTATTATTATGAAGGGTGTGGTTTCCCTAATTTCTCTCTCAGTGAGTTCGTTGTTTGTGTACAGGAATGCTACTGATTTTTGAGTGTTGACTTTGTATCCAGCTGAGCTACTGAATTTGGTTATTAAATCCAGAAGTCTTTTGGTGGAGTTTTTGGGGTCTTCTATTCAGAGTATCATGTCATCTGGAAAAAATGATAATCCTGTTCTTATTCCTTTTATTTCTCTCTCTTGTCTAATTGCTCTGGCTAATGTTTCCAGAACTATATTGAAGAGGAGTGGTGATAGTGGACATCCTTGTCTTGTTCCTGATTTTAGAGTGAAAGCTTTCATTTTTTATGCATTTAGTATGATGTTGGCTCTTGGTTTGTCATAGATGGCTTTTATCAGATTGAGATAAAGACCATCTATTCCAATTTTCTGTAGGCTTTTTATCATGAGTGAGTGTTGGGCTTTGTCAAAAGCTTTTTCTGCATCTATTGAGATGATCAAGTGATTTTTGTCCTTCACTCCGTTGACATGGTGTATTACATTTATTGATTTTCATGTGTAGAGCCATTCCTCCATCACTTGGATGAATCCCACTTGATCATGGTGTATTATCTTTTGATGAGTTGCTGCATTCTGTTTGCTAGTATCTTATTGAGGAATTTTGCATCTATGTTCATTAGGGAGATTGGCCCGTCACTCTCTTTTTTGCTTGGGTTGTATTCTGATTTCACTATCAGGGTAATATTTGCCTCCAAGTATGATTTAGGGAATATTAGTTCCCTTTCAATTTCCTTAAAGAGTTTGAGGAGTATTGGCATTAAATCTTCTCTAAATTTCTTGTAGAATTCAGCAGTGAATCCGTCAAGACCTGGGCTTTTCTTTGTTGGTAAGCTTTTAATTACATTTTCAATTTTATTAACTGTTATTGGGTTATTCAGAATTTTTATAACTTCTTAATTCAGCTTTTGTAATTCACACATATCTAGGAATCTGTCCATTTCTTCTGTGTTTTCTATCCTATGAGAGTAAAGATTTTCTATGTAGGTATTGATGACCTTCTGAATTTCCACAGGATCTGTAATGATTTCACCCCTTTCATTCCTCAATGCATGAATTTGGGTTTTTTCTTTCCTTTTTAGGACAAGGTTGGGTAAGGGTTTATCAATTTTATTTATTCTTTCAAAGAACCAACTCTTCATTAATTCTTTGTATTGTTTCCTTACTTTCAATTGCATTAATTTCTGTTCTGATCTTTATAATGTCCTCCCTTGTATAGGCTTTGGGCTTGACTTGCTCTTCTACTTCTAGAAGCTTGAGTTGCAACAATATGTTGTTTATTTGTGCTCGTTCAGTTCTCCTGATGTGAGAATTCACTGCTATAAATTTCCCTCTTAGGAGTGCTTTCATTGCATCTTCCTGGTTCCAGTATGTTGTACCTGCATTTTTATTTAATTATAGATATTATTTAATTTCTACTTTAATTTCATCTGTGACCCATTGGTTGCACAGGAGGGTGATATTTAATTTCCATGTGTTTATGGAGTTTTTGGGGTTTCTTTTGCCATTAATTTCCATTTTCATTGCACTTTGGTCAGATAATATGCATGGGATAATTTCAGTTCCTTTGCATTTACTTCGTCATGTTCTGTGGGCTAGTATATGATCTATTTTAGAGAACATTCCATGTGCAACTGAGAAGAATGTATATGCTGATGTCATTGGGTGGAACACTCTGTGAACATCTATTAAGTCCATTTGTTCTCAGGTTGGTTCAGTTCTGATATTTCATGGTTGATTTTTGGTCTAGTTGATGTATCTCTTTGTGACAATGGGGTATTAATGTCCTCTGTTACAATTGCATTATCGGTGCTTTGATTTTTCATGTCTATTAATATTATTAAATTTGATTATTCATGTCTTATATAGTTGGGTGCTCCTGTATTTGGTGCATACATATTTATGATTGTTATCTTGAAGTTTTCCCCTAACAAGTATATAGTGACCATTTTTATCTCTTTTGACCATTTTTGGTTTGAAGTTCACATTGTCTGCAAACATGATAGCTACCCCTGCTTTTTTCCAGGTTCCTGTTGTATGGAAGATTGTATTCCATCCTTTGACTTTCAGTCTATGAATTACTTTTTGAGTTCAATGAGTTTCTTGTATACAGCATATTGTAGTACCTTCTTCCTTGATCCATTCTGCCAGTCTGTTTCTTTTGATTGGTGAGTTGAGGCCATTTACATTGATGGTTATAACTGATATGTACTGGCTTACCTTTGTCATGCTATTTTCCCAATGTTGGTTTCCTGATTTTTTCCCTCTGTTTAATTGCTTTCTATGCATGGTGGCTTCTTTCCATTGTTGTTCTTGGAATTGTGGTCAATTTATCACTGCCTGGAATATCTTTCAGTACTCTTCATAGGGTTTGCTGGTCACGGATTTCTTCAGTTGTTCTTTGTCATGTAAGTATCTTATTTCTCCATTAATTTTGAAAGATAGTTTTGCAAGGTACATCAATCTTGGTTGGAAGTTTTTTCTTTCAGGAGTTGAAATATTTTACTCCAAGCTCTTCCTGACTTAAGGGTTTGTGTTGAGAAGTCTGCCATGATTCTGATGAGCTTTCCTTTATAGGTGATCTGTTTCTTTTCTCTAACAGCTTTTAATATTCTGTTCCTGTGCTGAATTTCTGGGATCTTGATTATTATATGTGTGGGTGTAGATTTATTTTGGTATGGCTCATTGGAGTTCTATATGCCTCACTCATCCGTATGTCAGATTCTTTTCCCATGTTTGGGAAGTTTTCTGCTTTTACTTCTGCAAATAGTCTTTTTATGTCATTTGTGTTGACTCCTTTTTTTTGTGGGTACTAGGGGTCGACCTCAGGACCTTGCGCGCCAGCAGGCGCCCTTGCTGCTGAGCGATATCACCGGCCCTTTTTCGTATGTGGGTTCCCGGAGTCATACTCGGGCCCTCGTGCTTGCCAGGCAGGTGTGTATGTTGCTGAGCCATCTCACCAGCCCCTGACTCCTGTTTTTTAATTGACACCAGTCAGTCTTATATTGTTTTTCTTTGCATCATCTTGCAGCTGTTGAATTTTTATTCTTGATCCCTTGTTATTTTTTGGAGATCTTTTCTTTCGTGATTGCTAGCTGGGATCTTATCCTCAAGGTCTGAAAGTCTATCTTCAGTTGTGTTGGTGTGGCTTTGCCAGCTTTCGAAGGACTTTTTAATTTCCTGGATATCTGTTTGAATGCATTTCATGCAATCTATTTCTTTCCTATATTGACTTTTCATGGTTTCCTTCATTTTCTTATCATCCTTTCTTTTTGTCTATTTCTGCTTTAGATTTACTGTGCATTTCCTTTACAATTGTTTTCATTTCTTTTTTTACCTGAGAGATTATTTCTGATCTGATTTCCTCTACAGCTTCATGGATTTGTTTCTTTACTTTGCTATCGTTTCTGAAATTTCAGGTGTGCGTCTTCCATTTTCCTCTATCTTGTTGTGTCCTGGACTTGTTCTTGGTGGGCAGGAAGTCTGAGATTGCATTTTACTCCTGCATCTTGTCATTTTCTATTTCAAATTGTTTTATTTTGTTTTTTCTTTTGATACTTTTAAGTTTTTGTAATAGGTAGGTATATCACTAGTATCAAGTTCTCTCTAGGAAAATCTGTGCTTCAGGGATATCTTCTGTTTTTTAGGAGGTTCTTGGTTCGTGTCTGTCCCAAGATCATATCTTCCCAGTTAATTAAGAGTGAGATGTTGGTATCTGTTTGGCTCACTCCCCAGCTCTTTGGTGCTGGGCTGCGATGAGGTTATTACCCCAGAGCTTCCCAGTATTGTTACAGAAAGGAGAACAACTGATTACCACGATATCACATCCTAGCTAAAGCAGTACAATTAGCAATAACAATAACATCAAGCACAGTTTAGAAAATGACAAACTGTGCTAACTATTAGTTTTGTACCTTAAACCATTGGAGCAAAATCTAAAATTATAGATCCAAACTGATCCTAAATTGAGAGCTGGTATGCAAAGTTTTTCCCCTTGGTAGAGTCGTTTTACCCTGTGGTGGGGAAATTTAAGTAGGATAGTGGATAAAACAAAGATAACTGGAAAGAAAGTAGAAGCAAGGCTGTAGGACAAAGGATGATCACAGAAGCTTTGGGAAACTATGGATGAGGGCAGAAGAGAAAGAATGAGGGAGTAAGCAAGGGATTATTTGAACTTGGTCTCTGGGTTTAGGGTATGGGATTAGTTTTCTGTTGCTGGAGTTCTCCCTAGCCATTTTGAAAAGAGAATAAAAGATAAGACAAAATAAAAGAGAAAAGAAAGAAAAGAGAAAGAGAAAAAGAAAAAGAAAAAAGAGAGAACAGGGCCAGCCCCAACCGCCTGCTTCTATTGCGTGTGTCCTTCCCCAAGCACAGTGCTGGTTCACCTAACTTACCACCTGTTGGCTCTTATCATTATTGTTGCTTCAGACTTTTCCAACTGCTAGTCCCACCTGTCCATCCTGTCCACCTAGTCAGGACCCTACTGTGCCGCTGGTGTTCCCTCTGGTTTCTGGGCCTCCCCACACTGTTCACCTGGGTCACAGCAGCAGCGATGGGAGGGGCCGCCCTCCTGGCCATCACCTGCATTGCCTTGTCACTGTATTTTTAGAGAAGGCTGTGTGAAACTTTTGCCAAAGAAATGAACAAAGATGAAATTAACAAATAAATTAACAAGGAAGAGCAATGAGTACTTTAATGGGACAAGTGAGCAATTTGCATTCTTTGGTTTAAATCCACCTCAGGCGAACATGAATTTTCTAGTAAGGAAGCATGGGCTTTCAAGGCCAAATGGAACGAAACTTTTTTTGAGGAGAAGGGAAAAACTCAGGGATTTAGGGTTATTATACTTCTGTAGCTTCCAAATTAAGTTTCACAGCACTGCATTTCCAGAAGATGTCTGAGGTAAAGGTAAGAGGTTCAAGTTCAGGCACAGCGGCGAGGGAGAGAAAGGCATGGCGCTGGGCCTAAGCGGCGCTGGGAAGCAGTTGTGAGTGTGCCTGGCAAGAGTCAGTGTGCACAAGTGCAGGAGCAACAGCACAAAGGTGCCAGCAGCACTGGGAGGTGCCTCAAACTGCAGCTCCTCACACAGAGTTTCTTGTGTGACAGGAGCACTTGCCCAGGAGTAGGGCCAAATTTGTCCATCTATAGATTCCTTGAGGTTACGTGGTAAGGATGAAGGAATAGTCAACTTGTGAGTGCAGATTACATCATGGGCACAGGTCCTAGGCTGCTGCACAGAGCTCCATACCTACAAGAGCCCATGCTAGGTTTAATACCTTACTGTTTCCATCTTGAAATTCATTTTTAAAATTTATTTTTGATTGGCAAATACTAAATTGTGTGTGTTTATGGGGTACAACGATGACCCAACACATATATTCTTTGTGGGATGATAAAATCACACTAAGTAACATATCTACCACCTCATGTACTTATCATGTCGTCATCTTGAGGACATTTCAAATCTACTCTTTTAGCAATTGTGAAATATATACATTTAAACTACAGACACTGCTGTGCAATAGATCACCAGAACTTATTCCTGCTGTCTCTCTGAAAACACATACCATTTGATCAATAGCTCTCCCTTTACTGTTCATCTTTCCCTTTCAGCCTGGAGTAACCACTCTTCTACTCTACTTTTAGTGAGTTTGAACTAAATGTAAGATTATACGTACAATGAATGAAGATTTGAAAAAAGCCTTTGTTTTTCTTTGGTTCTTACAGATCATTTTTTTTTGTGTGTGGGTACCGGGGGTCGAACTCAGGACCTCGCATGCCAGCAGGCGCCCGTGCTGCTGAGGGATATCACCGGCCCTTTTTTTGTATGTGGGTACCAGAAGTTGAACTCAGGACCTCACGCTTGCCAGGCAGGGGCTTATGCCCCTGAGCTATCTCACCCGCCCCTTACACATTATTTTGAATACTGCAATGTTAAGTGGCTGATATTAGTAGCCAATATTTAATTTCATCACTGATTATGATGAGCTTTAATCTTCCATTTTCATATCCTTACCAAAGGTTTTTATTTTGGCCTGGCTTTTGAAGGAGAATTAAAAGTGGCAGTTGGCTCTTTGCTATAATTTTGTTCTTGTTTTACTGCAATTACATTCCTAATATATTGAATTATAGACTATTCAGAAAATATGAGACTGAATTTCTAATTATGACACGATGAGAGAAAACATTCTTTGGCTACACTAAGAGGGGAAGGAAGGTGGGACTGTGGAAATTCCTGATTACTTTGAGGGCTGTAACATTTTTAGTTGTGTACTCTCCAACTAGATGTGTGGTACTAGACAAACTCATTTCCTGTCAGAACTTCTACACATACGACTTCAAGTTCAACCATATGACTGTTGTGGAGATTTCTGGAAAGGATTTTGTCCCTGCACATTATTGGAAGAATGTGTGCTATTCAGATCAACACAACTCAAAAATTTGAGCCAGGGTTAATCGTATCAGAAAAACATGATTATATTTCATTTGAAATAAATGAGTTTGAAAATCATAGAGCAAAATCTATAAAGTTGTTTTGGGATATGCCAAATGCAGCAAATGTTTGAAAAAATAAATGAGTATACTTAATCCATTATTCTTAAAATATTCAATCTTATTGATGATTATGCTTATCTTTTGATAAAATAATTAAAATTATTTTTGCTGCAGATTTTCCATAGGTATAGTTTAAAGAATGTTATGCATAATTTCTTATTAATTTGAAAAATGCAATACCTCTCTGTACTTATGAGAGACATGCATTGGTTACATAAATAAACCTTGTGACTTGTCTTTCAATTCTTTTTCTTCCATTGTGAGTTAATTCATCAGAATTTGTACTGCTAGAGCAACAGTAAGCACTGCACTACACGAGTATACTTGTTAGAAGAGAGACTGACCTATGTATGATTTGCCTCTGAATATGTTGAATTATATTTATGTTCAAGAAGCCAGAGTGTTTGGAAGTGTTCTGGTGTGTTGGAGCAACAATCTTAGGTGAAACTTACACTGGGACTCAGAACACTTGAATGTAGACACTGTCTTCTACTTTTGGAAATTCTCTTGGAGACAGTATGACTTTTCATTGTCTGATGAATGTTTACTTTACCTGATGATTAAATTCTGTTGTGCTTACAAAAAAAAAAAAAGCAAAACTCAAAAGCAAAAATCTTTTTCTTTCTTTCATTCTGTCTTTCTTTTGGTATTACAGTCTACTCAGTTTCCCTGAAATGGAAACCTTCATAGATTCATATAAGATGTTTTCTCCCTTAGACTACATTTTAATCAAAATCTTAGGTGATAGGAACCAAGTCATTTCCGAAGAGTGTTCATAACTGATAATGGTAATAAAGATTGTGCAAAGTCCTTCTATCCTGTGACTTTTGGCTTGAAATATTTTCAAAATTCCTCTCCTCTCTATTTGAACTCCTTTTATTTTAGATTGTTCCTTATTCACTTCAAGTAGTTTATCAAAAATTATTCTTAATTTATCTCCCTGAATGTATGATCCCTTGCATTTACCCAATTCTTTTTAATTTGCTATTGTTAAATGTTTTATACAATCAAGCACTTAAGTGTTCTTGTTTCTGAATCTTTTAGAAGTATATGTGATGCATAATGAACATATGGTAATTGACACATATACATATTACATCTCGATCCTTTTTATTTTCCCTTCTCCTCTCCTCTCCCCATAGCCCCCCACTCGCTTTCCTCTTCCCATTCACTTGCTTAACTATTCACTAATTTTTCATACTCAAATTTTTATTGAATATCTTCTAAACCAGTGGTGGCAAACCTATGGCACACGTGCCGCACTGAGCATGCAAAGCCCTCTCTGTTTGCACACGAGCCAGGTCAACCCAGCATCACCCCAGCAGCCTATCATTCAGGTTTAATTGCAGTATTGGCACTTTGCAATAAATAAGTGGGCTTTAGGTTGCAGTTTGGGCACTCAGTCTCTAAAACTTTTGCCATCACTCTTCTAGACTAACTAGCAAACTAATACAAAAGTCATGTTAACTTATAGGGAATAATAGATCCTGGCTATATTTCTGAAAATAGACATTAAATTGTTATGGATTGTATATGTCATTTCCAACTGGATTCATAAAGTCTGAACTACTCAAAATTTACCTTCCCTTTACTACTACAAATTTTGTTTTTATTATATCATCAGCTACTAGTTATTGAGCATCTATGATGCCCGTAGCAATGAGATAGTAATTTACATACAGTACCTCAACTAATCCTTGCCACAATTCTGGAAGCTTGATATCACCACAGATGATACTGTAGTCCAAAACACCACAGTATAAGAGCCATTATTCATTGTTTTTCATATGAATGAAGAGCCTTGGCATTTAGTTCATTTGCAAGTTACTTAAGATCAGGTTTAGTATCTTAGATTACCCACAGCCTGAAGACATACATGCATGATACATGCTACTGACTACTTGCTTGATTGGGTTGGTAGAGGAAGGGGTAGCAATCCACTGTATTCCTGGATTTCCCCACGTCATTCCTCCCCTGAAACTGTGCTGTCTTGATGAAGAAGTTATGCTGTCCATGAACTCAAATATAAAAGTTAACACAATGACCATCTAACTCATTTAAGATTGACTCAGGAAAGAAATTTTCAAGGTTTTGATTCAAAATCCCCCACTCATGTCTGAGAACTTTGCATAGTCAAAATAAGATTGGACAAAAGGCCATAGAATCCAGCTGCTAGTATTTCTTCAATTTCATAATAAACAGAAACCATGAGAGCAACTAAATGTTTCAAAGTCTGAGTTGTCGGTGTTTTAAGGAGGACAATTATGGAAGCTTTTCTTGATCATAAAATTGATAGGAGAACCAAATAAGGCAATACACATGTTCTTTGTAACCTTTGCTTTCTGGAGTATAGAATGATGTGGGCGCTTTTCCTTTGTTGTCTTCTAAATTTTGCTCTCCTTCCAATTCTTCCACAACTGGGGAGTGATTGCTGGATTACACATAATATACTAGCCTGATTGCCAATGCTTGATTATATTGTACAGACTGAAAAATATTTCATTTTTATTACAATAAGAAAACTTTGCATGAGATAAACCCTCTTAAAATTCCAAGTGTATAATGCATTATTGTTGAATATAGGTATAATGTTTTACAACAGAGCTCTAGGGCTTATTCATTTGCTGGACTAAAGTTTTAGGCCTGTTAATGAGTAATTCATTTTTTCTTCCCACAGTTTCTAGAAACCACCACTCTGCTCTTTTATTCTATGAAAATATTCTATGAAAGTACTTCAAATATTTTATTTAAGTATATTTATGTGGTGTTTGCCTTCCTGTGACTGGCTTATTTTCCATAGCATAACATCAAGGATGCAACCTAACTAGTCACTGAGAGAGGAATGGATAAAGAAAATGTAGTATGTACACACAGTAGAATACTATTTAGCCTTAAAAAGGAAATTCTGCAGTATGTAACAATATGAACAGTATTTTATTTTATATAAAACTTTAAATTTTATAATTGAAAACAGTGAGTAAAAGGGGTTATTCATTATCCAAGGTCACTATATTTTGGTAGTAGCTGTTATTTTTTAGAATTAGTTGTTAGGATTTAACTATTTTTCTAGCAGTAATACTAGCTATCATTTTTTGAACAGTAATGAACCAGGCACTAAACTGCTGCTTGTACATGCATTATATCACTTAATCTGCCCAACACTGTTTAGGCTGAAAACATCTCATCCTATGTTAGATGAGAGGAAACTGAGGAGTGAGAGATGGAGGAACTCGCCAAATACACAGAATAGGAATTGTGGTGCCGAGATTTGAGTATCACTTGTCTGACTCTGTGCTCTTAGGTGTGCGTGGGAAGAATAGAAGTTGCCAGAAAATAAAAAGGATAAAGAACGCCAGAAAGAAGAAGGAGAAGGGACAACAATGAGGTGCATTTCAAACACTGATGCTCACCTTCCGTGAACGTGGCTGTGCCCTCAGCATCTGGCATGCTGCTGGAATAGCTTTTTAATGAGTATTTACTAATTTGATGAATAAGACAAGACTTCGAATACCCAGGAACTGCAAGGAGATTGTCACACACAGAATTTAAAATAGGACTGTGGAAATAGCAACAGGTCAGTTTACAATATTAACTGGATAAGGATTTCTGGATGAAATATTGTACAAGGCAAGTTCTTTCATTCAGTCATTTATATTTTCCTGAAAAATTATTGACCATCTGTCTAACACAAAATATTTCCGAATCTGAGATAGATCAATGATAAAGCTAGAATCCCTGCCTCGGAGGGATATATTTTAAATGTTTTAAATGTCATCTTAAATGTCTAAAAACAAAGGTGAATCGACTGATACTTAGATAATAAAACCAAGCAATCATGTCTGTTCACGTACTATCAGTATTAAAGTATGATACTTTACTATCTTTTTTTAACAAATAAAACCACCATTATGTATTGTGATATTTGCATGCCAGGAATCATTAACTTTTTAATAAGATAGGTAAGCAGAATTCACTATCATTTGGAAAGAATGTTACATCATACAAATCAATAAAATTGTATTTTTTGCTAGTCAGCAATAATATCTTGCCATGATGAAAGAATTAATGGGATTAAACTGGGTATGCATTAGAAAGAAAATAGCAATAAACAATTGATAATACTTTCTATATGGGCAAAAGTAACAGGAAATTTCTTGTTTCAAGCTAGACAGACTTTCAAGTAGAAGGCAATCTATTCTTGATAAAAATATAAAAATAAGAACAAACTGTAAAGCTGAAATAAAATTAAAAGAAACCTATGTTAATGAAAAGCGAAAATAAGTTCTATTGCTGCATGAATTCTTTGTTTTACTGGTAATAATGCATGTGTTGTGTACTACAATGAGTGAAATATCACTGGCACTTTTCCATCATTTAAACTCACAAGTGCAGTATCTGTGAGCAGTGTCTGCTGTAGAAAAGGTTTCCTGGAGTTCAGATGCTGAGGCAGACCCTAGTGTATCTGCTGTTATTGAACAGCCCTGGGATTAACACTTTTGGGAGGGAACCGAAAAAAGAAAAACTGCGAAGAGGGAGAAGTAAGTCATGATGCATGTTCAGTGGCAGTATCAGCTGACCCCAAGGGTGCTCACGAGCTAGATTGGCTTTTAAGAATTATTCAGCCCGTGTTAGATTGAAATGGCCAGGCCCGACTTTAGAACCTCTGGATATGACATATGGGATGCCTGGGGAGGTGCATTACTTTGGGGTCAAGTGGTTTTCTGGTGCAATCACTAAGGGAGCTGACAGTAAGAGATCTCTGTTAACCACACAACAGTTTCCATCAAAGTGGTCCAACAGCATCAGGAGGATCTCAGAAAGGGAACGGTCTCCATCCACCTCTCTCGGAGTGCTGACACTCACATTCCTCCGCATTCTGTGGTTTCCGTTTCAGTGTTTTCTGGTGCTTCCCTCCAAAGCTCTACAATGTATAGCTACCGCATTTCTTTATGGCTTTAGGTTGGAGAAGTCAAAGTTTGCCAGAAAATCAGAATGATAAAGTATTCTAGGCAGATGAGAGAGAGCGAGTCACAGTAAGATGGGGTCAGACACATTCCCCGTTTCTCTGCCATGGGCGTATTGTACACTGAGCGCCCAATACTGCCCAGCACATGGGAGGTCGATAATGAATATTTATGGACTTCTCTGAAAGATGAAGATTTGGTTCACATTGCCTTCTGCTACTCTCTAATATTTATAGTATAATTATTATTTTAAATTCATCTACTGATCTCTTCTGTAATGCTAATGCTATAGTTATACTTCTTTTCTATCTTATGCACTGTCCAGGACCCCCAGCATCTCAGGACTCACTACTCATGAGATACGGACCTCTATATCCCTGCCCTTTATTTCCCTTCTCCCACCTTCTGTTCCCCATCATCCATCTACTGCAGCTTGATTTTTTTTTTTTTTGTGGGTACCGGGGGTCGACCTCAGGACCTCGCGCGCCAGCAGGCGCCCATGCTGCTGAGCGATATCACCGGCCCCTTTTTCGTATGTGGGTTCCGGGAGTCGAACTCGGGCCCTGGAGCTTGCCAGGCAGGCGCTTAAGCCGCTGAGCCATCTCACTGGCCCTGCAGCTTGATTTTTGTATTGTTAAATTTCGTGACATTTATATTCTTTTTCTGAAACTATAGCTATGTTGTCTATAGGTTTTCTCTACCATCTTACTCTCAGAATTAAATGTGGGGCTGGTGAGAGAGCTCAGTGGCACAAGCGCCTGCTGGCAAGCGCGAGATCCTGAGTTCAACGCCCGGTACCCACATAAAAAAAAAAAAAAAAAAAAAAAAAAGAATTAAATGTGATAATGGCTACCAGCTGCTGAATGAATAAAATTTGAAAGCCACTGGCTGAACACCATGATCTCGGAGGTTCTGTCACTGAATGGCTTTCAGTGGCCTGGACTCAGCCTGTCGTGATGTTTTATATGAGCTGGGTAATATTTTATATGCTTGTGCCAACATTTAAAAAGCTGCATGACTTCATGTTGACTTTAAAAGTGAAAAGCAGTGAACAGCATTTATACTGCTAGGGTCATTGGGAAATAACGTGCTGGGAGGAGGTTTCTTTTCTATAGGATCAGTGCTGCTGTGCTGGGTTGCTCCTAGGAGAATCGTTTCTGGCATCCTGAGTTTTACACCTTTCATATCATTATCCCGTTATTCTTAGTGCTCCTCCTTCCCCACGGTTTTCTTCTCCTCAAGGTTCTTTTCTCCTGCTCCTGTTGGGACTGATTTCCTTTGTGTGTGCTGCAGGTGACTATGTTCCTCTTTTCTAACCTCCTGCAGTTCGGAGGCTGTATCTCCTGGAATGCTCTTTTATCTGCTACTTTTCATTCATGTTTTTATACTACATTCTTCCTTATACTTTAAAATATTTTATTGCCTTTTCATGGTATCAGTATTAATATTAATTCCTAATTCACTTTGTCTAATATCCTGTCTTCACATTGTCTAGTTGAGACTTCTTCTAAAAATCCTAGCTTTATTTCTTTTTTTCTTTCTTTATTTATTTTTTTTTATTTTAAAGAGAAGAAAAAAACAAAACAAATCAAAAGAAGAACAAATTTTCAAAACAACATAATAGGAGGGTAACAATGGTTAATACATTACGTATTACTATCTTTAAGTTAGTTATTCAGGACACCAGACATTAGCATTCAATTGTCCAAACATTATTGGCACAAACCTTACTCTTCAATGAACTAAGTAAAAATGGTAGTGTATCTATCTTAACCATCTTATATATATATATACAATTTTTTTCTCTTTCCCTTCTTTCTTTTCCCTATTCCAGTCTCTCTTTCCTTTTGACCAGTTTCTTTTTGATTCACCATATCTATTGTACATTTTGGATCTTATTTACTCTTTCAGTTTCTCATACTAGAGAGATAATACGATGCTTACACATGTGCTTCTGGTTTATTTCACTTATGAGTATTTTCTCGAGTTGCATCCATTTACCTATAAAAGTCTCCAGTTTATCCTTCTTAATGGCTGAATAGTACTCCATTGTATAAAAATACCACATCTTTCTTATCCATTCCTCAGTTGATGGGCATTTGGGTTGTTTCCAAGATCTGGCTATTACAAATTGTGCTGCTATAAACATGGGTGCACATATATCGCTGTGGTACGATGTTTTTAATTCTTCTGGGAAGATGCCCAGAAGGGGAATAGCTGGGTCAGATGGGACCTCCAACCCTAGTTTACTGAGGAATCTCCACACTGACTTCCACAGTGGCTGTACCAGTCGACACTCCCACCAACAGTGAAGAAGGGTTCCTTTTTCCCCACAGCCCCTCCAGCATTTGTTATTAGTTGATTTCTTAATAGTAGCCATTCTTTCTGGGGTGAGATGGTATCTCAGTGTTGTTTTAATTTGCATCTCTCGAATGACTAGTGATGTTGCACATTTTTTTGTATATTTGTTTGCCATTAGTATTTCTTCATCTGAGAAATGTGTATTCATCTCAGATGCCCATTTATGGAGTGGGTCTTTAAATTTGGGAGGTCTGATTTTTTTGAGTTCTTTATATGTTCTCGATAGTAATCCTTTGTCTGAGGAACAGCTGGCAAACATTTTTTCCCACATTGTGGGTTGTCTCTTCACTCTGTTGGTGGTTTCTCTTGCTGTGCAAAAGCTTTTTAATAAGATGAGATCCCAGTTATTGATTCTTTGGGATAGTTCCCGTGCGGTTGAGTTTTTATTCATAAAGTCTTTGCCTACACCAATGTCTCCAAGGGTTTTACCTATCCTACCTTCCAGCAGATTTGATGTTTCTGTTTTAATATTTAGATCTCTGATCCATTTTGAATTTAGTTTAGTGCATGGTGAAAGATATGGATCTAGTTTTAATCTTCGGCATGTGTAGAGCCAGTTTTTCCAGCACCATTTATTAAAGAGGCTATCTTTCTTCCAGCGAATGTGTTTGGCACCTTTGTCAAAGATAAGGTGGCTTAGTATGTCTGGGGTTGTTTCAGCATCTTCTAATCTGTTCCATTGATCTTCAGGTCTGTTTTTTTGCCAGTACCACACTGTTTTTATCACAGTAGCTTTATAGTATAATTTCAAGTCGGGGATTGTGATGCCCCCTGCCTTGCCTTTGTTGCCCAGAATTGCCTTTGCTATTCTAGGTCTCTTCTGATTCCAAATGAATTTTAGTATTGTTTTCTCTAATTCTGTGAGATATGCTGTTGGAATTTTGATTGGAATTGCATTAAATCTGTATAACAATTTTGGAAGTATGGCCATTTTCACTATATTGGTTCTTCCTATCCAGGAGCAAGGGATATCTTTCCATTTTCTGATATCCTCTTCAATCTCCTTTTTCATAGTACTGTAGTTTTCAGTATAGAGGTCTTTTACATCCTTCGTGAGGTTGATTCCTAGGTATTTCATTTTTTTGGATGTTATTGTGAAAGGTATTGTTTCCCTAATTTCTCTTTCAGTAAGTTTGTTATTTGTGTACAGGAAGGCTATTGACTTTTGAGTATTGACTTTGTATCCAGCTACACTACTGAATTTGCTTATTAAATCTAGCAGTTTTTTAGTGGAGTTTTTGGGATCTTCTGTGTAGAGTATCATGTCATCTGCAAATAATGATAATTTAACTTCTTCCTTTACAATCATTATTCCTTTTATTTCTTTCTCTTGTCTAATCGCTCTGGCTAAAGTTTCCAGAACTATGTTGAATAAGAGTGGGGACAGTGGACATCCTTGTCTTGTTCCTGATTTTAGAGGGAAGGCTTTCAGTTTTTGGCCATTTAGTATAATATTGGCTGTTGGTTTGTCATAGATAGCTTTTACCAGATTCAGATAAAGACCCTCTATTCCAATTTTCTGTAGGGTTTTTATCATGAAAAGGTGCTGGACTTTGTCAAAAGCTTTTTCTGCATCTATTGAGATGATCATGTGATTTTTGTCTTTGGTTCTGTTAATATGCTGTATTACATTTATTGATTTACGTATGTTGAACCATCCCTGCATCCCTGGGATGAATCCAACTTGGTCATGGTGTATAATCTTCTTGATGATTTGTTGGATTCTGTTTGCCAGTATCTTATTAAGGATTTTTGCATCTATGTTCATTAGGGAGATTGGCCTGTAGTTCTCTTTCTTAGTTGGGTCCTTCTCTGGTTTTGGTATCAGGGTAATGCTTGCTTCCAGGAATGAATTTGGGAGTATTGCTTCCCTTTCAATTTCATTGAAAAGTTTGAGAAGTAGGGGCATTAGGTCTTCTCTAAATTTCTTGTAGAATTCGGCAGTGAATCCATCAGGGCCTGGACTTTTCTTTGTTGGGAGGTTTTTAATTACATCTTCAATTTCATTGGCTGATATTGGTTTATTTAGGATTTTTAAATCTTCTTGATTCAGCTTTGGTAATTCATACGAATCTAGGAATCTGTCCATTTCTTCTGCATTTTCCATCTTAGTAGAATATAAATTTTCAAAATAGGTATAGATGATCTTCTGGATTTCTGCAGGGTCCGTCGTGATATCACCCTTTTCATTTTCAATTGCATGGATTTGAGTCTTTTCTTTTCTTTTTTTAATAAGGTTGGATAAGGGTTTGTCAATCTTATTTATTCTTTCAAAGAACCAACTTTTTGCTTCATTGATTCTTTGTATTGTTTTTTTATTCTCCAATACGTTAATTTCTGCTCTGATCTTTATAATTTCCTCCCTTGTATGGGCTTTTGGCTTCACCTGCTCTTCTTTTTCTAGAAGCTCAAGGTTCACCCTTAAGTTGTTTATTTGTGCTTGCTCTATTTTCCTGATATAAGTATTTAATGCTATAAATTTCCCTCTTAGGACTGCTTTCATTGTATCCCATAAGTTCCGGTATGTTGTACTGTCATTATCATTCAGTTGTAGAAAGTGACTAATTTCTTCTTTAATTTCATCTGTGACCCATTGGTTGTTCAGGAGGATGCTGTTTAATTTCCATGTGTTTAGGGAGTTTTTGTGGGATCTTTTGCCATTGATTTCCAATTTCATTGCACTATGGTCTGATAATATGCATGGGATAATTTCAATTCCTTTGCATTTACTTAAGCAGGTTTTATGAGCTAGTATGTGGTCTATTTTGGAGAACGTCCCATGTGCAGCTGAGAAAAATGTGTATTCTGATGTTGTGGGATGGAACACTCTGTAGACATCTACTAAGTCCATTTGTTCAAAAGTTTGGTTCAGTTCTACTATTTCATTATTGATTTTCTGTCCAGTTGATCTATCTTTTTGTGACAGTGGAGTATTGAGATCTCCCAATATAATTGTATTAGTGCTTATTTGATTTTTCATGTCCTCTAGTACTTGTTTTATATAGCTGGGTGCATTGGTATTTGACGCATATATATTTATGATCGTTATCTCTTCCTCTTGGATTGTTCCCTTTACAAGGATGTAATGACTGTCTTTATCTCTCTGAATCCTTCTTGGCTTGAAGTTCACTTTGTCTGCAAAAAGAATAGCTACCCCTGCTTTTTTCTGGGTTCCTGTGGCATGGAGTATTGTTTTCCATCCTTTGACTTTCAGTCTATGAATTTCTTTCTGAATTAAATGTGTTTCTTGTATACAGCATATTGTTGGATCTTGCTTCTTGATCCATTTCGCCAGTCTGTGCCTTTTGATTGGTGAATTGAGACCGTTAACATTGATGGTTAAAACTGATATGTATTGACTTGTCATGATATTTTCCTGTTGTTGGTTCCCACTCTTTGTTTTTCTGCTTTCTGGCTATTTAATTATTTGCCCTGCCTGGTGGATTCCTTCTGTTGGGGTTCCTATCTCTTTCTAGAATGTCCTTCAGAACGTTTTGGAGTGCTGGTTTGGTGGTCATAAATTTTCTCAGATGTTCTTTGTCATGAAAGTATTTTATTTCTCCATCAATTTTGAAAGATAGTTTTGCAGGGTACATCAATCTGGGCTGAAAATTATTTTCCTTTAGAGCTTGCAATACATCATTCCAAGCTCTTCTTGAATTGAGGGTTTGTGCTGAAAAGTCAGCTGTGATTCTGATGGGTTTTCCTTCATAGGTGATTTGTCTCTTCTCCCTAACAGCTTTTAAGATTCTGCCCTTCTGTTGAATTTCTGGGATCTTGACTATAATATGTCTGGCTGAAGTTTTTTTTTGATCATGTCTAGTTGGTGTTCTAAAAGCTTCACTTATAGGGGTGTCAAATTCCTTTTCTCTTCCAGGAAAGTTCTCCCTGATTATGTCTTTGAACAAGGTTTTAATGTCGTTGATGCTATCTCCTGCTTTTTCATTTATTCCAATTATTCTTAAGTTGTTTATCTTTGAGTCATCTAGCAGCTGCTGAATTGATTTTTCATGGTCCCTGGCTATTTTTAAGAATTTTTCCATTTCATGATCACTAATTGCAAGCCTGTCTTCTATATCTGAGATCCTGTCCTCGCATTGGCTTATTCTGCTACAAATACTTTCAATGGAATTTTTTATCTCTTGGGTATCTGCTTGAATCTGCCTTATGGATTCCATTTCTTTCCTATGCTGAGCATTCATGGTTTCTATAGTTTTCTTAAGTTCATCTATTTTTTTGTCTGTATCAGCTATAGTGTCCTTAAGCATGGTCTTCATTGTAGACATTATCTCTGCAGTTATCTGTGAGATTATTTCTGTTTTAATTTTTTCCAGAACCTCATTCAGTTGCTTTGTTGTTACCACTTCAGATAGGCCAGGTGGGTGGCTTTCGGATTGTCCCACCTCGTTGCTCCCTAGGTTTGCCTTTGGTGAATTGGATGTGTGGGGTTGCATCTTGTTTAAGTGTCGTCTCATTTTTTCTTTCTTTAATTCCTGGGGTGATGTTTGCAAATTACCTATAGTAGGTTACTTTATTGCTAGTGTTTAAGATCTTTAGAAGATGACTACTTCTCTGCAGTATCTTCCAAGTGGAGCTTGCTTTTGGGTTTTGAGCTTTCTGCCAGATCCTACCTCTTCAATTCGTTGGGTATGCGAAGTTGCTACCTGTTTGGCCCAGTCCTTGATTCTTTGGTACTGTGCCACTGTATTTTCTGTGTCCCTTAGTCAATCTCAATCATGAAATATCAGGAAGGAAAGATGTTTAGAACAATTATTTCACATTTGGCTATAATGTTAACTAAAGCATCAAACACAGCCTAGAAAATGACAGACTGAGCTAACCAGTTATTTACCACTTTTAGCTGTATAGAGTTGCGGTTATACAACAAAATCTAAAACACACCAGAAAAATTATATGCAGTATACAAGTCCTGTGTATGTCAATTTTTCCCCTGAGGTGTTTAAATTTAAAATGAGTTAAGGAGGAAATAGAGTATTGGGAGAAGAGGAAGGAATTAGATGGACCAAGAGGGATCCCACTAAAATTGGGACACTAGTGCAGAGGACAGGTGGTAAAAAGAGAAGGAAAGGATAAAAGGAAGAACAGATCACAACCACAATCAGAAAGAAGTTAGAGGCGCTGTTTACACTCATATAAAAAACCAGAGAGAATAATGAAGGAAAGAGCAAATACACATACAGAAACAAAAACGAAGATAAAAACAATAAAACAGACAGATCAAAAATAAAACCCCACCAAAAAACAAAACAAAACAAAACAAAAACAAAAAAACCCTTCGCCAGAACAAAAAACAAATCAGTGAGAAAAAAAAATAATAAAAAATAAAAATAAAAATAAAAAAATAAAAAGAATCAGTTCCAGGTGTTGACTCTGCTGTAGGCAGTTACCCTGTGGTGAGAGAGTCCTGTTCTGTGCAGGTCCATCCCAGTAAGCCAGGAGCGCCCTCTGGCGGGCGGTGAGCAGATGCGCGTACTTTCAGGCAGAGACCAGTCTAGCTCGCCTCCGCTCTCAGCACCCTTTCACGATCCCTGGGCCTGAGAGGCTCAGCGCGCTGTCTGGAGCGCGGGTTCCCTGCACTGGTTCCCACCGCTCTGGTTTTTCGCCACGCCCCCCACAATGGCGCCGGGCCAGTCACTCTCTGGCGCGGGACAGGTGTGGCTGAGAGTCCAGTCTTGTTCGCCTGCTGACCTCAGCACACTTTCGTGGGCCTGAGAGGCCCCGTGCTGCCCTGTCCGGAGCACAAGTTCCCAGAGCAGTTTTCGAGCCGCTCTGAGTTTCGCCACACCCCCCACAATGGCGCCCGGCCGGTCGCTCTCTGGCGCGGGGCAGCTGTGGCTGAGAGACACTCACCGCCGGTCAGCGCCGTTCTCCGCCGCTCCCCTGCCCCGCCGCTGTCTCAGGATCCTCCGTGGGGGCTCCCTGGGCACCAGCTGCCACCGTGTGTCCGTAGAATTGAGCCTCCGCGGCGCTGCAACTCCCGGGATAGTAGGATAGAAGGTGCCCGCGTGCAGTCTGCTCCTTCTTTCCTTCTTCTTTGTTGGAAGTCACCCGTCACTGGTGCCGGGGGTCCCAGATTGCGCTTCAGAACTTCTCTGGGTTTCGGGGAGGCATCTCCCCCCCTCCTGCGCTTTCCGGGTCGCTATATTCCCGTGTTCCAATGGTAACTTTTAGAGAGAGTTTCGCTGCCTGCTTCTTACTCATCCGCCATCTTGAGGTCCTCTCCTCTCATCAATTTTTCTGTAAGTCCAGAAAGCTTACTGGGACCCCTGGACGCGCGGAAACCATCGGGTTCCTGAAGCTGGAGGACGCAGTGTCTTAAGTCAGAGTGATCCCAGAGGCGAAGCCGGGTTGAGAATGACCACCTCGGAGTACGGTCTCGGGTGACCAGAGCCCGAAAAGAAGCCCTAGCTTTATTTCATCTAGAAAGATCAAACAGGTCAGAGGATTTTGTTAGAGGGTTTTCTTCTGCTTCCAGAGTGATCTGCTTTTCTCTGATATTAATTTTCCTATTTCCTTAACTTGGTCATTATTCTCTTATGTAGATTCACCTTTTATACTTAATGATCCCAGGCTGTCTTTAACGATGGTTAAGTGAAGGGAAGAGCAGGTTAAGTAGATGTGTTTTCCTTTCAGGTCTCTGTCTTTGTTGGTATCCTGACGGGGACCTCTCTGTGGGATGAGGCATGGAGTCCAATGTATTAGGCTTTTCCTTGTATGGTGGGGTGGCGGACATAGTTTATTTCAATATCGGGAGCCACCTTCTAATGAGCCTTATTTATTTATTTATTTGCACAGGCTGGAAGCATAAAAGTTATGTATCCAAAATTCTGGATGTGAAATTATTTCTTCACATTGGATGCATTGTATTTGTAAGATAAAACAGAAAAAAAAAAAAAAAAGACTATCTTCCTGTTGGCTTTGGGTCTTTTCTGCAATCAGTAAGCATGTTGAAGATGTATGTCTGCAGGAATGTTTCAGTCTCCAAACTCTAGCTTTCTCTTGACAGGATGAAGGCCACAATGCTTTACTAAGCCTGGTGCTCTGAACTGCATGTACGTGATCTCATTATTTTTTTGTTTCATTTGCTGTAGAAGTAGGGACTTTCTTGTGGATGAGTTCTGTACTGTTCTGGGAGTCATTTTTGAAAGCCCAGTGTAGATCCTGTTGCTTATTCTATCAGATGCAGTGCTTTTGTAATCACCTAATTACCTTTATTTAATTATGTGTTGCTTGGAAAATCCAGAGTGGTTTCTCCATCTATACTAACACCAGGCAGACAGAATAAACAAGTGAGGAACTGCAGTCAGGCCTTTAAATATCAGAATGAGAAAAATGTAATTCTGGGGGGTTAACATCTATACTAGCTTTCCTAATCATTTCTTTGTGGAGGAGCCATTTAGGGTCGGGATGAAGCTAAGGTAAATGCTTAATGTCTGTGTTCTGATTTGTAATGGCAGAAAAGTATGGGAAGATATCTGCCCCAGGTGTTCTATATCCATATCTTTGGTTGATTTTACTGTGTTCAAAAGTGTATCTCCATCCTCCTCTTCATTAACCTGGTACCTTTGCAGTTTCAGTGGGCAGACTGGGAAAACATGGTCTTGTGATTCCTAAATAGTGTATTCCCTTTTTCCTGGGTTTATGGAGAAATGTTCCAGTGCTTTCCATCTTTCAGAAACCCATTGAATTTCTTGGCCTCTGTGGTGGTTTATTGATTGTGTCAACTTGAGTAAATAACACCCAACTAAATTGGCTCAGTATACTTCTGGGTGTGGAAGACCTACCCTAGGGAGGATTGTCACCAGAACGCTGTAAAAAGTAAACAAAGAAGGGAGGCTCATTTCTGTTTGCTTCAAAGGAGCTCCAGGTTTTGCTTTCACCTTGGAAGTGGCCTCCTGGATTTCAGCTCAGATTCCAGCCTCCAGCATTGACCCTTCAGCCTTCTGGTGCAGACCCTTTGGCCTCCTGATACAGATTTGCACGGACACTATAAGGAGCTCCTGGCTTTTGACTGGATCCTTCGGATCTCCAGTGTGCAGACAGACCGTTTGCAGTCTTCCACACCCGATTGTGTGGGCGGCCATCATAAGCCATCGTAAGAATCTGTAAATTCTTATATATTTGTATATCTTGTATCATATTTGTTTCTCTAGTAAACACTGACCTATACAGCCTCCTGGAGGCATGTCACATCCATATTCCCAATAATTACAGTTAAACCTTGGTTTGCAAACATAATTTGTTCCAGAAACATTCTTGTAATCCCAAGCACTTGTATATGAAGTCAAATTTCTCCATAAGAAATAAAGGAAACTCGGACAATAACTCACAACCTCAAAATATTCATATACAAATGATTACAATATTATAATGTAATGTAAAATATCCAAGAAAATAAAAAATATAAAGAAAAATAAATAAATTAATCTGCACTTACTTTTGAAAACCTTCATGGCTGGTGTGAGGGAGACAAGAGAGGAAGGTTATTCTGTAGAACAACTTTCACTATTACTGACACAATCACTGCTGTCTATTGGCTCAAAGGAATCTTTTTCTTTCCACACAACTTTAACAAGGTTAACAAGGTCCAGAGACACTTGCTTTTGCCACCTTTTGAAGATTTCACGGAAATGTGACATTGCCTTGTCCTCAAACAGGTTCATTGTTCTCAATGCTATACCCTTATTTGGGTAGTGCTTTTCTGCAACATTTTCCACTGCTTCCCACATTTCACACAACTTCCTAATCTCATTTGAAATGAGGGATTCCTCCACCTTTCTTCCCTCCTCTTCTGTGGTGAGATCTGCATAACCTCTTGCTGTTGGGAGATGATCGCCCATTGTCTCGCAGAGGGAGAGGGAGAGAGAGAGAGGGAGGGAGAGAGAGAGGGAGAGAGAGAGAGAGAGATAGAGGGGGAGAGAGAGTGAGAGAGAGAGAGAGAGATAGAGAGAGAGAGAGAGAGGGAGAGAGAGAGAGAGAGACAGAGGGAGAGAACACCGCTGGCTTAGTTGTGATCATGTGATGTTTGGTATCATGTACTACTCATAATGGAACTTATCTCTCATTTATCCAGTTAAAATTTATTAGAAATGTTTGCTCATCTTGCAGAACACTCACAGAACAAGTTATTCACGATCTAATGTTTCACTGTACTTCTATGCTTTTATTCCACAGGATCTGATGGGGACACAGGCTTATTCTCAGTATGGATCTTAAACCACAGTACTGTCTGAGTTACGTGGTCCACCAGGTTCAAAATAAAAAACTGAAATATTTTCTGTCACACAAGTGATATGTCTGGCTACTTAACAGTTAATAATTTTTCTATATTTTCTTAAGTGTAAATTTTTAAAAGAGCAAAATTCTTAAAGCTTATACACATTTTCCCCTTAGAGGATTTTAAAAAATCCTTAAATGTTTTATTTCTGGCAGAGAGACAAATATCATCACCTATTTAAATCTACTCACCAAAACTGGAAAAATAGAAGAATTTTTATTAGAAGAAGCCTTGTATGTAAATTTTGATGTTGGAATTTTTTTGTTGTTGTCACTATGACCAAATACATGAGAAAATCACCTTAAATGAGGAAACATTTACTTTGGCTCATGGTTCCAAACATCTCTTTTCCTTTGCTGGTCATTGTTGTTAAGCCTGTGGCAAAGTGGAAACTTTGTGATAAAAGAGTGTAGCAGAAAAACATTCTCATTTCATGGGAGCCAGGAAGCAGAGAGAAAGGGCAGAGCTGGAGCAGAAAGGCCAAAGGACAAGACATGGTCCCCAACATCACAACACCCCCATGACTTACTTCTTCTTCTGTCTTCATTGCATCCCAATAGTGCCATCTATTTAACTATAAATCCATCAATGGTTTAATCCACTGATCCAGTTGGATTATTCAGGAGCCAATCAACTTCCCAAAGCCCCACCTCTGAACATGAGCCTTTTGGAGGATGTTTTAGATGCAAGCCATAATAGCATTTGTAACTTTTGAAGCTAGAGCAATTTACTTAATGTCTCTGACCTTAGTTCTCTAAGAAAGATACAAATGAGGATAGGAGTATTTATTACACAGTACTTAAGTAAAAATTAAATATTATGAAGTGGACTACTATAGTGTCTACCATATAATACTTATTCAATCAAAAGGCTCTCATTTAGATAAATAGTAGATTCTAAAATATTGCTTCATGAACATAAAGGTATCACTGAAACAAAAAAATTTAAGTACATGCAAAATAATACACAAAACTGTGAGGAGATCAGATTCATTGTTTTGCTTCCCAAAGACATCATGATAATATATGTAGAAGATAATATGTTTCAATATATTGAAATTTTTCTAAATAATGGAGACAATATTGGATTAAGAGCAAAACAAAGCCAGTAGGAAGAGACAGCATGAAGAACATGAGAACTTCTTTTCCTGGATTCCTGACCATTCTGGTATGGGTGCAGATGAGTTAGGAGAGGTCATCAAAGGTTATATTCGGCCAAATCCATTGCAGTACTACTTGGTTCCTGATATGGATGATGAGGAAGGGGAAGGAGAAAAAAAATAAGGAGGAAAAAGAAGATGATGATGATGAAGGATTGGAAGATATTGATGAAGAAAGGTTGAAGATGAAGGTGAAGAAGATGATGATGGAGGGGAAGAATAAAAAAAAGGATGGAGAAGATGACTAATTGACCTTTTATTTTCTTAAATTTTTTTTTCTCCAGTCCCTGGGAGTGAGTTGAAGTTCCCCACCCCCAACATTTGTGCTCAGTTTCCCTGTTCTTGAGGTCTTTTTTCTCAGACTCCATGGTTCTTGACTTACCTTGTGGGGAGATACCTTGAGCAGAATACAGTGGAAAAGAACCTCTACAACCTTTTGTTCTAAATTCATTTTTTATCTATTCCTGTTTCAACATAAACAATATGGAATCAACACCACCGTACTCCGTTGGATAAAAGAGAAACCTTCTGCTCCCTCCCTCTGTTCCACCCCTGTGTAGTGGTGTACGGGATCTGGCTTTTTTCCTCCTTTCTTTGTATATTTGGCTCAGAGGTTACACCGTGTCTCTATGTGAATATGACATTAGTGTTCCCCAACACGTACATGTCTACTTTCTCTTACTTAAAAAGAAAAAAATTCTTTTAAAAATGGGGTATACAAAGTCAACAAAGGGTGGGTTGGAGATGTTGGGTGGGTGAAGTGGGCATTTTGACGACATGGATTCTCCTTTGGCATGTTTAATTGTGGTGTTTAGAAGACATCCTTGCAGTTTAAGATGAGGCTTTTAAAATAAAATTATCTCCTAATGATACCTTGAGCTGTGGCACTCAATGGGAGAATCAGCAGAACATGTAGGATCTTATTTAGAATTAACATTATCTATTGTAATTTTGTTGGTTTATTTTTAAATTCTTCCCCCTCCCCCACTGCAAAATAACAGGTGATGCTCAGTTTTAAATTTCAAAGTGTACAAATTTCTTTATTACAATAAAACTACATGTGTACACAAAAGATTTGATGTTTTCTCTCAGAACAGATGACTTAATATGACCTTCCAAATTTGACTTATATAATAACATCATTGTCAAATTTAAAAAAGAGGGAGAGTTCCAAGGTATATTTAGACCAAATCTTTTTTTTTTTTTTTTTTTGTGGGTACCGGGGGGACGACCTCAGGACCTCGCGCGCCAACAGGCACCCGTGCCGCTGAGCGATATCACCGGCCCCTTTTTCATATGTGGGTTCCGGGAGTCGAACTCGGGCCCTCGCGCTTGCAAGGCAGGCGCTTACGCCGCTGAGCCATCTCACCGGCCCTAGACCAAATCTTTGGTCTAAAAATTTTTTTTAAAGAGTCAATCAAGCTTATAAAATATATTGACTTTAAATGATGCCTACCTTATTTTCTAATTCATTACCTTGAGCACTTTTCAAATTCTCATAGCTGCTAAAGGCATGTATAAAATCCATAATTTTGTAGATATAATTGAGAAAAAATGGTATAAACAAAAAATAAAGATCAAGGTGAACTTTTCAAATTCCATCCTTTATTTTATTTAAAGTCGTTTGAAAAATTTCTCTTTGGGAAAATGAGCACTGAAAGTCCTTGTCAGCAGATGGTAGAAATGATGACATAGAGCCAATATTTTATTGGTTATCATGACCTGGATGTTTAAGTAAAATCTTAGTTTACATTTATGATTATGCTTAATATCTATAACCATAACGAACTGTTTGGCTTAAAATAAGCATCTATCCTTCTAATTGGATTTTAGAGTTAAATAAGCCAGTCAGAAAGAAGTATTGCAGAGGTAAGAACCTAGTTTGAGGTGGAATTGGGCCAACAAAGAATAGTCCTGGTTTTGGTAGTGAGGAGAACAATGCAAATACAGTGGTACCTCAATTCGTGAACTTAATTCTTTCCATGATTTTGGTTGCAAGCTGAATTGAATGAAAACCAAATCAAATTTAATAGTTTGGTTCAATGTTTACCTTATGGGGAGATTTGATTTCGTTTTCATCCAATTTGCTTTGCAACCAGAATCATGGAAATAATTAAGTTTGTGAACCGAGGTACCACTGTAGTATCAAAAGTCCTAACCAGAAGTATTACTTCTGAAATTACTACTTTTTAAAAAACATGATATTTAAGACATAGTTAACTCCTTTGGCTTCTCTTTTTAAATATGAAAGGAATTTGACTGGGCTCAGTTGGATAATCAATAGGCCAGATAGCACATAGGTGCTAGTTTTATCTGAGTGAGAACACCTAGTCATGAGGAGATCAAAGTGTTTCCAAAGAGAAAGAAATTACACTCTTTAAAATAACAAGAATCAAAATGTTATTGGATTCCTCAGCAGTATTGAAAGCTAGGAGGTCGTCTTGATCTCTTTGTGAAGATGGAATTGTTAAGATTCCCAATGTTTTTCGATATACTGAATGATGGTTTATATAACAAAGGTACAGTTTACAGCTGAATAGTAATGAATACAAAGAAAATTAGCACAAAAATATTGTATTTTGTGTAAGAGATGAAAAGTAGAGGATTCTATACCCTGTCTGTGGCCACCTTCCAACTCTGAGCCTGCTCTGAATTTTGTGTCCCCTTGGCACAGGGGATCAGAGGCATTGACTGACTTACCTGATCATGGATGAGCCCAAAGCCTGAGAAGAGAAGATAAACCCAGAAGGTCGGCAGTTCCAGAGAGAAACAATGAACAAAGTGAGCAGTGCTAGGCCCAAGAAAAGCCCACAGCTATTGTAAACTTCAAAAACAGTGTGAGGTTTTACTATGAAAATGACTCCTTCCACATATCAGGCTAGAATTGGAGAAGAACTCTAGTGTGGTGCCTGTCATGTTTGAGATGTTTTAATTGGAAGCCATTTTGAGAAAGAGTTGTTCAAGATTGGGTCACAGAAAAACTACAGAACAACTTCACTTCAGGGTTACCAGTGTTACCTTACCACAGTGACTAGGTGAGAGGCAGCCACAGGAGACGGTTGTAAAGAGGGTACAAGCTAGATGTAGACTATCTGAGAGGTTTAAGCTCAGGCCAAGAAGGATGTGGGGTCCACCACCTTTTGTTAGAAGCCGGGCATGGTGTGTGTGGCTTCCAGAGGTGGCTGGAACTGAAAGTACTGACATTAAGTACAGCAGTCTGCTTGAACCCCTGCCCTGCTACCTAGATCCAGCACAGAGACCAGTGGTCTGGCTGTATTTTCCAGCTACCAAAGTGAGCAAAGACACACCTTGGCTTGGACAGTTGCAGCAGCCTGGTGTGTATGGATGGAGGGGACTCTGGAGTGGTGTGGGGGCACCCTACAAACCTATGGGCTATGAATCTACACAGAAAAAATTGTGACTTGTTGGATTCCAAGATGGCAGATCCTGGAAAGAAACCACTCATTGAAAAACGCAAAAGAATATTTTTTGGGTCCTTATTTTTTTCTTCTTTGCTTTTTTCTCTTCATTTTTTTCTTTCATTGTTTTTTAAATTTTGCTGACTTTTTTCTTCTCTTTTCTTTTCTGTTACTTTTATCTAATTCTATTAATTTCCTTTTATTCCTTAATAGAATCCTTTATCTCAATTTTTCTCCTCTTTTTTATCTTCTTAATATTTTAAAATTTTACTGTTCTTATTCTCCTGTCCTTCATCCCCTCTGTCTTTAGTAGTATAATCAATAAGCTCTTTTAATCTTTAGATAGTTAACTCGATGATATTACTGTTAAATTATTTTCTATTTTTAGTGGAAGTATATTTGTTGCATTTAGTAGATATTTACTGTATGTCAATATTGGGTTTGTCTTAATGATTATAGTGTAATTGCAGATCATTTTTCTATGGTTAAAGGTGGTAATATTATTGTTCCTTATATCAAGATCCAGTTTGTCTTTGAGTCTATTATTGTTGCTCATTCTGGTGGCATTGTCAGAATGGCATAGCCATTGCAATTAATTGGTTTTGGTTGTATGCCTATATCTGGATTGCCTTTGTGTAATTAACAATAAAGAGGTCCATTCCCAGAGAACTGTGTGCTGGGCCTATTACACTGCATTTTCTCTTCCCAAATTAATGGAGGTGGTTGGTTCTGGGGTCAGAAGCAAAGGACTATAGTCAGCCACTGCCAGAGTGGATCACTGAAAAGCAGACATGGTGAGGTCTCAGTATAAGCAGTGAAGTCTATCCACTGTAATCAACCCATAAACTTTAATACACACACACACACACACAATGAGAGAGAGAGAGAGACAGAGAGAGAGAGAGAGAGAGAGAGAGAGAGAAGGCAACAAAATGCCTGCAAAAACTCCCAGATCCCCCAAAGCTGATCCATGGGGCATCAAGTGGGAAGAAATCAAAAACCACACAGCTGAATTTTTCAAAATGATAAAAGAAGATAAAAAACAGATCAAGAAGATGCTCAGCAAGCTCAAAGAAAATATAAGCAGATAATGGACTTAATAAACAAAATGATCTGTGAGTTTATGGAAGACATTAATAGAAATCCAGCTGAGCTAAACAAAATGATACAAAACATGAATGACCAGTTTAGCAAAAAATTAAAGTCCGTTGAAAGCTGCCAAACAGAAATTTAGATTAAAAATTCTATTGGATGATGATCAGCAGAAGTGAACAGTATGAGGACAGTGTCAGAACTAAAAGGCAGAGCTGACGCTGGAGAGAAGTAAGATACACACATCTTAAAAACAATGAGAAATCATGAAAAATGAATACATTAGATGCTGGACAATGCAAAGGTTAAACTAGGATTAATGTGAATTAATGAAAAATCCAAAGATAGCACAAATGTCCTAAAAAAAACCTGTTTACAGAAATGATAGCAGGAAATTTTCCAAATATGAGTAAAGAATTTAACATACAGATAAATAATACATATAGAACTCCAAATAGGCATGATCAGAAAAGAATGTCTCCATGACACATGATAGACAAAATCCTAAAAGCCCAACACAAGGACAGAATCTTAAAAACTGTTAGAGGGAAGCAACAAATGACCTATAAATGTAAAATTATTAGAATTACGGAAGATTTCTCAACACAAATTTAAAGGCCAGGAGAGCTTAGAGTGAAGTGTTACAAACCCTAAAAGAAAAACCTTTCAACCTGGACTAATATATGCTGCAAATTTATCTTTTATATTTGATGGAGACATAAAGCCTTTCCATGACACAGAACAACTCAAAAAATTCATGACCACAAAACTAGTGCTGCAAAAATTCTCAAGGATATCCTATGTAGAGACAATGAAGCCAAAATGCCAAAAAACTAATAAAATGAATACCCAAGGCTGGGTGAACAGTTAAGCAGAAGGGAAAAGAGGAATCAGTAATAGAAAAAAATAATGCAATGACAGGAATAAGTCAATACTTTTCAATAATAACTCTCAATGTGAATGGTCTCAATTTTCTAATCAAAAGACGTAGATTGGCAGAATGAATTAAAAAACAAAGTTCAACAGTATGCTCTGCACAAGAAACACATTTAATCCCAAAAATAATTCATGCATGAAAAATAAAAGGATGGAAAACAGCTTTCCATGCAACAGAAACCTGAAAACAAACAGGAATAGCCATGCAATTTTCAGGCAAAGTGGACCTCAGAGCAAAACCGATTACAAGAGAGAAAGAAGGTCACTACAAATTGGCTAAGGAACCAATTCAATAGGAAGAGAACACAAATATAAGCATATATGCACGAAAGGCTGACACACCCAACTTCATAAAATATACACTACTGATGCCTGTAATCCCAGCACTTGGGAGGCTGAGGCAGGAGAATCACTGAATTTGAAGCCAGCCTGGGCTACATAGGGAACTCAAGACCTGCCTGAACTACACAGTGAGACTCTGTCTCAAAAAAAAAAAAAAATATATATATATAATATATATACTACTGAAGATAACAGATCAAATACGCATCAACACAATAATACTAGGTGAACTTAGTACCCCACTGTGACAAACACATCAACTAGACAAAAACATCAACAAAGAAATATCAGATTTGAAACAAAATCTTTGAACAAAATGACTAAATAGATATCCACAGAGTATCCCAACAACAGAATGCTCATGCTTCTCAGCAACACATGGAACTTTTGCCAAATAGAGCATATAGTAGCCAATAAAGCATGCTTAAGTAAAAGTAAAATGATAAAAATTATCTCGTGCATATAATTAGGTTATAGTGCAATGAAAATATATATCAAAGGCAAAAGAAACCATGGATATTATCCAAACACATGGAAAGTAAACAACACACACTTGGATAATCAGTGGGTCATGGAAGAAATCAAGGAAGAAATCAGTTCCTAGAAACAAATGACATTGCCAGTATAGCATACCAGAACCTATGGGGCACAATAAAAGCAGTTCTAAGAGGAAAGATTTCACCTGTGAGTATCCACATCAGAAAAAGAGTGAGCTCAAATAAATAACCTAATAATGCACTTCAAGGTCTTAGAAAATCAAGAGAAATCAAAATCCAAAACAAGGAAGAAAACTGTAAAGATTAGAGAAGATATTAATGAAATTGAGACTAAAAAATATATAAAAAAACCCACAATGAATTAAAAAGCTCATTCTTTGAAAGAATAAAGAAAATAAACAAAACCTTAGCCATTACTACAAAAAAGGAAAGCAAAGACGTACTTATAAGTGACAATACAATGGACACCACTGAAATACAGATGATTATTACTGCTGCAAAAAACTTTGCTGCAATAAATTGAAGAATCCAAGAGAAATGGGTAGATTCTAAATACATATAAATTACCAAAACTAATCCAAGAATACATAAAACCCTGAATAATCCAATAAAGGCAATGAAATAGAAGCAGTGATAAGAGAAACCCTACCAAATAAGAAAAGCATAGAACCCGGGGAAGGCTCAGTGCCAATATTCCTCAAATTCTTTAATCAAATTGACAGAGAAGTGTACTCCCAAACTCATTCCTGGAAGCCAGCATTTCCTTGATTTCAAAACCATGTAAGGGTCCAACCAGAAAAGAGAACTAGAAGCCAATCTCTATAATGAACATAGATGGAAAAATCCTCAACAAGATACTGCTGAACAAAATACATAAAAGATCATATATCATGACAAAGTAGGCTTCATCCCAGAACTGCAAGGATGGTTCAACATTTGCAAATGAAAAAATATATGACATAAACAGAAACAAGGGCAAAAATCACATGATCATATCAAAGGATGCAGAAAAAGCTCTTGACAAAATACAACATCTGTTCATGATGAAAACCCTTAAGAAACTATTTATAGAAGCATCTTATCTCAATCTGATAAAAGCCATTTATGGCAAACCTTTTTCCAACTTCATATTAAAGGCGGAAAAATGGAAAGATTTTCTTACACAATCAATAATAAGACAAGAATATCCATGATTACGACTCCTGTTCAATATAATAGTCAAAACTTCAGCTAGAGCAATCAGGCAAGAGAGAGAAATAAAGGGTATATGTATAGGAAAGAAACAAGTCAAATTATCATTTGCAGATGGTATGATCCTTTTCAAATTGAAGATGCAAAAACTTTCACCAAATGACTCCTGAAATTAATAACCAAGGTCAGTAGCATAGCAGGATACAAAATCAACACACAAAAATCAACAGCCTTTCTATACAACAACAACAAACTCACTAAGAAAAAAACTTGGAAAGACAACACCATTCACAATTGCTTCAAGAAAATTAAATGCTTAGGAATTAATTTTACCAAGGAAGTGAAAGACCTCTACAATGAAAACTGCAGGACTCAGAAAAAGGACATTGAAAAGGACATCAGAACCCAATCAAAATTCCAACAGCATTCCTCAAAGAACTAGAGAAGACTATCCTAAAATTTATATGGGCTGCTGGAAGAAAATGTGACACCTGCTCACTATGATGAACAACAGAACTTATTTGCTCCAATAAAAGGCTGCAAATGATGCATCTTATTCCCACTGGATCTCTTTGAGTGCCGCTACCTATTCCCTGTCCGTGACCCATGTAACAGAGAGAACCGGGTGGACTTTGACAATCCTGACTACAAGAGAGTCCCCAGTTTCCACACTGTGGTCGGGTATGAGACAGTGGTTGGCCCTGCTGAGGTTCTTTACATCCCGATGTACTGGTGGCTTCACAGGGAGCCATTACTAAATACGGGGGTTGCCATCACTGTGAACCTCCGGTATAAAGGGGCTCCCATACCTAAGAACACTGAATATCCTCTCAAAGCTCATCAGACAGGGGATGTAATGAGAAACATTGAGAAAATGCTTGGAGAGGCCTTAGGGAACCCGCAGAAGGTGGGACCTTGTTGAGCACAGTGATCAGGGGCTGATACAACCAGCCTGCCAGGGGTCAAGCCTTCCGGCAGGGGACTGTTGTCCCATCCACACGGCTCCACTGATGATGGCAGGAGACTCCAAGCACTCGTATTTCATGCTGCACTTAATGGACTGGACTCTTGTCATGGCCTAGGAGGCAGGTGTTTGGGGCAAGGCAGAGTGGTTGCATGCCACTTCCGTTTGGAGGGACTTTTTACCCTTGGAATCTCCCTACATTTGCGCTGTTGGGCCACAGAAAGACTTACCATTAGGTCAGTATGTCCCCTTCCAATTTCTGCAGAGTCAGACTCGAGGTCAGGTGTTTTCAATCAGTGCTTCATCTTCCCATCTTCTTGACTAGTGGGTGAGAGAGCATCATCTGTTTAATGGACTTATAGGTGAGAAAGTGAGTGTTTGGTTGTTTGATGTCTATGAAGGAGTTATCAGCCTTCTATCTGTGTGCACTGGCAACCTCACAAGGGTCTGGAAGCTTTGCTCATGCTAACTCTTCATGGCCTTTCAACTTGAGCACCTTGAGGAATGGAAACACATCTTCACCATGATACTCAATAACCCTCTGCTTAGCTGCATGCAAGAGGTCAGTCTCTCAGCTGACTTCTGGCAGGTGAAGAGCAGACGCATACACTTCATCAATTAAGTCTTTCATGGTAAGATACGGAGCCATGGTAAGATAAGAAGATGTTGCAATAAACTTGAATCAGCTGAAGAAGACCTGCCCAGTGCCTCCAAGGGACAGGTGGCCTTCAAGGTTAAACCTTTGATGACTTTTAGGTCAAGACCCCTTGTGGAAAGCCATGTCACTGCCCCTTGAAGTCCACAGCTTTACCAAGGTCCATTGTGGGGCTGGTGCTGCAGGTTTGACTGCAGTGAAAAGTGCAGTAAATACTTTTTGTCACCGTGCCATTAAACTTGAAGAAGGTTTGCAGACAAGGTAATAGGCCAGAGTAAATGCTGACTTTATGACATTGTACTTGCTTCAGATATGACTCGTACCCCTGCTTCTGTAGTATCATAGTATCTGCTCCTGTTGGGACACCTCTGTTATTGCACATGTAGCTTTTGAACTCAGGCACTGTCTCATATGTTCCAGAAAACATTGCTATCAACATCTTGAGGGTCACAGTGGTGGTTCCTCCAAATGTCAAGATGTTGCTTGGTGGCAAAGCTTGCTGCTTTGAAGGCAGACTCTGGAGGCAGAAGCGCAGTGTGTCCTGTCTGCTTCTCCTATCTCCAAAGGCAGCAGCACCATAACAAGTGCTGCTCTCATTCCCTGGACTAGGTTTGAATTTTGGTTTTACCTTTTCCTAACAGCCAGACTGTCAAATTCCTACTTACTGTCTCAGCTTGGATTTCTTAACAGATCCTATCACATGGCTATTGGGTGTGAAAAAGACAACTGAAGTGAAAGAGTTAACTCAGTACCTGGCCCCCACTAAGTGCTCAGTAAATGTTAGTTCCCTTCCTTCCAACTCTTTCTGTTTAGGAAACATTCGTTTACCCACCATAAAAAGGAGGACTCAGTTGTCCGTGTCTTAGTGTGAACAATACCAGACTTGCTTTCTTTTCCAGGGTGACATCAGTGGCCCTGAGGGAGTGCATGAATGGGGAAGAGTCACAGAATGAGGCAGGACTCTGCTGTATGGGTCATGGGGTGCAGTCCTCTGCCCATCTAATCATCGTGGGTGTGGGGCTGAGGTGGACCAGTGGTCTCCTGAAATAAGATGGGTGCTGAGTGTTGGAGGGAGAAGCCAGACTAGAAAAGGGCACCAAATCAAGGATGAGGAGACCAGAGTTCTGTCCACAGCTTCTGAAGAATGGTGACAACAGGTCCAAGTGAGAAATCCTGCATTCAGTAAACGTTCTTAAAACGTCAGAAAAGGTGGTCCACTAAAAAAAAAGCGGGGGGGGGGGAACGTGAAGATAGGAAGAGGTATTAATTATTTTCACAGCCAAGGAAATATACCACCCCGTCAAGGTTATGACCCATTAAGTGTCATAACTTAATGAACTTCTGTGAGGAAATGCAGTTAGGTGCTGGAGAACATCAGCCCAGAATACAAGCTGCAAACCACCTCAACATGTAATGAAGGCCTGTAATAGAGCACTGAAGGCCATAAGTAGGGGTTCCTGGGTCCCTTTAGAATCCAGTCAACGGCCCCACTCATGTTTCTGAGACAGTACCTCGAAGTAGACAGGACGACGTCTTTAGTTATGAAAACCTTAGAAGAGATGTTAAGATCATCAAATCCACACCATTAGTATTTGCTTTAAGGAGTCTATGCAGTTGGTATCTTAAGTCCTTGAGATGGAAGGGAATTTGTTAGAGAAACAGGTTTGTCCTGTGATGGCCGCTAAAAAGTGTGGAGTGTTTAGTCTTGAATTTTATGTTGAAGTCTAGCTAAGTTTTCATGTAGTTTTGGAACCTTTACAATGATGTAAAATATGCTGTATTTGTAAAATTAAATTACTGGAGACAGAATTACTTAAGTACATAGGAAAGTTTGTTTTGGTCAGATAAATGGAGTACTTAAAGAAATCAAATATATTAACCTTATGAATTCCATTTAAATGTTTAAATCATTTAAATGTAATAGATCAAATATTAAAAATAATGCTTCTTTGTTTTATAAGCAGAATAATAGGACTTCTAAGCCAGATTAAAATCCCAGAAAAGAACTAGGATTTTAGATTTATAATTGAAAAATTGAATGTTATTAAAGCTAAAAATGATTCCTCAAAATCTAAAAATAGAAATTTCAGTTGACGCAACTATCCCTCTTCTAGATATCTTCCAAAAGAGTTAAAAACACTGGGGCTGGCGAGATGGCTCAGCGGCGTATGTGCCTGCCTGGCAAGTGCAAAGGCCCGAGTTCGACTCCTGGAGCCTACGTACGAAAAAAGGGCTGGTGATATCGCTCAGCGGCACGGGCACCTACTGGCGTGCGAGGTCCTGAGGTTGACCCCTGGTACCCACAAAAAAAAAAAGAGTTAAAAACATTATAATACAGTGTTACCTGCATATCCATACTTATATCAGCGCAATTCAGCTTAAATATCACATGGTTTCTCTTATATGAGAAACCCAAAATATAAATAAAGAGTAGAATAAAAGATAGATAATAGTAAACAGGGAGATAGATCTGTTGCAAAAGGGAAGAGGACCAAGAGATGGAGGGAAGTGAGAGGGAGATGAGAGGTAGAGGATGAAAAAAGAATTAAGATGTATTGTGTACATGTACCAAATCTCCCAGAATAGTGTAATTAGTATGTACTGCAAACGTATACTAATAAAAACCAAAAATTAAAAAAATAAGATAAAATAAAATGCCGGTCAAAGGATACTTACCTCAAAGGGCTGGGAGGAAATTAAACAATACATGAGAAATTTTTAGTGTAGTTCCCAAAATATGATATATATGCAATAAATGCGGTTTAGTATCATTGTCATTGAGACCTTAAAAAGAAAAAGAAAGGAACAGTACATGTACAACACGGATCAATTATTATTAATACTTCCTAGTTATGTGTAATATACTGAACATATTTCTGTCAACTGTGTTTGAAATAAAAAAATTTTTATGAAGAATTATTTATCATTTGTTTCTTAAGATGTAAACATTACTTCTAGAGCTATTAATCTGTGACAATATTTTTTTAAGGATCTGGGTTAGTATTCTATCTGTAAAATTTATATGTATTTCAGGCTGGCCTTGAATTCACTATATAGTACAGGCTGGCCTCAAACTCACAGTAATCTCCCTGCCTCAGCCTCCTGTGTGCTGGAATTACAGGAGTGCACCACCACACCTGGCTCCAGGCTTTTGAAAGGTGATATGAGTATCTGATTTTCGTTAGGAGATGGAGCCTGGTTGGAGTTTGTGTGGCTGTTGGCCTGATCTGGAAAGGTATATTCTTGTTTCTGGCTCCTCCATTCCTTCTCTACTTCCTGACCTCCATAGGTTTAGTACCCTTTCCTCTGCGACCCCCCTCTGCCATCCTATTCTTACCTTGGAGCCAGCTAACACAGGCTGAAACTGTGAACTAAAAGAAACCTCTCATGCTTTAAGGTTTGGGCATTAGGTATTTTGTCCAAGTGACAGAAAAGTGACGAACAATATGTATACATAAAACTGGTAGTAATTAAAAATATGTAAATGAATATTTATAACTAAAAAAATAAGGGATGTTTTCATCATGCATCTTTGTCAAAGTGATTTTTCTTTGAAAATGGTCAAGGGATTTTTGTTTGTCTACACCTAAGTTACTGCCATTTGCTGCATTAGATAGGATTTAAAAATGCAGATAACTTTCACAAAAATACTGACGTAAGGAGAAAGTGCCATATAGAATGTTTTATTGATACTGAGTTCAAGAATGATAATTATAAATATTTGTTGTTTTTGGATAGAGGGTAGACATAGTCTTATTTTAGGCCTGAAATAAGCTAATCATTAAACACAATACTTCCACTGTGATTTGAAAAATTACTTTTTCTTTTATTTCTTAACCAGACATCTTTTGACTACCTGTCTCTAAAATGTGAAGAATTAAAGCAATATTTCAAAAAGTGACCTTAGACTGTCTCTTTATCAAAATTTAGTTCTAAATCTAAGTGATCTGACCATTTTTATTATGGCAAGCAACTGTATTTGTTGACTTTCTAAAAAAAGAACTTTCATTTTGAGACATAAAACGGTATACAAAGTTTTTTTCAAATATTAAGAGAGAATTTACTGGGGACTGTGCAAAAGTAGTGTATTTTTGAGTAATTATGTACCTAATGCCACTTGAACTACAACATGAAAAGAAAATGTGTGCATTTTTCTTCATTTAAGGGCTCCTCTATGGTAAAATGTGTGACTTTTTCAAAACAAAAGCAGTGGGAACATGGGAGAAAAGTGCCATGTTTACTGTGAAGTACACATTTCCAGTGGTGGTGCTCTTAAAATTGAAAGGAGGTAATGCATTTGTTTATTTTTTTTTTAACCATCCCACAATAAGAACAAAATGGCAGCGCAGCATGAAGCAATAATTATATACCACATCAGATATATTTCAGGTAGTTGAAAGCTGTAAATTTTCTCTTCCATAGGTAATAGTTTCAACTTTATAGCTGCCTAGTTATGTGTGAAATTGGACATGTATTTAACCCTTCACCTCCTTCCTCCAAGTTCTAAATGGCAATTATAAAGCTTTATAGCATTTTATCTATGCATATGTTATGCTCTTTCGAACAGAAAGGCTCCTGCTAATGGCACTTCTTATGTCTGTCTAAAATGTTCAGTGCTTGGTCTATAATCTAGCCCTTTGGCTAGTGAATATTACTCCTACCTGTGCAGTCCCTTATTAACATGGTACTGGTTCTGGCTTGTAGTTTGCCTGATATTTACAGAAACACAATCACCCAATCTATGGTTAATTTTTCCATGTTGCTTCTTCTTGTCACGTACATGAAATTTCTAATCAGATCAAGTGATTCTTTTATGGACTTTTAAGCTCAAGTAGAAATATAAATTATCTTTCATTCACTACATTTATGAAAATATTCTTTAATTTACCCACAGGAAAGTGGCATAGTATTATTGTCTATTTATTTTCCATTAATATTGTTAAGAAAATTTTTATAATTTTGGATTTATCTGATGTGGAAACTCATTGTGCCCTATGATACATTTTAGATGAAAATTCACTAACAGTCTTCAAAGAAAATTTTAGGTTGTTGACACAATGAAAGATTCCCAAGATAGGCATGAATCACAGAACTGTATTCTTTTGCTTAAGACTATTCACTCAAACCTGTATTTTTAACTATCAGGAAATAAGTTATCTATATGTATACGTATGTGGTAGGATTATTTATACTAGAAGTGTAATTTTCCATTGAAAAGGTAACTCAGATTCATGAAAAAGTCATCAGGGGCTTCATTTCCTGCAAAGCCATAAGTACAGTCTCAGTTATTTCTGAAACTAATGCTATTTTACACTTACATTGCAGGTGGTAATATGCTCAGCTCTTTGCAAACTATTGGAAGTGAAATGTAACCTATCCAGAAATCAAAGTATGACAGGTTGATGTACGTGTTTTCTTCTTGAGGTCTTTCAGAGGTTGCATGTATGTCATTAATTATCCTTTTCATAGTAAGGAGAGAATGCCTTTAAAAATATACAACTTTCTAGAGACAGCAGGAAGATTTGGTTCAGGTGTAAACCTCATAAGCCTTGGTGTGTTGTCATTAATGCTGAATTTGTATAATTCTTCTCAAGTACAAAAGCATCAGACATAACTCCTGAATGGGAGCATACAATGTATCATTTTAACAATATCATTTTTGGGACGTGCGGTTGCCATGTGTAGCACCTCCAGAAAGAAAGGAACATTGTGAGGATGCTCTCTTTTCTTCTGGACCATCTGGCATCAGACTTCCACCTGCTGTTCTCAGCTCTTAAGTTTCCATTCAAGCCAGATTGTCAGATGCAGCTATGCAGATGCAGCTTGATTCCCCATCTTGGGAATTTTCTAGGAGGACAAAAATAATAGTTGTGAATGAGCACATAATTAGGAACAGAAGTATATATTCTTTTAATATCCATTGATACATATTGAAACTATGAAATAAGTTAGAATATTATAGAGTACTTTCTGCCACCAGTACCGTTACATTTTTAATTTCCAAATATAGTACATCCAGAGCAGTAAACTAATTTTTAGTGAGCCTTTCTTGTGTTATCTTTACCTCCTCATCTCAGTTGTATATATCCCATCATTCTTATGTCATATTTTGATACTGTGGTAGTCATTCTTTGTGTTATTAGTTGCCCCAAATTCTCATGCATTATATCAACAGGTAGTCAGAGTCGAGTCTTTAATACTATAATTTAGATAAATGTTGCTAACAGCTAACATACTCTTCAAAATGCTCTCTGCCTAGTTTGCCTATTAATTCCAGAACTGGATTCTCTCCGTTGGCCCTGCAGCATGTGTGTTATCTTGAAAGTGTGCTCTTTTGTTGTCTTCTGACAGACAGATGTGCCAAGTTACTTTAGAAACAGTGCTTTTTAAGCTGGGATCTTAGTGGATAAATAGATACAAATGGTCATCGTGCTTCTCGAATAATCCTATTATAGACCACCTATCTTTACCATTTAATGTACTTAATATTGTTTAGTAAATCTATATTTCTCACCCAGATTTAGGCACTGGTAGAATAGGAAAGAATTCTGGCCAAATTGATTTATTTATCTAATTGTTTTTTTAATTTTCATTTTTATTGCTATGTTTGCAATGCATACCACTTATATTCTTTGAGGGAGTTGGTATGTGTATATAACACCCCATCCCTACATTTTTCATCCCCTACCTCTTTCTTCCTCCCCACTCCCTTCATCTCTTGGTCCCCTTCCCTTTTGCAAAAGATCTATCTCCCTATTTCTTAGTATTTCACTTTTATTTTATTCTTTATTTATATTTTGGGTTTATCATATGAAAGAAAATCATATGGATATTTAAGCTTATGTGTCTGATTTATTTCACTTAACATTATGGTCTCAAGGTGCATCCACTTTCCTATGAAGGACTCAAGTTTATCCTTACTTATGGAGGAGTAGTACTCAATTGTGTATAAATGCCACATTTTCTTTATCCATTCACATGTTGATGGACATATAGGCTGCTTCCATTATTCAGCTATTATGAATTGTGCTAAATATAAATATAGGTATGCAGGTAACACTGTAATATGATGTCTTTAGCTCTTTCGGGAAAATATCTAGAAGGGAGACAGCTGGTTCAAATGGAATTTCCAGTTTTAATTTTTTGAGGAATTTCCATACTGATCTCCATAATTGCATTAGTTTACTTTCTGGAGTAAGATGGAACCTGAGTATTGTTTTAATTTGCATTTCTCCAATGGCCTGAAATGATGAACAATTTTTATGTATTTATTAGCCATTTGTAGTTTTTTCTTCTGAGAAGTATCTATTCATTTCAGATGGCCATTTTTTTTATTGGGTCTTTTGTTTGTGGTGTTCTACTATTTGTGAGTTCTTATACATTCTTGTCCAGAGAATAACTGGCAAACATTTTTTCCTGTTCTATGGGTTGTCTCTTCACTCTGTTGTTTGTTTCCTTTGCTATGCAAAAGAATCAACAAATGGTTCAATTAATTTAATTTTCAACTGGGTACTAGACACTATTATAGGTTTTTCACATCATGATTTACACATTCTCAAACTAAACCAGGGCCACAGACAGTACAGTTATCTCTAAATGTTTAAAGAACTTGTCAGAGACAATATGAACTACCCAAAGCCAATCAGCTGGCAAAGGGCTACATTCATGTGTCTTGACTACTGTGTAAGTTCTCCATCATTTCGTAAAAATCGAGACTAGTTTATGCCACATAATAAAATCCATCTAAATAAATATTTCTTTTTATGTTATGGAAAAAAGGTAAAACAAATCTTCATAACAAAACAATAGGAGAATAACAGTATTTAATGCATTGCATATTGTTACCTTTAAAGTAGTTACTCAAAGTACGATATGGGAATTAAAATTTTCTCCAATCAATATTAGCACAAACCTTCCCTTTCAATGAACTAAGAGACACAAATAGTATAACTGACATGGTTTTTTTTCTTTTTCCCTTCTGTCCTTTCCCTGCTTCCCCACCCTAGTTTCCTTTTCCCTTCAATGGTTTCATCCCATCTCACAATATCTATTGTACATTTTAGACCTTATTCACGCCTTCAATTTCTCACATCAGGGAGACAATATGATATTTATACATGTGAGTCTGATTTATTTCACTTAGGAGTATGGTCTCAAGTTGCATCCATTTATTTATAAAAGTCTTAAGTTTATCCTTCTTTATGGCTGACTAGTACTCCATTGTATAAAAATATCACATCTTTTTTATCCATTCCTCCGTTGATGGGCATTTGGGTTGTTTCCAAGATTTACCTACTACAAATTGTGCTGCTACAAATACAGGTACACATATATCGCTGTGGTATAATATTTTCAATTCTTCCAGGAAGAAACCCAGATGGGGAATAGGTGGGTTCAATGGGACCTCTAAATCTTAGCTTTTTGAGGAATCTCCACGCTGATTTCCACAGTGATTGCACCAGTCCACACTCCCACCAACAGCGGAGAAGGGTTCCTTTTTCCCCACAGCCCTTCCAGCATTTGTTATTGGTTGATTTCTTGATGATAGCCATCCTTTCTGGAGATGGAATCTCAGTGTTGTTTTCATTTGCATTGCTCAAATGACCAATGACGTTGAACATTTTTCCTATATTTATTTGCCATTTGTATTTCTTCATCTGAGCAGTATGTATTCATCTCAAATGCCCATTTTTGGGTTGGTTCTGTGAATTTGGCGGGGTCTGATTTTTTCAATTCTTTATATGTTCTAGATAGAAGTCCTTTGTCTGAGGGACAACTGGCTAAAACTTTTTCCCATTCTGTGAGTTTTCTTTTCACTCTGTTGGTGATTTATTTTGATGTGCAAAAACTTTTTAATAAGAAGAGATCCCAGTTGTTGAATCTTTGAATTTTTTTTGGGGGGGGTACCGGGGATCACACTCAGGACCTCATGCGCCAGCAGGCACCCGTGCCACTGAGCAATATCACTGGCCCTTTTCTCGTATGTGGGTACCAGGAGTCGAACTCAGGACCTTGCACTTGCCAGGCAGGCGCTTATGCCACTGAGCTATGTCACCGGCCCTGAATTATTTCTTGTGTAGTCTGGGTTTTGCAAATGAACTCTCTGCCTATCCCTATGTCTTCAAGATTTCTACCTACATTCTGCTCCAGTAGCTTGAGTGTTTGTGTTTTAATATTTAGATCTTTGATCCATTTTGACTTTACTTTAGTGCATGGTGATAGATCTGGGTCTAGTTTTAGGCTTGGCATGTAGAAAGCCAGTTTTTCCAGCATTATTTAATAAAGAGGCTATCTTTCTTCCAGTAAACATGTTTGGCCCCTTTGTCAAAGATAAGATGGCTGAGTGTGGTTTGAGTTGTTTCTACATCTTCTAATCTATTCCACTGATTCTCAGGTCTGTTTTTTTTCTTTTGACAATACCATGCTGGTTTTATCACAGGAGCTTTATAGTATAATTTCAAGTCAGGGATGTGATACCTCATGCCTTGCCTTTGTTGCCCAGAGTTGCTTTTGCTATTCTAGGTCTCTTCTATTTCCAAATGAATTTTAGGAATGTTTTTACTAGTTCTGAGGGGTATGCTAATGGTATTTTGATTGGGATTGCATTAAATCTGTATAACAATTTTGGGAGTATGGCAGTTTCCACTATGTTGGTTCTTCTTATCCATGAGCAAGGGGTATCTTTCCATTTTCTGATGTCCTCTTCAATCTCCCTTTTTTCAGAGTACTGTAATATTCAATGTATAGATCTTTTACTTCCTTCATTAGACTGATTCCTAAGTATTTCATTTTTTTTGGGTGCTATTGCAAAGGGTGTGGTTTCCCTAATTTCTCTCTCTGTGAGTTTGTTGTTTGTATACAGGAATGCTATTGATTTCTGAGCATTGACTTTGTATCCAGCTGTGCTACTGAACTTGGTTATTAAATCTGGAAGTCTTTTGGTGGAGTTTTTGGGGTCTTCTATGTAGAGTATCATGTCATCTGCAAATAATGAAAATTTAACTTCTTCCTTTCTATCTTTATTCCTCTTATTTCTTTCTCTTGTCTAATTGCTCTGGTTAATGTTTCCAGAACTATATTGAAAAGGAGTGGTGATAATGGACATCCTTGTCTTGTTCCTGACTTTAGAGTGAAAAATTTCAGTTTTTGACCATTTAGTATGACGTTGGCTATTGGTTTGTCATAGATGGCTTTTATCAGATTGAGATAAAGACCATCTATTCCAATTTTCTGTAGGGTTTTTATCATACATGAGGGTTGGACTTTGTCAAAAGCTTTTTCTGCATCTATTGAGATGGTCATGTGGTTTTTGTCTTTAGTTCTCTTAATATAGTCTTACATTTATTGATTTATGTATGTTGAACCATCCCTGCATTCCTGGAATGAATCCAACTTGATCATGTTGTATAATTTTCCTGATGATTTGCTGCATTCTGCTTGCCAGTATCTCATTGAGGATTTTTGCATCTATGTTCATTAGGGAAATTGGCCTGTAGTTTTCTTTTTTGGTTGGGTCTGTCTCTGGTTTTGGTGTCAGGGTAATACTTGCCTCCAGGAATTATTTTGGAAGTATTGCTTTTCTTTCAGTTTCATTAAAGGTTTTGAGCATTAGTGGCATTAGATCTTCCTAAATATGTTGTAGAATTCAGCAATTAACCCATCAGGGCCTGGACTTTTCTTTTTTGATAGGTTTTTAATAACATTTTCAATTTCATTTACTGATATCAGGTTATTTAGAATATTTATATCTTCTTGATTCAGTTTTGGTAATTCATATGTGTCTAGGAACCTCTTCATTTCTTCTTCATTTTCCATTTTATTAGAGTACAGATTCTTGAAGTAGGTATTGATGATCTTCTGGATTTCCACAGGATCCATTGTGATTTCACCCTTTTCATTCCTAATTGCTTGAATTTGGGTCTTTTCTTTCCTCTTTCTTATAAGGTTGGCTAGGGGTTTATCAATTTTATTTAATCTTTGAAAGAACTAACTCTTTGATTCATTGATTCTTTGTATTATTTTCTTAGTCTCAATTGTATTAATTTTTGCTCTGATGTTTATAATTTCCTGTCTCTTGCAAGTTTTGGATTTGGTTTGTTCTTCCTTTTCTAGGAGTTTGAGGTTCAACATTAAGCTGTTTATCTGAGCTTCTTCTGTTTTCCTGATGTGAGAATTTACTGCTATAAATTTCCCTCATATCAGGGCTGGGGCTATAGCTCAGTGGCATGGAGCCTGCCTGTCAAGCTTGAGGTCCTGAGTTTGATTCCTGGTTTCCCCCGCTAAAAAAAACCCCTCATATCACTGCTTTCATTGTATTCATATTATTCATTGTGTAAGTTCTGGTATGTTGTATTGTCATTATCATTTAATTGTAGAAACTTTGTAATTTCTTCTTTAATTTCATCTGTGTACCATTTGTTGTTCAGGAGGGTGTTGTTCAGTTTCCATGTGGTTATGTAAATTTTTGTTGTTTCTTTTGCTGTTGATTTCCAATTTCATTGCACTATGGTCAGATAATATGAATGGGATAATTTCATGCCCTCTGCATTTCCCTAAGCATGTTCTATGGGCTAATACGTGGTCTGTTTTGGAGAACATCCCATGTGCAGCTGAGAAGAATGTGTAGTCTGATGTCATGGTGTGGAACACTCTGTAGACATCTACTAAGTCACAGGTTTGTTTTAATTCTGACTTTTTTGTTGATTTTTTGTATAGTTGATCTAACTGTGAAAGTGGGGTATTAAGTCCCCCCACTACAATTGTGTTAGTGCTTATTTGATTTTTCATGTCTGTTAATATTTGCTTTGTGTAGTTGAGTGCACTGGTCTGTGGTGCATATTTATTTATGATTATTATCTCTTCTTCTTGGAATATTCACTTAACAAGAATGTAGTGACCTTCTTTGTCTTTTTTGATCATTCTTGGTTTGAAGTTCACATTGTCTTCAAATAGATTAGCTACCCTTGCTTTTTTCTGGGTTCCTGTGGCAGGAGCATTGTTTTTCTATCCTTTGACTTTCAGTATATGACTTTCTTTTTGAATTAAATATGTTTCTAGAATGCAACACATTGTTGGATCTTGTTTCTTGATCTTCTCTGCCAGTCTGTTTTTTTTTTTAAATTGGTGAGTTGAGACCATTTACATTGATGGTTGTAACAGATATGTATTGGCATATCTTTCTCATATTATTTTCTTGTTGTTGGTTCCCTGTCTTTCCCCTCTGTTTAATTGCTTGCCCTACCTGGTGGTTTCTTTCTATTGGTGTTCTTTTGATTGTGGTCTTCATTTTCTCTTTCTAATATATCCTTCAGAGCATTCTGAAGAGCTGGTTTGGTGGTAGTAATGAATTTCTTCAGGTGTCCTTTGTCATGGAAGTATCTCATTTCTCCATCAATTTTGAAAGCTAGTTTTGCAGGGTGCATCATTCTAGGTTGGAGGTTGTTTTCTTTTAGGGCTTGAAATGCCTCACTCAAAGGTCTTCTTGATTTGAGGGTTTGTTTTGAGAAGTCTGCTGTGATTCTGATGGGCTTTCCTTTATAGGTAATTTGTTTCTTTTCTCTAACTGCTTTTTATAATCAGTTTTTGTGCTGAATTTCTGGAATCTTGATTATTATATGCCTTGGTGCAAATTTATTTTGGTCTTGGCTGTTTAGAGTTCTATATGTTTCTTTTGTTTGTATGTCAAATCCTTTATGCATGTTTGGGAAGTTTTCTGCCATTATTTCTGTGAAGATGATTTTTTATGGCATTAGTGCTGTCTCTAGCGTAGTCAGTGACCCCAATCAATCTTTTGTTGTTCTTTGCTTCATCTTGTAGCTGTTGGATTGACTTTTCATAGTCTCTTGCTATTTTTAAGATATCTTTCTTTTCATGGTCATTAGCTGCAATCCTGTCTTCTAGATCTGGTATTCTATCCTCGCCTTCATTTAATCTGTTGCATATACTTTCAATGGAGGTTTTAATCTCTTGGATTTCTGTTTGGATCTGTTTCATGGATTCCATTTCTTTCCTATGTTGGGCATTTATGGTTTCCATCATTTTCTTAAGGTCTTGTATATTTTATCTGTGTCTACTCTAATATCTTTTATTTTGATCTTTTCTTTTCATACCTGAGAGATTATTTTTGCTATAGCATTTTCCATTTTTTTTCACTTCTGCTGTTTCAGAAGTGAAACATCATTTCCAAAAGTTCCAGTGCTTGACTTCCAGTTTCCTCTTTCTTATTGTGCTCTGGGCTTGTCCTGGTTGGACTAGGAGTCTGGAGTTGCATTTTGCTCCTGTGTCTTGTCATTTCCTGTTTTCTAATTTTTCTTTTATTTTCCTTTGTTGCTGTTTGCCAATTTCTTATGGTAGATAGCTTTATCTCTAGTATTGAGGCTTCCCTAGGAGATGTCTGTTCTTCGGGGATGTTTTCTAGATATATGTGGTTCTTTATGTCTATCACAAGAACCTACCTTCATATTTGTTGAGGATGAAAAGGTGCTATGTGCTTCAGCACCCAGTCCTTTGGTACTGGACTATGGTGATGATTATGACCCAATACAGTCAGTGCTATCATGTAAGGGAGAAAAACTGATTATATTGTGTATGACATCCTGGCTAAAGCTGTTCAGCTAGCAATAGCAACAGCATCAAGTACAGCCAAGCTACTGACAAACTGTGGTAACTATTAACCTGATACCTTTGACCATAGGGTTAAACTCTACAGTCATATTACAAAATCCAGCAACTAGTACTCAATGATTTTCCCCTTAGTGGGGTGATTTTACTCTGTTGTGGGGTGGGGGTGGTGTCAAGAGGGGAAGGGGATAACCTAGAGAGATTATTGAGGTCAAATATAGCAGAAGCAAGGTTGGATGGCAAAGGATGATCACCTAAGTTTTAGGAAGCTGGAGGACACAGGAGAGAAAGGATGGAGGAGAAAATATAGGAGCATTGAAGCGAATCAGGAAGAAAAGAGATGATGTTTGCTCACTTGAAGGTATCATAATTTCAAGAGGTGGTTGAGGAAAGAGAGAAAGAATATGAGTAGAAGAAAACAGAAAGAAAAGTAATAAGTCTAACTAACGAAAAAAGAGGGAGAAAGAAAGAACAGCAACAAAAAAACTAAAACCCAACCAAAACAAGGATAACCACAAAAACCAAAATAAAACAAAACACCCTAACCAGACAGAAGAAGGATAACCAATCAGACAAATAGAAATAAAAGTAGTGAAGTTCCTCTGGCGTTCACAGGTCTGTGGTGTGTCCAAGTCAGTTCCCAGAAATGTGCTGTGTACTTCAGCCAGGTTTGCTGTAGGGTTTGTGCTGGGTACAGAGCGGATCTTGGCCTCTGGATGTGGGGGCTGGGATTGTTCTGTTGCTGGAGTTCTCCAGTCCTTTCAGGTACAATAACGGCCCCACCTGCTTCTATTCTGTGTGTCTGTGTGCTGAAGCACCAGGCTTGTTCACCTAACTTACCAACTGCTGGCCCCTCGCTGCTGCTTCAGACTCTTCCATGCTGCTGTTTTTGGTTGTGCACCTTGGCCAGGGCCTGGTCTCCATCTCACTGGTCCTGCCCACTGTCGGCCTGTGCACCGACACCTGGGCCTGGCCTTGTCTCTCTGGTTCCTTGGTGCACCTGCTGGTTTGATTTCTCACCGTTGTGTTGGACTTTTCCGGATTGCTTGATCCCGCACCTTTGCCGTGCACTGCACGCTGAGCTGGCTGGCTCAGTCCGGTTCCCCGCCTGTGGTATGTGCCCTGCCAATAAATATTTCAAATAAACTTGAAAAAATATATAATTTGTAGTATAAGTGTAGTAATCTATAAATATCAATTACTTTAAAAGGTTGGTAGTGACTTTTCAGACTACCTATATATTTAGTTTTATTATGTTGTCCGTTTTATTACATTGTCAGAAGAGCGGTAAAATTTTCAACTGTGGTTGTGGAATTACAGATTTCTCCTTGAGTTTCACCTTTTCTGGGGGGTTTTGAAGTTCTGTTATTATGCATATTCATATTTATGATTGTTATTTCTTTCTGCTGCATTGATTGTCCCATTGTTATAAAATGTCTCTCTTTATCTCTGGTAATGCTCAAGCATGTAGTCTATTTTGTCTGATACTGACATAGCCACACCAGCTTTTCTATGCTTACTGTTTGCGTTCTGTATCTTTTTCCATCTGTTTACCTTCAACATGTGTTTTATATTAAAATAGGTATCTTACTGATAACATATATGTGGGTCTTTCTCTGTCTTTTAGCCTGTTTTGATATCTGCCTTTTAATTGCCATGGTTAATCCATTAGTATTTACTTAATTCTTGCTGGTAGCATTGTATTTGTGCTAAGCTATTACTGGATTATTTGTTTATGTTTCTCTTCGGTTTTTATTCCACTATTCTTTTTCTGCTTTATGTGGATATTTGATAATTTTTGCATACTACTTTAATGTAACTACTGTATTTTTTGGTGATTTTTCTACATATTACCATATATACCTACTTAAATAACATTTATCATTTAATGTAAGATGTAATAAAAATTGTGATTCTTTAGGTATACCTTCCTGTCCTTTCATTTTCTATGACTGTCATGTTTATTAAATTTACATGCATTATAGCTTAATAACAGCATAATATTTGCTTTAAACAGTCCTATGGATGTCAACTGATATGAAAAGGAAATAAAATCATTCATTATGTATCTGCTGGGGTTTGGGTCCAGGAGTCTTGGGAATATCAAAATCCATTAATGTTCCAGCCTTTTATATAAAATGGTGTGGTGTTTTCATGCAATCTACACATATCCTCCTTTATACATTAAATTATCTCTAGATTACTTATAATAACAAATACAATGTAAATGATATGTTGGTAGTTGTTATGCTGTATTGTTTAGGAAATAATGACTAGAAAATAGTCTTTATGTCTTTAGTGCAGGTGCATTTTGTTCTGAATATTTTCAACCTGAGGTTGGTTGTATCTGCAGGTTGGGTGAATCTGCAGATGCAGAATTCTTAGAAACAGTGTTGACTCTGTAGTTTTTGACCCCCTCACACCTGCCATCAAATACTTCTTCAATTAGAATTTTCATACGGTATTTTTCCTTTTGCCTTTCAGTGTGGAAGACTCCCTTTAGCACTTTTTATAGCACTAAATTGACTAAATTTCTTTTGGCAATGAATCCTTTTGGTTTTACCTTATTTTAAAATAAAATACTTTCATTCTTGGAAGATATTTTCACTAAATATAGATTTCTGAGCTCATGCCATTTTTAGTCTTTAAAAATGCATTTCCACTGGGTTTTGGCTTCAGTGCTTTCTGATGAAGAGTCATTGGCCATTCAAATTCTTCCCCTGTCATTTTCTCTTGCTGCTTTCCCGGTTTTTTTTTTTTTTTTTTTTTTTTTCACTCAGAAGATTTCAGTGTTTTCTCATTTGTGCTTGGTCCTGGTTCTCTCCCTGTTTATCTTGCTTGGAGTTCAATGAGTTTTTTGAACCTCTAAATTTATCTTTTCCCAAATTTGGGCAAGTTTTACTCATTATTACTTCAGGTACTTTTCTGCTTCATTTTTTTAAAGCTTCACCTGCGATTGCAATTACAAGTTCCCTGAGTTACTCTTTACCTTATTTCAATCTTTTTACTTTCTATTCTTCACCTTAAGTAGTTTGTTGTGATCTATCATTAAGTTCCTTAACATTTTTGTTATCTCCATTTTGTTTTTTAGTAAATTCAATTCAAAAAATTTCAGATGTTGTTCATTTCAGTTCTGCTGTTTTGTATCTGGTTCTATTCTTAGCCTTTTATTTTGTTTCCAACAGTTTCTTTTTTCCCTCACTACCATCATATTTTTTATTGACCATAGTTAAAATAGCTATATATATATATATTTTTTGTGGGTACCGGGGGGGTCGACCTCAGGACCTCGTGCGCCAGCAGGCGCCCGTGCCGCTGAGCGATATCACCGGCCCCTTTTTCATATGTGGGTTCCGGGAGTCGAACTCGGGCCCTCGCGCTTGCCGGGCAGGCGCTTAAGCCGCTGAGCCATCTCACCGGCCCTAAAATAACTATTTTAACATCAGTACCTGATTTTTTCTTCCTTTTCAACCTGAACCTCAGTTAACTGTCTTTTCTTTTGATCTTGGTTACATGTTCCTGCTTCTTCACATGTCAAGCAAGTTTGAACTGTTTCCTGGGTATTGTGATTGCCAACTTTGCCCCTTGGCTGGGATTTCGAACCTTAGTGCAGTTTTCCAGCTGCACCTGGACTGCCTGAGTTTGCCCACGCATGTCTAGTGTCAAGGGTCAGCCAAGTACAGGGACAGGATTTACAAGGAGAATCTGTGGCTCATATCTCTGGCTTTCCCTTTTTCCTGATTCCTCCTTCGCTTATGAACACCTGTGATTCACCCGAACGTCTCTCTAATATGTTAAGGTAAAAGACCCTGAGTTTTCTATCCAAATATTAAGTTTTATGGTATTAGCTTCAGTCTGCTCTTACAATAAATGTCATAAAAACTGAAAATATATCTCCAATCATTTCTGTCCCTGTGGAAACTTACCCATACTTGCAACATTATTTTGTAGCAGTGTCTAAAATTTTGTAGACTTCAAAAATATCTTAATGTCATAGCATAGAACTTGAATTTCATTTTATACTCAAATGCTGAATATTTAACGTTGATTAAATTTTTTTCCATAAGCTCCTTAGGACACTCACCCAAATTGAATTTTTCTAATTTATATTCTGATGCTGATAGATTTTACAAGTACCAAAATAGAGTATTTTTCACTTTGAGTATTTAAATATAGCCAAGTATAGTATTAAATTCTATTAGAATGCTAAACATTACAGAGCAAAAAGCGTACGAAGCAGGTATTTCAGTATTCAGAAAGCTTTAATGGAAATTTTGTCTCTGTAAAGACCAAAGATTTGTGATCTATATTGGTGGTGACCTTAGAAGAAAAATCAAGGGAATAAATTATTGTGTCAAAATTACCTTTATAGGCAATGTTTTTGATGTCATAGGGCAAACTCTGCTTCCCTTTCTTCTTATAATTGTATCAGTTTCTCATTGTTAAAGATTTCCTCATCCTAAGCTACTCTATTATTTCTGGAATTTGTAGAAAGGTCAGTGAGTCTCAGGAGTTGTGATTACTTTTTCTAGCTGACATTTATTGATCTCATTACCTTCCTGCTCATATTTCAAAAACTTTTTTCATTCTGTTACCATTTCAAAGATGACGGAAATGCTGTAGTGCTCACTGTATGAGAACAGTGTGTAATTAAAATTTGTACTCTATGTTTCATCACAATTTCACTGTCAGAACCATAGCATATATTGTTTATGAGTTAGATTGCTATAATTAGAACACACGATGTGCATAAAATCAAGGTTGAGTTTGTATTCTTACATACACTTTATATCTTTTTATAAAAATGATATATTAGCTGCTTGGTCATAAAACATTTTTTTACTTCTGAATGGCTCACTGGCCTCTCACTGTTGCTAATGCTTGTTTTTTTTTTTTTTTTTTTTTTTTGTGGGTACCGGGGGGTCGACCTCAGGACCTCGCGTGCCAACAGGCGCCCGTGCCGCTGAGCGATATCACCGGCCCCTTTTTCGTATGTGGGATCCGGGAGTCGAACTCGGGCCCTCACGCTTGCAAGGCAGGCGCTTACGCCGCTGAGCCATCTCACCGGCCCTAATGGTTGGTTTTAAATGACTGCTTTAGAAAACTTTCTATTTTTGCAAAATCAGTTGTTTCTTATAAAAAGTTTGAAAACAAGTGATAATAAAGAGATGTGAATAAAGATGATTAAATAAAATTATGCATAAACATCTTTCAAATCACTTTACTAAGATTGAATTCTAGTTAGATAGCTTTATATAAAAGTATTTCTAAATCTTTACACAGTTCTAGACCAAATTTACTTGTCTACATTAAGAAAAATAAAAAAGGATGGTTAAAAAAATGTAAAAGGTGTATTTGTGTGGGAATAGCTGTAAGAGCAGTCTTGCCTTTTTTGTTGCTGTTGACCCATTCTTTCTATTCGCCAACAGACCATCCAATCAGAAAGATTTGAGAAATTTTTGATGAGAGTTACAAATAGACACAGGACATACATCTGTCAAGATGAACCAGAAATCTAATCTATGAACAATTTCCTGGAGGTTACATTTCAGATGCAGTAACAGAAGATCCTAATTTATAAAAATAATGAACTCTGTTTGATAAAAAACCATTATTGGATAGGCCTGCTGTTGTTTGCTTTTGTAGTTTTTGTCCTATTAATACATTTCTAAGGATTACTCATTTTAGGGATAAAATACGGAGAAGTACGATCTGCCTCTCACTTCTAGTTTGTGACCTATAAGGGCCTATTGAAACTTGAGTCTAAAATTTGTTCATGTTTTCTTTAAATCTAAAATTTCTCACTTTGCTCATACTTATTTAAAGTTTACTAGCACAAGACATTCATCAGTCTCAGCAAACTAATCTCACTGCAAAAAATAAAGGCATGTTGATCATTTTGACTTCTCCATGAGGCTTAAAGAAAATATTCTGAATTGAAATAGCCATGAATTGTAATAGGAAGTGTTATCTCCAGGAAAAAGGGTGTATTCATGAACCATTTTATAGGGTCAGCTTTGTATCTCCTGAAGTAAACCATCCCATTTTTCTTGTAAAATATGGAATTCTAGTAATCTGTATGACAAATATATTTCATATGTGTAATGTACATAAAGTTCAGAGAGTTCTTTATGATATTTGATACATCTAGGTGGGAAATAAACTAGCTAAGAAAAGAAAAGCAGTCTATTTTAATGATACTTATGTTTTCAGTTATTGGTCAGGGACCGGATTGCTCCTTGTCACTGCAAGAAATTATTTCTGTGGCAATGAAGACTAAAGCTAATTATTTTAAATCAGATCAACAAGTAGTATTTTGAGTGGTAGCGGACCTGGAATATAAGAAAAGAAGACGACACTGGCACTGAGCACTGAGCTAGTCAGTTGCAGAAACACTTAATTATTCCCATTAATGTTAAAAGAGGTATTAGTCCCATCGTACAGCCTATGGAATAAGCTTCTCTGTTAATAAGTTGTGAAGAAATTATTAGATGCCAGGAAAGCCAAAACTGAAAGCCCCTCGCCCTAGGGCGACGTCTTCAGTCTTCTTTGAATGAATTGTGAAAAACATGCTCCCTCTCATGCATATTTAAGTTGATATCAAAATTTTTCATCAAAATTTTCGTTATAATGAAATTTTGACATATCATAAATATAGGCATTTAAATATTTATGTCCAAGTCACTCTCTTAAAATTGTTCAATTGAATCTTTGATGCTCATTTACTGTTTTTGTTTCTTATTTAATGTGGGTACCGGGAGCCAACCTCAGGACCTCGCGCTTGCCAGCAGGTGCTTGTGCTGCTGAGCTATCTCACCGGCCCTCACTTACTGTTTTAAAAGTGCATATTCATGTCATAGAAGTGAATGGCTGTTATAGTTTGTGTTGATAAGGGTTCAAGAGACAGAGAATCAATAGGACATATACATACATAAGGGATATATATACACATATATATGTACACATACATGTACACATATATGTGAAACATATATATATTTGGAGAGACATTGAACATACATTCTGTTCACCCTGTCCTGAAAGAGAGAGATAAGAGGTGATTTATTACAGGAATTGATTCACATGGTTACAGAGGTCCCATAATCTGCCATGTGTATGTTAGAGGACCAGGAAAGTCAATGATTTGATTTGGTCTGAGGCGAGCAGGTGGAGGGGTGATGGCATAAGTTCTGGTTTGAGTTCAAGACCTGAGAACCAGAAGCACTGATGTCCAGGGTCAGGAGAAGATAGATGTCTCGGTTCCATCAGAGGAGCCAGTTTCGCCCTCCTCCCACTATTTTGTTCTACTCAGGCCCCACATAGATTGGATGTTGCCTGTGCTCACCAGTAAGGGCAACCTTATGTACTTTGACTGTCTATGAATTCAAATGCCAAGCTCTCCTAGAAAGAAAGTTTATCCCTCACAGATACGCTCAAAACGCATGTGTTGCCAGAGCTATTTAGGCATTTCTTAGTCCACTCATGTAGACACATATTGTAGGTTGTAACATTTTGGCTCCTACATTTTCTTCAATTTCCTGTTAACTTACCAACTAACTTTCCTGTTAACTTTCCCTCCTTACCAGGAGGTCTGACATATGATAAAATATTGATATTAATGTTAATTAATTCTGTTGACAGTACTACAAAATGAAAGAAAGACTAAGACATGCATAATAGCAAATGCATGCAAAATTCATTATTAGAATGTAGGAGTAATTATATAATCATAGTTTAAATATATAGTTGAAATCTAGATTTTAAAACTGAATCTTCCAAGTAGCAATAAGATAAATATTATAGCTAACATTTACTAATTGCTACTCTTTTCAGACTGTGTTCTATGTTTTTTGTGCATATTAATTCATGTTATCATCATCTGTTGTGGTTTTGTCTTCTTTGTTTCTAATTGCATTGTTATGTAATTAGAAATGAACAAAAAATCATAATGGATACCACTAAAATCCAAAAAACTATTAGTAACTACTTTGAAAGCCTGTACATCAATAAATTGAAGAATCTAGAAGAAATGGATAATTCCTAAATTCCTATGAATTACCAAAACTGATCCTGAATAATCCACTAGCAGGTAATGAAATTGAGGGTGTAATAGATAATGTACCAACTAAAAAAAGCCCAGAACTCAGTAGATTCAGCTCTGAATTCCACAAGAACTTCAGGAAAGTTCTAACACCTATATTCCTCAAGTTCTTTAATGAAACTGAAAGAGAAGTGGTATTGCCAAACTCATTCCTGGAAGCTAGCTTTACCCTAATTCAAAACCAGACAAGAATTCATAAAAAAGAAAACTTCAGGCCAATTTTAAAAATGAACATAGATACAGAGATCCTCAACAAAATGTTGGCAAACAGAATGCAAGAAATCCTCAAAAAATCACACATCATGACCAAGTAGGCTTCATCCCAAGGATGCAAGGATGGTTCAACATATGCAAATCAATGAACATAATATATCACATACATAGAAGCAAGGACAAAAATCACATAATCATCTTAACATACAGAAAAAGGCTTTGACAAAATCAACATCTATTCATGATAAAAACTCTGAAGAAGATAGGCACAAAAGGACCATATCTCAATATGATAAAATCCATTTATGACAAACCTACTGTCAATATCATATCAAATGGTGGAAAAACAATGCTCTTTCTCTAAAATCAGGAACAAGACGAGGATATTTGCTATCACCACTCCTGTTCAACATAGTACTCAAAACATTAGCCAGAGCAGTTGGACAAGAGAAAGAAATAAAAGGTATGTTTAGGAAAGGAAAAAGTCAAAATATCACAATTTGTAGATGACATAATCCTTTACAGAAATGACCCAAAATATTTTACCAAAAGACTCCTATAATTAATACCCAAATTCAGTAATGTAGCAGGATATAAAACCAACACACAAAATCAGTAGTGTCCTATACACTAATAATGAACCCAACAAGGAAGAAATTAGGAAAGCAACACCATTCACAATAGGTTCAAGCAAAATTAAATGTTTAAAAATTAACCTAAGGAAGCTAAAGACCTCTGTAATCAAAACTACACTATTCTAAAAAAGGAGATTAAAGAGGACATCAGATAATGGAAAAATATCTCCTGTTCCTGAATAGGCCAAACTGATATTGTCAAAATGGTCATATTTCCAAAGCTGATATATAGATATAATACAATCCTATTCAAAATACCAAAAGCATTCCTCACAGAACTAGTGAAAACAGTCCTAAAATTCATAGGGAAACAGAAGAGACATAGAATAGCAAAAGCAATTCCGGGCAACAAGAGCAAAGCAGGAGGAATCAAAATCACAGAGTTCGAGTTATATTACAAAGCTCCAATGATAAAAATAATATGGTACTGACATAAAAACAAATGTGCAGATCAATGAAACAAAGTAGAGAGTGCAGAAACAAATCTTAGGCACGTTCAGCCATTTGATCTTTGACAAAAGGGCCAAAAACACACTGGAGGAAATAAAACCTCTAATAAATGGTGCTGTGAAAGCTGGCTATCCACATGCAGAAGAGTAAAAGAGATCATTCAATTATGCCTTCAAATTTTTTTGTTAGAATAACTGGAAATATGGAATTGCCATTATGAGGAAGATAAGGGGTGGAACAAGAGTTCCATTTTGAATATGATAAATTAAAGATGCCCCTTAGATATCCAGCTGGAGATGTTAAGTAAGCAATCTGAATATATTAATGTGTAGTTCAGCAATGACATTTGGCTTAGAGAGGCATGTTAGGAATTTTTCATGAGATTGTCAGTATTTGAAGTCATGAGTTTGTAAGAGATCACTGAGGTAGTCAACAGTAGATCAAGAGAAGAGTACAAGGACAGAGCCCTAGGGCATGTCAATATTGCATACAATGGTGCAAGAAAGTAAGGACGGGGATGTCTGCAGGAGTGATGTTTTTGAGCACGCAGTAATGGATAATGTCCACTGAGTGGAATACTTGAGTTTAGATGAGATAATTGACAGTGTATCCATGGCAGCAGGGGAGAAGATTGAGTACATACAGTATTGCGATATAGGAATTATGTCTGTGTTGATACAATATGGCCTGAGAAAAAAATTTTGTTGAGTGTAAAATGTTTCTTTTTTAGGTATAGTAATTAGGAAAATAATTAATATTAGGCCCTATTCCTTTAACTGGAATTGGAAGGAAATAAAGAGGAAAATAAAATTCTGTACCTTGAGGGCAGAGAGCTCAGCAGTGGGTAGAAATTGATGATAAAGTTCCCAGAAAAAGAAAGCTGGGTGAAGGCTGTATAGCTGTCACGAATAGGATGCCTGGTATGCATATCTTCTGAAGATGATACCCTAAAGCTTAAAAGACTTCTCCTATGGAAATTAATACAAGGGCAGAGCCAAAATGTGCATGTTATTAGATTGTCATATATTTTTCTATTGTCATCATCTCATACCAAACATATTTTTTTGTGGAAAACGTATTAGGTATTTTGAGAACCTTGCATATAAATCAGTTATAATATAATATTCTATGATGAGTTCAAAGTCTATTTTAATAGTTTGAATGAAGGTGTGTGAGAAAAATACAGTAATATATATTTAGACTTGAAATTGCAAATTTTATTTATTGAACGCTATTGTTGATTGGGGACAAATGTACCCTATTCTTACTCCCAGTCAGAACAGAAATATGGTTTCCTGAAGAGGAAGTAAGCTTTTGTTTGCTCGAACCACACATCAAACAGATGTTTATGTTACATTTTCTGTATCCATTTTTCTATCAGTGAGATGGACACTTAGGTCCTCATGGACCTTGCAATCAAGTGGGATTGCTGGATCATAGGGCAGTTCTATTTCTGATTTTTGAGGACCCTCCTTATTGTGTATTTTCTTCTGATTTCACATTGGATTTTGTTGAATAGAATGAAAGGAAACAGCAGCTGCCGGAACGTATGACAATAGATTGCTTTTGGTAGCATATTCTCAGACAAGACCAGTTCCCTGGAGTTTTACCAAATGTGCTGTGAGCTGAGCCTGTCCAATCCTGATCTACTTCCCCCAATAAGAGATTTATTTCTTTGTTCAATCACATAAATGGCAAAACGGGTTACTTTTTCCTTCCAAAAATCCTTGTCCTTTGTCGCATCTATCTTACAATTAATTATTGAGAACTCAGCGTACACAAATCTCTTTTTCTAACTGGAGGAGTAGCCGGCTAGACAAAATCTCTGTCCCCAGAGGACCTGTGTTTCACATTTGAACCGCTCGTATCTTCAAATTTCTCAACTACGAAATTAAAACTTCTGCTAGGGGATTCTGAAATAAATGACAGCTTGAATGCTTATTAGCTCTCTAACTCCCAATTATTTCTCTGTCAAAGGAGACAGCATATATACTCGGCTGCTCCCAGAGGGGCTCTGTTCTTGTATACTTGTGATTTCTGTCGGGGAAAAGTCATGCTTTCTTGCTTGTGCGGAGTTCTGGGAAGGTCGCTGTCTTGCTAGATGTGGAGGACCCGCAGGAAAGTTGGAAGCTGAAATAGGGCTGTCTCTTACACTGAGGATGATCTGGACCAGTCCTCAAAAGCTGATACCTGGTTTGTAGTTTCATTTTATAAACAATTTAATCATTGTTTCAAAATTAGGTACCCCAGGGCCGGTGAGATAGCTCAGTGGCATAAGTGCCTGCCTGGCAAGTGCAAGGTCCTGAGTTCAACTCCTGGTACCCACATACAAAGGAAAAAAGGGCCAGTGATATCTCTCAGCAGCACAAGCACCTGCCCGCAAGTGTGAGGTCCTCAGTTTGAACCCCGGTACCCACAAAAAAAAAAAAAAAAAAAAAAGAATTAGGTACTCCAGTGGAAGATCTATAGAGAAAAATGAAAAAAAAAAAATAGTGACATCAGGAGTATGTTAGATGGCTTATTATGCAGCCAACACATATATGTAAAATATCACCTGAAAGAGCATACATAAGAAAAGAGACCAACTGACTTAAGATGTCATTGAAGGAACTGTGTAATCAGGCACAATGTAAGATGTAAGAAGGCAATTGGAAAAGTAATTCAATTTGAATAAGATTTAGGGATAACAGTTCAATGAAGAATTGTGTTTAGCTGAACAGAACCATAAAATGATAATAGTTTCAATAGAGCCAAATTGAATTTCACAAACAAAGTCCATATGCTTTACTGAAATAACTCAAACCTGGACAGAGTTTTGTCAAGATTAACCAAAAACATTCCTGGTTTAAGATAACATCAACACTTTTGGTTCATTCTTAATATTCACTCAAGTAATGCTTTTCATACTTTCTGGTGTTACCAAATCAATTAGAAACTTATTTTACTCTTCTGAATCACACACACATTTGCACAGTAATGACATTGCTTAGAGGCTAGATAAAAATTACAATTTCTTATGCAGTCACAAAATAAGAAAGTTCAATGATTGTCTTCAAAATATCCATCAAATAATAGAATTTTCTTTGGGGATTTTAGAAATAGGCTAATCTAATGAAGAAGAAAAGTCACATTGAAATTCGCTAGATGTTCTTCTTGAAAAGATTAATGTATTAAATATTTATGCAAACACGTTAAATTGGCAAGTGCATGAAAACATTATTACATATTCATCACCTTCACATTTCATCTTTTTGAAGAGAACTTCTTTGCTATAAAACTAAAATAGATGACTATAAGTTTTCCAAAACCACATTTTTCAAATTTCATAACACCAGATAGTTTTTCTTCAGAGTTTATATTAATTCACACAAATAAAAAAATTAATGTTGGAAATGGAAAAGGCTAATAATTTATTCAAAAGAGAAGCACTAAAGTGCTGTTTCATCCTTGGCCTTTCCCACAAAACCTGCACTAGAGCCTCCTGATACTAGAGAGGCTTCCTAAAGGTGCCTGCTCATTCTGGAAAATAAATGAGCTCTTTTAGGTCATGGAGTTATTTAGCAAACAATTGATTTGTAACAAAAGTCAAATGTCATAACAGAATTAATGCACTCCTAAACTAACCTAACTTCTCTTGAAGTATAATAAATCCTGACTGACTCCAACATTTTATGGTCTTTGAAAAGCATTACTTGAATTAAAATTAAATTGACTACACCTCTCACTAAAGTGGAAGTGATTTTATATATGTTCTAAAAATATAAGTGTTTAATATAAACTGCCTCATTATGTCGATACAGCGTTTGGCATTCACAGCTTACTTTCTTCTTTCTGTGTTTTCCTGCTAACTGCAGGAAAGCCTGTGTTACTTATTTGATTTTTGTCTCATTCATCTCTATTTTATCCCCTTATATGTGTATCTGCTCATCCTTCTGCCCATTTTCCGTGAGCTTGTCTTACTTTCCTGCCTGCATCTCTCTCCTTTTGTCATCCTCTTTGATGTTTTCAACACTGTTGCCTTACTTGATAATTTTTCTCCTTTCTAGTCCTCATGCTCTGTATTCTGACAGTATCTTCACGGCATCAAGCCTGTGATGTACTGAAGAGCAGGCTCTTAGCACGGCTATCCTATGTACAGTACAGTGAGGAAAGTCCCTATCTTAACACAGAAGAGGAGGAGGAAGAGGAGGAGGAAGAGAAAGGAAAAGGCCAGGGAGATGCCCTCCATGACTGACTTCGAAAGGCACTTGGAATTTTACTCAAGTTAAACTCATCTTCCATAAACCAGTCCAAACCTCTGCTGCTTTTGTGTGGCCAAGTCCAGCAGTCTTTGGAGCTTTTTGCACACACTGCCATTAAATTTAAAAGGACATTTTTTTAAATCTTATTAAAGACATTTGTTTGAACCTTGTTCATATAATATTTTAAAACAGAAAAATCATTGATGTTAGCACAAACTTACCACGACTATAGATTCATACAAATGCCTTTATATAATTGTTGTGTATGTGTTGTATATGTACACATGTGCATGTATAAATACATATTTGTGGTCATGGTGCATTTACAACTGTATATCGTGCTTGATCTCAAAATGCTATTTGGATTTTTAGTGTTTCAGCATGTCTAATTTACCATTTTTATTTTTTAATTAGGAAACACTTAGGTATTTTTATGATTCTATGAATCTATATTTGTGCTCTGTCTATAGTTATTTATACTTTTAATTATAATCCCAACTCAGGTGTTGACTGAAAAATAAATGGCTATTGTTTTTCAATTATTATATATTTTGGGGTCTTTCAAAATTCCTTCCAACTGTTCTATATGTGTGTATATACACATGAATATATATGTACAGTATTTATGTATATGTGCTCTACCACTGAACTATATCCCCAGCCCTGTGTTATTAAATTAGTTTTCTTAAAGCCTAAGTGTTTAAATTAAATTTCTCAAAGTGTAAGCTTAATCAGTGAAGATAGCCCTGTTGCTTCTTAACCAAGATTATAATGGTAATCAAGGAATTAAATATTTGCTATCAACTTCAATAATTACTAGAAAAAGTTTGACACTGCTTGCTAGAGATTCTCTTACATTTATAATGTGTCCTATTTTCTAAAGTTTTAAGGTAGATTATTAAGGCTCCAATGGAAGCAAAATTGTTACTTTAAGCCTTATTCCATGGTAGACCTCATATATATTTCTAATTATTTATTGTTATGTCACTGTGGTAGCATTTTGTACATGTATATTTCTCTGAACCTCAATGATTACCTACCTCCATGAATTTCCCAAAATGAGTATTAAAAGAATGATAGAAATAAATTTGCAATTTTTCATAAAGACTTAGTTTGCCTTTGATAAGTGTTATGTACAGACAATTTTTACAAAATATGAGTAAGGGGGTTTGATCTCAAATTAATTATTATTATTTTGATGTTAACTTCAATTAATTTTATCAATATAAAGGGAATAAAATGCTGCCTCAAGGTTAATTTAATTTTATTTCTTCTGCATCAAAATTGAAGTTTATATGAGTTTCTAAATGAGTTTAAATTCTTTAACGTAAATTATTTACTTTTGTACACTTTTTGGAAGAACTTGATTTGAATAAATTTATTCAAATTGTGTATTTATTACAGATGGCTCACTTTTAGTGATCTATATTATTAAATTTTCTATGATGCATTTTTACTCAATTCAAGTCTATCAGGAATTTCGATTGTTCAGTGTGTGAATTATGTATCTAAATTAATTTTTTCACAATTTGGTGATTAATGATCTTTATTAATATTCCTTCTCTGTTACTTTCCAATGTTGCTCATGTCAAATACAAATTTTTGTTATGAAGTTTTGTTAAGGTACTTCCAGTATGTTCTATTTATCATTACTCTTATTTTTATGCTAGTAGCATACTCTTTTGATTATCATGGCTTCAAGTGTGCCTTGATATTTGGTGGAACTGGCAGCACTATCTCACAGTTATTCTATCAAAAATATTATTATATCCTCTCTATTTTTTATGTTTTAAAAAATTTATGTTAAGTGGCAAAGAAAGAATTGGGGATTATTTTAATTGGTATTGTACCAACCTCACAAACTTGTAAAAAGTACCTCTTAAAAATATTAGTCAAGATTTTATCTCTATTTTCATAATAAAAGAATCTTAAGGTAGTCAAGGAGTATTTTGATATTAAAACAAGTTTTTAAAGTGAGAACTAAAATATATGATTGTTTATTGCTTAAAATAATATTAAAATAGTACTATACGAGGTACTGTCCTTTGTTTTTTAAATTCAAATATATATTTTGCCTTACTTGCAATATCACCAGATGTAAACCCATCAACTCTGACATTCATTGTATAGGTTTTGTATTCTGCCTTCACTTTAATGTGGCAGTTTAGGAAACTTTTAGAAGACTAGATACAATATCTTACAGCTCAATGGTTAAAAAACAGGGTTTTATATTGTAAGAAATGAGGAAATGCCGCTTTATTTTAGAAGAATGGAACAATATTTACATCTGCAAGGTAATTATATATTTCACCTTGTAATCTACATAGTCTAATTCATAATGAAAGTATTTAATGAAAAAAATAAAGATTTAAATTTTCATTGGGAATTTTTGTGCTGGCTATTTGCCTGTGCTGTTGATATGCATGAAGTATGATTAATGATAATGAAGGAAAAAGTAGTCTTACCAGGCAGGAGATGAAAAATTATCTCATAAAAACATTTCACAGGATAAATGTTTCAATATTTTAAAAATAATTCATTGAATTTTTTTGTGACATAAAACAACTGTGTGAAATGGCCAATGTTTAGGACTTTGATTTGTTTGCTTAGGTGTGAATTTTCTAGGCAAAGGTTCAAAGTTCCACTTCTTTGTAGACACTAAACAATTTCTTGAGACAAGTAACCAGCTAAGCACTGTTTGACCAGACAAATACATACATTACAAGCAGTTCATTTATGGAAAGTGAAACACAGTAAAACATCATATCACGTTGTCATTAAATTGTTAGATTACATTCTTAGTTTCCTTTATTTTGAAAGCATGAACACCTTCGAGAAAACCAGATCACTTTACAGTTCACACAGGATCTTTATGTGGCTAATGGCATAGTTATTTTGTGGCTGATGGTTGTTTTGTTTTTTGTTTTTTCCTTCTGGTACTGGGGATTGAACCCAGGACCTTTGCATTGAGCTATATCCCCAATTCCTTTTCTACTTTTTATTTTGAGACAAGGTATCAAAGTTGCACAAGTGGTACTCGAGCTTTTGATCCTCCTGCCTCTCAAAGTACTGGAATTACAGGTGTGCCCACTGCACCTGGCTGGCATAGCTGTTCTTATATTCCTCCCTTATGATATGAAATGTAAAATCCTTGGTTCATGGGATATAAATAATGCACACGTGAGTTTACATTTAGAATACAGAGGACACAAAAGACTCTTAATGCAAGAAATTGCTAAAATTATTGAACTTACATCTGGAATGCATGAATTGTAGGGTTCAATTATTTCACCTTTGTTGTTGACACAGGTATGGATTTTTTCTAATTATGAGAGAAGAGCTGTGCCATATTCAGGCTTCGTAGGCATGTGACCAATGCAAAGGCACCCACACTGGGTTTAACATTCTGTTACCACTGCTAGGAAGACAACAAAGGCAATTTCTCTTTTGTTCTTAAGACATCTTAAATTGTCTTTGAAGTGATAAGAACAGATTTCATAATAATTCCACTATCCTGAGATTCATTTTAAAAGCGAAGAGCATATTCAATTGCAATGTATTTTTTAAATGTGGCATTTGGAAATTTGAAATGGTAAGTTTGCAGAAATCATTTTTTTAAGAAATGAATTGTCCTTACCACTCATGAATATGACACGGCAAAGTTCCATGAAATGCAGAAAGGACTCCCATTGATACACCGCCATCTTTCCAGCCTCCACAGGGATTCCATGAGCCAGCAGACAGTATGCTGGCTACATGTCTTGGTGCACACTGGCAACAAGGCTCTTTTTTCTTTTTATGACTTTGTTGAGCTGGCACCATAATTTTGGAAAATGAAATGAGATGATAGAAATGCTGTGTAAATAGCAGGGACTCCTGTTTATCTTTTTGTATCATTCTGTCATCTGAAACTTTTTTCTAATTCCTGTGATTCTGGGACTCATCTTTGGGGTTTGTGTAGAATGGGATTGGGTGCTCTACAACTGGACAGTTATTGGTGTGTGATTTGATTAGTTATGAATCTATGAATTATTGTGGCAGAGGCAGTGACTTTCTTTTGATAACTCAAGGCAACATCAGCCAGTATTGATCATTTCTCTATGATGAAATTTTAATTCATCCAAGACATTGACCTAAAAATGTTTTCTCCCTCCCTCCCTTCCCATCATTTCTCATCAAGGTGTGTCTCGGAAAATACTTCTATATAAACCCATGAAGTCAGTTTGCTTTCTTATCATTTTCTCCATGTTCTCGCACATCATAGCATCATTTTAGTTGTCTGACTGCTGGTTTCTTTTTGCAAAATAAATTATCAAATCTAAGTCTGAAAGAAATTTATACTAAATTGTTTCATCCACTTTGATTACACTATCATTCTTGTCTTTGTTATTTAATGTCCTGGGAGGCAGTACTCAAAACACTGCACCTTTTACTTAGGGATCACAAGACCCTTTAGTCACTTTTATTCTGCTTTTTAACCCTGTTAGGTTCATTTCAGGAGAAAACATCACTATTTTAAGGATTGAAAGACTGATAAAAATGCCTTCCTCCCTCTTCCTTCTTCTTTACCTTCTTCCTGTTGCTGCTTCCTTTCTCTCTCCCCCTTTCTCTTGTTTCTTTTTTTTTGTCTCTAAGCAGAAATGAGACCTCACATTTGGAAGCTTTATATATGTTCTGATTTACCACTGTAAAAATGCCACAGGTCTTCATCTTTCTCCTGTGAGTTCTTATGCTTGAGCAGGTAAAACATATTTATAAGAAACTGGCTTGAAACATGAGGTAGCTGTAGTAGAAAAATTTAATAGACGGTTAAGACCTAGACAAAGGAAGGATTGATAAATAGGTCCACACAGACTGAATACTTTGGAGTCAGTCTCACCGTAGCTCACAAACTTCTCATCGGAGCCCAGTTCCTCTCTTTCAGTGAGGTGGCCGGGCCAGAGGCTTCTCAGTACAGAGAGGCTGCAGTTTTGGAATCAGCTGCTAATCGGTGGCAAATATAAAGGACAAACAGCTCTCTCTACGTGGAGACACAGACTGAGTTAGACATGAGGCAACTGTAAAACTTCGCTTTTTCTTATTTCAAAACCTTAACTCTTGTTTGGCTAAGTAGTATTGGAAATACTTAATGAAATGGAATAGATCTTTAAAAAACAAAACAAACAAAAGGTCAATTTGAGGAAAGAGATGCAATCATTAAACCAATAAGGCAATTTAGAATGAAAGAAATTAAGAGGAGTTTGGGAAATAACTACTCAAATGTGTAGTGCCTCATACTTCTTCAAAAACATTTTGATTGATGAATGTATTTTTAAAATTTCACAGTTTTTCATAGTTTTATTGTCATGATAATTTATTTGAATGATAGTATCACAGTGTACCACAGTCTGTTTTATATGTGTGTCTGATCATGTTCGAAACAAAACAAAACAAAACAACTGGCTTCTATTTCTGGCCCAAGCTGATTTTTGTTTCCTGGTGCTGAGCTCTCAGTAAAAGTGGCAGCTGCTGGGTTTCTGGATGCTAGATAAGTCCTGGCTACAACTGGGATGCCCCTTCTTGAGACACGCCTGCCTGAAGAGGGCTCAGCTCCATGCAGGAGGGCCCTTCTCCAAGGTTAGCTTCCTGTGGTGAGAGTGAGTACGCTGCCTGAAGCTGCCCCACAGACAGCATGAGAGACACAAGCTCATCACTTATCCCATCTCTGTGGCAGGTTGAAGCCATTCTGCGGAAATGGTAACCAAACTCCATTCCATTACCCTCACACTGGCTGTGGAAGTGGCAGCACTGATTTGATCACTCTCTATATGGACTAGAAAAAAGTGGGTGGGACCTGGTGCTCATCTTCTTCACTTGTATCAAAAGATGATCAGTATAATGACCTTCCATCCCTTCACCTGTGGCAGGAAGTGGAATTGATTAATTAATTAGTCTTTAGAATGTAATGGGCAAACAAAATACCCAGTCAGACAGTGATAGACTATTCCCAAATTGTCTGTCTTGAACCATATTTTTTAAGTTTTCCTGGTGTGTAGTGTCATCTGTGAAATGATGGAATTAATTTTCAAATATAGTTTAAAAATGGACTTATAACAAGTATTAAGGAGATAAAGAAGTCATCTGATGAATATTATTGCCCTATGCCCAGAATCTACCTTGTATTCTCCTTCCTTACCGTGTAAAAGTAACAACTAACCTGACTTCAAGTACCACAGATTAGTTTTTGCCAGCTTGAGGATTTTATACAAATCAAGTCATAGGTTATATATTTCTTTGTGTCTGGCATCTTTGTGCAACTGGACATCCATAAGGTTCATATAGTTTCTTTTGTGAGGCACTGGTATTTATTGTTATATAATAGTTTACCATGTACATAACCTATGATTTTTAAACATTCCATAGTTGTTGAATATTTGGGTTGTTTCCATTTTGGGGTCATTATGAATGATTCTGAAGTAAATATTTTGTATGATATTTTGATGATCACATATGTTAACATGTGGTATGAAACTGCTGAATCAGGGTATGAATATACAGTTCTAGGAGATGTTACCAGCAGTTTTCTGGAATTTTGCAGTAATCTCAGTACATAATAGAGTTATCCTCTTTAGTTATGAAAAATGTGTTCCAGAACTCCCTAATGCAGTGATGGTGAATCCGTGGCATGTGTGTTGTTTTTCTTTTAAGACAAAAGATGTTAATGTATGAGTTGTTTTTTCTAAACTAAAACCTTAGTACTGGTGTTTAATTGCAGTGGTGGCACCTTGCGATAAATTAGTGTGTTCCGGGTTGCAGTTCGGGCAGTTGTCTCTAAAAGTTTTGCCATCATGGGCCTAGTGAATGCCTGAGAGGTGGATAGCACTAAACTCACTATATATACTACAGTTTTCCCTATACAATCATACATTATATGGTAAAGTTTAATTTATAAGTTTTGCAGGCCAAAGTGTAGCATAGATTTTCTTTCCCATCTTCACAATATTACAGAGAGAAGACACATTCTTGCTGTAGATCTTAGCAACTTCACAGTACAATTATTTTATTTTTCTTTATTAGTCAAGAACTTATACCTTTAGCCTAAAGGAAGTATTTTATGGTTTCTGTCTGATATCTGAATTGATAGCATCCATTCTTGCACTTTGGAGCCATTTTTAAGTAAAATAAGGGTTACTCAAACACATACTGACATAGTGAAAGTTCATCCGGTAATCAAGATGGTTACTAAGTAACTAATAAGCAGCAGTGCATACTTCATGGATATCCCAGAGAAAATGATGATTCATGTTTTAAGCAGAAATAAGCATGGCAGAGGAAGATTTCATCAGGCTACTCAGAAGCCTGATGAATTGCTTATTTCTGGGATTTTCAAATATTTGTAATTTCGGGAAGTGTTTTTGAAGTTCCTTTCTCAATTTAAAACTTTTCTTTATTAGTGATTAGTAAGAGGGCTTTATACTTTCAACCTTTTTGTATTCCTGTCTTATCAGTATCTTACCAGTATTTTTCCTAGTCCATTCTGCCTTTTCACTCATAATATGGTGGTTTAAAAAAAATTCCCACAATATGAAAAGAAAGACATTGTTAGTTGCTAACATTTAAATAGTAGAGATTTTATATAAAAATCTGGATTTCTAATTTCTCTTAAAACACAAGAAGGACTCTTTAACTTCCTGTTTGTGCTCATTAGCTTTCTGTCACTGTGACAAAATACCTGTGATAAACACTTCTACAGAGGAACATTTATTTCGGCTTATAGTTCTGGAGATTTCAGTCCATGGTTGGTTGGCCCTATTGCTTTGGGCCTGTACATCATGGCAGCAGTGAATGGTGGAAGAAGCCCATTTATTTCATGAAGGGTAGGAAGCAAAGAGAGAAACAGGACGGGCTTGGGGCCTCAATACTCTTTTCAGGACATGTCCTCAAATGGTCTAACTTCCTTCCGCTAGGCCTCACTGCCTAAAGGTTTTACTACCTTCCGATAGCACAATGTGCTGGGGAAAAAGCCTTCAACACCTGGGCTTTAGGGGACATCCAAGGTCCACATCCCAGTGCAACACTGTCCGAGGTCTCATTGACCTGAGTTGTATGGCTGCTCAAATGAGAGATGTTCACCAACTCTGCTGCTTCCTGTACCGTTCTGTGTCACAGGTTCGTATTTACAGCCTGGTCCTACTGTGCCTACTATGAGCACATGCGCTAAGATCTCATCCTTTTTAAGTTGGTTCTGCTGACTAAATTGTCTTACCCAATGGGTTCAATCAGTTTTGAAGACAACGAATGTCCATTTCAGGGGTCACATGATTAAGAATGCAAAATCTCTGGCCACCAAGTAATAAAGACCTTAGTGCAATTTAATACATAAAATCTAAGTAATTTGTTTTTCAGGAGGCAAGATATATGAATTGAGTTTGAAAGAAGAATCTGAGAGTTTAAATTATCTTAGTATAATTTGAGTTTAAATAGTGGGATTTGACCAAATGTTTTTTAGGATTCAGTTGTAAAATGAAACTAAAGTATCCCTGCCTGAATTTCAGAATTTCTTTTATTCATGTGCGTACATACACATTCATACACATATAATCATACAGGAATAACTGTGTTATTAGGTTAAAACAGAAAATAATTACTCACTCACTCCCCAAATAACAATTAAGGACTCCATTGTTAAGTTATTGTTGGATTGCTTTTGATGTTAGGACAACAGAATTTGATAAAATAAAAAATTCTCTGCTTCATAAAATTGTCATTCAATAGTGATAAACAGTCTATGCACAAAAGTGCAAGAAAATATTAAATATATAATCATTTAAATTCCTCAAACAAGTTATTTCTATTAAAAAATAAGATATTGGTGAAAGAATACATAAATTGATCAAAGGAACTAAATAGAAGCCCAGAAATATCTCAGAATTATAGTTAACTCACATTTGGCAGGAGCAATGGCGGTGTATTGGAGAGAGGACAGTCTTCCCGACAACTCGAGCTGGATCAACTAGATATCATCACCCCAAAATGAATCTAGACACGGTCCTTATACCTTCCACAAAAATTAACTCAAAATGAATCACAGACCCTGACTATAAAATGCAAAACCATAAAACTCCTGACAAAGAAGAAAATCTAGGTGATCTTGAGTTTTGAGATGACATTTTAGATGCCACAGTGAGAGCATGATGCATGAAAGAGAAAATTGTTAAGTTGCATCCAGTTACCTATAATCAGACTCACATGTGTAAACATCATATTGTCTCCCTGGTGTGAGAAACTGAAAGAGTGAATAAGGTCTAAAATGTACAATAGATATTGCGAAGTGGGAAGAGATTGTTCAAAAGGAAAAAGGAACTAGGTTAGGGAAAAGGAGGAAGGAAGGAAGGGAAAAGGAAAAAAAATGCAAGTTAGGTATACTACTAGTGTGTCTTAGTTCATTGAAAAGAAAGATTTGTGATCATATCAACTGGAGAATTTTTTATGCCCATATCTTGTACTCTAAGTAACTACTTTAAAGATAACAATATGCAATGCATTAACTGTTGTTATTCTCTTATTTTGTTATGAAATTTTGTTTTACTTTTTTTCCATAAAATAAAAAATATTGTTAAGTTGGACTCCACTAAAATTGAAAACATCTGCTCTATAAGTTACAAAAGTAAGAAATGAAAAGATGAGCCACAGATGGGGCTAAAATATTTGGAAAACATAGACCTAATAAACAATCAGTAACTAAAATATACCAATAATTACAAAAAAGCTCAATTAAGAAAATTGGCCAATGGTATGAACATAGAACAAAGAAGATCTATAGATGGCAAACAAGCAAATGAAAAATGCTCAACATCATACATCTTTAGGGAAATACAAATTAAAACAATATGCTACCTCTATACAGTCATCTTAATGACTGAAATCCAAAACACTGGCAATAACAAATGCTAGTGAAGATGCAGAACAAAAGAGACTTTCTCTCCTTGGTGAGAATGCAGAATAGTACAGCTCCATTGGAAAACAACTTGACAGATTCTTATAAAAGTATACATAAGCTTTGCCACTGTATTCCTTAATATTTAGTTAAAAAGTTGAAAATTTACATTCATATGAAAGTCTGCACATGAATGTTTATAGCAGCTTTTTTCCCAACTGCCAAATTTGGAAGCAAGCAAGAGGTGCTTCGGTGCTTCAGTAAGTAAATAAATAGCCAAACTGGTACATCCACGCGATGTTTATTCGTTTCCTTGGTGGGGGGGGTCATAAAAAAGCAGCATGAGCTGGCTGGCTCGCACAACAGAAATTAATTTCCACACAGTTCTGGAAATCTGAACTCAAGGTATTGACGGAGGTAGTTCCTTGTGAGGGCCGTCAGGTTGAATCTGTTCCGTGTCTTCGCCAGCTTCTAGTCATCCGTGGCAATCTTTGTCATTCACTGGAGTGTGGCACAATAACTTCGTTCTTCCCCTGGCTTTCTCCCCATGCCTCTGTCTCTGCATCCCAGTGTGCCCCTTTTATAAGAACATCGTCATGGTGAAGCAAGGCTTGCTCTAATGACATCATCTTAACTTGGTCATTTGCAAAGACCCTATTTCCAAATAAGGTGACATTCACAGGTGATTAGGACTTCATTGGGGGGAGGGGCACAATTTAAACCCTAACACAGTGGACTATTATTCAGCAATAAAAATGAATATCAAGCCACTAAAAGACACAGAGGAAACATAAGTGCATATTACTAAATGGAAGAAACCAACCTGAAACATCTACATACTGTATAATTCCAACTCTACGATATTCTTAAAAAGTCCAAACTAGGGAGAGAGTAAAAAGATTCAGAGTTGCCAGGGATTCAGAGAAGGAGATGTAGGGATGAATGGGTAGAGTACAGGAGATGCGTAGAGCAATGAAACTGTTCTGTACGATACTGTAATGGTGCATATGTGGCATTATACATGTCAAAAGCTGAAAGACGCACAACACAAAGACAGAACTGTATTGTAAATCATGAACGACAGTTAATGTTATTCCATATTGGCTATCATTGTAAGAAATGTGCCACATTAGTGCAAAATGTTCATATCAGGAGAAATTGTTTATTTGGAGTTTAAAAAGATATGTGGGAACTCCATACTTCCTGTTCAGTTGTTCTAGAAATCTTTAAACCTTTTCAGAAAAATAAAATCTATTAGTTTATGTTTTTAAAAGTTCCAGCTCCACGTAGTTGCTTTAGCTTGGGTAGTTAGGGAGGGTCTCTCTGAAGAGACAGCTTTTAAATCTGACCCCTGACCCAAAGTACAAGAAGATGCCCCCCTCGTGAGATGCAGATAGGTGCATTTCTAGTACAAGGGACAGGTAGGACAAAGACTGCAGCAGAAACCAGCAGGAAGTGAGTGATCAGGACACCGAGGGGACTGAGGGAGAGAGCAATTCAGTGGGAGGCAGGCAGAATTCAGATAAACAAAACTTTTTAAACAGAATAGTTTGGATTTCATTCTGAGTATGATATGAAATCATTAAATATTTAATAGGGAAGCACTAGCATGTGATCTATATTTTTTAAAATGTCACTCTGGCTTTTGGATATAGAGAATATCCAACATCAGAATTAGAGACACTAGTGAGAAGGATATTGCTAGGTTCAAGAAAGAGGAAATAGAGATTTGGACTAAAGGGGCGGTGGAATGGCAATGCTTGAGATACACTGATAATGGTAATGGAAGGGCGGGCTTCTGACTGCCTGAATCTTCTAAATACACGGAAATGTCAAACCGGTTGCAGAGGGGAGTCCATGCCCCTTGCTATGCGCACCCTTTCCCAGGGAATAAAAACTCATCTTCAAACATTGCTTTGAATAAACGGGCTCTGTAAAATTGCACATGATATTTGCTTTTTAGAGTGCTTGTTTTAAAGGAATTTGACCCATGTCTAAAACTTACTTAGCAGAGGCATATTTTAAAGTGTTTTACTTTCATTTCATGTTCTCTGAAAATCTTGTATTGCTAGAATTGGAAAGCAAGTATTTAGTAAAATGAGTAGTTAATACAACTGAGCAACTTGGTGTCTGGAGCAACTTTTCAAGTAGGTTTGGATGTCTTTCACCACATAAATTTGATGAGCCATGTCTTAAGTATAGGCTACCAATGATGGGAATTTTTTTTTTTTTTTTTTGGTGTGGGTACCGGGGGGGTCGACCTCAGGACCTCGTGCGCCAACAGGCACCCGTGCGGCTGAGTGATATCACCGGCCCCTTTTTCATATGTGGGATTCGGGAGTTGAACTCGGGCCCTCGCGCTTGCAAGGCAGGCGCTTAGGCCGCTGAGCCATCTCACCGGCCCAATGGGAACTTTTTGAATATAACGATATCACACTAATAGATATCAATCACAATCTGGCAAAGGGAATTCTTTCTTTTTGTTTTTAAAGCTCTTCTTAAAATTGTGCCAGTATTTGTCCCAATAGTTTAAGAGGAATGGCAAAATGTTCAAAAGCAAAGAACAGCCATAACTGATTTAAAATATGGCACATCAACGAAATCTGCATCATCTGTTTCTAAAGAAGAAAGACCTACAAAATTTAACAAGTTTTTTTTTTTTTTTTTTGTGGGTACCGGGGGGGTCGACCTCAGGACCTCGTGCGCCAACGGGCACCCGTGCCGCTCAGCGATATCACCGGCCCCTTTTTCGTATGTGGGTTCCGGGAGTCGAACTCGGGCCCTCGCGCTTGCAAGGCAGGCGCTTACTCCTCTGAGCCATCTCACCGGCCCAAAAATTTAACAATTTTTAAGAAATTTACCAAAATCACTATCTTTGGAACTCTACTCTAAAAAGAGAATACTACTTTGTTTACTCTGTGGAAAACTCAAATGTACATAGGATAACGTTCTAACACATAAGAATGTCAAGATAGCTAAAAATTATGTTGACTACAGGTAATAAGATGGAACATTTGAATTTATACTTTTGATTAATCACAAATCATTTTTAAGAAACATATAACTGATTTTTAAAAACACATATTATTAGGAAGTATATTGGATTAATAAAGACATAGTATCATTGAAATATTATTCACAATCCTTATTCCTCAAAGCTGTTTGCTACCTACACTTATCAAGAGTAGAATAGCTACAGATTGACCGCTCTAGCTCCTTTCGAAATTCCATTCGTTTTTTGTAAATATTTCACATATTTTTGTAGTTTCACTATTTATTAAAACTCGGTTTTCTTTGCACAGAATACATCTAATGTCTGTACACGGGGAATGTTACTTGTTCTCGGGTCCGGGGAACATTTAACAGCTCTAACTTGCATAAACACCACGTTGTTAAACACACCATTGGTGTGATGTTGACTGACATCAACAGAAGGGAGAAAATGCATGGATGCGTTGTATCTTTTGTTCTGGCTCCATAAACTTATTTTTATTTCAAAAACTTCTTACCAATAAGAGAGTTAAAAGTTAATTAAACAGTTCATACAAGGTTTACAATATCTCAAAACAGTTCATACAAGGTTTTCATCGCACTGTTTCAGCCATTTTCAATCTAAGGCTTATAAGAAATTGACATTTTTCCTTATATATTTGGAAACTTCTAAGCATTTTAAAAAGATAAACCTTTAAAATGACAAACATCTATGTGTTTATAACAGACATTGTGATATAATGGGAATTTTTTCTTAAGAATTTTATGAGTTGTTTGGGGAAATTCCCAGTTTTCTTTTATGTGTTTCTGGCGTCTGTGGCAGGTCCTTAATGTCCAGGATATGGGGCACTGTGGGGATGGGGGAGTAGCAGAAAACTTGATAGGCCTGGAGGACGCATTGGCGGTAACTTTCCAGGTCATCCCCGTGCGTGGAGAGGTGGCGACCCGGCCTCCTCGGCGCCCGCGGGAGGTGGGGCAGGGACTGCGGGCTGGGTCTGCGTCCCGACGGGTCTCCTATTTTCAGCGCAGCTCGCTCCCTGGTGGCTTGAGGTACAGTAAACGAAACAGTGTCTGTGAAAGACCACTCCTGAGAGGGTGATTGCTGGGGGCTGTGAAAGCACAAAGGTCTTACTTATTTTGACCCAAAATACCTGTCTCTTTATGGGTGCAGAAAGGCTTGTTGGTGAATCGTTGTAACTCAGGTACGTGCATGCTCGGTTTCTAAACCTTACAGAAGTTCCGCACCTAACACTCGCTCCTCCGTGGGTCGCCTCCCCCAGCCTGTCCGCCCCACTGCTGAGGGACCGAGCAGCCAGCTTGGCCTCGCCGAAGCCGCCGGCCGGGGCGCAGCAGGGCTGCAGGCGAGCGGCGGCGGGGACGTGGAGACGCGCCGTCCTCCCCTCTTCTGCTCCGCGCCCTCCCCGGCCCGGCCGGGTGTCCCCAGACACCCAAAGTTGGCGTGGAGACCCGGCCCGGGAGCCGGGCGAGGCCGCCGACCGCAGCGGGAGGAGCGCGGCCCGCAGCGCCAGTGTCGCCTCCCCGCGCGCCGCCCGCGCCCCGCCCGCGCCCCTTGGCCCCGACCGCCCTGCCCGCGCCCCCACGGCCGCGCCGCGCGCTCGCCCAGCCCGGCTCCTCCCGCCGCCCCGCGCCGCAGCCCGGAGCATGGGGGGGCCGGCGCCCCAGCATCCCCGGGCGCGCGCGAGGCGCCCAGGCAGGGGCGGGCGCAAAGGGGCGGGGGCTCCCGGCTCCCCGGCGGACCCGGCAAGTTGTCCTTAAAAACAAATCTCGCCGGCCCGCGTGGAGCAGCCGCCTCCCCCGCGCAGCATGTGGACCTGCGCGCCGGGTCCCCTAGGTGCTCTGCCGCCGCCGTCCCCGCAGCCGCTCGGCGCAGGAGCCCGGCTCGCGGCTAGAGCAGGAGCCGGAGCAGGAGCCGGAGCAAGAGCAGGAGCCGGAGCCCGAGCCGGGGCAGGAGCCGAGGCAGCGGCCGGCGCCCGAACCGGAGCCGGAGCCGGGGCAGGGGCGCGCGCCGCACCCGGGCCACTGCGGCCGTGCCTGGAGGAGGGGCAGGCGCGGTCGCCGCTGCCGCCCAGACACCAGCACGCATCGCCTCGGCTGCGCGCCTGCTGAGGAGTTGAGGCAACGCTTCCCGCCCGCCCCACATGGCTTGTTACCTGGTCATCAGCTCGAGACACCTCAGCAATGGGCACTACCGGGGCATTAAAGGAGTCTTCCGAGGGCCCCTCTGCAAGAACGGATCTCCCTCTCCGGTAATGCGCGCGCTCACACACGCACACACATGCTCGGCATCCCACATACAGAGAGAGATGGAGCGATGCAGTGAGTGGGTGGTGTGTCTCCGAGACACAAGTCTTACCCGTTGGTCTATTGTGTCTGTTTATCCAGTTCATCGACAATTACACAGCGAAGGGTGTGTTTACGTGCGTATTTTCAGCACAGTCCTGAGGACCTGTACTTCTCTGGATGCAGCTGTCTACCGAGTGCGGTTAACTGTGGAGCGGAGAAGGTGGCTCCTCTCAGCTGTGGGCAACTTAAGGAATCCTGTGATGTGGGCAGTGTGGAGAGTTTGAGTGGCACTTTGTAATGTGCTTTTGTGAAGTCATCTCTTGCGATTATTTTAATAATACTGCTGTTACTTTACTTGGAGTAAATAAACTCCAAGGACTTTACTTTAGATGCTCGGTAAAAGGAAAGGTATTGGTTGTCAAAACTTGATCACATCTAAAGCCTAACCGCGTAGGTTCTTCAAGGGGAAAGAAAAGGGTTCCTTTGTGAAAATCTGAATTGGATTGTTTTATCATTATATGCAAATGTGTCAACATGAAATTTGAGGACTTCTATTTAACTTTGTAAGCTATTCCATTTGGTTGCCGTCTGACTTACTCAAATACTTTTTAAAAAATACTTTTTAAATACTTTTTTTCCAGAATCTAAGTCAGGTACAGTATCAATTTATTCCTTGGTACTATAAACTAAGGTTTTTAGGGAGCAAATATGTTTCAAGAAAATGCATGTATGTGTGTGTGTGTGTGTGTGTGTACATCCACAGATGGATGCATGTTTTAGACTATTAGTGACCAAGTATCCAAACTTAATGAACAACTGTGCTCATCTAATGTAGAATTCAGTATTTTCAATCTGTGTGATATAAAAAGGAAAAGCTTAATTTGCCTGTTTTATTGGTTTGGTTCTTTCCACTACAGTTTAATACTTCATTAGCTTGAATTATGCAAAACTGCAACATATTAAAACATAACTTTGATTAAGCAGTATATATGATTTGTATGAGAAATCTAAAATTAGAAAGAAAATAAAATCAGAAAATACAAGTACTTTGAGATATCACTAGGATTCCTTATGACAAACTACTCCTTCACATGCTTTTATGCACTGTGACACTGTCCCCAAATAAATGGCACCGAATCAGAAATGCTACATGGAAAAAATACTGTTTGTATTATCCTTAGAATTAAGCCTACAGGGTCGTGAGGGACATGGGAGGTTGCAGTTGAATGAAGCCCACATTCCGTCCTTCTGAGCAGCAGGTCTGCCTCTCGCCTATTTCTACAGGTTCGCAGGCTTGGAGTTTCTGCAGTCTCAGCAAACCACTTTTAATGTTTAACAATCCACATTGTGAGGAGAATCTTCCTTGTGGCAAATTGAAATCCTTCAAATACCTGCTTAAGCTCATTTCCTCTTGTAAACCTAGAATGTTCCCGTTTTCTCACAGGTATTGTTTTCCAACCCTTTGATACTCTCTGTGGCTGCCTCCACCGCCTCCCCAGAGGATGTGGAAATCTCAATTGGGTAGTGTGTTGTAATGTGTATGTCTTAATAATTCTTGAGGTGAAGGGAGAAATACTTCACAGTTCCCACACTGTATCTAAGCTCATTAGAATACAAAATCTCATTAGAGTTTCAAAATCTCTAGCGTTTGGAGAGGACATTTTTGTCTCTTGGTCAGAAAGTACCTTCCTCCATCCCTCTGGTCCCTGTCTCCCCGCTGCCTAACTGGCCCTGTAGACCAGATGCGGATGTGTGGGTGCGAATGTGGGAAGGCAGCCCGCGCCCACATGGCGGTGCTGGCTGAGCAGACCTATCCGCGCCCCACACCTATGGGACGCGGTGTTTCTTTACTACTGGGCTGATTGTTACGAAGGTACTGATCCATTTACTTTGTTATTAAGGCTCTACATGTGGACTCACTGGATGGTTCGTGCCAATATTTAGTACACATACAATATTAAGTACACATATGAGTGTACTTAAATCACATATGCATCATTTAAAGATACCCAGATTACTCTCTAAACCCAATTTGATTTGTCTTCTTTTATATTTTACTATGGAATTTGCATGGCTTTTTCAAGGTTTGAATAGTTTCTCATATGAGGTGAGCCATGTGGGAATAACTGATTTTCATTTATTCTCTGTCCTTGATAGGTTCTTAAGATGAATCTTTCCACGAGTTCAGAGTCTCTTCCCATTGAGTAACACTTAGTCTTTCTCCCTCACTTGACTTCCTAGTGTTGATAAATATTTATTTGCCTTTATTATACAGATACATATTCATCAATATGTGTTCATATTCATCAATAACCCCCAGTTACATTCGGGTTGACATAAATTTATTGATTTTGCTTCTCATTATAAACATGAAACTCACTGATCATTTAGTCATTAAATGTTATCATCTGTTTTTCTTAAAAAATAACTATTCAAATTTAGTTAATTTAGTGCTCAGAATGGTCTAAATCTGGCCTCTATGTCAGCAACTAATTATTTCCACTCTGTAGGACTCAGCTTATCTACAACTGTAGTTTGGTTTACCATTAGTTGATTTAAAGTAACTTTCACTACATTCTCCAATACTTCAACTTTGGTTCTTACTCTTTTAATCCAAGTATCTTTTCTATTTTACAATACATTTTTCAGTTTTAATAGAGCTGCTTAAAGTAGTACAGTCTTAATGTCAATAAAACACAATTATTGGATAACACTGTTTTGTATTCTATTATAGTTGGAAGAAAGGCTACACACAGTTCCTTTTTGATACAGTTTTTTCTTTTGTAGTTCTTTTATAAATATACCTGGATAGTATAGATTTGACATTTCACTGTCATATATATATAACTTCAGTTATATATTTAAAATATTTATATAAATTTGCTATCTTTGAATCAAGTGTCTATAAAGTCTGAACATGTGATATTAAACTAAAGTTAGAAAAGAGAATGAGTACATATATTTTTATTTCAAAAGTTTCATTTAGAAAACATATTGAATCCTTTTAGGGAATCCTTGTAACAAATACTTCAAGGGATACTTCAAAAATAAAGTATTTTACCCCCAAACAATACTCGCTGATAAGTTAACTGAAAACCCTAGAGTGAAATTCCACTTTTATCTTTAAAGTGAAAACATAGAAATATCTTATCATTGCATCTCTATTCTTTGTATATCATATAATATTATCATATAATATTATAAAATCATATAATATTATACTGTGTATGGAAAATAGCACATTGTGTTTTCATCCTAATTAAAATGTGAATAATTGATTTGAGATAGTTTATTTTGCTTTAAATCCAGAGACAGATAAAAAAATTAAAAAAAGAGAGGGTATTGTATAATGGCTAATAGTATGAGTCTATACTTTAAAAAGTAAGTGTATTTTACTATATTTTAGGATTTTTATCTCCTGCCCTTTCTCAACTGTAAAATAATATGACTGGATCATGACTTTAAAAATCAGTATGAGAGGTTCATAAACCCAAACACTATAAAAAGATAGATGTAGATGTACACAGATATCTTGTTATCTGTGATCAAATATAAGTTATCTATATCTTACATTTTAGTCTCTTAGCATCAAACACGTAATAGTAACACTTTGTTAAAATAGGAGTATTCATTAAAGAAAAAAATCTAGAGATTAATTCATTTTTTGTGAACTTTTAAGCTCTTCTATCACCATGTTTGAACACTAAAATAATAATTTTCTCTGTGTAACATCAAAAATTTGTTTGAGTTGATTCTTAGTTATTTTATGTATTTTTAATTACTAACTCAATTTTACATTCATACGAGTGTGGTTTGTTGTAGTTTATATATATATGTGGTTAATAGTAAGACTATCATTCAAAGTACATATTGATTAAATATTAATAATCATAATTGCATATTTATCTTTGGTACACATGTAGCTTATCATCACACTTTTATAGATTAGGTGATATTTTTTAAGAAGAGCTTACTCCTGAGCATACTGTGGTTAGGCATCTGGGAATATCTGTTTCTGAGAATGCCTGGTATATTCCTATAATAGATTGCATGTGGAGGAAATCTTTGCGATTGTCATCTGAGTCTTACAGAATGGTCCTTGAGTTGTTTGTTTGTTTTCATTTTTTTAGTTTTAATGTTTAGTGATCTTACCTTAGTTACATATTTGACTAAATTACCTGAGAGGAGGAGGTGGAATATAAATACATGAACCAGTCTTTTAAAGGATAAAAAATCATATAATATTATACTCTTTAAATTACAAATGTGTATCCATAAATGAAGGAACTTCTAACAAAGAAGAAGTACTTGGCAGGTGCAGCAATGTGGAGAGCTTTGCAGATGGAGGAGTCGCAGTGACACTGGGCACACTTGCCTTTCACAGAGAGGTCTCCGCCTATTGGATTCATGAATGCACTGCTCTCTTCCTCATTGAAACTTCAGGAAAATGCAGCTACTATCCTAATACATATCTTCTTTTTATATCCTGTATAACGTTAAGCTGCTCTCTTCTTGTTCCGTCAACCCTTTCTTCTCCCTGCTAGCACACGTGCTACCTAGAAAGCGTCAACTTTCTAGGAGCTGAACAAATTTGTTTTATGAGACTTCTGAAAATTCACATCATAAGAAGAATCAGATGAATATTTGAATGCTGTAATTTGTGACTCTTATTAGATTATATGACATTTGTTTCAGAGTTAAGATTTGATGGATCGTATTCCTTGACTTGTTTCTTTTAGATAAAAATATAATATGAACTCTCTATTTTAAGTTTATGCTTTGTAATTTGGAAATGAAATAAATACGAAGTATGTTGCCATCATGTGTGCACTGAATGGGCATAGTTTTCCAGATAGAACTTAACCATTTCTAGTTTTAAAAGAATTAGCGTTGTTACTGAAGTGCTTGTTCTGCAGTGTACGTGCAGTAAAATTTATACAACATTTTTCATATATTAAGTATTAACACAGTTTGAAATGTTAGTAGGCTTACGGCTTTGTTGGGACCGTATGTCAAATAACGCTATCAAATATGTTTAAATCGCTTTGACCACAGTACATGTTGTCATTATAATATACTTTTTAGTATATGTGTGTATATTTTGAAGAAAATAACTAGTAAATATCAAATAATGCTGCTTTGCTTGAAAAATATCTTTGACTCTAGCAAACATAACAAGTAACAATTTTTCATGACACTTCACTCAACCCTTATAAAATGAGGTCCCGTAGCCTTTTGCACATTTGCAAATGGGGCTTACTTAGTGAATAAAGTCTAAAAATAGAAATTAAGTGTTTGATAAGTTTTCATGAAAATGTATAGTTATGACGATAGTAGTATCAATCCTTAAATTACAGTTTCTCTTACTGAACTTGAAAACAAATTTTATAAAGGTGAATTACTCCTTAGTTTAGGTAGGATTCTGAGTTGTAACTAAGACTTGTCGAAGACAAAAAATGAAAAAGAATATATATATATATATATATATATATATATATTCTTTTTTTTTTTTTTTTTTTTTTTTTTTGACACAGGGTCTTACCATGTAGTTCAGGCTGGCCTTGAACTCACTATGTAACCCAGGCTGGCCTTGAACTCGCAGGGATCCTCCTGCCTCGGCTTCCTGAGTGCTGGGATTATAGGCATGTGCCACCACATCCAGCAAGAAATAATAGTATTTAAAATGGAAAAGGGTTTTAAATTTGCTTTTTATAATATTCACCAGTGGTCTTAATTTTCCAAGGGAGAGGTGTCTGATAACTTATGTTGAACTAAATTCATCTTTCATTCAATTTTGATATCTAAAATTAAACACATACTCCTGGAGAACTGTTGACTTCTTGTCTTTTTCCTTTGGATGGTAGAAGCCAAGAGACAAGTCTGTGGTTATCAGAGAAAGAGGGATTGAGGCTGTCCTTCCAGACAGCGTGCTGCGTCTCCTATACTCCTCTCCCATTCCCAATCCAGCTCTCACTTATTTCCCATGACTCTCATTTATTAAAATGTATATTTTGTTGCTTTAATGCATAAGGTTTTCTTTCAGATGACTAAAGTTTGTTGTCAAAGCAAGTCAAGCTATGAATAAATAATAATCCAGTACAGAATGTCCAAATGTGGGCACGCCACTCAGGTTTTTGTATTAGACAGCTTTGAGAATGATTCATGGAGAGTATTCATTTTGTTCATTTCTAGCAAATATTATCAGAGCTGCCAATTTTGGCTTTAATAATTGGCAGATTACTTTTGGCAAATTTTATTCCCCTTTTCTGTGAGTATATGAAGTAAATACGGTTTGTTTTGAAATGGATACTGCCAGTTTGCTTTTTCTAACCAGCAGTCGCCCTCCTTTTTCTTACTGTCAGTCCTATCCCTTACATTCAAATGACGATCAAGTTTTCAAAATCTTTTTCTGGTTTACACAGAACTGTTGGCATCGTGCTCCTTCCTCCAGAGGCACTAGCCCTTGAAGGTGCTGACAGCTGCCCTCTGCCCGCCCTTGACCGTGTGTGTCCCTTCTGTGCTCACCGATCACCCTTGACCGTCATCCGTCCTCTCCAGCCCAGAACTTAGCGTTCTCCCGCCGCTGCCTGGAGCGCACCTGCAGGTGTCCCTCCGTGCTCTTCCGCAGTTGTTCTCAGCGCTGCACTCGTCCAAACTCCTTCCTCTGGCCTGTGTTCTTTCCAGAGAGCCATTGTCCTGTGCATAATTACCTTCTCTAACTTCTTTCTTGGTAGGCAAAGGCAATGTACATTTTCTTTTTGTGAATGAAATAAATGCCATTTCTAAACCGAACATGACCAGGAGACTTCAGTGATGAAGAGCGCGGCAGCTCCACGCGTGTCTGACATTCCTTGTGTGTCTGCCTCCTCTGAATGTAGAGGGACATGGATGAGACCATAGCGATTACATTCACGTCGTCTCAGAACTCCGCAATCTTGGGTGACATTTAAGAGTCTTCCTGATCCAGTGCCCGTCTACGTCTTCGGCTTCCCCTCCGCTTACTCTTCCCCGCGTTCCTGTGCCCTAGGTGTGATGGACTGCTGGAGTCCCGTGGCTGTGATTTATTTTTATTTATTTTTCTTGTGGGTACCGGGGGGTCGACCTCAGGACCTCGCGGGCCAGCAGGCGCCCGTGCCGCTGAGCGATATCACCGGCCCCTTTTTCGTATGTGGGTTCCGGGAGTCGAACTCGGGCCCTTGCGCTTGCCGGGCAGGCGCTTAAGCCGCTCAGCCATCTCACCAGCCCGTGGCTGTGATTTATGTTTAGACTTTACTGCCACTGAATACTGTTCCCTTGGTCCAACCCCTCACGTCCCCTTTGTCTGTCAGGCCACATTTTCTACAACCGTGCGGTTTAACCTTCGTGTTAACACTCAGTCCTTCTGTGACTCTGCACTGACCGCCTGTCGTCAGGCAAATGCTTCTCTTACATTCAGCCATGGCATCCATTGCTGACCTTGGTGACCACTGAAATGCACTTGTTCATTGCTCCACATTTCATCATGGGGTGGGGCACCCTTGGAGTGTGTCTGCTGTCACCCTTCTCCCCCAAACTGGACATGATCTCCGTTTAGTGTTATTCAGCGAACCCGTATTTGTTGGATAGCTGAATGAATGCATGAATAAATGAATAAGGCTGTAGAACACAGAACTAGATCCTTCATCGTTTGAGACATGGCCACTGACGTTGGACAGCACAGTGTAGAGATATGAGGAGAAGTGGAGATTTCCATGTAGCTACTGACTTTCACATTTATGTTATGATTTAATGTAAATATAATATTAAATTTAATGAATGTAGTGACTACAGAAAACTGGGGTCAGCTCTTAAGTCTTGTTATCTATTTAACATTTTGAAGTTACTGAAATTTAAGGAAATCTCGTGTGTCTAGGCTGAAAGACGTTATCTTATATAAATACTGATTTTTATGTTTCTTTGTCCTATGGAATATTATTCATAGGTCTATTTCTCCTCACCTTCTGTACTATTATGTTATTATTATTATTTGCAGTACTGGGAATGAACCTAAGGCCTTCTCACTTAGTTGCATCCCCAGCCATCATTGTGATTATGATTATTTTGGGACATGACCCAGGCTGGGCTTGAACTTGCAGTTCTCCTGCCTCAGCCTTCCACAGTGCTAGGATAATAGACATGAACCACCACAACTGGCTGAGTTATTACTTTTGACAAATGATAGAAGAACACTGTCACAAGGGGATTAAAAAGGAAGATTTTGGAGTTAAATTGCCTAATTTCAAATTCTGGTTTTGCTATTAAGTACAATTTTATAACTTCCTGTGAATTTCCATTTTTTCACAATTGGAGAAGGATGGTTCCTAGTATGGTATTTTGAGCCCAATGCATGAGATTCATTGAGTGGCCAGTAAATATTAGCAATTATTATTAGATTGTATATGTTGATATGTGTGCATAGACACGTAATATTGCAATGTGGAAAAACTTTGAATTATTTTTACAAAACTTCAGTTGGGATAATTTTCTTTCTCAATTTAATTATGTCAATAGAGTATAATAGATTTCTATAAAACTTTAATTGGTATACATATGTTCCTTTTGGTCCCGATAGTATCTCTAGGAAGAAAAATTTTTTCCTAGAACTTTTTCATAGTGAGAATTGTCTAGGCTGCAGATTTCTCTTCTGATGAAATAAGTGGGCATTGTTTTCATGATAATGATTATCGTTTTAATATCTATCATTCGGCCACTTGCTTTCAGTGTATTTTAATACTTCCTTTTAATCCAAATTGCAGAGTGCTTTATTTTCTATTATTGTTTCAGAATATATTTGGCAAAAGACCACAAGAGAGTGAAGATTTATCTACATATAACGGAATGAAGTTTGCACATGAGTTAGTTAAGACAATAGCCTCTGAAAAATGAATTAAAAGTTAAGAACTTGACATTCCCTCAATAGTTAGGGGAGTATGACTGAGTAGTACTTGGATAGCAAGGAGGAAAAGAAGTAACATCTATTTTTCCCTCTTTTCTTTTTTTTGAGAGACAGCAATTGCCCGATCAGTGGCCCCTGCAGGCCTTGAGAAAACAAAACCCAGGAACAGCACGGGATGCTTGTGTAATTGCCAAGCTCACTAGTTTCCTGGGGAGCTGCTCATCTTCCGGCAGGACTGTTAGCATTTGTCCTTTCTTGGGTCAGTCAGGGTATGGTGATTGTTCACAGGAGCAATTTGGACTTCTAAACACTGATTTGTGTCTGGAACATTTCTAGGGTAGATACTCAGAGAGATAGTAACACCCTCAAGAGTAGACACAATGAAGGTTTATTGTATGATAGGTTTCTTAATATAAATCAATTTTTGTTATGTTAACAGACATGTGTTCCTTTGAATATTTGGAGACATTCGGTAATTTTTCATTGTTAACTCACAGAGGACTACAGCCTTTGCATAACAAAGACCATCCCATGTATGTACTAGTTGTTCTTATATTCTTAGTAAGGTGATACACTCAGCAAAGCATTATGATATATTTAGAATACTGTCCACAATTCTACGTATTGTCGAGTTTGTTCCAGATGTTCCTCCTTAATACCATCTGTAATCCCTTTTTGCGAGGAAACTTAAGAACATCAAAATCACGTCATTTTGCAAATTGTTTTAGAGGGAATGTGAATTGTGTACTTAGTGACAAGATAATAATAAGTGATTAAAACAAAGACACCTCTAGCTTGGACCTCTCATAAAAATGAAATTTATGTGCAAATGATAAACATTATTAGAAAAGTTGTGATAATTTTGCAAGCATGCAGAAAGATAAAACACAACTTTGCATTACCATGGAAACAGGATTATTGCCAAAAGGTTATAGATAAAGAACAGCTAATATTTTTATTCTAATTTAAATGCATTTTTTTTATATTTGAAGAACGGCTCATGTATGCTGTTGTTTTTAAATGATTTGTCCCCTCTGAAATTCATGTTGCAACTTGATCACCATTGCAAGGGTGTCGGGGGTGGGGTCTTTAAGAGGAGGTCCTGTTATCGAGGAGCACGAATTCCCTTCTCCAGAGAGTGTGTCTCATTCTTGGGGGACCGCAAGGTGGGTTGTCATGCATGAGACCTCTCAAGCTTTGCCTCTTCCACCTGTGTCCGCTTGCCCTTCTGCCTTCTTCCCTGAGTTGAGGAAGCCCATAGTCCTCACCAGAACCCAACAAGATATGGGTGCAGTGTCCCAGGATTTCCAGCCTCTAGAATTGTGAGTTGGGTATAAGCCTCTATTTTTTATGTATTACCCGATCTAGAAACTCTGTTATAGTGATAGAAAATGGACAAAGACAATGTATTTTAAATCGAGTTTAATGCTCCTCTTCTAAAATCCATGTTTCATAGAATACATGCATGGATTCTATATAATCTTGCTGGGAGAATCCTTGGAGACAATCACTGATGATTTGCTTTCTTCTTATCACAGAGGGTAGATTGTGAAATTGTGTTTTAAAGAAACAGTAATAAAAGTAGACCTTCTTTATGTGTTCCTTCCAGTAGTGGGTTAGTTTGATGTGAATTTGATTTTTTCTTTTCTTAAAGTCGCATTCCCTTTCGTTCTCTGTGATCAGCGGGATGTGCTGTGCACCTGAATGTGACTGAGGAAGCCAGTTCCGTACAGGGAGTAGAGCAAGTTCAAAAACATCAGTGGGCAGAAATGATAATTGGTGTGAAATATTCAGAGGGAGTGATCTGGGATGGATTTGTATAGTATAGAAGTATCACTTAATCTCACGGTCTTAGACTATTCACAGTAACTGTAATACAGCCTGAGATCTGATTATATGACAAAATTCTACACTGTGAAGTTTTAAATTCTTCATCAAGTCATGAATATAAGTGTAGCCGCGGGATTCAATTTCTGCTCTTGATGAGTGCTGTGTTTCATGAGGTGTGGGAAGAACTGCAACCTGAAAATTTCTTCTTACTCTATTTGGAAAGAACTCACTAATGTTTGACTACTGTTTTCCAGTTTTTTAAAAAGCTGTAATATTTGTATTCAAAGGAAATCCTAGGAGTCAAGCAACACAGACACAAGCAGAACTATACTGTGTGCAAGTGGGAGGAAGACCGTCAATGGTGAAACGTACCTCTGTTTTTTCTTGTCTGAGCAGGGAAGTGTATTTGCCATAAGCTTTGGAGATTCTGATCTGAATACCACTTAGGTGGACTCTGAGAGGTAAGGGTCTGCTATTTCCAAAACAGTTAAAAAAATGTATACTGGGAGTAACTCAATTAGTGATCTGACACATTCCCAGCTAGTTCTATCATTAGGCCTTGATTTATACTAATTTCACTGTTTGAAGTTTGTGTGAAAAATGTTAGGGTGACTTTGGCAGTTCAGCTGTCAGGAACACCTGTGTGGCTAAACTTGAGGAAGCGTGTGAGGGCTTCCTTTGAGACAAGAGGCCAAGAAGAAGGAGTTGAGTGGGAACTAGCCAGCATGTGGGGAGAAAAATTAGATGAAGAGGGTGGTTGAGGGAAAGTCAGTGATTTCTCAAATTGAAAATAGGAGAAAGTTAATTCAAGAGTCATTCATTCATTCATTAATAATGTAGTCAAGTCTGGTGAAGGCTTACTATGTGCCAAGTACTTGCTGGCTGTGTGGCAAAACTGAAACATAAATTGCAGTAGAGGAAGATGAATTTCCTGTTAACCAAATAATTTTGGAAATTAAGTGAATCAAGCTTTAGTAAGTGACCAATCTCCTTTGGAAAGAATTGGGAAAAAGCCCCCAAACAGGGTGGTGTTCTGCAACATGAAGAGATAGCTCTTCCTCTTGTTGGAGATCACTTGGCTCATGGTGCTGGGTGCTTAGGTCTGACTTTAAAATTAATTTAGAGTTCTAAACTTTTATCTGTAGACTTTTCAATTTTGTCCTCTTGGTTTTGTCTTTAGAATTTTCTTAGAATTTTTTGTTTTTTAAACTTCAGCTGATTGCATGAAAGGCAGAGTGTCAGGTCCAGCTGTTGGTCTGGCTACAGCTAACGGGTCAGAATCAAAAATATGATCAGCTGAGGGATTAAGGGAAGTTGTAGAAGCTGAACCCGGGAGAAAGTATGTTAGTCAGATTTTCATCATTGTGACAAATACCTGAGCCTAAAAGGCTCATTTTGGCTCATGGTTTCAGAGGTTACAGTCCTGATAATTTGGCTCCATTGCTTCAGTCCTGAGGTGAGGCAGAACATCATAGTGGAAGGGTGTGGCAGAGGAAAGCTGCTCACCTCATGGCAGCCAGGAAGCAGAGAGGGTGAGACCCAGAGAGTGAAGAAGGAGCGTAGGACAAAACGTACCCTTAAGAGGCATGCTCCAGTGACCTCCTTCATCCACTGATGAAATGAGCACCTTCCTGCTCCTGTCACCTCTCTAGGTGCCACCTCTGAACTTGGTAGCATTTTAGGTCAAATTCTCAATACATGAGTCTTTGGAGAACACTTTACAGTTAAACCTTAACATAAAGTATTAGAGCACCAGACTGGGTTCATGGAGGGTAAGGGCTTAGTGCCTCCTTTTCCTTAGGGATCTGTGTGTTGGTGGGGTGTCAGGTCAGGAACAGCTGGACACTGTCCATAGAGAAAATCCTGTCTCTACTCATTTATTCCTAGTGGTTAATGCAAGACATTTTAATTTAGAGGCTACTAAATGCAAATATACAAATTAAATGACTCTTTCTCCTGCTAGTTTTTACTCTTCAGTGTGAATCAAGGATGCGGACTCTCCTGTTAACCTGACATCTCAGATATTAGACCCCTGAAAGAAGAGGAGGGAGACTTTAAAAGCGATAATGAAAGTATTAGATGGAGTAGTGTAGATGAATTTTAATATAAGGTTCTCCTCGGAGGGGATTTAGAGCTCTGGAAAGTGTGGGGACCACAAAAAGGAAGCTCCTGACAGAAAGATGAGAACTTGGAGGGCACTGCCCAGAGGAGTTCTGTGCTGCTCTTCTTCGAAGATATACACCTGTTCCCCAAGGAAATTCTCAGGTTAATTATGGCTGTGCTTCAAAGCTGGTGGAGTTCAGAGCCTAAGTTTTCACAAGCCGTTTGTGGCCCTCACCACGTACTGGGCACTGTACCAGGTGCTGGTGGTGGGGAAGCCAACCTAGCAGACATGGTGCCTGCCTAATGGAAATCACAGACAGGAATGAAGATACATAATGAGTCTTCATTTCATTGTGCTCTATAAATATACAAGTTCTTGTGAAGAAAAAGTAACTGATGCTAAGGAGAGATATGAGAGGGTCACTCTACCTTGTTCTAGAATTACAAACTTCGCAGAGTAAGCATTCACTAATCTGAGACATGAGGGATGAGAGGGAAGATACTTAGGGGAAATAGCTGGGTTGTACCACTGTGATCCATGCACACCCATCTTTATAGTAGCACAATTCGTAATAGCTAAATCTTGAGAGCAGCACATATGTCCATCAATGGATGAATGGATGAAGCAAATGTGGTATTTACAGTAGTGCAATACTGCTGTGCCGTACAGAAGGATAACCTTGAATCATTTGTAGGAAAATGGATGCACCTTGAGACAATAATATTAAGTGAAGTAAATCAGACCACAAGCTTAAATATCTCTTATGTGACAAACTCAATATATAAACAAAGTGCAAAATAAAAGACAGATGAAGAAAAAAGAGAAAAAAGTCATTGTAATCCAGCATGGAGAATGTATCTAAAAGTGTACCTGGATTTAGTATAACTGTCTTAAGTGTTTCATATGTCTTTTGGCCTGTTAGTCTGCCTGTTAACCTGTGTGTATGATGATTAACTTTATAAGGACTTACAAGATGAAATGAATGAATCTGATGCTGGCAAAAAAGGAGGGGGTGGAGGGGAAGGGGAAAAGAAGAATTGAGATGTGTTAGGTGCCAGTTCCTCACAATAAATGTAACCATTATGTACTACAGACATCCTAATTAAAAAATAAAAAATGAAAGAATGAGAGGGGTTATCCTAGCGCAGAGCTGTGAAGGGGCCAGGTGCGACTTGCAGGCCTGGGGCGTGGGGTGAGCCGAGGGGCTGCGAGTGAAGGCAGGACTGGCAGGGAAGGGCCAACCATGCTGAAAGGATCCCGTATGCTGTGTAACCAGGAAGTAGCTAAATATTCTTAGGAGGATGGGCTCCTGGCTTTAAATCTCACCGTAGAACTAAGCACCATCGCTCTGTTGTTCTGACAGTAGTTCTAGTTACTTCCTGTCAGTTGTGCCAAGTGAGAGAGGTAGCCATGACTTCTTTGTCATTGTTATAAAAATATCACAAGCAATTTATAAACAAGAAAATAAGAGTTCCGAAGTTGAATCATCATTAATCGAATTACTTGCATAGTAAGTTCATGATAGCCTCTTTGTTTTAAAGAGAGAACTGGAAGTTAACGTTACAGAACTATACTCAGCTGCACCATGATCTTCCGGGTTCCCTCTCATAGTTGTGGTGCATCGTTTCCTGAAATGCCATGATGGGGTGCGTGCTTTGTTTTGTGCGTTAACCAACTCCCCTGCCCCTCCGGTTACAAAGTGGTTGTATGAAACTTCTGTCTTCTTGCATGCAGTATACACAGGTGCTCAGGAGTATTGAAGAGTCTTGACTGCGTGGATCGGACCTCCCAGCCCAGCTCTAACCACCCATCTCAGGTTACTTCCGTCACAGTCCGCGTGCTCTGCTAACGTCCTTAGAGCTGACTAGGAGGTGAACACTTGTATCTCCAGTGGTTGAAATTGCTGTTCTCTCGCATGGCCCTGTGAAACTGCTTTTTATTGTAGCTGGATTTTATTGGGAAGAGCAGCGCAGCGACGGCGTGGGGGCCGGCGAGCATTCTCTTCAACGCGACTGTTGTGAAGAGCAGCCCAGTCAGTGTTTTCACAACTTTCATAATGAAAACTCTCCGTGTGTCCTCCTTTCCTGTTACATCTTTAATTCAAAGCAGCAATACATTTGAAGTGGTTTTTCTACTTTTGTTGGTGTTTTTATCAGAGCAAATTGAGTGAAGTAGATGAGTTGTTTTTATGCTTTTGCTGCTGTGTGGAAGGATTTTTTTCTTCTCCTTTCTACAGGGATAGGTATTAATCTAAAACTATCAGCTCTGTGCTGGTGAGAATCTACCCTTATTACTGGGCCCAAATGTCCTCCACTGCCTTTGGAAATTCTAATCAACAGTCAGCACTGCCTTCTACCATTCTTTCTTCTCCACAAAAATCTTATTGCAATAGTAAATTATTTGCAATAAGGAAATAATATATGACTGAGGGCTGTCTGTGTTACACATATGTTTACCCACTGAGCAAATATTGAAATTGATGTGCAAATAAAAGCTTTGAAACATACGTTCTGTTCTTTGCACCTAAGAAAGTATTTAATCAATATATATCATTTGCCACTTCCTGTTGCAAAGTCATTTGTATCAGTGTCTAGTCAGGATAAGGAAATCAGACAGAATACATTACAAATGTGTTGGAAAGCCTGTGGAAGAGAGGAAGGGAAGGTGCTGTTACCCAGAGTAACTGCTTGGGAGTCACTGCTGCCGTAGCACTGGAGGAGGGAGGGGAAACGTGGTATTGCCTGGGATCTGCAACATGCACACTGGTGGTGATGATAGCGCTGGGACTTTGGCTTCTGAAACCACTGTGCCGCAGCTCCGTAGACTGTAAGAGCTCACAGTCCTGCAAGAGCCTTCAGTCCTGCTGGTGCTGCTACTCAAGCAGTCAGTGCCTCCAGCTGCCAGCTGCAGCCACAACTGTGCTGCTATCACAGAGGCCTCCACAAGTCTAGTGCTGCTGCCACCACACTTAGGAACTGAGTGTTAAATGCTAAGATGGCTGCAGTCAGGAGGAGAAGCGAGACAGTCATGGCTGTTTACCTTCCGACTTTCCTTCCCCCTGCCCCCGTGCTTTCCATTGGCAGACCTAACCACAAACCAGCTGGCAAGGGGCTATGGGATAGGCGCTTCTCAGGCGTCCAGCCAGGAGTTTACAGGTTTCTAGTTCCAGAGGAGAATGGGAAGGGTGAGAAGAGGACAGATTACCAACAGACAAATACCCAGCACTGCATTTATACCATTACTATAAGGTTGCAGACACTAAGAGGGAGGGACATTAATGAAAGAATTTTTTGTTATATGTACTTTTTATTTTATATATCTATAGAAGTCTGATGGATGGTAGACATATTTATGTTCAATTCAAGCCTCGTATATTAGTTTCCTATTGCTACAAAAACAAATTAGCACAAACTTAGTGATTTAAAACAAGATAAATTCATTATATACCAGTTCTTTAGGCCAGAAGTCTCATGGAGGTCTCCGTGGGCTAATATCAAGGTAGAGGTAGAGCTGTCTTCCTTTCCAGAGGCTGCATTCCTTGGCTTATGGCTATCTAGCTCCATTTTCAAAGCCTGCAAGTTCTCCTGTGTGACTAGAGTGGGTCCACCTGGGTAGCACAGCTGACCTCCCTGTTGCAAGGTACTTAACATTTACCCACATCTGCAAGGTTCCTTTGACATGGACAATAGCATCGGCAGGTTCTGAGAATTAGATATGGCTGTCTATGGAGGTGGTTATTCTGCTGACCCTTGCTCAGACTTTTAGATTCATAGGTAGATGTAGTTATTCCCTGGTTATTTTCTCCCATAGACATCTCAAATGCATGATCTCGAAACTAATTAATCTTCCACTAAATGTGCTTTTTCCTTGGTTGAGACGTTGCCTTCATCCAATAACCTAAGATTGAAGTTTTAAGAACGTCCTGTAATTCCTCCCGAGATTAGTAAATCTGCTGATTTCCATCCTTAAGTATTCCCCTGCACCTTTCCTACCACTTCTGTGTCCTTCTAATGAATGCAAGCATGTCCTTTAAAAGAAAATACCCTTAGATTAATGGAGCCTGGCACTGTACCAGTTGGTGGAGCTACTGATGTGTGTGAAGTACTCATATTGTCTGCTTCAGTGTAATTCAGAGTGGCAGAGAAAATGCGCATTTACAAATACGCACATGCTAAATGTCCATGTCTGAACTTTCTGATCATGCATCCATGGCTCAATTTTCAAGTCCTGGAGTTTAAAAGATTTATGCATATTCTAGAGAGGGGACAAGCTGGCTGATTTAAATGCAGTCAAAGTGAATACTTTCTGTATGTATCACTTTTTCTTAAATCTAGAATAAAAAGATAGAAAGTAAGACTGCTGAATTCGTGACAGATACTGCAGTTCAATTACTTTTAGTAAAATCAAGTACGAATGGCCTGTAGAGCTCATTTCCATCAGCTGTTGGGGTTAGATGGCACATTTAAGCCCTACATTGGAGTTAATGAATCAGAATGCCCTGGAATACGCATTTTAAACAAGCAGCCCACGAGTTTGTCGTGCACATTTACATAATGAAATTATTGCACCTAAGTCCATTCACTCCACCTCTTTACCTCACTGAGGATGGAAGCTATGAAAGATTTTATGACTTGTTCATTCTCTGTGCTTTCCTTTTTCCATTAGAAACTCCTGTGGATATCCTCTGTGAAACTTGGGTGTAAATATCTCTATGATTGGTGCCCAACTGCAGGAACTGTGCAGAGCATTTGCTTTCTTCCAGACATAAGTAGCCTTTCACCTCTAGCTTAGTAGAGAATAAAATTCTGTCCATTTGGTCATTCATTCAGTCATTCATTTATTCACTCATTTACTCTTAATCGAATAAAGTGCTCAAAATGTAAATACTAAGTTAAAGTAAAATTCGTGTATCTACATGTATAAAAATCAAAAGACAAAAATTTGGAGAAATGTTCATGCACACAATTAATACGTTGGCATAATCAATTAATGTTCATACGCTTTCTTTAGTAAGAATACAATGGTAAAAATTCTTGTTATTAGCAATTATACAAAAAAAGACATTTTCTGAGAACCTGAAGGCACTAAAAATGCATAACAATTCAAAAATGTAGTAAACACTTTTCAACAGTTTTATCTCATAAACTTCAACAGTTTTATTGCATAAACTCCAAATAGTTATTATTTGAAAATCCCAAATGCTGTCTCTTCATAAGAAGAAATAAAAACATATTTTTGCTTCCTATACTATTATGTACTTTTTATTTTTGTTTATACTACTTCTGTTCATCAGTGTGGATATTAAAAATCAATTTAAATATTTTGGATGACAAGGCACAGTGGTATTACTACCTTGTTCCTTAAAGCACATATAATTGAGTAACCAATTTCTTGTTGAAAACATATAGTGAAAACGAAACCCATAAAATTGACATAAGTTCATTTTCATCTTAGAATTTTAGCTCCTTCTATATAAGCCATTTAATTACAATGGTGGAGTAATTTTCTAATGTTCACATTACTATTGAAGAATATAAGACATCCATAATGCATACTAATAAAAGTGAATTAATCTGGGTCCAGCTGTCTGAACTGGTCTTTAAGCATTTATTAAAGGGTAGCTCGGATTCCTCCCAAGGATATTAAGAGCAGTAGCAAAGGTCTGCTTAAGGACTTAACCTGTCCTAAATATTAATAATAACCTGTGCTTTCCTGCCAGGAGAAGTTCTAGTCTTTAGAATATCTTTAGACTACTGGGTCATTGCTGCAGAAGCATTACGTATCAGCAGCTTCACGAATTTGCCTGCCAGTCCTGAAGTCTCCCTGGGCTGCGGGTCAGAATTCACACCACTTTATGCCCTTGTCACAAGCTGATTGACCTAACCGCATTATGGAAAGCACAAACCTGCAGACCTTAGTCCAAAATCAGTTTAATTAAAAAAAAAAGGGGGTATTTCTGGTTATTTTCATTTATGATTTATGTCACTTAATATATGAGTGCTCATTCAATTTACAGTTGACAAAACTGAGGCCCAGAGGTGAAACAACTTTCTCAAGGTCACAACTAGCAGAAAATCTGAGATGGATTTTCTGATGTAGAACCTAGAAGTGTTTCTACTATGTACGGGGTTGCTTTGAACAATGTCAGAGTACTTAGGAATCATTTGCTAAAAGAGGAGAAAAAATCCCCACAACATTTAATTGAAAAATAAGAATTGGTTGGAAGGGTTCAGGGGTAGAAATTGCTGCAAGACCTCAGCTGGAGCTGGGAAATGGATCAGAAGCTAAGGTGACTGTTTCTCTGCTAGTCTAAAATATTCATTCATCTCTGCTGCTTACTTGAGCTTTGTAAATTGCCACCGTACAAATGGGCTGTTTCTACTTCTGTAAATAATAACAATTGTAGCCGTGTGTGTGTGTGTGTGTGTGTGTGTGTGTGTGTGTGTAGCAGAGCAGAGCAGATGGGTGAAGAAAGGGAGGATGGGTGGAGTAAAGAGTGACAGGGTGGTCCAATCTGTGATCCACACGTGGGTACGGTATGGTTGGTAGAGAAATGGTCGGCACTATTTATGCAGTGATTTGCACTGTATGGCCTGTTTTGCACTATCAAACTTTGTCAGTTAAATCCTTGGTTCTCCCACTTGACTGGGAGCAGTTTTATGAGTCTTAATTGGTTTCTGTATTTGGGTTAAGACTGTTCCATACACATATGTGCATACACACACATATACACTAACATGTCTGTCTATCTATAATTATATTACAAACATGCATATGGAACTCTTTTTATGCAACCATTTTATTCATGCTAATCAACTGGAAGTCGTCTTCATCAGAGATTTTTGGTGTGTCTTCTATAATACAAAGGAGAAAACATTGCCTTATTGTCACTTGTAAACTAATTACTTGTGCCTTTACAACTATCATTTGGCTAATATTAGTAGGAATACGTAGGCAGTGCTAGAGATAAGAAACGGTCCTTTTGTTAGTAGATCATATCTACCTATGAAATGTGGGTTTCTGTCTCCACTGACAGTATAAAGTACCCTGAGTAAACTTTTTTAGCCCCAGGTCTGGGGCAGTACCCTCCAAAGAATCACCCCACAAAGCAGTGTTTATGCCCAAGATATCTCCTGGAAAAGACATCACATGCATTTCAAGTTAATATTAAATATAATCATTAAACATTTTTTCAGTTTCAGAAACATTTTCTACTTGCGTAAAAAGATCCAAAGTGTGAATGTCAGGCTGATAATTACCTTCCTGTTATGTGGCAAAAGGAATATGAGAACTGCAGAAGTAACCTCATAAAAAAATAGTAGCTTGGGTGACACAGAGGAGTGATGTCCTGGTTAAAACAAACAAACAAACAAACAAACAAAACCCCTGCAGGACAAGAACATTTTTGTCTTCTATAGTTCATCATTCAGCTCCACCATTCCAAAAAGTGCAGCCCAGTACCCGTGCAGCTAAGTGCCAACTTTTAAAAACTTCAAGGGTTTGTATGTTGTTTGTGTTCTGAAAGATTGTGGAAAGTAACTGGTAATATGTGGATTTAAAAAAAAAAGATGTGTGCTAAGAATTTCTTAAGTCAGTAGAAGCGTAGTCCTGGTTTCACTAGGAGTAGAAAGATTTGGTTTCTATCTGGCTCTTGCCTCCCTATCAATTAGTGCTGGGATTTGGGGAAAGTCTCTACTTGCTGCATTTTTATCACTACATCTAAGCATCCCCAAGTTCTCATATTTGTGTGCTCTCTTAATATCTTAGAGATGATGGTAAGGCCTCTTAACAAAGGATAAATTTTATTACATGTGCTCCCGAAGTGAGCACAACAGAGGATATGTTTTAAAAAGAGATGCTAGTCATTGTTGAAGGAGGGGGGTGGATAAATGCATTTCTTACCTTAATCTCTTTTCTTTCTTGAATGAAAATTGTCAACGAGACAGATGAAGAGATACATTTCTCTGTAGAGAATGCGTATATTAACAAAGAAATGCTTCAAGGAGTAGATGGAACTTCATTACCTTCTCTATCCTCAAAAAACATGATGTGTTTATTTTAAAGAGTTAATTCAACGTAAAAGGTGATATGAACAATACTTTGTAGTAAGAAGCAGAAATAGAGAAATTTAATAACTTTCCAAGTCCTCTTGAGTCATTTCAGTTGAAATGCCTTATCATTTTGTTATAAATGCTATGTAAGATAGTCAAGTTTAACGAATATACATTACAGAGATAAATGGTTCATGAATTCATATCATTTTGGATTATGCATTATTGCTCTTTAAAATCATTAGTTTGGAAAATTGAGATTTGATTGTAATTAGCAATTTTCTAGCACACCCTGAAATGGGCAAAAAAGGAAGTGACCCGGGTAAGGGCCAGCTTTCACAAATTTAAATTCAGTGTGGTTGGTCTGTGAAGTATAGAAAGCGCATGACATAATTTACAATCAACTGTAGTTTCCAGACCGTGGAAATATAAATGAAATCATTTGGCATATATTCTAAACCTACTTTCTACAGAGCTGGATTTCTTCAAGGGATTGGTGCAAGATTTATCTACAGAAAGTTTCTAGAAAAATCATTCCTTTCCACAGCAGTACACATAGGCACTTGAAGACTTTTAGTGCACAAAGCCTTGTACATTGTTTGAAAGTGGGTAGAACTACTGGTGACTCTCTAGTAAAAATTTCAGAATATTAAAAAGACTATTACATTCCCAAATCTGCTATGCAGATTCACTGTCCACAGCAAGCTTTTGGAGATATTGTTTGCACTTCTTGTATTTCCTCATTTGACCTGCACTCCTTGGCCTGCTGCGTCTTGCTTCTGCCTCTACTATATTGCAAAGCCCTGCTCTTTCCAAGTTACCAGTGACCTTCTTGTCATTAAACCTACTTATTCCAGTATCTTTCTGACTTGACTTTGAGGCAGTAATTGATGCCACTGAGTACTGTGTTTAGGAAGTCTTCCTTTCCTTTGGCTTCCATGGCACTACTTTTATCTGCTTTTCTTCTAGGCTTCTGTGCAATTTAAATTGAATATTGTTGTCTTAGATTTTGTCTAGGTTCCTCTTTTTTTCTGACGTTGACATTTCTTAGGGTTTTGAATGACTTTTTTTTGTCTGTTCATTTGGTTTATAGCACCACACCTGAATCCAAGTCACCATCGATAAGCTGATTTTCAAATCTTCACTTCTGTGCTACCGGCTCTCAATGTACTGAACTCTCTGTTGGGTAGTTTCAGCTTGATTCTGAGACACCTCACACTCCACGGGTTCAATATGGAAAATACCACCTTGTTCCCCACACAGCCTAAACTACTGCCCCCACCCCTTATGTGGCTTACCCCAGGGAGTGTGGCCTCCCTCCAGGCTTTTCATCTTGGACTCCTTCCTCTTCACACCCTCTACTTTCAAATGTCAAGATATCTGATATATCCCTTGATTCTGTCCATTTCACAAAACTAGGAATCTTTCTCTGTGGAGACTTCTATCTTCTCTTTTCCTGGTTACTGTAATAGTCTCTTAACTGATACTATTTCTCCAGTCTAATTACTGAGTTCTTGCCCAATCTGTTCTCTCCAACTCAAAGTGATCCTTCTGTAATATATATCTAATCATGGTATTTCTCTGATCAAAACAAAACTGTGTCCCGTTTTTCTTGTGATAAAGTCATTATATTTATGTAGCTTTAAAAGTCTGCATAATCTGGGCCCATGCCTAAATATCCACCCTCATCTCCCATGATCCTCTTTTGTACTTCATGTCCTGTCTTGCTGGAAATCTTTCAGTCTCTCCAACACAGTATGATTCTTTTTGCCTTTATGTTTTAGAACACCTCTCTACTAGAATATATATCCATCCCCCTCCACAGGAAAGAAAATATCTTTCTTCCCAGGGTGGAAGGAAAATACTATATTTTTAAAGTAGAAATTATGCTTGCTTTGTTCATGACTATACCCACCCATGTCTGACAAGTTGCCTGATAGTCTTTTAGTCTATACTTGCTGAGTAACTAAATGCACACAGAGAATAAAGTTGAATGTCTATTGTGTTCACTCAATAGGCAGTCCATTGAAATATGATTATCAAAGCCCATCTTTTCATCTAAGCTTGCATTGCAAAAGGAATAGATGGTACACCAGTGCATTAGGGGAGTTCCATGTAGACTCTTCTCTGGGCTTGTTTATTCCATGGTCCTCAACACATGACTGTGTGTACACGAGGTGGTCAGTAAGTAATTCTAGAATGAACGTTTTGAATTCTTTTGTCTAAAGGAAGGAATTATACTTAGCAAGCACTACTATTTGTGGCTCCACTTAATGAAGATGTAAGATTATGGGGGAGATGTGGTAGTAGTTCTACAACACTTAGAATAGACTTTGGGACAGTTTTTCCTTTAGCTTAGTTCATTTTAACCTCTCTAAGTTCTTTAATTCAGTTTGCTTTCTTAGAAGTTCTTTACTTATGTCACAGAATATATGTTAGTATTGTAGATAGCCATTTCAATAAAGAATGAAATTTAATATGTGATTTATGCTTTTCCATCAATATGGAAATAATGTTTTTAATTAATAATATACACATATGTGTGTAAAGGGGTATCAGTAGTAAAAATATCAAACAAAAATTATTCTTGTATAAATTCAGTTTATTATTATTTTTCCTTAGTTTCCTATCTCAGGAATGGTGCCATCTTGTTGGATAAACTAGAAACTTAATAAATTTGACATCTTTTGGATATTTGACCTAGGGTTATTTACCTTCTGATTATCTCTTAAATTTGTACCCTTCCTCCAGTTTCCATAGTCATCAATTTAGTTCAACTATTAGCATCTTCTATTAGGACAGTTGCAGTAACTTCATAAGGGACCTGTCTGCACCACAGTGTTCCTCGCTGTTTGTGATAGTTAACTGATTGTGTCAACTTGACTAAAAAACGCCCGCCTAAATTGGCTCAGCATAGTTCTGGGTGTGGAAGACCCACCCTAGGGAGGCTTGTCACCAGAATGGTATAAAAGGGAAACAAAGATGGAAGGCTCACTTCTATTTCTTCAGAGGAGCTCCGGTCTTCACCTTCACCTTGGAGGTATTCTGGCTTCCAGAGCAAACCCTTCAGCCTCCTGATATGGACTTGCACGGGACACTACACTGAGCTCCAGGCCTTTGACTGGATCCTTCGGATCTCCAGTGTGCAGACAGGCTTTTTGCACTTTTCATACCTGACTCTGTGTGCAGCCACTGTAAGCCAATCTTATAAATTCTTATATATGTGTATATCCTGCATTAAATGTTTCTCTAGTAAGCACTGACTGATACACTATTTCATTTTCAATTGAGCAAAACCAATCTGATTATGCCCAGTGTGATATCTTTCATGACTTTCCATTAACCTTAAAGAAAAATGCTTCATTTTTCTTGGTTTCTTTCACTCCATGGTACTATCAACGTTGTTATTTAAGTACCATAACCCAATGTATACATTTGTGGAATTGAGGTTTCCTGTCCATCTTTGTACTAAAACGGACACAAAGAAGATGGGTATATTTCGAGAAAAAATATTGGTATTGCTTGTAGTACTCTAATAGGGTGGGGCAGTCATTAAATCAGTCCTCAGGCTTCTGAATGTTAACAGAAACAGGTACCTTAGTCCTATCCTCTGACTGCCTGGCTGTCAAAATCTACAAAGTGTTTCTTTCAAACACAGCTTTGGCCTATAGCTCTGGGGCTTCTTTGGCTTCTCTGTGATGTGCTTGGATTCTGCAGTGTCAATGAGCGGAGGCCTCAAAGGTGCACAGTACTTGTTCATGAGCATGGAATGAGTTAGTGAAAGGGACGGTGCACACTGAAGACCGTTCTTCTCACTTAAATATTCTTTTTGCTTTTTTCATTTTCATTTTGATTTTGACTGGAACAGAATACGTGATGAAGAAATGTCACTCACTGCATAAGATAAAAGAATTAAAAAATTTAAATATTACATGTAGTTTTTAACTATTATGAAAGAAATCTAGTGGTAGGATAGTCTATATTATTTCTGATTTTGAAAGACTGAAGTATAGCATAAGCTGGGAAGAGGGAGTTCAGGGAGGTCATTATGCTAGAGTCAGTTTTACTAAAATGAAAATATATTTCAACACTCAGAAATTTCTTGTTCATAAATCAAGACTTTACATGTAACAGTATTTTTAAATAGTGTCTTTAAGATAGATTGATGTTTTAAAAAATCAAGAAGAAATTCAAACCATATAATTATTTATTTAAAATTAAGTTTATTGATACAATTTAGGTATACATAATAATCATATTCACCATAGGGAATTTGTACCTGTACATGATATATCTTGATTCTTCTTTTTCCCATGCCCCCCTTCAGCCTCTCTTCTCCTCATTTACAAAAGCTTTGTTTCCATTTTATCCTGCTTTTCTCATTTTTTTCTTTTCCCTTCCTTCCTTTCCCCCTCCCCCCTAGTTCCTCCTCCCATTTGAACCATTTCTTCTTGTTTTGCCATATGTGTTATACATTTAGGTCTTTATTTACACTTTAAGTTTCTCATAACAGAAAGACAATTGATATTTACATGTGTGCAGTTTATTTCACTTAAGAGTATGGTCTCAAGGTCCATACATTTAGCTGTAAGTGTCTCAAATTTATCTTTATGGCTGAGTAGTACTCCATCATATAAAAAAAGCCACATCTTTCTTATCCATTCACTGGTTGATGGACATTGGCTGTTTCCAAGATTCAGCTATTACAAACTGTGCTGCTATAAACTTAGGTGTGCATATATCGCTGTGGTATGATGCTTTTAATTCTTTTGGGAAGACACTAAAAAGGGAAATAGCTGGTCAAATGGGACCTCTAGTCCTGGTTTTTTGAGGAATCTCCACACTGATTTTCACAGTGGTTGTACCAGTCTACACTCCCACCAAAAATGGAGAAGGGTTCCTTTTTTCCCACAGCTCTGCCAGCATTGGTTATTGGTTGATTTCTTGATGATAACCATTCTTTCTGGAGTGAGATGGAATCTCACTGTTGTTTTAATTGGGATCTCTCGAATGACCAGTGAAGTTGAACATTTTTCATATGTTTATTTGCTGTTTGTACGTCTTCATCTGTGAAGTATGTATTCATCTCAGATGCCCATTTTGGATTGGGTCTTTAAATTTGGGGAGGGGACTGATTTTTTCAGTTCTTTATATGTTCTAGATATTAGTCATTTGAGAAACAGCTGTCAAAATGTTTTTTCCATTCTGTGGGTTGTCTCTTTACTCTGTTGGTGATTTCTTCTGCTGTGCAAAAGGTTTTTTTTTTTTTTTTTTTTTCAGGTTTTTCTGAGACAGGGTCTCACGCAATATGTAGTTCAGGCTGGCCTTGAACTCACTATGTAGCCCAGGCTGGTCTTGAGCTCACAGGTATTCTCCTGCCTCAGCCTTCTGAGTGCTGGGATTACAGGCTTGTGCCACCACACCTGGCTTTGCAAAAGCTTTTTAATAAGATGAGATCCCAGTTGTTGACTCTTGTAATATTTCCTGTGTGATCAGGGATTTTGAACCATATAATTTAAATAGTATCAAATTTATACTTATATAATGACCAAAGCAAAGATATCCATCTTACCAAATAGATAAATATTATCTGTGAAACACATATCTCAAAAGCAGATGAACATGGGTAGTAAAACAAGGATTTGAGGAACAAATAATAGGAAGTATCTTTTTTATGGAATAAAGCTTGTATAACTTACTAGTATCTTGCTCAGATATTCCAAGAAAAAGAATATTTTAACCCAACAAAATGGGAATGAGCTTCTGTACTTGGCTTTTGGCTCAGTTAATAATATATAAATATAAAATTTCAATTGGATCACTTCCAGAATGTATTCTTGCAAATAGAATAGCAGTTATCAGAGTAAAAGAAGTTATTAGATATGATACCACTATTTTGTTTTGCCATTTGTCATTTTAAATGCTTTATGAACAATGGCAAAAACCCAGTCAATTACATAGGAATGCTTTAATATATATTGAGATTGCCCAATAATTTTGATGAGTAAAATTAATCTGTGGAAAAACTTCTTACGGATACTTTACATTTTATTTATGTGTATATGTGTATATATTACACACATATGCTTACATATGTACATATATTGCATACATATATACATATACATACACATATGCACACATATGTACATATATACATATATATATTATACATACATATACACAGGTGTATATTTTTCTGATGAAGCACTAAACCTACAATACAAAAAAAATCACATGGTAATGCTCACAATTTGGTGGACAGATAAATGTACAAATAAACAACCTTGGAATAGAAGAACTGCTAGAATGTGATTGGGGTCCATGTACGATGAGGCTTTCCTGAGTTAAAATTTGATCGATAAGCAGAATTTTTCTAAGACCCTGAGTTAAAGTTTGATTGATAAGCACAGTTTTTCCAAGAGAAAAGAGAAAGGATGTTAAAGGCCAAGAAGCATGGGAGAAAAACTTTAGAGAACTGAGTAAATGGAGAGACAAAAGCCATACATTCATGGGTGAGTAGCTAAATAAACAAGGATCAGAGAACCGAGGTTTTGCAGATCATGATAAAATTTTGGTTTTTATTCAGGGGTAAAATGGAAACCATTGAATTTTGATCAGAGTAGAAACATTTCTTGAGACCTTTCTGTATGACAGGATTTTTACAGCATTATTTCATGTAGTGCGTATATCCAGTCTTAAACTGTGGATCCCGTTATCACACTCATTTCTTTTTTTCAGATGAGGAAACCGAGGTGTGGAAGGGTAAAGAAACAAACTGATGTTCTACCAAGTTCAGAAACTGGTTTCAGTTCTTTAGTTTGACTCCACAGGCTGCTCTCTTAAATCTTCTGCTAGATTGCCTTTTTCTTCAATAGAAGTATATCTAGACTGGGAAAAGAGTGAGAAGAGGAGGAGTTTGGCTTGAGGGAGATCCCCAGGAAGGGCATAGACACATGGCCTGACACTGAAATACTGTGGCAAGTTGATGGTGTTTGGATTGATTGGCCATGACCAAAAGGAAGGGAGGATCCACTGGAGCTTCTTGAGAGGGTCCTACACAAAAACTAAAGCACAGAGGTCTGCTGTAGTAATGACCGAAACAGTGAAGTACATACCCCTAGCCATGACCATCTAGCCCTGTGTCTTACATCCCTGGCCACTCCCTCCAACTATATTGTCCTCTTCACTGCAGCTCTCCAGCCACTCTGGTCCTCTTTCTGTTTTTCAAAAATACCAAGCTTACTCCTGCTGTCTCTTCTAGAATATTCTGACTTTACTTGCCACATCTTGACATGAATGATGCTTCCTCTCCATCAGGTCTCAGTTTGGAGATAACTTACTTCCATCGAGAAGCCTGCCCTGACTACTGCATGTACCCTGGTCCCATCAGTCACTGTCAACGGTGTGATTTGTTTTTCCCCTCAGCACGTAAAACTATCTGAAATAATCCCCTCTGGTTGTTTATTGAAGTTTCCTCTTCTAGAAAACATGCTTTTTGGAAACATGGGCTTTGTCTTTTTTACCGTGGTGTCCAAAGCCTAAACAGTGATGAAAACAAAATAGTTCTGAAGTACATAAATGTTTGTTAAATGAATATATAAAAACATCAACATTTGCTTGAAGTCGTTAGCTCTTAGGTGGGAATTGAGGTCACAGCACTGTCTAGATTAGAGAGAGCGAATAAGGAAGAACACCTTGACAACACTGTTGTCCCCTTTCTTGTCCTCTTTGGGGATAGAAGCTGATATTTTGGATTGAAAATTTTAGGTGAACCAATTCTTTATATATTCACATTAGTAAAAAATGGACCCCTCTTGTTTCAACTTTATTACTATTTGTCAAATCAAGTATATTTAGTCTAAATTGTAAGGAAAATCTTTTTCAAGTTTATGTTGTGTTTAGGAACATACCAGCGATAATGTTTCTAATGAATCTAGGGTCCACCCAGTGTTAGGAGTTAACAGTAAAACAAATAATCAAGTAATAAGTGTTAAAATCAATCTTTCAAAATAACACAAAATCCAGAGAAGGGAGATAAAAATTCCTTCTTATACAGCAAGTCAGCGTTGGGACAGCTAATAAATTTTTTTTCTTGGATTTAAAAAGAGTGCTTATAGCAGAATTTAAAAATTTTAAAGTAATGAGAAAAAGTGAGTTCTGGAATAAGTTTTTAAAGAATATCTTATAGAGGAATCATGATTTGTGTAATAAATATAATGAAGTAAAATGAGACTTCTGTTATCAACACATACTTTTGGTGAAACACCTTAATGTCTTTGGATCCCAGATTTTTCATTTGCAGAACAAAGGGTGTAAAGTAGTTACATGAAAGGTATTTTGGAGGGTTCTATCCATACTTTCTTAAAATCTATGCATGTGTATTATATCAATCCTATCAACAGGTAATCTGGAAATTTAAATAATTGACCACAAGAGGGAGAACTCTAATTCTACATTACATCATTTAATACAATATGAAGTAATCTGAAAGTATTTTGCTATATCAAGTGATAGGTTATCTCATTTCTACTCCCTTGGGGAAACTAAGGCTATTGTACTGCTAGAGGTAGGTTTAAATTAATTGAAATGTGGTTTTGTGTTGCTAAAGTTATAATAAAGTTACCGGATGTAAAAATCTATTTGGGTTAAACAATAATGCTTCATGAAAAAATCCTGATGTTTCTTATGTTAAAATGAAGATAGCAGCATTTTAGAATTCAGCCTGGGAGAGTTTTTCCTTTCAAATACTTCAACTATTCAAGAAATCTATAACCTTCTTGAAAGTCTTTACTCAACTCTGAAATGAGCTTAGATCGTCACAAGGGCAGTATGCTGCCCACTACATACAGACAAATTGAAGGGCCAGAGTGGGTCTGCCTGCACCATTTGAATGTCTATGTGAATGAATTTATGTATGTTATATGTTCACTATCATATAGATACTGAATGTGTGTTTACAGTGTTAAATATTTGTTTTTCTCTTTGCATTAACTTCTGTTCTCTGGCTTTATTTGGAGTTTTATTTTAAGGAAACTGTAGCTTTCATTGTGTTGAAAATTCCCCAATGAATCTTTCTAAATTTTAATGATTCACAGTTTTGGACTTCATGAATCTAAATTATACTTGTAAGGTGTGAATGAATATAGGATGCTGAATGATATCAAATATACCCAAAACAAACATAGCTAAAAGAGTATCATTTAAACATTGTTTCGGTAAGCTACATCAGTGTCTCAGTAATACATCTGCTGCTCAAAACAATTTGTGCTTCTCCTTAGGGGCAGTGTTATACTCTTTAATATGTTCAGTGCCAGTAGTTGTTTCTTTGAGAGTGAGTATAATATTTAAAAACAAGTATTTCTACAAATGAAGATTGAATATTAATGTTAATAATTAAGTTGAAATGTATACTACTTGGTGATCAAAAGTTAAATGTAAAATATTTAAGATCTAAGATCTAAGATCTTAAGATTTAAGATTTAAGGTTATAAACTGCCTTCATACAGCTACCATAAACAAGTCACAAAATGATTCTCGCAATGGTGTCATCACTGGGATGAATATAAATCATTCTAAAGTGACTAAGAGATAACTTTCATTTGAATAAATTCATTCCAGTGTGTTTGCTAAGAACAGTAAATGACAAAATAAGTTGCTTAATTTATTTATAGTCACTTTGTTTATGTTCTAGTTATTTTCATAGGAGGAGTTATTTGTGAGGAGTGTGGCCAGGTGGGCATCTGAATGGTCTTTCTCTGAGGGGCACCCACCCTTTGTCTGTTGTGCTATCCCATTGTTCAAGGGTACAGAATATATACATAGGAAGTCAGAGATGAGAGCTAATTAGTCAAAACCCACAGTCCTTGACTGCAGGAAAAAGGGCTTTTATGCTCCCTGCTTCTCAAAAAAAAAAAAAAAAAAAGAAAAGAAAAAAAAAAAAGAAAAAGAAGTCCATTCTTCCTGAGAATTCTGCCTTGGCACCCTCATCGGCTGCCACAATTGCTATCAACACCTATAGCTTTGGGCCCCCGAAAGCTCATGGTCATTGCAAAAGTCAGGGGCAAACCTGTGACTTTCCTGGTAGACAATGGAACAAACATTTACTGTTCCCTGAGAGGAAGATGATGCCTTCAACGGCCTGAGACAGATAACCTCAGTCCTGAAGTTCTGAAAACTCTCCTCCCAGAGGTATAAGCTAAAGACTTGCCTCCAGGCCTGGCCATCAACCATGCCACCTCACCACAATCCCTGTTGCTGTCAGATGTTATGGAAAGCACAAACAGGCATTGAGCCACTCATCAGCCTGATACTGTTAATCACCTTGGGCGAGGTCTCTGTGCCATCAACAATGCAGCCATCACCTTGTATTCTGTGGTTCTTAACCCCTGCACACTTTTTGGACTATTATTCTATTGCCATGAGGGTTTGGGAACTCTCCCAGTGTTTTCTTGGAGACCCTAGCAACAGATTTGGTTCTGGAACAGTCTGTTTCTCTGTCCCTTTCAGTTCTGTTGTGATCCTCTGAGAAAGAAAAAAATGAGGCTTCAAAACTAAAATGTCTATAGACTGTCAAACTGCTAAAATACACCTCTCCTTCCTGTAAAGCCAGTTCAAGATCTCCGAGCTGCCAGTGCCACCACAATTGCCCTCCATATACATTGCCTCATTCTTCTGCCACCTATAGCCTGCTGGTATCCCTGCCTGGACCTAAAGAATGCCTTCTTCTGCCTCTGATTGACTCCTGTCTGCCAGCCCCCCTTTGCCTTTAAATGGTAAGACCCCAGTTCTGGACTCAAAAGTCAACTGACCTGGACTCAACCTCCCAGAGGTTCAAAAACTTGTTTAACCTCTTTGGAGAAGCCCTCATAGCTGACTTCGCTAATTTCCCAGCACAAAATATCACTGCACTTCTGATTAATGATACCTAAGCTGCCTGCAGGAAAGACACAAAAGCTCTGCTATAATATCTGGCAGAAACTGGTTACAAGAAAGAAACTCTGCAAATTTCTTGGAGCTGCTGGCCTCTATAGAATCTGGATCCTTGAGTTCACAAAAACAATGATGCTTACTCAGACTGCCAGCCCCTGGGAGTGCCCAGTGGCCTACCTGTGCAAATACTTGGATCCAGTCACTAAGGGCTTCCTCCCCTCATTGCTTCCATGCTCTAATAGCCACTGTCCTTATGATCAAAAAACTGACAAGCTCACCTTAGGTTAAGACCTAACTGTCCATGTGCCACATGCTTTACTGGACCTCCTGAATAACTGTGGACCACTACAGATGCTGTGTACACCCTGTTTACAGATGGAAGTAGCTCTGTTAGGAATGAAGTCCGACAGGCTAGATATGCTGTGGTCACCTTGGACAAAGCTATTTTGGCCAAAGCTGTCCTGCAGGGATGATCTGCACAGCAGACTGCTTTCTGCTGCTATTTGGAAACCTGCCACCAACAATGCCAAACTTGTGCTCAAAATAATCTGGTCCAGAGGCCTAAGCCCCCTCTGGGGATCCAGTTGACTGAAATATCAACCCCAGACAGAAAAACTTTACTTGTACTCCTGGAATATCCATTTTAATCAGAGCTAGACCTGCTCTCACCGTATGTTCTGCAAGCTGAAGCTGCAGCACTGGCACCTGTACCCCTGCAGCCAGCTCAGGCTTCAGTGTCTGTGTCATTGGCCTAGACCTGCACCTGACATACAGATTTCATAAAGTAAAGCCTTATAAGGGCTAACAGGTATATGTTGGTGCTTCTATGCACCTACTCAGGCTGGCCTGAGGCATTCCCTATGCAAGCTGAGAGGGCAATAAAAGTTTGTAGGGTCCTGCTCTAAAAAAATCATCCCTAGATATGGCCTACACTTGACCATTGGCAGTGACAGCAGGCCTGCATTTGTAGCAGAGATAACTAAATAAAAATTACATACAGCATACAGGCCACAAGCTCTAAAAAGTTTAGAAAATAAAATAAAACCCTAGAGAAACAGCTTGTAACTAGCTCCACAAAAGTTTAGGTAAAAGACCAGCTATACCTGTAGGCATTCCTGCACACACATATAATCCAGGTACATATTTACTACCTCTTCAAGTTTCAGGAATCTAGCTTTAGATTCGCTGGAAAATTTACCTTGGCCAGACAGCTCAAGAGACTACACACTCAAAGCCCTGCTCTGGTCACTGCAGATGCTGACCAGTCCACGCATGGCTGAAGCCTGAGGACACCATTCACAGGATTGCTACATACCTATTCCCCTTGATTTTTGTGCCTTTTCAGGCTGCTTACCCCAGTTTTTGCTTCCTCGCCTCCTGCTAGCTGTGGGTTTTGCCTTAAACTCTATGGATGGTTGCCCCAAGTGAATAGATCAAACACTTGACCAAGATTTGATGAATGTCAAAGATACATTGGACACTCTCCTAGATCAGATTAATTCTCTCACTACCTTGCCAGAGCATTGTTACAAAACAGGCAGGCCTAAGTTATGTCTCTTCCTAAAAGCAACTTAGAAAAAACTGTATAAGACAATCTTGGGAAACTTGGCTAAGACCCATCCCAGGATCACTGACAACACTAATTAATGTTACTGCTTCTAGTTGGGCCTTGTCTCAAAAAAAAATCACATGTAGTATGCCCAGCAAAGATTTGCTGGGGAAACTAAAAAAGGGGTAATGTGGCAGAAGGTGCCTGTCCCCCAGCCAGTGTACTTCAGTTTGTTGCCCAGGTAATAGTTCCAGTCCTGTTACTTTTGTTTCTTAGAAATGGCTGGTCACTGTGATGCATAGCTGGTCATTATGATGCATATTGTAAGAACCAATCCCCAATTGACAAGCCATTCTGCCTCTGTATTTTCTGCTTATTTATCCCATATAAGCCTTAGACCACCAGAGATCAGGGCCTGATATTTTGGGAATGATCCCAATCAGTGCCTGTCGACATAAATAAATTTACCCCCAAATCCTGGGTGTTGTTAGGGTGTTTCTGCTTGCCGTAGCATCTGCCCAGTGAGTATTAGGTACATAAATGAGTGGAATGAATAATAAATGATAAAAATAGATTAAATACATGTATAACATTATTCCAGGCTGCTGCATAATCACACACCCAAAATGTAGTGGCTTAAATCAAGACGTCACTTATGTTGTTCAGAGATCAGGAATTTCAGCAAGATTCAGTGGGAAAAGCTCATCTGTACCCCACACAGTGCCAGCTGGGCTGACTTGAAATCCAGGGTGAATTGGAAGTCCAGAGTCCAGTCACCTGAAGTGTGTGATAGTGGCAGTTGGTTGGGATCTGGAATGTCACCTGGAAACTGCTTAGATTGTTTAGAGGAAGCAGGCCACATTCGTGGCAGTTTTATGACTCAGCCTTGGAGGTCATGTGGAATCATTCCTCCTGTGCTCTGTGAGGCAGATTTTAAGGGAAGGAATTTAGAAGCTGCCATTTGAAAGGAAATAGGAGTAACGTGAAGGGCATATTGGAAGAAGAGCATGTGGGATTGTAATATATTGGAGTGGCCAGTTTTGGAAAAAACAAAGTGTCATGATTTCCAATATATTAATATAAATTTTTTCATTCATAAACATCTATTCACTAGGTAACTTTAGAAAATAGTTTCTAAATGAAATTAATCCTGCTAAAGAGATTTTTTTCTGATCCAGCAAATATTTACTATTCATTTGCTGTAAAAAATACTTTGTAGGAAGTGAATTGAGAAAGTAATTTTTTTATCTTACATGGAATCATTTAGAAATAAGCTTGTTAAGTAGGCAGGAAATATGTCTTCTGAATACTCAACCATATCCCTAGTGTCCGGTATAAATCTGTCATGTAGGGGAGTGCTCAATGAATAATGCTGCATAAAGGAATATGATTCCATCTGATAATGTACAGTATTTATTTCCTAGTCATTTCAAAAAGCTAGTGTGTTCTTTAAGTTTATATTGGTCCCAATATTGTTGATTATATAGGCCAGAATATATGACCTTTGGAACTATTTTAAAGGTTAGGTTTTGTTTTCTGAATGTTAAAATTGTACAGCATTTCCTCTGTGTTTTCGGAGCCTTTTCTACTTACTCCTACTATACTGATTCATTAAATTACATTATATGACATCACATGTCATGTCATAATTAGTTTTACACAGCTTGCCGCCTAGGTTGTAAAAAACTCCAATGCTGGATTGTACCCCCAAAAGTTTCATACCAGGATACTGTACTTCTGCTGTATGGTTGAGGCTGCTTATAAACTGTTGGAAGAATGAATGAAAATCATAATTGTGTTTGTCCTTTCACATCTATACTTGTCTTTAAAAATGAAGTTGTTCCATGAAAAATGGTGAAATTTATTATGATTTTATTAGACTCATCTGCCTTAATGTATTGAGCTGAGTATCAGAGTAAATAGATACATATTCTATAAAGATGAACATACTACCTTTGGATAAATTGTAGTGTCCCTTTATTAAAAGAAAAAAACGAAGAGTAATGTTAGAAATAGTTTTATTTAGGTAGAACACATTCCTTAAGAGATCTGACTACATTATCTCTCTCAACCCTAAAATCTGGAGGGAGCAGGCCACACCACCTCAGAATCCAAGGTGATGTCTATGGCTTTATCATACATGCTTAGGAAAGTTGCTGGGTCTGTGAGTTTTTCAGATTTACATAAATACTTTATGATTTGTTCTGGGGGGAGCAGGTTAGGCGCAGCATGGTGCAAGTTGTCATCTAGTCCTTTAGTACCCACTTTAAAGTTCTTAAAAATGTGCAGGGCCAGTGTATGACTCTGTGTAAGAAAATCTGTGATGACCTCCTCCAGGGACTGGGACTGTGTCACATCGTCGAGATACATAATTGGCACTCGTACTATGGCAACATGCCAGTGCATGAAGACCCTTGTTGGGATGTTATGAGAAATGACGACGATTTTCATTTTTTGAATCCAAAATTCTGTTTCCTTCCTTTCATGGTTAAGATAATCTAAAAGAATTTGCCGAAGAGTACGGTCGGAAGATTCGAGGATGTACAGCATGGACGTGGGGTATATGAGCAGTAGCCCCGTCACGGCTTCTCCTGAGTGATGTTTTAAAATTGAGTGAAATGCTTGGTCATAGTACTCAGCAATTTCTTTTTTCTCCATGTTTGCTTGTATGTTGGCCACGAGAAACATCCTGTGAAGGAGATATTTCTTTAGCTGCAGTCTTTGTTTCTCTTCCAGAAGGTGGAAGTAATCACCACGGGGCACCTCTGGCATTAGAGGAGCTTCCAGTGAAGAAGACCTTTTCCTGTGCTTATGGTTGTAGGTCATGAAGGCCAGGCTGAGTCTTCTTTCTGCTTCTAGATGATTCCAATTTTTAGTGTATCGCAATAATTACATTATCAGGATAGCTCCTGAATGATGAAGTCTTTTTATTCTTTCTGATAAAAAAAAAAAAGAGTATATAACAGAAATGTTACTGAATAGTGAAAATCCCTTCCCAGTATTATCAATAAATAATGTCTCCGAATTGATGTTAAAACAAGACAAACTAAACAGATTGTTTTTAGGTTTACAATGAAATTACTAACATACCTGAGGAAAAACCCTTCAAATGTACTATAGTGATGAATACAGATTGTCTTTATTTGTGAAGGTTTCTAAAATAGTACTTTATGAGAATTATTCCAGTTTCTTTTATAGATTTAACTGGTCTATATAGTTAAAAATATCTGGGCACTCTAACCTTACTTAACCTTTGGTACACTAAAGGTTGATAGTGTTACTTGAATAATAACAATAAACTCTTCAAAAAGTTTTCTGATTCTTTGTGCTTTTCTCCTATCAGTAGCTGTTTTTTTTTTTTTTTTTTAAGGTTTAAATAAAAATATTATGCTACTTTAACTTGATCTTCTTAAAAAATATCCTCCTCCCAGCCCCTGGTCAACATAACATTTCTCTCATTCTTTGAGAGCTTGTCGCCTATACCTGGGGTCCTGCTTGCTTGTCCTCCAGGAGGCTTTTAGCTGCCAGCGCCCTGGCAGGGCAGTCCCGGGTTCTGACTTCCATAGGGCATAATGAGTCGGAATGCCCATGGTGTTAAAGGGCAGGAGTGGACTTGGTACTCCCGTTTCTTAATTTAATGAGGGTATCTGAACAGACATCTCACCCTACTGTAGAACTGAAGCTTTCTTTTCCAGAATGGCTTTTTGTTAGTTAGGTGCATTTGTCAGTCAGACAGGTGGTGGACCTGGGCATTTTTTTAACTTTGGTAAGTAAGTATGGTGGTAGAGCTCATCTGTTGCATGTACACATTAATTGCTACAAGAACACATACCTGCATCTGTGTAATGTTGAATCCAAGAAGATTGTACAATAGAATTTGAGGTACTTAATTTAATGTGAATGTAAGTTAATTTTAGAAAAAATTTAATATTGCAACATTACTTTCACATAAGCTCTAAACAATTATTTTAAAGCAACATATTAAAAACTCTCTTAGTCAAAAAGCTAAAATTTAGAGTACTTTTTTCTCCTAAGGTTTGTGTTATTGAAACTGATGTTATTTTAATAATATACAGTGATAAATTATCCCAGAAAGCAGAGACTGAGAGGTGATTTACTAATTCCTGAATTGTATGATACATAAAAATCAACTTTGATTCCTCACTGCCATTCACTTTATCATTTCCTGAAACAACAGAGTCTTTCCCAAGGTGTTAACCTCGTCTTTGCCTATCCTAGGACCTGTTCTCACCCTCATACTTGCGGCTTTGCAGGGTGTAATGATGTTGATTCCTGCCTTCATTCATCATGGCTTTTTCTTTTCCCCTGGTTCCTATGATACTGTACTTCCCTGAGTTTCTTTCCAAATCTGTATTTGTGGTCTTGCCCAGCTTCTTTTCACACCTGGCTCAGGGCAATCCTGAGTGCCCATACAGAGCTCCGACTCTACTTCTTGCCCTTTCGCTCAACACCATCTATAATTCTCTCTGTGAGGACAGATGGTGGTCCTTCATGCCGCTCTTACCTCTAGAAAGTATGGTTGGCACTGTTGATTGACCACAGACCTTTCCAACTGAGCTCAGCTGTAGATTGGGAATCCTTGACCTAAAGGTTCAAGGAAGATACAATTAGTTGCTTGGGGTTGACAAAGAAGAAAACACGGCCTATTGCTGTATTTTCTCTTCACAGAAGAGTCGTAAAATTATACCTGCAGTCACTAATTTACAACACTTCCTTAAATGTAACTCTATCCTTTTAAGTTTTAAATGTGAATACTTTTCTATACTCGTCATGCATATTTTCTTTACAAATATCTAGCTTTCTCGTGTTTTCTAAATATTGTCCACCAGCTCCATTCTGTTACTCTTTTTACTCCCGTTGAAATGCATTTGGAGTTTAGCTTTCTACTACTACTTCATAGCCCTAACTCTTTATTTGGATTTGGATAATAATAAGAGTCTTCCACCTTCAGTATTTCTCTAGATTTCCCCACCCTAAAAATTCAGCTAAGAGTATAAAACTGTAAGGCTTCATGATGCATCTGCTGAAAAAAGATACTGATTTTACAAAGTCCTCGTTGCTACCTCCCTCCATAGAATGCCATGAAGAGGAGCATCTGTTTTCCTCCACCAGGTCCGGAGTGATTTGTGGCATTGATTTCCAATCCTCAGTGGTGGATTAGGCCAGAGAGAATATAGAGGAATACAGTGAAAAGGATTATTACTTAACATTGGTCTTGACCAAAGTCAGGAGTATTTTCAGGTGATCAAGGAGCCCTTTTTGTATGCATAAACCCAAATGAACCTTTTTATATGTAGTTGAGAGTCTTCTTTTCATGAGACTTAATCTACAGCACAATTTTCTTCCAAACTCAGCAAAGGGCTATCTTTCAAGAAAAGATTAACTTCCTAATGTACTGTGCTGCCTCCATTTCTGTTGAATTTTTTCTGGTTATAATTGTATTCCCAAAAAGACCAGATGAGAGTAGATAGTGTACAGTAGAGTTCTGAGCAAGATATTTAACTCATCTGTCAGATTCCTGCCATGTTCTTGGGCTCCCTAATTCTTGGGGTAAGTAAAACTGTTTCATAGTTCTTCTCTCCTGTCTTTGCTCTGTCTCTTGTCAGGGTCTGGCTAACCTGCATTGCTTCTTTCGAATTCTGTTTCCACTGGTGTTACAACCTTAACACCTCCTCCCTTCTAAATCATAGCATCTTTCTCTGATTAGTGCTTCCTGTCCAACTTCTCCTTGGTAATTTCATGTGTCTTTCTAAATTTTCCCCCTATAAAAAGGGGGAAATGGTGATCTTTCTTTCCATGTTCGGTTTCTATTTCCCTTTTCTTTCATAGATCTTGTTTCCTTATTCCTCTAATAAAAAGAATGATATTTCATCATTACAAATATATAACCTATGTAAAATATCAACTAAGCCAGTCTTTTTTCAAAAGAGTAATAATCTTTTAACACGAATTGCCATTTCGAGAAATTAAAAATGGTGTGATTGTGACAGTTTGGTGTGGTCCAATTTAATACACTCGGAAACAATAGTTTTTACCACCATAGATAGTTTATCCTACATCTTTGTTCTATTTTTCCAGCATAGTTTTCCATCTCTCAATGTGTTTCTTAATGTTGGGTTGCTTCCTCCAAATTTTAGTTTCATTGCCACATGGCTATCTGAGAGGCTTAAAGGATACTTGACTTGTTTTCTTGCCTTTCATCAATCACAGTAAAATGCCGAGAGTACAATTCTGACCTGATAAGAACAGAAACATGATCAGTTTGACATGACAGTTTTTGATAGATTGACATATATAATTAAAATCGTCCACTTTAGTTTCAACAGAAACTCAAATGTCACAGTCCTTGTGTTCCAACTATTAAGGGCTATTTATCAGCCCTCGAATGGGGACTTGAATCGAACTTTTCTATCAATTGGATAAAGAGGCATTCATGTTATTCCATGAATGACTCGCTTAGAGTAGCTGTCCGAGCTCAGGTTCAAACTACTAACAAGAACCTGAATAGGAACCTAGGATGCTAATCCTCTTTTAATTATTCTACTTAGCTACTTTGTTATTCAGCTTATTTTACGTTCATGCATCTTTCCCTATGTACTTTATATTCTGGTTTTGTTCTCCAGAACTGAATGCTTATGAGTAAACAAACTCCTGCGTCCTTTTTTCTTTGTAAATCAGAAGGGTTAAAATTATTAGATATCAGCTAAAGAGTATTTACGTGTGGCATACACTTGATACTTTTAAATGAACTAATTTAATCTTCACGACAACTCTGTGAAGTAATAGGAATTTGCTCACAATTTATAGACGAGGTAGCTAACTAATGGAGTAATTAGGTACTTTGCACACAATTGCTCTTCTCAATTTCTCTATTTTGTGTACCTACAATAAAAAATAGGTATGTGATTCCCTTCCCTATCCATGAGCACATAGCTGTTTGTTCCCCATCTATGGCATGATAATTCTTATGGAAATGGAAGATATCCTACAGCTTGGATAAAGTAAATTTAAAAGAAATCTGCAACATTATACTTGTGATTCAACAAAATCTATCCACTGTCATTAACTACTCATTTAGCTGAAATTTATTGACTTTTTTGGTGTGCCATGTAACATAGGCACTATAAAAATGTGTACATGGACAATACCAGGTCCTTATTTTAGAAGCTCAGAGTCATTGGGGGTAATAAAATGGTCATGAATCTGAGATATTCTGGAAGCAGGTCAGTGAAAAGAAAAAATTCCATGCTAATCATGTTCACTACTTCATAAGGGAGGGGCAGGACAAATAAAAAGGATCTAGATGCTATAAGTACCAATACCCCACAATGAATACACTCAAAAATTTAAAAAAGGAAAGATTGAGATAGAAAGGGCAATTGGTTTTTCTTGGGACTCAATAAAAGTTTTCATTTGAGCTTAACTTTCAGAGGACAGGGTTGGGGAATGGCTTTGTGAATGTTCTTGAGTTTATTCCTTAAACTGTGAAGTTGTGTGTTACTGAATTTGAGGGCACCTGGGGCACCAGATCCGCTTTAACCTTTCACATGTGCTCATATATTACCAGAGAAGCAACACTAAGTGATTCCTCGTGCTTCATCTGATGCAGTATATCTAAATGATCAGCCTAAGGGAATTGATGCTCTAAGTAAATGGCTAACAACTACTAAGTAGACAGAATATACCTGATTTAACAGAACGTATCAGAGTGAGATCAGTTAGTGCATCGCTACACACTGGAAAATTTACCAAAAAAGAAAGCTTGATTACTTTTTTAGCAATGCCCCTTTTCACCATAAGCGTGTCCATACAGCTGTGTTCAGTAGAGGACTGAAGAGAAATATCATAGTAAAGACATAAAAAGTGAACGATGAATGTACAAAATGCTGGAGCTGGAAGGATGAGTATTTGAGTTAGGCATTACAAAATGGATTTAAGTTAGGCATTACAAAATAGATGTGATTTGTTTAGGGAGGTTGGAGATCAGGATAAACAGGGAAACAGCCATTTAAACCTGAAGCATACAGAGCAGAGGGCTTAACTTACAGAGCTGGGAAAGTTGGTACTCAGTAAGAAAACAGCAATAGTTTGTTCTTACTAGAGCAGTAATTGTCTGTTGCCCACAGAACCCTTGGGCTTGTTAGACTGCAGATTCCTGGTGTCTAGTCCTAAGGTGTCTGAAATAGTAGGTTTTTAAGTGAGGTCTGTGGTCTAGTTTGGGTCTGGAATATCCCTTCAAATACTTACGTGTTAAAGGATTGGTTCCTACACAGGGTGTTATTGGAATGTGGTGCAAATGATGGCGGCTACTGAGAGCTTCTGCTCTCTGGGGATGCACCGAGCTAGGGGATACTGGGACCCCTGGCCCCTCCTCTTCCTCTCTGCTTCCTGCCTGCCCTGAAGTGTGCAGTTTGCTCTACCATACACCCCGATGTACTGCCTTGCTGCAGCCCAAGAGCATGTGGCCAACCAACAGTGAACTGAAACTTCCAAAACCATGAGCCAAAATAGACCTTCCCTATTATGAAGCTGATGTCAGGTATCTTGTTCATAGTGACAGGCATTTGTCTAACATAGCCCATGAGTTTGTATTTTTTTTTTTTTTTAATGTGGGTACCGGGAGTCAAACTCAGGCCTTTGTGCTTGCTGGGCGGGCGCTTATGCTGCTGAGCTATCTCACCGGCCTGAGTTTGTATTTTTAACAAATATTCTTCCATTCTTTCTACTTATTACACTTTAAAGAAGAAGAGGCCACTCCCAGTAACTTAAACCCTACCTGGTTATTAGGATCCTCCAGTGGAGAACTTTTTAAAAAAGCCAATTTCTGGTCTTATTTAATTAGCCTCGAATGGAACCTTAAGCCATGTATTTGTTAAGACCTTTTCAGGTGATCGTAAGTGTAGCCAGGAGCAGAATTGCTGGTGTAGACCACTGAGTGAGTGGAGAAGAGGAGTGGGAGAGGAGGAACAAAGCAAGTTATAAGCAATTTGTGGAGGACTCAAATGCTATGCTGAGGTGTGAATTTTCTGTGGATAGTAGAGAAGTCGCTGGAATTTTCTGAGTACCTGTAAACATGGCTGTGTTTTTAAGAAGTTGCCTGTGAAGAGCAGAGGAATTGGAGATGGGAAGTAACAGTGACACCTCGGTTGTAAAACTCAATTCGTACCGAATTCGTGTACGAACACCGAAATGTTCAGGAACTGTACATATTTTTTCTATAAGAAATAATGGAAAACCAAATAATTGGCTCTGAGGCCCAAAAATTACACTTATAAATTCATTTTTCCAGGATTTTAACACAAAGTTAAAAGCTCTAGGTTGTGGAAATACCGCCTAAAACATCTAAATACAATAAATACAGTACATTAAATATCGGAAAACAATACAGTAAATAAAATTTTAAAAGTTTGTACAGGTACTTTGCCTTGACTTGGAGGCCTCCTGGCATACTGGAGACCAGAGAGAAATTGCAGCAGGACGAGAAATGTTATTTTTTGGAAAGAAAGTCTCCTTCCATAAAGACTGCTGGCAGTACACTTTCTGGGGTCTTTTTTCTTGGTCTTTTTTCACCTTTTGTCACTAAACATTCGGTCGAGAGTGGCCCTTAGACTGAAGCGTCACCCCTTTGTGTCTGCGGCAAAACACAACACGTGACTCTCTGGCACCCATACAGGTTTTTTCAAGTCATATTTTTGGCTCAACTGTCAAGCAAAGTTATGAATGCCGAGCAGAATTTTTGAACTTTGCTCTTTTCAGTAGTTTAAGCTTGGAGCTGTTTGACAACTGAGGTGTCACTGTACTAGAACTACCCAGAACCGTTTAAGAATTTTGCAGTTTGCAAGTAAGTCTTCTTATCCTCTGCAGTTAAAGAGTAAATTGATTCAGCTGTTTTGGAAAGTAATTTGACAATATGAATCATGAGCTTTAAATCTTTCTACTCTTTGATAAGTAATGCCTCTTCTAGATACCTGTGATAAATAAAATTACTGAAAAACACTGCAACGTGAAGATAGTGTATGAGCTGGCTTCTGTTGCCAGGACAGAGTGCCTGATACCCACAGGTTAATGGGGAGAGGTTTAATTTGGTTCCTCGTTTCACAGGTGTCAGTCCATGGTTGGCTGGCTCTGAGGCAGAAAGATAGGGCAGAAGGGCATGATGGGGAAAGCTCTTCAACTTATGGCATCTGGGAAACAGGAAGGGAAGAGCCCCAGAGGAAGGGATCAGGGACTAGATATGTTCTCCAGGGTCGTGCCCCATGACCCACTTCCTCCAACTAGGCTCCACTAATCAAGAGATGAACCCATCGATGAAGTAATTTCCTTTGTAATCCAATCACACCCCCAGTCTTTAATCCAGTCAAGTTGACAAGATTAAGTGGCACAGATGCTTATTATAGAAATCATAGAACTTTGAAAAAATGAGTAGATATATTAATTATAGAATATTCTAATGTACCTAAGTTTATTTTTGAACACTATTTTAAAGACATAGAAAAATAGTTATTCTCTAAATCAATGTATAAAAATATATAGCATGCAACCCCAATTTTTTTGAAAGAGCACAGAAACTAGAATAGGGGGAAATCTAGCCAAATGTTAATATTGGTGGAACTTAGGGGTGACACTTGTTTTTCATTTTCCAAATTTTCTAGATGTTTATATTCTGTTTAGGAAAAAAATTTAAAACCAGTGGGCTATTGCACTAGTTTTGTGAAAGGTGATACATAGGTTGTTCCATTTGTGACTCTAGGATAGTCTCACCTGAGAGCCTTCTAATGGGTAGAATTTATAAAGTGATGGTTCATGGACCAGGGTAAATTAGGGGAACGTTACTCAAGAAGTCTGAGTCTACTGACTAAGCAAGATAGGAAGCCCCGAGATGGGAGATGGAGTAGTTGTCAAGACACAATCCAAGGATCTCGGTCCATGAAACTTTGCACACTACTGAGAGAAAATAGGTCTTTAAAGGTCTTAGTCCAGTTGGACACTTCAAGTCTGAACTGAAGCACTGGCAAAGACAGAAGAAGGTATGTAGCCATCACCAGGTAGACAAAGTTCATCATCTGGATGTTGGGGCAAGGTATGCAAGGATTTAGAAAGGGCTCTGTGGGTTTAAATGTCAATCAGTAGGAAAGCTAAGATTTTTTAAAAATAGAGATAAAGAATATAGAAGAATAGAGAATACAGAAGAAAGCCCAGATTTTGGAAGAAAAGTAGTTTTTATAACTTATGTTGGAGTTGCCATGGAAACATTCAGGTATAAATGCAACTGTAAATCTGGTGATGCAAATATGGTAGTCATAGGTACCAAGGGAAGAACTGAAACTATGGGAACCGATGCGGTTGTGTGATAGTGAGAGGAGGAAGGTGGTGACCAAGTGGAACACCTGATTTTAGAGAGTGGACAAATAAGAGGCAGCGATACAGGCAACAGTAGAACAGTGGAGAAGGGTCATGAAAATCAATATAGAAAAGAGGTTTCGAAGTGGGCGGTTGTGGTAAATTCTAAAGGGGTCAACAAGCTTAAGGACTGAATTGACCTTGGAAATTTCAAGTTTTCTGGGGAACTTAAGGAAAATAGTTCAGTAAAATGGTTAGGGAATCCTAGTTGCAGTTTTTAAGTGAGTCGATGTAGAATAAGTGGTCAGAGAGGAGACCGTTGCTCCCAACAGTTGGCAGTACGAAGAATGAAAGCACTCTGATAGCAAATTGCGGAGGAGGATTATAGGGTGATTATGCTACAGTGATCCTAGGTTTTTCTCTATTAAAAGCTAGCATGCTGTGTGTATGTGTGTGCACGCGTGCGTGTGTGTGTATGTGTTTAAACTGCCATTCTGTCCAGTTGGGAAAGTTCTGTGTGAAAACGGAATGCTGTATTGTATGCTTTGAGAATATTTTAAGATCACCACTTGTATCCAGAGCTTTTGGAGACTACAAACAACACTAAACTTTGTATTATGTTTGTTTTTTCTTTCCTTATTTCTACTTAATGTTTTGTTTTTATTAATGCATGTCTGCAGTACATGATTACTGCATTTCTTGTGGGGAGTTGGTATGTGGACATAACACATCTTAATTCTTTTTCCCTCCCCTCCCTGTTTAACCTCTCCACCCTTCTCTTGGTCTCCTTCCTTTTTTCAAAAGATCCATTTCCCTATTTCCTGTTATCTACCTTTTATTTTCCTCTTCATTTATGTGTTAGGTTTCTCATATAAGAGACATCATGTTATATTTAGGTTTGTGTGTCTGATTTAGTTCACTCAAAATTTTTGTTTTTTGCTTCTGTGGCAGACAGAAGAGCTCTAAAAATAGGCATGAGTTACTAAAATACTTATCACTTATTATGTCAGGCGACATAAGCACAATAAATCTTAAGTTTTCATTACCTAAAATAATTGAGTGATAGTAAAATTGCTTTACATATACAAAGATAATTTAGACTGGAATAAATTCAGAAGTTCAGTACAAGTGTCTATTCTGGCACATATAGTCCAGTGGTGGCGAACCTTTTAGAGCTTTCAATGATAACATAGGTTTGCCACCACTGAATTTATTATGCTAAAACACATAATAAGTGAATATCATTTTAGTACTTGCTTTTGGCTTGACTTCGATTGGTTGTTGCATGGGATGGAGACAGTTGAGTAAGTTTAAATTTGGAGGATGACCACCACCAACATAGCGCATTCCCTTTGCCCTTATGGGAAACATGGCACAGAGGCTAAGTGATGTTATTGCCCTCAAGTAGCTTACCTTATAGCGAAGTTGACAAAAACACACATTCACAAAATACTGAAACAGTGGAATGATCTCTCTCACTAGAGTACTTTTCAGGATATATGATAGATGTTTCAGTAACTAAAGTGGTACCAGAACTATTGAAAAATCGGCTACAGGAATCGTGAATTTTGTAATGTTCAGTAGAGAAGCATTAGCTGCTGTTAAGCAGAGAAGTAATATACGAGAGTTCTATACTTAATGGTGATTAGCCTCATAATTACATTCAGGATATTTGAGAAAGAAAGCAGAAATCGTACAGTCAGAAATGCCCACTAAAATATTATTATGTCCCAACTATGCAATTATAATTGAGGTTAGAATTAAAAACTTTAAAAAGTATTTCTTTTCAAAGTAAGAGTGACATTAATAAAAATCTAAGTATCCATGTCAGTTTATTTTGTGTAACTAGAGCAACAAAATAGTAAAAATGGTAAAATACTTTAAAGATTTGCTGTATCCTAGATACTGAAGCAATGTTTAAAAAGTTTACTCCCAAACTTCATTATCATGCAATGCTTCCAGCCTACACTAAATTTATAGCTCGTTTGTTCATTATAATTCAGAACAACTCTGTATTCAGAAACCATACCTAATATTATTAGCAGTTGTGGACACGGGATACTAGTTTCATTGTAGTAAGCCATGTGAGTAAGGTACATCACTCTTTTTGTAGTGTGTTTTGTGAAAGTCTAAGTGATGAAGTGGACATGGTTGGGGCAGTGACTGCTGCATTGGGGAAGAGCATCCCAGTGGCCTCTGCTCTCCATCATCATCTTTTAGTGTGGCGTATGCCAGGGGTTCTTGAATGTCTATCTGGTCCATGGCTCATCTGTCACTTTTGTTCTTTGTCTCAGTAACAGGCACTTGCCAACTGTACATGTGCCACTGTTGGCTTCATGGAAAACATTTCAATGTGGATACCTGTTCCAAGAGAGTTCCTAGGCAAAACTGTCTTGGGCTCTGTGTTCCTTTGTGTGCTAAAAGATGGATAATCACTTTGTGCTTCTTTTAACCTTGGGAGGTTGTTAGCTGCCACATTCTGTGGGACAGCGGCTAGCTAACTAAAGGTCTTATCTCCTGTTATGGCTTATATCTAGATGTCCCCCAAAGCCTCATGTGCTCACAGGTGTGGCTGTGGGAGGTGGCTGGATCGGGTGTGATACTCATCACTGGATTAGTCTGCTGATTTGGCATAGTTCTGGGTGTGGGCGATGGGTTTAGGGAAGAGTTACCATGGCTATGGGTAGCACCAACCAGTAGACTTAGAAAGTGGATGGAATAAAAGAAGAAAAGAAGGAGAAAAGCTGCTGTTTTCTGCCTGCCATAGTGTGAACTCTTTTTCCTCCATCATGCCCCTGTGCCATGCCCCTGCCTTGGAGCCCGCCAACCATGGACTGAGACGTCTAATGTGAGGTGAAATAAACCTCTTCTGTAACTTGTGGATGTCGGGTATTTTGTCCCAGCAATGAGAAAATAACTAAGACAACTCCTAACCCAGTGATTTAGTTAATAGAAATATTTATGATTTCTATGGGAATACTTTATATACTTGTTTACTTTTCAATTGGCTATATTACTTCTGCTGTTCAGTTACAGTATAGCCAGAGAAATACAACTATTGATCATTAGGAGTGGATAAAAGCATAACCACAAAAGCAAAATTCTCACAATCAAATAAAGATTAGGGTCAAATATTAAAATTATTCAGATAACATATGCCTTAAAATTGTCAACTCATTCACCCAGTTTAAATATTGATTGTTCTTGCTGTGATTATATTTATTATTATAATTTATATTAAGGGTAGTTTGACTTTGAGGAAGGGCATATTTTTGGTGATGGTTTGACGAAAAAGTAACAGTTTTTATCATAAACAGAGCTGAAAATAAGAGATCACTTTCATACCAGGCAGTTTTATGGAACTTTTTAATAAAATAAAACAGTACCCTGGCTTGATGGGTCATTATCTCTCATTTGCTTCTCAAAACCTATTTCTGTTATGCTGTTAGGGTCTTATATCTAGTATCTATCCTCTCTCTCTCACCCCACCCCTTTTGCTGTGATTATAGCTAGAGCTTTTCAATAATAAGCCAGCACTGTAGTAAAAGAAAATAGGTTTTAGCTTTAGCTGGACCAAACTGAAGGTCAGTTTTGAACTCGGAGGTTCGTGGATGGTGACACTTACTGAGTTTGTAGGGTTGAGGCCAATCGTGTGATCTGTGCTCATTAACTGATCCTCAGATGTTGGAGATTTGCCCCTCGTGATCTGTTTGAGAATCGGGCTAGTTTTACATTTCTCTAAGGACATTCTCTTTAAATCTTATGTCTCATAAAAAAGGGAATTATTCTTGGTCACATTTTTATTGTATCACAGTCAAAGTGGAGGTCTTTGGCCCAGTGCATATCTTCTCTGCCTTCAAAAGCTGCTTTATTTGGTTACTTAAAGAAACAGTACCTTTTGGCTGAAGCAAGTTTTATACATTTAACATATATTTTTAAAAAGGTAATCTTTAGAAAAGTAAAATCTTTTCAGGGAAGACTAAGGCACTGTGATCTTTGAGAGCATTACTTTCTGGCTGTGATTGCTAGTCTCTATTTTGACACACTAATTTATTTTAAGTGGAATCATTTTGCTGTATTTTATACTTAAGCAATTTTCTATAATGAAATATAAAGACAAATAATTAGAGGAACAAAAAGAAGTTTACATTATGAAAAATAAATTAAAAAGGAAGAATTCAGTGTTGGTAGGTTGAGGGGAAATTGAAATAAAATTCAAGATTGCCTATAGAGGTGCTAGATTAAATCTGACAGACTTGTGTTACCAGAGTGAAAAAAACAATCCTCTGAATAGTTTATAACCTCACAGCAGAGGCAGTGTTGCTGTGCTGGTACCGGGGAAGTATACTCAGTGTCTGGAGCCAGTATCTATCTATCTTATGTGAATTATTTTTTTTCTGGGTGGGCAGATGATCCACTGGTGCTGGATCTCAGTGTCTTTATTCATGGTCCAGATAAACTGCAGCTCTTCTGTACTGGTGACAGCTATGCAATATGCAGGGTCTCAAGCTGTATCTCTAGTAAGGGTTATGGAACTGCTTTTTAGATTTTCCAGTAAAGAGGTAGTAAATAATCTTTTAAAAATAAACCCTTGAGTACAATTAAGCCTATTTTACCTTTCTGCCCAGGATGGTATAAGCAAGGTGTTCTAAATAAAAGGCCACAGTTTTTTTGCGTCACTTTTAAATTGTCTAGTCAGCGGGAAGCTCCTACAATTTGAGGTAAAAAAAAAAAAGGCTCTATCAAGTGAGCTGCTCTGCACTCTCTGGTATCAGATCTGTGTTGCTCACGCAGGTAGAAGATGAAGCCAGCATGGTGACTCCAAGCCTGTTAATCCTATGTAACACCAATAGGATGAGCAATTAAGCCTGTCCTAAGAGAGGGGAAGGCAGGGAGGGGAAGCGAGAGGGGGAGGGGCAGGGGGAGGGACAAAAAGAAAGGCGAAGAAGGAAGGAAGGGAGGGAGGAAGGAAGGCAGACAGGCAGGCAGGCAGTCGGGCAGTAGGCGAGCTTATCTCTGAGATTTATCAGTACCATGTTATGTTATCAGCTTCCTGGGGTGGTGGGAGGGATAGCAAGGAGGTGGTGAGATTTCCTTGTCTCCAAACTGAACATTTTACTAGAGTTTAACTGTATTCTCACTCTCATGTTGTATCTCCAAAATATATGTAGTTGCATGAATATTTGCCAGTAGAAAGGCTTTCGATATTGTTGCTATAACTTGTGAAAGACATCCAAAATTCAATCGAGTAACATTTTGTGCGTGCATAAATGAATAAATGAATTGTGTGCACATGTGTGTGGATTGTGGTCCTTATGGATACGAAGAATCTCAAGAGGATTTAGAATTGAATGAAGCACTGACGTGGTGTGCTGTTTTTGCCTAATTAAGAAGTTGGCAGATAAAAGGTAACTTAAAAATTAGGTGAGGCTATGCGTAAAGCCGAAACACAGCTCCTAGAGCTGTGTGCCCTACACTTCTTAGTCATGAGGCTTCTTCTATAGGGTGGATGGGGCTTGCAGTGGCCCTTAGTGGCACTGACAAGCCAGTCAGCTGTTTGGTTGAAATCCTCTAGCATACAACTTTCATTGTCTTAAGAAGTGGTGTGACACTATTGCCTTCTCAGATAAAGGTCTTTTGACCCGAGGAACTACACAATTTACAGTAGAAATTTTTAAATAACATTTTGGCTGTGATATTTTTGTATTAAGAAGAAATCTGTGCATACCTGGTATTTTAAGGATTTCTGATATGTAAGAAAATCTACCTTACTAAATAACAGGGTAGCCTTCCAGTTCCATCTTCAAATGTGAAACAGTAATCAATTTAGACCTGTTATTTTAAGTTGAAATCTTACCAAGTGTTTTTATAGTTTTGGAACATTTAGTATTTTATATATATGTTTATAATCTAGCATTATCAATCTACCTACCTATCTAATCTGTTCGATTTGTCAAACAGGCAATTTTTGAAAAAACTGCTTATAAAGATAAGAATTTTAAAAATTTAGGCCATTGGTAAATGGAAATCCTCCTATAAGGAACTATTACAATATATTATACTATCAATTAGTGAATTGCTGCCAAAAACTTAAGGGTAAATTAAGTTGTTGAATGTTCAACTTTAAGAAATTTAATGTTAAGCTTTAAAACCAAAGTAAGCCTATGAATGGTCTTTTTCTATGCATGAAACTTCTCTCAAGGATACAGAAACACTTGTTATTGGCAGCATTGATTTCCCTCCCCCTTTATCAGAATGTGAGGAGAGAGCAGGCTGCGCAGAGTCAGCTAACGTGAATCCTCGTGCTCAGGTGTCCTCCGTGCACAGGGGTTGCTTCCTCTGCGGTGGAAGGTGGCCCTTCCGAGACCAGAGCTGAGTGGCTGAGGACCATGCTCAGAAATGACTCTCATGAATTGCTGCTAGGCGTCACTCCTTTATTATTTTATATGACACAGTTTATATGCATTTCTTACAGAAAATTTAGAAAACAAAAACCATAAGACAACATTCCCTTCGCTCTCCTAATCCAGAGTAATTATCTAGTGTTTCTGAATTGAGGTCGTGTATAGATAGGTTAAGAGTTAACTAACCTCATTACATGTAAACTATCTCCGATGTTGTTGCCCACACAGTCATTGTGCATTGCTCTCTGTGGATTCGACCTTGCTTTTACCACTTGGCAACATGTTGTAGATGCCTTTTCATATTAATAAAACATGAGCAAGTGGGTGGTGAAAGTAATAAAAAATATATTGAAACTGTATAAAAGTACATAAAAAGCACAAAAAGTATTAATAAAGCACAGACCATAAAGCAATAGCATTATGCTTAATGGCTGTATACATTTCAATGTATAGATGAGCATTAATTTATTAACAAATTTCTTGCTACTAGGCATTTGAAATTGCCTACGTTTTGTTAAAATAAGCAACACTGCATGAACATCTTTTGGATCATAATTTGTTAATTGATTTCATAATTTAATTAAGATAATTCTAGATGTAATATATCTGGAAAAATTATCATGTATTTTATAAGTTTTTTGACACATATTGTCAGGATACCCTACAGAAAAACAAAGAAGTTTATATCTAGGAGTAGTTTCATAATTAAACTTTGAATCTATAAAAGTCAAAAATATGTAACAGAGAGAAATTACTGTTGATAGGATAAACTGAGAAACCTATCAAAATTAGAACACCAAATCTCAGAAGGTTTTAAAAATTATTTTGAAAAATGAAAATTGACATTTTTTTTGTTATTAGCAACAACTGAATTTAAGGTGTGATATGCTCTTAAATTAACGTATTAAGATCAGGTTTTGCTTTAGGGTTGTTGGAAATATCAACTGAGAATTTTTTGATTATCCAATACCATACAATAATATGTTTCGTGGACATACTCTTACATACACAGGAAGTCTCTCTTGCTACTTCTGATATAGTATCCTTTACCGAAGTAATTAAAATCAGGTAGTAGTGATACAGCCTTCCTTAACTCAGTAAATTTCACAGTATAATAATTGACTACTTGGGAACTAGCTAATAATCTATCCTTTGAATCTAAGAGTTACCTTCTTCCATCCCAAGAGCAGTTGACCTCTATCCATTCCAAAAGATGTTTAATGTTTTCTTTTAAATTTCTAGTAATATCACATTTAGTATTTAAATTAGAAATACATGTGAACTTTTCACTCATTAAGATAACTATTACCAAAACCCCCCAAGAAATATCAATTTGGCAAATATATGGAAAAATTGGAACCCCTGTACTCTGTTGGAAAGACTATAAGATGATGCAACCATTGTGAAAGATGGTATGGGGTTCCTCAAAATACTGAAATTAGAATTACTGTGTAATACAGCAGTACCACTTCTGGGATAGCCACAAGGATTCAAAGCTGGCTCTTGAAATATTTGCCCATAGCATCACCATTCACAGTAGCTGAGAGGTGGAAGAAACGCGAATATCCAGTGATAGATGGATAATCAGTGTAGGTGTGTATACGCCAAGGAATATTAGTCAGCCTCTAAGAGGAAGGCATCTGGTCATAGAGTACCAAATGAATGAAGTGTGTGGCATTGTGCTAAGTGAAATGAGCTGATCTCAAAAAGAACAATACTGTTTAGTTCCATTTTGTGAAATATCTAAAGTATTTATTTATTTATTTATTTATTTATTTTTTTTTTTTTGTGGGTACCGGGGGGACGACCTCAGGACCTCGCGCGCCAGCAGGCGCCCGTGCCACTGAGCGATATCACCGGCCCCTTTTTCGTATGTGGGTTCCGGGAGTCGAACTCGGGCCTTCGCGCTTGCAAGGCAGGCGCTTAAGCCGCTGAGCCGTCTCACCGGCCCCCTAAAGTATTTAAATTCATAGAAATAGAAAGTAGAATGGTGGTAACCAGGGCCTGGGAGGAAGGGTAAATGGGGAGTTGTTATTTAATATGCACTAAGTTTTAATTTTGCAAGATGATAAAGCTCTGTTTATCTGTTTCACAACAATGTGAACTGTACTGTTAAAATGGTTAAGTTGGTAGATTTTGTTATGTTATTTTACCATAGTAAGAAAATGTCAAATTGTAATGTAAGTTATATATCGATTAAAAAAAACCTTAAAGTTGTTTCCCAGGACTGTTACCATGAAGAATTTTTAAAATGTGTTCAATTCTTAATGAAAAAAGTTTGTTAAATATTTTGTTAAAGATTATTTTGTAATTTTATTGTATTTCCTCATCTAAATAAAGTCCCTTTATGTAGCAGTTTTTACACAGGTTCAGTTTCTTCATGTTTTTGACATAAATTATTTTCTCTTTACCAGTCTAAGACGAATGTAGAAATTCAGTGTAACAAAATGTATATTGAACAAAAGCTACACGTACAGAAAAAAACAAGCTTAGTATGTGAAATACCAGAAATCACATATAATTTTTCAAGTAACATTCTTCACTCTTTAGATTGTAAGTTGAACATATTCTCAGGGTACACATAAATTTATATAGTTTCTCATCTATAGGACATTATCTATTAAAGATGCTAAGTGAATTATATAATTGTTATTAGTGCATCTGCTCTAAGACCAAGCAAGAGTCTTACATGTACAATGCTTGGAGCTTTAAATGCTAAAGAACAATGATGAGTTTACACTCACAAGTCTTTTAGCTGAGCTCGTGACATGCACAGCTAAGGCGCCACCTGGCTAAATACAGAAGTATTTAGGAAGAGACAAAAAGAAGACATTGCTGGAAGTGTGAAGATTCTGATATGAGGAAAAGGTAGGAAGAATTGATCTTTATGTTACTTATTTCTTGTTTCCCCTTACTTTTCTTTCATGTTTCAAAAAAAGACTGCCAGATTCTTGAAGAAGGGTGAGACAAGATTTGAATAGTAATCTATTTTTTATCCTGAGCTTTGAGTGGGATTTTTTCTGGTTATCTAGTTGGGAATTAAATTTCCTTAACCAATTTTCAGTATAGCTCAGTGGCACAAGTGCCTGCCTGGCAAATGGAAGGTCCTGAGTTTGATACCCCATACCAAAAAAAGACAAAAAGAAAAACAAAAAAACCCCAAAAAACATATATATGCACACAGTATAGGGTTGGGAGTAAAATTTAGTGATAAAGCTCTTGCCTAACATACATGAGGCCTAGTGCACAAACACACACACACACACACACACTAGTTTAAAATGTTATTTTATTTCACTATAATTCTTTATGCTATTTATATCATTCTGTGGAAATTCATTTTAACAAATACAACGTAGACAGATGCTAGGCTTGAAAAAACCTTACTGTGTTAAATACTAGAAATCCACTATAGGTTTTCAATTCCTTTCTTTTTAAGCTGTAAGATATATTGATAGTACATATTATTATTATGATAATGATGATATATATATATATCTATCTGTAATTTAGATATATTATTATCAGAAAACAATTTCAAACTTACAGAAAACCTCTAGAAACCTCTGGTCAATCCATTAGTACACAGGGCCTCTAAATCTCTGCGCCAACAGCAATAAGCCAAATATTTTTCATATTTAGTATCTCTTATTTATCCACCAATGCAATCCAGGATAGTTTCCCTATTTTTAAGATCAATGATTAATGAACTTAATTACAGTGGAAAAGTCCTTTTGCCATATGCTATATTCACAGCTTGATACAGGCATGGTGTGTGGTCTTTTGCAGGTTATGAGGAGACCCTCTGCCTATCCCAAGAGATCAAAGCTATGTAATTGTTGTATTCTTCATCAAATTTCAGTTTATTTATTTATATCAATATGGACTAATAGATGCCTTTTTATTCATTACCGCTTTATGTATCTTGTTAGTTTTTATTTTATTTTTTTGTGGGTACCGGGAGTCAAACTCAGGACCTCGCGCTTGCCGGGCAGGCGCTTATGCTTATCTCACTGGCCCCTATCTTGTTAGTTTTTGAGATTCAAAATGTTCCACATTTGGCTGTCGCATCCCTTTCAGCTGTATTCCTGTACCTCTTCATATCCTCATCACTTTTCCGATGCTTGCCTTATGGCAGAGGAGTCATTTCGGTACCATCTGGCACTTTCCCGACCTAGCCCTTTTATCAGCTGTTTCTCTGAAGTTCCTCAGTGACTTTTAGTTAGATGGTAGATGGTCTTACATGTGGATCGTGGTTGGTGTTGAGATGAAACTACTCCTAAGTTCTCTTGACAAGAGTTGAAGTAGACGCATACACACACATTAATGTTGTTACTGCAAAGCCCTCAGTTCAAGCTGATGCCAACCCAAACCCGGCCCCACAGGACGCGGTCTAGGTTTCTCCATCCGTGTCTGTACCTTCTCTCTGTAACAGCAAAACCTTCTTCCCGGCAAGCTTCCTGTATCCCCTCCTTTTAACAGCCCAGTGTAACAGACCTCCTTGTCACTGCTGCCAGCTCCCTCCTGCACGCCCCTTCCTGTGCCCGGGCTGCTCTGACTCAGGCCAGGCGGCCTGTCCTCTGAAGCCCTGTCACCCTCCGGGGCACCTGAGCTGGCCACCTCCACCTCCCGGACCGCCGTCCTCACCTTGCTGAGGACACAGCTTCTCCGTGTCGCACAGGTGCCCTCTCCCCCTTTAGGGCCAGCCTGCCCCTCTCCTGCTTCCCCGTCACCCCCAGTGTGCGGGTACTCTGTTCCCCACTCTAGGACCCCTTCTTTAGGGGTCCTTCAGTGTTCTCGAGCTCCGAAATCCCTGCTGGCACCTCCTTCTCCAGTGTAACCTGGCCCCTTGCTTGTGGTCCTGGCCATGCTGCTCCCTCGCTGCTGTTGCACCCGAGTTACCCCCCTCCTTTGCATGGACACCCCCTTCACTCACCGCAGCACGCCAGGTCCGCTTCTGGAAGGGACGTCTCAGCCTGCTCGGACTCTCCACTCCTCTCCTCTGCCTCCACGCGTGCGTGCCTCCTCGCCACCCCGCGCCCCTTCCTCCCGGTGCAGGGGCCTGCTGACCTCCCACTGCCTCCAGGGTACTTCTCGAGGAGAAGAGGGAAAGGGCAAAGGGAAATGACGAGTGATCTGTTTTCTGTTTTAAATATTTTAATTGCATTTAAAAAAAAAATAAACCTTTTAGAATAGTTCTAGGTTTACAGAAAAGTTGCCAAGGGATCACAGAGTTCTAGTACGGGTACTACACCCAGCTTACCTGTCGTTAAGATCTTACCGTAGCATAATATATTTTCATTCCTAATAAATCAATAATGGCACTTTTTTTAATCAATTCGAATCCTTACTGGATTAAAATTCCTAGTAACATTTCAAAAGAAAAGAATTTCATCCACGTTTCTTTTCCAATTTACCCTTAATCTTCGCGAAACTCCCTAAACTCAATTATTATTGAAATAGAGGAAGAATGAAATTGCTGACGTGTTAGCAATTCCCCAGGAGAGCATCCTCTATATTATAGATTTTCTGGGGTTTTGCGGTTTTGCTAAGGTGTCTGTAGCCCCAGCTTTTTTTTTTTTTTTTTTTTTACTGGACAGATGATTTTTTTTTTCTTTGTGGGTACCGGGGGGTCGACCTCAGGACCTCGCGCGCCAGCAGGCGCCCGTGCCGCTGAGCGATATCACCGGCCCCTTTTTCGTATGTGGGTTCTGGGAGTCGAACTCGGGCCCTCGCACTTGCCGGGCAGGCGCTTAAGCCGCTGAGCCATCTCACCGGCCCCTGGACAGATGATTTTAAGAGACAAGATCTATAAAGTGCCTGGCACCATGACCAGGCCACTTTATTCATTTTTAAATTTAATTTAATTTTATTTTTTTGTGGGTACCGGGGTCGACCTCACGACCTCACGCACCAGCAGGCACCCGTGCCGCTGAGCGATATCACCGGCCCTTTTTTTGTATGCCGGTTCTGGGAGTCGAACTCGGGCCCTCGCACTTGCCGGGCAGGCGCTTGTGCCGCTGAGCCATCTCACCGGCCCAGGCCGCTTTATTCATAAGGCACCAGAGCGTTGTGCTTGGAGCTACAGACTTCTTAGTGCCTCCCCTCCCCCAAATGTTTGAGACCAGGAAAAAAACCATTGTTTGGAAACTATGAAAAGAAAAATAGCAATATCTAGATGAATAAATGGTTTATTAAATGTCTATGAAGCATAACATTATATCAATTTCATGAGTTATTAAGTTTAGTATTCACAAAAATGTCACTGTATTTGAAAACAATCTGTAGCTTAGATTTTCTTCACAAATACCTCAAATTGTCACATGAACAGAAATCAGCACTTACTCTCCTGTATACGCAATAATTTCTAAAGCAAAGGGATAATAGTAATTATGTCTATTTTTCCCAAACAGAATTGTACCAATGCAAGATGGAAGTAAATTTTAATGTACTTATTAGGAAACATGAAAGTCATAAAAATTTTCCAACCTAGTATGTAGTGAGTGATCAGCAAATTTTTAAAAATCTCTTTCCTTTGTATTTGAACACATGTTTGATATCATGGGTAGTGATGAGTCATTAGGGTAGAAAACATACTCTGACAAATTCCAAAAGATCCCTGATTATTTTAGTTCATTTTGAAGAGCTTCAGCAGTACAGGACCTCATGAGAATAAACCTAGTCTTGTCGTCAGAAGCTTTGGGTGACTTTCAGCTCTGCCAGCTTACTTGCTGTTTAATGTTAGAAGACTGGTGTCTCCAAGCTTCGGTGTCATCATCTGTTAAATGAGGGTAGTAATTGTACCTGTGTATCTATGTCGAGTAACAATGCATGTGAAGTTAGGTCCATTGGGATGTTAAGTGAAATTACTGATCATAGCTTTTGTTATTAGTACCACTAGGTCTTTTCTTTAGATATAAACAACAAAATTGACTTTATCAGAGCACATTATACTACCAAAAAATACAGTTTTTTTTTAGTAGGTGCTAATTTATTTTTTTAATTGTAAGTATGTGTCTGTGACACATATACATTCATGTTGGTGAATTGGTGCACTCATATATATTGAATCTTGATCGTTTTTACTCCCCCATCCCCCTCGGCTTTCCCCTTTCCGCCTTCCACAGGTTCCCTGTTGTCTGTACAGAGTCCGCCTCCCTGTTTCCTACCATCTCTCTTTCATTCTTCTCTTTAAATTATATTTTCTATTTCTCATGTTGGAGAAACCACGGGATAGTTAGCCTTCTGTGTCTGGTTTATTGCACTTAGCATTAGTTTTTAATGTTAGTTCTTGTAAAACTACAGATCATTTGAATAAATAGCACCAGGAAGTAGTACAAAGCTTAACTGTATTCTCTACTGCATCCTGATGTTCAATGTGATTGATTGTTGATTGCAGTGGGGAGTAGGGCGCCTGAGCATTTAAGGCGCACACCTTGTGCTGGATCCCACCAACTACTGCCTGCTTTCTTAGAAGAAACTCACTTTGCCTGAACACTTCCTCCTTGGTGACTTGTTCTAGAGACACAGAAGTGCTTTGGTTGTATATTTTTCTCATAGGTTTAAAAAATATACAGAGAAAAAGATCTACTAAATTTTTTTCCTCAACAATTATATGGAGAATATGAGGTTCTAGATAGAAAGTCATTATAGACAGTGTAAATAAAAAAGTCCTATTCTCATCCAATAAGTTTGGCAAAATTGTTTTGAAAACCAGAAGAAAATTATGATTTTACTACTTCATTATAAACCTGGTATTCACTGAAGTTTCCTCAAAACGATTGACCCATATGTTCTAGCAAGGTCAAGAAATCAATCCGTTTTGTCCAGGAAGAATAGTTTCTCCTGCCCAGCATTTTAAAGGTAACTTGTGAATATTCTGTAGATATTTTAAATCAATTTGCTGAACTTAAATGTCATTTAAATTGCAATGAAAAATTTACTCATATGCTGTTTCCTGAAAGAACAAGATAAAGAGTATTTTTTGCCATTTCTTTTGCCTGCTTAAATGGAAGAAGTTTTTCTTTAATGACAAAATGATTTATGAGCTTTAAGGAGTGTATATAGATTTATAACTGGTGACATGTTTTGCAGAGTAGAGGCAGTCTGTACTTTCTTACATAATACATCCCTAAAATATGTGTGATGTTCTAGTTTTGGAAAGTTCACAATTAGTACTATGTTCTTGAATACCACTCCTACCAGCACTACCTCTGCATCACAGGGTTTGTGTGTTTTGGTGGGTGGGTGCAAATCTTCACAGCACCAACCAAGCCAGCTACAGAGTTCCTGCCGTTCTCTCCCGGAAACCAGAGAAGTCGCACCATGAACGCCCTCTCACAGGAACATCAGTCACGGGCCCTTGAGCTCAAGGCTGGGTTTCCTGCAGTCTTTAAACAGCCTGGACTAGATTCCCATAGTGTTCTAGAGCACCGAGAAGGGTAAAGTGGAGAGGGGCAGGTGTCTGTGCCTACTTGGGGAAGCAGGCTCTCCAGCTGATTTCCACAGCCCCTTGCAAGTGGCTTCTCTTATTCCCTTCTAGTAAGCCAGGAGTTGAATGAGGACTGACAACAAAGAAAGAGTTTGGAGAGAAAGAGGGGACTGAGTTGGAAGAGAGGACACCGGCAGTGGACGATGATAATGCATGAACTGCTAACTTGAGGCTTCCTGGAGTCCCAGAAAACTGCTTAGGGCCCCTCAGCATGGAAGAGAGAAAGGAGGATAGAAAGCACTGTGGACAGCTGTGGTGAAAACGGCCAGAAAACATTTTGTTTTTCTGACTTCATTGGTTGCTATGAGTAATCTATATCACAGCCACATCGTGAAGGCTTCCCCTTTGCTAAACCTCCAGGGGTATTGATAATCACTCTCAGTCTGGCATAAAATTCTTCAGTTTGGTCTAGGAAAGAAAGGTCCTTTCGGCATGATTTTCAATACACAGAAGTGTGTATTGTGTAAAGGACAGGAATCAGCTTTGTAATAAGAATTTATAAAGAAAAGATAATTCCCTGATCACAATTTCTCCTTAAGTCAAGTTATAGTGGGTATTGTTACATGCTTGTAGTAATTCTAAAAGTACAATTTCTATTTGTTGAAATATTACTCAAGTGAAAAAATTATTTAAGGAAATGACCAGATTTAAAGAGTCTGTATGTATGTTTGAGTCTATCAAATATTTCCAGTTGTTTGTGTGTTTTGAATTACCACAAATTGTGTTCACAAATCCTGAATATTAAAAATTTACTTTAAATTTTGCAGTGTGCCCCTTGCATATTCAACACTGTGGAAATGAAGGGACTATAATATTAAATATAGTATCTCTAAACTGTATCCTTTGGACACATGCAAGGTTACCATGAACTTGCAGAAACTATAAAATCATAACCATTTTCTTACAGGCATGTCCAAAGGAGAAATGCCAAGCCAAACATTCTTTTAGGAGAATGTTGTTTTCTTTTTTCAAAATTTTTTTCTTTTTAAAAAATTTTATTGTGCATGTTTGCAACCCATAACGATTATACAATTTTATTTCTAATAGTACTATTTTAGTACAATCAATTAAAATAAGCATAATTTTGAAGTAGATATCTATTTTGGCCAATTGGGGAAAATGAGTAGTTAAATAACTTATTTAATGTAATGCATTGTATAATATAATACATACACTATAATGAAAGTTGTAGTACTTCATTTTGCCATGATTTAAAAAAAATTTGCTTTATTTGCAGCTCTTGCATTATAAGAAGGAATGCTGAAACATCATTGGCTTTTGGAAATGTAAACCTTTTGGTTACATTCTGCTATTTTCATGCAATAATTTGCTTAATGTAGAAATAGAAGGAGTATTGTGTATATGGTGCCAGTGTGAATTGTTATTGAATCATATCCAAATCAAGCTATAACACTCTTTAGAAGGATTATTTGAGTGCAGGACCAACTAATAGTACTATATTTATCTATTTTCTTTTCACCGTGGTGACATTCTAATCAGAGATTGTAAGGCAATGCAACTGTGCAGAAGGTCTTTCATTAGTGCTGGTTGTGGCTTTTGAAATACCCTCTATTTTATAAAGAAGGTTTTAAGTGAAATGACCAAAACGAGCTTTATTTTCACGAGAACTAAAAAAGGACACTAGCTTTAGTTAGCCTCATGATAGCATATCTACAACTAATCCTTATTTCTTGTTTGTCCAGTCATTGTCTCTGTGTAAAGTTCATTAAATTATTCCCAAATCTGTTTATAGTTATCACCAAATAAGGCCCACAAGCCAGCTAGTGTTGAATAGGAAGACCTTTTACACAAAAACGTTTAATTACCTCTTTCACTCTGGGCAGAAATATAGTGAACTTTAGTATAAGAACAATTGAATAAAGTTCTATTTAGTGTGATGCTTTTCTATTGCAAAATTGATTCTCATGATCAATAGTATTGGGACAAAAGGAGATAATCTTGCAGAGAAGTGTGATGGAAAATGATACAATTTAATGGGGCTTGACAACACCACAATTTTAAAGTTACACAGAGTCTGAGAATAGCTCTATTCAGAGACACTTGTAAATACAAATAAAATAGGGAAACACAATTTAAGTAATTTTCCATTTTTGTTTAGTCATGTCATTGGTTTTGCCCATTATCTTGAGAAATCAGAATTATCTGATGAAGCATTTACATGGGAGAAAGAATTGTGTGAGAGACGGCAAGGTACAGTGTTAGGATGATTAATGTGAGTCAACTTATAGGTATATTTAATAAATTCATACTGCATATGCACGCTAGAGTTGGCATCAGAGTGTGAAGTGGTGCAAAATGATCAAACCCTACCCATCTCCATGACGGCTACTGCATAGTTACACCCATCCTGGGTATTGAGCCTTTCCGGGGGTGCTAGAGCAAGAAGTCTGCTCGTAACTGGATTCGGATACAGAGTCACATGTTTGGCATATTAACCCCAGACCGATGCCACAATTCAAGTGGGACAAAGAACTTTCTAAGGGATGAATGTTTTTAGGAGCATGTTAAAAGTCTGGTAGGGAGCACCAGACCTAGGAGCGGAGCATAAATAGTGGGTGGGAAGGGAGTCGGGAGCGTCTGTGTGCAATGGCAGTGTTTTCTGTACAGGAAGCTGGATACACTTCCTAGTCCCCAGGCACCGTACGCCTGTGACACACTAGCTGGAAAAAGATCATTTCGGCTCTTAGGTCCTAGGGCTACACTTGCAGACAGGGCCGCTGGGTACTGGAAGACGAGGATGTTTGCTTACTGGCTGGAGTGCGATGTGTGAAGAACAGATCTGTAAACAAGAAAACCTCTGAAAGAGGCATCAGATTCCCAGGGGCGAGAGAAGCCAAGGGTTCTGTTCCTGGCTGCCCAGAAAAGTGAGCAGCAGCTTCAGTACCCTGATGTGAAAGGAGAGAGAGGCAGCTGCAGCAGGGAGGCCATGGTTTTGATTCTGTGGTTTGGCTTAACCTGCTCTATAAACCTCATTTATTTCTGAGAGCATTTGAAAAGACAAGGTAGAAATGCTAGTATATGATGGCTGCCAGTTCAATAGGAGTGGAAATTTAACCTTATCTAGTAGCACTTTCAAATTAATATTGGTTAAAAACTACAGGTACTTCCTGACCTGTTCTTGGTTCTTTATGTATCTTTTGTCTGTTTCTTTGAAATCTCCATAAACTGGATGTAGATCACAGAGCATTTTTTAAATATCATTCGCTTCCTGGCCCCATCCTTGATTTTTAGATTGCACTGGAGACATCCCAGAGCCTGGAAACCTATCCTAGAACTCAAATTAAATTTGTCTCAGCCTTTAGAAAAGTGCATTAGTCACACAAAATAATGAGAGCCAAAGATTTCTAATTAGCAGTAATGATCAAATAAATTTATTTAGGGAAATAGCTAATAGGTTATAATATTTTTAGAGGAAACTGTAGTAGCTTATGATAGTTCTTAGGGAAGATTAATCACTATATTAGTAAGCAAAAATCTAAATGGGCCCAACTGTGACAAGGGCCTTAGAAACTTTCAAGACCACAAATCCATGATGTATTAGCGTTTTTGTGGTATTCTTTTATTCTTCTCTGATTCTGTGCTTAAGAATGCACCATTTCAAAAAGGTAAATGAAAGGTTGGCTTGGGAAGGATGGGATGAGCTGAGTGGGAGCCTATGAGAGATGATCATCCAAGAGAAAGAAGTGACTTTAATTTGCAGAGTCCAAAGACCATACAGCACTAGAATGGGCATCTGATGTGTGCAGAATTAGATATATCAACCAGACACCCTGAGACCCTGGGGCCACTCTCAGCTTGCCGTCCAGGTTCTTCCTGTGCCGTTACTCCATTCCTGCATTCTCCACATGCACCATGGCCTGCAGATCCCTCTGTCTTCTGGTCTCTGCAGGTTGGAAGGTCAAAGTGCTTAACAGAATCCAGGAAACCTAGCCTCTATCATTGACTTATTGACCGGCTAGTATAAAGTCAAAGAAGTCATTTTCCTTGGTGGCCCTGTTTTCTCATCTTTTATTAGAAGAGGTTGAATCTAGACAATTTCTCCCATTTTTTCCCCTAACATTGTGACTCTGAATTTGTGAGTCTTTGGGAAAATCTTACTTGGTTCACCTCTGTATCTGCATGACCACTTCTCTCACTTAAATGCTTCCTGTGTCTCATCCAGTATCCACCAAGGTCTTTTTGTATCATTGTTTCTTTGAATCAACACTGACCTAAATGATTCCTGTATTGTCTGAGATGGAGAAAGAAGAGAGAAGTTACAATTTTGTGTGTTTACTTTTTTGTGACTTCAGTTTTGATCATCAAAGCTAGCAAATGTTTGGTGGAGAATAAGTCAGTTCAGTTTTTAAGAAAACGGGAAAATTTCTCAATGTAGATGATGCAAGATTCTTGCAGTGTTTAATAATTTCCGCATTTAAAGTCATTTCTAGGTAAATTTTTCTTTTATGGTTAAAAAATACATAGGAATCAATAATATAGTACAGTAAGAAAAACATTGCAATCTCAGCCATCATAATTAAATCCAACGAGTTTAGTAGGGCTATTTTTTTCTTTTTTTTTTTTTTACCACTGATCTTATGCATATTATTAAAGGAAATATTTTTGCCGTATTTCAAAAACTTTTAATTAATACAATATATTCTAAATACTGATGATAATTTTAATTTTGAAAACTGCTTCTATACCATCATGAAACCTCACTGGGCCTCTCTTTTCTCATCTGTAAACAGAAGATGTTGAAACAGCTAATCTCTGAAGTACCTTCCAGCTTGAAAATGTTATGATTTGATGTTGCTTCTCATTTATTGTACACAGTGAGAAGAACTATTTTAGCAGCCAAGCACAATAGAAAACCTTATGATAATGGCTTTAACAGGAGTATAATTAGGGCTTTTAGATATAAATTCAATTTATGCTAAGGTGTTTCTCATGAGCTTCAGTAGGATAGTGGCTTTAGGGATATTACTAAGCTTGGGTCAATTCCAAAATAACTTTATTTATAGCTCCAGTTTTTTGCTTTCCAATCAAGTCATATTAATTAGTAAGTTCTTTGTGTACAAAGAAGTTGGTACGAGGGTATTTTAAAAGGGGAAAAAGCCAAAGGTGTTTTGCATTGGATCATACAATGTTATAGCCAGAAAGGATCCTGGAAAATTTATGCAGCCTTACTCATACAGCAACAATATGAAAAACAAGGCAGTATATGGACCTGCATCTTTAATTGGAGATTTGTATGGAGAATTGTTCAGCAGAAAGAAGTATTTTGGGATTAAAGTAATAAAAGTTAATCTGTTTCCAAGGTAAAAGTTGTCTGTGTTGTTCTGCAAATATCATGTAGAGAAATAAGCAGCAAATCAGAAAACAATTTTGAAAATTGTGTGGACTAATATTTTTGAAGTTATTTCTATGAATATTAAGTCTGCAAAACCTATTGCTCCTAAATGAGCATTGTAGTGAAATACATTTGGGAAACACTGGTTTTAACAAAGTTAAGTCATATTTTAACTACGGAATTTTTAGGAGCCTTAATATTCTAATGTATGACATTTACTATTAGTCTCCAAGAGAGGGATATAGTTCACAGTTAATTTTTAAATGAATATATTAACTTGGGTCCTTTTAAGAATTTTAATACATATTGACATATGATTTAGTTTATATTTAATGTGATAATTTTATATTTAATTTTAATATATTCAAAAGATTATGAATGTCAAGTCCTCATCTATGCTATAATGGAAAATACGCAGCTTAAAAATTTATGTTTTCTGTTACTTGCATAACTATATATATATATGTATATATGAAAATGCATGCTGTGTATGTAATATATTTTAACTGAACAACAACTTGGGCAAATACTCGGAAGAATTTCTGCAGGGTGTTCAGGTGGCTCCCAGAGGTATGTTTTCAGTTTTTGTCTCTAGGTCCACTTTTTAATGATTACTTTTTAATCTCTACCTCACTTTCCCACTTGACTACTTGACTGTCTTAGTGCCTAAAAGTGAAGGTGGCCCAGCCCAAATTCTTCATCTCTCCTGCACCTCCCTTCCCCTTCCCTCTCTATACTTCTAAGCTCTGAATTGCGTCCTCGGGAAGCTTGCTCTGTCTCAGTGAGTGACCTCGCAGCAGGGCTGTCATTCGTGTCAGACATCTGGAGCCCTTCTTCTTCTTCTTCCTCTTCTTCTTCTTCTTTTTCTTTTGAGGTCAAGTTCAAATTTAATCTCACAAAGTCTCCTAAAATGTATACAGGTTGAGTATCAATCATGTGACAGTTGAATATCTGAAATATTCTAATATTGGAAAATGAGAAAGGATGGACCTTATGCCACAAGTGACATCGTTTAATGCATCAGAATAAACAAATTTATCTTCTATGTTCAAATTTATGAAAATGTTCTGTAAAGTTGCATTTAGGCATTGGCTGTAATTGTGTATAAAAAAAAATTATATTTAGACTGGGACCCAAGTTCAGGATATCGAATCGTGTATACATGTGAGTATTTTCTAAAGACTACTTTTATATCAAACACTTTATGTAAAGAATGCAATTTATACTTTTTGCTGTTACCTGTCTTTTATTTTGCACTTTAGTTATACATTGAGATTCTCATATAAGAGAAACCATGAGCTATTTAAGCTTGCGTGTCTGATTTATTTCACTTAACATTATTGTGAGTCTATTGCAGGGTGTCCCAAACTACAGCAGTTGAGATGTTACTAGGTGGTCCAGTCTTATGGAAATAGTGCCACATATCTGCCCAGTCATTGACCAAAATGTTGTTCTGCAGAATGACTATATTACTGCTTTCATTAATTATACATTGTTAGCTTGGAAAATGAGATTTTTTTTCTGTGATGAAATTTGAAAATGGAAATCCCTCCCTGACCATCTTAAATTAAAGCAAATGCTTTTCTTGCATCTATTAAGATGATCATGATTTAAAAAGTAAGACAGTTTTGAAGAGAGTGCATTGTTCATTGTGTCCTTTTCCTGAAACCAGAAAAGTTTTTGTTTTTCTTTAATTTATTCTCAGCCAGCAAATCTTTAAAGATGTCATCAAAGACAAAATTTAGAAAAATTTTTAGATCATCTTGCAGAAAAAATTCCATTATTGTATAGTGCCCTAACTCTGTGTTCCTATTACTGCCCTACCAGATAAGGATTTATCTTTATCTATCTATCAAACTATGATGTGGCTATCGTGGAGAGAAAGAGAAGTGATTGTTTTGCTGGGGTTTATCCATTATTCTTTATCTATAATCATGTATCTATTGTTGAGATGCTTTTAAAATCTGATCTATGAGGTCAGTGCAAAGCCTGAGTAGAGCAGACGAAAGTATTTGATCTCTTCCGCCAGAGCTACCTATGAACTTGTTCTCTAATTAAATATCAATCAGTATTTTAGGAATGCTTCCTTAGTGAGACACAACTCTTTTGGTAGTAATGAATCATATGGCTAGAAGAAGACAGTTGGAGTAGCTTGTAAAACAACATGGTTCTAGCAAAGGAGAATGTAGAAAAATAACTTTAGTCTGAATTTAAGATTAAACTTTGCAATTGATAAAAATATTTAAAATAATTTTCTCTTTTATGGAAATCTAAGGAAGTTTTATATATTAAAATAGAATGTCAATCCACAGTTTATTCTAGGTAAGAAGAAACAAAATTAAGAGACATCAAAAGTGTGTTACGTTAGTCCCTTACAAGATTTCTTTTGTGATTCCCTGAAGACCTTGGATAGCCTGGAAGCAATCATTGGTTTGTTAAAGGTTAAAGAGTTAAGACATTCGTGGTTTATGTAAAATCTTTGACATGAAAAAAAACTGCATTATTTTGATAAGTTGTGCTATGATGTTATTGCACTGATTATAATGCTATCATTAATTATGTTGCTAATTATAATCATGTTAATTGATCTTGCAACTTAAAATTTTTTTTCACATTTTAAATACATTTTTAAACCATTTATTTCAGTTGGTTGGAAAATGTTAAGCTGGTATTTCATCACCTGATTTATGATTTTATAATTTTTCTCTCTCTATCTGAAATAATGTCTCATGTTTTTGTTGACATTTTGCCTCACTGCTGGCCTGGCAGGATTTGTTTAATAAATGTGCTCAAATCAGGCTAGGAGCCAAAGACAGAAGCACTGCGTATACTTCTGGAGAATTTCTTACAAACCAAATCACACTTGATTACTACAAAGAATTAGACTGAGGCTTGTGTTGTCAAAGGTCATTAGGGAACGCAAATTATGTAATTAAGGTGTTTATGCTGATCAAATTAACCAGAGCACAAAATGATCTATAATGAGGATGAAAAATGATTGAAGTTCATTTAAAAGTTATTCATATGTTCGAGATAAGAATTTTGTAAAATATAGAAATACCCATGAAAAATATATACACAAATACTAAGTATTTAAAAACCTACTACTTAACAATAGTAGTGTAAATTTTTATTCTATTCCTTTCATTTCTTTTGAAATCCATGATTTTCGACATACTGGAATTCTAGATTCATGTCATTTTACAACATTCTCTTAAACTCGGTATGTTAACATTACCTTATATTTAAAAATTTTGTTTTGAAATAATTTTATATTGATATAAAAGTTATGAATTAAGTGCATTTTCAGTAAACACACACTCAGCTTCCTCTAATGCTAACATTTTTTTTTTTTTGTGGGTACCGGGGGGGTCAACCTCAAGACCTCGTGCCCCAGCAGGCGCCTGTGCCACTGAGCAATATCACTGGCCCTTTTTTCGTATGTGGGTTCTGGGAGTCAAACTCGGGCCCTCACGCTTGCCAGGCAGGCGCTTACGCCGCTGAGCCATCTCACCGGCCCTAATGATAACATTTTATATAGCCAGAATGCAATGATCAAACCCAGAAATAAAGTAATACTACCATTATTTGAATTTTATCAGATTCTGCATGCACATGCACTCTTTTTGTGTGTTTGTGTATATATTTCTATGAAATTTGATCTTCAGTGTAATTTTACTTTGCAGTTATCTTACGGTGAATTAAGTAAATATCTTTTCCTATGTTTAAGTATTTTCTTTACTTTTTTTTTTTTTTTTTTTTGGTGGGTACCGGGGGTCGACCTCAGGACCTCGCGCACCAGCAGGCACCCGTGCCACTGAGTGATATCACCGGCCCCTTTTTCGTATGTGGGATCCGGGAGTTGAACTCGGGCCCTCGCACTTGCAATGCAGGCACTTATGCCGCTGAGCCATCTCACCGGCCCTTCTTTACATTTTTATGTAAGGCATCTGTTCATGTCTTTTGACCATTTCTCAATATTTTCATTTTTCTCCCAAATTTTAATAATTCTTTAAATATTAAGGGTATTAGCCTTTCAGTTATAATATAGGTTGCGATATCTTCTAGTGTGTTTGTTGTCTCTTGACTTTTTTTAGAGCATTTAACAGCTTAGTTGACACGTAGTTCACCTACCATAAAATTCACACATCTAAAGTGCACAATTTAATGTTCTTAGTATATGCATGGTATATTGCAATCATCACAATTAATTTTGCAAATTTTTATCATTTTTTCTACAAATAATAACATAGCCATTAGCATATTAACATAGCCATAGCCATTAGAACTTTCTACTTCTTCCTAAATCCTCCAGCTTTAGACAAAAACCAGCCTACTTTCTGAAACTAAGGATTTATATATTCTGGAAATTTCTCTATTCATCTTAATTAAAGAGTAGTCTTTTATGCCACAATATTTTTAATGGGTGCATTGTATTCAGTTGTAATAATATTTCAGTATTTACTTAAGCCATCAGTGATTGCTAAATATGTAGGTTGTTTGCAAAATTTCACATCTTTAGAAATGGTGCATCTCAACGTACCAGTGAATTATGACTAGTCTTCTATTTATTTCATAAGATAAATTTTTAAAAATCAAATTATTTGCTCAAAAGCTAGTAACTGTTTTAAAGCTTTTTTTTGCCTAAAAAATATTGAAACACGCTTTCAATTTGAACTTCCTATGATATGAAATGATAGTTCTTGAACCTTTACCAAAAACTAATTAGATATTTAAAAATATTATCTGTTTGAAAAGTGCCTTTTGGGCTGGGGATATAGCTCAGCAGCACAGTGCCCGCCTGGCAAGCGCAAGGTCCTGAGTTTGATTCCTGGTGCCAAAAAAAAAAAAAAAAAAAGTGCTTTTTTTCCCTCAGGTTTATAAGACAATGGTATTTTTCTTATGAATATTAGAGATATTAACCTTTCAGTTACTGTCTGTTCATAGTCTTTGCCCACTTACACTGAATTGACTGCTTTTTATTGATTCCCAAAGAGCTCTTTATGTGTGCATCCATTAACGAATTTTCTGTCCTGTATGTTGCCAACTTGCTGTCTCTACTTGCTGTCTGCCTTGTAATTTTGTTCTGCTCTTTAGGTTTTATACATCTGAAAATACATCTAGAACCCTATTTAGGGATTATTTGTATATTAATCTTTAAAAGTACACATCATATGTGTATACCTCATGAAAATATTTTTCCTAATTCTTTTTATCTTTTATCCATTAATTTATGTGGAACTCATTAAATTGGATGAATATTTGGTGGAACTCTGTGTATTTCAGTTACCAGTTCTGTTGTATACATTGATACATTCTGTAGACAAAAGTTAACACTGATGCGTTTTCACAGGAACATATACTATTTCTGCTTAAAAAGAACTTAAGTGAAAACTTTGAGTGTCCTTTTATCCCATAAATACAGAAATGTATCATATACATTTGCTTCTGCTTCACATTACTCAAATGACTGCATTGCTAATCATTTACTAATTAGGATCTTATATTTTAATTGTTTTTTTTTTATTATTTTAGTTTAGGATACACACTTCAGTTTTTCAAAGGTTTAGACAACCAGGGAATCTTCCTAATGAAATTATTGCAATGTACTTTGAAACTGATTAGAATACATATTTGGAAGGTAAGCATAGCTTGTGCTTAAGTTCTTGAGTTCTGGAGAGCAATCAAAGAACTTTGTACTCAAATAGCATAGTCTCCTTCGAGAACCCAGAAAGCAGCAATACCTGTATTTTGTGTGTTTTTTCCTTTCTGATACAGGTCTATAATTAGGCTGTAAATAATAATAATCTTGTTCTCATAAAAATTCAGGGGAATAAAAAGTAGTCAATTTTGGCATTTTCTGAATTGGCATTAAATTATCTGGTCTAAGATGTGTTTGGTCACATCTTAAGTATTACTAATGTCAGTCATTGCTGCTTGAAATTTCCCTTTAGCTGGACTCAGCCTAGCTCCTTGTGGAGAAAGCAATGCAGAGCAATATTAGCACGGACGTCAGCTACCTCTCTTTGATCTCAGAGTGCTTGGGAGCAGACCTGCTAGCCGGACTGGAGAAGCGCAGTGCTGTATGCCTGCTCCAGCCGTTTCTTGAGCAGTGAACTCAAGAATTGAGGCTGCACTGTCAGTTTGAAAATACATCAGCCTTGTAAGTGCAGCCGAGGCCGGGACAGTTGCGTGATCTTCTAGTGGTTAACTCTGTTTTATTAAACACCTTTATTTTTTAACTCATAGGTTTATATTTGGGTAATGCAAAATTGAAATTTAAAATTTATATCTTTTAACATTTCCTTTTTGCTTTTTTTGCTACCCTATCTTCCTCTTTAATTTTTTTTTAATTGGTGAAGTTGAATTAATCCATTTCAAAGATTAGGAGGAAAATAATTTGCCTGTTTAATTGAGGTAAGGGACCCTTATAACTTTAGACATATTAAGGATGCAGTCTTACCTTTCTCATTTACCATCAGTGGCATTTTGAGGAGGTAGTTACCCTTTCTTATCCTATTTTCTTATCCCATAAAATAGATTGAAAACTGTTTAAAAGGTGGTAGTGAGGATTAGCTCAAGTGTTTCAGCTAAGTTATAAAAACAAGTGATTACTTGTACTTAGTGTGGTGTCAGGAAATTATAATTATTAAAATTAAGATAAAATGCAGAAACCTAGTTTAAAGAAATTTTAGGAACAATAAATGATGTGGAGATTTAGAGCCCAAGATTTTGAAAAAAATCTGGTCCTAGAGGGACATTGTTATGTCAATTCATTATTTCTGCAAATTATTTAATAGAAAACATTAGCTGTAATCATATTTATTTGAATATCATTTCATTATTAACTTAATGGAGAGCCCTGTTGACCTTATGTGACAGCGCCATGGTTCTCAAATAGTTAGTTATGTTATTTGTAAAACTTCACCAAAAAAAAAATCGAACAGTTTAGGAGTTATTGATTATACGCTAAGAGTGAGGATACTGAGAGGCAGAGCCTGAAGGCGACTTACTTGAGCCCTAGACCCAAGTTCGGAGGTGGTATGTGTACCAGGATATACCTCAATATTTGTTACAAAATCACTGAATTCTTTAAAAATCAGAATCAGTACTTGGAAAACTGAGATTATGTTTTTTTCAGGTAAAAATATAATGAAAATGAAATTACAGATGAAGACCTCTTCTCCAGCAATAGGCCAGTTCTCAGCATCTACTTAGTTTTTAAGGACATATCAGTGAACATTAGCACACTGTTGAAAATATAGGTTTGAATAAGAGGCTGTAATCAGAAAGACTTAGGACTCTAGACATTAAAATTACCCTGCAAGAAAGCAGCAGTCCTATATGAAAAAATCTTTTGTACGCAAAAGGCTCTTTAAATGTAACTGTTATTTTAACCAATTGTAATAATATACAAATGAAACAGGCGTTTAGGTTCTATTATAAAATATTTTTGAACTGTGGTTATTACAGACATTAAAGCCCAAGCATAAATAATTTAGAAATCTAGAATTATATATTTGCACAATGAACTGATGGCACATGTCGCTGGGACTTTAGAATTCCAATACGTCTATATGAGGGAAATGAGCTAGTTCTTTCCAAGGAAATAAAAGAATAGCAATTTTAACATCCCCGTGAATGCATGTATGCGAAGATGGAGTTAAAATGGGAAGCTCTTAGAGGGATTTATGTAAATCCCCTGTGACACTGACTTTATAATGGATGACTGAGTCTCCTGATTGAGGTAGTAGTCTTATGGGTTTGTATTTTGTCAGAATTTATTGAACTCTATACTTGAAATGTGTTCTTTTTATTGTATATGAATTATACCCATAAAGTAGTTGAGTAAAACATTAGTTCAAGTCCAAGTTCAGCACTATATTGATGACAGATGCTCTATTTTCCAAATTATTTTTCTTCACTCAGTCTTCATGTTCCCTAGTTACTAGAAATGTAGCGCTTGAGAAATAAATAAAAGTAATAAATTCTTAATAAAAGAATGATGAAATATTTACTTGCAAAATGTTGAGAATAATAATATGACAAAATTGTGATATCTATGGAAAGCACAAGTTCTACATAGAATTCTGCATTTTGTACGTAACCCACATATTAAAAAAAGTACTGGAAAGTTGGCATACTTTTACTAATGGACTAAACTGTAGTACTCATGTTTAATTAATTAGATTTTTATTCAATTTTCATGTTATTTTAAAAGTAGAGTTCATAAACTTCTAATGGTGACAATTTTAGTGGCAATAAAATAACATGGTACAAGAAAATCAGGAAACGATGAGATGCTGCTTTAATTTTGAGAAATTAACAGAACTCATGACCATGAAAAGACATTGACTTTTCTAATTCTGTCATTCAAGCATCAGGGTATGCCAAAAGAAACAACTATATCTTCACATCCATCCTTTTGTGCCAAGATTCTGAGTTTTAATATCAATCACAAACTAGAGAAAAAGCTCTTCTTAGAGAAGTTCTGATTGTACTGTCAGGCAATGACCATTCAAAATGTACTTGTAATTTTCTATTATTGCTCCTAAGCATGAAGACTCTTACAAAAATATCAGGCCTACTCCTGCATGGATAAAGAACACAGTGAAGGGAGCTATCGATGGCCAGGAGATGGAAATGTAAGCAGTTGAAATAAGACCTCTGTAAAAAGAGCATGTTTCCCAAATTAAATGTAAGAAAACAGTAAAAATGAAATGTGCAGTGAGGTAGTTATGATGTGAAAGAAGGGCAGCCGTGATAGGCGATGCTCGTTTTTTATTGACAGTAAGTAGGATAGAATGCCTGTGTACACACATTGTATATGTAGAAATGTATTTTGTTTGTTTCAACATTTAAGAAAATTATCTATAGCTTTACTAATAAAATGGAAGTATGTGCCTAAAAGCAGCAAATACAAATATTTAAGCTCATTTTTTTGCATATATGGTGTTCTATGTGTATGTGCCTCTGTGTAGCCAGAATCTATAAGAAAAAGTGAAGAGAATTAATTTTTGATTCAGCCAGACATTCTTTACAAAGGTAGAAATTCTGTCTAGAACAGGATAGGGCATGGTAGTAGATTCCTGATTACCAAACAATTCCAGCACATTTTTACCAGGTAGAAAGATAGTTATCAGCTTTCACTAATCTCCACTGATACACATTAATTACCATCGTGTTTTGGAATGATAATTTAGCCAAATGTTGCAAAAGGAAGAATTCCTGGGGCAGACTTGAACTTCCACTTTCTAGTAGCTAAAAGGGTGGATGACTGTTTTAATAATTTAAAGTTACAGAAATTTTAGATCATCATAAATCATTCGGTAACTATACAAGGATGATGAGTTTGATAATTTTTACCATTCTAAAATTTATGAAGACATCTTATCTGGAAATGAAGGGAAAGGACTACTGTTAAAAAGTCCAAAACCTCCACAAATCAAGTCACTTGGGACTATGCAAAGAGGCACTTGGTCATCAAGCCAGATCTAGCAATGACGTCATGTAATTGGAGATATCATGCTATTTTTAAATCAGACGAAATTATCGTCATTCTAGGAAGTTGCTAAACTAAATGTATCCTTAAAAGATCCTCAAGAAGGTGTAAGACTGGAAATAGATAAATGCATACATGCCAAAGTTATTGCAAGGATTCAATAGCCTACCGAATATTGGAGGAGGCTCTCTCACATTTCTTGAGCTTGTTCTCTTTGAGAAGCTCACTGTTTCCCCGTACTCTGTCCTGTATATACTCGGCCATCTGGAATTTTGGTTCCTCAGTTTAAAGAGCCCACTAACCTCTCCTGCCTTCTCTCTCTTTATTCCATGGCCTGGCAACACATTCAAACGAGTAAACGAATTAGTTAGTGACTTTTTCATTTGTTTCCTGACAGAGAATTCTACTCTTCGATGGCTGATGTTCAGTGTTTAGAAAATCTACTTTCAGGTTTTGTCATTTTCGTTTCAGGTGGAAAGTTAAATCCAGTTCCCATTAGTTGTTCTTGCCACAAGCAAGAGCACACACGCCCATTACTACTTTGTGTGACAAAATAGGAAATGCACATAAAGCTTTTCCGCTAATGTGGAAATAGTCCCAAGAGAAAGCATTTGCCCATTTGTTTGAATTGAGAGCTAAATGATGCCTTTTTTTCATGGAATGCAATTTTTATTTGAAAGAACAAGTGACAGACAAATAATGGTTTTGCATACTTAGATATTAGACAAATGTTAAGTTTAAAATGAAAGCAGTGTCTTGTCACTTCAAAAGAAAACAACTGACAGTATTTGTTGCCAGTGACAATATTGAAGGTTTCAAGTGACAATTGGACTTTTAGAAAACTCATGACATATTTTGTGAGTTTAGTACTTTTAGACTTTTTTTGAGAAGTATGTAGAGATAGTAACAAATATATTTTTATATCATTTAATAAAACATGTTAATATTGGTAGAATCCATAGATCAGTGAGCCTGTATTTTTCAATGATCAGTGTTAGACAATCATGCAAAAATGAAAGACCAGTCAAAGGGCAAAATATGCCATTCAGTGTAAGAGAGTACAATGTGACAGATACAGTGACGTTCACTCATTTGGTTTCAGATTTCACCTTGTAAGGAAGTTCTAAATAACTACCATTTGTCAAGTTTTGGTATTAATAGCAAGGAAGAATATCCATAATTATTGGAAAAGTCTATTCAAGTACTCCTTATTTCTAACTACATCTCAATGTAAGGCTGAATTTTCTTTTTTTTTTTTTTTTTTTTTTTGTGGGTACCGGGGGGTCGACCTCAGGACCTCGCGTGCCAACCGGCACCCGTGCTGCTGAGCGATGTCACCAGCCCCTTTTTCGTATGTGGGATCCGGGAGTCGAACTCGGACCCTCGCGCTTGCAAGGCAGGCGCTTACGCCGCTGAGCCATCTCACCGGCCCTGAATTTTCTTTAATACTTTAATCAAAAGAACGTATTTAACATAGTCAGAAATACAGATAAGAATCTAGTCCTCTTCCTTCAAGCCAGACTTCAAAAATCTTGTGCACAAATGTAAAACACCACCACTGTTTGCACTAATATTTTTGAAAAACACAGTTATCTCCTACTAAAATGTATTATTTATTTTAACATATAATGTGCTTATTATTTTCATTTTAGAATATGTAACTTAGTTTTTAAATTTTTCAACTTTTTCTGTCATGATAAATACAACCAACATTAAAAACAGGTTTGGGGGATTATCAGTGTATTTTAGAATTATAAAGGGATTCAGAGATGAAAAAGTTTTTAAACTGCTACTACAATCACCCTGATATTCTGTACGGATAGAGCTGACCCTTTTAGAGCACTGGGTACATTCCTGGGGCTATCACAGCTCTGAGAGTGTACCCTGAACTCATCTATTTGTGAGAATAGTGTAGTAAGAGAAATACCATTTGAACCCCTCTTGGAGAGGTTAAAATAACACATAGCTTCCCCAAATGACATAGCTAGTAAACAGAAATATTAGAAATTTGAACACAGGCAATCTGTTCTGTAGTTCACACTCTTAAATACACTTCTGTATTTTTCCGCTAAATGTTTTTTCACATATTACAGTGATTTCAATATTTAAAAGAGATTTTATTAGAGATATTTTAAACCAAACATTTGCTGCTGTTTTATCATGTAATCATTTTTAAACAGTGGGAGTAACTTGATTCATTTAATTCACAAGTTTTAATTTATTTTTGTATGTGTGGTGAGTAAATATTGAAATACTGATTAATGTTTAAGGGAATGTTAAGTATTTATGCGAGTTTTAACACTGACATGTTGAATATCAAAGAAAGCACAGGGGTTAGTGAGGGTTGCTGTTTGTACACAATAACTGAAATGCTGGGAGTGAGGACCATGAGGACGCCAGACATACGGTAAAACTGACAGCTGTCACCTAACTGCCTTGAGCTGTATCTGAGTTCAGCATGTAGAAACTTGTGATTTGTATACCAACCAGTATTTGAGAAAGCTGGTGGTACTGGAATGTAATAGGAGAATCATAGATACTTTCTGTAGCAATCGAAAGCAACTGTCATTTTGTTTACATTTCTAGTTAAGATTTACAAGTCTTAGTTACCTCTTAATTTATTTTTATTTTTTATTTATTTATTTTTTTTTTGTGGGTACCGGGGGGTCGACCTCAGGACCTCGAGCGCCAGCAGGCGCCCGTGCCGCTGAGCGATATCACCGGCCCCTTTTTCGTATGTGGGATCCGGGAGTCAAACTCGGGCCGTCGCGCTTGCCGGGCAGGCGCTTAAGCCGCTGAGCCATCTCACCGGCCCCAGTTACCTCTTAATTTAAACTCACATATAAAACTAAGAGACAGAGAAATTAGATGAAAAGTATTTCAAAGAAAGGGCTTAATGAATTCCTTATCCTTAAGGGATTCATAAGGAAGTATTTGCAATTGAAATACTATGATGCCTACAACTTCATTCCAAATGGTAGCATAAGTCAAGCAAAAGAACAAACCGTATACCACCCACGTTAAGTATGTTATAGAGAAAAAAAAAAAAGTGTAAATGTTGAAATTCTACCATCGCTGAATCGATATGGAGATGGTATGAGTGATTATTGTTATATCATCTCATCTTTCCATATATATGGAATTTTTCAATAACATTAAGTGTTGAAGCAGTCGTATATTTTAAATCTCACTTTTATTGTTACCATATTTGAAAATTTACTGTGTGATCAGAACCCGCATGAGACACAGGGAACCTCCTGTTCAGAGAGTTTTTTTTCAAAGTTTACAAAATTTGTTCTGGAAGAATCTTGAATGTAGTTTTCTATATGTTTGTTTTATATTTACAGCTCAATATGGTGGGTGTGTTACTTATACTAAATAGGTCTGAACATATGTAAGTTTTTTTGTTGCACATTCTTTTCAGCCATTCCAAACTTAGAGTCAATACATTTGAGTGGTAAGAGCCGGGGCTCAGATTTCCTTGGTTTTTGGCACTGTAGGTCTTTCCATCAAACCATTTAAACTCTCTATGCCAGTTTCTTAATCCCCAAAACTGTGATAAATGGAAGTTGCCTTGGATGGATAGTGTGTGAATTTCCTCAGTGAGTACACAGAAAAGTGGTTTTTTTTTTTTTGGTGGGTACCGGGGGTCGACCTCAGGACCTCGTGCACCAGCAGGTGCCCATGCCGCTGAGCAATATCACTGGCCCTTTTTTTGTATGTGGGTTCCAGGAGTCGAACTCGGGCCCTCGCGCTTGCCGGGCAGGCGCTTAAGCCGCTGAGCCATCTCACCGGCCCTGGAAAAGTCTTATAACTCTGCTGACAGTATGAGCAGCCTTCAAAACATATTAGCTATTTTTTGTTAAAAAAAAAAAATAGTGTTAGGCATCACTAACGAACTTACATAAAGTAGTTAAAAGTATTATAAATAGAATCAGATCTTATACTCCTTGAGTTCAGAATTTCTTTTTTTTTTCCATTCTTTTTTATTGGTTATGAAGATTAGTGCTTTGCATTTTGGCAAATTTCTACACGTATGTAACATATTTGGTCATCCCTTCCCTATCACCACCTGCCCCTTCCTTCTCCCTAGTTTCAAATTTTTTTTCTGAGGGATGTTTCAATGTACAGGAAATATTTTGCTCATTCCCATCTCCCTTATTACTTGCCTTTATATTTCCCTCTCTCCCCTGGATTCCCTTCCATTTGTTTAAAATTGTCTTCCTTCTACTCTCTTGGCATCTTTTTATTTATTTATTTATTTATTTATTTATTTATTTATTTATTTATTTAATTTATATTGAGGGAGAACATGCAATATATTTTTTTCTGAGTCTGGCTTATTTCACTTAACCAGATGGTCTCCAGATCCATTCATTTTCCTGTAAGTGACAGGATTTCATTTGTTATGGCTGAGTAATACTCCATTGTGTACATTTCACATTTAGTTCAGAATCTCTATTAACTGTAACTGTACTTTGTGCAATTTCTGCTCAATTTTTCAATTAACTCTACCTTCCATTTTCAATAGCTTATGGCTGGATGGTTTCAAAGTTGGTGTAACTGTAACTTCAATTTATTTGTTAGTCTTATAGAAACAATTAGACAGATCACTATAGGCTTGACTTATCCTATTTAAGACAGAATTTGGCCCAGTTTATGTTCATTACTATGTAAGGAAATTTTATAGAATCCCCTGGGTTCCTAGCATCATATTTCTGATCAATTCAATTGAGGGGTCTTCTATTTTCTACTTAGAGATGCTAAGTGCTTTATATGAATTTTCTTGTTTAATCCATATAGTAAACCTGTTGAATTAACCATATTGTACCTAGATCACTTAGGAGGAAGACTGCTTTCCAAAGAGTTGAGGAGGATGTCCAACGTTGCACAGCAAGTAGGTGGCAAATCTGAAGCCTGAGGCCAACCTGATTATCTTATCCATTCCAACCTTTTAGTGTCTTTACTCTTAGCATAAAGAAAATATTGAAATAATTAAATGCATCTATGAGCCTATATTAGATCCTGTGATCCTGCAACATTTGTGAGAGAGGCATGGTATGAAAAATCCTAGGAATAACAGAAAGTTGGATTGGCCCTTTATCTGTCCTGTTAGTAGCTGAACTGGTCCGGTTCTTAAACCCTTGTGTGCTCACTTCCTCATCTGAGAGCAGAAGTAGACGATCTCCATATTTCTGGATAACCAGGAAGTGCAAATCAAAGAATCTTACACAGTACACAGCATGAAGTAAGTTTTAGCACATAACATCGCACATCTCGTTAACTCATAAACTATTTTTGTTTGGCTCCTCGGGTGCTACCCATTTTCATTAGAATGTTCCTAACGCAGCCATTTGTTCTCAAGATTTCTGAAAGCTGTGGTTCCACGTTGGACCCTTCCTGCTGGACGGCAAAGCATTTTAGATAATCCTGTGAAGACGTAAAATTCATTTGAGACAGACGAGTCCCTGTGGGCCGGCACACAGCTCAGGCACGGAGCAGAGAGTCCGGCAGCCTTCCACAGACGCGAGCCTGCATTTCCATCATGCTCATCGCGAAGCTGTGCTGCAGATACCTCATCCTGCAGTCCGTCGTTCATCTCAAGTATTTCCTTTTTTTTTTTTTTTATGTTTTTAATTTTTAAAACAAACTCTGGCAAGTTTTATTAATGAAAAATTTTGCATGGTTTATTTCTCATGGGTCTGTTCTGGCTGCTTCTAATGATACCAGAATCACCTGGATCAGTGGTCACCAGTGTGCATGCTCTAGTATTTTCCCCATGCTGCGCTCAGTTCAGTATTATTGCCGCTGTAGTGGTGGACACCAGTTTGGCCAACATGGTATGGTACTCTATTTCAGATTTCCTCAACGCTGGGTAGTTGTTGGCAAGGATGCCCAATTTCGCTTTGCCCTGTCTGATAATCTTCAGCCTCTGCTTGTCCCCCACCACATATCTTCCACTGTTCATAACAAGTTGGAGCCTAGAGTTGATGTACTCAGATTTTTTCATCTTCTTTGCAGCCACCATCTTCCTGCCTTAGGTGCAAATGGCTCTCAACCAGGCTCAGCTGCCCTGATGGCCTGGAGCGAGAAAGGGTCCTCTCTAATGACCATTGTCATTACCATAATTTGCTTGATTGGCAGCTTACTCTTTCCTATTACTGGGTTCTCTGCTAATGAGTATTCTCCATCTGGACAAATATGTTTTAAATGAAACTTCTCTTGGAAGAGTAATGATACTCCGTTTTGTCTATACAGCAATTATTTAAAAATAAGAATGCCTTGTGTTTTATTTATTTCAGACAGCTAATCTTATTAGTTTTGAAAATGTTAAGCCTTTGGTGTCATTCTTAAAAGTGAAGGTATTAGTAATCATGAGTTAGTACTGGTTAGACGCAGTGACCAGGAGTCCTAAAATATTCAACTCAGTTACATTTGATGACCATTAACTCATTTGTTATCAGATTAAATTAGTTTCTCAGGGATAGTTTTGAACTGAAATGGATTAATTAACTGAAAAGTCACTGGATTACTCTGGGGAGCACCAAGAATTAAGATCTTTCTTTTTGTTTTTGTGAAGGCAGGAGAAGGGTAGGGAGGTATGATGAAAACGTTACTTAAAGAATCAGAAAAGAGCTCCGGGTGTACATAAATCTATAAACAAAACTGACCATCTATAAAATAAAGTGACTTGACATTAAAATGCTTTCATAAGTCCCAAGTACGGAAGGGTTATGTCTCAAACTATGTAAATAAAATACTGACTTCTAACCAATAGAATCCTTGAAAGTGGATGGCTATGCTGTCTACCTTTAAAAAGTCACATGGGTAATACTAGAAATACTATCATGCACTTAACTCATTTATCTTCTTTAACTGAACACTTAATGTAAGACAGTCATTCGTACTCCTTATGTAGTAATGAATTTGGCCTTGTGCAAATGAAGACCTAGCCTTTGCTCTGGGCATCTGGTATGTAATGTATATCATAGCTAAGAGGGTGTCTTTGTTTAGGGTGAGGCTGGCTACACTGGATCTTAGAGTTGGACAGACACACCTGATAGTCCTTGAGTAGGGGCATCCATTTCACAAAGCTCAGTGGTACTGTGGGATTTTAGATCACTCGGTGTCAGTTGACCTGGTCTGGGTTCAACCACCTAGGAATGAAGAGTGTCTACAGGGCCACCCACTCGGAGCCCCTCCTGTCTCTCTGGAGCTATTCCTAGTCCCCATTCCCCATTCCTATTCTCTAATAAATGTTCCTACTCTTAAAAAAAAAGAAAAATAGTGTCTACACAGTGAAGCCTCAGTAAAAACTCTGGACATAGAAACTTGGGGACGTCCCCTTGTTGGCAGGACCCCATGCGTATTGTGCTGTGGTGGTTAGGGCGGCGTGTCGAGTTGGTTGGCTTTGGGATCTTCCCAGGGGACTGGGAGAGCACACCTGGGGCATGTCTGGGTTGGTTCATAGATGTATGAATTTGGCTGCTAAGCTGCATATGGTCCCTGGCCTGTTTCCCTGCTGGCATCGTTCCCTGCTCTGCCTCTCGGCTACCGTGAACTACGCAGCTTTGTTCCACCACGCCCTTCTGCCATGGAGCCGGGTGACCACAGTCTGAGCCAAATTAAAACATGGGCCAAATTAACCTCTCCCCCTTTAAACTGTGGGTGTCAGGTATTGAGTCCAGCAAGGGGAAATCTAATATATCGTTGGCTTTCATAGCTAATACAGCGTTACTCATTAATGACAAGAATGTAATTTGTCTTGACTCAGTGGGGAGAAGACAATATGTATAGGGTTCGTATTTACAGTCATCATGAATTCCATTATGTATCTTTCCCTTGGGCAATTTTAATTTGTATTTTTCCCTCTAAACAGTAACTAAGAGTACCGAAGCTTTCCAGGAGCTTTTTGAATCCCTCTAGCAAAGCATTCAATTTGAGGTGGTTTGGAGACCTCTCCACTGAACTTTCAGTTGTTATAAGAGAGGAGGGCAGTCTGGGGACAGTACTCTGAGCTCCTCGCAGTTTGGCTAACTCCAGGCATTTATAACAAACTTTGTAAGCATCGTTAAACCCTGTATTACCTTCTGAATTTTTCTAGCCTAGATTACATTCAGCAGAATTATACTGTTATTTCGATTATGTTGTATTTCTTACGAAAAGTGGATCAAACACTTAAATAGTGATATGCTATCAATTGTCTAGTATACACTGCCTAGCTGACATATTTTTACTATCTGCATATCTCCTTCATATGAATGTCATAATTTAAGTCGTGCTCTGCATTCTGTTTATTCTATAGAATATAAATAGTATACTTTTTCATTGAGTGATACAATATACTATTTTGATAGAATACTAATAGTCTATTCCAAATCCATCTCCACTTAAAAATTTTACCATGGGGTAAATCAAACACAAGTCTAGAAAAAATTTTATGTCTAATTATCCATAAGGTTGTCTTAATGACTTCTGAATGGCAAGACTAATTACTTTGTCATGTCCTCATTGAGTGTACAAATGAATGGGCCAGCCAAATCGCTGGTTCTGTTTGATTAGCTCCCACTCACTGTGCTTCGGCCATTGTCATTTGTTTGGAAGTCAGATTTCAGAAACCAGCTCTCCCACGAAGCGGAACACTGCCAACTCTGGTGGGGGAACATAAATTCTATCACAGTTATATTTCAAATCCATTCTTTTTTTTTTTTTTTTGTGGGTACCAGGGGGACGACCTCAGGACCTCGCGCGCCAACAGGCACCCGTGCCACTGAGCGATATCACCGGCCCCTTTTTCGTATGTGGTTTCCGGGAGTCGAACTCGGGCCCTCGCGCTTGCAAGGCAGGCGCTTATGCCGCTGAGCCATCTCACCGGCCCTCAAATCCATTCTTAAAAAGGCCTTCCACTGCGGGCCTCAGCCTGCAGCAGACATTTATGAATGGGTCAGAAAATGAAAAGTATAAATTAAAACATTGGGTCTTTAATTACAGCTGCACAAATAGCACTATAGTTACAAAATTGTTAAAAGTCAATTAAGGAAGAAGGTTGCCACCTGATCTCCCTGAACCCAATCTGTTCAATTAGGTAATCTGTTCTGAAATCAAATGTTTGTGGAAACCTAGGCTTTTTAACAGCGTATTATTTTCCTCAGAAGGGAAGTCCAGAGATTTCTTGGAATTGCTGTTTCAAAAGAACATATATAAGAAACAATGTTACTGCTTTGTACAAATCATGTACAGTAGTTCCCCCTTCACTGCATCTTAATACCTGCTGTGGATGCCTGAAGCCTTGAGTGGTACCAAACCCCAAACATTTACTATGTTTTTCCCTACAGATACAAGCTTATGATAAAGTTTAATTTATAAATTAGGCTTCTTAAGAGATTAATAATAATTTACAAACTCAGTGTACAATTTTTTTAAGGAGAGAACTTTTACTTAAAGGGAAAACCTTTTCACTTAAAGAAAGCATCTTTTGGCTTCTCACTGGAGCATCTGAATGGCCAGGATTTCTGCCTTTGTGCTTGGGACCATTATAAATTAAGGGTTATTGAGCACATGCAGTGTGGTGACTGCCTGGTAACCAAGATGTCCACTGACTGATGGGTGAACAGTGTGTGTGGTGTAGAAAGCGTGGAGAATCTGGACTAAAGGATGGCTCACCCCCTGGCTGGAAAGGAGAAGAACGGCATGGGATTTAGTGACACTTCTCTGAATGGTGTGCAACGTAAAAATTACAAAAATTGTTTATTTATGAATTTTTTCATCAATATTTCTGACAGATTTTGACTGCAGATAACTGAAACTGGAAAGCAAAACTACAAATAAGGGAAAATGACTGCAATCTCTAACCCACACTTGTTGAAGAGATGTGGCTGGCATGCTTACAAAATACAATACAGCTTTCACTTATTAGTTCTGAAAACTCTTGAGCATTTTATAATTTTTATTTTACATACTTACCAGCAGAAATAATATTAATGGTTCTGCAATAGAGAAAATAAAATTTCCTCATTGCATTGTGTCCATACTCATAATTTATATAATCTTTAAATTATAAGAAGGGTTTAGGGTTTTGACTTTTTAAAGAATAACTAATTTAGCAAATGTAATAAAATTGTGATTCTTCAAAAGGAGGACTGGTGAGTAGAAGCTGGGAAATACTCCGAAGCAAAAGGCATCTATTGTAAAATACTCTAGGATGGGATGCGTTGTGACTATATCGTTGGCCTCAGTGGCATCCCGACCTTTAATGGCTCCACCACTTAGTTATCATTAAATACTAAAAAATTTACTTCCTAGCTTATTTATTTCCCACAGAATTATGAGGAATTTATTAGTATTTTCCTTTTATTAATGACCAATTGAGAATTTGATGCCTTTGGTAACATAAGTAGATCTACAGAGGCTCAAGTTAAAAATGCAGTAATTCGATGAGGATTTTTTTTTCTTTTTTGTGATAGCACTATAAATAATTTTCTGAATGAGCAGAATAAGTAAATTGAATAACAAATGAAGTGAGTGTCAAATACATTGATACAACTAAGTCACAAAGGCAATTATAATCATTATTGTTATATATAATATGAACTTTTTTATATAGAAAGATCCCTTTTGGTGTTATTCATCTATCTAGAAAATAACACAAGCCAAGTTTTTCAACAATACTTCGAAAATTTCTAATGACATTAATTTTAAAAATATTTCTATTTTTAATGGAAAGTTTCAAATATAGGGAAAACATAGATCATAGGAGGATTCCCATATATTGGTTATATATATTCATCAAATGGTTACTTTTTGCCATATTTGCTTCTATCACATTTCTGATGAATTATTTTAGAGTAATTGCAGATATGATCTCATACCTAGTTTTGTATCTACTGTAAAATGAGACATTTTTATAATAGTATCATTATTGTTCCCCCATATCAACAAAGCTTCCTTGATATCATGTAATATTCTTCGCATTTAAAAATTTCTCAAATTAAGCACAAATGGGCCAGTGAGATGGCTCAGCGGCGTAAGCGCCTGCCTTGCAAGCGCGAGGGCCCGAGTTCGACTCCCGGTACCCACATACGAAAAAAGGGCTGGTGATATTGCTCAAGGGCACGGGTGCCTGTTGGCGCTCGAGGTCCTGAGGTCGATCCTCCGGGACTCACCAAAAAAAAAAAAAAAAAAAGTTAAGCACAAATATCTTTTAATTTGTTTAATCATTCAATTAAGGTAAGGCATTGCCTTAGTTGACATGTTTCTTGAGTCTCTTTTAGTCTCTGGTCCCTTCCCCGACCCCTCTTTTTATGACATTAAGTTGTTGAAGAGAAGGTCCCATTTCCCTGTGTAATTCCTTCCTGTACCTCAGATTACTGTGTAACCTGCTCCTCTACCCCCGTATTACTCAGAAGCAGGAAGTTAGACTTAACGTTTTGGTTAAGGAAATGTTAAAGGCCCTTGGAAAGAATCCCCCGTAAGTGATGCTTATCGACCCCCTGCGTTCCGTCTGATGTGTGTCACGCCCAACTGTTTCATTAGTCATCTTGCTGACAGTGTTCTGGGGTTCGGGTGGCTACGGCATGATTTCTTCACTCTAGATTTGTGCCCTTTCCTTTCCCATCTGTATGTTGTTGTGGAAAATGCAACTGGAGACTGTAATTTTCGATTTTTATGCTGATCTCTCCAAATAGTACCATATTTGTTTCATTTTACTGTTTTTCCTAGCTGGATGCATAATTTTGAAATTTATAATAGGAAATGTGGGGACTGAATCCTCAATTTTTATGGACCGTATTTCCATTTGACTAGACCTTTTGGAAATGAATATTTGTTGGCAGTATTTGTTCTGCAAGCCAGAAATTCCCTTAGTAAAGCAAAACCATCACAGAAATCTTTTTCTGTAGGTGTATTTTTGAGCGACATTAATTTCTACCTTTTTTTCTGCATCTACAAAGTGGATGTATTGGGAATTGTTTCTGGAAAACTTGCAAGGGGAGACAAGGCCTTCGCACAGCCAGGGGCAGTTCAGTGGCAGGCATCCAGGTAGCTTCTGTCCCAGCCAGGGGAATCCTATCTTCATCTCTTATACGTCAGACTGGGAGGCCGTGCAAAATTTTGTTTAAAAGATGAAAATAATAAACACATACATAGTCCCATGCTAACAAATCACACTATACAAAAAAGTCCCGCCTGTTTCCTGCCCAGATCCTGGCACATGAGATTTGGGCCGACTGTGACCTGCAGGGCATCGTCCTTGGGGAAGAGGGGCAGGCGGTGCTGACCACTTCAACTCGCTCAGGTGAGCAAAAGCGGGCTGTGCTGTATGGGCCGTAACTGCAGAGAGGGGCACTGCAGTGATGCTCTAGGTTTCAAGAGTAATTTTTGCCCCATTGGCAAATCTCCAGACTAAGAAGCATTTGGCAATGGCTGGAGGTAGTTTTGATTCTCGCAAGGGGGTGAGGGTACTACAACATCTATTAGGGAGAGGCTAGAGCTTTGGCTATATATTTTATGATGCAAATAGGATATTCGCCACAAGAAAGAATTACCTAGCCAAAACAATCAGGAATGCCAAGGTTGAGAAACTGTGAATTAGACCAGTAACGCTTAGGTGATAAAAGAAGAAATAAAAGTAGATGAAGTTGGACAAGCAGAATGTCTGTGCTGCTAGTGTTGGAGGAAGAATTGGGGTGGATTTGAATACTAGCTTCAGAAGCACCTGTCTGTGATAAAGAAACAGGAGGAAGGATGTGGGCCCAAACATACTGAGAAGTGCAGGGTGCAGATCGAGGGAGTGCATTCGTGTTGGTTAGAATGCATAGCTTCCCTCGCAGGCAGCTGTGTACAACCTGCCCAGTCAACTGCACTGAAGAGGGCTGCTTGTGGCTCTAAAGTATGAAGAAACTGTGAAGGATGAAATGGTTATGAAATACAATTATATTTAGGTAACGTTTAACATGAAAACATTCTTAAGGAATCAGTTTGTGTCTAACTGTGGGGATTATAAGCCTAATTATCAGAAAGGATTGGGTAGTTCATGTAGGTGGAGAAAAGAGGTCAAGAATTATGTCATAGGAGTGTATGGTACAAACGAAGAAACTAGTATGAGATGTACCGAGCCACGAGCAAGAAAAGTGCAATACAACTTGAAGTTCTTTGGGTCATAGTTTCTGGAAGTTTAGATTTGATGCAGTAGATTAGAGAGAGTCCTTGTAAATTCCTGAGCAGCAGAGATGAATGGAAATGTCCTCTGTGTAATACTTTTTGTGCAGCCCTGCGTTAGATCATAGTGTGAAGAAAATGAGGCATGTGACAGGGCGATCAGCTAAGAAACTACTGAAGTTCTGCCCTCAATTTACAAACAAAATATCTCTTCATGGATACCCGTAAAATATGTCCTCATATACATGAAATGTGCTATTAAGTTTCCATTCAATTTTCTTGGGTATGTACACTTAGTCCTTTAGATTTTCCTCTCAGGCACATTTCCCAACACTTGAGTGAGTTATTTTGCTCTTGCCTCTGTACGTTCTGATTTTGTTTTTCCATATCTCACTTCATTTACCACGATTCAAATTGAACAGAGTATTCTCATAAACTTCAGATCAAAACTGAACAGAAGTAAACGATCTTGTTCACTCAAAATGAAATATTTGAACTTTTTGTTCTTAAGTGATTAATGTTTAAGAAAATGACAAAGTTTGGCTTAATCCAATGTTTTACAACTTCATCATATATTTTCGGTAACAAAATGTAATTATAAACTGTGAGACCAAGGTAAATTACTGCATTAAAGATTATTTTTAAAAATGAAAGCTTACGTCTAGTCTATATTAAAAGACATTTCAATGCAAGGCTCACTTTGCAAAAATATTTTAAAGTAATAACTGCAAATAAGGCAAGATTATTTTAAACTTGTAAATTAAGTTTTCCTTGCAATGGTGCTTAGTGGAGAGAATCTAACCTCCTTCTGCCTTTCATTATAAATGTAAAACACACCAGTAAAATACCTGAAGGCAAATCAATGCAGAAATTGTTGTTCTCCAAGCCCAAAACAGATCAAGTGGTTAAAACTAAAAGAAGGGATGATTCCACAGTAGAAAATGGACTGGATTTACCCTTCTGTGTGAAACAAAATTTTTTTTTTTTGTATATGCGGGTACTGGGAGTTGAACTCAGGACCTCGTGCTTGCCAGGCAGGCACTTATGCCACTGAGCTATATCACCGGCCCAGAAACAAATTTTTAAAAAGTCAAAACACATGAGGCAATGGCTCTCAGGATATTTGATGTGGAGCAATGAGAATAGAGAGACCTGTGAGATAGAAAACAAAGTGTGCTGTATGGCATTTAAGTGCTTCAGTTTTGTTCCTGAAGAATATTTCCAGGACCACAGGGAGAGAAAACCCAGGGAGAATCTGGCACTTTTCCTGAGTGAAGGAGACAGAACTAGATATCCCAGATGGCTAACGTGCTCAGGACAGAAGACAGAGGGGAAAAGTTAACACAGCCAAGAAGACTGAAGATCTGTAGTCACCCGAGATTATTTAGTTGGATTCTGATCCCTGCGTATATAAATTGTGGTTGAAATTTAAACAGTGACCGTTAATTTTGGAAAGTGATAATAAAAGACACATTGTTATTAATCCTCTTCAAAATAATCCATCTTGGTTTGAACACACTTATCCCACTGTCCTTACCACTTTCCGAAGCAGTTCTGGAAGTCCTCTTTCATGTCTTCAGTTGCTCTACCTGGGGTGCCTTGATGTGCTCAGTTGATTCAAAATGCTTACCTTTCATTGTCATTTTGACTTTGGGGAAGAGCCAGAAATTTCATAATACCAGATGTGGTGATAATGTAGATGAGGGGACACCTTTTTAGGAGCGGAGCCTGCCTTTCTGTTGGATGACACTGGGCAGCCACATTCACTGTATTGTAAATCACACCTCATGAAGACATAGAAGAGGACTTCCAGAACTGCTTCCAACAGTGGGAAGAATGGTGGATAAGTGTGTTTGAAGTGAGGTGGAGTACTTTGAAGGGGATAATGACAATGTGCCTTTTACTGTAATAAAATTTTTAAATTTAAACATTCAGAATATAATTTGTCCATACCTCATAGTATGTGTGGAAATCATCAAAGTGTTAGAGAAAATACACCCCAGAAGTTTAAAGAGAATATCTGGGAATAGTACCTGTTCCTAGCAAGCAGAATAGAAAACCTTATAAATCATAAGAGATAGTACTCAAAACTGTTTTGTACCAGGAGGTAAAATGTATGCTATATGAAATGCCTAAGAAGCTTAAAAGCAAGACCCAAAAGAAGTAAGCAAGACCCAAGAAAGGTAACTATACTATAGAGTAAGGATCGAAAATATTTAGAAAATATTCATTAACCAGTAAGTTAAAATTTACAGTGAATGGCATCAAAACAAAAATTACTAGCTGTTAAAAAAGCAAGAAAACTAACCAGTTGAAAACTGATTTGTAAATACCAGAGATGATACAGTTAGCAAAATGTCATTCATTCTTTTATTATAATTATATCCCATGGGTTTAAGAAGCTTTAGAAAAAGTTGAATATACCACATATAGTCATGAAAGATACAAGAAAGACTAAAGCCAAACTTCTAGAGATGAAAAATTCCAACATTTGAAAGGAAAAATATACTGGGTGATATTAACAGCCTACTAGACACTGCAGAAGAAAAGTAAGTGATCTTGAAAACAGCAGTAGCAAATATCCAGTGGGGAACAAAGAGAAAAATATCCTGAAGAGGAAAAATAAGTAGATCACTAATGAGTTGTGGGGCAACTTTAAACGCCTAATATAGTGCCCAAGGAGGGGGTGAGTTTTAAAAATATTTTAGGACATTGTAGCCAACTGCTTCCTAAAGTTGATGACTACTATAAATACATATGCAGGAACTGCAGCAACCTCAACAAACATGAAGAAAACTATACCAGAATATAACACAACCAAATTGCTTTAAAAGCATGATGAAAACTCTAAGATTTTATCCGAAGCACCCAAATTACTAAAGACATTTCGAAGAGAGAAAAACAAAAAAGAAAAGAAAACAAAAAATGATCTTGATGACAGCAGTTTTGTTTGGAAACAATGCAAACTAAATGTCAGTGAAAAACTTTGAGAATACTGAATCAAAGTAAAGATGACCAAGAATTCTTCACTCAGTAAAAATATCATTTAGAAACAATGGTGAGGGCCGGTGATATAGCTCAGCGGCATAAACACCTGCCCGGCAAGCGTGAGATCCTGAGTTTGACTCCCGGTACTCATATAAAAAAAAAAGAAGAAAAGAAACAATTGTGAAATTATAGCCTTTTTGGACTAATCTATGTCTCAGACCTACGTTATAGAATTGCTAAAGAAATTCTTAACCAGAAGCAACATATTACCCCAGGGAAACCTGGATTTATGCAAAGCAATGAAGAACATGGGAACAGTAGCTGTATGAATAAATACAAATACCCTTTTTCTTATTATTGAAATCTTCATGGGTGATCAACTCTTTAAAGCAACAGTAATATTAATCCATTACGGAGTTTTACAGGAATTGAAGTATGTAAAAGCAATAGCATGAAGTTTGAGGAGGGAAAAATGAATGCATATTACTGTGTATTTCTTTTATGTGAAGTGGTATAAAACATCCCTTCATAATAAATTGTGTTAAATTAAGAATTGGTACTATAAACCTTAAAGCAACCACTGAAATAATACAATCAAAAGATATAGCTAAAAAGTTAAAATGGAATCCTAAGATACTCAATGCAAAAGGTAGAAAAAGAAGAAAAATTAAGCAGAACAGATAAAAAATGAAAAAATAAAGAGTATGGTAGATTTAAGCCCAATCATGTCAATAATCACTATATATATAATTCACTATAATCGCTATATATATAACTATGTATGTAGCTATATAACTATATCTATAGTTAAGTGCAAGACAGACATTATTAAGGAAGGCACAGTGTATCCTGACTACAAAAAACTGCCTTAGAAGTTAAATCACAATAGATAAAAGGAGGAGCAAGCAGCACATGGTAATCGAGGCACTGTGCTCACCCTAACTCCTGAGAACTGCAATGCATGTGGACGCTGAGAGGCACGGAACTCCTACGCACTGGCCTCCTTTGGATCCAAACAATGACTTGGATTCTCTGTCACATTTCCTTTGTCAGCATTTTTCTAAGTACCTTGCAGAGGTATCAAGTGAAATACGCTAGATTATGGGCAAAGAGGCCACTGCATAGTTTTGAAGTATATTTATATGTCTTCTGTTTAAAAACTGGCTAGCACTGAGAAAAAAACAGGGACTAAAAAAATCCTTGAATAAAGATGCTTTTTACATTTCGAGAGCATATTCTCCTCTATAAAATTTGAAAAGAAGGAGATACAATTTGAATAATAGTAAAATACTGAGATGTTTTCCTTCTTACTTTCAAGTATGGGGAGAATAGATGAGTTACTTTGCACGTATTTAAATTGTCAGTACACAAGTCTTTCGGAGGTATGCTAGGAATGGGGTTATAAAGATGTGGAAGAGAGGAGACTATATCTAGAGAAGCACTGCCCCAAGTGATCCTTCCCATGCAATTCCTTGTATTGATAACACCTGCTACAAGTGGCCTCAGACGTACAAAGGTCTGTTCTAAACATGAACGACTCATTTTCCCATTGACGGCTTCTTCAAGTGTAATTGGCGTGTGTTGGTGGTATGGTGAGAGCATAGGGAGGGAGGGAGTTTTGTCATGTTAGGCACTGTGGAAGCAAATGAGGCCCAAGATGAAAAGAGACTTTTAGACAGCTGTCTTAAAGAGGGACTATATACATCAGAAGGATAATTTGGTATCTGCTTCGGCATCCAGACAGGTTAAAGGTGAGGTGCGGTACAACCCAGAACTTTCATCATGATTTAAAATCTGGGGACCTGTAAAACAGTGTTTGATCTCTGTCTTTCCACCTAGTGGATCTGTCCTGGTTGCAGTGTAAAATGTATTTCGTGCTGTGAGTCATTGTCAAAATAGTTGGAAAATCATTGCCCAGAAAATTTACTCTCTTTGACCTAGCTAGCTTATAAAAATAACATACTTGTTGCAATATAGTAATTTGAATTTAGGCAACCAAACTATGTAAAAATAAGCTTGTGATAACTTTTAGCTGTGCATAAAAATTTTAATTAATTTATTTCCTGGGTAAGTAGTATATTCTCAAAGTCTAAAGTCCAGGGTTTCAAAGAAAATACAATAAAAACAATGTTTTCTCTCTTATCTCTCTTCTAGACTTTATTTACCCTTCCAAGACATGAACAATAAGTAGGTTCTTGTGTATTCTCTTGAAGATTTTTTTTTTTTTATTAACTATGTGTTTCAAGATAAGGGAAATTTTTGCCTAAATTAGTGAAGCCCTTAGAAGACTACTTTTATTTCCTCAGACATCCTAACCTGTAAATACTCAGTACTCATGCTATAATTCTGGTGCCCAAACTCTTGTAATCTGGATGCTCCCCAAAAAATTCAGATTCAAAATATTATTCTATTCAAAGTATTCATTCTATTAGCAAGCGAGCCAATTGACTGACTGTCCAAGACACACACTTGATTTGTGCTGTGCTCATAATGGGACCTACAAAAACATTTTGTAATAATAGCTAATACTTAAAAAGCATTTACTCTATTCCAGGATGATTTTAACTAATATATTCAAAATACACAAATACTAGGTATGATAGAAAAATATAGGGAATGTTTAAATTAAAAAGTTATTGCAGTGGAAGGCACATTGCCATTAATCCATTCAAAATACTCCCCTTCTTTTCGAACAAACACATTTGTCTCATTGTTCTGGCCTCTTTCTGCAACAGCTCTGGAAGTCCTCTTTCATGTCTTTAATTGCGCTGCTCTCATAGCTATCTTGATGTCCTGAATCAATTCAGGATATTTACTTTTCATGATTATTTTGACTTTGGAGAAGAGCCAGAAGTTGAATGGTGCCAGATATAGTGAATACAGAGTTTGCCTTCCTGTTGGATGGCGCTTGGCTGCAGCTTTCACTACATTTTTGATGACACCCAAAAAAGATACTCGTGAAAGAGGACTACCAGAACTGCCTCAGAAAGTGGCAAGAACAATGGGATAAGCGTGTGTGAGTGAGGGGGAGGATTTTGAGGGGATTAATGGCAATGTGTCTTTTAGTGCAGTAACTTTTTAGAAATTTAAAAATTCAACCACACCCTGTACATACCGAATAATCTTTATGAAGATAGTACTAATATACTTTTACAAAAAACTGAGGCATGTAAGTAAGTGTAAATTCACACAGCTAACAAATACAGAGTTTGAATTCAAATTAAGCAGACTGGCTCCAAAGTTATATTTATCCCCGTGCTGCACTGCCACTTACCTATGCTAATAAAACCACACTTTCTCTTGCTGCATAAGAAGGGCTACAGGTATTCCAGGACCCACGCTATCACTAAAAATGATTTCCCTCTCCTGCAACCTCTTCTTGACCAGAGGAGTGGCATCCCCTACGTGGAGCGATGAGGACTTTTGCTCCTGCACTTCTCTAACTGAGAAGTTCAGGAGGGATGAAAGCAACCTCAGAGGGCCCAATGGGCTTCCGCTGGTTCTGTGAACTGGTGTCTCTGTTAAAAGATAGCATCATCTAGAGGAAAGATGACATACTTTGCCCTCTTCTAAAATTATAAAATTAGCTTTTCACCAGTCAAAAGTATTCTTGGACAAGCTAAAATAGAGTCCTTCAAAGAGTTTAAGATTTCCTACGATACCCAAAGGTGAATAAAAATGAAGACAGTTGGAAGCAGAGCCAGTGTTGGCCCCTGAAAAATATAAAAGATTAGTTTGTGGTAAGGGTTGTGTGACATCAAGTTTCTATAAAATTCTAAGTAAAATTGGCTTTGCTCTTTAAGAGTTCTTGGTAGAGAGGACTTATTGTGGGAAATGCAGCTATGTGCATTTTCAAAGAATTGGTGACTGAAAAGTAACTAGATTATATTCATGTTGATTCTCAAATTCCATTCAAACTTATGTTCAACAAAGTTAATATCTGATATTATATATTATCACATTGAAATGCAGTAGCCCCAAAGTTATAGCAATTAGTCCCCCAAGTATTTCATAAACATGTATGTTTTTCATTGAACTACAAATATATCAGATTTCTCCAAATTTTAAACTTAATTTTTAGTCAAGAAATTGACTGGTGTGTAACCCTTATAAAGATGACTATGCAAAGAACCACAGATATTAAGATGTATGAATTTCTTGAAAAAAAGATTGTACTTTTTTCTCACTTTCAGAGCTTTAAACACACAGGACGACTTAAATGTGTGTTTACTGATGAAAATAATGAAAAGATTCAAATGTTTTGAAGGCTGTTAAAATTACCACAGTTCTTAATCCCATAAAGAAAATATTTAGGATACATAGTTCATAATAGTCATTTTTGCATTATTTAACTGTTTATTTTTAAACTAAATGTGTAATTTAGTTTTTGAAAATCCTGGTAAACTTTCTAATCCTTAATCACAGAGTATAATATCATTTGCTGCTCTTATTTGATCCTTTACATACAAGCAACTCAGTTGCAAGAGAAAAATCCTAAAAATGCACAGATGGTACTACAACAAATCTATGGTATTCATAATTCATGAGTTTTTCGACCTAAATATAACAATAGCTAACATCAGTTTTACTCTGAGCCAGGCAATGTGTGAGACACTTAGAGAGAGTTGTTTCACTTAAGCCTTAAGCACCTCTATGATGAATTCAGTATTTGTACCTTCATTTTACTTGTGAAAACAGAGCTTAAGTGAAGTTGTCCTTTGTCCAATTTTATACACTTACAAAATAATGGGAACTAAACTCAAAATCAGTTAATTCCATACAGTCTGTGCTCTTAAGTGCCAGATTTCTTTACCTAAAAATGATCTATTCTTAATGACCCATAGTTTCTCTAATTTATAAATAGCAAAGAGATCTAAATACTCACTTCCTTCCACTTTAGAGTCATGGCTGACTGTTTCCAATAGGCATCAACCTCTCAACTTCCATCTTCCAGTTTCCTTCTCAGCATATAGGCTCTTGTGGCAATGAGAGTTAAATCTGATAAATTTTCTATCACTTTGTAAAAAAGATAGAAAGTAATTTTATTAAAAAAAATGAAAATAAGCATTCATATAACCTGAAGCCAAAAGATAAAAAGGGTTATAATTCCTTCTGAGGAGTTAAAGCTAACTGCTTTTTATAGTTAGAGATAATCAGAAGGAAGGCAGAGAGAATGGAGCATGCAGTGGAATTCAAAGTATATTTTGTAGTAGATGAAAATATAGAAAATAATTAATGGGTGCTTCCAGATTATGTGTTAAAATGTATTCTCTGAAATTCTATGGAAAATTGAATGCAACAAAGTACTTTGAGAAAAGTACAGACATGATTAGAAAAATGATTGACAGGAAGGTCAGAATGGATGGTTATATTAAAATTAGATCAATAGTGTGTCCTTTCAAAGACTTTTAGACACACACAAAAAATTTAAAAAATAAACAAAAAGCAAAGACTTTTAGAGACATGACATAGAAAAACAATTATGTTATAAAAGATAATGATGTTGACAATGACTACAGTATTAGCATACGCATTTGTGAAAGTACAAAAATTGGGCTGGTGAGATGGCTCAGCGGCGTAAGCGCCTGCCTTGCAAACATGAGGGCCCGAGTTCGACTCCCGGAACCCACATACGAAAAAGGGGCCGGTGATATCACTCAGCAGCACGGGCGCCTGTTGGCGCGCAAGGTCCTGAGGTCGACCCCCCGGTACCCACAAAAAAAAAAGAAAGTACAATAATTGTGGACCTAATTATGCTAATATTTTTTACTTCCTTTTTGTTCTGCTTCTACAGGTAGGAGGTGAGCATATTTTCAACAGTGATTTCGGGAAATAAAACAGCTTGACATGGACAATTATTAACATGTCTAGGAGTAATATAATGGATACATAAATGAACAGCATTATGAAACCATTAAATATTAATATAGTCATATATATATATATATATATTGCATATCATTGGTACTCTTTGTTCAATAAAGAGATAGGTTTTAGTGGGTTGATTTTCAGACAACACCCCTCATCAGTAAAATGAAGGGGATGTTGAAGTGGTTTGCTACTGGGAGCTATGGGAAATGTGTGTCTCTACATGTGAATGTATTCATGTGCACAGCTGCGTGTTTCTGGTTAGGTCATATTTGAGGATATATTTTGTCTGTAAATATTTATAAATAACTCATAACTTAATGTCTTCACAAAATCAGTGAGTTCACAGAAAAATTGTATCAGACCATGTAAAAAATTATCTTGCAAAATATAGGCCACAGTTTAATAAAAGGCACAAACTTTCCTCTAAATGGTAATTTTACCAGGAATTTAAAAGTGATAGTTATATCTTAGTTACTTTTCCTGTACCTGTGACAAAATACCCAATATCCATAGCTGAAAGGAGGAAAGGTTTATTTTGGCTTAGTTTGTACAGATTTCAGTCCATAGCTGGCTGGCTCCCTGGCAGGGCCACGTGGCACAGGGGCATAGTGGAGAGCTGCTCACATCCGGGTGTCTAGGAAGCAGAGAGATCAAGAGAGGGGAGGGAGATAAACCCTTCCAGCCCACGCCCCTACAGTGACCAACCTCTTCTGACCAGAGCCCACCTCCTGAAAAGGAGTCAGCTATAAGCCCTCATAATCTAACCACCCTCCAAAACCCCTGCCTATAGTGCATGTGGCTCTTGGGGGACATTAGATATAAACCATACCATTTAGCCCCTGGGTCCAATGACACATGTGCATCCCTGCATGCAGAATGCATTTAGTGCATCTGTAAGAGTTGCCAAAGCCGTAACATTTTCAGCATTGCTGAAAAGTCCAATTCCAAACTCTTCTCTGAGATTTAAGGCAAACTCTTAGCTGTGTGTGCGTGTACAAAAAGAAAGTTAATTACTGCCAACATACAATGGCACAGGCCTAGAAACCAGTGGGCCCAAAGTAAGATTGAAACCCAGCAGGGCAAACATTAAATCCATTAGCTCCATGTCCAGCACCCAGGACAAGGTCTGGCAAGATGTAGACTTCAAAGGGCTTAGATAAGCCTGCCCCAACAGCATTGCTGGTTGCAGCTTTCATGACTTCTCTCTTGGGTGGCTTTGCTCATTCCTTGCAGCTTTCCTCAGACATTCCACATTATTTGCTTCCCCAGTTTCCTGGGGTCTCCACTGGACCTTCATCTTCACTCTCACAGCTTCACACACTGTCCTCTGAGGGGCACATTGCTTAGCTTCCCAGGCTTTCTTCTGAAATCTGGATGGAAGACTTCCTGACCCCACAAATTTTGCATTCTGTATGCTTAAGAAGAAAATAAGAAATCACATGAAATCCTTTCCACCCCAGATGCAATCATCTGTTCCCCTTGGAACATTCTGTAGCCACGTCTGCCTGATCATAAATACATGTGCACATGGTTTAAATGAGTGAGGGCAGACTCCACATACTGTTATGTAAAGTGGTTGTTCTTCTCAACAATATATTGTGAACAATTTTCCATGTCAAGAAATATAGATCAACAAAAGCAAACCAAAACAAAACAACACCAGCACCACATGAGTATCAGGGCTATAGCAGCTCCTAAGTGCCTGAATGGCTGAGCACTGCGAACTGAATCCTGGGAAATCAATTTACTAGGCAGTGGTTCAGGAGTACAGTGGCCTGGAAACCTCTTCTCCAAGCAAGGTCTTTCACTTTTCCATCCTTAGCTCTTGCAAGGTGGGGTCTTGCTAGGTCTTCACATGCTCATAAGGCATTCTTTCTATTGTACTGTTGTACCTGACTTCTTTTTAATGCTTCTAATTTCAGCACCTAAGCTTTCCTCTGCTCTAAATTTATAGGTACTTCCTTCCTGGAAAAACTCAAAACTTTTAAAATCACTCAGCTATGGTATTTGCTCTTGATTCTTAATGTAGAGTTGGATAAAACTCCCAATAGTAATGATGCTAAATCCTACCTTGAAATTTCCTCTGGCAGATTCATTAGTCCACTGCCCTTGACCTCACCTTCCCTAAAAGTTCAGGACATGAGCGGAATGTAGACAAATTTCCTCTGGGAGCATAATACATGTGGTCTGGCGTCTCTGCCAGTGGAGTCCTCGTTCCCAAGTGAAATCTCCTGAGCTTGGTCTTTACCACCTGCCTTTTTATCAGCATTCAGTGCTCTTGAGCTCCAACAAGAATCTCCCATTAAGCCTGGCTTATAGCTTTCCAGGGCTTTTGCAACTGGCATCTCCAAACCTTTCCAAACTCCTCCTGCAAACCAGTTTCAGAGGCTTCTGAACCACATGATGACGTGTGGTTCAACAAGGCCACTTCTCTGGTACTGAAATTGATCTTAGCTCCTTTCCCTGTTGCTGGGACAAAATACCTGATATCTGCAATGTAAAAGGAAAGGTTTTGTTTTTTTTTTTCCTCATGGTTGGTAGAGGTTTCAGTCCACAGCTGGCTGACTCCAAGGCAGGGTGACATGGCAGAACGGGATGAGGGAGGAGAGATGCTCATATCAGAGCATCCTGGAAGGAGAAGAGAGCTTAAAGCCTTCTAAAGAGCTCTTGCCTCCCTCCTGGGTTTTGGCACCAAAATGTGCAGGGGGATGGGGGAAAAGAGTAGAGACCACTGGGCTTGTGTAAAGGCAACATGGCCTGGAATTTATTGTGCCTGGGTGCAGGCAGAGAGAGAGCGTGATGAGACTTTCTGCCAGGAACAAAGAGAATCATGTCCCTTTTTATAGGTATGGAAAGAAAGCAGGGGACATCAGGCGGGAAGATGCCAATAAACATCTGTCATTAAAGTTCTCTGACAATCTTGCATCTCAGGGGGCAGAGTCTTTGAAGTATCCCATGTAAATTTTTGGGTGTCTCCAGATGTCCCCAGGACCTGCAAAATTCCTTGTCCTATTTTATCTCCTTCTCTGCACTTGTCCGTAACAACTTCAGTGCTGAGCTGAGTTCCCTGCAGACACTAGTGCTTCTGCTGGTAAGCAGGCTGGGGGCTGGGAGAGTCAGGTCCAATTTGAACCTTACAGTAGGGGTTTCAGTCCATGGTCAGGTGATTTCAAGGTGGGGTGGCATGGCAGAGGGGCGTGATGGAGGAGAGCTGCTCATATCAGGGCATCCTGGAAGGAGAAACATCGAGAGGAGTCAGGGAGGGAGATAAACCCTCCCCAGCCAAGCCACCTAGTGACCTGATCCCACTTCCTAAAGCAAGTCAGCTGTAAGCCCCTGTCTTGGTTACTTTTCTCTCATTGCTGAGACAAAATACCCAACACCCAAAATTAAGAAAGGAAAGGTTTATTTAGCTTACAGTTTGTGCAGGTTTCAGTCCATAATCAGCTGGCTCCAAGGCAGAGTGGCACATGGCACAGGGCAACAGTTCATGGCGGCGGAAAACAGCATAAGCAGCAAGAGCAAAAAGGGAGGAGGGAGCGCGAGAGAGAGCAAGCCTCTTTCCCTCCCTTATATTACATGCAGGCTGCCCGCCGCAGGGTGGGTGTAGCACTCACACCCATAATCCCAGCACTAGATGACGACTTAGTCACAAACTCTAGAATCCCGCCTCCATGACTGCATGAGGCTTTGCGGGGACATTGAGACACAAACCATAACAGCCCCCATTATCTAATCACCTTCCAAAAGGAGAGGAGTGCATGAGACTCTTGGCAGACATCTGGATGAAGATCATAGTAGTTATTCAGCCTCTTTTCAGGTGAGCAGACACGACTTAGCAAAATTTGATTTGCAAAATAACAGTAAGTGTACTCTACCTTAATGCTCTGTCTCATTAGCTAACACCTAGCATAATACTTTACATACATAGGTAGTATATTTTGGCTTATAAAAACTTAGATATGACAATCTATAAAGTAATTTGTAAATTATTAGCCCCAATGAGAACAAAATTACTTTCCACAGCAACTATGTGAAACTAAGATGTGGAAAAATATTTGTTTTGATATCCATATGAAGACATAAGCAAATATAGTTTTATTTAGATGAAGGCTCATATCTAGTATGTAAATTAATGTTATATAATAAATGTTTGTGAATTCTTATTAAGAAAATGCACAATCAAAATTATGTTTTCTGAAATTGATTACACTTTTAAAAAATAACAAGCTATTATAAATTTCTTAATCCACCTAAAAAGAATAAAGTTATCCTACAACTGTGTAAGTTTCTCTATGGAGAAAAGTCAATATTTTATAAATATATTAAACTTATAGAAAAAATAAGAATAATGCTTGATGTTTTATACCCAACTCTCTAAATTATGGTATTATCTTATGTCCATATTTTAATATCTGATTATTCTGATTTCTTCAGATGCAATTATTAATACTGCTTTGTTACGATTTGGAAAATCAGATTTGATCTGACAGAAAATTCTCTTGCTCAGTGAAGTATGGGTTTATATTATTATAATAGGAGATATTCTAGAATACTATGCTGTATTTGACATCATTTCTTTGAACAAAAAAAAATGGGCACAGATTATGCTGACAGCTTATATATGTGTCTTAGTCCTTTTCCTTGTCACTGAAACACCACACCTGACACTCACAAACCAGTGGAGGAGAGGTTTATTTTGGCTCGCAGTCTGTTGAGATTTCTGTCCATAGTCTGATGATTCCAAGGCAGGATGGCACGGCAGAGTCGTAGCAGAGAGATATCTACGCACATCGCGGCATTCAGGAAGCAGAGAGAGGGTAAAGGGAAGAGTAGGGAAGGAGATACACCCTTCCAGGTCAGACCCACTGTGACCTGCTACTTCTGACCGTGCACTCCCCCGTGATCCAGTCACCTTGCCGAAGCCCCACCTATGATCACATGAGGTTTTAGGGGAACATCTAGATGTAAAAAATAACGGTGTGATACTTAGTCTAACATTTTAAATTTTTAGTTGTTTGCTTGAAATTGGAGTACATGTTCTCTTTCTGTTGAAGAGTTATAGGTGATACATTTATTTTTTTTTTTTTTTTTTTTTTTTTTTTTTGTGGGTACCGGGGGGACGACCTCAGGACCTCGCGCGCCAACAGGCGCCCGTGCCGCTGAGCGATATCACCGGCCCCTTTTTCGTATGTGGGATCCGGGAGTCGAACTCGGGCCCTCGCGCTTGCAAGGCAGGCGCTTAAGCCGCTGAGCCATCTCACCGGCCCAATACATTTATTTTTGATATAAAAATTAATTAAAGTGGGATTTATTTGAATATTTTATGTATACCCGAGTGGGTAGCAAAATCACGTTTGGAAATTTACAATATTTATTTTCACGTTCAGAAATAATTTCCTTAATTGTATAAAAAATTACATAATGTTCAAATGAAATTTTTATTATGATTGTATTAGTTAAACTGCTTTCTTTTTGCTGAGACAAAATATCTGAAACCCACAATTTAAAGGAGGACGGGTTTATTTTAGCTCATGGTTTTCAGAGGATTCAGTCCATGGTTGGTAGGTTCCAAAGCAGAAATGGCATGGTGGAAGGGCGTGATAGAGGAAAGCGGCTCACTCCATGGGGGTCAGCTGAGAGATAAGGAAGGAGCCAGAGAGGGAGATAGATTTTCCAAATGCATGTTCCCAGTAACACTCTTCTACTAAGCAGGCCCTACCTCCCAACAGCACATTAGCTATGAACCCACGAATAGATTAATCCATTGATGAGTATAGTGCTCCCTGTATCCAATCACCTTCTAAGAGCCCGAGGTCTGACACATGAGACTACTGGGGGACGTTCCAGATCTCAACCGTAACACGTGTATTGTGAGAATCTGGGTAACATATTTATATGCCTGTGTCTGAAATATGTTTTGTAAAGCATATTTAGTAAAGCATTTTGTTAAGAAAAGGAAAATGAAGAGGGCATGCGAAAAGAAGAAACTTGATGCATATATGTGAGAGGACACAAATAAAATTAGTTGGACACTGCTTTCACCAATGTGAGCTATAAAGGAATAGGAATATTTAAATTTGTTTAAAACAGTGTTCCTTCAAATATTTTTGGATCTTTAACAGACCTGATGTTGGTTTAGGATTTTAGTCTTCAAATGCCAGTTTAAAAAATAGCACCAGAATATTTGTTAAGTAATTTTTTTTAGATGATATTCTTTTATTTTTTAATGTCATATTCAATGTAAGTTCATTGTTCCTGACAGAAATAAAAATTAGGTCAAGTCTGTCACAGAATTACACTAGTCAAGCTTGCTAAATGTCTGTCCAGGGTACTGATTACCTTGGTTCAAAGTGTGAGTCTTTATTTAAAATTTCTTTTCCCTATGTATATACCTGTATGTATGTATGTATGCATGTATGTATGTATCTATCTATCTATTTGGTTATCTATCTATCTGGTTATTGATCTACATCCCTGACATTAATTTAAGTATTAGAGAATGTACTACAGTGGTGAGTAAAATGTGGAGTTCCTAGATTACTTAAGAAAAAATATTATAAATGAAAAACAATAAACTTACAACATTAATAGCTACCATTGTTAGCATTAGTCTGGATTCTATTAGGTGATCTTATCAACTCTCCCAGCATTTCTATGGAACCAAAGAAAAAAGTGGAATCAAAAGGACTTCAGGGGCCGGTGAGATGGCTCAGCGGCGTAAGCACTTGCCTGGCAAGCGTGAGGGCCCGAGTTCGACTCCCGGATCCCACATACGAAAAAAGGGCCAGTGATATCGCTCAGCGGCACGGGTGCCTGCTGGTGTGCGAGGTCCTGAGGTCGACCCCCCGGTACCCACAAAAAAAAAAAAAAAAGGACTTCAGAAAGCAGACAATGGGCTGCTCAGGAAGGAGAGGACTTGGGCAGCAGAGTTGAGGAGGAAAGACATTTATGTCAAAAGTTAGATAGCCGGAGAGCATGGAGACTAGGATGGCAAAAGTGCTGATTTTCTTAATACATAACTGTAAAACATTTAGTATAGGGTGTGAAGGATTTCGGACTATCCTCAGTAGAAGACGGAAGACACTTCATGTTTTCTCTGTGTAGCTTTTATTGATCTCTCAGCTGTATCTGTCAAGTTTTCTACTGTGGTTGGTAAAATCTTTCATACAATCTCTTGCAGCTTTTCAGTACACTAACAGTTCTTTTTATACATAAGTCTGCCTTCATTCTTTATATTTTCAGTGTAGTTTTAAATAAAATATCAGTTAATTTTCACCAGAATGTAGGATACCACTGAAACTTCATGATCTTGCCCTTTACTGTCTTTATTCCTAGAAGCATTTTGGTTTTCTGAGCTCTAACCAGAATCACCCACGTGGGTCTACTTACATCATTATAGCATTTCTTTAGCCCAGACCTTCAAATCTTTCCAAATTCCTCCCTAACACCAGTTCTGAAGCTCCTGAACCACATGGTGTCAATTCTCTGCATTGACCAAATTTCTCATTGCTGGGGCACTATACCCAATGCCCACAACTGAAAGGGGGTCCCAGTTTTCAGTGAGTGGGTAGATGACTCCAAGAAACATGGTGGCAGAGTATGGTGAATCAAGGATGCTTAGTTAATGGCAGCTGGGAAATAGAGCCGGGGAAGAGCACTGGTGAGAGACGTATCCCCCACTGTCACGCCCTTCGTGACCCACCTCCAGTTGGGCCCTGCCTCCTGGCAGCACATTCAGCCGCGAACTTCAGTGGGTTGATCCACTACAGAGTACAATGCCCGTGATCCCGTCACTTCCCCACGAGTCAAATTGACAATTTAACTTAGCTATCACAGGACTATTTCTGATTAATTTACATGTTTTAGATGCCTACCATAAATACCTAGCATAATAAGCTATTAAACATTAAATAAAATTTGTTGCAGTCATGGAGGCAGTGAAAGTATACATGCTTTATCTCTGCTGTGGATTCTCCTTGTCATGATTACTGCTTCTTAGAAAAGAGAATCTGAAGTAAGATGAATGAAGTGATTATATAGGTATTGAGGTGGCCCATCTCTAGGGTTTGGAAGTGGGAAATGAAGTCAGGAAAGACGAAAAATAAATACAAGTAATGTTACGGTAACTGGCACATTAGTTCCATGCCCGTATGAGGTCTCTCCAGGTAGGCTATACAGAAAACCCCTCTCTGCAGTAGTGTTCATCAGAGGGAGCCCTGGAGAGGGAATGGGTCTGTTGTCTTCCTCGTATAGCCCACCTCATTTGTTAGTTAATATATTGATTGAACTCCACCGGATCACGTGGTTTCTTACGTAGCCTTTGGAGAGGCCTGGCCCTATGCCTGTGCTTCACCTGGGACCAAAACAAATGGAAAGGGCCAGACGTTCATTGTTGGTCTCAGCCCTAGGCCATGCAGGGTCAGTCTTGGCAGTGGCCACTGTGGTAGAACAAAGGGGCAGTGTCCTGAGATAGCGGCCAACCTGAGATACGCTGAGAAGGTGCCCAAGAAATTATTAGTAAATGTGTGGATCTGATAAACTTTGAGGTCTTTCTTCTTGGTCCTTAAGAATGTTTAATTCAACCTAAAAATAAGGAAGTAAGTAAACGTAAGAAATAAACTTCTGTGGCCCAAAATTTTCCTTCAATTTCTTCTCCTATTTTTCCCTGATTTCTACCAAAATTTATGTTAACTTCTCTCTGTCTCCCATTTGACAAACTGTGCACTCCCTCGTGTGCTGTGCCCTCACCTGATTGCCCTATGCCTGGAGTGAGCATTATTACTTCTTTCTCAGTCTCTTGATCTAGATGTCACCTATGTTAGATTTTCACTGACCCTTTCTCTAGCTTTGCCTGATTGCAGGGTCTTTCTTATTTTCATGACATCCTGACCTGCTCCAAATCATAACTCTTACCACACTGGTCTAATATTGTATATTTTATACACCCCTAAGTATTATATGATTTAATTCTATAAATGTTTTTCATTTATATTTGTATATCAAGTGTTTCGTTGGTTCAATGTCTAATGTGTAATGAATAGTAAATTAATGTTGGATAAACAAAGCTATCCTAGCTGGACAAATGGAAACAGTCCAAAATCTTAGTGACCAACATAGATCTTTTTATCATATCTACTTTTAAAAAGTAGACCAACATAGATCTTTTTATCATATCTACTTTGTCCCCATTAAAAACCTGGGGAAAAGCCAGACAATAATATGTATAATTTCATTTTGTAGCTAGTAAGTAAATTCTGTATAGTTATGATGACACATAATACTCTAAAATATGTTAAAAAATGATTACCTGTGATTGAGTCTTTAAAGATGGTTATGATTAGTATTTCCCTTCCCATGTTTAAACATCAATATGTAAATGAAATTCCATGCCTAGCTTCTCATGTCCATTAAAAACACTTTTTAACTTCACAACTGAACACCAGAAAGGTTTGCTTCTGCTAAGAGGCCTCTTGTTTTCAAGGGTCCGCTGAGTGTTTCTGTGAGTAAAACACTGCAGAATGAACCATCAGATGGGCACAACAGAAGTGGGAGATGTGCACACTTCCTGGTGGTGGTGTACACAAGTGAACTCTCGGGAGTTCAGTGATGAATATAGAAGAAATACGAGAAAACAGCAGAAGGATGGAGAGACTGTAAGACGAGGGGAAGCACTAACCCAGTTAAGAATGATCTTGAACTTATAATCATGCAGTGACCTCACAATTTGATGTAATGGCAGTAGCAGAAAAGCACACTTTTGAGTCCTTATACGTGCCAAGAACATACTACTCTACTTAATACAATATTATTCCCCCCATTTGGTTTTTCCATCCATGGCTTTTGTTACCTATGGCCAACTTCAGTCCTAAAATGTCAAATTGAAACTTCCAGAAATAAACAATCATATGTTTTGAATTGTGCACTCTTATAAGTCACATGACCAAATCTTCCACTGTCCGGCTGCATCTCAGTGGGGCTATGAATCATCCCATTGCTCAGCGTTGTATCCAGGTCATATATGTTACCCATCCTTTGCTTAGTGGCCGCCTTGGTTATCAAATTGATTGTGATGGTACAGCAGTGCTTATAGGAGAAACCACATTCACATATATTTTTTTTTACAATGTATTGTTATAGTAGTTCTATTTTATTATTAGTTACTATTACTCTCTTAGTGTACCTAATTTATAAATTAAGCTATTAAAATATATAAAGATAGGGAAAACATTATCTATGTATCTATCATCTATCTATCTATCTATGTATCCATCTGTCTGTCTGTCTATCTCTCTATCCATCTATGGTTCAGGACCACCCACAGTTTCAGGCCTCCATAAGTACAGACTACTCAGAACAAGCATATGGGAGAGTTACAGTCCAACTAAAACTAAGTTTCTTATTCCAGACTATCAATGTTAATTATTAACTGTGTTAATCTATTTTTGCTTGTATACTCATCAATGCCATGCATATATACAATATGACATATATTACATATAATTATGTATAGTGTTCACAAATCAACCATGTGCACATATAATATGTTTATTTCACTATTAAACCAATATGCATTACCCTCTGAATTGAATGTCAAGGTTCTGTATATTTAAATTTTGGAGACAGTGATTAACCTTAGTGAGTGACAGCTCTTTACTAATAGCCTATTCAAAACTACATTTATCTCCTCCTTTCCCTTATCTTCAATCCTTTATCTGGATGTTGTAATCACAACTAAATTCTCTTGTTCCCCTTCCTGCTAACTGATCAGTCCATGAACAAACTCGGCTGTGGATATCAATAACCAAAGAGCAGAAATCTAAAGTTAGGACCAAATACATTTTTGAGTATAGTGAAATCTATTACTTTGTCCTTGCTACAATCCTGATTATTATACCCTTATGCTCCAAATAAGAAAAATTATTTTTACTCCCTTTGTAATCATCTTATAAGGTAATTGAGGCCCAAAATAAGAGGGACTGGGGAAGTAGATTTTAAGTTTTCAGGCACATTCTCCCCCGCTCCCCATAAAGCACTGTTCCACCTTTCAGTTTAATGGGGTTGGCACTTTATTTGACTCACTAGGATCAAGCACTGCCAGTTGCAATTGGCTGGCTGCCTTTATGATCTTTTGAAGACCTAAGACCTTTTTATTCATGTTTTCTGTTAATCTCAGAGGCCTTACAGCATATCTAACGGCAGGAAAACATACTGGGTCAAATTTAGCGCTATCTTTGAACTCAGTGGTTGAATCTGCTAAGCCAAATCTAGATTTCTGCCAGCAAAGTGGCTTTGAAATACTGGTTTGAAAAAGATTCAAAAGCTTTCTTAGTTGTCAGTTCCCTGTAGAAGGAGATAAAAAATATCTCAATTTGATGATTGAAGTCTAGGTATATCACAAGTATTCCATGTTTATTTTATTTTTTTAGCTGACTGAGAAGAATCCCCTATTGATTCTTTCCTGTATCTACATATTTACTCTGTTTTTCTTCTTCAAGTTCACCACCATCGCATACTAAAAAAGCAAGATAAGTTTAAAAATCACATGCTTTCATGTTTGAAGATATCTTTGTAACACAGTAGTTCTTAATCAGATTTTTAAGACAAAAAGTATAAAGGTGTTCATGCCTTACTTACAGATATTAAAAAGCAAAACAACTTTTCACCATAATTTCTGGGAGAATAAGCCTGGCCTCAGACACAACTTTAAAACATGACATTTATTTTTCAGGCCTTTTCACCTTTCATTCAGTCCCCTTTATTTCCCACAAGTGTACCTATCTATCCTGGGACCCAATTCTCAGTCCTTCAGCTCTCAGTACCACCCTATCACTTTAAAAACGAAGTGTCCACTCAGGGCAAAATTAAGATGTCATTCATTAATCAACCCTCTTTAGTCTTTATGGCTCTTATTAATATCCACCACCCCTGTTGATTTCTTCTTCCTTCAGGTGCTAGAAATATTCCTATATTATCTTTAATACTTCCTCTCACTCCATCACACAAGGAAAACAAATACCAATGTTCATTTACTTTTTCCATTACCTAATCACACAAAACAAATAGCCTGTATTAAAATATAAGTTCCGCTTCTCTTTTTGGCCACGTACAATTTTATTGTCATTTAAGCATTTCTTTTTTGTTTGTTTGAGAAAATGTGTGAGGATTGGAAGATAAAGGACTTCTAGAACACATTAACCAGGAGGCAGTGTGGGCAAGGCAAAATCTCCCACATTATCCCAAGGAGCCTGAGCAAGTGGCAGGGCCACCGCGGCTTGTCCTGACATGTGAGTGTCACTTGGATTTGGAGAATGGATCGCCTGGAAGTCATCTCTGGATAGGGAAACCAGTCTAGCAAATTTTAAGAAGAAATTACTTAAGAGATAGAGACTATGACAGTGGTTGCCAGAGGTAGGGTGGACTGGGGGAAGAGGGAGAGCTAAGGCAAAGATACGCATAGATAGGCATAAAGGTCTGACTGCTTCCTGAGGGCTCTAGTAGATAATAATGTGTTGTATTCAGATTTTTTTGTTACATGAGTAGATTGCAACTGCTCTTGGCCAGTATAAAAAAAGATGAACTATGTGAGATGATGAAGGATGGATATAATTTGCTTAACTATAGTAACGATTTTACTATTTTTATCTTATAGCATCATGTTGTATATCTTAAATACACACAATAAGCAGGTTATTGAAAGGAAGAATGCTTTCAGTGTAAGGAAAGCACGATTATAACGTGATTGGGAGACTGGTCCCAGGTGAGCTGCTCTAAGCTCACCGTGCAGCAGGCAGGCCCTCCATAGCTTCTTGTTACAACTGCATCAGTTGGAATGGGTGTGCTGAAGCCACTGCCCCCTCTTCAAACTTAATAGATTCAAATAAATGATTTTTTAAAATGACAAATGATTGACAGAATCTAAGTCACTTTGAGAGGTCTAGATACAAGGGAGTCTTGAAAATGTAGATATTTTTCCCTTTCTGGACCTCTTAGGACAGAAGGAGGAAGAGATGCCAAAAGGCATCAATCTTAATGTTTTGTTTAAAATACAAGTGTTTAAGAGCGATTTTTACTCCCCCTGATCTAAACAGGCATTGCAAAAGATGACATTGCATATGTAAAGAAAATATTCCTGAATCATGTATTGTAAAAGAGAAAATTATTTCTGGGCCTTTACTCTACTATTTGCAACATTTTTCTGTTTATGATTATTACTGATGATGGTGATGAGATACTAATATCTAATATGTTTACCCTAAGAAAATACATAAACTATGTTAATAAGATTCAGTGAGGATATAATAACCTAATATCATTTGGTTCTCATTACACTGAATTCTATATTAATTTTAAAAAGATTTCCTACCAAAGGATTGGTGATTCTAAATCAGTTTTGCAAGGCTGGGAGAACAGTAGAAACTGATTTTTAAAATAAACTCAGGAGCCATTTAGGAATATGTCATTATGGGATTGGCTCTGGCAGCAAGGTGGGAGTGCCTGGTATATAAAACAAGCCATCTTTCCTGCTCACTGAGACAATCAGGTAAGATCAGGTATGGTAATTTGACCTGTCCCTGTAACTAATGGGTTACTCAAATATAAGGTGATCTTAACTGAAGGCTAAGTCTAGAATAGATTCCTAACCCAGTATAGTTAGGGTGGAAAAGGGGATGTACTGTTAATATAGTAGAAAAATAAAAGTGAGGTTCATTTTTGGAAAAGAAAGCAATTTCAAAATCTCGAAAATGGTAGAGGAAATATACTTTAAATATTTTTCAATTAATTGGTAGCAATTCAAAGGTAATGTAGAATGCAATGTTTTATGATATAACAGAAAATGTGTATTAATAATAGAAAAATTGTGCTATGCTCTAGTGAACCTGAGGAAATTACAAATATAGTAAAGCAACACATTAACAATAAAATAATATTTAAATTTTGATAAACAATACAATGCTACTTTTGCATTTTTCCAATGAAAAATCTCAGAATTATCATCTGAGTATTCCCTGCCTAATTGGGAATTATGATAAATATAAAAACTAAATGAAATAAATAGTATGTAAAAAAATGTATGGTTTGCAAAATGCATGCAACAGATTTCCGTGGTGTGCAATGTTTTATAGCAAAATACAATTAAGATTTTATTATTAGAAAGACAAAAACAAGATTTCTTAACTGCCTCCAGGGAAATTAAGTAGGAATTTGCATGGCATTTCTATTTATGAAAACACTGTTACGGCAAAATCACAAGATAGATTCACTCACAGGAAGACGAGATTCGAGAAACAAATGAATTCTTTAATTGATGCCGGCCGGGGACAGCAGAAGCTGACCCCGAGCTTTTGTGTCCTCCTCCTTAAATACACTTTTGGAGGTCTTACAAAGTCCTTGGTTGCCATGGCAACTGTAATTTTTACTATATCACCTCTCCGGAAAGTTTTCAAGGTTCTTTAAACATCTGGCCAATTAACACTGGGGATGGGGTAGCAGGTATCACCCGTGCTACTCCTTTCTTGTGGTTTTATGGCCGTAAGATAGTGATAAGAAAACCCGTTTTGTTTGTGATAGCACCATCGGTTTCTCTTCTTTGAAGTTTATGGCTACGGAAAGGGCAGTGGGACTAAAGTTCAACTAAAGGTTTCTACCTATTAGTTAAATTCAGAGGTTAAGAAACTAAATGAAAATACTCTTGCCCTAATATTCCCCTGTCAAGGACATATTTTCCTCTTCAGGACATATATAGTCCTTCATGTGGCGGTTCATAACCAGGCTGATTCGTAGAGATATCAGCCAATACCATCATCTGAACCTGACTTATACTGCTTTGAATTTTGTCTTTTACCCAGTTAATCAAACACTGTCTGAATGTCAGGATCAGTATTATAATAACTATTGGCCCTGTGATTTCAGCAATAATAGAGGCCAGTCCAGGGTTCCAATTAAGCAGTGTCTCATACCACCCCTGATTGTTGTAGTATGTTTTTTCTCGTTCTTTGGCCTCCCATTTTAATTTGTCTAGGGTCTCTATTATGACCCCTGAATTATTTGCATAGAAGCAACATTTTTCTCTCAGAGTGGCACAGAGTCTCCCTTGTTTCATAAAGAGCAGGTTAAGACCCCTCCTGTTTTGCAGGACCACTTCTGTCAGGGAGTTTAGCTGGTCATGCAATTGTTTAACCACATTTCGTACTCCTGCCACACTTTGTTCTATGCTGTGAGTTATTCTGTTGAGCCTCTGGAGACCCGTTTCTGAGTGGGCTATTGTTCCTGTACCCATTCCAAGAGCTCCAGCTATGCTCGCCCCTACTAGCACCGACACAATTGCCTCTCGTTTATATCATGTCTGATGGTTGGCAGGCAGACTTTGGAGCCCAGGATCTCCTTGGAGAGCTGTTACTCGGGGGACAAGCATTGTTAAAAGGCAGGGACCTGTCTGTGTAAACTTTTGCCTATGATCTAGACACTTAAACAGTCCATTAGAACAGAAAAACCAGGATCTTGGAGGTGCCCAGTAGGTAGAGTCTTGTGGCAGGGTCTTGTTGCAGATGACCTGGTTAAGACCTTCCCCAACACAGAATCCCTGCCCATAAACATTTTTTATCATGAGTAAGGGCAGCGGCTCTTTCTCTTCTGGGGTGCAGATTATGTGATTGGGCGTGACCTCAACCACAGAAGCAATAGCTTCATAAAAGGGTGGACTCGGCCTAATACACATCCAACAGCTTTTGGCTAAATCAGGGTTTGACATTTTGAGGAGTAGGTGAGTCTCATTGAGCATTTGGTATATCTCAGATTGCATGCTCACCTTGTCTACGTTGGCTCGGACAATTTCCGGGCTTGAGACATTACCTTTTGAAAGGATCTTGGGCAGCACCTTTGGCTTGGAACTCTCAGGGTGATGTAATGCACCAAAAAGAGCGGGAAAAGGGGCAGCAGGTTTTTGGGGCATCACCTCTACCCTTGATATGTGGATAAGGATCCCCGGATCTATCCATCCCCCATCCTTTGTAACCTCATACGGACTCCCCAACTAAGCCCCGTTGCCCAGATTGGATCATAGACATCCTTGAGGATAATCCTGACCTGTAAACAAAACTGGCCTGAGTACCCAGTTTTGCAGCTTTCCCACTTCTCTCTATATACTTGGATGTATTTATCATTTTGGGCCCACCAATGGGTCAGAGGATCTGGGTCTCGTGACACTGAGGCCCCACTAAATCGGCTCCCCTGGAGCCCTATGGTTTCACAACCCCAGTGTGGACAGTATGTTGTCCTTTTATTGTCACAGCCTCCCCCTTTTACTTTTGGGCATATATATAGCCCAAAAGTTGCCAGGTCTATGTTTGAACTTTCTTTGCCAATTGCCTTTTTTTGGACTTCACACGCAGGGAAGAAGTCTGTGGGCCCTTTGTCCCGCCACCAGTGGGGGTTCCAAAAGTAGCACATGGGGATGACAAAGACAACAGTCTGCTGGTCACAGGGGACACGTTGTGATGCCATCACAGCCTGCTTAAGTCTAATAGAGTCAACCTGCAGGCGTTTAACTGTATAATTGTAGAGGTGTTCCCCAAATCTGTTGGGGCCAATTGTTCTTATCTGCGAACTGGCTTTCCCCAGGGGTAGCAGAAGAAACAGCAGCAGAGCTGGAAGCAGGACAGTAACAGGAGTCATAACGTGGGCCCAGTCACAGTTAGCCTGTGCTGGAGTCTTTGAGAACGATGCAGTGAGCAGGTCCCTGGCACAGGTGGTGGCGGTGGTAGCGCTGGCTCCTCAGGGGCCCACTTTTTGACTCTCGAGTGATGAATCCACGGAGCACAACCTGAAAGTTTAAGAGCAGTGGGCGTGGTTAGGATTACCTCATGGGGTCCCTCCCACTTTGGTTGGAGAGGCTCCTCTTTTAGGCTCTAATCAGGACTTGGTCTCCTGGATTTGAAGGAGTGGACTGGCATGGGCATGGGGATCAGATGTCTCCATAACAGTCTGCTGAAGTTTCTGAAGCATCTGATGCAGCGCCTTTATCTGTTGGTGCAAGTTCAAAGTTCCCATCTCCTGTAATCTATTCAAAACAGGTATCAGTGGGGGAGGCTCCCAAACATTGTCTTGAATGGAGTTAGTCCACCTCGGTACAGTGTGCACCGCAACTGCAAGAGGGCCGCTGGGAGCACAGTAACCCAGTTAGCCCCAGTTTCTTGGCATAACTTTGCCAGGGTGGTTTTAAAGTACAGTTTTGTCTTTTTATTTGGCTTGAGCTTTGTGGCCCATATATAGTATGGAGTTTTTATTTTAGCCCCAGCACTGCTGTAAGGCTTTTGACCACTTTACCCACAAAAGCGGGTCCATCATCTGAACCTACCATTATGGGGAGCCCATACCATAGAATTATCAGCTCCATCAAAGCTTTTATCACCTCTCTCGATGTTTCAGTCTTAGTGGGGAGGCCTCTACCCATCCTGAATAGGTACAAATCAAAATGAATAAGTGTCTCTTATTTTCGTTGGTGGGTTTAATTTTAGTAAAATCCACTTTAACATCTTTAAATGTAGAGTTCCTTGTCTCCGGACATCTAGTTGTTGTGTTGTCAGGAGACAGGGTTGTTGTGGGCTCAGTTGGTGCACCTCTCAGTCACTGAAGCACATAAAGTCCATATCTGGAAATAAAGAATTAACAGCCAAGCAACATTGCCGTAGAGTCTTTCTCAAGCTGCTGTGGCTATGTGAGTCTTGTATTACAAAATATCCCAGGAGGCAGAGCCTCTGCCTGGATGGTTTACTCCGAGGTGACAACCATTGCTCCCACCCTCCAAACCCCATCATTTACCATGTTGTTGTCATCCGAAAACAGGGTCAGGCTAGGGTTCTGGAGGGGAGTGTCCTGTAAATCCAGTTGGGCTGTCATCAATCTTTTTTAGGACTCCGAAGGCTGTCTGGTACTTAGGACTCCACTCGAGCGAAGGGGTTGTTTCCTCCCTTTAAGGCCTCATATAGGGGTTTTGCAATGGCTGCAAAACTTGGAGCCCAAAGACAGTAGTATCCAACCATTTCCCAGGAATTTTCTTAATTTCTTTTTAGTTGCAGCCTCCTTTTAGGCCCCAAAGGGCCTGGATATGTGAGACTGACAGCACATGTGTCCCATCTTGTAACAAACACTAAAACACAAACCCTTGTAACACAAACCCTAAAAACTGTACAGTCAGCATACAGATTTGAGCCTTTTAGTCAATTATCTCTATCTAGTACATAAGAAGCTTTTACCTAACTTGTCTTTCAATAGGACATCACTGAAGATATTTTATGACATTATCTGGACTGTTTAATATCTAGGCATCTCTAAGTACTATGGCACATATATAGCATATACATCACATAGGTTTTTGTTAAAAATTATCATTTGATTGGTATGAAACTCTTATCATAAATATCTGGAGCACAAGCAAAGGCAGGTGTCTGAATCTGAAAGAAAGAAAATGTTTATCTGTATAAACAATCCCAGTTTTATATTTTAGAAGATCTGTACATCTGGAAGGTGTGAATACACTTAATATGCTATGAGATTAGCAACGCTGAATTGTCATAGCCATATGAAAACTTTTGTTTCTTAATTTAGTTTTGTACCAGAGTATCTTTAAATCAGAAAACCTCATTGTCCTGTTTTAGAAAATTTAACCTGTTGATGATGACCAATGTAAACATATCACAATAATATATTTTGTCTAATAATTTTCTATGACTTATGAAAACCAGATCACTTAACACATTATTTTGAACAAATAAGAAACTCTCAAATCATAATATAACCATAAACAATAAACAAAACATGCATTCCATTTATAAAACCAATTTTAACATCATTTTGGCCAGCTGGCAACTTTTGGTGGAAGCATACCAGACAAACGTTTCAAAAATCCAAAAATGCAAAAAGAAAATTCATTGAGCTCAAATAAAACAGCTGTTTACAGGTTGGGCACACAGAAAAACAAAACATACAGACAAATTTAAAAAATCAGAGTACACTCATATATATTGGCCAAATTAAATTATAGTAACTCTTATAATTTTAGAAGTTTGAAATTACAAATAGACTAGTCAGAATTATTTGTAGGTCAATAGCAGAGATCTCTTATAAGAATTTGGAAGAAACAAAAAATAAATTCCTTCATAAAAATACTGACAACTTTCATGTTTTCCTTTTATGTAGCTTCCAGCTCAGTCATCTCCATACCCTCTGTCACATACTCAAACCTTTCTTTTACTCTCTTAGCATTCTCTCTGTAAGAATATCATTTATATAAATTTCCTTTGATATATCTTTGTCAAAACTTATTTTGACCCCTTGTTCCTGGGTTGTTACAATTACGCCCAGTTTCCCGCTAGCTGCAAATGCTGCAGCCATTTGTGATCTAAGAGCAGAGACCCTCTTTGTGTGCGGAGAAAGAGAAAAGCACACTTCAGGATAAGGTTTTTGTCCCAGGTGTTTTGAGCCAGGGCACCCAGTTTGTGCTTCACACTGTGGCTTACTCAGCTTACTCGATGTTTTGACAAAGCAGGCATTTACATTTCTCCTTTTAGACAGTAATTTTGATTAATCATCACTCAGGAGTTTGTAGTGCACAAGAAAAGTTTTATGCACATCAGTTTAAACTGAAAACCAAAAGTATAAGTGCCAATTAGTCAAAATTTGTAATTAGATTTCTCCTGTAAAACTTTCCTAGATGCTTGTAGGCAGCGCCAGGCTGGCCATTGGGGCAGCATTCGCACCACATACAACCAGGAGTTTACATATGGAAACTAATTCGGGTGCTCAGGCTTTCCGGTGACAATATTTCATACTCCATTGATTACCTGGGGGTCAAGCGATCCTTTAACTAATCATCCCACATTGAATGTGGGTCATTCAAGCTCACAGAAGTTTTGGAGCTTCACTTTTTATCTTAACTCCATAATCCCCTTTGAACTTATCAAAATTGTTAAGCATACATTTCAAAACAGTTGACTCACTACCAGCAGAACTCATTATGTCAATGACTTGGACAATACAGTAACCCACAGTTACAATTTATCTAAGCAAGTCCTGTCCCCTCCACTCAATCAGAAATGCAAACAAAAATCCAAAACTAGCAAATGGTCTCCTGCTGGCAGGTTGAATTCCTCTGGTAACAGTGACTTGGAAGCGCAGGCGCAGGGGAGATAACAGATGCAACACAGGGGAGGAACACGCACACACAGACAAAAACAGACAATCCCGGGAATAATAGCCACACTGCTCCCGACCTCAAATTTAGAACAGATTCAGAGGGCGACCTCTGACAGATGGCAAAACACCGCGTCCGGTGGCCTAGCTCTCACAGGTTTAAACAGAACAGACGCTAGCACAGAACAGATACCTGGAGGAGCCTTGGGCAAATTGCCAAACCAGAAGCCGAATTACAAGCGCGCTTACCTTGGTCGGGAGGCGGGAATTCAGTAGTCTCTGTCTCGTAGCCTTGCGTCCTGCCTTGCAGCTGATCTGAGGGGGCCAGCTGAAGATCAGCTTTCTGGCGCCTTGGCCCCCCAAGGATTAGCTGCCAGGCAAGGAGGCACCGAGGCCCCCTCAAATGAGGATCTCCCTGTGAGGATCTCGCTGGGGCCTCCAAAATGTTATGGCAAAATCACAAGATAGATTCACTCACAGGAAGACGAGATTCGAGAAACAAATGAATTCTTTAATTGATGCCGGCCGGGGACAGCAGAAGCTGACCCCGAGCTTTTGTGTCCTCCTCCTTAAATATACTTTTGGAGGTCTTACAAAGTCCTTGGTTGCCATGACAACTGTAATTTTTACTATATCACCTCTCTGGAAAGTTTTCAAGGTTCTTTAAACATCTGGCCAATTAACACTGGGGGTGGGGTAGCAGGTATCACCTGTGCTACTCCTTTCTTGTGGTTTTATGGCCGTAAGATAGTGATAAGAAAACTCGTTTTGTTTGTGATAGCACCATCGGTTTCTCTTCTTTGAAGTTTATGGCTACGGAAAGGGCAGTGGGACTAAAGTTCAACTAAAGGTTTCTACCTATTAGTTAAATTCAGAGGTTAAGAAACTAAATGAAAATACTCTTGCCCTAATAACACTACAAGATCAGTGAGCACATTTACCCGAGATCCAAGGAGTTAAATAGGCGTAGTCCAGTTTTGTAAAGACAGCACAAGTAGATCTATGCAAGATTGAACTCATGCTTTAAAACCTATGATCTTTCCGTCATGCTGCTTGCTAATTCCTGTTAGGAGATGATTTGCAGTTTGCTTCATAAAGATGATTTCCCTTCCTTCACTAAAGTCCATCTCTTTTTCTTCCTTTTCTGGCTACCAAGACAGAGTCGGCTGAGGTCACGCTGACCTCCTGTTGGGCTCAGGGTCTTTGCTTTCCACACATCTTGCAGACCTGCCGGATCAGTGCTTTCTCCTGAGCAGCTTTTTCCTATCACATTAGGTCTAAGCTGTGCTTTCCAAATTCTCCATAGCACGAGTGGATTTAAATTAGTTGACTTTATTTCCAGTACCCTTTCTCAAGGCACACATCTTCTCTAATGAGTCTAGGCTAATTGACTTACAAGGAACCCATGATGCCTGTTCAAGCAGTCCCACCTCTACTTACTATCATCCCCTGGGCTAAGATGTCTGTCCCTTGGTCATTTATCAAGGGTTCAATTCCTAGGTGGCCCTGGAGAAGCCAGGGGAAATCTCCTCTATTGGTGAGTTCTCTGATCACCAGATCTATTATAATTCATCAGCTTTCCTGTTTCTTTATTCGCTTGTTGCATTTTTCAGAATTTTGTATTTCTATAAGCTCATGTGTTTAAGCTTCTTGTCATGTGGACTAAAATTTCTTCTTCCTCAATGCCAAGCACATAAGGCAATTTCAGATGTCAACATGGTACTTTATCTCTAATGAAATCTTTTAAAACAAATATAAATAATCTAGCAGTGTTAATAAAATATAGCATTTTACAGTTTTTATATGGGATGTGAGATAGATGTTGAAAAAGTAAAATGTTAGAGATATGAATTTTAGAAAATAATACAGACAGAAAAGATCACAATGAATTTTACTTTAAAAATTTAATCTATGGTACTATAGGCAATTATATAGAGGATATATTGGGAAATATTACTTATGAAAAAATAACTAGTGAAATTCTCTGTAGATATTGATTGACAGGAACTCAAAAGTGGAGTATTTTTAACTTTCACTCTTTTTCAGCATCAGAACACTGAGAGAAACCTTAGGCAAGTTATGAACTTGTAGGAATTTATAGGAATGTTAATGGATAATACGGAAACAACAAATTATAAAAGAATTGATTTAATGAAAAGAAGTGAAATCTATAATACATATCTAGGAGAGGTTATTACAGTTTCAGTTCCCCTCAGTTAAATGGACATCAAGGAAGTGTAAAACAGTGGTTAAAATCTCAGTCTTAGGTGTTAAATGTATCTGAGCCCAAATCTTGTGTCCTTATTAATTACATAGGATGTGATCTTGGACTAATTACTTAGCTTCTTTCTTCTCATTGCTTTTTCATAAAATAAGAATAGTAATAATATCCATTTCATAGATTAGTTAGATTAAATTATGTAATGATTTTATAGCAGGGGGCAAAGTCCTGTACATTGAAAACATTAAGCAAATATTTGCTACTCTTGTAAGAAAATGGGTTAACTTTTACTTTCATTCATAACAAAGTAAACATTTTTATAAATTTTATTGCCTTGAGTTAAAATGAAAAATGAGAAAATATTGTTTTACTTGTTTCAGTACATAAGGGATGCATAGTTCTTCCTTATAAAACAAAGATTTTTAGAATATTCCTCATTATTTGAAACAACACAGCCATGACAACAAATGTTGAAAATTATTATTATAAAGAGATGATATTAAACAAAATAACCCCTAGGCATTGTAGGTACAATTTTAGGATTAAGTGTATTTTTAAATTAGTAAATGAGATATGTTTAAATTGAAATATATATTTAGTTTAGGTGACAATTGTAAAATATGGTAACTCAGCAATCTCATTTGGTTTTGGTATTCTCATTTGGTAGGGGTCCTATGAAATGGGCTATTCTCTTACTAAAGCATTTTGTTCAGTTTGAGAATTCTCATTCCTCTGTTCAGAATTCAATTTTGATTTAAAGTCAGACTCTGGTCCCATCTATTACATTATCTGACACCAAATATTATTCCATTTACCTTTAAAATTGATCATTTATATAACAATTTGAAAAATTAATATGTGAGGTCTTATTTTACAATTTATACCACATAGGTATCTGTTTTATCTTCAATAAACTCACTTTTAAATTTACTGAAAATAGATTCTATCTCTCATCTGTAAAATGGGTCTAATAAGAGTACTAACCTCATGAGAAAGTTATGGGAGTCAAGAATCTATGTGTGTGAAGTGCTTAGGAGACAGTGTGGCGATATTCAAACTCATTGGTTAAATGATGATTTTTCCATTCTCAATATGGTGATTGGATGCTTCTTTTATCTTTTTCACATGCAGTAATGGTTGTAGTGTAATAACCTTTAATACGTTAATTTAGTAATGGCAGTGAGCATTATTTTCATGGAAAACTACTGGAACATTAAGGCATTTGGTAAGCTAGACTAATACAAGCAAATGAATATAAAGACTTGTATTACTATTGTCTAATTGTTGAACAAAGGACATCACATAACTTCATCTCATAGTAAAATGAATACATTGATCTCCCCATTTTTGAAGTAGCATTTTGAAAATAAAGAATATCTTTATCATTTTTAAAGTAGAGGTATTTTAAAGGATGATAGATAGGCGGCTTATGATTTTCAAAAGTTATTTATAAAAAAAGTGAAAGGCTTGTGTTCGGAAAAGAATTTCTAAACTGTTTTTCATACAACTACTTTTTGCCATCTAAGTGGTATTTTCTGGACAAGGGAAACCTACATATAAGTATAAGGATTTCAGCCTGTATTTATGAATTCACCATAAAAACATACTGCCTTGTTAGGCCCATGAAAGCAATAATCTTATGTATTTTCTTTGCTAGGTGCCTGGCACATAGTAGATTTTTTAATCCATATTTGTTAAAATCTACTTCTTTAAATAAAAATGCAGAGATGCTGTAGCAAGAAAATAGTATTATCAGCAGTATTTGTATTCTATTGTATTATTTCATTGCTTCATAAAAAGCTATGGAGTCCAAGGCACTGAACATTATCAAGATATTTACTGATTACTGTGAAAATATATTAAAATATATTATTGTAAAATATTTTACAAATGCTTTCCTTACTAATCCATCCTATTGTTTAGGGCACTTTATGTTAGGACAAAAAATAATAATAATTAGTAAACTTTGGGGTTTATTTTCCTAAATATATAATAGATTCACAAGTTTTCATTATGTATTTGTTCCGATAACTTTTGGAAGACATTGGTCTTAATGAAAAGTATTGAAATTCTTAAAGTACTATGTACATCTTATGTTGTAGGTCTATGAGTGCCTCTCAGCTGCTTACCAAATGGTGTTGAATGGTCAAGTTAATGAACAACTCTAAAGTGTTTAGAAAGAGAGATTCACTGAATCATCCCTCATTGGGGAATGCTAACTTTTGTTGGAGAAGAACTCTTCAGTAGAAAAAACAGCTAATATATAAAATAAGTTATTTTTTTCTGAATTAAACAGCAGCAAAGCCATAACTTTGAATCTCTTCTCTCATTACCTTGGAGCCTGGTCTCGGCGTGAAGATCCATCAAGAGCTCTACTGCTCAGCATCAGCTGGTGAGCACTTTTTTCTCCACTTAGTAGTAAAGGTTACCTATACACAGAAGGACTTCATTTCGAGAATTAATATTGGCACAATTCATCATTACAGTGTATCTTTAAAATAATTTTATAAATGACTACTCTTTCTAGAAAAGACAAAGAAATAAAAAAAAAAATCCCCTGGGGAAAACATGGTGGCAAATGTTAGACAAAAGAAGCAATAGTTAACAGCTAGCGGTTGTTCTCAGGTTTCAAGATATCTAAGAATCTCATAAGGAAATTATTTAAAATAATTATTTCCAGTCCCACTGCCAGAAATGTTGATCCAAAAAAGACGGGATGTAGGAAACTCCCAGAGACTGCATGGAGCATATGCTGACAAACAGTGGAAAAGAACTACTCTTGTCTTCCATGTATTCAGAATTGAATACAAACAGTGGAAAAGAACTACTCTTGTCTTCCATGTATCCAGTTATTTCCTCTTTGTTTACACAGTTAGGCTAGACTTACAGGACGCTGTCATATGAGATGTGAGCAAATAACTGAGTTGCGGCCAATGCAATGTGAGTGGAAGGCCATTGGCACTCCTTGGTCAGAAACTTTACTCCACTCACCTGCTCATACTCTTTTCCCTTTTTAGGCTAGCTTATGTAGAGGTGACAACCTTGGCGAACTTGAAAGTCAGCAATAAATGTGGATCAAACATCTTTCTCTAAGTCAGGAGTTCTCCCCAACTGGAGTGTGCGAATCACCTTATTATACTCATGGATTCTCAAATCCTACCACCAAAGACCGATTTACTAAGTGTAGGGGAAGTACTCAGGAGTCTGTATTTAAAAAAATACCAGGCAATTTTACTTTGTTTGAATCTGAGTCTATACTTTGAGAAATACTGAACATATGTGTTTAAGTAATAGTCAATGTTTTCAATGCCAATGTTCGTTACACACTATGTATCACCTATCAAACACTATCTACATCTAAATCTGTATATCAACCTATGTGTTTATTTTAGAAGAAAATAACATTAAAAAATAAAAACAGGTCTCAAGAAATTATCTAGTTCATTTCAAATCCTAATGAAGGCAGATGTGTAATCTTACTCTTGCTCACTTTATCTCAAACGGAATAATTCCAGCTACTTTTACCCTTCAGTTAGGGTTATATTTCTGTAATTATTCCTTCCGGTTTTTTTGCTGAGCCCTCTCCGTATTCTTTACATCTTTTAAAACATGGAGAGCATTATAAAACACCCTTATAAATGTCATTAGCACAGTGTATTACAGAATAAACATCCTGAGTTTTCCATAAATATATTTTAGTTGTATAATACGTATTTTATTTAATTTTTGTGTGTAATATATATTTTAAACACATATCACATTATTTACTTTCCTAATTACATCAGAGACTTTAAAGTGAAATGTACATGTACCTGGTAGATTTTTACTTGCCTAGTTTAAGCAGGTTATTTTTGTATATATCATCTCAGCTTTTTTCTTTAATATTAAAGAAAATTTGATATGTATACCTCTGGTGGTTTCTCATCTTCTTATTGAAAAACTATTATATTTCAAGCAAATAGCATTGCAGTTCATATAAATTTTACATATGAAATCGCCATTTATATTCCATACTACATGACAGATGGCAGAGTTTATATGTAATCGCTGACTTGTCACATACCATTCACTTAGCACAATTTAACATTCTTTCATAGTCTTTTTCTACTAAATATGAAAGCTGTGAGAAAATCCTTTATAATAAATGTCTTTCTGTAGATATTCTCTATTTTATTAGGAAACGAATTTTCATCGGAATTCCACTGAGCAGGAGTCACTGTGGCAGCCATCTACGATGGCGTTCATTAGTCTTACCCATTGAATCGAGGCGCTCACATTCCCTTCCTAGGGTAGATACTACTCATAATTTTCTCTTAATGCTTTTCCACTTTGAGCTCAGTGTGCTGCTGAATACATTACCACACAAATCCTCCCATCAAGCAATGCAAAAGACAAAGCAATTCGATGCATATATAATTTGCATCCCATTCCAAATGCAGCATTGGGTTTCTAGTTACCCCATATTTGGTGACTGCTATTTTCAAGTGAAATTCAGTTTATGTTTATGTACAAAGGCTCTTATCATCAAAGGGAAAATAGTTGGGGATCATTTTACATTGTCTATATCTTTCTCTAGACATGAATTCTTTTAACTTTGGATAAAAATTATCTGTTGTTTTTCTTCCACAGAATATTGAAATGTTCATGGTTTAGAGACCAAATCTCTAAATGAGATCAGTAGCCTACCTTTACTATGCTAATTCATCTTTTCTCATGAAACAATGCAGGTTTTTCTGTGTGGCTGCCGCCTTTTGATTGATGTATTGATATGATTTGGGTTGAATAATGCAATATTGCTAAAATCTGGTTGAAAAGAGGATCATATTAGATTATTCAGTCCTACTGCATAACATTTTCTATTAGAGAATTTGTATTTCCTCTTTGAATAGTCTATCTTTCCTAAGTTGGCCTGTATTAAAAATGCAAAGGTACAAAGAATAAACATGGGCACTTTTATAATACACTGGATATACACAATCTACTGAAAGAATAAATCAATTTAAGACTTATATTTTCTCTATGCATCTTTCATAAACAAGCATTTTACTTTTCACAAGATTTAAGTTAAAAAACACCTAAATTAGTTTTGCACAGTTAAATCTTTAGAATGTAAAGACTTTCTAATGTCATTTGTTTACACCTGATGATACATTATAATGAAATTGGAAATTAATCTCTTTATGTTGTGTGCAATAAAATGATGCATTATTAACTATATTAGCACGTAGATCTCTAAGAAAATAAAATGCTCTTTATTAAATTTTCAAGTTAACCTTTTGCTCTGAAATTTATTACTGGAGAAAGTATTTAAATAGGAAGTCCAAATTTAATAATCTTGTATATTTAATGTTTTTTCTTTTCAGGAATTTTGAGGCATTTTGTTAATTTTCCATTAATCACAAAATTTGTGATTAAATTTGATCATAGATTTGATCATGTGTATTAAATTGCCCAGAAAGTTAACCATAAAGTATTAAAATAATTTAGAGAATTGGTTAGTATGAAATAATGGCACACATTATTTGTGTTAATCCTATAACATACTTATAGGATTATTAACACAAATAAAGAAACAATAATAACATGCACTCATTCCAAGCTTCTTGCTGAAATTGGGATGCTTTCTTTTGAAGATATATAGTAAATCAGGATGAAACTTTCCCTCTGCTGTTTCCCTGTTCTGAGGGACTTGTGGGTAGGTATTGGTATTAGTCAGAGGCCCTCCCTGCTAATGGATGGCTGATACTGCAGGCCACTGGGTAAATTAGCCTAAATGTGAGCCCTTGTCTTTCCTATGAAAACCCAGATATTAATGGGAATTTTCTTATTTGATATTTGGGTAAGTTTTAATTGGACTCCCCCATTATCCTTCTAATATTTCAGAGAGAAGTCTCAAGAATGTTAAAGTCCTTTTAATTTCTTCTGACCGGAACTTACCTCACTAATTGTGAGGGTTACTTTTATGTGTCAACTTGACTGGGCTAAGGGATGACCAGATAGCTGGTGAAACATTATTTCTGGATATATCTGTGAGGAAGTTTCTGGGAGAGATTAGTGTTTGAATCTAGATTGAGGAAAGATCTGCCTCTACCAACATGGATGGACATTATCTAATCCACCTACTAGAGTCCAAATGAAACAAAATGAAGAAAAGGCAGGGCCAGTTCTCTCTTCTTTTTGAGCTGGGCATTCATCTGCTCTTGCTTTTGGCAATCAGAGTTCTCGGTCTTAGATCTTCTGATTCCCAGACTTATCCCAGAGTGGCCCCCAGGTTCTCCGGCCTTTGGACTTGGGCTGAATTCCCCCAGCAACTTTCCCCGTTCCTGGTTCTCCAGCTTGTAGATGCTGTATTGTGGGACTTCTCAGTTTCCGAAATCTAATGATCCAATTCCCATAATAAGTCCCCTTTTTATATATTTATATATATCTTTACGGTTTTGCATCTCTGTAGAACCCTAACTAATACGCTTAATCTTACCCTATCAATGCCATTTCTTTTGTCTCTGCTTCATGTAAATTCAACTCATTTGTTTATAACTCATTTGTTTGCATCACCTTTAAACTACCCACACAAGATAGATTTTTGTATGCCAGTCTTTGTAAATATTCTCATTTTCAGAGTTTGTGACCACCGTGATTTTCTCATTGATATTTTTCTTCAGTGTTAATTTCTAGAGCTTTCTATCTTTCCTCCATACCTCTACTTAAAGTCATAATCTTTCTCTTCCTCTTCCCTTCCTTCAGTTTCTTATCCTGTAAATTCTTTCTTATTCTAGTCAGAGAATTTAGCTCTATTTTTATTGTTTTTTTTCATACCATTCCCTAGGAGTTATAACCTTTGAACCCAGGGAAAGATAGTCTGCCAAACAAGAGTCAGTCTGCTGGTCTAGAACTAACTATTGCTTGCCTCGTAGTGGAAAAATCACTTAAATTAATTGGGTTGTATGGCCAGTACGTAAATTACTTCAGTATGACTCTCAGTTCTATTTCCCTGAAATTTAAATGGACCTGTAAAATGGGTTTGTAGTGTAGATTAAGTGGACACGTACTCAAATCAAGCCCAGCACAGGACCATTTTCTTTTTAATTTGTGCAGGTAACTCCTCCACATTTTCCTTCTCTTTTCCATCTTCCTGACTTCCTATTCTGCTCTCACACAATCCCCTGCCCCACGAGAGCACAGATGTTAGATGTGGTCTGGTTTGACTTCCTTCACTATGATTCCCGATGCAGATTTCTTAGTACCGTTTTATTTTCCTCTTTCCCGTTCACATGGTGTACTATCAGCAGTTCCCAGAATGTGGCACTTACGTGTCTCCAGGCTGTTTTTACTGCTGCTCCTTTGCACGCCTGTCCTCTTAATGGCATCTCCCTGGTTTACTTTGTCCTGGCACAGCAGTGCATTAAGTGCTGCTTTACCTGAGTTTCCCTAGCACTTGGCTTGATATTTACTGGGTGTCTGGGCCATGGACTTTTTATGCTATCTGCATTAAAAAAACAGAAGTATATGTTAGTCACCTCTCTAGCTCAACACTGAACCACACAGAATTGTATGTTGCTTACTTTACTATTGTTACTATAATTTTCAGCCACTGTAAACCATGATTTAATAAATAATATTCCTGACAGGCATTCCCACAATGGTCCCATGATTTCCTCTGCACCACTGAATGAATTATAATACCGTCTCCTTCTGTGAAAATTGAAGGGAATTCTCATTTCTTCTGTGATTGCCTTCCCATTGTAGGCAGTATTAGAAGCTCCTCCTCTCTCTGGTCCACTGGGGAAAGAAGACATTCTTTGTGTCTATAAAATGGGAAGAACGCCTTGCAACTCAGGAACAAAACTATCCACAGCACCCAGCCTGGGAGTGTCATCGCTCTTTAAACTCATCTCATTAAATTATCTCCAGATCATTTTCTTGGTTTATAAATGATTAAGGTCATAATATCTGAGTACTACTCTAATATACAAACTCGGCTATTTTCACTGTATTTCTTTATCAGACACTGAAACTAACTCAGGAGGTCAGTACATGGACCAGCCTGCACCCTGATATCTCACCTGTCACAGAATAACACTCCCACCGCCCCAGGTGTCACTTTTGGACTGCTCATTCTTGGAATCTCTTGTTGTCGTGCTTGCCCATAATAAGCAGCACCATCATGACATCAGTGCCACCATGACATCAGCGCCATCATGACATCACATCATGACACACATTCCCTAATTATGACTATCGATCATAATTATATTATGCCTTGCTTAATATATAGAGTGTTAAACGCTGTATGAGTTCACTGCAGAAAATGTATGGATTTATGTTTACGACACATAACCTCTCACACGTTCTCCTCACTACTGCAGTCCTTGCTGGTCTCTGCAAGCATATACAGATATGCCCTTGATTTTTAAGTTTTCCATACACATAGGCGAATTTGTTTAGAAACATGAATACATATGTATAGAGACTTGAAACCTGCTATTTCAATAAAAATATGTTTTGGAAAATTTCAATGTTGCTACACACCTATTGTCGCATTTTGTTTACTGGCATTAAAGTAGTCATTTATGCAAATCCTTTTTAACAGTTCCCAGTTGATGGACATCATCACTGTACCTAAATAAAATTTAAAAAATTTGATAATATATCAGCTGATAAAATGATTTAGCATTTTCAATGACTTATATGTTAATAATATCTTAAGCTTTGTGTTCTGTATTTATAGGCTATTTCCACATTTTAGCTCAGAAATATGATTAATACCAGAAATGGTGGAGCAACTAACATACCTGAAACATTTTATTTGAAATAGACAAGCATAAAGAGATTGATTACCTCACATACATACCACGTGGAAATACTGACATGTTGTTCTGTTGGTATTGCTACTGGGATTTTTTTGTGACAAGAAAGATTTTGATTTTGGTCATACTAAACTGTTTGGCTTATGTATTATAGTACTGTGGGAAAGTTAGGTGCTGATTTCTGATCCGATTTTAATTGGAGTAGAAAGAATGATGCTTAAAAATATAATGAAGGGCATTCATTATAACTTAATATTACATGTTTAAAACATAAAATTGGGGCAACCTGCTTTCTGGGTCCCTTTCTGTCTCTCTTAGAAAGAAGCTTTCTTTCTGTCAATAAATTCTTTCCATGCTTTAAAAAAAAAACCCTAAACTTATAGCCACACATAGGCTATTTCATACTAAATTTTGAATTAAGAGTAATTTTGGAAGTTTAGAGAGAAGCAATATGAATCTATGTATTTTTGTAAAAGTGATCAGAATAATACTTTCACACAGGTGCAAAAGTATTCATCACCAATTTTCTCAATTTTAATATAGAATTTTGAAATTATTGATCTGTGTGATAGTAAATACTGTGTTCAAATAAAGTGTTTTATGAAGACAGTTGCTGTAACACTTGCCTGAAGGTTTTGTGTGGATGCGTTTTCAACAACTAGGTCAATGCCTGACGCGTGAATGCAGGAACTCGTTATTAATAAGACCATGGTCAGCCTTGTGAGAAATTACTGAACTGTCTTCCAAAGTGGTTATACCATTTTGTTTTCTCCCTGTCCACGAATGAGACTTCCTGTCACTCCACATTCTTACCAGCAATTAATTGGTATTGCCAGATTTCTGGATTTTAGTGATTCTTACAGGGGTGTGATAGATTTATGGGCAATTTTACCACATAGGATGTTTCATTAGCACTAGATTGCTTGGTTGCTTTTTGTAACAATTTTATAAGTGGACTCATGTCGTATGGTGACTGTTTTGGCTTAAAAATATTTTTTAGTCATTTTGATTGGTGTATATAATTGCAGGTTTTTAATTTTTACTTCTCCCTAATATCCCACTGTCTAAAATACACCACAATTTAATTATTCCTTTTATTGTTAAGTAAATTTATGTCTTTTCAGCTTCCCATTTATTAACACATGTATAATAGTTTGTATGTCATGTGTATTAGTTTTGTTCCTAAATATAGTGACCTTTTAATCACTGTAATTAGAACTAATTTTACTGTTTTTTAATTTTCACTGACTAACAAAAACTTTTTTTGGTATTCTTTTAAATGTTCATCCACCCTGAATAGAATATAACTTTTTGAAGACAGGGGTTGTTTTTGTGTTATTTACTGATATATCCCTACTATTCACAATAGTGCCTGGCAGGTAAGAGACCCTCAAGAAATATTTAAGTGAATGATGACATATAAACATAACTGACTTTTGCGTGTTATTCTTATAAATGATAACCACGATTACTGTTGGCAGTTCTATTCTCTCCCACTGATAGTAGATACAACTATTTTTGGTTTAAATAAGTTGAGGCTATTTTATTAGGGCATATATATTTGGTATTGTTCCCTCTTTCCAGTGAATTGAAAATTTAATCAATACGTATTTATTCCTGACAAATATTTTAATCAAAATGTATTTTGCTTGCATGCATTTTGCCACATTCATTTTGGTTTATTTGACCGTTATTGGATTTACTGTCCTTTTATTCAAACTTTACATGTCCTCATGTATTGCATGTCTGTTATATCACCTACTTTTTAAAACATTAATCTGATAATCTATTTTATCTGAAGAATTTATTGGGCCGGTGAGATAGCTCAGCAGCATAAGCGCCTGCCTGGCAAGCACGAGGGCCCAAGTTCGACTCCCAGAACCCACATACAAAAAAGGGGCCGGTGATATCACTCAGCGGCACGGGCACCTGCTGGCGTGCGAGGTCCTGAGATCGACCCCCTGGTACCCACAAAAAAAAAAAAAGAATTTATTGCCTTTACCATTATTGAGATTATTATATAGTTGAGTATAATTCTGACATTTTAAGTTTTACTTTATCTTTGTTCTTTTTTTTTAAAGTTGATTTTAAACTTTTGACTTTCTTTTGGCTAGTTGAGGCCTTAGTCCTCATTCTTAATCCTCACTGTATTTATTTATACTGTTTATTCAATCATTATCTGTTTTTAGTGTTTACTCCATATACTTGAATGTGCAAATTTCACACACCGAAGTTCACAGTTAAACAATATCTTTATTATCTTTCTTATTAACAAGATTCTTAGCATTTACTATCTCTGGTCACCCTGCTGCTAAAGTTATGCCGTCATTGTCCAGAAACATATTTAGATATTAATTTAGATGTCACAACTTAGGCATTATTGTTTGTGACTCTGTTATCATTTATGTATATTTATATATAGTTTCTCATTTTTAAAATCTTTTTTTTTTGTAGCATCTTAGGCCTGCCTTCTAAAATAAGTTCCTTTATTCTTCACATAAAGATGTTATGTGATGCTTTAGGAGGAGTATACTTTTTAGATATATTCATAACAGTCCATGTCTCCTTGAAACAATTTTAGTTGTTCTGTGATTTGTAGAGTTCAGTTGTTTAGGGAGTATATCTACAGCTTAGGAGTGAGGTTCTAGTGTGCTGGCTCCCAATGACTTACTGATAAGTCCTTTTCATTAAAGGATCAGTCCTTTTTATAAAATATCTTTCCTTTTAGTCTCTATTTACAAGTTTTACAGTTTCACTATTATTTGTCTCACTGCAGACTTTTCGAAAGTTACCTCTTGTTGTGTTCATTTGGCTTCTTATAAAGGTAAATTCACATTATTAATCAAGTCTGGAGAAGTCCCATCCTTTACCTGTTTCAGTATTAACTTTTCATCTAGTTTTTAAATGGGATCTCTCTCTCTCTCTCTTTCTCTCTCTCTCTCTCCTATATATTTGTTAAGCTTCTATAGCCTCCTTGTGTCTATAACTTTGTTCCTGGAAACACACATAGGTGGGAATGCTAATTTGGGATCATTTGGAAGACAATTTCAGATTAAGTTATCTTGAAATATATAGGTATTGTTACTTATAGATACAAACTTGTTTAAGTACAGCATTATGGTCTAAATTTCTTCAAGGGAAATTTTCAAAATACTTATCAGGATATTTTTTAAACCTGGTTTATTTGGCCTTTGGTGGGGTTTATATGGGGTTTTAATGGTAGTTTCAAATTTAACCTAACTTCCGAGGTTCTGTCGCTGGGCTGGGTCTGAGAGTTTTTCAAACTTAACCCACCCCTGCAGGTCTGCTTACTCTGGTTGCAGAAAAAGAATTCTTAGGACAGGTCAGAAAGAGGCACAAGTAGGGTTTATTAGGCAAAGATAGAGATTATTGGACACACTCGAGATGGGTACAGGCTCTCAGAGAAGTAACACACACGACGGTTTGGTTGACGGTTTGGCACTGGGTACTTTTATTCTTCTCAGGAGGGGGTGAAAACTAGGGGAAAATAGTGCCCCCCCATAGGGTACCACCCCATTCTCAGGCATGGATTCTTTCGTTTGTTTTGTTTTGAATAGGTGATTTAAACATTCTCTGGATTCACTCAACATTTTTTTTTTTTCTTTTAATTGGGCCAATTTAGGGTCCATTAGTGCTGGGTCTGCTAGGGAAGGAGTGTAAATCTGGCCAAGGACCGTTGACACTGGGACAGTCCTTACCTCAGGGCCGGGCTCCTATTCCTTACTTTCTGAACTAAGCCAGTTTATGGCCTTGGGTAACTTCAGCTGTGTCCTGGAAGCTGCAGCCCTCTTAAAAATACAATTATTAATTATGATTTTCCTGTCTTCTTTCTGCCTTTTATTTCTTCTATTCTTCCTCAGTTCCAGGCTTTGCTGCATATCCTAGAATGTAGGTCAAGAGCTATCAAAAGATACCTCTAGGTTAAATGCCAGTTTCAGCATTTGCTTGTCATATGGGCTACTATTTTATTATAATTTCTGACCTCAGAAAAATATAGTTGCTTTGTCATTATGTAAGCTTAGAATTAAAAAGAGAACCTAAGAAATATATTATCTATCATTTGGGGATAGCCTCATCTGAACACTTGTCTTTCATATTTTATTTTGAGATATAAAGTCATTGCTTTTATATAAACCCCTTATAATTAGTTATAAAATACCGAGATGTATCCATTTTCTTAAACATATACCTTGTCTACTTCTAATTTTTAAATACTATACTATATGATCTATGGAATTATTAAAGTATGAACAAACTATCAAAAATATAGAATTGGTGGGTTATCATACTAGAAAGTGATGCACAGAATTCAAGAGTTTTGAATTTAATAGAATCAAACTTAAAATTGTGGCTGCCAGAGTAATCAGCATAAAGAAACATGACAGGGAAAATACTCAGACAGGAACTCTTCCTGGCATTTAGTCCGAAGCTATGTGTAACAGGGGTCTTTATGGGAAGAGACACTTCGACAGCTGAAACAGACAGTGGCTTCTAAAAACCTTATAAAATGGTAGAAACAGCAATTATATGGTTATTTCCAATTTTCTTTCTCAATGTCCATCATTTAATTTGAAATCAACATTCATTTACGGCATTATTATGAGAAATTAATGTAAGAAAGGGTTGCAATATTCTGATGATTTTCCTTCAAATAAAGGAAAAGTATGAAAAATTAGATACATTCCTTATTAACATGCATCTGAAATAAACAATACCCACCCCATGTACCTATTCCCCAAATGGATCTTTTTCAGGCATTAAAAATAGTTTATTTTGAGTTGAGCATAACAGAAAGTTTCCTAATTGTGAGAATTAAATGGAAAAACTTAACAATCACATATTGTTAATGCCATTATTTTAGCAAAAAGCATCAGTTAGCCATTTTATTCATTAAAAAGGGAAACAATAGAGATGTCCTTTAAAAGCTTAAAGGATATACAAACTCTTGTAAATCCCCCTACTGTAATATTATCCACTGGGGGGAAAAATGTAACTTAGCAAGCCACAAACCAATTTATATGCATATTGCTAAGTGGAAGAAGCTAGTGTGAAGCGGTTACATAGCGTATTATTCCAATTACTGCCATTCTGCAAAAAGCAAAATGGTAGACTTAGAAAATGGATCAGTTGTTTGCCAGAGATTTAGGGAGCTTGAAGGTTTGAATAAGTTGAACACAGGAAAACTTTTTAGGATATTGAAACTGCTCCATAGAAAACTGAACTGGTGGATACTTGACACTATTCATTTTTGAAAATTTCTAGACCTGTAGGTTTCAAACAATTTTAACGTATGCAATTAAAGTATAAATTATGAGTTCAAAATGACAGAAAAACCTGTCTTAAAATATATAAAATGACCTCACCGAAGGGGACATAGAAGCTTGTTTTTTTTTCCACTCTTGTATTGTTTGAGCAGGGCTCACTATATTTCCCAGGTGGTTCTCAATCTGAGCTCAGTGAAACTCCGAGCTCAACCTTCCGAATAGCTGGGACACAGGTGTGTGCCACTGTGCCCACTTATTATTTTGCTTTTTTACAGCTGACCTAAGTAATTCTGGAAATGAGTGGAGACTGTAAGGGTAAAGATAAAAGAGATGCACATGCTTGCTGTACTCGGTAAAGTTCTTTCCCACATTAGTATAGGGAAATAATTCTGAAACCAGTGTAATTGTGCATGGAAGATGGAACAAATAGTAAATGGATGGTAGATGGTGGTTGAAGTGAGAAGTTACACATAAGCAAGGAAGAAGGCTAGAAGGAACCTGTGACACTGAATTAGAGTTAGATACGTTAGTATGACTTCATGTTTAACATAGTATAGATACAAATTGATACATGTAGAACTATTTAGACATTTGTTAATGTACACATGGGTTAGTGTTCACACATATTTTCTAGTTCTGTCTTCTGAGAAAGCCTAGAAGCAATGATACCACATTAGTAATGAGTACACTCAGTATCAAGATCTTGAATTCTAATAGCATTCTCCAGTGAAAAGAAACTAGAGCTCCTTAGAAAGATGCCTGATTGTGGGAATATGCAAGATGAGAAAGTTAGGTAAACAAATAAGGAGAGTTCCTCAAAAGGACACGGGGGCAACTAGAAAAGCTCATGATGGTCAAACTGGAACAACTGAAGCAGTAAGATAAAGTGTACTGGATCATATCTATATTTATAAAATTAATATCTGTGAGTCTGCACTGATACAAATAAATTATTGAATAGTGAAATATATGTGAGTAGACAAATTTCTCATGAAAAATTCCAAATAATTTATCTAGACACTGTCCCATCAAGAATGTGTATTACAGGTCTTCACTACTTAACTGTATGTGTGGGCTACAAGCAGTGAGTTGGAAAATTGAGAGTAAGTGTATTATAGTGAAACTTGGCAAATGCCTTAGTTCTGTGGAGAGTGGTAAGTCATATTGAGAGCATGGATCCTTAATATGATCTGCTGAGAATGGCCCTTCATATCTCTGATTTTCCTCTCCAAAACACTCTACCCCTTTTAACCATGATTTAAAAATGTCTGAAGAAATTCAAATAAAATATGACATCTAATTAATAATAATGTATTAAGATTGATTCCGTAGTCAGTTCAAATGCATCATAATAACGTAGGATGCTAGTATTACAGAAAAATGGTGATGGGTATTTGGGAATGGTATGTTCTACCTCTGCAACTGTTATGTAAAAGTAAACTATTCCAAAGTGAAAAGCTTATTAAAACAGCACAGAAGACCAAAGGGACAATGAAACCAAAATTCAGGGTAACGATTATATCTGGTAGTGGGGAGGGAGAGGAATAAGGCAATGAAGGTTTTGAAAGGATTAGTAATATTAAGTTGGTGGTGTTTACATTTTTATTACTTATTGTTTTACATCCCTGTATAAGTCATATAATCTTTTATATGTATACTTTGCAAAGTTTTATAAAGGAATAGTTGTCTGAAGAAGAAATGACAAAGATGAAAAAAATGTAAGGGGTAAGTTTATCAGGGAGGTTTTCTGGGAAGTATGTAATACTTATTTGGCCAATGAAATAATAATTGGAATGCTATAGCTGTAATTGATTTGGAGCTAAAGATGGAGTATGAAACTGCAATCACGTGTTGTGCCCAATGCTTGTATAAGAGGAAAGTTAGAAAGGTCATCTCTCAGAAGTGAGAAATTTATTTGGCAGAGCATTTGAAAGGATACACACTGCGAATTATGCATATTAATTCTCTTCATAAAAGAGAGTAATAATGTTCATAGTGATAATAATAGCTACAATTTATTTATGCCTGTTCTGAGACAGTCACAAGTCTACTGCTTTCCAACTTTTCTCAAAGGCTGTGAATAATAAACCACTAAGAGATGTTCAATAAACCTTCACTGCTGTTGTGAATATTGACATTATTATTACTCTTATACATACAGTGTGGTAGGCTGAATAATGCCCCCCAAGATACCCAGGCATAAGGAGCTTTGCACGTGTGATCAAGGATCTTAAAATGGGAAAACTGTCCTGTGTTATATAGTATAATACACATACAATATATGTACGATATACAGTACATACAATATAATCACACGGCTTCTTACGAGAGGGATGCAGAAGGGTGAGGGTCAGCGAAAGACGTGCCCGTGCGCCAGCGGTTGAGGGATGTGCTTTGAATATTGAGGGAATGACTGAGAATTCAGATATTCAGGAAACCCCTACATGTGGGAAAAGGCAAGGTAACAGGTTCTCCTTAACCTCTTAAAGAAGTACAGCCCTAATGATATCTTGACTTCGGAATTCTGACCTCCATCACGTAAGGAAATAAATATTTGCTATTTCTGATCAGATTCCCAGCACATGTGACAGGTGCCTGTGGGCACCTTCTGGCTCCTTGGTTGTGGTTCTGCACAGTGCACATCTTCATGCTCAGCTCTTGGTTCCTAGCACTGTATGCCCAGGGACAGATTGGTCCTGAATGTCCATGATCTTGACCATTGTCTCTTTCAGGACCACCCAACCCCATCCTGATCCACACCCCACAACACAAATTGAGATGAGCTTCATTTGGGCCTCTTTCCCTTCTTCAGACACCGTCCTGGCTCAGGGTAATGTAGCTTCTCATATTTGACCAGTGTAAAAAAAGCAACACTTCATTTTTAAATACAGGAAGTTTTATTCCCAGAAAGTCTGGGTTCTTTTTCTGTGGATCTGAAACAGTTTTTTCCACTCACATGCACACCAAGAGATGCTGGGGGGGAGCAGCTAAAATAAGCCAAGCAAACTGTCCTATGGATATTTCCAAGAGAAATGGATCCCCAGTCATCTTACACAATCTTACAAAAAAAGGAAAACCCACTGCAAGTTTATATCTATTTCCATATATGATCAAGAAACAGGTGGCATGTTTTCTAACACACTGCTTTACCTGGCCACTCCACTATGCATTTCTGATCACTCTCAAAGCTGACTTTCACTCTTCTTCAGATTCTCTTCACTGCTACATTTTCAACCTTTTTCATCCAATTATATACAAGGTCCTCTAGAAATGATCTGCAAAATAAACTCTTCCTGTCTCTCACAGTACTAGGGACTGAGCCCATATCCCAAGCCCTATTTTAATTTTAGTTTAGACGGGGTCTCCCTAAATTACTAAGTGGCCCAGGCTGGACTTGAATTTGTGATCTTCCTGCCTCAGCCTCCTAGAGTACTGTGATTGCAGGTGTGCACCATCACCATACCTGACCACCCAGCTTCCACTCCTCCCAAGATTTACTTTTGTACAGATAAATCCTTTTGTTTGACAAATACAGATTCTAATAAAGATTTGTTTTTAAAAAAGAGAAAAAATGCAATTTCTTGCTTTTTACGTTGCAGGATGACATATCCTATAAAATATAAGTAACAGATCACTTTCATATGTAAATTAAAATGTAGTAAGGGTGAAATATTGCCTTATGGGAAAAAGTTCATGTGTATTAGGAACTTATTTTTCTCAAAATTCAAATCATGAGTAGTATAATGAAACAGTGAACTTGTTTTCTAAGGCCATGTTTAACATTACACCTGGAGAGTTCCAATTGCTTTTGAGCTCCAACATAGACAGAGGTTCATACAAAATCTATCTTAGACCAACAGGATTAGCCAGTACCCTCACTTTACGTATAGAGACCTGAATTTCTTTTTGATTTCTATGATATAACAACAAGCTAGTCTACGAGTGAACAAAGATGTGTCCTGAATGGATTTACTATACTACAGAAGGTGCTTTAGGAAGTAAACCAAAAATTTCTTCCCTGGTGAGTTATTCACCCAAGAAATGATATGCAGATTAAAAAAAGCTGGTTGTTATATTCAATAAGGAAATTAATACAAATTAATTCATTAAAAATAAGTTAAAATAAAGAAAACATATCCTTAGAGTAAATGTGGCGCTGATTAATCAAGCTTTGTGTCTCATGAAATATTTATTCCTCATTATAAACGCTAAGTATCTCAGACAGACAATTTTGTTTCCCTATAAATATAAGCTATTTAAATTTAGTGACTTGAAGAAGAAAGATGAATAAAGTCATTCATGCTGTGATTAGGGCCTGCACAGTAAAAATACAAAAGGATTATTTTGTTCCATGTTGAGGAGGTTAACTTGGGAAAATAAATGGCAAAATACCAATATTGATACTTTCGTTGCCTACGGGAATCAGAAAAGAAATTACTTTTAGGTGGAAGTTTCAGAGATGCCAAAACTATTTTCACTTTAAAGCTTTAAGTTGCTTCTTCCACATCAAAATTTTTGACAGAGGAACAAATAGGTAGCAAATTATCTAACTATAAATAACAAATTCCGTAGTTGCTTTGTGTACACTGTTGCTCATCGGTGGTGTTTAAGGTTCACAAAGAGAAAAAGTGGTCAAATACCTGGCAGCAGTAAGAAGAACCAGAAGAAAGGAGTTGACTGGCTGAGTCACATGCTAGATAACAACTCCGAAGTCAAGTTGTGATCTACTAGAATACCAACCATAAATGCAAATAAAATGTGAGGAACATGAAGTTTCCCTCTTATCTGGAGAAAATATGTACCTGGAAAACCACTGTACTTATGAGAAACGTAGTATTTGATCAGTTTGAATACTTTGCCTTGAAAGTAGAAAAAACAGGGTAGGGTGTTGTGTATTTTTTGCTGTCGTTGCTTTGTTTTGTTTTTAATCAGGCATCGACACAGCTCCTGAGCCTCGGCCTCACTTTTTCTGTTTGCTTGGTCTAATTGTGCCCGTATATTACTAAAATAACGGCCCTCCCTTCTATGCCCAAACTCCAGCGATGTCGTCTTTGAATTTTCCAAGTGCTGTGGTTAGCTCATTATCTGTATTTTCACATTTTATATTGGAACTGTGAACTCATTTTTAGGTACCTGGCACCTTTTCCATGGTTTGCACATTTTAGGCTCTTACGAAAAAAAAAAAAATGTAACTATTTGCAAATAAATAAATGCAAAAACAAATTGATGTCCTTGGGGACAAGGAAGTAGTGAAAAATCTGTGCTCTTCATGGCAGTCTTACAATGGAGGTGAAGAAGCGTAACTTCAGGGAGCCGCACCTTTTGCACAAACTGCATAGTCTCAGGCAACAGCAGGAAACGAGGAGGTGACAGAGCCTGGTCACGATCTCTAGTCACACAGCCCAGTAGGAGAGACCGGTGAAGAGAAGATGCTAGCTGCCTCTGGGACCCAGGATGTCATGACACCGGAGTGCGGACAACATGACAATATCGTAGGTGTGGGTCTGCGAACACCTGGCTGACTTTCTGTGGTCCCTGTTTCACAGAAGTGACAGGGCATTCAGTGAAACGCAAGCCTCAGTGAATACAGACGTTCTTCATGGGTTCCTAATTATTGTCCTTTCCAGAAGTTCTTCCCAAACTCTATTCTCTTTTTCTTACAAAGTCACATGGATTTCTGAAGCATGCCTAATTTTAATTGGTTTGGTTCCATCTATTTCTACCAAAAAACACAAAAAGAGTATACTAGTAACCATCATGTAGAATCACAGAAAACTTCTTACCAGTTATGCTCTTATAAGTACAGTACTGGCTTTATAGCATACTTCAATCCTTTTTTCATTTCTACCTATCACACGTTCCCGTCCATTGATTTAATCTTCAAAATTTAGTGCTGCCATTTCATGATTTTTGTAACAAACTCCAAAAATCATTAAGCATAGTTCTATAAGAAATTATTTGACATTTATTGTACATGTATTATTTATTTAGTGCATAATGTATAGAACTATTCTATTGTGAGAGGCTCCCAGTAGAAATACATTTTATATTTCAAATTATACATATAAATGTGTACATATGCAACACATATATATCATGTAATTGAAACAACGTTCAAGAAATTCTTAACATAATTATAATAAAATAAAGATAAACTTAATATAAAATTATTTCATCATTTACATTCAATCTAGAAAATATACATTGAAATAATTAAGAATACTTGTCATGAGTGAGTGAATTGATTTTGTAAATAGTGAATAATAAACTAGTGTAAGAAAAGCACAAATAGCATAATGAAAATATGAATTTTGCTATTTAATGTTTTAAGAAACCAATTAGAAGGCACTGCCCTTTTAGATCATTGTGGATAATGATAAGTAAATTGGAACAAATTAAATTATATTGAACCTGTTTACTAATCATGTTTTTGTTTTTCACTAAGCATAGGTTAGGTAACTACTCATATATTAAATTTAAAAATGACTACTTGCATTCATCATCCTCACAATTGTTTTCATTGTTAAACCAGTCATTTTGGGGAAGTGGTTGAATGTTTATAGATGTTTCAGTCTTTGAACGTTGCAATGTAGGTTTATATTGCAGAGGCTTAGTCTTATAACCAAAGTTTTAGGACAAAAGCCCTGGCTCCCAGGGGTTCTAGCAGAGCAGGGCTGGACAGTGGGGAAGGGCAGGGAAAGAGCTGTCACCTGCATGACTATGCTGGGAAGACAGAGTTTCAGATCTGTCTTTGCAAATACTTTTTATGAAAAAGGGAGAAAAAGGCAAAGGATGAGAGTTTGCACAGCTGGAAGTTGCATAGCTGGTAGAGTAGCTGTCCTCAGGCTGTAGTCTGCTTAATCGTTACCATCTCAGGAATGGTCCAAGAGGCAATGAGGTGGCTCCTGTCCTATGCCATGAGGGGACAATCTAGTGCCTAGGGAATGATTGCTTTTGCTTTGTGGGGTGGGCAGTAGCTTCTGCTTAGGGGTGTAATAATCTCCTTGGGGGAGATATGTCTGGGAGGCTGTCCTTTACCTGGAGCTCAGGCTAACTGTAGATTTAAGATAATGACTGAAGATTTGAAGGTGTCACTCCAGTGCTTCTGGAGCAGGACATCATAAAAGCTGGCAGTTTTGTCCCTACAAATCTTGACTGTATCTTGGTGTCTCAGTCTTGAAAGGGGATAAGAGAGGTCAGATAAAGTTAGGGCTGATAAACCTTCTATTACTAGGTTTTAGACAGATACTCTCTAAGTAATCAACATGCTTGTGTTCAGGGCTGAGCAGCAATGTGACACAAAATTTAAGGCAAAGAAAGAGAAAGGTACAGAATGGAGGGAGAGATGCCAAGTTTGGTTGTGCTTTGCGTTACCTGCTGGGCGTCTGTAGGCCTGCGACCATCTCAGTTACCACTGTCATAGTTTAATAACTGAACTCACTCTGTCAGCAGACGATCATTCCTCTCCATCAAGAAATCTGATTTTTTTTTCTCAGCTGTTATAGTAGTTAACTAAGAATGACTCTTTTACTCCTTTTTATGAATTAGGAAATTATAAAAAATGCACACATATAATATAAAAATAGGTATTTTACCAATAAAGAACTGAAAAAAAAATCTCAAAAACAGCCATGAAAGGAGAGAAACCTGGAAGACAAAGTAATCATAGGAGAAAACAGAGAGGGCAAAGATTATGGCTAGATGATGGGAGTGACGAGCAAAGAAATCGGAAGAGATTTTTGGGTTTTGTGGATCTCTTCTTATACTTGTCTCAGAGTGGTTTGCTCTCATTATGTGAAGCAGCTGCCATTAAAAGACAAGTGACTCACCACATACCTAACGTTGGATTGCCGGACCCAATGTCCCTTTCATCTGTCAAAAAGACAGAAGAAAGTGGGTCCAGTGAAGAAAGGTGTGAAAAGTTTTGGGTAAGGAGGAAAAAGAAAGCCATGTACAGTATGAATTGGAATAGGGAAAAACAAAAAGAAGCAAAACAAAACAAAACAAAAAAAAAAACAGAAAGTAAAAGTTAAGAGACGGAATGAGGAAAAGAGTTCTAACCACCCAGGCAGTCTGTTGACGGATGCGTGGGAGTCCAGGAGCTGCTGTGTACGCTGTCCCTTTATGGGGTGCACAGAACAGAGTGTCCAGGTGCTGGTGACAAACCTGGACCTGGATCAGGCTGCACAACCTTAAGTTAGCCAACTCTAAATCACAGTCATCTCCTATGTAAAGAGACGTTAAAAAATACTTAGCTGCTGGCTTTGATGCTGGAATTCTAGGCAGGTGGAAATCACTTGACATGTCAGGCCCTCATAAATATGAGTTTCCCCTGCTCTTGACACACTTTTATTAAATCTCTGTTGGCATTTTGGAGTGGACTCAGAAAGTACCACTTTATGGTCTGATAATGAAACTCACACAGGTATGTAGAGATGATATAGTGTTTAAATAAATGTTATTGAGGACATGGTCCCAAGTAGATGTCCAAATCAAGTGCTTCCCTCTGACTTACCCTAATCAGCATCCTTTTGCAAGCCAGATAGAGTCCTATTAAAATTTAAGACTAAATAAGAGCAGGAAGAATAATTTTTTTCTTCATTATTACTGGTTAACCTGTTAACTGTCCCACTGCTGAGCTATAAGGATGTGTTGCTGCACTGATGCTACCAAACTACCTCTTTCCTGGCAATCATATAATTTTACAAGACTTTGAAAACTGCAACATAGCAGCCTTATACTGTAGGATGTATTCCCGTGACTATAAGGCCAACTAGACAATATGTAAATAGAAAAGGCGGTGACGCCTGGGCTTGGCAGCAGAAGGATAAAAAGTGATTCTGAAAAATTACATTCTTTCATAAAGTTACATCTTCATGTTTCCTCATTCGACAAACATTCCAATCTGCCTGCTGAGACTACATGCACTTTTTCTGATGTAAAAAGGAACTTCGTCCCTGATTTAAATAAAATGAAAAAATGTCCTTCAGGAACATATTTTATGTCATATCAGACACTTACTCCTCAGAGTAAAGAAATAAATGCCTTCCTGAAAGCCAAAGCCAAAGGCAAAGTGGTAAGAGTATGAGAAGACTGATCCCTCGTGTGAGAATTCACAATTAAGAAGATGATACGGACTGAGTGAGATAGCTCAGTGGCATAAGCGCCTGCCTGGCAAGTGTGAGGTCCTGAGTTCGACTCCTGGTACCCACATAAAGGAGAAAAACTAAAGATGATACAGGATGGGGATGATACGTGAAAGTTGCAGGTAGCATATCTTTAAGTAGTTAAACCATAATAAATGTAATACACCCACATTAAATATGTCTTTTAAATTCTAAAATAAGAGGGATATAATTATTGTAGTGTTTCACGAAGGTATTTAAGATAATAAATTTCTCCCCCTTCTTCCCTTCCTCCTACTAAGGCTCCTTTCTACCGTGATATGATCAAAATATGTACACATCAAAGTTCCCCAAAACCTGTGAAACTAGGCAAGGCGATAGGCTGAGGTGGGTGGAGGAAATGATTTATGCATGTTATGTGCGTGTACCAATCTGCCAAAATGAAGCCCTTTAATTTGTATAACCAATATGCACTAAATAAAAAAATGGAAAAAATAAAATAAAAAAGATCATCCATGACAAGAAAGCGTTATGTGATGAGGGTCCAGAAGAAAATTAACATTCAAGGGGTTCTGGACAGCAGTGAATGAGCGCTTATTTTCTGCTGTTTGTCCTGCGCCAGTCTATCTGCATGGTCGAAGACTGATCCTCAAAACGAGTGTCAAATCCCGCCATTCCTCCTCGTGGCGCTCTGCTCCCCCGAGAGTACACGCACACGCCCTCATACTATTTCAGCAGGCTGACTTATTCTGGCTGCTGTCGTTCGTGGACCACATTCTCTCCCGCCCTTTCTCCATTCCCTGCTGCCTTGCAGCCTGCGGTGGAGTTCTCGGAACACAGGCAGGTTCATTTCTGCCCCTGCTGTCCCCTCTCCCTGCAACTCAGTTTCCCTGTGCATTCTTGTGGCTGCTTTCCATCTTCTTCTGATGTCATCCCCAAATGAGCAGAGCAAAATAGAAAACTTCCCCGTTTTGTTTTTCTAATGAAATTAACACTCTCTAATGTGTTGTAATACTTTTCTGTCCGTCCTCACAGAATGTAAATTCCAGGTGGACGTTCTTCTGTTCACTGCTGTCTGCCTATTATCTTGAACAGGCCTGGCTCATAGTAAGAATTCCATAAATACTTGGTGAATAGATGGAATAAGTGAAAAAATGTACATGGCACATGTACATTCTCAACTTTTCATATTTTTTTTAAAGACATAGGGTCAGTTGTATGTTACAAATACATTTTTGTGTCCGTCCAGTCACCATGAGTGTGTAAACTTCTAACATGGCAATATTTTTAAGGTCTAAATATAAATAAGAGCCTTGTATTGGTATTGAAATCAGTGTGTTTAGTAATAAAAGCATGAGCAAAATGATCCATGAAATGATCCAACAGTAGTACATGTTCAGACAACTTGAAAACTTTATCTTAAGTTCAGTGTGCTACATGCAAGTACAAATCTGCCAGAATGAAACCCACTGATCTGTATAACTAATACGCCCCAATAACAACTGTGTAAAAAAATTTTTAAAAAGATAAAAAATTGAGCAATCGCTACACATGATAAGCCATTCAGATATCTTAAAAACATATTTAAATGGAAATGAATGAAAATATGCATACTTCATTTCTTTTAGATTTTACTGACTTTAAGCAAGGACGTAAAATTAAATGCTGTGTATTCAAAGATTTACGTAAACCCAAAACTTAAGAAAGAATTTGAAATTAAAGATTATTCCAAATGGAGACTTTCCTATTTTATTCAATTTTCCAAAAACATTTTTAATTAAAATTGTCCATTCCAAAACCTATTATCAAGCATTTACTTTTTTACAAGGTATGTGCTAAGTGTTGAGGAAAAAAGGAGGAAAATTCCCTTTAATCAAGGGGTGTGCAATATACTCCTGCGTGGGTGTAGAGAGACAGTTGAACTGATTATTTACAGTATAAACCAGTAATTCCTATGATATAACTGTGCAAAACTATTTATACCATGTCTTGTACTTTGATCATCCCTATTAAGGTAATGGTACTAATTTACAGTGCAAAAGAGATGACCTGTGTGTTATCAAAGTGATTCATGGAGAAAAACTATATAGTAGAATGGGGCTGCTTTTTGTGTATATCCAAGGCAAAGAGATAAAAAAATATGAGTTTAATGAAAATTCTGTAGGATTTCTCAAATACTAGTAGAAGTTTAATGGTAAACATCAGAAGTTTGTGACCTTCTATTTTACTTTATTTTATTTATTTATTTCATATATGCAGGTAGTGGTAGTCGAACTCAGGACCCCATGTTTGCCAGGCAGGCGCTTATGCCACTGAGATATATCACCGGCCTGACCTTCTATTTTAAATACATTGTTCAAGTACTCTGTTTTTAATTTGCTTTTTCAAGCTGCTTATGGCTTTTTCAGCCATTTATCCAGGCTAACCTCTTGGTACTTAAAAGGTATAATCACATTGAATTAAAGGATTTTTTTCTTCAAAAGAAAAAAATAAAAGAGAAAAGAAATTTTACTCATGTACTACCATTTAATATAATTTATTACAATTGAAGCTGAACAAGTTTTTTCTCTTTTAATATTATTTCAAAGTTAGCATTTCAATCTAAAATGAAATAAATAAGCATATATAAACAACTACATTAATTTTACATATTAGTCTGAAATCCAGTTGTCTAAAGGCTGTACAAGAATTATTTTCCACTTGATATATTAGCAATTCATTTTCTTATCTCATTTAGTTACTGACAGTTTTCCAGGGTTTTAAATGATGTTTCTATAAGATTTACCAAATCATGGGATTAATGTTTGTTCCTTATTCCATAAAATGTCCATTATCAGCATAAGTCAAGCCTGCAAATTAGAAACAGCAAAAGCCACTATTTGCATTCTATTCTCCTTATACATGGTTTAAAGCTAGGAGGTTTTGCAATTCTATTGAAAATGTTTCTTCTCTATTGTCATCCATCTAGATATTTATTTTGTCTTTTTTCCCCCCAGTACTGGGCACTGAACTCCAGGCCTCAGATTTGTTAAAGAAACACTCTAGAAAGAAAAAAAAAAGAGAGACATAGAATGTCACTAAGTTCCCCAAGCTGGCTCAAAATTTCCATCCTTTTGTCTCAGACTCTGAGTAGCTGACTTTACAGGTGTGCACCACCATGCCTCACTGTATTTGGCCTTAGAATGGTTATACAGACTATAGAGAGAGAGGGAGAGAGGGCAGAAATCTCTTTTGTGTTAGATACATTTTCAGGAGATGAAGCTGGGAGCTATGAGTCTTGAGTAAATTGGCTGGCACACAGTTTTCATGAATTGAGTTAGAGTTTTCATTGCTCTCTTTTGCAGCACATATGAATTGAGTTAGTTTTCAAAGATCCACAATTGGGGCCAGTGAGATAGCTCAGGGGCACAACCGCTTGCTGGCAAACGCGAGGTCCTGAGGTCGACTCTCAGTACCCACATTAAAAAAAAAAAAAAAAAAAAAAAAAAAAAGAGATCCACAATTGGAATGCATATACTGTATCTACTATTGATGAAATAATCATAGTGAATATTTAGAGATGTTTCGTTCTGGTAAGCCTTCACCATCTATCCCAAATAATGCTAGCCTGATATGATAATAAACCCTGAAATAACTAATTTTGAGCCTGTATCCTTATTGCAATTCTAGAGCCAGACTCTTAAAGGCATGACCAGAACAGAGTCATTTAGCCAATCTGATGAACCCTCCCCAAACAGGGAAAGTAAAAATAAAAAACTATATGTATTACATGGTTCTTTTAGCTTAATCCTGATTGAATGGATATTTGTACATTGATCGTTTTTTTTTTTTTTTAAACTTTAGGTCTAAGAACTTCCTTTCTCTTTAAATTTAGATGTCCAGTAGATTTTCGGTAAAGTTATATCCTTCATACAGTCAATGAAAATTTTCTCTTTTGATTTCTGTAGGATAGAGTGGATAAATGGCTTTGTGAAGAAATTTTAGACATAATTATGTTATTATTTCCCAATAATAAGCATTCCATAATTGTCTGATCAACATCAGTTTTGTAGAGTCCTCACAAAGCATTCAAATTAACGCTGTAAAACTGTAGCTTCCTTTTCTCATTCTAGCTTACTTTTAAATTTAATGATACAGATTCAATACAAGGTAAATTAGTTGGGGAAAGAAGCTACTGGGTGCAGATGCACATAACTGACTTGGTAAGAGCAAGAGTGAGGGAAATCAGTCAATATAAAATGTACTTTCATCTTTTCCGTAGAAATTGCATTAAAAGTAGCATTTTGGGAGAGTAATTAGTTTTTCTCAAGGGCTTAAATTTTAGAAATCTACATTTATTAGAGAAAAAAGTAATTTCCTACTTTTCTATTTTAAATATGAGTTCTGAATGTAAATATATTTAAATGTACTGTTTTATAAGTGAAATTTTATTTAAATGCATGAAAGTGTGCTTACTTTTTAAAAAAATATGAATATGTATTTATTTCTGAGTTTCAGTCAAAATGAGGATCAACTGCTGTAAATTCCAGTATGGCAATTATTCACTTCTGTTGCTACTAAGAAGAGTGAAACCAAAGCTAACAGTCTATAGCATTACTCTCTTTCTGGAGCTCATTCAATTCTGAAAATAATCCTATGCATAAAGTACTGTTACTATACCCATATTATAGATGGTGAAGCTCAGATAGATTAATTAACTAAAGTTATAAAGCCTTCACTAACTTTGTAAACGGTAGACACAGTGTTTAAAACCAGGATGTGTGGCTTCAACTTCTCTGCTCTCGTTTTTTTTTTTTACAAAACATGAAACCTAATTCAAGTGCTTAAATTTGAACCTCCACACCTCTCCTGCCAAATCCTTATATTTGCTAAGAAGGTAAATTTTTAATCACCTAGTAAATTAATCCATGCTAACTGACTTAATTCGTTCGCTAAGAAAAAAGCATTCATGCAAAGAGCTGATTTAACCTTAATTTTTAAAACACTCTATTGACTGTTCAACTAAATTGTCTGGGACTACATGGAAAAGCAGCCTTGTTGTGAATTAGAAGCTTGGGAACAAGCTTTCTTGCTGAGATCCCTTAGTCTGTCAGTTAATCAATAACCTTTACTGAAAGCTCTCCTAAGGGTTGGGATGGTAAAAAAGATATACAAGACATTTGGTCTCCGATGCTAAAGTAATTACAGTCTACTAGGAAACTTGTATTTTTCATCTCCAAACACTCAAAATTGGTTACTGATTGCTGGTGATATTATTCTGAGATCTCTAAGATACATTCCACAAGTCATATTTTAATGATCTTTTTTATAGTTAAAATATAATGGATGTATGTGTTATATTTTGTTTTTTTTTTCCTAGTTGCTTGGTCCTATTTTTTAATGAACTTACAACTATTTCAAGAAAATAATTGATGCCTTTATGTTATAAATTGAAAAAAAAATACATACCACAGCTTTTCTTTCACAGATGGCTGAAAACAATAATACTTAACTTGGCAAGCACATCTTTCATTATGAACAAATGTCAAGAATGTGTTTTTAGCTGGTGCAAACCACTTCTACCTTTGTTCATGTAATTCATCCATCATTTTCAAGGAAAATATGTGAGAATTCAAGAAATCTCAGTGTGTTTTTGTTGTTTTGCTTTTGTTTTTGTGTTCACCAACTTTTTGTTTTAATGCTGACATATTTTCAAAGATCACACCCCATCTGACTTTAGAGGAGACTTTTGAGAAGTAGGGGAACATTTCCACTCACTAAGACTGTCACCCGATCATTTATAACGATTTACTCACCATTAATTTAAGGTCGCGTGGTTGGATGAGGGTAACACCAGTTTGAAAACAGGGACCTTGTCTTCCATTCCCCACCCTCTTTCGGTTTGATGACAAGCAATTTTGCATCTCTCTGAATGCTTCAATGCATTTACCTAAAGGTGATGGTATTAAGCAAGAGAAAGTGAAAAATTCTATTACTATCTAAAATACTTACTGAAATATATACTACTGTGAATGTGGGAAATTCAAGTTTAAGAAGTTACTCTTTGACACCAATTCATAGCTACGCCTATGGCAGACAATGGCTGCAAAGCAAAGCCAGGCCTTCCCAGAGGGGTCAGAAAGCCCCAACCAAAGTGTCTCCTCTGTGTGGTCTTCAGCAGCAGTGTTTGCTCTTAGACAAGAAGATGACCGTAATATAAAACATGCTCATCTGGTGGAAAAGCATCATCCTCCTCTACATGAGAAAGTCAATGAGGATGAAAGATTCTTATGGTTGACTGTATTCAACTTGCTAATTATTTTCCAAAGCTGATGGGGAGGACAGTCGTGAAAGAGCTCAGTTAGTAGAATGTGTTTCATTTGCTTCAATAAACACTGGTAAGGCAGAACAATGGCAGGAAAGGTAAATAGGTGACTCTCTTCATCATTTTCCTCTCTTTCTTCTGAAATCACTAAGCAAACTTCATTTTGATTTCCTAGTAAACATTCCGGTGACAGCGTTAGCTCATGTTTTGTTATTAACTCAAGTCATTTGCCAATTTGCTTGCTCGACTTTCTTTAATTTTGGATATTTTGTGTTGCGCAGGATTGGAGAGTTCTTGATTGCCTTGTTAATGCTCTTATTCCCTGGCAATCAGTTTAGTTTGATTGATACTTTTTATGCAGCCCAGTAAGCTGCCTTCACTTGAATTTCACTTGCACCTTTTTTTTTTCTTTACTTCCATAGCAATCATTTTGACTTGATTACTATCTACTTCCAGACCTGTTGATATTGCAAGACTGCTTTAGTGTGCTAATTGCTTTCATACCCACATGAAAATTCAGTTTTACCCATATAATTCATATACTTATCATAAAAGCTCTTTATGTAAATAATTGCCCCTTTAATATAGCTTTTTGCGTTTGCTTTCAATGTAAACGATGGGTAGAATTTATATTTATTTCTAGCTTGAAATTAATTAATTTTATTATCATGAGATATATTGCAACCATTACTAAAATTATCCTCATTAGAGTCAAAAATATAACAAGAGGGAGAGTGTGTTGGTAGATACAGTTAGATCTGGAGATAGCCTTAGGCTCTCATAGAACATGGCAGGGTTTATCTGTACACTGGGTTTATCTTGTGCCATTGTGAATATTTAAAAATCAGCTAGATGGCTGAAAATGCTCTTTGTTTCTAAATGTAATTTCAAACAGCACTAATAAACTCATCTCCTAAGTACTGCAAAGAGTTTGAAGCAAAGGTCTCTCAATTTAAATCACTTCAAGGTAAAGTACAAAGTTCTTTGGAAGGCCCTATTTCTAATAGTTTTCTGAGAAATGTGATGGGATGTCTATTATATTGCGACAGAAATTTTCAACTAACTAACAGAAAGCTAACTAGCAGCCTGATACTATATTAGGATAAGATGTGCTTATGTCGCTCACCACGTAGCTAGACCACAAAACCCAGACAGCCTTAAGCCCTAGCCCGCCACGTATCGCACACCGCTGTTTTTCTCAGAATAGCCTGACTCAGGTCAGCCTGACCACTTCCCTTTCCCACCTAAAAATATACTTTATTTTTCTAACATATTTTAAGGACTTTCTGTCCAGCAACAGGGCAGCAAGCTATAGTTCATGTAACCCCATAGAAACCCACCACGCTTTCAAGCCTTTGTACCTCCTGCTTGCAAACCTATATAAACCATACTTAAAGCTGACTCTGGGCTGGTGATTTGGAATCAGTTCCCACCAGCCCGCCGGTGTAATAAAAAGTTGCTTTACAACTCCTTGGTGTGGAGCATCTTCCTTTTGGTTTGGTATCTGGTTCTGCAATAATATGAGAAAGAAAGCTTTGCTTAATTCCATGAATGGTCCCACTTACTTTAACAGTTACTTTAACTCAAGTAACTCTATAGTGTCTTGAAAATATAAAAAGTTGATTCTTCACAAAGTAGTAGATGCTCATTCAATGTAGATAAAATGTTCTTGGATCTAGTTTCTGTTCAATATTTAGAAAGACTAGATCCAACAGAAGTGTGATTGAAGAACCATGAAAGCAGCTGTTCTACAAAACGAAAGCAATGTATCTCTACATCTGGGAATCCTATCAGCAGCTGTGAAAACTCACAGTACATCCTCAGCACGCCTCCCTGCATGGCTGATTGTGCTGGTGTCATAAGGGTTCATAAGATTCAGATACAGAAGAATCAATTCTTGGATCACTGAAAAAAACTTCACAATAGAAGCAATAGATTAGCCAGCTGTTTGCATTATAAAACAAGAGTGTGGTCAGGCAATCATGGAAAACTTAGAGGACAAAATTTGTGGTTTTACTTATGTCTTAAAGGAATTTGTGGATGCTTGGCATCAAAGAAGGGAACTGCCAAAAGAGCTGTTGTCGTAATATGTGTATCTGGTCATGGAGATTAAAATGAGCATAGGAGCCTTAGAGGAATTCATGTAAGGGTGAAAGGACACATGCAGAAGAGCTCAGCCATACCCAAAGCAGAGTTTTGCCTTAGCAATAAAAGGGTGCCTTTGCTTTGCTTCTGATGTGATAAGCCTTTTTGTACCTGAGTATTATTTACCTCATTTACCTCTTTGAAAACCTTCTGCTTACATTCTATTCAAATTTCATTTTTTCTTTAAGACCTATCACAAATACATATCTCGATATAATATGTATTTGTATCCCGTTACATATTAATATAGGTATATATATATATTTAATTTTTTCTCACTTTTCAATCCATACCACCAGCTGACAGTGATATCTCTGCTTCACTCAGCATTTAGTCCTTTACAAAATAAAAAGACGGATCTTAAATGTTTAGTTTTATGACTTTTGATGATTTTGTTTAAGTGGAGGAGATTGAGACAGAGTCTAACTGTAGTCCCGGAGGTTGGCCTTGAACTCTATGTAGCCCAGGCTACCTGAAACTGGAGGTCATCTTGTTTCAGCCTCCCAAGTATTAGACCAAGATTACAAAATTTGTCACTCTACCCCAGTGATGGTGAATCTTTTAGGGACCAAGTGCCCAAACTACAACCCCAAACCCTTATTTATCACAAAACCAATATTGCAGTTAGACCTGAATACTTAGATTTTAGTATAGAAAAAAAAAACTCATACATTAACATATTTTGTCTTAAAAAAATACAATACACACACCATAGTTTCACCACCACTGCTCTAGAATGTTCCTTTGCAAACTTTGAGTCAATTCTCTGCTTTTTTTCCTTACTTTTATTGCTGAAGGAATATATATATATATCATCTGTGGCATAACTCACTGTTTTCCCAAGTTTCTTGTTAGGAAATTTTTAATTTGATGAAGTACAATTAATTTATCAATATTATTTCTTTATACCTAGTATTTTATGTTTCCTATTTAAAAGTTCCTTACTGACACTAAAGGTACAGATACTTTTACTATGCATTTTATGGAAGTTTTATAGTTTTGTACTTCATGTTTTATATAAATTTGTTATGGTTAGAACTAAAATGTCACCCAAAGACTCATGTGTTTAGAGGTGGGGCTTTTGGAAGGTGATTGGTTCATGGAACTGCTATATTCATAAGTGATAAATTTTGTGATGAGTTCACAGCTGAATGTATATTTGGCAATAGGGCTTGACTGGAAGAGGTTTGTCACTGGGGGCATGACATGGAAGGGTGTGTTCTTGAATTTGGCTCCTCCCTACTCTCTCTACTTCCTGGCTGTCATTGGTAAAGTGACTTTCCTCTGCCATAGCCTTCTGCCATACCTTGGGACCAGCTCACCATGTATAGACTGACCCCTCTGAAACAATGAGCCAAAATAAACCTGTCCTCCTTTGTGTTCCAGGTGTTAGGTATTTCATCTAAGCAATGATGTGGCTGACTAATACAGGAAATCGATGCTGGGAATGGGGCCACTGCTATAACTGTACCTGACCATGTGGTTCAGAAGTCTTTGCAACTGCTTTGGAAGAGGAGTTTAGAAAGTTTTTTAGGTGAAGGCTAGAAAAGCCTTGGATTGCTGAGGGCAAAACTTGATGGGCAATTCTGAAGCCCAGAAACTCAGAAGACAAGAATGCTGATAAGAATGAAGAGAGTGAAGGCCAGACTCAGGAAGTTTCAGTTGGCAACAAAGATTTTGGCAGTTGGAGTGGAGTCCATGCATGTTACACTCTGGCAAAAAAACCCAACCAAACAAATAAAAAAACAACAACAAGCAAACATTTTGCCCATATCCTGAGACTTTGCAGGAGACAGATTAGGGGCAGTGAACTGTTTGATCTGGCAGAGGAAATTTAAAAGTAGGACAATGCTCAGGCTGTGGCATGGGAACTGCTGGTTGCTTTTAGTCAGATTCATAGCAAGAATGGGGAGCAAAAAGCAGAATAGAAATTTTTGAAAATCTTAACTTTTGTGTCTAAAGAAATCATGTATAAAATTGGGGACAAAGAAGGCATGGTTGCTGAAGATATTAGCAGCACTCAAAGGAAACCAAAGCCAGGCTTGGCTGTGCACGACTGTGATCAAAGCATTCTAGGAGGCTGAGGCTAGAGCAGTGGTGGGGAACCTATGGCACGTGTGTTATTGTGTTTTTCTTTAAAGACAAAAGATGTTAGTGTATGAGTTGTTTTTTTCTAAACTAAAACCTCAGTACTCAGGTTTAATTGCAGTGTTGGCACCTTGTAATAAATAAGTGGGTTTTGGGTTGCAGTTTGGGCACTTGGTGTCTAAAAGGTTTGCTGTTAGAGGATTCCAAGTTCGAGCCCAGCCTGGTTAATTTAGTGACTTTGCATGACACTGTCTCAAAACTGAAACAAAACAAAAGAAAACAAAACAAAACAAAAACAAAACAATACAAAAAAAAACCTAAAAATGGGCTAGGGATGTAATTAGGTGTGAAATCCTTGGGTTCAATCCCCTGTGCCACCAAACAAACAAACAACCCAAGCACAGTACTTTGAACAGGGACAAACAGAAAGATGTCAAGATGCCTTGAGGGCATTTTAATCAACAAGACCCCACCCATCATTGCAGGATCAGAGTTGTAAATTTTTCCCTTAAGAAGAGAGCCCCTGGACCCCCTGTTGGGGAAGGGCCATCTACGGAGTTGGTTCCCCAGGATTCATTTCACCATGATCCACCGTCCAGGCATCCAGAGGCCTGTACAGCCATGGTCCAAGGGAACTTGGCTACTGCTTGAGCTGGCAGCAGACTTTGACTTTGTCCAAATGGTGGTTTTACCAGCATGCAGAGTACACAAGTTGTGGGTTTAGGGAGGTTTCCACCCAGACTTTAATGGAAGGCCTAGAAAACCAGGCAAGGAACCCCTGCAAGGGCAGTGTGTGAAACTGTGAGAATGAGGCCAAAGCTGCAGTGGCCCCCAGGAAGTTGGCTATGACAAGAATGTTAATCATTGACTGAGAAAAGCAGCAGACAGAAAGCAGTGTCAGCTCAAGAGAGAGGTTATGTGCAGTGCCACTAGTAAGGCTATGAGGTGGGTCTTCCCAAGCCCTCTGTACTCATGTGTACCCCAGATGCTGGAATTAGAGCTACAGGGTTTAATGTTTTCCCTGCTGGGTTTAGCGTTTGCTTTGGTCTGATTCTATTCTATCCTCTTATTCCTCCCTTTTGGAATGTAGATGTTCACCTGTGACATTGCACCTTGGACAATGTAACTTGTTTTTGACTTTTACAGAGGCTCACAGCTAAGAGTCTGTCTTGAGTCCCCAAAGAGATTTTGTCTTGGACTTTTGAAAATGCTGGAACTGTTGAGACTTAGGGGAAGGGATTGCTGTGTTTTCTGTTGCATACAAGATAGTTGTATCAAAAACAAAACAAAACAAAACAAAACAAAACAGAACAAAACAAAAAGATAGTTGTATCATGTTAGGTGGAATTAGTAGTTATTATTATTGTGTTTACTTGGAGATTAAGATGGTTTAGGAAGTTATATTTGCATGTCACATTGATAAGGGTGGGATGTGACTTAAGATTAATTGTCACCTTATCGTCTTGGGAGTCACTTAAGGGATTAGTAAAGTACACTTCTGGGTGTGTCTGGGAGACGTGACCTTGGGTACTGCATCTGGTCTTTTGTCCCTTACTCTGGCACTATTACCCTACTCTGATTCATGCCATGATCTGAGCAGCTTTGCTGTGCCATGACTTTCTGCCATGATGATTTTGCCTTGGGTCCAGCCAGCCATGGGTTGAATCTTTTGAAACTGTGAGCCAAAATAAACCTCTTCCTCTTTCAAGTTTTGGAATTGGATATTTAGTTCCATGATAGGAAATCTGACTACCACAACATGTCAGATTAATTTTTATTTATGGATACACATAAAAGTCCAGGGCTCTTTTTCCTCAAAATTGTATTTATCTCCATTAAATTTAGTCTTTAAAAATAAGTTTATTGGGCCAGTGAGATAGCTCAGCAGCATAAGCACCTGCCTGGCAAGCGCGAGGTCCTGAGGTCGACTCCCGGTACCCACATAAAGGAAAAAAAGGGCCAGTGATATTGCTCAGTGGCACCAGTGCTTGCTGGCAAGCACGAGGTCCTGAGGTCGACTCCTGGTACCCATATTAAAAAAAAAAAAAGTTTATTAATCAGCTCTTCATTCTTTGTGCTGGTCAAATTTCACATAAATACATTATATAATTATGATTGTAAATATGTGAGCACTAATACTAAATTTTCGTGTTTTTTTTTTGCAAGGCATCCATGAGAATTTTTTTTTTTATTTTATGGAAAAAAGGTAAAACAAAATTTCATAACAAAATAATAGGAGAATAACAATAGTTAATACATTGCATATTGTTATCTTTAAGGTAGATATTCACAGTAAAAGATATGGGCATTAAAATTTCTCCAATCAATATTAGCACAAGCCTTCCTTTACTATTAAGTAAGAGACACTCATAGTATAACTGACTTGCATTTTTTCCCCTTTTCCCTTCATCCTTTCCCCTTTCACCCATACTAGTTACGTTTTCCTTTTGAACAATTTCTTCCCATTTAACAATGTCTGTTGTACATTTTAGACCTTATTTACTCTTTCAGTTTCTCACACCAGGGAGACAATATGATGTTTACACATGAGTCTGATTTATTTCACTTATGAGTATGGTCTCAAGTTGCATCCATTTACCTATAAAAATCTCAAGTTTATCCTTCTTTATGGCTGAGTAGTACTCCATTGTATAAAAATACCACATCTTTTTTATCCATTCCTCGGTTGATGGGCATTTGGGTTGTTTCCAAGATATAGCTATTACAAACTGTGCTGCTATAAACATGGATGCACATATGCTGCTGTGGTATGATGTTTTTAATTCTTCTGGGAAGATACCCAGAAGGGGAATATCTGGGTTGAATGGGACCTCTAATCCTAGCTTTTTGAGGAATTACCATAATGATTTCCACAGTGGTTTCACCAGTCTACACTCCCACCAACAGTGGAGTTCCTTTTTCCCCACAGCCCCTCCAGCACTTGTTGTTAGTTGACTTCTTGATGATACCCATTCTTTCTGGAGTGAGATGGAATCTCAGTGTTGTTTTAATTTATATCTCTTGAATGATCAATGATGCTGAACATTTTTTCATATATTTATTTGCCATTCATATTTCTTCATCTGAGAAGTGTACATTCATCTCAGATGCCCGTTTTTGGACTGGGTCTTTAAATTTGGGGGTTCTGATTTTTTTCGATTCTTTATATGTTCTAGATAGAAGTCCTTTGTCTGAGGGACAATTGGCTAAAAAATTTCCCACTTTATGGGTTGTCTTTTCACTGTGTTGGTGATTTTTTTTTGATGTGCAAAGGCCTCTTAATAAGATGAGATCCCAGTTGTTGATTCTTTGGGGTATTTCTCATGCAGTTTGGGTTTTCTTCATGAAGTCTCTGCCTACCCCTATGTCTTCAAGATTTCTACCTACTTTCTGTTCCAGTAGATTTAATGTTTCTGTTTTAATATTTAGATCTCTGATCCATTTTGAATTTAGTTTAGTGCATGGTGAAAGATATGGATCTAGTTTTAATCTTTGGCATGTGCAGAACCAGTTTTTCCAGCACCACTTATTAAAGAGGCTGTCTTTCTTTCAGTGAACATGTTTGGCCCCTTTGTCAAAGATGAGGTGGCTGAGTGTGTTTGTAGATGTGTCTGCATCTTCTAATCTGTTCCACTGGTTGTCAGGTCTGTTTTTTTGCCAGTGCCATGCTGACTTTATCACAGTAGCTTTGTAGTGTAATTTCAAGTCAGGGATTGTGATGCCTCCTGCCTTACCTTTGCTGCCCAAGATTGCCTTTGCTATTCTAGGTCTCTTCTGTTTCCAAATGAATTTTAGGGATGTTTTCTCTAGATCTGTGAGGTATGCTAATGGTATTTTGATCAGGATTGCATTATATCTGTATAACAGATTTGGAAGTATGGCCATTTTCACTATGTTGGTTCTTCCTATCCATGAACAAGGGATATCTTTCCATTTTCTGATATCCTCTTCGATCTCTTTTTGGAATACTATAATTTTCAATATACAGATCTTTTACTTCCTTTGTTAGATTGATTCCTAAGTATTTCATTTTTTTGGATGTTATTGTGAAGGGTGTGGTTTCCCTAATTTCTCCATGATACTATTTTAAAAATGAACACTATATATTAAATGATGATTCCAAAAGCTGTGTGCGTTATTATTACACTTTAAGTGGCTAATTTTACTTACCTAGATATTTATTAAATGAATCTCAGGTTCTAATGAAAGTTGTAGATGGAATATTGGATACAACTATTAAGAAAGGACAATATTTATTAGATGCTTTCTCTCAGAGGCAATCTTTTGGATTTAGATTACCCTTGATATTTTCAGAATATTAGATAAGCATATTTGGAATATTAATAATGTAATACAATTCCATGTGATCATGGAAGACAATATTACTCTTTCATTCACACAAAAGAAGTTCATAAGGTAGCAAACAGTGGTATCTGGTAGAATTCTCTCATTGCTTTGATTGTATATATTGCCACTTATATAACTTTTTTTTTTACTGTATAATTCCTTAGAGACGATTGAAAGGTAATAAGTTAATAAAATCATTGAAATATTTAAAAATATCATGTCTCACATGTATATGCAGATATAATTTATTTTGGGAATTTTATTGTTTAGATTCATTCTTTCTGCTAGTTTCTGGAGATGACATGAAAAGCAGTATCATTTCTATTCTTAAGAAGCTTAGAATCTGAGGCACTTTAAAGCATCATCTGCATTCTTGAACTGGGAATTGTCCTCTTGTCTACCTGACACAAATGGATTCACCGATGAAGCCATTTAGCTAGTTGTCAAAATTGTAATTATTTCTAGCAAAAATAGTGAAAGATAGCTTGCTTTCCCAGAAGCTGAAGGTTACTTTTGCGAATGCCTGGGGATCGCTAAGAGGCAGTGGCCATACAGCATTGCTAAAGAGTCAGGCTGCAAATAGAGCTGACCAAGCAGAGTTGCCATAGGAGACTGGCAGATTTTTCCAAAAAGGGTAACAATGAAAAGCTCTGATTGTAGCTGAAGTCTGGGTTTTGGGAAGAAGACTCTCTGATTCCCACACAGTGTACCTACAGGGCTCCTAAGTAGCAGGTGGGTTTTGGGGCAGATGCTATGCTCTTTTTAATCTTTTTAACTTCTGGCTTTAGTTTCTCTTTAAATTCAGGACCTCAGGCAAGGGAGAGTGTCAAATTAAACAGAGTTCAATGATGGGGATGCATTTCCTCTAGTGGAAAGTTTGTCTTGGGTTTAGTTGGGGCAATCTAAAATGGTTTAGGGAAATGACTTCAATAGAACATTTTAGTTAAAGGAAGGGTCCATCCTCTAATTTTTTCTCTGTTTCATATCGTCTCTGCAACATTTGCCCTCCACTTACAAAATGAGGAGCATGGAGCCCAAAGAGATTCTCTGTTCTGAGGGCCAACTACCTACTCCAGATGTGGAACACCATGCTTTTGACCCTGTTTTGAGAGTGCTGGGTCAGCCTCTTAGATGTTAATCACTCTGCTTACTGAACCACCAAATAGTAACTCGTGGAATCCTACACACAAATAAAGGCCAGGAAACATACAATTGTGGTTTCTTTGTAAAATTCCGTAGTTCAGTATGTTTTAATGACTAGATTTCACATTTAATTTACATGAAACTTCTGAGAATCATTGATACACAAATAAAAAATGGAAGCTAAATATTTTGGAAGTTAAATGTGTAATTTATTTTTTCAAAGGCCTTGTTGAAATATGAATTATATTTTAACTTAAATATGAGATTTATTTTAGTATATAAGTTTTTATGAAGCAATTTAAATGGAGGAAGAACATGTAAATCTGGGGAGTTAGAACACAGTATTACACTATTCTAATAAAATGCTTTACTGTAAATTTGAATTTAACATGTTTCCAATTTGAAACCTAATTTCAGAATTGTATTTTTCAAAAACTGAAATACCATACAGAATATTCTCTACCCCTTTTTTTTTAGTGAGTGTTTTTTTTATTGCTTTACCGACTAGAGTTTTATTAGACTGCTATTTTTAACTACTGTTCCAAAGTGGAAATACTAAATTTTTTTAAGTAAGTGGGCACAATTTTGATAATATCAGTGAAATATATAGAGAAAAGTATTCACTTATTTTAAATGAGACTTTCTTCTACCAATGATTTTTATTTTAAAAGCACTATTCCATAACAATAGAGGCATTTTCCTGGATACATATATCTATAGTAGACAATGTCAATGATTTTTACCTTCTCTAATTAGTAGTGTTGATTATGAATTTTAAATTCCCAAGGTACATGTTGTCACCAACCAAATCAGTGACATAGTAAATCCAGCTGGGGTTTTGCATGAAGAGCTCTTGGAATAACCTCCCCACTGAAAATTCTGTTCTACCTTCACCAGTAAATTAAAAGTGAGTACACACTGTGAGCAAATTACGTATCTGAACTTACTGAATGAGATGGCCCATGCTTTTATAAATGGAAGGTAGAGTAATATACCTTTGGCTTATAATCACAGCAGAGACTTTTTCCCCCGCCATGATCAACACTGCAGAAGCCTGCTGGTCAAGAAAGCAAAATTTCCAACTCTCTCTGTTCCACAACATTAGATGGGCTCAGGTGTCGGTCTGGCTGTCTGCTCCAGAGTGGAAGGATGCCACTATCTTCGGTACTGTGCCGTTTCCTGGTACTTCGAAAGGTGCACTATCAGAAAAGAGCCCTTCACCCTGCATCTTCTTGGCTGGACTCCGAGAGTGCAGCATGTGTGCATTCTCCCATCGAGAAACCTCACAGACAGCAGTCGGTTGGTCTGCAAAGTGGCCCAGGGTCTCACTGGTGATAGAAAATTCTGCTTGAATTTAAAGAGGAAAGATAGTCGCTGGTACAGAGTCTTGGCTTTAGTGAGATCAAGCATCATGTTCGTTTTCTTTGAATGAGGAATTGGGATGTCAGATATTAACTCAGCACCACCAGCCGTGACCATGTCATACTGGCCAGAAACAATCAGGCTAAGAGCTATGGAAGAGATGCGAGCTATGATGACAGTGTGCGCAAAAGTCTTGTCAGAAAAGTCAGCTCCCTTTCCATTAACTATGCCAAAGATGATGAAATCATCAAGCTTTTTTGGACATTGCTCTGGTGCAACAGATCCAAAAACATTGCTTTAGCAAAATCATGTGTCATCATGTCTTTATATACAGAGTTGGACAGTAAAAGAGGCATGCGAACGACATCTATCACTGCTCTATCGCTTATTTTGTAAGTGGCTGAGGTCTTCGTTTGGTTTGGACAGCTGGGGGAGCGTGTAGCTGGGAGAAACAAAATAGAGATCTTGAGGAAAATCTTAGGGCCCATTTTGATATATTGGAAAGGTCCTTAAAAGTGCGAGTCAGGGGGGCCGGTGAGATGGCTCAGCGGCTTAAGCGCCTGCCCGGCAAGCGCAAGGGCCCGAGTTTGACTCCCGGAACCCACATACGAAAAAGGGACTGGTGATATCGCTCAGCGGCACGGGCGCCTGCTGGCACGCGAGGTCCTGAGGTCGACCCCCCGGTACCCACAAAAAAAAAAAAAGAAAGTGTGAGTCAGGACAGAAGTCGTTCCACAATCTTAGTTTTCATAGCCACAGGCTCCTGCTCTGGGTAAGGTTCTGCCCCACTGAGCAGGCGCTGTGTGAACACAGGGCAGGGCCCCCACAGTGACTCCTATAACATAGATTTGGAATGACTACGTTAAAACTTATAAAACATCTTAAAGCTTTCATCAGAAGTAAAGCAAAATATTTTTGTGAGCTTAAAAAGCTTAAATGAAAGCTCTCAGTGGTAACTTCCTGAACTATATTGAAAGTTCCTGAACTATATATCTTCAAAGACCCTCTGATGTAAGGAGGAAGAATATGGAAGGCTGCTGAGTTTGTGTGTTCTGTTATTGATTTCAAAAATTGATATATAGAACTAGATCCAAGTTCTATCAAATACTGGATCAAGTTATAAAGGCGTCAGATTTGAACAAACTCAATGAGTAAGCAATGAATAAATTATAACAGCTAGCTGCACCTTGAGGCCTTAATGGTAAGTGAAATAAATCAAACACACAAATTCAAATGTTGCATAACTTCTCTTATATAAGAAACCCAAAGAATAATAACTTGAAGAGAAAAATAAAAGATAGGCCACAGGAAACAGGGAGATATATTTTTCTTTTTTTGGAAATGGGAAGGGGAAAGGGGGTCAAGAGGGGAAGGGGAATAAAAAGAATTAAGATGTGTTATTTACATGTACCTACTGCCCACAATGAATATAATCATTATATACTGGGAACATGTAGTAATAAAATATAGGTAACTCTTACAAACACAGAATTGTTTCTTAAAATGATGATTAGGAGACTTTTGTGTGATTCTTGTTTATTCTAATCTTTCATGGTGATATTGCCAGTGAAAGCAATGCCTGGGGTGCTAACCGGCCACCATTGTCCACAGTGTTCTCTTCCTAGTGGAGTGCTTGTGAGAGCCCATGCATACAGGACTTCTCAGCCTGGCAGAAACATTTAGTTCAGAGGCAGTTATGCCTTTGACTGTATAAAATAAGATACAAGCATCACGAGCTGTTGACTATTTCTCTTACTACTTTGAAATCTAGAAGAATGCTTATTTAATAATAAAAGTAGGATGATATGATGTTTCTTGGTGGCTCTTATTTATGTCATAGTGATGTTGAAATGTTAAAACCAGAGAGTCCTTAAGCAATGCCTTAGCGATATTACCTTATATATATTTTCAGAATATATTTTCAGAGAGATATTGTATTATGAACCACCGACATCTACCCCAAATGTAAGAAATCAGGCAGTATGTTTTTGAAATGAATATAACACTACTTATGTTAAGGTTATATGTATTCTTATGAGTTTAATAATACTTTGTTTAGTGTTTTTAGTGAGAGATAATTTGTTAAAAGTGTAGGTCCAAGCTCATCAACTAACAAAACTAGCTGAAATGTAATTTCCTTTTAAAAATTAATGTTTGAATGATCTGAATACATTAGAAACAGTGGTGTTATTGCTACTGTTGGAACATACTGAAATGTTAAGATTTGTACAAAGACCACAGTTGTTAGGCTGGTGAGATGGCTCAGCGGCATAAGTGCCTGCCTGGCAAGCGCGAGGTCCTGAGTTCGACTCCCAGTACCCACGTACGAAGAAAGGGCCAATGATATCGCTCAGCGGCGCAAGGGCCTGCTGGTGCATGAGGTCCTGAGTTCGACCCCCGGTACCCACAAAAAAAAAAAAAAAAAAAAGACCACAGTTGTTAAAACTTATGAAGAATATAATAATTCCAACAGAAACCACAACTGACTGTTTCTGTTATGGATCTCCTACAATGGTACACAACATTTTTGTTGGTATATTATTTGACTCAGTGGAAATAATAGTGATTCAACAACTTGCTCTTTTAAAGTGTATCTTTGGAATCACTGGACCAAGGTGCTGCCCTTAGAATAGAGAGCCATCTATTTATTATTAAACCTTGTACACCTTCAACTATTTCTAGAGTAAAATAATGATTATGTTTTCTGAGAGCCTTACAAATTGCACTAACATCTCCTGGCTAAGTGCAATGGCTAAGTACAAAATTTTGATGTTAAAATACAAGGAAGTGGGTAGATATTCACAGTCACATGATATTAGTGATATTGCTTCTAAAACCCAATGCCACTGTTTCTATTCTATTTCTTAATTGGAAAAATAAATAAATAAATGAATAAACTGTGAGAAAACTGAAAAAAATCCAGAGAAGATTTAAAGATGGTAATTGTTCACATTATATACATAGATCAGGAAATGAGTCAGAGAACTCAAAATTAGTATTGGAAAGAAAGGGAAGGACTATTTGAGGAAAAAAGCACTGAGATTTATACAGAGGTAATAAAAATAAATTAAGATAAGAAATATGTGAGCATGATTATTATTAGCAAAAACTACCTAGGTAATGAGACTTAGCAATAAAAGGGAATGATCTCCCATGGAAAGATAATAGAATTTCTCTTGACTGAGAGCATTTTGAAACTCATCAAGATTAACCATCAGCAACAGTGCTGATATGGTACAAAAAGGACAAGATAAGCAATTAATAAATCTTAGTTCCAGTTTTCATAGTTCAATAAATGCTTTTCAAGAAACACAATAGTCCATTGGCATATACTTTTAAATAAATATCATGTATTAGAATTATTGGCATTATTTGAATTCCATAAAGTACTACATTTGTAATTTTTAGTTCAGTTATGAGTAGGGGATGTTAGATCTCGCTGTCTAGTCAAAATTTAATAACATAAGTGGCTGATTCCTTTAAGAGTCACGTGTTACAGTAATTTTCACAATTCTTTACATGAGTTATTCTATCTTTTGATCTCTGTTGAGAAATAAGCGTCCTTTTTCACTTGAATCTTACTTTAATTTTAAACATTTGCAGAAAGTGTTTGTATTACAATAAATTCATACAATGTGGTCTGAAATCTCATGATGAAAAGTGACTTCTACTTTGTCATTCGTGTTTCCACATATTCAAAAGTTAATGTATCTAATGATATCATTCTCACAGTTTTTATAATAGTCTCCAGAACGGGATGTAGACTTGTTGAACACATCTTGGAGAATCAAGATGAACTTTTATTTCAGCAAAATGCTCCATGGCCTAAAGTGTCCAGGGCCTAAGACAGAAAGAGATGCTTCATGATTCTGTCATAAAGTGAAGAAGCATTTCTAGTGAATGTGGACGTGTGCACATGTAAGTTTGCAGCAAATTCTCTGGGCTATATTTCTTACACAGAGTAGAAAACAATGGAAACACATCAAAGGAGTCTGTGGGCCGCATCAGCAAAAGGCAAACAAAAGGGATAACGGACACTTTTTAGTTTACTTGGGTCAGTAAATCAAATTAATTAAAGTAGTTTTTTATGGGGGGAGGCTCAGCTTTCAGAGCACTGTCATATTAGTTATTATTTGTGGATGTGTTTTATTTCATTTTAGAGATGCATGTTTACCTGGGGGTGCATGGTCACAGCCCATATTTCCAGATTCTTCTTTCTGTGCTTGGGGTGCCTTGGAGAGAAGCTTATTCATATAACTTTTTCTACCTTGTGCAATATTTGCTCACCAAGGAGTATAGTGAAAATAAGTTTTTCAAATAATCGGGATTCAGTAATTGGGTAATGTAAAACATTCATTTATTCAAATAGAAAAAATATTATAACACCTGGGGAAATGGAAGCTAGGGCTCATTTGGTAACTGGAGAAAGATGTAGTATGAAATAAGGGAGTAGTGATAGCCTATGCATTGAGAGGGACAGTCTTACTAATGTCAAATATTTTAACATGTATGTAGTCCCAAAGGAAGCATTCTCCATTAAAACAAAATTTAGGATTATTATAAATGTGTACCTGGCAAAATAATGAGTTTTAAGACTTGTTATACTGGCCCACAGCTGCTATATTTTTATTTCTGGGATGCAAATTTTTTAACAGAGTTGCAGTGGCTTTACCATGATCTGTTTTCTGTGGTCATGTCGATCTAGTCCTAGACTGACTGAGAATACGTAATCCAGAATCACTGCTATCTGAACATTACTTGCCCTGCAGAAGCAACAGATTTCCCTAGTGTAATAATTTTGATTAACAACCTAAATTCTGAGACAGGCAAGATTCTAAATGTCAGTCATGACCTCCTATATCCTAATCATTACACAGTTCAGTAGAGAAGAAAAGTAGTTGCATTTGTACTCAGACAAGTGTTAAGTACATAATCCAGCAGAGGTGACGGTCTGTCCTCCAAAGCAGTTTAAAGAGAAAACATCTGAGAGCCCAAAGCTTGCATCTTCTGAGCGCAGTTTGACTGATGTAGAATGAAAAACTTTAATATGTACAACTCAAGCAGAAGAGGTGATAGCATTATTTCTTATCACGAAAGTACAGCTATCCAAGTTCTTGAATTTTAGTACATAAGGTTTTAAATTTTTTTAAATATAGAACGGTTTTCAAAGATAATCATAAGTCAACACCTTCCTTAACAACAGCCTGATAATTTAGAAAGCATAGTCTATAAAATTGTAGTGTTATTAAAATGAAACTGGCTTCTAGTTTTCTAGTATTAATTTTGCAAAACCAGAGTCATGTTAGAGAGTAATGTCACTATAAACATTACTAAGCTTCGTTGTGTTACTTTCAAGGTGGGTATGGCACCTCACTTACTTCTGATCTGGCGCAGGGCACAGTGTTCTCTGTGGCCGAGTGACACATAATCTAGATTGCAATTCTTGGTGTCAACATATCAAATGATTATTTTCAGGTACTGTGGCCAATACTGTGGCAGTAAATGAATTTCTGTAGCTACCTATTTATCTCTACACTGTTCTAAAAAATATACAACGCAGTTTGTAAAACTATTTCAACTACATGGAGACAGAACATAAAGAAATCTAAGGAAGGCAGGAATGTGTTACAATTAAAATAAAGCAAGGAATGAAGTTGGCAACCCAGGTATGTATTGTTAAAAATATATTCTTGCTGGAGATGCACCTAAATTTGACTGTTCTTTAGGAAACAATGCCGGTAAGAAACAAAATCAGTCTTTTATTCTACCTATTAGATGAAAACAAAGCAGTTGTCTTGAAACTTTGAAGGATGATAAAATTTCTCTGAGGGGTCTAATAAGAAGGAAACTGTAAATTTGAATACATTTTCAGGAGCAATCTTACAGGACATATGCTCAGTATATTCAGATTTACCAGATATCAAATCATTGCCACCCTTAGAGCAAATTAACAGAAAGGGGGAAAATGTGTACCCCACACTCTAGAAAAAAAATTTAGTTCTTCCCTCCAATATTGCATAATTAAAATTTACATTGCACTTCTTTTTTGCATACAGAATTCTTTTATTTAACACAAACTACGTATTACTTTATGTTCTAGAAAAATCGGAGTAGGAGAAGCTAAAGTCATCTGAGCTTGAGCCATTCAAAATAAAGTTTCTTTTTTTTAAATAAGAATCTAGAGTATACATAACAAGAATAAATTCTGACAACAGAATATACAAAAACATTTTGAGATTTTTTCATCCACTGATTATTCATATGAACAGAGGAATTTTAGGAATAATTTATACAAGTCAATTGATGTAACAAATTGGTTATGTTATTTTTTTTTCCTTTTTACTTTTTTATAAAACTCTGCTTTTAAATAAGAGAACTCAGAAAATACATTATTTGCAGTGTGTATTTTATCATGCCTTCTGGTCTGATTTTTTTTAATCCCAGAGGTAAACAAACTCTGGCAAACTGTCTCCTTAACCTCACTGGCTTAGCACGCAGACAGCTGTTTTCGTCAGCATCTATTCTGCCTGTGGATGTGTTTGCACAGTGCTAACCAACCAGGCAAGATGTAAATACAATAACAAATAGATAAGTAAATAAATAAATAGACAAGTGGCTTCTGGACCTTTCTTGGGAGTGCAAAAATTCCAGACGTTTCCAACAACGGGGATTTTTGGAGTTATGTAGACATGGCCAATGATCCAGTAGGAGCTAGAAGATATTGAATTTAAGAAAATTGGGTGTGTGTGTTGTGGTTATTCTTAAAAAGAGTTTGTTCTGTATTGAAAAAATGTATCTTCAGTGTTCCGCCTTAAATAAAAATAAATCAAGTCTCTTCCTTGTTATGACAAAGCATTCACCATGATAAGAGGCATAGAAGCAGATGGCCTGTGTGCCTGAGAAGCTTTTGTGTGATTGTTGTGAAGACATTTTGCTGTGCCCAGAAGTCCTTGCACCTCTATGGCACTGCAGGACCGTGACAGTAACCAAGCCAGCTGAGCCAGATGCCCAGCAGTGTGATGCACCACTGGGCAGAACACCTCTGTTGTTTCCACGGCCAGTGAGGGTCTCTCTATCTGCTGAAGATGCTACGCTGCAAGGGGAAATGACCAGTAAAAGATAATCCCCTTCCCATCCTGAGGGTTCCAGAAGACCAGGATACTGAAGATAAAGAACTACTTTTAAAATCATCATTTGCATTTCTTGCTATAGGTTTTCACACAAATATATGAATATGGTCCTTCATACCTTTGGTACAGAAAACACACACCTAAGAAGTTTTAAGAATTAATTTTGCTTATATCAGTTTTTCTGAAGAGCCTAATAAGCAAAGTACATTTTAAAATACATGTAAAATAAGCCACAATATTAGTATATGATTTCTCCCATAAGTATGGGAATATCTATAATTGGAAATATAGATCTGAAAAGCAGCTTATTTAGTCACCTACATTTTTCTCTTGAACCTGGTTCATCCTTGCACTATCAAATGGTGTTACAAAATAAAATAGAATCCCAGGCTCCAGAAGAAATCCATCATATCTAAATCTATTTACAGGACTTGAGTGTGGGTGTTGCATGCAGTGGGAAGAGGCTGCAATAAAATACTTGGAAAATTAAAATTTAAAAGAAATCACTAGGAGATTTAGATGATTGAAGATTTGTAAAGCACACTTCTGGCTGTGTCTGGGTGGGTCATGGGGGTGTGACCTTGGGCACTGTATCTGGTCCCTGGCCCCTTTCTTTCTTGGCCCTTCCCCTGCTCTCTGAGCAGCTCTCCAGTCATGCCCTTCTCCATGATGTTTCTGCCTTGGAGTCAGCCAGCCATGAACTGAAACCTCGGAAATCATGAGCCAAAATGAGCCTCTCTTCCTTTAAGCTGGAGGTACAGGTATCAATTTTTTTTGTCCCAGTGATAGAAAGATGACTGATGCACTACTCATGCCACAGATTGTAACACTATTTTCTGCTGATTTAGGTCATCATGAAATATTAACATAGTTCATGTCTTTAGGTTATAAAGCCCTAGCAAACAGAAACAGCACTGTTTTTACTTTAATTATCCTCAGATAATTGTATGTCTACTTAAAATACTCAACAAATATGTGCATAGGTGAATGAATGATAAATCTTAAGATGTTAGAGGAGAATGAATGTGAGATAGAAAGATGGGGGGATTGTAAAAAGGTAGACCTTGAATCTCAGGGATGGATAATGTAAGGGGGAGGAGCATGAGGGAGGGGGCAGATGGCGGGGAGTAGAGGGAGCAGGAGGGAGAGAGAAAAGCACTGCACAGTCAAGCCATGTATCAAGGTTTACTGATGATTTTGAAGAGACAGGCAACTGAGGACACTGGAGTATCAGAGAGCTCAGGGACTCCAGTGGCTTCCAAGATCCTTCCTTCTTGACTCACGTGTGACTCTGACCCACGTCAGAGAAGAGTTGTCTCCATAAGGTATGTGGGTTACTTCCCTCTGCAGGGGCATTTTAGATTATGAAACATCTCTACTTTATACACAAATAACTGCATGTCTTATGTGATACTTATAGGGAGATGTGGCCCATAAATATATAGATTTAGATTTGTTTGCTAGAAGAAATACAGAATTTCCCAATTATGGAATATTTACTAAAAGAATTTTATGGATTAAGGGTCATACTAGCAAATGCCACTTACAGGTATTTGTCTATGGGAGTCTGGTTGCTAATGTGTTTACTGAAAGATGAGACCTGCTTAACCTGCCTTCTTCAATTCTCATAAGTGTTCCCAGTAATGAGGAGGAAAATAGATGTATGCTAGCTGCTAAGAAAACTCTGTCTTTTCCAGGGTAAAAGTATAACTTGAAGAACAAACATGATGTGAGAAGATGAGAGAGGAAAAAATTTGGAAATGAGGCTGTATTTTAAAAGCAACAAAAATTTAAAATTTGTCTCCTGTTAACTTCCATTCAGCTAACTGCTTTTCTCTGAAGAGTTTAAAGATTGAAAAAAATATAGAACATTCTCGAAGAAAATATATTTTATTTGAAGTTGATTCTTCTGACTCTATTTCAGGGTACATCTTTAGTTGGCTTTTTCTGTGAACAGTCTGTAGTGAGAAAGAGATGGCACAGGATTATGGCAGAGTCCCAGGGTCAACATGCTTTAGAATTTTCACTACCTATTTTTTCCATCCTCTTACTGCCTATTCATTAGTATTCAATATAAAACCTGAAATATACATTTATGCTCATTTTATTAATATTGTGTCTTACCATTACAATGATTTATCAACAGTTGTTACTGAGGGTTATCATTTTTGAATTAGATATAATGATATAGAATACTCCTTTTCAGAAGATTTCAGCTGAGGTACATCCTCCATTTAATTTTGTGGTCACTTGAACTGACAATTTCAAATTAAGTGCAGGATGGAAATTTTACTTTTTATAAATTAACGTTTAGTAAGTAAGTCCTCAATTTATGAACATTTGAGGTATGAACTTTCACAGGTATACTGCATAAGATTCACTTTGGCAGATATTAATAATCCAACTTATAAACATTCTCTGGGAATAGTTTGTTCATAAGTTGGGAACTTACTATATATTGTTGCATTTCTAAATTTATTATAACAAAACTCTAAGAGTTAAAATGTCTGTATAGTTCACATATATACACATATATATTTATAAGACAACGTTTATGTATAAAATTTCTTGTCACATTTTATAAATACTAGCATTTATTTTAATTGTAATGAAAAGCTAATTGTACTGGTCCCTTTCCCACAGCTGGCACAAAATACCCAACACCTGCAATTTAAAGGAGGAGAGGTTTATTTTGGTTCATGGTTTCAGAAGGTTCAGTCCACAGTACACTTGCTCTAGGGCATAAATGACATGGTGGACTGGCATGGCAGAGTAGAGCTGCTCAACCCATGGCAGCCAAGAAGCAGAGTAAGAGGAAGAAAGGAGGAGCCAGGACAATAATACACCTTTTCATGTGACTCTTCCAGTGACTTACCCTTCCAACCAGGCCCCACCTCTTAACTGCACAGAAAGTCACCTGTGGATTAATACACTGGTGAATATAGCATTCCCATCATCCAGTCAACTTCTGAACACAGAAAACTTTTGGGGGAATTTTTAGATTTAAGCTGTAACACTAATAATAGACATATTTTTATTTTATCCTGATTTTGTTCGTGGATAATTATATTGTAAAGTCTACAAAGTATAATGTGCTCTTTATAACCATCAGTGTGACAGTAGTCAATCTAATATGTAATTTTGATTTGCAGAATAGGAATGGGTTAGTTAAAAAGGCCACAAGCATATCGTTCTTTTAAGGTTTTGTTTTCAGTTTTGAGGAAAACAACAATTCAGTATACCATATAGTCTCCTAATAGATGCAAATTATCCATCCTATATCCCTGAAATTGGGAAGAAACATCATTTGAATATCAACAAAGGGCATAAAATTGTATGATTTTAAACCATATCCAATTCTACTAATAGACAACACTTCTTGAGGTCAAAGTAACTCATAAATACTTTATACGCTATGTCTTTCCTGTCTGTCATTATTTCACATTCTTATTTAATTATGGGTTTTAGCATATTACGATCTCGTTCTACTGGTATCTGGAAATAAAGATAAAATAGAGCTAGGCTTTCTGTTATAGTGTGTGGGGGACCTTAATTGACTCAGCATAAAGAGATCTGAAAGGGAGTGCTCATTTCTGAGTTTTTACATCAGCTGCCTGAAGTGCTGATTTGGTGGTCTATGCCATAGAAATTCTTGAGAGTGATTTCCTGTCAGTGGGCTAAGAAAACATGATTTTCCTTTCTGTGTTAAAATCTGCTTGTTGGTGACTTTTATTAAAAAAAATTAGATTCATATATGTCACTTCTAAACAGTTATCTTCTAGTTTGGCTGTTCTTTGAATAAATGGGAAAATCTGTAATGACAACTCCAAATTAAAAAAAAAATATTACATAACCAAAGCTGCATTTATTGAGACCAAGTGACTGAATCAACTTTTCTAAATGGTTAATTTCTGATATGTTCAACCTTGGTAATTGGGGCTGTGAAGACAAATGATTTTGGCAATGTTTCTATTTTCAAGTCTTTGAAAGGATATTAGTTAGTACAAATGTCTCTTGAAAGAATGTTTTACTTAAAATAGTACTGATAAATTCTATCCTCATTCTTATTTTTCTTCTGAGTTAATAAATATGAATAATATATATGAATATGAAGAAGTATGGTAAATATCTTGCCTTCCCCTAAACTCATCTTTGCATACTTATGCATACCAATTTCTATAAATATAGACATATATAAGATGGAAGCATCTAAGTTTAATTTTCAAAAGTAAAGTTATAGAAGGTAAGTTTGCTCTCTGTTTTTAAGATATCATAGATATCCCTTCAGGTCAATAGGAACAATTAAAATTTATTTTAAACAGCCACATAGTATAGTTCATAACTTGAATGAACCATGATGTATGCAACCATTCTTCTAGTGACACAGATTTACATTGTTTGTTTTATTTTGGCTTTGCTACTATAAATAATGTTCCATAGACATTTCCAACTGGTACACTTTTTTCTGGTGGGGATTTAAATTACTACAGTTAGGGCTGGTGAGATGGCTTAGCAGCTTAAGCGCCTGCCCAGCAAGCGCGAGGGCCTGAGTTCAACTCCCAGAACCCACATATGAAAAAGGGGCCGGTGATATCGCTCAGCGGCATGGGCACCTGCTGGTGCACGAGGTCCTGAGGTCGACCCCCTGGTACCCACAAAAATAAATAAATAAATAAATAAATAAATAAATAAATTACTACAGCTATTTTTGAAGGCAATCCAGAAACATCATTTAAAAATACGCACATGTTCTGACAACTTCATTTCTGGAACTACCCTAGAGCAATCTCCAGCACCTCGGAGTGTAACCACATTTGAAGATAAATTCTTTTTTTTTTTTTTTTTTGTGGGTACCGGGGGTTGAACTTGGGACCTCACACGCCAGCAGGCGCCCGTGCTGCTGAGCAATATCACCGGCCCTTTTTTTCATATGTGGGTACCGAGAGTCAAACTCAGGACCTTATGCTTGCCAAGCAGGCGCTTATGCTGCTGAGCCATGTCACCGGCCCTGAAGATAAATTTTTGAAAGCTGTGATTAAGTTAAAATGAGGCCATCAGGGTGGGCCCTAATCCAATGTGCCTGGTGTCTTTATAAGAAAAGGAATTTATGTACACAAGGGATACACTGAGGATTCATGTGTGCACAGGATAGGACAACTGATGGTGCAGCCAGAGGGTGGCCACCTAGGAGCATTGGAGAGAGAAAATATGCCTGAAAAAAGTACACCTATCAACACCTTGGTTGTGGGCTTCTAGCTTCCAGAAACACGAGGAGGTAGATTTTTATTGTTGGAGCCACTTTTACTCATAATAAGTCATATACATGGAGTTTTGTGTGGGCCTCATTCTCTCTGACTCTGACATGTCTGGGGTATTGTCTTTCAAGGAGGTGGTGTTCTTCATTATGTACTATCATAGGGTCATCAAGAAAAGGGTTAAAAATGAAAGTCAGCAAAATGCAGGTGTTCGCTGAAATGACTGGGGCTGCTGCCTTTCTGCAGAGAGGCTGACTACCTCCTGGGAAAGGAATGTGTAGAGATAACTGTCGACACCCACAGAACTGACCATTCCCTGGCTCGAGCCAAGGCTGGGAATGATTCCTGCCAGACATGCAGGCTTGTTGGCACCAAGCCACCTTTGTGTGATCTCTGTATATACGACTGGAAAGACTCGAGTGCAGTGCGGTGACCCCCACCATTGCCAGCCCAAGGCCCTGCTGCCCTGAAGGAGACACCAAAAGGAATTCTCCCCGTCATTTCCTCAAGTACTTTCCTCTGTCATCGATATGATAAATATTTTAAATATATATAAAATCATGATGTGGCTTTTCTCTGTTGGTGCGGATCTGAACCTTGACTTTCTGTGGCCACTACATACATGTGGCTTCTTGCTGTTATACGGGTATCGCTGGCACTTGAGGCTAGCATGGGCTCCAGGAGGACCTGGATACAGTGACCAGTGTATTATTGTTGGTCCACACACTAGCGATGCAGCCGGAATCTCATTCAGTATCCCTTTCTAAGTACCGTTTGTTTCTACGGGGATTAAATGTTTTGATGAATTTATAATAACTTGAGAATGTAGTACAATGACTATGTAAAGCTTTGATTCACTGGCATTTCGAAATGACCATTTTGAAAGCAACCTGTTTTTGAGTGTGTAACTACCTCCGTTGTAATTTAAAATGGCTCATACATGAGAGATACTAGGATATGAAAAACCAAGGATGATAGCAAAGAGAAAAAGCCATTGCTGATGCCCTTTTCAGAGTTGCTGAGGAAACCTATCTGGCTGCAGAGCTTGCCCTGCAGGAGCAAATGTGCAGGGAGCGTGCGGAGTAGAAAGCCTGGGGTAAGTTCGCTAAGTGCAGTCAGGCGTTGGGCACAAGGACCTCGATTCAGAAGGAGGACAAACATGGCAGATGTGAAAGCCCTATAAATAGAAATGTCTAAATTATCACCTTGATAGCAGGTGATAGCCCGTCACCTAGCAGGCTGTGATGCTGGGTGATGGTCACAATCATGGCATGATCCCCGTGAGGTGCAGTAGAATAAGACACATGGTGCAACGCCTCGCCACGATGATAGGGAACTTGCCTTCTCATCTGCAGTTGGGCCCCAGAAAGAAATAGATTTGCTAGGCTACACACAAAAAACAAAAACTGGTAGACCATGTCTTCAAGTCAGGCGACAGGAAATACTGTGACTGTAGCAATATGTGAACATCTAGAATTCATGACTGTGTTCCATACAAAGCTGAAGCACTTGCTAAGCCTCTTTCTGCAGGTACAGCCTGAGGAGAAAGGTGGCGCCACCTGTGATTTCAGTCTTGCATATCCGCAGTGCCTGAGGCAGATGTGTTTAACTCTGTCCTATTCTTTTATATAAAATCAAAGGAACTGCCCACACCACATAATTCCTTTATAGCCCTAAATACAAGTGGGAAAAGAGTATTGTCATCTCCACTTTTCTTAGCTAGCATTTTTCAATGTCTTTCCCCACCCAATATTAAAATATATATGACATTAACTAATAGTTAATTTTCTTAATTTCAGCTTCAGAATCAACTATACTATCAATCTGAGATAAAACCGATTTGCATTTACATAGAACTTTTCTTTTGCTAATGTTTTTGTGTCTTTGATCTCACTTTTTGAAATCATGCTGCTTTATTCTGAGGTCTTAGGTTCTAGTAAATTACAGATCACAGCTAGATGTCTGCCAGGAAAAACATAAAGCAGCAGCTGCTCTGCAGCTCGTTGCCCAAGTACGGAGCTGCTCAAAAGAATTAAAAAGTGAGCGGCAGCCCATACTTTTTGGGGGCTTAGTGAAGAGGAACTGGGTCCCTCAAGATCTTGTTGGAAATGTTCCTGTATTCCCAGGTGTGCCCCGATCATGAAAGCAGTGAGAAAAATTGGTGTGTATTGTTAGAACTTTTGGAATTTATAATATGGATGTGACGAGCCACATAGCAGACTTTCAAAACTGCCGTATTAAAAAGTCATTGGAGGGGCCAGTGAGATGGCTCAGTGCCGTAAGCGCCTGCCTGGCAAGCTCGAGGTCCTGAGTTTGACCCCCGGTACCCACAAAAAAAAAAAAAAAAAATCATTGGAGTAGCATTTTGAAATAAAACGCTGCTGACTACTTTAATTAAATTATACACAGAAATGGAGACTTTTTTTCAAAAGGATTTGGAATACTGGATGTATTTCTGAGAAAAACAGACTCATCTTTGTGAAAGAAAAAATAGCCCTTGCAATAGTAAACAATCTTGTGTTTAAAGAAGAGAGACATTTTTATTCAGTGCTTTCTCTTGGTTGTAATTTAAGCATGTGCATAGAATCGCTGAGGTCCTCCATCCTGTATTTCTCATCTTGTGAACAGACTGAAAATTGCCTCACTCTGTCCTTGAGACAAGACCAGCGATAGGATACATTTCATTTATATCCTACATGCAGTTTCTTTCTTGCTTTTTCTCTCTGTTGTTCTCTCCCTGCCATAGGTGTTGGAGTTTCTAGTCAGTGATTTCTGGTCTTTTCTCCAACTGATTAAATTGATTTCTGATCATTTTTCTAGATGATCATGCGTTCTCTTTCCACCACTTATGTCTCTGTTAGCTGCTCAGCTGATTTCACAGTCACTTCCCCATTGCACTCTCACCTATGACAGCAGAAACTGGGCTCCTGCCTTGTCTTTCATTACTACACATGTAATTGATTGCCATATGCTTAATTCTTCTCATAACTGAGTTTTTTTGTGGTTCAGCCTTCCAAAGTGCTATGTTTTCTTCCCTGAACCTTGGTTTCCTCATGACTCTTGACAGTGTTTCCTACCTAACCTCGTCAGTATCATCCATGGGCCATCTCTATGTCTCCAGCCAGCTCGGTCCACTTTGGCTACAGTATACAGCCTCATCATCAGGATTATTTTGAAGATTTTGCTGATATAGAGACACACTCTTCCTGTCTCTTCTTTCCTATAGAACAGTCTTAATTTTCGGTACCTTCCAACAGATTTGTAGATTTCCCGGTCTGTCCTAAAATTACTGACCTCTGACTTTATTTCTGTTTACAGCATAAACTTGTAGCCCTAACCTTTTCTCTTCTGATCCATGTTGTATCTGCCTGAGCTCTAATTATGAAAGGATTTCTGAATAAATGATATTTGGAAGAACAATCTCTGACTTACAAAGTGACATTATACAGTGTAAGTATTTTTAGCTACCAGCTGTGCAAGCAGTAAGTAAGAAACTTTGAAGTGCTAAAAATATTTAGGCTATGATGAGTGGGAGTTGGCAAATACCCCAGGGTGAGAAAAGATCTAGATATGATAGATCTGGCACACATCTTAAGATGTTCTATTTTTAGTTTATATTTGATTTCTAAAGAGATCGAGGGGTGTTTTCCTTTGAAAAGGAGCAAAATTGACAGAAATCCTTGAAGATAATCTCTGAAATTTCCTGTCTTTCTTCCTTCTGCCCTTCAAATTAAAATGGTCATAACGCCCAGTTTAATTCTTGAATTATTGATCACTCTGAAATCTTTGGAAGAAAAATGTATGCAATGTCCAATTACAAATGAAGAAAATGTATGCAACATTGTATTGTTGTTTTTGTTTGTTTGTTTATAGCTCTGAGTATTATTATTGTTATTGTTTTCCTAGTTAATATTTCTCAGCATCTAGTCTCAAAATAGATACAAGGTTGAACTCCTAATGTTCCTTTATCATATACAAAGCTCATACTAGAAGTTTTCCTGAAGTTATCAGTACAAATTCAAGCCCCAAACCTACTAATAGGTTAGGAAATGAGGTCTAGGTCTGGGAATGTGTCAAAGTGTGCTCATGTACAGAAATGGTGTAAGAGACAAGAGAGGCGATCAAGAAGAAATTTCAGTGAAACTTGCTTGACTACTGTATCCCTAAGGCCCAGAAGAACAGAAAATGATTAATTCACATGTTAAGAAATGCCTCAAACTAAGCCATGCATGGTGGTGCACAACCTGAAATCCCAGCACTCTGGAGGCTGAGGCAAGTTTGAGGTCAGCCTGGGCTACATCATGATTTCAAGGCAAGCTTGCACTACACAGCTAAATGCTGTTTCAAAAACAAAATACACAAAACAAAACAACAACAACAAGAAATGTCTCAAAATGACTCACTTACCAATATGACTAATTACTTAGTGGATTTCTTGAGATAAAAGATGAATGTTGATTTTCAACCTGTCCTCACTGGCACAGCCACAGGTCTGTTGGCCGGAGACCAGGACTGAGTGTGCAGAAACGGCCCCATGCACTTCCGCCATCTGACTTGACAAAGGGGCCAAAAACGTACACACAAATGATGCTGGGAAAACTTACTCTTGTGCTGAAGACTGAACCTAGACCCCTATTTCTCACCATTTACTAATATTAATTCAAGAATCAGAAATCTAGACACAAAGGCAGAAACATTGTGTCTGGTGGAGCATAAAATAAATAAAATTCTGAACAGAACTCCTATTGCACAAGAAATAATATTGAGAGTGGACATAGGGGATTATATCAAGTCCAAAGCTTCTGCACAGCAAAGGAAACCACCCACAGAGTGAAGAGACGCGTACAGAATGAGAAAAATATTTTCCCAGATGCCCCTCAGACAGAGGACTAATGCCTAGACTATATAAAGAACTAAAAGAATTAAATCCCTCAAAATAAAGACCTAATAAAAATGGGTAAACGAAATGAATAGACACATGTAAAAGAAGTACAAATGGCCAGTAAGTTCATTAAAAAAAAGTTTAGCCGCTTTGGACATTAGAGAAATGCAAATCAAAACAATACTGAGATTTGATCTCACTCCAGTAAGGATGGCTATCATCAAGGACCCAGAAAGCAACAAATGCTAGCCAGGTTGTGGAGAAAAAGGAACTCCGTTATATTTTGATGGGAATGTAAACTAGTACAACCACTATGGAAATCAGTATAGAGAGTCCCTAAAGAACTAAAAATAGAAATTCTCTTTGACCCAGCTGTACCTTTTCTGGCTTTCTGATCATTAATGTTTTCAATGACAGCGATACTTGCATACCTATGTTTATCACAATAGCTAAATTATAAAAGTATCCTATATGCCCACCAACAGATAAAGAAAATGTGACTTATATACACAATGGATACTGCTCAGCGATAAAGAAGGATATATTTGAGCCATTTGTAGGAAATTGATGCATCTTGTGTCCATAATGCTGTGTGAAATAAATCAGACACAGAAGGTAACGTATCACATGGGTTTTCTTACATGAGAACTCCAAGGTATAAATAATTTAAAGAGCAAAATTAAAGAGAAATGGTAGGAAACATGGAAGTAAACTCTGTGGAGATAGGAAGGAGGTCTGGGGAAGGAGGGGCAAGGGAAGGAAGAGGGAGGGGGATAAAATGTTCTAGATGCATATGCATGCATAGTAATTCCCCAAAATGAAGGTAATTATTATGCATCACAAACAAAAGCTCCTACTAACAAAAAACAGATCTTTACATAGTTACCACTTCTTACTTCCAATAGGGCTATGAGTTACGAAACCATTGTCTTGTTGTCAGCTCTATGTTATGTCATTCATGGCTTCCTCAATGAACCTGCTGCTTTCTCTTCAAATACTTGAAATTCTCACTCTCCACTTAGGAGAGTATTGGGTTGATATAAACATCTCTTGTTTTTTTCTAAAGAGAGAGTACTACTTGTTGACCTGATTTTTTCTTTTTTTTTTTGTGGGTACTGGAGCTCGACCTCAGGACCTCGCGCACCAGCAGGCGCCCATGCTGCTGAGCGATATCACCGGCCCCACCCGATTTTTTTTTAAATCTCTGTTTTGAAAATAATCCTAGAGATCCTATTGCTAGTGTATCTTGACTATAATGGTATCTTTAAAAAGTAATATAAGATTAAAATTTGGCAATTATCTTTTCTTAAAAATTTCACTTATCTAGTCTATTAAAGTTTTATAAATCCATCTTTAATAAATTTATGAATCCAGAACTATTTCGTTTTTTATGATCCAAGATATTTTTTACAACTTTAAAAATGTATGTTAAAAAATTTAGTTGGTTTTTAAAGAAAGATGGTTCAGAAAAATGTATGTGTTATATTTAAGGTATTTTAGGAGTATCCATGTGAAAATTTACCGAAGTCTTGAATTTATGAATTAATTTATCTCTATAGAATTTGCTGTAGTGTTCATAAAACAAAGATTTAGTTTTAAGAACCCATTAATAGATTAGTTACACTTGTGGCAACATTTAATATTGTTGTGACTTTGATATTGTGTCACAGATGCTTTAAGTTTTAAATCGCTTTAAAAAGCTTAGTTGAAATAGAAATTTACTTGCTTATCTGCTGAGATGCAGTTAGAACAATTAAGAATCTTACCGGTATTGACATGTGAAAAGTGATCTGTAACATCTCTGTGGAGAAGTGGAAAGTATTTCTGGGTCAGATTTTATAAAACCTTTGACAATTTAAAAGACAATTTCCCAGCTGGTGAGATGGCTCAGCGCGTAAGCGCCTGCCTGGCAAGCGCGAGGGCCCGAGTTCGACTCCTGGAACCCACATACGAAAAAAGGGCCGTGATATTGCTCAGCGGCGCTGGCACGTAAGGTCCTGAGTTCGACCCGGGTACCCACACACACACAAAAAGGACAATTTCCTTGGCTATCTGTGTAGCAGATAGAAAATTGCAAGACATATACAGTAAAACCTTGGATTGCAAATAATTTGTTCTGCAAGTGTTCTGCCAGAGAGAAACAAACATTTTTAGTAAATTTAATTTTAACTTGAGAAACAGTGATGTCTTGCAATATGAGTAGTACACGATGCCAAACACCACGTGATCACGACTGAGCCAATGATGCTTTCTCTTTCTGTCCCCACCCCGTCCCTGCCGGATTGCAGGTGATCATCTCTCAAAACCTAGATTTTTATGGAAGAGATCTCACCCTCAGAGGAGGAGAAAAAGGCGGAGGAATCCCTCACTTAAAATGAGATTAGGGAGATGTGTAATATGTGGGAAAGGTGCAAAATTTTGTAGAAAAGTACCTCCCGAATAAGGCTGTAGCAGTGTGAACTATGAATCTGTTTAATGACAATGCAATGTCACATTTCCACGAAATCCTCAAAAGGAGGCAAAAGCAAGTGTCATTAGATAGATTCCTTGTTAAAGTTTCACAAAAAGAAAAATATTCCACTGAGCCAGTAGATAGCAGTGAGTCTCTTAGTGGTAGTCAGTCGCCTACACAGTAACCCTCCTCTTTTGTCTCCCTCACCCCAGCAATGAAGGTTTTCAATGATAAGAGCAGGTTAATTTGTTTAGTTTTCTTTATACTTTGTATTTTCTTTATTATTTTGTATTATATTATAGTATTGTAATAATTTTATGTGAATATTTTTGGGTTTGAATCATCTGAGTTTTCATTATTTCTTATGGGGAGATTCGCTTTTATATACAAGAGCTTTGGATTACAATCATATTTCTGGAATGAATTATGTTTGCTACCAAGGTTTTACTGTGTACATCTTTTAAAAATCAGCAATATTTTCTAGTTGAGTATCTGAGTATAAATATAAGCTTTTGTTTCCAAAAATTCTGAGTCTATATTTGAAAACTGCTTTAAATCATGTCTCTTGAATTATTTTGATCATTCATGTATTGAAATTTCACCAGTGCTAAAGGGAATTATTGAATGTACATGTGGAGGTGAATTAAGATACCATATTTTGTGGCACTTGGTGAGAGAGTGAGTGTGCAAGAAAGAGGCCTGGAATGCTGACCTTTTATGGACTATTTAAAAAAATATTCAGTAAGAAAATGAAAAGTTTTGATGCTTTTGACGTCAATGATTTAACAAATATATTAAGGATTATAGAATATTCTTTTTACCACCACCAGATTTGTAGAAGTGTTTCTTTATTTTATAGCTACATGTGAGAAATAACAAGGCAAGTACAGAAATAATATAGAGTTGATGAATGGTTTTTTTCTACCTGTGAAAATGCCTTTCCTGTCACTAGTAGATAGTACAGTCCAGCCATCCCTACCCATTTACATTGGCCTTCTCTTTTTGGTCAGTAGCTTAGAAACTGAACCATAACATTTGTACTTCAGTGGCTTCTATACCTATATGCTTTGTCGCTGGCTCGGAGGAATTTCATGTGCATGTGTCCCCTCCCTGGGTCAGTTGTATCGATGCTCCTCTAGGGGTTCATACCCAGTATAAACTGTGCTGAGAACAGTGTTTCTTTATCAGAAGGCTTAAAACTATTTATAATATATTTATAATGATAGTTTTGAAGATCTGAATTTAAGAATGAAGACTATAAAATCAAACCCAAGTTCATTTATGCATAATTCAGACAAGTAAATAATTGGTATTAATATTGGAGGCAAGTTTAGTGTTTCAACACAAAATATTTCTGCATCCATCTGTAAAAATGGGATTGCCGTGTCTCTTTCTTGAATTCACTAGAGTCAGCAGTTTAACAAAAACGCAAACTATTTATTGTATTATTTAGATGATAGTAATAGGGAGGAATGCCAAGAAAAGCCATAATCGTTACAAGAATACATTTTCTGAGTCTAAATAGTATTGCCAATGTGAATTTGTTTTGGTCATGGAAGGAAACATTGAAAATCAATAAAGAACAGGTATTCTCAGAACAATATAACATAAAGGTCTTCCTAGCTTTGCTTGGGATTATAATTTTATAGACATTATTATATGATTATCTTGTACATCTGATTATATTCTCCATATAACCAGGAGTCTGGTCAAATTTTGCTCTTTATTGTACTCCTTGGATATCATTTTGCCTGGACGCTAGTCAATGTTACAAAAATATTTGTTGAATGAATTAACGAGTGATTAGTTTTAAAAGTTCAAAACTCCTGCCATACTTCATCAGTGAAAAATTAAGAAACAAATTAAACTGTTAAACTTTATCTACAAAACTATTAATGCTCTCAGAAGTAAAAGGAGAGGAAACATGTCCTTCCCCATCTCTTTCTGCAAGTTCTCTGCTGGAGCCCTTGTGACAGAAAGCGATGTAGTGAGAGAAAAGCACACAAATTCGTTTCTATCGATTTTGCATGACACAGAGATTTCACGAGGAAATGAAGAATCAAATACATGATTAAACCTGAATATTTTTACATTAGGTTGATGACGAGTGGATATCATGGAGAAACATGATAGCACAAAAAGGGAATGAGCTAAGAGTACTGCGGGACGGGGCGCTTAGCAAGGTCTGTTGGTTCCACTTTCTCTCCGTGGCCGTCCACCTCTGCAGGCAAGGATTTCCTTTCTCCTTTCCTCACAGACCTGCTTAGTGGAAATGTCGGAGACCCTCCTGCATCTTCTGTTTAGAAAATACCTTAAGTTTAGATATTCAGTGTGGCAAGCTGCCATATTGTAGGGTAGTACTGGAGAACCACATCAAGGGGACAATCGAGTTTGTAAAAGGTCAGTATCACTCTCCGTTTTCTCAGTAGGGATCACATATTTTTATACAATTTTTTAAAGTATGTTCTTTTCATTCAAATGCTTACAAAACTCCTGAGGTTTTGTATATTCATTCATTCTTTGTTTTCTTTCCTTCTCTCACTCCCTCCTTTTCTCTTTCTCTTCCTTTCTCTTTTCTTTCTTTCTCTTTCTTACCTTCTTTCTTTTTTTCTTCCCTGTCTCTCTCCTTCCCATCCTTCCTCACATTCCATCCCTCTTTCATTCCCTTCCTTCCTCCTTTACCTCCTTCTTTATTTTGATTTTACTTGTTTATTCACATGTGCCTGTGGATATTGAATACTATTGCTGAAAGGATCATGGAAAGTAACCAGCTTGAAGAAACACTTGGAAATAGGTTGATTTAAAGCTACATTCATTACATTTAAGCTACACTGTGATAACCACAAAATATTAGAGGATGAGACAGACAGTGAGATAAATGCACAAGTGTAAAGATATATTTGAGAGATTAGAAGAATTCCTGTGAAGTAGCAGATTACGCTGATGCAGATGAGGCCTGATTCTTGCCACAAGTACATAGAAATCCTGGGAACTGCGTAAGAACAGCAATAGGAAAATTACATTTTTATCAACATAACAGACCTTGACAAAAAGTAGATTCCTCAGGATCCAAAAGTAAATAGAAAAATTTTTAAAAAGACAGAATATGCCAGTCTGTGATGGTCCGCTAGACCTACGGCACTGGATCTACACAGGCAGCAAGGACTGGAAGAGTCCTGCCTGTCTGTAGTTAAAGGAATCCTTCACCTCCAACAGTGGACTGAAGTCGAGATGTCTACATGGAGAAAACAGTAAGCTACATGAGCTGGCACAGGGAGCAACGTATCCCCAGGTTTGTCCTTTGACCTCTGCTGAGGCTGCAGCGGGGCCCTCCTTCCCGCTGGGCAGGGATGGGCGTCGGCTTCCCCCAGCCATTGCTCTCCAGGTACCACTCTGCAGGAGGCGGAGGAGTGGGTTCCTCTCACCACTTTGTCCAGGGGGAAGTTCTGGTTTCCTTCTCCACTGACACCATGCAGTGAGTGAGGACTGCGGGCTGGAATGAATGTTTAGACTTCCTGCCTGGCCTTTCTCAATGCCGTCTCCCCAGAGGGACTGTCACATCCTGCAGAGGGCAGACATCTGGAGATCCTCACTTGGCCTTCGCTTGGGAGTGTGGGGAACGCTGTGGTTTTCCTCTAGTTTTGGCTGAAGCAGAATCGTTATTCTGCCTCAGTAGTGACCTCTTCTTGGCCTTTGGACAGGGAGAACAGGCTCCTACGGCTTTCTTTGTTACTGTTTGTTTGTGCCATGACGTTCTGGTGTTGGCAGCTTGTTTGTCTCCTAGTCCGGGAGAGACGATGCCAAAACTAATCCTAGGTGACTCACTCTGCTCTCATTCACTGAGTCTCTTTCATTTTGTTTTTGAGACAGAGTCTCACTATGTAGTAGAGGCTGGCCTTGAACTCACTGTGTAGCCCAGGCTGGCTTTGAACTCCTAGTGATCCTCCTGCCTCAGCCTCAGGTGCTAGTATTATAGGTCTGCAGCACCAGGCCCAGTAATTTTAAAGTTCCTTGTCAGTCTATTCTTTATTCTGCCTTCCAGACTCTCTAAGTGTATGGCTCCAGAGCGTCTGAGATCTTTAGACGTGTTTAGACGGAGGAAGCTCTTCCTTTTTCTCAGCAATAGAAACAACAGAAATCATTTTTATCCAGAAAATTAAGTAATTTAAAGAAAACCTATACAAACCCCATGAAATAGTCATCTGCCCATAATTATCTGCTGTTCCAGTTCTATTCTCTTATTCCACATCCCAGACTTTCTGTGGTCCTGGGTTAGTCTTTCCAAATTGCTTACTGAAAGTTATTGCTTCCAAACTGTTCTATTTCTTTCAACAACAACTTTTCAATTTCCATTTGTCACTTATTTTCACTCTTTGATTTTATATTTCACCATTTCCTTCAACCTTTTCTCAGGTTCCATTTCCTGTTACCAACCTTTTGCAGAAAATGGATAATTAATAACAATATACTGGAATTTTCATATGGTGAAATGCTGGAGAGCAGTTAAAAAGAACTGGCTGCATTTACATACAACATTTTTAAAGATATAAGTGAAAAAGTCATTTTCAAAATACTCGTATGGTGTAGTATGTTTCTCTGTACATCTAAAACCCCTCCAAAGAAAACTGTACGTGTCTCTGTATTTATGTGTATACATACATAAATGATTTACAAACCATTTTTGTGTAGTAAAAACATAGAAATATCAGAATAATGGCCACTTTTTAGGAAATATGGGAAGAGAAAGAGTGGAGATGGTTTAGAGAAGGCTGTAAAAAGGGTCTTCAGCAGTATCTATAAAGTTACATTCTGTTTACTCTTGAGCAAAATATTAACATTTGTTAAGTTTGAGTAGTGTAGATTTCAGAGTTTGACATATGGTTGAAAAGCAGTTAACATATGTTTAGTTTTCTGCCTATGTATGCCTTCAAATCCATTGTGCAATACAGTAGTAACACTTAAAATCGTGTTAATACAGAAATTAACAGCTTCTGTAAATTTTTATTTCCAGGTAAATTGTTCACATCAACAACAGTGAACTCAGACTTCATGTTGAAATAAATATTACTTTTATTGCTTTCATCCTGGACCTCCATAGCCCTCTGTGCATTTCCCTATGTTTGCATTAAAGTGTTTGAAATGATTGGTATATTTCTACTCTCTCCTCAGTCTTCACTGCACCTTTGAGGTAGCACCTACCTGCTGGAGAGATAGTGAAATGTAGAACAAGTTAGCCTATGTGTTCTGATACTCTTGCTAATACTACGTAGAAGACCACTGAGAGATTTCCTTTAAATTTATTAACTTGATTTTATTGCAGGATTTCTGTGAGTGAAGTACGGTGTGAATAGACAGATTATATTTCTTCATAAATATTTGCATCTTATTTTGCTATTTTGGTTTCTGTTTGCATGAAGTATTATAAGATCTTTGTCTGTCATATGCAGTGATAGATACTTTTGGCCAGGAAAAAAAGACTTGCCGGCTCTGAGTATTCAAATCATAATTTGGGTGAATGCATGAAAAAGACAAAATTAATTTGGACTCAAAAAGTGGTATTTAGGCTAGTCCAGGTGCTACCATCAAGTGAAACACAAAGAAGTTGCCTTTTCTAGTTTTAAATTCTCTTGTTTTGTGAGTGTTAATTTTTCTTAGCTTTTACTCTTGAAGCATTTCTAACCTACTTTAAGTGTGTTTATCACTGCTGTTTTTATATTCATCACTGCGTATCTTACAGCACGGACCATAGCAGACTTCATTTAGAGGGAAACTTGTGTCAATTAGCAGTCATGTAACTTAAATGCACATGTTAATTATTGGCATTCATTTCCAAAGACGAGGATGAGAGCTGCATATGAAAATGCACGGTGTGATTCATCCTGCATGCTGATGCCATCTACCATTGTTACCTTTTTCAATGGCAAACAGTGATCACAGAACACCCCAGATATCCCAACAAAGCACATTTTAAGAGGCAAACACTTCCTTCTGTTTCTTTTTTTTTTTTTTTTTTTTGTGGGTACCGGGGGGTCGACCTCAGGACCTCGCGCGCCAGCGGGCGCCCGTGCCACTGAGCGATATCACCGGCCCCTTTTTCGTATGTGGGTTCTGGGAGTCGAACTCGGGCCCTCGCGCTTGCCAGGCAGGCACTTAAGCCGCTGAGCCATATCACTGGCCTTCCTTCTGTTTCTAAGTATTGAATATCCAAAATAATTTTTCAGGATTAAATACATTTTTGTTGGTTTGGAAAAGACATTATTTTATGTAATACAAGGTGGAAGCCATTTCTGTTGGAGTTCATTACCAGGCAGCAGCCCCCTCCACCCTCCCTGGCCTGACCAAGCAGTGGTGTAGAAACCCCAGGACTATGATCACCAACCCATGTGCTGGAGCGTCATGGAAAAATGACATTTTCTCCAGTCAACATGTCCCTTGGTACTGAGCCAAATGGTTCATTTTTGTGTTTTCTAAATCAGACAGTGGGTTCTGAAAACAGTATACAGCAGCAAACATGTTTTAGAAAAGATAGCAAGAACAGTGTATTTTATGCCACAAGATCTACCAATACAGCTTTCTTTCACTGATGGGTTTATTTCCATATTGAAGAAACGTTTATTCATACACAAATCAGTCAGTGTTTACTCTGTTTCATTGTATAATAAAGGACAGAAAAACATAGAACATGGTGCAGCTGCCTCTATGAATACAAGTCCTTTCTATTAAGAATTTGTATCCCTGATGATTCTTTATTTATAAGACAGAACTTAACTTTGAGTACATTTCTTTAAAAAGGAAACTTAAAAGGTCTTAGCATTAGAAGAGGCCGCCTTAAAGGACATTTAATTTAATCACCATACTAATATCACAGTCCTATTTTGGAGTTATGGAAGTCCATATTGCACATATAAAATGTTCTACTAGAATTCTAGAGAAACATCTCCTTAATATTAATTAAGCCAAAATTTCTCAGTATTTTTGACCACATACATTTTTTTACAGAAATTAAAATATAGTTTAAGCAATACACCGCATCCTTTCTATGCAAGCTACTCAATTTGGACTACACTTTTATCAAGTTCTTCCACATACTAAAATATTTCTGTATATAATTTCCAACAATATAAAGTCTCAAATCAAAGCAAACTGAACTCGTTTGAAAAGTATTGAGATGTAATTTCCCCTTCATTTAGCATCCTCAGTTTTTATAGAAAAACAAAGCATAGCCTTTTATTTTGTTGTTTAGTCTGATTTATTGAGTTAGCATTACTGGAGTACATTTCAGTAAGTTTTAACAAATGTAAATAGTATAACCTCCATCACACTCAAGATGTAGCATATCCTTATATTCATCCATTTTCCCACGCTGGAATAAAATATCTAACACCCACAATTTAAAGAGGAGAGGTTTAATTTAGTTCATGGTTTCAGGGTGCTCAGTACATGCTCAGCAGGCTCCAAGGCAGGGGAATCATGGTGGAATCATGGCGGCAGAGCAAAGTTGCTTAGTTCATTGTGGCCAGGAAGCAGAGCAGGTGAACAGTACCAGAAAAAAGGGGTACAGGGCCAAACATAGATCCCCATGGCTACACCTCTGTGACCCACCCCAGACACACCCAAAGTGTGCCACCCCCAGGAGGGATCCTTTAGACATGCTTCCCAAACTGCCTCATTCAACTCTTTGTAAAGTTGATACCTTAACCATACTTAAATCTCCAAATATAGACAATTGAAAGTTTATAATTCTGGCTAACATAAAACTATCATGCAAACAGACAAAAATAAAATAATCACATCACCAAAATCTCAAGAGTTCCAGCATTTTTCAAAAGTCTAAGCCTTAAGTTTCTTCTGAAACTCAAGGCAAACTTTAAGCTGTGAACATCTGTAAAAACAACAACAAAAAACTAACAAAAAATCCAAGTTTTATATTCTTAAAATACAATGGTACAAGGTAAGCCTTCCCATCCCCAAAGGGAGCAATAGGAAGATAGAAAAGAATCAGACTAAACCAAGACCTAAACCCAGCAGAGCAAGCATCAAGTCCTGCAGCTCCGTGTCTGTCATCCACGGCGCCTGTTGGTGAGATGCGAGTTCCAAAGGGTTTAGCGGGTCCCACCGCTGTGGCCTGGCCCGTTGTAGCCCATATGGCCTCTGTCTGAGGTTGTCTCCATTCCCGGCCTGCAGCTTTCCTCAACAGACTTTCCACATTCTCCACATCTCTGACTTCCTGAGGTCTCCACTGAGCTCTCAGCTTCATTCTCACGGATCCACACATTGTCCATTCAGGGCCCCCTTTCCTGGCCTCCCTGACCTGCCTTTGAAATCTGCATGGACGTCTCCCTGACACCACAACTCTTGCCTTCTGTGCGCTAGTAAGTCTAGCATCACACAGATGATCCAAGGTTGGCTGTCAGCAGCCACAGCCACCAGTCTCTGCTGGACCATGGCTGCAGTGGCCTCTCAGTGTCTGGATGGCTGAGCAGAGCCAGAGAATTTCAGGGAACCCCTTTCCTAGGAGGGCTCTATTGAGCAGCGGCCCCAGGAGTCTGTTCTCAAATGGAAGGTTTATATTTTGCACCACTGAGATTATTATGGGTGGGGTCTTTCTGATTTCTGAGATGCCCTCAAAGCAGCTTGTACTTCTACAAAGTGCTTGGTTTCTTTCTAATGGTGCTAATCTCTTCAACAATCGCACCTCCTTTGACTATAGTGTTACTCGTGGTTCCTTCTAGTCCAAAATTTAAGTTTTTCATACTTCTTTGCTCTTCTTTTTTGATCCTAATTCTCCCTACCAATTTGGCTAAATGCAGCCAGGAGTGCCACACACTGAATGTTGTGACACCTCTGAACTTCTCCCAGATGAATTACTTCACTGCCCTTAATCTCATTTCCCTGCAAAGTCTCAGGAACTGCACAAATTTTTTCCCCCATGTAACATACGCGTCTTTTAGTCCTACTGTCAATTGTAGTCTTTTTTTCTCAACTGCTACCTCCATAGCCTGACCTTTACTCCTACATTCCTGTTGGCATTCTCGTCTTAGCTCTGACTAGGATCCCCCATGAGACTCTGCTTATATAGAGCATTCTGAGCCCACATCTCCAGACCTTTTCAAAGTCCTCCTGCACAGCAGTTGCAAAGGCTTCTAAACAACATGGTCGGGTACAGTCACAGCAACAACCCCACTTCTCCATAATCCAACTTCAGTGTTAGGTCTGCCATTGTTGAGACAAACCCAGTGCCCACAACATAAAGGAAGAAAGATTTAATTTAGCTCACAGTTCCAGGGTCAGTCCATGGTCAGAGGGGTCCAAAGTAGGAATATCGTGGTGGAAGACATGGCTGAGTTAAACTGCTTTGTCCACGGGGGCGGGAAAGCAAAGCAGGGGAACAGTGCCAGAGAGAACCTGGTGACAGGTGAGAACTGACATAAACCCTAAGGCTATGCCTCTGTGACCCACCCAGGCACACCCAGAAGTATGGCTCACTGATATCCATACTTGGAAAACACAGATCTGATTTGTGTCCCTAAAAATTTAAAATTCTCCAGTCTGGTTTTATAAATAGAAGTGTGGAGATATACATCTTCTGTCTGGCTTTCACGTCCTATAATCCTTTTGTTATTAGTCTGTCATTGTATGTATTAAGAGCTTATTTCTTTTTATGATGATATAGTGTGAAAATGTGTGGACGCATCAAAATTCATTTATTCATCATTTAATGGATATTTAGGTTTTTCCAATATCAAGTTATTGGGAGTAAATTTCCTATAAACATATAGAAATAAACTTTGTGGGGAAATGTGTTTTACTTTCTTATAAGTAAGAATCTAGGAGAGATATTCATGATTTTTTGTGAGCAAATGTTTAACTTCACTAGAAATATCCCCAAGTATTTTCTATAGTTACTGTACCATTTTGCATACCCACTAACAGCAGATGAGAGTTTAGTTTTTCCACATCCTTGCTAAGACAATGAAATTGTTATTTAAAAAGTGATAATTTTAGTTATTCTTTTAAGTGTATTGAGATATTCCATTGTAATTTTTGTTTGCATTTCTGAAATGAGTACTTATGTGAATTCTTTTAATATGTCTAGCATTTGTATCTTGTATTTTGGCATGTTCAAATATTTTCCTATTTTTACTGAGTTTTAGTGAATCACTACATGAATGTGTGTAACATTTTGGGATACATGTCTTTATCATATGTATTTATACATATTTTGTCTCTGTAACTTGTCTTTTAACTTTCTTAAAGGTATCTTATAAAAAGCAGAGGAATTTTTTGTATTGTTTTAAAAATTTTGATGAAGTCCTATTTAACAATGTTTATTTAGGTTGTGATGCTTCTTTCCTATTTTAAAAAATTTTGGCATAAACCAAGATCAGATGTTTTCTCCTGTCTTTTCTCTACAATTTTTTTAGATATAAACTTTACATTTTGATCTATGTACATTTTGAATTAATTCTTTTAAAAGTAAAATGTGAAAAGGCCTCAATAGTTTTTGCTTGTTTGTTTTAGATTATTCATATATATTGGGTTCAGTTTGAGGTTTTCTACTCTAGTATAATTGATATATACAACTACTTTACAGCAATACCAAATATCAGGTAACATGGGCCATGCAGTATTGTTCTTCTGTTTCAAAATTGTTTTGGCTGTTCTAATCTACGGCTCTCAATTGTGGAACTATTGACATTTTGAACCAGATAATTCTTTGTTTTGATGGGCCGTCCCTAATGTTGGAGGAGGTTTAGCAAGATTTCTGGCTCCTATCTGCTGGCTGTCCAAAGAATCTCTTCCAGTGGTGATCAAAAATGTCACAGGCTGTACTTACTGTTCCCTGGGTACAAATTCATCTTTTATTTTAGAGCCACCGGTCTGATATTTTGCTAATGTAGCATGTATGTAAAACAGCAAGGTAGTTCCTCAGAAAATTAAAACCTAACTACAATATGACCTAGCAATCCTACTTGTGGGTCTATCCAAAAGAAATGAAATCAGTATGCTGTTCAAGAAGGATCCGTGTTCCCTGCAGGGCTATGCTCAGGGATGGGAACAACTGAAATGTTCATCGATTGGTAATTGATGAAGGAAATGCATTCCATACACTTTTGAAAACTATTAAGCCATAAGCAGAATAACAACAGGGCTGGAACTAAACATTATATTTACTGAAATAAGCCAGGAACAGAATAACGGGTGCTCCATGATCTCATTCATATGTGGAATCTAAAGAAGTGCATCTCACAGAAGCTGAGAGTAGAATTGTGTCTACGGAAGAGGCTGTGGGGAGTTGGGGTGGGGCTGAGCCCTGGGTACTGACTCACAGTTAGCCAGAAACTGGGTGCGCTCTTGACCATTGCACAATACGGGAATGAGGGGTAGTACTAATGTACTGTAAAGAGTAAAATTCTACAAGAAAGGATTTTGAAAATTTTTGCCATAAAGAAATGATACATATCTGAGGATATATTTAGTCTGATTTAAACATTATAAAATGTATTGAAACATCACGTTACAACATTACTATATACTTTTTAAAAATTTTGTTTTTCTGAGTTGGGGTCTCACTACGTAGTTCAGGCTGGCCTTGAACTCGCTATGTAGGCCAGGATGGCCTCAAACTCATGGCGATCCTCTTGCCTCAGCCTTCAGAGTGCTGGGATTACAGGCATGTGCCAACATGCCCATCTTTATGTTCTTATATATCACTTACAAATAAATTTTATTTAAATAAAAAGATATTAAAAGTAAATATTTTTTAGAATCACCTTGCAAATTTTTGGAAAGATGTCTGACAGGATTTTGATTTTATGTTCCCATTGTCTTTAAATTAATTTTGGGGAAAACAGCATGGCATAGCTTTTCATTTATCTAGATCTTTAATTCTTTCAGGAAGGTTTTGTTTTGATGAATTTATCCCTAAATACCTTATATAATTTGTGCTATTGTAAATAATGTTTTAAAATTTATCTTCTGATTATTTCTAATATGTAGACATATAATTTATTTTTGTATTTTTTATTTTATGGATAAAATAAAACAAAATTTCAAAACGAAATAATAGGAGAATAACAGTAGTTAATACATTGCATATTATTATCTTCAAAGTAGTTACTCAGAATACAAGATACGGGCATAAAATATTCTCCAAACAATATATTAGCACAAATTTTCTTTTCAACGAACTAAGAGAAAATAATAGCATAACTAGTATTTTTTTTCCTTTTCCCTTCCTTCCTTTCCCTTTTCTCCCACTCTAGTTCCTCTTTCCTTTTGAACAATTTCTTCCCATTTAACAATATCTATTGTACATTTTAGACCTTATTTACTTTTTCAGTTTCTCACACCAAGGAGACAATACAACGTTTACCCATGCGAGTCTGATTTATTTCGTTTATGACTATGGTCTCAAGTTGCATCCATTTACCTATAAAAGTCTCAAGTTTATCCTTCTTTATGGCTGAATAGTACTCCATTGCATAAAAATACCACATCTTTTTTATCCTTTCCTCTGTTGATGGGCATTTGGGTTGTTTCCAAGATTTAGTTATTACAAAGTGTGCTGCTGTAAACATGGGTGTACATATATCTCCGTGGTATGATGTTTCTAATTCTTCCTGGAATATATGCAGAAGGGCATTTTTATATTGTTAATAATGTAGCTCCCAACTTTGCTAAACTTGCTTGATCTGGCAAATCTCTGATAGATTCCTTAGGATTTTCTACATTGGTTATCATATGATCAATGCATGAAAACAGCTTTCTACCTTCCTTGCCAATCATTTTGCCTATCACTTATTTGTCTTTTTGTATGATTTAGTGCCTCAATATGTGTGGAATAGATATGATGAGTGTACACAATCTTGCTGTGTTTCTGAATTTTAGAGTTTAGTCTTTGATCATTATATATGATTACGGTTATTTATTTTTAACTATAGGTGCCCTTTAGCAAGTTGAAGAAGTTTCATTGAGCTCCTAGTTGACTGAGTTCTAAGTCAGAGAAGAGTGTTGTGTTTTGTTGAATATTCCTGCACGTATTCTATGCTGCACCTATGAAACTTTGCAGTGGCTGTTTAGTGTGCAGCAGGGTACTATGATGTGGATGTGGTTGGTCCCCAAAGCTCCATGCCTTGGAGCTTGGTCCTCAGGATAGTATTGTGAGGGCTGCTGCAAACTTGAAGAGTTTGGGCCTTCTGGGAGGCCCTCATGCCTGCTCTCAGGAAGGACTGGGAGTTCTCAGCCTCTGGCTGTCTGTTAGTGATAAAATTTCTCCCTCTCACAATTGTTCCTGTTATCCGCCACAAGGTGACAAAGCCAAGGAGGGTGGGATATTCAAGAGAACCTGCTTGGGCTTTCAATATCTGAAACTGTGAAATAAGCAAACCTCTTTTTTGAAGAAAAAAGTTAGCCTGCCATTATAGTACTGAGAAATAGACTAATATGTATCTTAAATCACATCCATTAATTTTAAAATGTTGAATTAGTGCTAACGCCTGATATGAAACCCACTTGGTCATGATGTACTGTCCCTTTCTACATATTCATTTTATTCACTAATATTTTAAGTATCCTATTGAGTGTATATGCCTGAGGAATATTGGCCTAAGTTTTCTAGCAATAACTTCATCTGATTTTGGAATTCAGTTAATGCTAGTAGCATAATCACTTGGGAGTATCCGCTTCAAATTTCTGTGAAAGTTTCTGTAGAATTGGTATTATATCTGTTTAAATTTTTCATTGTAACATGGAAGCTCTCTTAGTTAAACTGTCTTTTTGATAATATTTTCAACTTTTATACTATCTATGTAGACTTTGAGTTTATGTATTCCTCAATAAACTTGCATCATTTTATTTTTTAAGTGATTTATCCATTAAATCTAAATTGCCAAAATTTTTGGCACAAGCTCATTCATATTTCTTTAATGTAATTTTCTTGATTATCATTGGTGAAGACCCTTTTTTATTCTTGGTATTACTAACTTTGTGTTCAGTGTAACTAGAAGTTTTTCAATTTTTTAAAATTTTATTTTAAAGAACTTGATCTTTGTCTCAATGAATTTTTTCTAGCACAATTTTGTTAATTTCTACTACTATCTTTAGCATTCTTTCCTTGTTTGCTTTCACTTTAAATTTTTTTATGCTTTCTTAAAAGAGGATCTTAGATCATTAATTTGAAACTTACTTATCAAACTTTTAATGCTGTAAATTTCATTCTAACAAATACTTCATAATGCATTCCACAAATTTTGATTTTAACTTTCATTGAACTAAATATGCTTTAATTTCCTTTCTAATTTTAATTTTATCTCATGATTGGCTTAAAGTGTATTAATGTTTGCTGACAATTATTTTCAATGGGAGAGAACATATTATGTGTGACTTAAATTTCATATATGTTAAGCAATCTCAGTTTTCACATGGGCTCAAGAAAAATTATCATTATGAAAATTATTCAGATTTTTCTTAATATTAGGGTGGAAGTAATACTCTTTTAGATGTTTCTAAATTTTAAGCATTAGTAGAATTCCACTTGAAGAACTTTTAAAATAATTTCTAATGATACATACTTGAAAAATGGAATAAATGCATCTGTACACTACCGAGGACATTTTCTTTTATCCAATGAGCAGATTTACATTGTATCTGTGGTGTTAGAAGTATTTCTATGTTGGGTGCTTAATCTTTATCATAATTATTTCTTTCATTAAATAATTTTCAATAAGATATTTTGAAAAATGAACTATCAAATTAGAATATCTTAGGTAAAAAGGGTTGAAACACTTTCTAGCCGAATTATTTAGTCACTTATTTTGTATTAAAAGCTCCGATAATAGTCATATAATTGAATCCATGGAAAAACAGGCAAGAATCTTTTTTAAGTTTACAGAAAGCATTGTATACTTCTATCTTATACCACTTATGATTTGCAGTATTCTCGCATTGTAAAATCTTTTTTTTTTTATATGCGGGTGCCAGGAGTCGAACTCAGGACCTCGTGCTTGCCAAGCAGGCACTTATGCCACTGAACTATATCACTGGCCCCTTACATTGTAGAATCTTTGCATCTACTTAACTTGTCTCACACATAGCTGCCATTCCCTCCCTCAGCTCCTGAAGTAGCCTGCAGCTCCGCAGGACACCTACTGCTCAGTGTTGGCTTCCTTCCATCTGCAAGTCTCCGCTATTTATAAGTCTTATACAGAAGCAGAAGTTCATTCAAAACAGTGAGAGAATGGAACGTGTAATATATGTATAAAAATGAGTTTTTCTATTACTGTCTTTTCAGGAAACTGCTAGCCATAATTGAAGCCTTGTATTTGTTATAGTTATCAAAATAGATTTTGTATATAAGATCCCATCTTGAGCTGCAAAATGAAAGAAAAGCTTAATAATATGCATTATGTAGAGAGTAATATCCCATAAATATTTTTTAACTGGTAGCACTTCCTGGAGACTAGAATATTTTCATAGAGGCTTCAAAGCTTCAAGAGGGGGCAGTGGGCTTTGTTTTTGTTGTGATATCTTTACTCTTGCTATTGCTACATAAAGTATCTTTGAAAAAATTACTAAGCAATTAAGAAGTAGTACTGTTATGAGAAGGTTGCTCTTTTTTAAATGCCACCCATCCAATGCGCATAATACTTTAGAAATTTTTGTACTTTGCAGGAATTTGTGTAATTTGTGTTGAAAAAAATATACAATATTTAAGGACTTTAATATGGCAGAATATTCAGTAGATAGGAAGTGGATGTGTAGGAATGATAACGCTCCCTCCTGTTGGCGTTCAGTCTTTCCTCTTGCAGCTCTAATCTTTCCCCTGCCTCTACATAAACATTTTTGAGTAAAATCAGTTAGAGAAGAAACAGGCATTTGCGGTCATACACTTCAATATCTGCAACTAAGAAACTTTGATCAAGAATCATGGTGACTGGAAAAAGAAAATGAATTTTCCTCCTACCCATTACCATCACTTTATTTTTTCCAATGGCAGTAAATTTTGTTTATTCTCTCCCTTCCCTATATATGTATAAATATATAATGACGATTTTTTTATTTTGTCACTGATTCTACCTTGATATTTTTGTTTAATCCTCTTAAAATTTTTTTGAAAATTTCTAGATACGCTTAATTTCTGTGACCAAAAATTTTTTTTTTGTGTGTGTGTGTGGGTACCGGGGGTCGACCTCAGGACCTTGCACGCCAGCAGGCACCCGTGCCGCTGAGCGATATCACTGGCCCTTTTTTCGTATGTGGGTTCCGGGAGTCAAACTCGGGCCTTTGCGCTTGCAAGGCAGGCGCTTAAGCCGCTGAGCTGTCTCACCGGCCCCCAAAATTATTTTTTAATTTAAGAAATGTAGCATACTTTTTTATCACAAAATATTTCCAGGGAAATATGGAGTTTTTTATGTACACAGGTATTAGCCTATGAAGTTCGACACAGTGACCACTGGGCACAGTGACCACTGGACTCATGTTTTTCCAAATACTGATTAATGCAAATGTAGGCAAGACTACATTCCTTAACATATTTCTGAATAAATTCTAAAAGGACAAAAATTTTAAAAGAAACAAATGATAAAACTTCAAGTTTGTAATATATAAACACAAAAGCTTGATTTCTTATCCAAGGATAAATTTCTTTCTATTTTTATCTGCCACCCAGCTGGCAGTGGGTGGTATCTCATTCCTGGAAATTCATATCTCAAAAAGCAAATGCTTAAGGGAATATTCAGTTAACTACAAAGCAGTGATGTTTCCAGCTCTTAAATGTCATTTGTAGGAGTCCCTGAGTAGAGGGGAGAAGAATGTGTTTTGGCAGATTCTGCTGGATTTAAATCTTGACTGACGGTCTGATAAGGTTTTGATGGCTTAGAGGACCGTGCTAAACCTGAAGCATGATTTGACTGGAGTAGGGCCATATCTATGCTGATTAAATTACTCTTTAGTTCCCTTAACATGCATACATCTTCCTCGTGTTATGGATCTGCTGTGTGTTGGAGGAACAAACTATTGATAAGCCTCAAACTGATGACCCTGTAACACAAAGGCAATTTACTTATAACTATATTTGGGACTAAGTTGGGCAAATAGGAAGTACATATAGATATGATATAATTTCAGAGCAAACTTGACTTGGTTGTTGTATGAACAATTTAATTTGTAATAGTCTAATCTCATTTGTTAAAATCTCTACCTGTGTTTTAGTATTTTGTGACAGCTGATTATAATGACATGTTCAAACTTTACACATCTAATATTAAGCCAGACTAGGGAATGGGAAGGGATTCCGTAAGTGATTAATTTTTAATAGACTTTTTATAATTACCAAAATAAAACATGTTCATGTCAGAAAACTTGGAAAACACTGGAGAAAAAAATACCCTAACAAAAATACCTGTAACCTATAATTCCCATGGACAAGTTTGGTGTTTTGATGTTTGTTTGTCCTAGTGTGGGACCACTGTGGCAGCATTCTAGGTCTCTAAATTATGAAAAATTAACTCTTTTCCTACTTACTGTTATCCCGAGTCCTCTCCCATTGACTGGATAAATGAACGAGTGGCAGGTACAATAGCATTCACACTGTTCTAACTGGTTTGCGGGTGTTATCTCCGAGTACAGGTAGTAGGGGGAATTTTGCTAAGCTCTGCAATTCTCCATGGCCACATTCTATCTGGGCTTCAGTCCTGGGATGTGTCCTTTTGTTTGTGCACAGTTCTGATGTCGTTGGCAACACTTATGCATTCCTCTCTGGTCTAAGCACTTTTTACTGCCATACCTGACGTGGAATTAGTATCTGGATTAAGTTACTTGTGTAGCCCCCTAGACTTAAAATATCTTTTTTTGTTTTTAAATTTTTCCTGTCCTTTGTGGGTTTTTGCTTGGTTGCTTGGCTCCTACAACAACTCACAAGACTCTACATGATTTGACGTAGCCTTTCACTTCACATCTATCTTATATTACTCCCTGTTTTCTTGGGAAGAGACAAACATTCCCTCTTATGTTTCCCCCTCCCCCAGAACATGTCAAATACATTCTAAGCTCAGGGATCTTGAACTGTGCCAATACACTCTGAAATGCTCTTTTCCCTGATTTTTATCAGCTCCATGCTTCTAGGTCATCTTCTTAGAAATTTTGGACAAATGTAAATAACCCTACAATTATTACCTATCCCTTTCTCTTATCCCTTTAAAAAAAATCCTTTTGTTTTTTATGTTCTGATTTACTCTCTGTCTTGATTCTGTGCCTCTGTCCCTCCTTCATGGTGACCCTAGAAATGAAACTGCATAATGAGGAGATTGGTTTTTCTCTCCACTACTGTCTTAGTTACTTTTCTCCTTGCTGAAACAAAATACCCAACACCCAATGTTAAAAGGGAGAAACGTTTATTTAGCTCCCAGTTTGTAGAGGATTCAGTCCATAATCAGCTGGCTCCAAGGCAGGGTGGCACATGGCAGAGGGAAGATACCAAAAGGACCAGGAGAAGCCAGAGAGAGCAAGTCTCTTTTCTTCCCTTATATTGTATGCAGGCTACCTGCCCTAGGGCGGGTGTAGCCCTCACACCATTAATCCTGGCATTACACTATAAGTTAATCATAAACTCTAGAGTCAGCTGCCTCTGAAAAGCCTGCCCCCTATGACCACATGAGGCCTTGGTGGGGAGACATCCAGACACAAACCATAACAACTACTGTGTCTGAATTGTTTTTATGAATGTAGCACAAAGTGTGCTGTAAGGAAATACTGAATGGATATTGGATGATAGATACTGGTTATGTATTAGCATGAGAGTGATTAGATTATGCAATCTCAAGAGTCCTTCTATACTTCTTGAGACAAAGACAGCTAATATCTGTAACAAAAAAGATGTCTATCTTCCCCAGAGAAAATGAGGGATAATTCTTATTCTTTCCTAATATAAATGTATATTATAGTTAAACACATTTTTACTAACTTTATTATATCACTTGAATGTAGCATATTTTTTACTAACCTTTTTAATTAATAAAAGAAATTTAATTTCAAAAAATGTTTATTGCCAATCATTTGATCTTCACTCTGTTGTTCTGTATTATGAATGTCACCTTCATGGATATGTTCATGGACATATGTAGAGATTATTTCCTTAGGGTACATTCTTTGAAATTAAACTGCTTATATTAATTATTAAAAATATTAAAATGTATTCCCTTTTCAAGTAACTTTCATACTATTAGTTGAAAGTCTGACTGCCAAAATATTTGAAGAAATTCTTTTCAAAGAAGTTCAGAAGTCTTGAAACTTCTTGCTTATCTGTCCAGTTATGATGTGAATTTTTCTCTATTATTTTTTTTTCTCTATTATTAAAGCAAATAAAGATTGATATTTTCCAGAAGAAAATTCAAAGAGGAGTAACTTGCCTGTCTCACTCTGTAGCCATCCTGGCCAGAATAAAAATGTGAATTGTCACCAGTTGTCACTTTTTCTTACTCTTATTTTTGTACCCCTAAAAAAAAAAAATTGAGATTCAGCATAGAGTATGCTTGCAAAACACCACTAAGGAAATTATTCATATCACTCACAGTTTTAATGATTAGAATCTTTTCAACTTACTTAGAAAGAGGTAACTTTTCATAAAAATTAAATTTTAGGATCACAGTTGTCACATTAAAGAACATTTTCTAAAATGGGTGCATCCCTCCTCCACCTCTTGACAAAAGAAAAATTCACCTATTTTCTTTCAAAAATATCAAATATATTGTACTCCAGAAAGTTAAAATGTGAAGGAAGCCTTAAAACACATGGTCTCTGTATCACCTCATGACATATCTCTAGCTTTGTCATTCCCAAGAAAATTATTTCCTTCACTGACAAAATTTGAGCTTCAGTATTACTAAGATTTAGTGAGCAAAAAGAAAGAGTTGAAATTCTTAGCAGCAGTTCATTGCTTTATATTTTAGTGTTCAAAATTTGTAAAATGGGAACATTTGAGGATACAATTTTAACTACTTGTTAAGGCCCCTCTCTAAGATTACAATTATGTGGTTCTAATAGAAATTGTAAGATATAATGAGAAAAGATTAGGAGAGGGGATAATTCTGAATACTTTTTAAAAGAGAAAATCTTTGATACTTTGAAATGAGTATATACTGGTTCCAATTGTTTGAAATTTATATTTCTGCTACTATGCTCAATATATTGTACTGATGCAAAATATTGTCCTTGAAGTGCTTTATACTGCTGAGTCCTAAGTTGGAAAGACAGAAACTTTTAAATGATAGTACCTACCTTAAATAACAATTGTCTTTTACTATACAGAGAATTCCCTTAAAAAATATATTTTATATGTGAAAGCCTCTAAGTCCTTTTCTGAGCTGACTTATATTTAGTGGACCCCAAATTCATGGAAAAAATGTAAAGAATATTAAAAATTGCATCTACTCGGACATCAAGCCTAGGAACGTCTATGTATTTTACTTCCATATTCATAACTTTTCTGTAATCGCAATGCCAACTGGTTAAGATTTATACATTGACTTTTAAAGTTTGTTTTTCCTTTTCACCTTTTACACACTACCCAATTCTAACTAAAAACGCCTATTTTGTGGATTGTAATATTTATAATTGAATTCATACTCATTTAGTGAAAATCCCGTGGAATGACTTCTAGTTTTAGCTCTAGCATGTAAAGAGCTTAGAAATAATCACTCATCCCCACCAAAGAAAGGAAGCAAAGAAAGAAAAAAAATCTCTCAGAAGCTGAAAATTTGTGGCTCTTCTGCCTCAGGGAACTGAGATGACAGGGCAAATGACCATTCTAAAACTGGAGAACTAGGTAATACAGAGGATCAGTTTACTGGAAAATCAAGTGCTGGACCCAGTAAACTCTCCTATTATCAGGTATATCCTGCTTCGATTTCAAGAGAGGATTACAGAGCTTGCTCTGTAAGGGTGGGGCAAGGGGAGGGACAGTCCAAATAAGCAAAGCAAACGTAAGAAGCTGACTCAGATATGATGCTGACTGACTTTGTAATTATCAGATAAGGAATTTAAAATAGCGCTGATCGGTATGCTAAGTGCTTTAGTGGAAAAATTAGAAACATACAAGAACATGTAGGCAATGGAAACAAAAAGATGGGGACTTTTAAGAAAGAATGAAAAGGAAATGCTAGGGAAAAAGCCCACCATAACAGAAATGAAGAATGCCTTTGGTGATTTCGTCACTAGACCGGACATGCCAAACCAACCATCAGTTACCCGCAGGATCTGTGAATAGGAAACTTCCTAACTGAAATATAATGAGAAAAAAAAGGAACACAATATTCCAGAAGTATGTCAATTATCAAAGATGATTTCTCTGATATGAAAATATATGTATATATATAGTTAAAATTAAAGACAGGCAGTAGGGAGAGAGAGACAGAGAGAAAGGGACTGTAATCCAAAGCAGACAATTTATCTAAAAGTGCACCTTGACTTAGTATAATTGTCTCACATGATTTATATGTTGTTTGGCCCATTAGTCTGGTTTTCAATCTGTGTATATGATAATTAACTGCAGAATGTCTTATAAGTCAGTGAATCTTATGCTGGAAAAAAAATTGGCGTGGAAGGGAAGTGAAAAAAGAATTGAAATGTGTCGTGTACATGTACCAATTCCTCCAGTGAGAGTAATCATTCTGTACTACAAACATGGACTAATAATAGTAAAGAAAAAAAAAGAAAAGAAAGAAAAACAAAGATATAATATGTATGTAATGGGTATACCAGAAAGTAAGAGAGAGGAAGGAGAAAAAGAAACACTAGGAGGAAAAATAGCTAAGAATTTCCAAAATTAATCACGGATAACATATCACAGATTCAGAAAATGCCGAAGTATCTACGCCCATGGGTAATACTCAAGCTGAAATGAACCAAAATCAAGGAGAAAATCTTGAAAGAAGTGAGGAAGGAGGATACACCTGACTTATTGAGCAGTAGGGAAAAGCATTATATCCAATTCATCTCAAACCATGCTAGTAAGAAAAATCAGAGTGAAAAAAGAGTTGAAGCAAAAAAAAAAAAAAAAAAAAGAAAAATTCCAACCTCAAATTCTGTATCTTGTAAAACTATTCTTTAAAAGCACCCAGGCATAATGACACATGCCTATAATCTCAGCACTCTGGGAGGCTGAGGCAGGAAGATCACAAGTTTGAGCCCAGTTGAGCAACTCAGTGACTTAGCAAGACACTTTCTTAGAATTTAAAAAAAAAAAAAAAAAAAAAAAATATATATATATATATATATATATATATATATAAAGAAAGCAAAGGAAAAAAAAAGAAAGAAAACAAAGGAGAAGGAAATAATCTCCTGGACAAATAGAAACTGATATAATTTGTCTGAACTAGACCTACCTTACAAAAAAGTTTAAAAAAAGTCCTGCATGTAGATGTTTCTTCAGCGAAGGAATGAATAAAAGCAAAATAAAAGATTTTACTTTTCTTATAACTGGTATAATAGATAGCTGTTTGTGCATATTAATAACTGTGTTCAGTGATTATAGTTATATGTAAATCATTCAATGATAGTAATGTTGTCAGGGATAGAGGATAAGATTAGGAATTCTCTGATATGAGATGCCTGCCCTACATGTGAGTATTATTTCAAAGTGGACTTAGATTGGTTACAAATATATGTTATATTCATTTCTCTATGAGAACCACTACACAAGTTTTAAAAACAAATGTAATTAATATTCTCAGTGAGTAAGAAAATGGAATTTTGGAAAATGCTTTATTAAAACCATAGAAGGCAAAAAAGGCATATCAAAGAAAAGAATGATGAATGAATGGAGAACAGATGCAACGAATACAAAATGTTATAAGCATAGTAACTATTAATGCAACTGTATCAAGGGCAATTAAAATGTAAATGGTTTGACTACAGTGATGACAACATAAGGTCTTTCAAGGTTGGTTAAGCACAACAACAAAACTAAGACCCAATTTTATGTGTTGTTTGTAAGACAACCATTTTAATTAAAAGTTCATAAATATGTTATAGTAAAAGGATGGATAAAACCGTACCATCCTAACAGTAATGAAAGTAAGTCTGGAGTAACTATATTAATATGAATTTCAGACAAATCAGGGGTAAAGAGGAGAATTACATAATGATAAAGGGGTCAATTCTCCAAGAAAACAATGATTGTTAAAATGTATATACCTAAAAACAGAGAATCAAAGTCGATTAGGCAAGCACTGATTGGGATGTCAATAGAAATAAATCTATTTATTTGGAGGCGACAATGTGCTCTATCAGTAATTAACACATCCAGCAGGCCGACGTCAGCAAGGACACAGCTGGCCTGGACAGCATCATCTACCAAGTTGATCTAATTGACATTTATAGAATACTTTCACCCAATTACAGCAGGAGATACATCCTTGTAAAGCTTAGATAAAACCTTCATCAGGATCGATTGCATTCTGAGCCATAAAATGAGCTTTGAGAAATTTTTTTTTTTTTTTTTTTTTGTGGGTACCAGGGGGTCGACCTCAGGACCTTGCGTGCCAACAGGCACCCGTGCCGCTGAGCGATATCACCGGCCCCTTTTTCGTATGTGGGATCAGGGAGTCGAACTCGGGCCCTCGCGCTTGCAAGGCAGGCACTTACGCCGCTGAGCCATCTCACCGGCCCAGAGAAATTTTTAAATATAGAAATCATGCAAAGGACGCTCTCAGACGCTAATAGAGTTGTACTAAAAATCAGTAGCAGAATGATAGACAAGAAGTCCCAGCTGGGAGATGGAGCGATACACTTCTAAATTACAGGTAAGTCAAATGGGAAGTCTCAAGACACATTTAACAATAATTGTAACTAGGTGGAAAGTACAATGCAACTTTTCAAAATGTGAAAATGTAGGATATAATGAGAGCAGTACTCTGAGGGAAGGGTGTAGCATTAAATGTATATATCAGAATTTATCAAAGACCCAAAGTTAATAATTTAATCTTATACCTTAGGAAACTAGAGAAAAAAGGGAAATAGTAGCCTAAAGTAAGGAGAGAAAGAGAAATAATAAACATTAGAGTAGTAATTAATGAAATATAAAACAGAAAATCAATAGAGAAAATCAACAAAATCAAATATTTGTCCTTTGAATTTATGTAATGGATAAACTCCAACAGGGCAAACCAAGAAAAAAAAGAGAGAAAAGACACAAATTACTAGTATCCAAAATGAAATGAGTTTTCATTACTGATCCTAAGGTCACAGGGCAATAAACAAATACAATGACCAACTCTGCTGAAAATTTGATTATATGAAATTGCATAATGCTTGACTACCAAAACTCACACAAGGAGAAACAGGTAATGTGAAACATCCTATATTTATTGAAGAAATTCATTAAGTAATAAAAAGCAAAAATAAAGTACTGGATATGGATGGATTTGTTTGTGAATTTTACCAAACACTGAAGGAAAAAATGTGCAAATTCTCCATAATCTTTCTCTGAAAATCCCAGCAAGTATAGTGCTTTCTAACTCATTTTGTAAGTTCAACATTACCCTACTATACAAAACAAATACAGTAAAAGAAAGGGAACCACAAGTCGCTATTTCTCATAGACATAGATATAATAGTCCTCAAAAAATATTAGCAAATATAATTCAACAATGTATGAAAAGAATTATGTACACCATTATCAGATGGGATTTATTACAGATATGCAAAGTTACATTAACATTTGGAAATCAGTTATTATAATCCACCATATCAACAGGCTTACAAGTAAAAATAATTTAACAATATCAATGGGTGCAGAAAATTGGCAAAATATATCACTTATTCATAGAAATAAAAAACTAGAAATAGATGGGAATTTATTCATTTCCAATTTTATAAAGAATATCTATAAAACCCTACAGCTAAATTCATATATAACAGTGAGAATTTATGTGCTTTCCCTTTAAGATCAGGAGCACACTAGGATATTTCCTTTAACCATTGCTATAAAACATGATAGTGGAAGTCTTAGCTACTATAAAAAGAAAATAAGAGAACAGATAAGCAGACTGTGCAGGAAGAAATATAATTGCCTTTTTTTGCAGATGACCTAAATGGAAAAAAAAAAAAAAAAAAAAAAGCCCATCAATGGGACAAGATGAAGAACTCAAAAATAGACTCACAAATAGTGAGATCACTATATTTGAAAATAAAGTGATGATTTAATGTAGTAAAATATTTTCAACAAATTTTGTTGGAAAATTGGACATCCGTATTTAAAAGCAGATCAGTAGTTAGGAGATTTGGAAGGAGGGAGAAAAGACAGATAGATCAAACAGAAGCGATTTTTGTTTGGTCAAAGTATTCTGCATGAAACTGTTGCAGCACGTCTGTTGCATACACTTGTTGGGTGTAGTTCTCTCTTCAGAATGGCAGGGGTCGTGTTCAACACCCCTTATTCCAGGATGCTGCGTAGTGTTTATTGTTTGAACTGATATGAAAGGGAAGAATAGGAACATTTGTAAGTCTATGTTCTGAGTATATTTCACATCCACTGACTTACATCATTCAACTTGCTGTTAGTGTTTGGACTATAAAACTATAATTAACAAAACAAATAACAATTTTTGTAGCACTCTATTTCCATAATATAAACATTTTTTGATTTTATATTTGCAAGTAAAGCGAACTCAAGTTTTAGAGATTTTTGCCATCTAAAATTCCAATTTCCTAAGCTAAATCAGCTTGAAAACAGAGATGGACTACAAGTGGACAGTCTGTAACCTCGATATAGTATGTTTCGATGTGATGGACAGATTTCATTTCCCTCTGTAATTAATTATGAACATGTCAATATCAAATTAGTACTACTTCGTACCTATTATTTCACACTATGTAAATCGGATTGGCCAGACTCCGTGGCATCCGGTATTTCTGTGAAGGCTGTATAAATGCTGACGACACCGTGTTCCCTTGTTTGCACGCACTTTTCTCATGTGTGAGGGTTAATTTTAGAGGGAGCAAACTATCTACGGTGTCTTATTCATATGCATTATGTAGCACAACTTATTTTCTTCCTTAGTAGATGACACTGTCTAGAAACGCAAGAGTATTGACAATCTATCCCTCATACTAATGAAAATCTGTCTTTGATGCAATCTGACTTGAAATAAGTGAAAGCCCAGTAATTGTTCTCTGAACAATTACCTTTCTTTTTCCTCAGGTGTGACTCAGCACTGTTTCCTGTTTATGAAGGAAAAGCGAGCTAAAGTAAGAAGCTTCTGGCTCATTTTGTTCTTATGTTTCCTCTCTCTTTAGTAAGATTAATGTTTGTCCACAACACTGATTTTATAGTATAATAAGGACCCATACTCAAAGCTTCTGTTTATTGAACTGTCCTAAACTTGCTATATTTCCAATTTAATTCTTAATAAATCTTGGATTAATAAGAGTAGCATTGTGTTTTTCTTTCAGAACAATACTTTTGGCATCAAGGTGTGCTTCCTTCTAGGTGGAATTGAGTTTCATGTAAATTCACAAACACAACCTGAAGCACAGATATACATGCTACAGCATTGTACAATGGAGTGCGTGGCTATGCCTTCATTCAGAAGTTATCAAACACATGAATAAAGCAGGGAAATATTCAAGGTCTATAATAATTTCATGAAAAGATATTTCCAGGCATTTTCATATTACTTGTGAAAAAATTTGATTACAGCTTTGAAAAGTTTTAGATCATTCTTGCTATTGCTACTGAAAATACTTGGCCTTTAGGGAGACGGAATTTTGAAGGAAAATCTGTTTGTTACTTTGAATGGCACTTTTTCTTTACATGATGTATTTTATGGTTTTGATGTAAAATGTCCTCTTTAAATCTCATGCGTTAAGAGATGGGGCTTTTGGGAGGTGTTTGAATCCTGAGGGCACTAAATTCATCAATGGAGCAATCTATTGATGCATTCATAACGGAATGTGCTGTTAGTATTTGAGGCCCAGGTGGAGGTCGTCGGTAACTGGAGCACGCTTTGGAGGGTGTGTGTATCTGTCGTCTGGTTCTCTTGCTGTTATCACCGCTTCCAGTCACTGCGAGATGCGTGGCTTTCCTGTGCCTGTTTCCTCTGCCATGAGGCTTCTGCCTTGGGTCAGCTGACCATGGACTGAAACCTGTGGTACTGTGAGCCAAAACAAACCCTCCTTTAAATTGTGTATGTCGGGTATTTTGTACCAGTGACCGAAAACTGATTAATACAATGTAGATGAGAAAATTCAACTCTAACCCATGATTTTGAAATACAATTGTTCTTTCTTCTCTGGGTCCCGACATTTTCTTCTTGGGATTCTTTTTAAAAATCTCTAAGAATAGAAATATATGTGAAATAAAATGATAATTGATAATTTACCTGTAAAATATTGAGCTAGTCTCCACATCCACGTAGATGAATATTTGTGCATGAGTACACATAAATGTACATGGGTGCACAGAGATAGTTCCTCAGCACATCCTTTAGGAGTTACAGGGTTACTCAATCTGAAATAGAAAAGCAGCTGAAAACCTTTTCTTACAGGCAGATTATATGCAACAGCGGTGAATCTAACATCAGGTGATTGCATTCTGAATTTCTGAGCAGCAAAAGTAAGACTGTATCTATGCATATTTATCATGGAAAACCCCAGCCAAACAATTAGAGCCCACTTGGATCTTGAATTTTCATTTGAAATTCAATTGATAATGACAGTAGTTTCTTTATGTGCTTTTATTTTTCTCATATAAACATTTTATTTTATACATTCAGTGATCCAAACGCATAAAATATAATGTAGCCAAAAAGTTTACCACTCTCAAAGTTATTCATAAAAATGGACATTTCCTCATACATACAACAAAAATCATTTGATGATAAAGAAATGTTCATGTTATATCTTTTACTCAAAGGCCAAAACTTTTTCGTATATCGTGTTCTATTTATATAACTAGTTTTTTGACTTCTCATAAAAGATAATAGCTGAGTGTGAGACTTGCAGAGTGATCCCAGTTGTCACCATGAAGTATCGCTGGCTTCCCAGCATTTCTTCTGTGTCCTTCTCTCTTGTCATTGTAAAGTATGTGTAGCACTTCTAGTGGCTGGCCCGCTTGTGTCTCACTGCATAGATGATTATAATATTTTTGAACTTTAACTGAGATCGGACACTATGGCCTCCAACTCTCCTCTGGAGACACTGGGATTCAGTGTCATATCCGGCAGTAACATTTTGCATTTCAGATGCTGATTCTCAGGATGCAGTTTGTTTACATTATTCATCAGCTTTTACTTGCCCAAGACAAAGAGACTAATGCCGGTGTCCGGGGGAATATTACTCCATCCATTCTAATCTGCATTATCTCAGAAGAGGGGAAGTGGGCATATTTTCTCTTTCGTATTGTCTTCCAGAGCAGAAATATGATTCAAATTGAGTTCCTGAAAATGGAGTCTTGGTTCTGAGACAAGAGTATCAGCTCAGGGATCCAGTCAATCTTTTGTAGTTGCTGATGTGTACATCTCACCTGGCCAATGCAGTCAGCTTGCTTGAAGTTTCTGACCCCACCGCTCTAGACTTCGGCTGACTTCATTACTCTAGAAGTTGTCTGACTTCTTACTTCTCGTTTGCGTACCAAGACCATCCTCTCTGAGTGTCTCCCTCAATCTGAAGAAGACTTACAGATTTTCCTCGTAACCTAGTGCACAGTGCTTCATGTAAGAGAACAACTCGAGTCTGTTTTATCACCTAATTACAACCTTTTGCTTATCACCTGAACTATTAGTTTCATAAACATGAGGGCTCAGAACATCTGGGGAAACATTTTGCTACTAATTACATAGTATCCAAGATATTCAAACTTGCCATGCTAAGACGTGCTTGTATATTTGTAAAATGTGTATCTGTAGCCTTGCCATCCCAAATCTTCTGGCTTCCTGAGAACCCTTATTAAATATACGAAGAAAATAGCTAGAGTTTCATTCTACTTATTTGAGGATATCTTCGAAATGTCCTCAGTTGTTCCTGATGGCTGTCATTTCTCTTCCTCTGTTCTGTCTCCTTTGATTACTGCCAACTCCTCAGGATGCACCCAGTGTCTTCTGCTAGTGCCTCCCTATAGATTTATCCCACATTCGCACACTTGTGGACTTCTTAATCTCCCCTTACCTCTAGTGACACAAATCAGTGATATCTGTATATAGGGAAAGTTTTACTAAGTGTGCGTGGAAACCAGGGTGATTTAGAGCAATATACAAATGGGCTGCAATTTAAAAAGCAACATTAGTTATCACTGAAAAATTCTTCCATCTTATGCCAAGATAAACCTCTGACAGGTCTTTCTCCCTCTGTCTCCCTGGCTTATTGCTATCTTCTGAACCTCTCCAGACTTTTCCTTTATCTGTAATTCCAAATTCTGATGCCAACATTCTTGATAGCTTCTCATACACAAAAATTAGCTTACTCAGTCATCTACAATGGAAATATTATCTTACAAAATTTTGCTCAAAATTAAGCAGCAACAAGAAAAAAAATACAAGTGTTTTCTAAAATAATAGGCTATCTGTTCTCTTCTTATAAACTCTGTTTTTGTACAAATTATTACACATAACATCTTTGTTACCCAGGTTTCTGTTGCAAATTCATGCTTGTAATTGTTTATTTATCGATTGATTTAAAATATATATTTGGAGGGTGTCACTAAAGATCTATGCTAGGTTCTGAGAGAATTAAGATCCAAATTTCCCCTCAAAATACTCACAGTTTACTGGGGACAAATGGGGCAGAAAACGCACAGCTGTGATGTCCTGTGTCTAAGCTATATGGTTTGGGAACACCAGGGGTGTACCTCTTCTGGAAAGAACCCGGAGTGAGGGAGGTCACAGAAAACTTCCTAAAGAAGAAAATATCAAAAATATTGGGCCTTGAGAGGGACGAAGCATCAGAGGAGACGCTAAGGAAGAACAATGCAGTGTAACAACTACTTACATAACATTTTTATTGCATTAGGTGTTGTAATTCAGGGATGTTGCCTTGATATTCATAAATTTTGTTTCCCTCATTTTCCTTCATCATTGGTTGTTCATATTATTATGTTTTTCAGGAAATAAGTTCTGGTTTTCTTCACATTTCCATTATACAAGTTTCTTTGCATTGAATTGTATGCATTGGTTTATTTCCTTCACTTTTTTGGTTTTAATTTATTTCCTGTTTCAGATTATTCCTTGAATCATTCATTTTTAATATTTTTTTATCATATGTACATTTAGGTTAGTTATTTTCTGTTTAGACTGATTTAATGTCGTCTTTTAATTATCAGTAAGCTCAAGATACTTGAGAAAAAGAAATATAGCATCACAAGGGGGTGAAAGGAAAGGAGGCACAGTGCTCCCCTGGGTGACTTCTGGATGAAGGCTAGCTTCAAAACACACAGAGTACTGCTAGAGTTTTTGGAGATCTTTTTATTTAACGTAGTGTCTTTGGAATTTTAAAAAGCTAATACATTTTAAATTTATTCCCATGAAGTACAGATACCTTTTTCCTTTCTTTGTTATAGTACTGAATCCCATGAGCTTTATGAAAATATATTCAGCTGAAAATTACCTACACAATATAATTTGTGTCCCTCTGTACACTTTCATGTCTTTCAGACAAGATACAGTTGATTTTTAACAATAAGCCTCTACTGAGAAAGAGAAAACATTTAGCTGGCTGTCAGTTTTCTGTTTGGACAAAAGCAAACAAAAAGTTTGATACTTTTTTCTTTTCTGGATACATCAATGATCTTGTCATTTACAAAATAGACTTAGACTATTAGGATTTATTTAGGAGTCTATCTCTGAATAGATAGTAATTTCAGAGAGTTTTAGTTTATGAAATGTATTTTAGACATTATAGAATTGAATAAAAATCAAAACCCCAGAGAAAAGGCTTAAATCTTTCCCTAAAAATTTGGCATGAACATGAACATATCTATTGAGTAGAAAGGAAAGTTGTGAATAAGTAATAATTGCGTTTTAATATACTAACCACAAGTTTAAGTATTACTTAGTATGTTCAGTATCTCATATCTTTGGTTATGTGGGAGGACCATTCTTCACTGAGTTTTAAGGTGAGTATTTGCTGGTCTACTCCTACTAAGAGTCATAAATTGTTTGATTTATAAATGTTTAGATTGTAGATAAAGATTGATTGCAGTTTTGAACTTGACTTTGAGGTGCCCATAAGGGAAGCATCTTCAAGATTGTTTTTCTTCTTCTTCCAGGCCTATTCTGTTAGTAGAGTTTTCCACAATTCGTATCCCTGAATGCAGCCGTGACCTCTTTACAGCTTTTAAAATGAAAAAAAATTTCAAGCACTGCTTTTTAAAGCACCTAGCTGAAATAAAATTCTTCAGGTATTCAGTTTATCCCACATCTCCTCACAGAATTTGCCCTCGTGGGCCTGAGGTAAGAAAGTAGATCTCAGTGGTTCATAATTAATGTCAGGGAACTATGATCCCAGCATGACACAAACTATATCACCAAAAGCAAAAGGTAAAGTAAAATGATGATTGCTCAGCAATTTACACTGGAGGATGAAAGGGAAGGCATTGTAAATTAATGGTCTCGAAGCCTTGATCCTGCCCTGGCACATTTCATCAGTCTCTTTTGAGCTGCGTTTCCTATGAAAGGGAACTCATAGCCACTGGGGGGGAATCAAACAGTAAATCCTTCAAAAGAGTCACTTTTCCCGTTCTGCTTTAGAAATTTCCCCTCAGCACATAAGCTTTCAGTGTGTGATATTTGATTAAAACATACTCTGCTGCCTAGAAAAGATTTCCTTGTAAAGGCTGTCTAGCTTTATTGTCAAAATAGCATTCAACTGCAATCTCTTTAATTGCATTGAAGACACTTGTAGTTACAATTCATCGTCCTGAGGTTTTTATGGACCTGAAATGGATTATCTCTATCTTCAGTTACTTAAGGACCAGGAAGTTGCCTTACAGAAATTGCAGAGAACATTGCACTGGTGAATTGTGGTCTCACTTCTTCACAAAGCATCTGTAGTGCACCTCTCTCCACTCAGTACACCAGCTAATGCTTCAGTTTATGTAGCAAGCAGACGGCCAGATGAGGATATGTGATTTTAACAAAGTAACAATCATGTGTTGGTATTCAGTTTCTTGGAAAGGAGTAGTAATGTGGGCTGTTCTCTGATTAGAATTTTCTCCTCATTTGACTCCATTTTAGGTCATCTATTAAAAGGCAAAGGAAAGAGAGCGCCTAGCAGGTTTGCCATCAGTTGTTACTTAGAGGTAGTATTCTCCGTTATGCCTGGCTTTAAGAAGTATGTCTAAGAGTTCGAATCCAATTAAAAAGCCATATTTTTGAAAACTTCTTTCGTTTATAAATATATGCATCAAAGTGCCTGTGCTATTACTTGCTTTTTATAGAACAGTTTTGAATGCTTTTAAAAGTGTATATGTATGTAATTTACAAGTATAAAATTTTATGCAATACGTACACAGTATGATCAACAAATACAGTGAATCCTTAAATTTAAAAAATGATTACAGTAAAAGACACTTGCTATTAACCCCCTCTCTTCAAACACAATTATCTCATCATTCTTGGCACATTTCTGGAAAGTTCTGAAAGTACTCTTTGGTGAGAGTCTTTAGTTGCACCTCATCATTGCTGCAGTGTCCTGAGTTGATACAAAATATTTACCTTTCATGGTCAGCTTGAATTTGGTGAAGAGCCAGAAGTTGCAAGGTGCTAGATTAGTGAATAAGATGGATGAAGACACACAGTAATGATTTTACCAGCTTGCCTTTTCTGTTGGATGGCATTTGGCAGCAGGATTCATCGTATATCACAATTTGTAAAGATACCCGTGAAAAAGGCCTTCCAGAACTGCTTAAGAAAGTGGCAAGAACAATAGGATAAGGACGTTCAAATGGATAGGGAATATTTTGAGGGAGATTAATGACAAGGTGTCTTTACTATAATATTTTTTAAAAACTTTAAACATTCATCATGTATTTTTATTTTACTTTATATATGCATGCATATGTATCTGAAAAGGTTCAAAAATGAAGAGATTTTAGCCTGTATTCGTTACATAAAAAATTTTATGTGTAGACTATGCTTTCATTTATTATATGTATCAATGTTTTACATAGAAATAAACAATTCTGTGTGAATGTATGATCAATATTTCTCTCTGGAACAGAGATATCTCTATAGTGCTAATATGCAGGTGTTCATCCAACAGGGACAACCACTTATATTACCATTTTTATAATGTCATGGAAAACAAAAATACAGAATTTTATAACCACTGTGTTGAGCTTTAAAAATTACATGAATGCAGCTCAACTAGAAAGCTGCTGTCTTGGATGTTCTCAAAATCAAAGAGGGAAAGATACAGCTTATTCATGAATTAGAAGACATTGTATTGTTAAGATGCTAATACCACTCCAGTGATCTACAGTTTCAATGCAATCTTGATGAAAATTCCAATTATCTATTTTCAGGAATATAAAAAACACCACAAAGTTTTTTATGGAATCTAAAAGGAACCCTGAAGAGCCAAAATAATCTTGAAAAATAACAAATTTAGAGGTATTACTTTCTGATTTTAGTGAAGAGAATGTACAGAATGAGAAAAAACATTTTGCCAGCTAATCCATGGGCAGGTGATTAATATTTAGCATGTATAAAGAACTAAAAAGATTAGACCCACAAAAATAAAAGAACCTATCCAAAAATGGGAAATTGAAATGAATACCAAAAATGAAGTACAAGTGGCCAATAGATGCATGAAAATATGTTCAGTGCCTTTGGATATTGGAGAAATGCAAATCAGAACAACATTTACTCCAGAAATAATGTTTATCACCAAAAATTCAAAAAACAGTAAGTATTATGAGATTGTGAGGAAAAAGGAATCCTTCTACATTTTTAGTGGGGATGTAAACTAGTACAATCACTATGGAAATCAGTATGGCGATTTCTCAAAAAACTAAAAGTAGGAATCCATTTGACCCAGCTATATACCTTTTCTGGCTATCTTTCCAGAAATGTTAAATGAATCATATTTCAGTGACACGTGCATACCCATGTTTATACTGTACAACGCACAATAACTAAATCTTAGATGTGGCCTAACTAAATCTTAGATAGGTCCCCATGAACAGATGAACTGTACACAATGGAGTAGTTCTCAGTCATAAAGAAGGACAAATTAGAGATATTTGTGGGAAAATTTATTCATCTTGATTCCATAATGATCAGTCAAATGAATCAGACACAGAATGTTAATCATCTCATGGTTTCTCTCATATGAGAAATCCAAAGTATAAATAATTTAAGGAGCAAAATAAAAGAGAGATGATAGGAAGCGTGGAGGTAGAGTCAGTGAAAATAGGAAGGGGTTTACTGATGGGAGAGATGGAAAACGGATCAAGTTGCAACATGCCTATGTACGAATACCCATTGATTCATATATATATTATGTATTGCAATCATACACTGATGAAATTTTTTAAAACTTATTACAAAGTTTTAATCAAGCGAATTGTGTGGTCCTGGCATATAGACCAATGTAGTAGAGTAGAGAGCCCCCAAATAAATTCTCAAAACATGGCCAAATGATTTTCAATAAGAATACTAAGACTAGTCCATGGAGAAAAGTCAGTGTTTTCAACAAATTATGCAGAGAAAATGGCTATTCACATAAAAATAATTAAAATAAACCCTTATCTTACAATCTATCCATACATCATATGCACAAATTAACTTGAAGTGGGTGAAAGACACCAAAACTAAAAGGATAGCTATAAAAGTAAAAATATAGGTAAGAGCAACATGGCATTGAATTTGCCAATGATTTCTTAGGCTAGATGTGAGGTAAGTATTATGGAACATGGACTTTTCCAACAATTTCTTTCTTTTGTGTGTGTGTGTGTGTGTGTGTGTGTGGGTACCGGGGGTCGAACTCAGGACCTCGTGCACCAGCAGGTGCCCGTGCCACTGAGCGATATCACTGGCCCTTTTTTCTTATGTGGGTACCGGGAGTCGAACGTGGGCCCTTGTGCTTGCCAGGCAGGCGCTTATGCCGCTGAGCCATCTCACCGGCCCTCCAACAATTTCTTGAGTGTGTATATCGGTTACCTTTCTGACACTGAGACAAAACACCTGACACCTGCAATTTAAAAGAAGAGAGGCTTATTTTGGCTCACACTTTCAGAGGTTTCAACTCATAGTTGGCTGGCCCCAAGGCAGAACCATAATGGTGGAGGAACAGAGTGGAGAAAAGCTACTCAATTCGTAATACTCAGGAAGCAGAGAGCAGGGGAAGAGTGCTGGAGAGAAGAGAGCCAGGGACGATACATAGTCTCCAAGGTCACACCCCCATAACCCACCTCCTCCAAGTAGGGCCAACCTCCTGATTGCCCACTCAGGCTTATGCCCTTGTAGTACAGTCACCTTCCCAGGGGTCTCCTAATCACTTACAGTGACAATCAAAATGACTAAGTACAAGTGCACTCCTTGTTAACTTGATACCTAATACTTCTTAACAGCACTTAATCTCCAGATAAACAAAACAACAGGGCCATAATTCCACCTAGCATGATGTAAATATCCCATGTGCAACTGAAAATGCACTAATGCCCTCCACAAAGACTCAACGGTCCCCACATTGCTCACAAGTCCAAATGGAACCTTGTAAGATTAGAAAAGAAATTACATGCCCTAAGAAACTGGACCAATGCACTTTCTCAATCCCACTGTGCAAAAATAGCCCTGCCTGAATCTTGATAAGGTCAGACACAGAAGAGGGGTATGGATGGTACACTATTTTCTGCTCTTAGAAGGTTGAAGCTTCATCAAGACACAAGTTTAACTTTGTGAGGGAGGCAATAAGTGATGGCAGACGTTGCTATTTTCCCTTTTATGTTTGGCTATCACATGCATGTCTGAGCTATAAAGAAATGTGAAACTTGAAAGCAGATGGCCCATCTGCTTCTGCTTATATGAATTGTGGAGCAATGTCAATCATGTAAATTGAAACCTAGGCGCATTCTGCAATTGAATAAGTTTTGTGCTTACAACCCAATTGTGAATCACTCCTGTATCATATTTTATTGCAACGAAATAAGAATATTTGCTACTCACGATTATTTTGTTATTAATTGAATATCATGTATCCTTAGTACTAACCAAGTAGGTATTGAGATGGTGATTAATAAAAATCATTTCACTTTTCTCAGATGTCCTTAAAAATGCATACTCATAAGTGAAGAATAAGTATGAAGTAGTAGAGTGGGGTGCAAAAAGTTGTGAGATTAAATTACTTTAATTAGATTAAGTTGTGTTAACAACCTTCTAAACAACCTTTTAAATCAACCTTCAAAGTGGAACTGTGGAATTATACTATATATCTAATTCATAAGCCTTCCAGAGAGTGGATAAATAAAAAGTTTCATAACAACTTTGTACACTAAAACTTAATAACAATTATGCAACTCCCAAAACAGCAGGCATAATGAAGGACTAAATTGATTGTAAAATCCTTGTATTAAATATTATTATTAAATGGAAAGGTACATCAAGCCACAGGGTAGTGTAGACATCACTTGAAACTGTTTAGGTAGATTTGGGGCAGATAGTTTTAGAGTGAAGCTAAGCATTCATCTATATTATTGATTTATTTAATTTTTGGTGCAGTGAATTTAACTCAGGGCCTTGCACATGCTAAGCATGTAATCTGCTACTGAGCTTCACTCACAGGCTTCATTTGTATTTTTAAAATAATTGTTCCTGAATATTCTCATGTGCTTTCTCTAGTTAATATTTATTGATACGTAAGAGTGATAACTTGATATTTACAAATTAGATATTTATATCTTAACATATGTGTCACTATTGTAACCCATAAGTAGAATATGTGAGACAAGATGTATTTATTTCCCCTCCTATAACATTCTAAACTCACACTGAGGTCTCGTTTTCTTTTTTGTTTTTTTTTTTGTGGGTACTGGGGGTCGACCTCAGGACCTCGCATGCCAGCAGGCGCCCGTGCCACTGAGCGATATCACCGGCCCTTTTTTTCGTATGTGGGTTCCGGGAGTCAAACTCAGGCCCTCGCGCTTGCCAGGCAGGCACGTACGCCACTGAGCCATCTCACTGGCCCTCGTTTTCTTAATTGTGTGTCAAGTTTAGGGTAACATCTGAGACTTTCAAAGTCATTTTCTGTAACAAAAGTTATCTAGTCCCACACACAGAGAATGAGACAGACAGACGGAGGTGGAATTCTCAGTTAAGCAAGTAGTGTTTCCATACACGTGTAATATTAGAGGTACCTCTGGGCTTCCCTTCACCCCATGGGTCCACCATAACCTAAGAGCCCTCAGAGACACCACAGCATCTAAATGCGTGGTTTCAACCCCATTTATTAGACTTGCATATAGCTTACAGAATAAAATAGAAAACTTTCAACTTTGATAATGTAAAAGAAAACCTATAGCTAGTCGATCTTGGGTGGAGGAATTGAGTAGATAATGGACAATGGGAAATAGTCTACAAGTCAGTGTCTAAGACTGGCAAATAAGAAGCAGAACTTCAGAATATAATTTAAGTTGCAAAAGTAGTCGTTAGTATTATTAATAAAACAAAATGAATCATTGTGAGAGGTAGATGAAGAGCAACTGATGAGTGATCGGGGAAGGATCATAAGTGATGACTGGAGTTGATGAACCAAGAAAATTGTGTGTAGAGGTAGGATTATAGTTAAGAAAATCAACACCAGAAGTTTTAAAATGTTTTCCAACAATTCTCACACAGATTGTTTCAGCAACCGGAGAAGGGTGTGGTATAATACTGCAGCCCTTCTCTAATATGAAGTTTATGGAAATTAGCAAAATATTTACAAATAATAATATGACTTATTGTAAAAAATTTTTGTGAATCTTTTCTGAGATATTGAAGATTCAATAATAAAATTAAAGTCAATATTAACCTAATATTTTCAATAGTAATAATTACCAAAATGGCTGCTTGATATGGATTATATTAATCATATAAGGAAGTAAGTAAGTTGCCATGGGCCTTACATTATGTTGAAATTGACTGACACCATTATCATTTTTAAACAATAAATTCTGTTAATGCTATAATGGGTTTTGAATGGTCAGAAATTGTGTACGACTTGCATTTTCATAATATAAAAACTCTGATTTGCCATCTCCTTTTCTCAATTACATCATTTTTTCTTTGGTCACTGATTTGTATCCTTCCATCCTTCTTGCAAATACAAATTGTTTCTGAGTAACATTCTCAACTTTTTGCTCTTTTATTATCCCGCTGGGCCCCTCGCCCTTTCACTGTTTTGTGCACTTCGCTTTGTTACTGTTTCACATCTTCCCTTCCCTGTGAGGTGGCATTCAGACTGTACACTGAATTTCTTGGGCACAGTGCCTGGGGCAGTGTGCCTAGAATGAATAAGTGCACTAGGTCATGACTGAATAATAAATGAATGAATACAGTTAAAAAGAATAAGATGCACGGACTGCTTTAAATTTGTAAGATTTCATCAATGGCAAATTTTGCTCTGAAACATTTAATTACAGCACTAGGACTGGATGATGGTGGCCTGCTTCCTAGGTAAGGGTGACACTAGAGGTACTGTGCTACCTCTGGTAGTGGACCATATGCGTGTACACCCTCCATTTATATTACAGAGGTTAGTTCATTTGAGTATACGTATTTTCTTTTCTTTTGAGCCTGATATTTATTATTAAATATACATTTTATATTAATATATACAGTTATTCAGGTCAAACATTTACTTTCTCTTTGTCAATTAAAAATTGAGTTTTTTGTTAAAGCAGCTCATCTCTCTCTACTTCTACTTTCCTTTAGCTGGGTCAAAAAGTTGCTGGATCAAAGAACGTATAAGACCAACAAAATGAAGCTTATATTCTACTATTTACATTTTCCATGAGGACTCTGTTACTGCAGCTTCATTTATGTACTAGAAATGAAGGCTCTGGCAGACTTGGTCACTCTTGTTATTAGACTAATGGGAAGCTTTTAAATGTGAATTCTGTGATGTTCAATTCGATTTTATAAAACATCAAGGTGCATTTACTTTGCCCGGTATAAGAAACTGATGAGTATGCAAAATGAGGTTAATGCAATGGGTAAAATAAATCAGTTCAGTGTTTCCACTAATGGCCTTAAGAGTTTAGCAACCCACATAGAAGTTTGGTTTTAAATGGACATTCAGGCTAATTTGACAGCATGCCTGCCATCAGCCAACAATTACTGTCATTAGAGTGGCATTTTTTCTTCTATCCCCCAGTCAATCCAAAAAAACAAGTAGGAGGAAGAAAGGAAAAACTGTTTACTTTGAACATTAAACTGTGGTGCCAGTGAGTCAAACTCATGGTACTTATGCAGCCAAAGCAATCAGTAAGTTTTTGCAGCTCATACTTTGTACCTGAAACATTTTGCATTTACTCATTAAAATTATCTGCCATGTATGTGATTGCTTAGAGATCTTTTCTAAAGTTGTGTTTTATATCACAGCAGTAATTATTCTCTTCCAATTTTTGAAATGAGATAGAAATTTTCTGTATAAATGGTATAAACGTCAGGGTTATACAAATTGTTAACTTTAGTATTGTAATAGAACAAAACAGAGTTATTTCAAATACACCAATCTTGACAGGCAAAAATATCTTGAGTGCAGCTATCAAACCCCAAAGGTAGCACTCAATTACTCTCTTCCTCCACACCCCTTCCTCTCTTTTCCTTCCTTTCCGTTTTTTTTACTCTTTTGGCTCTTATCCCACAGAGCTGCAATACTGCAAAGACTAGGCTGTTTTCAATGAAAATACACTTTTAAGAAACATGATTCAGTGGCTGGTGAGATGGCTCAGCGGCGTAAGCGCCTGCCTGGCAAGTGCGAGGTCCTAAGTTCAGCTCCCGGTAAGCACAAAAAAAAAAAAAAAAAAGAAAGAAACATGATTCAGCAGTATGTTATGTAATAATTTTATCTACAACTGGATAAAATGAGACATGGGAAAGAAACTGTATTCCAAATATTTTATAATAAGTAAAGCAGTCATTCAAAAATTTCCTTTTGTAAGCAGTGCAGTGGCATTTGCCTGTAATGCTTGCACTGTGGGAAGCTGAGGCAGGAGGGTGCCAAGTCAGAGCCCAACTTAGGGAGTGAGACCCTGTCTCAAAATAAAATTAAAAAGTAAAAGACTGGGAATGTATTTCATTACAAAGGCCCTGGGTTTAGCTCCCTGTACCAAAAAAACCAAAGCCAAACAAAACAAAACAAAAAACTCCTTTTTTAATTGTGTGGATCTAATATTAAATTTACTTTTGCAAAATCAAAGCAAATTTTACTGATATAGACTAAGTACTTTAAAATTTTATTTTTTACCTGTATCTTTATGAAAACTGTGCAAAGTGAACATTTACATAAAATGAGGTGTTGAGAAACTATAGCCCACGTGTCAAATCCTGCCCACTGCTCTGTTTCTATAAATAAAGTTTTATTGGAACACAAACGCACTTGTTTCTTTACTTATTGCTTATGGCTAGTTCTACATTACAATGGCAGAGTATGTGCAACACATTAATCTGGCCTTAACAACTTAAAAATATTTACCAAATAATTGTATGAGAAAAGATTGCCAACTGCAGCACCAGTGTTTATATTTAGCTTGATATTTTGATCTTCTGGTCAGTGACTGGGTTTATTTGTTTGTTTTTGAGGCAGAGTCTCGTTATATAACCCAGGCTGGCCAGGAAGATGTGTTGCTGTCTTCCTGCCTCGGTACAGGAAAGTTACGAGCTCACAATAGAGTATGCATCGTCACTTAGGCATTTATTCTTTCTTTTAGCCTGATTAAATATTTGCCGCGTGCTAAGCAGTTTGCTAGGTGATGAGATGACCAAGCCTGATATGTTATTTTTATCTATACATTCTTCTAACTTATCAGTGGGGAGACAGAGTGAAGATATGAAATACACAAGGTGTTAATAACCTCAGTGAACACGGGCATTACAAGTCATAAACATGAAATAAGATTAATGTCAATAATAACGAACAGGGAAGAAGAGGAGAGGAGAGAGAAGGGGATTCAAAAAAGAAACAACCTTTACTATGCACATGTGCCAACTCGCCAAGATGATTGTAAAATGCATATACTGCATTTTACATGTTAATAAAATCTACTATGGGAACCACACTTGCCCCTCTCACACTCGCAGTTCACCAAAATAATAATTCCCCGAAGAAAAAAGCAGCAGTCCTTACATCTGAATTACTGTTCTGCAAATGTTTAGTGTTATAGAAAGAAATTTCCTAGCTAAAGGGCCATATAGCTATAACATAAGGCAAAGACTTGTATCCTTATTCTTTCTACCGAGTTAATTATTCTAGAATACAGGTGAGGAGGCAAGCAAAAATGAGAATAATATTCTCTTCACAGATATGTTTAGAAGTAAACCCAGGATCCATGCTATTTACATTGCTCTTTTATTGTTCTTCACATAGAAATCGTGTTGCACTGCAATACTCTTCTAGCAGGTTGTGCTCTGAGTCCATGAGGAGGCATTCAGGGTTCCCCAGCGAAAAGGGGAGTCTGGGGACCTGGATGGGAAAGATTAAGCAGGATTTCTTTTACACACCCCCACTTGGTTTACCTTTTACCTCCTTTTGAGTACAGTAAAGGTATGGGTTCAACCTGCGGGTTTTTCTAAAGGAGGTCCAATTTGGTACATTGATATATGAAAGCATAAGAATAGGATGAGGCATTAGTATTTCCTAATCTTGCTTCACTTGGAGTCATTCAATCATCAGGCATTTATTGAAACGCTATTACATATCCAGTACTGTGTTAAGTTTTACTAAAGCGGAATTTGAATTATGTATTTAATCTCAACCTTCCCGTGACTTCTATAACACAATGTGCACTATTTTACGTACTGCTCATTTGTCAGCTTAAAAAGAGTACTCTCTTAAAACTCCTTTTAATTTTTCTAGGCATTGCCAGTTGTCCTAATCTTTGTCTTAAAATAACCAGTTATTTATCACTTGTTAGCAATACCTAACATATATGATTATAAATCCTGTATTTACATGTCAGAATCTCCTCCTGAACAACGATCAGCTTTCCAAAGTCAGGAAACTGTTTCATTCAATATGTAAAGCACCATTGGGTCTGGTTGGTACAGCATAGATTCTAAATGAATATTAGTGGGAAAGTGTGACTAAAAAATATCAGCTCGTCATGATCAGTTTTTCATATACACACATTTAACCAGAAAGTATGACATGTTTTGAGAAATGGAGGGAGGAATGGTTCAAAGAGATACTTTTAGATCAAATCTTTGAAATTTATTATCATTTAAAATATGCCATTAATATTAATAATCTGAACACTGTTTGAAGACTAGTGAGTCCGACAAAAGGTCGGAACTCTAAGGCTTCTGTAAGGCTCCTTACTGCAGTAGATCTGACCTTAAATTGAAAACAGAAGATTGCTGGTGAAAGGAGAAAAGAAGAACTATTTGGGTTAATACACTGTTATGAGTGATAATTAGACTTGTTAATTGAATTTCTACAAACCTCTATATTTACGCTGATTCTATTTTTATTTTGTAATTTCTAATAGATAAATACTCTTATTTTCTGAAGCTAGTCTTGATATTTACCTATATCTTAGTAAGGGATTAATAAAAATTGATGGAATATTGAAATAACTATGTTTTTCTCTTTAAGAAAATTCTGCCACTTTTCACTTCCATAGCATTGCTTTTAACATGATTCCAAGTTTAAGTATTCAGAAGACTGTAGAAGATTTTCCTGTACACATTGTAACCCATCATGTCCTCTAAGCGATGTAAAGCTTTCTTTTCTAGGTAGGGACCTTGTACTCTTGTAAACAAAGTTTAATGCATGAGAGAAAACAGTGGGTTGGTTTACTCTAGAGATTTTAGGATGAAATAATAAAAACCAAAAGCAGTAAAAACAATGTTGGAAAAGATTTTTTTCTGGCATACTTACTTATAAATCTCTTTCTGCAAACTTGGAGGATATGTTTTGAACAAAGACCAATATGCATCAATAAAACCCACATATTTAACTGTACCCTTTTTTCACAGTTACACGTTACTGTCATGAGCAGTGTTCCCTTCCAGAGCACACCTTTAGAAGTAGAATTTTTTAAAGAAAAATATCATTGACACAAAGCTACAAAATGCTGATATGCCATGAACAGGAGACTCCAAGGAAAATTATTTGCAGGAATTTTTATGCTTCAGTGACCTATTCGCTTGATCTCGGGAGCAAAATGCTTTTTTTGTTGATTATGCCTGATACCAGGATAAAGTTCAGAGTTACTTCCAGGATCCACCTTTATTTGTTATGAACTTGATGGTCAGTGGTTTCTTTTTCTTATGTAGCATCATGATTCAAGGACAGGACATAGACATAGTGTTTTATACAATGGATAGTATTTTCACTGAACAAACAGGACTCACGAGATGCCACCATGACATCTTTACCTCTGTTTTCTATGTCACATACTCCTACTCTTATGCAAAAATAGTGGTAAGTCCCTGGCATTTTTGGACTCTCTTAGAAAGCAGAAAGTCCTGGGTGTACTTTAAGTCACAAACAATAAATGTCTGTAGTTTTGAAAGCCTAATTTGTCAGTAATCCTAGTTCAAATGATAACTGTCACACAAGACTTCTTACAGGGGTTGAAACTCATTTCCTTCTGCCTCTGAGCGTCTCCTCACTTGCTAGTTGCAGAGTGAAGAAAAGATTCAAGCTATCTTTGAACCTCAAGTTAAATCCTCTGAGCCTATAAACATATTAAGATTCTAACTATAAAGATATGGTAACAGAGTTTATGTAGATACAGAAAACGTATCAGATATAAGTAAAATTTAAAATCATTGAAGATACTCAAGCTGATGCTTCCTGTCATGCCTGCTATCATCAGCTTGGTAGAGGCTCTCTGGCCGGGCTTCCCGTTGCAGCTGCAGATTGGGAGACCACCCAGGCCTCAATCTACCTAATTACCTCTTTAAAGTCTGTATCTTCACATACAGTCACGTTCTGAGGTACTGGTGAGCAGGGCTTCAAGTTATGAATTTTTTTTTTTTGTGTGGGTACCGGGGGTCGACCTCAGGACCTCGCACGCCAACAGGCACCCGTGCCACTGAACGATATCACTGGCCCTTTTCTCGTATGTGGGTTCCGGGAGTCAAACTCGGGCCCTCGCGCTTGCCAGGCAGGCACTGATGGCACTGAGCCATCTCACTGGCCCTCAAGTTATGAATTTTGAGGTAACATGAACTCACCCATTAACATCCATCTTCAGAGGGTATTTATTCCCGGGTAGAACAATCAGAGAAACCCTTTGTCTTCATTCTCATTGTTCTCTTGACTGTAAAGATGAGTCGCTGGGCTTCAAGTTTTAATATACTGCCACTGTATACATCCTATAGTACATATTAATAGCTTTTAAGTATGGGGTTAATACACTAATTAATTTCCAAAAATATTAAAAATTTTATTGTTAAATTACCAAGCAATACCAATAATCATTTATATTGGTTTAGCAACAACAACAACAAAAACCCCCAAACATTATCCCTGTCAGTTTTGAAGGATATTTTAAGAATTTAAGTATAGAAAGTAGGTAATGTAAGAATTAAACCCAAATTTTAAAAACATAAATTTACTTGTATTTAAAAATTCGAGACCCTATCTGTATCACACTCCTTTACCCGTGGGCTCTTCTCCTTAACAGTCTGAGGAGTAGTGGGAGGGAGCTGCTTGTCTGAAATGCAAGTGCGTAGGGTCAAGGGCATGCAGGATAACGAGGGGAGTGTCACACGTCCCCCAGTTCACAAGGCCTCTGTTTGCAATCCACAGCAGAAGCCCTTTCCTCCTCAGTTCAAGTAAATGAGCTCTTTACACAAACATTTTTGGCTTCATATGTTTGCTATTATAAAGGAAGAACGTTCAAAATTCAAGTTCTACAAACATTAGCTCCTCCTTAAATGTAAGGGTATGAGTCAACATGCTTTAAAGAAGACATTAAAAAAAATTAGATGGTTAGATAATAGAAGACATTAGAAGATCTTTAATGGATTTTAATAGGTACATAGAACCCTGACTCATGAAAGGAGAAAATACTAAATGCCCACCATTCTATCAATGCTTTGGCATTGATAAAATCATTGCATACTTGCCCTCATGAATAGATTGGAAGCTAAAGTAGTCCAGAGGTAAGAAATGTCATGTTTGGAGGATACACTTTTGCTAATAAGAACCAATAAACATACGTATTCCTTTAAAATGATTCATCTGGTTTTATAATTTTTTTTTGATGAGGAAGAACCAAGCTGTATTATGTACATGTACACACTCCCCAAGATGATTGTAAACTACGTGTACTGCAAACATGTAAGAATTAAAAAAAAATAATTTAAAAAAAGAAGAAAAATCTCCCAATAAAAAAATGATTCATCTTGGGCCTCGAATATATCTACATAGCAGGAAATACAATTTCAGTAATTTATTTCTCTGGATAGAGAAATACAAAGTGCTGGCAGGGAATATGCAAGTTCAAGCAAACGTGACGTCTTTGATGCTTATTAAATACATTAGTATAATAGTCACAGCCACAGATCAGAGACAAACTAGTTGTCTGAATTTCTTCTGTTTTTCTCTAGTTCTTTTCCCACAATAATAATTTTCCAATATGATTTTTTTATTCTCCTACTTCCAACATCTTCAGAGCCCGATGGAGGTAGTGATGATCGATGAGTGTAACTCACCTTATTTTTAGATATTGTGGAATTCTTTTGACAGCAGACAAAATACCACTCTATTTTCTTGCTTTTGTGTCTTTAGGTTTTTATCCAGAGGAGTAAACCTGAAGACTTCATGGGCTTTGTGCTCACTGCTAATCAGATGCTGAGCATTTCATCTACCTACTCCTGCGATGAACCACAGGCCCAGGAAAAATAAACTGCGGGGATCCCAGCACGTAGACAAAAGGGTGGCACCATTTCGCCTTCCCCTCTGTTGCTGACAGGTGGTGCTTCGTTTGCTTATCCTTTACATCTTGCTTTGCTTCCCCTTGATGTAGCTTGTCTGGCACTGATCTTTGACTCACTGAGTTGCAAATCTGCACGCGCCCTCATCACAGTGCTTCTCTGGATCTTTGAGTATCCATCATATGTTCCATGCTCAAACGTAGTGCTGGACCCTGAAACCCTTCCCCTGCCTATTTAATCTTACAGAAGGAGAGCGGGCCCAGTCTGGACAAAACTGAGCAAAGCTGAACTACTTGCTACTTAAAATTTTTATTTTTTTAGCACATTTCCAAGTTAATCAATCTTTCAAATAATCATAACTTCTTTTCTTGAGGCAACTTGAGGTATTAATTTCCTTGGAGTCTATTAATCAAGTATGTCTTGTAACATATCTGTTTGTCTCAGGTTTTCCCCCGAAGCTTAGTAACATACTTGTCGCTCAACTGCCTGCCCTATTACAGTTGTGCGATAATTGTCTTCTTCACCTGGTCCTGTTCCTGGTCCTTTCACTGAGCAATCAAGCACACAGCTACGTGGTTTCATCTACCCCTGACTGCACACATGAAAGCTGGATTTGTACAGACTTTATAGTATTACATTATTCTAAGAAGGATTCTAAGATTGATCTCCTGAATTAGACTCCAAGCTGTGGAGAGAAATCAACTATCTATTTATGTTTGTATGGCTTGAAAACTTAACACGCTTTTGTGCTGCCCCCATAAGAACATAATAAACATCAACAGACTGGATTTGTAAAAAATCATTACTCACCATTTTCATAATTTAATTTTTTTAGAACACACTCTTATTAGTGTATCAAACCAAATTGTTTTGTAGATCAAAGAATGAGAACATAGTAAAAAAATAAAACAAAATAAAAAAATGCTTCTTACTACTAATAAAAAAGAAAAAAAAGCTCACCATATCATGAGATTGTGGATTACAACATAAACACATGAGGTGTCAAGTGAAGATAAAATATCACCAAGGATAGATCAAAGCTTTATATTTTCTGTGGAAAATATGGAGAGTTGGTTGTCTAGAGTTAACATGTGAATTCTTTGTCAAGAGAGAGATTTACTGCTCTCTTTTGCATATAATGACAGTTGATATGGGAGCGTGTACTTCTCACACCATTGTCAAATAGGCAAAGAGCATTACATATACTCTGATGTGCACACACCATCAATACTTAATTATAACAGTAGTTTTAGTGAAGCTTCATAGAAAAAAGGTGGATAGATCAGACAAAGAAAGCAGATAGACTGCAGCTAATCTTTTAAGAGGAATTATCTGTAATACGTGAATTATTTCATTATGACTTCCAGTATTCTTGAAAAATAAAAACAAGGATGTGGGGATTTAGAGGTTGCTTGCTTCATTGCTTGATTAAATCTCCTTGAAAATGTGTTTTTAAACTGCAGGAAATAGTAATGGCATACAGTAAATAAGATTATGTCTAAAAGAAGACGGAAATTTGACTTAAGAGTAAGATTAAAGGATACTTGGAGAACAAAGGAAAGAAATGTTGTGCAATAAGTATATGCCACCATAATTTACCTGGCTCACTCCACGTACACACAACATGAAGCTTTCATTAAATCAGCACTCTCCAAACTTGTGTAACTTAAAATCTTCCGGGGAACTTTTACAAAATACAGATGCCCAGGTTCTACCCCCAAAATGTTTTCCATATTTTCATATGTCACCAGGGTTGGCAATCACTACAATAATTTCAAAGGGAATTATTTTGTTCATTTCAGGCATGAATAAACATCAGCCTTCACTCTCAGAAGTTAACTAAACATGGGACCCATTTCAACCTCTGCATTATTGCTCTCCCCCCTACAAATATGGAAGAACCATAAATATTCTCCCAAAACTAACCTCCTATTTCTCTCAAAGAATAGTTTGAGCTGCACTTCTGGCTTCTCTAACCAAGGGCTACATTATGGGTAGGCATAGAGTGGTCATACAAGAGGAATGATAAAGTGATACAACTTTATTTTTTCCTGATGTTTTTAGAATATGACCACAGCCATAGTCAGATGCTTTAAGTTGCCAATTTTCTAGTGATACCAAATGACCTATAGAGATAACCTAAAATTTTGTGCTATTGTGTGGAGAAAACAAAGTAGTCCTAACATGAACCATTGGGGAAAAATAGCAAAAACCAAAAAGAAAACCAAAACCCAAAACAAAACCAAAACTAAAACTAAAACCAAAAACACTAATGGTTGGGAATCATGGACAGTTTTAAACTGAAGCCCAGTAAAGGTAAGCAGTAGAAAACCCAAAATTGACCATCTCTCATTCTTTCTTCTCCCCAGCCTTCTGTCTGAGGGATGATAGTAAAAGAAAGTTTGACTATCTATCATCTACCTATAGTCTTTCATCCGTCTCTTCTATCTGTATTTTTTAATTCTAAAATTTACACAAAGTCCATAACAGTATATTTGGAAATTTAGACAATCAAAAGTATATAAATCATTCCTGGTGGTTCTAGCCAGGGGTAAACGATATTACTTAGTTGTTCACCCTTCTAGTATTTAAAAATATTAAATGATATTATGCACATGATTTTGTAACATGCCATTTTCACCCAACAATGACATGAAGATTACATTACATTCATTGACATGACAAAAGTTTTTCAATGAAATAAAAGTTGCAGGTGTATAAAATTATCTATTATAGAAATATGATCTACTTCTTGAGTACAAAATGGGAACCATGAGTTTTAATTAAATACATATTGTGAATTATTTTAGATCTTTGGGTATTTGTAAAAGAAATGGGTTGTATCAATTTCCAAGTTTAGTTTTAAACATGTGTTAAAAAAATCTGAGACCAGTTAAATTTAACCACATTTACGTTAAGCCAGAAAAATATTTAGAATTGGACAGCCTTCCAGGAGAAAGATGATTCAGAATACCTTTCTCTGCCATATGCACAGATTAATATTTATAGCCAGAGAAAAGGAAATGATGCATAAAATCAACCTGATTGGTTGTAGTCGGCCTTTGCCTTGTAATGGGGGTGGTGCAATGCGGCATTTGCCATATATGGACAAGGTGTGACCAGTTGGGGGAATGTGACTGGGTGAAACTTGACTGCAGTTATTAACTGAGACTCAGCTGCTTGGTTACAATGATGTACATCTAGGTTGGATTACAATTTGTTTATACATAAAGTTAGGGCACAGTTTACTATGCAGAAAGACTGCTTTGGGCCGAACCTTATCACGTAAATATGGGGACATAATTTAGGTTGAAAAATTTTTTTTTATATGTGTACCGGGAGTAGAACTCAGGACTTCACGCTTGCCAGGCAGGCGCTTATGCCACTGAGCCATATCACTAGCTCATGTGGCTCAACCCCTTAGGTTGACTTTATTTCCATTAAAGACACACACAATTACAGGCAAGAAGGGATGATGAGATTGAACTGTGTCTAACCTGTCTTCTTTTTCTTTTTACTATTGCTGCCAGGGCTTGGAAACTTTTCCTTTACCTGGACTTTTAATTTGAGATATTTTGGTGTCAGAATTGATAAAACTTTAGGATGGATCCCATGTGCTGGATCGGAGGGGTAAATCCATGAAGGAACGTAATGGAAATTCTTGTTAATTCTGGGTAGAGAATGCTTGGGAATAGAAAGCGCATGCCTGGATATAATATATTTGTTTTGGATCATCTTGTTCTTGAGACACTTGAGGAATGTCTAGAACGTGGGAAGGATTTTGGAGACTAGTAATCAGATTTTAGGAGTCACTCATATAAAGACCTGACAATGGGTGCAATTGTCTGAGAAGAATATTGTAAAATGAGGACAGAGAAGAAGCCAGAGTGATTTTACCAAAATGTTAAACTCTTTACACAGATTATCTTAACTGATTATTACAACAATAATTGGAGGTAAATATTATTATTTTAACTTGACAGAAAAAATGCTGAGTTTCAGATTAAATACACTTCTGAAGATCTACTTGCTGGATTCTGAAGCCCATAATATTCTTACTGGCATACCGCGTTACCTCCCAGACATTACTGTTAAGGTTATTTTAATTCAATTTTTTCAACAGTTTTGTAGAAATATTTTTAAACACAGAGTAAAATTGAAGAATTTTTTGGTGAATATCCCTATTCTCATCATCGATGTTCTACAATTAACTTTTTTAATAAATTAAATTTATCTAGGCCAGAGATTTAGCTCAGTGGCGCAGCACCTGCCTGGCAAGCATGAGGTCCTGAGTATTTATTGTTCTGTTCATTTTGAGATCCATCCATTTAATCATATTATTTTTGATGCATACCAGTCCTTAATTTTTGTGCCTTATGATACCATTGCCTAAATGCAACCATGAACCATGGCCATGGCAAGTATATTTCAAAATTGTTTTGGTGTTATTTATTTTTTTAATCTTGTTTTTCTTTGACCAGAAGTAGAAATGCTCTAACTCAACTCATATTAAAAATATAGAAACTTGAAAGTTATTGTAAATTATTTATTATCTGCCAGTGAAGTTCTATGATTATAAAAATCAGAAATCCTGACTGGGCAATAGCAATATCTGTAGTGTGATTTGGATAAATGTCCTGCAAAGGCTCATGTGTGAAAACCTTGGGCCACAGCCCTGGGAACTTCAGGGAGGCGGTGGAATGTTAAGAAGTGGGGCCTAATTGCAAGTCTTCTGGTCATATGAGGGTGTTATATATTGATTTAACACTGATTAATTTTCTCTGGATTTTAATCAGAGCTCAGAAGCCATAAGGATGGCTGGTGTTTTTATATTGTCTTTGCGTGTATTTGAAAAAGTGTTCCTTCCTCAACACTTTGATTTTCACCTGTCAGAAAAGTGTTGTAAATATATAGACTTACCATGTGAGTTGTGTCCCTGAATGTGGTTTCTTACACAATATACAACCATCGTAACAGATTTCAGGAATCCTCTAGAAGGTTCTGGAATAAGCTAAGTGAACAACGTGTACGCTCCCATAGGCCTAACTGACTCTGGAGAGGGTTAGCCTTGGGGCTGCTGTTTTGGCACCTTGCTCTCCCAGAAATCCCCTCTGGCAAGCTTCCCTGCCTTGTCCTTCACCCACACTATCAGAGGATGCATGGACCTTTTCTACCATGTGACAATAAAAATGAGTCAAAGGAACTAAGTACCAGGACTTTTGCTTCAGTAATCCACACCACAAGCTTGCATAGGATATGGCTACAACACGTGAGAGTCTTTCATTTGTAGCCTTAAATATAGAGCCAAACTCAAAGAGTCGCTTGAGATGATGTTTCTCAAATGAGAAAGAGAATGAGAATACTGGCATTTCTCCTTCTCTACCTTCATTTCACTCTTTGGCCACAGTATTCCGTGACCCATAGACTTCATAAACTATCTTTTACTTCCTCTATATTAGCTCCTTTTTTCTGTCTACAATATCAGGGTTTAAGCCTGAGGATGGAAATATGAATAAAATTCAGCATAAGAATGAGCCATTGATGTGCCGGTTGGTGCTAAAGAGTCCTTGAAAATTCTTGATCTCTTTCTCGTGTGGAACTGGTCGTAATCAGATTATATTCCTGGAAATGCTATTTTAAATGTCAGTACTAAATACATGCTCTTGGGCAGGTGAGATAGCTCAGTGGCACGGGCACCTGCTGGCGCGCAAGGTCCTGAGTTCGACCCCCGGTACCCACAAAAATAAATAAATAAATAAATACGTACTCTTTTTTCTCTTTAGAATGCTTTGTGACAGTACTACTATCTATCTCTCCTCACACCATGGGCTAAGGAGAGTCACATGCTAGAACGAAGTCCTTAGTGCAGATTTTAAAAAATCTACACCTCTGTATTTCTTTGCTATGATTGTTTAAGGTCTCATGAGGTGTCATCTTGGCTTGGCCCTTAGGTAGAGACTCTGGAAAAGAATCTGCTTCTTGAGTCACTGAAAAGAAAACTGATTTCAAGTGAATCTGTGATTAGATAAGGCCCACCTGGATAATCTCCTGTTCTATTAACTCAAAGTCAGCTGATTATTAACTGTGATTATATCTCTAAAATCCATTTTGCTTCCTAAGGAAATGTAGCTGATGTACTAATCAGTTCCTCATGGCCAGTGTGTGAAAAAGAGAAGGCTGGAAGGGGCTGGGGTCCCAGTATCCCCTCAAGGCAATGCCCTGAATTGCCTAAGACCTCCTGGGAGGCCCTACCTCTCAGAGGTCCCATAATTGCCCAGTACCACCAAGCAGGGACCAAATTGCTAATATATGGGCTTTGGGGAACATTCTGGGTCCAACCATAGCATCCAGGATGTGTAATCTCATCATATTAATGGACTCAGGGGTTAGGGTGAGAATCTTGGTGGGGCACTTTTAGAATTCTGCCTAAAACCATTTCTTCTTTTAAATCACAACTTAACCCTTGGGGTTTACATAAACCCTCTTGGTTTATAATAACCATAATAGTGCATCTCAGCATTCACAGAAACTTGTAAGGAGATTACAAATGAAATAATAGTTATAGTTTTTAACATTCATTGTGAAAACAAGAGTAAATTTTTGTTGCATTAAATTGTCAGTGATGGGGCCAGGGATATAGCTCAGCAGCACGGTGCCTGCCTGGCAAACACAAGGTCCTGAGTTCGATTCCTGATCCCCCCCCAAAAAATAAATAAGTAAATAAATAAATAAATTGTCAGTGCTATTGTAAATGCCACATGTTTTATTAAAGAAGATAGCATAAAATGAAGACATGCCTAAACTACTTATAAGACACTAGTTTATAAATATTTAGTGGTTTTGGTATTCTTTACCTATGCATTTTTTTTTTCCATTATGAAATCTGGCATTTAATTCCTCTGCTTTCAAAAGACAGGAAACATATTGCTTTACTTTTTTCTAAATATTTTTATAACCATTAGAAAGAAAGAAAGACTATTTTCTTCATGGAAAGTATTTATTTGTTATTCTAAAGAGCATTTGATTCATCTTCTAAGAATGTGGAGGTTAAATTATGTTTCCACGCTATGAAATCAGTGAAGAGCAAGGCAGGGTTTTGCAAAGTGAGGATGAGACTAGGTAAATATTGAGAACAAATGAACAAAAGTTCTGAAGGAAAAAGAGTGAATTCAGATCCAGTGAAATAAAATTTTACCTTATTTATTAGCTACATAGCTGGCATAATTTATGAAGAAGAAAAAGTTCAATGAGCCAATAATAGCCATTCCTACTTGTACTAAAGTTATGGCAGAATTACGGTCCTCTCCCAATTTTCTTACAAAGCTTACCATCCAACTCCCAAAAATGTGTCAACAAAGCAATCAGAAATAAGCATTTGCTCATTTCAAACATGAGAAAATTCACTTCCATGGGAAAACATTACGCAATATGTGAACGTAAATGCTGTGTTTCACTAGAGGGTTTTTAGAAAAACAATGACATTATTGGAACAAGGCTCTGTTTTATTCATTTAAAAATATTTGCTTGATTTTATTTTCATTGTAAAACTGATTAATATTTATTATGCGCAGATGAGAAAAAAACAAGTTTAAAATGAAATAAGTGATCATACATGTTTTCTCCCAAAAACATTCATTACTAATATAATATTTTATGTATTTATTCTAGATTTACTTTCTAAGCAGATTTTTCCATAGTTTTGATCTTATAACATGCTGATTTATTCACTTAAAATTATAACAAGTATTTTTTATATTAGGATCTCTTCATAAAATCAGTTTTGCTTCACTGAGTATTCATTTGTCATGAATCTTATCATAAATAATATTATCTTATACTTAATTTTGTCTGCACTTAATATCTTCAGGGGTGAGTAATTTAATTCTTTCTTTATATGCTAACTCTTTCCCATTAATTTATTTTATTCAAGTGTATCCTCTCTGATACACTCAGTGTAGAGATTTTTGAAATACGATCTGGCACACAGTACTTACGTAAATTCAGTGACAGTGTTATAAGGAAGTATTTCCCACTTACATATATAGAAGTTTTTCACAGTCATTAAATGTAAAAATATGATGGCTAGGCATTTACTTTATACACCAATATACATATTAAAATATACAAGTGAAATTGTCATTCAATTATCCATGATACATGTAATCAGTTTGATTCTAGATACCCAATTCCTAAAGCTGACCAAGTCTTAAAGAAAGTTTCAATTAGTGATTTTACTAACCACTTCAAATAGCAAGAAGTTTAAATAGATCTAAAAATCTGATAGACCTTCTGTTTTCCCATCAAAAAGCAACTGTTTCTTAATATTTATATTGATCATATAGAACATTTTAGAATAGATTTTCAATGAAAATTGAGTATGTGTAACAAGAGCAAAAAATATCATCTTACTATTACATAATGGGGTGCTTACAAAGGCTTACCTCCAAAGACAATATGCCAACAGGAATTAAAACATCTTTAAAAATAAGATAGGGGCCAGTGAGATGGCTCAGCGGCTTAAGCGCCTGCCTGGCAAGTGCGAGGGCCCGAGTTCGACTCCCGGATCCCACATACGAAAAAGGGGCCGGTGATATCGCTCAGTGGCACAGGCGCCTGCTGGCGCGCGAAGTCCTGAGGTCGACCCCCCGGTACCCACAAAAAAAAAAAAAAAAATAAGATTCACGAAAGTTTCTTGAGGAGATGAAAAAGGGAACATTATTTTTTTGTGTGTGTGGGTACCGGGGGTCGAACTCAGAACCTCACACGCCAGCAGGCGCTCATGCCGCTGAGCTATCTCACCAGCCCGAAAAAGGGAACATTCTATCATATTGCCCACAACCACGATTTTCAAAAACTTTTCAAGAAGTTCCCAAATTTTGTCCCAAATTCCCCTTTATGTAGGTGGCTGTCCGATATTCTCTCTAAGCACATCTCCCTGCTTTCTCAGATTTTCAGGTTTATTTTCTATTTCTGGGAGTTTTATGTCCTTCTCATAAGAATCAACTTCACCTTTCTCTGTGCTGCTTCATTCTGTAAGCTTGCTTCTAATCAATTCAATAAAACTCTTGTTGGCAGACAAGGAAAGAGCCCTTATCCTTGTAGGCAGTGGAGCAGGCATACATATCCTTAGGTGCAGTGAAATGAGGTTTTCTAATATCTTGCCTTCCCTACTACACACACACACACACACACACACACACACACACACACACACCCCTAAACTCTCTCAATAGCAAATAGGGAACAGAATAGAATACCTGCTTTTCCTGGCACACACACAGGCCCGTCTAATTTTTTGACGGACAAGGACAGCAGCTCTAGAAAACAGAAGACAGACTCAAATTTATCCTTGAGGTCTGCAGAGGGCACTAAGCTTCATTCCCAGTAATCTCATGAGAATGAATTGGACAAACCTTTATGAGACCCCAAAACTGTTATGTGAGAATCTAAAACTGTACCTTCCCTGAGAAAATAAAAAAGGTTTTATATCTCCCTGGCTTCCATTTGGTGTTTTGGAGTTGCTTTATGGCTCTGTAAATATCAAAACATTGACACATAAGACATTGAAGGGAACTCGAATTAGCTTCAGGTCAGCCTGATGAGAATTTATTCATTCATTCATCAAGCATTCATTAAGTTCCTATTATTTTCCAAGCACTCTTTTAAATGCTGGAGATACTGCAACCAACAAAGTAGATGACACTTCCTATTTTTAAGGAGCATAAGTTACAGTAGGGAGAGAAAAAAATAAACTCTTGTAAGGTGGTGTACAAGTATGAACTGGTGCATGATGAAAAAAGTACAAAATTGCCTCAGTTTTTCACTAGACCCAAGGCTTACCCTACTACCGGCAATAATAGCAAACAATAGTATCATAGAAAGAAGCTACTCCAAGTATTCTATACATAAAACTCATCAGTCCTCACAGTAACTGAGTAAATAATATTATTATTACTCACATTTATAGGTAAGACAAATGAGATTCACAATGATTAATTAACTTGATGAAAACAATTGCTATTTCAAAGGCCAGAGGCAGGATTTAAACTGAGGAAGTCTGTTTCCAGGAAACATTCCTGAGAAAGCATCTTGGTATTTAAAGATAGTGTTATTGCTTATATTTAGATGTCCCCCAAAGCCTCATGTGCTCACAGGGGGGCCTTTGAGAGGTGACTGGATCATGGCGTGTGATACTCATCACTGGATTAGTCCACTGGTGGGTTTGCAGCTGGGTGTGATGCTGGGAGATGAAGCTGGTGGGAAGAGGTGGGTCACTGTGGGTGTAGCCAGTAGGGTATCCTCCGTCCTCCCTTGAGCCCTGTCTGCTTCCTGCCTGCTGTGCCTTGTCGTTTTTCTCTTCTGCCATGCCCTTCTATCATGCTGCCCTGCCTTCGTACCAGCCCACCACAAACTTAAACCTCTACGAAACAAACCTCTCCTTTAACTTGTGGTTGTTGGGTATTTTGTCCCAGCAATGAGAAAGTAACAAGGACAGGTAGCATTCTCCAAACATCCCATTTTTACTTTTGAGACACGTGGTGGTTAAGCTCAATTGTGTACATTTGATTGGCGTGGGAGCTGCTCAGGTGATTACTAAAGCACACTTGTAGTTTTGTCTGAGTGGGTTATGGAGACATAACCTTGAGTAATATATGATCAGTGGCCCCTTTCTCTCTGGCACTGCTCCCCTGCTTTGCTTCTTGGCCACCATAAAGTGAGCAGCTTTGCTCCACCATGGCCCTCCAATGTGAAGTTTCTACCTTTGAGCTGACCAGGGACTGAATCCTCTGAAACCATTAGTCAAATTAAACCTCTCTTCCCTAAGTTGTGGGTGTCAGGCATTGTGTCTTAGTGACTGGAAAGCTGATTAATACAGGACATAATATAAATATTCCATTAGAAAATCGGAGAGGTGTTTATATGCTATTGCTTACCCTAAAGCTATCATTTCTAAAGTTTGTCTGTATATCTGTTCTGCTTTGTGGAAAAATCTTTATAGCAAAATCAGCAAAGTAAAGACAGTGTATAAATATTCTTTAAAGGTAATTTAAATCATAGTAAATCTCAAGATCAAGAATCTTTAGGAAATTATATATAAAAGAAACTTTTAAAAACATGCTTTTTGAAAATATGAGACCATGTGCACTGTTTGTTTGTAACTTTGCTTTTTAACCATGGAAATGTTCTTCAATCAAAATCTTAAAAGCTCTTATATAAAATTAAATAAAAGGGACCTCTGAGGGACCTCTGTGGTCCTCCCACACCTTCATAGACAACACTTTGTCAAAAGAGCTTTTCTAAAGAGGCAGTGTTTTGTTCTCCACGAACATTTGTTGGTCTAATATCAACAGAAAGATGGGAGAAACGTTTGTTTTTTGTTTGTTAGTTTGTTTTTTTTTTTTGGTACCTGGAATCAAATTCAGGACCTCGTGCTTGCCACTGAGCTATATCCCCGGCCCTTGAGGAACGTTTTGACAAGCCAGCTTGCTCCTCTAAGTTTCTAGCACTACAGGAAAAGTCTGACTGCTTTCATCTCCCTTGTGGGACTGGCCTTAGAGTCATTAGCTTCATTAGCTTAGGATCATTTCCAAGTTTTTATGTCTTTTTCCTATACTTTTCTCCACATTTAGTGAATTTTTCAGGCTACTTACAAAGTTTCCTTACCAAAATTAGAGCCGGACCTCATTGTGTGAAAGAATTTATTTATAAAATCATTTCCTGAATGCTTGAATTTTGCTCCTTCAAGACAAAATTCTAAACCATTAATTTCATGTTCAAGATGTTGTGCAATTCATTTCCAACAATTAAATATTTTTAAAAATTTTTTAGAGCATCCCAGTCTCATTCTCTGTCAGCTTATTCATTTTCTGTGCAGGGACTTTTCTCATTATTTCCACTTACACTGAACTCATTCAGGTTTTCAAACCATTATTCATACTCTCAATTATATGGAGAACCCCTGCCCATCTTTATTTCTTTGAAAATTATTTATCCTTCAAGAATTATATTCAAGACAATTCTAATTTTCTCATGACAGTGAGATATGGAATGTGTTCATCATCTTTCCAGAACAGTAATGACATTGAAGCATTATATTTTGTCTGTGCTCACATTTATATTTTCCATTAGACTGTTCACCTGACTTACCTGGTGTGTGTCTCAGTTCCTATACTAGCTTAAGAGTTCATTAAACTTTGAATAAGTTACAGATTTAATATATTTTTCAAATCCTTTTCTATTTGCTCATATGTATTCACATGGCTTCAAATATATTTATAGAAAATGTTTACTTTAAGAAGTAGAAAGTATGGATTGACATGGATGCTTCCAAATTATAAACTAAATGTTGAGCTTTTCGTGTGAATACATTTTTATCATTATGGCATTTGGCTACTTAAATCACTTGTCATTATTTAAAATCTTCAACTCATTATTGCCAGTATGTTTATTCAGATTATATCTCACTCAAGTCTACACTTTCTGTGCCTTTCATAGAAGCTTTATTATCTTTAACACCCTCATTTGGGAATTGTTCTCCTATTTACAAATATTCTTTATTTATTGGTTTATTACATTACCTATTGATATTAGAATTTCTTTTAAAATATACGTTAAATATACATTAAATTATTTTTGCTTTGTTTCAATCACATTTATTTTTAATAATATTCATTAATCTTATGAAATTACACATAAGAATCTTATTGCATAGAGAAGAAACCAGGTGTAAAAATTACTTCTAGGCTGTATGCAAGTTTCCAAAATTGAAATGTTAACACATAAGAAACATCTGATGGTCTGGGCTAGATTGCTTGATTTTGTGGCTGATAATGTCATTCGCTTTGTTTTTTTTTTCCCTGGAATAAAATGGGCACTAAAGGATGCCTGGTCCTTCACTAACTTCGGATATTCAGGTACATCACCTGCCTATCTATTGCCATCATTGTTCTCCCCATACACACCGCTGTGGTAATCGGGAGAATGAATGACAGGAGGAGGACAGAGGCCCTAGTAGGAAGGATCTTTGGTTTGCAATGAGAAAATCAATGGGTCAAGGATGAAAGAGTAAGTCATTAGAAAACTGAACATAAATTACAAAAAAAAAAAAAAAAAAAGAATATTAAAGTAGCCAGGAAGTTTAAACAACAAATTGAAGAATACATTATAGTCATAAAGCATATAATAGATGAACTGACCAGCCAACTTCTAATTTATCAAATTATATCCCAAGGAGCTAGGAAATCCTTATGAGTTGAAATCCTAACTAAAATGATTTATGGTGTTTATCCACTATCATAAAAGATCCATCTGACTCAAGATTGGTTTCATACAAACATATAACCTTTCTTATGCTAGTCCATCCTCTCCCTACATGCCAGGTCCACCCACTGGAGTTGGACCAAAGGTGCCAACTCCTTTCAAGAGACTGCTTTGGTGACCACTTGGATCTTTGTCCCACCTCATTTCTTCCCTCTTGAGGAGACCCAGTGCCTGCCATCTATCCTCATTTCTTCTGTTTGACACTGCTCATAGCTGTGAAAAAAATTTTTTTATAAACTTTTCATACACATATATGTGACGTCTGTGAAATAGCTCTTTACCTTTTCCAATTTCTGTCAGGTATCTTAGAAAATCACTTCCAGTGCAAATTGTTGTAAAACTACCTAGGTTATGACTAGAAGGTAAGACTGCTTCTGATAGAAATGTTATCAAAATACTACCTTTCCTCCAAACTCCTCTCCCCACCATGTTCTCTTCCTTGATTTATAACACCAACATGTGCTCACTTAACCTCATCATCCTTCAAGTCAGTAATAGAAATTTATTCAGAGAAATCGTAGAAATTCATTCCTCCTTAACCCTGTGATGGAAGCTACTCCCTGAGAACAGTGTCCATTTCTGGAACATCTCCCATATCTAACCACTCTCCCCTCTGAGGACTGTCGGGACTGTTCCTATTTTCATCTCTGGTTTTCACTGTTTCAGTATTTTCCTAACTGCTGTTCCGGCCTCTATTCTCACCCCCTTCCTGACTATCCTCTAGATTGTCATCAGAATAACATTTTTAAAGCACAAATCATATGGAGCCATGCCTTGCCTATAATCCCTCAGTAGCCTTCCATGCCCCCAAACTTAAATCCAGTCATCTTAACACGGCATACAAGGCCCACTTTATTTAGTCCCTGTTCTTCTGTGAAGGCTCATGGAAATCTACCCTTCATTAAGCATACATGTACCAGCAGTGTTAGAAGTTGCAGCTCTGCTCACCCCTTCCCAGATGCCTCTTCTGCATCCAGTGGACTTAACTCTCCATCGCTCCCTGCTGCCTGAGCATCTGCACTTAGGATTAATATAAAATGATTTCTTATGTAATTGTCTTAATGTTTTCCCTTTTTACTTACTAATATTACTTTATATTACTTTAATTGCTTGTAGACACCATCACAACCATATTCTGGGTTAAGTAGGCCTTTGGGGGCTAGCCTAGAAACCTTAGCATTATTTATAAAATTGATTCACTTAAGACTAAATCCACAAATTTCAAATGATCAACAGAGAAGCAAACGTTTGGAACAAAATCTTTTTGTAATTTTGCTCCCACTGGTTATATAAATGAGAAGAAGAATAGACTCAAAGGAAAACTAGCTTGGTTTATATAACCTATGTTGCTGTGGGAAGAACATGAAGAAATGAAGATATAGCTTTAGTTAACCGTGTAAGGTCTATGTTCATGTCATTCACAAAGAATAACAAATTCAAAATGAGTGGGATTTGACCCTAAATTTAAAAAAAAAATCAAATTGAGGGAGCCACATTTCTTAGTGTTAGAGTGGGAGATTACAGATATGCAAGAGGATAAATATGATGCATATAAAACAAGAGAGAGAGAGAGAGAGAGGGATTTTTCTTTTTGCTTTATCAGTTCAGAGGGCTTAAGAACAATAACACTCCATTAACAAAGAGTACATTTCCAATCCCTGTATATCTTGATTTGTAATGCCATTCTTCAATAAAAGAAACTAGAACTCTTTAGAAAATTCTTGATTCTGGGCATAGGGTATGGAATACACAAGGAGAACCTGGAAGGCCTTCTTGCCTCCAAAACAAGGAAGTATCAAAAAAATACCACCACACTGTTGAGAAGTGGTCAAAAAGGCACAGAAGCTAACAGAAATACCTTAATGGTCAAAGCTTCAATAATTCGAGACACTAAATATCTCAAGTAGTATTGGATTATAACCCAAAGTATGAAAAAAATCCATGAATCTAAAATTATATAGTGGTACCTTGGTTCACAAACTTAATTAGCTCCATAATTCTGGAAAAGATGGCCACTTGTGTTCTTGCAGGAAAGATGGTGGCAGTCTTGTTCCTTACCTGATAGAGAGTTTGCAAACAAAAACAAAATTTTGCCAATCGCTTCTGTTTGCGAACCAAATTGCTTGCATACAAAAGCATTCATGAATCAAGGTACCAGTGTATACAGAAATGATTGCAGAGTGAAATAAATAGAATAATACACAAATCTCATGCATAGTGGAATCCCAAATAATTTACATATTCAACTGTGAAAAGGGAAGGAGCCTAAGTTCTCAGTCTTTAAATGTGAATTATTCATAGTGACTTCTTCCAAAAATCATAGTATAGAAAAGGGTGGAAAGAGTGACTTTGTAATGGAGAAACCTGGAACACACCCTCTCACCCAGGTGAGAAAGTTCAATATTGTCATTGATAACATCTGCCTTTGTTAAAATGAGGATGGCCTTTTACCTCAGTCATCTTTCTTCCTAAACTCTATAAACCCACCCTAATTGTGAAAAATAATCAAACAAATAATGGGCATTTGAAAAAAAAATCGCTTGCATCTCCTTTCTCTATTTTCAGCACAGAAACAGCGATATTCTGCATAAAGCAAATTATAGTATGTAAAGTTTAACATCTTGTACTTTAATTTTAAATATTGCCTTAATTTCTACTTGACTTCTCCACCATCATTCTGTTTGGTTTCTCTTAATTACTGGCTTTTGATTGCAGTTCTTAATATTTGATGATGTCAGAGTATCCCTCTGACAAAGTTTAATGAACAGATTTCAGTAGTCTATCTTCCGCAACTGTTTTTTGTTTGTTTGTTTGTTAATCAGCTGTTAACTTTACTATGCCTACCTGAATCAACCTGTGGTGTTTTTGGATGATAACTCTGAATAGAATGTTCTGAAATAACACATTTTCACTTAGTAAATTAAATTGGACAGTACATAAAGTCAGAAATTGATACAAAAAGTTGTTATCACATGCAATTTACACAGACTTTTCTTATTAAATAATTAAAAACATTTAAAATCACAATAGTAAAGAAAAAATGTACTGGGAGCTCTCTACTAAGTATCAAAATTGTGTTAACAACCTGAAGAAGAATTTGTGATATACGAAATATAAAGAAGATTGAATGGGAACCAGGACTGTAGTTTTAACTACAGTGAGTTTCCAGGTGGAAGATGTGCATATTGGTGTTTCCTAAGGTGCGCACATGCCCATGTGCATGAAATCTGGCATGCTGCAGCATCTGATTGAAATTATTTCTTAGAAATATTCCTCACAAGTTGTAAAGACTGTTTGTTTTACCTAAACACACCTGGAACACTTAAAGTGTGAATCGGGGGGGCCACTGCCCCAAACTATTAACAAAATGTTTCACCCAGGACTAGATCTAGATTTTGGAGCTCTTTAAGGATTGTCAAATCAATGAGTAATATATTTTTATATTCTGTCCTCACTAATTTATTTAAATGATTACCTTATTTTGTGGTTCTTAGTACATCCAGTCAATAAGAGACGAGTTTGCATTTCAAAAGTACTCTTATTTCACAAATCTCGTTCTCTTAAGCTCAGCTTCATTTAGGGCTTCCAATAAAATTATAACATTTTTAAAGAAAGCATAGAGTTTTATTTAAATTTCTATATATCTTTTTCCTCTCTTTCTCATAATTACAAATTTCAGTATCTTTATTAAAGAGTCTTCTAGAAGTTGTTGCTTGTCTTTAAACATTTATCAAAACTTCTATTTAGGATACCTCTAAATGCTTAGATGTGACATACAACCCTATATTTGTGGAGTAAAACATCTGTGTGACCTCACTGTGTGTCTTGCCTTCAGGACTGTCATTCGCATTGGCAGGACCAGGTACTTAGAAACTAGGAGAAAAAAAAAATCAGCTATCAAGAAAAACTGAAAGGCTGTGAGTGTGTCTCTAAGCTTTGCTTCAATTCATTCAACTGTTCATATAGGTTCATTCACCTCTTGATTAATTATCTTTGCCAATACATCTTCCTCTCCTAGCCCACCTCTCAAAATTTCACCTGTCTTTCAAAACTCAGTGTACATGCTGTTTTGTCTTTAAGTTGATCCTAATGTTCACTAGTGTTTACTATGTTTCTCTTCATAATCCCAGTAACTGTTCTTACCTTTTTGAGATTCTCTTATACTCTGCTTTGACCGTCACTTGTCCTTGTCACATCAGTACTCTTTTTAGCCTGAAACTCCTGGAAAGACCTGTCCTTCCCTTAGCCTCCCCTGGCACAGGGCACTGTGGCCTCCATATAAGAATGCCGGCAGCCACCGTGTGTTTTCACCCTGCCTGTGTCCTTCTTGATCACTCTTCGCCCTGTCCACTGCCTCTCTGCTCTACTCCTCCCGCTTTGAGCATCTATTATTTTTTATCATGGTCCCCACCCTTATAATCCTACCTAGTCCTCTAATCATTACCTATTCACAAGGCTCATAACTTTGGGGGAAAACAGCATAAAACCAGAGGATTTGGAATAAAGTGGGAAAATCAGATTTGTCCTAGAGAGTAATGGCACGTGGGTGCCAATTCTCAATGTGCACAAACAGGAAGAAAAGCACTGGGAGGGAATGTTGGCAAGAAAGCTGGTGAGCACAGTGAAGCAAGGAATTGCTTTCGCAAGACAAGAAGGGCAGAGGAGTGGAGCAGTGGTTGCTGTTTCAAAATTTACCTGGATATGAGAAGTAACTTACTGATTTGTTAAAGTATAGATTCTGTGACCCACTCTAAACCTAGCAATTTATAAACCCTGGAGGAAGGAGTTTGGCAATCTGACTTTAAGAAGCTTCGCGGTAATCTTATGAGGTTAATTTTGCAATACCCTAGATAACCTGGATGTGGATATGGGAGGAGCCTCAAGGACAGAGCCTTTCCTCTTACTTCACTATGGGATAATTGGGTTAAAAGCAGGGTACGGAGCAGAGCCCTAATGCACCGAGTACTTTGGCCTCCTTAATGAGATTGCATTAGCTCCGCCAGGCTGAAAATATTTCCCAGTAAAATAGAGCAAAAAGCCTTTCACAATGAGATTACCAAGATTTAGTTAAGTATGCTGGACCATTAAGTAAAAAGTATGGCAAACTATGAGTTATTTTGTTCTTCTGAAGCACTGATTTCCTCTTCGTATTTAGCCATAATCTGACTTTATTAGCTCTATGTTCTTCGTTTCTTCAAACTAACTTGCTTTGACTTGAAAGCATTATTGGAGTAACATGAGACAAAAGAATCACAAGATTTCAATCAGTTTTACAACAAAGCTTAAAGGTAATGCTTTAGAAATAGCCACATTGTCTTTAGAGAATCGTAGTAGACCGTTCCTTATTGAAAATTTAAAATATCTCATGATTCAAGTAAAATGAAAACATACATACTTCATAGTAACAGTATTAAAATGTTACAGATATATACATACCTGTGTGTATAATTATGTCTTTGTTTTAACTTGAAGACTACTGTATTAATATTTTAAAAATTGAGAGAACATAATTCTCTCATTCATCTTTCATAATTTAAAAAAATTATCTTAATTGGGTTTTTAAACTTGACTATTGAAAAAGTGTGGACAAAGCATATTATATTTAAAGGGAGCATTTCATAAACTATTTTGTAGTCTTTAGTGTTTTGATTATTTCATCCATGAATTCATTCACTCAGTGTACACAAAAATTAATTGTAATCTACATTTTGATTACCTTATATAGTTATTTTTTAACAATAAAATAGCTATTTTAAATTAAAAATAGGATTTTGTAGAGAACATTGGATGAACAGTCCACATAAAATGTTTTTCCTTATCATAAAATGCTTATTGAATTTTTAATATTCAATTCAAAAAATTACAGAGGGATAAACGGAAGGATAGTTTTACTGTTTCATTATGACAAGTCACTTACTAAATAAAATGTTTATTTACAGATATGTTTTAGGCACATATTAATATTCTACTTAGCCTTGCCCCTTAGAACATTTGTTAACAACTAGATTCTTTATTTCATATCCCAGTGATATAGAACAGTAAATAACATTCTATTGCACACATAAATGAGAAAATCTTCGTTTATTAAATTTTTTTCTTTCCTTAAATAAGAATGAAAATATATTATTCACTAAGAAAGACTCAAAAGTTCTAGAAAACTCTTTGCGTGGCATGAGCTATTTGGTGCAATTCAGCAGGATTACCTTCTTTTCTATGGCAGACTAACATTCAGAATGTGTGTGTGTGTGTTTTCCAGAATGTGTGTGTGTGTATACTTTTATTTTGCATTTCATGAGGAAAAATGTCTCCTAATATTTTTTTCTCAAATAATAAGTTCAAGTTAAGAAAAATCTTGTTAGGAAACATGAAACTAAAAAAAAAAAAAATTGAAATTCTTAGAAAACAAAACAAAAAACCAGAACAACAACAATATTAACAGAACCAATTAGCACTAAAATATATCAATTCAAATGAACTTGCTCGTCTCTCCTTCGTCTGCGGATAGACACGCTTCAAAAGAAAATGTATAATGCCTTACTGGCCCTGCTGTATTCCCATTCCCAGCTCAATCCACCAGTGCACCAAAACAGGCCTTAGAGGTAAAAAAATGAGGCTGTAATTCGTGAAGTCCAGTCAAAGCTCTTTGGTCTCATTTTCTGAGCATTACCGCTTTTGAGCCAGGCTCCTGCTTGAACTATTCTCTTGGTTTGTGTAAACGGCATAATGATTTCTCTTAGTTTTGTCTGCTCGGTGATCAGACTTCTAATCCAGTTTCTCTCCTTTCCTCATTTCATAATTCTTTTCTATAATCACCACACAGTCACAGTCTGTAGGCCAATGACCCCTAAAAGTAGACCCCAAAATCTCGCCTGGAGTATCATTTCCATCCAGTTCTTGGACGTTCCTCAGGTATCTCAAGTACAAGATGATCCAAATGAATGTGTTGTGCACAAGCATACTGCCACTACTCCTGACTACTCTCCCTCTCCGTGACAACGTGATTATTCACCAAGATTCCCCAAAACATCCATGACGCTCCTTTGTGGATTCCTGAACCATCACATTATGTCTGTCTGCAAGACCTGTCCATTCTCACTTCAAAACATCTCAGGGTAATGTAGAGTTCAGAATCATTTGTGGAGGCGTTTTGTAATTTTTAGTTTTTAAATGCTCTATAGGTTGTGATCTTCTGTCGCTAACTCAGTAACTGGGAAGTGGAAATCCAGACCCCTTAGTTATTTGCCCCCGAACCACTCTAAGGGAGTCTACGGCCAATTCTATTCTCCTTTGGTCCTCCGAAGATTCTGTCACCCATGTGATTAAATATAGCTTCTAACCACGCTTGGTAAGGAAAGGTAAGTGGAGAAACACCCATTTAACAGAATTTCACATACTCTAGAAATGTCACAAGTAGGAAAAAAAGGAGACAGCTCCCTAATTCTCTGTTCTACTTAGGCTTCTTACTTAGGAGAGAGCATCCATACCACTTTACATTCTGTGAGGAGGAGTCCTCACCCACTGTCATTCATAAATGTGAGGGATCAGCAAGAGGCTGACACACTGAGGGTGGCCACTCCGGAGCCCAGACGATCTGAAAGCTAGTACAGCCCACTGTGGCCTTGAGCAAGTCTGTGGGGTCCTACAGATTCTCAGGCTCTCCTTACATCATGGGGCAGCACAAATGGTGTTCCCAGAAAGCACATCACTACTTTTATGAATTTCATTTGCCAGATAACTCCAGCAGGGATTAGCAGTGCCATGAAACATCAGGAGATCATTTCTCCATTGACCCAAAGAAGTGGTAATTTGGAAACAAGGTGCTGCATTTGAGGAGAGACTATGAAAGCTTTTTACTCAAAAGTAATGTAGCAAATAGTTGTTCTATAGATAAAAGAGGGTGTGTGTCACTAGACACACAACTGACTTCCTCTGAGCCAAAACTAGAATTTAAAAATATACATATGTAGTATTTCAGATATGACCCCAAAGCACAGGCAACCAAAGCAAGAATTTGGTAAGGGGATGACATCAAACTAAAAAGCAGAATACACAATCAACAGAGTGATGAGACAATCTACAGAATGGAAGAAAGTATTTGTAGCTATATATTTGTTAAGGGGTTAATATCCAAAATATATAGGAAGCAAACAAACAAAAACAAAACTCAGTAGCAAGACACAAATCCAATAAAAAACAGGCAAAGGAAATAAATACACATTTTTTCACAAAAGAAGGCATTGGGCTGAGGATGTGTTATGCGCAAGGTCCCAGCACTGCAAAACAAACAAAAGAAAGCAGAAGGAAAAACACACACATGGCCACAAGTACATGAAAAAATGCTTGACATTACTAATCATCAGAGAAATGCAAATCAAAATCACAGTGAGATGTCACCTCATACCTTTTAGAGAAGCCGTATCAGCAAAGTGACAAAAGATTGCAATCATTGGCAGAAATGTGGAGAAAAGGAAATATTTGTGTACGGTTGACTGGATTGCAAATTAGCACAGCCGTTAGGGAAAACAGTATGGCGTTTCCTCAAAAGGTTAAAAACAGAACTACTATATGATTCAGCAATCCATTCCTGGTTATATATCCAAAGGAAAGGACAAGAGTATGCTGAAGACACACGCACTCCCATGTTAGTTGCTACATTATTCACAATAACCAAGATAGGGAATCAACCTAAGTGCCCATTAATGGATAAACTGATAAAGAAAATGTGGAGTGTGTGAACACACACATGTGCATGGGTGTGTGTATACATACTCAGTGGAATATTATTCAGCTATAAAAAATAAGGATATTCTGTCATTTGCCACAATACTGGTGAACCCTGTGGACATTGTGTTAATGAAATGAGTCAGACACAGAAAGACGTATATAGTATTGCATAATCTCCCTTCTATGTGGAATCTGAAAAGTTGAACTATTAGAAGTGAAGACTACAGTCGTGATTACTGAGCTTGGGATGACTGGAAGGTCTGGGTTTGGGACATGTTGCTCTAAGCACAGTATAGAAAGTTTTAGTTGGATTGGAGTTCCATTCTACAACATAATGACTGCATTGGCCAGCTTTCTTGTAGCTGTAATAACCTAACCACTACCCACATTTTAAGGATGAGACGTTTATTAGTCTCATGGCTTCGGAGGTTTCAGTCCATGGTGAGTTAGTGCCAAAGCAGAAACGTGACAGAAGGGCACTGTGGTGCAAGGTGCTCATTCATGGCAGCTGGGAAGCAGAGAGCAGAAGAAGACCCAAAAAGGAAAGGGCCAGGGATGAAAAATAGTGCCCAAGTTCATGGTTCTGTACTCACCGGGACACACTAGAAGTGTTCTTTACAACCTCATGTGTGGTTCTCAAGCCAATCCAAGTGACAAACCATCCTGTCACAGTGATTGTAGTTAAAGCATTGAAAAATGTTCACAAAGTGAATGTAAAGTGTTCTTACAACAAAAATGGCAACTGTCTGAAACAGCGCATGTTAGTTAGCTAGATTTGGTCATTCCACAATGCCATTTCACAAGCGTTGTTTTACATGGTGAGTACGTATAATTTTCTCTATATATTTAAAAAATAAAAAAATTAGACATGTAAATGTTGAAATTATGAAACAAACACATCCAAGTCTTTTCCCAAAAATCATTTTTTGTAACTTATGATAAAATTTTAGATATATAAAATATATAGGGAATATTATTATTACTTTATTTTCCCCTTTTGGATTAAAACAAACTTTAACAAAACTTACAAATAAAATACTTAAACCAAAATGTACATATAGGATATTTAAATTTATAGAACTTCTAAGCAATGAACAAATGAAAGTTTATTAGTGTAATTTGTAGATAGTGTAATTTGTTTGAGTGTAGGGCTAGAGTAACTTAACCTAAAAAATAAACATAGCTTTATTAAGATTAATTCAGAAAAAAATGGTTTAAAATATTATTTCAGGAATTCATATGTAAAATCCAATAGTTTACAAGATATTTTCCCACAATAATGTCTTAGTATTTCTCTTGCTTTCCTTTTTTATTGAGTACTAGCTATATCTGGGACATATTTTAAGCACTTTACATGTATTGTGTATTTATTTACTTATACAATAGAGACACTTTTTATGTAAACACTTTGTAAATGACAAAACTAATGATACAAGTGACACCTTTTGTTAAAACTTACATGGTTATTGTCTTAGTTACTTTGCTCCTTGCTGGAACAAAATACCCAACACCCACAAGTTAAAGGAGGAAAGGTTTATTTCAGCTCACAGTGTGTAGAGGTTTCAGGCCATGATTGGTCAGCTCCAAGGCAGGATGGCATGGCAGAGGAGCAACAGAGAAGAAACAGTCCATGGTGTGGAAGGCAGGAAGCAGCAAGCAGCAGCAGCAGCAGCCAGCCTGCCTTTCCCTTTTATCCCATCCAGGTTACCAGCCTTTTGGGTGATGGCACCCAGAACTATACTAATTCAAATCAATGGACTTGATCAGTACCACACACCCTCAGTCCCGGTATCACACACCCATAATCCAGCCAGCTCTGAAAAGCCCCACCTATGAGTGCATGAGGCTCTTGGGGGACCTCTAGACACAAGCCATAATAGTTATTACCACCAAGTACCATGGCTTTAACACCTAATTGACCCTTTCTTTATAGACTTAAAGGTCTTAGTATGATATTCAGAAACCTAAATCAGCTGTAGTCTTCTCATCTCATGTTGAAGGATATCTTCGCCTTGGCTCCATGAAAGTAAGCAATTTGATGAAGAAAAAAAGGAAAGTGAATGAAATATGTTACTGGGAACAATATAATAAAAATGAGTGGAGGTGAGTGGCTCCAATACCTTAAAAATCAAACTACTTTCTATATAGGTACAGATTCAGTCTATGCTGATGCTGAAGTCAATTCTTGAATGTGAATTCAACACAGTTTTGAAGAAGACTGTACTGGTGATTTGAGGCCCAGTTACCACACAAAGTTAGTAATTGCATTTGCATTTTCACAGCTCTCATGTTCTTTTTCTTTCTGTCAAAAACGCTACCAGTTAGAAGCAAGAATCCTGGTAAACTGATGTGTCACTAGATGCACTTTAATTTCATTTGCAGGACAGTAGTAACTGTTTCATAACTAGAAAAAATTTTGAGGCAATAGTAGAACATATGTGATTTTGCATAATTTATTCAGAGACCCATTAGTTTCTTTAGGATTCAGCAATATTGTAACATAGTACTCCATGGGAGAAGGAACCATAGGGGAATATGAAAATGAGGCATTGCAGATTTAGCTCAAATCTTTGAGGTGGGAAGCCAAAATAATATCTTTTCTTGTTTTGCTGGACATTGCATACAAATTTTGGAAGAGTATGCTTCATTTTACTGGTTCAAAATGCCTACTGGGATAATTTGTGATCTGGAACCTGTCCAAGGTATGTCAAATCTGAGGTAAGTTTGCAGAGAAGAAATATTGGCAAGCCTTTTATACACAGTTCCTAGAAACTGAAGAACTATGCAACCAGTATATAGAATTAATTTCAATCATAATTTTGAGTACCTAAATTAATTAGCATCCACTCTTTCAATTTATTGATGAAGAAACTATGGTTCAAAGAAGTTAAGTGACTTCCTGGGAACCAAATGGATGCCAAAATCATAATGGAATTTAACTGTTCAGTTCAAATTATTTCAAAGCCAAGTTCTCTTTTGAGTGCCTCTTGCTGTCTCATGTTAGACTGGGTGTGGCAGGTGGATTAAATTCAGTTATTCAGCTTACAAACAGCGTTCTTCGCATAGCTACAATATCAATCACATTGGTGAAAACCCATCCCTTTATGGCACTAATTCATTTATGTCAATTTATTTAAACATAACATAGAGTCTGCTCTATTTTTTGAGTTCAAGTCTCAAGAAGAACAATTTCTGTGTGGCCATTCTGAAAAAACAATTTCATGCATAAATTATTTATGTTCGATTAAAAAAAGCAACTAACAAGACAAGGGATTTTTATAGTATATAATACAAAAATCTAATATTGGATACCAAAAAAGAGGATATTAAACCATGTCAAAGTTTACTTTCATGGCAGGCAAAAATTAGTGGACTTTACATTTGGAACATATTGGAGATTTTACAATGCAGTCATTAAGAAAAGTAAATTAATTAACATTAAGCATTCTATAATAATAATAAATTATTATCCATCATAATTAAAACATTCATTAAGATGTGCTATGTACATGTACCAACTCCCCACAAGGAATGTAAAAATTATATACTACAAACACATACTAATAAAGAAAAAGATCTGAGAAAAAGAGACAATCAATATCATAAGACTGACCTATTTAGGAAATGGTGAATTTTTCCCTTTGTAAATTTGGCTACACATTTTCACAAAAATACTTTATAAACTTTGGGATCCTATGAATAATTTATTTATTTATATGACGTATGATCATAAAATTAATGGGATGCATACAGAACAGTTGCATTATTCACACAGGGAATAATTAATTCACACAATTTCTATTATGAAGCTAAAGCTGTTCTTGTTGATTTAAATAGTTCCTGAATTCTTTTTGTATCTTGTTTGCAAGACTATATTGTGTTATGTTAGGCTGTAATTGTGTTATTCATAGAAATGAATTATATAATCGTAGTGATGATGGCATGCAGGTAACCATGACTACAACAATTGTTCTATCAAGTTTTGCTCCTTTATGCAACGGTGAATATTTTTAGTGGTTCTATTACTTGTTCTTTTAAAAATCTTGGAGCCTAAAACATAAGTTCTATTTAAAAAAAAAAAAAAAAGTCTTGCCTAACTTACAAGGTTTTCTTCTTTTAAGTATTTAGTTATAGAACACTATAAGGAAGCTTGGGGTATGAATCTTCTGATTTAAATAAAAATGTCTATCAGTGGGGTCACCATATTTTTCATTTCTCAGGCTATAATATCTGCATTTATTGAAATTTAATTTTAGCTTCTCTCTGTAATGTTAGTTCCTTGCTGTTTTCTATGTACCAGTTTTCTTCCTCTTCTAGTCCATCCACCACTCATACTTGAATTATTAAAATACCCTTTTCCCAGTTGCAACAACCCTGTAATCCCAGCTACTGTGGAGGCTGAGGCCAGAGAATCATAAATTCCCAGCCAGGCTGGGCAGCATAGAGAGACCCTGTCTCAAGATAAAGTGAAAAGGTCTGGGAATATAGCTCAGTGATAGAGCACTTGCTGGAACCTGTTTTCCTCCCACAGTACCAAAATATAAATACTCTTCTGACTGGTCTTCATGCTATTCTTAACGTTACCCTTGATTTCATCTTTTCTTATTAACTCTTCAGCTTGCACTCAGGGGTAGTATTCTTTCCATCACAAAAACTGTTCTGAAAGTAAGCATTTCTCCTATAAGAGACTGTAGAGCTCAAAGTGAATATACAACTATTTGTTTGTTAAGTGGGGGACATTATTTGCTTTGCAGGGACTCCCACTGGTTGGTACAAAGTGCTGAGTGGCAGATGCTGGGAGGCTTTGTAGCGGGCATTCCAGTGTGTGTCACCATGAATGTTAAAGTCTTTTCTGCTTGATAAATAGGAAATCAGCTATAAACAAATTACAAGGCCAAGGTCAAAGGTGACAGTATTTCTTAAACACTCATGAATATGAATACTGAAGTACAAGTAAGTTATTGCTCCTAATTTGATGAGTTACTTTATTATTTTCAGATAACATTAGCAAACTACTCAAAAGAGTTGCACCTTTGTTATTGAGACTTTCTATTGGTGGGACCCAGGTGACCTGCTGGAAGAGTCCCGGCGATTGGCTCCTCCCTCTCTCCATTGAAGTGAAAATTATTTAGTTATCACAAATGGAAAGTGCTCTACTTCTTATATGAAAACTACTCTTATAAATCCTAGATCCAGTGTTTCAATCTAAAAGTAGTTATCATGGAATGAAGCCCAAGAATCAAAAGTTACATCAAATAGCTCAACGTCCTTGAGTACATATGCTAAAAGGCATAAAAGTGTTTCCAAACACAGAACGAATAATATTCCCCTTCCTTCTTCCTGCCTCCATTACATGGCAGACCTGCAACACTCCTCAGAAATTTACTCCTCTTCCACCTCTACTTCCTTATGTTTCCTATTCTGCTTTTCTGCTTTGTCATGTAAATATAACTTAGAGTTAATCACGGGCATGGTTATTGTTATGGTTGATACATTGTGTCAACTTGAGAAGTTTAGAAGTTTAAGTGACTCAGCAGGGGGCCCGGGTCCTCACTTTGTAAACATCCTGAGCCTGTGCAAGAGGAGGGCATGGAGATGGTGTGGGCGGGGAGCCTGCCTACAATGTAAGGGAGGAAAGGAGACTTGCTCTCCCCCTTTTTCTCTTGTTGGTTTTGCTGTCTTCTGCAGCCATGAACTGTGCCATGCTACTCTGCTTTGGAGCCAGCTGATTACGGACTGAAACCTCCGTAAACTGTGAGCTAAATAAACGTTTCCTTCCTTAAATTTGGGCATCGGGTATTTTGTCTTGGCAATGAGAGAAAAGTAACTAAGACAGTTATTCTTTCACTTAGGGCAAGAAAGAGAAAATGGAACTAGATATTCTTTTTGGAAGGGTGAAGGAAGGAGACAATTAAAATAATTTCTAGTTTATTATTTTTAGCCAAAAAATTAACTACTTATAACTGGGCTTTTGACAAAAATGATTTTAAAACATATATGATGTTACAGTATAACAGATTTTGTTGGCATTTAGGAAGAAATGGTTCTTTAGTTATGGACATTTTGTTCTAGATAAAATAATGGCTTTTGGTACTACAGAATCTTTCCCTAATCTCCAGGTTTATAGTGAAGAGAGGCCCCAATTTTTCTTTCTTCCTTTTCTCTTTTTAATTTATTAGATCAATGTTTACCCTCTGCTTCATTCCCTGTATTTGAGATGTGCTGGCAACACTGTACCTTTTCCCATGGATAGGAGAATTTGTTAGTCCGTTCTTAAAAGGCCTCATATTTCATCTGTTCACAGCATCCAAAAAGAGGGTTCAATGAACTGATAGAAATCGGGGTGAAACCTCACTTGTGAACAATGTAAGTGATGTGAATGATGATACCGTGGTTTGATTTCCAATACTGAATGGTTTAATGATTAGAAGAAATAACAAAATTGACACAAATAAATAGTAACTATGCTATTATATTATTAAATGGTAATTTATAATATAACAAAATTATGTATGGTTAGATGCCATGGCCATGTAAAAGATGTAAACTGTGGCTTTCAGTATCTGTTCTTCTCGTGAGATCTCAGTGAGGAGAGGCACAGCTGCTTGACAAGCTAAAATAACCGGGAGTGCACAAGGATGCAGAACTGGAGGGAAGGCTTCTGGCAACTCGGCTCATCAGAGGAAATCCACACGTGTATGTGGTTTGACTTTTTTCTGTTTCTCTCTTTTTTTCTTTTTGGTACTGGGAATCAAACTCACGACCTCGCTCTTGCCAGTGACTTTTTCTTAACAGACCACAGACATCAGTTCTTTAGGGTGCTTATAAAGCCACCACAGGCCACGGGGCACTTCTATGTGGACTGGCAAACAATGTCCCTTCTTTATGACAACATCAGCCCTTTAGGAGACAGGTGGCTTAGACTGTAGAGGAGACAGGTGCGGGCCTCGATGGTCTTCTTGCCAAGTGCTTTGGGCTGGGCATAAACTTCAGTACTGAATTCACTGACATTGCATGACAGGCAATGACAGGCTTATCCATGTCTCTCTCTGACTTCCTTCCAGCTTCTAAGCTTCCACTGCATGGAAGTGGGAACCTTGGCAGTCTTTGGGGAGAAGTTGCTTGCAATGGAGATTGTATACAAAATCTAAAGGAGGCCTCTCAAGCCGCTGCCTATGCTAAATGAGCCTCTATCTTTTCTATTTCACAAAGTAGAAAAGGTATTTTACAAGATGTCTCTTGTTGTTAACCCAGTTTATGTTTATATTTAGTCAAGCTTGTGACAGATATTATAATGTTGGCTTTTCCAGGGTCTGGAAACATTTAAAAGGAAGTCATCTATGATCACACACACACACACACACACACACACACACACACACATTTGCGAATATTCATGTACATATAATTTCCCTGTATTGAAAAAGCTGTTATTTATATAATACGGCTATATAGAAGCAAATATCACTCACCGTCTCATGTTGAAAGATTAGGAATCTTTGCAAATCTCATAAGAAATACTTTAAGTTCCCTATATATCATTGTCTGAATCTTATTTCCTAAATTTGTCCTCACCTCTAAATCCATTGCCAAATTATTACAGTATAAGTATACTAATTAATTTTCATTTCTTTTGTGTGTATATATATATTATTTCCCATCTAGATTTTAAGCCACCTAAACTAAAGGACTGTATTTCTTATTTTTCCTTTGGACCAACTAATACAAAACAGTGATAATATGGGAAATAGATTTACAACCTTATAATTTTCAAGCATGTTAATATTTACTTCCTAATTTAATCTCATACCTAAATCTCAGAGATGCCAAATAGCATTTCTTTAAGAATAACAGCCTGTAAAACTAGAAATTGTGTTTCTAGAATTTACATTCAACATTTCATTGCAGTATTGATCAGTGGCCAGTCATCCAGAGTGGCATGAATATCTGTGGGACAGTAAACTCCTATGTGTTAGGATAAAAATGAGAGTTATTAATTCTTAGATGGAGATCCTCCCCCTCTCTGTCACTTTTCCTCTTAACATTCAAGGAGCATGGACATTACTAAAAGGAGAGAGTTTCTGAAGCAAATAAAGATTTGGAAACTTGAAAAGGTTCTACACTGAGGAACATTTGTTTCCTGAAACTACAGTCTCCACAAATGCATTTTTTGTCCTCTGCTCCAGAGAAGCAAAATCTTTGCTAGTGTTGTTCTCTTTATTTTTCTACCCCAAAAAGTGAAAGTAGATGTCTTTGCTCTAAAGCGTTACTTATTATAAAGCTCTCGCTCTTCAGGGTGGCATTTCTAGTCTACCATTAGCAAGCTAAAATTATTTTGTGTTTCAAACCAAAGTCTAAGGCTGTTAAAAGGTCATATAAAATTTACAGCTTTTTAAATTCTACTTTGGAACATGTTTCTTCTATAAAATGCTAGAGTTTGACTTCTAGGCTTCTTCCTCAGGGAAAGTTCATGATATTTTATTGTTCAGAGATCATTTATTATGGGAAGAACTTTTCATAGAGTCAAAACATAGTTATTTGAGTGCTTTTTCCTAAAATGAGATTTTATCTTAAGAGAGGAAGAGCAGGAATTAAAAAGCTAGTACTCACTATTGAAAAATCTAGCCAATGAATAGTTTATTTAAAGATGAAGCTTTGAATGAACCAGCGTGACCTCTGCTATCCTCACAATGGTAAACAGCTCGTACTAGATACTTACATATAGTGCATACCCCCTCCCTGAGGTAAACTGGGGTAACTGAGGCTGTTAACTATCTGGCTATAACTTAGTTTGTATTGTTCTACTTTGCTTTAAATTAATATATGTGTGTGTATCCAAGTGGTTTATTAAAATGTAATTTAAATATTTCAGCTTCTTTTTATTCCAAAGGATTATCGAAAGGCAGATAGGCCTGTGGTAGGCTGTTTTTGCTACCACCCATTCTCTCCTTTCTCTCTCTTTATCATTCTCTCTTGCTTTTTCTTTCTTTTCTTTTTCCTTTTCTCTTTTCTTTTCTCTTCTTTCTGCCTTTCTCTCTCTCTTTCTCTCTCTTCCTTTGTCCCTTTCTCCTTCCTTCCTTCCTTTCTTTCTTTTCTTTTTCTTCCTTCTTTCCTTCCTTCCTTTTTTTCTTTCTTTCCTTCTTTCTTTATTCTTTCTTTTCCAGTACTGCCTATTGAACTCAGGATCTAGCACACCTTGCATATTCTATACAAGTGCTCTACTACACAGCTATATCACCAGGCCTTGACTTGTTTTCTGTAACTTCCTAGAGAAGATTCCTTCCTTTCTTGGAAGGGAGCTATGGATTGCTTTCTTACTTCTTAAATAAGGGCATAATTACACAGAAATACTTAACTGTCATTGGCATCCACTTTTTGCTCCTCAGTGAAAGAGAAAATGGGACCCTATGTAGGAGCAAAACAGAGCAGATTGATAAGGAGCTATGGAGGGAAAAAAATGAGAATGCCAAATCTAGAAGGGTAACTTAGTATTATAAATAATTTGCTTTAAACCATGTTAATCCATAAGACAAATGTTGTGTGCTGTAAGAGAAAAGATAACTCGACAAGTAAATGCAGTTGCTCATCAAAACTTTCCCAGAACTTTGTCATTAATGACACTTAGAGAAGTTAGCCTTATTCACACTTTTGACTTTTTTTTTGTGGGTATCAGGGGTCGACCTCAGGACCTCACGCCCCAGCAGGCACCCGTGCTGCTGAGCGATGTCACCGGCCCTTTTCTCATATGTGGGTTCCGGGAGTCGAACTCGGGCCCTTGCGCTTGCTAGGCAGGTGCTTACGCCGCTGAGCCATCTCACCAGCCCCACACTTTTGACTTCTAAATCCATAAATAACAAATATTTCTCACAAGAAGAAGTACTATAGAAATTTCATAGAAAATATTTGTTCATTTGTTGGCATTCCTCTATTAGTTCTACTATCTTATCTTTAACATGTGGTAGGTGGGCGGTGGCTACGTAGGATTTTCTTTTTCCACATGACTTTTTTCCATTGTTTCCAACAGTGAACATGTAATAATGAGTTTCCATTTCTCCAGAGTACTTGGTTGGCTCTTTGTACAAACAGTAAACTAAAGACACGTGCTTAGGTCATTAGTGGAACAGTGTGTTAAGGTGATTAAGAATTCCTTTGCTGAGTGCAATGGCTGATAAGACCTGACACACTGTGGGTAAAAAACCTCAGAAACCCTGGTGTATTTATTGATAGTGCAGAAACAAATGAGATCCTATGTGAATATAAGCCAGAATAAAGATGGCCTTTGGGCTTACTTTGCTTAATTCATCTTTAACAACATTTCAATTTATTTAAATGTTTTACCAGAGCTTATAATATTCTACTAGGTCTGTAGCCTTAAGCAAGCCTGTAAGTCTTACCAAATCACTAAAGAAACCCATTTTTTCATATCAACAAGGATCAGCGTTCACATAGATTCACTTGAAAAACACAGGAAATCCAAAGAGAGACAATGCCCAGTACAGTGTTTTTTGTTGTGTCTTACCTCCCCATTCTTGATTCCCATTTTAGCTGCTCTTTTCTTTCAGATCTCAGCTCTCGTGCCTTGGTTTTGCTTGGCTACGGAACAACATCACTCTTTCCTCATTTTTCATGTCACACTTTTATCATAGAATACAAAGTTTTAAACTGTTACTAAATTAGAATGAAACCAAGCTGATGTAGGACTCCTAGCTTTGCCAAGTGGAATGTGTCTAGAGCTGCGCTCTGACTATCAACACATGTTCTCTTACACCCCATGACTACAAGTTCCAGTACTTCATATTTTATGTTAAAATAGGATTTCTTTGCCAAGCAGCTGTGACTTTGCTGAGCTCTCCTGTCTAATAATAATCCATTGACTAGATGAGGTACAGCTTAAACTCCATGAAGCTAGGCTATGAACAACCACTTACTTGTGGTTGAAAGAAAGCATGCATAGTTTCTCCTCCTGATGAAGTCTACCTTATATTTTCCTTTACAATATTGCGTGACCATTTATTTTTCAGGCTGATATTTAGAGTAGAAAGAATAGGTTTCATTGTTTAGCTGTTGCTGATTTATTATTACTGAGATTTAGCTTCTTCCTCTTGAACTGACAATTTCAGCCCACTAACTGAGCATTTTCCTTCCTTTTATATATCATGGCACATGGAGATAATATTTCTTTGGCAGATTGAGGTTAAAACATAACAATCTCTAAAGCTCTGTCCACTCAAAAGTGGGTAATTGTTACTTTCATACGTTTAGCTCTTTATTTCTTACCAGTGGCGTATCTATTAGGAGGCCTCCTAACTACCTCTTTTCTAGGACTTGCTGAGAAAGGTTTTACTTTCTTTATAAAAGGATTTCAGAGCTTCCTCAGAGAAGAGTGTCACTCCTGCTTTAATTGTGAGGCTAGGAGAATTTCCATTCCTTTAAGTCCATACTGACATCATTTTCCATGGACCTGGATCCTGCAAGAACCCATCTGCTCCCCATCATTCTGGGTACCTACTGTGGCATTGGTCCATTTTCCATTGCTGTAACAAAATGCCAGGAAATGAAGACTACAAGTCCAAGATTAGTTGTCTCCATTAAGTTTGGCCACTGGTGAGAGCCCCTTGGCTGCATCACATCATGGCGGATGGGGTCCTACTGGGAGTTCACAGGAGAGGGAGGAAGCACATGGTGAATAGAAAGCAAGAGGCTCTTCTATAACAACCCACTTTTGCAGGACCTAACTACGTTCTCACAAGAAGTACGTTAATCGCCCCTGAGGCAGCATTCCGATGGCCTAATCATCCCACGTCTTAAAGATTCTACCACTTTTTACTAGTACCCCATGGGGGACTGAATTTCTAACACATGAGCCTTTGGGAGACAAACTGTATCCAAAGCACAGCAACTATGTTACTGAAGAGTTTCACATGTTAATATTTATGAGAAATAACCTCTGGGACTCATGTTCTACTTCAATCATAATTACCCCAGAATAGAAAAATGAAATAAATAATAGCAGGAAACAGTGGAATTAGTAGGAAAAGGGTTATCCCATTCTACAACCCTACCTCCTTTTCACACCTGTCCTCTCTGTCGAGTTCCTACTAAGAATTAAGAGATAGTATTTTATTGATTGTAAGAGCACAAAGAACATAATACAGTCCCTTGGGCCAGACCTTGCATGATGACATCATGGTCAATTGGAATTACAATGGAGATTTTTTTTCCCCAGAAAACTTAACATTTGTTGCCTCATATTTCTTCTTCATCTTTGTTTTGCAAATATTTAATATTAATAGCATCCCACATCAAATGTTTGCATAATATTCTGGTTATTATTAACCTTTGGTACAAGGGCAGGAACATGTACCTGATATTACTACTGATTCCCTGGATGTAAATTAAAAAACTGAATCCCAAAGGAATGTTTGAGAAAGTCAGGACTTCTTGACAGGTACTTATAAACTAATAACCAGAATTGTGGCAGGATTATGAAAGCACTACATTTGCTTCAGTTTGAATCTTCAGATGGTCACTAGTCTCAGATATCTGGCTTCTGCACTGCTGGATGCATTGAGAATTGTCTTTTAAAGAAAGCCCTAGTACTCTCTTTGGCAGCACATATACTAAAGAAAGCCCTAAAGATTGGTGGCAGGAGGAGGTAGGACAGGTTCTGAGCCTTTGAGTTGACTCTTGGTGGGAGACAGAAAGAATAAAACCATTATTTAAATCTCCGCCCATATCCAACTATTGCTGCTTAGTTAGCGATTAATGCTAACAGGCCCTAAAGAGTTTAATTATATTAACCCTAATCATTGGGAAATACATCCTAACAGAAATATTGCATGGTCTTCAGTTTTAGACAGTGGGGAATGAGGAGAGACAAACTTTGGAGTGGCTAGTTCCACCTCTACCTGTCAGTGATAGAGTTCCAGAACCATTGGCCAAAACATGATTTGCTCACTTTCACTTATCTTCTCCACAACTTCCAATTTTTCCCAATGCCTACTATACACTATAGTGATCTAATGATTAGTCTTAAGCATTTTCTTGACTATCAAGTGCTTATAAACTGAGTTTGAACTAATATAACTCATAGATGTTTTAAACTTATATAGTCAGTGTAACCAAGATAAAATCAATAGACTCTACTCCTAAGTAGAATTTAAGTGGGTGACTAGTGTACTTGTTTGTTATTTGCAATTAATTAAATTCTAAATATAAAACTAAACATGTCACAGTTTGAGTCTTTAGCTTGTCATTTGCTATAAAACTATTATCTGCCTTGGGCTGACAGACTAGAGTGTTACAGCCACATCTCCATTAATTAAATTATACTACAAGTGTGTGTACTTTTCTTTAGATTTTCAAGATGGGAGACCATAGTAGAATTAAATATAATTTCTTTTAATACATTATATTTACAATCAAACTGAACTGAGATTATTCACATGTTTGTTAAGAAAGTATGATTTTTAAAAACATGTCTTCTCTCAGAGCAGTTTCAAGCCACAGTTACAAAAGTGGACATCCTACTGATTTTTCTGTTTCCTCATAGTTTTTCAAAACGAAACCCTTGCATTGTTTAATCCTCTAAAAGTGATTATTTATGTTTGCCTAATGTTATGTCAGACAAACTTCCTGCCTGATATTATATACTTTGCAGGAAAACTTGTTATTAAAGACAAATTTATTATATTTTACCAACCTCATCCATTCCCTTCTGTACTCCCTCTCATCCACTGGCACATGAACAATATGGTTTCCTAAAAGTTGATGAATACTTTCAGACTTCCCTTTGTCTCTGACCTAGATCAAACAATCCTTAAGTTCTTCAGAGTCTATTATTAGGATCACATTAGTGCTTTATATTATCTGAATTTCTATTTTCACCTTGCTTTTGTTTTTTGTCCTTTCGTGTCATTACAGTAATTAACTTGTATCAAAAATAATTTTTCTCCATTGAAGGTATGATCTTTCCAAAAGGTAATACTAATTATACTATTCATTAGTTTAAATTCTGCCCAATTTTCCTGACAGATATATTTCAATCTCCTTGATTGAGTACACAAAATCATCAATATCTGGCCCCTGTCTTCTCCTTGGTCCCAACCCACAATTCCCTTCTCCTTATGGCATTGTTAGAATCTAATTTCCCAAGCCTTATAGAGGACCAATTCATGCAACAAATGTACATTAATTTACCATTAAGAGCCAGGTACTCTTTCAAGTATTGGGAACTTAATAGCTTGCAAGTTAAATACATGCTCAAGAAGCTACAACAGGGCCGGTGAGATGGCTCAGCGGCTTAAGTGCCTGCCTGGCAAGCGCGAGGGCCCGAGTTCGACTCCCGGAAGCCACATATGAAAAAGGGGCCGGTGATATCGCTCAGCGGCATGGGTGCCTGCTGGCGCGTGAGGTCCTGAGGTCAACCCCCTGGTACCCACACACACAAAAAAAGAAGCTATAACATTATGAAAATGAATACAAGGAAGATACTGTATCAATATGCTGTAACAAGTGATATGAAATACTTAAAGGTGATGTTCAGGAATTGGAAAATTAAGGGGATGAAACAAGATTTCATACACCGGGGACAATAGCTTACTCTTTCTTGTTGATGATCATGTTAAAAACAGCATGGGCTGTTCAGTTTAGCACAACTCAAGGTTACATGAAGAGAGAAGAGCAGAGTGAGGTAGTATAATGTGATTATACTTACATTTTTGAAAGATTTCTCTTATATTTTTATAGAAAATAATCTGAAGAGAAGCCACACTAATTGCTGGAAGACAACATAGGGCCTGTTCTAAATGCTAGGTTAGGAGATAATGGTGATCTGTCCCAAGGATGGAGCTGGTGGTGGAGAAAGGAGGACAGGGATGGCTGTGTCCAGATGTGCCCCAAAGCCTCATGTGGTCATAGTGGGGCTTTTTCAGAGGCAACTGGATCATGGGTGTGTGACTCTGGAATTGATTCATGGTGCAATACTAGGCTCAAGGGCACTAGGATTAAGGGTGTGAGTGCTCCCCACTCTGAGTAGCCTGGATAAGATAAAAGGGGCAGAAAACACTGTTCGGGTCTCTTGTTGCTTTGCTACTTTCTGTCCAGCATGAACTGTTTCTCCACTGCGAAGCCACCCTGCCTTGGAGCCAGCCAATTATGGACTGAAACCTCTACAAACTGTGAGCTAAATAAACCTTCCCTCCTTTAACGTGTGGGTGTCAGGCATTTTGTCTCAGCAATGAGAAAAATAACAAGACAAGGACAAATTTGAGATATATTTTGAAGTTGCAAATGAGAGAATCAGATGCCTGGCATAATCTTGTCGAGAGAGTGATATAGGAAGGATATTTCCTGGCTTGTGGGTCGGCAGGCGGATTGCCTGAACTCAGGAGTGAGCAACCTGTAGTTAAAGTTAAAGATCAGACTTAGACGTGGTGATTTTACAATTTTTGGGACATCTGTGTGGACCTGATCAGTTCAGAAATGAGTGAGTGTGTTCTGGCTATTAAGAAAGTGGTCTGAACTGCTCTGGTTCATATTCGGGAACCTTTGACATAAAGATAGCCTTTGGAAGTAGCCTTTGGAAGGTAAGGTTATCTAAGAATAATTTAGAGAGTGAGAAGAAAAGTTTGCATTATGATAAAATTGCTGAGAAATGTCAATATTTGGGACATCAACAAGGCATAACACGTTCATAGATGAATTAAACAAAGGGGAGACAGGAAGAAAGTGAGAAGTAAGACACAGTCCATGAGGCAGAGCGTTTCAAAAAGGGGGAGCTCAAATGAAGTGCAGCACAGACTGAAAAGTGTTGGCTGGATTGTGTGAAAAGCAAATCAGTATTTTCTTGTAAGGTAGTGGTAGAGTTGTACATGTCTAAATGTTGCAGGAAAAGAGCTGGGGCACAGGAAATACTTTGGAGGATATAGGGGAAGAAGAGCATCTTTCGAGCTAGCCCTGCGAGGATGGTGAATGGAACAAGACTGCATAAAGATAGAAGGGTTAACCTTAAAATTGGACAGATTTTCTTCCCCCACTGTGAAGAACAAAAAAATAAACAAAGGTGCAATTGAGGCTGTCATTTCAATGCCTAAAATGAAGAAAAAAATACTTAAAATTTTCAACATTTCTTCCTACCCTGTACAAAACTACATTTTGTACTTTACACGTTCAACCACTAATACTGCAGAACCTTTTAGGATGGTGAAGTGGCCCTAATGGGGAATATTATGTGTACTGCTCTATTTTCTCTCTTTTTATTGTTAGCTACAGGCAGAGAAGAGCTCCCTGAGATGGGTCTGCACCAATGTGTGACAGCCTTCAATGTGGAGAAAAAGAATGTCGTGGAAGAATGTTTTCTAAGACAGTAAGACAAGTTTTGTGTGGCAAGACCTTAAACTCATCCCTCAAGGGACATGTTCAGGGGTAGATTCAAATTTTGGTCTCATCTCTGGAGGGGTCAGGTGACTGACTCTGGCCAGATGACCCTCGTATGCCTTGCCACAAGCTCCTCTGCTCTTCTGCACTTGCATTCCGTTCTGCTTTGTGTAGTGCGTAAAATTCAGCAGTTGGTCAGCTCCCCACTTGGCTTTCTTGTGGACCCTGAAAACTGTATCAGAGTAGTCAGTTTGTGGCTCCTTTGGCCTTTCTTTCTTTCTTTCTTTCTTTCTTTTTAAACCTCTGGAATTTGCTCTTTTTTGTCCAAAAAACAATCTCTTTCTTTACACATTTACTCAACTTGCGATTCCTGACCTTATCATGTTTAGCCAGACCTTTGGAACATTTAGGTGACGCATAACTATACCAGGGTTCGTTATGATAGTGACTTCTTTAAACAAACACCAATGTATAACACCACTAACACAGGTAGAAAGGATATGCTGATGTGAGTATTTTCAACAATCTCTAGCCAAATATTGGCAGGAGCTTGAGGTAGCTCAAGAAATTTGATTGCTTCTGTGAAATCTATCTAGCAAAGTCATGTACTAAAAGTGAACAAAGAAGTGGTACATTTTAGGTTTTAGATGATGAGAAAGCATGTAAATTATATTGGGGGGAAAAACTCCAGCAAGGGAAACAGGATTTCTGGGAAGCTTCACAAGCCAACTGAGTTTGAAAACCATGAAGTTATAATTAGTTACCTCATTGACTGTGCAGTTATGTGATATGTGATTATGTTGGTGTATTTATAGAGCTATCCTTGTAGATCTGAATACCCTTTTCTACTTTGTCTATTCATTAAGAGAAACTTGACCCTTTACAAGCAAACTCATGGGCCTTACTTTCTATGGGGCCATCCCTAATTACCAAGCAAGGCTGACGCACAGTAGGCATGCTATATGTGTTTGTTAAAATGAGTGAAATCATGCTGCTTTCATGCTCACTCTTTTAGTGATTTGGGGTTGATTATTTATGCTCTTTGTGCTTGTGTATGTCTTTGTGCTTCTTTGTATATCAAACATGGATAATAGCAAGCCTGTTTATGTAGGGTGGATTAAATGAGGTCACACATGTAATGAATATAAAGCAATGCCTGGAAAAATTTAAGTGCTCAATTTTTCTGTTTTGTTCTTGTTTGTCCCCTGCTTCTCTTTCCCACATCAATCTTATGTCCCATGAGTCTAATCTGTTAAGTATCTTACTCATTTAGTCCAACATCATAATAATTACTATTATCAATGTTATTAATGTAATTATTTATGTTATTGCATTTCCATCATTTATTTATAGGAATTGATCTCCTCCTAGCCTGCATATTACTTATGTAAATTATCTTTATATTTTCAAAAACACAGTACCAGCACAGTTAAGGGATTTTAGAACAAATGAAATGTTGGTGGATTGTTGGATCAGCCCAGGCTGGTGAGCTGCATCCTATCTGCATCCCATAGTTGTCTTGGTTCTTGGATCCTCCTCAAGAACACATGTGAGTAGGTCCCCAGAAAGAACCCAGAGTCAAAAATCACAGGTTCAGAAAGCCAGTTTGTCAGAAAATGAGTGCAATATAATTTTAAGCAAACACTGTATTTAGGACGTTGGATTTCAGATGAAGGGAAAGTGGGCGGTGCCGTGGTGGCAGCTGTCTGCTGTAGCCGTAATATACTTGGGAGAGATCCGAGCAGGTGACTCAGTGAAGGGCCATGTGGAGAGAGGAGGGGTAGTTTATTGGAGAGGACATTACACATGGGAGTGTTCTAAGCAGGCAGAGCCAGAGGTGGCAACTGTAGTGAGTTCCAGGGTGAGTTTCTCTTTTGTTTTTCCTAGAACTTGGAGGAGTGGTTGGAGGTTGCTGCTAATGGGGCTTTTCCTAATCAACAGGAGGGGGAGTTTTAGAACTTACATAGTCTTGGCCAAAATGAATGGGATGGCAAAACATGTGGGGGTCAGTACCACAGTGCAGATGTATGCAAATGAGGCCTAATTGGATCAGAAAATGTCTATTAGGTTCCTAGGTTCGTGTGCATTGACACCAGAGCCATGGAACTGTAGGTGTGAGACAACTGTGAGAGGCGGAGGTGCCCTGGAGGGGAAGTGTTAAGTAAGACGGCTGAGACCGTGTTGTACTGCAGGGTTTCCTCCTGGGCTTGCAGATCCCACCTCGGATCTAGCTAACTGTCTGCTCTACCAGAGTGCCGCTGGGTAATATAGTGGATGAATGTGTCTGTAAAAGCTCATATCGAAAGCAACGCTGTCTGATATGTGATGTGGGATTAAAAGAAAACACTTGTAACACATACACGTGGGCTCTGGGATCCGACCTGGGCAACCTGTTCGATTTCCCTGATCTTCAAGTTGCTCATCTTCAAAATCAAGGTAACGGTGCATAGACCATGGAGTTCTGTGGTGATTACATATATCTTGCAGTCAAGAGGCAGGTATTTCGATTACTCTTACTGTCACCAGCAGCTTCATTCATGAGGTCATTATTGTCATTCTCATAGTCATCATCTTTATTACTAAACTTAAAATAATAAGAAAAATACCTCAGTAATAAGAATTTTCCTCTTCCTAAAATTAAATTTTCCATTCAAGAGTATAATTATTTTGAATGACAGATGCTGGAGTGGGAGTTGCTGATTAAGAATGATACTATATTAGTAACATTCTGATTTTTTCGCCTGTGTAATAGAAGCAGCACTTCTGAACAAAAAGAAAAAAAATCTGATATAGAGAAAGAGTTACTTTATGAACAAAACAACTAAAACTATCAGTGTTGTGCATAACTTACCAGCTGTGTGCATTAGTCATGACTGGCACGAAGGCGTTAATGGCGCTCTTTGGGTGAAGGAGGTGCAGAAGTCACGGCCCTTGGATGAGATGAATCACTGTGATTGTGTCAGGAAAGAGTAACAGGGCTGGAGCAAGTTCTGGTGCTTCTTTTGCAAGTCCTAGGTAACATATTCCTATATCAGCCTCTTTAAAATGTTACTGACTGATTGGAAGTCCAATGAAGACGGTTCAGTGCCACCTGTAACTTCATTCATACACAAGCAGTTTGAAATTTGCCCATTCATTTTTTGAGCATATTTTGAATTCCCAGAGGAGAATGAGCTCTTATTGAATGATGCTGTTGGTCATTAGTGGAATATGGGTGTAGTGAGTCATTTTCTCCATCCTGAATCGCTATGTTAGATCAGAGAGCATATCGATTTATTAACAAGCAGGTTTTGTTGATTATGACAAAAAACAAGATGAAATATAAGACTGACTGATACTTGTATTAACCTCATAACTTTCTATTTGCTTTCGTTTGTCTCCTGCTTCTCCCTCTTACATCCGTCTTATGTTTTGTGACTCTAATCTGCTAAATATCCTATCCCATTTGGTCCAGCCTCATCTCTAGAGAAAATTTGAGGAAAAATAGTGGTTTCCGTTTCGCTGTGCCATTTTATTTTTCTAAATTATTTCCACGATCTATGAGGAATATTATTTCAAACCTGAATCAGTCATATCACTGTTGTGAAACTGTTCCCTCTTGGTCAACAGGTTCACTTAGCATGTGATGAAGGTCCGCTGAGACCTGACCTTGGCTCCCTCTCCAACGGTATAGAAGTGTGGCTTTTCCCTCTGGTATTATGCTCCAGCTGTAGTTGTGTTTCCTTAATGTGTCATTCTGGCTCTTACTGATGTGCCTTTGTGTATCCTTTGGGCTTTTTCTGGAATGCCCTTGCTTTGGCCTTTATTACTTGTCACAGGCTTGTGTTTTCTTTCAACATGTGGTTCAGACATTTCCTCTATTGTAAATCTCTCCCTGACTATGCCTCGCTCGTCAGGTACTCATCTTGGCATCTGTGTCACCATGCAGAGCAGTCTGTTATGGCAGCCTTCACACCCTCTTATAATCATATATTTGTATAACTGTCTTTGCCAGTACACCCTGAACTTCTTACAACTGGGGCACCTTTTGCTCTCTGTTTAACCTCCAAAGACTTTTCAAAGGATAGAAGGTAAGTAAAGAATTGTTGAATGCAAGTTGTAAATTATGTAAAATGGGCAGTGAAAACTTTTATCAACATAGGAGAGTAAATGGGAGCAAAAACATATCTCCTACTTCTTACTTTGCTCTGCCATTAAACTTTATGTGATGCAATAAAGGCATATATTCTCCATGGGTTTCAGATTTTCCCGAATTTATGATGAAATAGTTGAATAGATAGTACTCAAATATCTTTTCACTGAATGTGTATCATAGTTTTAGACCTATACTCAGACCATTGGGAAAAATGAATAACTTCTGTGTCTCTTAAAATAGTGGCATGGTCTTGTTTTTAATTAACATATCATATCATGCAGATTTCCAATTCCAGACACTAGTCAGTCATTCCCTAACATGGGCTGTTGAAGGTGAATTTATTTCTTCAGATGATAAGCAAACTTTAAAAAAAATCAACATTGTTCCTAGTCTCAGGTACATAAAGAAAAGGGGACTGTCTGGCATAGCTCGATGTTATTTCATGGTGGCAAATGCTTACAGTGTTTCTGCGCTTGTTTCATTTTTTTTTTTTCCCCCCCAATTCAACTTGTTCAGTGGCTTGAAGGCAAATATTGTGTGGATTCATTATTTTGCAAGATTTTCTTTTTGGAGTATGAATAATATATAGCTAAGTTTCAAGCCCAAATCACAGAACCATTTTATTTTGAGTTGAAATAAACACCATGCTATGAGATATGGTAGGACTGGATAGTCTTTTGCAATACTTTGAGGAGGCTGACATTTTTTGATCAAGTTTCCTGTCATAGATTCCTATATTTCAAAGATCAACAATGATTTCAAATGTTTGAGGCTTCAAGGATAGGAGATGTATGCCTGAAAATTCTTTATAATACACTGGAGGGACACGAAGGATATGTGTGTAGGGGGTGGGCAGAAAGCGGCAGAGACGGAGACAGAAAGAAAGAGACAAGCAGAGAGAAAAACAGAGGTACACACGGAGGGAAAGACAGTGGAGAGAATGTCTTAAGTGGAAAAAGTACAGACTCAATAAACATTTAACTATTTTGGAGGACAATTTTGACCGGATTTTAAAAAATAATGGGTCTTTCATTTTTCTGAGATGGATAATATAGCTTTATTACTTTTATTTCTTTATTTGAGCTTCAGAATATCTTCAAAGAGCGATATCATCTTGACTTCAGTAAGTGCATTTAAATTTAAGATGGTGTCATGCTGAGAAACAACAAAACACATGCATTTGAATCCCAAAAGCAACAGAAATACAGTTATACTAAGAAGGAAGGCTTGGAGGCTGCGCCTTGGGCAGTCCTGAGCCTGAGCATTTGTTTGAAAACAGGAGAGACATCAGCGAATGGACTGCATTTGTAAAACTGTTGAAATTTGTAAATGTGATCCACAGAAGAATACAGAACCCTTTACCGAAGTTTTAACTTTTATTTTTTTCTTGTGCATTTCAAATCATAGTTTTATACAATTATCGAGAAAAAAATAATGTTATGAGTTATGGAAACTGTGGAATGATTAAATCAAGCTAGTTAACATACCCATCACTTTGAAAAATGGTAATCATTTTTCATGGTGAGATTGTTTGAAATGTATTCCCGTGGTGATTTTGAAATGTTATTGTACATTTCTGCAGATCAAACCCAGGGCTTTGCATATAGTAGGCATGCACTCTACCACTGAGCTACCTCTATTTTTAGTTTTGTGATGAATTTCATGTCTTTCACATAATGTCTGTCCTAATTTACATTCCCACCAAAGTGCACAAGAACCTTTTATTTTTGTAGAAAACCAACTCATACCCTTTCACATTCAATGTGAAATTTAAAACATGAATTTTTGGAAACTTAATTTGAGTGTATTTTCAGTGAAGGAAAATACGCCTTCCTACATGAATGACATAATTAAAGAGATTTGGGAAGGAAACGGTTTCTTAAGAATCTCAGGGAAGCAGTGAGAACTTTATTAATAAATAGGGGAAGGGTTGGGGTCCTTCTGTCTTGGATCTTCAAATATTTCAATTTTGCCATTGATGATACTAATCACTAGCTGGATAAGGGATAATTATGAACACCTACTAGATAATTTTCAGTACTATTTATCACTAGTAGAACACCAATATTTATAAGCATGTGTTTTAGCTACTTTCTTGTCACTGAAACACAGTACCTGACACCCACAACTCCAAGGAAAAAAGCTTAATTTTGGCTCACAATATGTAGAGGTTTCAGTCCCTATTCAGCTGCTCCAAGCAGCATGGCATGGCAGGGGGCATCACAGAGGAAAAAGAGCTCATGGCTTTTCAGTGAGAAGCAGAGAGAGACAAGGGAGGAGGGAGGAAGGTAGACTGTCCCAGGGCACTCCTCAGTCACCCACCTCCTCCAACCAGGCTTCATCTCCCAAATCACATTTAGCTATAAACTCATCAGTGGAGTAATCCACATGTGACTATCATGCCTCCATGATCCAGTCACCTCCCCAAAGTCCCACCTATAAGCATATGATTCTTTGGGGAGAAACATAGACATAAATCAAAAGAGCATGTGTTTCATTATTCTTTTAAAACATATGTGAAACATGAAAATGTGTAGAAAGAAATAATTTTTTTTTAGATATCATAGCTTTTTTTTTATTATTTTAAAGAGAAGAAAAAAAAACAAAACAAATCAAAAGAAGAACAAATTTTCAAAACAACATAATAGGAGGGTAACAATGGTTAATACATTACGTATTACTATCTTTAAGTTAGTTATTCAGGACACCAGACATTAGCATTCAATTGTCCAAACATTATTGGCACAAACCTTACTCTTCAATGAACTAAGTAAAAATGGTAGTGTATCTATCTTAACCATCTTATATATATATATACAATTTTTTTCCCTTTCCCTTCTTTCTTTTCCCTATTCCAGTCTCTCTTGGTATAAATGTTCTCTTATTCCATGTTTGGTTGCAATTGTGTCTATTACCTGCATATGTCATTAAATCCCAACCAGCCAAATAATTTCAAAATTGGCTTATCTTCAATCCATTTAATAAGGACTTGTTGAGCATTACACTTAATATATTAAGCGTTGTGATGCACAGTAGAGGTAACATTAACAAAACAATCTCTGAGCTGTATCAGAAGAACAGATTATTAGAAAAATATTCACTATATCAAACCAAGTCGTTTCAACCAGAGCAGCATCCTTGAGTATATCCTTCCTTCTTTTGTTTTAGGTCATTTATTAGAAAAATAAAATGAAAAAGCCCTGGCATGATTTAATGATTGTTCAACCACCTACCTACAGTCATCATATGCAAAACTCTGAGTTAATGGTTTAGCACTCTCTAAAATTTCCTTGGAGGCAAAGACACAGACTGAATTTCTACAACTTTAAGACATTGCTTAGTGAAGATGGTCCTATTGAAAACTGATTCATAAAGTAGTTTTGACAGATTCCAAAATCCATGAATATGCCAATTTAAGGACACTGAACATATTAAAATGTCGATGATATATTGGACCTCCATCACATGGGTAAAACAATACATAATAATCTTTACATTCATTCCAAATATATGTGTCTCATTTGTTATTTATCGCTTTGAATGCATTTCCTCTTTATATTTGTTTAATATAGATTATAAAGCTAGACATAGGAATCCAGTTTGGGACACCTACAATGCTCACTGTAACTGATCACTCCTTATTCACTCAGTTTTTTCAGAACCAAAGAAAAATGGGCCCTCCCAATGAATGGAAATATGTAGGTTTTGGGCCGCCTAAATTGAAATGCCACTTCATCCACTTAATAGATTGTAGGGAAAATTAACTACTTTCCATATACATTTCTAACCCCCATCTAATAAAACGGAAAATAATACCCATTCTAGGGGCTGCTGTAAGAGTTGCAGGTACGACTACATACAGATGCTGAAAATGGTTTTAAACCTTCCAGATGCACAAAATAAGCTTCGTGGCTATCAACACTGAGTGATGTTAACGTTAACATTGTAAGAAGTGAATTATGGCATTTTACACGAGGAAATTTCTCCTTTCTGTCCCTCCTCTCCTAACAATTAAATTTTTAAAAGGATTTAGGGCAAGGATAAAACGACGTGGAAATCGGTTGATATAATATGATCCTTATTTAAGTGTAGTCTTCAAAAAGGTCACATTAATATTTTTTATAAAAGTGTGATTCCTTTTTCAGAAAAAGGAAACCACAGCGTTAATATATGACTTGTAAAAGGCTTTTCCATTGCAAAGTGTTGAAGCAATATAGTGCAGACCTCTGATTTCAAGGCTGTGTAGTTCAGTACCAGAGTAAAGTCTGGTGAACTGTGGTGCGGAACGCATTCCCATGCCCTCGGTCTGACATGGCCAAAGTTTGTTTGGAGTCATTTGCAAGGTTGGTTCTCCCAAGTGAGGACCCAGTGTCCCGTTAGGTATTACGAGATCTGTATGCTTAACCTATAAGATGTTGAAGAGTCAGATAAGCATTATGTCGTAAAGATATGAAAACCACAATTATTTTTGCGATGATGATTAATCTACTTTCTCACATCAGTGATCTCCGAAATGCTTCTGGGCATAGCCAATATTTTCCTGCAAAATACCATTTAAATCTCTTTAATTACTTGCCAACTTACATGGATGAGGAAATTTTAACCTAAGGATAATTTAAGGATGAATTTTATCGATAAGTAATTCTAACCAAAGAGGAAAAAGTCTGCAGAGGCATAAATATCTGAATTTCACTAGAAATGTATCTATTTAGTTTGCCAGAATGATTTGGCTCCTTAAAACAATAGGAGGCCAAACAAACTATTTAAGATGAGTAGTATAGACTGCCTGAGTGGTTAAGAATGTCCTCTAAATAGTAAGATCACTACTTTTAGTTGTATTTTACTAGTACTTAACAGGTCAGCAAACTAGGAAAAGCTGTTGATTGTGATATTGTTGCGATTAAACAGAATCGATTAAGTACACATACTGACTTATTTAAATATAACTTAAAAAGATGAGACAGATGTCTGATCACAGTTTGATTTATTTGTTTGTCCCCAGATTTGTTGAATTATGATTAGCAGTGTCAGGTACACGTATGTGAGTTTTGATATGTGTGGTGTGTGTTGTGATTTGATATATTAGGCATTCTGGAGTGATTATTATAATAAAGGTAATTAATGTACCTGCCATCTGTCAGGTATCATGCGTGTGTATGTATGCATGTGTGTGTATGAGAATATTTAAGATCTTCTCGTCTAAAAAATTTCAGGTATGCGATACAGCATTAACTATAGTTACCATGCTGTGCCTCAGCCCTCTAGAAGGGTTCACCCTTTGTAACAGAAACCTGATACCCTTAGATCAATCTCTTCCCACTTACTCCACTTCAGGCCCTCGGAACTACCATTATATGCCCTGCTTCTGTGACTTCAAGTCTTTTAGATTCCATATACCGATAACATTATGCAGTATTTGTCTTTTTGTGCCTGGCTTATTTTATTTACCATAATGTCCTAAAATTTTAACCATTTTGTCACAAATGACGGGGCTTCTTTTCTCTTTAAGGCCTAATACTATTCTATTGTTGTGTATGTGCATCAGATTTTCTTTTTCCATAATTCATTGATATATACTTAGGTTGATTTCTTATTTTATCCATTGTCAGTGATGCTACAATGAACACAAAAGCTTAGATATCTCTTCAAGATCCAGATTTTGTTTCCTTTAATATTAGAAATATTGAATATTAGGGTGGTTCTATTTTTAACTTATTCAGAAACTTCCACGAACTTTTTTTTTTTTTTTTGTGGGTACCGGGGGTCAACCTCCGGACCTTGTGCGCCAGCAGGCACCTGTGCCACTGAGCAATATCATCGGCCCCTTTTTCGTATGTGGGATCCGGGAGTCGAACTCGGGCCCTCGCACTTTCAAGGCAGGCGCTTACGCCACTGAGCCATCTCACCGGCCCCACAAGCTTTTTAAACACTTGCTGTTATATCTATTTTTACTGATTTACATTCCTACCAAAAGTGTACAGGGGCTTCCTTTTCCCCACAGCCTTGCTAACACATTTTACTGTCTTTGATAATAGCCATCTAAGTGGTTGTGAAATTTCATTATGGTTATGATTTGCAGTTCTCTGATGAAGCTGTTGGACAGCTCACATTCCTATTGGCCATTTGTGTGTCTTCTTAAGAAATATCTATTCAGATTCTTTGCTTATTTTTCAATTGGATTATTTGTGGAGGCGCTTGGCAAAGGGCTAAGTTCTTTATATATTTTGTATATTAACCCCTTACAGCTATATCCTCTGAAAATATTTTCTCTCATTCTGTAGATTGTCCCTTCACTGGGTTGATTCTTTCCCTTTTTGTGCAGAGGCTTTTTAGCTTGACACAGTCCTCTGTCCATTTTTGCTTTTACTGCCTGTGCTTTTGGTGTCACTCCTCCCATCATTGTCCAGATATGTCAAGAAGATTTCCCTCTGTGGTTTCTTCCATTAACTTTGCATTTTCAGATTTCATGCTTAAGATTTTTGCCCATTTTCAGTTAATTTTCGTATATGATGTGACATACAGGTCCAGTTTCATTCTTCTGCAAGAGGATATTCAGTTTTCTCAACACCAGTTCCTGGAGAGATTGTCTTTTCTCCATTGGTATTCTTGGCTACTTTGTCAAAGATGAGTTGACTGTACCTGTGTCAGTTTATTTCTTGAGTCTCTATTTTTTTCCAGTGGTCTATGTCTTTCGAGCCAGTACTATGCTGTTTTGATTGCTCTAGTTTTGTAGTATAGTTTGAAATAAGTTACTGGGATGTCTCCATATTTGATCTTTTTGTTAAAGATTTGTTTGTCTGGTTAGTGTCTTTTGCAATTGCAAAAAGTTTTATGATTTTTTTCTATTTCTGTGCAAAGTGACTTTAAAATTTTCAGAGGGTGTGCATTTGATCTCTAGATTTTGCTTTGGTTATCATAGATATTTCGTGTTCTTCTAATTCATAAACATGGCTTACGGCTCATTTGTTTCTTCAACTTTTCTTCAGTGTCATAGGTTTTACTGTAAATATTTTTCCCTTCATTAGTTAGCTTATTCCTAACAATTTTAATGCATCATAAATGGAGATTTTAAAAATTTCTTTTTCAGATCATTTGTTCTTAGTGGATAGACATGATATTGAGTTTTATATGTTGATTTTGTATACTACAATCTTAATGAATTCATTTATTAGTGCTAACAGATTTATGGTAGAATCCTTATCCTCTGCAGAGTATTTCTGCCTTTTTGATTTGGGAGCCTTTTAGGTCTTCTTCCCTAGGCCCTGTATATGACTTGCCTAAGACTGCTTTAGAATTCTACTGCCATATTCAAAGCAGAGAAAATGGGCATTCTTCTTCCATGTGTCCTACCTTTGCTAGTAATAGGAGGTATAATATTTTTTGGTTGGTAGTTTTTTTTTTAAGTTTCTTTTAGCATTTTGAATTTATTTTTCTACTCTCTCCTGGCCTGCATGTTATTTTCTGAGAAATCCATTGATAGTCTCACTGAGGTTCCCTTGTATGGCATGAGTCATTTTTATTTGTTTGCTTTCAAAATTCTTTGGAAATTTGGCTTTTGAGAATTTGATTATTATATGTCTTTGCAATGACCTGTTAATATGTTATAGATTTAGAATTCTTTGAAAATCACAGATCTAAATATTCATTTTCTTAACCATATTTGGGCAGTTTCTGTTGTTATTTTTTAAATAAAACTACAGCCCCTTTCTCTTCCTTCAGGCAGTTTGTAGACATTCATATCCTTATGGTAAATGTATGGTGCTCTATTTTGTTCCTTTGGTGGTGTCCTGTTTCCCTGATTATTTATGATCCTGTGGTTTTAGACCTGTGTGTGTCTTTGAAGAAACTGATTTTCTTGTCCAGTTCTTATAGGCTGGATTTGACAGGGAAATTCTTTCATCTGTCAGCCTGTCCAGGTGATTCTGGGAAGGTCGCGTAGTAAAGTCGAGAGAGGCTGAGCTGGTGCTGTGGAAGAGCTGGCATTGAGGTCCATGCAGATGGAGGTCAGCCTTTTGCTGTGATCTGCTGGAGCAGGCATGGGTCCACAGGAGTAGCCCTGGATTCTGAGTGTATGGAACTGTCCAGGTACTGGGGTTTCTGGAGCCTTGACTCATTGTGGCTGGCTTGGAACCTGGGTCTTAAGGAGGTAGCTAGAAGCTTGGTTCTACAGGGACCAGCTGGCACTGTGGCAGGATTTGAGCCTGAATCTGAGGGGCTCAGCCTGACTCTGGAGCAGGGCTAGCCCCTGAGTCCATGGAGACAGGACCCGGTACTGAGTTTGTGTGGGCCAGCCTGCTTCTAAGTCCCACTGCGGTGGGACTGGCACCTGGGTCTGCAGAAGTATCTCTGGTATTTGTGTGGGGGCAGAGACTACTGCTTGTCTTTTGGGGACCAGGCTTGGAGCAGAGGCAGGTTTTGAGTTTGGGCCTTTATGGGTTGACTAAGAAGCTGGGTATGTGAGTGCTAGCCTACAGTCTGGGGAAATGGGATCTGGCTTGAAAATGCGTTTCCTGAGGGAGAAGTTTTATGCTAAAGCCTCCTGCGATGTCAGGATCTTCTTCCCCGCCCTTTACCTAAGTGTACAGTGCCTCTCTCCGGGCTGTGCTGCCTGGTCTTGTGGGGGTGTCATAGGTAACGTGGACTCTCTTTAATGCATCCTTAATCTTTAAATTTCCATTCTTCACAGTACTCTTTAGCCATTGCGAACCTCTTTGTCTGTGCATGTAGTTATTCAGATTGATGTTTTTATGAAAAAATGAGTGCTGGAGAGTCTTATTTTGCCACCTTGCTGGTGTAACCACTATCATTATTCTAGTCTTAAAGTAAGGATTCAAAGTTATTTTTAAAATTAACTAGTCCTGCCAGTGGAGGAAAAATGTGCTGAAAGATCAGAGAAGACTGTGAAATGTGTTCCTTTTCTAAATCTACCCAACTGATACACACACACACACACACACACATACCACACACACACACACACACACACACAAATGTTGGTTAAGAACACAGATTTCTGCCTCTGAAATAATATGGAGAAGAAGCTGGGCTTTAGTCTTGGCTTGGGTATTTACTTACTGTATATTCTAGACAAGTTATTCAATCTCTGTAAACTTTAGTTTCACATCATCACCATCATCACCATCATCATCATCATCATAATCAGAATAACAATGTAACAAAGTTTCAGTAGTAATGTTACGATGCTTAAAATAATTTTAATGGAAGTCTAAATTTGGGAGATTAAAAATATCTCTTTTGCAGTGTTTCCTGAGAATTTCTCATAGAAGATATCATTAACGTTGTCTCACCCATGGATTGGATATTGGTTCAGATAGTGAAAATGATTTGACTGAAAATGTTTACCAAATCGGGGAATTTTTGCTACCGATGCTGAGCTATATTTAAAAGCTTGGATTCCTGGTGATTTTTAAAGTTTGTCTTTCTATATAAATAGCTTATAACGTCTCTGAATTGATCTCGGGAGGAAAAAGCTCCCACTGAGGGACAAGCTCTAACTCATGCTCATTTGGCCCCAGCACAGAGCCAGCCCTGCACTGAAGGATAGGGTAGGAATCTGTTCTGCTCATTGAATTCTTCATTCTTTCCAAGATTCTCATATTAAATCAGTGATAGCACTGAAATCTAGAATAGCTAAATATGTTTCATTCTCTTTGGTTTCCTAAGCAAAAATAACTCAAAATCACTTTTAATAAATCGGAATATAGTATATTTATATTGGAGTGTGAGATGGAAGCCCGTTTTAAAAATCTGATCTACAGATAACAAAATAATACACATTATATGCCAATTTTAATCATAAGATAATTTAAAGAATCAATTCAATTTAAAAAGATGATAGTGTACTCATTTTTATGCCCTATTTCATAAAAATTGCCCTTTTATTGACTCCTGTGCCAAGAACTATATGTGTAAAACTAATACAGTAATGAAGGACAGATGTAAAATAAAACTCAGAATGCTGACAGAAGAAGTGAGGGTGCTCTTTTAAAAAAAGAAAATGACTTTTTGATAAACTCATGGTTGTCTGACATTTCTACTGATTAACACCAGAGTTCTCTGAGGCATACTAAGAGAATAAACAATGAAAAATTGAATTACTTGACATGAGGGTCGGTTTAAAGATACGCATGTTCTAGCTGTATCATTTAATCACAAATGTTTGCAGCCTGAAGCAGAAATTACTCCAGTGTGAATTTTATACAGTTAAACACAATAGCTTTTATGTCATTGCACATTATCGACCTTCGCTGCATCAAACATTGTAAAATAAAACCAGTTCCTGGTTTTAATTACAAACACCCAATTATTGTTAGTTTTAATTAAGTGGACTATTTTCTGAGTAGGTCATAGAGTACATTTAGTTATGAAAGTGACTGGAATGATGCCATTGAGAAACATAGCATACCATCAGCCATAAAGTATCATGGTTGATAAGAAACTCAGTGAAAGCCATTCAGAGGACTTTTATATTAACTTTTGCAAAAGTGCACTTTAAATCCATAAATCTTTATGGGAACACATTTTAACAAATGTAGTGTGGTTTATATTTAAAAGCACGGTGCCGTTTATAGTTAAAAGCAATTGTACTTCACTCTGCCATACTGGGTCAGGGGATGATGTTCACCGAGCCCAGAAACTGCAAAATTTAGGGACAGTAAGTCCTGCGGTTTAGGTGGGGAGCATTGGCTGGCCCCACACTGGGACAGAGACCTCCTTGCAATAAGGCTGGTTTCACTGAATATGTATTAAGGTACATCAGGAGCTAAAATAAATTTATAAAAAATAAAATGTCAAAAGAATATATCCTGTATCTATCAGGACTTCTTACAGGTTCCTCAGTCTTAGAAAATACTCATTATCTTGTCCTTTTCCCAATCTTCTACGTGTCGTTTCATTTTTTCCTTTTTCTATGCGAATTAGTGATGTCGTCCTCCAACCGGATATTCAGTTACAAATTTCACATTCATCCTAAAGCCCTTCTTATCTTTACTTTTTCCCATATTGAACCAAATCCAGATCTTATATTTGTTTTGTGCTTTCTGTTTTAATTGTCTTTGTTTTTCTATTCAGGTTCTCCAGCCTTTATCTCTAACTTTATCGCTAACTCATCCTCCACACTGTTGCCAGACTAAACTTTAGAAACGTAGAGTCAATATGTCTCCCTAAGTGTTTGATTGTTTTCTTATTTCACAGACTTAAAACCAAGTTCCTTAGCATGGTGCTCTCCTTGGTCACTGGTCTACACCCAGCCTGAGTGATTCTGATTTGATGCCTCATAGTGTATCCATTATTTAATTACTTCAAATAGTTTTATATACAGAATCTCTTTATATACAGAGTCTGCCAAAAAAGTTATACACATTTTAGCAGATCACCATACTAATAAATGTCTGGAAGCTATTGGCCACCACTTTGGGCACCTCTGGTGATTGTAGAGGCCAAAGGTAGGTTATATCAATCTCATAATGTCTCAGTGAATATAGTGCTAACATATTTATACAAGTTCTTCTTTTCCTGATGTATACCTTTTTTGACAGGCTCTGTATTTTGTAGCTCCTTTTGCATGACATTTTTATATCAATTACCTCATATATTATCACTTATCGACTTGCCTTATGACTTTCTTGGACTCAGACAGAATGAATATCTCATTCAAGTTTGTATTTCAGAAGTTAGGTCAGATTTTTCCTGATTTAACACATATTCATTGACTAAGAGATTAACTGGTAATTAGGTAGCCTGGACTATAATTCTAACGTCATATTAACTTATTACTAGAATCCAGAAAGGACACTAAATTTTGCTGAGTATCAATAAATAAATGGTGGGATTAGATTAGCATATTTCAAACTCTACTAATTCCCTAATACATCCTGAAGTCTACACAAAAAGAAAGTGACCCAGTGTGGGGTGTAAGAAATGTCCATGGATCATGGTACAAACGGTGGCTTTTAATCTCTCTGCTGGGCTCTAGAAATGTTTTCAAATTTCTAACTGATTTAAACAGTCTTTCAGAGACGCTAGGAGAAACCTGAAGCGATATCCTTTTAGAGAAACTCGGGGAATGAATGCTTTACTAAACAACACATGAAAAAAATTAATGAAGGGCCGGTGAGATGGCTCAGCGGCATAAGCGCCTGCCTTGCAAGCGCGAGGGCCCGAGTTCGACTCCCGAATCCCACATACGAAAAAGGGGCCGGTGATATCGCTCAGCGGCACGGGTGCCTGTTGGCGCGCGAGGTCCTGAGGTCGACCCCCCGGTACCCACAAAAAAAAAAAAAAAAAAAATTAATGAAGATACTTTGAAGGAACAATTTATGGATTCTTGATATATAGAATGAATAAACACGGCATTGAAAATCTTGTTTTATTAGCTTATCTTAAAAGAAATGAATATTAAATGATTTTATGCAATGTATGACATGTCTTAGTGGGTAATGCCATTCCATTTTATTCCATTTCAAGGGACTGAACACTATTATGGTCAGGTTCTTATTTAGGGCACCAACATGTTGCATCTTATCTCATATTATATGTGAAAAATAGTTCCCCCCCCCGATGCTGAGTTCTGGTGCTAATTTTAATAACATAAATAATTGAACAAAACAATATTGCCATACTCTTTAAAACTGCTACAATTATAACTTAGTTGCTTCTTGTCTTCCATAAAATTAAAGTAATGGTTACATACATTGCTATGAATTTAAGTTTATTAAATATCGGTTTCTTAGAATTTTTACCTGGACACCATACTACCTTATAAAGACATGCTTATGTTGACTCAGTTAGAAAAAGAAACATAACAGAAAGGCAAAGACTTCCTGAATGGGATTCTCCCTGAAAGAATTAAAGCATATCTAATGATACCTGCATACCTATGTTTATTGTAGTGCAGCTAAGCTGTGGAAACAGCCTCAGTGTTCATATTAGATGAATGAATATATATACATATATATATGTGTGTGTGTGTGTGTGTGTGTGTGTGTGTGTGTAATATGGCCATAAAGAATAAGCAAACTGGGCCGGTGAGATGGCTCAGTGGCGTAAGAGCCTGCCTGGCAAGCGCGAGGGCCCGAGTTCGACTCCCGGAACCCACATACGAAGAAAGGGCCGGTGATATCGCTCAGCAGCACAGGCGCCTGCTGGCACGCGAGGTCCTGAGGTTGACCCCCGGTACCCACAAAAAAAAAAAAAGAATAAGCAAACCATGTCATTTTCAGGCAGATAGGTAGATCTGGAGCCTATCATGTTAAGTACAGTAAGACAGGATCAGAACATTAACTATTTCATGTTTTCTTTTACATGAAGAATTTACAAAGGAGAGAGGACAGGAAAGTATAAGGTACAGTATTAGAGAAGGAAGTATAAGGAAGGAGATAGGGCAGAAAGGGCAGAAGGGAGGCCATAATAGAGGGTGAAAATAATCAAGGTGTATTAAAATGAAACCCGTTATTCTTTATTGCTAATATGCACTAATAAAATTGAAGCAGTTTGTTTGCTTTTTGAAAAATACTAATTTGCCCAAGAAGACTTTAGAAGGTAAGTGTGTGTGGTATATACACATATTTGGATGTTAATTAAAGCTTCAACAGGAAACACAATGAATTAATTAATTTTAATTAATTTTAATTAAAGTTAATAGGAAACAAAAAACACAACTCATAGATATCCAACCACTAATATTCATATTGCACAAATATGTCACATTCTACACAATTTCTTGAGAGGCTTAAACTAGTACTTTCCAAAGTACTGGCACTGTAAACGTGAAAAAAGCAAACCCAGACTCTTACATCTTGAGCTGGCAGTCTATTCTGAGACCCACACAAAATCACAAGCAAATGTAAAATTATAAGTGACATTAATACTCAGAAGGTAAAGGAATTGGAATTTTGAAATTTTAAACAGAAGGATTGTACTTGGACTAGAAACCTAGAAGACCTGCCTGAAGTCTTATCAATTAAACTAAAATTAGGAAAGGCGAATGGTTAGTAAATGAGGAAATGGAACAGGAGGGACTTAAGAAAGAAGAGAGTGCACGGAAGAGCTAGTATCGGGTGGCAAATGACAATACAGGGGTCCTGAAAGAGTCTCCTGAGGTGAAATATATTGAAGAGATAAATATTGAAATATATTGAAGAGATAAGGGATGAAGTAGACAAGATCTTGGTCATGTACATTCCTGGGGGCCTCTCTAAAAGTTTCGTTTATCTTAAAAGTAATGGGAAACCATTAAAAACAGAGAGATGATATGATCAAACTCATGTTTTTAACAGACCCTCAAATCCAGTCAGGGTTGTGAGTGGGTAAGAGTGAAGAGTGATTATTGTGAGACCAGATAGCTAGTTACTATAATATTAGAAAGAAGAGGCGATGGGAGACTGGATCGATGTGAGTTCGGTGGATGGGGTCATAGATCTGATACAGTTAGCAGTGAAAGTGCGCAAGATTTTTAATAGAGAGGGACAAGCAAGAGGGAGACACTGATCTTTGCAAATGAATGATGGCTGTTTCATTCACTGAGATAGGCAACCTTGAAGAAATTAGATTGGGGGAAAGCGTAGGAGAGGAGAACTCTTTTTATATACTGCCTTTGTGACATTTAATGAGAGCAAATCAGAAATAGGATGTATTAGTCTAAGCGATTTATAGAAATTTTTCTCAAAAATTCAGAATAACTGTCACTCCCACAGAATGCTCTCAATTTGTTTCTAATAAAGAATATTATATTTTATAAAAAAGATTGAAAATAAAAATTAGCATAGTTTGATCCAAAATTCACAAGAGAGTAAATTCAAAAGAAAAAAATGCTAACTATTCCCATGACATTGTGTTACATTACCAGATATATAAGTATAGCCAAGATAATTGTTTCTTTATGACTCAGTTAATAATACTTTCAGATGGAATAATGTATTCTGCATGGCTATTAAATAGAAACAATACATTTTAAGTATTTATTGAATATAAATTGTATCAGATCCAGGTGTGGTGGCACCTACCTGTGATTGTAGCTGTCTTGGAGGCTGAGGCAAGAAGGTTGCAAGTTTGAATTCATCATGTGAAAATTTATGACTTAGCAAGAGCTTGTCTTGAGAAACAAACACAAATATAAATGAATAAAATTTTAAAAGTCCTAAGGCTGTAACTCAGTGCAAATGCCCCAGGTTCAATCTCCATTATTGCTAATAGAAATCAGGAAAACATCACTACTTAACAATATTGCCATTTCTGAACAGCAAAATAAAAATATCATCTAGTGATCCAGTTGGATACCACCTAAAGAAAGTACCTAATGGTTAGAAAAGATGACACAGTGTAGATTGGCCTTTACTGTGCAATGAAAAGTTGTTTCTGTCAGTCAATTTAGAGATTTTCTAAGTAGAGAAATGGATTCAAATTTATAATTCTTTTAAAAAATGATAAAAATGAAATAATGCTAATGTCTCTATAGCTGAAATGGGAGAGTCAAAGGCTTAGGTCCTTTTATGTCTGCTGGTAAATGTATTCATTCTGCACTTCAAAAAGTTAAACGTGAAACAAATTACAATCAGAAAAGTATTGTGAGTTAAACTCTAGATTTCCAGTGGATTGAATCAGGCCTATGTATTTTTCTTCCTTCTTTTTTGTTCATTAAGTCTCTCTTCTACAATAGTTTGAAACACTAAACAGTTCGATGTTAGTATGAAGCGTCATCTAGCTAAAATGTCTCCCTAAATTATTCAGACTTGTTAGCATCAAAAAGTTAATGTTGGGGCCAGTGAGATGGCTCAGTGCCATAAGAGCGTGCCTGGCAAGCGCAAGGGCCCAAGTTCGACTCCCGGAACCCACATACGAAAAAGGGGAGGTGATATCTCTCAGCGGCACGGGCGCCTGCTGGCGCACAAGGTCCTGAGGTCGACCCCTGGGACCCACCAAAAAAAAAAAAAAAAAAAAGCCACATCTCGATAACACAAAAAACACATTATCTTATTTTTAAAAAGTGGCGGCACGATATGGGAAAAATAACATAGGTGATTAAAAAGCTCAGACTTGAATTCCGATCCTGCCAGTAATAATTACACCATTTAGAATGTTACTTAATTTCTCCAAACTCAAACTTATTTCACTGGATCATGGGTAAAATTTAAATTGCCTGACTAGTTTAGGGGTAATGTATATGTACCAAACACAGTAATTGAAACTTGCTACACATTATTATTATGGTCATGATAATGAATGTTAGTATATTATAATTAAAACCAATAAAACTAACTTTTTAACTTAATTACTTTGTGAAAGTAAATATAATTAGAATATGTCCATTAGTAGGTTTAAAGATGGTCTTAAAATAAGAAAAGACATTGTGTAAAGATGATAGAGACTGCTGACATAATTTTTAATTAAAAAATCTTAACTGGTTATAGTACCTATCTCACCAGTCCCTAAATTCTGCACTTAATTACTTCCTTTCTTTGGGTTAGCTAATGGTTTTACTTTTCTTATGGATTTGATGAAATAAATGAAGACCAACTTTAAGATAGAATAAAGATGCCTTTTAGAGAAGATAGAGTAGGATATTAAATAGGAAATTTTTGTGACAAAGGATCTTGCCCTTTGCTTGTTTCAGTGTATTCTTTTGTGTAAAGTACTTGCTAACAAGGTAAAATATATTTTTAGTTCATTAGTAAATATTTAAATGTACTTGAAGTCAGGTTTCCCAGGTGCCTCCTCTTTGAATTGTATGCATTAGTCTACCATTCACACGTCATTAATAACCTTGTTATGTGAGCGCTTGACAATGCTGGGACTCTCAGGCCCTATGGGTCCAGTGAGAGTGTGGTCCGTATCTTCGCTACTACAGCGCCACTGATGGTCACATGTGTCATTGTTAAGAATGGAATTTTCCTAGCCAGCCCAGTGCTCCACCAAATGAAAACTGCCATTTTGTTTCTTATTAACATGATTCAGTTGGAAAATGGATATTAGCTTATGCTTCTCTTTGGTGATGAGTTGGAGCTGGCTTGTGTTGATATGCAAAAGATAGCTTTTAGGAAATTTGTCAGATGATTTAAAAGTCTGGTAGCTTGAACTGCCCATAGTATTTACATCACACACATTGGAAGATGCATCTGTTTCTCTTTCCTAAAGATCCTATTGTTTCACATTTATTAGCAAATCAGATTCACTTCTACAACTTCAGTGCTCAGCCAAGATAAAAGTGTCACCTAAGCTTAAATTTAATCACTTTGAGGTAAGGATGCTGGCCTGATGTAGCTGGTTAAGAAAATCTGGCTTCTGTTTAATCTACCAGAAGCTACTAGAATCCTAATGAAAATCTACTTGACTCTTAAACAACACAGGTCTGAACTGCATCAATTCACTTATACTTAGATGTTTTTGGACAGTTGCAACACTTTGAAAAATTGTTAGACAAACTGTGTAGAGTAGAAATAATAAAAGAGTTCAGAAAAAGTTAAGCATGCCACAAACACATAAAATAAATGTAAGTAATAGTCGGTCATTTACTACCATAAATTATATACAAATTTAATATAAAGGTCAAAACTTATCAAAACTTACACAAGACTGTACATGGTGCTATTCACAATACAGAAAATGTGAATAAATGTAAAAATGTAGTTTTAAATCAATGTAGTTTTAAAAAATGTAGTTTCCTACTGCAAAAAACTAGCTCTGGTGCATACTCTAGTCCCTCTTCCCTGGAGCTGCAGCGGGAAATTAAGTGCTTTGAACATCCAGTTCAGATGCCCTGTGACACTGACTTTTCTGCATGAGGAGTTCCTCTCTCCAGTAAATTGCATACCTTAGTAAAAGGTAATCTCTCAAGGTGCTCATGTATTTTTCACTGTCTGTAATATACACAATATGCAACATATATGTTATTGACTGTTTTTGTAAGACTTCCATCAACAAAAGTTAAGGTTTTGGGAGAGTCAAAGTTATGCATAGATTTTAGACTTCCCAGGGGTCATTTCCCCAAACCTCATGTTGCTGAAGAACTAACTATATATGTTTTTTGTTACTGAGTCTTGGGTGAGGGAAATTTTTAAAAAGTACTATTGAAACCCAAACTATAAATAAAAAGCAAAATAAAAGATAGATAATAGGAAATAGGAAGATAGATCTTTTGCAAAAGGTAAGGGGACCAAGAGATGGATGGAGGGGAAGGGAATGAAAAGAGAATTAAAATGTGCTATGTACATGTACCAACTCTGCACAAGGAATGTAATCATTATGTACTACAAACATGTATAATAAAAGAAAAATTAAGAAGCAAATATTACAGAAGGCACACTGCTCCAGATATAACCCCATGGAACAATTAAAAACTATCCACTAAGTCCAGAAGTAGTATTTTCCAACAAAAGGCAGGTTAACGCAACTGGGCTGTTCTGGGTTCAGAGTACTGACGCTTTTTTCAAGGGAAGTGTGAATGTTTAAATTTAAGAAAAACTATATCTATATATATAGATATATATATATATACACACTATATGTAGTATATTATATATACTATATATTTAATAGTGAATGACACATTGCTATTAATTCCCCTCAAAATGCTCCCTCTCACTGCAAAAACACTTATCTCATTATTCTTCTCACTTTCTAAAGCTGTTCTGGAAGTCCTCTTTTGTGAGTGTCTTTATAGGAGAGATCAAGAATATGGTGAATGCTGCTGCCAAGTGCCATCCACAGGAAAGGCAGACTTATAAAAATATTACAGTGTATCTGCAAATACCTTATTTATTGAATCTGGCACCATCTGACTCTGGCTCTTGCCCAAAGTCAAAATGACCATGAAAAGTACAGAATTTGAACTGATTCATGACACTGAGGCAGCCACAGCTTTACAACTAAGGCACAATAGAAAACTTCCAGAACTGCTTCAGAAAGTGGCAAGAACAATTCACCGCAAATTTTTAAAATCATATTATGTGTAAAACAGCATATTTTTAAAGATATAACTTTAGGAAAATTTTAATAGAGAAGAGAAAAAAATTAGTGTAATTACCAAGTGACTTATATATGAAATTTTATCCATTAGTGCAGCATAATGAGCTGCCTATAAGCTCCTTTTCAGATGAAAAAGGATTATGGTTTATTGCCACATAAGAAAGCATAGAATCAGTCTCAAAATGCATCAATATTCATATGGTCTAAAATAATTTCTTCTGTAAAATAAAGCCACACAATTTTCAATCTACAGTAAAATTCAAATGAGTAATTGGCAGAATATCAATGTGTGCTCCATGGCTTATGGTTTTACAGCTAATTGCTTGTATTTTAAGAGCATGATCCTTGGATTCATGTGTCTCATGATCAGAGTTATTTTAGTAATTCATGTGTTTGTCATAATTCATTTATGATAGCTTGTTCTTCCTTAAAGTTTAATAGGTAAGGCCAGGCATGGTGGCACATGCCTGTAATCCCAGGACTCAGGAGGCTGAGGCAGGAGGATCACTGCTAGTCTGAGGCCAGCCTGAGCTACATAGTGAATGAAAGGCCAGCCTGAACTACATAGTGAGACCCTGTCTCAAAAAACAAATGAACAAACAAACAAACAGTTTAATAGGTAATGCAATGCTGATTTTTAATGGTGCATTAAATAGTTTTATCTACCAGTACAGAGGTTCCTAACTCCAGGAGCATGGACTGGTTCCATTCATTGGCCTGTGAGGAACTGTGCTGCACAGCAGGAAGTGAACCTTAGGCAAAGTGTGAAGCTTTATTAACAATGATAGCTGTTCCATATCCTTGGCATCACCACCTGAGCTCCACTTCCTGTCAGATCATTGGTGGCATTAGGGTGTCCTAGGAGTGGAACCCTACTATGAACTGCACATGTGAGGGATCTGGATTTCATGCTTCTTATGAGACTCTAATGCCTGATGACCCAAGGTGGAGCTGAGGCGGTGATGCTAGCACTGGGAAGCAGCTGCAAACACAGATTACATTAGCACAGAGGTTTGGCTGCACAGATAAATAAATAGATAACAAATAAATCACTTGCAGACACATATCAGAGCCCCGTCAAGGTGAGTGGCAAGTGACAATCAAGCTACTTCTTGTGCCAGGCTTTAAGTCAGAATCCAATGCTTACTTTAGTCTGCATGTGGCCTGCCTGTTATTTTACCACTTCCATCTGTGCCTCTTTCCCACACTGCACACTTTGCCTCAGTCACAGTTTTGGTAACACCACAGGCTATCCTTAGCCAAAATGGGGAAAAGTGTCACTGAAGAGCTTCTTTCAAAGGGGGAATGGCCAATGATGAGAGAGCAGAAGATGCTAAAACCACCAACAAAAAGAAAGCTACACTGAAAAGAAAATGCCAAGTCCTCCTTAAAATACATGCTCTTGCGATCAGTGAAGCCCTTACTCCAACCCCACTTTGTGTAACATGTGGTGACTGGCTACCCAGTGGAGATACAAAAGCTTCAAACTGCTTTGTTACATGGAGACCTAGCATCCTGATTAAAAGACAAGCCCTTGGAATTATTCAAAGAAAAATGCTAGCATGAGAAACAGAAGCAATGACTGAAGGTCACCTTTCATCCGAGGTGTCTGCACTGAGAGCACCATTCTCAGTGGCCAACTGCACTGGTGAACCTGTGAACCTCTTTGCTGTTGGCGAAGATTGATCCTGCCTGCTGTTGAGGACACTGGAGTTGAACTTTTAGGAGAGGCTGCAGTTCAAAAGGGGGCACATGTTCCTCTTTTGGCCAGTGCCAGAACTAGAAAAATTGATGAAATAGTGAAGTACAAAGGCACAGTTGTTAGGATTAACAAGTCACCATGGGATGCAATCTGGGTTGATGAGTCTACCAATGCTGACAATAAAGAAACAATGCTTGTTTTTGTTTGATATATTTTTCAGTAGGATATGCATGAGGATATTCTATATACAGTTTTGTTGCCAACCTACTCCACAGCTGCAGAACTATTCAAGTCTTTGATGATTATGTATCAGGAAAACAAATGAATTGGTCATTTTGTGTCAGTATGTGCATGAAGGGAGCAACTGGACATTTGTCTGGGTCTCACTATTTGGATCAAAGAGTTTGGTTCTGATTGTGAACCTAGGCACAGTGTCATCGATAGAGAAATGTAGGCTAGCTGAAAAATATCATCTGAACTTCACAATGTTTTGCAGGATGAGACTAAAATTATCAACCACTGTAGTGCACATGCCTTTAAGTCATACCTGTTCACACGGCCCTGTGAGGAGATGGACAGAGCACACACATCTTCTATAAGCACAGAAGTGAGATAGCTTTCTAAAGGTAGGGAACTGGCCAGAGATTTTGAGTTCTAAGTGCCACTCCAGAGATTTCTTTTAGGAAAACAGTCACTACTGGCAGCACATTTCAGTGACACAGAGTGGGTTATGAAACTTGCTTACTCATGTAACATATTCAACCTGCTCCATGAACACAATCTGTCACTTCAGGGGAGAAGGGCAACTGTGTTCAAGTTGGCAGATAAAGTGGCCACATTCAAAGCCATACTGAGATTATGGAGATGATGAGTGAACACTGGGATTTTTAGCATTTTTCAAACATTTGTACAGATTTTGAAAGAGACTGAGTCAGGGCCTTCTTTCTCTCATCTGGTGCATGGTTACATATCTCAGCTTTCAGAAGAGCATTACTACCCAACCAAAAAAGATCCCCAAACTGGGAAAGAATAAGTCCTTTGTGTATTTGTGAGAAAACCAGGTGAATCAACATTGTCTGTGGTAAAAGAGGGTTAACCGTTTGTGATTGCAAATTACAGTGGCCTTAAAATTATATTTGAGACAACTCCAAATCTCCATATGTTCTGGACTAAAGTCAAGGCAGAATATCTTGAGATTTCCACAGAAGCACTGAAAAGTCTGCTTCCATTTCCAACATCTGATCTTTGTAAAGCAGGGTTTTCTGCAGTGACAGCAACCAAAACGAGATTACAGAGTAGACAAGACATAAGCAACACATTCCAGGAGTTACTATCTTCCATCAGATTCTGCATTGTGGTGGGTTATATAATTATTTCATTAACTATTACAATGTAACAATAATGTAAATAAACTGCACAATAAGTGTAGTGCGCTTTAACTACCCTGAAACTATCCCTACCCCTCCAAGCCCTGATTGGTAGACAAAGTATCTTCCACAAAACTGGTCCCTGGTGCCACTGTACTAGGTTATTACATATTAAAGATCTTTTCTTAAAACAGCTAGAATATTTTCTTTCTCTTTCTTCTTTTTCAAAAGTGTTTGTTTCTTATTTAACAGTTATAAAAATTGAAATTATAAGAAGTGCTGCTCATTATAAGAAGTGAAATGAGGCTGTGGATATAGCTCAGCAGCACAAGCGCCTGCCTGGCAAGTGCAAGTTCCTGAGTTTGATACCCAGTACCAAAAAAAAAAGACATGAAATGATATAGATGAACAGTTAAACCAATAATTAATTCCTACTTCAGTCTCTTAACTTCCTGTGGTAAAAACTTTTAACATGAGTATCATTTCACATCTCTAAGCCTGAATAAATAAATATATATGTGCACATCTTCATTATTATTTTTTTGGAGATTTTGTAAGGTACAAGCATGAGCAAAACTTTATTTTCTGGCTTTGCTTTCTCTAAATTTAAGAACATATGGATATCTGTCCTGTTCAATGAAAGTAAGTCCCATTCATTGCTTTAATGGCATCTAGTGTTCTATGTTAGAGGTGTATCAATTTTTTCAAATATTCAACTATTCATCAGCCTTTGGTTATTTTTCCCCTTTATGAGCAATACTGCCTTACAGTTCTGTATATGTGTGTACATATATGTTTTCATTTCAGTTTAAAAAATTCCCAGAGAGTCAATGCAATGAATTTTATTTTTTAATTTATTTTATTTTATTTATTTATTTTTTTTGTGGGTACCAGGGGTCTACCTCAGGACCTTGCGCACCAGCAGGCGCCCGTGACGCTGAGCGATATCACCGGCCCTTTTTTCGTATGTGGGTTCCGGGGGTCGAACTTGGGCCCTCGCACTTGCCAGACAGGCGCTGAGCCATCTCACTGGCCCTGAATTTTATTTTTAATAAATATTTCCAGATTGCTTTTCAAGTAATTTTAACAGTTGGTACTGTTATAGTTAAACTTTCAGAAACGATGCAATGTCAATGAACAAAGGAAATTTACATTATTAGCAAGTAATTTTAATATCGAATTTTAACCATTAATATAGCATTATTAAAGGTTATGAGGTTTGCCAAACTCAGAAGCCTTAAACTTTATCTTAAAGTACATCTAAATATAAAGTACACCTTAATATACCAAACTGATAAGAAAGAACAAATGACATTTGTTTCTACTAGTAAGATTAACATATTTCCTACAGTAATTGACCATTTTTTATTTAATTCTGTAAATTCCATATTTCAATTCACTGGTTGTCTTCCTTTCTCTTTTTCCCTTTTCATTTTCTTTTTGACTCATAAATGTGTGAATTTTCTTTGTTTATCAGAGATAGTAGTATACTTTCTTGCAGCCTAGTGTAAAGACAGACTCTGGTGTCAAATAGCCTGCATTCGAATCCTGGCTCTCACACCTCTTAGCTGTTTAACTTTAGGGAAGCATCTCATCTTTTCTATGGCTTTGTTTCCTCGTTTACAAAATGAAGAGAGTACGAAAACTATCTCCCTGGGCTGCTTTGGGATGAAATATAAACTGTATGCATTACAACTCTTCCCCATCCCCAGATTGTGTCAGTCTTTGGATTTTGTTTTGAGATGCTTTTAATCTCACTGAATTAAAAGGCTTTATTTTGCTTACTATGTTGATTTTCCTTTATGGATTATTATTTTTGGCTTAAACATCTTTTCCAGTCCTACGTTATTTTAGTTGTTAAATTTTATACATCTAATTTTCTAATATTTCATAACTTTTCTACAATTTTTCTGATTTTTAAAGAGCTAGTAAGTTATAAGAATCAAAGTTTGAGGTTGGGTGTGGTGGCACACGCCTGTAATCCTAGCACTCAGGAGGCTGAGACAGAATTGCTGCGAGTTCAAGGCCAGCCTGGGCTACATAGAGTTCAAGGCTGAACTCTCAAGGCTCACTGAACTACACAGTGAGACCCTGTCTCAAAAAAAAAAAAAAAAAAAAAGTCAAAGTCTATATTTATTTATTTTTTTTTCTGGTGCTAGAATTAAAATATTCTTATTTAACTATGTGTGTGAAATAACTATAAAAGGAGAAGTAAATAAAATATTAAGTAATATTCGCTATTACAGATTTTGAAACCAGTTAGAAAATCACAACATTGAACATTGCATTTTATTTAATTTATTTATTTATTTTTTATATGGGTACTGGGTGTCGAACTCAGGACCTCGCACGTGCCAGCAGGCGCTTGTGCCACTGAGTGATATCACCGGCCTTTTTCTTTTCCTTTATGTGGGTACCAGGAGTCGAACTCAGGACCTCGCACTTGCGAGGAAGGTGCTTATGCCACTGAGCTATCTCACTGGCCCCTGAACACTGCATTTTAAAAACTGAAATCAAAAATTATTTATTGTTTTGCTCAGTGGTCATTTTCACTCTTGCCTGTCTTTCGACCTCCATGAGTACAAAACCATGCTCATGACTTAGAGCTTCCTGTTCTGTCTTCCTCATTGCAACAGAAAGTGTAGCCACAAAGCATGTGTCTTTTCATGGTTTTCTTTTTTCTTTTTTTTTTTTTTTGTGGGTACCAGGAGTCGACCTCAGGACCTCACACTTGCCAGGCAGGCATTTATGCCGCTGAGCCATCTCACCGGCCCCTCCATGATTTTCTTAATGAGCCGTTAGTCAACAAAAATTACTCAATTTTGTCTTGGATTGTGCTTTTTCAGGCATATAAATGATAATTTTTAGATTTCCTAAGAGAACTTTATATTTCCCCAGCTCATTTGTGCTGAATTTTAAAACTCTATGAGACACTATCAACCTCTTGGTTATCCATGTTTGGAAGAGCTATTTGGGCTTTCACATTTTTCTATCATCTAATCTAAAAACCTTCCTTGTTATGCTGGCATAGTTAAAATCATTGTGCTTAAAATCATTTGCGTCTTCTATACTATCAAATCATATTAAAAATATTGCTAAAATTCTGTTGATACAAACCATTGCATTTGGATATAAATAAAACTTTGTGGAATATCTTTTTTTTTTTTTAAAGACTGAATAGAGTCTAATTCTTGCAGAATTTTGCAAAGACATTCTGGTTGTGACTTCTATGGTGCAGCTGACAGAAAACAATTTCATCAAATGAATGAATAAGTGACATTACTTTAGTCAAAACTATACCCCTATTGCATCTATCTCATCATTGTATTTATAGCACCTAGTCATAATTTCTAATTTGACAGGCACTTGAAGTCTTGTGGCTGAACTCAGCTGTGATGCTTGACAGTTTTTTCTTTAACTTAGGTGCTCTCATATTGTGTTTAATTCCAGCATCCAGAAAATCATATATAAAGGCAACTTTATAAATAATAATAAAGTTGATTTCACAGAATTCTTTCTTGAGCTATTCATTTTGAGCTTCTGGTCAAGCCAATATTAAGAATAATGTTGACATTAAAAATAAACTAATTTGCATTGGAACTTTGCAACAGGTATCAAAGGAGAGTTTTGCATAAATGTTATTATTTTTGATGGGTGTAACTATTTCATTTTTGCTATAGTCATTGTTTTTCCCATTTTAGAAGCCTTCCTTCTCTCCTTTCTTCTTTCTTTGCTTTTCTTCCTTTCTTGTCCCCTGCCCATCTTGTTGACTGTAGCAGATTGGATGCTTTTCTGATTCAGGAAAAAAAAAAAAAATCCTAAAACCTGCAACCCACACCTCTTATATTGAAGACGGTAATAAAAGAAACGAAGGTAGAAAATGAAGCTCCAACATAATTGGAGGTTGGCTGGTGAATGGGCCTCTTTGATCACTGTCATTGATAGAACAAAGCTAATAGGTTCACTCGATGTTGGAACATTATTTGAAATTATTTACTGTCCAACTTCAGGACTCATATGTGACTTTAACCTCTTTTTATCTTGTACAGTTACGTTTTTACAACTATATCCTCACCACTACTTAAAATGTGATTGTTTATCCTAAAACTGTTCTTTACCTATCAAGTTTAGCGGAGAAGGCTGAGTCCCATCTCCTGGGGGAGATGGCCCACTTGATAGGTAAAGTCTTCCTTAGGAAGTGATCCACATAAGCTTGTTTTTCCCTCTGTATTATTCTCTTGTCTTGTCTTTCAAGAAATTAACTGCTGGCTTGCTCATGCTTACAATGTAAAAATAAAATCATGCATACTATCTGGGGACAAGAAAAACAAAACGGAAACAAAATGAACAAACAAATCAGATGCCAGTACAGTGCCTGGCATATAGTGCATGCTTGATAAATATTTGGTAAATTTGTGGATGCATGAAGCATGGCAAAAGACTTTTCACTTTTAAAGACTAGCTTTTCAAAGAGATTCTCAGACTGTGGCACTGCTAAAGAAATGGTTGTGGCCTAGGAAAAAAAATGGAGGCAACAGAGGAATGAGAAGAAGGAAAACATGACCTTACCCACAGATTTTATCTGATTTGCAGTTGAGCCACTACCTGGAGAAAAGATTGCTGGGGAGTGAGTGGAAGCAGAGAAAATAGTTGCAGGAAGGTTGTAAGAACAGGCATTGCAATTAGAATGACTCAGGCCCACCTCTTACTTTTGTGCGACTAGGGAAAGAGAAGGTCTTGTCTAGACCCATTCCCACACATGCGAGTTAATACTCATCTACCTTAGCAGGAGATTCCTTAGTCCCTGTATCTGTAAAGAAATATAGAGATATGGTTGTGAATGTGCAGCCCCAAAGATTCCTTCTCTTGTATAACAAGGTGAAGCTGGATGTGGGCAAGAAGTAGCCCAGTAAAACCGAAAGCCCAGGGACAGGTATGTATGTGGTTGCTTGGCTCTAAAGGAATTGGTGGTGCTGATTATCAAATATGGGGTAAAGCACAGAGTCATGTGTATGTTTGGAAATAAAATCAAGAGAATGGTATAGTGGGTTTGAGGAAAATAGCATGTGTCTTCTTCAAGCTTATGATATAGCAGTAAAAATAGAAGTAAATTCAGGAAAAACTATCTATGATGATTAAATTATAGCTCACTAATACAGCAAAGAAAATCCCTTCTGCCTCCAGTCCAAGTTGTCTTTTGTGTGGGGTATCTTTGTTATGACAATGAAAAAGACAACTAAATCTCTCGAGGGAAAGCATTATACAAACAAAACTTCGGAGAAATAGTGAATACTTTCCTAGAGTGGAGTGGGATGGGAAGTTATTAAGCTGTCAAAGTGAGGCTGAATCTGACCATATTTACATAACTGCTAAAACTAACTTGACCTCTAAGTAGATGCCAATGAAGGAGACCAAAAGGACAGGGAGGCCAGGAACCAGATTGCACAGACCCAGCCTACAACAGCATCCAGAGTGAGGTCTACCGCTCCTTCCAGGACCAAGGAAGCAAGCAAGAACCTTCTTCATTTTAAAAACAATTTTTTTTTTCAAATTGGCACATTGTACATATTTACGAGGTGCAGTGAGATACTTCAGCACCTGTATAACGATGTGCAATGATCAAGTCAGGGTAATTACAGTACCTCACCTCCAACATTTACCAGTTCTTTATGTTGAAACAAAAATCTTATGCTTGAAATATGCAATAAATCATTGCTAACTATAGTTGCTCTGCAATGCTGTAGTAGAGTAAAAGTTCATTTACTCTTTTAAAAGCATCAATTAATTAATCAAAAGTTTTTAATATCAAGAGCACTGCTGGGCATAGAGTAGTGAAAATGGAATTTATATTGTCCTTGCTATCATGTACTTTGAGTTTAATAATAAGGATTAAATGAGGCTGAGGTGAGGTACAAAGGAGAAGAAGAAGAAAGCAGTAGTGAGAGTACGCGTGTGCATGATACAGGACTCTAGTAAAGGAAGGTAACTTTGTTTCAAATGACTGATTCTGTGTTTTAAACCTGTGCTGTTGAAACTTATTTGATTGGGAAAGCTTTATTTGGATGATTATGACATGGGATCTTAAGTTTGAACATAAAGAAATTCAGGAGTGGCTAGAACTTGTTTAGATTATCACATACACCAAGTATGCAAATGAAGAACAACTCAAACATTTATCAACACTCTGTCCCAAGAAAGGAGACAGAAACATAGTCTTTTGAAGGGGAGGTCAAGTTCAGGCCAATGGTTTATGAACTCAAACAATATTAGTATGGCACCCCATTTCATCGACTTTGATTACTTTCCTCCGGATGCTTACTCGCCCTTATTGACCGGTAGTAAGTTGTTTTTTCCTGTATTTATTGGAAAAGCAACATTTTCATTAAAGATCTGCAAATAAAATAAAGTGTTGAAATATGTGGATATTTTGAAATGGCTTAGGTATGGTAGAGGTTAATGACTTTAGTTAAGTCTTCATCATGACTGTCATCAGTTTCTACTTTTATAGTTTCTCAATTGCTTAAAGACCATTAAACAAAATTTAGCACAGGCTTAAAGAATCTTTATGGTAGAGCATAATTCTGTATTGGTATTATCTGTATAAGAAGATTAGCAGAAAAGGAATCTTAGTGGATTTTTACTTTGCACATTTTAATTACAGTATTATCTTAACTTTAATATACTATGTTCTCTGTAGCATGTTGTGATGTTTCTGCTAAATAAACACTTTTCTATTGAAGGCAATCATTGTACAGTTTCAGTGTTATCAGGCTTATCTTGACAATGCAAAACGAGGAATGGGAATCTGGCAGTAGATCAAGATACAAAAAACGGTTGCACTCTACTGGGAGATGTCAATTTACCCCTAGGATTTCTTGCAGTCTTTGGTTCTTTTTTTTTTTTTTTGGGGGGGGGTACCGGGGGTCGACCTCAGGACCTCGCACTTGCCAGGCAGGCGCTTACGTTGCTGAGCCATCTCACTGGACCCAGTTTTTGGTTCTTTTTCAGCCTAAATAATTCTTTTTTCACTCAAACATGTCCAGATAACACTCACGAAACCCCGTATGTGTGTGTGTGTGTGTGTGTGTGTGTGTGTGCTGGTATCAAGGGAAAAATACAAAATAATGTGAATGTGCATTTTACCATGTTCAAAAATTCAACTGCCAAAACAGTCCATGCCTTCTCTGGAGACCCACACATTTCTGAGAGGCGATGAGTGACACTGTGAGTAAGAGCAGGAATTTTGGAGCAAGATAGCTCTCGCCATGCCACACAACAGCTATGTAACTTCGTGTGAATTAACACAAGAAACACCTGGTGCTTCATCCAGTTCCTTTTCCTAAGGCTGTATAAGGGTTAGACGAGCTAATACAGATGAGGTTCTGAGAATAGTGCTTGATAGTAATGCCATAGTAGTGATTCTGTGCATCATCGTTAACAGCGTGTATACTGCCTACTGCACATCTCCAGCAGGATGTCTTACAAACAGTGAGACTCCACCTGTTCACGCAATGACTCTTCATCTCTTGCCTCTTTCCTGATTTCCCCACCTGGATATACCATATGTTGATCATTAACCGAGTCAGCTGTCTTGGTTTCCTCCAAATATCCACCCCATCTGGTTCATCAAGGGTGTGGCCATAATATGCTCTGCACCTGTCAAAAGCGCCGCCCTTGTCTTCCCAGCTGCCTCTGCCTGCACCAGGCTCACACTACGTCCAGTTTGGACCACTGTAATATGGTCTTAATGGTCTCTGTTTCTAGCAGGAGGGTCCTCATGTTCCGTTGTTCAGGCTGTCATCAGAAGGGGTTGTCTGGAATTGTTCAGAAAAGTACAGTCCTGTCACTCACCTGATCTGCCCGTAGATCTCCCTTCTTTACAGAAAGAAGCATTTGGATTCCGCATGTGATGTCCTGGGCATGTGTGGTTCGTTCCATACCTGCCTCCTCAGGCTTTCTGCCTTTACACCTCTGCTCTTTGTTACCTCCGCTCATGCCCTTTCACCCCTCCTAAAATTGTTGCCTTACGCATTAAACTGAGTACTCCTGTTCTTACGTGTGCTGTGCTACATCAGCTTTCTGTGCCTTCGTGCACATCGACCACTGCTAGAGTGCATTTTGTAGATGCTCCCCTCACCCTCGGGCTTCCTACTTATCCTTTAGCTACACTTACAGTGCAGCCTTGACTGTGAGGTCTTCCCTGAATTCTAAACACCTTCTACCTCCAAAAATTTGTGTTCCTCCCCACGCTTCCTTGGTGATCAGGTTTTCCAATCTGACTTTTTCTCATATTGTTTTGGTATGCCGTGGGTGTTCAATTAATATCTTTGTATTAGTGAATTAATAAGCCTGAGGTAAGTCAAGGAAATTGACTATCTGAAAAATTTACATGATAATAACTTCAGCTATTTTTATTATCTGCTCAACTGCAGGAAAAATGTGCCTCTCTGTTGAAACAAACAATTCAGTATTGCTGAACAAGTCCACTTCTTTTGCTTCTTTATGATCACTGAAGTGGATAAATTTGGGGGTCTGGGGCACCTACTCTGTGGTGAATGTTGTGCTGGGTTCTGAGACTATCTGGCTGTCCAATATTGAGTCCTTTATTTAAGGAGCTTATATTCCCTGGTGTCAAAAATATTTATCCTGGAGTGCAGCTTGGAAGGGAAAAATAGAGACTCAGTTCAAACATAAATTAAGCTGAAATGTCAGCAGAACAAATGGTAAGTCAGTGGATACCTATTAGGGATTGTGCCACACAGGCCTCGTGAAGGGGAGTTTCATAGCATTAGAGGGTAAGACTAATAGTGAACCAGGTAGGCAACAATGGAGGGCAGTAAGTGGAGGTTACTTTCCAGCCCAGGGCATGAGAACAATGCAGAACACCTTCATGTAGAGAAAGAGGGAGAGCAGGAGAAGGTCTAAAATTTTGTCCTTATTTTCAATTTATTTAACTAAAATTGTTTGCAAAAGTAGTAGAAGATCTCCATGTTGCATTGACTCCTGCATTTCTTTGTTTATTCAATCAAGTAGAAGGCCCTGAAGGAGAACCACAGTTTGTTCAATGAATGTGAGGGTAGCTGGGGGTGTTAGATAAAACAGACTGTTGTCTGTTAGATAAATCAGACAAAGACTAAAGACTGCATTTTAGCAATTGCGAGCATCGTGCGTTAGTCTCAATGAACTACTGACTGAAATTTACCGGGCAGTTTGGCGTTGATGGTTCTGTCCGGGAAGCAGATTAGTTCTAAAGGAAGGAGTTTAGTGTTCAGGTGTTTATTACAGAAGAGGAAGCAGGACTGGGCCAAAGGAAGGAGAGATTAAGCTGCATGCCAGGCCCGGAGCCTCCAGGGAACTGGGGTCCTTAGTGCTGACTCAGAGTTCTCCTGCTTGGGTCCAAAAGCGTGACCTTTTGCAGCTGTGCCTCAGCCAGTCCCTGGCCACTGTCAGCCCCAGAAGGGGCTGCCTGTGGGTGACGATGTTCTGGATCCTGGAAACAACTCCTGAAGGGGCTGGCAGCTGACCATCCACAGACAGTACCGTGCAGCCCCCTTCGAAGAGAAAGCTCCCCAGTTCAACCTGTTAAGAAGTAGTTTTAAAACAACTCACATCGCTTAAAATAATACTAGCTCACATAACTGAAAGGTTGAAAGTTAAATAAACTTTAGATGTGACTTGTACCAGAGGTCACATCTTGCTGTTTATGTGTTGATTGTTGCTTTAGAGAAGTCTGGCTCTAATTTTGCCCAGATTTAACCCATTTTTTATTTAGACAAAAAAAAAAAAAGAAAGAAAGGACAGTTCACTGCCAGCATTTATTTAATTTTATGTAAACACACTCAGAAGTGGAAGAAAATCTGACTACTTTTCAATGTGAAAATAAAATTTAAAAACTGCTTTGGAGTTATTTCTAAACAGAACTTGTGTCTAAATCTAATGGAACAGAAATGTGTAACAATGTTAACATCACACTTAGGAATTCTATTTTTTTTAGGATTTGACAGTTTCAACAATTAAAAATTACTATATTTTGTCAATGGAAATACCACCTCTAAAAGCAAAATGCTATACATGCAACGAGGTCTTTTGTTCCCAAAGACTACAGATATACTAGAGTGAAGCAAAAATAAAAATACAAAAGGTATTTCATGGCAAACTTTGTGGGTAAGGTTAGGATTGAAATGCATGAATTATCACAGAGTACACACCTGCTGCAAGTGCTGTGGACCAGTATTCTTCTGAAAAACAAGAAATGGGTTTAAGATTTCTGACCTCTGAGGTTCATTTCTCGTGGAAGGATGTCATGTGCATGGTAGGTTGTTTGGAAGAATCTCTGTTTTACACCCACAAGATGCCTATACCAAACGTGAGGCTTCCGTGTCATACTCTCTAATCCTCACCAAACATTGGTGGTAAGCTTTATTAGCCTCAGTCGAAGGTGGTCACACTAAATGGCAGAAGAAGGATTAAATTAGTTGATAACCAAGCTGATGTCATGTTCTCTGCACAACTTCAGCTTCCTTTTGCACAGGGTGGACACAGATCTCCATCATTTTCTGCGGAAGAGTTAAGGTGAAGGCAGGAAGGGCAAGTGGTCACAAAACCACAGAGGCATTGCTGGAAACATGAGAGGGAGTGGGAGGGGTGACTGGGCTTTCTCCCCGGGAAGAGGACTGCATGTGGCAGGCAGGAATGTTCTGGTGGCCATCTGTGAAGGGGCAGCACCTCCAGGACAGCCTGCTGGAGCACCCAGCCCTCTGAGACATGTGAGGACATAACTGCAGACCGTGCGTTCAGGTGAATGAGGTGGGCGCAGTGAGCTCCGGCCAGATTGTTCAAGGAAGCAGGGCCACTGGCTGCCTTTGTTCTTGGCTCTGAAGCCAGGCTGGCAGTGTCAGCACTGAGCTTTCTTCTTAAATGTGTGGTGAACAAATGTGTGGTGTGAAGCGCTCCGCATTACTAGAGGAGCCCAGGTGTGGCATCAGCCTGGCTACGTTTCAGGACATGGGGCTTCTTCATAAAAGCATCTCATTTATTTTTCTTTCTTATTGTATCTCAATGTTAGAGTGAAACTTAAACTTCAGAACCCCTCACCAATGGGGTCCCTTTAAGGTCCTGGGGGCCCCACCAATACAGACACATGTTAGTTTCCTACTGCTGCTGAACAGAGGCTCAAAACACCAATTTCTTCTCCTACCAGCCTGGAGGTTAGAGTCTAGTGGCAGAGTGTTGGCAAGCAGTATTCAGCTTCCCATGGGGAAGGCGATAGTCTGTTTCCTTGCTTTTGCCAAATTCTAGGGGCTGCTTGTGTTCCTTGGGATTGGGACCCCTTTTCACACCGTTCCAAATTTTTGCTTCCAACCTTACATTCCCCTCTGTCCACCTGATTGCCTAAGTTGCTTTTATATGGATGCTTTTGACTTCCTCCTGATAATCAGCAATAATCTCTCCACTTAGAAGTGCTTGATCACATCCGCATGTTTTTTGTTTTTTTGTCATGTAAAGTGTCTTGCACGAATTCTAGGCACCAGGACGTGAACTTCTGAAGGAGCCATTATTCAGCCCATCAAATATGATATGTTTTTATATAATTTGTAATACGATATTTCATACACAACTAGATAAGAAGGCATGTGTTTTAACTCCTCTGCCATACTTTGCTAAGAGGAATTTGGGCTGAATATGCATTTGGTTTTGTACTGACGGGAGGTATGTATGTTGTTTACAGTTACAAGTATGTACTTTTGAGGTGTTGCTGGATACTTGGTATGGGAATGCAGTCCTGCTTCTTGTGCTAATGCACTCCAGGTGCTACCTTTAAAGTATTATACCAAGGTCTTACTGCAGTAAGAATATATCTGTGGTACCCGCTACTCTAAATGTACAGATAGTGGAAGAGAATTAGATCTCAAAACACAGGCAGCATGAAGCCAGTCTGTAGAAAATTACTAAGACTATTAAAGAGATTAAAATGGTAAATGAAGAATTTGGATTTTTGTTGATACCTGATCAAAATTATTATCAATTAAAAATAAATTTCAATTAAGAATACTAGAGGACAGACTAGATTATCTTTATTTCTAATTCGCTTTATATCAAATAATATTATCAAAATTTTGTCACATGGAGAGACCTTTAAGGACTATGCAGCCAAAACTTATAGAGGAAATAGTATTTTAAAGCTACACTAGGCAGTTCATAATAAAATTGCATCGTTATTGTTTTCTGTAATGTTTGGGATGTTTGTTAGCTTCTAAAAATTATTTCATGTGATTATTTTCTCATTATGGATATTTATTTTCACACCTCAGTATCTGTGCTTGGTGCTTTGTTAAACTGTGTCATCCATGGTTTAATCAGCGACATAGAGGTGTGCGTGTGTGTGTGTGTGCACTACAAAGTGGCTATTGCCCTTCCTTCCTTTACTAAGCTTGAACTTGCCAAGTTGACATATAAAAATCCTGTGGTAATATTTTGCACTCTTGGCTAAAGTCCCTTTTGTAACCACAAGAGTCGGAAGATCCATTCTCTTGGGATTTATTTTATTACTTTATCAGCTTCACATGTATCCTATCTGATTGATTATTACAGACTAAGCAAGTTAACACCATTGGCTAACCACAGGGGCTCTGAAGTCACAGAGCTGAGGTTCAAGTTCATGCTTCATATTCTGTGTGATTTTAAGATATTACTAAACTTTTCCCTATTCCAGTCTCTCTTTCCTATTGACCAGTTTCTTTTTGATTCACCGTGTCTATTGTACATTTTGGATCTTATTTTGAATAGGGAAAAGAAAGAAGGGAAAGGGAAAAAAAATTGTATATATATATAAGATGGTTAAGATGGATACACTACCAATTTTACTTAGTTCATTGAAGAGTAAGGTTTGAGCCAATAATGTTTGGACAATTGAATGCTAATGTCTGGTATCCTGAATAACTAACTTAAAGATAATAATACGTAATGCATTGACCATTGTTACCCTAATATTATGTTGTTTTGAAAACTTGTTCTTTTTTTTTGATTTGTTTTGTTTTTTCTTCTCTTAAAAAAAAAAAGATATTACTAAACTATAATAACTTTTTAAAGAGCAGAATCTATTTATTGGGGAAAGAAAGCTTCTGTGTAAGAGAGACAGAAGGGGTCCTGAGTGGGTTGCCATGAACTATAATAACTTTTCAAAGAAAATTTATGTTAATTTTTTAAGAAAAATAAATGAAATAATCTAAGCAAAATGCTTAACCCTATGTGAGTGACAGTGCACTCAAATGTTAATAGTTAGGAGTTAAATATGAACTGTTTCATGCCAGAGAGCCTACCAGGTGCTTGAGTTTGCACCAGTTCTTTGATCTTTAAATCAACTGTTCAGGAGTTGTTAAGACAGTCTCGGGCAAATTAGAAAAAGATTAAGTTTTATCCTTTTGAAGTACAGCAACATGTCCCTATTTTTTTTTTTTTTTGTGGGTACCGGGGGTCGACCTCAGGACCTCGCACACCAGCAGGCACCTGTGCTGCTGAGCGATATCACCGGCCCTTTTTTCGTATGTGGGTTCCGGGAGTCGAACTCAGGACCTCATGCTTGCCAGGCAGGCGCTTACGCCACTGAGCTATCTCACCGGCCCCAACATATCCCTATTTTGTGACTTTCTATGCATGAGTATAGACATTTGGAATATTTTATAAACTACTGAAGCATGATGTTATTTTAGTATATTCCTTCTAATTAAGTAATATACGAGCATTCTATGAAGTAGAAACAATGCCATTGAAAACCAAATGTTTGCCTGTGGGTCTTACTGACTTATAAATATTTCTATTGACTGGTCTTTCTGCCAGGAAAGTAAATCTGATCAGAAGTTATAATATACAGGCATGCCTCACTTAATTGTACTTTGCTTTATTGCACCGTTTTTGTTTTGTTTTGATTTTTCACTAATTGAAGATTTGTGTCAACCGTGTGTTAAGCAAGGCTATCGGAGTGGTGTTCCAAAAACAGGTGCTCACTTCATGTCTCGATGTAACAGTTTGGTAATTCTCACAGTATTTCAAACTTTTTCATTATTACATCTGTTGTAGTGATTAGTGATCTTTGATCTTACTCTTGCGATGGTTTTGGCACGACACGAACTACACTAACGTAAGACACAAACTTAGTAGATAAATGCCTCGCATGTTCTAACTACCTCACTTACCTGCTTTCTCCACCACGTCCATCTCTTTGGGCCTCTCTATTCCCTGAGATGTGACCATGTCGAAATTAGGCCAATTAATAACCTTAAAATGACCTTCAAGTGTTCAAGTAAAAGGGAGAGTTACACAACTCTCACTTTAAATCAAAGCTGGACATGATTCAGCTTCCTGAGGAGGGCATAGCAAAAGCCAAGACAGTTTGAAAGCTTGGCCTCTTGTGCCAAGCAGTTGCCAAGCTGTGAATGGAATGGCAAAGTTCCCGAGAGAAACTGAGTGCTGTCCAACAAACACATGATAACAAGAAAGCAAAGCAGCCTTTTTGCTGATATGGAAAAAAACTATAATGGGCTAGATGGAAAGTCAAACCAGCCACAAGATTATCTTGATGCAAACCTTAATCCAGAGAAAGGCTCTAACTCTTCAGTTCTGTGAAGGACATGAGATGAGGGGAAGCTACAGAAGAAAAATCTGAAGCTAGGAGAAGCTGGTTCATGAGGCTGAAAGAAGAAGTCCTTGTCATAACATCAACATTCTAGGTGAAGCAGCAGATGCTAACGTAGAAGCTGCAGGAAGTTATCCAGAAATTTAGCTAAGATCATTGTCGAAGGCAGCTACACTAACCAACACATGTTCACTGTGGAAAAACACCATTGTATTGGAAGAAGACGCCATCAAAGACTTTTGTCTCTGGGTAGCAGTCAGTACCTGGCTTCACACCTTCAGTCATTACTTTTCCGTAGAGTCCAATGCAGGAGGCCACTTTTAAATTGAAGCCAGTTGTCACTTACCTTTACAGAAATTGCAGGGCCCTTGATAATTATACTAAATCTCCTCCTCTGCAGCCTGGAGGACAGCACATCTGCTTACATGTTTTACTGAACACTTTAAGCTTACTTTTAAGACTTACAGTTCAGAAAAAAGGGAGTTCTTTCAAAATACTGCTGTTTATTGACAATTCACCAGGCCGGATACCCAGGAGTGCCTATGGAGATGTAAGATAAGATTAGTGTTATTTTCATGCCTGCCGACATAACACCCATTCTACTGCCCACGGAATAAGGAGTAATTTTGACTTTCAAGTCTTTTAAGGAACATGTTTCATAAAGTTATGGCTGCTATAGTTTTGATTTCTACGATGGATCTCAGCAGAGAAGGTGGAAACCTGGAAAAGATTCATCATTCTACAGGCATGGAGAACATTCCAGATTCATGAAAGGTCAAGATACCAATGTTAACTGGAATTTGGAAGAAGTTGATTTAATCTTCATGGATGACTTCGAGGGGTTCAAGAATTCTGTGGAGTAAGTTATTCCAGACATGGTGGAAGAAACAAGAGAATTTGAATCATACGTGGAGCTTGAAGTTATGATTTAATTATAATCTCATAGCAGATTACATTATGAATTTAATGGATGAGGAATTGCTTCTCTGGATAAGCAGAGAAAGTGGTGTCTTGAGATGGAAGCTCTTGGTAGCACAGAGGCTGTGAACCTTTTTGAAATGACAACAAAGGATTTAGAAGGTTACCTAAACTTAGTGGCAGGGCTTGAGAGGATTGACTCTAATTTTGATAGATGTTCTACTGCGGAAAAAATGCTCTTGAACGACAAGAGAAATCTTGTCAAGAGAAATCTTTCATGAAAGAAAAATCAAAGACTATGGCAAACTTCTGTCTTATTTTTAAGAACTGTCCATAGCCACTCAACCTTCAGCAGTCAGTACCCTGAGTCAGAACCAGTCAATGCCAAGGCAAGGCCCTCCACCAGCAAAAAATTAGAACTTACTGGAGGTTCAAACGATCATTAACACTTTAAGCACTGAATTATTCAAGGTATTTACATTGAGTTTTAGATATAATATTTCTGTGCACTTAATGGGCTACCATGTAATGCATTTAGTATGCACTGAGAAATCAAAAAAATCACGTGACTCACTTTATTGTTATTTGCACTTTATTGCAGTGCTCTGGAACCAAACCAGGAATATCTCTGAGTTGTGCCTGTATTGCTAAAACGCCATTAGATTTCTGCAAATGCTGTTTCATGAAAGGCATGTTTTGAGCAATAAATTGGAAATAGCAAAGTACTAGAAGAGCAAATAATGCTGTCATAGACTAGATAAGCTCTTGTACTGGGGTGTGAATCTCCATCTGGAATATTTTGAAATTTGTGATTTACCATTTATAAATCTTCACAGTGCATTAGAATCGTAGTATGATTCTTCATAAAAAGAGATGAATTTAAACGTCATCTAGAATATGCAAATAAGAAAAGAGCCAGTGCAATGTCAGAGTGGTCTAGAAAATCAGACTGTGAAGAACGAGAAACCAGGGACACATAGGAAAATGTAGGTGGATCTTAAGAACAGTTGCAAGGCTGGAGGCTGAGCTGTGTGTGTGCACAGGAAAAGACTAACATCTCTCAAAAAGCTGCCTTCAATTCTGGGCTCAAGATGATGCCTGGAATTCACTACAGATGGCTTGTGATTGGACAAGAGTGAGAGAGAGCAGGCACTTTTTACGTTAACGAAACCAACTGACACGTTGCCAGTAGCCAACAGGCAAAAGACCAAAGCACGGAAGTCTCCAGGATTGGCCTGCTGTGAAAAATGTGCCTCTGAAAGGAGGAAACGTACCAGGCCCACCCATCACAATGATTACGACCAAGATTGCAAGAGAACTCTTTCATGCCTTTTTATTTGAAGGGGCTCATTAAATGGACAGACCTTGGTGGGGTACAAAGGCTTAAACAACAAGCTGCTTCCCCTAGGATATAAATGTCTCAAATGAGAGTATTCATGTGAAATTAAAAGTTACACCATTATGGAGGTATTACAAGCTTATGAAGGATAATTAGGGAATTTTTTAAAGGAGAAAAAAGAAATATCATCCATAGTATAGCCATTTAAATATAATCACTTTTGATTCATGCTCTTCAATGCTTTTAATGCAGAATTTACATTTTTTAAATTTTGTGGTTGTATCATATAAAATTTTGTGCTTTAAAGCTGTAGTATACAATATGTACTTCAACTGTCATTCTGTCCTATTTATGAGCATTATTTTAATGGCTGGACAATATTCCATTTTGGAATAATGTTATATTTGGATCTGTATGCTGCAGCTATCTTTACGTTAGTGGAAATAATCTGCTATGTAACTTTTTAATAGCATTTTCCCAGTATTGAGTGCTGTGCTTAAAAACACATGCTGGAAGGGGATGTATTTGATCTTGAGCCGCTTAATATTTGAATGTACTTGAACAATTATTTCTCTTCACAATGTTTTAGTATCATCATCTGAAAATTAAGATAATAATACCTGCTGACATAGACTAAGATTTTAATGATACATGCATGAAAACAAGGAGAAGCCTGCCACAAACAGTGTTTGATAAATGTGAAATATTATTGAGCTTATTTCCCTAGAGTAGAAGCAAAACAATGTTGTCTATAGGGTGTGTATAGTTTGTGTTTCTTGATTCGTGCTGTCAAACCACGTTTCTAGACATATAGACGAGTAATAACAACAATGAGTAGACAGGACGATTTGGATTATGTTCTGGGTTATGAAGAAAAATCGTCCCTGGTTGTGGTGGCACATACCACATAGCTGTAATCCCAGCACTCTGGGAGACTGAGGCAGGAGGATTGCCTATACAATTTAGTGACTTAGTGAGACCCTCTCTCAAAATATAAAAAGAGACTTGTGTGTAGCTCAGTGTGAAGGACTTGGGTTCAGTCCTCCATATTGGAAAGAAAGAGAAAAGGAGAGACAGAGAGAGAGAGAGAAAGGAAAGGAGGGAAGGAGAGAAGGAAGGAAAGAAGGAAGGAAGGGAAGGGAGAGAGAAAAAATAAAATAAAAAAAGCTGACATGAATTAGGGAGTAATCTCACTTGTGAGGATGAGGAAGGGGTGCAGGTAGAAGTTGTTTTAGCTACAGTAGCTCCAAACCTCCAGGGATCTTCTGTTGTTTGGGAAAGACCTTGTGAAGTTTGAGAAAATCAAGTTGATGCAGGTGGCTGGGCCACTCAGAATGTAGTTCCCGTGGGACCTGTGGTGCTCCTGGGTGAGAAGAGCCTCCGATCTGTTCCCACCTCAGTGTTATGGCCCTGGAGGGTTGGTTGTATGTAGAGCAATGAGTTAAAGATTTAGAGTCAGGGTACTGTTTGCTAAACTTCTCTTTATTATTTTTAGCTTTGTAACTCTGGAGCAAGTTCTGTAAACCATGGTTGTTCTCCCAAAAAACCATGGCTTCTCCTTGGTTTGTTGTGAGGTCTAAATGAGATACAGCACATGTTTGTTCAACCACCACGCCTGGCCTATGGTCAGGATTCGGTAAGATTGAGCATCTAGGGCTGATCATAGTTGTAACTCCTATGAAGTTAAACATATTAAAAAATTGTTTTTTCTCAAACTAAAGTAGACATTTGTCCCCAAATGGATATTCAAGTCTCCACTTGTAAAGAAAGAGAACAACTGCTTGCTATCTTGTAATGGAGTTTCCACCAGTATATTGCCAAGATTTCAAAATACAATGTCCTATTCAATCAAGACACTTCAGTACATCAATAGTGCTTTGAGAAAATGTTAACTTTGGTTTTCACACATTTTTAAGCTAAGAAAGTTTATACAGGGTCACCTCATACAACTGAAGGGTGAGGAGATTCAGGCAAAGGCAAGCTTCAACAAGAAAATTATAAATGAAACTGTGATATCAGAAAGCAGTACTTCCCACAGAGCATTAGTCACAGGAATAATCAGTAAATGGACAGTTCAGTCACTAGCTTGTAGGCTGTTCTGACTTATTAGATCACAATGTTCTTATTCTCATTTTCCTGTCCCTTTTGCTTTTGTTCCAATGTAAGCTGTTTGACATTACCACATAGTAACAAAGGGAAGTATACTTCTCTCTGAGCAGATACATTTGGAATTATTTTTTTAGGTAGAGTTTTTCAAGTACAGCCTGTAGTAAAGATTTTTGTGTGTAAACATGTACACACCCACACAAAGTATTTACTTCATCTTTCAAGAACACAACCTAGCATCTTAGTGTGAAATATTTCTTTTTCCTGCCCTAAATATGAATCCTTATTGTTAATGCTGTAATTTTCTTACAAACACTTCTCGCTATGGCTGTTATATCTGGGTTGTTTCCTAACCCACAAAAAATAAGGTGAATGCTACTGCCAGGTGATATCCAGGGGAAAGGCAGACTTGTAAAAATATTACAGTGAGTACTCATCCACCTTTTTCATTGGATCTGCACCACACAGCTTCTGGGTCTTCCCAAAGTGAAAGTGACCATGAGAGATTAACATTTGGAATAATTCAGTGTATCGAGACAGGTATGATGGTACCACTGAGGCACTCAAGCAAGGAAAATTACAGAACTGCTTCAGAAAGTGGTAAGAATTAGATAAGCATGTTCAAAGCAAGGGGAAAGTTTTAGGGGCACTAATGGCAATATGACTTTTAATGTAATACATTTAAAAAATTAAACATAAACTGTATTTTTTGATCATAACTCATTCTCATAGGAAAAATACTGATGCAATCAGATCCAACTAACTTTTGATAATATGACTGTGATATTTAATGAAATAGTTATTGAGTGGTTCTTAGAAGAAATTTTTGCATAAAATAAAATATACCAATGGATAGACCTTGAGACCATACTCAAGTGAAATAAATTGGACACGCATGCGTAAATATTGCATTGTCTCTCTGGTGTGAGAAACTGAAAGTGTAAATAAGAACCAAAATGTATAATAGAATTGTGAAATAGGAAGAAATTGTTCAAAAGGAAAGGGGAACAAGGGAGGGGGGAGGGTAAAGGAAGGAAGGGAAAAGAAAAAAATGGGAAAAGAAGGATAAAATGGAAACAAAGCTCTGTAAATAAGGAGGGAAAGAAGGGTTGAAGGGAGGGAAGGGGAATGGGAAAAAAAGAGGAATCAAGATATATCATGTACAGGTACAAATTCCCTATGATGAACATGATCATTGTGTATATCTACATTGTACTAATAAACTTAAAAAAATAAATAAAATATACCAGTTGGTAGGGTGGCATCATACAGGAACCGTTGTTAAACACGATAGGGGCTTGAGCTTCCTTGCAAACTGATAGAAGGGTGGGATTTGATTAGTAGTGGCTGGAAGAGTGGGAAAGGAAGGAGTCGAGGCTAGGTTCCTGAGAACATGAAGGAGGGGCCTCAAGGCTATTGGAAGAAGAGCACGGGGTGGACCACATGCATTTATGTGTAGTGGGTGAGGTCAGGTTCTCCACAAAATATTGGTGAGAAAATCAGCAGAGCAAGAGGTATGCAGGGAGACGCAGTTAGCAGGAGAATGGAGCACACTTGAAATGGTGATAATGAAGACTTTCTAGGCAGTCAGTGGCTAATGCCCCTTTGATGTTTTCACAGTCAGTATGGTCAGTAATCAATTCTGTTGTGTGAATTTCTTCAGCAGAATTAGCTGCTCCAGGGCAGGTAGCGGGAAAGTAGGTTTTTAAGACCATCTAGTGGTAGAAGTTCAGATAAAGGGGAAGAATACAGGAACAGAAGTAAGGTGTTACAGACTTCTGACGGAAGGGTTATTGATTGAAATAATAGATCACAGAGTCTTAGTGAATGAGGAAAACAAAGGAAGATGGCTGATAATTTTTTTAATGTAAAGCTTCTTCACATTTGTAAGCTATAAAATTGCTTACGGAAATTACACCTTAATAGCTTTAATTGAGATTTTAGATTAGAACAACCAGTGTTTTTATTGGGAATCATTTTGAGAGAGATGAGTTAATTAAATGGATTATTCTTGAGGAAAATTTTTGAAATAACAGAAAGAAAGTGGAAGAGATAAGACCTTGTGGTAGTTGGTGTGATAGCACTTTATGTGCTGCACAAGTTCAAAAGGTAACTTTAAAATTCAGGTGTTTTAAACTATCATTGTATGGTTCTTTAAAAAACTGTCTTTTTTTTACAATTATATGCTTCTCTCTAGCCACATTGTTTAATGATCAGTGATTTTATCAGTTTTCATAAAATGATTAAACCCTGCTTACAGGAGACTAAGGATGCTTTCAGTGTCTAGATAATTTCCCATCGGTAAGGTGAATCTTACCATGACAGCGGATTAACTTTTGTGGACTTCCTTGTACTTCAGCACGTTACGACTTCAGTGACTTGAGCACTGAAGGGAATAAAGTTTAATCTGTATATTCTGTGTTACGGAGAAAAAAAAAATCCCAACTTTTATCTCTCTTTAGTATATCATGTGCTCACTGGAAATACTCCACTCAGAATTTTGGAAATTGGTGGCCACACTTCTAACTTGCTGTGTTCTCTAAAAATCAGTATGCCATAGTCTTTGGAATAAATATGTTGTTAAGAAAATAGAATCCTCTTGTATTTTGTCTAGAAAATGCATTGTGCTTTTTTTTACTAGTCTCTACTCATACACATTATGTACTGCAAACATTACTAATAAAAAATAAAATGGAGTAAATAAAATACAGAAAAGAAAGTCATGCAAGTGTCACAAATTAATAAGCAAAACACTATGAAATAGGGAAGATTTTATTTGAATACAGGGTGTTTCACTCCTAGGTGCACAGCTTTCATAAATTACTCAACATCTCTGAGCTTTGCTTATTTATTCAACAAATATCAAACCCCTTTACTCTGCCAAATACTCATTTGTGCTTCACGTGCTGCAGCAAATAAAACTAACACATAATTTGTCCTTATGAGAGTCACAGTCTGTTTGGAGAAGACAGGTACTAAAAAGGGTGACAAAGAAGAATATGGAATTTAAATATTAAATGCAAGTCAACAGGCAAAAACCACAGAGAAGATAAGAACATAGACAGGTGAGAATCTTAGGAAATGTGCCATGGAAGGCCTCTTCCAGAGATGACTTTTGAGTTAATTCTGAAATCCACAGGAAAGCTTCCCAAACACAGGAATCCCACAATTCTGAGATCAGTACTCACAGGTTCAAAGTACAAAAGGGCAGTGTGACTGGTACATATTGACAACGATGAGGGCACTAGTGTTGAGAACAGCCAAGCACCCCGGAGCAAATCTGTGGGGTGCTTTACAGGTTGTGGGAAAGCAGAGAGGAATTTGAGCACTGGCATGATGTGATCTAACTTAAATATTCACAAAACTCTGCTGCTGGGTTGGGAATACATCAAAGATAAGCAAGTCCAGAGGTAGGGAAGCCAATCAGAAGGACTTGCAGTAATCGAAAAGAAATATGGTGTCTTAGACTAGGGCTCTGGTGATATAAGAAATAGTCAGTGTTTGAACTATATTTTGCAGAAACCTCAAGCAAACCCTCTTGAGATTAATTAAGCTTGCAGAAGGACCTGTTGCACTTTGGAGTGAAGAATTTCAGAGATTCACTGTGTTATCATGAGAAAGTTAACATATCATTTGCTATTTTCCCTTGGAGAATTGCTGTGGAAAACCTTATTATAAGAACTAAATACAATACATGATAGCTACCTTTACTTGGGTGGCGATCATTCACTGTTATAATCAGAGTATGTTAAGGACCAAACATGCAGGATTATAACATCTTTTTTAGGAAGTAAGACTTCCAGCTTGCATGTAGGAGAAACTATACTAAGCCCTTTATTTATAAAGAAGATTTCTTCTTCCATTCTTTTTAGAACTGGTATCAATAACCCATAGAGATGCCGGTGGCTCATAATTAAGCCCTTTAATTGTGGAAGTCCTGCGTTCAGGCGTCTTTCGGCTGGTTCTGTCCTGAGCATACTGTCCTCCCCTAGTCAGTCAACTGTATTCTGCGTCAGCACTCTTACTCTAGAAATCCCCAGAAGTAGAAGATAAGATATTTAATAAAGTGCTGTCTTCTAATAAATTTTAGAGCCATTTGGTAGCATGTTAAAGCACATGTTTTCATGATAAAGCAATCTCCACACACCTTATATTTTTAGGCAAAAGTATCTGAATCTTAAAACATTAAAATTCATCCACAGAAATATATCAGCTGAGCCCTTCCTCAGTACACTGAATGGAAAAAAGTTGATATATCCTATGCGACATAAAAGTTAATGAAGAGGCCTGTAGGTACTATAGGAAAACTCAACTTTCAGACATACTAAATACTAATTAACCAGGGGGTAATGTAAGCAGCAGGCACAATCTGGGCTTAGCTATTGTGTATCTAATAGACCCAAGGTCGTGATCATTCAATGCACTTATTCAATGTGTAACTGATCAAGTCAGAGTAATTAGCATTTCCAATTCCTCAAATATTTATCAAATCTTTGTGTTTAGAAAGTTCAAACTCCTCTCTTCTAATTATTTTGAGATACCTAAATTGTTGAAAACTATTGTCACCTTACTCTGCTATTCAACATTATAATTTATCCCACCTTATCGAACTGTAGTTTGGTGTCTGTTGTCAAACCTCTCCATATCCCTTGTCCTCTCTGTCCTTCTTAACTTCTGGTAACTACTATTCTACTCTCTGTTTCTATGAGATCATTTCTTTTTAGCTTCCATGTGTGAGTGAGAAAATGCAGTATGTCTTTTTCTGTGCCTGGCTTATTTGATATAACTTGATGTTCTCAATTTCTATACATGTTGCTGAAATGCCAATATTTCATTTATCTATCTATCTATCTATCTATCTATCTATCTATCTATCTATCTATCATCTATCGATATCTATGTCTATCATCTATCTACATATATCATCTCTCTCTATCTGTCTATCTATATCTATCTATCTAATCTGTATTCTGTGTTTTCTTTATCTGTCTTCACCTATAACTGGCAGTGCAAAATGGAACTTTAAAAGTTAGAGTATTTCCTCTTGGGACAGTGACTTTTCTATATTTCCCCAGGCCTAGGACATGAACAGCTAGCCCTACCTGTCCTCAGTTCAGATGCATGGACAGAGTATTCATATGCTGGCACCAGATCAAGTCCAGTTTCATCCCCTTAGGCAAGGGAGGGAGAGGTTCAGGCCCAGGCAGGGAGGATACAAGCCAGCCAGGTCTGTTGTTTCATTGTATTCCCTCCCCAACTCGTTCCTTGCTAGAAAAGACCTCAACACACCCATACATGGGGACGTGGCAGTTTGAGGCAAATGGCTCCTCCGTCTTCTTGGTGCTAGCTTTGAATAAATCCTTTTTCCTTTTTACCAAAAGAAATATCTTCCTTTGATTTGGTCGGTGGTGAGCAAAGAACCTGAGCATATGAATGTAACTGGTGAGTAAACGCACTGATGGGGACCTAGGCTGAATGCATATCTTGGCTAATGTGAATAGAGCCGCAATAAAGATAGAAGTGCATATAGGTATCTCTGTGACACACTGATTCCATTTCCTCTTTGATAGATATCCAGTAATGGGAATGCTGGAACACAGTAATTTTGAGGAAACTCTATGCTGCTTTCCATAATGTCTATAATTATTTACAGTCCCACTAGCAATGTGGAAGAGCTCCCCTTTCTCCACACCCTCACTAGCATTTGTGATTTTTTGTCTTTTTGATAGTAGCCGTTCTAAGTGGGATGGGATGATGTCTCTTTGTGGCTTTGATGTGCATTTCCTTGATGATTAGCGATGTTCAGTATTTTTTCATATATTGCTGACTTTCTGTAGAATGTTTTTGAGAAATGTATATTTAGATCATTTGTCCATTTTTAATTGGATTACTTACTTTTGCTGTTGATTTTTGTGTACCTTCTGCATAGTAATCCCTTGATGGATGAACAGATGGCAAATTTTTTCCCAGTCAGCCTGTTGTCTCCTCACTTTGTCGATCATGTCCTTTGCCATACAGAGGCTTCCTAGTTCGATGTAATAACTTTGGTCTACCTTTTCTTTGTTACCTGTGCTATTAGTGTCATCCACAAAAATAATTGCCTGTACCAATGTCTGAAACTATTTTCTCTATGCTTTCTTTTACTAGTTTCATGTTTTCGGGTCTTACATTTAGGCCTTTGATCCACTTCGAGTTGATTTAGATATATGAGGAGATAAAGGTATCTAGTTTCATCCACCTGCATTTGTATATTCCGTTTTCTCAGAACAATTTATTGAAGAGATTGTTCTTTCTCCACTGCAGGTCCTCAACATATTTGTCCAAAACTTGTTTGACTGTGAGTACATGGATTTAGTTTGGGGTTTTCTGTTCCATTCTGTTGGTCTATGTGTCTGTTTTTATGCTAGCACCATGGTATTTTGGCTTCTATATCTTTGTCCTTTTTTGAGGTCAGGTATTGTTATGTCTCCTACTTTGTTTGTGGTGTTATGTGAATTTTAGGGTTGTTGTTTTCTATTTATGTAAAGGCTATCATTGATATTTTGATGGGAATTGCATTGAATCTATATATTGCTTTGGATAGTGGAAGCATTTCAATAATACTATTTTTTCAATCTGTGAACTCATGAAGGGTATTTTTCCACTATTGCGCACTCTTCTATTTCTTCAATTAGTGTGTTACAATACTTCGGCAGTTAAATTCATTCCTAGGGTTTTTTGATAGCTATTGCAAATGGGGTTTTGACTTATTTTTTTCAGGAAGTTCGCTACTGATATGTAAAAACACTACTAAGTTTTGTGTTTTTATTTCACAACCTGCAACGTCACCGAATTTGTTTACTGCCTCGAACATTTTTTGGTCAAATCTACATTTTTCTACTTGAGATCATATCATATGAAAATGAAGATGATTTGACTTCTTATGTTCCCACTGGGCCATTCTTTGTTTCTTTCTCTGGCTGACTGCACTTCCACTTCCAGCCTGTGCTGACTCTGACTGACGAAATCAGTCAACCTTGTCGCTTCCCAGTCTTAAAGAGAACACTTTCAGCTTGTCCTCACTCAATATGATTTGGGCCGTGTGTGACATTTATAGCATTTTTCATATTGAGGTACATTTCTGCTATACATAATCTGTTGAGAGTTTTCACCATAAAAGGATGGTGAATTTTATCAAATATTTTCTGCATCTTTTGTGATAATTAAACGGGTTTTGTCATTCAGTCGGTTATGTCATATATCCAATATTGCTTTGGATATGTTGAATCAGTCTTCATCCCTAAGATAAATACTACTTTATTTGCCGTGTAATCTTTTGATATGCTATTGAATTCAGAATGCTTGCATTTTGTTGAGATATTTTGTGTCTGTCTTCTTGACTTTTGTGTGTGTGTGTGTGTGTGTGTTTGGTTTTGGAATCAGAACAACCCTGTTTTCATAGAATTAGTTTGGAAGAATTCCTTTACTTTTGAAGTAGTTTGAGATGAATTAGCATTTAGTTACTCTTTAAAAGTTCTGTAAAATTCTGCAGCGAAGCTATCTTGTCCTGGAATTTTCTTGTTCAGGGATTTTTGTTTTTATTACTAACTCAATCTTGTTATACATTATTAGTTTTTTCAGATTGTCTATTTCTTCATGGTTCAATGTTGGTCTATTTCTTCATGGTTCAATGTTTAATAACAATTTATAATTTATCCCTTAATAATTTATCCCTTTCTTTGAAAAAAAGTCCCTTTCTTCTAAGTTTTCCAAATTGTTGATGTCTCAGAGCTTGTTTCGTTCATATCCTTTCTTATATTCTCTCCTATGTGACATATCTAACTGCACTCACCCTTCTTTTGTCTCTATCTCTGCTAAACACATGGTTCATCTCCTCTACTTGAATGCCATAGTTCACTTTGGCAATGACCTAGGGAAAGAATGACTGTTTTCATCTTTCTATGGTCTAGTTTCTTCTCTGAAATATCTCTTATGTCTGATGCTATTTATTCATTTCTTCCAATTCAAGGAAATATCTTTACTTCCTTCACAATCTATAAATTTAACTCAATTATTTTGAAGCTACTGGAAGCTCTATCATTCTTTACTTCTAAGATTTATTTGTTGAAGAGTTTGTAAGTGAACTTTAGCCCATTTTCCTATTTGTAAGTTTTTCAACATTTATCAGTTGTTTTCAGATATGTATAGTACTTATCACTCTAAAAGCAATCAAAATGTTACCATAACCTCATGTGAAAAGAAACTGGTTTAGATATTCCCTGTAGATTACTAATAAATGTCTACTAGTTATAATAATTACCATACTGGTGAAATGAAAATTGCAAAATGGCAACTGAAGAGTCATCTTAAATGATTTTAAAACTTAAATGATTTTAAATAAAATTATATGCACAAATTCAAAATGGATAATTCAAATAATAGAAATATAAAATACAAAGATTTCTATAATTTCTACAATTTGAATGACTATTCTTACTGTCAAAATTATGAAGTAGGCAAGTTGGTATTAAGAATTCTTTATTTTATGTATATTTTTACCATACAATTTTCCCATGCGCATATTTTGTATTTTTTTTTTTTACATTTTCTGCTTAAATCCAAAGTTAAAATAGAATTATTTTTCATCTTATTCATACTAAAGAGTAGAAAATATAGTTTGTGGCATGACCTACATAAACTAAAACAAAAATGGAAACAAAGTTCTCTTTATTTGAAATACCATTCATTACCAAGCTACAGCTATGGGTGGAGGAAAAGGTGGTAATTATCTATTCTGAAATTTTACCATTACTTTCCTTTTCACTAAATGGTAGGGCTGAGCTCAGTGGTTAAAAACAAAATAAATCTCCAAGTTACATGCAAATTTCATTTTCAAAAATATAATGCCTAGGGAGATACATTATACAATGGAAAACATCTATAGCAATTTGAATATGTATAAAAGTCTAACTTATTTTAGGGTATAAGGGAAACAAACTGTCTAAAGATAAATTCAGTTTTGGGACTAAATTGGCCACAACTGACAATTCCCTTGATATACAATTTATAAATAATCACTTTGATGGCAATTTGAGGATTGATGCCTACTATTACCAGAAAAAATATTTCAATAAGTCTATGCTTGGTTCTATGCAAAGCTATTTGGAGTTAAATTTTCCATGAGATTTTATTGTTAGAAACTCTTGAAACAAAGATTTTCTTTACAACAAAGATTTTAAAGAGAAAACCTTTTTAGAATGCCACATAATTTAAAATTTTATCACTTAGCCTAGCAGTGATAAATATAGCATGAAGCCTATTTGTGCACACATCTACACGCGCACAAAATAATAATATGTTGCAAGATTTTTTGGAATAAATATTTATAACTGGTTAGACTTTCTCAAAGGTGTTGAACATTATAAGATACAGTAACATTTTATAATCAAATTTATTGATAATTTCTGTTTATGTATTTGGTCTTCCTTTCTAAATGTATTTTTTGCATTCTGAGTTTCTAATCATTTGGAGAAAACTCTACACTGTTAGTAGTCAGCAGGGCTATAAAGAAACAAAGAACTAAGGCAGTAATGAATGACACTGATTTTTATCGTATACTCCAGATGATTTATTTTCCACTATTTCTCAAATTGATTATTATAAAATATATTCAGAAATCTATTTATATGAGGATGTGTGTCTAACTTTTTATGGCTCAATAAAAGTAGCTCACATTGAGGGACTAGTTCAAGTTTGTAAAATATTTTCAAATATTTTAAAAACAACTAAAACAAATAGAATGCCAAAGTTTCTTATAACTTAATTTAAGAATAATAATAAAAATGACTCATTTTGAGACATTTTACTTTTGAGGTTTTTTTTTTTACAAATCTGAATCATATGAATCAAATTCCTATTTAAAAAGGAACTCATTTCTTTCCTCTTTGTGTTAATTCCCAGAGGGTGGGAGGATATGATGGTTAAATGTGCTGCAGACGTGACTATGGTCTTTGTGATGATGTCTGACACCCAAAGTCAATATAGATCATAATTTTAGTCACATTATTGTGCTTTCAGTAAGTTTAGCTTTAAAGACCTATGAGAACAGTTGGATAAATGGTAAAAGCCGAGGATAGATGCAAAAAGAAATGAATAACTGACAGAGTGACTATGGCAAGCTGTCCAGCTATCCAGACCACACAGAGAGCAGCTTGATTTATATGTAGAACACAACAGACGGCAAAGCCCAACTGTAGCAATGCCCTGAGCACAGGAAAAGCATGATCCTAGGAGATTTGCATAGCTAGTGAATACCTGTTTCCAGTTTCAAGGAGTGGGAAGGGTGTATGAAATATGTTTGGGAATGGAAGGAAAAAATGACGGAACCCCAGTGAGCTAATTTAATTCCAAGAGAAAGCTCAGATCCCAACAGGACTAACTATAGTGAAACTGCAATGCAGAAAGAGAGGTTAATTGATGCAATGAAAAGCTTTTATAGGCATAAGCAGAAAGCTGCATACCATGGCTCTCATCCAGGCACATTGGGTACTAGACTCATGGATCTTGTAGGTGGTGGCTGCTAAAATTTCCCACCATGCCCAGAACTTAATGGTGTTACCATGAGAGGTTGGTATCAATGACATCAGAATAAGTTTACCCAATTAATTTTGGAACTCTAACCATGCATTTTAGTATTTTTGACATAGATTTTTGTATCAGAATGCTTAGGTAAGCAGGTTTCATTACTGAGGCTGATTTTGTAATGTCTGCAAGTGCCTTCATTCAACTGTTTAGATGACAGCAAATTGCTGAATTTGGCAATATATTTTCTCTAAATGAGTTCTCTAAAGTAACCACTATTTATTTATTTATTTGATTTTTCCTTGTATATATTTCTATTCCTTTTCAAATTAGGTCTTGTAATACTTCTTCAATAAAACATTATTTCTTAATGTTTTCTAATGAATAGAAATATCATGATGAAAACTTGGAGCAGGGTAATATGTGTAAGTAATCATACTAAAAATTTAAAGCAATAAAAGAGAAATATGGACTTTGAGAAAAGATGTACTGTAATTCTTTTCTTTTCAAGGGGCCGAATTGATTCTGTACACAATTTTGTTTCCCTTGAATTGTTCTTAGATTAATCTTCCCAAATCAAGGAATTTTTTTTAGCATTCACCTGTAAGTTTAGAATATGCTTGTCAAGTCAAAACTCTCTTGAAATATCAAGGTCGCCTTTGTTGGTGAACATTTATAAATCAAGATGTTTTCTATGTTTCAAAAATTCTACTTTCTTCTTTTTCCATCTGCATGCTTCAAGATTTATAATAGACAGCCAGAAGCAATGATGGAATTTTTAATTTTATAGAACTCCAAGTAGGGAATCTCATTTGTTGTTTTTTATTGAATACTTGTTTAAGGCTTCTGAATAGTTTTGGGCAGGAACTCCCTTTCTTTCCTTCAGGTTGAAATTATGTAGCATTGAGAAATGTTCCTGGAGTTAATGAATAAATACAATTATTTTCAGGCTTTGAATTACTTCCCAAATCTTTTATGGTCACTCTACAAGAGTGAGTGTTAGCACACCGAGGCATAGCTAATTGTGAGCTTGGTAGATTCAGCGGTGTTTGGATGTTTCACTTGGAAGCAGGAATACTCCGTATGCCACTCAAATGACACCATTCTGTGTGTTTTACAAGTGTCTCTGTGACACGGTGCCGGATCTTTTGTCTATGTGTGAAGGAGGCATGCAGTTGTGAAGTGACAAGGTAAATAATCGTGTTCTGATTACAGTAGTTGAAGGCTGTTCTCTAGTGGATTTTACTTGTCACTTTTAATTCTTTTCAGTTTTTATCTGCATTTCATTGGAATGGCTGTATTATTTGGAATGCCTTCCTGTTGGTTATTCTGATAGACTTAATGGGTTATCTTCAAACCATGGTGATCTCTCAAAAATATGATACAGTGATATTTAGATTCTTCAGGGGCTTCTTAAACGTGATTGCTTTTCCAACACATTTTTCCTTTTTTTCATTTTACTTTTTTTTTACAAATCAAATATTTTGCATTTTCTACATGCCCTGAGCAAGCTTCTGTTTTAATCTTCCATGACTTAATCTACTAACTAAATATGAGATAGCTGGTGAGGCAGTTAGGAAAGAGTGTGTTATCATTTCCTGTTCTGCTTGCCTGCTGTGATTTGCTCTTTTAATTTACAAGCAATAGGCTTCACTGTGCAGCTTCCTAAGAGATAATTCAGTGCCTGACAAAAAAAAAATATTTGTAAGCCTTTTAGGGTTTAGTGAAAGTCTAAGAGTGAATTTGTGAAAATGGCTTATTATGCAATTCATGATGCAGGCATATAATGTTCAGCTATCAATTATTCTGTAAGAGAATGCTTTCAGCTCTTGCATATGCTCCCCCACATATGTTTATGACAATTTAGATACAAGGGCATATTTTGAGCTCATATCTCTTTCCCCTATAGTGTACATTTACCAAACAGCTCTTTGATAGAGGATACGGTAATTACTGAGTTATGCCAGTCAAGTGTCTGATTGGAGGGAATAATTTATTTTTGTATGAAAAACTGTTAAAAACATGAAAATGTGAAAATTCGTGGAGAAGACATGTATAGAACATGCAGCCTTTTTATGTTTCATACATCATGATAATTTTGCCCTAACTTAATTGCAAATGCAATTGAGTCATTTAACCATCATATATGGCAAAGGTTATATGATGCTGAACCATGAAGCAGATGGTGGAATTTCAGAATGCATAATTTTATGGGATGCTTTTTCAAAGTTTGCTAAAGTGAGATCTAGTACATGGCTTTTAGAACAAGTTAATTTGGTCCGGAACCTTATATATAAGCAATTTGGCAATGCAGTTACAAGAGAAATTGGTCTTTGCATAACATTGAATCCATGCCAAATTTTTAGTGTTCATAGCGTAGGTTATCAAAAATGAAAGGACGTGCAATTTTTTTTTTGTGGGTACCGGGGGTCAAACTCAGGACCTCACGCTTGCCAGCAGGCGCTTGTGCTGCTGAGCAATATCACCGGCCCTTTATTCCTTTTTATGTGGGTACCAGGAGTCGAACTCAGGACCTTGTGCTTGCCAGGCAGGCGCTTATGCCGCTGAGTTATCTCACTGGCCCCAGGATGTACAATTTTTAAAGAACTGTGCATTTACTGATTTTTAGTATGTACCAGTGAAGTGGTGGACCGAAATTGATGTATTCTTGGAGGTGTAGGTGGATTCCATTTTGGTAACTAAGAGTCTTAAAGCATAAGTATGGAAATGGTTAAGACAAACAGTAATCATTCTCCATTCTTGATTTTCCCTTATTTAAATTGCAGTTGCACCAAAATGATGTTGTGAAGTTAATCTCAATTATTGTATATTTTCTGTTGATAAAGACATGAATCCAAATTTTAAATAGTAAGTGTATTGTGTAATGTATTCTAAGTATAAAACTGTAAATTCCTCCAACTCAACTCAAAACCTTTGCATATGTAGGTAGAACAGAAACAAATATCATCCTTACTAAAAAATAAATACAGAATCAATATATAATAAATATCAGAATTGTTCAACTATGAAACCATAGTATATTCATTTAAATAGTTCTGACATACATTTAAATGTTGTTCATTCATAGATCCACCAAAACTTCTTGCATTTGATTTTATGTTTGACTGTTTGCTGAAACTTATACCAATGACTTACATAAGACATAGTAGACATTTGTCCCTTTCCTAAATGCTTCGTACACATTGACTTTTCAAATTCTCACCCCAACTCTTTAAGGTAGTCGTGTTTGATTTTACAGACAAGGAAATCATTTGCCTAGGATTACAGCTTCTGAGAGGCAGAGGCAGCATTCTGGCCTAGTCGGGCTGATTCCAGAATTTTCATTCCTACCAATACTCTGTGCTGATTCTCTGATAGTAGTTCTATAAGTTAGTTATTATTACCATAAAAAATAAGAAATAAGGCCAAACAGACAGAGAAGGAAATCTGAAAACAGGATCAGACTATCAGGCAAGTACTAAAAGGAAAATGACAAATAAATGCTATTTCGTGAAAACCTGGAAAATAAGGACAGGGGGAAAAAGGATGTGATATCTGGAGCTATTAAGAAATCTACACTGTATGGTCATCACTGAAAATCTATTACAAGCTTCTGGCATGTCCATGAAATGTTTTTGCTCACTTTTGAAAATTATCTTAGTCCATTTCACAAAGAGCACATTGATGTGTTGCATGTTAGGCCGTGCATACTGGCCCCATGGAATGTGTTTGGGTTTATTTAGGTAACAACCTTGCTCTTGCTTTGCCCTCGGGTCAGCGTGGCCCTGGTGATAATTCTGTGCCACGCCTGTGGCCTCCAGGACTGCCTGGTGCGGCAGCAAAACTCCACAGGGCCCATGCCTCTCACCGGTGGCCCTGATTGCGCCTTGGAAGGGCTGCACTTTGAGTTTGGGAGAGGGGAGCCGTCAGGTATGTCCTTCTCTCTTCTTCCCCTGGCTAGATTTTACAGCGACATAATCATTACATAATGCCTGCCTGGAAATGTCTAATGAGTGCTAACCACCAGCCTGTTCCATAGCCAGGGCTGGACGTGGCCGTGTCCCCCTTATATTTGCTGTCTCTCATGTCCCACCCTGTCCCCATCACTCTCATCTCCCTTTCTTCTGTGATCCTGGGTAAAGCATCACTGTGTAAGATTTGACCCAAATTCTCTTTCCTAGGGAAACTGAGGTGAGCTAAAACGGGGCGTAATAGTTTAAATGCAGTTTGAGTCCTCTAAAGATCATATGTAGTGGCCTTCAAAAATGTTCTTTAATTTATTTTCACTGATACATAGTACACTATATTTCTCTACTCAGTGATAATTCTCGAACAAGGAATTCTACATTGCTAAAATTACTATCCTCTTGATGTAGGAAGGTATAGCTCATTGTGGTGTATGTGTTGCCTAAAAGTGTTCTGTAGCTAGATATATCTTAGGAAATATTTTTTTTCAATTCTTCTGCACTCCAGTGGTATATAAACAATTACATGTTTAAGTATATCATGTTTTTATCTATACTATTCTAGGACAACAAATAATATCTTGATAACATTCTTAACAGCATTCTCTGTAAGTGAAAAGGAGTGGTAATCTAAATCAAGTATTTTCAATTTAACATGCTTCATAGGAGGTAGGGAAAGTTTTGCATTTGTGTGTGTGTGTGTGGGCACAAATACCAATACACATGCATAGCCTAGCACACTTACTCATCATGAAGACCTCAAACAAAATATCTAAATATATTGGAATTTAAATATTCGAATATGATTAGAGTGGAATTCAATTCATTCTCAGGTCAATGTTATTTTAATTTGACACTAGTTGCAAATGAGCAGGTGGCAAGTGCATATTCAAAATGCAGATGTTTTATTTTCTGCTGACTTTAATTCTTAAAGACATTTACTGTACGAATTCTCATGAAAGATTATAGTAAATATCCTCGCTTAGACAGCACTGACTCGGCAAGGAAACTAAGCTGTGTTCTCTGCAATACAAGGGGAGGAGGTTCCGGAGATCTGCGTATTTGGGTTATTTAAAAACCATAACTTGGAATCCCGAGTTCTTTCTTAAGTTGTAAAAAGCAGTTGTGAAATTTAGAGGGAGTAAGATAAATATATTTGGTCATTATAACTGTACATAACTCTTTTTCATTCACATTGAATTTACATTTTTCCTCATGTCTATGGGTAACACATCCATGTTCAACCAACTGTGAATTGAAAATGTTCAGAAGAATATTTTGTCTATATTGAACACGTACAGACCTTTTTTTCCTCTATATTCCCTAAACAGTATAACAACTATTTACACAGCGTTTATATCTATTCAGGACCATAAGTATTTTAGAGATGATTTAAAGCACTATATACAGAAGGGTGTGCACCAATATCACACCATTTTACCTCAGAGATTTGACCATTTCCAAATTTTGATACCTGTATCTTAGAACCAATGTCCCATGGACACCAAACAGTGACTCCACTGAACTTTTCCCATCCCAACCTCAGCATTCAAATAGAAAGAATAAAACTGCATGCTCTGAAATTTTGTCTGTTTTGTTCATTGCTTCATTTCTAATTTAGATGAGGGCTCCTGGCATATAGTAGATGTTCAGTAAATGTGCCCTGAATAAATATGAAAAAACTTAAATGTTAGCAAAGAATGTAAGAAGCAAAGAAGATCATAGTAGAATGCCCTGCAACATATTTTTAGAATATGATTAATTTCTTTTATCTTCCAAATGAATAATGTTGTGTTTAACACAAAAAAGCAGTCAATATATATTTGAAAAACAAAAGAAAACATTATATATATGTGTAGCTTTTATTTCCCAACTATTTTTATTTTTCTGAAGCTTCTGATGATTGTTACAATGGAGAGGCGAGAAAAATATAAAAGTCAATATTACTGTTTATCTACTTTAGTGAGAAAAAGGAATTACTTGGCTGGTAATTTGAGTATTTTGAGCTGTTCACTCCCCAATAATACAAATACAATTTTTGAAAGGCCTTCTCATATTTCTTTTCCCTTTCAAAATATTGAAAGGTACCATGATGGTCTTTAAGGTTTTGTAATTTGTTATGGTCAGCTGAACACACACACACACACACACACACAGAGGCAAGTATACACACAGTAGAAAACAAGTGAAAATATTTACAACACAATTAATAAACAAAGAAAGATACGGATAAACCAAGTACAAAAATGTGTAATTCAAAATAAGAAGATCAGAATTGGGTATCAAGTCACACTCACTTTGAGGAAGTCTGGACAAGTATCGACTATAAGAGAGAGAAAGAGACAGAAGACAGAAGAGAGAAATTTACATGTTCCTTTGTCAAATTTTTATTGTCTTTCCCATTTTCACTTTCTTTTGAAATATACCTAATTTTTATCTGAACAATGTAATGATAGCTTTTGTCATTGAATCGTACAAGAACTGGCTTCAGCAATCTGTCTAGAAATTCATGAGTTTAGGGATGCCTATCACCTCAGAGTAATGCTGGTAGAAAGAAAGCAATGAAAATTTTTCAAATTAAGTGACTTAGATGCAAATTAGATGTAAATCACACATCATTTTAAAAAGAAACAATTTCCTTTCGAACATGGTGAGATGTAGCCAACAGCAAAAGAAACAAATGTGTCGTAACAGATGTTACTTCTACCACACAGGCAAATATTTTATCACTTTCAATATTCCTCTACCGGATTTGCCTCAGTTTCTCAGATTGAGTATTTTGAGAGCCTTGAGTTGAATGGTGTAATTTGAACAAGTGTTCTCAGTGGAAATAGGGGGTACATAACCAGCCTCAAGCCAAAAGGTATGATCGTGGTCAGAATCAAAGGACGATAATTAAGCTTTTGATTCCAGGGGATCTTGAATTTAATTTTCAAAAATAAACAACACAGCACAAATAGTACAGCTTTTATCTTTTTACCTTCTTTCCCCCGTCATCTATAAGCCCTCAGTGCCTACCTATGCCATTCTCTGCTCTGGGTTTCTTGCTCTGGGTTTCAGCCAGTGGGGGAAAGGAAGTTTCAATGTACGCTTTCTTCTCGTCTTATCCGCATAGGTGCCTCTGCACGTCTCATGCTCCACTTGCTTGAGAGGATGATATCCACATCAATTGTATGTAATTGAGACTCTTCTATTCTCTTCATTGATTTATATATTTAATCATTTATTTATGTCTATACGTAAATGTATGTCATGTGTCCATAAACGGGCACCTTATGAACAAAAAATATTTATCTCTCTGGAGGTGAAAAGTCTTTGATAAAGGTGCCAACAGATCTGGTGTCTCGTGTGGACCTTTTTCCTGGCTCATAGTGCGACACAGCAGGTCCTACCTGGAGGGATGGTCGGGGATCTCTCGGGTCTCTTTTATATGGGCTCTAATCCTAATCTTGATGGCTCTACGGTCATTGCCTAATCACCTGCCTTAATATCAACTCTCAGTACCATCATTTTAGGCTTAGCATTCAAACATGAATTGTGGGGAAGGAGGGATAAAAACATTGACCATAGCATCATGGATCCTTATGTTATACTTTAGAGAATGCTCCAGCATTTATTGTATCGTTCAAACTGTTCCAGCTTTGGCTATTGAAAGCTCTTTTAGTCCCATCTGGGTTCCAGTGACATATTCCCATTATTTTCCTTATTGTTTCTTTTGAGTACATCCTTATTTGTTCACACTACAAGGTGGTTGATTTCATTTTATATAATTCCAAAGAGCCCTGATTCCTCCTATTATAGAATTGGTTCTAGAAACCATGGTGTGTGTTCATGCTACTGAGGTGTCCTTGCTTCTAGACCATTTTGGCTGAAAGAGCAAAGGCATATATATGTGTGTAACACTTGTGCATACACATGTAACCTAAGTCTGTGTGTAACCATCTCTGTAAACTAAAAATGAATTCACATTTTGTCCAGCTCTGCCAATCATCACATGGATCCTTCAAGCTATTTCCCTCAGTTATCTGAATCTTCTTGTGCTGACTCTGAGAAAATTGGCTCTAACCACTCTCAAGCTCTTTACTGAAGTTTTTAATTCTAGTCTACATGAATGGTAGTTTTAAAGCTCTTTCCTGTGCCTCTGTGAGAACCAGCTTTATAAACTAGAGTACAGTGCAAGGTACAGTCATTATGCAAACTTTAATCTTAATGAGGTTTTGTTTTCAAAGTTACTTGGCTCAATACCCTTTATTCCTAACCTTCGCAGTGAGGGTATTTCATAATTTTAATGTAGTGAGATTCCGTTTTTCACATTAAGTAGTCTAGCCTGACATTCCTCAAAACTTCTAAATTACTTTTAAAAATTGGAATATTTTACAATCTATTCTTTGTGCTGTAAATTTCTCTAGGTGTTGACAAATGTAAATATTCATACATTGACCACTGGGTTCTACTACACTGAAACTCCTTATTTGGAGATTAATTTAAGGACGTTTTGTTAAGTGGACTCTATTATTGACTGAGAAAATGTGCCTAAGGGAATAATCTGCAAACACATGTACATACGACTAGGTGTGTCCGAAGGAGTCCTGCGTCTCCAGCTCATGAGTGGGTCTACCTAGGACCCCATTTTCCAAGGTTGGTCGACAGTGGTTCAGGTATCTAAGCATCTGGTGGAAGATCATCTACAGCCAAGGTAGTGGGGAACTGATGAAATATTGCATTACCAAAATTAGTGATTAAAAACACCTTAAAGCAAGTGAAGCTAGAGAATTTATTGGGTTTCCCCTTGGTTACAATGCCATAAAAATATTCCTTTCCAGTGACCTTTCTGAATTGTTATAAGGTCCACCTTTCCCATCCTTTCTAAACACTGATCTGCCTTCCCTTTCCTGTGGTAATTACACTAGAAATCACTTCACACTCAAGGAGAGCAGGAATGGTAGTATTTTTTCAGAGTTCAGTTCTAGTAATATCTTTCATAGCACTTATTTTTCTCCATATATACAAAAGTTAAAATATGTCCTGTGCTGAGAATATGAACATGAAAGGAGGTCTAATGTGCTACTGTTGTGATACGATGTATTTGCTATGGTTTAATGTTTTGTCCCCTTCAAAATTCACATTGGAATGTACTTCCTAAAACAGGATTTGCTGCATCTGGGAGACTGAGAGGTGGAGTCGCTGCCCTCATGAGTGTGGCTCCCTAGGTGTCTTATGAAAGGCTTGCTAGAGGAGGGTCACACTGTGCCCATTCTGCCTGTGAGAACACAGCATTCCGTGCCTATCTTGGGGGCAGAGTGACGCCCTCACCTGACACCAAAGCTGCCTGCATCTCATCGTGGACTGCACGAGCTCCAGAATTGTGCAAAATGAATTCCTGTTGTTTACACATTACCCAGGCTAAGGCATTCTCTTATAGCAAGACAAAACTTCACTGTATTTTAACGTGTGCAAGAATCAAGAAAATGTATGTCTGAACCTTGACGTGTATGTAGATTAATGATTGTATAGGTATGCACAGATCTGAAATAAAGATCAATGTAAATCAACCATCTTCTTAATGATAAATGTGCAGAAATTTAAATATATGCAGTGCGGACACGGGAAAAGTTCTTTCACACCTGTGGCTTGAACACGAATTATCAGTTAACTACAAAAGTGTACAGAATTCCAATGCACTCTAATTTGACATACATGACCTTTACATTTACATTTTTTTCTGTCAAGTTTTTAAACTCTAAAATGGAGAAGGGCCAGTGAGATAGCTCAGCGGCATAAGTGCCTGCCCGGCAAGCGCAAGGTCCTGAGTTCAACTCCTGGTACCTACATACTAGAAAAGTTCCGGTGATATCGCTCAGCGGCACGGACGTCTGCTGGCACTCAAGGTCCTGAGTTCGACCCCTGGTACCCACATAAAAAAATAAGATAAAATAAAATAAAATGGATAAATACTATTTCAGTCAAACTTTTGCAGCTTCCCTACAACTTTGCCATGGTGCTTATCAACATTCCAGTTCTACAGAACCCAGTTTAAAAATAAGTAGCACAGCACATAAAAATAGACAAATCCTCATCTAAGGTTGGAGTAGTCAAGACAGTTCAACACGGAATGGCGGGAAGCAGCAGGGCAGGTCTAGGGGGACAGGAGGGACCAGAAAGTAAGTGGGGAAATTCCTAGGGTCACTAGGGAAGAATGGGGTGAGAGGAAGTTAGACAGCCAGGGAATTTCTGTAAAAGTAACTATGGTCAAAGCCTTATAAAAACAGTATGTGGAAGAGTTGATGTTAAAGATTAGGATTCTTATTAAATGGTCTTTTTCTGTTGGCTTTGCTGGGAGTCTTCTTTGTTTGTCTTTTGTGGTTGCTTTTCACTCCAAAGTGATCTATTCATTGATTTGACCACGTGGTACCAGAAGTCTTGTATCCAAATTGTGCCTTGGATGGGTGTTCCTCTTGGTTCCTGACTTTGTGATATGCAGTATAAAAATATAAGAGTGACATTTCAGAACATGTTACTCTTTTCTGTATTCTTTAAGACATGAGACTGCCTCCTGTCCAATTAATTTCCACTGTGCATTTGGTTTTTCTTTTTTTTTTTACTTTTTTTTATTTTAAAGAGAAGAAAAAACAAAACAAATGAAAAAAAGAACAAATTTTCAAAACAACATAACATGAGGGTAACAATGGTCAATGCATTACGTATTATTATCTTTAAGTTAGTTATTCAGGATACCAGACATTAGCATTCAATTGTCCAAACATTATTGGCTGAAACCATACTCTTCAATGAACTAAGTAAAATTGATAGTGTATCTATCTTAACCATCTTATATATATATACAATTTTTTTCCCTTTCCCTTCTTTCTTTTCCCTATTCCAGTCTCTTTTTCTTATTGACCAGTTTCTTTTTGATTCACCGTGTCTATTGTACATTTTGGATCTTATTTACTCTTTCAGTTTCTCATACTAGAGAGACAATATGATGCTCACACATGTGCGTCTGGTTTATTTCACTTATGAGTATTTTCTCGAGTTGCATCCATTTACCTATAAAAGTCTCCAGTTTATCCTTCTTTATGGCTGAATAGTACTCCATTGTATAAAAATACCACATCTTTCTTATCCATTCCTCAGTTGATGGGCATTTGGGTTGTTTCCAAGATCTGGCTATTACAAATTGTGCTGCTATAAACATGGGTGCACATATATCACTGTGGTACGATGTTTTTAATTCTTCTGGGAAGATGCCCAGAAGGGGAATACCTGGGTCAAATGGGACCTCCAACCCTAGTTTTTTGAGGAATCTCAACACTGACTTCCACAGTGGCTGTACCAGTCGACACTCCCACCAACAGTGGAGAAGGGTTCCTTTTTCCCCACAGCCCCTCCAGCATTTGTTATTAGTTGATTTCTTTATAGTAGCCATTCTTTCTGGAGTGAGATGGTATCTCAGTTTTGTTTTAATTTGCCTCTCTCGAATGGCTAGTGATGTTGCACATTTTTTTGTATATTTATTTGCCATTAGTATTTCTTCATCTGAGAAATGTGTATTCATCTCAGATGCCCATTTTTGGAGTGGGTCTTTAAATTTGGGAGGTCTGATTTTTTTGAGTTCTTTATATGTTCTCAATAGTAATCCTTTGTCTGAGGAACAGCTGGCAAACATTTTTTCCCACGTTGTGGGTTGTCTTTTCACTCTGTTGGTGGTTTCTCTTGCTGTGCAAAAGCTTTTTAATAAGATGAGATCCCAGTTATTGATTCTTTGGGATAGTTCCCGTGCTGTTGAGTTTTTATTCATAAAGTCTTTGCCTACACCAATGTCTTCAAGGGATTTACCTATCCTACCTTCCAGCAGATTTAATGTTTCTGTTTTAATATTTAGATCTCTGATCCATTTTGAATTTAGTTTAGTGCATGGTGAAAGATATGGGTCTAATTTTAATCTTCAGCATGTGTAGAGCCAGTTTTTCCAGCACCATTTATTAAAGAGGCTATCTTTCTTCCACTAAATGTGTTTGGCACCTTTGTCAAAGATAAGGTGGCTTAGTATGTCTGGGGTTGTTTCAGCATCTTCTAATCTGTTCCATTGATCTTCAGGTCTGTTTTTTTGCCAGTACCACACAGTTTTTATCACAGTAGCTTTATAGTATAATTTCAAGTCGGGGATTGTGATACCCCCTGCCTTGCCTTTGTTGCCCAGAATTGCCTTTGCTATTCTAGGTCTCTTCTGATTCCAAATGAATTTTAGGATTGTTTTCTCTAATTCTGTGAGATATGCTGTTGGAATTTTGATTGGAATTGCATTAAATCTGTATAACAATTTTGGAAGTATGGCCATTTTCACTATATTGGTTCTTCCTATCCAGGAGCAAGGGATATCTTTCCATTTTCTGATATCCTCTTCAATCTCCTTTTTCAGAGTACTGTAGTTTTCAGTGTATAGGTCTTTTACATCCTTTGTGAGGTTGATTCCTAGGTATTTCATTTTTTGGATGTTATTGTGAAAGGTATTGTTTCCCTAATTTCTCTTTCAGTAAGTTTGTTATTTGTGTACAGGAAGGCTATTGACTTTTGAGTATTGACTTTGTATCCAGCTACACTACTGAATTTGCTTATTAAATCTAGCAGTTTTTTAGTGCAGTTTTTGGGGTCTTCTACATAGAGTATCATGTCATCTGCAAATAATGATAATTTAACTTCTTCCTTTCCAATCATTATTCCCTTTATTTCTTTCTCTTGTCTAATTGCTCTGGCTAAAGTTTCCAGAACTATGTTGAATAAGAGTGGGGACAGTGGACATCCTTGTCTTGTTCCTGATTTTAGAGGGAAGGCTTTCAGTTTTTGGCCATTTAGTATAATATTGGCTGTTGGTTTGTCATAGATAGCTTTTACCAGGTTGAGATAAAGACCCTCTATTCCAATTTTCTGTAGGGTTTTTATCATGAAAAGGTGCTGGACTTTGTCAAAAGCTTTTTCTGCATCTATTGAGATGATCATGTGATTTTTTCTTTGGTTCTGTTAATATGGTGTATTACATTTATTGATTTACATATGTTGAACCATCTCTGCATTCCAGGGATGAATCCAACTTGGTCATCGTGTATAATCTTCTTGATGATTTGCTGGATTCTGTTTGCCAGTATCTTATTAAGGATTTTTGCATCTATGTTCATTAGGGAGATTGGCCTGTAGTTCTCTTTCTTAGTTGGGTCCTTCTCTGGTTTTGGTATCAGGGTAATGCTTGCTTCCAGGAATGAATTTGGGAGTATTGCTTCCCTTTCAATTTCATTAAAAAGTTTGAGAAGTAGTGGCGTTAGGTCTTCTCTAAATTTCATGTAGAATTCAGCTGTGAATCCATCAGGGCCTGGGCTTTTCTTTGTTGGGAGGTTTTTAATTACATCTTCAATTTCTTTGGTTGATATTGGTTTATTTAGGATTTTTAAATCTTCTTGATTCAGCTTTGGTAATTTATACGAGTCTAGGAATCTGTCCATTTCTTTTGCATTTTCCATCTTACTAGAATATAGATTTTTAAAATAGGTATAGATGATCTTCTGGATTTCTGCAGGGTCCGTAGTGATATCACCCTTTTCATTTTCAATTGCATGGATTTGAGTCTTTTCTTTTCTTTTTTTAATAAGGTTGGATAAGGGTTTGTCAATCTTATTTATTCTTTCAAAGAACCAACTTTTTGCTTCATTGATTCTTTGTATTGTTTTTTAGTCTCCAATACATTAATTTCTGTTCTGATCTTTATAATTTCCTCTCTTGTATGGGCTTTTGGCTTAACCTGCTCTTCTTTTTCTAGAAGTTCAAGGTTTGCCATTAAGTTGTTTATTTGCACTTGCTCTATTTTCCTAATATAAGTATTTAATGCTATAAATTTCCCTCTTAGGACTGCTTTCATTGTGTCCCATAAGTTCCGGTATGTTGTACTGTCATTATCATTCAGTTGTAGAAATTGTCTAATTTCTTCTTTAATTTCATCTGTGACCCATTGGTTGTTCAGGAGGGTGCTGTTTAAATTCCATGTGTTTAGGGAGTTTTTGTGATTTCTTTTGCCATTGATTTCCAATTTCATTGCACTATGGTCTGATAATATGCATGGGATAATTTCAATGCCTTTGCATTTACTTAAGCAGGTTTTATGAGCTAGTATGTGGTCTATTTTGGAGAACGTCCCATGTGCAGCTGAGAAGAATGTGTATTCTGATGTTGTGGGGTGGAACACTCTGTAGACATCTACTAAGTCCATTTGTTCCAAAGTTTGGTTCAGTTCTATTATTTCATTATTGATTTTCTGTCTAGTTTTTTTGTGACAGTGGAGTATTGAGATCTCCCAATATAATTGTATTAGTGCTTATTTGGTTTTTCATGTCCTTTAGTACTTGTTTTATATAGTTGGGTGCATTGGTATTTGACGCATATATATTTATGATCATTATCTCTTCCTCTTGGATTGTTCCCTTTACAAGGATGTAATGACCATCTTTATCTCTCTGAGCATTCTTGGCTTGAAATTCACTTTGTCTGCAAAAAGAATAGCTACCCCTGCTTTTTTCTGGGTTCCTGTTGCATGGAGTATTGTTTTCCATCCTTTGACTTTCAGTCTATGAATTTCTTTCTGAATTAAATGTGTTTCTTGTATACAGCATATTGTTGGATATTGCTTCTTGATCCATGTTGCCAGTCTGTGCCTTTTGATTGGTGAATTGAGACCGTTAACATTGATGGTTAAAACTGATATGTTTTGACTTATACTTGTCATGATATTTTCCTGTTGTTGGTTCCCACTCTTTGTTTTTCCCCTTTCCTGCTATTTAATTATCTGCCCTGCCTGGTGGATTCCTTCTGTTGGGGTTCCTATCTCTTTCTAGAATGTCTTTCAGAACATTTTGGAGTGCTGGTTTGGTGGTCATAAATTTTCTTAGATGTTCTTTTTCATGAAAGTATTTTATTTCTCCATCAATTTTGAAAGATAGTTTTGCGGGGTACATCAATCTGGGTTGAAAATTATTTTCCTTTAGAGCTTGAAATATGTCATTCCAAGCTCTTCTTGACTTGAGGGTTTGTGCTGAAAAGTCAGCTGTGATTCTGATGGGTTTTCCTTCATAGGTGATTTGTCTCTTCTCCCTAACAGCTTTTAAGATTCTGCCCTTCTGTTGAATTTCTGGGATCTTGACTATGATATGTCTGGCTGAAGTTTTTTTTTGATCATGTCTAGTTGGTGTTCTAAAAGCTTCACTTATTGGGGGTCAAATTCTTTTTCTCTTCCAGGAAAGTTCTCCCTGATAATGTCTTTGAACAAGGTTTTAATGTCATTTATGCTATCTCCTGCTTTTTCATTTATTCCAATTATTCTTAAGTTGTTTATCTTTGAGTCATCTAGCAGCTGCTGAATTGATTTTTCATGGTCCCTTGCTGTTTTTAAGAATTCTTTCTTTTCATGATCACTAATTGCAAGCCTGTCTTCTATATCTGATATCCTGTCCTCACATTGGCTTAATCTGCTACAAATACTTTCAATGGAATTTTTGTTCTCTTGGATATCTGCTTGAATCTGCTTTATGGATTCCATTTCTTTCCTATGCTGAGCATTCATGGTTTCTATAATTTTCTTAAGCTCATCTATTTTTTGGTCTGTATCAGCTATAGTGTCCTTAAGCATAGTCTTCATTGTGGACATTATCTCTGCAGTTATCTGTGAAATTATTTCTGTTTTAATTTTTTCCAGAGCCTCATTCAATTGTTTTGTTGTTACCCCTTCAGATATGCCAGGTGGGTGGCTTTCGGATTGTCCCACCTCGTTGCCCCCTAGGTTTGCCTTTGGTGAATTGGATGTGTGGGGTTGCATCTTGTTTAAGTGTCATCTCATTTTTTCTTTCTTTAATTCCTGGGGTGATGTTTGTAAATTACCTATGATAGGTTACTTTATTGCTAGTGTTCAAGCTCCTTAGAAGATGACTACTTCTCTGCAGTATCTTCCAAGTGGAGCTTGCTTTTGGGTTTTGAGCTCTCTGCCAGATCCTGCCTCTTCAATTCTTTGGATGTGAGAAGTTGCTACCTGTTTGGCCCAGTCCTTGATTCTTTGGTACTGTGTCACTGTATTTTCTGTGTCCCTTAGTCAATATCAATCATGAAATATCAGGAAGGAAAGCTGTTTAGAACAATTATTTTACATTTGGCTATAACGGTAACTGAAGCATCAAACACAGCCTAGAAAATGACAGACTGAGCTAACCAGTTATTTACCACTTTTAGCCGTATAAAGTAGAGTTGCAGTTATATAACAAAATCTAAAACACACCAGAAAAATTATATGCAGTATACAAGTCCTTAGTATGTCAATTTTTCCCCTCGGAGTTTAAATTTAAAATGAGTTAAGGAGGAAATAGAGTATTGTGAGAAGAGGAAGGAATTAGATGTAAGGTTAGAGGACCAAGAGGGATCCCACTAACATTGGGACACTGGTGCAGAGGACTGGTGGGAAAAAGAGAAGGAAAGGATAAAAGGAAGAACAGATCACAACCACAATCACAAAGAGGTTAGAGGTGCTGTTTACACTCATATAAAAGCCAGAGAGAACAATGAAGGAAAGAGCAAATAGACACACAGAAAGAAAAATGAAGACAAAAACAACAAAGCAAAGAGATAAAACAGAAATAAAACCCCACAAAAGAAAAAAATAAAAAAAATAAAAAAATAAAAATAAATAAAAAAAAAATAAAAACCCCTTCACCAGAACAAAAAACTGAGAGAGAAAAAAAAAAAAAATAAAAATAAAATAAAATAAAATAAAATAAAATAAAAAAATAAAAATAAAGAGAACCAGTTCCAGGTGTTGACTCTGCTGTAGGCAGGCACCCTGTGATGACAGAGTCCTGTTCCGTGCAGGTCCGTCCCAGCAAGCCAAGAGCGGCCCTCTGGCGGGCGGTGAGCAGAATCGTGGACTCTCAGGCGGAGACCGGTCTCCTCCACCCACCACTGTCAGTGCCCTGCTTTCGCGCCGCTCTGATTTTCGCCACACCCCCCACAATGGCACCGGGCCAGTCGCTCTCTGGCGTGGGACAGGTGTGGCTGAGAGACCAGTCTTGTTCACCCACCGCCCTCAGCACACTTTCGTGGGGCTGAGAGGCGCCTCGCTGCCCTGTCCGGAGCACAAGTTCCCAGATCTGTTTTCGAGCCGCTCTGATTTTCGCCGCACCCCCCACAATGGCGCCCGGCCAGTCGCTCTCTGGCGCGGGACAGCTGTGGCTGAGAGACACTCACCGCCGGCCAGCGCCGTTCTCCGCCGCTCCCCTGCCCTGCCACTGTCTCGTGATCCTCCGTGGGGGCTCCCTGGGCGCCAGCTGTCACCGTGTGTCCGCAGCTTTGAGCTTCTGTCGCGCCGTGATTCCTGGGATGGTAGAAGGTGCGTGCGCGGGGTCTGTTCCTTCTTCGTTGAAAAGTACCCTTCACTGGTGCCGGGGGTCCCAAGCTGCGCTTCAGAACTTTTCTGGGTCCCGGGGAGGCATCTGCCCCCCTCCTGCGCTCTCCCGGTCACTATAGTCCCGTGGTCCAATGGCAACTTTTAGAGAGTTTCTCTGCGTGCTTCTTACTCATCTGCCATCTTTTTTTCTGTCTGCATTTGGTTTTTCTAAGTATTTTTTTTTTATTGTAAGTCACTGAACAAGAGCTTTTCCTAGGAAACTACTACTATGTAAAATGAAGTCGAAATTACACAATGAAGCTGGCACTTCGGTCAGTTATAGCTCTTTTGCAGGTCATCCTCCTCTGCAATATTGAATGATTCCCTTCCTAGATTTCATCCCTACCATTGCTGATCTTTAGTCTCTGCATATCTTGGAAGTCATTTCAGTTGCAGGACTGACTTGCTGAAAGCCTCACAGATTGCTTCAGGCTAAATCCTGCATTCAGGTTCCTGCTGAGTCCTGGCTGAAATTAATGGGAAACGTGCAGCTGCATCTCCGGGCTTAGCTCACCTCCATTCCCTCCCTGCAGTTCTCCCTCTCTTGCCTTTTAAGCACTCAGAAGGCTGTTGTGGTTGCTTCTGAATGGAATGAACACTCAGTTTCAGTGACCATTTCTTGCTGGCTCATTTCACTTGAAGGCTGAATTTCCTTGTACTTGGGTCACAGATCAATTTCAGCAGTGTGGATGTTTGTAATACACATGAATGAGCTGTATGAAGGCACTGGAACAAAATGTTTGAGTCTGCAAGTGAAGCTGAAATTTGAAGCATAGAAAATACCGAGGGTCAATAACACCGCATTCCAGAAGAGTTGTGTAAGGGTGCCGACAAGTACCAAACCAACTTAGATAAAGACAAGCGTTAAATAGCTCATTAGCAAAGAACCAAGCTGGAAAGTGTGTGTTAAATGGAATAATGAATCATCAGTTCTGTTAGTTAATGCTTCTAAAGTTATGGAAATTCCGAAAAGTATCAACTGTAACAAAGCTAACCCAAGTTCATAGAAATATAATGGTCAGGATTTTGAAATAACTTTCAAAAATGTTCCACAGAACTCTGGTTACCTTGCTGTACAAGTATTCTCATTTGCTGGAATTTATGAAGATGTTTTACTGAGTTGGAAATGCAGCAACTACATACATTGTGATATTTTTCATGATGAATCTTCTTTCATGAGATTCATTTTGTTTAATTATAAATGTACCACCTCCCTTTTTCTGTAAACTGCTCATGCTAGTACAGTTATTTACTTTGATAACATGGTATATACTTTATCATATCACTAATTTGGTATTTATTGACACATTCAAAGCTATTTAATAATATAACATTTATATTTAATGCTTACTATGCATTAGCTTGGACACTGACCCAAGCTTTTTACGTGTATTAACTATTTCAATCATTCCTCAGAATTCTTTGAGATCCATGTTAGTCATCTTTCTATCACGTGGCAGAATAGCGAAGAAAAACAAATTAAAGAAGGAAAAGTTTCTTTTCTTTTCTTTCTTTCTTTCTTTCTTTCTTTTTTTGTTTCTTTCTTTCTTTCTTTCTTTTGGGTCAGAGTTTCACTATATAGGTCTGGCTGATTTTGAACCCACTATGTAGCCTGGGCTGGCTTCAAACTCTTGATAATCCTCCTGCCTCAGCCTCCTGAGTGATGGGATTATAGTTATGTGCCACCACACCTTGCTGGAAAGGTTTCTTTAGGTTCAAGGTTTCAGAAGTTTCAGGCCATGATCAGATGGCTCCATAGCTCTTAGGCTTGTGGTGAGACAGACATCGTGATGGAAGGATGTGGTGGGCAAAGCTGCAAGGAAGGGAGAGGGTAAGAGAGAGAAGAGAGAGAAAGGGGGGGAGGGAAAGGGGAGAGAGAGAGAGAGAGGTTGAGAAAGTACTGGAAGGGCTTTCCCTTCTCCTGTTTTGTTCCATCTGGGCCCCCAGCCTCGCTTTCCCAGTGGCCTCTGGAAACACACTCGCAAACACACCCAGAAGTGTGCCATACTAACTTCCTCAGCATCTCTCAATCAAGCAAGTTCATAATCAAGATTAATCCTCACAAGATAGCAATAATTAATTTTTTGATTTTATAGATAAGGAGACTGGAAAGGTAAATAAGTTTTTAGGATCAGTCATAGGAAGAAATAGCTCAGAGTCAAATCCTGGCAATCTCTGGTTAACAATCCATGCTTCTAAAATTAGTTTTCTTTTAAACTGATATACAAAACCAAAAAATATTGTACTTATTAATTACTGGAGTTCCATGTGATATTTCAATACATATATATTTTGTAATCAGGTTAAATATGCCTACCTTTTTAAACAGCTTCAATTTCTTTAAAAGTCAAACAACCAAGTCCTTTCTTCTAACTTATAGAAGTGTACTATAAATTATTGTTACCTACAGTCACCCTACTCTGCAGCCTCTCCAATCTTCTTGCTCCTAAGCATTACTCAGTACCCACTGATCAGTCTCTCCACATTCTCCCTCCCCCATACTCTCTTGACCCTCTGGTAGCCATCATTCTAGTCTCCATCTCTATGAGATCAGCTTTTCTAGGTTTCATTTATGAGTGATGATGTGCAGTACTTGTCTCTCTGTGCCTGGCTTATTTCACTTAATATAATGATCTCCAGTTCCACAGTTCCATCCATGTTTTTACAAATGACTGGAATTCATTCTCTCCTGACTGTGTAGTATTCCATCGGGTATGTGCATCACATTTACAAATTCCACTCATCAGCTGATAAACAGAGGGCGTTTCCATTTCTTGGCCATTGTTAATGTTGCAGTCAGCGTGAGAGTGCAGATGGCTCTTTTACATGCTGACTTTAAAATCTATGTTCTTAATCACTGTCATCATTACAAATTCTGTGCAAATTAAAACCCACTATAGTAAATTTTACTAGTGAAGAAACTGAGATGAAGAATAACTGAAAATTACTGCTAAGGTTACATCACTACTCAGTGACTTTGGGATCAAACGCCAGTCTAATTTTAAATCAGTGACCCTCATATATGATGTAGACCTCACACAACGCAAAACTCATTTTCCACCTTTCTATGCAGACTAGGATGAAGGAAATGCACCTGTAAAATGACATGATAAATAATTTAATACACATTTATTTGTTTCCTAGGTCAGGTACCTTCCCAAACTCCACTGAACTTTGTATTTTTACACCTGATCATAAAAATGTCATTGCTTTTCCTAGAAAGCTTTTATTATAAATAGAATAGTCAACTACTCCTCATAGCAAAATAATGGATGTAGATGACATATTTTCAAGTGCGATGGCTTAACTGTATCTGCATACTCAGTAACGTGTGAGGAAAATGCTGGCTAGGATAATCTTTAATAAACTATGCTTCACTAAAATATGTTCATAAATGCATTAAAATAAAGTAATATTTGGTACCTGTGAAATGATGATGGAAACTCCATACTAAAAATTAACTTGTGATATTTTAGCAATCATGCTGAAGTCTTGACTGAAAAGTGTAGTTAACAATTCAGTACAATTATATTGATTTGTATATATGTATTGTATGTGCACCTATTAAAAGTGACTTGGGAATACTATACTATGTTTAAGAAAAAAAAGAGGGCTTATGAAAAATGTGTTTTGGCAATTATAGCCTATCCTTCAGGACTCCCCCAGAATATGAGATCATAGTTAAAACCTGTGCAGCTTCTAATCTACCACTATATCACAACTTGAAACCTAAAACCTGCTTTGATAGGATAAGCTAAGAACTGCTGTGTAAAAGTATATGATAAAGGTGGAATACAAAGTAAAATTATTTTGTAAAACTGTTAAAATAGAAGCATGCACATCTTACAGGTTTTAAGGAATGCACGGTTTTGAAATCCATGTACTCATCAGCTACTAGGAAACAGTCCTACCTTTAGGGACAGTGAAAAGGTCCAGGGCAGTGAAGAGAAAATAGTGTTTTTCTGTGACAGTGCCAAGGTATTGACACTTCACCAGACAGTGGGCTTCATGGATATCAAACCGTGATCTTGGAAACGATGCAGTTGATGGGAGGGTATTATAATGAAAAGTTCACAGGTCATGTTCCTGATTTTGAGTTCAAAATTTCTCTTTATTTGGGAAACCACTCAGCAGGTGTTAGACTAAGGTTTTGAGATGTCATCTCACTCAGATGAACTCCCATTAATAAGACAATCTCCTGGTTTTAAAAGTATTCAACAGTTATTAAGATAAGAGTCAGGGTCAGAGATGCAGAAGCAAGTGTGATACCTAGGAGAACTGGACCAACTACCAGATGCTGCCCCCCAGGCAGTTGCATGAAAGTATCTTTACCTGCCTTAGCCTGAGAGACAGATGCCTACATTTTTAGGTACAGGTGGATATGGCTCATCTGAAGAAAGAGGTAAATCCTGGATGGTGGATTCCATGCTATCTGTGTGCATCTAAATGATCTCACACTAATTAAACTGATGTTTTAAATCTATTTATTTTATTAACAAATTTACCTTAGTAAAATGACAATAGGAAACCACATTACCAAGGTAGGTAATTTCAATGTCGTATGCTGCACACACACACACACAGACAAACACACACGCACACACACACACACACACACACACACACACACACATTCTGGGTTCCACCCAAAAATTTCAGAGGTGACTTATACTCTATTATAATCACTTTTATTCAACTAAAATTCATTAATGGAATACAGAAATGAATGCAATTTCTGAAGGAAATCATTTAATGTAGCAAGTTTAGTGCAAACTGATTCAAAAGTGTTTCATTTCTCATAGTCACCATAGCAAAATTCAATATTCTCTATTCATATACACAACAGCTGTATGTCAAGCATGCTTAGCTTTGAGCAATTGGCATGGTAGGTATATCGCCAGTTTGGCGAGTCTGGCATTCAGACGCATTACCAGTGAGTGTTTTGCGTATGTATCAGGTATATTCATCTATGACAGTGTTGTTATAACACTTTCAAATTGACATTTCGTATTCGATACATTGTAGTCTTAATAATAAACAAATAGCCACTGACCTTTAGTTATAAAATTATTTTTCACTTTTAAAACTGTAAAGATTAACATTGATGAAAGGAGTAAAGTATTAAATTTCCTATGACAGCAAAAGGTATACAAAATTTTACTAGTTTTGTATATCAAATCAAAAGAGATTTTAAGTAACAGATGTAAAGACAAGTGAAAATTACTTTCTACACTTGATTTGTGTATAACACACTTATTTGAAACACTTCTAAGTAGAATGAAATTCCAGCAGGGCAGGAATGGTATTAGTCTCAGCTCTCTATTTTATACCCATTGCCAAGCATGGGGCCCAGCATAAACATGCACTCAAGGAAAACTTGATAAATTTAAAATAAATTTGAAAATAAATTTCAAATATTCATGATACATAACTTAATTTTGTACTTTTTTGCTTTATAGTCCACAGATGCTAAAAGCATAGACATTATCCACAGGCAATTTCTAAAACTTTATATATTTAAAAGAATTATTTTTATGTGAAAATACTGAGTATGGATGTTCATCCTACAGAATTAGTAGTGACTGTAGAATTGTGTGCTAGGTCCTCAGTGTTATATACTGGTTAATACAGCAAAATACTCATGGTCTCTAGGGTCTGCACTGCTCAGTGTAAATTTAGAGGTCAGAGAAGTGATTTCAGTCTTTAAAAATATATAGGAATAAAATGAGAAATACAAATAAAATACACTTAAAACAAGATATCCAACATAAGCTAAAAAAGCAGAATGAGGAAGTGGTCATGGGTTCTTTCGGGGGCTGGCCAGAGCATGGCTCACATGGACACAGTTAGGTGAGAAAAGTGGATCCTCGTTGATTCACCAGATATCTGGATGAAGAATGAGTAGTACATATAGTCGATTTTTATATACAGTCATGTCATCTTCTTCTGTAACATTGTTATAACTTTCCAACTCCCAAATTCTGGCTTTGGATTCTTGGCGACTCCATTTCTTCTTGTAGAACCACTGGCCCCAGTCTCTCACGTCCAGTAGTAGAGCTGTCCTTAAATGACCGCTTCTTGTCCATGCAGCCTGCTCATGTTGCACTGGCCACACAGCTGTCCGTGATTTTATCTTCACCCAAGTCACGACCTATTGCAGGCTGGGCTTCACAAAGTTTCCATTAAATCAAGTGTTAGTTGAAGACTTACCAGATAGGTGTGGCAAAACAAAGATGGTAGCAATTAAGAATGATGGTCCAAACAAAAGAGACAAAAAATTGCAGACAGCAAAATCCAGAAAATGTTTCTCTATTTCACAGGAGTTCAATAAGTACATCCATTTCAACAGACAACATATTGAATTATGAAGATTCGTATTAGACACAGCCATATCCATTCGTTACTCATGCATTGTGTCGATGCTCTCATTGGTCATTTGGCAATATGGGTTGAGCTCATCCGTTTGCATAGGCATTTGCTAAAGGCGCCCACTTGGGTATTGCAAATGCTTAATTATAGTGTATATTATCATTTATTTTAAGTATTAATGTCAATAATTATATTTAATTACAGAATTATATTATTTTACAATTCAATATATCTGCTGTGTGTTGTAAGGGATGAACTAAACGCATCCATCTAGCTGATGATCTTAAATGGGGCTTATTTTGGGGGTAGTGCTTATGTTATGAGCACTCTAAAAATCATGCTAGGGTTTATTTTCTAATTAGGTCTCATTTTTGGGTAAATACGGCATGTGACCCTTTGCATCGGAGAGAGAAGCAGGCAATGGACGTGGAGAGCTGGGGGAGGAAGGAAGCTGCAGTGTGACCTTGTGCACTTTGTCCCTCAGCGAAACCGAGTGAGTGGATAACATTAGCGTCCCCTTGAAAGCATGAGGAACAGTACAGTGGACTCCTAGGCCTCACACCACAGGGAAAGCTGAGGGGACAGGGACAGCTCCCAAATGCTCCCTACTGTTACTAATGGCATAGAAGAGACTATGTACACTTCCTCTGGGCTATATATGGTTTGGGGCATCAAGGCAAGAAAGAGTGGGTCCTTCCCAGGGCTCCTGGCCAAAGTGAAGATAAATATACTGAAGTTTTATGGGTCACGAGTACCATGCCAGAGAAGGTAATATTTTGTCTCCTAGGACTGCCTCAGCCAGGATGCCGGAGGGGTCTAAGCCAGCAAAAGGGAAGGGAAAGGAATTATAAAACATATAAAGTGATAGAAATAATTGATCATAGAAGCTAATTTTATTGTATAGAAACATGGAGTGTGGTATAAACACTTTGACACTAAAAGAGTTTGAGGTTTTCCTCCTTTCACGTATCTCCTGTGCATTAATTATGATGTTACTAGTTGTTCAAAGTTTTTCTTCTCTTTGGGTGCTGGAAACCTAGGATTGTCTTCACTCAAGGGCCCCAGATCCTTCAGGGAATCAGTTAGAAGAGGAGAACTTGCAGAAGACACATTGTAAGGGGTTAGGTAAGAAATAAATGAGAAAAGAAGGGGAAAAAAAATGGTTGAAGAACAAGATATATAGCCACAAAATCTGGTCAGTAAAAGCACACAAGTTAGAAAGATTAACCTATGTAAAATGAAAGCTAAAAAGGCAAGATATATTGCTTGGGAACACTGTAAGAAGAGGAGAAAATTAGCTCATGAATGCTGCTAAGTTTAAACTTCAAATATGTCTAATAAATAAAGGTTTTCATGCAGAGTTGTGTCATTATTATTGCAGAAAAAAATGTTCGACTAATAGTTGTAATCTATTCATAAGCATGAAGTAAATCATATTAGGGTATAATTAGGAATAAAAGAGAAAAATATTTTTAATCTAATATAACTGTAATATTTCGTGTATTAGGTGTAATTACCGGGAAAATACTTGGATCACAGAAAGTAATTCAACAGCATGCTTCTATTTAATATACCTACTGTGTTAAATGGAAACATGATGCTTGTGATAAGTTTTATTGTCTATTTGTTATGCCAGTATATTGGACTAAGTATGAGAGTATCATGACATATTAAAGAGCTGCCGATTCCCCTGAAGAGTTACAAGAATAGCTATAATGCCCTAACTTTACACTAAGTTTTGTATTATGATATATTTTAAGTTAAATCTGTTTCTCCTTTAAAGGGAAGTATTTTTCTGCAATGCTTCTGCCTGCTATGGAAAGTGTCAATGTTAGCCGTTTCAATAGTGAGCAGAGTTGGACCCTTACACCCAGTCGCCATTGAATTTCGTCAGCCCTTTGTCTTTTGATTTAATTTCTTCATCATTTGCTTTCTACAGATGCTTATTTCCATATCTTTTGTATTACCACTGAAGTCTGGGAGTTAGTCTTCCGTTTGACTTTTTTCATTCTCCTTCTTTCTTACTCAAGTGCCTAATTAATCTTTTTAAAGCACGTCTTTAATCATTTTACTCTTTTTCAAAAATCATTAGCATCTCTGAATTTATTCTCTGTTTGCCTTTACTTTAGTGTTTTTTTGTCTTCCAACAGATGAAAAATATTTTGTTACTCTGCTCCTAAAGAGAATTTATATCTCCTACCACTGCATAAATATATCATATTACTCTTTTAGGCCAAACTCTGTTCTGGGTTTTAGTGATACGCAAACAGATACATATGATGGTTTGGAACAAAAACGTCCCCCAGCAATGTTCCAAATGAACTCGTTGGTGGGTTCGTAGCTGAATGTGCTGCTGGAAGATGAGTCTGGCTGGAAGAAGTGGATCGCAGGAGACGTACCTACACAGACATGCTCAGCCACCAGCCCTTTCTTTTCTTCTCACTTCTTCCTTGTGCACTCAGCTTCCTAACTGCCACGAAGAAAGCGACCTTCCTCTTCCGTACCCTTCGATCATGATGAGTCTGCCCTGGAGCCAGCCAACCATGATCTGAAACTTGGGAAACCATGAGCCAAAGTGTGATATTTTTGTCCTAGCAAAATAAAAACTAATACAATATGCATCTGGGGAAAAGGAAAATGAACGTGGCATTTGCCCATGAATAGCCCACCGGTTTGGGTTGGCCTGCAGATGAGAAAACCATTGATTCCAACCTGGAATTTATAAGAAGTTGAGAGAAAAGAGAGATGAGTTAATGTTTTAGCAAATTTTTAATGGTAAGTTGGGTGCTAAGTAGAGTTGAATACTTATTCAGGGATGTCCCAAGCAAATAAACAAAGCTGAACAAAGCTGACAAAATAATTACCGTAAGTCCCTGACTTCTGCAGTTCTGTTCCAGGAGAACGTTAGTAAGTCCGATTTGTTCATAAGTCTGACAAAGTCACTCTTCGACACAAATATACCATGTAAAGTATAAAAAACCAAACATACACACACAAATACAGGAAGTCCCTGACTGTACTGTACTACTGTACAGTGTCACACTGCTCAGTAAGCACACAGAAGCACAGCGCTGATAATGTCTGGCAGACAAGTGAGCTACTTCTGTGATTTGTTTGTCTACAGATGTTCATAATACGAGGTCCCTCCATATCCGTGAAAGTTCACAACTCGAATGTCCGTAGTCAGCAACTAACTGTAGTTCAATAATGTTAGTGGCTGAAAAATCACATTGAATAGTGAGCTGATAGGAAGTTCTGAAATATTTTAAACAGGAAAGTAGCATGATAGAATATACTACTGGGTAACATCAGTTTGGAAGCAATGTTCAGGATGGATTTGAGTTGAATGAACTATAAAGGCAACGTGACTTGGTAGAGGGGTACCATAGCAATATACATGAGGAAGAATGCAGTCTGGACAAGGGAAAGCAGCACAGATAGAGTTCAGAAGACAAATTTAAGAGGTAACCCAGTGCTTTTTCATTAATAACTACATTTTAGAGTATTTTGGGGTTTGCAATAAAATTAAGCACAAAGTACTGAGTTCCATGGACCACCATCCTGGTTTCTTGTTATTAATATCTTGAATTAGTGTGCTATACTTGCTATAGTTGATAGACCAAAATTGATACTTATTAACCATATCTAATCCTTAATATTAGGATTATTTGTGTTGTATTTTTATGAGATATAGAACAAGAGAAAGTCACCATTGTAACGTGTCTATCATTACAGTGTGATACGGAATATTATCCTTGCCCTAAATATCCACTGAATCCCACCCATTCATCCCTCCCTTCCTCTCTACCAGTGCCTCTCAAACCTCAGGCAAACACTGATATTTTTACTGTTCCTAATTTTGCCTTTTCTAGAATGTCATGTAGTTGGAATCATATATAATATATAACCTTTTCAGCTTGCCTTCTTTCACTTGCTAATATAATTTAAGATTTTTTTCCATGACTTTTCATGTCTTGGTATCTCCCTTCTTTTGATATCAAATAATATTCCGTAGTTTGGGTAAACCACAGTTTATCAATTCACCTAGTAAAGGACATCCTGGTTGCTTCCAAGTTTTGGCAGTTATGAATAAAGCTGCTGGAAACATGTATGGAAGTTTTTGTGGGGCATACATTTTAAAAATTTATTTGGGCAATTACTAGGGAACTGCAGATTGCTGGATCATTTGGTGAGGGTATACTTCACTTTGTGAGATCATCATACTGTCTTAAAGTGATGAGATCACTGCATTTCTACCAGAAATGACTGAGAGCACCCGCTGCCCTGGAATCTCACCAGCATTTGTTGTGTGTTCTTGGATTTAGCCATTCTAATCAGTGTATAGCAGTGTCTTATTTTTCAATTTGGAAATTCCCTAATGACAGATGATGTTGGACATCTTTTCATATGTTTATTTTCCATATAGATATCTTCTTTAGTGAGTTTTCTGTTCAAAGTTTTGCTCACTTTTTGTTTGGGTTATTTGTTTTCTTCTCTTTGAGTTTTTAAGAGTTATTAGTATATTTTGGACAAAAATCTTTTTCAGCAAATATTGCAAGTTTTTCTCACAGTTCGTTGCTCGTCTTCTTATTCTCTTAAGAGTACCTTACTTAGAATAGAGATTTTTATTTTTATTTTTATTTTTATTTATTTATTTATTTTTTTTTTGGGTACCGGGGGTTCGACCTCAGGACCTCGTGCGCCAGCAGGCACCCGTGCCACTGAGCGATAGCACCGGCCCCTTTTTTGTATGTGGGTTCCGGGAGTCGAACTCGGGCCCTCGCGCTTGCCGGGCAGGCACTTAAACCGCTGAGCCATCTCACTGGCCCCAGAATAGAGATTTTTAATTTTAAAGCAATCCAACTTATCGATTTTTTTCTTTTTATGCACTGTGCTTTTGGTATTGTATATAAAAATTCATTGCCAGTACAACAACATGAATGCCACCAAAGTGTACAGTTAAAAATCGTTAAAAGAGTACATTTTATGACTACAGATACAAAAACCCATTGCCAAATTGTCCATAACCTATGTTTTCTTCCATGTTGCCTTTATAGTTTCTGTATTTTAAATTTAGTTCTGTGATCTATCTTGAATTAATTTTTGTGGAAGTCATAATGTTAGTTGCTGCTTGGGTTTTTTTTTGTTGTTGTTGTTTGGGTTTTTATTTTTTGCATATCCACTTATTCCTGTAGCATTTCTTGAAAACAGTGTCCTTTCTCTACTGAATTGTCTTTGTTCTTTTGTCAAATATCTATTGACTATTCTGTGAGTCTATATCTGTGCTCTCTATTTTGTTCAATTGATCTATTTTTCTTTACTTTTCCCAATACCACACTGTCTTGATTGTGTAGCTTTAGAGTGAGTCTTAAGCTGGGTTTTTCTCCATATTCCAATTTTGTTCTTTCTCTTCAAGTTCATATTTGCTATTCTAGGTGTTTTGCCTTTTTACGGAAACTTTAGAAAAAAAGCTGTCAATATACACCAAGTAACTCTCTAGGGTTTTGCTTGGTCTCGTGATCTTTACAGATCATGGAAAGCAGAGCTGACATCTTAACTATATTGAACTGGTTTCCCAAATTCATTGTCAAGAGTAAAGGTAGAAGATTTAGGTATTAGTTGTGCACCTTCTAATTGGAACAGTCAGATTCATCTTGTCCTTTACTCGAGCAAGAACTACACATTTTAAAGAGATGATGATAAATTTGGTTTTGGATATTTTAGAATCTGGATTGCCTTATGACGGCCAGGTAAATCCAATCACCATGAAATTGAATAATGGAATACGGGGCACAGGGGCATGGGCTGGATATATAAATTTGAAAATCTTCAGCATATATAAAATAAAGTCTTTGTGTATGCATGAATTGCTTTGGGAAAATATAGATGTGAAATGATGTGAGAGGATGTTAGAAAATATAAAAATTTAAGGGTGAATATAAGAAAAGTTTCTCAGGAACAAAGTACAATGAAAACATCAGAAGTGAAATGAAATTTTAAAAATCCACTACAGAAAAAGTTGTAAAACCTTAAGAGAAAATAATTTCAAAAAACTTCATCAGTACGTTAAATTGAAACAGCATAAACAGTGCAAGTACAAGAGCAAGCCAGATTTCATGGACATGAGTTAATGGAGACTCAGATGTGGGTAACTCCTGCCCAAATAAAGATGCTTGAAGGAGGTATCAATACAATTAAAATGAAGGTATGTAGGGCTAAGGATGGTATTTTGAAATCAGTCCCATGATTGTCATTATTATCATCGTTATGTCACCATCATCATTATGAAGCTGGGTAAAGTGGAGCATTTTTATATGCTATGGGCAAAGGGCTAGTTCAAGATTGGAACGTGAAATACAGGAGAAACATTTACTGAAGAAATGTAAAGGAATTTGCTTCCAAGCACAGGTACAAATTAATGAATTAGACAAAAGGTAGTTTCCTCTTTGCTATGTTATGAAAAAAAATTCATAATCAGAGAACAACAGTAGTTATTACACTCTGTATTGTTATCTTCAAAGTAGTTAAGAGTACAAGTCATAAAAAGATTCTTGCAAAAATTTCCTGTAAAGCAATTACTAAATGGACAAAGAAGTAGATGAAAAATAACAGCAAACATCACATGACTCTAGTTTAAAAATGAATATAAATTGTTAGTATTCAGTAGCCATTTGACTAAAGTTAGTAAAATATTTCTCTTCTCATCCTGAATATTCAAGACACTAGTAAACTAATTTACTTCCCATATATTTTATTTCAAAATTTAGCTTGATTTATTGGAGAAAAGCTTCAGAAAGTGTCATTTCCTTCTTCCTAAAACCATGGAAAATATGCAGATGAAAGAGAGCTGTGGTTCAGTGAAGCAACTGTTCCAGCTCTTTCTCCTTGCTGACAGTGATGGCAACGGAGAGCTCTGAGATGTTGCAGCAGATTTATGTTCCCCAGCAAACTTTCTATAAATCTCACATGGATGGATTGGATGAGGTATGAAGTGTGGACGTGAGTTTGTTCATTGAGTAAAATCAGGTGGTCTGGTTTCAAAGTTACTTGTTGATATTGAATTTGCTGGGTTCCCTGTTAGTGAGGATCCAGTCATGGAGAATTTAATACAGAGAATTGATTACACGGATGTAAAAAGGCCTGAAAAAGAAAGACAGGGGCTGGTGAGATGGCTCAGCGGCGTAAGCACCTGCCTGGCAAGCGCGAGGGCCCGAGTTTGAGTCCCGGAACCCACATACGAAAAAAGGGCCGGTGATATCGCTCAGTGGCACGGGCGCCTGCTGGCGCGCGAGGTCCTGAGGTCAACCCCTGGTACCCACAAAAAAAAAAAAAAAAAAAAGAAAGACAGAGAGCCTTCTATATTTTGACTATGTGAATGAACGATCATTCTTCAAGCAGCGAGAAGAGTAGTAGAATATGAGATCACAGGTTTACAGAACCAAGGAAGATGTCCTGGGCCAGGGCCGCAACTAGTAAAAATAAGTCCATGGAGTTGTTGGGAACTCCCAAAGGTCTGGACACTGGTGTTTCAGCTGGGGAAAGGTTTACTACAGCTGCACAAAGTGCTTTAAGCTTGGACTTTTCCATGTCTACGGTGACTAGCAAGAGCCTTCTCCCTGGTCTTCTTGCCTTTCTTTTTCCTTAGAGTGCTTCTAATGGAAGGAATTTGAAATCAGTTGGCTAAGCAATTTGGAAAATGCAATGTTCAGGACACTACCTTCCTTAAAATGCAGAGAAGGGCATGGGAGGTTGGAAAAGGTACTGAGGGCAAATAAATCTATGCTTGGCACAATTAGTTCTCCACTAGAGAGACACTTTTTGACAAGATTCCAAATTGGAAGAGGGCTTTAAATGAAAATTGTCACTCCTGCCATCCATTCCACGGTACCCAGACAGTCAAGATAATCCCAAACATTTATCCCAACAGGAAGGTAAGAACAACATGCCCTGCAATTGTATATGCTTGTGGGGATGCAGAGCCTGACACTGAGCCTTCTCATTGCTTGCCACATTTTCTTGCCACAGGACGACATACCGTATTAATTACACCGAATTAATGTAATTAATGTATTAATTAATGTAAATTAATGTAGCACAGAGGGGAGGTTAACCTGCCCTGCACACTGTGGGAGACAGGTTAACGCACCACAGGAAGGATTGCATATGGAGGCTGATCTGAAAATTGATTGCTTTAAAAATATAATTCTGTAACGTTCAGTGGATCTGTGCACTTTATGTATATCCTGCACTTTGAAGATTGCTCTTGGAGCTGACTTAAAAAAAAAATGTAAGGGAGTCAGAATTTACACTAAAATAAAGGGCACAAGAAGAGAAAAATGGAAGGAACGTGATTTGCTGTAATGGTTTCAGTTTGTTTTGAATTCTCCTTTGCTTACATCACATACTTGCACCCTGGGCTCTGATCTAAAAATGAGAAGTGGTTCAGGCTTGGTCCTAATTTCAGTTCTTTATAATTCACTAGTAGTAATTTATTAATAACAACAAAACCAAAATTAATTTGAGGCTTAAAATAAGTATTAATCCCTTTGTCCTAAGGTTTATTTTTTCATTTCTTAAAGTTTAAATGCCATGTATGGAATGAGTAAAAGATCTAGTCACTAGTAAACACTTAACATCTTAAAAAATGATTTTCTTCACTTCTATTTTATGAGCAGAAAGGAAGTGTTTATTTTTCACATAAATTGGCTTTCCAAATAGCATCATTTTGCCCATAAGATAAAATAACTATACAATATACTTGAGGAAATAAATTACTTTGTAGATACAAAATTGCTTTAAACTACTACTAAAATATTTTAATAATACAGTGGGCAGGAAAGTCGAAGTTAAATGATCTGAGAAGCATTATAATCTTTTTTTGTTAGGTTTATTTTAATAAGCTTATATACTGAAAAGCACAAATAACAAACATATAGAAATTTTTACTATTGCTACAGATTAATTTTTAAATTGATAAGAACAGATATACTTGATCTTAGCCAAAAGGCTGAGAAGCAATTAATTTTTAAAATCTGTCTAATTTTAGTGAGAAAATTCCTAAGAAAAGCAAAGCTAAACTTTTTCTCTGGAAATTTATCCATCCTTTCCCACTTGATTTCTGCCCGTGTGGTACAGAACTACAACGGTGGTTCTGGAATAAAATAATAAACTCCCATGCTTGAAAATATTACCACTTTCCCCTTCTTTTTGACCCTGTTAACTATGAACAATGATGCATTCTTGTTGTGGCAAAACTTTCTTTAGGTGTAGTTTTTTCCTGCTTAATACATTCTTTATCCTAGGAAATGATATAGAATGCCTGAAATGTGTCAAAGCTGCCAGAATTCAGATAGTCTTAACTCTAATGGATTCAAGAGTATCAGTACATATTAGAATATTTCTGTTATTTTTTCCTAAACTTCTTTATAGTTCTCTGACTAGAAAAACATTGAAATTGCATTAAGAATTTG